>CM070661.1:6936756-9459184 GCA_036346575.1 Dendrocalamus sinicus
TTGAAGCGTCGGGAGGAAGAGCTTGAAGCTCGTGAGGCAACTCTCAAGTCCAAGAGTGACAGGAAGAAGGATGCAATGGGAGCCATCTTCAAGACGCGAAAAAGGGGAAACAACCACGCTACACCCCAGTAGACAAAATGTGGTGAGGAAGGCCAAGTGGCCCCCGTCCACATGAGAGGTGGTACGAGCAGTTGGGTGGGTTAGTCGCATATCATGCTATATGTTATGCATGTAATAAAAATATCACGCGACATGTTACTCCCAATGTATTATGAAGTTTATTTCTATTCACATAAGGTTATTATCTCGTGTGTTCGCGATCAATGATTCGAGATAGCAAGTCATTTAACAATCTTAACATACCGGTTCTCTTCGTACACTAATTCTTAGTAACATAAAAATATCACTTGCCAATGTATATATCAAACGTTCTCTGATCAATTGTTCTTAAAAAATTTCTCAAAATTTTTAATGCACCTACAACATACAATAAACATAAACTTTTATTACAACTATACCATATTTTTTCGATTTAAAACTACAAAATTGACAAAACTCTAAAAATCACAGGGATGAGTAAAGTCGCCCTCCATTGGGCGATGCGCGCTATAAGTCGCCCATCCATTGGCGACGCCATGCGATCGCCTAATAGAAAGCGACTACTGCGATCATTTCGAACAATCGGCGAGATATTTCATGTCGCTCCGGTTGGGCGGCGAAAGTCCCAATGGGGGCGATGGAGACTATTTTTGTAAAAAATTTCTCGGGTATATTTATGTATTTACGAATAAAAACGGATTACCCGTGCAAAAATTCGGATTTTTCATATTATTGTAGGAATTAAGTGGTGGAATTCCTAATAGTGCGACGTCTATTCAAAACACAGGAATTTCACAGGAATTTTCCAATAGTTTTAAAGAATAGATAAATTTCCCTATGAATTAGAAAAAAATTCATGGTTGCAAACGGGTCCTAAATAAGGTTTACATAAAGAGTCTAACGCAATAGCTTACCCCAAACCCATAGTTGACCGAGCAGGGCTTTATGTTTTCGGCCCGAAATGAACGGGCCTTGCTAGATTTGCAGGAGTAGGAGTATAGGAAAGGCCCAAATATCCTTACAAGATGGACCTCGGCTACCTCCGGATCCAACAGAAACTTGATCCATTATATTCATCTCCATACGCCCATAACAGTTGGGCCCATACGGGCCGCACACATTAACCCTACAAAAGATTCCGGCCCGCTCACACAGGCGGCCCAAAAGACCGCGTGGTGAGCAGCCCCAAACATCTGACGGAGCCAACCAGGAAACCACGCACCCCCACCGCGTACGCCAAAACCTCGCAGGCTTACCGGCCGCCGCCACCGTAGCAGGAGGAGGGAGATGTCGTTCCGGCGCGGGAGATGTACAAGAAGGTGGTGCGGCGCGTGGGCGGCGAGGGGAAGCTGCCGGTGGAGCTGATGGAGTCGGTGAAGAACATGCTGCCCAACAGCAAGGTCGTCATGGGCCGGGCCAAGCGCGGCATCTTCGCCGGCCGCCACATCCAGTTCGGCAACAAGGTCTCCGAGGACGGCGGCAACAAGTAGGCAAATCTCGCTCGCCTCTTCGCTCGTGCAATCTCTTTTGAGTTTCTCCTAATCTACGCGCATGGTTAATTTGGAAGTGTTGTTGTAAGGTTCAGTTCTTGGATTGGGGGAAAATAATGCCTTTGGTGCTTCTTGAGAAGTTTGGATTTGACGCGACGGCGGTATGATCATTTCGATTTGAGTGGGTGGGATGGGAGGGACAAAGTGCGATGTTTATCTTTGTGCCTCAAATTTAGTTGTTCACATCGAAAATGCTCATTTTATTGTGGGATTTATCGACCTGGTTGCCAAGTCTCTGTAGAAAATGAACAAATTGCATTGAAGAATAGCGAGGTGCGGGGAAATGTGACAGAAGCTGATGAGACGAGTGGGGAGCGAAGGGGATTGGTAAGGGAGAGGGAGGCCGCGCTGCGCAGTCGCCCCCTCCTATTTTCGATTGTTCACTTGTCTAATTAGTTTACTTTCCTAATCACCAACTTGAGAATTGGATGGGTTGAGGATTGAATCGGGTTTTGGTGCAATTCGTTCCCCATTCTGGATTGGCCTTGATAATTTGGATCAGATGCATGGAGCCTTTGATGATTGGAATGCCCGAGTGAACAAATTTTTGCTAGATTTTTATGATATTGCACGACACTTTATGCTAACACTGGAGTTATAAGTTCCTAGATCGTTTGGCTACTGCTATCGATGTTTGTTATGTGCATTTTGGATGGAAGCATGGTTGGCCTTTGATTACTTGATTTCAATCACCCCTCCCCTCTACTGGACATATGCAAACTGTTATGCCATCAAAACAGAAAAAGGAGCCCCTGTGTACTCCCTTTGCCTATGTAAATTCTCAAAAAGGTGGTGGAGGCAGCTAAGATGTTGCTTACTTGCTTCATCCATGTAACTTCTACTCTATGTCATTCTGTAATGATAATTTCAAATTTGATCAAGCTACTAGTCATCTTGAGAATGAGTGATAAATAGACAACTGCATAATCTTGCAAAATCTTATCTCGTTCCTGACCTTGCCACCACCATCTTATACAATCAGCGTGGCCTCATGATTCATTTGGTCCTTTATGATGCAAAGATAATATGTTAACAATCCAATCACCCTTTCTAAGAAGGAAAACAGCAGGGGAATAATTCCAATCATTTGCATTTATTCTTGAGCTAATTCAATAGTTGCTTTCAGATACCTGTTTTGATGGGGTTTACTTGATTTAATCATCATGTGTACTCACTACTGAGCTGGTTGATGGGATTTACTTGATTCAATCATCATGTGTACTCACTAGTCACTTTTCAGCTGGTTGATGAATCCAACCACTGAACCCATTACTTTGGGATAATTCCTATAACCTCTAGACATAGTGCAAAGCTGCTTAGTTAACAATATGTGATTATTCCTGTAACCCCTCGGCTTGCATCCTTTCATCCCTATAACAAAGCAGTAGTGTTAGGACCTGCATCTTTGGATCTCTTTAACAAAGCAATAATGTTCTTACTATTAGGAATGTGTAATTATGCAGTATGCACATTTATAAACTTCTGCAATTTGCACATTCGAAACATTTCCTGTTAATTAATTTGCCATAGGGCATAAGGCTTTCCTAAGAATTTCTTGGTCTATTTTTGTAAATCTCCCCCCCCCCCCCCCACTCACTATACAAACTTAGCAGTTGGGGTTGCATTTTATTACCATTTGATTATATAGTCTTTTGTTTGCTCAGGTCAAGGCGAACATGGAAGCCAAATGTTCAGGAGAAGCGTCTTTTCAGCTATATTCATGACCGGCACATTAGAGTCAAGGTAACCACTCATGCACTCCGGTGCATTGACAAAGCTGGCGGGATAGATGAATACCTCCTGAAGACACCTTACAACAAAATGGATACTGAGATGGGGATAGTCTGGAAGGGAAAGATTGAGAAGATGTATTCAGAGCTAGCTGAAATGGAAGTAGGATTCTTCCCTCCCGAGGAAGAAGCTAAGATCGAACGGGGTTTGGAGGAGGTTCGAGCTGCAAAAAGAGAGTTCCGTAGGGAAGCAAGAAGAGCTTTGGCAAAGCAGAGTCAGCTAGAAGCGGGTGACGCTGATGATGACCAAACAACTGAAGTCTCAGGTACAAATGAAGAGGTGTCTGATGTTGCGGAGAAGTCTTAGCCTGGACCTGCACGTCATGATTGGTAAATGTGACTCTGTAACTTCTATTTCAGGAATCATCATTGTCTGTGTGAAATTTGTTGACAATTTATTTATCTATTCAATTTGTTAGTAGTTAAATATGGAAGATTTTCTTGGAACATTGGTGATAATTGATACCGCAAAGTTGCACTTTGTTAGCGTCCAAAATTTTAAATGTATGCTAGAAAAGGGATGTGCAGATACGTTCATGTAATTTAAATTTAATTCATTGTTGATCCATATAAAACCTCTCGTATTACTGCATACTGCAGTATTATTTTGGACGTCATCTAGGGAACCTTTCTTTTGTGATGTCAAATCAAATAGGGGCAAAAGTTTATCTGCACAACAATTATTTCAGCTAAATATCATCTATTTTTGTGCACTTTGGTTCGTTGTATTGGGTTCCTGGATATAAGTACCTGATTCTTCATAAACAACAAATATATGTCGCATTTATTTACCACCTTTTATATTGTAAGCATTAGATTTCAGACCCCCTGTATGCATGCATGGGCCCTTTTGTAGTCCAACGTTATGTTGGAACTGACATATTTCTTTTCTTGCAGACCAAAACAGAAAAAAAAACAAAGAGAAACATTGAGTGTCCTTGACAAAATAATGGTAGATTTTCATTTCATATAGAGCGGGGAGAACATCTTGCAAGTTAATTACCCCCCTTTTCTTGGAAGTATCAGTGTATCCTTAGCCGAAGTCTACTATCCATCGGCATCTTGGTGTTGTAAGCAGTTGCAAATTTGGTGGAATTTTTGTACAATTATTGAATACTCTAGTGTCAGAATTCAGATAATTTTCTTCTATAATCCTCTATCTTCTGCAACTCTCTTAAACTGAAATGTTAAAATAATCTACGCCTGACACAACAAATGGTAATTAGCTAGAGTTATGACATTTTCTAGCTGATTCTGTTACATTCATATTCTTTGTTACTATTCTGAGCTTCGTACTTACTTTTGAAATCAAGCAAAAATATTGATTAGAAGCTGATGGTAGTAGCATGGAAAGATTTGGAGGAATCGTTTGGTTGGGCTAACTCTGCGCGCGCGGATGCTGCTATTCATGGCCATTGGGCTCATATTCGCCTCCTTATAGTCGAAACTTGTAATATGATACTATTCGATCCTCACGAATTTTGTGTTAATGCTGTTGGGATGTTTTGGCTTTTCTCCTCTTTTTCCCCCATGATAATTGCATCTGTTCGGAATCTTTAGCTGCCAAGAACTCAATATAGAAGCATACTTAAGTGCTTGTTGATATAATATCAACAGAGAAGGTACAATGCCGGTTCCATATGAACAAACATAAAAAGCCTGGAAGTACACGGCCATTATGTGGATTCCTCTAGCCTAGCTTCGAGAGGACATCGTTGAGAGCAGATTTGGTCTCTGCGTAGCACTTCTCGGCTTCTGTGGGGCTCTTGATCTTGGCTGCATGGTCAAGCTGCAAAAAAGGAGAAGCTCACACCTGTTAGTTCTGCAATTGTTGTGAAATGTGCAGGTTTAGCACTGGTGATTTCCGAAGAAAAGCTCTCTGAATTTGTAGGATGTTATGAATGGTTACCCCATCAATGATGTCGAAGAGCTTGCCGGTGAGGTCCTTGAGGCCCTTCTTCTCCTCCTTGGACTTAGAGGAGATGACGGTGTTGAGGTCGTAGCGCAGGTACCCTGCCTTGAGGCGGAGGTCGTCCCTGACGTACGGCCATTGCTTCTTGTCGATGAGTGGCTTGAGGTTGATGATGTCCTGGGCCGACTCCTTGGCCTCGCCGCCGCGGCGGCCGGCGGCAGTGGCTGTATGTAGAACCGCTCCTTCAGGGGGAGGTCCAGGTCCCTCGGCTGGTCGGCGTTCAGGGTTCCGGCTGCCACAATAAGGGGTGCGTTAGGTCGGGTATTCAGTATTCTGCATGCACGCATGTGAAAGTTCATTTCTATTTATATCAGCTTGTCGATTTGGACAAAATCCTGCTTCTCCATATGATTTATTGACTGAATTCGCCTATGTTTCACTTAGTTCAAATTGATTAACACTCCTAGAGTATTACCCCATCCAGTCACTTATAAGTGACGTTTTAGATAGGGTTTAGAATACCAACGTTAGGCCAATTACCACTAGTACTGACTGGATTACCCCTATTAACTGCTGGGAATTACGTTCTCTGGGAATTGGTGCAAATCTTCCTCTTTTAACTTATTTGGCTACGGGCGGTGCTCTTCTTTTTTTTTTTCCGCTAAAAACTATTTTCTATAGTAACTAGCTTTTCTACTATAATTAGTTTTTAAATAGAAGTACTACCATTTTAGTTCAAGAAATAGAAAACATGATTGGTAAAACTGATTAAAATCTTAAGAGCTTTTGCAAAAGAATGACGCTACATCTTGCTATACTGTTTTATATAAATCAAAAGGCTCAATAAATTCCAAATAGAAATTATACCTTGCATAATGTTCAAATCGAAACAGTACTGATCAACCAAGATGTAGAAGCTTGGAAACGTCTAAAACGAACATATGTATGAGCTGGAGGCACTCACGAAGTCCACCGGAGGGCGGCGGCGCCGCAACCTTGATGGGCTTGGCGGTGATGGCGAGCACCGCCTGCGCGAACGCCCGCCGGCGACACCGCTCGCCATGAGGCCAAGAACCGCGCGGCGGCCGGCCTGAGCGGCGGTCTCGCCCTCGGCCGACGACGCCCTGACGTTCATCCTGGCCCTGCCGGCGCGCCTGCTCGCCGGGCCCGGGAGCACGGCCTGCGACGAGCCACGTAAGCCGGTCATGGACGCCATGGCTTGTGCCATCTCAGCTCAGACCTTAGCTTGCTCCTCTCTCTCTCTCTCTCTCTCTCTCTCTCTCTTGAGCTAGCAGCCTCTCGCTTAAGTGGCAGTGCGCTACGAGGAGGACGTGTTGGTGTCCTTTGCAGTCGCGAACCTTATCTGACTGGATAAGTTGGCGGCCAGTGCGCGCGCGCCATGTGGCGCGGTGCATCGGCCGGCCTCCGTTTGGATTGCGCAGCAGCCAATGGGGGCGTGACACGTGTAACGGCCGTAAGATTTTCTTGCTTCGTCAGGTTGTTACACTGGCGAACTGCTTCGGCTGCAGCACACAGGGCAGAAGAAACAAAGCTGTAACTTTGACACACCTGGCTGGATAGATACATCATAATGCGATTGCTGCGTCGAGGATCGTCTCCGGCCCGTTTGATCAGATCGTCGGTGCACCATGTCCGAAAGAAGATGAAATTTCCGCGAAGGCATGCCCACGCTGACAGCGCGAACGTGTACCTTAAGATATGGCGTGTTTTCCTGTTAACATTCTGTTTCGTACACTCTTTGTAAAAACTAATTCGAACATCCGATTTCTTAAATTGTTTTATTCACTTCTCTCCTTACCGTTTCATTCTGAAGATAAGTCAGATAGTTACGAATACATCTCATACCTCACTTCTTTCACTCGTCATGTGCACCGTTCGTTTCCTCCTTCTAAAAGTCATTTTCTTGATCACTAATATTTATTTTTAGTTAAAACGTATAAGTCACAGTTAAAAGTCATTAGCAAAAACTAAAACAAACGTACTTAAGAAAAAAATACATTTAAGAAAAAATATACTTACTGGGAACGCAAGAGTTCTTCTCAAATTCTATATAGATTTAATTGTTTCTTATCAAGGTCTTTAAGCGGACACCCAGTATTTTGGCTAGATCTTTTTGTATGTTCACAGCCGTTGAGAAAATTCCGAACATATGGCTAATTTTTTCTGCTCATGATCTATACCTTATGACTTCATCTGAGCGAATAAACGGGAATATTTTTTCGTTGTCTTTTCGAAATAGTTTATCGGTATTTGGTTTGTTTGGATAAGCACTTATATTAGAGTTAAAAAATATCAACCATAAATTCAAGCTATTAGCTGCAGCTGAAAAAAAATTTACCCTTTCCGTGCGCTCCATATTCAAATTTCAAGTGCCTTTTTTTTAGCGAAGACAGAAGAACCACGGGAAATTTCCAGAGTTGCCAACTACCATCTCGGCTCCAGAGCGCAAACCGCGGAAGCGCCCAAATGGAAACCCTCTCGCCACCCGCGATGGCGTTTTGCCGCGGCCGGCGGCGACCTCCCCCTCCCTCTCTCCCCGGCCGTGCCCTCCGCGCCGCCGCCCTTCCCCGTCAACCGCTCGCGCAAGGCCGCCCCCTCGCCGTCCGGCAGAGCCTCTCGCCCTCTCTCCCTTGCCGACTGCGGCCGCGCCTCGGGGCCTTACCACACCAATCGCGTGATGGCGCGGGGTCGGGGAGGCGCGCCGCGCGATGGCCCTCTTCGAGAAAATTGCTATAATGGGACTCCAAACAACGTGTTTTATTGAACTTAACGCGTTGGCATCGCTAAATGATACAAACATTGGGCCGTAATACGACATTTGACTAATGTTTTGAAACACCGAACATTGGAATTAAAAAGGCAATGCATGTGATGCGCCAATGTTTCGGTGTTATTTTAGCGATGTCGCGCGTTAAGTCCACGCGCGCAATGCGCTCTTCACCCACCGCTACTTTGAGTCCGCCCAACACCAGGCTCCTTCGCCCGACGGGCCACGGCAAAAACCTCGCCGTCAGCGACCACCTCGGTGAGCCAAATCCCTACTTTAATTGTGCTGCCTTCTGATTGTGCGCGCCACTTACTTTGCAAGTCGTATTGCCTGAGCGCGTGCTCCCGTGCGGGCCGTGCTCTGGCTTCTATTCGTGGCAGTTTTGACACCAGATTAACTAACCTGAGGAAGCAGCTCTGTACTACACCATCTCATTGTCTGCCACTGCTAGTACTTGGCTAAAGTAGCTTTACCACCTATCACGGCGGCATGTTTAGCTGTTTGGCTGTAAGCAAAGTATCACGATTGATCCTTTCCTTTGTCAGTAGTGATGTGAAATCTAACATCATGCTATGAATGGTTGTGAGGAAGTTATAGATAATTTAACAGCAGGCTGAACAATTTTACTATGAATTCCACTTGGCTGAATCGGTCAAAGAGCATCTTCTGATCGACTAAATTCAGCTCTAGCTGCACTAGTCCACTAACTAATTGACTAATAGTAAGACTCTGGAGAACTCTCTCATTTTGTTAGGTCCATCCCAGGATCCAGAGAACTCCTAAATTCAGTTGCCTTTAATTTGTCCATCTGGAAGAAACCGTCTTCTGTATATTGTTGCGTTCTGATATTCACTTTCTAATTCTAGAGACATCTCTTGTAGCTGTACCCTTGTAGGAGAGTGGGGTCTATCTTTTATGCTGAAGCTTTTCATAGCTGGCATCTTGAGCACAACTGAATGATGATCCACAGAACATAGTATGCATCTTGGCCCATTTGAGACATGTTTGGCGCTGATGTTGAAACAACCTAGTTTGTCCGTTACCTAAAAGGCTTCCACTGCACTATTACCTGTTGTACTGTGTATGTACTGTAATTTTGGACTATTGTTACGTTGCATAAGAAAAACCAAGAAAATAGTCACAGTCCGAATCATTTTCTCAGTAGGATGCTCTTTGCTTAGTCACTCTGGTTTTAGTATCTCACGGCATCATCAATCTCAGTTTGTACAGCTAGTTTCTTATCCTGATTCCTTTCATGAATCATGATCATTTCATGATGTTGTGTAGCGATTTATCTTTTCAGTGACCACTCAGTGGATGTAAAACTCCATTCAAACACTTATCAGCAGAAGCCTTGGCTACCTTTCCATTTATACTGCTAAATAAATCACACAATAAATAAGCCACACACAAACTGTTTTATTCATTGGCTCAAATACATACAATACAAGTATACAACAACGTGGGGGCAAGGGCCGGCGTATTACAGCTTATTGAAAAAGTATCAAGCCTTGTCATCAGCAGCACAAGATTATTGGCACATTATATGATTATAACCTGCTAGTATAGCAGTTTATTTATCCTCTGATCTATTGTTCCACAATAGGCTTATCTCCTGTTTATCTCTTTTCTCACAAAGTGCTTCCATAGACAGCATCAGCGAGATCTTTAAACGGGCAGGTCGGTGTTCTCATCAAAGGAAATGGCTCCAGTTTTGGCTGTGCTGCTTGTAGGATCTTTTCAATTGGTATTTCCGGCTTTGATCTTTCCAGAGGCGCAATTGGATCAACATTTGGGTCATGATCCTGAAAAGAAATTTACAGATAGATTACTTAATTATGTTAGTGGACAGCTGCAAATGAAACATGTGTTTAGTTTCTTTTTTTGAGGGTAACATGTGTTTAGTTTTAGATGTCTTAATTTTCAGGGGGTGGCACTAACCTGGTTAGCATGCATTCTCTTGACAAAAGTTTTGAAAGTGACGTAGTTCTGTCCCTCCAGCAGCTCATCCGATAAGCGGAGGTAGGTGAATCCAAACAGCTTGTGCTCAGGAGTGTTGTTCTTATTGATGCCTTTCGGTCTTGCGTTCCTGAGTATCGTGTTGTAAGCTGTTGCATCATATCGACCGAGCGCGTTTTCGCATGCCACATTTAAGCCCTCTCTCCATCCAGCACTCAGGACCTGCCAATTTTCATGGTTCACACCAGAATATTTCGATGAGAAGTGCTTCAGTTTTCCCTAAAAGAAATACACGGAAGTCCTAAATCACAAGTCACTGGGCAGTGGCTAATGGTGTAATTACCTGTTGGACTAGTTCCTCCGGTGCGCTCTCCGCCTCTGGGCTTTGCTCTGAGTCCCTCATCTCTGCACAAGTGAAGTTAAGGCTAGCATGGTGCCTTGTGAGCATGCGTGCTATTGTTCTGTAGCCATCTCTGTCATCTAAGTTGTAGTACCCGGCAGTGAGCTCGGCTGCGTGGTTTGGAACCCTGTACCACCAGTGAATGCCAGAGATCTGCAAGCAAACAATGGAGCATGTCTCACTTATGTTCTAAATTAAGCAAAGGAATTGGAACGGTAGTTCAGTCCTTTACCCTCTAGTCTAATGTTAGGGTGAACCTCGTGCATTTATTGTTTATCAAATGTACCTTCTCATGTAAATTCATGAAAATGTTAATGTGACCTACTATAGTAAGCTGGGATCTTTGGCTGGGTTTGTTTGTGTGTTTGGCTTATTGTTTATGTATGGATGAACAGTACCCAGTTCAAAATTGGTGCGTTTTTTTAAGGTGGGGTCTACAGAAAAATTGTAGTACAAACTGTATTGAGTTCAACTGTACCGGCTAAAATCGTATGCGAGTATTTCTCTCTGCGTACTGTCTCTCGCGAACATACCAGAATTCAAAAGTCACAGCCATAAGCCATAGTCCAAAGAACCCACCCTTTATCATGGTACTTACTTTGATTGCAAGCTGCACTCTGCATCCCAAGAAGGCCTTGTTTGCTTCATCCAAGATCTTGTCTCCGTGCTTGATCAGTTTGTTGGAGTACCATGAGAGGAAGAATTTCCCCTTCTCGGTTATGTATGTTCCATTGTCCGCGAAGAACTGAGTCTTCTCAGGAGTGTCATTGTACTCTCCAGCGTCATCAGGCAATTCCCACTCAGGATGGCCAGCCTTTGCTGCTGCTGCTTTGAAGTCTGCTTCCAGGTACTTGTCATAGCACTGCAGATTATTTTTGTTTTAGTAACAGTCAGAACAGTTTAAGTGCAGTCCTTTTGTCTGCTGGTGATGATATTATTTTGCATTTGTTTTATTCATGCCTTGTCTGTTTAGCGGATGTAGCATTTGACTTCCTTTGCTTCTGTCTCTTAACTTCGGGCTTGAGTTTAATTCTGATACTTTTCTCAAAAGAACAGTACGGTTTCTTAAAGAACGATCAGCTGAAACTGCTTTCTTACCCAAGTGTCTCTTTTGATCAGATTCACTTTAATATTTGGTGAATTTGTTAAGAACTTTTTCCATGGAGATCGTCACTTGGACAAAGATTAAACTGCTTTTGCACATCACATCGAGAAGCATCCTTTTTTTTTTGGGAAAAAAGGGACATACAGAAAGATCTTGATTTTGGCAGAGAGCACTCACTATGAATTCTCCAATGCCTGGGAACACCCATCCCTGGCTCTGGGGATAGGAGGGGTACCTCATCTCTCCAGCTGGGCCGAGTCCCACCTCAATGTCCACAATGACACCAGCATCTAAGAACTCTTTCATGTTCTCCCTGAAGCTCTTCATGTAATCGGCATACATCTGCCACATCCACAGAGAAGAACCAAAACTTGCTATTGTGAGCATACATCCAGCATCGAAATCACAACTATGCTTTTGCCCAGACTCATCTGACTACCATATATGCAAGAAGGGTGGCTAGCTTATCTAACCTGAATGGCAGTTCTTCCATGGAAGAGAGGCTGGTCATCCACTCCAAGGGTGAGGTACTCAATGTTCCTCATCCCCGTCCGGTTAGTGTAGAAAATGTCGGGATTGCTCTCGCCGATGTCCCGCACCCACTGCGGTATCGGGATGTTCACGACATCGCCGACGTTGCCACCGCACTGGTGGAATGACATGATGGCCTGCAGCTTCAGCCCTGCCTCCTGCACCACCTTGAACAGCTGCTTGTAGGCTCCCCAGTCGTAGGACTTGGGGCCCTTGCCCTCCACCAGCCCCCACCACACGTCTATCATGACGCCGTCAACGCCGGACTCGGCCAGCTTCTTCAGCTGCGCCCTGATCTCGTCGCTCTTCTTGAACTTGTTGTCGACACTCACGGCATCCAGCTATTTTAGCCACAAGAGTGAAAGAAATAAAGGTCAGTACCAAAGCTCCGAGAGTGAAAGAAATAAAGGTCAGTGCCAAAACTCCTCATCTAGCTCTTCTTGATAAGTTTATGACTTTGCCTGTTGTGAATGTAAGTTAGATCTTTGAAATGATATATTAGTGCTCGATGATGCTAATCTAGGAGTAGAGTAGAGCTTACAGGGAGCATGACGTAGACTTGGACATAGTTGGCTAGCAAGTTCCCTGCCATTGTGGCTGACTGGCTGGCTATGCTCTAAAAACACTGGCTTGCTTTCTGCTTGCTCACTGAACTTGGCTCGATGGATGTTGCAGGGAGTTTAGGGGTCTATTTATACTGCGAAAAACGAAGGGGTCTCTTCTCCAGCAACGCGAACGGTGAACCTATCCTTTTCATTCCAGAACCTACTTCCCCTCAGAAATGGTCAACTGTGAACTGATTTTGGTTGCCACCCCCCAACCAAAGCTTCCAGAGCTGATATCATCGGGCCGCCCGATCGGGTGTATGGCAATGATTGGGATGAAGGCATGTGAGAAATTTATTTCTTCTTGTTACTGAGAGAAAGTTGGGCATCCCATGTTCTCAATTTGTCACGTGTTTGGAGCGGCAAGCCAATGATGCTTGAGCTTTGAAGTATAACTGCAGAGGTTGCAGGCCCCACTTCTGAAAACATCATGCTGCCATGGTGAAAAACGGTAGCAAACTGGGATGCGTATTGCATGGTGCAAACGTATAACGGGTGGGTGGTATGTACGCGTTTAACTCTGTATCGTAAAAACATTACAAAGTGCATTCGGTATTACTAGCACGATGCACGTTCTGTTACATGTATATATCTGGATGCTTTGCTGTGGTTCAAAGGTCTGTGATGATATAATAAAACAGATTCTTTCGTACGTACGTGCCGTGTGAAGGGCACAACAGAAATTTGTTTCACTTTGGACGTGCGCTGCCGCAACTTGTTGGAAGTTAAAACCGCTGCCTAGCTCAATCTCGATCGATGCATTGCCATTGTACGCAAAGCTGTTCAGATCGATCGAGTGTAGCAAATGTATTTTGCAGATTAGGATTGGTATCTAGTATAAGTCTTTCTTTTTTGAACAATCAACGGAGGGTTTAGGCCCTCCTGAACTCTAGCGTTAACAGTGCCAAAACTGTGGTTTGGTTAGGAGGCGTCGTCCTGCACAGCAGGTGCCTAGTCTTGGGCTGAACATGTTAAACAGTTAATATAGTTGTATTTTTACTGTTATTCAGTAATTCTGTTAGTGCATGTTTTCACTATTGTTTAGTGTTTTCATTAATGCTGGTGTTTCTACTAGAGATGGTGTTTAGTATTCACATGTAAGAGTATTCATACTTAGGCCCGTTTGTACGGTTCCACTTCACAAGTGTTTTTTTTACTTCAAGTGGAGTGGGTGAAGCTTTTTTCAGCTCCACCCAAGGAGCTACTTTGTCTCAAAGAGGTTTTAAGGGACTTCTTGGGTGGAGCTATTTTGTTGTACCCCGTTTGGCACAAAATAGCTCCAAACAGCTTCAGGAGCCGGTGGTGGAGCTGTGCCAAACGGGGCCTTATATACTTGTATATAAATAGATAATCAATAGAAGTAAATGTATGCCAGTTGCAAAATATTCTCTTGATATTTTCTGATATGGTATTAGAGCCTATTCTTCCCATCCAATGACAACCTCTATAAATACATTGCTGATCCTGTCAGCCTAGGATCGTCAATCTCAAGATCGCTTGGCACTCAAGCTGTCGGCCTGATATCCACTGGTCACCCATCCTTTGATAATCCTATCAACGTGAAGCTGTCTCACAACACCTATCTGTTGTGGAAGGCACATGTTTTTCCTATCTTTCGTGGCGCACAGTGGCTTGGTCTCGTAGAAGAAATCGATCCGGTGCCATCCCAGTTAATTTGGTTCTAATTCCGCATATACCATCTGGCTCCAACAAGATCAGATGTGCCTAAGCCTGTTGCTATCCACTCTCTCATCGAAGGTGTTGGGATAGTATTGTTTCTGTCATCATCGATTGCAGTTAGGAATGCTCTTGAGCGCAAATTTGCGACTCAATTTAGGATGCGTATTATGCAAATCCGACGCGAAGCTGATTACGCTTGAAGCGGGACATGGCGATAATCAACTACTTCAACAAAGTCAAGAGCCTTACCATGGGCTTGCTACCGCCGACAAACCACTTAAATAGGAGGCATTATTTATATTTTCACTAGCCTCGACAACTTCTACAATGTGTTAGTGACATCCATCAACACCCGGACTGAACCAATCATCTTCACGATTTCTACTCACACATACTAGACAATGATATGCGTCACAAGCAAAACAAACTCATGTTTTAGACCTCCACAAATATGGTGTCTCGGGGCTATCAAGGAAGGCATGGGTGAGCGATGGTGGTGGGCGTGGACATAGCCGAAGGTGGTGGCGATGAATAGTACCGATACTAGGGTACCAATTACAACAACCATTATGGCGGCAGCAATCATCATGGCGGCAACAAGGGGTTTGACAATCAACACGTCTGCCAATTGTGTGGAAAGCTCGGTTATGTAGCTTTTAAATGTTACAAATGTTTTGATTATGCGTTCTAGTAGAAGGAGCACAAGGTGGCAAATGTCACTACAGGATCAGAGTTTGATGTGCCCTGGTATATGGATACTGGGGCGAATGATCATATCACGGGAGAATTGAATAAGCTAACGATACACGAGCGGTACTCCAGCAAAGATTAGGCTCACACAACAAATGGTTCAGGTATGCCAATAGCTCGTATTGGTTCTTTTAAAATTCATATGTCACATAAACCCTTGTTCCTAAATAATGTTCTTCATGTTCCACACATAAATAAAAATCTATTATCTGTTCATAAACTCACGACTGATAATAACGTTTATCTTGAATTTTATCTTGATTATTTTCTCATTAAGGACCGTCCTTCGAAGAAGGTGCTCCTTCGTGGCCCCAGTGAGGGTGGCCTATACCCTATTTCTAGTAGCTCAGCTACATCTAGGAAGGCCCTCTTTGTCATCAAATACAGTCACGAGTGGTGTCATTGTCGTTTAGGGCATCCCTCGTCCCCTATGGTAAATCATATTCTTTAGCATCATAGTTTACCTTTTTTTCATGAGTCCAACAAATCCAAGTAATGGCTCTAGGAGGGAGAATATGGGGACAAACCCCGAGGGTGATTCGGTGGGCATTGTTGGCGTAGATCCTACAGGCGCTGATATCTAGGATCCCATCCAAGATGTCCTATCACTTGCCAGCGCGAGTCCTGTGAAGGATCATGTCAGTCCCACACATGAATTTGATGCTTCACCTATTCCACGTGTCCCTAGCACGACAGTGGAATTCGGAATGACTTCGTCTCCACCGCTTTATCCTCCTGTACTACTACCTCATCCCATGCAAACAGGCCTGCGGAATAACATTCGCTAACCAAGAATTCACACCGACAGCATGGCACAATATGATGCCCATTGGCATGCATTTCTTGCTGTGACCGAACCGAGAACTCTTGAGGATGTGATTTGTGACAGAAATTAGATGAAGACAATGGATGCTGAATACCAGGCATTCTTAAAGAGCAAGACATGACACTTAGTATCATCTCAGCCTGGTCGCAATATCATTGATTACAAGTGGGTATTTAAATTGAAGAAGAAGGCTGATGGTTCTATTGAATGCTATAAGGCCAGATTAGTTGCAAAAGGATTCAAACAATGGTACGGGATTGGTTATGAAGAAACGTTCAGCTTGGTTATGAAACTAGCTATAATTCGTCTTGTTCAATCATTAGCAGTGTTATATGGATAGTTGCTTCATCCATTGGATGTACAGAATGCGTTTTTGCATGGCATTCAATATCATTTTGGAAGATGATGTGTTCATACGACAACCACCGGGTTATGAGGATCCATAATTTCCGCATCATGTATGCAAAATTAGATAAAGCTCTTTATGGGTTGAAGCAATCACCTCGCATCTGGTATTCTCAACTCATTTCTTATTTACAAGAACTGGATTTTGTTCCTTCTCGAGCTGACATGTCCCTATTCATCTATAATCATAGTGGCGTGATCACATATATTCTGGTTTATGTTGATGACATTATTGCCATTAGCTTATCTTCTCAAGCTAGTCATACCTTGATTCAGAAATTGCAGTCAGAGTTTGCTCTCAGGGATCTCGGTGATCTTCATTCCTTCTTTAGCATCGAAGTATGTCGATTAGGGGAGGATCTCGTCTTTATTCAATCTAAATATTCCAACGACCTTCTGCAACGGACCGATATAACAGTATGCAAACCAATAACTTCTCCAATGTTGACAACAGAAAAATTATCAAAGTTTGATAGGGAGAGAGTTATTAGCTACAGAAGCAACATGGTACAGGAGTATAGTAGGTGCTTTACAGTACCTAACATTGACACGACTAGATATATCATATGTGGTCAACAAGGTATGTCAACTTTTGCATATGCTAACCGAACATCATTGGACAACGGTGAAAAGAATTTTATGGTATGTATGACACATAGTGAGTGTCGGACTCTGTATTCACAAGTCTACTTCTATTTTGGATAGGATCAACAAATGACAGAAGGTCAACCAGTGGTTTTACAGTTTTCTTTGACTCCAATCTCATATCATGTAGTTAAGGAAGCAAGCCATAATGGTGAGATCCTGTTCTGAGGTAGAGTATAAGGCTTTTGCAAATACCAAAACAGAAATCATCTGGATACAATTGCTATTGGGAGAATTTGGAATTTATCAATCACAAGTGCTTGTCCTGTAGTGTGACAATCTTGGGGCCACATTTTTTTATTAATCCAATGTTCTATACCAGAACTAAATATATTGAGGTAGACTTTTATTTTATGTGAAAACGAATGGCAAGAAAGGCGTTGGAGATACGATACATATCATCACAAGATCAATTAACCGATGGTCTTACCAAACCAATTGGAACACAATAATTGAAGATCCTATAACACAACTTCAACCTCACAGGTTGTAATTGAGGGTGAGTGTTAAACAACTAGAATGTTGTGTTTTCACCGTTGTTTAGTATTTCTATTTTTTTAGATTAAGGAATAAAAGCATTAGGCCTCCCCATCCACAAGCGAATGAGTATAACTGTTCATTACAACCAAAAGGTACTTAGACCAAACCCACCTGGGTGCAACACAAATAGGTCCAAAAGATCCACAATGATCCACAACAAAAGACAATGAAAACTTAGTTCTCTATCCTTCTTTGGTAGCTCCAACCCAACTTCCCAAAGACTTGATCACCATACTTTCCAAGCGTCTGCACCCTTCCTTCAGCGACACTCTCTCTTCCTCTTTAGACAATTGGGACCAAAACCTGATCCAGTACGTCCCCCTGAAAATTACCTGCAGGAAAGAATTAGTACATGATCTGTTAAACACAACATCATTTCTACTCAACCATAAAGCCCAGCACATCGCGGCCACTCCCACTATTACTTGGTTTCTAAACTTTGGAGCAAAACTCTTTACCCAAGAACCAAACAAGTGGACAGTATCCTCTGGAGGTTGAACATTGAAACTAATGGACAAAGCAATCCACAGGAATCTAGCCATATGACAATCAAAAAAGAGATGCTGCACTGTTTCCTCTAACCCACAGAAACTACACTTAGTGTCCCCCTTCCAACCCCTCTTTTTCAAGTTGTCTTTCGTTAGGACTACCCCTCTCTTTAAGTACCAAAGAAAATTTTTTATCTTTAAAGGCAACTTGGCCTTCCAGAACACAATTTTCCCAGGAATTCTCTCTTTCTCCATGAGATTTCTATACAAAGACTGAGTTGAAAAGGTCCCATTCTTCTTTAATAACCAAATAAACTCATCTTTATTAACATTTAAAGAAATGGCGAAACTAAGGAAACAAGACTAAGCCAATCCTCCAACTTTTCTCCAAAAACGCCTCCTAAACGACACGTTCAAAGGGGACGAACCTAGCACATTAGCTACAGTAACACCCTTTCTTCTTACAATTCTGTACAAAGTGGGGTATTTTAACATTAGAGGTTCCTGTCCAATCCAAAGATCTTCCCAAAATCTAGTTTGGTTTCCACTGTTAACTTTAAATCTCCCCTTTTCAAGCAACAGATCTTTCACATCCATAAGCTCTGCCCAAAATTGGGAATCACCCGGCTGTCTTACCACTTGAGACAAGCATTTGTTTTTCGAGATATTTCTTTTTTAAAACGTCTTGCCAAAGGCCCTCTTCGTTCAGAAGCTTGAAAAGCCATTTAGCAAGAAGACAAGAATTTTGAGTTTCCAAATTCAAAATGCCCAAACCTCCCATACTTCTTGGTTTGCAGAGTATATTCCACTTAGCTAATCTATATTTCTTCTTATGGTCTTCACATTGCAAAAAAAACCTGGATCTATAGTAATCCAACCTTTTCATCACTCCTTTAGGAATAGCAAAAAAGGACATCATAAACATAGGAAGACTAGATAAAACCGAGTTAATCAACACCAACCTTCCACCGGATGATAACAACTTGCCTTTCCAAACTACTAAGCTTCTTCAAAACGTTCTTCAATTAAAATCCGGTCCTTATTTGACAACTTACGAAGATGCATTGGAATTCCTAGTAGGAAAGGAAGTTTACCTTCCTTGCACCCAAAAAGCTCTCTGAACTCTTGACTCCGTTCCTAGGCGATCCAGGCGAGAATATTTCACTCTTATGAAAATTGATTTTCGGGCCCGATAACTTTTCAAAGGCACCTAGTACCAACTTTAAGTTCCTAGCCCTCAACATCATTTTCCATAAAGAGAATAGTGTCATCTGCATATTGCGAATAGAAAGGTGTCTTCAACCATTTGGCACGGACCCTTGAATTGGCATTGTTTTTAGCCACGAAACTAGGATTGCCAAGCATATCGGCTACTAGATTAAAAGAATAGGAGAGAGGATCTCCTTGCCTAAGCCCTTTCCTAGTCCGAAAATAATGACCTACTTCATCATTCACTTTAACTCCTACACTTCCTCGACTAACAACCGACGCAATCCACTTACACAGTTGGAGAAGCCTTTCATTTTGAGTTGAGTTTGCCAAAAAGGACCAGCTTACCTTGTCATACGCCTTCTCAAAATCTAGTTTTAATATTATGCCATCTTGTTTCTTTTTATGTAACTCATGTATTGTCTCATGTAACACCGCCCCTTCCGAATGTTTCTTCTGGCAAAAAGGCCGTTTATGGAAGGTCTCACCACTTTGTTAGCAACTCTGTCAGTCTATTAGCTAGAACTTTCGTAAAGATCTTAAAGCTAACATTGAGCATACAAATTGGTCTATCTTTTGTATCTGTTTACCTCTTTCTTTTTGTATTAGGGCAATGGTACCAAAATTGAGGCTAAAAAGGGTAATTTGCCAGATAAAAGTCTCTAAACATGACCATTAGGTCATCTTTAATGAGACTCCAAAATACTTGGAAAAATTCCACAGGAACCCATCAGGCCTGGCGCCTTATTATGCTTCATTTGAAAAATGGCCTCCTTACTTCTTTTTAGTGAAGTCTTCGATCAATGTGCCATTTTCCATCTCATTAACTTGAGGGATATCTTCTATTCGAGACTCATCAAGAGAAAATTCATTTCTCTGCGATGATCCGAATAGCTTTTGTAATATTTTGTAATGAAGTTCTTTAGATTTTCTGCCCTCAATATTGCCTTCTTCTGTTCTAGTCGAAATTTTTTGTTTTCTTCTTTTGCCGTTAGCCACCATTTGGAAGTACCTTGTATTATTATCTCCTTCCAGAACTTTTGGTCTTTGCCCTTTGAAACCACCTAATCTCTTCTTCCCTAAGGAGTGGGCAATTCTTTCTTTAACCCTTTGCCAAAGATCGACTTCTGTTGACTAAGAAGTGAGATTGACTTTCTTATCAAGCTCTCAAACAATTCTAAACAACTCTTGTTTCTCTTTCTTAAAAATCCCTTTCAAATTCTTATCCCAACCTCTCAAGAATTGCCTCAACCTTCTAATCTTATTTTGCCACTTTTGCAAAGAAGTTGATCCTCTGACCTCATTTTTCCAAACCTTAGCCACAACATCAAAGAAGCCCTCATGAAAAAACCACCCTAGTTCAAATTTAAACAAAGGTTGCTCCCCCAAATGACTTCTATCACCGATACACAAGAGCAAAGGCGTGTGATCGAAATCTCTCTGTTCAAGGCATCAACCGTGACTAGAGGAAAATTTTGCTCCCAATCAAAGTTAGCTAAGACTCTATCAAGCTTTTCAAAAGTTGGCACCTTTCTAGAATTAGCCCAAGTGTATTTACGACCGACATCTCGATCTCCTTAAATCCAACCCATCTATGATGGCGTTGAATAGGAAGGGCCAACGTTCATCAAATTTGTCATTATTCTTTTCACTTGGATTCCTAATAATATTAAAATCCCCACCTATCAACAAAGGCAAGGAGATTTTCCTACAGTGCACCAACTCGATTAGAAACAACTCTTTAAATTCACGGTTGAAATTTGCACCATAGACCGCCACTAAAAACCACCGAAAACCGTCACTTTTGTTTCTAAGATGGAATTTTATGAAAAATCACCACCATCTATACTTCCTATATCAAAGACGCCCGAGTTTACCCTAAAAGGATACCCCGGACCTACCATGAGGAAGCAGTCCGATGCCACGAGAAAATTCCTCACGATCTTATGACCTATCAAGCTTAGCTTGAGAAAATTCTCTCTTCCGGTTTCCAAAGAGCAATAAAGTCTAAGCTCTGCTCTCTTGCCAGTGCTATAAAGAAACTGGATTTAGCCAAGTCACGAAGACCTCTGCTATTCCAAAACAACCCTTTCATGGTGAAATAAAATTGTTAATTTTAACCTTTAACTTTGTCGATGCCCTTTTCTTGGGCGACTTAGCGCGGGCTTCCTCCGACGATTTTAGAATCACAACTTAGGTGATAACCATTTTCGTCAAAAACTTCCTCCATTAGATCCCCACACAGAAATTGACCGCCTTTTTCTCAAAAGCCTCTAAGTCCTCGTATCACTATCCGAACTTACTTCTACCTCGCTAAAACACTCGGGTAAAGAGAGCTTTTGGTCCTTTCTTCACTTAAAAACGTTCGACCAATGACTCAAAAGAGACATTACGCTTCCCTTAACAATACCCATCGCTCGAAAGCTATCTACCGCATCACATAAAGATAAAGGACAAAAGGAATTGGAATTGGTTAAACAATTACCTTCGCTCTTCTCCAAATTCCTTGCTTCAACTCGACGCCCGCCTTGAGCAACGTGTGCTCATCGACGCACCGACCAACCTTGGGTGGATCTCCGAGGAAAGCGCCACCTCGAATTGAAGCGGCAGTCCGAATTTTTCACCGGACAAGACCTTGGGAGCCTCCCAAACATGGGGAACTCCAAGCTCATCCCGGCTTTTGCCGCCACATTCCCGTGCTCAACTTCCCATTCCCTTCCCTTCAACCGGATCTGCAGGCGAACATTCGATCCACTTCTTCCGCAGGAGAAATCGAGCAACAAAAGCATTTGCGCCTTTAAGCAATCGTCCCTCCCACCATGATTCTCCTTGCCGGTAGGATGACCCCACCAACAAGCCCGGGGATCCTCCATCCTTCCCACCACCTCGTTGGCAACCCCTTCAATCACCAAATTAATCGATCTATCCAACACTTCGCTAGCCTTCCACCGAAACTCACGAAATTCTTTCGCACTTAACACAAGACCACGCTCCTTGAAACACCCTTCCCACCGAAGCCTCCTCCATGCACATCACCATCGCATTTAACCCGCTTACGCTCCCCGGCTTCTTCCGTGTCCTCTCCCAACAAATCTTCCTCTCCCAAGCCCTCTTCCGTGCCATCACCACCACCATCGCCCTCCCCATTCCACTCTACATCAAACTCTTCCCATTTTCATCAACACCCTTTTCTCCACTTCAAAGCTCAAATCAAAATAATGATCACTAATAACCACATCTAAGCGTGGTGGGATCAAAGAAAGGGTTTAAGACTCTACAAAAATTCTACCAAAATCACTTTTTCTCGTCGCCTCCATGTCCACCATCCGAGTAGAACCTAGCATTGAACCAACCGCCCAAAGATTGGGAACTCCTTAACGACTTTCGATGCCCGAGACCGCACTCCACACCTTCTAAGCAAGAAACCCTCCTCCTTCTCCCGCCACTCCCAGGCTCGCACTGATTCCCGAGGCACCCCATCTTCTTTAACATCGGCCTCCATACGCCATAGCGCGTTGCGGCTCGGCTACGGACTAAATCGAGCAATGAAGTCCCCTCCCGTGTTCCTCAAGATTCCGTTCCACTTCTGGCACAATTCGCTTTAGCTGCGCAATCACCGTGTCTATGGACAAACAACCACCCACCACCGAGATCAGCGCCACCTTGGAATCCTTCTTCGACCTTGGCAACGGCGGGTGAGGATGTGGTAGAAACCCAAACCATGCTTGCGCATACCCATCTGCGGCGCAGCAGTCTTGGCAACTTTAACAGAGGACACTTGTGATTCACATGATCATGGGAATCGCAAATAACACAAAATCTGCGAGCAATCGGCAACAAGATGACCCTTCTTTGTGCATCTAGAGCAACGAACCCCCGACCTCCCAGCCTCGCCTTCTTCTTGACCTCCTTCCTGCGCATCGATCATGACCGAGTCTTCAGGAACCCCAGACCCCGCCGCCTTGACAACCCCAGAAGAAAGCCCACCTGAGGCCGAAGCCGCCATATTTCCTGCCTCTCCAGAAAAAGCCGCCAGAGGCGACCGTTGTGACGCCGGACCGCCTACCCTAAGTGGCCCTGCGAATCCCTCTTTGAACTCCACGAAGATTGGCGGGCAAACCTAACCCGGCCTCCTCCTCTCCCAGAAGAATCAAAGCCCCCGAACCGGGAACCCCTGAGCTCATCCCGAAAACCACCGCTACTCCGAGCACCCCGGCCGGCTCCAACACCGAAACCGCGCCCAGCCTGCGAATTGCCCTGGCCGCGGTGATGAACACCAGAGGACTGCGGTACACGACCACCCCGTCCTCCGCGAGCTCCACGAGCAACCTGACTGCCCGCCATCGAAGCCCACCCAGGGACGCGATCCAACACTCTTCCCCCCGCTACCACCTCTGCAAACGACCTACTTCGAGCGGGAGACGAAAAGGCAGGAGAAACGCGATTACCCCCCGCTAGTCTCCTAGACTTGGACACAAAACCCCTCGGAACCCCGCGCGCCTTAAACAGCTCTCGGCATCAGGGTGATAGCCGAAATGCGGGTGAGACCCGACTTTAATGCTCCGCCCACATTTGAGACAAGGAGCCCAGCGGACTGGAGCACTTAGGCTCCAAACCAACTCGGGTTCAAACCCGTCGTCAAACACTCCTTCCTCTCCATGAGGCCACCGTCACCTTGTTCAAGAGAAATTGAAGAACAAAGATCGCTCAACGACACCCAGTCTTAATCAGAAAGGGCGTCCTTACATCCTTAACCGGGATCTCGCCTAGCTTTCTAATCGGCGACACCCGCGGCTTCGGCAATGGACCCTTCCAAGGCAAGACACGTGCAGACAATCTTAAATCTGCCACCGCCTCAGAGATTCTTGAAGCTAGAGGGCGAGGATGTTTAACATGCCCAACCCCACAATCTACCGATCCAAACTTAGGAGACGGAATATCATTAGAAAGGCTCAATTCAGCCCTGAGCAATTCATCAACCGAGAAGCCCATTTGAATGGCATCCCTAACAAACTCCAAACCTGACCCAGAAGAGTGCTGGCTAGCAGCCTCTTCGCCATCAGTCGAACTGTCTTCAACAGCCAGCGACCAGGACCTTGATTCTCGCTTCGGTCCCCTGACTCCGACTATCGGAACAGGCGACTTGAGGAGATGAGGTGCGGAATGTCGCCGAGGAAGAGCAGCTTGCCCCTTGGGCTCAGCCTGCACCGAAGACCGGGTAGACGACAGATTGACGCCCTTCCCCCAATCCTCCGTCATACCAAAACAAGACCCACAGAACCACCACAGAGACTATCTCTGGACACCAAGCACAAACCCAGAAAACAAGCAAGAAACTCAGAGAGGAGAAGAACGTACCTGCAGCAAGTTGTTACCGAGCTACGCAAAACGTCGAGCACGTACCGTGCACCTCACCAGCAAGATCCCTCCTCTGCCTCCGACGAGCTGAAGCCGGCCGCCGACCGGCATCCGCCCTACCCCCGCACCGCCGCTCCACAGCCCCGAGACCGACCACCGAAACTCCCACCGCCTCACCACACCAGAGGCCAACCCGCGCCAGCCCGCGGAAGGCGCATTTGCGCGACGGCAACCCCGCCTCACGGAACTGGAAGCGCACTGAGAGGCACGCCCCTCAAGGCCCCAAGCGGCGGCGCCACCTCCGGCGGCACCGGAGGCCGTCCTCCCCGGGCAGGACCGGCGAAGAACACCCAGGGTGGGAGGGGTCAGGTCCAGGTAGTAGTGTATCGGAACTCAGAGCATACAGCGAGATAAGATGTCTTCTTCTAATTTGACGTGTTGTGAATCAATAAAACTAAAAACCTAGTATTTCTATTAGTGTGTGTTTATACTGTTGTTTAGTATTTCTATTAGTGATGATGTTCCTACTAGAGATAGTGTTTAATATTCACATGTGAGAATGTTCACACTTATATACTTATATATAAATAAATAATTAATAGAAAGTAAGTATGTGCCCATTGCAAACTTTGTGATCTCTCCTATAAAGCTGATGACACCAATTACGAGCGGGTTCTGGGGGCTGTCCTTCGGGGGCTCTTGAGGTGCGAGGTTTGAGATGATTAGCCAAGAGTAGAACTTATGCCCATGTCCGCGTTTTGGAAGGTCTTCTGGTTGCGCCTTTTCCAAACTGCCTAGGGTGATAAGAGCGAGATGGTGTTCTTTCAATAGTTAAGAGAGTGAAGGGAGAGTTGCCGAGCGCATCACATCTATGTGTCCGGATCACACTGATCGGTGGACTCTGGAGACACAATCATTTCCTAGTCCAACTACTTCGCAAGTTCTGGCCTAGTCAAGCCGTTAGTAGTCTTGACTACTGAGACATCAGATGCTTACGGCGGATTGAGGATGTCTTTCTGGTGTAAATGTAGAATCGCGAGTAGCACAGTGATAAATCACGCAAATAAGCCGCCTTCAACTGCGAAACTACTACCCAATAGTTGGCCAAATGGATTTTTTTTTTTTTTTGCTTCACTAGTCTTGGAACGATCGATGGGATGTCCGTCGCATATACGGAGAGATTTGATCCGACTACTTGATTACGATGTTGGGTTCCTTTTGCTTTGGATTTGGTTTTGGTTTATTATTTTCTGCTATAGTAACTAGCTTTTAAATGGTGTAGTTTTTCAAAGCAGGGTCTATAGGTATATTATAATAGACGATGTACCGAGTTTAGCTATACCGATTAAAATCACATGCGATTGTTTTACTCTGTGTACTGTCTTTTACGAATAGGCAGAATTCAAAAACCATAAATCAAAAGCTAAAACCACGGTCTAAAAAAACTCACCCGATAACTGCATTTGTGCAAACCATGCGAATGAATACATTAAGTAATTACTTGATGTCACCTTACAAATCACATCACGTGTTTATCACTTTTACAGCGACACCAATCACCTGTCGTTCCTTAAGATAGACGCTTAACATAGCATTAGCGTGTTTCACAAGAGAGATACGACTAATCTAGCTAAATTGCTTCGATAAGACCTCACCGGCAAAGTTATCCAAGGTTTAAGTTACACTTCAATGCCGCTTCCATGTGTAGCACCTACGCCCTTCAACTTCCTACGCCCTTCGACTTGATAGTTTTTTTTTAGAAAATGGAAGAAATAAGATTTCCCGCTTCTGCGTTTCCGCACACAGCGTTTACATTATTACATAGATTTCAGCACCATTGCTGATGAATTAGGGAAACAAAGAATGCAAAAATTATGCATTACAGAGTCTATTATTAAATTTCCATCCATGGGAAGCAAACAACTCCAACGCAATGGTCTCTAATTTTACGCCGCTATTGGATAGACTCCTTTGTTTCATCATCACGCTACAAAGAATGCCCAAACCGCAGCCGAAGACGTTCCCGAAAATAGCCTGCATAAAAGATGTATAAGTGCAATTGGCAAAGATTAGATCATTACGACATCTCCATATTGCCCAATATAAAGCGGCTACCCCAACCAAAATATATTTCTTGTCTTTTGACTCGAAATGTGATAGCCAACTCCCTAACATGTGGGATACAGAGCTGGGAGGTGTTAACCCAGTAGCTATATGGACAGTCCTCCAGATTGTCTTGGCATGATGACAATCAAAGAAAAGATGTTTAATTGTTTCGTTATAATTACAAAAATAACACTTTTGACTGCCTTTCCAATCCCTCTTAATTAGATTGTCCTTTGTTAAAATTACCCCCCCCGCTGGAGATACCAAAGGAAAATCTTGATTTTTAGAGGAATTTTTGACTTCCAAATCAATTTATGAGAGAAGGGCGTATTCTGATTTATCAAGTGAAGATACATAGAATGGACCGTAAATTGACCATTGTTATGTAAGCTCCAATTAAACAAATCTCTCTCGTCAGTTAAAGTGATATGAGTAATCTTGGCTACTAAGTCTTCCCATTCATCGAGTTTATCCCCCACCAGAGCTCTCCGAAAAGAAATATTCAGTGGTATTGATCTCATAATATTGGCCACTGTATCATGCGGCCGATTTGTAATATTATACAGTGTGGGATAAAGGTCTTTGAATGGACGGTTGCCTACCCATGTATCTTCCCAAAATCTTGTTTGTGATCCATCATTAATTTTGAAGGAACCACAAACCAAAACCTGATCTTTTATTTTCATTAGACCCTTCTAGAAATGAGAATCTTTGGTTTTGACGTGGACTTGTGGAAGAGATGTTAAGCTTAGATACTTGTTTCTAAGCAAAGTTTGCCAAGTTCCTTCTTCATTTAGCAATTTAATAATCCACTTGCTTAATAGACACTTATTTTGGACTTGAAGGTCAATGATCCCAAGTCCTCCTTGGTCTTTAGGATGACATAAGATATCCCATTTTGCAAGGCGATACTTCTTTGTATCTTTGTCGGCTTGCCAAAAGAATCTGGATCTGTAATAATCTAGTGTTTTAAGAACACATTTCGGTATTTCAAAAAAGGACATCATGAACATGGGTAGACTGCTAAGCACTGAATTTAGAAGGACTAATCTACCTCCATAAGATAAATGCTTCGCCTTCCAGCAAGTCAATTTTTTTTCTGAACCTCTCTTCGATGCTCCTCCAGTCTACATTATGGAGTTTTTTTTATAATGCATTGGTATACCTAAATATCTGAAGGGATATTCACCTGCATCACATCCAAAGAGCTCAATGTATTGGTCCTCAAAATCTTTTGCCTCGCCATAACAAAAGATTTCACTCTTATGAAAGTTGATTTTGAGACCGGACAAATGTTCAAAAGCACACAACAAAAGTTTCATGTTTTTTGCTTGTTCTAGGTCATGGTCCATAAAGATAATGGTATCATCTGCATATTGTAGAATTGACAAGCCATCATCTACAAGGTGTGGGATGACCCCCCTTAATTGTCCATCATCCTTTGCTCTTTTAATTAAGAGTGCCAGCATATCTGCTACGATGTTGAACAAAATAGGTGACATTGGGTCACCTTGACGTAAACCTTTTTTTGTTTGAAAGTAGTGTCCAATGTCATCATTGACTTTGATACCAACACTACCCCCAGTGACAAAGCTCTCAATCCAATTGCACCATTTTGGTAAGAAGCCTTTCATTCTCAAGGTTTGTTGTAGAAAGGACCACTTAACTTTATCATAGGCCTTTTCAAAATCAATTTTGAAAATTACCCCGTTAATCTTTTTAGTGTGTAATTCATGAATGGTCTCATGTAATATGACCACGCCTTCCATTATGTTTCTGCCTGGCATAAAGGCCGTTTGTGATGGACTCACCACTGTCTGCGCTACTTTGTTGATTCTGTTTGTGCCAACTTTTGTGAAAATTTTAAAACTGACATTAAGTAGACAGATTGGTCTATATTGTTGAATCTGTTTTGCATCTTTAGTCTTAGGTAGAAGGGTAATTACCCCAAAATTTAGACTAAAGAGCGGTAGGCATCCTTCATAAAAATCATTGAAGAGCGCCATTAAATCCTCCTTTATCACTTCCCAGAATACTTGGTAGAATTCTGCAGGGAAGCCATCAGGACCTGGAGCTTTGTTGTGTTCCATTTGGAACAAAGCCTCTTTGACCTCTGTTTCAGTAAATGCTGATGTGAGCATATCATTTTCAACAGCAGTGACTTGTGGTATATAATTTATCTGACTTTCCACAAGGGAGAGGTTATTGTCCTGTGGATGTCCGAAAAGGCCTTTGTAATAATTAATGATGTAATTTTTCAATTCGGTGTCGCCAACAATTATACCATCTTCTTGTTCTAATTTGAAGATGTGTTGTTTACGATGTTTGCCATTGGCCACCAAATGAAAGAAACGGGTATTATCATCACCTTCAAGAAGGTTTTAAACCTTCGCCCTGTCATACCACTTCATCTCTTCCTCTCGTAATAAGAGAACCAATCTTTTCTTGAGATAGTGTTTCATATTTATCTCATTATCAGAAAGAGTAGTGGTTTCCTTCGACTTGATAGTTAATCTGGTGAAGTGTGAATTTCAGGAGCATCGCTTTGTCGGCGACTCGTGATGAGTTGGTAAGCGAAACTGCTCGATAGTTGATCTGGTCCAGGGGCGGTTCTAGTGTAAGTCAAGGGTATTCAGTCGAATACCCAAAAATTTTGCCAAACAATCTACTATATACAAGGTATAATATATATGTATATTAGTAGTTAGGCTAAATTCATTTTGTTCATACCCAGTCAGCCTAAATTATTACTAGATTCTTTTGGCCTGTTTCCCTCTCCTAAGCCCAAATTGGTACCAAACACTGGTCTAGACCCACTAGGCCACTACCATGATTCACATGATACATGGTAAAAACTCTAGATCTCACTCAGTCTTTTCTCTCACTCAAGTCTCTCCTCTTTGTCTCTCTCTATTTGGTGGCGCAGAAGCTTCTGGTCTTAAAGGAGCACTGGCGGCTGTTTCGCCACGCAAGTCACCTTGCCATCGTCGCCGCCAATGCGGTGCAGCACGCACAGTTCACCCTCCCGACCTAGTGACCTCCATGGCGTCATGGCCCCATATCCCTAATCCGATAATCCTCCGTCTCCTACTCCCTTAGGGATCTCGATTTGAAGCAAAATTATATGTCTTAAATAAAGACATGAGTTGTATTTTGCCTAAAGAAGTGAGGTATCTATAATGATTCTAAAGTTTTTGCATAGTGTTGGACACTTGGATGATTTGATCCCCTTTGATGTGCGATTATGCGATCCATATTTTGTTTAGCATACTACTTAAGTTGCTTAATTAGAAAGCTATTCAACAAAGTATGTTCACGATAAAAGCACTTTTGAACTTCTGTTTGGGAATACAAAAATCTAACAAAGAGAATTGTCTTTTAACTTGATTAAAGCATCTTGTTGTGATTGTACAACTCTATTATAGAATTATTCCGATTTAAATTTTGACTCAAGTTAGTAGTTCCAGGGAAACAGTTCATCTCTAATTCCAATCATCATGGTTAAAACCATTAGTCTTTGAGTTCTGTTTTTCACTCCTTGTTGAAGTTGCTTCCTTTTTGTGTGTTTGTCTACATGACATTATATCTCGTTTCGAAGGCATGAAGCATCGTCGTGTTAATTTTTGATTATTTTAGAATTTCTTTATATTATTTGAGATGTTGTCTCTAATATAACTAATTGTATTTTAATTTTCGCTACTGTGGACCTTTATGTTTTCAATTGAATAATATTTTATAATTTTGAATACCCATTTTGAAATTCCTGGATCCGCCACTGATCTGGTCGTAGCTCACGAGGATTTCTCTCTGTAGGTTGGCACTCCGATAGCAAAGCCGTGGAGGTGTCGGTGGTTAGGGGTCAGTGGTTTTCGCGGCAGTACACTCCTCTGGTGCATGTCTGTCGGGTCACCATGGCCCCGAGCTCCGAAAGCGAGATCCGAGTGCTTTGGACGGCCACGCCTCATTAAGGCCTGCTTGCTTGGGTCTGCCTTTTGTTTCTAAGAAAGTTAAAACAACTATCATGATTTTTGAAGGTAAATTTTTTAAACGGTTTTTCGAAGTGTGTTGTTCATGTCGATATCTTCATCGTTTGCTGTTGTTTTAATAAATATAGATAAAAATCACCGGTTATAGTCTAAAAGAACAGAGCTAAAACTGGATTTAGATAGGAGTATTGATCCGTAGCCACTTCGAATATCTCCGTTGGATGATGCATTGTTATCAGGTGTTTAGTGTGGAGTTGAGGCCGTAACCAATTGGATTAGCTAATGCGCTGCACTTGTCTACACAACTGGACGTAGGAGTAGTCACTAGAAATTTGGAACAAAAACATCTATCAGTTTGTTTTTTCAAAGAGCACGATCTTATCTTAGCCGTCCAACTACAGCATTCGGGAATCTCCCTCACGAATCGGCCCAAATCCGTCGCATTGCCTATCAAAAGGCTACCATTATTATTATTGTTTTCATTTAGGCACGTCTCCCAAAACCATCTATCAATTTTTTTAACAGCAAAACCATCCATCAATTATAAGGCCCGCTCGGTTGGGCTGAAAAGCTGTAACTTATGACTGAAATTACACTGTAGCGACTGAAATTTTCATTGTAGCTGAAGGTGGCTTATTTGACGTAATTGAATTTAAAAAAATTTAAAAATAGAAAAAATATGCTAGCTCATCACGGACAACGCAAACAAATACGGGAAAAAAGAACCGGCAAAAAAACTCAAAAATAAGCTAAAAGTTCAAAAAAAAAGATGAAATTTATGAATAGTGAAAAATAAACAAAAAAAATCAGAAGTTGAAGCTGAAACGAGTGGGCCAATATTCGGTGTCGATCTAAAAAAAATTATGGTCGGTGTCGATCTAAACAAAAGTTGTCGGTGTCGTGGTACTACTGCCACCATACCATTATTGTTTTGTCGATCTGGGTTCCTGTCAACCGTTGGACGGCCAGAGACAAGGTACAGGAGCACACATAGTCACTGTATGCATGCACATGCAGCAGAAGTTTTCTCAGTGATTAGGTCACATTTTCTGTATGTTTTCTCATCAGTGCCGTGTAAGACTGTAGCAGTCTCATTTCTGTTCTTCTGGTTCTCCAAATCAGAAGGCGTGCAGTACGTATGTGCATCATCTAGAGCTTGTCAGATGAATCCAACTTTGCTGATGGCGAGAGGTTGGAGGTGGAGCTGCGTTAACCGAATATCCACTCGATCTTGTCGAACACTCAGTCGATGAGTCCGGCGAGGCCGCCGCCGCCGCCCATGCCCGCCGCAGTCCAGTCCAGCAGCCGGTCGAAGGGTACCTCCGGCCCTGATCGCTCCAGAGGTTGATGGGCCGGAGTACTGGGCTGGATCTGGGCAGTAATCATGAAGCAAACGAGACGGTCAGTAAAATATATAGCCCATTGCACGTTGCCTGACAGTGCAAGCCCTGTTCGTTGCTAAATGGGCCGAAGGTTTTGAAGGCCCGCCCGAAGTTGCTCCCCGTCAGGAGTTCGTCCGAGGGTCGGAGGCACGTCACCGCGGCGACCCGGCGCGCCGGCGCGGTCGACGCCGTTGGGCCGCGCGTTCCTCAGCATCTGGTTATAACCCTGCCTGTCGTACCTGCTCAGCGCGTTCTCGCACGCCACCTCGATCCCCTCCCTCCACCCTGCGCTCAGCACCTGCACGCACGCACCGCCGGCCGTTAATTCCAAGAACAACCATGAACGGTACATATACTCGTGTAATTTCTCTGGCTCCCCTGTAGATGAACAGTGGTGGATTGGATGCTGTAATGTTATCGCTGTTACCTACCTGTTGGACGAGTTGCTCCTCGACCTGCTCCGAGTTGCTCATCTCCGCGCAGGTGAGGTTGAGGATGGCTCCGTCGGGCCGCGCCAGCATGCCGGAGATCGGCCGGTATCCGTCTCGGCCGTCCAGGTTGTAGTACCCGGCGGCGAGCTCCGCGGCGTGGCTCGGGTGCCTGCACCACCAGTGTATCCCAGACACCTGCACATTTTGCTTTCCGCTGTAGAGTTCAACAGTGCGATTCCTGGCTTGCTGCAGCGCGATGTTTCGGCAGTGAGGCACGTACCTTTGCGGCGAGCTTGACCTTGCACCCCAAAGAAGGCCCTGTTCACTTCGTCCAGGATCCTGTCCCCGTGCTCGATCAGCTTGCTGGAGTACCATGTCAGGAAGAACCTCCCCTCCTCGGTGAGGTACGTCCCGCCGTCCGCCGCGAAGAACCGCGTGTCCTACGGACCATTCTCCCGGGAGAGGTTTCCTCAAAGAGATGTTAATCTTACTTGGAACTGTCCGATGCCGGGGAAGACCCACCCCTGGTTCTCGGGGTAGGATGGGTACCTCAGTTCACCTGCAGGGCCAAGTCCGACCTCTAAGTCCACGATCATGCCAGAGTCCAAGAAGTCTGCCATGTTCTCTCTGGAGCTCTTCATGGAGTCTGCATATAGCTGGCATCGCATTTCACAAACAAGTGACTAGGTGATTAAATTGTCTTTGATTTAGCCATGGTTATACCATACGCATTGCAAAGTTTCAATTTCAATGTTTCAAATTAGTGTAGTATTTGCTTCACAAGAGCTGCAAGCCTGAAAGTGCATTAAGATGCTTAAGCCTAGAAGTTAGAGCTGCACTTGTAAGGTTGTCAAAATCATGATTCTAAATCAGATTGAAGACACTTTGGTAAGATCGTATTCTAAGATCGAATTATAGAATCTAAAATCTTACCCGATTCTATCAAAAATTTTTTTTCAATTTACCGTGTATTTCAAGAGTAATATAAGTGTTTATTTGGTCATTAGACATCTAATTTGATTAATAAATGTATCTTATTTATGATTAGAATTATGGTTTAAATTCTATGTCATTGAGAGTTACGATTAGAAGAATGATGTTTTCAATATTACTATAATCTAATCACTTTACATAAGAAAGTAAAATAAATAGATAATCAAAGTAATTTTCATTATTCCAAACCTTCGAATCTTAATGCTTAAACTATTAATTATTGAGTACTTAACATACAACTTGAATTGAGAAATAGATTACAACCAAACACTTAAGTCTTTCATAATATTGTATGATGCGTGATTCTACAAAATTCTACCACGATTCTACGGTTAGGATCATGATTCTACTACAATTCTATCAGATACAACTCAAGATACGATTTGAGTCTGATTAGTTTCGTGGGATCGTAAAATCGTATGATTTTACGACTAGAGTCGAGATTTTAACAACCTTAGCTTGGACGACAGTTCTGCCATGGAAGAGGCCAGTCATCCACACTAATGGTGAGGTACTCCTGGTTCCTCGCCCCGCTCGAGCTCGTGTGGTACACGTCCAGGTCGGCTTCGCCGACGTCCCGGACCTATACCGGTAGCGGGATGCCACATGGTGGCCTGCAGCTTGAGGCCTTCCTCTTGCGCCATCCGGAACAGCTCCCTGTACGCGCGCCACTCGTACCATGCCAGCCCGGCGCCCGCCACGATGCCCTCCCACAAGTCCGCCATGACGCTAGTGTGGTTTGCGTCAAGTGTGTGTTTTGTGCGTGTGCGCATGCGGTTTCCATTGAAGTTTTCTCTTCCTTTTCAGTTCCTTCTTTCTTTTTCGTTGTGAACGTCGTTGGGGCTGGGGAGAAGCTGTGGGGTTTTTTTTTGCTCTCTGTCTGTTCTTTGGCTTTGGCTCTGTGCAGTGATAGCTCTAGCAAGGGTCTGGATTCAACCTGTGGTCAAGCTCAAATGCTTCTTTTTACCTAGCTCGTTTTGTACTTTGTATGATCTATGCAGTATAAACTACTAGGAAGTAAATTTGCGCCTCGCAAAATCCAGAGCAAATTCTGGAAATGTTTAGGTCGAATTGTCTTCATTTTTTGACTGAATAATCTACACACCAATCATGTTTTTCTTTTTCCCAAATATTGATCCTGTAAAGGGTTACTGTGAAGCGGATTTTTTTTCTCAACTGGTTGAATGCACTGCTTTGGTACGGATATCATATTACACCAACACATCTGAGTCAATGTTGTTGGACGTGGACTGTTCCACGCCCAGACGCCCTTAGCTTTGCCTCTGTGTTCGGTCAAGCTCCGACCCACCTCGGGTCCCACCTCTGCCATCGTGCTGATCCACCCAATTGTTCTTCTTACCTTTTGTTTTAAGAGGGATTGTGCTCGCTACTGGTTATATCTCATATCGGCTTTGTTCTTTTTTGCTTTTATTTTTCTACAGTAAGTCTACTAGTTAATTAAAGTATATACTATACCAACTTCATTTTTATCGGTAAAAATCGTACGCGAGTTTCTATTACTCTGTAATCTCTCATACGAACAGTCCAAAAACTATAAGTCTCAATAAAAAAACATACAGCTCTTCGGGGAAGTCTGATTAAAGTGAGGATGTCTTGCTTAGTCAGGCTAGGTTCGAGCCCTCACCAAAACTAGAAGGAAAAGTCGGGGACGTCTCTCCCCTGGTCTCTTTCTTTTAACTCATGTCGTAATTGTATTGACGTTAATTTATTTGCTGAGAAAGAAAGACACATTTCCTATGGGCTGACAGCTAAGGCCGAGAAAGACTCTTAGTTCTCTAAGAAAGTTCACAATGGCTTAAGCTAACAATTGCGGCCCATAAAGCTAACATCCATTAGGCCCAGCCCTAAACTCCGTACTCGTGAACCTCGTGCTCCCATTCTGCTCGCCTCGGGAAACGAATTGTTCGCCTCGTTGGATTTTCTTCCCTCGCCTTGATCCTTATCTCGGCGTCCGATCCACGGCCGCTTCCCCTCCTCCTCAAACCACCACCCCCGAAATCCCCCCCCCCCCAAAATCCCGACGCGACCGCGAAACCCTAGCCTCTCCTCCGGCAACGGCGAGCCACCCCGCCGCCATGGCTTCCCCGGAAGGCTCCACGTGGGTCTTCGACTGCCCCCTCATGGATGACCTGGCCGCCGCCGACTTCGCCGCCGCCCCCGCTGGAGGCTTCTACTGGGCGCCGGCGATGCAGCCGCCGGCGCAGGCCGTCGCCGCCGCGGCGGCTCCCAACACCTGGTGATTGCGGGTTTACGGCCTCGATCGCGCTCGGCCGTGGCTGGGCTCTATGCCATGGTTTCTGATTACATTTCGTGTCCTGATTTGCTGCCACGATGCCTGCATGCTATCTTCTATAGCGTAAATTGAGATGGGTGGTAGCATATTTGTTGTTATTATTTGTGTGATTGTAGGTTGGTAAAGCTTATTAGTGGGATTTGGATCCTGGACTAGCAATTGCATATGTCTAGCAGACTGAAGGAACTAGTTACATGGGGGCAGCTTCTTTTTCAAACCTTATTGTTCATGTGTTAGGGGTGGTGTTGGTTGTGTCGATGGTATTGCGTTAGAGGAGATGATTTTGTACAGGAGGGTTACATGGGCCTTTTCTGGAAGGTGTATGTACGGTGCGCTGCGCCAGGGCGGCGGCGTCCATGGGCCTTCCTTTTTGGATACCAATGTGAAGCTTAGCATGAAACGCACATTATTGAAGAACGTTTCCATGTTTTGATTATACTTTTTTTACCAAGCATGTTGCCTGCATGCAACATGAGGGGTGACCTCATGTGTTGTGTAATGTAGACCCTTATTTTTTTCACTCTGGTGTTTCACACACCGTAGCTTATGGTGTAATGCCTTACAGTGCCTCAATTAGTGCATCCATCTTAACTATCATATCGTGTTAAATTTGCATGTGTCTTATACTGTCCTTGCTATGTTAATTTTGTATGCCACTTATTGTTGTGCATTGTCTTGAGATTTTACATTCTAAACTGCAAATTATTTTTTGCACCAGTGCTGAAATAAATAACTCCGTGGACTGTGAGCATGGCAAAGAGCAGCCAACAAATAAACGGTTTGTTTGTATTCCATAGTTCAACCATGTATTTGCATTCCTGTTTTCTGTTGAATGTTTCTAACTTAGCATGAAAATGCTTCAGTCCTAGGCCAGAAAGTGGTGCCCAACCACGCTCCAAAGCATGCAGGGAGAAATTGAGAAGGGACAAGCTGAATGAGAGGTATGTTCCCTGCCAATAATCGCATTTTATTATTTAGTTTAATCTGTTTTTCCTGTTGCAGTATTGCATTTGTTAACTGTAATTGAACTAATGGACCTTTTCTGTTAGGTTCTTGGAATTGGGTTTCGTCCTGGAACCAGGGAAGACGCCTAAAATGGACAAACCTGCTATGTTGAATGATGCTATTCGTGTCGTTGCTGAATTGCGTAGTGAAGCACAGAAGTTGAAGGATTCCAATGAGAGTCTCCAAGAGAAGATCAAAGAGCTGAAGGTCTGTCCTGTTTCATATAGCTAATTTGTTTACTATGTATCTGTTCTGATGGGGGATAAGCCTCTCTTATGCAATGTGCATGTTGTTTAGGCACTTCATATTATTTTATATTCTTGATTTATGACTCTTTTGTCAATTTGTTTGTTATATTTTTAAATTTAATTCATTCAATCATATTACAGGGGAAAAACAAAGGGATGGTCAAATTATTTTGTAAATGGTAATATTGATGGTTTTGCAGTTTTGGCAGTACCATCCTTATAGATGACATGTGCAGAAAATTGTTTTTTTTGGGGTGTGTGTGGTGGGGGGTACGGTGCTTGTAGATTGTATCCCTGTTAGTTCTCTGTAATCTTTTGAGATTTTACTTCTTTTGTGTTGCCTGCACCCTGCAGTAACAAATGGCATGTTTGATATGGCTGCGGCTGGCTGCGGCTTTATGGCTTTTGGCTAATTTTTTTGAATTTTAGCTGTTTGCGACAGAGATTATAGAAAGAGAGATACTCGCTTGCAATTTTGGTTGATACAGATATTGAGCTTTTAACGTGTACTACAATTAACTTATAGATCCTGTCTTGAGAATATTCCGTTTGAAAGTTAGGTGCTGTAGCAAAAGCCAAAAGTCGTTAAAGAATATGCCTCTAATATTCACATAAAATATTTGATGAACCTGCTCTGCTGTATATGGGCTAAGAACAACTGTTTGTTGAGTTCACAGGCTTGTAGATTTCTAGCGATCTGCCAAATCTTCTGTCATTGTATACTTGTTTTAATTTATTTGTTTTTGAACACTGGGTTTTGTTTCATTAATTGTCACCTAGAAGTATATAGTCACCTTCTTGTATTTTTAGTATGTTGTTTACTGTAAGATATTGGTGGTATAAACTACCAAAGCGTTCATCCAAAGAACAAATCAATCCTCAGATCCTTCGATTTGGCAGGCTGAAAAGAATGAGCTGCGGGATGAAAAGCAAAAGCTGAAGGCAGAGAAAGAGAGCCTGGAACAGCAGATAAAGTTCCTGAATGCCCGCCCGAGCCTTGTACCACACCCCCCTTCGGTTATCCCAGCCACTGCATTCGCCGCCGCTCAAGGACAAGCTGCCGGGCAGAAGTTGATGATGCCTGTCATCGGCTACCCAGGATTTCCCATGTGGCAATTCATGCCGCCTTCTGATGTTGATACCTCCGATGACCCCAAATCATGCCCTCCTGTTGCATAATTCAGCAAAAACCATTTGCCTCGTCTTGTGGAAAGAGGCAAAACTGCCGTCCACTGAAGTCTAGTCTGGTCCTCAAGTGTTATGTAGTCAACTCCAGAACTGAACTGAAGCTTCTATGTATCAGCCGGTGGCATGGGACGATCTGATGACAGAGCTGTACATTATTAGTAAATAAAATCCATCCGTTGAAGCAAATGAGGATTAGATTCTGTAGAATTACTGCTTTGATTTTGTATAGCGTGGTTGGTCTCATGTCTCTTCCATGTGTAGACAGTGCAAAATGCAGTTGGAACCAGGACGGATGCATCTGAAGTCTATGCTCTGTTGCGTATAACGTGATGACCTCTTAGCAAGACGTGCCCTCCAGTAGTAATGTTCCCCTGCAATATTCTCTCTTTCGAAGGGAAGGAACTCCTCTTTTCCTTTTTTGTAACTACTGGGAAGTTTCGTTGTTTTTGATATCTCAGATGTAATATGTCAATTTTATTAAGAACAGCTTGATGGTCTATTGAACCAATCCTTGTTCGAGTGTTCCCAGGAGAAAATGTGCGGTTCCAGTTCACAAACGGTTCATCAAAACTTCACCGACTCGCAAAAAAAATTAACACATACATCATTCATCGAAAGAATGTTTTGGGTAACAAACGCATCAAAGCAGATTTGCACAAATCAAAATGTAGTAGCAAATGAGGAAGACCTGTTTCAAAATGGAATTAGAGAGTAGGGAGTTGTATCTATATACCAATTACAAGGAATGTACACATGAAAAAAAGTTAAAACGAGTAGAAAGAAATAACCACACCTCGGTAAATACTTAGATATCCTGTACACGGTAAGTACTTAGTCAGCTTTTTGGCATAAGGAGCCTAGCCATGCTAGGCTGTGTGACATTCTAACTTTTTTTGACTTCTAAGCAATAGATCATTGTTGAAATATCTAAAATATCTTTGTTCTAATACAAAGTTCATCACGGCCTCATGAGATTTGACTAACAACAACATGAATCATTTAAAGAAAAATAATTCAGATTGTATCAATAGTTGGTAGAACACATAACAATCATGGATAATTCAATTCATGACGAAACCCTAGAGACAAGTCATGCAGTTTGGTTTGGCGGAACGCACAAGGGGAAAAAAAAAAGAAGGATTGAGACTATATAAACAATACTATTAGTGGGTAATTTTTAAAAAGTTGAGGGGCAAGTTATATTCCCAACCTATAAAAGTCAAAATAAACACATCTTTTCTAGCTTTTGGCTTAAGGTTGTAAAGTAGTTTATAGCTTTTTAAAAGCTTAGTTAAAAAGTCATTTATTTATGCTTCGTTTTTTTTCTTTTAGGCCGAAGGAGAAACCTACACAAACAGGTGCAGAAAACGAACGTTGTTTGATTAGGCCGCCAGGGCCCCAGAGCAGCCACCGCCACCATCGGCTGCTGAAACCAAGGGGTCGACGCGGTGGTGCTCGGTCCTGCTGCCGGCGACCTTGCTGCCACGTGAAAAACCCCAAAATTTCAAACCAGAAAAATTTTGTGATTTTTGCTGGATTTTTGAGTGAATTTTGGGAACTTTCCCTTTTTGGAAAGTCCCCGGTCTCCCCGCTTTCCCTTTCTGGCGCGGCCGCCTCCCCCTCCCGTTGGTGCCTCGCCCCTTTCCGCCTTCTCCCGCGCCCGGCGCCCTCCCCGCCTTCTCCCCGCGCGTGCGCCGCGCCTACGCCGTGCCGCACCGCCTCGCACTCCTCCGCGCCATCGTTTTGGACCGCCCGCCGCATTGCCGCCGCCGGCTCAAGCCGAACCCTCGCGCCACGCGCCGCCTCGTCTCGCTCCGACCCCACTGCGATCTCGTTCCTCTCCTTCTCCCGCGTGACGCGCGCCGCTCGAAGCTCACCGCTCCTCTCCCTTCACGTTGCCATTATCACTGTGCAGAGCCCGGTCACACCCCGTCTGCGCGAAGGAGACGCCTCAACAGCTCCCGTCCATCCCTGTTGACCCCGCGCCCCCGCCCGTTACCTTCTCCTCCACGCCCTGCTCCCCCTCCGCTCGGATATAAAACCCCACCCCGTTGCTCCCTCACTCCCTTTGCTTCCCGAGCGCCTCCACCGTTTCCAATCCCCTCCCACCATCCCAGAGAACGCCCCAGAGCGACCGATTGAAGTTTCACTACCCGGAGCTCCGTCGCCGCTCTCCCCTGCGCCGGCGACCCCATAAACCCGTTCTTCCTCCATTTCTCAATTGCTTCCGCCCAGAGCTCCTCCACTACCTCCTAATCATTGCGGTGCATTTGTTTGGCCAGGTGAAGCCCTGTGGAGCACCGCCGTCGAGACTCCCTTCCGGCCGCCGCACCCTCTCCGTGGCCAGCTCACTCCAAGGACCCCGAGCTTCGACCACCGCCACCATTGTGAGCCTTTTGGCCCCCTGAACGTGTAGCCGCCGCCAATTAGGCCCTCTCGCCGCCGGTGACCTCCCTCGCCGCCAAATAACCGAACCACCCCCTTCTCTCTCCCGCCTTCTCCATTGATCCCCTCCTCCTCCTAAGCCCCAAAATGGACTCCCCGTGCCAAGCTCCACCCATTGGTGCCCTCCCCTGTGGCCGGAGGTCCTCGCTGCCGCCGGAGAGCGGAGACGCCGCCGTCTCCGTCCCTCTGCTGCGTGCGCACGGGTGGAGGAAGACGACGACGACGTGGCCTCCCCTCCACCATCCATCCGTCCCGTCGCCATCTAACCGCAGCCACCCGATCCATCCACCCCCACCACCGTCCGATCTTCGTAAACTTCCCACCTCGCCTCCGTTGGATCACCCCCGTGCCGCTTCGCCGCTCCCATCTCGCTGCCGTTCACTCCGCCACGCGGCGGCCATCCAGGCTGCATGAGCGCGCTCGCTTTGGGCCGCTCCCCTCGGCCCACTTCTTCTCACATGCGGCTGTGCGTGCGTTGGACGCCGGCCGCCTTCGGTTGAGCGGCCGAACCTCGGCCAAAGCCGCATTTGAGCAAAGAGGCCGGGCCTTTACTGTTCACACCGATTTTCTCGAGTTTATTAATTTCTAAATACCAGAAAAATCCAAATAAATCCTAGAAAATCACAGAAAATCCCAAAAATTCCCAAATTTCATCAATTTGCTCCAAATAATATCCTGGACCCATTTTTGGCCTCCACTTCCACATATTCATCTCAGATAAATTCCTAAAATTCCCATTTGGAGATTTATGTATTTTACTCCTTTTTAATTAGTTTATTTTTCCCTCGCTTGATTAGTCTCAAGCTGGATTTAGTTATTTTATGTGTTTTGCGCTAGTGACGGAGATTCCGGAGGTTCAAGAGCAGGCTCAGGATCCAGGTGTTTGTTCGTTCGAGCTAGCTGAGATCATCCGGATTGACGGCAAGTCCCAAATCCTTTGATCATGTTGTAACCCATGATGTTTATTTATGCTATTATGTTATTTGCATTAAGCTAGTTCTGGAATGTTAGTTTAAAGTAAAATAAAATGCTTAGAATGACATGTTATGTAGATAAACCTACCACCGACAAATGCCATGTTAAACTCGTAGCCATGCCTTTGTAACCCTAGAAATAATTATCTGTTAATCTAGATAACTGTATGTTATTATTATCATGCAAAGTCTTTACACTGATAAGGTTGTGGCTGCGGGCCAATAGAATTTGGAAAACCCGACTCTAAGGTAGGGTGGTATGGGACACCGTATCTTAGAGCGGAGAGTGCCGGCATGCACAAGGTAGGGTAAGGGTTGGGGAGGAGCCGCGAGACGGTCTTCGCCCATCTTTTACCCTAGGATTGAAGTTAGGGTAAGAGTGTTGTGGGAAACCGCAAGACGGTCTACGCCCACCGCTTACCCTGGGTTGGGTCGCGGGCCTGGCGAGGTTGCAGACCATGTGAAAATATAAGGACTAAATCCTTACGCTGAGCAAATGTCATAGTGGTCGCTCAACCACAGGAGTTGACTTGTCAACATTGGCCTAGTAGCTGCTCAACTCGATTGAAACTCTACAGGCGTGTAGGAGGAGGAGGTTAGGAAGTGAGGTTAGGTAGGCCGTGCTGCGGGTGCCTAACAACGGTAGATTTCACTCGAAGCGGACGTTTGTTTTCCTGTGCCAGACCCGAGTGAATTCTTCCGGGTAGAGCCTATATAAAGAATTGAGCAGTGAAACGACCTGGCTTTCTTAACTCTTTAGCGGGAGTTAAGGGATCGTGTGGGTAAAGCTGAGCAAACTCTGCAGAGTCAAATAAATGGTATTCGATGTGTCACATGGGTGATTCCAGCAGCGAAGTTTAAGTAGTTTTGTAAATGCTTTAACTTAATTAGTTGGTTAATTAACTCTTCATGAAAAACCCCTGAGATCTTAAGAAGTAGTTTTGGGTCCGTTTTACCAAAATATTTACAAATAAAACTGCATCCACTCAAAGTAATAAACCAAGTATACTCCCTTCCGTTGTTAATCCGTGCATGTAGTAAGATAGAGTCCCTTTGGGACTTGCTGAGCCGGTTGTTTGGCTCACGGCTTGTTTAATCCCCTCTTTAGAGGATCAAGATGCTGGTGAAGGTCTCCCCGTCGAGGACGTCCCTGAGGATCTCTTCGTCGACGAGGACCCGTGGCTTTTGGTCTTCGCCGCGCTCGAAGCGGATTCTGGAAGTTTTTGTGATGTAATTATACTTTGGGTTTGCACGCCCTGCTGTTAAAAACTAGATATTATTCTATATGTGAAATATATGCTGACGGTGGTGAGTGGTGACCCTGACGTGCATGGTGCTGTTGAGGCAGTGGCAGGGGATGCCGCAGATGAAGTAGCGGGTGCCGGTGAGCTCGAAGGTGGTTGCGCCGCAGGAGTGGGTGGAGATGGCGCTGCCCGCGGTGCAGCTATCGTAGTCCGACTCGTCACCTCCAGCACGTTGTTGTATGGTTCGTACTTGAACGCTGTCACGTTAATATTATTACGTGTCAGACTACTAGCTAGAGATGCGAAGATTATCGAGAAGAAAAGATGGATGAGGCACATTAGGCCAACTCGTGCGTCAAAATTAATATACGATCAATTAATTTATGCATAAACATGAATAGATTAGGCAAGTTATACATAGAACGAATGTACTTATGGTGTCGCCGTCCATGAACGTCTTGCCGGCCGCGAGCTGTGATCAATTTTGGTATTGTTTGTTACGTGAATATCAAATTTAATTTTTGAATCATTGCAATTCCATTTTTAGATTCCTCTTTGAGCGCGGGACTTCTCGAGGGTGACGCATATGCAGTGGTGCGGTCAGAGAGCGCATGATTCAAGTCGTGCGGTGGGGGAGCGCACGACAGCGAGATCGTGTAGTCCCGGACCGCACGTATTGCCCTATAGCATTATGTGGTCCGAGACCGCATGATTTTGGTGAGTCGTGTAATCTGGACGCATGATTGCAGCACCGTCCCGTTGCCCTGCCGAAAACCGCCGATCACGTTTGCTTTTCCCATTTTTTACATGAGCTGCTGGCACGTGCCGGAAACTGCATGCATTGCATGGTGCCCCCACCTGTGGTGTCGCTCGTACGCCCGCTCAGTCGCACAATAAAATGGTTCGGACGACATGTGTTTCATGATTCGTAGCAAAGAGTGGCCTCGTCTGCGGTTGGAGCTTGGACAGAGCGAGAGAGGAAGTGAAGAGAAGGAAGAAATGAGTGTAAACACATAATTTTGAGTTTTTTTTGTTTGGAAGCAGAAGTTTTTGTAATTACAAAGGTTGTAGATCGCCTCGTCGGCTTCAAAAAAGGGTAATTATCGTCCCCGTATGATTATAATTTTATTGAAGTGATTAGCATGTAATTAGCCAAAATGTCATTTATAAATGTTGCTGCATGTCAATCTTTGATAAAATATTTGTTTCTGCGAAACCTTTTGTATATGAAGCATGGTGTATTATAGTGTAGAGAATATGTTGTAGTTTGTTTTTTGTAAACACATTTAGTTGGACTATTGCAGTTAGTGCAGGTTGTGTAAGCGTTAAAAAATAAGTATTTATGTGAGAGTATTTGTAGGTCATAACAAAAGTAGTCGGATTAGAAACAAGAATACCACAGTTAGTAGGATTAGGAACAACATGGGCGTTAAACACGATGTTGTGTTTTTGTGAGCTTCACGGCGATGGCGCGATCTCCCTGGGGATTAGAAAGGTGGTAGATCGAATGGTTGATAGATGATAAGGGAGTTGATCTAATGGTTGGAAGCTATCATGTTCAAACAGAGTTGATCTAGTAAGAGGAATAGCATTGCAGAAGGAGGTCAGGTAATTCATTTTCCATTGACCCCAAGTCTTAATTTTACACTTTTGCTAATTCTATTGGGCATATGTTGAAATTTGAAATTAGTGACGGTGAGAGTCGACAAAGTTAATTCTTCTTCTTCCGAGCTTGAGTTTGATGTGTTAACTATAGTTATATTTTTCGGGCTAGCTTTTTTCTTGACTCCGCTACTGCTTGTACATGCCCATGTTGCTTTAATCTTATACCATCCTTTGGAAGAATAAGAGGCTATACTGGCACAATTTCAAAAACTTCTATTCAATTAGGATTTAGAGCATGAACTATGCAAGTAATAGATTATAGATGAAATTATTATCGTTATGCACATAGCAATAAAATAAAAGTTAAATAAGCCCAATCTAATCTAGACCATATCCAACAGTTAGATTCGCCAACCGCACTTTGCCCTCACCAATTGCTCATATCCTCATGTCCGATATACAATGAACCGTGGCTCTTAGCAGCCTGTCACAACCCATACGAGCACTGATGCAACCGCTTTTGGTTTGTTCTGAGTTCTTGACCGAGCTTCTGCCACAACAGCAAAATCAAAAAATTTTCAAGTAATTCACACAAAGTTTGGAGGTGGAATGACATGTGATAATGATATAGAATTTTAATTAGGGTTTTAATGAGGCGGGCATAAAAAGAATGAAATAGCGGCTGTAACCATTATTGTCGTCTCCGTCATCTATAATTACTTAAGGCTAAGCTAGAGTCAGCACAGTATGACATCGATCCGTTAGACTTTAAGCTATATCTAAATCTTAACTGAAGACAAAACAGATCGGCATAAAAAAGTAATTGAACTAAACCGGCACGGCATGACACTGACTCAAAGCACACTGGCCGTGTCATGCCGGCACGATCTAAGTCCCACCGCTAGATCTAACTCATGAATGCGCTGCACCTGGTCAATAATGACATCGACGGGTCTACATTAATTTAACCTAGTGGATGCCTCGCCTGCCAATGATTTGAATGCTAACAAGTTGAATGCGACCTCCCTTTGCAAGTCAACAGCCATTGCGAACAAAAGAATAATATTACGAACAGGCCCTCAAACATCGAAACCATCTCAATCAAATCCAAGTGTCGAACTGCATTACTGCAGTCTACTGGAACTCTTTTTTGCAAAAGCTCATCTACACGAAACACGACGATTTGGAGATGCACAAGATGACAATTGACAAAGAGTATTTCCTCAAAAAGAAAAATGGAAGATGACAAGCGTACAAGCACACAGCTGCCTCAGCTTTAAATTCGCCCACGGTGACACATGAGGTACGTAAGATACTAGTAACATAGAAGCCACGCAGTCCAAGGCGTTTTCGTTTCTTTAATCCTTTCTTCTGATCACCATTTCTACTGTATTCCACCACCTGTTCGACATCACGCCACGCCTGATCCAGATCTCGGCTGGCCGCGGTGAAGAAACGCGGCATGGCGTCCGAGCTAGGCGGCCTTGCCGTGGTCTCGGCCGCCGTGGCCGTGACCATGGCATACGCGCGCTTCGCCACCTCGTGCCTGGCCCCCGGCCTCACCCGCCTCGCCGCGCTCCTCCCGGTGCTGCTCCTCCTCCCCGTCCTACCCTTCGCATTCTCCTCCATCCACCTCCGCACCGTCTCCGCCTTCTTCCTCGTCTGGCTCTGCGGATTCAAGCTCCTGCTCCTCGCCTCCGGCCACGGGCCGCTGCACCCCGCCCTCCCGCTCGTCCGGTTCGTCGCCTGCGCCGCGCTGCCCATCAAGGTCCGGGACAAGAGCAAGTCCTCCCGGTCTCTCCCTCCCGAGTTCCTGCTGTCCTACGCGGCCAAGGCGGCCCTTTTCGCGGCGCTGGTCTCGCTCCGGTTCTTCCGGGAGCGGATGCCCGCGTACGCCGTGGTCGCGTTCGACTGCTCTCACGTCTACCTCATGCTCGAGCTCTTCCTCGCGTCCGCAGCGGCGTTCGCCCGTGCGCTGCTCGGCGCGGAGCTGGAGCCGCAGTTCGACCGGCCGTACCTCGCTTCTTCCCTCCGCGACTTCTGGGGCCGCCGGTGGAACCTCATGGTCCCGGCCGTGCTCCGCCCGAGCGTGTACCGCCCCGTGCGCGCCCGCCTCGGCGCCCCCGCCGGCGTGCTCGCCGCGTTCCTCGTGTCGGGGCTCATGCACGAGGTCTTGTTCTACTACATCACGCTCGAGGCCGGCACGGGCGAGGTGACCGCGTTCTTCGCCCTCCACGGCGCGTGCATGGTGGCCGAGCAGTGGTGGGCGAGGCAGAGCGGCCTGTGGCGGCCGCCGCGTGCGGTGGCGACGGCGCTCACGCTGGCATTCGTCACGGGGACAGGGTCCTGGCTCTTCTTCGCGCCCGTCGTACGGAGCGGGCTGGACAAGGCCATTGTCGCCGAGTGCGAGGGGATGGTGGTGTTCTTGGAGGACGCTGGGCGGAAGCTGGCCTCGGCGGCACGTTTGGTTTGGTCCTGACGGTCCGCAACGCAACGTACATGTAATAGTTGCTTCGCTCTTCTGCCATGGTGATTCCGATCGAATTTGGCGCGGGAACAATCACATTGTAGTCCATATATCGCAATCAGATTCATTGTATTTCGCTGGAATATCATCACACCACAGTATGCCTGGGCGATTGATAATGGTTCAGACGGTGAAGTATATGTTCATTTTTCCTCAGTTTATAAGTTTTCAGGTGAACTAGACGTTGCATACAACTTGATGAATCAGAGTCGAGTGGTAATAAGTTTGAGTCCTAGCCAACATAGTATTATAAAAATGGCGGCCCATTTCTAGTTCATGTTTAGGTCTGTGAGGGAAGTGTATATTGTCGACGCTCTGCTTTGCCTCCCGCGGCCGGGCTGCTGCCGAGGGCCCGCACCGCACGGCTCGGCGCATCGAAAACAGCCCAGCGTGCCCGCCCGGAGGATAGCGCAACAGGCCGCGGGTTGTTGATGTGGATCGATCCGTACGTGGATGGAGGGCTGGGCAGCATGCGCCACCGGGCACAGAGGCCTTGGCTGGAGACGCCGCCGCCATACCGTGACCAGCAACCAAGTGTGTAGTGTACAGTTTATTGTTGCCCGTTTGATAAATCATAGCCCTAAGTCATAAATAAATCTTCCCTTTTTCTTAGGAAAGCTTTCTTTTGGGCATTGATATGGTCTTGAAAACATTGCTTTGACCGCTAATTTCTATTCCTGTATGTTGGTAAGAGCTAAAGAAATTATAATATCATGATGTGTTTTTTAATTAAACTAGCAAAATAGACCGTGCAGTTGTCCCCCTAACTAGTTTTTTTATATGATTTCCTATCTCTTACTACTTATATTCTAAATGCCTACTCTAATATGAAACACCGACGCGGTTATTTAGTAGTGTTTAATATCTATACGATTCTAGAGAATTAAATTGGTTAATCTTAATTTGATACTTTATGAATTAGTATTTACAATTAAAAATCTACCTACATATGAAAATACAACTTTGTTCATTATGGGTTTCTATTGTCACTCGATTAATTTCAAGAGAATTAAATTGATTTTCTTAAATTGATACTTTATGAATTAGTATTTAAAATTAAAAATCTACCTACATATGAAAATACAGCTTTGTTAAATATAGGCTTCTATTATCTCTACATGTGATTAAATTTCAACGTTATAATAAGTGGTATTTGTGGATCTGTATGGTTATAATAATATTGTGCAATTAGTTTTAATGTGATTAAACCCCTCGTCGTTATAATATGACATATTGATTCCTAAAAGTATAATATAATATCACAAAGCCTCTATCTCTTGATAAAAGTTGACCAAGATAAAACGTTGATCGTTGGAGAAAAGAAAACAAAAATGTTTTGTAAATGTAATTGCATGGCGCTTCTTAGCAGGGGTGGACACAGCATTCGGGTGAGCCTAGGCAGCCGCCCGAGCTACCTTGCTGGCCAGACCCTCTCCCCGCTTTCGCCATGGCCTAAGAGCTCTGTTATCTGCTTGTCTCGACGAATAAAGAAGCAGCAGCACATTGCCGTGTGTGCTAGGCTTGGCGAGATGGCTCGCTCCTTAAGCCGTGAGGCGATCCACTAGACCAACCCACTAAGCTACCAAGGCATAGCAATTAGGGGAGCTCCTATATGCCGCTTGGGTGCCCCTGCCGCCTAGGTGGCCAAGTGGGCCATGGTGCTACCCCACGTGTCTTACTTTTTGTGTTTTAAAGAGTGAGAGTGGGCCATGGACTGCAGGGTGGGAGGTACTTGGCTCCCCGCTGCCTGTGCGGTATATAGGAATCGCACAACAATAAGACATTTATCATACAAACACCCCGTTTGACTCTAGCTCGTCTTGTTGTTTTGGTGGTAGCACAGCGGTGTTGACGAGCTGGCGAGAAGTGAGAAAGACACGGCACTGCGACCTAATGGAGAGGCTATTGCAAGCGCTGGGCCATGGGGCACGGCTACGCAGGCATCAGCAAGGCAAGCGGGGAGCGAACAAGGTAGTGAGATTGGGACCTGAATGATTTTGTTCGTATGCAGATACATATAAATCGTACCTTCATTCTTACATGTTTACATGTGAATTATTTTGTTGAATTACATTTAGTGTCATATACTTTTATTAGTGTGATAGTAATATGGATTATACATACTTACTTTACTATTAGATAATTTTATTGGTACACATCGTCTGACCTAAATTTTATTTCAGATCCACAACGGTTTCTTATGCTCCTATATATTTTCGTGTTTGATGTGTTTGGCACAGCGTACATGGCGCGCCTCAACGCCGGTTGCAGCGTGCGCGACTGTAGTCCTAGAGCACATCACAATGTCGTTCATGGTTGGCGTCCATGGAGAAAGGGCAGCTGCACGTGGTCACGTGCGCTTGGTCATGCACGTCCCTCTTTTATACCTTTTTGTTTCTCTGAGCAAGAACTACTTTTTTTTAGTTTTTAAATTATAAAATAACATATATCTTTGAATACGCACAAGACATCAAATGGCCACTATAGCTCAGCTTTAAGTAGGGCCTACCAATTAAGGACTAGCTGTTTCGCTTTCTTTTTGGTGAGAATTTTCAGTATATTTCTCTTATCTATATAAATAAAAAATAACTAGTGAGATCCAATACACCTCATTCGTTGTAAAGGTAAGAAAATCCCACAATAATCTTTAAAAAATACTAGGAATTCTTACATTAATCGAGAAAAAAGAGAAGAAACATCTCCACCACTTACTTTGGTAGGGCTATATTATAACAGTGTGGATTAATCATATATTTATATTAAAGTTGTATAGCCAATATAATTATATTTTAATTATATGTATTAGAGTTGTATACCAAAGACAATTGTATCATACTCCCCGCGTCCAAGTTTATAAGATGTATTTTCTCTTGTCATATAAACCAAGGAGAGTGAAAATTGCTAGATTATCCATAATTATTATCTCTAAGCACTATATTCAATGCATGCATATAGAGAATAGCAAATAAAACTATATATTTATTATGGGTATAAAGATAACACCACACCAATGTTTGCATTAAAACATGAAATACACCCTATATTTATGGACAAGATCATTAAAAAGATACGCCCTATAAATTTGGACAGAAAAAGTTGTATCTAGCCGTGTAATTGCGTGGGTAAATTCGCTAGTTTTTAATAACATCCAATGGCTGCTAAAGTTGAACTTTAATTAGGCCCCACCATATTAAGGGTGAGTATTTTTATTTTTGTGATAATTTATAATCTTTTTCTTAGTAATCGTAATCGACTGTCATGAGCTTTTATTATATGATAGATGTATCAATTTTTTAGGCGTATCATTCTTGCATGATTGGTATAAATACTCATAAAGGTATTACTGGTTAAAGGAAAAATAATTTTGACTAAGTGCATTCTAGAATAATACTTATTTTTCACGAGTATACAATAGCCACTACTCAAAGCCATTAACTCATATATTCATAGTTTCTTGTGGTCCTTACCAATGTGTAGTTTTCTTTACCAAAACCTTTTCCTTGCACTAGTACTCCCTCTGTTGATGTTATAGGGCGCACACGTTTTTGAAAGCAAGATTTGTTATTTGTTACCCTCCCCCCGACTTCTCCATATTCCATTATTTCCATGAAAGCATGTGTGCTGATTTACTCCAAGCTATGCATGAGTAATGTGCTTTTGCTTTTGTCCGCGCGCATGCATACATTAAGAGTGTGCGTGGTTTATGGCTAAATTTTTACTGTAACTAATTGAAATTACACTATAGCTAATGGTAGCTTATTTGGCATAATTAAATTTTAAAAAATAGAAAAAAAAGGGTTAGCCTAGTACGTATAATGCAAACGAATACGAAAAAAAAGAACTGACAAAAAAGCTAAAAAAAAGATCTGAAAAATCAAAAAAAGATGAAATTTAGAAATAGTGAAAAATAAACCGAAAGCCAGAAACCCAAGGCTAAACGAGCAGGGCATTGACTCTATGCCCATCATGCATTAGGGTCTATTTATATTGGCTAAGCAGGTATTTTTTAGCTGTGACTGATGACTTTGGGTTGAAAATAAATAGTACGTGTTGAAAAAAGTGCTTTTTAGAAAGAAAGGGTGAGCGGTGGGAAAAATAAGAGAGATATATACGTGAGATAGAAGTAAGAGGCGTGATGCACCTGTGACCCTTTACTTTATCATCAAAACAAGAGAAATGGGAAAGCCGCTAATATGATCAGAGCCTAAATCATGGACAATAGTGCAAGGGCATTTTAGTGATTTCAATCTCACCCCGGGTCTATGAGCCAAAACCAAATGCACCATATAATCCCTTATACAAAGCCGGGGGACTTCCCCAGCTATGAGGCCTGCCACGTCACGAATTTCGCGAAAAAGCCTCTGTATTTTTCGAATTACGTAAATGTCCTTTGTTCTCGCAAAAAGGTCCCTTTTAGGTTTTTTTCGAAAAGCATCCTCCACTTCACTGAAATTGCGTATCCTTCACAGGATAGCACCCCGTGGTTTTCTAAAATTACATACGGGTCTTCATTTAGTTACGTACAGGTCCTTACAGTCCTCAATTTTTTTTACGAAAAAGTCCTTTGATTTTCTCAAAATTATGCACGTGTCCTCGATTTTTTTAAAAAACTTCACGAATTGCCGTCTCTTTTACTTCAGTCAACACGGTAGTTAGCGCGGCGTAACGCCGCACTTTTGTTGCTAGTAAACTCTATCGGAGGAAGTATTGTTTCAGCACCGATATCTCTTCTTGCAATCGTACGCGCCTCCGTATTTTCAACAGGTGACATTGGCTAATGTTTCGGCAGCAGCTGTAAGCCTGTAATGATCTCTTCGACATATCCTGCAGCTAGCTCGGGTTAATTCTGTCTGAAATTTGGATATATTTACGCCCGAGGAACAAAATGCCATGAAAGTGAGCAGGTACAATAAGACTTAGTCAGCAGGCTATAGCAAATATAATATCAATCAAATCTTACATGGCAGAGAGAGAAAGGAAAAGAGAGAATGAAGCTGGCTACTAAAGTACAGCTAGCTATAGCACGGTAAAATATGCATTTCACTCTCTTACACGTGAGGCCAAATAGTTATTGTAATAACTACCTTATTGTATGAACTATTTTTTTGAAGGCTATAGATGAAATGGACAAGTGTTATAGCCACTAGTTGGCTATACTATTGTACTTGCTCTTATACGCCAACTATATACATTAGAGCAGGTATAATAAGAGGCTGTTAGTAGGCTGTATGCTGAGGTGGAGGAGAGAGAGGAGGAGAGAGAAGAGAGGTGGGCTGTAAGTTTACAGCCAGCTGAAGCACAAGAACCAAGAAACTTTGTGAGAGAAAGGGGTGGGTCTAGAGATGGCAACGGGTAAATACCCATCGGGTATTGCCATTCTATACCCGTACCCGCTAGGTGTAAATTTACCCGTCGGGTTATCCGTATCGCACGCGGTAGGAAAATTTACCCATACCTGCACTGCTGCGGGTATTACTACCCGACGGTAACCTGTACCGCAAGCATACCCAGTTCAACACATAAGAATATCATCAATTTAGACATTCATTAATCATACATCCCAAGCACAAAAGCGTCTAATGATCAAAATTAGTACATCACATAAACATACTTGACATGACCATATCAATATATAACAAACAAATAAACAATCAACAACAAGTAGATAATAATATTAACATTTGAGTGGGATGTCTAGTTGTCTAATGCGGGTATTCATTACTCATGGTAGGTGGTATGGGTAGTATATACCACACCTGTGCCCTACTACCCGCGGTAAAGAATTTCGCCAATAATGTACCCATGGGTACATAAAATTTTTCATACCCGTCTCTTTATCGGGTAAAACTCGTCGGGTATTCGGGTATCGGGTACCCATTGCCATCTCTAGGTGGGTCATACAGCCTTCAGCTGGCTGTAAATTACTATATGAATAGACTGATAAGTGGGCTGTAAGTGTCTATACAGCCAGCTGAAGGCTATATTATTAGCCTTGCTCTTAATGATCTGAAAGAAATATGTTGGAAGTAAAAAAGTCTTCCCCTGGGCTCGAGAAAATGACGGTCGTTGGCACGTATTGGCGGCAGCGCCACCTTAGTGGACTGAGCTGGTCTTTTCTTTTCAGTTTTTAAAAATTATTTTTTAATTTTTTTATAGTAACTAGTTTTCAAATAGACTATTTAAGATATAATTTATAAGTTGATTATAGTATATACTATAAGAACTTCATTTATATCGGTCAAAATCATATACAAATTTTTTGTTACTCTCTAATAAACATCCAAAAGTCATAAGACAATTAAACAGAAGCACCTTGCATGCATATGAACCGCGCACCAATAAAAGAAGGAAATTAATGGTGCAGTAGCATGGAAATATTGTTAGTTGTTGCTTGACCTGTCCAGGCTTTTTCCACAGGAGCTGACAGGCTTTGGAAAGTAGCAGTGAGCAAGGGTGCGTGCAGCTATCTGTTTAGAAGGAGGCCCAAGTCTCCCCGTGAACTCGAGAAAACGATGGTCGTTGGCACGTATAGGCGACAGCGCCAACTCTAGTGGACTGAACAAGATATTTCTCTGAACGAGACACTCATAAACAGGAGCACCTTACATGTATATGGACCGTGCACCAATAAAAGAAAGAAATTAATGGTACAATAGCATGGACGTACGTATCGTTCGTCGATGCTTGACCTGTCTAGTTGACAAACTTTGGAAGCAATAAGCAAGCGTGTGGAGTTCTCGGTGTTTTATCCACACGATGACACGGCCATACCAAAGCTCTCGTGGTCCTCTGCTGTGTCCTGACGAGGACGGCATGTGGCCGTACGGGGAAGGTGCAGACAGAGGCATATAGAGTACTACAGAAGTATGTGTTAAACAACAGTTATAGAAACTGCCCAATATACAGTTACATATGTACAGATGCCTTTTGATAAAGGCACCTTTTCCCCTTCTTACATCATCTATAAAACACTGTAAAGATTCAGAATAAAGTAACTTTTGCTTTTCATCTTCTTGTCTCAACCATTACAATACGTTATCAGCACCCGCTCAATCCATCCGCAACATACAACAGAGACAACAGGAAAAAGGTAATGGCACTTTGTGCACACCACAAACAACTTTTTCTGGAGATCTTGGCAATAGTGGACTCCCTGCATGATTCTCTACACACACTTCTTGCCCCTCTCCATGCACAACCTCCACCATCACCACGTCCGGCGACCACCATCATCTCCACCGGTCATGGCTCTCGACCGGTTCGCCGTCGTCCATGGGAGGCGCACGACGTCTTCTCCTCCGCACGGCCTTCGCGCTACGGTCCTTACCGGCGACCGGTGCACGCTTCTGCGGCGGCAAACCGTCGTCCGGCCTCGGATCCGCACTCTCCACCGGCCTCTCGCAGAGGACGCCTTCTCTACGTAACGGGAGAAGAGGGGGAGGTGGCCGGCACGATGTGGTGCTCGGCCGCGCGGCTCGAACGGATGCGAGCGGCGCCGAAGGCGTGGCTCGGGTGCGACTGGCGCCCGGCGGCCGGAGACGACGGCCGCCTAGCGTCGCTAAGACCGGCGCCCATGGCGGCAGCGTTCGAGCCGGCGGCACACATGGCCGGAGGCTCCATGGCGCGCGACGTGGCGACGAGGCGGGCGGCACCATGGCCGGCACCGCAGCGCGCGCGCCATGGCCGGCGGAGATGGCGAGCCCGAGCCGCGGAGGCTACGCCCGTGGCGCGATCGCGGTGACGCCGGCCCGACGATCGGCGACGGTGGCGCGATCGATGCGACGCCAGACGCCGCGCGGCCGACGTGGCGGCGCGGCGCCGCCGGCCAGGCGAGGCGCGCTGGCGCGGCGCAAGGCGGGCCGACGGCGTGGAGACGAGGCCGGCCGAGATGGAGCGGTGGCGGCACATCCCGACGAGGTCGGCGGTGGCGGCGCGCCCGAGGCGGCGTGGAGGCCCGCGGTGCCCACGGCGAGACGGCCGCGGCCGATCGCCGCTAACGGCGGCGCGCCACACCATGTGGCCGGCAGGTTGGGGTTAGGGTAAACCCTAACTCCCGCTCCTTCCCTCTTTTATATGGCAGCCCCAAAAATGGGTTTTGGCCCAATACCCCACCATCTCCTCATGGGCCACAAGGCCAATCTGCTGCAGCCCAAGTTGCGAAAATTGACAAAAACCCCTCCCTTTTATGGCAAATGTAGCATTTCATGTTTAAATAAACTCTATTGTAATATTCGCAGTTTAGTCCTTTTGCTTGTTTATAATTGTCTATGTTAATTTTTACATTTATAAATTAGCATTTCAGTCCTACAGATCTGAAAAATATGTAAATATTTAATTTTACATATGTCGGACTACTACTTTATTGCAATTATTTAGGAATTGCGACCACATTTAAATTTGCTATCTTTTGCAAATTTCAAATTTAAAAATTCCTATTTAGTAAGTACCATTGTACTTATTCATTTGGAATTTTTGCAAAATATTATGAATACATACCTACAATAAATACCATAAAATCATACTTTATGGCACTTTGCTACATGTATATGTACGCTATGCCATACAATAAATTGGTGTTCACCACCAATATAGTGATTATACGGTATTATCAATATAACCTCATGTTATATTTAATTTAGGTATACATTCTTTTGGATTACAATACTCATATTGTTTTCCACATATTTTGCATTTTATTACAACATTATCCTCCACATTAATTTACCTCATGTAAATTAATCATTTATGTTGTACTTTTCATGTAGGCTTTCATGGCTACCAAAGATTTTGAGCCACTCGCTCTTGATGGTGCCAATTACCCTACATGGGCTATGGACCTCAAAATCAACCTAACCACACGTGGGTTGCAAATGGTGATATTTAATCCTCCAGAAAATCAAATTCCTCCGGATATTGTGAAATATTCCGTTTTAAGCATAATTCGGAATCACATACATCCAGATTTAAAGGCGGAATATCTGTATGAGGAAAATCCACTCACTTTATGGTTAGCCCTCAAAAATAGATATGAACAGCAGAAAGCTGTTATCTTACCTGAGGCTAATCATGAATGGGCACATCTTAGACTCCAAGATTTCAAATCTGTTGGAGACTATAATCATGCCCTTCATGCTATTTGCTCTAAGTTGCGTTTTTGTGAAAAGGAACCAACAGATACGGACAAAATAGAGAAGACTCTCTCAACTATGCTCCCATCTGACAGGGTCCTACAGCAGCAATGGCGTGCTGCCAATTACCATACTTATTTTGATCTTATGCATACTATGCTTGAGTGAAAAGCACGCTGAACTTCTTTTAAAGAACAATCAACAACGCCCCATCAATGCTCCACTTCTGAAATACATGCTAATCAAAATAATACCAAGTTCAGTGGTCCCAAAGACTACTCAAAGAACTTCAAAGGTAAACTCAAACGCAACAAGAAGCAAAACCAAGTGGATTCAAGAAAGGCAAAGGCAGTCAGTAAGAAAGTTGACAAACCGACATTTGTCAAAAGTGTGGTTGCTACAACCATCCTACCAAGAAATGCCGCACTCAAGCACCTTGTAAACCTCTACCTCCAGTCTTTGGCTCAAGGCAAGAAGACTCAAGAGAAGAGATATGAAGCACACTTCAATCTCACATCCAACAATGATGAAGCGGATGCTCTCAAAAGTTCATTCAAGAACTCAAAGACACATGTGCTTCTCCAAAGAAGGATGATCTTATGTGCGTTGAGGACACACTTGAAGAATTTCATTCTCAAGACATGTTTGGAGATCTAAATTAGACTCCTAGTTCCATAGCTAAGTACTATAGTGTTGTAATATAAATAATGTTGTCATCTATATTGTAACCTTGTATGCTACAATCATATATCGAACACATTTGGTATTGTAAAATAAAGTTTGTATGTATTCTATATATACTATAAGAATTTCATTAAATTCTTCTTTTGTGTATATAGATTTTTGGAGTCAATCCAATGGAGGAGGAATTATGCCTTGTGGATAGTGGTACCACAAACTCTATACTTAGGGACACAAAATATTTCCTAACTCTTACTAGGAGTAAAGGAAATGTTCTAACTATCGCTGGACGCGATGCAACAATAGTAGGCTCTGGTCGCGCCTCTATTACTCTCCCTATGGGTACACAGTTGGAAATTACGGATGCACTCTTGTATCCCGATTCAACACGTACCCTACTCAGTTATAGAGATATCCGTAAAATGGTTTCCATGTTGAAACCAAAATGACAACAAAGAGGAATATCTCCTCTTAACCAAAAACAACGGATATGGCAAACAAATACTAGAAAAAATTCCATCTTTAAACTCCGGATTGTACTATACATACATCAAACCCGTTAAACATATTGCGTACAAAGTAATTTTCCAAAACACTAACACATTCCAAACATGGCATGATCGCCTTGGCCACCCAGGCATTGGAATGATGAGGAAAATTATTAGCAATTCAATTGGTCATACTTACCATAAAACAAAATTTCCGGAATCCTCAGATTTTGTATGCACTTCTTGTGCCACCGGAAAATTGATTTTAAGACCCTCTTATCTTAAAATCAGAGCTGAACCACTTAAATTCCTTAAACGCATTCAAGGAGATATATGTGGACCTATACAACCATTGTGTGGACCGTTCAGATATTTCATGGTTCTTATTGACGCATCTACTAGATGGTCACATGTGTGTCTTTATCCACACGAAACCATGCATTTGCTAAGTTAATTGGTCAAATAATCCAATTACGAGCACATTATCCGAATATCGAATTCAATCAATTCGCATGGACAATGTCGCTGAATTTACATCCCATGCCTTCAATGACTATTGTATGGCTCTTGGGATACAAGTTCAACATTCTTCCATATGTCCATACACAAAATGGTTTAGCGAATCTCTTATTAAGAGAATCAAGCTCATTGCAAGACCATTACTACTGAATTGCAACTTACCAACATCATGTTGGGGTCATGCGATTTACACGCTGCGACTTAATCCAATTGCGTCCAACCGCTTATCATAGCACTTCCCGCTACAATTAGTGCGTGGAAATCCACGGATATTTCCCATCTGCGAAAGTTCGGTTGCGCTACATACGCATCGATCTCACCACCGCAGCGTACCTCAATGGGACCGCATATGAAACTTGGGATCTATGTTGGGTATAAATCTCAGTCAATCATAAAATACCTCGAGCCCCTCACGGGGACTGTTACTGCCCGTACGCTGATTGCATATTCAATGAGGAACATTTCCGGCATTAGGGAGACAACAAGTACCAAATGAATGCCGAAATTAATTGGAATGTTGAAGGCATTCCCGCCTCGGTTCCACGTGCGAGAGACCGAACTTCAAGTTGAAACTCATTCATTTGCAAAACATTGCAAATAACCGCAGATGCATTTCTCGATTATAAGGGTGTCACAAAATCCTATAATCCCGCGAAATGTACTGAAAGAGTGGAGGTACCGCAAATACCACTCAACTCCCAATTCAAAATAAGAGGGGAGAAATGCGGTACAAATGGCGGATCTGACTTCTAACAAGCGACAAAGGAAACAAAAGAATGTAAATGCAGATCAATCTCAAGTTGATAGACACCAAAGGATCCTTGAACCCGGATCAACGGTGCACTCAATCATCGATCACGGGACATCGGAATACCCGACTCAAATGTTTTGGGAAATAACATTGAGTCATCAGGTCCAAGAAATTTCCACTAACTATACCGATTACGGAGAACCATACGATCGTAAGACTACAATTGTCGACATTTATTTCTCCACAACAATTGCAAACAACCTTCAAAATGATCCAGATCCCAAGACCATGGCGAGTGCAAACAGCGCTCGGATGGAATCAATGGAAGGATGCAATTCAAGCGAGTTAGCCTCGCTCAAGAAAAGAAATGTATTCACCAATGTGATACATACACCTCCCAAAGTATTACATGTCGGTTTCAAATGGGTTTTCGTCATAAACGGAATGAAAACAATGAGGTGGTGAGATACAAAGCAAGGCTTGTAGCACAAGGGTTCATGCAGAGACCGGCATTGATTTCAATGAAACGTATTCTCCAGTAATGAGTGGAATAACATTCCGATACTTAATCTCATTGGCAGTTAAAAATCATCTATCTTTTCAGTTGATGGATGTAGTGACCGCATATCTCTATGGGTCACTTGATTGATTATATACATGAAAGTTCGATGGAATTTCAATTCCGAATCCAAACGCAAATCGCAATATGTATTGTGTAAAATTAAACAAGTCATTATATGGCTTGAAACAGTCGGGTAGAATGTGGTACAACCGACTAAGTGAGTTCCTAACCAATAAGGGATACTCCAACAATGATGATTGCCCATGCGTGTTCATCAAAAGATCCTCAACAGGATTTTGTATTATATCTGTGTATGTTGATGATCTTAATATCATTGGTAATACACAGGATATAGATGAAACACGTAATCATCTTATGACGGAATTTGAAATGAAGGATTTGGGTAAAACCAAATTTTGCTTAGGTATACAACTTGAGCACCTTCATACAGCATACTAGTGCATCATCGACCTATGTCCGAGAAAATATTGGAGAAATTCAATATGGACAAAGCATATCCATCGAAAACCCCATGGTTATTCGATCTCTCGCGAGGACAAAGATCCATTTAGACCCGAGATGACAATGAAGAGTTTTGGGACCGAGGTTCCATATCTCGATGCCATCGAGCGCTTATGTACCTTGCAAATTGCACCCACGGATATTGCATTTGCGGTAAATCTACTTGCTAGATATAGCGTTGCTCCAACCAAAAGACATTGGGTGGGAGTGAAAAACATCTTTAGATATCTTCAAGGCACTAAAGATCTCGGTCTATTCTTCCGAAGAATAACAATATGGATTTAATAGGATATCAGATCTTTGGCTATTTATCGATCCCCATAATGCGGATCTCAAGCAGGCTTTGTATTTTTACATGGTGGAACGACCATCTCTTGGAAGTCTTCAAAGCAGACCTAGTGGCTACATCCACTAATCATTCGAAATAATTGCATTATATGAAGCATCACGTGAATGTGTATGGCTTCGCAGAATGATTAACCACATACAACAATCATGTGGTATAGATGCTATTGCATCACCTACCATTATCTACGAAGATAATGCTGCTTGCGTTGTTCAAATGCAAACGGGTTACATAAAGAGCAATATCACAAAACATATTGCACCTAAATTATTTTACCCACATGAATTGCAAGAAAGTGGGGAAATAAATATTTTGCAAATTAAGTCTTGTGATAATCTCGCAGACTTATTCACCAAGTCATTACCAACCTCCACATTCCAAAAATGTGTTTATGGAATTGGTATGCGAAGACTACGTGATTTGCAGATGTCAGGGGGAGAAATCCCCTAAGACTTAACCCGTTCAATACAAATATTGTACTCTTTTTCCCTTTATGAGTTTTCCCTCTAAGGTTTCTCATCAAGGTTTTTAATGAGGCAATATGACAACGTAATCATAAATATATCTCTCTTTTCCCACAGGAGTTTTTAGGAGATATAATCAAATATATGCCATATCATTTTCTCCTTAAAATTTTTCCCACTGGGTTTCAAAGGAGTTTTTCACGGCATATCTACTCTACCTGGTTCTCCTCATATTTTCCTCTGAGGTTTTGGAGGAGTTTATTTCAAGATGATGAATCAAGGTGATCATGTGAAGATACATTGGTCAAGGGGGAGTGTTAAACAACAGTTATAGAAACTGCCCAATGTACAGTTACATATGTACAGATGCCTTTTGATAAAGGCACCTTTTCCCCTTCTTACATCATCTATAAAACACTGTAAAGATTCAGAATAAAGTAACTTTTGCTTTTCATCTTCTTGTCTCAACCATTACAATAGTATGGACCATGTACTAACCAGGACAGAGCACCGTGGTCCAAGTGGGTTGGACGGGGTCATCACCCAGCCAACGCGCGAAGTGGGTTGGGCGGGGTTCCAGGATGTGGCGGCTTGCGAGCAGTTGTGCGCCGCTGGGTCCGAGTCAGACACGAGCATGCGGCAATTGGCAAAGCAAGCAGTTGTTCTTTTTCAGGCAGGGAAGACTATCAATCATAGTGGCATGCACCGTCGTATCACACAGATTGTCACGGTAGTAGAAGGAGCAAACCTTCTGTAAAGAGCTCTCATAGTACAAAATCATGTGTTTCTTTATCTCTGTGAAATATGTAGGTGGTGATCGGTTGGGCTTTGGCTTATGGCTTATTTCACTGTAGCTGGTTGAAATTACACTGTAGCTGAAGGTGACTTATTTGGCATAATTAAATTTAAAAATTTTTAAAAAAAATAGAAAAAAGGGGTTAGCTCATCACATGTAATGCAAACGAATACGGAAAAAAAAGAACCAGTAAAAAAGCTCAAAAAATCAGAAAAAGACGAAGTTTTGGAATACTGAAAAATAAGCCAGAAGCCGAAGCCGAAACGATCGGGAATGCAGCCACACTTGCAAGGGGATCTTAGAAATTTGCCACTCTAAATTGTGGCCTTTCGTGATTTGCCTCTGTTGCAAATAATGCACAGAAAAATAGAGGCAAAAGGCATAAATTTTTATGTGGAAAACCCTTACGGAAAAAATCACGGACGCTCGAAGGCAAATCACTATAATGAAAAGAGCTAACAATGGAGCGTTTGATTTTCCTATGGGTTACTGAATTACATATATATAGTTTGAGGGAAAAGAATCCCACACAGAGGGAAACCGAATCAGAGTCGGTTGCTACAGATTGACACCACGTCTAATACAATCTGCGTATGCATCTGCCATACCACGTCTGACATGAGGCGATGAAGTATCCTATATGGACAAGATATGAATTCGGATCAACTTTAACAATCTGCACCTTGAACCAAATTCCCTCCAGTAGTCGAAGAATATGATAGACTTATCCAATAAAATTATCATGTATACCTTGAGCGCCGAAAGTCTAAAGACTAATGAATAATACCAACTAAGTGTGAGCATAACTCAAACTTAGATGTAAGAACTGGTTTTGTCAACATATCAGCTGAATTATCATGAGTACTTATCTTGCTGACTTTAACATCACCTTGAGTAACGACACCTCAAATGTAGTGATACCTGATATCAATGTGCTTTGTTCTCTCATGAAATATTTGATCTTTTGTAAGGAAAATGGCACTTTGACTATCACAAAATATTGTACTGCAAGATTTACTTCCATAAAGCTTAGTAAATAAACTTCTTAACCAAATGGCTTCTCTGAAAGCTTTAGAAATAGCCATATACTCAGCTTCTGTACTAGACAAGGCAACGATAGCTTGCAAACTTACTTTTCAGTTAACGGCACACCCTCCAACAGTGAACATATAACCAGTGAGAGATCTTATTTTATCCAAATCTCCAGCAAAATCAGAATCCACATAACTAACGAGTCCATCTTTAGTTTTTTCAAACTGTAAATAAGCATTAGATGTGCCTCGCAAATATCTAAAAATCCATTGAAATATTTTCCAATGCTCTTTTTCAGGATTATCCATGTATCTACTAACCACACTTAATGATTGAGATAAATCGGGGCGAGAATATACCATGGCATACATAAGTGAACCAACTGCACTCGCATATGGAACTCTAGACATGTATTCAATTTTATCATTTGATTGTGGATATGATGATGAAGAAAGTCTGAAATATGCAGCTAAGAAAGTACTCACTAGTTTGGCCTTATGCATGTTGAAACGACGAAGAACTTTATCAAAAACGACATTGAAGCAAACACAATGAGAGAGAGAAAAATTTGGCGAGGCCGACTATAAATTTTCTAAGCACAACCTCAAAAGAGTATAAGAGATTGTTGCTCACTTACAATCCTCTCGAATACTATAGAACCATTGGATCCTTGCCCTATATAATAATCTAGTGTTAAAGAATATCCCAAGCTCTAATCCTCTCGTGCGCCCTCTGCTTTGGATGAGTAGTCTTGATTGCTTGATTGCTTTCCATGGTCACTCTCTATGGTTTATTTCCTAGCCCTTCTTTCATTTAACATAGGAATTCTAATCCAAATAGAAGCAGGCGTTCTAAATCCTAAAAAGTCTAGATATGAGTTACCTTAACTCAATAATATCTACCTTAACTCTTATCCCTTGAAGTCATTGTGTTTCTCTGAGAATCCGCTCCAAGTCGGCTCCACTTTTTTTGTTTTTCCTCGTACCTTTGGAGTACCCCTATCATAGGGGCACATACATATCACCGCAATATACGTGTCAGTGTCCAGAATAACATACCCAGACCCTCAACTTCAGAGCTCCTTCACTATGTAGTTTGATTAACCACACCTCCTATTTCTACAGCCTTCTATGCCGTAGGTTTGTATCACCTCTAAGCTCCACCTGCTCTCCAGTACCTCGTGGTTGGTCCAACCATGTCTTCCTTTTTCTAATAGCTCGCATATTCATCTACTAGATTTTCTTACCGTCTTTGTAATTCCCCATACAATCGCAAATGAGATCTGAGTACCTACTGTTGTTGACACAGTTTCCTTCTCCTAGTTAGGATTTTTATCAAACCTCTCATTAGTTGCTCCACCTTTAAAATTATCCTTTAATCAGTATTCTGCATTATTCCATATACTTTTCATGATTACTTGCTCTTTGCAAGTAACTCGTATGACTCCACCTCGAAGTGATACCGCATAACCTTCGAGTTTAAGTAACCTCACAGATATTATATTATTCTTTAATCTAGGAACATACCAAACTCTCATCAATGTGCGATATGCTCCATCATACATTTCCAATGTAACCGTTCTCACCTTAGTATTCACATATTCCTTATTATTCGCTAAGTGAACAATTTCATGCATTGGGAGTAGAGATCCTTCATCAAACATCTTCCTCATCAAATATATATGGAAGCAACAGTCTAAATCTACTATCTATCTATGAGAAGTACCTGATTGACTAATAACTAGCACGTTCAAATCATTTTTTTGTTACCGCCGCTGAGCATACACCCTTCATTTCCTTCAAACTTGTACAATATTTTATCATGTAATCTTCCTCGTCATACGGATAGTATACATGTATGCCCTTAGTTTTGCTCTTCTTCTTCCTGTAACCTTTGATTCTGCCTGCAATACCTACTACAGCCATTGGTCGATTACTTGAGGATGAAGATTCCGATGGCTTTTTCAATGACTCCAGCTCTGCCTCATTGAGGTTGAGAGTGGTTTTTTGACAAGAGTATTCATCACTAATTGCTCTTATGATGATGGTAGGGATGATATTAGTGTCATAACCTTTTCATTCTCCTTAATTTTCTCATTCACACTAGTTAGCTGTGTGATAAGCTTGCTAAAGACATTGAGATGGTAAACAAATCATGTACCTTCCTTCATGTGCAAAATGTGCAACTGTCACTTCAACATTTACCGGTTTATCAATGACTTTGCCATATATAATTATTCTAAGTCCTCCCATAGTTTTTCGGTGAATTATTCTTGATCATTGAGTACTTTATCTCATTGGAAAGACATAGATGGATTGTAATAACAGCTTTTTGCTCCATCACCTTTTAGTCTTCATTAGATGTCTTTTTCTAGGTTGTCCCATTCAAGAGCATTGATTAGCCCATGCTGGATAAGGATATCATTCACCACTCTTGCAACACATTGAAATTTCCTCCGCTATAAAAAATTTTCACTTGATTCCATATCATAGACATCGATCTTGATTTAGCACCATCTGACGCTTTACTGACCTTCTCACAAATCAGATTAATCCAGCTTTGGTTCTGATACTACTTGTTATACTCTGATACCCTTCTTATGCGCAGCACCTCTTGGATCGTACTAGAGTTTGTGAGATACGACATAAATATGTATGATATTAAGAACAAGGAAAATGAATCTCGTAGAGAGAATAGAAAAAACAACGTTAAAGCAATTACGATGAGCAGTAGCAGACCCAGGAAAAATATAGTTAGGGCGGAGTCAAACATGAGCGAAACCACAACTGTAATTTGTATGCAAACAACTACAATTCGCATGAAAAAATAGAAACAACAACTAAAATTCATATGCAAGTATGTGTAGATTGTAGGATATTGAAAAATATCTCACTAATAAAGTTTAATCCATAGATGTAAATAAACCGTAGAAGAAACAACCTATCAAGTATGAACTAACCTTCACAAGGCCAAGAAATATCAAAATAAAAGAAGAGGGGGTCCATGCAAAGACCTCTTCATAGAACTACGGCCGTTTGTGATTTGATCTTGCACTCAAGCACAGTATACAGGGCAACTCATGCAAATATGCTCATATACAATGCAACTTATCCAAATATGCTCATATACTGAGGCAACTTATCCAAATATGTTGATATGAATAATCTACCATGGAAGACACTCTAATTTGCTATGTTCTTGAATGATGGCGCGCAACAAACATCGATGGAACTATGGAAGTCACTCTAATCCATAAGTTTTCCCGGAGGAAATAGTTCTAAGAAAAGAGTTATCGGTGGCGTGATTATCACAACCAAACGTCGTTATTAGTAGCTAAAGAGATCCGAATCATTACCCTTCACAAGCCGGCAACGCCGGCGCGAATTGCTCGTAGATGGAAGCATAGTCGAGGGCTACGTGCGTCGACGGTGTCGCAGCAGCCGGCGGCGACAACGGCGTGGCCGACTTCGGAGGTCCGCGAGCAGAGCCGCCATCTCCACGCAGTGCTGCAGGTAAGGGTGTCACCGGCTCTCGAGGAGGAGGGGGTCCGCCGGCGATGGAGCTCGGGCGGCCGCCCGACCATGCCCGAAGGGCGGGTCCGCCCCTGACGATGAGAGAAAAAAGATTTGGCAAAGCCAATCACAAATTCTTTAAGCACAACCTTAAAAAGTACAAGGGATTGTCTCTCACAACACTCTAGAACCTTTTAGGATCTTTACCCTATACAAGAATCTAGTGCTAAAGAATATCCTAGTCTCTAAACCTCTCGTACGCCCTCTACTTTAAATAAGTAGACTTGATTGTTTGGTTGCTTTTCATGGTCACCCCTATGATTTATATAATCCCTCATAACCCTTTTACAAGTTAGAGTAGGAATCATAATCTAAATAGGCGTAGGAGTTCTGAGTAGGAATCATAATCTAAATAGGCGTAGGAGTTCTAATCCTAATAGAATTCATCTAATACTCTTTATAGAACATCTTTCCAAATCGTAAAATTAATTTTAGCCACCCGAGCATGCTGAGCTCTCCACAACAATGCAACCCCCACCTCATATGACCTTGTAGCTCACCTAACCACTACTTTCAAGACACAAATTTTCTAGCTTCAATAAAACTACCTGCTGTACATAAAAGCTTTTAGGTTTCACTTACATTTCTTGAATTTGTATACAAAATGTCCCCTGATTTCAGCTCAGTATAACAACTTGAATTTGCATATGCCAAAAAACTGTGACGACCTACACATGGTACTACCTTGGGTAGCATGTCAGTCTATGACCCATACTTGATAAAGTATAATTTTACTAGATGTTTGCACATCAAAGTATCACAGAGAAGCAATAGCAATGGTCTCATAGATATACTACAACTAGAGCACAATCTTAAACATAAGGTTTTCAAGATACATGGCATCGAACATCGAGTTCATGCTTATACTCCCCACACAGGGCGGACAAAACCTACTTTCGCTATACGATTCTCAAGCTTCATCTTCGCCATCGTAGGTTGAACCATCGAATTCCTGATCCTCCTTTCTTCCATCTTCCATCTTCCACTCTGGATCACCTCTGTCTTGCTCCTCAGCGACAAAACTCTCAAGATCAAACTCTCCAAAGTCTAACAAAGGCAATTATAATATAGCATGAGTATAGAAGGTACTCAAGAAGTTCATAGCTTCCACCATCTAACTTTCAAAGAAGCAACAGAAGATCCTTAAATATAACTTTCGAATAAGCAACAGAGGGTCCTTAATTCCACTTAGTGATACATCCTCTAGAATAATTACTTGGCAAAGACTAGATAACTAGGTATGTGGTCAGCGTGAGTTAACGACACTTGAATGCCTTATGGCAGTTGTTACTTAGTCCTTATACGATAAGCCTTATGTAGTGGAAGCACACCTTCTAATAACACATATGAGTGATTTCAACTACCATTCATACTAATGCTTAGCATATAACCAAATCCGAATGTCATATTGATTCATGAATTTATAAAGTAAATTTGACATGACATAGAATAGATTGAAAGTAATTGATACTGAAATTAAATCAAAGTAGTATAATCAGCGGTGTTGGCCTTGCCTGAGAAATATGAAAGATTTGAGTATTGAGGTTTAGGTTCAATAAGAACTTTCCCCGATGCTCCTATTCCTGAAAAATACCAACGGAGTCCAATAAGGACTAAGAACCAATTGAAGACAATGCACATGTTGTTAATCATTTTACACCCCTTAGGCTATCGCTTGATGAAGGACACTCTTCCCCAAAAGATTAAGGTTTTGAAGGAGAAAAGAAAAAGAGAAAAAAAGAAAAGATTTGAAGAAGGCAATGATTCCTTTTTTTAAGGATTCTGATTAATAGAGTTTTTTTTGAAACAATCTAGTTTTTTTTAAACAATCTATTTATTTTATTTAATTAAAAATGTTTACCTTATTTAAAAAAGCTTAATTCCTAAAAAGGATTTATTTGATTTATGTAAAAAACTTCTTTTACTAGAAATTAATAAGTAATTAATGATAAAAAGGGTTTATCCAATTTAGATTCAATATTGATTCAAATAGATTTATTGGCAGCTTTGTTTATTTATAGTTTGTGTGCTATATGTTTATTTTTATTGCAAATATTTCTAAAATTAGAATTAGGTTTGGAAAATAAAATAAAAAGAAAATAAATCAACCCAGCTGGACCGACCCACCAAGCCCAGCTATGAGTTTTCCTAAGAATTTTATGTTATTTTTTTGCTAAACAACTCTAAAATATCTATTATCGATTTTTTAGTAATAAATAGATTAAGCCAAACAGCATATTGACCATCCGAAAATGATCGAGTCTTTCCATGGACTCGAGAAAATGATGGTCGTTGGCATGTATAGGCGGCAGCACTAACTTCAGTGGACTGAACAAGATATTTCTCTGAACGAGACTGAAATAAACAGAAGCACCTTACATGCATATGGACCGTGCATCAATAAAAAGAAAGAAATTAATGGTACAATAGCATGGACGTACGTATCGCTAGTTGTTGCTTGACTTGTCTAGGCTTTTTTCCACACGAGCTGACAAACTTTGGAAGCAATGAGCAAGAGGGTGGAGTTCTCGGTTTTTTATCCACACGGTGACACGGCCGTACCTGCTCTCGTGGGCGTTTGCTTTGTCCCGACGAGGACGGCATGCGGCAGGATAGTTTGATACAAGTGGCCGTATGCGGAAAGTACAGACAAGGTATATAGCCTCTCGCTTATTTCAGTTTCAGCTTCTGACTTATTTTTTATTAGTCAGAAATTTCGTTTTTGTTGAACTTTTAACTTTTTTGAGATTTTTTGTCGGTTCTTTTTTCCATATTCGTTTGCGTTGTCTGTGATGAGTTAGCATATTTTTTTGTATTTTTAAAATTTATAAATTTAATTACGTCACATAAACCATTTTCAGCTACAGTGAAACTTCAACTATAAGCTATAGCTTTTCAGTCCAACCGAGCGGGGCCGTAGTCTCTCTCTCCTGAGAAAATGCACGCACATAGTTACGCACTTGTAAGATAAGGAATGGTGGGTGGTGCATGGTTTAGGAGAGAAAATGCACGCATACAGCTACGCACTTGTAAGATAAGGAATGGTGGGTGGTGCATGGTTTTACAACATTTTCCGGACCCCTGCTGTATCACGTTTATCACGCATGTAGAACGTCTTAGGCCGTGCCAATCAAAGAAATATTAGCTTCAGTTCTTTTGAGTTTATACTTTGCCTTTTGTTTCTATTTCTACAGTAACTTGTCACTAAATGACGTGTTTTTAAGACAAGATTTACAGGTAAATTATAGTATAAATTGTACCGAATTCAGCTGTATTGGTCAAAATTGTATGTGACTATTTTCTTCTATGTACTGCCTCTTACGAACAGACCAGAATTCAAAAATTACGACCTAAGAATTAACCCAAAAGAACCCAGGCATTAACAGGTCAATTCACGACTTCACGTTAGCGTGCATGCGTAGATCAAAGGTCAAAAAAATAAATCTTTTGATAGAAATAGAATAGTAACGGTCAGAAAAAGTAGTTATAAAATAAAATTTGACAAACAGATACGGATATGAAAGAGACCGGTCGATGGCTCGAAGAAGATGCTTTTAAAAAACAAGTTGTTGGAATCGATTTTCAGCTTTTCCAAACAGACACAAAAAAAAATGGAAGCCGATCAAAAATACATTTAACCTGGAGAGCACACCCTTGCCGAAGTGGGTTGGCGGGGAGCATGATCACGCAGCCCATGGCGGAGTGGGTTGGGCGGAGCTCCAGGATGGACTTGCGAGCCGATGTGCGTGCGGAGCGCAGTAGCGCACCACACACATTAGGTGACACGTTGGTCACCGGTGACTTGACCCGTCCGATCCAGACAAGGGAAACGCCGCGATTGGCGATGCAGGTAGTGGGGCTTTTCCATGCAGGGTGGACTACCGTGGTGGCGGGCACCGTGTCACGCGCAGATTCTCACATCTGCAAGAGAAACAAATCTTTCGTAGATATCTAAGCCTACAAAAACCATAGGTTTCTTATCTTTACGAAATGTGAAACGTGGCGGACCCAAAGTTACAAAGAGGATTTGAGAAATCTGCGCACTTCAAATTTCAAAATGATAGACATATTTTGCCACACCAAAGACTGGAAAACTCATCTTTTGCCATTCTCACCAATTTTAATATGTTTTCCGTCCCCTGCCCCTGCCCCCTAAAAATGAGCCTTTTTTACCATTACCAGACGACCCTCCCTTACATCTTATTCTCTCCGCCTTGCAAGCATTCCTTGGTCTCTCTTGGCAGCAAGATTCCAACCACACAAGCTCAAGCAAAGATTTGAGGTAGGGATCACGGAGAGTGGGGAGCCATGGCGTAGGGATCACGGAGAGTGCGGACTGCGGAGCCATGGCGATGACGGTAAGAAAGTTGGCAATTGTGCTCCACATGAGAACACACATGTTCACTCAACGCTAGCATACGCAATCTTGGAGTGGATCCTCGCCGCACTTCTCCTGATCAACGACTCCGTTCTTTTGGACTTTTGGCTTTTCTAAAAATCAAAATAAATGGGTGATTTCTTGAAGCGAAATCTCCGAACACTTCTCGAGCCCAAAACCATGTACGTCGTCTACGTCAGCGTCTCCGTTGTTCGTTGCTGTATCAAAAAACGTTGACAAAAACCATCAACCGCAGTCTAAAAGAACAAGATCAATAGGTTGTTCACTTACGACTGTACCCCGTTGTCCAATGGCGGCGCGACATGCATACAGTCGGTAGACCGTTGGATGGCATAATTGTAGTTGCCCAACAGTCGGCCAATTGGATCCTGTCGCCCAACTGTTGGGCGGCTGGAAGTCTAGTCACTCAATCGTTCGGTGACTACACGGCATATATAATCGGCCGAGCCTCTGAGCATTCCATCCACCTACGCCAATGGAAAAAAAGAAGAGAAGAGGAAAGAAAGAAGGAGAAGAGGGAAGGGAAGGAAAGGAAAGGAGAGGGAGAGGGAGAGGAAGAAAAGGAGAGGTTCTGCTACTTTTGCGAGGGAATTTTTTTATGTTTTAGTCAATATTTTTATATGAAGTAAATAGTTTATTTAGTGTATAATTAGGATCTGTAGAAAATTATAGTTATAGAACTTTACTATGAAATAAATAGTTGTGAAAATTTAGTCAATATAGTTATAGAAAATTGGTATCCGTAGAAAATTATAGTTGTAGAAAATTTAGTAATATTATAATACTACAAAATTATAGTTGCAGGGTTTAGCATCCATAGAAAATAAGCATCCGTGTAAAATTCTAGTTGTCGAAAAATTAGTCATTATTATATACAAAATTAGTATCGGTAGAAAATTATAGTTGTAGAAAATTTAGTCAATATTTTTGTATGAAGTAAATAGTTCGGTTCATTCAAAACATTATTAGATAACATTTATGATTTATTATGAACGAATGTAATGTTGTTAGTTCATTGAAAATGCACGCGTACCGTTAGAACTGGCATATTGGCATTTAAATCATTATGTCATGTAAATTGTCGAAACCTATTAGAGATAATTTATAGTAGGAGAGAGCTCGAGTAGCGAGACAAGAGCGACGTCGGTATGCGTGGGAGCAGATAGGGAATTGATACGTATTGGGGCGGAGGAAAGAGAGCGGTGGCGGTGCGAATGAGGAGGGGTTGTGCTATGAGGGTATAGTACAACAATAGTTCCATATTGTGCAATGCAATTTGACTAGTACCAACATTGGAAGTGTTTGCAAGCAGACATCAGCAGGAGTTCAGGGTTGTGGACAACTTCGCCATCTTGGATATTGCAAGGAGGACTTGGATTTCGGATGTTGACATACTAAAGGGTGGGAAGGGTCGTCTGCAGAGCCGTCGTATTTCGAATGATATGGACGAAGCGCAAGCCGGGGCACTGAGTAGACATTGCGGGCGCTGCGGTTAGGAGGACCACACACCTTGAGTGGCTTGGAGTCTAGACCCACGCTGGACAGACATGTTTGCTTTATGACAAACCATATAAGCTGCTAGCTTTGTGCAACCTTGCCTTAGAGAGAATTGGCAACACTATACCTCCTCAACTTTTTAGATCGAAAAGACAGAGCTCTGCAAAGCAAGACGTGACAAGACAAAAGGTCTACAGCTTTGCACAATGACAAACCAAACAGGGTCTGCTGTAGCCCACGACGAACAAGCAATGGATGCTGCGGCCCGGGCCAAACAAGCAGAGCGTGCCAGGAGGTCAGCTCCCCACAGTGACGCCCCTGTAGCAGCAACCCCATCCCGAACGTTTGAACTGAGCATTCGCCGCAATACCCGCCCAAGGGGGAGACGCTGCCCCTTTGTTGGTGCAGAGACCCATACAAGTTCTTCAAGTCTATGCAGCGGCTAAACCTGGGCATGTGTTACTGGAGTTGTGCAAACTACTCCTGTGACTATCCCGACCGCCGTCGGGACACAAACAACTATTGGCAGCTGGTAAAGACCAGTTACAGTGTGTTCCCCTACATTTCTCTTTTAAAATATGTATTAACAACCTCTCTCATCTACTCGCAGTCACCAGAGTTGCTATGTGGCTACCACAAGTGGATCAACCTAGAGATCTACCCACATAACCAGTGGGTTTTCGACTTTGAGGAGTGGGATGTTAAAAGGGTCTACAAGATCCGGGATGAGGAGCGCCGCGACGATGAGTAAATTGAGCGTATACATTGGGAGATGAAAGCTCTTCTCAAGGCGTGCACACGCAGGGAGTGCTAGGCTCGCGAGAGGGAGCACGAGAAAAAGAGAGAAATGGTGGCAAAGGCCAAAGAAGTCACTGGGGAGTTCAACATCGAGCTCACAAAGAAAGAAAAACAGCCCTGCTCCATGCAGTAGGTTGGGCCGTTCTGCACTAGTTCCCCGAAGGTTGAATTTATTTCTATTCCTAAAAGGAACATATGTATCGTACGAGTACTTCATTTTTGTTGCATTGTGCAAGATGTTGTTTCTTACACACGTGAACAAATCATGTGCGTCGTGTTATTCTCATCTTATTATGAAGTCTATTTTAATTCGCAACATTACATATCATCGTCTTTTAATTTTTCGTGTAGCAAGATGTCTAACAACATGAAAAAATAAGTTCTCCTCCATGTATGAATTATTGGTTGCATCACAATATCACTTAGCTTTGTACTTACCAATCGTTGCTATCTCAATCGTCATAGGAAAAAATTTCTTGCACTGCAACAACATACGACGATCACAAAATATTATTATGAATCTAATAGATTTTATACTATTCATAATCTACGAAAATAATAAATGGATCAACCGACTTTGTTTGCCTTTTTTAAAAAATACAGCTAACAAATAAAAGTTGGTAAATATCACCTACATACAATAGTTGTCATTTACCCCTAGCGCGGTCGGGGGGTCAATTGCGCAAAAAATGGGCTGATGTGGCATCCGCCGTATGGCTAGGCGCCTCGACCTGCACTCGCCCTACAGTTGGACGATAGGCTCCAGTCGCCTGACCGCTGGGCGACTGGGTCCTGTAGCCTAACGGCCCACCGATTGTCAGTGTGTCGCTCGTCCGTTGGATGAAGACCATATTTCTATAATTTTAAATAAAAAATAAATTATTTATAAACAAAATTCCACCACCCAAGCGCAGTGCGGAGCCTCGACCCTGACCGTGTTGCTGGCTATAAATTCCCGCCCACCCTTCACTCGTCTCCCAGACTCCCACTCCTTGCCTCGTCTGCGCTCTGCCCCTCGCCACCGCAAGATCAGAGCATGGCGCTTGCTCGCCTCCTCGTCGTCCTCCTCGGAGCTGCATTGCCACTGCTCTTCTTCTCCAGTGCAGGTAATCGCGGCGACGTGTAAAGGTTGCTGTTTTGGGATACTGCAGGTGTAGTTCTGTAACAACGGCAATTCCTCTTGGTGTATATTGCAGAGGCAGGTGAGGTGGGTGTGAGCTACGGGAGGGTGGCGAACGACCTGCCGGATCCGGCGTTGGTGGTGCAGCTGCTGAAGCAGAATGGCATCACGATGGTGAGGGTGTACGACACCAATCCGAACGTGCTGCGTTCGCTGGCCAATACCGGCATCAAACTGTTGGTGGCGCTACCCAACGAGATGCTGGCCTCTGCGGCCGCGGATCCGTCGTACGCGCTCCAGTGGGCTCGGAGCAACGTGGCGGCGTACTACCCAGCCACGCAGATCCAAGGTGTGGCCGTGGGGAACGAGGTGTTCGACCAGGCAAACGACAAGACCCCGCAGCTCGTCCCGGCCATGAAGAACGTGCAGGCGGCGCTGAAGAGCCTGGGCCTGGCCGACGCCATTAAGGTGTCCACTCCCATCCCGTTTACCGCGCTCAAGGCGCCGACGTTCCCGCCGTCCGCCGGCGCGTTCCGGGACGACATCGCGCAGTCGGTGATGATGCCCATGCTCGACTTCTTGGATCAGACCGGCTCGTACCTCATGGTCAACCTCTACCCGTTTTTTGCGTACTCCCGTCAACCGAACGATATTTCCCTCGCATATGCGACGTTCGGCCCCAACGACGGCGTGTACGACGAGGAGACCCAACTCACGTACCACAACCTCTTTGACGCCCAGCTCGACGCCGTTTACCATGCGATGCGCAGGGCGGGGCACCCGAGAGGGCGCGTGGTGGTTTCGGAGTCGGGGTGGGCGTCCGATGGTAGCCTGGGGGCCTCGAAGGCCAACGCCCAAGCGTACAACGGTAACCTCATCAGCCACGCGCTCTCCAGCAACGCCGGCACCACGTACAGTCTGCTCGCCGACAACGCCGGCACCCCGTACCGCCCCGACGCCGACATCTCCGTGTACATCTTCTCCCTTTTCAACGAGAACGAGAAGACCGGGGACGCCACGGAGCGCAACTTCGGCCTGTTCTACCCGAACATGCAGAAGGTGTACGAGATTGACTTCGTTCACGGCAACAGCCCCGGTACCATCCCCCCAGCGAAGGCGAGCTGGTGCGTGGCGAACGCGGCGGTCGGGGACGAGCGGCTGCAGGCGGCGCTGGACTACGCGTGCGGCCACGGGGCGGACTGCAGCGCCATCCAGCCCGGCAAGCCGTGCTACGAGCCCAACACCAAGCTCGCGCACGCGTCCTACGCAGTCAATGACTACTATCAGCGCAAGGGCCGGGCCGGCGGGACGTGCGACTTCGCCGGCGCCGCTTACATAGTCTACCAGGCACCTGCAGGTGAGTTCCCGCTAATAATCGTGTAAGACAATCATTTGTGTAAACGTGCATACATTTCTTGGCTGACTGCCTGGAGCAAGTTGCTGTACGGGCTTGATCCCTTACGGGACAGTTTTGTTTGCACACCACACACACACACGATGGTTTGACTGATCTCACATCTCACTGGGCGTTTGTTCCATTGCTCGCCGAGATAGGCACCTGCGACCCGAACAGGGCGAGCTGGTGCGTGGCGAACGCGGCGGTCGGGGACGCGCGGCTCCAGGCGGCGCTGGACTACGCGTGCGGCCACGGCGCGGACTGCAGCGCCATCCAGCCCGGCGCGCGGTGCTTCGATCCCGACACCAAGGCCGCGCACGCGTCCTACGCGTTCAACGACTACTACCAGCGCAACGGGCGGGCCACCGGGACGTGCGACTTCGGCGGCGCCGGTTCCGTCGTCTACCAGGCACCGAGTGAGTTCACGCTCGTCATCTTTTTCTTGGCTCTCGTCCTTTCTGTGCAAATGTGCGTACGTTTCTTGTTCTATTCGTCACGTTAAAATGCCACTCGATCGATGCTAGCAAAATGTAGGTGCCAGTTACATTGCACACGGCTGTAAATGGATGCAGCTGGATACAGGCTATCTATCTATCTATCTATCTATCTATCTATCTATGTATCTATCTATCTATCTATCTATCTATCTACTAATAATTTGTGGTGCAAATAGATGCATAACATTTATTTGAACCCCACCTAATCTATTATATATATATATTAAAAAGCTCATGATGCTTTATTGCTTCTAAGAAAAAATATATAAAATGATAGAAATTTTCATAAAAAAGCAAAACATCTATTATACAATTAGTAAATTAAATTGTAAAACATTATGATATCCAAAATATATAAATTCTAATGCTAGGCCACGAATTCAGGGGACACTTGTAAGTTTTACCTATTATACTACTAATAATGTGTACTTTTGTTAGTACACTACGTGATAGTTTGCGTAATTAAATGGTGATCTTACGGGTGTTTGTTCCATTGTTTGCAGAGATAGGCAATTGCGTGCTCCCGTCGACGGCCTAAACTGAAGAAATGGTAGCGATAACCGAAGGCTGCCAGCTCAGTATACGAGATTTAAGAATAAATCCATATTATTCTCTGCTTTCATGAATGTCCAGTTTTTCGCCCTATAATACAAAACTAGACAAATAAACCCCTGTACTTTCCAATCCAGTGGATATCTAATCTATTTACAATACCATCCTGGCTTCTTTGTTGACTAAGTGTCCAGACTAGCAGTTGATACCCACCTCTCCCTCTCCTCTCCGTTCTCAAATAATTATCTTTGTTGACTTTGACCACTAATAATATTATTTCCACGTTACCTAACTAAATATTTTGAAAATTATTATTTGTCAAAGTGCATGTCGGCTAAGTTAACAATGACGCATATTCTGAGAACGGAGGGAGTGCTTTGCCAAATGTAATCGTCAACTTGTTGTCTTTCTCCTTGCTGTCGATGGCTTAATAGGACTTGCACCATCTCAAAAGTAGCGATGGACTTCAGTCATGTCAAGCTAATGGGCTGTTCTTTTATACCACGGTTTATGATATTTTATATAATTTATTAGTTTGATAAATAGTTATTATTAAAAAAATTGAAACAAAAAATCAACTGAAAAGTTGAAAAGAACGGTGACATTGCAATGGCCTCTACCACTCGTTGGCATTGCGTACACCCCAATTGCTTGACGGGCAACTGTAGTAGCTATTAGTTTTTCTGAATTATTCAATTAAAGAAAATAAAGAAAAAGAGAGGAAAAAAAGACAAAATACTATTATATCTCCACAGGCAATGTAAAGAAAAAAGACACGTTAAGAACCAACGTGTTCCAAACAGCTTTTATCTTGTGAAAGGTAGAAGTTAGAAGTCAAAATCTATTTGGAGCGGGGCCTTCGTCCAGCCTAGATCCAAGCAGTGGTGGCAGAGACAAGGTGTAGGATCGGGTATAGCGAGTCAGAGGGGTAGGGATGAATGACTCTTTCAAAATCTTTCCCTAAGTATCATCAACAACACACAGCAGAAACATAAACTCACCAAAGCGTGACTACTGGCTTGGGTGCGGTCTAATTTCCAAGCCCCGATTTGACCGCTTGGCGATTGGACCGCATAGGTACCGGTTTGACCGTCCTCCAATTAGATCGCTCGATTCTTTGCAGTCTAACTGCTCATCGAGGAGAAGTGTAGAAAAGCACTGCACACAATCCAAGAAAAGAGCCAACTCTCAAACCACTGATATAAATACAATAAAATTTACCACAAACCCTCCCTAAGATGTCAAGAACATATTCCAATTGTGGATCATGAAGATCATTGCCAAAGTTTCGATCTTTATCTAAAATCGTACGTCTGCTCTGAGAACTGTCGTCACTTGAAACACATAAGTCCAATTGACACACCACATATATGCACTTGCCTCCTCACGATGCTTAGCTTTCTTATGTGCTTCTCCACTTGAGATGTTGCTCCACCCAGACTTATGCAACACGACACAGCCACCAAGCTTCAGTCATACCGTTGACAGCAACAATAATCAAGCACCTGCATATCAAAGAATAAGCAATCATTCGAGCACAAATGACACGCATTTGACTTTCATTAGCAAAACACATACATGGACCTACGCCATGACTCACATTTGCATGGACACCCCATGACTAACACTAACAAAACAACATTAGGGACTGGTATGACCACACTAACCATGTCGGTTAGACCACCCAACTCTCACCGGTCAGACCGCTCTCAATCGGCCGGTCAGACCATTAGCCACAGGCTGGTCAAATTGCAAACCGGTTAGATTGCCATTATAAGGCCGATTGGACTGCTAGAAATAGAAAGCAATAGGTAAAGATGCAATTACTTAAAATCAAACTCAAATAACAACAGCAAGGCTCAAGCAAAACTAAATACTTTTCACGTGGTCTTTCATAAGGACTCAAGCATCAGCTACTGGCTAGGTTGAGGTTGACCCAATTCGTCTCCTCGTGTTGATGGGATGACTATGAGGACGACTTGAGTGAAGTATTTTTTTGAACAATGATTCAAATCAGAAAATTGTAGCAAAAAATAATCACAAAATACAAATTGTTATCTTACTGGTTAAGATGTAGGACATAATACGAGCATTATATAATTTTGCCCAAAATACAATATCGAAAACAATACAATCAAATTCTAGTTTCCTATATGTGCTAATACTATAGTAACAAAGACGAGTCTAAATCTTAATCTTCATCTTTTATGTAAGAGTCTAAAAGGTTGCCTCCATTTTATGCGTCTTTAGCTGATTGATGTTGTAGATTAGGTCTTCTAATTCGCACCCATACTCCAGGCTTGATCAGGTAATCTAATAGGTTGGCTTCTAATAAAGGAAAAGAATATCGAGCGTGCTTACTAACGTACTCAACAAGTTCGGAGGAATGAACTATACCATCTACATTGATCTTAATAACAAGAAATGCCAGGGTTGTTGTAATAAAAAGAGTTTTTTTTTTGAAAATATGAGCTCTATTCAAAAATCTATTTTCCACTTATCAATTTCCTCCCGTGGACGTAACTTCCCATCCAGGAAGCAGGAGTAAATATTCACATCTTCACTCTTGAGAGGGGTTCATCCAATCGCGTGGGCGTAACCTCCTTGATCTTTGCATTTTATATCTCCAATAGACTGATGCAATAGGGCCATGAGCCATATAATCCCCGGAATTAAACCCGGAAGGTTTCGCGGGAGCGCAGCCCGTCCACGTCGCCCTCCGCTCTCCCTCGGCCGGCGCGTGTCGCCCAAATTTGCGTACGGCCGGGGGAGGCAAATCCCTCCAGTTTTTTCGAAATTACGTAAAGGTCCTTTTTTCTCACGAAAAGGTCCCTATGCCCAGTTTTTTTCAAAAAAAATTTGGATGGCGCCCCGCGGGTTTCCAAAATTACGTATAGGTCCTTATTTACTTACGTACAGGTCCTTACAGGTCCTCGATTTTTTTCAAAAAAATCCTTTTATTTTTCCGAAATTACGCACGGGTCCTCAATTTTTTTATGGAACTCCCTGCGAATCGCCGTCTCTTTTACTTCGGTCCACACGGTGGCTGGCGTGGCGTGGCGCCACGCCTACGTGGCTAGTAATCAAAATACCCCGTCCGATCAGGAGGGAGTATGGTTTTAGATGTTGGCAAGATCTGTAAAACGAAACTTTGAGCAGTATTATGCTTTGCAATATATTTGTAAAATATAATAAATCGTTAGTATTATGTAATCATTTTTCGACAAATATACTCACCCCTCTGTTGATTTTTGTAGCGCGCCCATGTATTACGAGATTCAAACTTTGTAATATTTAACCAGCAATTAGATCAGCACGGTATAGATTTAGTGACACAAAAGTAGTACCATAAGATTTGTATTCGAATATACTTTCCTATGACTATGATTTTATTAACAATATATCGTAAAACATATTAAAAGTTAAGGTACAATTTTGGAGATTGTGCCAAGTCAAATCACCCATAGAAATCCACGGAGTAATTTTTATATGGCCAATCAAAGTACTCGTGAAGATGGTATGGGTCAAAGTTAAAACAATATTTCTTTTGTTGAAGAAAACGGATTAAAACAATATTGACTACACGTATTCTACGACGACACTTTTTTTTTTTGGATCCAAGGGAGCAACGGATTACGGCTCAATAATCTAACCCCATTCACAGATATGACTTTAGACTTACAGCCCGCCGCCTTATGCCTTATCTAGGATACGGCTCAGTAATTGTAACCCCATTCACAGTGATGTCATCTTCCAAAATGGAATCAGATCGGTCATATACGTAGCTACGTTGTCCATATGACGGAGAGGCTAAAGTCGACTCTCTCCCGAAGAAGAACGCAGGCTGTGCCGGTGGCTGAACCTCCATGTTATCCCTGGTTAACATGAAAATGGCAGACGATATGTGAGGCCTGTCGTCAGGGTCCGACTGGACGCAAAGCAGCCCGATGTGGATGCATCGCAGTGCTTGGCTTCGAGAGTATCCATCGAGTGATTGGTCCATCATTTGTGATATCGTCCCTTTTGTCCAGCAGTTCCAGACCTGTTAGATGGGTTAACATCAGATTTGTTACTTGCGGCTAAATTCAGAATACTTTCAGATATGATGTTATGATGCACAAAAAAGAGATGCATAATGGAGTAAGATCAGCACTTACATCACTAAGGAGATTCACGGCGTCGTGATCATCAGAACTGCAGTTCCTTCTCCTAGTTACAATTTCAAGGACCAACACACCAAAGCTGAAAATATCGATCTTAGGTGACACATTTCCGTCTATTGCGTACTCCGGTGCCATATAACCACTGCAGAGGATGAGCAGTTAGGCTTGGAAACACACATTCAATATCTGCGATGTATGAAGGTTTTATTATACGCATGAGCTTACAGTGTTCCAACAACTCTACTTGTCCTAGTATGAGTATGACCTTCTTGTAGCAGCCTTGCCAATCCAAAGTCTGCAATTTTCGGTTCCATGTCCTCATCAAGAAGAATGTTGTTAGCTTTCAGGTCCCGGTGGATGATCCTCATGCTTGAGTCCTCGTGAAGATACAGTATTCCCTTGGCAATTCCAAGAATGATGTTGTACTGTTGCTCCCAATTTAGTGCATCCCCCCTGCTGGCATCTATTGCGACGAAATGTTCAACTTATATTAGGTGGTGCTGAAAGGTACATACAGAACAATATATTACTCGTTGCATTCTTATTTGTTTTCTTTTGACATACTTCGTATGTATGATGTTTCTCGTCACACTCATCTAGTACAGCTAACTCCATACTTAACAAATATATTCGTGCATAGCGCATAAAAGAGTCCTGGGGACTTCTGAAACGCAATAGAGCAGTGCAAAATTTTATTTACAGTGATAGCTGAGTAGCTGACCCGCGGATTCATAATTTCAAAAAAAAAAAAAAACTGCTGACCAGAGGATTCTGGGTATGTTACTGGAGAGGTGAATGGGGAGGAAATTACCGAATAGAAAGCTGTCGAGGCTCCCGTTCTTGATGTATTCATAAACAAGCAGCGTTTCATCCCGATGCAAGCAAAACCCCTGTAACCTAACAAGGTTCTTGTGTTGAAGCTCTGCCAATACCAGCACCTCATTGTGTAGCTGATGCAATCCATGCCCACTTGTCCCTAAAAGTTTCTTCACTGCTATTTCTTGTCCATCTGAGAGTATTCCCTGAAACAGATTATTTTCAGAGAAGGTGCGATGTATTTGTTTTTCGTTTCTTGCATACTTGCCTGACACCTTACCTTGTATACAGTACCGAAACCACCTTCTCCGAGCTTATTCTTCTCTGAGAAGTTTTCAGTTGCCTCTTGCAGTGCAGGCAGATCAAAAATCGTGCATTGTGCTCTCGTTATTTTCTTCAATGCTGGTGTCCCATGACAAGAATGATATAAGAAAAGGGTAAATTCCAGCTCTTGAACATATCACATGCTAGGTGCTACTCACGGTGGTCGTCCTCGGTAGCCTTATTCCTTCTCCTGAAGCGAATGAACACAAAAACTGAAATAATCAATACGAAGAGAACAGAACAAACGACGCCTGCAGGGATTCCTGCTGCACTCCTTTTCTTCCCTGCATACATCAAACATGAACTTCAAGAGTTCAAATAGTACAGCTTTGACCTTGTAACTTTGTTATTGTTAGAACTCAGGAGTTGGACCAAATTTTCACCCATTACCCGGTGGCCGGCTCTTGGTTAGCAGTAACTATTTGGTTCCACGAAAAACAAGAATCAGTGCTGTAGCACCCCACATACAAATGTGGCATACTACTATAGAACGTCATCGCCAAAGTAAAGAATAAATAATAACAATAACAATATAAATCATAAAAAATAAAACTTTAAAGGTACTTTATTAGAGAGCCAGTAAAAGCTGAAAGTAATGTTTGAAATATGGGACCGATTCACTTCTAACCAAATGAAGAATAAATAAAATGACATAAATAGTGACAAGCCACGGTGCTGAAAATTCGAGTGCTCCTATCCATGCATATTGGTATCACTCCACTGGCCTTTTACTTGAGAATGGAAAGAGCAAACGTGAGATTTGCAAATCTTAGCAAGTATCCAACGACGGTCGCAACACGATGAGTAAGGACAGGTAATGCAAGCTAGATATGTAAAGGACAAGCAATGTAAGCAAGATGTGTAAAGGACAAGCAATGTAAACAAGTAATTGACACAAGTTAAATGCAATGAACTTAGGTTATCAGAAACACTGATATAGATTGGAGATAGAGATCGTAGAAACAGTGTAATTAAAGATAATGGTTATTTAGTAAGTTATAGCAAAGGCACCGGTAATCACATCCCATATATCCGATTATACGAGAATAGTCAGGTACATCCTTGTTCTTGACTGTATAACCGCCGACGGGGTGTAATATCCTGTGTGAAAATCTCCCCTATATGTGGGTGATCTCGGGCCAGGTAACTGTCATTTCTGTTATTAGTGAGTTATCCACAAGGTAATTAGGAAGTCGAAGGTGAACTAAGGTAAAGTTATGAGAGTAAAATATTGAAACAGTTGAGAACGGAAAGACATGATTTATGATACAAAGCGATGGAGAACAATGGGCTGATGACAGCGTACTAACAACTGTTCTAAAGACGGTATTAATCAAGACATACCAAGGTTGTCAAAAATACAATTTTTATTACATGATAAGTGATTATTAGCCAGATTAATGGGTACCATAATTAAATCTGTCGAGGTTCACAACCAATAATGTACACATAAAGGATCTTGGAAACAAGATATATACACAAGCCGCCCAATGTTAACAATTACTAGTGGTTAACCTTAAATTTGAACATACTTATGCGCTACCTCCATCAATAATTTAAGCATCTATTCTAATCCCTAACTAAAGCATGTATTCTATAATTAAGCATTATGCTAAACTATAAGCGTACAACACCAACTAGCCCAGCGCATCAGAATCTACCCAATATAATAACAACATTCAACCGGCAATCAATACGATGCAATAATCGAATACTAAGCTAATAGCGATAATTAATCATGAAATGGTAATGTGCGAAGAAGACAGGTTAAGGCCGCGAGGTACTTTCCTTGAGCAAGCTCGACGGACATGCTGCACAATGGGTTCGAAATGCGCAATTGCCCAATTGCTCCCTTAACAGCTACGTGCGAACCTACAGGATGGAATGGAAGACAATCGATCAGGAACAGTTGAATTTGATAAAGGAACAACAAGAGATAAACATGATTGTGGAGAAAATGGGTTGCTAGTCCCCGCGATCGTGCGACACGCCATTCGGCCAAGCGAAACGCTATTTAGCCGTGCGAAACAGCGTTCGGCCAAGCGAATGACGGTACGGCCATGTGAACGACCGTTCAGCCGAGCCATCGTCACTGGCCGCTGTCGCCCACCGTGCGCCGCTGCCGCAACGGCGCCGCGCTACCGCCGCCATGGCCACAAGCCATCGCTGCCTAACGCCAAGCGCTGCCAACGCCGCTCATCGGTTGCCGCCGCCACGTGCTACTAGCCGCCCGCCACAGCCACGCGCCGCTTCCGCGTGCTGCTGGCCGCTCGACACAGCTGCACATGCATGAGCTGTGCCGCCGGGCCGCCACTACACCACGGTTGCGCGTGCACATGCACCGTCGCCTCACGCCACGATTGTGCGTGCGGACACGTGCGCCACGCCTTGCCACCGTTGGCGCGGCTACCGTTACTGCTAACGTGTGCATGGGAAGAGAGAGAGAGAGAGAGGAGGAAAAATAGGACATGGAAAAATGACCTGGATCTGGGAAAAGGCTGCACACGGGAAAAGAATAGGGGGAGGGACCCCCCATTTAAAGCCATACCTTGATTAGTGTTTTTTAATTATTATTATTTTTTTGAGTGCTACAACTCTCCCCCCTTGCGGAATTGAGAGCATCACCAGGAGGAGAACAAGGGAACCGAACCTGGAGAAAAGAGATCGGGGTACTTTGCGCGCATTTGGGACTCCAACTCCCACGTAGCTTCGCACTCAGTCTGATGGGACCACAACACCTTAACATAAGAGTCCGATGCCGCAGTTGACGTTCCAAACATTCTAGAATACGGACCGGCCATGCCACGACAGACAGGTCCTCTGAGACCTCCAAGGTGGGCAACTCCAGGACTTGATCAGGGTCGCTAAGGTACTTCCTCAACATAGAGATGCAAAAGATGTTATGGACACCAGCCAAGAAAGCATGCAACTCCAAACGATAAGCAAGCTTCTCGATTCACTCCGTGATAGAAAATGGTCCAACATAACAAGGGTTCAACTTTTCTTTTGCCCCAAACTGAACTGTACCCTTGGTCGAGGAGACCCTCAGGAGAACTTGATCACCCACTACAAATTCCAGCAGCCGACGAGAACAATCAGCGTAACTCTTCTGACAACTCTAGGTGGAAAGCAAGTTGTTCCTGATGAGATCGATCTGCTCCTTCTAATCTCTGACCTACTGAGGTCCCAATAACTCTTTCTCTCCAACCTCATCCCAATGGAGGGGAGAGTGACAAGGTCAGCCATAGAGCGCCTCAAAAGGAGCCATACCGATACTGGTGTGGAAACTATTATTGTAGGAGAACTCTGCCGAGGCAAGTGATTTTCCCAACCACCCTTCCATACAAGGCAAGAACGCAACATGTCTTCCAATGTACGAATGGTTCTTTCATATTGGCCATTAGTTTGAGGGTGGAAAGCAGTGCTGAAGTTGAGTTTCATGCCAGATTCTGATGCAAGCTCCTCCAAAAATAGGAAACAAACTTGGCACGCGATATGAGACAATGGCCTTAGAAACACCATGAAGACGAACAATTTCCTTGACAAAAATGATACCAAGATCACTGGTGGAATAAATAGTCTTGACTGGTAGGAAGTGAGCTATCTTGGTGAGACGGTTGACAATAACCCAAATAGAGTTCATTCGCCGGGGCGACCTAGGAAGACTAACCACGAAATCCATAGCAATGCCTTCCCATTTCCATTGGGGAATCTCCAGAGGCTGCAAAAGGCCAGCAGGACTGAGGTGCTCCGCTTTTACTTGCTGGCACACCACGCATTGCGACACAAACTTAACGATATCCTTCTTCATCTTTAGCCACCAAAACTGCCATTGAAAATCCTTGAATATTTTAGTCTCACCAAGGTAAATAGAATAAGGAGTTTTATGAGCCTCACAAAGTATACCCCTCTTCAAGGATGAGTCAAAAGGCGCCATGGCCTCCGTCGCCTCGCGCCGCCAATGCCGCTTGCCGGCCACCGCGCTGAGCTGCCGCCGCGCACTGCTGGCCGCCCACCACAGCCACGCACCGTCGTCGCACTACGCGTTGCCGCCGCCTACCACCGAGCGTTGCTTGAGAAAGCGATTTATACCAAGGAGAAACTGAGAATATCAAATTAGATCAAAGGCCAAGGACTTAGCTGATTTGGGTTTATGTACTTTGAAAAATGTGCATAAGTGTAGTGTGTAAGTAAAACCTATGTTGTGTGGGGTTAATGAGTTCCCCTATATGTGCTAAGTGATAGCATCCACTAGGGTTAGAAAGATGTTGGTTACTTATATATTTAACGGGGTGGGATGGAGATTTGCTAGTTAACCATACAATCTTTGCTCATTGAAGCCAAGTGTTCTACGGTTAGGGTTTGAGAAGTGTGAGTATTATGTTGTACTATCTTGTCCTCTAGGTGGAGTGGCTATAAAATCTTCATCCTCAAATAGCAATACATCAACCTTGTTCATCTCCCATAGATCTCTCTTGTATTAATTGATTTACTCTTGATTTGGTTGTTTTTGATATTCTCTTTCTTTCTTGATCTTGTTGTGCTAAGGATGTACAAGTGATGAAGATTACTCTTGGAGATCAATCCCCATCCATCTAGACATCAGGTTACAATTTCATGAAGTTGCCTAGTTTTTTTTATCGAATTTGCCATCTCCTAGTGATTTTTTGATCCGAGTGTTTTTGCCTTAATTTCTTTAGTGTTCTTGCTTGTTGTAATATGTGGGAATACATTTAGAGTCATCTTGGTCATCTTCTACCCACGAGCAAGTTACATTCACCATTTTCTATTTTTGCTTGGTTTTGGTGCAATCTTGCTTATTTATGAGAAAGTTCTGAATTTTAACATGGATTCTTGTGATTCTTGGTTGGAATAGGTTTATGAGATTTTAAGCAAGATATGTGCAAAATCTCAATTCATTTGACTTTGTATTTTTGGAGTTGCGCCAAAATTTGAATCGCTCGAGCTGTTTTGGAGCAAGAAGGCCGGTCATACCTCCCTTTGCCCAGTCCAACCACAAAGACCGGTGGTCTGACTACTAGGCTCCGATCAAACCGCCCCTAGTAGCCGGTTTGACCGCTTGGAGGTTGAGGTTCTTCAAATTTTGTTTCCTTGAGTGATGTGTTTTGGGTTTTGTTTTCTAGTCCTAATCTCAGTAACTCTGTAGTTATTTGAGTGAAAGATTGACGAATACTTGGAGAAAAAATTTTGAAGACACCATTCGCCCCCTCTATTGCCATATCGGTTCTAGAAGCAAAAACATTCCACTATAATAAATCGCCGCCTCCTTCTAGTCGCACAAACCAGAAGAGGAACAATCAGCCTCATCCCCGCTAGATCTAGACCGCTAGTGATAAGGGATTAGGCCAAGAACTCCTCCCCCATCCCCATAGGTTGCCGAGGCACCAAGCTACTGGGACTGTCTTATTCCATCCTCACCTCGTTAGTGCCATCGCCAAGTTCTTCCTCTGATAATTTATGAAAAAATATTGCCATCACCACCTTATTTATTGCAGGGTTTTGTGATTTTATTGTTCATGTTCATATTTTTTTGTTGCGGTAGAGGTTACCATTCTCAATTTATTGCGAATATTTATTTCATTGTTGCATAAGTAATTCTAAAATACTGTCACTATTATTTGAAAATGTTGCAATATTGTAAAGTCATAAATGTTTTGTTTGAGATTTTTGATCTTATTTTAGCACTTAGCTAAGTTGTATACTTATGATTTCTTTTTTTTTTGGGTGAGAAGATGATATCTTTTTAAAAAAAATTCTCGATATTCCTTATTGTTATTCTACATTTTTTACATAGGGTTGGGGTTATGATAGTTTTACTATTTAATTATTACGCCTCACCCATTTTTTGTTGTACATAGTTAAGGTCAACCCTTTTAATTGTTCCGTTCAGACGCTAGCACAGTAGCACGACCCTTTTTACTATTCACAGGGTCTGTACGGACCACAAAGTACTGGTTACGCGTGTGTGACGTGTATATCGATCAGTATATGTTAGGTATATATGTCACACAAACTACGATGAAATATTACGATTTGACTCACCTCCTCCGGCACCCGCCGGTGTCACATTAACCGTGGGCACCACAGCAAGCGCCGGCGCTCCAGAGCTCGCTGCCTGCCCCACCATCACCGGACCAACGTAGAAAGGTCGGGTCTCGTACCGGACGGTGCACCTGACACTGAGAATCCTGGCTCCGATACGGTACGGGAACAACTGCACAAGTAGTGCTATGTTCCGGGCGAGGCACTGGCGGCACTGCGCCGGCGTCAAGTCCGGCGTGCACTGCGCCCAGCTGTACACCTCGGGGAACTCCTGGTTGAAGTCGGCCTCCCCAGATGCGTACCGCCGCGTGTAGTTGTACGCGGCGTAGTCGGCGGTGGCGTTCACGAGCGTGGCCATGACGCGGCTGAACCGATCCGGCTCCGACGTGACATTTGCGGCGAGGCGGTACGTCACGGGCGTTCCGGAGTCGTCGGCGGAGAGGATGTTGGAGTAGTGGAGCATGCAGGAGTCGTAGTAGATGGTGGCGTCCTTGTTGTAGGGGCACGCGTTTGGTAGGTCGCTGAAGGCCTGGGCGAGGCAGCTGAAGCAGGACGTGGCGTCGGCGTCGCCGCGGCAGAGCGCGAGGGCCGAGACCTGGTCCGGTATGGCGCCGACGTCCTTGGCGGTGGCGAAGAGATCCGGGGACGTGGAGGCGTTATTGGGCAGGGTGGCGGCGATGAGCTCGATATTCGCCAGGTACTTGCTTTTGGCAGCGAAGCTGCCGGTCGTACCGCAAACTGGCCACGGGTATCCCGCGGCGCGGGGCGCGAGCAGTGCGACGGCGACGATGGCCATGGACAGGATGAGATGGCTAGCCATTGTACGTCAGTACGTGGTGGAAAGAGGAAGGTAGGAGGCCGCTTTTGTACGGGCCTGTTTGGGAGAGCTCTATCACTGAAAACGTAGATCTGGAGCAGTTCCACCGTAGATCTGGGATCCCACCATGGAGTGTTTGACTTGTACAGCAGCTCCAGATCCACGAAATTGAGATTTTGGTGGGAATGATCACTTTTAGTGGGATGGGGTGTGTAACCAGTGGCATTGGTGGGTAATTACCATCCAACTCCACGGTGGAGCACCCCTTGAGGAGCTCCATGAAATCCATGGATCTGACCCTCAGATCCAGGATTTTGGTGGATACAGATTTCGCGGAGCTGGAGCGTTTGGATAAAATTTTGTAGAGTAGAACTGTTTTTTATGGATCTGAAGCTGATGGAGCTCTCTCAAACAGACCCTCCGATATAGCAACGACGACCATGGCAATTGGCAATGGAAGTCGTCGTCCGTTTTTGCCAACTAGGTTCGTCGCTTGCTCGCATTAGCTGTGCATATATGGCACTTGAAACTGGAGGGGATTGGTATATTGTGAAAAGATAGGGGTTTTCCTACTAAACTGCCTGCGAGCACGTCTTCTACTTTTATCGGTTAGAACTCTTCGTGCAATTTACTCCCCCTAGTTTTTGGTTGGGGATGACATTGTATGTGAATGGGGTGGTAATGTGCCATAGTATTCACGTCCAAATCACCCGAGACTCCGTGGCTGTACCATGCTTAATTACCACGAGGTCCACGAGCATCCAATAGACGCTAATCTTCAACAGGAGGCAGCGATTGTTAATACTCCTCCTTATGCCTAGTAGTCACTAAATCGAATTAGATTTACGAGATATACCACGAACATATATAGTAGTAAGAACAAAGTAAATGAATACTATAGAGAACCTAATAGTAGTGATCAAATAATCACAATAAGAGAGACAGATTTGGCGAAGGCAACCGTAAATTTCTTAAGTATAACCTCAAAATAGTACAAAATATTATCGCTCTCTTACAATCCTCTCGAACCTTCTAGGACTCTCGAATCCTTACCATATACAAGAATCTAGTACTGAATAATAACCTAGCCACTAATCCTCTCATACGTCCTCTACTTTAGATAAGTTAATTTTTGACTTGAGTTCTCTATGACTACTCCTCATAGTTTTATATAATACCCCATAATTCTTCTCTAAAGAGAAGTAGGAATCCTAATCCCATTAAGATTCATATAAGAATCTTTGTAGCACACCTCTCTAAGTCTCGGTTAATTAGATATAGGATTCATGTAGGACTCTCAGTTTAGTGTTAAAAAATAACCTAGTCTTTAATCCTAGTACGCACTCTATTTTAGACGAGTTGGTTTGTAGCTTGAGTTCTCCACAATGATCCCTTATAGCTTTATATAATACTCCTTGGTTCTTAAAAAGTAGGAATTATATGATTCATATAAGAATTGTCGTACCACATCCTATATGATTAGACATGAGTCACCGTGCTCAACAGCGATCGTATATGTGTATAACGTGTGCGCGTGCGGTGCAGAATTTCAATATCTATTAAGTACTAACCACCCGTGCCATTTGATCCAGAAAAGGCCCCAGCAGTGTCGTTGTGTTCCCGTGCGTTCACATGCCGCGCGCACTCTTTGCAGCAGGAAGGCGGCGACGACCACGCCACCACGGAGAGGATGTGGCGAGCCATTGTGCGCGGTGGGCGGTGAGCCGGTGACTTGACCTGTGGAGTCAGACACGGACATGCTGCAATTGGCAATGCAAGTTGTTGCCCATTTTCCATGCGCGGTTGGCTGAATTGTATCATAGCGGCATGGCATGCACCGTATCACAGACATACAGTAGCAAATCATGAATACTTACGCAGCCGAAATTGCAAATTGTGTAGGCGGCCGGGAATTTTTGACTCGTCAAGGTTGCCACTTGCGCACGCACTCGTGGAAAGTGGCAAATGATGCGTTGTACTGCCGTCGTCGCCGGGGCAAATGATAGCAAATGATGCTATGCGATGCAAGTTGTTCCTTTGTTGAGCGGAAGTTTACTATGAAGTCTCGGGTGATTTGGACGTGAATACTATGGCATATTACCACCCCATTCACATACAATGTCATCCCTCAACCAAAAACTAGCGGGAGTAAATTGCACGAAGAGTTCTAACCGATAAAAGTAGAAGACGTGCTCGCAGGCAGTTTAGTAGGAAAACCCCTTTTCTTTTCACAATATACCAATCCCCTCCAGTTTCGGCAAGCCATATATGTGTTGGGGGAACTGTCGCTGGCGAGTCCAGTCTGATCGATTCCTCTTCTATGCAAAAGAGAAAATCAAACACAGATGATGCAAATAGTAGATTGGAAACATAGACAGAGGGAAGAATTCTTGATCTTTCTTTATTGCTTTCTCTTTCACATGTATACAAAATAGTCAATAGAGCTCCCTATATACAGTCTAGTGGTGAGATGGCCACCATGGACCAAGTCTTTAAGCCCAGACCCAAGTTTCCTAACACTCCCCCTTGGGCACTCATCTGGCACGTTCATGTCTCATCAAAACTCTATAAAAATCCAGTGGAAAAATTTAGAGAAAGAGTACATGATACATGTTACGCTGTGTTGCATGAATTGCTTCATTAAAAACCTTGGCGGAGAAATTTCAAAAAAACCTGTCAAAGGAAAAAGAGTACAATACACCTAATTTCATTTAATCTTCAGGATTTATTCTTTGGGTACTCGATCTTCATGATCGAGTTTTAATAACGAGCTTGAGAAAAATCTCCCCCTGAATTCTGCACTTCTGTAAGTCTTATTATTCCAATTCCTCGTATGCATCTTTCAAAACTAGATGCTGGGAGTGATTTAGTGAATAAATTTGCAAGATTTTCATACGACTTAGTATGCAGTACCTTAATTTCATCCATCTTTTGTAATTCATGAGCATAGAAGAACTTGGGGTTAATATTCTTTGTGAGATGACTCTTCATGTAGCCTGTTTGTATTTGTGCAACATAAGCTGTATTATCTTCATAGATAATTGAGGGAATTTGCATGATATTCATCCCACATGACTGCTAGATATGATGAATCATTCGTCAGAGCCAAGCATATTCTCCTGCGGCTTCGTACAGCGTTATGATTTCCGAGTGGTTCATTGAAGTCGCTACAAGATTTTGCTTAGACGATTTCCATGAAATTGCAGTTCCACCATACAGAGTCCGACAGGTACCCTGCATCTGCATAGCTGGTTATATTCAAGTCTTGGTTCTTTCTGTAGAATAACCCAAGGTCCTTACTTCCTTGGAAGTATCAGAAGATATCCTTTATTCCCTACTAATGACTTTTGGTAGGTTCTGCACTATGTCTTGCTAATAGGTTTACAACAAATGCAATATCCGGTCTAGTGTAGTTCGCTAAATACATAAGTGTTCCTACTGCACTTAAGTATAGGAATTCCGGTTCTAGGACTTCCTTTCCCTCTTCCCTAGGTCGGTATGGATCCTTATCTTGTTGTAAAGATCTTCCGATCATCGGTACTTTTGATGGGTATGTCTTCTCAAAGCCGAACCTTTCTAATATCTTTTGGGCGTAGGCTGACTGATGTACTAATATTCCTTTAGGGATATGCTCGAGCTATAGGCCTAACCAATATTTGGTTTTACCCAAAATTTTCATTTCAAATTCTGACTTTAAGTAAGAACTTGCTTCCTTTATGTCTTCCATGGTCCCGATGATATTCAGATCATCTACATATACTGAGATTATACAAAATCCATTCTGGGATCGTCGTATAAATACACAGGGGCAATATTCATTGTTCGTGCAGCTTTTCTTGCATGGAAAGTCGCTTAAGCGATCATACCACATCCTGCCTGATTGCTTAAGTCTATACAGTGATTTTCTGAGTTTCACACTGTACATATTTCTATTTACTCTGTCTTAGTTCGGGACAGGGATACCTTCAGGTATCTTTATACAAATTTTTGAATCCAAGTTTCCATAAAAGTATGCAGTTACCACATCCATCAATTTCATTTCTAAGTTCAGGTTTACTGCCATTGCGATTAAGTATCTAAAAGTGATTCCACTCATGACCGAGGAATAGGTTTCTTTATAATCAACTCCTGGATATTGAGTGAAATCTTATGCAACAAGTCTTCCTTTATATCTTACAACTTCATTTCTTTCATTCTTCTTTCGAACAAATACACACTTATGCCCTATAAGGTGCACATGAGGAGGTGTCCGACTTACAGGCCCAAGCACTTCTTTTTCGTTCAGAGATAATAATTTAGTTTTTATTGCCTTTTTTCAAACTTCCCAATCTGATCTTTTCTTACATTCAGCGAGTGATGCGGGCTTTGGATCAAGATCGATGATTGTGACAATTTTCTTTGCAAAATAGATATTAACCGTGGCTGTTGTCCTATTCATGGATTCTCCCATGTGCATATAGTTTATAGCTATTTCATCATGAGTTGATTCTTCTTGTGCTTCTACCTGCTCATCGCTCCTTCCAGTTATAGCAGCAAGTTCCTTTAGTTTTTTAGCTCCGATGTGTGCGCACACATCCCTACTGATTTCTCCCTCTATGGGAATGTTCAGATCTAATATGCCCTTTTCTGAAGGTATCATACTGATGCCAGGTCTCAACTGGCTCCTCTTCTAGTTCTGGGGAACTTCGGTGATTGGCTGTGTCAAGTCCTTCTTAACCTTTTTCATCGGGCGTCCTCAGTTACTTAGGGTTCGAGGAGCCGGAGTTCTCGTCTTTTTATTCTGAGGTTTCTGGATGGGATTAGGGATACCTTCAACTTTCTTTAGCATTTCAACCCTCTCTGGTGCATTGCATGTAGGCACATGCGACTTGGACATGCTCTTTAAATCACTAAAGTGGTCAGGCAGTTAGTTTACTAATGCTTGCAAGTTAATTATCTTCTGGACTTCTCTATTTGTTTCACTAGTGTGCGGGTCATGTGCATAGATTCCTGTGGCTTGCCATGCAATTTTCTGACATTTTTTATTAAAGGGTTGATTTCCTCCCTGCTAATGTTAGGAAACTATGCTCATCACATATGCAATCAGTGAAACGGGCAGTATGCAAATCTCCTATCATGGGTTCTAAATACCTGACTATAGATGATGTCTCATAACCAACGTATAACCCAGTTTTTCAGTGAGGACCCATTGTAGTACGCTGTGGAGGGGGTATAGGTACATAAACCTTACGTCCAAACCTCCGGAGATGAGAAATTTTCGGTGCTGACCCTTGTGCTAATTGCATAGGTGAATGGAAGTTGTATGCCGATGGTCTAAAGTTGATAAGAGTTGCCGCATGCAGGAGTGCGAGTCTCCAATATGTAGCTGGTAAATTACAATTATGCAAAAGCAATCGACTAATAAATTCAATTCTCTTGATTAATGCCTTTGCTAGTCCATTTTAGGTGTGGACATGCGGTACAGAATGCTCAACTGTAATTCCTATTGCCATACAATAATCATTAAATGCCACATAAATACACTGCTGGATCAACTCTTATATCACATATACCAATTTAAATAACCCAATAATCATCAAGCCTTGTTTTCTTGAGCCCGGATGCGGGGATTAAGAAATCTTGTGGGTAAAGCTGGACAGTTCTGCAGAATCATAAATAAATAGTATTCAAATACGCCATGCTTCCGGAAAATAAAACTGTGTTTAATGGGTGAATCCAAAAACAAGGCATAAGTAGATTTATAATGGTTTCTACATGTTGAAGTCTGGTAATCACACTTTGAAAACGCAATACTTAAAGGACTTATTGTTTCTTTGTGTTTAAAAACATTTACAATTAAAATTTGCATCCACATAAAATAATAAGCTGCTATACCCCACTCCATGATAAACTCTCGTATGTGGTTAAATAATACATCCTACGTGACTTGTTGAGTACAGTGGTTGCACTTATGCTTGCTGAAAACATTAACAGAAATTGCTTGCCAATACAATGAGGAAATCTACGATGACGACGAAGTGGAATTCTGTGAAGTAAAGGACGCTTGGGATTAGGGTTACTCTTCGCTCAAGCGTGCCTATGGCGTTCTTTTGTAATGTATTGTATCTAAGGGCCGCTCGCCCGGCTGTAAAACTTGGCTGTTAAGCCCCTATCTTGTAATAAAAGTTAACTTTGATTCTTAAGCATGTGTTGGCAATGTTATACACTCGATTGATGTAATTCACAGTTGAACAGTCCTAGACAGTTACAAGGGATTCACGACACTCCTAGAAATAGGGGCGTTACAGAAACGGAGCTAAAACAATATTGACTACACGTATTCTTTGACGACACTTTTTTTTTTGGATCGAAGGGAGTAACAGATTACGGCTCAATAATCTAACCCCATTCAAAGATATTACCTATGACTTCAGCCTCACAGCCCGCCGCCTTATGCCTTATCTAGGATACGGCTCAGTAATTGTAACCCCATTCACAGTGATGTCATCTTCCAAAATGGAATCAGATCGGTCATATACGTAGCTACGTTGTCCATATGACGGAGAGGCTAAAGTCGATTCTCTCCCGAAGTAGAATGCAGGCTGTGCCGGTGGCTGAACCTCCATGTTATCCCTGGTTAACATGAAAATGGCAGATGATATGTGAGGCCTGTCGTCAGGGTCCGACTGGACGCAAAGCAGCCCGATGTGGATGCAACGCAGTGCTTGGCTTCGAGAGTATCCATCGAGTGATTGGTCCATCATTTGTGATATCGTCCCTTTTGTCCAGCAGTTCCAGACCTGTTAGATGGGTTAACATCAGATTTGTTAATTGCGGCTAAATTCAGAATACTTTCAGATATGATGTTATGATGCACAAAAAAGAGATGCATAATGGAGTAAGATCGGCACTTACATCACTAAGGAGATTCACGGCGTCGTGATCATCAGAACTGCAGTTCCTTCTCCTAGTTACAATTTCAAGGACCAACACACCAAAGCTGAAAATATCGATCTTAGGTGACACATTTCCGTCTATTGCGTACTCCGGTGCCATATAACCACTGCAGAGGATGAGCAGTTAGGCTTGGAAACACACATTCAATATCTGCGATGTATGAAGGTTTTATTATACGCATGAGCTTACAGTGTTCCAACAGCTCTAGTTGTCCTTGTATGAGTATGACCTTCTCGTAGCAGCCTTGCCAATCCAAAGTCTGCAATTTTCGGTTCCATGTCCTCATCAAGAAGAATGTTGTTAGCTTTCAGGTCCCGGTGGATGATCCTCATGCTTGAGTCCTCGTGAAGATACAGTATTCCTTGGCAATTCCAAGAATGATGTTGTACTGTTGCTCCCAATTTAGTGCATTCCCCCTGCTGGCATCTATTGCGACGAAATGTTCAACTTATATTAGGTGGTGCTGAAAGGTAAATACAGAACAATATATCACTCGTTGCATTCTTATTTGTTTTCTTTTGACATACTTCGTATGTATGATGTTTCTCGTCACACTCATCTAGTACAGCTAACTCCATACTTAACAAATATATTCGTGCATAGCGCATAAAAGAGTCCTGGGGACTTCTGAAACGCAATAGAGCAGTGCAAAATTTTATTTACAATGATTGCTGAGTAGCTGACCCGCGGATTCATAATTTCAAAAAAAAAAAAAAAACTGCTGACCAGAGGATTCTGGGTATGTTACTGTTACTGGAGAGGTGAATGGGGAGGAAATTACCGAATAGAAAGCTGTCGAGGCTCCCGTTCTTGATGTATTCATAAACAAGCAGCGTGTCATCCCGATGCGAGCAAAACCCCTGTAACCTAACAAGGTTCTTGTGTTGAAGCTCTGCCAATACCAGCACCTCATTGTGTAGCTGATGCAATCCATGCCCGGTTGTCCCTAAAAGTTTCTTCACTGCTATTTCTTGTCCATCTGAGAGTATTCCCTGAAACAGATTATTTTCAGAGAAGGTGCGATATATTTGCTTTTCGTTTCTTGCATACTTGCCTGACACCTTACCCGAACGGGATTCTCAGCCGTCCATTTGCAGATGTGTGGTCCAGATTTTTTTAGTTTTGATTTTTTTACTTCTAGTTTTTATTTTTATTTTTCTAGTTTTTTATTTTTTATATTATCTGTGTTAAAATAACACATATAATATAAAAAATTAAAAAAAAGAAAAAACTAGAAAAAGATAAAAATAAAAAACTAAAAACTAGAAGTAAAAAAATCAAAACTAAAAAAAATCTGGACCCCTCATCTGAAAATGAACAGCTGAGAGGAGCTAAGTCACACGACTTAGCTCCTCTACGTCAGACAATACGCGCCGCACCTTACCTTGTATACAGTACCGAAACCACCTTCTCCGAGCTTATTCTTCTCTGAGAAGTTTTCAGTTGCCTCTTGCAGTGCAGGCAGATCAAAAATCGTGCATTGTGCTCTCGTTATTTTCTTCAATGCTGGTGTCCCATGACAAGAATGATATAAGAAAAGGGTAAATTCCATCTCTTGAACATATCACATGCTAGATGCTACTCACGGTGGTCGTCCTCGGTAGCCTTATTCCTTCTCCTGAAGCGAATGAACACAAAAACTGAAATGATCAATACGAAGAGAACAGAACAAACGACGCCCGCAGGGATTCCTGCTGCACTCCTTTTCTTCCCTGCATACATCAAACATGAACTTCAAGAGTTCAAGTAGTACAGCTTTGACCTTGTAACTTTGTTATTGTTAGAACTCAGGAGTTGGACCAAATTTCACCCATTACCCGGTGGCCGGCTCTTGGTTAGCAGTAACTATTTAGTTGACGAAAAAGAAGAGTCGAGTGCCCTACCTCCTCCCGACTCTGGAGTAACAAATCGAGGCACGACTGCCGGTGCTGGTGGCGCTGGAAGCTTCAACATTGCCCGGCCCTCGTAGAACGGCCGCGCACTATACATCAGGTAGCACCATGGCGCAAGAGCTCTGATCCACCGACGCTTCTCGCCCAAGTACTGCGTTGTTACAACCGTGAGGAGGGTCCCAAGGCAGGCCTGGCACTGCGCCGGCGTCATGTCCGGCACGCACTGCGCGAGCCCGTAAATCTTAGGGTCGAAGTCCTCCTCACCCGTGGCGAAGTACTTCTTGGTCGAGTTGCTCGCCGCGGTCAGCGAGTGGTTGACCATGGTGGTGAGGATCGCTGTGACGGCGGCGCTGAACCAGGCATCCGGGACCATGACCCTCCCAAAAGGCCTATCAATTTGATAACTATTTTGTAACAAGTTCATTAGTTTCGATAGCATTATTCTAGGAGATGTCTTTGCAATTGAAAGAAATGGATAGCCCATACATGATTTCCGGGCCCTGCCATTGGTCCGCCCCGAGGAAGTCCAGGAACTGCTGGCCGGAGAAGCGAAGGAGACAGGCATCCTCGTACATGGTGACGTCCTTGTTGTCGGGGCAGCCTTGTTGCGCGTCAGCGAACGCTGCTGCCACGCAAGCGCTGCAGGAGGCGGCGCTCGCGTCGCCACGGCAGAGCGCCAGCGCGTAGACCTGGTCGGGGGACGTACCCACGGTGGCGGTGGCGAAGCCGGCCGGCGTGGCGGAGGCATTGACGGGGAGTGCCGCGGCGAGGAGGTTCAGGTTCGCTTGGAAAGTGCTGTTGGCCGCGTAGGTGCTGTTGCTGTCGCAGTTAGAGTAGGGATACGGACTGGCCGGCGGCGGCACGAGGACAACGATAATGGCGAGGATGGCATAGCCGGCTAGCATCGCTGCAGCAGAGAAGGGAGAGACTTGCTTTTCTTTATCAGGCACGACACGATCAACAACGCCTAGATAGCCCCGGCGACGACGGCAGTACAACGCATCATGTGCCATTTTTCCACGAGTGAGTGCGCAAGTGCAACCTTGACGAGTCAAAAATTCCCGGCCGCCTACACAATTTGCAATTTTGGCTTATAAACGGTGCATTTTTTAAAAACGAAGTTAATAAAAGGATTGTAGTAAAAAGTGTATTGAGTTTAGCTGAATCGGTCAAAAATATATACGACTATTTTTCTGTACGTACTACTTCTCGTAAACAGTCAGAATTTAAATATTTTAACTATAAACTATCAGCAAAAAAATTCACTCTATGTCTATATGTCTATGATAAGGTCTATGCCATGCCACTATGGTACAGTTCAGCCAACCGCGCGTGGAAAATGGGCAACAACTTGCATTGCCAATTGCAGCATGTCCGTGTCAGAGTCCAAAGGTCAAGTCACCGGCTCACCACCCACCGCGCACAATGGCTCGCCACATCCTCTCCGTGGTGGCGTGGTCGTCGCCGTCTTCCTGCTGCGAAGAGTGCACGCGGCATGTGAACGCACGGGAAGACAATGACACTGATGGGGCCTTGTCAGGATCAAATGGCACGGGTGGTTAGTACTTACTAGACATTGAAATTACTAGCCACGTAGGCGTGGCGCCACGCAACGCCACGCCAGCTACGGTATGGGTCGAAATAAAAGAGGCGAAAATTCGTGAGAAGTTTTTTTAAAAAAATCGAGGACACATGCGTATTTTCGAAAAAGCAAAATGTCTTTTTCATAAAAAATCGAGGACCTGTACGCAACTAAACGAGGACCCGTACGTAATTTAGGGAACTGCGGGGCGCTATCCTGCAAAGGGTACAACATTTCGGTGAAGTGAAGAGGTATTTAAAAAACAAAACTGGTAGGGACCTTTTTGCGAAAATAAAGGACCTGTACGTGTAGGATCGATTCACACTAAGATAGGCAATCAGAGGGGGGTGAATGATTGCGGAAGCTAAAAATAAAATTTAAGACTCTCCCCTAAACACAAAACCTATTTAAGCCTCGTTTAAGTATTCTGGACAGAATGATATACTCTCATTAAAACTGATCCCAATAAAAAACCGTAACTCCGATTGACCTCAAATTTTGACAGAATAAACTAGACAAAATTATTAAACTAATCCAACTGGAATTACATCAATCGGAGGTCTAGAACTTGAGATATAAAATAAACAAGATCGCTGATACAGAAAGTGATGAAAATAAATTAAACCCTAATTATGCAACTAAGCAAAATCTATAAGCAATTAATCAACCAGACTTTCAGATCATAAACTTGATGCCCTAACTATATTAGATGGATTACCGATCCAAAGATCTGCTTCTGTTTGATGGCACCGAACGAAGAAACTGACGCGCACGCGATTTGCCTCGCAAATATTTGCCGCGCGTCCACGCACGCCGATGGAAGCCGTGAAGACCAGCGCCGTACAGGCCTGCACGTGAAAGAAAAAAGAATCCGCGTCGCTGGACAGATAGAAGCAATCGTTGAAGCTTGATCAAGTGAAGACTAATCTTGCACGCGGATCGAGGTTTGCTAGATAATTTCTTGCTGGATGCTCACAAATCAAGCACTTGCATGCAGCGTGAACCATCTCATGTATTCATCAACTTGATCTCTCGTACAAGCATGCAGCCGCCGTTTTATTTGTTTTTCCTACTCACGCAACGCACGGCCGCCGCACACACATGTCCTTTTATACATCCAATTCTCTCACATGTTAAAACCCTAATACAACTCATTTAACTAGCTATAGGCCTTTTTGCCCAACTAGGCTTTTTGGCCCACTAATTTTTAACGAACCCAAAACCCTTCCTAGCACGGATTTTCACGCTTCCGATTTCTTAACTCATCGCGTGTCGAAGTCTACAGGACCACACCTCCCGTATCTTCTCCCGCATCATCCACCTTTGATCTTCATATGCTCCAACGTGAGCCTGATCATCTCGTGACATCCTTGACCGCCTGGACCTCAGATTTCCCCCTCTTAGTCCCGGTCTTCCTCGTCACCGACCATGACCGTCTCCACGCCCAACCTGCACATGCAAAAACCAAAGAACATTCTTCCGGCACAAGTTCTCACCAACTTGACCAATATTAATCCTCGCACACACGCACACGCCTCAAATAACAATACTAAGCAATGTTGTCAATTATTCATCATCATAAAAATTCTAGACCTAGCCACATGGTCTAACAATCTCCCCCTTGATGAATACATTGACAACACCTTAAAATTGCATAATGAATTAGCTTCAAATAGATATAAGTGAAGAACTGAAGCCGAAAATCATTTTAAGCCACAAGTCTCAATTCTCTCCCCCTCAACACAAGAGATGTAGTTTTAGCAAATTTCTCCAAAATCTCACAAAGCACACCAAATCTCTCCCCCTTTGTCAATGTAATCATCAAGAAATTTCAAAGAAGAAATATTCTAAAAAAGAAGCAATGAGAATAAAAATCTAGAAGCTTTGTAGATTATCCAAGTCATGTTGCATTGGTTTAATAAAGCAACCAAGTCATATTTTTTAGTAGAGCTATCAAGATCATATAAAGCCATATATCACATAGCAATGTCAAAACAAGTTCGTCAATATGATTAAGCGATTTTATATCCATGACAGGCATCGCAACAATGACCAGACTAATTATAAAATAGCACAATGAAATATCACAATGAAAAGTCAAAGCCTAAAAGTGAAGCAAACATTAACTCTAGATGGGCTAGCAGTCTCATGTAACAACTTATTGCTCCACACTCAATTCGTAGGCATGTGGCATGCTTGTAGCATACTTCTTTTCATAATGACATACTTTTCTTCTTTTTTTGATGGTGGCATGCTTGAAGCATACTTCTTTCCATTTTGCGCACTTTTGTGCCTTTTTTTTCACCATGGCATGCTTGAAGCATACATCTTTTCAATCTTTTTCTTTATATATTTTTTAATAACATGCCAAATTGAGTGATCATAAGAATTGGAACATGAAACATGCGAGCCTCATAACCAAGAGTTAAAATAAGACTCACAATCAAGCTAATCCTTTTTTATGGACATCACAAAGTAATAAATATAATTAATCTAGTCAAAGTATTCCGCCATGTCATATTTTTAATTCAAATGTAGCAATTTAATAATAAATAGTCCTGATCAAAGCTACTCAACATATGAATAGATATGATAAAGAAATCTCTATTACTCAATTGATTTCAATGACTTGGATTTGATGAGTTATTTGACAAGGATAATAAACAAAGTTTCCAAAATTTTAAATAACAAGCTCCCCTTTAGAATAATCCCATCGGGTGTAACACACCCAACTCACTTCGTAAACGAACAAACCGAGAAGAATCCAAAGGTTTCGTGAAAATGTCTACCAACTGATGTTCAGTATCTATGTGATGAAGTACAATATTTCCTTTATCCACATGATCTCTAAGGAAGTGAAATCTTATATCAATATGCTTAGTCCTTGAATGTTGTACTGGATTCTTAGCAATACAAATAGCACTAGTATTATCACAAAAAAGTGGAACATTATCCAAAACTATCCCATAATCTTTAAGTGTGGCTACCATCCAAAGAATTTGTGAACAACAACTAGCAGCAGCTACATATTCAGATTCAGCAGTGGATTGAGCAACAGAAGATTGTTTTCTAGATAACCATGAAATAAGTGAATTACCCAAAAAGTGACATGAGCCAGATGTACTTTTTCTATCAATTCTACAACCTCCAAAATCAGCATCGAAAAGATCTTAAACTAATACATGAAGAAGCGAAAGCCATATGCCAAAATTTTGAGTGCCATGTAGATACCGAAAATTCGTTTGTGAGCTTGTAAATGTGAAACACGTGGGGAAGCTTGAAAGCAAGCACACAAACACACAGAAAATTGTATGTCTGGCCTCGAAGCAGTAAGATATAAAAGTGAGCCAATCATGCTTCTATACTCTTTTTGATCAACAGCTTCACCATCTTCATCAGGATCAAGTGTCGAAGCAGCTCCCATAGGTGACACAATAGGCTTGCAATTTTTCATCCCAAAACGACGTAGAAGATCCTTTGTATACTTACTTTGATGCACAAAAATTCCCTCATTTGTTTGTTTTATTTGCAGTCCCAAAAAGTAAGTCAACTCTCCCATCATACTCATCTCAAATTCTTTACTCATCGTTGCTGAAAACTCAGTCACCAAAGCATGAGATGCACTCCCAAAGATGATATCATCAACATAAATCTGAACGAATAATTGATCATTGCCTTGCTTAAGTACAAAGAGAGTTTTATCAACCTTTCCCATGGAAAAACCCTTTTCTAATAAAAAGTTTTTCAATCTATCATACCATGCTCTAGGAGCTTGCTTTAACCTATACAAAGCTTTTGACAATTTGAAAACATGATTAGGAAACTGTGGATTTTCAAAACCAGGTGGTTGCTTAACATAAACCTCCTCATTTATATAGCCATTAAGAAAAGCACTTTTTACATCCATTTGATATAATCTAAAACCTTTAGATGCAGCAAAGGCTAACAAAATTCTAATGGCTTCAAATCTAGCAACAGGAGCAAAGGTTTCATCAAAATCTAAACCTTCTATTTGTGTAAAACCTTGAGCAACCAACCTAGCTTTGTTTCTAACAACAACACCATCCTCACTTTGTTTGTTTTTAAACACCCATTTAGTTCCAATTATAGAGTGATCAGAAGGAGGTGAAACAAGCTTCCAAACTTTATTACGTTCAAAATTCTCTAATTCTTCATGCATGGCATTGATCCAAGATTCGTCAGTTAATGCATGAGATACATCTTTGGGCTCAAAAGAAGCAACAAAAGCAGAATGAGCATGGGAGTCAGAATCAATAAACCTGGACCTTGTTACTCTTTCATTTAAATCTCCAATCATTTGTTCAGGTGGATGTCTCCTTTGAATGTGACGAGGAGCAGAAATTTCTGAAGCACCTTCTTGTTCATTTTCAATATGTGTAGATGAAGTAGTAGCTTGAGGATGCCCAATTGTAGCCGCAGTAGTAGAAGGTGTAGAAGAAACTATAGGTGGACAAATAGTAGGAACTATAACCTCATCTTCATCATCCTCATCATCATCAACAAATATGCTCTCCCCCTGAACATATGCACTTGTACCTGCATCGCTTAGACTAGTGCCTGGACTAGCCTCATCAAAAGTAACTTCACAGGTTTCTATTATTTTGTTAGTCTCCAAAACAAGCACACGAAATCCACGTGAATGAGCAGGGTATCCAAGAAAAATACCATCAGTTGATCTAGCTTCAAATTTGTCTAAGATTCCAGATTTTAACACAAAGCATTTGCACCCAAAAACTCTGAAATGAGAAACGCTAGGCCTATGTCCAAACCGAAGCTCATATGAAGTTTTACCAAGTTTAGATCTCAAAAACACACGGTTTGAAATATAACATGCAGTAGATATAGCTTCAGCCCAAAATTTCCTTGGAGTTTTATATTCATCTAGCATTGTTCTAGCCATCTCAACCAAAGTTCTATTTTTCCTTTCAACTACACCGTTTTGTTGTGGAACAGATGGTGATGAAAATTGATGATCAATTCCTCTTTCAGCACAAAAATGATCAAAAGAAGAATTTCTAAATTCAGTTCCATTATCACTTCTAATTGCTCTAAGAGATCCCGGGAGATCAATAGATAATCTAAGAACAAGACTTCTAAAATGACTAAAAGCCTCATCTTTAGATGCCATAAAGTAAACCCAAGAATATCTAGAGAAATCATCAACGATTACTAGTACATACCACTTACCACCAACCGACTGAACTCTCGATGGTCCAACTGTGTCAAGGTGTAGGAGCTGTCCCGGTGCAGTTGTCATGACCATAGTAAGCGGAGGATGTGAACCTGCACACATCTTACCATGTCTACAAGAAGAACATACTATATCGCTTTCATTCTTAAGTTTAGGCAAACCACGTATAAAATCCATACCACTAACACGCGTGAGATGATCAAAACCAACATGTCCAAGTCTACGATGCCAAAAGAATAAATCTTTAGAAACATTGGCAACTAGACACCTAAACTTAGCATCATGTGAAACATCAAAATCAGCTTTAAAAACTCTTCCAAATCTTGAAATTTTAAAGACTAGATCACCTGAAGCATCTAACACTTTACATTCACCTTTCTTAAAACATACTTCAAGATCTTCATCAATCATTTGTGAGACAGAAAGCAAGTTGAATTTCAAGTTCTCAACAAGAGCCACATCTTTAAACATAAACTTTTCATTTACCTTCACTGTACCTTTTGCCAAAACAGATGTAGAAGTAGCATCTCCAAAAGTAACACTTTCGGTTCGAGATGTATGCGAAAGGAGGAGAACCAACTTTATCACCGGACATGTGACGTGAGCATCCGAGTCCACTAACCATATGTTCTCCTTCCTCGCGAGAGGCCTACATAGAAACAGAAAATGTCGAGGCCTCAAGATCGGGTTAGAAATAAAACATTTAGGAATCCGATCTTGAGACACACGACGAGTAGGCACAACACGAGAATTCTTATGTAAAATTTCAGATTTAGCATTACTCATGTTTCTAGTCACAAAAGAACGTGCATTCCTCAAACTAGACCAAGCCTTAGCCTTTTCTTTCATTTGTTGTCCAGCTAGTCTAAAACAAAATTGCACAAGATGTCCATCTTTACCACAATGATTGCAAATGTACTTAAATTTATGTTTAACTTGAGGAGTATAAGCAACATTTGCATTCACTTGATTAGTAGATGACATAATACCAGTGATTTAAATACAATTTGTTTTGGTTCAAGTTCCACTTCAATTTTTCCAGTTCAAGAGGCTTAATAACCTTAGGAGGATTATTCTTGGCATGCTCAACAAAATTAAATCCTAGACCACGATTTTTCACACTTGTTTTTGACTTGTCTAGAATCATATTCAAATTTTTCTTGCCAAAAGAAAATCTTTCTAAAGTGTCTTTAAGGTACTCATTCTCTTTAGCTAGAGTGGGACAGGTTGTGCATTTAACAGGTTCATTCACAAGATTTTTAGAAGCACTAGACTGAGCCAATCTTTCCTTTTCAGCAAAATCATTAAGTTGTCTAGTCAAAGCTTCGATTTCAGTGTTTAGCTTAGGACAGTTAGAGCAAGAAGATATCTCATGATAAAGCATCTGTTGAATTGTTTCTTGTGATGAATTAAGTCTAACTTCTAGCAATTCACATTTAAAGCAAGTTTTAGATTGAGCATTTGAAATACTTGACTCTAAACATGTAGGAGAGCTAAACTTGAGCTTTTCAATTTCATCATTAGCACATTTCAATTTTTCATCACAAGAATCATGTGCTAATCTTAATTCATCAAATTTAGCAGTTACATCTCTAAGTTGATCCATGTTTAAAGCATTAAGTGACCTAGCCTTATTTAACTCAGAATGTAAAATTTGACATGACTCACAAGATTCATCATCAGGAATTAAAACTCTAAGTCTTGCAATTTCAGAATTTAGAGATTCAATTAAAATATCATATTTCTTAATCTTTTTATCTTTCTTTTCTAGCAAAGTACCAAGTTTAGCAACAGCTTTAGCTAAATCATCATAAGAAGGTTCTACCTCATTGTAGTTGTCATTGTCAAGATCATCATTGTCGGTGGAGCTTTGCTACTTGCCATTAGACACAACCCAATTAATTCTTTCTTGCCTTTGGGAGTATCATCCTCGCTGTCCGTGTCCACATCACTCAAATTAATTTGCTCAAGAGCCGAAAGAACACGATGCACCACCTTGCGATTAATATAGCCCTTCTTTTTATTCTTCTTTTTTTCTTTCTCCATCTCTTCTTCCTTCTCATTCTCTTCCTTTGCAAATCTTGCTAAAAACTTTGGACATTTGGGACGAATATGATTGAGATCACCACACTCATAGCACCTTTGAGGACCAAAATTCCCTCTCTTTCTTGATCTCACATTCTGCAAAGCTCTTGTGAAGCATGTAGAGAGGAGTGCCAAATCATCTTCCGGAAGTTGTTCTAGCTGTTCATCGGTTAGTGAAGACAAAGAAGATAAAGTATAGCTAGAAGAAGAATTATCACCATTTGACTTGCTAGATTGTGAAGCTAAAGCAATTGATTTATTTCCATTATTTTTTCTAGCAAAAACATCTAATTCATGAGTTTTCAATTTAGAATAAAGTACATCTAATGTAAGTGTACTCATGACAGTAGATTCTCTAATGGATGTAACCTTCATCTCCCATATCGACATATCTAATGCTCCAAGTAATTGACGTGCATTTTCAGCATCAGTATAAGTAACATTAACAGCACGAAGGTTACTAAGAATTTTATTAAAACGAGCAAATAGATCATCTATTGATTCACCAGGTTTCATCTCAAAACGCATGTAATCTTTTTTGTACATATCTTCACGTACCTCTTTAATAGTAGATGAACCTTCATGATAATCACATAGTGCTTTCCATACCTCATATGCAGATTTAAGATGCACAACACGATCAAAATCACTCCTTCCTAGTCCTTGAATTATCAGGTTCCTTGCCTTGCTATTTGCCTCCACTTGTGCTATATTTGCTGCTGACACCTCATCATTCTCGGGCACTTGATAAGGCTTGTAGACCTTCTCCCATATTGCAAAACCTTGAGCTTGAATATATGCCTCCATCTTCGCTTTCCAATACTGAAAATCAACACCATCGAAAACACAAGGTTTTGTGGAATACCTATCCGTCGACATGTTTTCTAATCACCGGTTAAGATCAATTAGAAAAATAAACCTACTCTGATACCAATTGTAGGATCGATTCACACTAAGATAGGCAATCAGAGGGGGGTGAATGATTGCGGAAGCTAAAAATAAAATTTAAGACTCTCCCCTAAACACAAAACCTATTTAAGCCTCGTTTAAATATTCTGGACAGAATGATATACTCTCATTAAAACTGATCCAAATAAAAAACCGTAACTCCGATTGACCTCAAATTTTGACAGAATAAACTAGACAAAATTATTAAACTAATCCAACTGGAATTACATCAATCGGAGGTCTAGAACTTGAGATATAAAATAAACAAGATCGCTGATACAGAAAGTGACGAAAATAAATTAAACCCTAATTATGCAACTAAGCAAAATCTATAAGCAATTAATCAACCAGACTTTCAGATCATAAACTTGATGCCCTAACTATATTAGATGGATTACCGATCCAAAGATCCGCTTCGTTTGATGGCACGAACGAAGAAATCGACGCGCACGCGATTTGCCTCGCAAATATTTGCCGCGCGTCCACGCACGCCGATGGAAGCCGTGAAGACCAGCGCCGTACAGGCCTGCACGTGAAAGAAAAAGAATCGCGTCGCTGGACGGATAGAAGCAATCGTTGAAGCTTGATCAAGTGAAGACTAATCTTGCATGCGGATCGAGGTTTGCTAGATAATTTCTTGCTGGATGCTCACAAATCAAGCACTTGCATGCAGCGTGAACCATCTCATGTATTCATCAACTTGATCTCTCGTACAAGCATGCAGCCGCCGTTTTATTTGTTTTTCCTACTCACGCAACGCACGGCCGCCGCACACACATGTCCTTTTATACATCCAATTCTCTCACATGTTAAAACCCTAATACAACTCATTTAACTAGCTATAGGCCTTTTTGCCCAACTAGGCTTTTTGGCCCACTAATTTTTAACGAACCCAAAACCCTTCCTAACACGGATTTTCACGCTTCCGATTTCTTAACTCATCGCGTGTCGAAGTCTACAGGACCACACCTCCCGTATCTTCTCCCGCATCATCCACCTTTGATCTTCATATGCTCCAACGTGAGCCTGATCATCTCGTGACATCCTTGACCGTCTGGACCTCAGATTTCCCCCTCTTAGTCCCGGTCTTCCTCGTCACCGACCATGACCGTCTCCACGCCCAACCTGCACATGCAAAAACCAAAGAACATTCTTCCGGCACAAGTTCTCACCAACTTGACCAATATTAATCCTCGCACACACGCACACGCCTCAAATAACAATACTAAGCAATGTTGTCAATTATTCATCATCATAAAAATTCTAGACCTAGCCACATGGTCTAACAGTACGTAACTAAACGAGGCCATGTACGTAATTTATAAAACCGCGGGGCGCTATCCTGCGAAGGATACAAAATTTCGGTGAAGTGAAGGGGTGTTTTTAGAAAAAAACAAAACGGCAGGGACTTTTTCGCGAGGAAAAAGGACCTTTACGTAATTTCTGAAAAATAGAGGGAAACCGGCTCCCCCGGCCGTACGGGGATTCCCCCGCCACGCGCCGGCTGAGGGAGCGCTGGGGGCGATGTGGCTAGCCTCGCCGGCCGCGAATCTCTCCGCTAATACTTCGGTTACGATGCACCCCACGCACACACGTTATACACATATACATCTAGGATGTGGTACAAGAATTCTAATAGAATTATAATTCCTACTTTTTAAGAAGAACTAATGAGCATTATATAAAGCTATGAGAGGTGATTATGGAGAACCCAAACTACAAACCAACTCATCTAAGACAGAGTGCGCACAAGGATTAGAGACTAAATTATTCTTTAACACTAGAATTCCTATATGAATTTTAATGGGATTAGGATTCATATTTCTCTTTAGAGAAGAACTAGGGGGTACTATATAAAACCATGAGGAGTAGTCATAGAGAACTCAAGCTAAAAATCAACTCATCTAAAGTAGAGGACGCATGAGAGGATTAGAGGCTAGGTTAATATTTAGTACTAAATTCTTGTATATGGTTGTAGCACCCTAGAATTGGGAAAGCGATCACAAAATTTCTATTTACGTTGATTGCCCTAGTTAGCTTAATATGGGGGGATTAGTTACCTTGTAAGCTGGGGCATGAGGGGTTAATGAAATGCCTTTCTCTTTCCACCCATTTTTTATGCACTAACTTCTATTCCCTCAAAAGCATCCTCTATCTCTATCTCCATTTCTATCCCATCTCCCCTATCTCCATCTCTCTCTCCCTCGGGTTCCTTGGCCGGAGGTGCATTGGCCTAGGCATGGTGTCGCCGGGAGGCATCGGCAAGGCTGGAGGCAGGCAAGCGACGACGGCGTCGCCAGTGACCGGAGTGCGAGCGAGGAGCAGCAATTGCAGCCTAGGCTGGCGTGGCCGAACGCTGGTGCGCGTTGGAGGCGGTGGCGTGGCCAAGCGCACGTGCGGGCTGGAGGCGACGTTGCGGCCAAGCGTTGGCACTAGCCGGGGGTGTGGCAGCGAGCGCGTGTGGCATAGCGGCGGTGACCAGGCGCCGGCGCAACTCGGCCGGCAGCCACGTGGCGTGGCGGCGCGCTGGCACAAACTAGAGGCGCGGTGCGGCTCAGCGGCGGTGTCCAGAAGGCGCCGCAAGCTAGGCAGTAGCATGGTCAGCGGCAGCACGCGGTGGCGTTGGCCGGCGGTGCTGGTGGCCGCGGCGGTGACCGAACACCGTTCGCGCAGCCGAACGGTGATTCGCGCGACCGAATAGCGTTTCACACGGATTCTCTTCAAGCATATCGTCCATTGTTTGTTATCAATTCTAACTGAGCCGGACCTAATGCACCTCCGTTCCATCGTGTAGGTTCGCATGCAGCTGTTGAAGGAACAGCTGAGTGGTTGCACATTCCAAATCCTTCGTGCTGTGTGTCTGTTGAGCGTGCTCAAGGCAAGTACCGCCGCCGCCGTCACATGAATCGATCGTCCCAAAGAATCGATCACGCCGAAGCCGAGCGCACACGCACGAGAGGAGACATAGTCTCCTCCCCTTATCTCTTCCATTCGACCCACTGACAGGTGGTCCCGACACTTCTTTTTTTTCTCAATTGGGAAATTATCGAAATGCCCCTGGAATTATAGCACTCTTTTCATTCTCAGGTAAAAGGCCAGTGGAGTGATAGCATAATGCATGGGTAAGAGCATTCGAATTTTTAGCATTGTGGCTTGTCACTATTTGTTATTTCATTTGTTCTTTATTTGGTTAGAAGTGGACTGGTCCAATGTTTCAAATATTTATTCCAGCTTCCGTTAGTTCTCTGTTAAAGTACTTTTAAAGTTTTAATTCCTTGCGATTTATATTGTTGCTTTTATTCTTTACTTTGGCGATGACGTTTCATAGTAGTATCTCATATTGGTATGTGAGGTGCTACAATGGTAAGGATTCGAGGGTCCTAGAAGGTTCGAGAGGATTGTGAGAGAGCGATTATCCCTTATACTATTTTGAGGTCATACTTAAGGAACTTACGATTGGCTTTGCCAAACCTATTTCTCTTATTGCGATTAGTTCATCACTGCCATTAGGTTCTCTACAGTATTCATTTACTTTGTTCTTGATATTTTATATGTTCGTGGCATATCTCATAAATCTAATTCGATTTAGTGACTACTAGGCATAAGGAGGAGCATTAACAATCGCTGCCTCCTGTTGAAGATTAGCGCCAATTGGATGCTCGTGGACCTCGTGGTAATTAAGTATGGTACATCCATGGAAAATATAGTTCCATATATATTTAGTTAGTGGTTACCCCACAGCCGCTGGAGTCACAGATTAGTCTTCGCGATGTTGCTTTCTAACTTTCTTCGACTGTGATGTCAGTTGTCGCAGTGCGTCTGCGCCTTCACGACGACAAAGAAAAATCGCCGCTTCGGCGTTTGATTTCCATGGTTTCCGCGGCCCTACCTTTTGGTTTTTATTATAGTATCTACCTTTCAAATGAAGTATTTTTTTAAGACAGGGTCTACAAATTAAACGATCTACATGTTAAAAACCCAACATCTGTACCAACCAAAATTGCAAGTGAGTATCTGTATTTCCGTAATCTGTATTGTAAACAGCCAAAATTTAAAAATTTCAACCAAAAGTCATAAGCTACAGCCAAAAAGAACAGATCCTATGACACATTACCACCCCATTCACATACAATGTCATCCCCTCAAACCAAAAACTAGCGAGAGTAAATTGCACGGAGAGTTCTAACCGATAAGAGTAGAAGACGTGCTCGCAGGCAGCTTAGTAGGAAAGCCCCTATCTTTTTACAATACTAGCCTCGTAGGCGCGGCGACACGCCGCGCCAGCCACCGTGTGTATCGAAGCAAAAGAGGCGATAATTCGTGAGTAGTTTTATAAAAAAAATCGAGGGCAAATGTGTATTTTCGAAAAAGTTAAAGGAGTTTTTCGTAAAAAAATCGAGGATCTGTACGCAAATAAACGGGTCTGTACGTAAATAAACGAGGACCCGTACGTGATTTAGGAAAACGCGGGGCGCTATCCTGCAAAGTGGAAGGGTAAAAAAATTTGGCAGGGACTTGTTCGCGAGGAAAAATGATATTTACGTAATTCCCAAAAAATACTGGGGAAATACCTCCTCCGACCGTACAGGAATTTGGGCGACACGCGACGGGCGACCGAGCGCAGGGGGCGGATGTGGCGCGGCTCTCCGGCGCGGCACTCCCCCAACTTTGTATAGGTAGGTATACGTACCAATCCCCTCCAGTTTCAGCATGCCATATATGCGCAGCGTATGCGAGCAAGCGACGAACCTAGTTAGCAAAAACGGACGACGACTTCCATTGCCAATTGCCATGGTCGTCGTTGCCATATCGGACGGTCATTAATTTACCCCCGCCTACAAAAGCGGCCTCCTACCTTCCTCTTTCCACCACGTACTGGCGTACAATGGCTAGCCATCTCATCCTGTCCATGGCCATCGTCGCCGTCGCGCTGCTCGCGCCCCGCGCCGCGGGATACCCTTGGCCAGTTTGCGGTACGACCGGCAGCTTCGCGGCCAAAAGCAAGTACCTGGATAATATCGAGCTCATCGCCGCCACCCTGCCCAATAACGCCTCCACGTCGCCGGACCTCTTCGCCACCGCCAAGGACGTCGGCGCCATACCGGACCAGGTCTCGGCCCTCGCGCTCTGCCGCGGCGACGCCAACGCCACGTCCTGCTTCAGCTGCCTCACCCAGGCCTTCAGCGACCTACCGAACGCGTGCTCCTACAACAAGGACGCCACCATCTACTACGACTCCTGCATGCTCCACTACTCCAACATCCTCTCCGCCGACGACTCCGGAACGCCCGTGACGTACCGCCTCGCCGCAAATGTCACGTCGGAGCCGGATCGGTTCAGCCGCGTCATGGCCACGCTCGTGAACGCCACCGCCGACTACGCCGCGTACAACTCCACGCGGCGGTACGCTTCTGGGGAGGCCGACTTCAACCAGGAGTTCCCCGAGGTGTACAGCTGGGCGCAGTGCACGCCGGACTTGACGCCGGCGCGGTGCCGTCAGTGCCTCGCCCGGAACATAGCACTACTTGTGCAGCTGTTCCCGTACCGTGTCGGAGCCAGGATTCTCAAGGTCAGGTGCACCGTCCGGTACGAGATCCAACCTTTCTACGTTGGTCCGGCGATAGTGCGGCTGGCAGCGAGCTCTGGAGCACCGGCACCAGCACCGACACCGGCACCGGCACCGGCACCAGCACTGGCACCGGCACCGGCGCCGACGCTTGCTGTGGTGCCCACGGTTAATGTGACACCGGCGGCTGCCGGAGGAGGTGAGTCAAATCGTAATATTTCATTGTAGTTTGTGTGACATACCTAACATATACTGATCGATTTACACGCCACACACGTACCAGTACTTTGTGGTCCGTACAGACCCTGTGCATAGTAAAAACGGTCGTGCTACTGTGCTAGCGTCCGAACGGAACAATTAAAAGATTGACCATAACCATCTGATCTAGCGCAATAAAAATCAGTGAGATGTAATAATTAAATAGTAAAACAGTAATAACCCCTAAGCTTATGCAAAAAAAATGCAGAATAACAATGAGAAATATTAAGAATTTTTTTAAAAAAGATATCACCTTCTCACACACAAAAAAAGGAAACCACAAGTATACAACTTATCTTAGTGGCAATATTTTAGAATTGCTTATGTAACAATGAAAATAAATGTTCGTAATAAATTGAGAATGGTAGCCTCTACTGCAATAAAAAATATGAACATGTACAATAAAATCATAAAACCCTGCAATAAATAAGGTGATGATGGCAATATTTTTTTTCATAAATTATCAGAGAGGAAGAACTTGGTGATGGCACTAACAAGATGAGGATGGAGTAAGACAGTCCTGGTGGCTTGGTGCCTCGGCAACCTATGGGGATGGGGGGAGGAGTTGCTAGCCTAATCCCTTGCCACTAGCAGTCTAGATCTAGCGGGGATGAGGCTAATTGGTCCTCTTCTGGTCTGTGTGACTAGACTAGAAGGAGGCAGTGATTTATTGTAGTGGAATGTTTTCGCTTGTAGAACCGATATGGTAATAGAGGGGGTGAATGGTGCCTTTAAAAAATTTTCTTGAAGTATTTGTCAATCTTTCACTCAAATAACTACAAAGTTACAGAGATTAGGACTAGAAAACAACACCCAATACAAATCGCTCAAGAGAACAAAATTCAAAGAACCTCAGCCTCTAGGCAGTCAAACCAACTACTAGTGGCAGTTTGATTGGAGCCTAGTAGTCAGACCCCCGGTCTTTGTGGTTGGACTGGGCAAAGGGAGGTCTGACCAGCCTTCTTGCTCCAGAACAGCTCGAGCGATTCAACTTTTAATGCAACTCCAAAAATACAAGGTCAAATAAATTGAGATTTTGCACATACCTTACTTAAGATCTCATAAATCTATTCCAACTAAGGATCACAAGAATACATATCAAAATTCAGATCTTTCTTAGAAATAAGCAAGATTGCATCAAAACCAGGCAAAAATAGAAAATGGTGAATGTAACTTGCTCGTGGGTAGAAGATGGACAAAATGGCTCTAGATGTATTCTCATATGTCACAACAAGTAAGAACACTAAAGAAAATGAGGCAAAAACACTCGGATCAAAAAAACACTAGGAGATGGCAAATTCAATAAAAAAACTATGTGACTTCATGAAATTGTAACTTGATGCCTAAATAGATGGGGATTGATCTCCAAGAGTAATTTTCATCACTTATACATCCTTAGCACAACAAGATCAGGAAAGAAAGAGAGAATATCAAAATCAACCAAATCAAGAGTAAATCAATCAACACAAGATAGATCTACGGGAGATGAACAAGGTTGATGTATTGCTATTTGAGGATCAAGGTTTTATAGCCACTCCACTCAGAGGACAAGAGAGCACAACACAATACTCACACTTTTCAAATCCTAATCGTACAATACTTGGCTTCAATGAGCAAAGATTGGATGGTTAACTAGTAAGTCTCCATCCCAACCCGTTAAATAGATAAGTAACCAGTATCTATCTAACCCTAGTGGATGCTATCACTTAGCATATATAGGGGAAACTCGTTAATCCCACACAATATAGGTTTTACCCACACACTACATTTATGCACGTTTTTCAAAGTACATAAGTCCGAATCGGCTAAGTCCTTGGCCTTTGATACAACTTGATATTCTTAGTTTCTCCTTGGTATAAATCGCTTTCTCAAACATCGCTCAAGCACTGCAGTTTTGATCTAAGGTAAATTATGGTATTTTGATTAATTTACCAAAATACCCTTTCTTATTCATATCTTTTATATTCATGCTTGCTACGCATAGATGCATCACTAACTTACCACGAGTTGGCAATTCTCTCCTGTTCTTGTTTCATTGGACCACGCCTCACTTAGATCAACCAAACCATATAGCGCAATCCGTCGCTTGAACTTCTCTTCAATTTTTCCCGCCTTTCTCGTGCCATACTCGAGCTTAGCCATCTCATTCGGCATCATTGATCGTTCTGAATCTTGACTTCTCCATGAGCATAGTCTCGATCCTCGTCATTGACCATAGTTGACTTTAAGCGACACTGTACATCTAAAGACAAAGAAATTATTTTTGGACACAAGTTCTTTACAACTTAATCTATATTAGCTAAAACATACAATATGTAACATATATGCACTGACTTAGCTCAAACAAAACTACACCATGACCTAAATTCCCAAAATTCAAAAACCAGCCGAACTGAATACATGCCGGCCGGTCAAGCATGAGCTCGGTGGCCAAACTTCTCAAGCGCGAGTAGTGTGGACAAACTCGGCGAGCTCAATCTTCTGGTGGATTAAGAGAGAGAGACTGAGAGTGGGAGATAGAAGGATGTTTGAGAGAGAAGGCGAGAGAGAACGCAGGAAGAGAAAGCAACCATAGGGATGGACGTTTGGGAGGAGGGAATAGGTGGTTGCGAGGATACGAGGATAAGGCGTCCGAGCCATGTATGCATCCGGAGCGCTTGAACGTCAAGTCGAAGCATTTCCCTAGTAAAAATTATGAGGACCGCTGGTGTTTGGTTGCCCTCATGGTTACCCTTAGAGCAAGTACAATAATATAGCTAGCTATTAGCTACAATACTTCTCCACCTCATATGTAGCTAGCTGGAGAAAGTTTGATACAACCAGGAGACGTTTCTTGCAGTTGCTCTCTAAGATCGACACGTGGACACCCGACGACCCTCAGTCCAGCTCCCCGACGACCGACGCCTATCTCGCATTCTCCCCCTTTCCAGTTCGCTTCCCATCAAAAGTCCGCACGAGCTGCCTCCAAAAAAACAAAGTTCCATGTAACTGAAACTTTAAATTCGAAGTAATAAAAACTTCCAATCCGAGAAAAAAAATCAAACTTTCAACAAAAAAAAGAAAACTTTCAGATTCGGAACATTTAACTTGGATTCAAAAGGTTTCATTTTGATATTCGAACTTTCAAATGCGGGAAATTTCAACTGAGATTTGAAAAAAATCATTTTGGGAACTTCCAAATTGACATTGAAAAACTTTCAATTAAAAAATTCATCTCAAACATGGATTTGGGGGCGGGGATGAAACCTGTGGATGTGTGCGAGCTTTTGCATCATGGTCGACTTCCCTTCATGGCGATGAGGGCGGTGGTGCCTCAGCGCCTCCCCTTAACGGCGGAGCCGTGCGGCTAGTTCCATCGCCGAGTTTAGGGATTGGTGCGGATGCATGGCGGCGGTGCGCATGGTGGAGGGAAGGAGCTGCGCGGCGGCCCAGCGGCGGCGAGTGGAGTGCGTCGGAGTACGAGGAGAGTGAGGGAGAAGCAAAGTTTACAGGCAACCGTAAACTAGCAAAATGGAAAAATCATCATGCACGTGCACTTGCGCGACGGGTTGACTGTGTGATAGAAATTCTTTTTGGTGTGTGTGAGTGAGAATTTTTAGTGTGTGCGAGTTATGAATGATCTGTACTGACGTAAGTGCGCGCGCATGGTTACACTAGCGTAGCCATGTCATTTGGAGAGCCGTTTAGAAAAAAATTAGTATTGCCAAGAAAGTGATGTACTATACAGTACCCGGCCCCTCTGTCTCTAAATAAGGGCCTGTTTAGATTTTAAAATTCTAAAAATATAACTTTGACCACTGATTTCTGTAAATATTTCAGTAAAACTTAAAAAAACTGATTACAATATTATCAAAGTTCTTTTAATTGATGACAAAGGTATTTATATAATTTTCATACAACCAAGTGGGAAAAGTATTACATCGTGGCCGAGTGGTTAAAGTTTTTAAGTTTAACTAGATATTTTTTAGATTAAGGAATGAAACATTCCGGCCTCCATCATTCACAAGTGAATGAGTACAGCCAATTCCAACACACCCATAGTACTTAGACTACAAACTACCACACGGTGTACAAACACACGGAATAAAGAAACGGAACTCAAGTCCCAGTCCTATTCCTACCTCAATACCCAACTTGCTAAACAACACCAAACTCTTTGTTACCTCCATCAAGCGACTGTATTCCTCTAGTGAAGACAGCAGCACTCGATGCATCACATCGATGCTCAACAGGGAGGACCTTCGGCAAGCACTTCAACTACTTCATCCAAAAAGCTCTCTCTTCGGCCAACACCTCTAACCTTCCTCGGACCTTCAAGCACGAGCGGCGACAGAGCCAAGCAAGCAAGCATCAATCAACGGAGCTGAAATTGCCTAACGACGCCTTCACGAAGGTAACAACGCCGTGGCGCCGCCGCGTAATCCACCATGGGAAAGGTTTTCACTGCAAACAAACACCGGGAGCGGGAAGAGGTGCAGAGAGGACGCCTCAAGGAGGAAGCGGCGCACGGAAGCGTCGCCGTCAAACTTTCGCCCGACCTCAAACACCCACTTGCGATGCTCAAGACGAACACCCATCGTGGCTCCAACGAGCTGTCCCGGCCGCCGCTCACGCCGCCCGCCCGCCGGTGAGGGCACCGTAAGGCCAGCACTGACGCGTCCTCGCCTTGACCTCCACCGCCATCGGCGCGCGCCACGAGATCCGCGGCGACCTCCCGCGCCACCGCACCACCCTGCCGGATCCCCAACCCCCCGCCGCCACCACGACCCACGCCGCGCAGCGGGACCTCCCGACAAGTGCCTCGAGCAGCCGCGCGGCTCGCGACGCCTTGACCTCGGCGACCTCCCGCGCCCACCGCACCAGACATTACCTAAAAGGATATTTAGTGATGGAGAGGGTAGGATTTTGTCATTTTTAGTGTGATTCAAATGAGCCCCCTCCTCACCTCTGTTGGATTGTGATTGTAGGGCCAAGAAGGCAACTAGAAGAGGGTTAAATAGGGTCATCATAAATACCGATTTAACTAAATTCTTTTTCTTTAAGATTCTCAAAGTCTTTCACTTCAATAGCTATAATTAGCTAAGAAATTAAGAGTCTAAGCAATTATTGTGAAATCTCTACGAAAAATAGAGCAAACATGCCTTAACAGGGTTCTGGCAATATGATCGCTTGGAATGGTCTAACTGCTATTTGGTTGATGGTCTGACCTCTCCCTACGAACAGAACAGATTTTCAACAGGAATTCAAACATAAAATCAATGTAACGTCCAATCCAAATCTCCAAACTACTTAAATTTTTGCACACACCTTGTCTAGGATATTGCGAATCTAATCCACCAAGAAATCAAAACAAATCCTTGCAAAGATTTGACTTTTCTTGATTCTAAGGAAGGTTCACCAAATCGAGCAAAATACAAAAACAGTAATTGTGAGAAGCTCGTGGGAGGAATCAATCTAAAATGGCTAAGGGTGGTTTTCCATATATCCTAGCATCCTCAATCATAGCAAGAATCATGGCAAAACCCCTCAAGAGCAAAACCCCTAAATCACCCTTTCTTTCATTAAAACCAAGCAAACTCAAGAACACTGCAAAGAACAAATACCTAAATAGATGGGATCTGGTCTCTAAGAGATATTTTTTCATCACTTACACATTCTTGACACAAAGCAAGATCAAAAGAGGACAAAGAAATACCAAAAGACATATCAAATCAAGATTCCAACACTTAGCAAAGAGGAGAAAGATTTAGATGAATTTTATATATCTATTAATACTTGAAGATGAATATTTACAACCACTTACAAAGCCTAAAGATGACAAAAAGCTCAAGCACAAAAGTCACAACCCATCTCTCAAGAGTTCTCTCCAAAAACCTAATCCTCCTCCACTTGACTTCCTAGAGAGTTTGCCTTAACTCTCTCAACTCATCCTCCGTATATAGTGGAGGCTTAGAAGAAACCATAACCAATACCTCTAGTTAGATTTCATCATCTCTTACCTGGGTTAGTGAGGGTTTTACACTCACACATACACGCTTCTCAAAGCATGACTTGCACTTGGCTCTAATAGCCCGAATTTGCTATTTTATGTCCTTTGTGAAGACTCCTTGACATAATCCACCGTACTTGACTTATGTTTGATGACACAATACAATATGCAATATATATGCACCTATCACAAGCTCGAAGATCCGAATCTCAATTTAAGCCCCAAGCAACGCATCCTGGAAGAGGACACCGGTCCGATCGTGGCCACAATGTCAATTATACCGCTCTAGCTGGTCTGACTGCTAACACCATGCCGCAGTCTAACCGCCATAGTGTGGCTGATCTAATTGCTGAAATGCACCTGAAAACACTCTCTCCGAACTTTTTAGTTAAACTCTATGTAGTTTTAAGTCCACTTTCTATTTTCAGTGACATCTAGTGCAAACACATTCCAAAATAAGTTTACACAAATGTTTGATGTGTAATTTCCAAAAGTCCACAGAGCCAGTCTGACCGCTTGGCTCACGACGGTCATACCACCCCCTGGTAGTTTGCCTGTGGGGCAGCCGGCTAGTCTGATCGCCTTTGTAGGGTGGTCATGCCACCTATGTACAGCGGTTAGACCATTCCTGTAAACCAGTCGAACCCGCTGAGGTAGACAACAACTTCAAAATTATAATTCCTAAAATCAAACTTGAACTTCGATAATAGATATAAATCATAGCTAATTGCTCATCACAAACCTTGAGCCGCCTGCATATGGTCTCATAGTGATCCACTAATCGCAGGCAGCACAAAGGACTAGAGTGGGTCGAGCGGCCCGTCACATTTCTCGGCCTTTTCCTAGGCTACCCATCCTTTGCCACTTAATCTAAGGCACACGAAGAAGTAACCTGATAGAACACCGTCTTCTTCCGTCGAAGGCAGCGGCGCCTGTATTTTTCTTCTTGTGCAGCTCTTAGTAGCCCACCCACACCATACTGTTCTAGCTATTGTATCAACAAAGATTTATTCAGTTTCCTGAGTATTAGAAGAACTCACCACTGTAGATTATGTTTGTATTAGTTCAGTTGAAATATAACTTTGTGATACTAATTTGACCTGACATTTTCCTTCTCACATTGGTTAATTCACAGGGAGAAAGTACAGTGTTCCCGGCATGGTTCTTATAATTCTGCTGCCTACTATAGCAGCCTTAAACCTTATTGCTTGCCTCTGTTTCTGGAGGAGGAGACCACCAACAAACGCAAAGCAGCCACGTATGTCCTGCAAAATTCTCTAATTTACAGCGCGAAACATTTCGAGTGACCTAAAAAGAATGACTTATATACCCACTTGTGCTGACTTTGATATTTGAACAGATCCCAGCTATTCCACTGAAGCGGAGGACATTGAAAGTGTAGACTCGATGCTGATCAACATTTCTACTTTGCGAGCTGCAACTGGGGATTTTGCAGAGAGCAACAAGCTTGGTGAAGGCGGATTTGGTGCTGTGTACAAGGTACTGAACAAACATATCTTGAAGCAAACACAATGAAATTTTGATAATTGAGCTTAGCGTTGGTTTGAATTGCACAGGGTACTCTCCCAGACGGCAATGAAGTAGCAGTGAAGAGACTGTCAAAGAGCTCAACACAAGGAGTGGAAGAGCTGAAGAATGAGCTCGCTTTGGTTGCGAAGCTGATGCACAAGAATCTTGTCAGGCTTGTTGGCGTCTGCTTGGAGCAACAGGAGAGGCTGCTCGTCTATGAGTTCGTTCCTAACCGAAGCCTCGACCTGATCCTTTTCGGTACTAATTGAGCCACGTTCAACTCAATTCTAGCCTCTATTTTCTCTGAAATGTTTGATATCGTCCATTGATCTCTACAACATTCTTGATGATCAATGTCAGACACTGAGAAACGCGAGCAACTGGATTGGGAGAAGAGGTACAAGATCATAAATGGAATTGCTCGAGGTCTGCAATACCTCCATGAAGACTCTCAGCTCAAAGTAGTCCATCGCGATCTCAAAGCGAGCAACATCTTGCTGGACATGGACATGAACCCGAAGATCTCAGACTTTGGCCTCGCGAGGATTTTCCGGCGAGACCAGACGCAGGGTGTCACGAACTGTGTCGTCGGCACGTAGTGAGTACCATGACACATAGTCTAGTCCAAGTAGTAGTTTTTGATCATCCAGTAGGTAACTAACTCACTGCGACCTCATCTTGTTGTTTCAGTGGATACATGGCGCCGGAGTACGTGATGCGTGGGAACTACTCTGTCAAATCGGACGCGTTCAGCTTCGGCGTCATGGTTCTGGAGATCGTGACGGGAAGGAAGAACGACGACTGCGACAACTCCCGGCAATCTGAAGATCTCTTGACTACGGTAAGTGCTTACTAACTGAATATCTGATCACCATTATTACTAGAGAAGAGCATGTCACACAGTGCAGTTTTGGCTCATGGCTACTACAAACGGCGCAGATATGGGAGAACTGGACGGCCGGAACGGTGTCGGAGATGGTAGACCCGTGCATGAACGACAGTTTCTCCGAGAGCGACGTGCTGAGATGTATCCACATAGGGCTTCTGTGCGTTCAGGGCAGCCCGGCGGACCGGCCGGTGATGTCGTCGGTCGTCATGATGCTCGGCAGCGACACGGTCTCTCCAAGTCCCGTCAAGCCGGCGTTCTACGCCAGGAACGGCGGCGCCAGCAACGGCATCGCGTCCGGCGTGTCGACCGCGTCGGTGCAGGGCGGGTCCTAGAGAGTCCAACTGTCCATGACAAACTTCAGCTTCCAATTGAAGTCTCGACCCTTATGAGGGTGTATGGAATACGTGATTCTGCTAAAGTATTGTTTTTTAGGGGAAGGTAGGAAGTTTTATTAATCAACTGAAATATCTAGCATTACAGAGGGTTTATAAACCACACACGTCTTCCAGAATATAAAGAACAAGCAAATTTAGCTAGATTACGAGCTTCCCAATTGGAATTCCTACCTTCATGCCGAAAAACGGCAGAATAAAAAAAATTGCACTTTTCTTTGATTTTGTTGTAAATAATGCATAGAAAAATGGAATGGAAGATACAAATTTTTCGTGAAAACCCCTTCTGAAAAAAATCATAGACGCACAAAGGCAAATCACTGTATGAGAAGATATTTATAATAGAGATCTTGCTCTTCCTATAAACTATAGGAGTGTATATATAGGATGAGAGAGATGAGTCACAAATGAAGAAAAAAACCGAATCAGAGTCGATTGCGGTGGGTTGACACCATGTCTGGTGCAGCCCGCGCCTGGCCCTAGCACCGGTCATGCACGCCTGGCATGAGATAATACAGTATCCAACACAGACAATGTATGAATTTGAATCAGACTTCAACAATCTTTACTTTGAGCTGATTTCCCTTTAATAGTCAAAGAACGCAACAAACTCCTCCAATTAAATCAGGATAAACACTTTATGCATCGAAAGTTTATAGGACTAGTGAGTGATACCAATTAAGTCTAAGCAAAGCTCACACTTAGCGTAGGAACTGATTTTGTCAACATATTAGCTGGATTATCATGAATACTTATATTGCTGACTTTAATATCACCTTGAGCAATGACATCTCAAATATAGTGGTATCTGATATCAATGTTCTTTGTTCTCTTATAGAACATTTGATTATTTGTAAGACAAATAATATTCTGACTATCATAAAATATTGTAATGCAAGACGCACATCTATAAAGCTCAGAAAACAAACCTCTAAGCCAAACGACTTCTTTGCAAGCCTAAAAGTAGCCATACACTTGACTTCTATAGTGGACAAAGCAACGGTAGTTTGCAAATTTGCTTTCCAACTAACGACACATTCTCCAACAATAAAAACACAACTAGTAAGAGATCTTATTTTATCTAAATCTCCAACAAAATTAGAATTCATATAACCAACAAATCCATCTCTACTCTTCTCAAACAGTAAACAAGCATAAGAAGTGCTCCGTAAATATCTAAAAATATATTGAACAGCATTAGGATTAGCTATGTATCTACTAACAACACTTAATAATTGAGATAAATTGGGGCGAAAATGTATCATGACATACATAAGTGAATCAACTGCATATGGAACTCTAGATATATACTCAACTACATTGTCTGACTGTGGACATGATGCTAAAGAAAATGTGAAATGTACAACTAATAGAGTACTCACTAGTTTGGCCTTATGTATGTTGAAATGCCGAAGGACTTTATCAATACTCTTTCCGACTTAGGTATAACTTGTCAAATTGTCTGTATCTGATAATTTTCATACCAAGAATCTTCTTTATTGCACCAAGATCATTATTCATCTCAAATTCATTGCTTAATTGTGCCTTTAATTTTGAAATTTCAGTCTTGTTTTTTTTTGGCAGTAATCAACATATAGAAGAAAGTTAATAAATGAATCATTAACAATATTCAAATAAATTTGGGTTTCATTCTATGAAACATGGCATAATTTTTACGTTGACTTGTCAAGTCTAACACAACCCTCCTCTTTTTTCTGGTTTGAGACAGACTACGTAGAAAACTACATAGGCGGAGTTATGAATGTACATGTTGTTTCAACATATTAGCAGCTATTAAACGCGTATGGTTCTAGTATCTTGTTTGCTTATTTCTTTCTTTCCGTCTGCTACTGCTAGCTATTTTATCGTACTTGAAAATTCCATGAGTTGCACATTATTGGTACTGAGTACATTTCCATTGGATGATGATATTTTACTTCGATGTCAATGTATCTACCTTATGATGCCTGATGGTGACTTGTATCTACTATATGGGGGTAAATTTTAACAATTCAGTAGTAAGTTATTGATTTTCCAAAGTTTGGATGTATGATAAACTAGCTTCTCCCATGAAAAGGGTACCCTCTAGTGTCCACATCGAATTGTGTTAGACTGATCGACTATGACCTTGGTCATGGGGCGCTTGAAACTTTCCAGGTCCAGTGCTTCCTTATGGAGCAATGTACTGGTATTATTTTCGTAATATTTGCTTGTTATTCCGGACTTAAGGTTGCTAATTGTATCTAGTCTGCTCCCAATTAAACTTTGACATGTGCACCCTTTATCTAGACTAAGCCTAATTCAGTTCGAAGGGAATCCTTGAAAAAAAAAGGGGGTTGGAAGGGAAGCTAAACTGTCGTACTATGGATGCGATGAATCAATTGATCACCTCATGTTCAGTTGCCCCTTAGCAGTTTTTTTGTGGAACACTGTAAGGTGTGCATCTGGTTTTCACAATTCCCTCTTGTTTTTTTTGTAGACAATGACGAACAAACACAAGGGAAGCAAATCGGAGCGTAAATATGGTTACATAATCCAATTATGCCCGTGTATGCTGCTATTGCAATTCCCCATTTCTACGCAAAGAATTTGTGTAATGTAAATTTTGTAAACTTTTTTTGGCCTTGATTTTGTTTTTGAGGGCGGCGTCGTGTGGGGCTGGTTCTGGCCAGTAGCCTCTTCTATTGTATTCTTCCCAGCGTGTTCTCTTGAGGGTGAATTATGGGAGCCCTCGTGAGTCGAATCCGTGCATCTCTGTTTACACAGATTGGAAGCATCAGAGAAATTATATGTCCTCATATTCATCGTGAATAGGAATAGCAGCAACTAATTAAGCTAGTAGATCAATTAGATTGAAAAGCAGCAACTAATTAAGCTAGTAGATCAATTAGATTGAAAAGGAAACACACACGTACCAGAGTTCTGCAAGGAAACACGTACTAGAGAGGAGCGCTCCATCAAACAAAAGTGCTAGAAGCGCTCCATGAAATCTCTCTCGAACAAACAGAAGCACTCGATCAATTTCACAAGTAAATATCTCACAAGCAATTAAGGGAAACCTGCAAATAGTTAGTAAAGTTTGAAGAGGTTAACTAGTGAGCTATTCTTTACCCAGCATGGTGGTAAACAACAAAAACCAACAGCATACTTGAAAGACCGCTTCTTTTCATCCACGATGTAGCGAAGCAATTGCTCCACTTGGGCCTTATTTCACAAGCTAGGGACAACATTCAAGCATCATAAGAACGAAAACAAAACTACAACCATGTGAAAGAAAAAAACTTGCAGCGAAATTGTCAATCAAATGAAGCCACGTAATATGTTTGCACTAATTACTAAACTATTAGCATACTCAACTGCTTCTTCCTTTTGAGATAGGACATTTGTAGGTAAACTCAGTTTAATTGTGCTTTTTAAACCCGATGTGAAGTTTAAATAAGCACTCTAGTTTGCCAGTAACACACTATCCTCACTTATTGGCAGCTGACGCTACTGAAACTGCGAAACAGACGAAAACTGAAAGCAAATACAGTTAAGTGACCATTAATGAAGAACCTCCCCCGGAAAAGCTTACAAAAATTGGGGGAAAACAGCATCAGTCCAGAGGGTTTTTCTTACAAAATGAAGAAATTAGTTCAACATGCATTGCTGCTAAGTTCATTAAGTCCTTGATGCCAAAAGTAGTACGCAAAGGGATCTTAAACAGGTAATAGAACGTTTTGTATATGCGGATGAGTTGTGATATAAAGCTGCTCTTCATTATCTTATTTATATGCTTGAAGAAGATAATGCGCCATCGGAATTGATCCCTTCTGTCTCGTTTATATGCTTGAAGATCTTCTCCCACTAATGGACTCACGATGAACAGGGGTTTTTTTTTTTGGTCCCAGAGAAATCCATGGAGTACATCAAGGATGTTTTGTGCAATCTGGAGTTGCCAATGTCCGAGATCAACAGGGTGGCTGGCTTGCGCGTGCCACAACGGACCAGGCCACTGGATCAATGGGTGAAAGTTAATGTGGATGGTGCTGTGAATTGTTTGGATCACCATGCTGGTACAGTGGTACTGGCGTTGTTGTTTGAAGAAGTAGTGGGGCCTTTCTAGCCGCTGCTTCTTGCAAATACAAGGATCTGATTGACCCACTAGCAAAAATTGAGGCCTTGGCACGCCGAGATGGGATGATTTTGGCGAGGAAGCGTGGCTTCTCAAAAGTGATCGTGGAATCTGATTGTTAGGAGCTGGTTACGGCTTGGGTAGGCGAGATGACAGGTCTGCTATAGCCTGCATCTTAGCGGAAGTCAAGAGAGCTTGTGTCCGAGTTTAGTGGCTTTGCCTTTAATCCTGTGCGGAGAGATGCTAATCATGTAGCGCATAGGCGCGCAAAATTTGCTTGGACCTCTCCTAGGAATGTTAAGAGTGGCGATATGTAAACCCTCGTTTCTTAGTTTCTTGTATCCGCACTGATGCGTTGAATGTTTTCCAATGAATGAAGCTCTCGGCTTCAGATAAAGAAAATTCTATAATACTGAGGGGACCAATGGAGAAAATTACTCAAAAAATCAGTAATACAAATGTACTAGGTCCTTGTTCCTGAATCAAGGTTATTTCTAAGATGACAATCCGATTGTCCTGGCAATTGCTTTCCCTATCTTGCTTCAAGCTCTGTAACTGACATCTCATTCGGCGACATCACTGCTGACTTACCAGTCGACTGTGAAGCTGATTCCGAGTATATATTTGAGTATGTGCGGCTCTTAGGGATGAAAAATGCTGGCTTGGATGGAGACTGGAGAGAGACGGTGTTACTGCTAAGCATGATGTTTACTGTTGACATCATAGGTCTATCTGCTGGGTTATCTTCAACACACAATAGCCCGATGTGAACACACTTCAGTATCTGGTCTCCAGGAGCATGGCTTCTCAGAGATGGATCCATGATCTCCACAATTGTCCCCGTGGTCCAGTGCTCCCATACCTGCATAAAATTGGAAAATTGTTTCAGTATTACTTCAACAAGTTACGTACTTGTGTATGGACTACAGAGTTTGCGAACAAAAACTTACAAGACTTAAGAGATCGATAGATTGCTCGATATTAAAGGAACTACTGCTTCGTCTTCCGGTTACAATTTCCAACATCAAAATACCAAAGCTAAACACGTCCGACTTCGTAGAATAGTGGCCACGCATCGCATATTCTGGTGCCATATATCCGCTGCAATAAGAACATCAAGTTACTGTAGTGATATACTGTTTGTATCTCATCTCGTCTAGGTAGTTTTGACTTCTCATTATACTTACTATGTTCCAACAACACGGTTCGTGACTTCCCGTGATTGATCTCCTCCAAATAGCCTTGCCAAGCCAAAGTCTGAAATCTTAGGAGTATAATCAGAGTCTAATAGTACATTGCTTGCTTTCAGGTCCCGATGAATTATTCTCAGTTGAGAATCTTCATGAAGATATTGTAAGCCTCGAGCAATTCCATTTATTATCTTGAATCTCTTTCCCCAATCTAGCTCCTTACTTCTCTCAGGATCTGGCAGTTGATCAAGAAACCTCATATCAGTAAAGTTTAGTTTTACCACCAAGATATGTTTCCGGTGGTGGGGAATTGGAGTCCCAAGTGTTTGACCTGGGTTCAAAACCTGGGTCAAGCAGCCGGTAAAAAATCCCCTCTTTTTGTAAAAAAAGAAAGAAAGAGAGTAAAAGTTAGTTTTAGTTGTACTTTTGCTATTGCTGAATGATGATTGGAGAATAGTACCAAAAAGAATGGTGTCGATGCTTCTATTGGGCATGTATTCATACACAAGCAGCTTCTCATGTTGTTGCAAGCAAACACCAACAAGCCTAACAAGATTCTTCTGTTGAAGCTTGGCGACCAAAACAAGTTCATTCTTTAACTCTTCTATTCCTTGTCCTGAACTCCTGGAGAGCCTCTTTACTGCTATTTCTTGACCATCAGGAAGGACACCCTGCATAAATGTAAAACATTAACTTGTTGAAGCTGAAAAGGCTATGAGAAGTGAACTAGTGTGATTGGCACCTTATAAACTGCACCAAACCCTCCTTCACCAAGCTTATTGCTCTCAGCAAAGCTATCCGTTGCAGAGCGTAGTGTTGATAGATCAAGAATAAGTGAATCTATGCTTTCAATGTCATCCGTATTAGCTGAATCTGTCAAAAGATGGCAACTACATTGTGATGCAATATACAGCTTCAATCTTTAATTTTCATGAAATGTGAGGCCATTTCTAACAAGATAATCATATTTAATTTTTTAGGGCATAATTAAAATTCATGAGAAACATATATTCAAAGGGAATTGCTATTCTCCTATTTGTGGATCGATTAGATTATTGTTTCATCCATTTACTTGCTATCCATCATTGTTTTTCTAAATTGTTTTTTAAGGAAACATTTTTCTAGATTGTTATCTGAACTTACATGATGGTGTCTGGTTTGTCGCTGGTCTTCTCCTCCACCTCCAGAAATAGAGACAAATGACAATCATAGCAAGCAATACAGCAACTATAGGCAGTGCAATGGCTAGAACTCTACCAGTTTTATTTCTCGTTCTTCCTGCAAAAAATGGCATCTACTTCAGAAGGAATACATCTCAAGGAGAATTTTTTCGTAACCTGAATGAGATGGCACAGTTGAATCTTAAAGGCTATATTATATTATACTATAATCAAGTTTCTTATAAAAAAGTACATAAACTCTAGCACTTATAGATAACTCCGAGTAAAGACAAACATGATTAGTGCAATTTGGACCATATACTACACCGTAATGCTACTAGCAGTCAAGCACTTCTCAGTTCTCAGTATGTCATTCAGCATAAGTTCCCCTATCAAAAAAGAAAGAAAAATTAGGATAGGATTTCATCTTCTTCTGTCTTTCCCTAATTAAACCACAGAGGAAACCAGCTTCATGGAATACTTTGTTTGAATTGACAAGGCTAAACTGTTTCCAAAATTATTCTGCAAACGTGCACATTATTTCAGTCTAAATGCATCACATTTAGAAATGTTCAATTAAGGACTTTTCAACGTCTACCAGGCATATGTGCTTTTCACTCTATTTCTGGTCAAGCATCTGATAGCAACAGGAGTACAGATGTCGAGATCAACCCAAAAAGGGAATAAAAAACAGCACAAGGTTATCCGATATGCGGCATCTACCAAATTACGTTGACAATTATGTCATCCCGAAACAACCAGTCCCCCCCCCCCCCCCCCCTAATTGACTAATTCAGATATCATTGTCGTTTGCACCCCAAATGTTTGAGTTCGGCAGTGCTACGAAGCAATTACAATTTACAAGATAGTAACAATTTTAACTAATAGTAACAATTTTAACTAATACCCAGATAAATTACTGCAAAAGAAGTGGTTTCTGTGTCTCCACTCACCTCCTGTATCCGCCGGTGGCGTCATGTTTGCTGGTGCAGGCGGAGCCAGAGGCGCCGGAAGCTGCAGCATCGGGGCTCCGGAGAAGAAAGGGGTCACCTCGTACCTAAAGTTGCACCGCAACCCAATAATCCTCCCGCCCTGCGCCCGGCTGAGAGACCGCAGCATCCTCGCAATTATACCACCGAGGCAGCTCCGGCAGTCGTCCGGCGACATATCCGGCGTGCACTGCACCAGCCCGTAGATGGTGGGGTTACTGCTAGCGAAGGCCTCCTCCCCCGTAGCGAACCGCCTGGAAGAGTTCGCCGCCGCGTAGTTGCTGGTGGCGTTGAGGAGTATGGCGACGGCGGCGTCGAACACCTCCGCGGGCGCGCTCACGTTCTGCGAGTTCTTGGCGATGAGAAACTTGTTGTCGTTTGTGGTGTTGAAGAAGTTCTGATTGGAGAAGCGGAGGAGGCAGAGGTCGTAGAAGACGGTGGCGTCCTTGTTGAAGGCGCAGATCTGCTGCGCGTCCTGGAAGGCGGTGGTGACGCAGGCCTCGCAGGCGGAGGCGTTGATGTCGCCGCGGCAGAGCGCGAGGGCGTAAACGATGTTCGGGACGGAGCCGACGCTGTCGGTGGCGAAGAGCGTCCGGGAGGCGGAGGCGTTCTTGGGGAGGGTGGCGGAGAGCTGCCCGAGGTTGGACTGGTAGGTATCGTTCGCCGAGTAGTTGCCGCTGGTACCGCAGAGCGGCCACGGCTGCGCGGCGGCCAGAGGCGCGAGGAGAAAGGCCGCGAGGAGCGCGGCGGCGAGGCGGGCGGAGACGCAACGGTGCGTGGCCATGGTGGGCGGAGAAGGGTAGAGGCCAAGGTGGTGGTTGATGAGTATTAAGTAGTACCACTAGTAAGAAAGATGGTTTGGCATGCAACGTGGTGAAGAAGTATGTTTGTTTGACCCGGTAGGGCAAGCTGTGGATGACGAGCGGGGCCCACTGGCTGCACCTGTCAAGTTCATGTGGCTCGTGTGTCAACACAGGAGAAAATTATATGATTTTTTCCGACTTGATCGCCTGAACCATCCGGTCAATAACCCATTTGGATTGGGTATTTGGGTCGTGGTAATCTCATTATCTCCAACCCATTCAGACGAGGTTAAAATCGAAAAGTCTTACAAGTACGAAGCTGAACTCAGATTTGCGCGATATTCCACGCGGATAATCACTCAAAATCACACACAAACGTGTACAGAAAATTGCCACCTTACGTAGAAAAGGTCACAGAAAAGTGTGTCCATAGAGATTATTACTTTCTTTTCAGCTCATGACTTTTTTTCAAAAAATTAAACAAGATATCTTTTCCGTCGTCATTTTAAAACAGTTTATCAGAACAACCTTTCAAATTGGCTTATTAGCTCAGCTTATTGGTATTCGATTTATTTGCATAGACACTCGTGTTATGGTAACATCATTCACAGAGAAATTATCCTCCGCATTTACATCAGACTTCTCATATATGTAGTTGCCATTAGGGGTGGAAAAAAAGCTTGTTAGTGGGGCTCGTTGGCTCGATTCAAAATTGCTTCAATTATATTTGTTAATTGGTTAAACATTAAAATGAGTTGATATCAAATGAATTTAAATTTTGCTCTAGCTCGGCTCGGCTCGTTAGCTCGTCTCTAAAAATACTTTTAAATTATACGTAAAATGATATTAAATCAAACTATGTCAATTTTTTTAAAAAACTCGATAAGATAAGAAGTTGGCTCGATATCCACCCCTAGTTGCCATGTCTGCCTTGTTGGAAAACTGAGGGTGCCTTTGGTTGAGCTTTTGGGAGCTGCTTTTGCTTCCAAAAAGCCAAAAGCCAACTAAAGGGTGGAAACTAAACTGCTTTTTGAAGCACTACTTTTAGGTAGTACTGATTTGAAAGCACCTTGGACCACTGCTTTTGGCTTCTGCTTTTAAAATGGTGAAAATAGAGAGCTGTTTCACAGTTGTTTCAAGGAAAATAGAGATAGGAGGTAAGTTTTATACTTGTTTGAACCAAACAGTTTCTGACTTTTCCACACCCACAACCTCTGATAGCTTTTCCACGACCTCACACTCACAGCAGCTTTTTCAAAAGCCACAGCTCAACCAAACACACCCTGAACTGGAGTCTCTCCAAAACGAGAACGCCGGTTGTCGCGGTGGCTGGAGTTTTATTCTGCGTCTGGTTAGCATGAGAACAACTGAAGATATGCTTGGCCTTTCATCTGGATCCTCCTGGACACAAAGCAGACCGATGGGGATGCATCGCAGAACTTTGCTCTCAGAATACACATCAAGTGATTGGTCAATCAATTGCAATGTCCTACCCTTGGTCCAACAGTTCCATACCTGTTAGATGTTTCCCATCAGAATTATGGTTAAAAGTATCCTCAGATAATCAAGTTATCAATTAAGATGAAATTGCCACTTCACTTGGGAGATTCACCATGCTCTCCGGATCATCGCTACTGCTATTCCTTCTGCTGGTTAAAATCTCCAGGACCAAAACACCAAAGCTGAAGATATCGATCTTGGGTGACACATTTCCAAATACTATATACTCCGGTGATATATGTCTGCTGTAAAAGATTAGCAATTAGTTATAGACATTCTAGAAGATTACATTTATATCTTATAGGATATTTGAAGTTTCAGTTATATGTTAATGTGCATGAGCTTCCTATGTTCCAAGCACTTTGTTGGACTCCGGATTCACACTTCAGAGCCATCTGTGATTCCATCACACTATTTACTGAATTAGTAGATAGTGCACACAGATATATTGTTGAATTATATACATACATCGTATAAACCATATCAAATATTAATATTACATATTAGAGTTCAAATAACCTATATCAAGTAAAGTTTACATTACGGGCGATCAGGTCAAATGTTACATTACAAAAGCGAAAGCGGAAACAAAAAGCAAAAGATGAGGCCACACCTTGCCACAAGCAAGCTACTGAAGGTAAAACGTGCACGAAATCTACTATCCAAGGTTTGAAAAATAGATGTGCACACAATCACCATCAAAGTCTGTTTAGCAGAAATAGGGACTAGAGGCTACTAGAGAACGGCCTAGGCCCCCACCATCTTTCTTTTTGTTTGGTCCAGATGCAGCATAGTAGGAATAAGGGTCTTCATTTGAAGACTTTGAGTTATTTTAGTGAGCAAAGGTGAACACAAACAACCGTGCTTCACGAGCCAACACACATAATGCAATTATAATATTGATGCAAGACTTAACAAAGGAAGGTTTGGGTTCTTTTATTATAAGACTTAGTATTTTTAACTAAACCATATTTATAAAGATTATGAAAGTATACAGTAATAGTAATATATATTTCATCCACCTGTTATATAATTCCATTCATCATATGCTATTTTTGTTACTAGAGTTCTATCCACTAATTATAATCATTGGGTTCTATCCACTCAGGGGAAATCAACTCAGGGTTCTATCCACTCTTCGTGCTTTTCATCCCACTCACAACGATTCTTTTGTAAATAGACACTAACTCGAGTAATTTCTCATGCCCGCCCACAATCCTGGGCACAACTTTTTGAATAGTTTTCACTCTAGAGGTTACATGTTTTTTCCCACAAGAGATACCCAACTTATTCTGTTGTCACGCTACCTTTGGCGTGAGACTCAGATGGCCACCATAAGGTTTTATACGTATATTCCCTACGAGGCTACACCTGCTAAGGTTTTTACCATCGTAGGGTCCTATTCACCCGCTTTAGAGACCTCCTCTTGTGCCGCATAGAGGTTTCTATCCAGCACTCATCTCGTGTTCAACCGAATGGCGCATCCAGCGCTAGGTCGATGCAAATTAATTAGCTAAATTGTACCTATTATAGATTTGTGGTTACATTATTTTACATTGAGAGAACATCACAAGATTTATTCTTTAAAGCTACCTAGATGGTTCTACAACACACCATACTCTCGTGCTCTTTCTACACACCCACTTACCATCCGTCGGGTATAAAGCAAGTTTAGAGTTCCAAAATATCCTTTCAGTTCAAATATCATCCATTTTCATCCAATGGCTGTCCAAATTAAGTTTTCATGTTTGAAATAATATCAAGGCAAATTAATACCAATATATATTTAAGTAAGACTAAGCATGATACTTAGATATGAACTTATCAAAGATGGTGCCGATGGCCGAGGAACAGCGACGGCGGAGGCGATGCACTACCGTGGCGATTGGCGGCGTCGGCAGCGAGGAGCCAAGCAGCCGAGGGCGACGCGGCCAGAGGTGGCACGGCTGGCCAAGGGGCGGCGCACAGGCGGTGTGGCCAGAGGCGGCACAGCCGGAGGTGGTGCGGCCAGCCAAGCGGCGGTGTGGCCGGCCATGGTGACGTGGGCTGGTGGCGGTGCGCAGGCCGAGGTGGCAGAGTGGCGGTGGCCGACCGGCAGCGGTTGGTGTGGCTGTGTGGCCGTGGCGCGATGGCCACACAGTCAGGCGGGTTAGGCACGGCCGAACTCAGATTCGCGCGGGGGTTTTGCTGATTCTCGCAGCGGGACATCGTCGTTTGGCCAAACATTGTTCGCTCAGCTGAACGGTGATTCACACGATGAAATCTCAACGAATGCGATTCCTTTTGGCCGAACGATCTCTTCTTGTCCTTCCATAATTTTATCTTAACCTTCGCCTGATTCGCCTCCATCTTCTCCTCGTAGGTTCACATGTGGCATTCGAGGAAACGTTTGGGTAGTTGCGCACCTCGGATCCCTCGTGCAGCAAGTCCACCGAATGTACTCAAGGCAAGTACCTCGCGGTCGTAACATTTCCGTTTTGCATACCTTGTTTCCATATTCATTGTCACCTTGCCATTGAGTACAATTAAATGCTTGCCCGGTTATAAACTTCTAATCTTGTACTCATATCATAATGTTCTAGGTTATCTTATTTCGCATGCTTTTAGGTTTATTAGAATACTCAGTTAATAATGTTCTAGAATTCATACTTTTAATTAGTGTTTTAAAATTCATGCTTAAATTAGTAATGGGGTAGCATATGAACATATTCCAAATTTAGGTTTAAACTACTAGCAATCTTTTAACATTACTCTGCTATATTTATTTTTCGATATCATGATCCATTACTCGTATGATTTCATATGTAAGTCATGAACAATGTATATAATACATTAATCGACTAATAATCACTCATCACGTAATAAAACTTGGATGATTGTCAACCCTTGTGTGAGCTATGTTGTAATACCTCTTTAGAATAATTCTTATATTGCTATCACCATATTATCATTCCACATCGCCCTCATATCGGGAATTACGTTTCTCCATTTCCAACCTTAGCCAATCATTCTTCTCATCATAACCTTATCCTAACATTCCCTTAGTTACCTTAATCTCTTACCATATAGTTTGCTAATAATATCATGGTAACTTGGCCTGCGGTCATCCACATATATAGGGAGATTGCCACTCACCTAGTAACATATGGGGGGCTATACACTTTTGTTACTCAGGATATTACACCCCGTCGGTGTTTATACAGTCGAGGACAGTGACGTGCCTGACTATTCTCGTATAACCGAGCATGTGGGAAGTGATCGCCGGTGCAATTGCCATAACTTGCTAAATAACAATTACTTTTAATTCTACTATTCCTGTGATCTCTATCTTTGATCCGTATCAATGTTTCTGGTAACCTAGTTTCATTATATTTAATCTATGTCAATTATTTACTTACATTACTTGTCCTTTACTCACCGTGTTATGATCGTTGTTGGGTACTTGCTAAGATTGCTCTTTCCATTCTCAAGTAAAAGGCTAATGAAGTGATAACAACATACATGAGTGGGAGCACTCGAGTTTTCAATATCGTGTTTTGCCATTATCTTTGTTTTCTTGTTTGTCCTTTATTTAGTTAGAAGTGGATTTATTTCAGTTTCTGCTGGTTCTCTAATAAAGTACTCTTAAAAGTTTTAATTCCTTGTGATTTCTATTGTTTCTTTTATTCTTTGTTTTAGTGATAATGTTTTATAGTAATATATTATATTGGTATATGAGGTGCTATACTACGAGACTGCATAGAAGTCAAAGAACAAACAAAGGAAAAGTAGAAAAGTAAGTGGTTCAGAATGATCGTCGTTTGCTAGTCTGCCCTTTTTTTTTCTGCCGACTGTCGAACAAGCCAAGGGCTTCAGAGACTTTTAGAACTAAAGAAAACAAACGATAAAAAGCCCTTGATTGGTGTTACTGTTCACGCTGGACAGTTCTTTTCTTTAGTTTGCTGGAAGCGTACTTACGTATCGAATCAAGAATCGTTCAAAATTCCTACAGTGAAATCAAGCACCGTTTCTATGCTTCGAATCTAATTAAATAGGGTAAACTGTTATATTTGCATTGTGTAAATGAATTCGATCCAGTTCATCTTGAGTTTCTACGCTTTCTTTTCTTGAGAGAACCTCACTGTTTTCTCCCTGAATTGCCGAATTAGTCTGTTCTAAAGAATGAACGGTGCAATCAAGCACTGAGATAAAAGATTTCTCCCGACTCACCTCCTACGGCCGCCGGTGGTGTCGTGTTCACCTGCGCAGGCGCTGGCGCCCCTACGGATGGTGCCGGGAGCTGCAGCAGCGGCCCTCCGGAGGAGTACTGTTCATACCTGTAGTTGCACCGCAATCCAGTAATCTTGCTACCCTGCTTCCCGCTGAAATACTTGGGCATCATCGCGATGATACCCCCGAGGCAGCTCCGGCAGTCGGCCGGTGCCATGTCCGGCGTGCACTGCGCCAGCCCGTAAATCTTCGGGTTGCTCTTGTCGAACGTCTCGAACACCTCCTCCTCCGTGCCGAACCGCTTGGAGGAGTTCGCGGCCGCGTAATCAGCGGTAGCGTTGACGAGCACTTCCGCGGCGGCGTCGAACACCTTGGCTGGCGCGGACACGTTCTGCGTGTTCATGAGGATGAGGATGCTGCCGCCGCTGGTGGGGTTGAGGAAGTTCTGGTTGGAGAAGCGGAGGCATGGGTCGTAGAAAATGGTGGCATACTTGTTGAAGGCGCAGAGCTGCCGCGCATCCTGGAAGGCGGTGGCGACGCAGTCGCTGCACGCGGAGGCGTTTGTGTCGCCGCGGCAGAGCGCGAGGGCGTATATGATGTCCGGTAAGGTGTCGAGGGTGGCCGTCGCGAAGAGCGTCCGGGAGGAGGAGGTGTTCTTGGGGAGGGTGGCGGAGAGGCGCCGGATGTTAGCCTGGTATGTGCTGTTCGCGGAGTAGTTTGCCACTGGTCCCACAGACAGCCTAGGATTTTACTAAAGGATATGCCACATAAAAATTTTCATATGCAATTCGATAAAACCATTTGCTAATTCAGTAAATAATTGTAAAATTTACACCGTAATTCGGTATACAGGCACTAAATAATATAATAAGTCTTAAATTCAAGGATTAGGTTGGAAACTTGCACAAATTACAATATAAATAGTTCAAACACCATATTAATAGTATCAAATATACATAAAAGAGACTTACAATACTACTTGTCTGACTTTTTTGACCTACACTTTCTAAAGAATATGAAAATCTCAATTATATGTCACTAGACTTATCAGCTAAAATTGCATAGGGAACAACAGAGAAGCAGCAAACAGTTAGCGTGTCCCAAGTGCAAACTCTTCTATAGTTCAGCTAATGCTAAACCAGACTGATAGTTCAGGCAGTATAGAGCACACTTCTACTAGATTGCAGAACAGATAACTCATCGACCAATTAAAAGCCAATAGCTCCTTGCTACCAGCTCACTCGCTACATGCAAATTCTAAAACATTTTAACGAAGGAACTTTTGGCCATCCAATGAACAAATGGATCAAAATTATCAGAAAAGCTTCCACACACCTGACAGAAACAGTATTCCCTAACATTGAGATCACATACTTGAGAAAACGCGATACTGAACTAAAAAAATCTCACTAATAACCAGTTTAATCTTCGGAACCAATTCAAATGTGCCTTTGCAGAACTCAAAGAGGCATCAAAACCTCACTCCTGGGCGGCCAATTGAGAGACCCAAAACCACCTGAATTAAGCAACCAACTCAAAAGTTTCAAGTGCCCAAAAAAACACATAATCCCTCGCTAAAACCTCATCGCAACCACATCAAAAGGGATCCCGTCACCAAATCCACACGGAAGCACCGATCCACAGCGCACGAGTAGCACAGCAAATCAGAACCACGCGAGATGATTTAGGGTAGAAAAAACAAAGTGCCACAGAGTCTGCACAACTCAAGCAACTCCTCCATCAAATGCCGCAAGAGCGTAACGAAACCGAGAAGAAGCCCACACGCACACCAAATCTACATCGAGACGCAAAGCGCCAGCCGCGCAAAGGGGTACATGAACACGGAATTGAGAAGGACAGCGCCGAGAGTGGGTTGGGGGCCCCGACCTGGATGAGGCAGCAGGCTTGCTCGATGGCGATCATGGTGGCCTGGAGCTGCTGCGGATCTGGGACGCCGCCGGGGAAGCCCTGCATGGCGGCGGCGGCGGCGGCTTCCGATCGCGCCCGCTGTATGAGTGCGCTCCGGGTATCGGAGATCGCCTAGGGCTTCGCCGCCGGGCGTGGAGGGCCCAGAGACAGGCAGACAGCCGGCACGGCGGCACGCAGGCGGCAGGCAGCCGGCCTCGGCGCCTCGCTGGTGAGGATCCATCGTACGTCTATCGAGTTTCTCTCAAAAAAAATACATGAAGAGGCTCTCCGGCTTCCCAAGCGAGATGAGTTCGGCTGGGCCAGGTACCCGGCATACCCTGTAGGTCCGCCCCTACCCACAGAATTGGCCGAAACCAGTCCATCACATCTGCGGTTTGAACATTCAAACTATTTGGGTGTATCAGAATGGCATGCATAAAACTACTCAAGTTAACACGTTTGGACCTTTACGAACGGTACCAACACCGTAATGCAGTTTTAATGTAGTGGGTATCGGCATTGCTAATGTCTGCCTGCAAATATTTTCAATGTTGCTATTGGTCAAATCGTATCGCACAATATGGAACTACCGCTATACTGTAATTTACATTTCTATGACCGTTTGCCTATCTTGAACTACTACAATACCCTCGTAGCATAACCCCTCCTCATTCGCACCACCACCGCTATCTATCCTCCGCTCCAATACGCATCAATTCTCTATCTGCTCCCACACACACCGACGTCGCTCTTCTCTCACTGCTCAAACTTTCTCCTACTGTAAATTATTCCTAGTGGGTTTCGACAATTTATATGACATAATGATTTAAATGCTAATATGCCCGTTCTAACAGTATACGTGCATTCTCAATGTACTCATGATATTACATTAGTTCACAATAAATTATAAATGTTATCTAATAATGTTTTGCACAACACGAACTATTTACTTCGTACAAAATATTGGCTAAATTTTCTACAACTACAATTATATACGGATGCTAATTTTGTATACAATATTGACTAATTTTTCTACAAATAGAATTTTCTACGGATGCTTATTTTTTACGGATGCTAAATCCTACAACTATAATTTTCTACGGATGTTAGATTTCTATAACTATATTGACTTAATTTTTTACAACTATAATATTTACTAAATTTTCTACAACTATAATTTTCTACGGATGCTAATTTTTCATCACTATGTCGATTAACTTTTTAACAACTATTTACTTCATAGCAAGTTCTACAACTATAATTTTCTACGGATTCTAATTTTACACCAGGCAAACTATTTACTTCATACAAAAATATTGACTAAAACATAAAAATATTTACCTCGCAGAAGTGGTGAACCTCTCCACTCCTCTCCTTTCCTCTCATCTCTTCTCTTCTTCTTTCTCTCTTCTCTCCTCGCGCGCACACTATACTGGAATCGGTCACTCGACCGAAGGCTCGACAGAGCAGTCAAATATATATCGTATCCAATCGCCGGACGGTTCGGCGATCGACCTCGCGATCGCCAACGGTTGGGCGATAGCATCCAGTCGCCCCACTGTTTGGCGACTGCAATTATGTCGCACAACGGCCCACCGACTACATTCGTGCCGCGCGGCCATTGGGCGACAGGTTCCGGTCACCTAACGGTTAGATGACTGGAGCCCATTTCTGTAAAAAAAAATTTTGCACAGGTATATTTCTGTAATTTTGAATTAAAAAAGAATTATTTAAAAAAAACTCGTCAAGAACTGCGAGTACGTGACCAGTTGAATACATATGGTAATTAATGTAATCCATATAGTGGCATAAACCAATGAATCCAACCAAGCCGTAAGAGTTCATTGATGATTCAGTGCTGAGTGCTCGATTGTGGCAAGTTGGAGTTACATTTACATGGAAACAACAGAGTAATGAAGTGGACATTGGAACTGATTCGTAAGCACCAAAGCGAAAACCTTCAAGCTGGAGGGAAATATCCATTCAGGACTCGCCGAAAAAACCACCAAGTCGTGCGTGATTCATGTAATGATGTATGCAGTGACGCTAGCGCCTGACTTATTTTTTACTTGAGATTAGGCTGATGCTAAAAAATGTGGCCAGATTGATCAATTATTCATCTCCGGATGGAAGAGAGCTATAACTCCTGCGTCATTTAAGAGGAAATGAAATTAAATTATATGCTTCAAAGCTTTGGCAAAACAGGGTACAAAACCATCTCTCAGGGGAAATTGCTTCCATGCTAGTTAAAACGGAGAACAAGTTTTAGGAATAATATATATATATATATATATATATATATATATATATATATATATATATATATATATATATATATATATATATATATATATATATATATATATATATATATATATATATATATACACATATACATATATAATTGAGACAAAAGAATTGCTTAGATATTTCAGATGGTTCACTGGCCACGGTTGTGACATTAGCATCCACAGCCATATGTGACAAAAATATTTGGTTATACAATATATGAAACGTGAATCTTAATGAAACTGATTGTTCATTTTATTTTTTACAAATTTTATCTTGTTTTGTATTTTACCGTAGCGTTAGCACGGGCATACTACTAGTACATATATATATATATGCTTCCACGGTATTCCAAGTTAGAAAGGAGGAAAACTTTAAGAATAGCATAGTGTAAACTCATTCATTTTCCAGATGTATTTCTTATTTTGAAATTCACTCCTTTAGAATTGATAATGTCGTAAGTTATACTATTTTTTAAAAGAAAGAAATTTAAATTATTTAGACAACTATTTTGATAGGCCCTAATTTATGAAGTTAAAATTTCACAATCTAGCCTGTTTCATATCGTTAGCCAAACTTCAAATTAAAATTTTCATACTTCAAGAAACTTACTTCATAGAGCTTCTTCTTCTCCTATCACGCCATTCCTGCAGAAGCAAGAAGAAAAGCCATCCAAATCCAATTGCTTGCAGTACCATTCCCGAAGCCAATATTTCCATGAAAGTGTTTTTTCCTGAAAAGCAATGCACAAAACATAAACTTGAGCATAAATGCATAGTTGAACATTATGTAGATTTCCTTCAGGACATGTTTGAGGCAAATCATCTAAATGAACATATTAATAAATTTGAGGCATAGGGTAAGAAAGGAAGCAAAATTCACATCATGAATTCATGATATATTTGAGTAATAATAAATTTGTAAAGTTTTTGAATAAAAAATTTTAATTAGCTGAACTAAATGTAGCAGAATAGTACAATACTGTGTTCTGGATGCCACAAAACTTCACACTCTTCATTTTCCACAGTACTAATTCGTGTTGCTCTGTTTTCTGAACATCCAATCTATTTTGGTTTTACTGAATTTTGGTGATGTTTGGATGCAGCCGGACATGCATGCTTGTGAACTAAGGGCAAAACCGAGCGGAGTCAATCTACCTGAGTAACTTTGCAAATTAGCTAATCCTAGGATAATCGAGCTGCTTGCTCTGATTTATCTGTAATCCACATTGAAACACATACTTGTGACAGAAGTGTCTGGACTCTAGAATGGTCACAGGAGAATGGTATAGTCAGACTAGTCGCGAAAGTAATTTCACATTGATAGATTTGTGTTGCCATTTCAGATATGTTTAACTATGCTGATCGTGGAAGTTAAAAATGTTCTGACAAATATCGAAGCGTTATAGACATTTGTGATTTTTAGCCAAATCTAGTGCTACTGGATGAGACTAAGGCGTGACTAGAATCAGTAGATGCTGTAAAGCGACAAGGTTAATTTCTGGAAGATAGAACATGGCAGAACTCACCGGGAAGGAATTGCTCCTGAAAATAGGAAATAGTCAAGATAGAGAGCAGTTGCGATTGGAGAAGAAGAACCCCTTGCGGTAAGGGCACTCTCTCTCCGCTTCCTGGAAGGCGTCGGCGATGCAGGCGGCGCAGGACGAGGGGCTGCCGGTGCCGTCGCGGAGGCAGCGCGAGGTGGCTTTCAGCCGGTTAGGCCAGTACCCGACGGTACGGTAGGCATAGAGGCCTTGGAAGGAGGAGGTCTCGACCGGGAGGATGGCGGCGAGGTGGCGGAGGTTGGCTTCGTAGGTGCTGTTGGCCGTGAAGCTGCCATCGCCGACGCATGCGACGTATGCGGTGGCGGCGAGAGGCGAGACGGCGAGGATGACTAGGAGGATGTAGAGCGAGAAATGCTGCATAGTGGTAGGTGGTGACCGGCCGTGACGGAGGAGCGGGGGGCTACAGACGAACAAAGCATGTGGGCCTATCACGACTGCTGGATATAGCAGACCAGCACAGCAGTAGTTGTGGGCGACGACTTTGACTTTTTGACACCACACCGGGTCACGTTTTTTTTGTTCTAACTTCGAAGACTATCGGGCCGCGTCTGGCGGGCGGGTTTGCCTTTGCTCTGCTGGTACGTTCTTCGCCGTGAGGATTTGTATTGACTTTGACTCACTGTTTTTGACCGAAAACAATTAGTAGTAGTTAAAAAAACTAGTTTTTAAAAGAATAGGATGAACGGTGAAAAAAGTAATACGCATAATGAAAGTGAAAGCAGTGGGATGGTTAATGCATCTATGATCTCTTACATTATCCCTAAAGCAAGATGGTAACGAGAGGAGTGGATAAATCTTTTCGAAAAGTCAAGTATTTATATTGGCTTCTCTAAGCAAAAGTTAGAAGTAGAATTTAATACAAACACGACGTAAATGCTTAATGTGGCACGAGAGAGGGAAGTGTGACCAGTCGAACAAATTTAAATTTTGCAATGCCATATTGTGATGTCCTACCATTTGCAGAGCTTAGCGTATGGTAGATTGAGCCACGGCCCCTCCTGTATTTTGTTAAACTCAAAGAAATTAGAGTAAAATCTACTACTTATGCCCCAAAAACTAACTAACGATGTAATGTTAGTTCTTTTTTTTTTGAAGGGGATAGCTAATCACCATTGGATTCAACACTTTTAAACAATATTGGATATTCATGATCAAATCAGATACCTTATCTAAATCGCTCAAACCCAGCCACTCATTATTCTTGAGCCTTACGCTTCGTCATCCTCCTACTCTCTCTCTCTCACCAAGTGAAAGCAACTTAGCAGTAGCATGGGCGCGACACGGTGGGGTGGTGAGGCGTTGCGGGGGTGGCCACGAGCAGTGGCGGGCTCAGGAATTTTAGGATGGGTATTCAAAGTTACAAAAATATTATTCAATAGAAAATATAAAGATCCACAATAACGAAAATTAAAGTATAATTGTTCGTAAGACAATAATTCCAATAATATAAAGAAATTACAAAATAATTTAACCTTGGAAAAATGGGCAGACTTGGTCCAACAGAGAGGAGCGGGAGGCTCAGCTAATAGCAAAGCCAAAGCGGTTGTGGCAGCATGTGCACTAGCCCAGGCAAGCGTTCAAGGGAGGACAGGTTTAGTCTAGGCACGAGGCGCGGCAAGCGTCAGATTGTGCAAGCCTCGGGATGGAGCAAGCGCGAGTGGTAGGGCGGCGACGGCCCAGGAAGAAACAGCGCACAGAAGTGCAAGAAAAAGATAGAAACAAGAGAGAAGATCGGCGTGATCAAGATGAAGAAACAAGATTAAGGAGGTGATTGTTAGAGTTAGTAATCTTGTTTTACTATTATTGTTATTGCTTGCCGTGTCTGAGTGTCAGTTATATACGTATCCGTGTGCAAGTCTAGACCGTATACGAGTAATGTTTGCCGAGTGAGTTTGTTTCCGTGTGAAGTTCTAGTTTTCTAGTCTTGTCCGTGTCAGTCAAGAGTATATGGGTATATATACATGGGTCTTGTACTGTTTTGGGACAGGCCAACGAGTGAGAGAGAAAGAGAAATAAGAAGGAAAAAGAGAGAGAGTTGGTGCTCCAGAAGAAATATACGAGCTCTCGTGTTTCTTTGTTTCATTGCTTTTCTAGCCTTGTGCATGCATGGCTTTCATGTGATGACAACACAGGCCTACACGAAGCAAGGCAGCTAGGAAGACAATCACGTAAGCGCTCTCCGTGTACGTCTACAGGTGCTCTTTCATCAGGAACCAGCAGGCGAGGCGCTGCTTTAGGCGGGTTGCGTTGTGAATCGGGAAGCAGCAGGAGCCTCTGGAAGACGCAGAAACAGAGCAAAGGATCAAAAGAATCCAACAGTATAAATAATATTCGCCCGAATTTGATTTAATTGCACCCCTGGTATTAAGTACAAATAGACCAAAATTGAACCAATCCGCTGCTCAAAACGTGCTCCTCACCGTAAGGACAGCCAAATTAAAATCAAATCTATCCGCCGTTCGTACGCGCTCATCTCCGTAAACCAATTCCAGGCTTCCTTTTTCGTGATGCCTTCCACTTACAAATGTGGCCGAAATATGTACAGATAATTGTTCCATCCAAATAAGACATAACACTGTAGTCAAGCGTACGAAACATGGGCAAACACAGATATTACATCAGAGCAGAATACCCTTGAAGTTACTGAAGAACCAGAAAAACAGCTTCCAAAATTACGAGAGGTCAAAAACTAGAGTAATTGAAATGTTGACGGGCATTTCTTGCATCAACTATGTTAACCTATCCTGTTCCCACCTTTTGGTATGTCTGATACTCTGATCACAGTAAACCTATACAATTACCAGGCTAGTACAAATTAATCAACCAAGCGAGATCAACTACCCCCTACACTCGGACGTGCTATCTGCCGTCCTGATCAGTCAAGGTGACATTGCTGATGCTGTACGACTCATTGAAAGAACTCGTCGACACCGCGAAGCTCGAGCTCGAGATCCTCACGTTGAAGTACGCCGGCTGCCTGGGCTCTGGCAGCGTCAGCCCCTCGCTGCTGAGCATCGCGACGACGTCGGACATGTTGGGCCGGTCGTCGGCGCTGTCCTGCACGCAGAGCAGCGCCATCTGGGCGCACTTCATCACCTCGGTCACCGGGAGGTCGTCCCCCAGGGCGGGGTCGACCATCTCGTGCCATTTCCCTTCTTGCCACAGCTGGTACGCCTGAAAGAAGTAAAGCCAGTTGCAGTGACCACCCATTTAGACCAACGGAACTGTATAGTTTTGTTACAGGTGACTTGTGCTTACATATCCTGTGAGATTGAGGAATTTGCCGTACTGGTAGAAACCGGCTGTCCTCTTCCCGCTTATGATCTCCAGAAGCAAGACGCCAAAGCTGAAAACGTCGGATTTGAGCGAGAAGAGACCCTCGGAAGCATACTCCGGAGCAATGTAGCCACTGGTTATAAGAAATCCAAAAATACAGCCATAAGATCACCAATAATGAATATATGTGGCTGAATTTTTGCTGACACTGTAACTGTTGGCTACTTGGTCTGCAGTACTTACTGTGTGCCCATGACCCTGGTTGTGTTCGCCTCGGTCACATTCGAGCAGAATATCCTTGCCATACCAAAGTCGGAGATTTTGGGGTTCATGTCGCGATCCAGGAGAATGTTGCTTGCTTTCAGATCTCTATGTATAACTCGCAAGCGAGAGTGCTTGTGTAGGTAGAGAAGCCCCTGAGCAATCCCGTCGATTATACGGAAGCGCCGCTCCCAGTTCAGTATCGCCCCTTTCGCACTGTCTGCAAAATTATTGATGTCCCGCCAAGCATCAGCAACAGTCAACAGGTAACAAAAGGATTTTGCAAATTCGCTTAAAAAAATGATTATGCAAAGGGAAATGTGAGGCACATTGATCGATGGATGCGTACCAAAGATGAAGCAATCCAAGCTTTTGTTGTGCATGTACTCGTATATGAGCATCTTCTCATCCGCCTGGACGCAGCAGCCCAGAAGCCTGACCAGGTTCGTGTGCTGGAGCTTGGCGATCAGCTGGATCTCGGTCTTGAATTCCATCAGGCCCTGCACTGAGCATGAAGAGAGCCTCTTGATTGCGATCTCGAGCCCACCAGGCAACTCACCCTGAAACACAAACACATCATTTAGCACTATGTCTTTTTACAGCAATCAGAGGAATGTACTGAAGAACCAATGTGTTCGTATCAGTATGCAACTACGCATGCGTGCATGTAAGAGTTTTTTACCTTGTAAACAGGGCCGAAGCCGCCCTGTCCGAGCTTGTTGTCGTCAGAGAAGTTATTGGTGGCGTCCGCTATCTGATCGAAATCGTAGAGCGAGAACTCGGAGTCACCCTCTTCGATCCTCCAGAGCTTGAGCACCTGCTCCATCTCCATGGACATGGTCGGCATGCTCACCTTCCCTGAGAGGTTGATCACTGATTGAACCTGCCGTCAGTGACAGTGCGGTCGAAGAGAAGGCATGCAACGGTAGCAACAATGCATCACAGAAACGTGTAGGTACCTCTTCTTCTTCGCTTCCTGATCCACAGTAAACACGCCAGGAAGCCACAGAGGAGCACAGCCACGGGGACTACTATTGCAAAGATCCAAAGCGTACTGCTGCTCCCTGTACAAGCCGAACCGCTACCGTTAGATAACGCTCCAAAAAGTTGGATCGATGAGCACAATTTGCCATCGAATGGTACGGGTTTTCACCAGAATGATGGGCTTCGAAACGACTCCTTCAAAAGGATTTTCGCTTGCTCGGTGAATGTCTTGCTACGAGATATGAGTTCTTTCCGCCGGAATCAGAGCAGTGTGTTAGCAGTTCCTAATTATTCTCGTTATTAGTGGTGAACCGGTGAGCGTGACACGTTATGCTCGACAGCGACTACCACACGAGACATGGCAAAATTCGCGAGGCAGATGATGAGGCCATCGGTTTCGGTGGGGCCACCGCCAATGACTTATCTAATGGTGCAGACGGTGACGCCAATAAATCTATGCAACATAGCATTTTAAGGGATATAAAGAAAAATTAAGAGTAAAATATTTACTATTTAACACACGGTTTTATGAAGAACTTTTTACTGTCTATACTATTATATAGACAAGACTATTATAGATAACTCTATAGAAAATATATTATATATATTGTCTTTAGTCACATCTATGGACGATATAGAGATATATTACAGACAACTACTATTTATACCGTTGTACATGTTATAAGACAAAGTTGTGGTTGGTAAATAGTCTCTAAATAAACTATCTATAAATAATATAAAAATATATTATAAACAATTATTATCTATACCATTATATATGTTCTTAAGGCAAAACCCTGTTCTGTCTCTAAAGATCTAGTTTCCGGACAAACATCAGGGTTGTTGATTGGAGAGCGCGGGCCCCACTCGCTGATCCGACGATCAACGACGACCTTAGCAGAGTCGAACACCAGGGTCTCTCCGCCGGCTAAGGCACACGTCGCCGTGGGGAGGACACGACGTACATAACCAACTGCTCGCACATCACACAACGAGAAGGGAGGAAAAGCCCTAATCTTGTCGTGTACATACGTGCGTACCCTGCTCGATCTGCTATTCTGCTTGGTCAGCATGGCACGCACTGATGATGCGCGCACCTACGCATCTGGATTAATCCCGGAGGCATGTGAGTGCGTGACCCTGCAAGAACCCGGTGCCAAGGTGGGCGGTGGTGGCCATGGCCGCGGAAAGTACAGGGGAACAAAGGCTCGCCGGAATTATTCTACTGCGAGGGGGAAAGGCCACGAGACAAGCTGTCTCGGCAGAGCTAGCGTCTCGTGGCGTACGTGGATCCGCTTTTGTTTTGTGCGTCGCTAGATCAGCGCTACAAAGGCGTGAGATCGTGCGAAAAGAATAAAAAGCTGACGTGTACCGTGATACATACATATTTTAAAGGGGGAAACCGAGACTCGACCATATGAGACGGTCGCCTAGCTTTGTCGGCCACGTACAGGAACGTAACATGCATGGAGATTTGGAGAGTAGTGAGCTGAAACTGAACTCCTAGCCCTAGTGCCAGCTACACGAACGAAATACTACACGTTAACATCTGTAAACTATTTGCACAGATAAGCTGCAAATGCTACTTTTGTTCCAAAAAAAAAAACAATATTAGCTTGTGCTACTACTACCCACGGCCCCTCGAGTCAAAACAAGATACGATCATATGATCGAGATAGCCGGATAATTAGAGTTCAATGTCGCTCTACTACTTTTGTCCCCCACCCACCAAAAAAAAACCAACATTTCGTGCAGTCTCTAGACCCGTACGTTTGATTCAATGATTCTTCCTTCACATGGAATGCTTGTAACACGAAATAAAAGTCTACAGAGAGGGCCCACCAAGTGTTTGGAACTTTGGATTGGGTATTCTCAAGAGAGAAAAGGTGTTTGGAACTTTGGATCGAGGAAATGTGTGGGTCGATTTGATCGTTGATTTGATATCGTCTACAGCTTTATAGGAGTATCTCGGAAGGCAAGACTTGAACAGCTCGAGTCGTACAATATATATATAATTAGCATACAAGTATACCTAAAATGATAAAGAGGTATTTCAAATTTATTTAGATGGTATATTAGAGGTGGGAGTAATTACACCCGGGAATAAAAATATTTTCATCATATATATATATATATATATATATATATATATATATATATATATATATATATATATATATATATAGAAAATTAACATCAACGATACACGTGTATGATTAATAATTTTTTGAGTTTGGGTATGAAAATGTTTTATACCCTTGATATATTTATGGTAAGTAAATTTTGAACTCAGTTCAAATTAGTTTGAACTATTTTTGAGTTCAATGCAACTACTGATGAGTATATACCATAAAAATAGTTCAAACTAATTAAACTGAAGTTGAATTTAAATTTTTCGGAGTTTGACATCTCAAATATACTTTTTATGGGTATATGAAGATACCCACATCAAACGTTACGAATCTCAAGCAAATCAACGGGTATTGATATTGGTGCTAGGCACCATAGTGCATGAAACACTATATATATATATAGTATATGAAACATATATATATATATATATATATATATATATATATATATATATATATATATATATATATATATATATATATATATATATATATATATATATATATATATATATATATATATATATATATATATACACACACACACAGCCGGCCGGATCTGTACTCGTGGCATAAATAATTCGTTGCCAGGGGTCTATTCCTAATTCCTATAGGCTGGATGCGCCCAGCGTACTCTTTCTGTTGACGTCAGGGTCAAGCGGGTCGTACTTTAGGATAAGAACGTATCTCTAATGATGCAAGCATAGGAACACATTAAATGGTATGTGTGTATACCCATTGGTTTTTCCCTACTGGATCTCGGAAATATTTTGACAATAGATATCTGGGACACATCCAGTGAAAACTATCATTTCAATGGAAAGTCGAAAACCATTTTGGTTCCAAATTTAGGTGCCGACAGAGGGTCAAATAAACATGAACAAGACCTAAAAAAACCAGTAGCTAAAATAAATTGAAAGGTTATACTTATTTTTGCATCTTCTTTTTTTTAGAGGGACTTATTTTGCATCTACAAATCGAATATTTATTTATTTAACAATGGATGGATTTTGCTGAAAACATGTCACAAATCTTAAAAAACTATTAAATCTATATATGTAATGGAAACTTATATGCAAATATATAGCACGTCTCTTGTTTTTATTAAAAAAACTTATATGCAAATGAAATCAATATTTGTATATACCAATTAATGAGATAATGTTTTTGAATGATAGATGTAGGTGTAGTTTCACTTACAAAATCTTCAAATATATGAAATCGAACTTCATATATACTACTCCTAGAATAGATCAATAGTGAACCATTGGTAATGGAGGATCGATGACATAAATTATTTAGGGATGTGCTTCTATACTTTGCTCAATATGATTTATATAATTTTTAAAATATAATGAATGGTTGATAGATAATATTTACCTCTTTGTTTGTTTTAAGATTAGTACTACTCTTATTAGAGAGGAAAGCGTTGAAGCATTGCTCAACTATTTATCAAATCATCGTCATCTCATCAACAGAAATGCATATGCAAAGCTAATACTACTAGCTAGCATGAAGGAGGCTTCTCTAGGGAAGCAAAGCAACGAACAACTACTGCCTTAATTTGTAAATGGAGTAAAATTGTTTACCATGCAACTCCCACTAATGGCAATGCACGTCACCCCAAATGAATAAAAATGGAGAAACTATTTGCTACTCGAATAAAACTGAGAAAGAAATTTTCAGATGTAAAACTGCATCAAATTTATGAATTGGGTGTCACTAACCTTTGGACGAATTCACCAGGGGCGTGAGCGTCAGCATGTCGCCGCTAGCCGCGAAGAAGAGATCCGTCTCGTACCTTATGTCGCACCGCACCCCAAGGATCCTCCCGCCCACCCGCCCACTGAACCACTTGGGCATCTGGTCGATGACGCCGGCGAGGCAGCTCCGGCACTGCGCCGGCGTCAGGTCCGGCGTGCACTGCGCCAGGCTGTACAGATTCATCTTCCCCGGCGGGAACCCGGCCTGGCCCGTGGCGTACCTCCTGCTCGCGTTGCTCGCCCTGTCGGCCACCGCGTTCGACAGCTTCGCGACCAGGCCGTCGAACGCGGCGGTGTTCCCTCCGGACACGTTGTTCATGTTCCACGCGGCGCTCTCCGGTGAGTTGGCGGCTCCAGTGTGGAAGTCCTGGTCGGAGAACCGGAGCTGGCACTGGTCGTGGTAGATGGTCACGTCCGTGCTGTTGCCGCAGAAGCTCAACGCGTCCTTGAACGCCGTCGCGAGGCACGTGGAGCATCCCGTGCCGGTGAAGTCCCCGCGGCACATCACGAGCCCGTACGCCGTGTCGGATCCGGCGCCGAACGCGCCGGCCGAGAAGCCGGACACCCAGGCGTTCTTCGGGAGCTCGGCGGAGAGCGTGGCGAGGTTGGCTGCGAACGTGCTGTTCGGCAGGTAGGTCCGCTTACCGCCCGTCGAGTTGCAGAAGTAGGAGAAGGGGTTGACCACGGGCACGGCCCCTTCGTCGCCGGCAGCCGGCGCCGCCTTGGAGGTGGCAACGAGGAGGAGCAAGAGGACAAGCATTGTAGGTGCCAACTGAAGACACTTGGATTGCTAATGGTGTTGTGTAAAAGCTAAGTGTGACACAAAAGCTATATATGCTCGCTGGTTATATCATAGGCATCCAGGTTTAAGATATAATACGGGCTTAACGTTTGGTTAATTAATGCCTGGTTGCTTGAGCTGTGACGGTGAGAGTATGCTTAGTTTTAGCTCGAGATGGTTGACCTGGAATACCATCTGCGATCGCTGATCGATCGAGATTGGAGGATGGAAAAATAACGAAATTTCGTGTGCATTTCTTTGGGCTGTGCTTGTGGCTGTAGCTGCTGATGGAGTGATTGTTTCGTTTCCGAGTAGTTTACGAGGGAAGATGCTGTGAAGGGATGAGTATGACGTGTCACTGGGTTATTTCAGTAGTACGTGGGTCCATAAGACCATAACTTATGAGATAAACTCTGTTAGGCTACACATCAATTACTATAAACCGTCTATACTTTTTAATCTAACTATGACATTCGTTAGAAATATTAGGCTGTTATCGTTTTGGCTTCAGCTTTTAGCTTCCAGTTTATTTTTCACTATTCATAAATTTCATCTTTTTCTGAATTTTTTGCTTTTTGTTGAGCTTTTTTGCCGGTTCTTTTTTCCCGTATTTGTTTGTATTATACGTAATGGGCTAACATAAATTTTTTTATTTTTTATTTTTTAAATTTAATTATGCTAAATAAACCTCGATCAGTTACAGTGTTTTTTCAGTCAGTTACTATGCTTTTCAGCCATAAGTCACAAAAAAAAACCCAAATGATCACCACCTAACTATACTACATCACCAAGTACGAGTAGTGTTATTTATAAAGAAGCAAAATCGTAATTGAATGGATGGCTTGCACGAAGGAGTCGATCCCGCCGTCACCACCTCTATCAACCTCGACTTTCAAGTCTGCAGCCGGCAATGGCGTTCCTGAAAATCTGCAGGCGGCAATCGGATGATCAGGAGTGATCACAAGAAAAGAAAAGAAAAGAAGTCATCCGATGAAAATCGCTGCATGCATGAGTATAAAAAATTAAGGAGAGCCCATCGTACGTCGGAGCAACCAATTCACAAGCAAATTGATCTAGTTTTTAGGCCCTCCCAAGAGGCAGCTATGAACGAATTAGGCAGTTCTACATTAGATCGATCATGCATGCTGTAGTTATACTCAAAATTGTCCTGTCCTGCTTGTACTTGATAAGAACGATTCGATCAAAGATTTAGTTTCATCTCGTTTTTTATCATCCTCTCACTGCGTAGCACCTTAAAAATAGAAAGGACTGTAGCATTTTAAAAATCCATCTCTATCCCTCATCTTTATCTTTCTATCTCTCTCTCCCATCTTTATCTCTCTCCATATCTCTCTCCTATCTTTATCTCTCTATCTTTATGCCGCCATTTCGAGATTCTAGGGTAGTAGGCCTCTTGTTCTAAGTTATGCAAGTTATGATTTACCGTTATTTATTTATCAAATTTAAATGTTTACAACTTTCGTTTGCAATATATTACTCGTTATTTCAATTGTAATCATGTTTTATAAATTAAACTAGACTAGACAACTATTTTTGACACAGCTTGCGTACTATATATCTTTGCTTAAAAGTCTTGTAGAGTACGATTTTTGAATTTAGACGTTGCTTGTTGAACATATTCAGAGGATGCAGAGGAAGACACGTCTTGCTGATACTATTATGCCGTAGGTTTTAGAGACGAAGACGTCGATTTCTAGGATTCTACTGCAGTCAGTTGCCTGTGATTTGTGATAAGGCATACTTTCTGGTTTTGGCACCTCATTTATCCTTTTTTTTAGATAATGGAAACGAGGTTCCAGCCTCTACACCCTGGGGAGGTGTACACAGCTAGTTTAATACATCCAGGAGCACTCAAGCTCAGCTTTCTCAAAAGAGAGGAAAATAAAAGACAAATCATAAAGTTCAGACAAAAGGAGAGAAACCACGACTAGGCCTCAATTCTGTTCCGGAATTTCCATCCAAACTTCGCAAAAACCTCCAAAATGACTTATTCCAAGATCCGGCAACCGTTCTTGATGTTTGGTCTTTCATCTTCTTTATGTAGCAGTGACCAAAGTCGAATCCAGTGTGTTGCTCTGAAGATTACCTGCAAAAAGGTGATTGGTTTATCTTTGTTGAATACCATATCATTTCTATTCAACCACATAGCCCAATAAATAGCTGCCGCTCCTAAAAATATTTGATTTTTAGACTTAGGCCGAAAACCCGAAAGCCAAGAACCAAACAAATTAGTTATGCTAGATGGCGGTTGAATTCCAAAAGCGATATGCACGGTATTCCAAATAAATCTAGCAAAATGACACTCAAAGAACAAATGTTGTATAGTCTCCATAGAGCTACAAAAACAACACTTAATGCTTCCTTGCCAATTCCTTTTTGCTAGGTTGTCCTTAGTAAGGGTAACACCCTTTTGGAGATACCAAAGGAAGATTTTAATTTTCAAAGGCACTCTTAACTTCCAAAGTGGGTTTTTGAATGGTACGACCCCTTCTTGCATCATACTCAAATACATGGAACGAACCGTGAAGGATCCGCTCCTATGTAGATTCCAATCAAACAAATCCTTGCCAATAGAAAGATTAATCGACATTATCTTGGAAATTAGATCTTCCCAAGCAAGCAAATTTGAGCCCACCAAAGCCCTTCTAAAAGATACATTAAGTGGTATAGTACTAAGAACCTTTGCCACTGTATCATCTTTTCTCCTTACAATTCTATAAAGAGAAGGGTAAGCAATCCCAAGAGGTTTGTCCTCTAACCAAACATCCTTCCAAAATCTGATTTGTGTCCCGCTTTGGATATGGAAGGAGCCACCGGCCAAGAAGTCATCCTTGACCTTCATGAGCCCCGACCAAAACTGTGAATCTCCCGGTTGTTTACGAACATGGGTAAGGATTTTGTTGTTCAAATATTTCTTTTTTAGAAGACTTTGCCAAACACCATCTTCATTAATGAGTTTAAACAACCATTTGCTCAAGAAACACTTGTTTTGAATGTCTAAGTTTTGAATGCCAAGGCCACCAAGATCTTTTGGTCTACAAAGAACGCTCCATCTAGCGAGTCTGTACTTCTTTTTGTGTTCATCACACTGCCAGAAGAATCTTGATCTGTAGTAATCCAACTTTTGGAGGACACCCCTAGGAACCTCAAAAAAGGATAACATGAACATGGCTAAGCTAGTTAGAACTGAATTAATCAATACTAGCCTACCCCCGGCAGAGAGCAACTTGCCTTTCCAACTACTTAGCTTTCTCTGGAACTTTTCTTCTAAGATGAGCCACTCCTTGTTAGCAAGCTTCCGGTGATGCATAGGGATCCCAAGGTATTTGAAAGGCAAAACCCCGGTACTACAACCAAAAAGTTGTGCATATTCATATTCGCAATCTTTGGCTTTGCCATAGCAGAACAACTCACTTTTATGGAAATTAATCTTCAACCCCGAGAGTTGCTCAAAGGTACTTAACACTAACTTAAGATCCTTGGCCTGTAGTGTGTCATGATCCAAAAAGAGAATAGTGTCATCCGCATGTTGGAGGATCGATAGGCCATCCTCCACAAGGAGAGGTACAACCCCTCGAAACATTCCGTTGGACTTGGCCCTTTCAATTAACGTGGCCAACATATCAGCCACTAAGTTGAAAAGAATAGGCGATAAGGGGTCTCCTTGTCTAAGTCCCTTTTTTGTTTGAAAATAATGAAAATAATGACCCAAGTCATCATTTACTTTAATACTGACACTACCTCCTCTAACAATTTGATCAATCCACTTGCACCATAACGGGGAGAAGCACCTCATTTATCCTTGCTTCCGCTGAATTATGTTGTTGTACGTTTTGTTTGGTTGGTCGGCCCTAGTGTTGTAAATTCCATCATTAGGCTTATTCGCTATCTAAATGCACTAATTTGTTCTAAATTTATCATGTATGAATATGATATGAATGTTGTTCAATGCATATGCGAGCCAATGATTATGGGACTACCACAGTAAACATATAAGGTTCTAAAATACAAGTTCGAGGTCCCGACAATCATCTTTTCAGTAGATTCCCCCGAAAGTAAATTTCAGTTATCGTTTGTTGCAACCAGATTTAGGGTTAAATCGAAAGGTCAAACTTGCCCTTTGTTTATCAGCCGGTAGATTTCATTTACACTACGTACTCCCTTAGGGAGTACGGGGTACTGTGAAATTTCTCGATCAGATCTGGTTCAGTCCTTTGGATATGGGTACATTGCGTTCAAGGATATATTGATGAATTGTACTGATTAGAGGGATATTATATAACATTTTGTTTGCACATCTTGATTGATGGAACAATTTTTTTAAGGAAGTTTTACATGAATTTCATAGGAAATGATTCAATTCGGACAGGAATCATGGAAAATCCCTACGTTCGAAACAGAGGCCTAACAGTTGTACTCATCCGTACTTTCAATCTATACGACCTATCTTGGATCTGGAATGCAAGTTTTATTCTTTAAGAAAGGGAGCAGCCAATTTAGTAACAGCTCTAGCAGTTTAGCTCCACTTGGCTTTGTTAAGTGTGTAGCTGTTTACAGACAATCAAACTGTAATGTCTCACTGACTCCATTGATAAGTGGGTGTCTGATATACACATGCAAGAGGCACCGTTGGTCGCATACATCAATCAGCTAGATTTGGCACCTTCAAGTTCCTAGCAGGGTTCCAAATTTCGTCCGAAATTTTGTATTTCAGACGAAATTTCGTCCCCCAGCGAAACATGTTTCATTCGGCTAAAATTTGGTCCTATTTGAAATTTGTTCAAGTTTTATTCAAATTTTGGTTAAATTTCATAAAAATTTGATTTTTTTCGTTCGAAATTTGAACGAAATGAACAAAATTTCGTTCTTTCGTTTGTTTCGCCTGTGGCCGAAATTTTTTTCCCCGAAAGATTAAACACTGGTTCCTAGTTGTGGATGCTGAGACGCTGGTCCTATACTACTATGCACCACCATTTTTTCTTCATTTAGGGTTGGGGTAACGTGCGCGACAGATTGATGGATAAAAACATATTTTCTTGTGAATTACAGATATTATGTACATCTACTCTCTACAAACCCCGATATAGTCGCCGACCAGTGGTTTTAATCAATCAGTTAAAATATATAAAATATTCTAGTTAAATTTTCTAGTTAAAATATTTACAAGTTGGTGTGACCAACTGATGAACTGACCATGGAGAAAGGAAAAACGGCAGGATCAGCTGCTGTTATTGTACCATATTATTCAGAATGTCTCGTTTTGAAATCCCGACGAAACTCCCTGGTATATTCGAAATCTTTTGCAGTATTATGTAAGTTTTCCTGTTGTCAATTGGCTTTCAAGTCCTACCACGACTTTGTCGAGAAGAAAACAAGAAGTCATACAGTGCCACGTAAGGTTTCATGCATAGTAAAAATGCATAAACAACTTGGCAATGCCAAGATCGACTTGATGTGTAATTGTATATCGATGTTTAATCACGCAAGGTGCGTGCAATGTCCCATCTTAATTAACATGCAGTTAGTTTTGACCTAGCTTGCCTCAAGTATTATACTCCTATGCGAGATCATCAACTACTACTGTTCTACAGTGTGATTGCAAGGCTTTCGAGAAATAAACTTTTTGGACACGCGGCCGGCGTCGAATCAGATGATTACTAAGAAGGAAAAGAAAACAATTGGCAAGCGAATCTTAATGGATAAAGATCTAGTAATTTCTCCTAAAAGAAATTCCGTAGCGAGTAGCGTAACATAAATCAAAGAACAGAAGGTGGTTAGTGTTATGAATAGCGTTTGTATTCAATATGAGGCCAATGGGTCGATATATATACACAAAGTACAGGTGGTAAATATGCAAAGAACCCATCATAACAATGGGGAATAACAAACTATACATATATCTCTAACACCCCCCTCAAACTCATGGTGGATCAACAACACTGAGTTTGGAGAGGTAGAAGCTGTGCTGTGCTCGAGTCTGGGCCTTCGTGAAGAAATCCGCTATTTGAAGTTCCGAAGGCACATACTGAAGAGTAATCACCTGATCATGCACACAAAACCTCATGAAAGAAGCATCAACACCAATATGCTTGGTGAGCTCATGCTTCACAGGATCACGAGCAATACTGATAGCACTTGTACTGTCTGACAAGAGAGGGGTCGGTGTAGTGACAAAAACACCAAAATCCTCAAGTAACCACCGTAGCCAAGTAATCTCTGCTGTCAAGAGAACCATAGCTCGCAACTCAGCTTCGCACTCGAGCGGGACAACTGCGATCTGTTTCTTCGTCTTCCAGGCAATAAGAGAACCCCCAAGAAAAACACAGTAAGCAGAGATAGACCGGCAATCAGAGGGATCGCTGGCCCAAGTAGCATCCGAATAGGCCTGAAGCTGTAACGAGCTGGAACGTGGAAAGAAGAGACGGCGAGAGATAGTCCCGCGAAGGTATCGCAGAACTCGAAGAAGGTGACTGTAGTGGACCTGAGTGGGAGCTGAAACAAACTGACTCAGAATATGAACTGGATAAGTGATATCCGGACGAGTAACAGCAAGGTAGACAAGACTCCCAACAAGATGACGATAGCGAGTCGGATCAGAAAGAGGCTCGCCATCAGAGAGTCGGAGATGAACATTGAGCTCCATGGGAGTCTCAACAGTACGCTGATCAGTGAGAGAGGCGCGATCAAGAAGATCTGAATATATTTCTCTTGGGACATAAAGAAACCATCCGGAGTGGAAGTAACCTCAATCCCAAGAAGTAACGAAGAGGACCAAGATCCGACATAAGGCGCTCACTAAGACGAGCCTTGACAAAGGCAATGTACTCAGAATCATCTCCCGTAATGATCATATCATCAACATACAGAAGAAGAAGAGTCCGACCACGAGGCGAAGTGTGGACAAAGAGCGCAGGATCATGATCACTAGCTGAAAAGCCAGCAGCAGTGACCACAGAGGAGAAGCGCTCAAACCAAGCACGAGGGGCTTGCTTAAGGCCATAGAGAGAGCGGCGAAGGCGGCGGACCATGCCCTCGAGGACAGAATACCGGGTGGCGGATGCATGTAGACCTCCTCATGCAACTCGCCATTAAGAAAGACATTCTTGACATCAAGCCGAAAGCAGACCGATGGCGAACAGACGCCACCGAAAGAAGAGTGCGAGCGGTGGTCATGTGGGCCACGGAGCAAAAGTCTCGTCGTAGTCAACACCATGCTCCTGCTGGAAGCCACGAGCAACAAGACGCGCCTTATAGCGCTCAAGAGAGCCATCAGAGCGAGTCTTAATCTTATAGACCCACTTACACGTGATGGGATGAGAATGAGATGGAAAAGGAACAAGATCCCAAGTATCAGTACGCTCGAGGGCAGCAATCTCCTCAGCCATGGCAAGCTGCCACTTAGGATGAGTAACAGCACCCCGGTAGGAGACGGGCTTACGAGTAGCTGTGCCAGCAAAGGCAAAACGGGCAGGAAGCCGAATCGACTGGCGATCGCGGAGAGCGTAGCGAGGAGAAGATGACCCATCAGGGGAAGATGGAGCATCAGAAGAAGATGGAACATCAGGAGAAGATGGAAAAGGTACTGTAGTGGGAGGAGCCTGGGGAGTCGTAGGAGACGACACAGGCGGCGACAACGGCGGAGAGGCCACAAGGGGAATATGTGGAGACTCAGTGGGACAGGTGGACAAGGGCAAAACAGATATAGGTGTATCTGGAAAGGTCAAGAAAGACAGAGACTCCACAGAGGAAGCTGAAGGAGAGGCAGGACGTGGGTAGAATGGACGAGACTCGTCGAAAGTCACATCCCGAGAAACCCGCATCCGACGACCAACGGGATCCCAGCACCGATAACCCTTGTGCTCGGCACTGTATCCCAGAAAGACACACTCAACAGACTGAGCGGTCAGTTTGGTGCGTTCTCGAGGGGCGAGGAGAACGTAGCAAACGCAGCCAAACAGATGAAGGGTAGAGTAGTCAGGAAGAAGACCACAGAGACGCTCAACAGGGATCGCTCCCTGAAGAGCAGAAGAGGCTGGATGTTGACGAGATAGGTGGCAGTGGAAACAGCCTCGGCCCAAAAGTGAGGTGGAATAGAGGCGGCGATCATCAGAGCACGAGCCGTCTCAAGGAGGTGACGATGCTTGCGCTCAGCGACACCATTCTGAGCATGAGCACCAGGACAAGAGGCGGCGAGAGTGCCTGCTCGGCAAGGAAGGCTGCGCAGGTAACGAGAGAGGTACTCGCCAGCAGAATCAGCACGAAAGACACGAATAGGAGTGGAGAACTGTGTGTGAATCATAGTGGCAAATTGTTTATAGATAGATAAGACCTCACTACGAGAAGACATGAAATATATCCAAGTGTGGCGAGAGAAATCATCTATAAATATGATATAATATCGATGACCCCCTTTCGAAACGAAGGGAGCCGGACCCCAAACATCTGAATGAACAAGATCAAAAGGGCGCTGAGACAGAGACTCACTATGAGGATAAGGAAGCTGAATCTGTTTACCTAACTTACAGCCCTGACAATCTAAAGACACGTCTCCGAGGCGGACCCGAGAAGACCACGGCGAACTAAGGGCGGCAGGCGAGATCCACACGGATGACCAAGACGGTGATGCCACCGCTGGAAAGAGCCGGTAGGCGAAGTGGCGAAGCGGGCGGCGGCGATGGTGGCGGCGGAAGGAAGGTGAAGCCGGTCAAGCTCCCAGAGACGCAGCGTGAGTCACGGCGCAGGGCCGAACCAACGAGCTCCGTGTGGCGATCCCGAACACAACAAGAGTCGAGTCGAGAATGACCCGATAACCAAGGTCGATGTCTGCCCAGCAGAAAGAAGGCGCATAGTAAGGCGAGGAACATGAGCAATGAAGAAACATGAAAGGATGAGTTGCTAAGAGATCCTCGACCAGAGACAGAAAGAGATGTACCATCAACAGTAAGAACACGCGGGAGAATCAAGAGGTGTAATAGAAGACAGAGTGGAAGGATCGGGAGTCATGTGAAAAGATGCTCGAATCAAGAATCCACAGGAGGTACTGTTGTGTAGAGGTGGTTTCTCGGTGCGAAGAGTCGATGCAGAACTGCAGAACACATCGAGGAGAACCGGAAGCGGCAAGCAAGCGTCGAAGTCTGGCTATCTCCTGCTCGGTGAGAGAAACTGCTGAAGAAGTCGATGCAGACGTCATCATAGAAGCACTAGTGCCAGTAGAAGAACGGCGTGAAAGATGCGCTTCTTCTTATAGCACCGACTCAATGTGGCCGACCTTGTCGCGAGAGGAGCAGTGAGGCGGCCATCTCCAGACGGAGGACGGCCACCACCACCGTGGTAGCTTGTTTGAGGAGGAAGCGTAGCAGCGGACGGCGGCGAGCACGAGAGGGAGTGGCATCGGACCAGCACCACTCGAGGCGAGTCTCCTCGCGCGTATCTCGGTAAGAGCCTCCGGAGAGTGACACGAGGGTGGCGTGCAAGGAGCTGGGCACGCCTTTGCTCGAACTTCGGGGCGAAGGCGAGTAAGGAACTCATAAACCCGCTGAAACTCCAGTCGGACGTACATCCAGCAAAGACGGGCGAGTACGGCGGCCAGCGGTGCAGTAAGTCCAAGCGACGCCGCATGCAGAACTCGGCGTAAAGCGTCAACGATAGCATCACCTGCTGAAGAGAGTGCTCTGGCGGACCACGGACAGTACAGGCATCACCGGAGGGCTCGTGAGGCCGCGAAGATGAGTCCACATCCGAAAGCGAAGAGTCCCACAACCTCGTAAGAAAAGCGAGGTGGACACGGCGATGAAGGCAAGAACAACCCGAGCGTCGCCATCGTACCACCGAGTGTAGACGGTCGAGCGATCCTTGTAGAAATCGAGCCTCTGGTAGGCGGTAGCTTCATCATCGGCAAAGCGGCGGCCTCGCAGCAGCCTTATCGATCGTCGGGGCAATGCAACAGCGTAGGCTCCGTCGGAGGAATAGGGCAAGGCGGGCGGTGACATCGCCGAGAGGACGCCCGAGGCGAAGACCACGCATGTGAATGCGCATGTGAGACACGAAGTCGGTGTAATTAACACCATCAAAGATCACCGGACAGCGAGGAGAAGCGGTGCCCATTGGTAGGCGGCGGCCGGGCGACGCGGCGACCAAGGCAACGAAGTCTAACAGGCGGCGCTGGACGGCGCGGCGGTTAGAATGACGTTTTTTTTGGTTTTTTCTTCGAGTCGGTTTACAAACCGACCGAGCCGACCGAGCCCCGAAACAGGGCAAAAACCCTAGAACGGAGCGGAGGCAGCCTGCGCAGCGGCGGCGGCGGCGGCGTGGGAGCGGCGGCAGCGGCCGAGAAGGCGTCGGCCACCGGCGCGGCGGAGTGGAGGCGGCGACCAGCGAGCGGAGCGGAGGCGGCGGAGCCCGCCTCTCGCGGCGACCTCGGGCGGAGACGACGACGAAGGCGGCGACGGCAACGGCGGAGGCGGAGGCGGCACGCGGGAGTCGGCGACGGCGGTCGACGGCAACAGTGGAGGCGGAGGCGGCACGAGGGAGTCGGCGACGGTGGTGCAGAGTCGGCGACGGCGCGCGGAACCCTAGGTAAGCCAAAACCCTAGTTTTGGCTCTGATACTATATTATGAATAGCGCTTGTATTCAATATGAGGCCAATGGGCCGATATATATACACAAAGTACAGGTGGTAAATATGCAAAGAACCCCTCATAACAATGGGGAATAACAAACTATACATATATCTCTAACAATTAGAAAGTTTATCCTGAGCTCACAATAAACATTTCAAGAGATGTGATTGCTGGTATTGGTGACCTCGTGTGCAAAGATTGTTCTACGTATGAACAGACTTACATATAGGTATATTGTAACCGAGTCTCATCATGCCGAAAGACTGCCCAGCTGCTTGTATATGAAAAAGAGAAATCTGGGAAACACAGAAAAGTCATATGAACACAATAACAAAACAGATAATTGAAAAATACAAGAAAAATATATGAAAAGACGTTTGGAACACAGAAACAAGAAACAAACTGCTACGATGTTTGAATTTAAATGTGAATGGTACGGTGCATGATGTTGGCTGGGAATCTATAGCTAGAAAAATCCATATTCTAATGTTTTTGATAATTACATCCTTCCCTCATGCAGTCTCTATCTGCTCTCCAACCACAAAAAAAATCCCTTTGGATATAAGCTCTTTGCTTCTTTTTTCCTGTGAATCGTGCAGGTGCGAGTTCCTTTCCAAGGGAAAGGATTTGTGTTTTCCTACAATCCAAACAGCCAAGTAGGAAAGAATTCTATAGGAATCCAATTCCTCCAAAAATCCTTTAAAATTCCTTCGATCCAAATAGGCCCTAAACTATGCATTCGGATGGAACGTTTGACTTTCGTATTGAAGCAGCTAAAGCATTCCTTTTTTGCTTAATATAATTCTGAGATTATATTCTAGAATAATACTGCATTAGAGGTTCCAACTTTGGAACTCATAACATCAGGCATCATCCGATGATTCGGAGGTTTCTTGCCTCTTTAGCAAATTTGGGGGCCATGTTGGGTTCAATTTTGACTACTCAAACAGAGGAAAAGAGGTCCCAAGTGTGTGTAATTGCCCTAGAGGCAATTTTCCATACGATCAAATGTGTCGATTCACTCTATTGTCTGATTGTCTCCATTAGACTTCTTTCTAATCTTTCCGTGTATTATCTCATATCCATGTTTCCAGCCAACTCTCAGCCCATTTCGAAATGGGAATTTTTCTAGATCTCGCTAGCATTGAACTGAAACATGCACTTGCTATGGAACAACGCATCTATGGGTAAAAGCTTGGCCTAGTAGCTACACCCTACACTTGCTATGTATGCGAGCTTGAACATAGTTGTCAATTCTATTCTGGAGGCCATTTCGGTTTAGCTCGTGCAATGAATCATTCTGGTATTGGTCTATTCCGGTAAACTGTTCCGGAGTATAATATAATGATATATATTTATAAATATAGATAACGATGAGAGTAGATATTAACTCTATTTATCATATTGCCTATAAGTTTTTGAGAAAAAAAATAGCCAAGGGGTATGTTGGACTCGCCCACCAAGGTGAGCCTCAACAACCCATGACCTAGGGCTCCTAGGCCTAAGGAACCCGCACAAGCACTACATCCACACACGCATAATAGAATAGGGCAAGTTGCTAGTGTCATCGGTACAAAAAAAAGGGAACATATATGAGAAGGGAGACATGGAACCGCCACTCACCATTCGTTGGAACCACCACTCCCGTTAGGAAGGATCGCTGGAACCACCACTCCCGTTAGGAAGGATCACTTCGCACTCGCCGTCGCCGTAGTGCTGCACAGACGCACGCCCCGCTCCCCTCTCTTGTTCTTTCGTAGTTGTCTGAATTCCAAAGTGAAACTTATTACTCTTGGTCTGGACCATTGGAGACTAAGACATGCACCACAAGAATGAGGATTATTGTGATTGCTAGCCATTATATTCCTGATGGTGATGGCTATGCAAATATCCTTCGGAGCCTAGATAATCTAATTACTCCATCAAGTTCAACACGTGACAAGTAAGAAGATTAGTTGAGTACTAACATGCACGGCTCAATTACCACAATTGAAAGATATATCACAATTTGTTTTTGAGAATCAAGATATATGACACACTAACAATTTAACATTGCACTACAGATAAGTTGATTGCAGTCAAATTCACTACATGACACAAACGCCGAAGGAGGTGCAAAGGAGATAAAGGAGATAGGACACAACTAAACACAACTACTGAAAAAAATATATACTAGCATGGATAAGATGCTTGCAATGAAAATTAGTCCATGCGCATGACACAACGCTATCTGGGCATTGTGGATTGTGACAGCCATGGTGCCAAGTGACCACGCGCTAGACATATAGCATAGTCATGCTCATGCATTGCGCCTTACTATGACACTTGCCTGTTTCCCTTGCTCGTCATTGTGGTAATGTCATGCATGGCAGGCCGGTCTTCGGCACTTCATTGGATACACAAAAGTGCAACATGAGTGTATATCCTTATCTCCATAGCTTCATTTCCATTTCGTGGAGGAGGCCAAACCCCAGGACATTATAAAGTGGGAACAATCGGCTAGTATAATTTGTTAAAGATAGCATGTTACGTTAAAGATAGAAGTAGTGCAAAAGATAGAATCTCTATAGATGGATAGAATTGGTTGTAATCCTTGTATAGAGTTTCCTTCCTGATTCTCAAATTTGTAACTTCCATATCTGTAAGCCACGTCGTGGGGCTGTTCCTGGCATATAACATTAACACGTAGCTGCGGCCTCTACGTGGGGTTGAAACGCTTCACCAAAATTCACATGGTATCAGATCAGTGCAGCATCGCTGGTTGAATTAGGAGGTGCTACGTCTCCTCTGGTCGGAAGTGGTTCGCAGCAGCCGCACGGGAGCATTCACTCTGGCACTACAACAAATGACTCCGGAGAATCCTCTGTGCCACCAAGCTCACCGGCGTCTTCTGTTCCTCCACTTCGACCACAAACAAGACTGCAAGGCGGTATCCGAAAACCAAAAAAATTTACTGATGGTACTATACCGTATGGTTATGGCTTGCTATGTGTTACAGGGGAACCAAGTAAGTTGCAGGAGGCGCTTGATGATTCAAGATGGAAAACAACAATGGATGATGAATATGAAGCTCTTATAAGGAATAAGACTTGGCATTTAGTTCCTCCCAAAGAAGGTAAAAATATTATAGATTGCAAATGGGTATACAGAATCAAAAAGAGGGCAGATGGCACTGTTGATAGATACAAAGCTCAACTAGTGGCAAAAGGATTTAAACAAAGGTATGGAATAGATTATGAAGATACCTTTAGTCCCGTTGTAAAAATTGCCACTATTCGTCTTGTACTAGCTATAGCTGTTTCTAGAGGATGGTGTTTGCGACAGTTAGATGTACAGAACGTGTTTTTACATGGTGTTCTGGAAGAGGAAGTATATATGAGACAGCCCCCTGGATATGAAGATCCCAAGCAACCACTACATGTCTGCAAACTCGACAAAGCATTATATGGTCTAAAACAGGCCCCTAGAGCATGGTATGCCAGGTTGAGTGCAAAGCTTCAGAGTCTTGGGTTTAATACGTCAAAATCAGATATGTCTTTATTTATATACAATAGAAAAGGTATAACCATATTTGTTCTTATATATGTTGACGATATCATAGTAACAAGCTCTTCTAGTGAAGCTGTTGCAGCACTATTGAAAGATCTGAGTCATGATTTTGCTCTCAAGGACTTGGGAGATCTTCATTTCTTTTTGGGCATTGAGGTAAAGAAGAATCAGGACAATCTCGTATTGACTCAAGAAAAATATGCTTCTGATCTCTTAGCTCGTGTCAACATGCAAACTTGCAAGTCAGCTCCAACACCACTCTCTCTAACAGAGAAGCTATCAGCACAAGAAGGAGAGTTGTTGGGACCAGAGGAGAGTACAAAATACAGAAGCATTGTTGGTGCATTACAGTATTTGACACTTACTCGTCCTGATCTTGCCTTTTCAGTAAATAAAGTTTGTCAATTTCTGCATGCACCCACTACAGCACTGCTGGACAGCGAGTTAAGCGATTTTTGAGATATGTTAAAGGTTCAATCAATACTGGTTTAACTTTTCAGAAGTCATCTTCTTCCTTAATCAGTGCATTCACTGATGCTGATTGGGAAGGTTGCCTAGATGATAGAAAATCAACAGGTGGCTTTGCAATATTCTTGGGTCCTAAGCTTATTTCTGGAGTGCTAGAAAGCGAGCAGCGATGTCGAGTTCTAGCACGAAACTGAATACAAAGCCTTGGCAAATGCTACAGCTAAAATCATTTGGATTGAATCCTTATTGGTGAGCTCGGTTTTGAAAGGCGAAGTCTCGTGTTTATGGTGTGACAACTTGGGTGCCACATATTTATCAGCTAATCCCGTGTTTCATGCAAGAGCGAAGCACATTGAAATTGATTTTCACTTTGTCAGAGATAGAGTTGCTAAGAAGCTGTTGGATATCAGATTTATCTCCTCTAAAGACCAAGTCGCGGATGGATTCACTAAAGCACTCTCCGTTCGAAATTTAGAAGAATTTAAACACAATCTCAACTTGGCAAAGTTGTGATTGAGGGAGGGTGTTAAAGATAGCATGTTACGTTAAAGATAGAAGTAGTGCAAAAGATAGAATCTCTATAGATGGATAGAATTGGTTGTAATCCTTGTATAGAGTTTCCTTCTTGATTCTCAAATTTGTAACTTCCATATCTGTAAGCCACGCCGTGGGGCTGCTCCTGGCATATAACATTAACACGCAGCTGCGGCCTCTACGTGGGGTTGAAACGCTTCACCAAAATTCACAAATTATCTTAAAGATATCAACAAGTCACATATTCAAATTCCAAAAAAATAATCATAGGGAAAAATCAACACAAATAATATCTAACTTGTGGTTGGTGAAAATCGAACTCTAGTTATTAGGCAGAGAGACAATGATAGGATATCATTAGGCTATGCTATGGTTTTGCGAAACCTGAAAAAAAAATTATGCAGAGATGCTTGCCCTCAGTCAAGCTACTGTGGATCGACCTTAAAAAAGCCAATGCGAGTCAAAGTCAAAAGGCTAATGTGAATCGAACTCATCGGCCCTGTAAGTTGCATTGAACTTAGGACGGCTGTCTGGCCGGTCCATATAGCATTAGGCCCATTAGGTAAGGCCGCCGCCCCGCCCCGGCTACACCGCCGCCGTGCTATTCGCTCCACGCCTCACCGCCGGCGGACGGAGCAAAGCTATCGAACGGCTGCCGCAGGCACGGTCCGTGGCCGCTTCTGCCCAACTCTGGCTCGCTCTCCACCGGCCTCGCAAGTTCGTTCCCCTTCTTGTTTGCTCCTAGATGGATCGATCCCTACAGGTGCGAGCTGACACAGGGTAGGCGATTGCAATGTTTGTCGTCACACTTTACCATTTTGAGAGTTTACAGTGAATGGTCCTATGGTTTAGGACGAAGTTGAAATGTAGCTCGTGCACTATAGGCTGGGGGGAACTTTCGTGGATGCCTGCCATATATAAAATGGTGATTTTGTTCTTCTCTATACCAAGGTTTAACAAAACTGAAAGTGAAACCACCCGAATTTTAATGGATCAGTTACTGTGATTCTTCTGCTACTTGCGAGTTGGGTGACACCTACACTGTTAGCCGGCCCTTGCTTTGGCCTAATTTGGTACTAAGACATTACTTTTAAGTATTTCCTGTACTAAGATTTATCTGTGTTCTCTAGCTGGAAATAAATCTGTGTTCTCTAGGCCGAGCCATCACCATAGATAGGAGTTCCAGATTGGCCCGGTCTGGCCCCAATCCCACCGGTCTTCAGGACGCCGTTTTTTTCGCAGTTCTGATGAATGCTTCAGGAATTGACGAGACACGCTTTCGCAGCCTGTGCGATAAATTTGAAGTTTTGGACTTCGCCAGAGAGATGTTTAAATTGATCTTCTTTTTTTCTGATTACAATAAAGACGCATACACATAACGCACGACTATACAGACAAAGACCGGCAATGATTCTTCCACCTTACAAAATTTCTTACCGAAGCATACTCCTCGTTTGTGCCCTTCGTCTGTCGTTGAATCGGAAGCCCTCCTAGATTTTATTCGTTAGATTTGAGAATTGAAATGATCCAAGGTAATAAATATAGTGGACATATCCAGTTTCAAAGCGTACGTCTGGTAATGGCGTTCAAGAGACGTAAGAGCGTAAGACCTTTCCTCAACCCATGCAGCAATGCTGATAACTGTATATTACATATTTCAAAAAGGGAGGCGTCGGTGGTTGGAGGCGCCATCGACACGCGGTTCTCTTCTCTGATTGGATTCAGTCAGTCAGCTTACCTACTTTTGGACCATGACGGCTTTGACGAAGGCGCCTAACAATTATCAAACGACTACAGGTTCTCGTCCAATTGAGAACGTACGCTAGTTTGAATGCTTATTTGCCTGCACGCCGAACAAGTACCTCACCTAATTTCATGAAAATTTAGCCTCCAAGGAATCGTGTATGGGATATGGCAGGAATCACAGGATAATTAACATTGTTTCAGTTCTTTCCAGGCAACACACCAAAAAGACTAGCACAAAATGGCGTGCTTGACCAAGTATGAAGTATTACAGGTTTACGGCACGCCACATGACGAGACATCGATCTTATATAAAGCAAATATTTCGATGCCATTGTGGTATCATCCCAGCTACTAGTATACCGCGGCTAGCTCTAGGCATCGAGTGTACAAATGGCGTCACTGCTCCCTGTGCTTCTCCTGTTCGTCTGTGCAACGCTAGCCACCAATGCCGCCGGCGTCCGCGTCGGACTCACGCGCATCCACTCCGACCCCGACGTCACCGCGTCCCAGTTCGTGCGCGACGCCCTGCGCCGCGACATGCACCGGCACGCACGGTTCGGCCGGGAGCTCGCGTCGTCGGACCGCACGGTGTCCGCGCCCACCCGGAAGGACCTGCCCAACGGCGGGGAGTACATCATGACGCTGACCATCGGGACGCCGCCGCTGGCGTACGCGGCCATCGCGGATACCGGCAGCGACCTCATCTGGACGCAGTGCGCGCCCTGCGGCAAGCAGTGCTTCAAGCAGTCCGGGCGGCTGTACAACCCCTCGAGCTCGTCGACGTTCGGCGTGCTCCCATGCAACAACTCGCTGAGCATGTGCGCGGCGCTGGCCGGGGCGAGCCCGCCCCCCGGGTGCTCGTGCACGTACAACCAGACGTACGGGACCGGGTGGACGTCGGGCGTCCAGGGAGTGGAGACGTTCACGTTCGGCTCGACGCCGGCCAACCAGGTCCGGGTTCCCGGCATCTCCTTCGGTTGCAGCAACGCAAGCAGCGACGGCTGGAACGGCTCGGCCGGCCTCGTCGGGCTGGGCAGGGGCAGCCTGTCGCTCGTCTCGCAGCTCGGCGCCGGCAAGTTCTCGTACTGCCTCACGCCATTCCAGGACACCAACAGCACCAGCACGCTCCTCCTCGGGCCGTCGGCGGCGCTCAACGGCACGGACGTCCGTTCGACGCCATTCGTTGCCAGCCCATCGAAGGCGCCCATGAGCACGTACTACTACCTAAACCTGACGGGCATATCGGTCGGCACGACGGCTCTATCCATCCCTCCCAACGCATTCTCGCTGAGAACCGGCGGCACCGGAGGGCTCATCATCGATTCCGGCACGACGATCACGTCGCTAGTCAACGCAGCCTACCAGCAGGTCCGGGCCGCGGTTCAGTCCCTGGTGACGCTGCCGCTGATCGACGGGTCGGACGCCACGGGGCTCGACCTGTGCTTCGCGCTTTCGTCCCCGACGTCGACGCCGCCGGCCATGCCGAGCATGACGTTCCACTTCGACGGCGCGGACATGGCGCTGCCGGTGGACAACTACATGATCCTGGACTCCGGCGTGTGGTGCCTGGCCATACGGAACCAGACCGACGGCGCGATGAGCACGCTCGGCAACTACCAGCAGCAGAACGTGCACATACTCTACGACATTCAGAAGGGGATGCTGTCGTTTGCTCCAGCCAAGTGCAGCACGCTCTGACGAGTATATATGCGTACATGCATGTCTGCCTTCTTCGGTGCGTGTTAGTTGTATTATTGGTCAGTTTTGTGTAGTTGTTGCTTCGTTTCTTGTCTCGTTGATCGGTAGGGTATTCCGTTATTGGGACTTGGGGTACCCTGGAAACACTTGTAAAAACCGAAATCATACACATGGTTGGTAGATTGACTGTAATTTATATCACTGTGTTTTTTAAGTAGAGTATTGCTATACAACATTTGACTGTTTTTTAGAACAAAAACAGTCAGATTGATCTGGGGTGTTAGATCTCTATCCAACAGATCCACTCATACAAGCCCCCTCCAAAAAAAATGACCCTCCTCAAAAAAAAATGATCTAGGACGTTAGATCTCCATCTAACGGCTCAAAATCTGACTGTTTTTGTCCTCAAAAACAGTCGAATGTTGTATAGACACTCCCTTTTAAGTATAGGGAAGGCGCGCGCACACACATATGCATCCCAATGGTGACGGAGCCTAAACTCAAACTCTATAAGGTCAATTTTTTTGAAATCTTTATAGTTTTATATGTTTTATGTAACGCCCCCGTTTCTGGGAGGAACAGGGGCGCCACTAATCCACAACCACCCAGGAGTTTGGTTACAGACCGAACAAGTATCATACCTGCTTACAAACATTTAAGAAGAGTTAGCTTGATTGAAATAAGACCTAACAGTCAATTTTTACAAAATGGGCGTGCAAGCCCAAATATACTTACATTGCAGAAGAACCGCAAAAGCACCACAGGAAAGCCTGAGTGCGGTCGCAACCCTAACACGATATCTTGAAAAGCCTTCTTTTCTTCTGGTATCTGTGAAATTTTGCAAGTCTGAGTACTCCAACCCCGTACTCAGCAAATCACAAGGGAAACCCTAACTTACTATTTGCGCGGATCAGCAAAGGAAGAGAGTATACTTGGTTTATTACTTTGAGTGGATGCAGTTTTATTTGCAATCACTTTGATAAAACGGACCCAAAACTACTCCTCAAGATCTCAGGGGTTTTTCGTAAAAAGTTAATTAACCAACCTAAACAAGTTAAACATTTACAAAACTACTTAAGCTTCGCTGCTGGAATCACCCAAGTGACACAGCTCCATTAACCGGGAGCACGGCATATTCGAATACCATTTATTTGACTCTGCGAGTTTGCTCGACTTTACCCACACGATCCCTTAACTCCGCTAAAGAGTTAAGGAAGCCGAGTCGTTCTTTGCTCAATTCTTTATATAGGCTCTACCCGGTAGAATTCACTCGGGTCTGGCACAAAACAAAAGAAAACAAACGTCCGCTTCGAGTGAACTCTACCGTTGTTAGGCACCCGCAGCGCGGTCCACCTAACCACACGTCTTATCCTTCTCCTCTGCCACACCTGTAGAGTTTCAATCGAGTTGAGCAGCTACTAGACCAGTGTTGACAAGTCAACTCCTGTGGTTGAGCGGTCACTATGACATTTGCTCAGCGTAAGGGTTTCAATCATTATATTTTCACATGGCCCGTAATCTCGCTAGGTCCGCGACCTCAACCTAGGGTAAGCGGTGGGTGAAAGCCGTCTCGCGGCACCCCATAACACCCTTACCCTAACTTCAATCCTAGGGTAAAAGATGGGCCAAGACCGTCTCGCGGCTCTTCCCCAACCCTTACCCTACCTCGTGCACGCCGGCACTCTCCGCTCTAAGATACGGTGTCCCATACCACCCTACCTTAGAGTCGGGTTTTCCAAATTCTATTGGCCCGTAGCCACAGCCTTATTAGTGTAAAGACTTTGCATGATAATAATAACCTACGATTATCTAGATTACCAAGTAATTATTTCTAGGGTTACAAAGGCATGGCTACAAGTTTTTAACATGGCATTTGTCGGTGGTAGGTTTAATTACATATCATGTCATTCTAAACATTTTATTTTACTTTGAACTAATATTTCAGAACTAGCTTAATGCAAATAGCATAATAACATAGTTAATTGGCATGGGATACAACATGGTCAAGGACTTGTGACTTGCCGTGAATCTGGACGATCTCGGCTAGCTCGAACGTAGAAACACCTGGATCCTGAGACTGCACCTGGACTTCCGGGATCTCAGAAACTAGCGCAGACACATAAAATAAAATAAGTCCGGCTTGAGCCTAATCAAGCGAGGAAAAATAATCTATTTAAAAAGGAGTAAAATGCATAAATCCTCAAATTGAAATTTTAAAAATTTATCTGGGATGAATTTGTGGGAGTGGAGGCCAAAAATGGGTCCAGGATATTATTTGGAGCAAAGTAGTGAAATTTGGGAATTTTTAGAATTTTCTGTGATTTTCTAGGATTTTCTTTGAATTTCTAGATTTATGGAAATTGGAAAAAGTTGGAAAATCAGTTAGGAACAGTAACGGGCTGGCCCGGGGCAACAGCGCAGCCCGGGTGGGAGAACGGCCCACGCGGCGAGCAGCTCGCGCCCGAGCGTGAGGCGTGGCGCGGCTGAGCAGCCGCGAGGCCACGGTAGCTGCAGCGCGCACTCTGGGTGGACGGCCGATGTAAGACCCGGATTTTTCAATCCAAATCCACTGTGATTTTCTGCACTATTCCCTGGATCAGTAGATAGTGCTCACAGTTACAGTAATGAATATCAAAATACATATCATGCGGAAGCGTAAATATAATAGTAGACTTACTCATGGGCCGATTAGGCCGAAATCATGAAATTGCAGCAGCGGAAGAATGAAGCATACAGGTGGGACCTTCAGGACATGCCCACAGGTAGCCAACTGGAGGTTCGCGACCTAGCCCTTGACATCTTCATCTTCTCTGCCAGCTTGTCCAATCTTGTTGCTGAGGCGAGGTGATTTGATTCATGATTCTGAATTTTGTCGCAAAAGCGAGGGTGAGCACTCCGACCCTGTGCTCCGCGAGCCAATACACAGAATGCAAATAAATAGTATGCATGGCTTAACAAAGGAGAGGCTCGGGTTATTTTATTTGCCAAAAATCGCTTTCAGTAGCATTATTACTCTTATTTAATCAAAGTGTTATTATTGCTACCTGACTCCACACTACTATTGCCAAAATTGACTTAATCCACCGATATCATTCGCATTCAATCCTTTTCATCATTGATTCAAAACCATAATCCAATAATCAATCTCATTTTCTATTATCTATCACTAGCTAATCCACAAATATACCTCCATCGAAAATTCAATTTACCAAGATTATAATCCACTAATTGATATGAATTCCCCCAATCTTCTCAGAAATTCAATTCATCCCTCTAGTAATTGATCATCTCCTATTAACTCCCATTCTCACTAATATCTTCCAAGAATTTATATTAATCGTTAGTGTAGTAATCCAACAATTTACCTTTGCACTCCCTAATTCTCCAAAATCATTGAGTATACTTTCACCAAGAATATCATTGACCAAGTATACGATTCACTATTATATATATGCACCAAGAATATCACTAATCAAGAATTATACTCCAATACTTGTATTATTTCTCCAGATTCCTGAAAATTCAATTAGATCATTTATCTAGCCTATCTATTCAACTGGACCCCACTAATTTATTTCTGCCAGAACCCACACTATCATTTCTTATTCATGATCGACCTGAATCCACCAATACCTTTAAGTACATGCTACAAACATCCATCTCCTTTACTCACGACCATGTTTATTCCACCCATATTTTATTTTGTAAGAATAGAAATGCCACTACTTGAAATACAATACATAAAATTTCCTGAGACCTAGCAGCTTTGGAACAAAACATAATGTTCAAGGAATATTAACAAGATTTTCCATACATATGGCATCACACCATATGTCTAATATCACCATAATTTTTCCCATACTTATGGCATCACACCATATAACATCTTTCAGCGTTATAGCCGCTTAGCTTACCACTGGGACGACACCCAGGACAACTCAAATCAGGGCTTTCCGCTGCCCTCCATTTTTCCATTCCTATTTTTCAAACATTTTTAAATAGAACTATATCTAGTTAAGTTCCCATGTCCGCCCTTGACCGTGGGCACGGCTATTCGAATAGTTTTAGACTCTGCAGAGTTTGCACACTTTACCCACAAGAGATAAATCCACTCATTGCCCCACATGATTCCTTAGCCATGCGGTTGAGTAGACTATCACAGGACCTTTACAATGCATTTTTCCTAGCAGAGTTACGTCCGCTAAGGTTTCCACTTCTTTGAGTCGACCACCCTTCCAGAAGCCCCCTCTTGCGCCGTCACGTCGGAGGATGTGGCCACCCTCTACCCGCCCGTGGTCACACCGGCGCAACTCATACTAAGTCGATGCAAATTAGTTAGCCCTGCCTACACTTTGCCAGCTTGTGGTTGTACTTGTTGTACACTGGGAGGTCATCACAAGATTCAGTCCTTGTTGGTATCTGGGCGGTCTACCACTAACCCACTTTGTGCATCCACTGCACCACACATACACACCCTCGAACCATCCGCCCAGATAATTAAGCAAGTTGGGGGTTTTCAGAGTATAAAATAATCATACCAACATATATCAGTCATTACCACCATGACTGTCCAAACCAGTTTCACATGATTAAAAGTGATGCTTGGGCGTTCTCACGCCCATGAGTATCTAAGCAACACTAAGCATGGCATATAATTACGGACTTATTTTTGAAAGGTTACTATTGTAATTTTGCTAGGGCGACAAAGTTCACATAATCAAGTAATCCAAAGGATGTGTAATATTATTCAAGACAAGCAATTGGGCATATAACTAGAATCAATTAATCATGTATTTGCATATAAAATAACAGCATGCAATTTGATAATTTAAACCAAGGTAGTTTGCAGAAAATGTAGGTTCAACATGGTCAAAGTATTGACTCGCCTGGCGCGGTTTACCGCGATCTTGAGCTCGCTCACAGCTTTCTCTTGGGCTTCTGGTCTTTATCTTCGCTTCGCTCTTGATCACATCTGATCCTTTGATTCTTCAGGATTCCACTATCTAGCTACGCGCTAAATGACTGAATACAAATAAAGGCAAATAACTCAAAAGATCCAAATAAATCCAAATACTTTAAATGCCCGATTTACTTTAAATTATGCATTTATTATAGTTTGAGAATAGGAGGATGATTTGGCTTAGTGTGTTGCAAACACAGCAGTAGCTGGGTTTGAGTGAGAGAACGAGTTATCTGAATAGATTTACCGTGAGGGAAAATTTTAGGATAATAAGGGGTCATAAGTGAGGAAGTATCTACAGGGATTATTTACTTTGGAAAAGAAGTGGCCAAACATAGCCGATTGGAGAAAGACGAGGTTCGATCTTTTTATTAATGACCTCTTTTATTATTTTCGTATTTATCAAGGAAGTTCCATGAGTTAGGGTAGACCTATGTATCGAAGTTCGAGTCTGGCTGGGTATGTATTCCTTGTAACTCAGGTTATGGTAAAGGCAACCTGGATTGATGAATGAGATCTGTACTTATTCTATAAATCTTTTAGTCGAAGGTATTATAACATTTGGATATCTTTATTAAGTTTTTAGAATAATCTCTGATATAGGCTTTTACTTATTAATTAGATTAAGATAAATAGCAAGGGCTCATTATTTATTCTTATATGGTAACTAATTAGAATTTAAATCTCTAATAATCCCATTATCATATTTTATGTATCTTCATTCATAGCTAGGCTAAATTTAAGTTGAATTAGGATCCACTCATATGGGTCCTAACTTGTTATATATACAATTATGCTTAATACTATTATGCACTAAAGCTAGTGTCAAGATTTAATTAGTTGTACCATTATCATTTTATTTGCACCTTTGTTATTATTAAGCTTAGTTTTATATATATTTTTTAATTTTTATTTATCTAGCAAAGCTTGGCATACAAGGTAATATTTCATAATTTCTATTTGCTAAAATATATCACTGAGGTTTGGTTAAGGTGGCATGACAAATATTGGGCATATATGTTTACATGCTAATTAAGGGCCAACTTTATTAAATATATACATTTATCCCAAGGCTGCTTCTCCTAATTAACGCCTTAATATGTAACTGGATTTGCAATGTAAACATTAAAGTTACACTAATTATTTATCATGACAACTAATCCGAATTTAAATCGTACATACCAGGCAATAACTAATCCATGATTAGATATTTATTAAGCTCCTGTATATTCTAATAAATTTTGTACCTTCTATGGATGTATGTTTTAATTAGAATTTATTAACTTGGACTATACGCTAAACCACATTTCATTATTGCCTTTAATTGTTAATTAGATCCCAATTAAAAATTTAAACCACATTAGTTGCTCATGCTGTAAATACTCAATATAAATTGTTGAGTAACCTTATTTTACATCCTAACTAAATTTATTATATTCCCTAGGTTATTTCCCAATTTTTCCTTAGTCTTTACTAACTATCATGAGGTTCAAAACATGTAATAAAACAAAATGTAGAATGGGTTGGTCGGTGGGATCGATCCCGGGACCTCACATCGCGGGTGGTAGGTGACAGGCGCTAGTGACCACGTGGGCTGCAGCCATTTAGTGATATCTGAGGGGAATCAATTTAGAAGAGGAGTGACAGTTTGCTGTGGCCAAGCAGAGGAAGAATAGAGGAGGCATCGGGCGGAGCTCGGCCAACGGCGTCGCCGGCGGGTGACGGCCGGGGAGGCGCCGGAGACCGCTGAAATGGAACCTCCCCGAGGCGGGGATGCCACTGGGGGTGACGGCCCTGGCTATGAGGCTCGGTGGCAGGCCTGCGGCGGTGGAGAGCGGACGGCCGAGAGGGTGTGGAAAGGGGGCGACGGCGCCGGAGGGGGAGGAGAGGGGAGCCGAGTTGCGCAGGAGCATGAGGGGGCTCCGGGAAGTCTCACCTTGCGGTTATTCGAACCGGAGGGGGTTTGAGGCGGGCCGGCGGCGTGAGGCGGGGTCGGGCGGCGATGGCGCATGGTGCGGGCGGCGTACAGGCGGCGTCAGCTTCGGCCGGCGGTGGGGTGAGCTTCGGTGTACCGAGGAGACGCTCTCACCGCATGGAATTGGCCTGAGGTCGACCGAGGTGGAGGCGGCGGGAATGGCGACGGCCGGCCGAAGATGAAGGAGGAGCGGGCGTGACACACTCGGGTGGTAATTTCTCAATTAAACATGTCGGGGGGGCGGTGGACACTCGGGCGCACGCCGTGGCGTGGCCAATCTGTGGAGGGGAAGGCCGGAGTGACCGAACGGCGTGAAGTGGCGGCGGTGGCGCGCTTGCTCACGGCGGAGGGAAAAGAGGAAGGGGAAGGAGGAGAGGTGGCGCAGAGCCTCTTATGGTCACGGGTTAGCTGTCGAGACCGTGGGCGGTGCAGACAAAAATCGTGGGCGACAGCAGTGAGGTGCGGCGCATGGCTGCCACGAGGCGGAGGAGAGCTGCGCGCAGCAGAAGAAAAAGGAGAGCGGGCGCACGGGAGAAGAAAGAGAGGGAGGGGAGGCGCTGGCAATCGGGGCCCCTGGCCAGAGAGAGGGGGCGCGGGTGGAGGCGGGACCCGTGCGGTCGGAGTGAAGCGCTGGGAGAGTTGGGCCGGGCCGGGGGTGGTGGCCGGCCGGCTGCATCTCTCTCTCTTTTTTTTGAATATCCAATCTTTGGTTGTGCATGCTAATTAAATTATGAAAAGGAATATTCTTTCTGATTTCATTTTATTAATTTAAAATGGGGATTCAAGACTTTGGTAATTTGAATTCACGACCTATAATGTCATTTTACATCATCACTATTTGTATTTTATTCATTCACTTTTTGTTGCTATTTATGTCACTATTTTCAAAATGAGATTTTCTATTTTTACTTAGATTTCTCTCTTCTTATACTGGATCATCTTTTCAGATTCGTATTTAAAATTTTGAATTTCCATTATTTGTATATTTCCGCTTGCTCCAAATTTTGGAATTTCAACCAAAATTTTAGAACACACCATAAAGATCCAAATCCAAGTAGAATATATTGCAAAAACATTTCAAAAGCTCCACATTTTCAAATGTTGAATTTTCGGGATGTTACAGCCGACGCGTGGAGGACGCGGACGGCGGCGATGCGATGGAGCGGCGGATCAGATCGTCTGACTCGAGTGGGATCGAACGGCCACGGAACGAGGCCATCCGAGGGCTGAGGCCAGACGGCAACGGCGGTGCGGACGACGGAGATGCGTCCACGTCGGGGGGGGGTGTCGTCTTCAACCTCCTGCCGCTACAGGGCTTCGGGGCAGAGGGAAAACGACGACGACCGCCCGAGCACGAGGACGATCGCCGCGATGACCCGAGGACGAGGGATAGCTTGAGTGCGGGGGTTCCATTTTGGGGCTTAGGGGGCAGAGGGGATTACCGGTGGCGGCTGGCGGCAGAAGAGAAGGTTTGGGCTTTGTGGCGGCGCAGATGCCCACCGGCGGCTCTCTGGCGAATTGAGGAGTGATTTCACGGTCTATGGGGCTCGAGGCTCACAATGGTGGTGACGAGAACGGCGGGGAAGCGCCTGGTGAGGCTGTCCACGGGAAGGTCTCCTTGGCCGGCAGCGAACTTCGATGCTAGGGCCCCACAGGTCCGCTCCTGGCCGGAGAAGTGCATCAAAGAGGTCAGTGGACAGAGGGAATGCTCTGGGCAAGGAGAATTGAGAAATGGAGGGAAGGGGAAGAAAAGAGGCTCACGGGGTTGCCGCGCAGGGAGGCGGCGGCGGCGAGGAGGCGATGAAACTTCAATCGGTTGCATGAGGAGGCTCTGGAGTGGCAGGAGGCCAAAGAGGGTGGTGGGAGGCACAGGAAGCAAGGGAAGTGAGGAGTGGGGTGGGGTTTTAAACCACAGGCGGAGGAGGATCCGAGGAGAGGGGAAATGGGCATGGCGCCGCTGGTCATGAGAGGATGGGGCGACGCCTGGCGCGGAAGGAAAACTTCGATGGGGCCACTGCACAGCGTAAAGCGAGGCGTAAGAGGGAGCAGTGGCGGCGGTCGGGGCGAGTGCGTCCGCGGGAGAGGGAGGGAGGCAGCGACTGACAGGTGGGGTCGGGGAGAGAAGTGGCGACGCGTGGCACGGGAGGCGTCGCCGGTTTCGGACTGAGCGACGTTGGCGTGACGCAAGCGGGGGCGAAACCAGGGGCGTGAGGGCGCGGGCGCAATGCGCAGCGCGCCGCGCGTGCGCGAAGGAGAAGGCGGAGAGGGAGCGGGGCGCCAACGGGGAGGGGAAAAAGAAGGAGGCGCCGGGGAAAAGAGAAAGCGGAAAAAGGGGCGGGGCGCCAAGGAGAAGAGGAAAACGGAAGCGCCAAAAGAAGAAAGCAGCTTTCGGGAGGACTTTCCAAAAAGAGAAAGTCGCGAAAAATCACTAAAAAATTCAAGAAAAAGGCTCAAAAATTTTGAAATTTTTAGGGGTGTTTCATTTTATTACAGATATCAATAGTATTTAGTTTATTTTGCAAAAAAACCTATGAGGTTGTTTGATCCCACAGGGCACATCGTGCCACCGCCACTGTTTGAATGCATGTGTTCCTACTGAACATCTAAGTAAATAAGACATACCGTGTCGATCTCGTGGATCAAAACCAAATGGGTGAAAGCGGTGATAGAATTAATCTTATTTTTTATATGTTCTATTATTTTAGGAGAGCTTATATTTCGTATTTAGGAAGTATTTGTTATAGATACTATGTTGGTTTAGAATCTCTTTAGAATCTATGGAGTATTTATCAAATACGAATAGTTATTTGCTCTGAATAAAAGATCATCAGTTTTAGTTTTGAGAGAGAGAAAGAACAATAAAAGAAAAAGGGAAACGGCAGCACATGTGTTCAACTTCTTCGCTACGGTGGTATATTCTGGTCTTCTCTCCAGCATCGCATGACGCGTGAAGACTGCAGAAGACAACAGAGCAGAGGCGGTGTTTTGTCCATCGCGTCAAGGCGCTGTCGCAGGGTCAACGTCGGGAGCGCGTCACGTAGGGTGGACGGGGACCAGCGCAGAGGCGGAGGCAGAAATTAGATACAGAAAAGGCAATATAGAAATAAGTAGAGTAGAACTAATGAATCATGCAGAATTTATCGATCCAATAGTCACATATCAGAGTGGGTACTCTGCTAACATATGTTGATATGGGCCCTCTGAAATATAAAATCTTCGAGCTTCATCATGTTAATCTTCTAAGATTTGAACACGTTTACCAGGGTCTCTCTCAAATCTAGTAGCTACAATTAGTTGATGCTCGGTAGCCTCGGCTTCTAATGGTGCAGCAGCAATACTACTCTGATTATTAGGATTTTCCACATCATGTTCATTAGGAGTTTCCCCTTCCACGTTAAGAGTTTCCACTTCCACGTTACTCTGACAGCCTCGACTTCTAATGGCTTCAATACAATTAGCACTTGAACCAACAGCGCACTACTGTCGTCTGCTGCTAGGGCAGTTCCTTCATGTATTGATCTATGACTATAAGATAGCCTTCCCTCTATATTAGCCTCTGCATATGCAGATCAATCGACAGGTTTAAGTAACATGCAAAGACTCGGTGATGCTACATATCCTTGTGGGTTTCTTAATCGTCAAGTGCATCACATTATCCACTAGCCTGCCAACTAGAACACCTAGGGTTAAGGGGATTTAGGGAGTCTTACGATCGCCGATGAACGCCATGAGCGAAGACCCGTGCCTGCGTGATGCAGGCATGAGGAAGAGTCGGTAAAGACCGCAGAGGCGTCGGTGTCCGGGTAATCGCCGGCGATGTCCTGTAGCAGCGGCGGCGACGGTCTTCCCGTTGCTTAACAGCGCGTAGGAGATCGGGTCCTTAGGGTTTTGTTCGGAATTTCTGACTCTCAAGCGAACCGTCGTCGTCGGGAGAGGCCGGAACCCTTCCTTTATATTGCGCTGTTGCAACAGGGGACCGTAACCATGAGTTGGTTAGGTACCCCCGATCAGGGCGCTGAAAAATAGGGATGTGGGTTTCCCCACGTCTCCCTCGTCTCGGCCGTTTGGCCTGAGATCAATATCCAACATTCTCCCCCTTGATCGTAAGGCTAAACATCATAAGCCCTCTCTCAATAAAAGTTCACACCAAAGTAATGCTTCACAACAGTCAATTAAGTACCGCTGGACATCAGTACTTATAGTGCTCCCTTCTATATCGATCGGATAACATAATACTTCATAGGAGTTGGTTACTTTATGTGGTCCTCTTATTCCAGGATCACAGGCTCTCCAATAGACCCATGCCGACAACATGATCACGAAAAGTATTTGGTGGTAAGCCTTTTGTGAGCGGATCCGCAAGCATAAATTTAGTTCCAATATGCTCAACCTTAATTGTTTGATCCTGGACTCTATCTTTCACAACATGATACTTTATGTCAATGTGCTTGGCAGCTGCACTCGACTTGTTGTTACTTAAATAGAAAACTACGGGTTGATTGTCGCAGTACAAAATGAGTGGTCTAGAAATGCTGTCTACCACTCTCAATCCCGGGATAAAGTTCTTAAGCCATACAGCCTGCCCGGTAGCCTCATAACATGCCACAAATTCAGCTGCATTGTCGACGATGCGATAAGTGTTTGCTTTACACTTTTCCATGAAATTGCTGCTCTGCGAGGTGAAAATATAACTGATGTGGACTTCTTAGTGTCTTTACACCCGCAAAATCAGCATCGAATAACCGACAACCTCAAGGTTATCGCATTTTCTATATGTGAGCATGTGACCTTTAGTGCCTTGCATATAGCGCAGACTTTCTTAATGACTTTCCGGTGGTCGGTCCTGGATTTGATTGATATCGCCAAACATCCGGTAACAAAAGCTAAATCAAGGCGCGTACATACTTGAGCATACATAATACTTCCGACAGCAGAAGCGTAAGGTATAGTCTTCATCTGATCAGATTCATAGTCATTCTTTGGGCATTGAAATTTCCCAAACTTATCGCCCTTAACAATAGGAGCAGGCGAGGCAGAGCATTTATGCATATTGTACCTCTTTAGTACTCTGTCAATGTATGCCTTTTGTGATAAACCTAATGTTCCTTTGGACCTATCTCGGTGAATTTCAATACCAAGAACATAAGATGCTTCACCAAGATCCTTCATGTCAAAGTTGGACGAGAGAAATCTTTTAGTTTCCCGCAGCATGTCCACATTGCTACTGGCCAATAATATATCGTCCACATAAAGAATTAAGAAGGTGTAATTGCTCCCCCTGAACTTAACATATGTACAATTATCAACATCATTCTCCTTAAATCCAAATTTCCTTATGACTTCATCAAACTTAAGGTACCATTGCCTAGAAGCTTGCTTCAGGCCATATATGGATTTCCTTAGCTTGCATCCCAAATGTTTCTCACCTTCCACAACAAAACCTTCCGGTTGTGTCATATAAACGTCCTCATACAAGTCTCCATTCAGGAATGCAGTCTTAACGTCCATTTGGTGCAACTCTAAATCAAAATGTCTTTGTGGCGCCATTATGATTCTAAATGAATCTTTGGTTGAGACAGGCGAAAAGGTTTCATTATAGTCAATGCCTTCTCTCTGTGTAAACCCTTTCGCTACAAGTCTCGCCTTAAACCTTTCGACATTCCCTTTGGAGTCACGTTTTGTTTTGTAGACCCATTTGCAGCCTACTGTTTTGGCTCCATTAGGAATTTCCACTAAGTCCCATACACCATTATCGCCCATAGACTTAATTTCATCTTTCATGGCGTCTAGCCACTTAGAAGAATCCTTACTCTTCATAGCTTCCTTATAAGAGCTAGGATCATCCACCTTCCCAAGATCATCTTCATTCAAGTAAACCTCATAATCACTTGGGATAGCAGATCTCCTCACTCGTTCTGATCTCCTGACAGGTTCATTAGCAGGCTCATTAGGCTGCTCATTAATTGTCACAGAGGGCTATGAAGGCTCATCATTAGGTACTGCACTTGTATTTTCAGAGCCCCCAATAGAAGGAGTAGCCACAGAATTAACTGGAGATGCAACAGGAGTTGCAACTACAGGATCAACTGTGGGCACAACCATTTGGGGCATAGGAAAATCAGTATGTCGGATTAGCAGTGAAGCAACATAAATCCGCTTCTCCTCAAGATCAATTTTCCTAGGCTCCAAGTCACCACTGATGCCATCATTTTCCAAGAACACAGCATGCCTTGTTTCTACAAATTTTGTGGTACGATCTGGACAATAGAATCGGTACCCTTTAGACCTGTCAGGGTAGCCAATAAAATGACAACTTACAGTTTTGGGGTCTAATTTCCCAATTTGTGGGTTAAACAATTTAGCTTCAGCTGCACAACCCCACACATGGAGGTAGTTCAAACTTGGTTTTCTCCCAATCCATAATTCATAAGGTGTTTTAGGCACTGATTTACTGGGAACCCGATTGAGTATATGTTCAGTGGTCTTTAATGCTTCCATCCATAACTTTACTGGTAAAGTGGAGTAACTCAACATACTTCGAACCATGTCCATAAGTGTGTGGTTTCTTCTTTCTGCTACTCCATTTTGCTGGGGATCACCAGGCATTGAGTAGTGGGCGACTATACCATTTTCTTGTAGGAACCTGGCAAAAGGACCAGGAATCTGCCCATAAGTTGCGTATCGCCCATAATACTCTCCCCCACGATCCGAGCGCACTACTTTAATCTTAGATTGTGCTGATTTTCAACTTCAGCCTTAAATATCTTAAATTTATCAAGTGCTTCTGATCTTTCTTTAATAGGATAGATATAGCCATAACGTGAGTAATCATTAGTGAACGTAATGAAAGAATTATAACCATCCACTGATGTCACAGGGAAAGGACCACATATGTCAGTATGAATTAATTACAAAATCCCTGTGCTTCGAGTAGCACCTTTCTTTATTTGCTTTACATACTTACCTTTGATACAATCAAGGCAATGATCATCCGAATCATTAAAGTCTAAAGGGTGGAGAATTTCATCTTTAATGAGACGTTCAATTCTCCCCCTCGAAATGTGGCATAAACGACAGTGCCACAATTTCGACGAAGTTTCATCAATTCGCTTGCGCTTTTTATTCACATCACATATATTCATGGATATAGGAGAATCTTGCAGGGATAACATATAAAGCTTGTCGTGTCGGATGGCACGACCAACATTATCATTATTAAAATAAATCAAACACATTCCATGTCCAAAATTACAAGAATATCCATCATTATCTAATAATGAAATGGAAATTAAGTTTCTTCTCATCGAGGGAACATAAAGAACATCATTAAGTTTCATTACAAAGCCATTATTCAAAACTAAAGAAACTGATCCAATAGCTTCAATTTTGGCTTCCATCCCATTAGCCACTCTTAGGCTTCTTTCCCCTCTGAGACTTCTTAACATATGGAATCACTGCAAGGAATTCATAACGTGCACAGTGGCACCAGAATCAATCCACCAAGAATTTATAGGAAAATCAGCATAAAATGCTTCATCAACAAAAGTAATTTCATAAGTACCTTTCTTGGCGAGCCATTTCAGCCATCCAGGACAATCATCTTTGAAATGGTCCTTTGACTGACAAAAGTAACACTCATCATTTTTCTTCTGTCCATTTGAGCTCCCAGGACCTGAAGCATTTTTAGGCGCCTTAGGATGTTGTGGGTGCTGTGGCTTCTGTTGCTTCTGATAAGGGAGTAGGTTTACTCCTTCTTTCCCTTTCCTTTGTAGCCACCTCTATTTCTAGAGGGACCAGATTTATTTGAGGAGCCGACTTGATTCACAAAATCAGTAGCCCCCTTAGCCTTGAGCCTCTCTTCCTCCTGTGAAACATTAGCGATCAACTTGCTCATGGTCCACTTGTCCTTAATGGTGTTATAGTTCACCTTGAAAGTTTCAAATTGTTTAGGAAGAGACATCATAATGTAATGGACAACGAAACCATCAGAAATTGCCATGTCCATTGTCTTAAGTCTGGCAGCAATATTGATTATGGTCATAATGTGCTCACGGACATTTCCAGTACCATTGTACTTAGTGTTCATGAGCCTGTGCATCAGTGTGGTAGCATAAACCTTAGAGAACCCCTTAAAGTGATCCTCGATGGAGGACAAATAGTCCTTCACCCTTTCCTTTTCAGGGATTGCTCCCCTTATGGCTTCACTGATGGAGTTCTTCATTACAGCAAGTGAAACGCGGTTAGACCACTCCCACTTCTCAGCATTAGTTTTATACTCCTTCATTTTGTCATCAAAATTGTCCTCCCTTCCGTAGGAGCGACAGGCTCATCGAACCTGAACGCGTAATCCAGATCCAAGAGCTGAAAAGTCGTCATAAGTGTAAACTTCCATTTCTGAAAGTTACTACCATTAAGTGGCTCAATAACATTAACTTGAGCAGAAACAGAAGCAGCTGAAAAAATTTAAAATTTACATTAGGAAAATGCATAATTAATTTGCACGAAAGTTAACCTTACGTTGGTATGATTAACAACATGCTCATAAGAATTTTTCGCATCACCGTTGGGCAGAAGCGAAAAATTTAACATAATTTATGGCATGCAATTACAATTAACGTTGGTCAAAGAGTAATAGCATGGCAAAATTAAACATAATAAAATAAACATAATTGATAACATGCAATTGCAATTGATGTTGGTTAAAGAGTAATAGCATGTAAAACTAAATACAGCCCTCCAATTGAATTTCCCGTTGGGTCCATTCAATTAGGGGCAGAACATTACGCAGCAGAAAAGGGCATAATAATTTTCAGCAGCTTAGCAACATTATCCGTTAATAATTTCATGAGTGACATCAAATAATCATTAATTAAACATGAGATAAACCATAAATACATGAAATATATATACTAAAAATAAAACCTAACAACCTGAAATATACACCATAATATTTCATTTATATATACACATGAAATACATAAGATTATGGCTGCTGGGCCCAAAAATAAAATTAGCCCAAAAAACACATTCATGACCCACCAAAAAATGCCGCACAGGCTGCCAAAAAAAACCGGCCCAAAACTTTCCTTAGCACAGCCCAAAAGAAAATCTCCCGCACGGGAGAAAAACCCGCACGGGCCGAAAAACGGCGCAGCCCGGTTCGCTCCCATGGAGCCCAAAGCAGGCCGGCCCAAAAACGCGACTCCTCATCTCGGCCGTGGATCCGATCGGACGGTGGAGATCGCGCGCGCTGCCGGTATAAAAGGGTAAAAACCCTAACCCTAACCACACTTCATCCATTTTCCACGCGCAAAAACCGGAGCACAGGCGGCGGCGGGCGCGCGACTGGCGGTGTGCGCGCGGCACGCGGAGGAGCGGTGCGGAAAGGGGGTTAGCGGCGGCGGCGCCAGTGGAGCAAGCGGCGCAGCGGCATTAGGAGGCGAGGCGCCAACGGAGGCGCGCAGCGCGCGCCACCGGAAGTGGCGGTAGATCCCGCGGCGGTGGGGCGGCAGCGTCGCGCGCATAAAGGGTGGCGCGGTGCGGCGGCGGCGAGCGGCAGCCCGCTCGCAAGGGCGACGCCATGGCATCGGCAGCCGGCGGCGACGACGCGGAGCGCTCCGGGAGGCGGCGGCGGGCAGCGGCCCTAAGCGGTGGCGGCCCTAAGGCGGCGCGCCCGAGGCGCGCGGCGGCGGCGCGGAAGACCTCCCTTGCCGTGGCGGCGCCGTAAGGCCTCCTTGCCGATCCAATTATTTTTTTTGGTTTCATCATGATTTGTCATTCTAGGGTTCGGGGATTCAACATAAACCGGGGGAAAAATTTTTTAGAGTTTGCATTATTTGATTCCCCTCCTTCTTCCATGCTACCCGAGGCATTAAAACAAGTACATTGCTAGGGTTCCAGGGAAACTAGCGTGGCTCTGATACCAAATGTGGGTTTCTTAATCGTCAAGTGCATCACATAATCCACTAGCCTGCCAACTAGAACACCTAGGGTTAAGGGGATTTAGGGAGTCTTACGATCGCCGATGAACGCCATGAGCGAAGACCCGTGCCTGCGTGATGAAGGCGTGAGGAAGAGTCGGTGAAGACCGCAGAGGCGTCGGTGTCCGGGTAATCGCCGGCGATGTCCTGTAGCAGCAGCGGTGACGGTCTTCCCGTTGCTTAACAGCGCGTAGGAGATCGGGTCCTTAGGGTTTTGTTCGGAATTTCTGACTCTCAAGCGAACCGTCGTCGTCGGGAGAGGCCGGAACCCTTCCTTTATATTGCGTTGTTGCAACGGGGGACCGTAACCATGAGTTGGTTAGGTACCCCGATCAGGGCGCTGAAAAATAGGGACGTGGGTTTCCCCACGTCTCCCTCGTCTCGGCCGTTTGGCCTGAGATCAATATCCAACAATCCTACATGCTGATTGGGCTTTATTTTGTCGAGGTTAAAGGTCAATTCGGAGCTTGCAGTGAAGCAAATTTTGATGTACGCTTCTATAATGCAATTATGATGGAAATGTCCAAACTATACTGTACATTGATTAATGCAGAAGGTTTTACCTCTATAATTGCCTTGATGCACTTCACTTCTTCCTTCACCTCTGCTGTTGAACTGTATGCACCTTGAACATTCTGCTGCTCGACATACCACATGATTACATACCACCAGAGACTATAATCTAAAAAAGATACCACATTCCTCATGCTTCTGAAGCCCGATCACAACTAAGGAACTTTGGATGACAAACAGGCAATTGGAATTGTTTTCCTTATTTGAAACTAAGGATATACTTCCATTCTTCATGCTAAGTCGGAAATGTAACGTGGAAGGTTGGGGGTGCCAGGCCCCCCGGCCCCCCTCTCTCCGCCACTCGACCAGCGGGTCCCACCGGTGAAAAGCGAAGAATCAAGGAAAATTCCAAGGAACGGACAGCCTCGCTCCACTGGAAAATCGAAAGGGCCTGGCAGAAGATCGCGCGTGTTGCATAGTCTGGTTCCTCGCCGGCCATTCTGTATAGCATCGCGTGCGACCCTGCCGCGACGGTGACGGCGCACCCGTCGACCGCCCGTCGCGGCGTTTGCTGCAGGGAGCCCATCTCAATGGCGGCGCTGTGGTGCTGCGCTGTGTACGGCGGCCGAAGCAGAGCCTCATCCGCGGCGGCGCGGATTCTCTGACTTACAGGAGGTAAGTCACGGGTAACTTTTCCCTTGCCCGATGCCATCCATTCAGCATCCAACGGCTGACCAACGGCGAGCGCGACCATCTCCTGGGGCGTGAACCCCTTGCGCGCGAAGAGGACAGTCATGGCGCGCACGGACATGTTGGTGCGGGGGAGGTTCCCCTCGACGTCGCGGGCATCGGAGCGGCGTGCGTCGCGGCGGCCGAGCGCGACGGGGAAGCGCGACCCGCCGAGGATCCCCACGAGGTCACGCGCGCCAGCACGAGGATGTCGGCACAGAGAGAGCGATCGCGGCGGCGGTCTCGAGCGGCGGCGTCGGCGCCCGGGAGGAGAGGTTGATCTCGCGCGCTCCGGGACCGGTCGGAGGAGAGCGGGAGACGAGCACGGAGGCGTCGCGGCCGGAGATGAAGCGATCGTGGAAGAAGAGGCGCGGCGTGCCAACCGCCGTGGGCGGGTTGACGCGCCGGCGAGGCAACGGATAAGCGCGCCCATGGGAGGAAGCTTTAGAGTGCGAGAGTGGAGGTGGTGGCGGCGTTGACGCCGTCGCCCGCGCCGCGGAGATCAACCTCTCTCCCGGGACGCCGACGCCGCGTCGCCGCGCCAAGCGGCGCTCGAGACCGCCGCCCTTGCACCGTCTCTGTGCCGACATCTCGCTGGCGCGCGCGCGACCTCGTGGGGATCCTCGGCGTCCGCACTTCCTCGTCGCGCTTGGCGCCGTGATGCGTGCCGCCCGACTCCGCGTCAACCCGTCCACGGCGGTTGGCACGCTGCGCCTCTTCTTCCACGATCGTTTGCGTCTCGGCTGCGACGCCTCCGTACTCGTCTCCCGCTCTCCTCCGACCGGTCCCAGGCGCGCGCGAGATCAACCTCTCCCTCCCGGACGCCGACGCTCGCCGCCGCGCAAGGCGGCGCTGAGACCGCGCCTCGCACCGTCTCTGTGCCGACATCTCGCGCTGGCGCGTGCGACCTCGTGGGGATCCTCGGCGGTCGCGCTTCCCGTCGTCTTTGGGCCGCGCGCGCGCGCCGCTCCGACACCCGCGACGTCGAGGGGAACCTCCCCCGCACCAACATGTCAGCGCGCCATGACGGTCCTCTTCCGCGCAAGGGGTTCACGCCGCAGGAGATGGTCGCGCTCGCCGTTGGATGCTGAATGGATGGCATCGGGCAAGGGAAAAGTTACCCGTGACTTACCTCCTGTAAGTCAGAGAATCCGCGCCGCATCCGCGGACAATGGTGGGTAATACGGCGGTGCCGGCGAGAACGTTTCCTCACACTTGATAGCCCTACGATTCTACGAAATCAAGCAGCCGCTGCCGCCGCCGCCGCCTATATATGGCATGGCCTAGATACGTCCAAGTAGTTTTCGGTCCACATTGGTAAGCCCATATAAAGTTTTGGATGCATATGTCCGAATGCCGAGAAGGTCAAAAGCCCATTACGAGCCCTACGCACAGCCAGTTCTCACCCAGTATTGCACTAACAGACACCATTTAACGACAAAAACCACATATTAACGATAACAAATACATTTAGACTGGAGTATCTTGATTAAGATACAATAAAGCATCCTTTATAAATTATTACAATCATTTCTGTACTCGTAGGGAGTGTTGGCGGAGCGGCCCTCACTATGGCCCCTTCGGCCCACCATACATGGTTTCAAACGTATGTATGTGTAGACAAAAGATAGATTCAGTCAGGGCATAGCAAAGGAAAATAATATATACTCATAGCAGAAAATCCTTCAAAGAAAGTATTTATGTAAAATATTCTCTCATAGCTATAAATATGATTCGTAGGGTACCATGGAGGGAGAAGAGGATTTGAGAAAAGGAATTGTAAGGCTACCGAGCATCACCATATCTATTCTACTCCTTTTTCCACACTTGAATCTTATACTTTATGCACCTTTTTCAGGCCCTCCAAAGCTCCGCTATGTGCTATTTAGCGCGTAACCACAATAGGAAGAATCATTAAAGGTCTTTCAGAACACATAATAATCGACACACATTTAATGCAATTGTAGTTACACACGTACACTCGCAGTGTTTTTAATTTGGGTTTGGGAAAAACTTTGTATCCCTCATGATGTTATGTGTGAGACGACTGCCTACCAGACATAGGTCTCACTCGTTCTCAATGGGTTGTGTAGTTGTGTATAATGGATACCCCAAAGAACAGCAAAATATTCAAAAATAAAACCTGTTCAAAATTCCACAAACGGGACACGGAATATATGCAGTTCAACAAGCAAACAAGAAATCGATATGACTGCCATAGCATATATTGATCTAATTAAAAAAGAACAGATATGACTACATGAGATTATTCATGATCTCCATAATCCACGAGCTCAAACCAATACAGGTCCTACCATCATAGAAAGTCCATGCAAACATATTCATGTGACTCACGTTTGGTATCCTGACCTCTTGTCTTTCATCATTCTTTGCCTTTTACCTCTTCCTCGCTCGTCCACGGGCACCTTGTCGCCGACTTCTTCCACGTCCACGCCCACCTTTTCCCCGACGTCCCACTCCTAGCCAGTTACGCACATGCTGAGAACCAGTTGGTCCGGCATTATGATTTTTCATGAGCAACAGCTTGTGTTCTTCCGCCCCCTAACAACGCAGAATTCAGCTCGGAATACTTCTCATAGTTTGCAGCCCTAAACTTCTGATCGAGTTTAAGGTAAACTAGCAGCGAAAGTGCGGCGACACATCGCGCTAGCTACCAAGTGAACCAAATTAAAAGAGCCGACAATTTATTGGACGCTTTTCACGAGAAATCAAGGGTCCACACGTATTTTCGCAAAAAGCGAATGGGTTTTCAAAAGAAACAAGGACCTGTACGTAATAACAGGAAAACCACAGGGTTTTATCTTGCAAAAGGATAGTCTCTCTGAAAAATTTAAGGACCTATACGTAATTCAAAAAAGACAGGTTTTTTTTTCAAATTCAAGGACCTGTACGTGATTTCAAAACAGTCAGAGGGCCTATTTGCAAAGAAGCTGACATGGGACTATTGGGTGGAATGTAGATAAAGTCATGTCTATCATTTCCTTCTTAATCTCTTTCTCACATAGTTTAATTTGAGAGACTATGCGACGGAAAGCTAAATCATATCCAGTCATGGACTCGAAGTCCTAGACAGTGGTGGTTCTAGAATAAAAATAACGTGGGAACCTCATGTTCTATATATACACTTATCAACGTATCTATCAATAATAAAGAAGATAGTTACGTGTTCTAAATTTTATAACATCAACTAACTTTATGACAAAGTTTAATGATCCATAATCATAACATTTATCAGACAATTTATCAAAATCAAGAAACCCACTATTAGTGAAGGATTTAGGATGAATCTAAGAACAAAAGATGGTTAGCATTGGCAAAAAAAGAACATATGGCCCCATTACCTACAAAATAGATAACAAAAACAATAAATAAGAGTTTAATTAAAAGAATTACAGAATAATCGAATAAAGTAAAGCAAATAACATTTTATAGTTGGTTTCAGAGACTTCTCAACTTCTAGAAGCAATCTATTATATAATCATTGGAGAACGAAACCCAGGAGGTAGGAGCTTAGGATGAACTATCGGCCCATCTCCTATTGTAGAGGAATGGAGATTGCATGGGGAACAAAGTCGGGAAGGTAAGGTGTCTGGGACTCTAGGGCGTTGGTGCACAAAAGTCGTAAAGAGCCACTCAGTGGCGGCTGGGTCGTGCCCACATGTGACTGTGCCCTCGCCTAGTTGCCCGTTGGCCTAGGCACTAGCCTGGGCGGTTGGGCCGCATGCTGGCCTGGGCCACAGGGGCACGGGAGAAGGCCTATAGGAGAAGTTCTGGGCTACGTGCTGACCGGGGTCGCTTGGCTATAAATTATGGGGGACATTGGTTTCAGTCATGTAGAGGCACGCTGTGTAAAATTAGGCTCCGAGTGAGAAAAATTAAAATCAGCCCGGGGCCAATGCCCCCACATAACTCTTAGTGCATCCACCCCTGATTCGGACTGTAGGGTACTCCCACGGCGCCATACCCCGCCATCGTCTCTAACACCGCCGGCACACTGATGCCAACAGCTGAGCAGAACAGAGATGGCCGCGCAGGCGAGGACGAGGAACACTACCTCCAATGTCCCGACGCAGTGCGCCGGGTGTGCCACCTTGAGCGTGATCCCAATCGCAAACGTCGCAACCAGAACAGTGACCACACCGATAATGAGGACGACTTCAGGCAGTCTACCCATGCCTACCAGCTACTAGCTAAGCTAGCTAAACACCGATTGATTCACTCTCCCTCTACTTATACAGCGGCTTACTGCATGTGTCAATCAATGTGTGTGTGCATGTGTGAGATGATGAGAAGCCTTACAAGCAGTGACGGATCCAGAATAAAAATAACACGCGGATCTCATGCTCTATATATGTACTTATTAATGTATCCATCAATAACATAGTAGATGGGAATATGTTCTAAATTTTGTAACATCAACTAACTTCATGATAAAGTTCAATGATTCATAACCATAACTATTTGTCAGATAACTTATCAAAATCAAGAAACCAACTATCAGTGAAGGATCTAAGATGAATCTGGGAATAAAAAATGGTTAGCATCGGCAAAAAAAACATTTGGCCCTATTACCTACAAAATAGATAACAAAAATAATAAATGAAGAAAAAGTTCAAGTAAAATAATTACAGAATATCAAATAAAGTGAAATAAATTACATTTTATAGTTGGTTTCAACGACTTCTCAAGTTCTAGAAGCGACCTATTATAGAATCATTGGGGAATGAAACCTAGGAGGCAGGAGCCCAGGACGAACTATCGTTGGCTCGTCGTCCGCTGTAGAGGAATGGAGATTGTGTGGGGTACAAAACCAGGAAGGTAAGGCGTCTAGGACTCTAGGGGTATTGGTGAACAAAAGTCATGAAGAGCCACTCGCTGATGGCTTAGCCGTGCCGTCGCCTGACTGCCTGCTGGCCTAGGCACTAGTGATGAGGACATCACTAGCAAACACACTACATCATCTACTTCAAGTGTTAAACCCATTGGACCAATGACAAGAGCTAGAGCAAAACAAATGCAACAAGAGGTGAATTTTTTCCTTAGTACTTACTCTTGTACTCATGAGAATTTGTTGCTACCTAGTGCTTTTATTTTATGTGTTCTTAGATTTGACGAAAAGTTAATAGATGAAAAAGAAGCTTTAGAGAAACGGGAAGCATAGCCACAGAAGATCGCGTGGCCACAGAAGATCATTATGAATATAATGTAAGCGTATATGTCATCAAAGCTACAAAAGATCGCATGATCACAGAAGATCAACATGAAGCAATGTAAGCGCATATGTCAACATTGCCACAAAGGATCGCGTAGCCACAGAAGATCAACGCAAGATGACGTCATCGCATGTGTCACAAGTACTGTAGCATCACTGTAGCAACCGACCTAAACACCCTATAAATAGGGGGTACCCCCTCCATGTGATACATAAGTTGATGATTGAGTTTGTTTTGGTAGAACACTTGTTCCTCTTGTGTGTGAGTTATTTCCACCACTAATAGGGATTGGGTGTTAATTCTGAGTTGCCACTCCGTTGTTCTTGTGATTCCCTGGAATTGCTTGAACGTGTCTGCTCCACGATAGTGAGTAGACGAAGGCCGTAGCGTGTGGTTGAGTAATTTGAGTGCTGCAGGTTGCTGTATAGAGACAGTGGTTGGCGCATCAATTGCTAGGTTGCATGGGCTAGTTATCCATAATCCTACGTCGTGAAGATCGGGCCACCCCATCTTCCCGCATCAGCTGGTATCAGAGCTCAAGGTTGACACGGTAGGATTTTACCCTTAGCTACTATATTTGTTGTTTTCTTTCCTATCCAAAAAAAAGCCACCCAAAAATATTATTCTTTACCGTAGTTTCAATTGAAAATTTTGGTGAGTTTTGCTAGGTTTTGATCCATTAGAACCTTACTTACTTGCTGAGCCAAAATCTTTGTTTGCGTTGCTTTCTTTGAGCCAATCTGTTCGATAAAAAAAATTGTTGTTGAGTTGCGCATAAATCTGAAATTGTGCAACTTGGTCATCAGAGATTCACTTATATTCCTTTGAGAACCTCCATCTATCCTTTGTGGAAGCTTTGGTCCTATTCAAAGACTAGCTTTTGAGTATTGCTAGGGCTTTTGCACACTTTGTATCAGTCTTGAATTTTGAAACTGAATTATTGGATATCTTGTGAGATCTTGATATATTTGCTGACCTTGGTGTGAAAGAAAAGCAAAGAGGAAATAGTACAAAACAAAAGAAAAAAAAGAGAAGTAAGAAAGAAAAGAAAGAAGTACCGTGGTCAGTATTTTATCAAGCATAAAATTCCATTTAAAGTTCAGTACAGTTTGTGTGCAAATCTATAGCCTGTTTACCTCAATTGCAATCAAGCTAGCGTCTTTCCATAACTTGTGCAAAACGAGCTGTTTTGTTCTTCACTTATTCCTGGTGTTACAACTCATTCCTTGGTTGCATTAAGTTCCATTATCTTTGTGCGTGAGTTGCGTATAATCTTCACTTTATATCTTGAGGTTGGCAACTAGGCTTTGGATTTCTAGTTTGGATTATTACTTATCATTACAATATCTAGAATTTCAATTGCATAGGATTATTCTAACTCTCCAAGCTCCACATATAGCCATTGTCTAATTATAGCACTTGGGCCTTGAATTACTCAACTCATCACCTACACCCGCTCATCGCTACTAGAGTACAGGCATTTCACCAATCCATCAAGCATTCATAAGAACTTCGGTAAGCAAGGAGTGAGGGAGTGAATTACCCATAAATAATACCTATTTCTGCTGTATTTGCTTTCACTAACCATGTCAGGAACGGGAGGACAACCAATGTATGTCACGCATACGGATCTAGAAAAGCTCACAAATGATTTCAATGAACAATTGAATGAAAACATGAGCATACTCCGAAAAGAAATCATTTCAGAGGTAGGTTCAGAATTGCGAAAGCAATTAGCCGACCTTCATCATGGCACACAAAGTGATCCTAGTGTGCATGGTGGTGAGGAAATTGACGAGACCGATGAGGAGGCCGTTGCACGGTTAACACGAGAGGCTCAATCTCGAAGAAACCGTGCTGCTACAGCTGCAGTAAGACCACCACAACCCGGTCACGGAGGAGACGGCCTTGGAAGAGGTCGCGGGCAAGCAGAAGGCACACCACAAGGAGGCAGCTTTGCTGCCCCCTTCCGCCTACACCGTGACGATGCTTATTGTCGAGGGCGCCGTGATGATGACCACCCCCAAGAGGAGAAATTTGGAAAACTCAAGTTCACCATTCCCAAATTTGAAGGTAATTCTAATCCTGATGAATATTTAACATGGGAATTGAAGGTTGAGAAGATATTTAGGATACACAACTATTCGGAGGAGAAGAAGCTCGCGATGGCCGCCTTGGAGTTTGATGGCTATGCTCTCATTTGGTGGGAGCAAGTGCAAAATCAACGAGAAGAACATGGCGAACCACCAATTGCAACATGGGCCGCGATGAAGAGAGAAATGAGAGCAAGGTTTATACCTAGTCATTATAAATGTGAATTATTCGATAAATTGCAAAGTTTAAGACAGGGTACAAGCACTGTGGAGGAATACTACAAAGAGATGGAGAAAGCCATGATTCGGGCACGTGTTCATGAAGATGAAGAGCAAACCATAGCACGCTTTTTGTTTGGCCTAAACAAAAACATCAAGCGTATTGTGGTTTACCAACCATATAGGAACATGGTGGAGTTAGTGCATCAAGCACAAAAGGCAGAGAAACAACTACTGGAGGATGCCAAGGCCACAAAACCACCATCTTTCAACTTGCGAACCCCATCAAATGCTCCTAAAGCTCGATTTAGCTTGGGAAGAGGTACATCTTCATCTAGTGATTCCTTTACTACCAATGCGCCTTCCTCCTCCAATGCCAAAACAGCCCCTTCATCAACTGTGAAAAAGCCCATAGCATCATCAACGTCTTGATGGGCTCCACATCCAAAGCAGCGCCATCCAATGCTTCAAATGCTTGGGTCGTGGACACATCTCTAGGGAATGTCCAAACAACCGAGCAATGATTGTCACGAGAAGATGGTGGATATGACTCGCTAGTGAAGAAGAAGTTCAAGAGATTAGTGAAGATCCAACAAAAAATGGAGATGCCCTTCAAGATGAGGAAGAATATGACGGATGCACATATGAAACCGGGACCGCACTTGTTGTCACTAAAGTTCTTAGTGTGCAAGTCAAGGAAGATGAGCATCCACAGAGATTCAACCTTTTTCAAACACAAGCCAAGGTAAATGACAAGGTAATCAAACTAATCATTGATGGTGATAGTTGTCATAATCTTGCTAGCATGGAATTGTGTGACAAGCTAGGTTTGAAATTGCTAAAACACCCTCACCCATATCATGTCCAATGGTTCAGTGATTGTGGAAGTGTCAAGGTACAACATATGGTTAATGTTACATTCAAAATTCATGATTACGTTGATACTGTTTCTTGTGATGTTGTACCTATGTTGTATGCCATTTACTTTTAGGACGACCTTGGCAATATGATCGTAGTGTTATGCATGACGGACGCACTAATACCTACACATTTAAAATTGAAGGTCGAACTAAGAAATTATTTCCCATGACACCTAATCAAATACTAGCTCAGAACATGCAAAAGAAGGTGGAAGTTAAGGTAGAAAGTGAAAAGCTAAAATTGAAAGGGAAAAATGAAGAAAAGAAGTTAGTCATGATCACAAACAAAATTGATAAAAAAGAAATGGGACAAAATCTTGAGTTGATGCATATTGTTCTCATTTACAAGGATACTTTAATTTCAACTAAAGACATAACATCCCTTCCTAGTGCCATTTCTAAAGTTTTGCAGGCATTTAAAGACGTGTTTCCTGAAGAAATCCCTGCAGGATTGCCTCCCATAAGAGGTATTGAGCACCAAATTGATCTCATTCCTGGTGCATCATTACTCAACCGTCCACCTTACCGTACCAATCCAGAAGAAACAAAGGAGATTCAACGCCAAGTACAAGGACTTCTTGAGAAAGGGTATGTACGTGAAAGAAAGGGTATGTACGTGAAAGACTTAGTCCTTGTGCTGTTCCTGTCATTTTAGTTCCTAAAAAAGATGGATCATGGAGAATGTGTGTTGATTGTCATGCCATTAATAATATAACTGTTAGATATCGTCATCCCATCCCTAGGCTTGATGATATGTTAGATGAACTTAGTGGCTCTACTATATTTTCTAAAATTGATTTGAAAAGTGGATATCATCAAATAAGAGTAAAACTTGGAGATGAATGGAAAACAGCATTTAAAACAAAATTTAGCTTGTATGAATGGTTGGTTATGCCATTTGGTTTGACTAATGCGCCTAGTACATTTATGAGATTAATGAATCATGTCTTGAGAGCATTTATTGGAAAATTTGTTGTTGTATATTTTGATGACATCCTCATATATAGCAAATCCATGGAAGAACATGTTGAACATCTAAAGCAAGTCTTAGAAGTGCTAAGAAAGGAACAACTTTATGCTAATATTGAGAAGTGCACTTTTTTGTAACAATAAGGTTATATTTCTAGGCTTTGTAATTTCCAGTCAAGGAGTTGAGGTAGATGAATTAAAAATTGAAGCAATTGAAAATTGGCCCACTCCTCTAAATGTTAGCCAAGTTAGGAGTTTTCATGGATTAGCTGGATTCTATCGTCGCTTTGTCAAGGACTTTAGCACCATTGCTACCCCACTTAATGAATTAACTAAGAAAGGTGCTCCTTTTCAATGGGGTGAATCACAAGAAAAATCATTTGAAGAATTAAAGAAATGTTTGACTGAAGCACCATTACTTGCATTACCTGACTTTACTAAAACTTTTGAAATTGAATGTGATGCTAGTGGAGTTGGTATTGGTGGTGTATTAATGCAAGAAGGAAAACCAATTGCATATTTTAGCGAGAAATTAGGACATGCACAATTGAACTATCCTGTTTATCACAAAGAATTATATGCTTTGGTTCGTGTACTTGAAACATGGCAACATTATCTTTGGCCCAAAGAATTTGTTATACATTCTGATCATGAAGCATTAAAATACTTGAAAGGGCAATCAAAATTGAATCGTAGGCATGCTAGATGGGTAGAGTTCATAGAAACCTTTCCATATGTAATTAAACATAAGAAAGGAAAAGACAACGTTGTTGCTGATGCTTTGTCACGCAAACATGCAATGTTAACTCAATTAGAAGTAAATGTCCCTAGGTTAGAAAGTTTAAAAGAAATGTATGCCAAAGATAGAGAATTTTCACATGCAATGTTAACTCAATTAGAAGTAAATGTCCCTGGGTTAGAAAGTTTAAAAGAAATGTATGCCAAAGATAGAGAATTTTCAGAACCATACTCGCATTGTAATGATGGAAAAGGATGGGATAAATACCATGTGCATGATGGATTCTTATTTTATACTAATAAACTCTGTGTTCCGGAGTCGTCTGTCCGTTTGTTGTTGTTGCAGGAGTCTCATGCAAGAGGATTAATGGGACACTTTGGTAGGGAGAAGACATATACCCTACTCGCTGACCATTTTTATTGGCCCAAAATGAGAAGAGACGTCGCACGATTCGTGCAACGATGCATCACATGCCACAAAGCTAAGTCCAAATTAAACCCTCATGGATTATATACTCCTCTTCCAGTACCTAATGCACCTTGGGAAGACATTAGTATGGATTTTGTTCTAGGATTACCAAGAACTAAGAGGGGGAGGGATTCAGTATTTGTGGTAGTTGATAGATTTTCAAAAATGGCACATTTTATACTATGTCATAAAAGCGATGATGCTTCCCACATAGCTGATTTATTTTTCAGGGAAATCGTGAGGCTTCATGGAGTGCCAAGGACAGTTGTTTCTGACCGTGATGTCAAGTTTATGAGTTATTTTTGGAAAACATTATGGGCCAAACTTGGGATAAAATTGTTATTCTCTACAACTTGTCACCCACAAACCGATGGTCAGACAGAAGTAGTGAACCGCACCTTATCCACCTTATTGCGGACAATGATAAAGAAGAATATCAAAGAGTGGGAAGAGTGTTTACCGCATGTGGAGTTCGCATATAACAGGGCGGTATATTCTACTACACAACTCAGTCCATTTGAAGTGGTGTATGGATTCAAACCCATCACTCCACTTGATTTGCTGCCTTTACCCCCATCAAGAACGTGCTAATATCGAAGCATCCAAGCGTGCTGAATATGTCAAGAAAATCCATACCAAAACAAAGGAAGAAATAGATAAGAAAGCACAATACTACGCAGCAAAGGCCAATAAACTCAAGAAAAAAATATTGTTTGAACCTGGTGACTTAGTTTGGTTACATCTTCGCAAGGAGCGGTTTCCAGAAAAACGTAAATCCAAAATGTTCCCTAGAGGAGATGGCCCATTTAGGGTGCTTGAAAATATCAACGACAATGCCTACAAAATTAAACTCCCGGGAGATGACTACGGGGTAAGCACTACTTTTAAAGTTTCAGACTTATCTCCTTTCTTTGGTTTTCAAGAAGCAGAGTCAAGGATGACTCCTTCTCAAGAGGGGGAGGATGATGAGGACATCACTAGCAAACACACTACATCATCTACTTCAAGTGTTAAACCCATTGGACCAATGACAAGAGCTAGAGCAAAACAAATGCAACAAGAGGTGAATCTTTTCCTTTGTAATTACTCTTGTACTCATGAGAATTTGTTGCTACCTAGTGCTTCTATTTTATGTGTTCTTAGATTTGAGGAAAAGTTAATAGATGGAAAAGAAGCTTTAGAGAAAGGGGAAGCATAGCCACAGAAGATCACGTGGCCACAGAAGATCATTATGAATATAATGTAAGCGTATATGCCATCAAAGCTACAAAAGATTGCATGATCACAGAAGATCAACATGAAGCGATGTAAGCGCATATGTCAACATTGCCACAAAGGATCGCGTAGCCACAGAAGATCAACGCAAGATGACGTCATCGCATATGTCACAAGTACTGTAGCATCACTGTAGCAACCGACCTAAACACCCTATAAATAGGGGGGTACCCCCTCCATGTGATACATAAGTTGATGATTGAGTTTGTTTTGGTAGAACACTTGTTCCTCTTGTGTGTGAGTTATTTCCACCACTAATAGGGATTGGGTGTTAATTCTGAGTTGCCACTCCGTTGTTCTTGTGATTCCCTGGAATTGCTTGAACGTGTCTGCTCCACGATAGTGAGTAGACGAAGGTCGTAGCGTGTGGTTGAGTAATTTGAGTGCTGCAGGTTGCTGTATAGAGACAGTGGTTGGTCGTATCAATTGCTAGGTTGCACGGGCTAGTTATCCATAATCCTACGTCGTGAAGATCGGGCCACCCCATCTTCCCGCATCAATGACCAGTGAACTGGTCGTAACTACAGTGTTTTTTTATGGTCGTTGCTACAGTGTCTGCTCGATACTCGATAATCGTAGACTTTACTGCTCGATACTCGATAGTCGTAAACTCTACTGGTCGGTACTCGATACTCAATAGTTGTAGATTTTACTAGTCATACTCGGTAGTCGGAGATTTTTCAGGTCAATAGTCGAATGCTTTGCGGTCGATGGTCGTAGACTTTGTGGACTGCTGTCATAGTCGTAGACTTTGCAGTCTTACTGTTATAGTCGTAGGCTTCACAATCTTGCTATCATTGTCATAGACTTTGCAAGTTTTGTCATCATAGTTGTAGACTTTGCGGACTGCTATTGTTGTCTTCGAGTTTAGTCGAAGACTTCATTGTCAATTCGAGTGCTTCATTCTTGTAATCTTCGAGTACCTCGAGTACTTGTATTGGGCATGTGGTTAGCTAGTCAGTGCGTGGTGGTCGTTGCTGCAATACCGGATAGGTACTTGGTGATCGGTGAATAGTGTTCAAAGGGACAATACTTAAAGGTTTTGATACTTGAAAGTTGGGAGTACTCGGTAGTCAGAAGGACTTAGATCTCTATAGCGATGCTTGTTATTCCTGAGTGTTTTTAGTGTAGCGATAGTATTTCCCGAGTACTTGTGGTTTTTTAGTACTCGTTGAGTTAGCGGTCATAATGAGCTGTCTGGAGCTATTTTGTGGAAAGCGATGGAATGTGTGGTCATGGATGATTTTGTTCTTGTCTACGGATAGACAAGAGTGGTGTGAGTGTGTGTGCTGATGATGATCAAGTTGTGGAGAATTTATGCCAGAAGAAAGTTTCTTTGGTCTTCACATATGTAAGTGAGCGTGGAGACGATCATGGTCGGTGGCAAGGAGGATCGGAACTAGGAAGGGGTAATCTGAGGTCCCGGTGGTCAAGGATATAACGAGGTGGTCGGGCTCACACTGGAGCACGTGATGATGCATGAAGAAGCTACAAGAGGTGTGGTTCTAGAGGATTCGATACGGGAGTTGATGGTGCGTGATGCAGATACAGGAGGTGCTGTCTTGGAAACTTTGTCATGTGTTGAGTTAGGAGTTATAGATGGAGTCCATAACTTAGAAAAGGTAGAGTTTGGTTAAAACCCGTGTTCAGAAGAGTTTTGGATCCCTTAGTTTTCGTAAGAGATTAAATGTTGTGTTTGTGTTTGAATCAGACACGATTGGGACGTTAACCTATAAATATAGGGAGAGGCTAAAGGCTAAGGTGACTAGTTTTTAAGGACTTTCGTTAAGAGAGCTTTTAAAGGTGCCATGAGGGCACTTTTGTAGTGAAGAACATGATACAGATATAATAGATCAAATATATTCTAAAAAAGTTAGCTGGTGTCGACGGTGTGTTTTGTGAACATCGTTTTCTTGTGGTTTCGGGATGTTATCATTCGAGCGATCGATGTGTTTGGTCGGCTAAAGTCTTCGAGCGATCAATGTGTTTGATCGGCTGAAATTTTCGAGCGAAGGGAGATTTCGACTAGTGCAAAGGTGTCAAAAAACAGAGTCAATCATTCACCCTCTTCTAATTGTGCCATACGTTCCTATAATTTGACCCATGGTTCAATTGGTCTGTTCGAAAAACTTATACTTGAAGATATGGGTTCAATTGGTCTGTTCGAAAAAGTGCTTAATATTACTCGGCAAAGTCGAACTACAACATAGGTCGCAATCGTGCAACTGTTTCGATATGGTGTTTATAAGGTCAACGAGCCTTCATCAAACTAACCAACGAAAAACGCAGACATAGGACGGCATGGCGTCCATAGCTCTAACTCTCCTCATGTTTGCACTCATCGGCGTCCTCACGCCGAGAAGTTTCGCTAATGACCATGGCTTCCGCGCCACCCTCACTCGCATCCACCGACACTCCGGCAACTACCCCGCCGCGGTACGCCGTGACACACACCGCCTCGCGTTCCTCTCCTATGCGGCGGGCGGCGGGCCCACGAACTCCACCCTTGGCCTCAAGACACTTGTCGAGAACGGCGCAGGGGCGTACCACATGAGCCTGTCCATCGGCACGCCGCCGCTCACCTTCCCGGCCATTGTCGACACCGGCAGCGACCTCATCTGGACGCAGTGCACGCCGTGCACCGCATGCTTTGCGCAGCCCACGCCGCTGTACGACCCAGCGGGTTCCTCCACCTACTCCATGCTCCCGTGCACGAGCCCGCTCTGCCAGTCCCTGCCAAGCGCCTTCCGCGAGTGCAACGCCACCGGCTGCGTCTACGACTACCGCTACATCGTCGGCTTCACCGCCGGCCACCTCGCCACCGAGACGCTCACCCTCGGCAACGCCTCGTTCCCCAACGTCGCCTTCGGGTGCAGCACGGCCAACGGCGGGGACATGGACAACACGTCGGGCATCGTGGGGCTCGGGCGCAGCCCGCTGTCCCTCGTGTCACAGCTCGGCGTCGGCCGGTTCTCGTACTGCCTCCGCAACTACTCGGCCGCGGGCGCCAGCCCGATACTGTTCGGCTTTCTGGCCAACGTGACAGGCGACAACGTCCAGTCCACGCCTTTCGTGCAAAACCCGGCAGTGCGAGGTGCCTCGTACTACTACGTCAACCTCACCGGCGTCACGGTCGGTGCGACCGACCTCCCAGTCACGAGCAGCACGTTCGGCTTCACGCGTACCGGCTCGGGCGGGGTGATCGTGGACTCCGGCGCGACGCTCACGTACCTCGCCGAAGAGGGCTACGCGATGGTGAAGCGGGCGTTCTTGTCGCAGATGGCCAACCTGACGAGGGTGAGCGGCGCGCGCTTCGACTTCGACCTGTGCTTCGCGGCCGGCGACAACGTCGACGTGCCCGTGCCGAGGCTGGTGCTGCGCTTTGAGTCCGGCGCGGAGTACGCCGTGCCGCGGCAGAACTACTTCGACGCCGTGGACAAGCAAGGCCGCGTGGCATGCTTGCTGGTTCTCCCGACGAGGGGCGTGTCCATCATCGGCAACGTGATGCAGATGGACCTGCACGTGCTCTACGATCTCGACGGCGAGGTGTTCTCCTTCGCGCCGGCAGATTGTGCTAGCGTTTGAACTTTGCACAGACGACTGAATTTTTTTTTATCTTTTAGTCATCTTAAATTGTATTCTCAATCACTTGAAATGTGATTTTTTGAATGAGGAGCTGCAATTTTAGGTGATTGAGAGTGAAACTTCAGTTGCACTCTGAATCACTTAAAGTTGCAGGTGATTTTTTTGCAAGGAGCTGTAGTTTCAGTTGATTAAGAGTGCAATTTCAGGTGACTAAGAGATAAAAAAAATTTAATCGCATGTGCAATAGTAAAACTATTGAACGTTTTATCTTAACAGCATCTCGAAAGGTCAGCATGTGGAGTGAGGGACTCCATACATCTAAATTAGGTCCCTTGCTCTGCCAAAATAAATGTTGGACGATGCTACTGTAAATATATGTTGGTTTGATCTCGTTGTTCATCGTTGGCTTTTTCTTGCTGACTGGGAGTCTGGGTTTAATATGGAGGCGTGATGTCTGATGTTGTACGTCCTTTGCACCGTGTCTTGAGTCTCTTGACTATGCTCCCAACTGACGTGCAACTCTTAGTTCTAAGCAAGTTATTCAAGGAGTAGGTACTGTGGTCTGTTTCATTGACCTATGACAGAATGACAGCTTTCTTATCCATAACGGAGTGACGTTGCATTCCCTAATGAAGATACTAGTTTTTAGTAGCCACTTGCTAGCTCTACAGTATTTTTGATGCAATCATGCACATCATGCTTAGCAAAGCATGAACGCGAATAGATTATATCTTAAATCTGGTGATTAGTTCATCATACTACGTACGGAACGGTAATGTCTGACAGGCACTGCAAGCTGAAATTGGTCAATGGATGCATCGACCCATCCCAAAGTCCCCAACTGCTAGGACTTTGCGTTCGGTTTTTTCGGTTTATATAGTTCGGTAAATACGGTTTGATCGGTAAATACGGTTTTAGTATTTCGGGAAATACGGTATTTTTAGAATACGGTGTGGTATCGGTAAATACCATTTTATTTCGGTACGGTATCGGTTAATACCAATTTTACCAAACTTTGCGCGAATTGCTAAACGTTAACTCTCCATTCTACAATCAAAAATTGAATAGAGCATTATATAGCAGTGGCAGACCGCAGACGGCAGTCGGACAGCTCAGTAGCTCACAGAGTCACATCGACAGCAATCAACCAATCACAGCATCAATGCATGTGCATCACTTCACTTCACACTTTCACAGTATTCACAATTTCACAGCAGATGAGCAGAACACCAACACTAGAACTCTAGAAGTCTAGAACAACCGTACAGGCAGCACACAGCAGCACACCTCACACAGTCACACATTCACAGCATCAGTGCATCACTTCACTTCACAGTATTCACAGCAGAACCAGAACACTAGAACAGCAGTACATAACAGCACACAGACACAAGAGACGCCCGGACAGGAGTCACAGGACAGCAGCAGTACTGCAGTAGCACATAATGACATAAAAACATCCATACATATTACATAATACATAAAAGCACAAAGATGGCATCAAGCGATCTCAAGTCGCGGCAAAGAGCACTCGAGCCTCCAGCAGAAGAGCTAGCGAGAGCAGCAAATAAAGAGAACATTTTGGTTCTAGAAACTCGAGCAAAGAACACAAATGAAACCAAAGAAGCATTGCAAAGACATAAACCATTGGTTAGTTCTTTTAAACAGAATTTTCATTGGAGTTTTGTGGCCGGGAAACACATACATTAGACAGTCTAATTTTGAAATAATAACAAAAGCATCAAACATGATCCGAGGAGTGGACACTTGCTGTTGGAGTTGGATCTAGGCCTGACATTTCAATGCCTTCATAACATGAAAATTAAGCTAATTAGTTGAAGCAGCTATTAATATCCAATTTGCTATCACTTATAAGTAGAAATATATTGCATATATTATAGTAGTATAGTACATTCTTCAAATTTACACAAATCCGCTAAATCGACTTCCACATTGATGTGTTTTGAAGAACGCAACCAATCTTGTGCACATATAAGCATTGGGGTGTGAATGGAGTCAAGGAGCTTCTAAAATCATCAAGAACATGACCACTAGTACTAAAAGCTGATTCAGAAGCAACAATTGATATAGGGATTGCTAATATATCACGGGCCATGCGTGAGAGGATTGGAAAACGAGGTGAGTTGTACTTCCGCCAAGAGAGAATATTAAAGTTATGATCATCATCTTCTATATATTCAGCAAGGTACTTATCTAATTCAAATTTGCCACCACCTTCACTAGAAACTTTCATTCTCTTATTATATAAAGACCTCATAAAATTTGTAGATGCACTTGAATGCTCAGTGCCACTAGTATTTTGTGTATCTAATGTTACTTGTCTATCACCTTGGTTTTCATCCGGAGAGTACATCTTCTTGAATTCTTCAAAAAGATCTAACAATGCCCGGTTTACTTTATCCCATATCTTTGCACCTTTAATATGCCCTTGAAGAAATCAGATTGCTTAGTCCTTGCACAAATATTAAAAAAAACAAAGTGAGTGATCATTGGTTAATAAAAACATCCATACATTGACTCAGATTAACTGATTACGAATTACTTGTACCTAGGATCAAGAATTGCAGCAATAAAAATTAAGTTGTTCATCTTCTCAGGATCCCCCCAATATTTATCAAATTTTTTCCTTCATCTTAATAGCTATGTCTTTGAAGGTAGTATCATCACTATCATCACGTTGACTCCAATCAGACAACAAATAATTTATACCAGCAATATCTTCGAAGAAAGTGTTGGAAGTAATATACTGAGTGCCAGAAACTTTTTTTGTGTGGTCAAAGAAATGCTTTAAGAAGGCTTTGAAATCTTTCGCATACACCCAATCATCATATGTTGGAACCCCATCCACACCCAACTCAGCCTTATAGGAAGGGTCCTGAAGTTCAAGCCGCTCAAATGTCTTCTCAAAACCCACGACAGTCTCTAACATAAGATAAATCGAGTTCCATCTAGTGCACACATCGAGAAACCACCTAAGTTGTAATGCTACGGGGGTATGAACTTCTTAAGTTGGCTTGGATGGCGTAGATATCACTAGACCAACAATCCCTGAATGGCTGAGGTTACCCTATCTTTTTCATACAAAATTATAACAGTATGGCATTGCAGTGTTGTATCAAAATATGAGATAAATAAAACTGTACTACTAGACTAGCTTATAAGCTACCGCAACGCTAAACTAAGCCCAAATTAAGCGCGCCAAGCTTTTTCTTTTTTGCAATTTTGCCATACACATACAAATCAGAAAAGTTCATTAATGGGTTAAGACCATCATTCCGAAAACTAATGGGATATGATTGGCCCTCGTTATCGGTTCATCATTTCGCCCTCGAATAGCCCAAGTGGAGCCACCGAGTTAGAGCATGAAATATCTATCGGATGCGACGAACGGCCCCAGCAGATCCATAACTGCAGTGCATATAAACATTCTCGCTCTCTTTAAAAAACGAAAGCCTCTGAATAATCGGTTTATCCTGAATTCCCGATCGATCGACCATGATCACGCATGCCAGCTGCTGTCCGAAAATGTAGCTGGCAGCTAGAGTGCTGATTGAGTGGCACATCATCATGCAGAACCAATCTCCGAGTGTCAATTATAAAGCATAAAAAGATTAAGAGTTTACTTGGAACCCATGAATTTCATAGAAATTTTATAGGATTTCACAGGAGCAGGAATTAAAAAATTTCCCACACTCCAATGAAGCCTAAGATCTGTATGTACGTAAGGAAAAGGACCAGATTTTCTTTTTTTTCCCCTCCATTTTTAGAAAATATGTCCTTTTTCTTTTTTTCATGTACATTGCAATACAGTACTGAAATATATTTTCAAAGTAGTGCGTTTTGCCATCATGACATAGGTGGAATAATGCGGAACCCTCTAGACTATATAGTTTTCTCGTCTTGTTTCATAACAGAAGGTGTACATCTGATTTATCTATGTTTTCTCTTGTTTGCCCACATTTATCAAATATTCTCTCTTGCATTTATAACAAACACTCTTACTAACTATTCTCATTTCTATTTCTAAGGTATTTATAAGCGAGTGTAGTATACTTATTTTACCTTGTCATTCTCTTTTATCTTACGACTTTATTAGTCCTTGTGTCACCCACTCAACATATGCTTTATAACTTCACATGGGAATAGTATTTTTGATAAAGGCACAATTTCAGAACATAAAATAACTAAATAAATCAATAAAGATCACAAAAGTCATAGGTAGCCGAGTACATGGCGGAAAAATGATATTTGGTGCCGTTTCCTATTGGACATTTTCTGGCTGCATGATGATACTTCAAGTCCACCTTTTTTTAATGAGAGTTACTAGGACACGATATGTTGGAAGCATTCTGATGGTATACCCTCTTGCGCCACCGCTCCCCTCTCCCTCTCTTCTTCTACTCCGGCACCGGCCGTCGCCCTCCTCGCCTTCTCCAGCGTCGGCTGCAGCTCGCGCTCCTCCCCCAGCCACCTCCTCCACCACGGTGGTAGGCAGCGACCCCGCAGCCTCGCCATGCCACCCTCTCCCCCTTCCCCGTCGTCCCCACTCCGCCTAATCTAAAATTCACCGCGCCACCATGCCGCCCTCTAGGACCACACACCGCCCTCCGCTGCCACCAAACACCCTCCACCGCTGCCTACCACCGGGCCACCGTCTTCCTAGCTTCCCTCTATGTCCAGGAGGCCACGGTGAACCCGCTGGGAAAAGTGACGGTGGTGTCCCTCTCGCCGGAGCTCGAGCGTAAGAGAGCTAGATCGCCGGAGACGAAACTATACTATCAAATTGCAACAAACGGTATATCATTTTCTAGTTTTTCTCTTTTTTAATTTCTCTGATATCTAGTGCTATTTTCAAGATTTGTAGATCGCTTTATCTTTTGTTAAGATCAAATTCCTTCACTTTTGGATTTGGGAAAAAAGTGATGGAAAAGGCAAAATTGGTGGAGTTGGGGGAAATGCTCGCACGCTTGCTGAGAAGGAAAAGCGACGGCAGGGAAAAGTGGCAGCCATCGAATGTCTGAGGATTACTACCTGCCAAATCTTTTCTCCCGAGAACGACCTCGAATGAATAAATAAACCTTTTCCTTGATTCTTTTTATGCATCAGTCATCAAGAAACATTGAGATTTGCAGATCTCGGACAAATCGTAATTCAATCTTCTTATCATCAAGGTAGACTTGGAAAGATTTGTTTGACTTCGAATTTTATAAAAATGTAAGGTCTTTGAAATATGAAATTTTTTCGCTATTATTACATGAATTATACTGTTTTCTATTAAATTGTTAAAGAAAATGTGACATTTGTACGTACCAATTGCCAAACAGGCTATTAAGAAACCAGTATTTAGATGAAGCTAAGCCCCAATAAAGCTTGGCCTGGGTGGTAGAACATTAGAACTAGAACTAAATCAACAAACACCACCGTAATTTCCAAATAACCATGTGAGTCTCTAGGGGAAATCCAGTAATTTATAAAAGGAATAATTCTACTTCATTCAACTATCGTGTTTGCTCTGCGTAAGTTATCTTATACTTTTGGCTTTTAGTTTCTAGTTTCTAACATCTTGATTTCGTTTTAATTTGGCTTTTTTGTTTTTCTTTTTTTTTTTTTCGTATTCATTTGCATTGTCTATGATGAGAGAACCTATTTTTTTCATTTTTAAACTTTTTAAATTTAATTACGCTGAGAAAGCTTACAGCAGCTATAACGAAAAAGTCTCAAGCACTGCCAAATAAGCCCAAAAGTCAAAAACATAAGCCCAATAAGTAAAAATTAAACTCTCGGCTATAAAACTAGACATTCAACACACTCAAACTCTTAAAACTGTTTACTTTTCACCTCTAGGTCGATTTAATTGGTACTTTTCACCACGTTGATAACCACATCGCAGGTTTTTAGTTGACATGGTAACCCACTCAACAGAGTAGCAAATAAAATTTTAAAAATAGTGGGTCCCACTCGTCAGCCCCTATCCCTCTTCTTCTCTACTTCTTTCCTCCTACTTCCTCTCTCTCCCCTTCGCGTTCCACCTGTGCTACCCCACCATGGCTGCAGCCAATAGATCACCAAGCATCGATGACCACCGTTACCGGTGGTCCCTCTTCTTCCTCAACTTCTTTCCCCTACTTCCTCTCTATCTCCCCTTCCTCCCTCCACCCGTGTTGCTACACCATGGCTGCAGCCCGTGGATCGCCAGGCATCGACGACCACCATTGTCGACGGTGCGGGGAACAAGCCACCGCCTCTCCCACACCAAGATGCTCATGTAGTCACTGTTTTTGTCGTGCTTCCTCCCTTGTGGAGTCGATGAGGAAGCTAGTATAGAGCCCGTAATGGTGATGAAGGTCAATGAGGAGAAGGGCACGGAGGAGAACTAGCGATGGTGCAAATCCCATAGATCTAGGCGCCCTGGTCACCAGGCCGCCTCCTTTGCCCACTCCAGTCGCTGGTGACTGCCGTTTGTTGGCCACTCTAGTTGCCATGTGTCATTCTTCTCTTGCTCGAGAGGAAGTCGATGCCAAACTGCGCGTGGCAACATCCTTCTCGTGCCAAATTTGGAAGGCCATGGTGAGGTGTGTAGCCACCACCACAAACTACCTCCGCTCATGCCAGTGCTGCCAAGAGTTCTCCATGGTCACCGCATCCCATTTTAGCCCTCGCCAAGCACCGTCAACGCTGAGCTCAGCTAAGCCGCTTCCATGGTCACCCCTGACTCACTCTTTGTTTTGAGCGAGAGGGAGTAAACATAGGAGAAAGAGTGAAGAAGAGAGAGAAGGGGGAGAGGAGATGATTTGGTTGATGAGGTGATAAAACTCTAGTGACTAGGATGCTAATGTAGATGCTATATCAGCAAAACCATTGCCATATGTGAGCCACATCAATTCAATACTAGGGTAGAATGGCCATAGGGGGTAAGTTAGAGCAACTCCAGCAAGGCCCCTACTTGAGCCCTCAAAAGTAGGGGGCCCTCAAATCTCCCCCTCAAGCCCTCATTCTGGGGGGTCTGGAGGGAGCCCCTACTTTTGAGGGCTCAAGTAGGGGCCCTCCTGGAGTGAGATTTTTGCCCCTCGGCCCTCAAAAATAGGATGAGGATGAGGGTGGGTCCTATGTGTCATCCCCTCTAAGAATGAATTTGAGGGTCCTGTTTTGAGGGCTCCTGCTGGAGTGTAGCCCAAAAAACAGAGCCCTCAAAAGTAGGGAGAGCCCTCAAATAAAAAGTAGGGGCCCTGTTTTGAGGGTTACTGCTGGAGTTGCTCTTAGGGCATCTGTAGTGTATATGTCCCAAGCGGTATTAAGGTGGAACCCACCTAAATTTTAAGGGCGGACGCGTAGTGTATGAAGCCACCGATCGGCTCTACGCGGTAGATAAAAAAATTGCTGTACCTTCCGAACTCGCGTCTCTCGCGAAATTTCCCCATTTCCTCTCAACCCTTCCACTCCGCTCCTCGTGCCTTCCGCCTCTGCTCCGATCGCCGCCGCCCCGCGATTCCGCAACCGCTGGCAACGGATCCGACACTTCGGCATCCGTTGGCACCGGATCTAGCCCTTTCCGCTCCGCTCCTCGTGCCTTCCGCCTCCGCTCCCATCGCCGCCGCCCCGCGATTCCGCAGCTGTTGGCACCGGATCCGACACTTCAGCATCCGTTCGCACCGGATCTGGCCCTTTCCGCTCCGCTCCGCTCCTCGTGCCTTCCGCCTCCGCTCCCATCGCCGACGCCCCGTTCCCCGCCGCCCCGCGATTCCGCAGCCGTTGGCACCGGATCCGACACTTCGGCATCCGTTGGCACCGGATCTGACCCTTATGCCTTCCGCCTTCGCTCCCATCGCCGCCGCCAGGAGCAAGAGGAGCAGGATGTACGTGTCCAGGTGGCCGCTCTTGCTCTCCGAGGCCGCGGTGAAGAAGTACGCGTTTGCTCTCCGAGGCCGCGGTGAAGAAGTACACGTCTCCGATGCCGCTCTTGCTCTTCGACCAGCGCCTGCGCCGCCTGAAGCTCGAGAAGGTGAGGATTTGTTTTCTCCCACCGTGCTCCCATGCTTGATTGGTAGTTAATTACTGGAGTTATTACTTGTGCGTTCATTGTTGTTGCAAAAAAAAATATTGTGCTTGCTTGCCACCAATAAATTGTATTTTTTAAACAAAGATATTCATCTTAGGCCAGTAAATCTATTGTTTAGAAAGAACCAGTGAATACTATCTATTGATTATAGGGACAAAATTATTATGATACAATCCCATATCTTATGTTAAACTCATGATGTCAACCATCTAAATGCTCTCCAGTTGATGCATCTGAAAAATTTTATCACAGAAACTACAGTTGATCAAAACATGTAGTCAAAACCCCCAGCATGAAGCAATGTTTATATTTCTTGATCCTGAGACTGAAAACATTATATGCAAGGGAGTAAGGGACAATTTCGTTTTTGCCACTAAGCAGCACTCACATCTTGTTTTTGCCACCGGCTATCTCATTGACACATGGGGTCTGGGCTTGCATGTCAATGAGGGAACTCAGTGGCAAAAACAAAACTCACGTTGGGCTAGTGGCAAAGACAAAGACACACCAAAAGTCTTCCATGCTTGTGTTCACATCCAATTGGCAGAAAGATATGTCACTTCCATGTGTGAAACTGTGAATGATGACATATGGAATAGGCACACAGACATAGAAACATACTAACATAACAATCACAAATTTGGAATATTGACACATGAAAGTTAGTACTGATTGAGTTAGTACTGGAGTCAGTATTTGTGCATTCATGATGTTGAAGATTACCTGAATACACTGATTGAAATGCAATGGAATCATCAAGAATACATTGGTAGATAATCTAATCTAATATTACAAGCAGTGCACTACAAGACTGACTAAACTGAAGTTTCATGACCGAACCAGTTCCATATATGTTCTATTAAGTCTGCCTTCAACTGGTGGTGCAATGCAGAATTATGAATATGTGCGTTAATTTCAAGTACCCTAGAAAATCCATGAATTGGTCCATTTCCAAGTCCTACTATGAGCGTCGAAGATCTCCCCTCATCATAAGTCTCATCTAATCTTAGCCGATAGTTATCTCTCTCACCCTCAACTATCATATTTTGCAAAATAATACATGCATACATAATATCGCAAGGTCTTCTTGCTCCCAAAGATGTCTTTGGTTCACGATAATAGCCCATCGTTTCAGAGAATCCCAAATGCACATTCTACATCTTTCCTTTCCGACTCTTGCTTTTGCGCAAATAATTTATGCTTCATAGACTGAGGCATAGAGATTGATTTAACAAATGTTGCCCACTCTGGATAAATTCCATCTCTAAGATAATAGCCCATATTGTATTCAGTGCCATTAACTGTGAACTTTACCTCTGGAGCCCTTCCTTGTAGGACATGTGTGAATAATGGTGATTGGTTCAAAACATTTATATCATTATTCGAACCAGCTGCACCAAAAAAGGCATGCCATATCCATCGATCTGCCGAAGCAACATCTTCAAGCATTATAGTAGGCACTTTTTGATCACCTCTAGTATATTGCCCCTTCCATGCTACTGGACAGTTTTGCCAATGCCAATGCATGCAGTCCAAACTCCCTAGCATTCCTGGGAACCCTCTTGCCTCTCCTATGTGTAACAAGCGTTCAATATCCTCATTAGTTGGCTTACGTAGATATTGCTGACCAAAAATTTCTCGCACACCCTTAACAAATTTAATTATGCACTATTGGGCTGTGCTTTCACTCATTTGGAGAGTTTCATCCATAACATCAGCGGGAGAGCCATAGGCCAACATGCGGATGGCAGCGGTGCATTTTTGTAGAGGTGAAAACCCCTTCTTGCCAAATGCATCTCTCCGTTGACGAAAATACGGAGACCAATTAGAAAGGGCTTCAACAATCTTTAGAAAAAGATGCTTTCTCATTCGGTACCTTCGTCGGAACTGATATTTAGTGTATAGTGGATTCTCACAAAAATAGTAAGCAACCAATCTGTCATTGGCACCTTCACGATCTCTATGCACGTACCTCCGTGAGTGAATCCTCGGCTGGGCTAGAAGTCGAGCTTCAATTTTAGCTTCAATCTTGGCCTCAAGTGGATCATTAATCTCTTCCCAAATAAGATCTTCAAGTAAGTCATCAGTATTGATGGAGGAACCTGAATGCTCAGACTGGTCTTGTGACTCTTTACACATTTTCTCTCTTTGAAAGCAAAAGTGCTAAACACAGATGAATGGATGCATTATGTGTGTGCTTTCTCTATTTATAGGTGTTGCTCTCCAACAGCTATTTCCCAACAGCTCTTCTGCATGTATTTAATGTTTCCCAACAGCTCTTTTGCATGTATTTAATGTTTCCCAACTTTCTGTACTTAATGTTTTCTTTCAGCTATCTTGCAGAAAGTTCAATCAAATTGGAGTTGAAGCATCTTGAGAGCAGCAAAGATAACTTTCTGTACTTAATGTTTTCTTTCAGCTATTGCTGGCTTTAATTTATGTACCTTATCATATATTCCTTGGTTTCAGGCGAATGAAATTGAAAGGATCCTCTCATGGAGACACAGTACTTAAGGTGCTAATGCAGAAAGTTCAATCAAATTGGAGTTGAAGCATCTTGAGAGCAGCAAAGATAACTTTTTGTACTTAATGTTTTTTTTCAGCTATTGCTGGCTTTAATTTTTGTACCTTATCATATATTCCTTGGTTTCAGGCGAATGGAATTGAAAGGATCCTCTCATGGAGACACAGTACTTAAGGTGCTAATGCAGAAAGTTCAATCAAATTGGAGTTGAAGCATCTTGAGAGCAGCAAAGATAACTTTCTGTACTTAATGTTTTCTTTCAGCAAAGATCCTGGATAATGCCATTATCAGGTGTGTGTAGTTATCTTATTCTCAGCATATAATACTTTTGTTAGAGTATCTCTGTTAGCTAATTAGTCTCCAGTTTGTGAATCATTCTGTGATTTCTCTGTAACTCAGAGCTTTTTTTTACCAAAGATGATATCAAGGGGTTGCCCTTTTCAGTTCATAAAATGGCAGCGCTATTGCTACTCTTGGCTTGCCACAAATTACAACTAAACAACCACTTGCTACATGGACATCACACCAAATACAAAGACATATAAGCCTAAACATCATATTAAGGAAATAATTCCTTGAATAACACATCTAGGAGTTGTCGATGCCTCCTAAGCATGCCCTCATCATAATGTGATGTATCTTTTTCCATCAAATTTAAGTATGTGTTCAGCCTGGCATTCTTTGCCTTTTCTTTTTATGCTTCAGCCAATTTTTCCAATGCAGCAAATATTCTTGCAATAGTTTCATTAAACTGGTCATCTTCCAAATTAGAAGATGGTTGTTTGTCTTTCCCCTTCCCTTTTTCTTGACTTTGTCGCCTTTTGTCCCTCCAGTGCAGTCCGCCTTGTGTCTACCTCTTGGTTGTCCGGGCTGGCAGATGAGGTGTACTCTCCTGATTCAGATATCTTTGTTCTCTTGTTGTGGTCACCATCCTCTCTAATTCTGCACCATTTGGGTTGGTCTTTGAGTTCTCTCCATAGATACTCAAATGCAAAGGGTTTATTACCTTTTACTTCTCCTTTGTACATCTCACGAACTTTGTCCATGAGCATATCGTCTGATTGCCCGCTAGACCAAGTGCTTCTTGCACGAGCATAAACACCACTGAAATGTTTGATAGGCTTGCTAATTATTGCCCAATGACTTTTGCATTGCTTTGATGATCTTCTTCTTCCACCTGAAGGCATGTTAGAATTGAACTCTGCAGCCATATTCTTCCAGTAGGCATCTCCTTTCTGTCCATTACCTTTAATTGGGTCAACAGAATGCATTAGCCAAGCACTAGCCAACCATATGTTCTCCTCCTCACTCCAATTGCTGCGAGCACCTCTGTTGCCTTCATCAGGGCTGCTACCACTTGAATCTTGGATCTCGATCTCTTCTCTTCGCTGGCTGCAGCTTCCTTCTCGATCTCGAGCTCCTTGAGCCATGGGTGGTGAACCACTGGCTGCAGCTTCAAAGTTTGCAGCTGAGTGCAAAGACCTTCCTTGATGTTGTACACTCTGAAAACTTGGTGAACCATATTGTTGATAGTTGCCTGGGATACTATAGGGATTGATGTTTGGCATGAACTGAGAGGGTGGAAGGTTTTGAGTAAACTGGGATGGTGGGATGATTTGGACAAACTGAGTTGGTGGGATGTTTTGAGGAAATTGGGATGGTGGAATGTTTTGGCCAAACTAAAATTGGGCAAAATGTGGATGTTCTGAGCTTGAACTTGGAGGCTCTTGCATCAATTTAGTGAAGCTTTTTCCTGAATGATCCATTTCACTGTGGTTCTAACCTCCCTCTCTTCTTTGGTTTATATCCAGGTGAAAGAGGAGCTCAACGGTGCAAAACTGTTGCTGCTGCTGTGCTATTATAAAACTGCTGCTGCTGTTCAATGTGGAGGTTGGCAGATGTGCTATTTGTTGCGCTTGTTCTTTGTGTTGTAATCGCTCTCATTGTTGATAAACCGCCACTAACTTGTCTGTAATAAAACCGCCTTCTTCTTGTCTTTGTTCAATGTGGTGGTTCGGGGGATATGGTAGTTTGTCGTCTTTGTGTTGTAACTATCACTTTGTTGTTGTCTTTGTTCATTAAAGAGGTTGTCAAATTTGAAGCATTAATATGAATATCATAGCTATTAGTTTACCGTTAATTCATCAAGTTGAGCTATCACTTTTTTTTAGAGAAAACTAGTGGCTTCAAAAAGTATTGATATAGATTTGCGCCATTTATCTTCTCTCTTTTTTTGGTTCTGGAAGAGTTACGCCATTCATCAAGTTGAGCCATTCTGGAAGTATTGATACATATTTGCGCCATTCATCAAGTTGTGTTGTTTCTGGTGGTTGGGGGTTGTGGTAGTTGGTAGTTGGGGAGAGAGAACAACAGATGTAAAGAAAATTGTATTTTAATGCTTATGATCAGGTCTTTAGCTTGAGGACCAGCCTTAGGTTTTTTTGCTTATAGCCTCCTTAAGGTCACCCCTGTAATGTATAAGGTCGACCTTAAGGTGACTTAAGACCCTTAAAATGTATATACTACAGATGCCCTTAGAGCAACTCTAGCAGTAGCCCTCAAAACAGGGCCCCTACTTTTCATTTGAGGGCTCCCCCTACTTTTGAGGGCCCTGCTTCTCAGTCTGACTCAAAGAGAGCCTCAAAACAGGGCCCCTACTTCTTAATTCCCTCTATTTTCTCACACACTATATGCATATGTATGGGACAAAAGCACAATACATAATAAAATATTTATGATTTCACAATGAGGGACAATATTTAAATATATGAATTCAAATACGAATATTCAAATTTAAATTCAAATTTCCGAATTTAAATTGAAAGCACAAAGTTCATCACATAACATTCAAATTTGTTCCGAATTCAAATACGAATATTCAAATTTAAATTCAAATTTATTCCGAATTTAAATTGAAAGCACAAATATGAATTCAAATACGAATATTCAAATTTAAATTCAAATTTGTTCCGAATTTAAATTGAAAGCACAAAGTTCATCACATAACATCCAAATTTAAATTCAAATTTGTTCCGAATTCAAATACGAATATTCAAATACGAATGTTCAAATTTAAATTCAAATTTGTTCCGAATTTAAATTGAAAGCACAAAGTTCATCACATAACATTCAAATTTAAATTCAAATTTGTTCGAATTCAAATACGAATATTCAAATTTAAATTCAAATTTGTTCAATTCAAATATGAATTCAAATACGAATATTCAAATTTAAATTCAAATTTGTTCCGAATTTAAATTGAAAGCACAAATGTTCCACAAAAAACGAGGAAAGCTGAAAAATGAGAGCCAGAGTAGGGGACCTCTAGGAATGAGGGGTGGGAGGGTGATTTGAGGGTCTCCTCAAATTTGAGGGCTCTAGTAAGGGCTCTGCTGAAGCTCGTTTTTTGGCTCAAGCCCTCAAATTTGAGTTTTGAGGGCTCAAGTAGGGGCCCTGCTGGAGTTGCTCTTACTGGTATTGATAGTTAAGGAGATCGTTTACTCGATTCTATAATTGAGAGTTGAATTTTAGATAAACGGGATAGTTTATGAGTAAAGTAGACTTCCTCGTGTATAAAAACTTACTCTCCGTTGTCTTCTCTCCATAATCCATATGCTCACGCCAGAGGGGGAAGGGAGAGAACCTTTCGTCCTCAAAAAGAGCGAAGTGTCGGGCCTTTCGTCCTAGAATCTTTCCCAGTATTCCATCATTCCTCTCCTTCCCAACGAACAAGCTAAGCACAGATACAACAACTAAAGAGAAGGAATAAGAAGCAGCTGCACACGCAGAGAACCGCAACATGGGGGACGCTGCCTCGAACCAATCTGTAAGTCTCTTCTGTTACTTATTTCACTCACTCTTCCTGATAAATGTCACATTCTTCTGCCAGTCAATTAGCCCTTGTCACACGATTTTGTTAATTATCCGGACTAGTTAGAAAGCAAGTGAATTTTGCCTGTGTTTTCTTGTTTGGAGAAAAAAAAGTGTCTTGATAGAAACAACATATGAGATCAATCACTTGTGATACAGATAGGTTCTTGCAGTTGGAAGCCTACTAAATTGTGGTTTTTAATTTTTCTTATGCGCAGGTTCTTGCACCAAGTGATCTTGGACAATCAAACTTGGATACCAGCCCGGCCACCGCGACCAATGGGTTCATCGCCCTCGACGTCGGCGCCCTGTCGTCGCTCGCCGGCGACCGCCCGGACACGGCAGCGGCGGCGGCGCCTCCGCGGACACCCGTAAGTGGAGAAACACGACGACGATGGCGACGGCGATATGCGCCCATCCTCTCTAGTTCATTCCAAAGCTGATTTCTTTCTTGTGCGCCTGTGCTGTGAACGCAGCAGAAGGTGGCGAGGAAGGGAGAAAGGAAGCCGGCTGACGGCGACTCCAATGGCACCACCGGTAAGTCCAATTATTATCGCCTTAAATCAGGAATCAATTGAAATCACATTTTGATGTCGATATCTTCTACTTGTTTTGCTTGGCTTTCTGTTGGTTTCCGTGGAGCTGGTAATTTGATTTTGATGGTTCGTTTACCTTGTCACTTTAGCTAGTACTAGTAAGTGACAAGTGAGACTTACGGGTTACTCCACAATTCTAACGACGAATGGGAGGGGGTGGCTTGTTCGAGGTGCAACTTTGGCCGTGACGTCGCCGAAAGATGCGATCTTGGATGATCGATGGCGCTGACTTGATTTTGATCCATTCCTGTGCAGGCGGCGGCGGGGGTGCAGGGACAAGCGCGAGGCCCCCGCTGTCCCCGCTCTTCATCCACGTGGCGGCCGCCGACGAGATGAACGGGCTGCGGCTCGTCCACACACCGGTGGCCGGCACGCCGGGAGGGAAGTCCCGGCGGCTCGGGCGGCGGCCGACGCCGTGGCTCGATCCCAGGAGGGTGGTCTTCCTCTTCGCCACATTGTAAGGATTTTTTTTCCTTGGTTTGTTAGATCCGATCACTGAACCAGCTGCTTATGCAGCAGAATGTCAACTAGGCAGTGTCACTTGTTCACTAGCACAGTAGCACTCTCTTCCCGTTTTACTTAGTGAGAGCTAACATCTCTGGAGATGTTCGGCGATGTACTGACGTAGGGCTCATGAACCAGTAGCAGTACGCTCCTATTTTCTGCTAGTGATTTGGCGAACAACCGTGGTACCTAAAAGCCTTTCACGAAGTACCCAAACCATTAGGAAGAACAGTCAAGCATTCAGTGAGTGCGCCTAACAGGCTACGGACTACGGAGTGTACAACGCCAGTAAATCCCCTTGACATCTTCAGGCGACTCGGTAGTGAGTACTACAAGACCAGGCCTACCTACCAAATGCAACTGATCAATTCGACGGTCATAGATCTGGAACAGGGCAGTGTTAATTAGTTGCATTAGGCACATTAATTTGCAGTCTTCAGAACAAGTTCGTCGCGACAGACGGTGGTGCGTGCAGAAATGAAGCACAATGCAGGTCGTGGTTTTTGTTGGCAAGTCCCCGTTGCAGAACTAGTTGTCAGCTTCGCCTTCTGTACAGCGATAGGAGAGAAAAAGATGGCGATCGATGAACAACCGCCCTCGTTTAGTTCGATGGCGCCGTGCAGCTGAGCGCTAACTAGAGAGGAGCCTTGATGTTTCGGGTCATGCCCCTGTGCCCGTGATAGAGGATTTCTTGGGATTATTGCTTGATTTTGAAGTCTGGATTAGTATGCATTGTTCCAAGCTGGCGCTGAATCGATTCGCAAGTTCATCTACGTGTAATAGTGAATTATGGAATGATTGTAAACAGTAATGTTCAGTGATCAGCACGGTGTTCTCCAAAGAAAAACTCTGAATTTCACATGATTTGCTGATGCCATTTTCTGGATTATGCAGGTCCAGTGTGGGAACGTTGATCCTGCTCTACTTCACCCTGTCCATGAGCAAGATGGACGGCGCCGGAAATGGTGCTGTCGCCGACAGCGATGCCCGGTGAAACACCGGCCGTGGAGAGCGAAGAATTTTCGTGTTATTCAGAGGGTTTCCAATCAATGATATGTAAAGATCAGAGGGTTTCCAATCAACGATTTGTAAAGATCGTGAGGGGTATGATGTTACTGGAATTCAGGCATAAAAAGTGTGAAGGCCACACAAGAGAGCATGTAGAGTGAATGGCCGTGAAGAGATTAGGCTGGTTGGGGGGTTTCATGGACAAGTTTGTGGTGGTAGTTCTCTCTTTCTATCCTGGTTTCGTCTCCCCAAAATAAGTGAAAAGAATACAGCTGCTGCAACACACAAGCATACAAAAATAGACACTGATGTATTTGAAAGAATTCTTTGCCCGGATGTCATTTCTTGAAGAGATGGTACATGAGTACGTACATGACTTCAACAAACCAAAAGTAAACCAACGAACAAAGAATATGAGACAACACATACGATGATGATCTAAAAGAATTTGGACCCTCTATGCACAATGACGCTAATCTAATCAGGGACACGTGAAAAAATGCCGGATAGGGTACGTTCTAGACTTTTGGATTCGCTTCACTGCTGCAGAATAGACTTAAAAGTCCCTAGAAAAAACCTTTTGATACTCAACATGACTGTTAACCATCTCTGATAGATAATCGTAGATTCTAATTGGAGCCACCCTGCAAGAACAGAAAAAGATTTCTTAAGTTATTCGGTTCAATGCAGACAAATTCTCCTTAGCTACCTAGAGAAACATTTTTTTTCTTCTGAAGACTCAAAACATCATATTTGCAACACAAATACACAATGCAAACAACATGGACCATATCCGGCATTTTTCAGAGATCGACAGCTAGCCCAACACCTTTTTCTTAGGAAATACAGAAAACACATGGGCAGTTTGTCAATTGAAAATGCAAATGTATCTTCACTTTGTATCAAATGGAAACAAAATATCAAGTATCGAAACAAGTATTGTCTTAGGAGCATTCTGAAGATCCTTATGTCAGCCCTTGGGCTGCTGCTGCAGTTTCCATAAAACCAGATTCCTGATCAACTCAACCAAACTTCAGTGATCGGAGGTCTGATTCAGGGTGGCCCTGGTCTAGCAAAGAAACTACATTTTGGTTGAAGCACATCTGACCAGAAATATATTCTGGAGTTACAACCACATATCCACAAGATAAAACTGTGTACTGTGTAGTTCAAACAGAAACCACAAAATAGAGGGATCGTTCCAAACAACAAGATCCATCAGATTGAATGTAACACTCAATAGGTAAATGAAAACAACATATAAATAAACTAAAGCAGAGCGTGAAAATAGTTCAAGTTAGTGTCTGATGTTGTTGTTGGAAACTAGACACACACACACCTTCAACTACTTTTGAAAGGTCTTCGTATCAAATCTCCTAGCGGTCAATACTAGAAGGAAGAAATCATTGCGATTTTCCATGCACAGTGTCTGACAAAAACTTGTTTTATGAGGATAAAGAAGGATATTCTGGTCCACATTTAACTATTTTATACTGATGGGAGTCTTAGTTCTCTGCAAGAAATATATTACTCTGATTTTTCTAATAAATTTTAGAGAGCCAGTTCAACCTAGCATTTTACCTAACAAACTAGAAATGCTCCCATGACCAAAAACAATTTAGGCTAAGGAACACTCAGAACAGGCAATGCACATTTATTTCCTGCTGCACTATCCTGTGAATCCTTATGTTTTAGATACAGAAGCCACCTAGAAGGTGGTCACACAAAGTAGGAGCTAAAAATCAAAGGGCGGGCTAAGGTACTCTTGACATGGAGCTTATCAAAACACACATACTTTACAAGGCGCAGTAGATGAGATAGAACATGGTGCTAGTACCGTTTTGATATGCGTGGCATGGAGCACTTCTGTTTCCTGTCATGGTAAATCCTCACAACGACAGCAGCCGTCTCCTCTATAGCTTTTCCAGTGACTTCTGCATGAAAACAAAACAAAACTACGCTTTTAACATGAGAAGAAACAAAAAAAGGGTCTCCATAAAGACAATGAAACCGATCTTACCAATGACTGGCCATATTGGATTTTGTGCAAAAATTTGATTTGCATGGTCCAACTCCTGCCTCACATGCTCCATTTCGGCATAATTGCTCTTGTGCCCATGAAATCCTAGAGCTTTGGCCCTCGCCTTTCTGATTGCTTGAAGAACCACAGGGTTTATCGTCAATCCAAAAATCTTATCCTGATCGATCTCAAAAAGGGCCTTTGGAAGATCCACTCCCATCACAATTGGAATATTTGCCACTTTGTATCCTTTTTGAGCTAGATAAATCGACAATGGTGTCTTCCCAGTACGTGAAACACCAACAAGGACAATGTGTGCACGGTTAAGGTTCTGTGGCTGAGCACCATCATCTTGTTTGATAGTGAAATCAATAGCTTCAATTCGTCGGAAGTAGTCCTCAGTAAGTTGACCCTTTCGGCTAGGAGAACTTCGTGGAATCCCAGATGGAGCAACACCAATATGAGAAGCTATGGCTTCAATAGTAGGACGAAGAACATCAGTGGATGGAACACCCCATAGATCGCAGGCCTTCTTAGTTGCCTCAGCCATTGAAGGATCAGCAAGGGTATATAGAAGCAGTGCCCCTTCTTTTGCTGCTTGCTTTACTATGTCTATAAGTCTATCCACGTCATCAATCTAAAGCAAATTTGCAGCAACTTGTAAGAGATGCTTACCAATAACAATAAGTGATGTGCAGTTAACTTTAGTTCTTAGCCTATGCAAGTGCAAAGCTTGGTGACTAGTGTCTAATCAAGAGTTTCCATACAAGATAACTGCCTGCTTTTGTCCAAACAGACAAAAAAACTAGTCAGGCCAAAGTGGCAATAAGCATCTCCAATACTTTGTCCATGCCTGAATATCCCAACTACCTGGTATTTATTTGTCTTTTGTACCCTATCGATGTGTGAAGCGGTGGATACCGAATTTGCATCAATGAAACAAATAAATATGCATGAAGTAACCATGCAGTTCTCAATTTACACAAAACTATTGGCCTTATCCAACTGGACGATCCACACAAATGTCCAGGTAGTGGATTTATTTTTACTAAAAAAATGAGAGATTAATCTATTGCATAATTCATCCAAAGTTCCATACGGGAAGAATTTTTCCTCCGTTAGAACACATGCAACCTTTGTTTCTAACTGTGAGCATATTTCAACAACCATTATCATCTAACCGTGACTAGCATCAAAATGGATCTTATATCTTTCGTTCTCAAATAGGTAATAGTGTGATGTTAGTCCAAGTCTTTCCCCTCTATTGAGCTTACACTAAACCCAGATTCTTCAAAAGCTAAAACTGGTAGATGACAGTGAACTAAAGTATCCCAATTAACCCATTCTGACATTCCACAGCAAGTCAGCAAGCCACAGGTGTTACAGTAATCAATCTCAAGAAAGCCAAAATTAACCACAAGGCAAAACTGCAGGGTTGCCCTTTTATGCCCACAAAGTGTTAAATTTCGTATCTAAACTTAAACTTCATTGATTTGGTTCTTGAAGCTCCCAAACTTCTTTGATTTTGGTCTTTAAAGTTTAGACTTACCATCGCACGCTGCACAACTTAATGATTTTCTCTACTTTACGCTTATCATATCGCACAAATTTACTGCTACAATGCACATTCTCGCATCCCCCTAGTTGAGCATTTGCCATAGTAACTGCTCTACTCATTACGGCACAATAGGAAATTCCAGCGTCACTACATAGCAAAGAACAAATTTTTTTGTAAGGACCAGACATATCGCACTGGAGAGCGGAGACCAAGATCCATATTGAAGAATTAAGGCGATAAAAGGGTGGAGAGAAAGATGAATCTTTACCCCGGAGAAGAGGTGGGTGCTGACGGCGCATCCGCGGTCAACGAGGCAGTTCTCGAACTGACCGAGCGCGGCGTTCACCGAGTGCTCCACCGTCCACCCCGTCCCGTCCGACACCATGTAGATCGACTTCCCCGCCGCCTCCCTCCCGACCCCAACCACCTCGTCATCCTCAACGTCCTCCTCCACAGCCACCGCCTTAGCCGCGGCCTCCTCCTCTGACGACGACGGCGACTTGGTCGGCGCCACCGAGAGCGCCCCGCGCCCCCTAATAGTCGGCCACTCGAGCCGCCGCCCGGACCGGAGCGCGCGCGCGCGCGACCACCGGCTCAGCTGCGAGCTCGCGCGCTGCGCGGGGGAGAGCGGCGGGGAGGAGACCGCCGCCGCTGCGGCCTCCTCCTCTGGCCGGGCCCTCCCAGTGTCCTCCCGGTCCAGGTCCGGGCGCGAGCTTAGAGGCAGAGCGGGATCGGGGAGGGATGAGGCCGCAGTGGGGGAGAGGCGGCGGCCGTGGAGGCGAGGGGAGGGCGGGAGGAGCAGCGACGGCGGCGGCGTCACGAGCTTGGCGCTTATCATTGCGTCGAGTGGGGGAGGGACGAGACGATACCTTTCGCTATTCGCTGCGCGAGAGCGAGACCGCGAGGCGAAGCGGGCGTACGACCGTACGAGGGTTTTCGCTTCGTTTTCGCGACGTTTTCGTGTGCCGCGGTGGTGTTTTAAGGCGTTTTTGATTGACGTCGTACGCGTGGTTTGGTTTGGTCGGTAAGAAACATTGGACGGACGCCGAACGCCAGGTCGCCGCCAACGGGGTTGGACCAGAGAGTGATTGGTCTTACCAAGCTGGTTTCAGCATCTTCGCAGCCGTTGGGTTTTGTGATTTTGTCCCTTCCGCTTATGGATGGATTCTTTTGCACTAATGAATTATGGTTTATAATTTAAATATTTAAATTCTGTCTATTTGTGAGAGATAGTATGTATTAGAAAAATAATTGTATGTAATTTTGGCTGATATAAGTGGACTTAGTATACTTCTTGATATAATCTACCTGTTAACTTCGTTTTAAAAAACACATCGTTTAAAAGTTAGTTATTGTATATAGTATAAACATAAGTCAAATAAAAGTCAAAAAGATCTTAACCTATATCACTCGTAATGCAGTGAGTTTTTAAATTGTCCTATAAACGAGCGACGTATCCTTAAAAAAATGAGTGACACCTTATGATTTTACATGGAGTCTTCGATTATAAACTATAAGCCGGTACATTTCATTTAAAGCACTATCAGTTTTATTGAAAGCGTTGAATCTAGCATTCTTCCGCAATCAGGAAAGCTCTGTAAAACTAGATATATAATAATATATGATAAACAATGTGAGCGGCATGCAGGAGGAGCCACGATACATCCACTTCGAGTTACTCTGTATTCAAGGATTGATCGGTGCCAAATTAATTTGTAAATGGATCTGTTAATTGTAATACTACACGGTACGCTTCAAAGCAAGAGCGAAGCTGGGCCTCAGGTTAGGTGGGATATAGCCCGAGGCTCAACAAACTCCCAAGCACTACTAGTCTACTACATGTATGATGTTTATGACTTGGCCCCCTGAAACCCTAATCCCCACAAGCCAAAATCCTCAATCGGCCGCGACTCGTGCTCGCCGCCGCCGCACGCGCGCTAGGCGCCACCGCCTCACCCGGCCCGCCCTCACTGCGTAGCTGCGCCGGTGGCAGCCCTCCCCTCGCGCGGTCGCGCCCCAGCTCCGGCGCGGTGGGGTCTATCGTCTGCCTGTCTCTCTCGGCTCTCGCCGGTCGCCGCTCTGAGCAGGCCAGCAGGGGCAGGGGCGGACGGAGATGCGGAGTGAGCATGGGAGCTGGGGAAGGCTGCTGACTGCCGAGTAGGTTTGAGTCTTTGAGACATGTAGTAACTACCAGGTTTGAGAGTTGAGGCGAGACTTTGAGTAAGGTAGGGAGGTCTCGACCGCCGAGTAGGTTTGAGTCTTTGAGACATGTAGCAACTACCAGGTTTGAGAGTTGAGATCGAGACTTTGAGTGAGGCAGGGGAGGGCTGCTGACTGTCGAGTAGGTTTGAGTCTTTGAGACATGTAGTAACTACCAGGTTTGAGAGTTGAGACTGAGACTTTGAGTGAGGCAGGGGAGGGCTGCTGACTGTCGAGTAGGTTTGAGTCTTTGAGACATGTAGTAACTACCAGGTTGAGAGTTGAGACTGAGACTTTGAGTGAGGCAGGGGAGGGCTGCTGAGCAAGGGAGTGAGCTAAGTGAGGCAGTGAGCTAGTGGCCGCGTGAGTAACTACCAGGTCTGTTTTAAACTTTTAATCAGCCAATTACTGCAAGCTTTTGGAGCTATATACTTCTAGAACTCATCAAAAATACTAAACAACTTCTATGTATTTACAGAAAGAAAAGGCTGAACCAGTGAGGCTTTTGTCCAGGCTTTTGCCCAACTCCGCCTAAAAGAAGGTTATCTTTTAATCAAACATTAATTTCCAGTAGTTAGGAACTATGTTTAATGTTTGCTATTGAGTAATGTTTAATGTTTGTTATTTAACAAATGATCAGATGAAATGACATATGTTCAATATTTTAATGTTTTACATTTGCTATTTAGGAACTAACTGTTAAGGTTTAAGGATACAAATTATAAAATGAAGAGGATCAAGTATTAAATATGAGAAGATTTTAGAGTGTTTTCAAGGTATGAGGTCACGGTCTTACGAAAGAAACAACTTTCTCGTACAAGTGGTAAGTTAGTTTATTTCAAATGTAATATTCAGTTAGTTTATTTCAAATGTAATATTCATGCTCCTTGAATTTATTTATGTGCATAATTTTTTTATTGTTTATGCTGTCTTCGTAGGTTTCGGGTCTTGTCCTCCTACTGTTGATGAGGAAATGGTGGACTAACCACATAGGATAATGAGCAAATCTTCATTTAAGATTTGAGGTACTTGTATCTTTATTACGTTATATTCTGTATGGTTTTATATGCTTTCTTTATTGTGATTTGTGTTGAAAACTTGAACTCCTCAAGTATTGAACATTAAGCAAAATTTTTATATCAATCATACATTTGTCACGTATTTTTTGTTATATCATAATATAGTTCTAGACTTATGATATGCTAGATTGTTACTTGGTTAAAATTAAGGACGGGCGTACTCCAATCCTAGATCCGCCACTGCTTCAAAGTATTAATAGTCATCCACTTAGATTTATTCTATATCGAAGGATTGATCTGTTCCAAATTATTCTTTTAAAAAAAAGAGTGACATATCAACCTCGACGTTATGATTTGTAAATGGATCTTTCGACTATAAACTATATGGTACACTTCGAAGTATTACTAGTCTACTAAAAGTATCAAAGTTGACATTCTTCTCTGTATAACAACTAGAAAGGTAGCAAAACTATGTAGTATATGACAATATATGCAAGTAAACATCGTGGACTGCATGGCCGTATGCAAGAGAAATCACACAGCTACATCCGCTTGGGAGTTATTAATATTCCACTGAACAATGGAGTGGGGAAACTAAATATACATCAACTACAAGATATGGATATGCTGCCGCAGAATTGAACATTTCAATTGTAGCAACGTAACAAAATACATGATATAGTAAAATAGCAGTGGCATAAAAAGAAGGTTATCCTCCTTTTGCCAGTTGCAACGGCATAATCTGGAATGACACCATCTAAGGTTTTACTTTACATCACGGTTGGCATATCAGCGACTCGGTGTCTATCCTATGGCATGAGCCCAATTCCCCGTTGTCAAACTTCTACTCGTTGACTGAACACATTTTCGGCTGACGTCAAAAGAACCTGAACCAAGCTAACCATCGTCGTCCCAGAACGAAACAAAGCTTTACCTGCAGACGATGCAGAGGCTGATGCTTCTCGCATCCATACGGCTGCCGGCCGGCGTGCCAGTTCCCAAGCAACGCAACGCTGTGCGATTGAGGAAGTCGTTCCGTTTCTGACTACTTCGCTCGAGTCCGACCGGGCAAAAGCGTCAAAAACCGTTGGCTGGCCAGGCGTCGCGGCCGCCCTGCCGCGCGGTGGCTGCTGGATTTTGCACGGAAATGAGGGGCGCGCACGGCGATTCCGTCCACTTTCTGCCTCCTCCCCCCACCGATCAGCGGCGACGTTCGTATCCATGGTCCCATCGTTTCGACCTTTTGCCATCACCTGATCGGTCGCTTGTGCATGGCCATGTCCTTTCCTTGGCTGAAGGAAGCATCCGAGCACGACTCTAGAGCCACTCCTCTTAGGAAACTTAGTCTAGGCTGAAAGTTTTGATCCATGGTGAACACCTCATCATTAGACTATAAATAGGGAGCACAGAATGCATTTAGGCTTTAACTGTTATTTATTTTTGTGTGGAAGAATAAGTTAGAATTTGTATGTATGGTATTCAAACAATTTTATTTTCTCGTGATGGTTGGATGATATCGAATAATTCATTCATTTATTCAGTTTACAATAGCATGCTATGTTCTGATATTGAAGTATTTTATTTATGTGCACCTTGTAGAGCATAAGTGTGTATTTATTCGAAAGAGAAATGAAAGAAATGAAGTTGTAAGATATAAAGTAAAGATGATTGCACAAGGTTTCATTCAACGTCCAGGAGTTGATTATGAAAAAATATACTCCCCAGTCATAAGTGGAATCACACTTGTAGCAAGCAGATCTGCGACCAGTGCCCCATTTGCCACACTTGTAGAATGATTGGTCTTGCTGACCATAGGACTTGCTGTCTCGCTTTGGTTTGTTTGTCTTATTCTCATGTAGAGCATCTGACTTGCCTTTCTGGTCTACAGTCTTACCCTTCCTTCTCCTTTTCTTCATCATGGGATTTCTCATCTTGTAGCTCTTAGCGTTAGCTTCACAGCCAGCGGAGCTCCCAAGTGGCTATGTGACGTAGTTCTTGTAGAGAACTTCATTTTGAGCCTCTGCAATCTGCATCATATCAATCAATTCAGCGTACTTCTTGTAGCCATTTTGACGATAATTGCGTGCAGACTGTACTGCATGGGATGAAAGTTGGATAGAGTCTTCTCAATCTTCTGCTCATCTGTGATTTGCTTACCACAAAGTTGAATATTACAAATTCTATGTAGAACAGAATTGTACTCCCTGACCGTTTTAAAGTTGGCAAATCTCAGTCGGATTCACTCTTGCACTGCCTAAAGAAGAATGATGTACTTTAGCTTCTCGAACCGCTTCTTGAGTGCAGTCCATAATACTAGTGCATTCTTCTCTGCCATGTACTCATTCTTGAGAGTGAGACAGAGATGGTGCCAGAGGAAGTTAAGTGCTTGATTATTTTTCTCAGGAGTGGGTTTGGCATTCTACATTGCACCAATACTAATGGCAGCGCGGAGCTTCTTGGCTCCAAGTACTATCTCGACACCGGAAGCCTAAGTCAAGTAGTTTTGGCCATGCTGGGCCAACTCTTCGAACTCCCGGTTTGTGATATCTGTCATCTATATGTGCATGAAAGGAATAAATAAGTTTATTACTCGTAAACATGCATGGAATAAATTTACTGTAGGTAAATAAATTTGATAATGATACAAAGATTCTCGTAATTTTCAAGAATTTCTATGCATTTTCTATAAATTTTACTGTTAATTTCGGTGATTAAAGACATTTTAAATAATTACGATTAATCAAAATAGTAAATAAATACAGATAACATAGAAAACAATAATGACAGTATTAAATATGCTTCAAATGCTAAAAATAATTCAAAATTTGAATTCTCGAGGCCCTTTTATGTCAAAATATGAATTTTCAGTTAATTCTGCAATTTTCGAGGGCCTATACGCAAATTTCAATTCAGAGAAAATTTTCACGTAATTTTCTAATTTTTTGAGGGCCTTTTGCCAAAATCCAGGACCCGTTTGAAAATTTTGTAGACCCTCCCGTAATTTCTAGAATTCAGGGGGACCTTTTTGCAAATTTAACGGCGTTGACCCGTTTTCCTTTTTTTCTTTTCTTTCCTTTTCTTCCAGCCCATTCGACCCGCTTGGCCAACTCAAAGTGGGGCGGGGTAGGGTTTCCCCTACCCCAGTTCCTCTCATGGTGACGGTGACCCGGTGGCTCGGCGGCGGAAGCGGGCGAGCATCATCCAGCGAGCGAGCATCAGCGAAGCGGCGCGGCGGCGGCCTTGGGCTCGCCGTGCGGTCTGGGATCGTGCGGGCAGCCATGCGGGGCCGTGGTCGCTGGTGTCGGCCATGCGGTGCGGCGGCCATACGGGGCCATGTGCGCGCGAGAGCCGAGGCGGCGGGTGGCGACTCTTCCGCGCCGGCTAACGGCGGCAGCAACGCTGGCGGCGTTGGCGCGGCGGCGGCGGCCGAAGCGGCGACAGGCGGTGGCGGCATGCGGCCGTCGTCGTGGGGAGGCGGCGGCGGCGGCAGGCGGTGCGTGAGGAGGCCGGTGATTGCTTCACTCACAGCGGCCGTACGGGGCCGGCCGTGCAAGATTTTTTTCTTTTCTTTTTCAATCTGCAATGCAATCAACATCTATTCTTTTATGTAATCTACTGATCGACATTATGCCGGTGACTTTAAATCTGTTCGCTATAGATTAGAGCGGATTTGCACCATAGAATTAATTTAGAAAGCGAAACTGCGAAATTTAGAGTGATTTAGATATAGACAATTCAATCTACTAATGTTTCGATGATTACCTTTCGATTCACCGGAGTAATTCATGCTGATAACGTGTTGAGGAACTATCGCTGGCGAGTCCAGTCTGATCGATTCCTCTACATACAAAAGACAGATCAATCACAGAAGACACAAATAATAGATTAAAACACAGAGATAGGGAGAGCTTCGAATCTTTCTTTGTTGCTTTCTTTTCTCATGCGTGTACAAAATAGCCAATATCACTCTCTATTTATAGTCTAGTGATAAGGTGATCATCATAAGCTAAGACTTCAAATCTAGATCCAGATTTCCTAACAATAACAACCAAGTGCTATAGATATATAGGACATACTTCAACGAACAAGCATTTATCTCACTTGACAAATAAAGGTCTAAATGCACGGGCGCGAACCTAGTACCCGGACTAGGGGGCTTTAGCCCGAGTCCTAGCCCAACGAAATCGTGACGATTGACTGTTCATCCAGCCCAAACATGCCATGGCACTTTGGCTCATTCCCCGTTCCGCATTAGGGCATCTGTAGTGTATGGGCTGTTCTTTTTTGCTACGGCTTATGGCTTTTGGCTGAAATTTTTGAATTTTGGCTGTTTACGGTACAGATTACGGAGAGATCGATACTCACTTGCGATTTTGACTGGTACAGATGTTGGGATTTTAATGTGTACTACGTTTAATTTATAGACCCCGTCTTGAGAAAATACTCCGTTTAAAAGTTAGGTACTGTAGTGGCTGCGAGAAGCTGGACGGCTTCTCACCAACCGAACATGCCCTATAGCTTGCTGGCTCTTAAGGTGGGCCCCGCATCATTCTTAAGACCGACGCTGCAACGTTTGAGGCCACCGTCGGCTCTTAAGGTGGGTCCACTTATTTGTAAAGAAGGGGATGCGCGGTTGGTAGTTGGGGAGAGAGAACAATAGATTAAAGAAAATTGTATTTTAATGCTTGTGGCCAGGTCTTTAGCTTGATGACCAGCCTCAAGCCTTTTTTGCTTATGGCCTGTTTAAGGTCACCCCTGTAATGTATAAGATCGATCTTAAGGTGGCTTATGACCCTCTATTTTCATACACTACAGATGCCCTTAGGCACTAGGCAGTCTCCTCATTCCTCAACCCTAACCCGATTCCGCGGCCGTGCGCGTGTGCCGTCGCGCCTCCCCGTCCGGCCGGCCGGCTGCGCCACGCACCCACGCACTCCGCCCCTCCGCCTCCGGGCTCCGCCTCTCCGCCTCAACGCCACCTAATCCGGTCTCCGCCTCCATCGGCCGTCCGCCACGGCGCTACCCGCTCGGCCTCTGCGGCTCGCCCTCGCCTCGGCGCAGCGCAGTGCGCAAGGCGGTCCGCCCGGCGCCGCGGCCACCCTTCGCCTCGCGCTCGCGCCGATCGTCCCCACGGCCTCCGCCCCGCCGCAGCCGCAGCCAGCGTCCGCCACTGACTGAGGACAGGTATGCTTTTCTTTGTCCATTGCATCAATTTTAAGTTGTTTTAAGAAGTACAGATGAAATTCTTGAGGCCTTCATCTATTGTACTGATTAGCAACAACTAAGAATAATTAAGGTGCAAGTCCTGATTTGGTGTTGATAGCGTTAAACTTCTTTGGCCTAAAGATTCGGTCTTTTGAGTTGCGGTAGTGGAAATTTGGTATATTTGGGGGGCCAATCCGAGAGGATAACTTCAACTTTGCTGGGATCCAAATGTAGCATCGTCTGCTCCTCTCCTTGTGATTGAAGTGTCGGGAAGCTCGAATCAATCCAAAATTTGTGTTTTGGGCTCTTCTTCTCCGGAGCTATGTGCTTCAATTCGTTCATGATTTTTTAAATCAATTTTTGCAAGAGATTGGGTTATAGGGATAGTAATCTCAGCTGCCATGCGAGCTGTTTCTTGTCTTGTTTGGGGGTAGATTCTCTAGTAATGGCTGATCTTGCCATGGAGCAATAAGAAAAGAAATCCATAATCACTAGTCGGGAGCTGCTGTCGGTGTGGGCAATTTCTTAAGTTCTTTGATTGATTCCACCCCGGAGTGCTATCAAAGTTTCTCTAATTCCTCAGCCAGATATCGCAGTGTCTCTGAAGAGCATTGTCTGGGAGCTGAGGGAGATGAGTGACGGTAGGGGCAGCATGTCGAGGCTGGCCAGCGATGTCACTGACGGCCGGCCCGCTAATGCTAAACTGAGACGGTAACATTTCATGGTCTATTATAAGTTAGCCCCCCGTGTCATTTTCTGGATCCGCGACTATAAATACAGGATAGAAAATCTCAAGCTGACCAGTCACCTAACATTCATATTCATGACTCACCACAGGCATCACGAATCAATTTGTGGAGCTAGGCAATTGCCACAAAGAAATGGATGGATAACTTAATTGCAAACTAATGCACTTGCTATTCATACCATTGGTGATTAATTCAAAAACCATAAGGATCATACTTGTACTTGCTAACACAGAGGTGGATCTACAGTAGTTCATAGGTGTTTAGTTGAACACCTAAATTTTTTTACAAAAATCCAGTATATACAAGGTATATGTTGTACCCTTCTCTATAAGACACATAGCCAAAAGAACTACGGAGGGAGAGAGAGTTAGTGATAAAATGAGTGGATCTGCCCTCCTCATGCCCCTCTTGGCGGTTTATATATACGAGTGAGGTACCCCTTAATAATTACAAAAGGTAGGGTACATTGGTACATTCCTCTATACTATTGAGCCAGTTGCAAGACCCAATCACGGAGGTTGGGCCACCCCTACAACAATATAATACATAGACACACACATAAGTAGGCCAAATTAACTATATTCGTACCCATTAGCCCAAACTAGAAGTGGCCGGCTGGTCTCGCGGCCTGGGCCTAGCCCATTTGTGCTGTTGCTTACCGATCAGCCCGGCTGGCTGATCCCCAATCCCCAAATCCCATCCGCGGCCGCTAACACTAGCACCAGACCTCCGGTACTCCCAGATCCAGTCCTTGCTCACCAGGATCGTAGGACAGCGGGCGGCGGCAACTGGTAGGAGAGGAGATCAGGAGCCCAACAACAGCTACTAGCTCACGGCCGGCCGGCAGCTGCCTGGCGTTTAGCTTTGGGGAGACCATTCCTCCATCCCTCCCCCTCATCCGCGATGAGAGGCGGCACCGACGGCGGGAGCTACGGCGGCAGGAGACCGAGGCTGCAGTCGGCAGCAGGCTCGGCGACCTCCTCGTGCGGTCCATAAGCGGCGGGAGCTCGGGGCGGTGGCAGTGGTGGTGGCTGCAAAAGGATCGGCGGCCGCAGTTCGGTACCCCGTAGCTTCACCACAAGATAAGGCCACTCTACCGGTTTGAGGTGCTTCGAGGCCCCTCTTCTTGTTCCCGTGCTGTGTTGCGCGATGAATTTGTTACTAGCTTGCAGCAAGTTTGCGCTCTATCTTTTTGTTCTATTTGTGCTCTGTGCTCAATTCTTGCATCGGCTTAACTTGGATACTGTTCTAGTTTGCAAGGGTAGAAAGACAAATGGTTACTAGCCTACTAGGTGATGTGAATTCGACATGATCGGAAATGCTAAATGATCTCTATTTGCGAGGAAATGATAATTAATCGTGTAGTATTGATGGATGCCGAAATAGCTTGCTTTTGCTATTCCTGCATTTTCTTTGGAATTGCATTTTTTCCCTTCCTTCAAAATCAGGGCTTTTAGTTGATATTCAAACAACTTTAAATCGAGATTCAACCAAACTTTTCATTTGGATTCGTGACCTTTAGACCTTTATTCGTCAAGGAAGATAAATGCTTGTTCGTTGAAGTATGCTCTTCTAGATTTCTATATTATGTTATTCTAGATTTCTATATCACTTGGTTGTTATTTGCTTGTCATTGCCCTCAGATTGTTTATTGTTGTTTACCCAATCTTGCTATTTGCACCGGTTCTTCTAATTAGTTCATTGCATATACTTCACTTCAAACTAGATTTTTTGACTTTTTGTATCAATTTGGTGGACTGGTCATGTCTAAGTTTCATCAATTTTTAATCTTTGTTTAAACATTATGTCTCTTTGACATGTTTTATCCATCATTACAGGGAGTAGCAATTAGATCTACAACTTTATCACCACAAAAGAATCAACAATCTGACCTAATCTCCTCTCTGGGGGGTCACATTGAGAATTGGGGGTAGTCTACAATGGCAGATGCCAGCCCAAGAATAGATAAATCAACAGATGATACTGATGAAAACCACAGGGTAAGTCCTTATTATTTTTTTCTGAGGCAAAGTCTATTCTTTTTCCCGATGCAAAGTCTTGTTGTCCTTGAACTAAGGTATTTGACATAAAACATTAATTGTCTGGCTTCATGGTGTGCAGTGAAGAATGACATAATTATTTTTACTAAACTATTATATGAATGATCATTAATGATAACCTGTGATATCAAAGGTGAGGCTTATCATTTTCAGTCAGAAACCAAATATGTGGCTATGTTTCCACAGTTACATGAGGTTCACCATTATAAGTAAACAATACATGCAAGAGTGACAACAGAAGTTGAAACCAGCGAGGTGGACTAAATGAAGTGTGGATGTTTTTATAAGAAAATTATGTAGCTTGTTATTCGGTCAATAATCCATAAAGTACGCCAAAGATATATATACTAAAACATTCAATATACATTGGCATTAGCTACCTAGGAATTTTGTTTTAATTTGAATTAATGTCAGAGAACCACCCTTACAACACATGGTACATTGGAGAATTTGTGTAGATTCCATGAGGCCTCTTGAAGAGTGCTTAGATTACTTTAAAACATCACGAGGATAAAACCTGGGCATTTAACAATCCAATAGAACTATTGCTATTGTGGATTTTTATTTTTTTTACTGAATAATATTTTTTTTTATCTTTGAACACCCATCCTGAAATTAGGCCAAATTAACTATATTGTGGATTGACAAAAAATCCAGTATATGCAAGATATAATACATACACACACACACATAATTAGGCCAAATTAACTATATTCGTACCCATCAACCCAAACCAGAAGTGGTTGGCTGGTCTTGCGGCCAGGGACTGGCCCATTTGTGCCATCGCGCGCTGATTGGCCTGGCTGGTTGACCCCAATCCCCAAATCCCATCCGCGGCGGCTAACCCTAGCACCAGGCCTCTGGTACTCCCAGATCCAATCCTTGCTCACCAAGATCGTTGGATGGTGGGTGGCGGCTACTGGCAGGAGAGGAGATCAGGAGACCAGCAACAGCTACTAGCTCATGGTCGGCCGGCAGCTGCCTGGTGTTCAGCTCCCAGGAGACCATTCCTCCGTCCCTCCCCCTCATCTGTGACAAGAGGCGGCGCTGGCGGGAGCTACGGTGGCAGGAGACCGAGGCTGCAGCCGGCAGCAGGCTTGGCGGCCTCCTCGTGCGGTCCATAAGCAGCGGGAGCTCGGGGTGGTGGCAGTGGTGGCGGCCGTAGTCTGGTACACCGTAGCTTCACCGCAAGATAAAGCCACACTCCCGATTCGAGGTGCTTCGAGGCCCCTCTTCTTGTTCCTGTGCTGTGTTGCGCGATGAATTTGTTACTAGCTTGCAGCAAGTTTGCGCTCTATCCTTTTGTTCTATTTGTGCTCTGTGCTCAATTCTTGCATCGGCTTAACTTGGATACCGTTCTAGCTTGCAAGGGTAGAAAGACAAATGGTTACTAGCCTACTAGGTGATGTGAATTCGACATGATCGGAAATGATAAATGATCTCTATTTGCGAGGAAATGATAATTAATTGTGTAGTATTGATGGATGCCGAAATAGCTTGCTTTTGCTATTCCTGCATTTTCTTTGGAAGGGCATTTTTCCCTGCCTTCAAAATCAGGGCCTCCATTTCTGTTTGTTGAGCTATTCAAAGTTCTAGCAGTGAAGTTTGCCTGTATCCTCTGATTCATCCTTTTACTTTCATATCATACTTCCAAGGTGCTCTCTAGACATTACCGGCGCGCAGGATAATTTAAACCGAAATATTGAATACACTCTATGCAAGCTGTTATGTGTTCTTGCTGAGGTATGGCGGATTGCAATCTTTTGCCTGCAATCCAACAGGAACAACAATGGATTTGTTCCTGTGTGAAAAGTGAAAACTCTAAATTTGGATAGCAGAGATGGATCCATATATAAGATTGTTGACTATCTTATTAACCACCCTGCCATATTCACAAACAATGAGTTGCCAAAATTAGCAAGTGGCTGGGGCAGTGTACGCTGCCCAAATTGACCGTGACAAACCCAAATACTTTCAATTTAGAAGTTCCAACTGAGATCCAAAAGAAACTTACAATTTTGGGGATCTTTAACTAAGATTCAAACAAACTTTCAATTTTGATCAAAACTTTTAGTTGATATTCAAACAACTTTCAATCGAGATTCAACCAAACTTTACATTTGGATTCGTGACGTTTCGACTGACATCCAAACGGACTTTCAAATTATGGACATTTCAACTGAGATTCAAAACTGCAAAACTTCCAACTTTCAACTCACAAATCCCCCAACTTTGAACTCAAAATTCAAACATTTCAAATCAAAATATTTGAATCAGACTCAAATTGCCAGTCTGCATGCATAGAGCATTATTTTGCGTTCTACCTTCATTTTCACAAACCATCATCTCTATTTTCCCTAGAACATGTCTCAAGAGAAAATTCGAGTGAGAGAACTGGCAAAAGAAGTGTATGTAGCATTTTGGTAGACAAGGAACCGATGAAAAAATCTTGCTTAGTTTGTCAGGGTAGGAACCTTTGTTGCATCAGATCTTGAGTTTGAAACCGAAGGGTCGCAAAAGGAAATTCAACATGAGCTATTTTTCATGGATGGTGCAAGCCCAGTGTGGACACTCCCTATTAACATAATTTGGGGCACAATTGAATTTTCATTATGTTTTTCTCGGGCCACATCTCTTACCTATTAGACAGTGAGTAAGGCTGTAAAAAAAGCTCGAAGCTCGCGAGCTACTCGAGTTTGGCTCGTTCTAGACTCGATTCAGCTCGGTTCGAACTTTAAACGTGCCGAACTCGAGCTTGATCTCGAGCTCGCGAGCTTCACCGAGCTGAGCTCGAATAGTTTGCGAGCCCCGATTCGAGATTAAATAGTAATATATATTAATTCTTACCGAGCTTTCTCGAGCCGAACTCGAGCTCTAGCTTTCCTTATTATTAAAAATTAGTGTGTATTTGAATTATTTTGACTGTATCGAGCTTATTAGAGCCGAGCTCGAACTTAAAATTTTTTTATTATTGAAAAATAGTGCATAATATATTATTTTAATTGTTATCAAGCTTCAACGAGCCGAGCTCGAGCCCAGGTCCAAGTTCGGACCCCATCTCGAGCTCGGCTCGAGCTTCTACCGAGCTCGAGCCTGGAAGGCCAAGCTCGCTCGAGCTCGGCTCGTTTACAGCCCTAACAGTGAGTAGACCACATACCACTATTGACTTACAAGTTACAACTGGATCCATCCCTTCTATCACTACTTCTATCGACTACCCACCCTGCTCCTCTCCAAACCCTAAGCACCTGAAGCCACCTCCCCCTCCACCCCCTATTCCTCGTCGCCGATGCCACTTCTTTGTTGTTGTGCGTCTTCTTTTTCCTCTTTCCTCCTCACCAGTCACCTAATCGTTCTTCAAGCAGATCTGATGGGGTAAGTGCTATTTGATTTTTATTTAACAATTAATTAGATGACATTTTTCATTTTTGATTCGTTTATTTATTCCTATCTAGTCACCTAATCGTTCTTCAAGCAGATCTGATGGGGTAAGTGCTATTTGATTTTTAGGTAACAATTAATTAGATGACATTTTTCATTTTTGATCCGTTTATTTATTCCTATCTACTGGCTGGTTCGAACTGCCTGTTCCCAAGCAGTCAAGCACGATTCCGAAAGGAAAAGTGTAGAATTTATAAATTCTGCCATGGAAAAGAAGCATAATTACATGCAGATCCTGGTGTTGTTTCGTTGGTAATTTGCCAGGGAGCTTCTTGTAATAAATACATTCTCTAGGGTGCAGGTAAAAGAACCAGAAAGCTTGCACACTGCGGGCTTGCGCTGCGGCCTTCCGCCTTCGTCAGTTCGTCTTTGTCTTCTTCCCCTTCCTCGTCTCTTCACCAAATGAGCTCTCTTTCTCATATCGTTAAGCTAGGGTTTAAGACCGACTTGGAGCCCTAGGGTTTGGAGTCCAGCTCCTCTCCTAAACCTCTCTCATGTCGTCTTCCTCTCGAGTAAGTGACCTCCTCCTTACCCTCCTTCTATCTGTGTGTATGAGAGAGCACACATGATTTTCCTGGTGGTTGTCGTGGTGGAGGTGTGATTGGAACCCGATTGAATCGCTCCAATGCAACGATCTGTCTCTTAATCATGATTTTCCTGTGTATTACGCGGTTCAATAATTTGGGGAAAAATTGGGATTGGATGAGTTCCAATTGCTCATTTCGCGTGATTGATGTATGCGTTCTGTTTAACTGGTATGTGGTGTGTTGGTTTTGTAGGTAAGGGTTGGGACTCTGGTTCCTCTTGTTAAATACAACGCTGACTCATCGAATGCCTTGGTGCCAAGCATTCCCATCTTTGCGGGCTCCAATGTTGTTGGGAGGAGCAATTTGATGGTTGTCGACAAGAGAGTCAGCCGCAAGCATTTGAGCCTGCATGCCTCGGTTGATGGCTCCGTTGAAGTTGTTGTGGTGAGTATGCAAGACGTGAGGGATAGTTGATGATGCTATGTGATTGTGCTTTGATGTGTTTTGATTTGGAAAATAAGTTGTAGTTTGATGTCGATGGATCTGTAGGAAGGACCAAATCCTGTTGTTGTCCAATCAGAGGGGCAGAAGAGGAAGGTTTGTGCTCAGGAGAGAGCCAAGATTGCACATGATGATGTCCTGGAGTTGATTCCTGGTGATTATTTCATGAAATATATGAAGGGTGATGAATGTAAAAGTTCCACATTGATGGATTCAAGTGGCTTTAAGAAGGGGAAGAGGCATAGCGAGGATGATAGCGTAGCTGCAAAAAGGAATCGACAGATTATGGAAGATGAGGCTTTGGCAAGAACTTTACAGGTTAGTTGACTTTCTATTCTTGTTGTACATCCATTTCTGTGCTGCTTGTTTAATTGTCACGAGGCCAATCCATGATCTTTATAAAAATTATGTTTGGGTGATTTCCTGTAGTTATTAGCTGACCAGGCTCTTTTCTATCTAAAAAATGCTTTAGTGTTGAAATTGATCCTAGTGTCTGACAGAGCAAACACAAAGTGAAGGAACTTGTCAATGCTTATGTAATCTTATAATACCTTGTTCTATTGATAAAACAAAGCAATTAGGCCAGAAATATTGGTTTATGTAATATAAATGAGTAATTGTCTTATGATTGTAGCTCATCAACAATACGATGGTGATATTTCTTAATCTTTTGTTTGCGGTGGCTCAACAAGTCTGTTTTGTTTAGCTTATTTGTGATTTTGATGGTCACATTGAGTTCCAGAAAAATAATATACAAAATATTTTGGGAATCATCAAATTAATAATATTAAATTTATTGATGTTATAGCAAAACTATACCAATGCTAGCCGCGCAAATCGCATGAGCCATTCAGCTAGTTTTCTAATGGGAAATAAAATTACACCTTAATCCATATATAATCCAGAGTCCAGATATAATATTAGTTATTTACTAACTCAACATTGCAACAATAATTTATTCAAGAGTTAGATGTGGGAATTCAGAGTGTCTTTTTGACACAACATTTGGGGCCAGACATGGTATCCATGTATGCTCTGTTGTTATTTTTGTTATTCTTTTAGTTTTTAAGTTTAATGAGAAATCTCTTGATTGGAGGATAGCTAAAGTGCTAAACTATCCTTGTACATATTGAACTATATGTATTATTTTGCATGTTCTTTAAATGCCAATGAATCATGAGTGCTTATGCAGGGTAATTATGGACTATGCCACTATGGTACAACCGTTTTTTTTTTCTTTGGTGCTCTTTACAAACACATTTTTCATATTTCACCACTTACCCTACAAACGAAAGGAAGAAGTGGGAAAAATGCATGAAATGAGTCGAAAAGTATCTTTAACCGAAAAGTGTTTGTACTTTGTACCATAGCCATCCCCTTATATGGGTTGAGTGGTAAATCCTTGTTCCCTAAATATAATTCTTATTTGTTAGGCTCTCTCTCTCTCTCTCTCTTTGTTTGGAAATTTTGCAAACATGTTGTGTGCAAAGGAGTGTAGGGTGGAGTTTGATTGTACACAAACATTTGTGTTGACCCCTTTCCTGAACTCTAATCAGGAAAGCTTTCCAGAAGAGAGTACAGTTGTTACTGACATGGCTTGTGGTCAAAGATTAAGTTCACTTGATAGTGTTGGTTCTTCCAAGAGAAACAATGAGGGAATACACTCTGTCGGTCCTTTGAAAGGTGTACCCTCATCGACTTTTCGACTCATGCGTGTCCAAGGTCTTCCATCATGGGCTAACACTTCCTCAGTTACCATTCAGGATGTCATACAGGTATTGCTCATTCAACACGAACTCTTTAGTTGAAGTTACATGGTTGATCCCTTAATGTCGTTTACCATGTCATGTCACAGCATTGTTTAAGATATGAGCTGTTAATGAATAAATGTTGCATACGAACCAATTCGTTAACTTTTTAGAAACATGCATAACAGCACTTATGCTCATCATGCCCTCATTCCCTTGATCACTTAACCTAATACCATGTATCATTGAACATATAGTTATGAACCTCTTTAAGTTCCGACTAAGAGAGCTTAGTCGGACCTTAAAGAGGTTCATAACTATATGTTTAATGATATCCTCTATGGTACAAATGTTACAGCAATTTATAATTTTATACAAAGGACATTGCTGGTCTGATTGATATTCAGTGAACCTTTCATCCATGTTATTTCACAAAAAAAATTATAGAGCAAATGTTGTTTACCATTTTCACACTGGTCCTGCATTGCCAGATTCCATTGAGAAGTGTGTTAGTTCTTACATGATGAATGAATTCTTAGGGTGAAGTGCTTATTGCTGTACTCTCAAATTATATGGTGGACATTGATTGGTTGCTTACTGGTAAGTTATTTAGGATAAAAGTAAGGTTGTTGATTTTCATATGATGGTAGCTGATTTTTTTTCTTTCTATCAAATATAAAGTTTTGATTTAAAAAACAATCCAGTGCCACTTGGCAGATTCAGAACATTACACAGTGAATCCAACTATGTCCTGTGGTATCTTCTATTATTTGGCTCTACCGTGTATGCATTTGTTTAACTTGTTAGATTTTGCAAATATCCTGTTTGTAATGCACTACTAATGCTTAAGTTCTGTGTATTGGCTGGAAAGATGAATTGGAGTCCCTTCATTATTGTTAAAAGTAAATTTCTCACATTTTTTCACTGAACAAATATTTAGTTCCCTAACTGCTCGAGTTTCCCTGATGCTTTCTTTATGGTGTGACTATTCATTGGTATGAATTTATTTATTTACTCGGTAGGGGGTGCTAGTGACAACCTAGCTCCTTTGGTACTTTTTTTATTTCAGACAACTAGAGTGGTCATTTTCTATTGGTTTCTAGAGTCATTTGTGTTATTGCCTTGCCAAAGCTCTTTCCTATGCAAGAATGCTGAAAGCTCATGGGTCTGAGCTGCTGCAGCTAATCTTCAAGAATAAAACACATATGTTTTTACTATTCAATCGGGAAGTATGATGTATTTGTGGAATATAGTAATAATGCAAGGCAACACAAGATGAGGAAGACATGTACATTTGACACCCCCCCCTTTTGATAAATTATGTTATGATTCTAGCTTGTCTTTTTTTCTCAATACTTCATTGATCTTCTTAGTGAAGTGCTATTAGTAAAAAAAATATCTTTACTTAACGAGATTTGCAATATGTGCTCAGATTATTTTGTTCAATATGAAATATCAATGTGCCCTTTTTCCTTATTATCTACATTAGTTGTTCTTAATGTAAATAGATATTCCATTGTGCAGCATGTCCAAGTTTGAGGAAAGTTCCACATGTCCAAGTTATACATGGAGAAGATGGTGCTTCATTGGAGCTTTTGAAGGTGGCAAAATTGAAAAAACCATTCATTATCTTGTTTCTTTTTTTCTCATTTCATGTTCATGCTTGGGTGGCAGAAATCGAAGCCTGCAAATTGGGTCCTTCACAAGCCACCGCTCCCAATTTCATTTGGAACGCATCATTCTAAGGCCATGCTGCTTGTATATCCTCGAGGGATTCGTGTTGTTGTGCACACAGCAAATTTGATATATGTTGACTGGAATAACAAAACTCAGGGACTATGGATGCAAGATTTTCCATGGAAAGATGCAAAGGATATTAATAAAAATGTTTCTTTTGAGAATGATCTGGTCGATTATCTCAGTGCACTTAAGGTAGCTCGGTATTCTCTGTTTGCTTCGAGATTAATATATAATTCTAGATTTCTAGTGTTGTTTCAATTCACATGCTGTGTTTAAAAAAAATAAATGTTGTTTCCCTACCAATGCCTTGAAAATTCTATATTAAAATTTTCAAAGAACATCAGTTACATGAGCTTATAAGAAGAAAAAGGAGTAAATAAGTATGTGCAGTTTTGAAATAATCACAATTGGCACTAGAAACTTGTGTTTTTATCCAGTCTTCTACTACTTCAGAACAAGTCGATATTAAAGAATTAGTTTAGGAATTATAGTGTTTTCTCAGACTACTGAATGAGTACACGGGGGAAGCCAAAGTTCTCATCTTACTAAAATACTGTTGAATGGGAAAAATACGCACTTGATGTAGTCAGAGAGAGGTCTAGGAATTGACGGTAACATGTTATAAACTTGGGCTCTTGTCATATCTGTTGCCAAAATTAGTAAACCATGTAAAAAAGATGCCTTACATAAGCTGAAACATTTTCTACAAATCATGAAACATGATCTGGTTTTCCATGGGTCTTTCTTCTGGAACAAGTTTTATCCTGTTCCTTGATAGTCTGATCAATCCTAGTGTTATTAATTATCTTGGAACTGTCTAGCTTTTAGAAACCCCCTCCTCATAGTTTATCTTGGAAATTGGAATTGTGTAGGTTTTAGAAACCCCCTCATAATTTATCTTGGAATTGCCTAGCTTTTAGAGACCCCCTCCTTACAGTTCAGTCTGACTACTACTTTTGCATTAGTTTGTTTCCCCTGAAGTTGCAATTTTATTAAGTCCATCTTGTTTATGTTGAGTAGTAAACTGAATTGTTCTCTTCATGACAATGCACAATGCAGTGGCCTGAGTTCAGGGTAAATCTTCCAGTTGTTGGTGATGTCAACATCAATGCAGCATTCTTTAGAAAATTTGATTATAGTAGTTCAATGGTTAGTACATTTCTTTAACCTCGCAGTTACTTTAAGCTTAATGTGCTGTGCTGAACCTTAAGTTCTTGTTTTTTCCCAATTAATGGACTGACATAAAATGAAAAACATAACAAAACAAGAGAACATCAGCATATCAAATGAAGTCAACACTTCTGTCTAAATGTTGGTTGGGGTAGCAAGATTCTACTAACTCTGGCTTTGCTCAATAAATGATGGCAATTACTGAATCATGTGGCCATTAGCACTAAATTATGTTATTTTGTGCACGGTGCACCATGAATAGACCGCTTGATCTGTAATTTTTCTGTTCTGCCAAATGAATAACAGATTTCTGTCATTTGGACCAGCTTTTGGTTTCTCATCTTACAAAGTATACATCACATGGAAGGATTCTCCATTTTGGTTCGGAAAATGACTACATTGTTCCTTTTGTTATCCATTTTTAGATCCTGTGATTGGGCACTTTTACTGTTTTGGCTGTTGTTGAAATGAACCTTAGCGTGCATTTTTCTACAGCGTCTGTGTCATGTGGGGGCACAAGTCATGACAGTCTGCATTATGTGTCAATTAAATGATATGATGTATTCTTTTGGTCCTTCCCTTCCTCCCTCCTTGCATGCACAAATACCCAATTGCCTACACAGAAGGCTCACCACCCCTCACGCTTGATTGTGTGGCTGTATGCACGTGGGGTTTACTTGCAGGTAGAAACATATATGAACACTTAAATCACACTAGCTCACATGTAGCTCACCCCCAAAAAAACCAATTATCTTTCCATAATTTAATCTCAAGTAATTTTACATCGTTTGCAGGTCAGGTTGATCGGATCTGTTCCTGGTTATCATGTGGGCTCCAATATTAAAAAGTGGGGCCATTTGAAGCTTAGGAGTGTTCTTGAAGAGTGCATATTTGAAAAACAGTTTTGCAAGTCCCCACTTATTTATCAGGTACTTTTCATCCATCTATCCAGTTGTTAGGGCATGCAACTTTGCAAAATGTGGTGGCAAATAAACTTATTAATCCTTTAATCTTTTTATCCAGAAATGCTTAAACTTAAGAAAAAAATTGATATCCTGCCAAACTTCATGCGTAGCAAGCGGCTTTGTCATATATTTACCTTAGGAAAGCCAGTATTATCTATTTTATTCATGGCATACCAATTCATCAATATAAGCTGTCAATAATGTTGCACATACAAATATATCATTTTTAAAAGCTGTATTCCAGGAGTGTACAAAATGAAGGATCTGTATCAAACTATTGGCATGTACTACCTCAGCAATTATATTATTGCATATTGCATCCCCAATTAATGGGACTAAAAAATTCAGGATTAACCTTCCTTTCCATTTGACTCAAAAGTTGATAATATAATTTGTTATTGTTTATTACTTCTCAATAAATCTCATGTTTAAACTTCTTGAAGGATGTTTAGCATTAATTTCTTCTTGCATGCAGTTTTCTTCCTTGGGGTCACTTGATGAGAAATGGATGAGTGAATTTGCATGCTCGTTGTCAGCTGGTAAAGCAGATGATGGATCACCGTTGGGTATTGGGAAACCACTGATTGTCTGGCCTACGGTGGAGGATGTTAGGTGCTCAATAGAGGTATAAACTTAAGCCCTGTAAAAGCTTTATAGTTATGCTTCCTGTATCATCATGAAATGCATGCCTCTTGAGTCTTGATCCTTGAATGGCTCCTCGTTCTTTGTGCTTTCTTTGCCTGTTGGGAACTTGCTAATTTGTTGTGATACTCCATAAGAAATAAGTGCTGGCCTCAAAAGTACACAAACATATACAATCTTTGTGTTCAATTTTCAGATCAATGCTGGCAAGATCCATGATAAGAATTTCACTAATCTTTTTTACTTGAGTATCACCGTCTTATTTACCTGCTTTTCTTGGTGTTTGATATTTCATATGTAGGGGTATGCAGCCGGTAGTTGCATTCCAAGCCCTCAAAAGAATGTTGAGAAAGATTTCTTGAGAAAATATTGGTCCAGGTGGAAAGCAGACCATGTAGGTCGTTGGTATGCTCTCTCTTGTCCTGCAGTAACCTGAAAAGCTATTATATCGTTCAAATGGAATTCAGAATTCTGCAAGCTTACGGCTTACCGCACCAGTAGGCTGCTATGTTCCAATTATTGACCCATTCTACAAATTATCTAGTACCATACCACTGAAGATTTGTCTAGTTTTTAGAATAGCACAATGGGTATTATATTTAATCCTTTTTTGTTGTGTAATATGCCATGTATCACAAGAGGATTTGCTTGGGCTGTTTGGTTTTGCCTCATGGTAGCCATGATTCGAAGACTAGTAACTTGTGAGTTGTGACCAAACATAGCACTGGTAGATTTGGTGTTGTTTGACCTTTAATTATGTGCCTTAGCCTTTAAACCTCTTGCCAAAATCTAGCATTTGAAGCGAGCTTCTATTCCAAGTAGTGGGGTAGTATAACTAAAAGAGCTAAGGATGGAGATGGGTAACTCTTCTAGCCTTGCCATTCTCTGTCATGACATTGCCAAAGCAAGATAGCAGATCTGCATGGCTGTGGAGGCTTACTAGTTTCATCTGGTCTGTATGGCTTGGCAACATGAGGATTTTAAAAATCCTCTACTTCAGGGGGTGCCAGGTGGATTTTGCCTTAGTTGACAAGACAATGAAGAATCCCTTTGTAACATAAACAACAGCATTACTTTGTATTAGCAAGTAATGATTATGATTTATGATTGTCTAAATTCTGAAGTATTCTGTTCAAGTGGGCATCTTTGGTTGATGCTCAATCGGTTATTTATATAGGCTGCAAAAGATTGGCATCCTCATCCTTTTTATATCTTTCAGTTTTTTTCTTCTTTTCAAAATAATAGTTTTATTATTAACGCTTACTGATATTCTGATCTTAATTTTTTTTATCAGCCGTGCTATGCCTCACATAAAAACTTTTACTCGTTACAATGGTCAAAATATTGCGTAAGTTTTCATAGCAAGTTCTTTCCACTCCAGGATTAAAATAATAAGAATATTTCCTGGATGATCATTATTTAAAGGAGAAAGTCCACTTTACCCCCTCTACTTTCATGAAAGTCCAGATAAAAAAGGCCCGAGACCCACTAAAATCCGGTAGTTAAGCCCCTCAACTTTGAATACCAGTGCGATTTTCACGCTGATGATGGTATTGGTAGTGTTTTGCTTACATGACATTCGACTCCTGAGTAAGTGAGACATTGAGTCATGTCACCAAGTCACCTCACAAGGTGAGCAAGTTCATTAAAAAATAAAAAACAAAAACATTTTTCTTCCTCTCTTCCTCTTCTCTCCTCTCTAGTTGGTCCCACTTTAATCTGCTAGCTTAACACTGATCGGGATGCCACTTAAGCTGCTAGCGTGGAAATACCGCTTTGAAAACCACAGAGGTGATTTGTACTGATTTTCAAAGTTGAGGGGGTTCAAAAACCGGTTTTGTAGTACAGGGTCCAACCTGGACTTTGTCGAAAGTAGAGGGGGGTAAATTGGACTCTTTCCTTATCTGAATCCCTTTTTATCCCCCATCAGATGGTTTCTGCTTACCTCGTCAAATTTAAGCAAAGCTGCTTGGGGCGCACTGCAGAAGAACAATACGCAGCTGATGATACGCTCGTATGAGGTACACAATCCTGATGCTTCTTGTTGCATTTGTACAATATTTTCTGGTTATTCTATATTATAGAACTTGTAATGATCGTCATGGAATCATGACTTTGCCTTGTCATTTGACCTCTTTTCAGTTAGGTGTATTGTTCTTGCCCAAAACTCTCCAGTCCGTGCCACAATTTTCATGCACGGAGAAGAACAGCTCAAAGCTGGTAGTAGCAAATCGTTCCTTGTCATTTTATTATCACTATGCAAATCTTTCTGTCATCATCCTTCATTTCTTACACGTATACCCAGGATAACCTGGCCCCTGGTGAGAAGATCAAGACCAAGCTGGTCACACTTTGCTGGAAAGGCGATGAAGAAAAACAACCATCTACAGAAATTGTCAGATTGCCGGTGCCATATCAACTCCCTCCACAACCTTACGGCACAGAAGGTTAGCTGTTGTCTTAATGGTTGGTATATTTTGAGCTGTAAAACCCCTAAAATGTTCTTTTACTTTCAGATGTTGCATGGTCATGGGATCGGAGGTACACGAAGAAGGATGTGTATGGTTCAGTCTGGCCGCGCCATGGCTAGCTAAGCCGTGTGCCGGCGACGATTGTTAACCCTGTTCGGTGTCCACGGCCAGAAACCCGGTGGTTTATTGATCGGTCGTTGGTCAGTCACCGCTATATAGGACCTGATTTCTCGTCCTAATCTAACACTGTTTCTGGGCCACTCGACCGTGTGAGCCAGAGGCGATGGAGCATTGTTTTTTTTGGTACTTATTGGAGCATTGGATATTTTCAGCCTATTGAAACGTGCACTAAATATCATTGGCTGCCTGCCATTGTAATGTTTATGCACCGACTTGCTTTAATGTCTTATTCCGTGCTAAATGTCATGCTCCGTCAAGAGCAATTAGCAGAAACTGGAATGCGCAACAGACTTTGGCTTGACTTCTATAAGTAGAAGCTGAAAGTAGAAGTCAATATGAAACATACCTTATATGAGTTTTCCTGCAGCTGTCGTTGCTCAAGCCATATTTGTAAGTTGATTATAGGGCTATTTCTTTTTGGTTTCAAAAGGCTATTTTTGACCTTTTTTTTAACCGTATCTAGCTTTTAAATAGAGTGTTTTTTAAGATGGAGTTTATTAGTTGATTATAATACACGTTATAGTGATTTTATTTATATCGATTAAATCTACATGCGAGTTCCTCTTACTTTATATTATCTATTATAAAACAGCCTAAAAAACAGGCCTATACCGCACAACTCGAGACATCCTCTAGCGGCTCGTTGTCCCCAACTCTGATGCTCGGTACCCACAACGTCATACTCGCTTGTCTCGTCGCTGCCCACATCCTTCCTCCCATCTTGCTCCCGGTGGTGGTTGGTGCCGCTGCCGAGTCACTGCTGCCCACCCTAACCCTACAGTTGAGGTCCCGTTGAACCTCCACCCTAACCCCATCGTTGGTCGTCATCGGCGCCTGAGAAGAACGCTGCGCGCAGAGCTGAGGAACGAACCACCATATCCAAAATTAAATAGGGACAATGGGAAACCTTGCGATCTGTCTGGAAATCCGAAAGAGAATGTAACTCTGTAAGCCGACGCGATTTTTTGCGTGATGCACCGCCGGATTCTTCAATATCCGTCGTTTGCTTTCGCTTTGCTTCCGCGGCCGGGACGCAACGCCACGCGACCAGACGCCGAGCCGAGACGCGGCGTGTGTTCTGGTACATGCTCCCGTCGCGCGTCCCCGTCGCCCACGTTGCCCTCGCCTCGTTCGCCCGCCCGCGTCCGCCGCACGCCAACCCGGCGGGCCCCGCGGCGATGCCGATGCCATGCGCCCATGCCGCCTACGCGCGGCCGCTGCAACCCACGTGAAGGCCCTCCCGGGGAAGGGACGCTGGCCGGCGGGGCCCCGCGTCGCCGTCGCGAATCTGCGCTCCGGCCGGGGGGGATCCGGTCCGTCCGTCCGTCGCGTCGAACGGCTCCTCCTCCTCGCATCGTCGTGGGGGCCCGCCTACAGATTGGTTCCCGATTCGGAAGATAATCGCCCGTTCTAATGCCGCCATTGCCTTGTTAATTGCGTTTGTTAATGCTAATCCGCAGGTTAGACCGCGTCTAAGCAGCCGGGTTTGAGCGACCATTCGCGTAGGTCGGTTGTATGGTCGGGATTCTCTGTGGGTGTGGTTGCGGTAGCACACGGTATGAGTTGCGACCATCCTAGTGTTGCTTACTCCCTACATTAACTAACTATATGATAAATTATGCTTAAATTGATGACAACGAAAAATTTAAAATTTGATAAGTGCCATCGTGCGCGGAAAGATATCAATGTGCATTGCATGGACAAAATTAGCATGGAATCTGGCAGGAACACTATCAATAGTAATTGCATCCCTACGAAAAATTAGACAAAATCTAATTGGTTCTTGCATTTATCAAATAGCTATAAGTTGAGATTTTGCATCCTTTTTCTAATTTAAGGTGTATTCTCACCTACGCTCCTACTAGGAAAAACAAAAAATATTTGGAACTTTAGTAATATTGTATGCCAATCGGGTGCACCCTAAAGTTTGAAGTCATACTACTAGTATTTAAGCTTGTACTATTCAATAAGATTTTATCATCTAACTAATTTACTACCGTGGAGGCATCGTAGCCCTTTTTAGCCTTGATCATATAATTAGTCTATTTATATCATTTATTTCTTCTTATGAATTAGCATAGGTTTACAAATTCAAAATCAATGGCTAACATTGTAATAGCTACTCCTATACCATAATATCACTGACGTTGCGTTAAATTTCGTGGTCCAAATTAAATTGTGTCTGAAAAGTGAAAACACCTAGGAATAATTGCCTCCTAAAAACCATTAAAAGCAAGCAACAATGACCTACTGTAAGAACCAAATGTGATTTCCTCGCGCGCCGTTTCCCAAATTCGGCACACACCCACAAACAAAGTGGCCGCCACAAAATAACCCGAATCATGATCTAGCGGAGGACACGGACCTTAAACAGCAGCCTTTGCGGCCAAGGGAGGGGAGAGGAACCAGGAAGCGTCCTCCTCCTCCCATCTATAAATTCCCCATCCTCCACTCCTCTTTATATAGGAGGCGGCATCGAAACCAAGGGGAGGGAGAGCACCAAGGACTACCTGAGCGTCTCCTCGATCCAAATCTTTCCGAGGGAGTTCTTGGTTGATCTCTTCCTCTTCGACCACCTCCGACGGTACCGTACACTCCTCTTCCTTTTCCCCCTTTCGATTCTTGATCTGTATGGCTGCAGTTTGGTACTGGTTTAGCTGTTTAGGATCCCCTTTTTCTAAGATGATCTGTGCTTGATTGATCTTGATTTGCGATCCTGCTGTCGTATTCCGTGGTTAGATCGTTTAGGGATTTAGGGTAGAGCCGTAGAGGTGCTCTTGATGTTGTTAGCACATCTCAAACCGTTTAATATTGTTGTCTTAAGGTGGAATATCTCGGCTTCTTTTTGTCATGATAGTATGCAACTATTTGCGTTTATCTGCTAGGTGATTTCTTTTTGACCTGTTTTGATGAGATTTTTACTATATATGCCCTTATTTACAATCATCGAGAGAACTCTAGGAAAATGGTTGTTGGTCGCAATTTTGTAAAATAGTTGTTTCCTGCTTATTGTCCAAGTTCAATTAGAACACTCATGATTGCTGGTGGTGTCTAAGCATGCTATCATCAGTTTGGATACGGTTATTAGTCCTTGATTCTGGTAGAGATAACTCCGCGATTGGATGAATTTATCTTTGTTTAATCTTGACTGTACAAAATTAAGTTGCCGGTGATGCAAATAATTTAGTCAGTATTCATTGTTCATGAAATGGAGCTAAGTTGCTCATGGCCCTGGGTTCGTTTTACTCTACAATCATGTGGAGCTAACCTAAGCAGACGTGTCTTGTCAAGGATACGTTTTTTAGCTGTCCTTGGTGTAATTAGGATCTTGTCGAGAATAGTATGTAGACCAAAGGTTGGTTATGGCCTATGAGGGTGCTGTAAGGAAATGAGAATTAAAATGGAAATTGAAGGTTTGGATGTGGAACTGATAATTCTGTTCATAATCCCGATTCCTGTTTTTTGGTAGTGAATTTAATTATTGCTTCCATGTATGTGTTTGGCTTTTAGATGGGATTTGCTTTAAAATTGCTAGAATTGCAATTCTTTGTTTTTTTGCCTAATTTTCCACCACCTAAATCCATTCACGGCATCTTATTCCTGTAACCAAGAAGCCTTCATTTAATCCCAGAAATATGTTTGATTAATCTTAAAAGGTTGTTGGTTCATTGGAATAAATATGTTGCTAGAAAAAGAATAATGAAGTGGCACTTAGAATTTAGAATAGTGCAAGCTTTCGGTGGTGGTGGGAATGATAATGAAAACACTTGGGTTCCAAGCTAGGCTATGTTATAGTAGGTATGGGCAAAATTTGATTCTGAGCTGAAATGGCAGCACAAGCTGCGCTCAGTGTTCTCTACATCACATTGGTTCTCTCCTTATATCTGCCTGTCACAAAAGTTTCTGTCTTGTCCTTTTATGACTGCTTGATTACAGAAATGGGAATATATGAAGCTGTAACTCACCTGTCTATACTGCATGTTCTAATGATTCATTTTCTTACTTTGTACAGCTCTTGGTGTAGCTTACCACTCTCACTAGTCAAGTTTTCATGTCTGATCTCGACGCTCAGATCCCAACTGCCTTCGGTATACCTGTTGTTCTTTTGGTCCCTATTCTCTTTGAAATTGCTGTGTCTGGAATATTTATAGCTTATTTTATTTTGCTGTACATGTACAGATCCCTTTGCTGAGGCCAATGCTGGAGACTCTGGTGCGGCTGCAGGATCAAAGGACTACGTTCATGTACGCATCCAGCAGCGTAATGGCCGCAAGAGTCTGACCACTGTCCAGGGATTGAAGAAGGAATTCAGCTACAGCAAGATCCTCAAAGATCTCAAGAAAGAGTTTTGCTGCAATGGTACTGTTGTCCAGGATCCAGAGCTTGGCCAGGTATGGTGTAATGACCAAACTTGTGTTCCTTGATCGCTTGTTTAACCTTTCAGCAATTTTTTCAAGCTAGTTATCTGATCAATACTTTGCCACCATAGGTCATTCAACTTCAGGGCGATCAGAGGAAGAACGTTTCCAATTTCCTTGTCCAGGTAGGGATCATTTTGCTTTCCTCATGCTTATTGTGAGATATGAAGATGTCTAATTTTGTTACCTACTGTGTCCCGCAGGCCGGCATTGTAAAGAAGGAGCACATCAAGATTCATGGTTTCTGAGCAACTGCCAGCTCCATAGCAAAGCCTGCATGCAAAGCAGCTATATATCTGGGGTGGAGTATATTTGGTCGTGTACTAGCAGGCACACGCTTGCACGTTCCAGTACACACACAAAACCTAGCCACCTCTCTGCGTGTATGCTTGTTACCGCTGTTGTGTTGAAGTTTGTAAGAGGCACCATCATTAGATGGCTTGTTGCCCCCTCTCATCAAGACTGAATAATAGATGCTACTTTAAGTGTGCTATCCTGCGATATCATCCATTTTTGCGCCACTGAAACATATTTTGCACCGCTGTTCACAATTCTGGTTGTCTTACATTCCTGGATGCCATGGTATGGCTTTGCGCTCTTACAATCGTTCTTGCAATGATTCATGTCAAGGTTGATCGACTTGTAAGCTCAGCTGTTTTTCAGTCAAAAAGTTCTGCTGCCGTTGTGCTGCGTGCGCCCATTTCTTTTTGTTTGTATCATTACTCTGGGGTGTTAGTTCTTTTTTTTTGTTTTTGTTTTTGGCTTAATATGTTGATATGGTTCTCTGACCATTCAGTGCTCTGGCCTTCAATGGTTATGCAGTGCCTTTGATTGATGTTCCTGTGTACAGCGCTGTGATTCTTGACTGGTGGTTTGTTGCCCGTGGTGTTGTGGTGTGCAATTGCTCGTTGGTCATTTTTCTTGAAAGAGCTCCACGGGTCCATGGGAGAGGGCTGAAATGTGCATTTCTTCTAGCAGGGTTCTAAATGATGTCTTCAGAGTGATGATTATTATGATCTGCGTCACTGCGTGATGTGTTACAATCAAATATCTCGTTCAACATTTCACTTTACAAGGTAGGCTGGATGGTGCATGGGTGCGGTAACCGTGTGTATTAAATTTGTCTGCTTTGACCACATCGCTTTGATTACGGCTTCGATCACGATAGGGGGTAGGGAGAACGGAGATGTAAATGGCCACGTTGTTTCGACCACCTTCATCGATTGTGTTGTTTCAACCATGTTGGATCGATTATGTTATGCGGACTACATTAGATCGACAACCCTGTTTTTGATATGACGTGTCAACAATGTTCTTCCGATCGTGTCTTTCGATCATGTTATGGCGACGACGTTGAACCAAGCACGTTATTACAAGCACGATGTCCCGACCACGTTTGGCACGACTACGTTGATTGACCATGTTGTTTTGATCACGATGTTTCGATTATGATAGTTCACCGTTTCGACCATGATATTTCAATCACGTTGGTTTGACCACGATGTTTTGACAATGTATCCTTCCACCACGTTGATCGACCATGTTCATTAGACCACGTATCCTCGACTACCTTCCTTTGACTATGATTTTCAACCACAATGTTTCGATCATATTTTTCGACCATATTTTTTCGATCACATTGGATTGGCCATGTTGTGCTAACTATGTTAGATCAACCATCCTGTTTACCCCCACGTTCTTCCGACCATATCTTTCGACCACGTTGTGGCGATGACATTGAACCGACCACGTTATTATGAGCACGATGCTTCAACCACGTCGTTTCGATAATGATAGTTCACCGTTTCGACCACATTTTTTGACGACATCCTTCAACCACGTTTTTCGACCATGTTATGTCGATCATGGGCCACGTTGTTTGGACCACAATAATTCGATCATGTTGATTGACCACATTCGTTCAACCACGTATCCTCAACTACCTTCCTTCGACTACGTTGTTTCGGTCACGATAGTTCGCCATTTCGACCATGTGTTGCAACCATATTTTTCGACCATGATGTTTCAACCATGTGTTTTGACCACGTTTTTCGGCCGCGTTGTTTTGACTACGTTTTTCGACCACATTTTTTGGACACATTGTTTCGACCACGATAGTTCGACCACGTTCGTTCGACCACATGTTGCGACCACATTTTTTGACCTCGTGTTGCGACCATGTTTACGTGCAGGTCCTTGATTTTTTAGAAAGACCCCTGTCATGTCTGCTTTTCTCAAAAAAACCCTCCACTTTTCCAAAATTACACACAGATCCTCGATTTTTTCAGAGAGGCCCTCCTTTTACAGGATAAAGCCTCACGGTTTTCCTATAATTATGTACGGGTCATTGATTTTTTTGTAGAAAAAACTTTGCTTTTTTGGAATTACATACAGATCCTTAATTTTTTCGGAAAAACCTCTACATGAATTATTGGCTCTTTTATTTTGATTCACGTGATAACTAATGTAACGTGGCACCACGCTTCCGCTGCTAGTTGGACTGACTGAAAGGGTCATTCGCTGCATCTAACCTGCTTGACATGTACCGCAGATTATGAGCCCAGCTGCTCTCTGCTACTTCAGGTAGTCATCATGGGGACTACTGAATACTGTATATGTACGCTCGTATTCATGGCAATTTATGTTTGCAAACGAAGCAACTCTCTGGCAGGCTGTTACTCCAAACTGTGAATGAATGGTATCGGAGAACTTAAAACCTACTCCCCTTTGCTCGCACCACAGTGTTTTGGGCGGCGTGGGTGCTTCCTGTGATATCCACGTCGCCCCGAACCCTTTGCTCCTCGCGCCGTCTCTCTCTCTCCCTCCAGATCTCCCCCGCTTCTCGCAATCTCGCACGCCCCCCCTCCCCCGTCGCCCCTCCTCCCTCCTCCTCCCCCTCCCCCGCCACCCCGTGCTCCCTCCTCCTCCCCCTCCCCGTCGTCCCCTCCTCCCCCGGTCTCCCCTCCTTCCCGCCCCCCCGCCTCCCCAACCCCCCTCTCCCCTCCCTCGCGCGTCCCCATCCCCGCCGCCGCCCATGGATGGGATGCTCGCAGATGTCACCCCCACGACCCCTACAGGTTGCTCCTCTCCACGACCCGGCCTCCTCCGCGGCGGTGCCCCCGACCCCGGCCTCCTCTCGGCACTGTAACATCCCAAAATTTTGAATTTGAAAATGTAAAGCTTTTTCCATTATATTGGTAATATATTTTGTTTGAATTTGGATTTTGTGGTGTTTTTCTGGAAATTGGTAAAAATAAAAGTCTCAAGAAAGGAACAAACATGTTTAAATAGTAGAGAATTAAAAATTAAAAGATGAATCTGAAAAGATGATCCAAAAGATAACAAGGGAAGCAAATAAATTAAATACCAACAATAGTTGAAAATACTTTCATAAGTCCGAATGTTCTCATGAACTTCGTGAATTTTCTGGAATTTTGGAATTAGTTTCATATTTTTTCGAGGTTTATTCAATTAATGGATATTTCGAAAATCCTTAAAAATAAAGAAGTGAAAAATCCTCCTCCTCTCGGCCGCCACTGGCTGGCCCGTCTGCTGACACATCGCCCACCGCGCCCATCCACCGCTCGCGCGCTCGCCTCGCCACGCGGGCCCGCGCCCGACCGCATCTCTCTCTCCCGCCGCGCGTGGCGCGCACGACCACGCTGTCTCGGCCGCGCCTGCGCCGTGGGCCCACGCCCCGCGCCTCACTGCAGCGCGAGCCCCATGCGCCAGGCGTTTTTCCCCGCTGGCCGGTGGTCCCCCGCTCGCGCTCTCTCCTTCTTCCTCCCCCCGGCTTCTTCTTCCTCCACGCACCCGCAATGCCGCTCCTCCCCTCGCGCCTGCTCTCTCGCAGTGGCCGCAGCTAATCCCTTCCTCACTCTCTCACACCCCGCAGCAAGATTCAAAGTATCCCGTTCTCTCTCCCCCACAAAATCTCGGAGGATATTTGGTTCACCTCCCCCCGCCGGCGTGAGCAGGGCGAAGGCCGCCGTCGCATCGCCACGCGCCCCTCTTCCCCGGCTATAAAAACCCCCGCCTAGAAGCTGCGCTGGCATCGCATTGCTCCCTTCCCCCCCTTCCTTGCTGCAATGGAACCGTAGAGCCCCAATTTCCCCGCCGGAGCCCTCGTCTTCCCCAGCTCCGGCGATTGCCGATCAGCCAAACCCAGCCACCGGAGCTCAATTCTCTGCTCTGGAACCATCTCTGGAGCGTCGCCAACACATTCCCGACCTTCCCCACACCTCCCGTGGTCTCTACTTCGCCGGCGTCGACCACTTCCCCGAGCCGCCGCCACCGCACGCTGCCGGCCTACCTCCGTGCGCCTCAGCCTCAGCCGCCACTACCACCAGCATCCCCGCGACCCCGACATTATATATCACGAAGCCCCCGGACCTCTCCGGCCACCGCTCGCCGCCGGCGCCACCGTCTTCTTCCTCCTCTGCCCGGCCCCCTCCGCGAGCTACCTCAAAAGGGTAAGCTACCCTTACTGGGTAGGCAAAGCCTCCCCCGCCCACTTGGTTACCGCCGCTCGTTCTTCCTCCTCGCTGCTCGCATGCGCGCGTTGAGCCCCGCTCCGCGCGTTGCGGTCGAGCATTTCTTTTAAAATTTCCCCGCTGACACCTGGGCCCCATCTGTCAGCCAGTATAACCAGAGCGGCCCACTGACCGCTAGGCCCCACGGGTCAGTGACACCCCTACACAGGACCCCACTGACAGGTGGACCCCACTGAACTGAAACTGGACCCACTTGTCAGCGGCACAGCAAGAAAGGAATTAAAATAAAAAGAAAATGACATGTGGGACCCACTGTCAGAAATTTAATAATTTTTGGAATTAACTAAACTGAAATATTCAAAGGAGCGTAACTTTCTCATTTTAACTCCAAATTGAGTGAGACAAATTTCTAAATTCATCTAAATTCAAGATCTATCCAATGGAACTGAAATCATAAGTTGTAGAGTTCATTTGAATTTCTGGTGATATTTTGTTGATTTGATGTTCTCTTTTTATCCAAATTTAATAGAGTTTACCCATAATCAAAATTTAGATTTATGTCTAACATTTAAAAAGTTACCATTGAATGAACTCTAGTGGTAGGTTTTGCTAATTACCAAACATTGGACTATAACTTTGTCAGATAAATAAATTTTAATTAGAGCTAATAACAATTAGAATACAGAGACTTACTATGAAAATATGTATACACACACACACACACACACACACACATATATATATATATATATAGATATACAAACGTAAAAGTGCTAGAGATATATGAATGGCATGTATGCAAGCCTACTAGTGAATATAATAGTATAATTCTTGCGTTTATGGTAGGCTCTATTAAAAAGGCATACAAGTAGACATTATCATAAAAATACTGCTAATCATGAACCCTTAAATGATGAGCACGAAATGACAATGTATGGCCCATACAGCTAAATCCTAATTCGAGTTGAAATAGGTTTAGTGAAAACCGAGGCTACATAAAAAGGTCACTCCATAAAATGATATAAACCTAGACTCTAAAATTTATTCGGTAAGCCAAAATGCCCTGAAAAGTAACGCTCGACAAAATGATACCTACTCATGGGTCCATCCTAACACATGGAACTTCCTTGATAAATATAAAAATAATGAAAGAAACTATTACTAAAAGGTCAAGACATCATTCTCTGCCACCAGCCTTGCCTCAAATTACCCAAATCACCCAATAACCCATAATAATACAAAAGTTGAATTTACTTGGAGTTATTTGGATCTTTTGAGTTATTTGCTTTCCTTTTGGATTGATCGTTTGTCGCGTAATTAGAAAGCGAAGTTTGAAGATTCCACGGATCAAGCGAGATCAAGAGCGGCGAAGAAAAGATCCAAGCTCAAGAGAAAGCATTGCGTGAGCTCAAGACCATGATAAACCGCGCCAAAGTAGTCAATACTTTGATCATGTTGAACCTACATTTTCGCAAACTATTTTTGTTTAAATTATCAAATTGCATCTTTGTTACTTTATATGCAAATACATGATAATTTAAGATTCTAGATATATGTCCATCGTTTACCTTGAATAATATTACCCCTCCTTTGGAATATTCGAATGTGTGAACCTTGTCGCCCTAGCAAAAATATAATGGTAACTTTTGAAAATCAGTCCCTAGTGATATGCTATGCTTAGTACTGCATAGATACTCAGGGGGCGCTGAAATGCCCCAAACATCATTGTCATTTTTAATCATGAGAAACTGGTTTGGACAATCATGGTGGGAATGATTGGTATATTTTGACAGGATTATTTTATGCTCTCAAAATCCCCAACTTGCTTAAATATCTGGGCGGATTGGGTCGATGGTGTGAGAGTGTGGTACAGTGGAAGCACAAAGTGGTTAGTGCTAGACCGCCCAGATACAACTAAGGACTGAATCTTGTCATAACCTCCTGTGTAAAACAGTACAACCACAAGTCTGTAAAGTACAACTTGGCTTAGTAGATTTACCGGACCCTGAAAGTCATCCTTCCAGGAGGAGGTGTGGGTTAGTGCAAGCGGCGATCGTGAGGCGGCTTGAATGGGACACTCGCAGAGGGTGAAGTTCTCTTTGTGGCGGGCTAGCGGGGTGGGGAACCAGTGCTAGACGTTCAGAAGGAGGACATTCCGCACAACGTATGGGACCCACCGCAAGTGGGAACGACCCGTAGGGTGAAATGATGGAAGGGGCGAGGTACTTTGAAAAGTTACTGTGATGGTCTACTCAACCACATGACTAAGGAATTGTGTGGGGCAACGAGTTGATTGTCTCTTGTGGTGAAAGTGTACAAGCTCTGCAGAGTCAAAATTATTCGAATAGCCGTGCCCACGGTCAAGAGCGGACATGAGATCTTAACCAGATATAGTTCTGTTTTAAAATATTGAAAACTGGGTATGAAAAGAATTGAAGGGCGAAGGACTGCCCTAGTTTGGAATTGTCCTGGGTGTCGTCCCAGTGGTAAGTTAAGCGGCTATAACGCTGAGGAATTGCTATATGGTGCAGATGCCATGTAACGGTGGATGGAATCTGGATCGCTATTATTATTGCATATTCTTGAACATTATGCTTTTGTTCAAAATGCTAGGTCTTAGGAAATTTTTAAATAATTGTATTCAAAAGCACTCTACAAAAAAAAATGAGCCCCAACCTTTCCTTTGATTAGCCATACATGTTAAATATTGCATTCTGTGTGTTGACTCGCTGAGCACGGGGTCGGAGTGCTCACGCTCGCTTTTGCGACAAATTCAGAAGCAGGAATCGGATCGCTATGCTTCAATAATACTTTTGGATCACGATGGCGAAGAGGATGAAGATGTCAAAGGCTAGGTCGCGAACCTCCAGTTGGCTGCCGGTGGGCATGTCCTGGAGGTCCCACATGTGTGCTTCGTTCTTCCGTTGCTGCAATTTATTGATTTCAGCCTAATCGGCCCATGAGTAAGTTTACTATTATATTTACATTTTCGCTTGATATATACTTTGATATTCAGAACTATAACTGTGTGCACTATCTCGATCCGAGAATAGTGCGGCTAAACCTGATGATTCGGATTGTAAAATCTGGTCGACGAGCATGGCGGCGCCCCCGACCCCGGCCTCCTCCACGGCGGCGCCCCCTCTCCAGACGCAGCCGTTGGCGCCCACTACCCTGGCGTCTCATCTCCCGACGGCGGCGCCCACGACCCTGCCCAGTGACGACCCTTGCCTCGGCCTGCTCTCTTGGTGTCGCATCTCTCGACGGCTCAATTGAAGATTCAGAAATGCCCAAGTCCGGCCAAGGAAGCAATTGGCCAATTGCCACCGTCCGAGTTTGATTCTTCTCCACCAAGACACCCCCCTTGGATGCTAAACAGGTGTATTTGAAGAGGTACTCAAATTTCTCCTATGTGCTTTTGATATGGACCTATGATCTGGAATCTATTGCCTCAGAAGCATGAAAAATGCATCCTCTCCTGGCTAAATTAAGGGCAGATGCTTCCCTCACAAGTAGCAAAATGTGCATGGAGGTCAACACCTTTTACCTATATTTGGTACTGAAGCCTAACAAAATCCTAATGAACAACAGTTCTTCTCAGATGCATTGTTTGGGAGTCATCCTCATATGGACTTCCCGAATGACCATACTTGGGAATTCTACCATACTGCGTTCAGCTACGGTTGACTGGTTATTAATCCTACAAAGCTGACCCAAAGGTTCAGACCGGATTGCAAGTTTTAACCACACCCATTTTTCCAAACTTTTTAACTATGTGCAGTTTCCAAAACATAAACGTAAATGACATGGAAGAATTATACCAAACTCAAAACATCATTGTCAAAACATAACCTTCTGATGAAAGCTGGCACAACTAGACACATGAAATCATTTTTTTGGTAAAAACCTTAAAAGTGGTCAACTATGGGGTCAATAAACAGTAACTCATACACTTCAATCAACATCTCTCTAAATTTTGCAATTGCAGTGTCATTCTTGTACAGGGCAAGGCAGCTAAGCAAGTAAGCACATTAGACATATCACCAAAGCTAGCACTAAGCAAGTGAGCGATTAGATATATCTCGAATTGAAATACATTCTCTCTAAACTCTACAATCGCCGAGTCACTTGTGGCGAGCACTAAGTAACTTAGACATATTAGCAAAGGCAAAGATATCTCTCTCTAATCCAAACCTACTATATGCGATTAAGCATGAATTCAAGATCGATATGAATGACAACATCACAAACTACAACTCACTCAATCTCGATAAGTTTTTATCTCTTTCTTGACCTATATAACAGAATGAATAAGACAATTATGCAAGAATGGATATTTCTAATTTTCTATGGTGCCTTAAAATGTCTGATGATGATATGAGGTTAGCAGATCTCCACAGAGAATCAGACGATTCATCATATCATACATTCAGGCATTACACATATCACATAAATGTCAGTACTTTTTTAGCTCACTTGAGGCTTTAATAGACACTACTGTTCAGTGTCCACCACCAAGTATTACTTGTCTAAAATGCAAACTTGTACCACCCTCTGATGAAATTTACTGTAACTTTACCACCACCGCCACTCCCAAGCCGTACCAACCGCCATGGTACACTCCCCAGCCCACCTTGATGCTCTCCTGTTGTTTAATTGAACGTAGGTGCCATAAATCGCCGTAACCGTAGTCCTCTATTTCGCCGCTTGTCCGCCTCGCTACTGACCGCACGTGGTCGAGGTAGCAGCGGCCGTGGTCGAAATATTGACCACGGTAGAAGTCATAAGGCCTAAGTAGTGGTCGACCACGTGGTCGTTCATGATCTAGGGATCAATGTCATGACCGCGTCATCATTTACGACCATGCGGTCGAACAACTCGATCACATTTAAATCTCACAGTCGTAGCTCCCTATGATCACACAGGAAGTCTACTGACCGCACTCGCTCCTTCACACCGTGGTCGAAACGCCCTCCGACCACTTATACCGTGGTCGAAGCATCCTCTGACCACTCACACCGTGGTCGAAGCACTCTCCGACCACTCACATCGTGGTCGAAGCACTCTCCGACCACTCACACCGTGGTCGTAGAAACCTCCGACCACTTGCAACGTGGTCAAAGTGCCTTCTGACCATGTTCACCCCGTTACAACGTGGTCAAAGCATTCTCCAACCACGTGCACTCCTTCACAACGTGGTCATAACCCCTTAGCATCATGTCTGCAAGTACTTGGTTGTGCCCAAGGTCGTTTACGACCACTCTGTCGTTCTGACCGCACAAAAGCACTTACAACTACTCCGGTCGTTTACGACCACTCGTGTCATTTACGATCGCTCCGTGCGATTCTGACCGCTCGTGTCGTTACGACCGCTCAAAAGCACTTACGACCACTTCATAGCCATTTACGACCACTCAAGGTCGTTTAGGACCACTCTGTGTCGTATACAACCACTCCATGTCGTTTACGACTGCTCTATGCCGTTTATGACCACCCAAACCTATTTAAGACCACTCACTGCCAAACTACGACCATGCAGTCGAACTCCCAACCACGCGGTCGAATTTACGATCACACAGTCAAAGCTATGACCACGTAGTCATTTATGACCATACGGTCGAATGGATATACGACCACGTAGTCATCCCGACAATCGGCTATAGGTCCCGCCTGTCAGATTCTTCGCCATTTCTTGAATTTATTCAAACAGAGAAGTTCACATGGTCATAACTAAGTCATTTTAACTCTGAATTGAGTGAAACAAACTTCTAAATTCATCTAAAATCAAAATCTAACCAATAGAACCGAGATCATGAATTTTAGAGTTCATTTGAATTTTTGTTTGGTCTCTCAGTTCCTCTACATGCACTTTGTACTATTATTTTATGATCTCACTTCAACAACGTTGTAGGCGCCGCGAAGCGCACTTCCTTTTCTAGTTGTGCCAAATGTGTTATGAATACTGGGTACGGTTTAGCTTTATTCTGTGCCTGTCCCCTGACCTTTTGCACTGTGCGATTCTCGAAATGATTCTCCGACATCAATTACCATGTCGGCAGGACGGCTCAGGATATTAGACTATCAGTACAGTGGTACCTATTTGTTAATTGCAATCAACTTCCAACTTTCCCTAATATTTTTATGGTATACAGTATGCTACAGTCTATGTAGGGAAGTGAACATGGGGTAGATCACAAAGGTGAGAAACAAGTCGTAAGCCTGTCACTCCCTTAGTAGGTCATTGTTCAGAAAGTGAACTGAATGTTGAATCCTTTCTCGGCAAATGCGGCCCTGTTCTTTTCTGCTTTTAAAAATTGCTTTTCGATTTTCTACAGTAAATAACTTTTAAACAGAATATTTTTTTTCTCTTTTTTGGTCTAGTAGTTAATTGTAGTACATACTTTACTGACTTCATTTATATCGATAAAAATCGCACGTGGGTTTTTTTATTCTTTGTAATCTCTCGTACAAACAGTCTAAAAGCCAAAAACCACACCACAAGCCACATCCAAAAAGAACAGGCCCAGTATTTTGTGCGTCGGCAGCTCGTCAGCGTGGGCAACTTTTGCCGGATTGTTTTTCCAAGTTTCTGCTTACGAATGATGTTACAACCAGAACGTCTTGCTTGAGGATCGGAAGTAATCTCCTTTCCTGTTCAGACATTGTGCCTAACATCTCCAGCTCTGAATTCGCTGATCCTGCCGCAAGCGGTCAACAGTAGACTTCTGATGCTGCTCTGTCCATCAACAACTTATTGTTCTGCTGTCAGGCGCAAGATGCTGCCGTCCATTGAACATGGTTCCATGTGTCTCTGCCCCCGAAAAACGGTCAGATCGATTCGGTTAATATACAGCCCCGTAGCCGTTAACGTTAGCTGCAAATTAATCTACTGGGACATATCTCTGCATGACCTGGTGACTGCCAGAGTTGTCAGTGGACTCGTAATAAATATTTTTCAACGGAGCATGAACTGAAAAAACAATTCCCCTACTCATTTCATTTTCCAGTAAACTACAAATGTCATCTCTACCGTCCAATCGTGCAACCAACCGTCTAGATCAGATTACCATTGCAAATAAAAACATCCCTCTACTTACCCAATGCATTCAATCTGGGCCATCCGATTCATGATCTGGTGTAAAGGGTTAACAACGTAACATGAGATTGAGATCACTACAGTTCGTGGCCCTCCACTGTCACTTCTGTCACGGCATCTTTTTGGATGCTTCTTTCCTTCTTTCTTTCTTTTTCTCATCAGTCCCACATAGTCACATGCATATGTTCGCTCAGTAACCTTTTTCTTTTCTTCTTCTGATTCGTATTCGCTAGATTTCCCCAGGGAAAAAGCACCACCACGCAAACGAGAGGAACGTCTCGTCACGTCGTCAATTCCAGCAAGCAGGGCCGGCCAGCCAGATCTGTGGCAGGAAGCATTATTTTTCTCTGACAGGCATGCCTAACGAGATGAGATCTGGACGCATGTCTCTGCCCATCCTGGCTGAAATGCTGATGGTTACATGTGTTTTTCCTCTTGTCACCTTTGTGTAGCAACGTACAACAGTAGACAGAAAATCCGTCCAATCGAAACCAAAGTACGTGTCAAGGAGCGGCTGAATGTCACTCTTCTTGAGAGAGTGAATTCAGAGTGGGAGACCAAAGTACGTGATTGGGAAATAAAGCCGTCGACACTATAACGTAGTCTTGACCGTTGTCTCGGTCTCGACATCATAGCGAATGGTCGTAATGGAGCTCTTAGCCGGGTTGAAGGTGAGACCAGAAACCCTTCTGAAGATAAACAACAACTCCCTCACCACCTCACAATCTTGGGATGAAGGGCTAAAGAAGAGCACAACATCATCTGCGTAGATAGAGATGCGTGGCTCTGTCACCAGGCAGTCGAGTGGACTTAGCAACCCATGGCCCATCTTTCTGCAGCCTGCAGGACGTCCATAGCCAAGATGAATAGGGTGGGGAAGAGCGGGTCCCATTGCCGTACTCCCGCGCAAAGGATAGGGGCAAACTACGGCCATTGTTGAATAGTACCAACGTTGTGGCCGTACAAAGGATGGCAACGATCTAACAATGCTATTTGCTACCAAAGCCAAGATGTGCCAGGACACTCAACAAGAACTCCTAGGATAAACTATCAAAGGCTTTCGTAATACCAATCTTGAGGAGGATGGCAGGAATTTTCTTCCTATGAGCGTCACTGCAGTATTACGGACTAGCTTGAAATTCTTGTGGATACATCACTTTGTAATGAAAGCTGATTGCATTGATGACACCAATTTGCCAATCACGGAGATGAGCCGTAGCGACATTAATTTGGTTATGATATTGGAAAAGCTATGAATTAAACTGATTGAACGGAAGTCCTTAACAGCTTCTGGGTTGTCCTTTTTGGAAGCAACGTAAGATTGGCAGAATTGAGCTTGTGAAAGTTTTGAGCATTTCCGCTATGGAATTTGGCAATGGCGTTCAGGAGGTCTCCCTTGATGGTTGACCAACAGAGCTTGTAAAATAGCCTTGAAAATCCATCTGGCCCTGGTGCCTTCTCCGACGGCATTACCTTAATGGCATTCTGACCTCCTCCTCTAGAAAGGGGGCTTCAAGAACAGCAGCTTCAGAGGGGAAGAGAGAAGGTAGGCTAAGCGCATGCAACCTCAACGGGTGAGCTTCTAGCACCGGAGAGCCCATGATCTCCATGAAGTAATCTTCGACCATCTCCAACTTGTCCTCTTGGCTCGCAGCGACGCGACCGCCATGTGAAAGTCTAGGGATAAACTTCTTGTGGCACCGTGCATTGGACTTCATGTGGAAGTACTTTGTATTGGCGTCGCCCTCACGGAGGTGCAAGATACATGTGCACTGACGTTGGCAAATGCGCTCCAAAGATGCTAGAGTGAGGCATTTCCCTTTGAGGAGAGCACATACGCTCGCCGCTGGAGAGAAGGCGATGGTCTTGTGCTTGATCGAGCTGGAAAATGATTTCGTGGGTGATCTGGAGCTACAGACTGAGGCCTCTAAGCTTGTGCTGCCCCCACTTTTGTAGTGCCATGGCCATTCAGCGCAGCTTGGTGTCAAGAACAATGTACGGGTCCTTACTGTGCACTAACAACGACCATGTCGTGATAACATCCTGGAAGCCATCAAGTCTGGTCCAGAAAGTCTTGAAGTGGAATTGTCTAGCATAGAAAATAGGAGCATGGTAGTCCAAAATCATCGGGTAGTGATCTGAGATCAAGGAACTGAGAGCTTGCAGCTAGCTCGTTGGGTAGAGATCATCCCATGAGTTCGAGAAAAAAAAAACCCTGTCTAGCTTGACCAACGTGGGACGCAACTGTTCACTACTCCATGTGAAACGGCGTCCAGCAAGAGGCATCTCTGAGAGGGCCAATGAGTTGAGGGCATGCCGAAATCTGCTCATAATTCTTCGGTTGATACGATTATTGTTCTTGTCGGCAGGGTCGCAGATCAAATTGAAGTCGCCATTAAGTATCCACGGGAGCTGGACAATTGGCCCTGATGGTGGTGAGCCTTGAGATGAAGCGGACCTTATCTGCCGCCAACTGTAGCCCATAGACAGAGGTAAAATATTATTGGGCATCATCCGCCAAGGCTCTAACAATGACTGAGATGGTGAACTCACCTTTTCTGAAAAGATGAGAGCATCACCACATCTGAGCCCCAGTCTGCTAGTAATTACTGGTGAGAAGTTCAAACCAATTGTCATGCACGAGAGAGAGCGAGAGACCACTGATTTGAGCCATGCAAACTCCGCTACCATTGCTAAATTGTGGCGCAGACGGCTACAATACGAGTAACAAAGCAACAAAATTGTATCCATTTCCTCCAAAAAGAATCACTCCGACGTGACAGCCATCCTAGTCAATCAATATAAATATCGCATCACCTATCTCACCAAAAATCCATACATAGTTACACAAAACCAAAACCCCCCAAGAAAGAATCATACGAACGGACGACGATCCTGGCCGCACGTCGGCAGCCAACGTCCGGCGGCGACGGTTGAGATCTCACGAGCTGGTCGTCCGGAGCGCGCACTCCTCCGGCGCGGCCGGGTACCTCTCGCGGTCATCGCAGTAGTCGTAAATCAGGAGGTTCCTCCCCACCCAGCCGGAGTCCTCGCGCTGGCCGTCGTCGAGCGCCCACGCCGGCGGCTGGTCCCACCAGCTGTCGCCGGTGGCGGCCGCGCAGCTGGGCGGGGCCGCGCCAGCCCCCCACGAGCAAGCATCGGCGGTGAAGTCGCGGTAGGAGGAGACGAAGGGCGCCTTGGTCCAGTCCGTCTTCTCAAGCCCGCCGCGCGTCGCCCAGTCGTCGGCGTTCCAGATGCTGGAGAAGACGTACATGGGCTTCGTGATCGGGAAGAAGTTGTTGGCCTTGTCCGAGTTGCGGTACTCGCGGATCGGCACCTTGTCCACGAAAAACCTGCAAAAAGAGAGAGAAGAAAACTGAGTGAGGTCTGATAATTTTGGAGCTTGCCACGAAGTCGTTGATCTTTTGATTGGACAGTCCAACGAGTAGTCAAGGATCGACGCTCTTGACAGATTCGGCTGTTGGGTTAATCTTATTACATATGTGTATTATAAAAGTGTGTGTCAAGTACTTATGTATATGAGTACGTGTAAAAATTGTAACGGCGTGGTTGAAGCTTGAGTCAAACGCTTGGCCAAAATTGTAGTCGAAGGCGTAGTCAAAACAACAGTCGTGGCTGTGGTCAAAATGTCAGTGGTATCAGCCATGGTACTGTAGACATCATACTCGGAGGAGTATTGTAGACATCATATTCGAAATAGTACTGTAAACGTCATACTCGGAAGAGTACTCTGAACGTTATGGTCGTAGAGTCACTGTAGCCATCGTAGTGTCATGATCGTAAAGTCATTGTAATAGTCGTAGCATTATGGTCATTTGATCTCTGTAGCAGTCGGAGGCCTACTGAAACGGTCGGTGCTCGGAAGACCTATGTGGTCAAAGTGCTGTGCTCAAAAGACTCGAAGCCTATGTGTGTGGTCGTAGGCATCTGAGTTGGTCTTAGCGAGATCGAGTCTAGCGGGTAGTACGCAGTGTGTGCGAATCGTAGGGATTGTGGCTGGGAAAACCAGATGAGAGGTAATCGTGGGTGAGTGGCATGTATATGTGACCGGTTTGTATCTATTTAAGCTATGTAATTTGCTGAGTATTTGAGCCAGAGAATAACAGAGTAAACACAGAAAAGGTGTGAGCAGGTAGCACCGCAATGTCGTGTCACAATTCTTTTGTGTTCAGTCTTGTTATCAGCTCCGTCATCTTATTCCCAACTCCAGTAAACCACTTGTGTGCATCAGTCCACCTGAAAGTGTGCGTTTGAGATAGGTTGGGCCAACAATTGGTATCAGAGTTTGTGTTTGTGTACACCTTTATTAATCCATGTCGCGTTGCGAGCTTGCTAAGAAACGTCACTAGCGACGGGGGCGTTCTGAAGATCGGCGATGGGAGCACGCTGAAGGCATCGGCGGACGATGGCAACATCTCCCTCCCGTATCCCATGCTTACGAGGAGCAACTACATGACTTAGGCTGTGAAGATGAAGGTGTTTATGCGTGTTCAGGGCATGTGGGGCGCAATCATGGGATGAGGAGGTGAACGAGAGGCAAGATCAAATGGCGCTTGTGGCAATTTTCCTCGCGGTGTCGAAAGATATGCTGCTTCTCCTAGCGGAGAAGGAGACCGTAAAGGAGGCCTGGAACACCCTAAAGATAATACATCTCGGTGCCGATCGTGTAGGCACATGTACAAAACTTCAAAAGTGAGTTCGGAAACTTGCGCATGAGGGACGCCAAACAGATCGATGACTTTGCGATGAGGTTGATGACAATCGTCAGCAAGACACAAGGTCTAGGTGAAAAGATGAAGAGGCCTACATCATGCGAAAGTATCTACGTACTATGCTCAAGAAATTCTCTCCCGTCGTCACCACGATTGAGTAATTCAGCGACACAAATAACATGTCAATCGAAGAGCTAATCGGGCACTTGAAGACGCAGGAAGAGGGAGAGCGGCGCTACGGCAACAGCAACGAAGACAAAGAGCACTTGCTCCTGACACGTGCAAAGTGGGAGGCTTGATCGTGGAAGCATAAAGGTGAAAGCTCCTCAAGTGATTCTGGTGGTGGTGGTGGCCATTGATACTGAAGAGGTAACAAGGCAAAAGTAAGGTGTTTTTAACTGTAATGATTATGGACACTTTGCTTCAGAATGTCGTAAACCCAGCAAGAAGGAGAAAGCAGAGGTAGCGGAGGCGCATCTCATCATGGTGGATGCTGACGATGAACTGGCGCTGTTGTGAAGAAGATGCAACAAGCTTAAGGAGGTGATTGTTAGGTTAATCCTGTTGCATGTGTGTTTTGTAGGAATGTGTGTTGAGTACTTGTGTGTACAATTACATGTAGAAGTTGTGGCAGCGTGGTCGAAGTTACAGTCGAAGGCATAATCGAAACAACAGTCGTGACCGTAGTCGAAGTGTCAGTTGTAGTGGCCGTGGTTGAAGTAGTCGCAGCGGTCGTAGTCATGAGTACTGTAAACGTCATACTCAGAGGAGTACTGTAAACGTCATACTCAGAGGAGTACTGTAAACTCATACTCGAAGGAGTACTGTGGATATCATGGTCGTAGAGCACTGTAGCAGTTGTAGAGTCACTGTAGCAGTCGTAGCGTCATGGTCGTTTGATCTCTATAGCAATCGGAGGTTTACTGAAGCGGTCGGTGCTTGAAAGGCCTGTGTGATCGAAGTGCCGCGCTCAAAGGACTTGAAGCATGTGTGTGTGTGGTCGTAGACGTCTGAGTTGGTCTTAGCATGACCGAGTCTAATGGGTAGTGCGCAGTGTGCGCGAGTCATAGGGATTGTGGCTGGGAAACTGAATGAGAGGTAGTCGTGGGTGAGTGGCCTGTTTGTATCTACTTAAGCCATATAATTTGCTAAGCATTTGAGCCAGAGAATAACAGAGTAAACATAGAAAAGATGCGAGCAATTAGCACCGCAATCTTTTGCCTCAGTTCTTTTGTGTTCAGTCTTGTTATTAGTTCCATCATTTTGTTCCCAACTCTAACAAACCACTTATATGTATCAATCCACTGTGAAAATGTACGTTTAATATAGGCTGGACCAACATCGGCAACTTGGAATTGCTCTTGATGATGAGCGAGCATGACTCTCTCTCAACAGGTGCCAATGTACAGTACTAATCTAATCGGCGACTGCAGCGGATCATGCCATGTGCGAGTGACCACCACTGGGCGCAGTGGTGCTGCAGTTTGGAGTACAGATCGAGCTGAGCTAGTATTCATTTCCGGGAGAAGAGACGGACATGGATTGGTGGGCATGTGGCATGGGCAAGACGGTACACAGTGGCACGCATTGTTTGGTCCCAAACAGGGTGCGTACCCAAGTACCTACACAAGCGGCCTAGTTTGGCATATCCATATCGGACTGACCTAATTCAGGGATCCATTCAATTCGACTCGCCCCATCGCTTCCGGCAGCAACTAAATCCAGCAAGCCCAATCCAAATTAGCACTAAATACTTGTTAAATCAGTAGCTTAATTCAAAAAAGAAGTTGATCGATGGGGTTAAGTACGTAGCAGTAGTAATTGATTAGCTGTAGGATTGACGATGTGCTTACACGATCTGCTTGGGGTTCCAGAGGATGGAGTAGGTGTGGAACTCGGCGGTGGGGTCGAACCAGAGCGAGTGGCGCATCTCCCGGCCACCGACGCCGCTGCGGTACACGTTGGTCTGGATGATGTAGGGCTGCCCCGTCCGGTTGCCCAGGAACTCGAAGTCCAGCTCGTCGCGCTCCGGCGCCGCGTCCAGGTCCGAGCACATCTGCAACGCGATGTCGATCCATCGAATGCGTCAATTTCACTGGCTAGCTATTCAGTTCGGTTTTAGAGAGAGATAGGCGGCCGGTGCGTACATAGTAGGCGGTGACGACGCCGGCGGAGTCGTTGCCGACGAGCTTCAGCTTCATGCTGAACCACCCGAACAGGTACTTCTGCTTCGTCTGGAACCCGACGCCTGCAAGAAAGAAGCGACCGATCTAGACACCGCATTTACCCTTCGCCATGATCGATGCTACGAACTGAGGTAAGCTGGTCGCTTGGCTGTACTATAGTATATGCTTACCCGTCTTCTTGTCGAGGTAGAGGTACCACGTCTGGCCATCGGGAGAGGTCTTGACGTGGTCCTCTGCGCCGCTGATCTCGAAGTTGTCGCCGAACGACGACGAGGCCGCCGCGTGAGCGCCCCCCAAGCAAGAAACGGCAACGGCGGCGCACGCCAGGAGAGCACCGATCGCACATGGACGCCGCCGCGACCCCATCGGTGACAACCCCCCAGAGGAAGATCGTATCGCCCAGGGGAAACGGCAAAGCTGCAGGCAGAGGCGGAGCAGAGGAGTGGTGTGTGCTTATGCTTTAGCCTGGGGCAAAGCACAAGGCAAGGCAGAGGAGAGAGCACCGCGCAGGGTAGCTTGGCCTTTTTATTGTAGGGGAGCGGCTTTTGTTTAAATAAATCCACAGTGCTGAAGAAGCGTGTAGCTGGACACGACTCACTGCCGCTTGGCTGTTTGTCTTTCTGTGTGCACGCACGGCTAAAATTGCACCGTTGCAGCCATCTCATCTTTTTCGAGAGCCTCCACTTCTCTGTCCTCTTATTTTATTATCTAAGAATGAGCCTATTTTAATCCTTCAATTTATAGAAGTTTGACAAACACTTTCAACTATAAAATCATTCATTCTACACTTTTATCTATCGAAAATAGAGCAAATCACCCTTTAACTCTAAACCAACCTGGTTTTTGATAACTTGACATCCACGTATATAGGTTTCACTGATGTGGCATACTTGGGTTCTTCTTCTTCGGCCAAAGGATGTGGGTGAGCAGAAGTGGTGGTGATGGTGAGACTCGGTGGCAGAATGGTGATAACGACGATGTCTTGGTGCGTTCCTATAGATGGCTAAGCAGTTAGAGAAATTCTGCAGCGCATAAGTGGACGGAGGCGGATCGAACACAATAGTGATAGAGTCTTTGGGCATGGAGAAGATGAATAGGGTGTCGGCAGATTTCAGCATAGCCATGGTGTGGCGCGGTAGTGGCATTCTCATGATGACGATGTGGCTTGGGGGATGTCGTCGTGGCCAAGGTTAGTGACAGTGGCGGTGTTGAAGTAGGCAGATTGGCAAAGGCAAGCGTCAGAGGTGCGGGAAGCAAGTGGGTTGGTGGAGCCGAGCAACGTCGATGGGGTCCAACGGCGGTATGATGGGGCAGGTTGAGAAAGAGAGAGATGGAGAGGAAGATGAAGTTGTCATGAGTTCGCGGCGGCCGGTTAAGATTGGCAAGGTGAGAGAGCAGAGAGAGTGCTGAGAAAGATAAAGAATGAAAGCAGAGAGGGAGATGGTATGACAAGTAGGCCACACTAGTTTTTTTTCAGATTAAGTGTTCTTGATTGTACTATATCCATTCACTTAGAGGCCATGTGAGCAAAAACGTAACACGTGGTTGCCACGTTATCAAAACCATGGTGGTTTTAGATGGTTTTAGATGAGATGGTAGATTTACACCAGTTTTAAGAGTTTAGAAGTGTAAAATGAATGGTTTTATAGTTGAATGTGTTTTTACGCTCGGATTATAAGTTGAGAGCGTAGAAGGGAGTTCTTCGTTTTATTTATCATCACGAGCTTTTGCGTTGGAAAAAGAACAGAAGTGTTGTCATTACTCCTAGTACGTGCATTAGTATATTATAGAGGAGGGCACTAGTTGTCACGCACGAACTTGAGATCCAACCAGTACTATACTCATCAGCCTATCCATCCGCCCGCCTGCTCGTGGCTGTCACATGCACGTATCATGTTCATATGGGCGAGTGGATTAGGCATCTGATTGCAGGGATCGAGGGGCATGTGTGGCCGTTGAGAGAGGGCAATATTAAAGGCAGGGCACCAGCCAACCAACTCGCTTCTGCGCTGCTGCGCTCCTGCTCCGCACCGTGCGAGCGTCGTGCTCTCTGCCGTGCCGAGTGATGGGGCGAAAGAAGCACTTACTTATAAATTTAAGAGTTCTAATGATAACATCTTTGGTTAATTATTTTGCATGAAATAAGGACGAAAGTGTAAGCGAGTTATTACGTGTGCGTGACCTATCTAAAATAGGGTTAGACCTAAGTTGATTTGGATCCTAGAGGGTTATACCGTGCGAGCGTTGTGCTCTCTGCCGTGCCGAGTGATGGGGCGAAAGAAAGAGAAAAGTTTGCGGTGAACGATGGCAGATTTCAACGTCTGGACGTCGAGGAACCCGGTGAGCCGGCGTGGGAAGGTCGAATTCGTATGTAATTTGCGCCTTTCCAGCCTCAAAGGCTCAAAGTAGGCACACTTCATTCACATGTCAACAAACCAATGTATCCGTCTCTTCCCTTCCCTTCCCGGTATATTTGATCTACGTGCAATTGCGTGTATTCATCTCAGCGACCGTTGGGATTGTGGATTCGATGCAGCCATGCATGCACCTATGCAATGGACATCTGTATATGTTGTGGATGCACATAGTTGCCATAACTTGGAAAATGCATTGTGCACGGCGCATATAGATGGTTGCTTTGCGCAGCGGCCACACTTCAAACTAGTATACCGTAATGGCTACCGCTACCTGATGTGTCAAACGAGAATACAAGTATGATAGGTGTGAGACCGAAGATGGCAATAGAGAGGGTGAATGATGCCTTAAACCGATTTTTCACTCCAGTAGCTATAGAGTTATGAAGATCAGATTGGAGTGCCAAACCTCAAGCTAGAGAACATGCACCTGACTGTTCTGGAAAAATCAGCACAAGCGGTACTACCACTGTGTTACCTGCGGTACTACCGTGATGCGGTACTACCGCTATGGTACTAGCGGTACTACCGCTCCCTGATGAACAGAGAGAAATAGCCCGAAGTTTTAAAACAAAAATCAAAAGAACTTTTGACTTGTAAATCCAAATGAGTTAAAAATTGGCAGGGATCTACTCTAGGATATTGTGATCTATTCCAACAAACGATCATGAAAAATATGGCCAAAGTTGAGACATTTTTTAGTTTGAAGAAAAAGTGCACCACATGAATCAAAACCAAATCTATCAAATACAACTTGCTCGTGGGTAGATAATGACCAAGAAGTGTTTAGAGGTATTCTCATATGTCACAACAAGTTAGATCACCAAAGAATTCAAACGAGAAACCCCCAAATCATGAGATGATCATAAAGGCCAAAGTTAAACAAAACCGAGTTTTCTCATGAATCTTGCTATCAAAGTGTCTAGATAGATGGAGATGTATTCCCAGTGATCATCTCTATCTCTTATATGTCCTTTGCACAATAAGATCGCAAGAAGGGAAGACGAGAGATCAAAACCAATCAAAATCACGAGCATATCAATCAAAACATGATAGAGACTCAAGAGTTGCACAACAATTGATGTATTTCTTACTTGAGAAGTTAGGTTTTACAGCCACTCCACCTTGAAGGATAAAGAGCACACAAGACACTTACTCTCAAATCTTAACCATAGAGAAAAGAGCACAAGAGATGGGTTGGATGATTACACATGTCTCCATACCAACCTCCTTTATATGTGAGCAACCAGCCATCTATTTTTTTAGTGAATCCTATCCACTATTACAATAAGTGAAACTCGTTAACTCTATATACGGGTTTTACTCTCACAAATTCACTTATGCATATTTTTCAAAGCGCACAAGTTCATATCCGCTAAGTCCTTAGTCTTGATCCATCTTGATCAAACTAGCTTTACCTTGACCTAAACCACTCTCCAACGCATCGCCCATGTGCCGTAGTTTTGATTCAAGATGGTTTCCGCTATTTTGGTCTAACTACCAAAATACCCTTCCTTGATCCAGTCATCATCAATCACTGCAAGCAATCGCCATGCTTACCATGTGTAGATGCACCACTAGTTTGCCATGCGTCGCTAAGTCTCTCTATCCTGGTCCCACTGAACCACGGCTCACTTGACTCGTGCAAGCCACATGGTGCCATTCCGCCGTTCGAACTCACTTTCGATATTTCCTTCCTTTCTCATGCCATGCTTGAGCTCATCGTCTCACTCGGCATCTTTAATCATTTTGAACCTCAGCTCCTCCATGAACCTAGCCCGGATCCTCACTATTAACCACGGTTGACTCTAAGCGACTCTACATATCCAAGACAATAAAATCATTTTCAGGTACAAGCTCTTCACAACTTGACCCATATTAGTTAAGAGATGCATCATACAACCTTAATGCAATGATCCAGATCATCCCAACTCAATTCATGACTCAGATCCCAAAACATTATTTTTCTAGGAAGATCGGTAGTACCGCACGTACCATGTTGGTACTACCGTATTGCGATATTACCGCTCTCCAAAGCGGTAGTACCGCACCTTCGCATCTCGCACTGGACCTCTTTGGAAAAAATGTACCACAACTCAGATCGGAACTACCGCTCTAGCGGTATGATTGCTCTCACAACGTTGGTACTACCGCATAAACACCGGTGGTACTTTTGATTTTCCTAACACTTCCAGAAAACAACCCAGTCGAAATGCAATGTTTACAAATCCACTTGACCACTCTACCAAAATCGCAATGGTTCATCACAACATTATGCTGAACCTTCTTGCATGGTCCTTCAATAGCAAGATACTATAAGCATATTTTATCTTTTGAGTGGTGGCACTTCACTTTAGAAAGATCTGAAATTATGTTAAAACACAGCTTTTCTACAAATAGCAAATACTTGTTTTGGATGGCGCGTCCATCGGATAGGAAGAGCTGCATGACGCTATGATGAAAGAGTATTAATCTAAGTGGAAGTGTGCATTGGATCCAGCCCTTACTCCTTATATGAGAAGTGAGACGTTGTGTCATGGCGACTAGCCCCACTGGTCCCCGTCCAATTACCCACCTTGATCTGATGAAAAGTTTTAATCCTTGGGTTTACTAAAGTAATTACAACAGTGCTCATTTAAAAAACCAGGCCTATCAATCTATAAAAGCTCAAGCCAGGAATCTTCTTGTTTCTACCATGTTCAAGTTCTTGTATTTTAAAACACTTTGTTAAACTCAAGCCAAAAGACGTGAATTTTAATTTAAGCAGTGAGAACATGATATAGGTGGCTGGTTGCTTTTGTATGTGTTTTTTAATATGGCAATAGATGGTGGAGATACTGAGGTGGACAACAAACACGGTTTTAGACTCAAAAGTAGTTTGAAAAATTCGCTTCAAAAAAACTGTTCTATTTATTTTGACTTTCGAATAAACAAAAACACAAAAAAAGATAACTATAATCTATTGTCATGTTGCTTGTTGCGGAGATTGTGATGTTGCATGTTGGGGAGCATGCAGGACCTAGGAAGAGCTCGGGCAACATCCAGTTCAACAACGCATCCACCGAATCAACTCAACGTACCGAATTAATTAATTGTGCCATCCTTTTGCTGTTAATTAACAGTTGGCTTTTACTACTAAGTTGTGCATGCTGTTAAATGAGTTGCTTTATCTTTATTTCTTTCTTGAAAGGTGAATGAGATGCTTTTGCAAGCCTTGTGTATGTAGGGCCCCAACCGACAGTAGTGGCGAGGGAGGAAGGAATAAAGGAGGATTTGTTGTTTTCTGCGTGTGGTGCACGTTTGCACGAGAAAATCTTAGGGACAGAAAAGAAAGGAAAAAAGTTTCAGCTGGAGGAAGAAAAGAAATACACCTTAGGCACGCGTGTGTGCATACGTTGCAAGTGTACCATTTCTTGTGTGCAGCAGTATCCAGTATACTCCTTTAGATATGAAGGTTTAAAATGAGAAGTATACATTTCAAGTGTACCATGTCTTATTTCTCTCTCTGTATTTTAATATTTACCAGTAAGATGCCATGCAATACGACGGAAACAGTCATAGATGTCACACAAAACATAGGCTATGTTTCATGTGGAATGGGATATATCATTGTAAATTAATAGGGTACGTCGCCAGCGGCGGATTTAGGATTCGGACGATAGGGTGCGAACATAATAGTTTAAAGTACGTAGTACAAAATGTTCAATTATTCAAATATAATAAATTACATATATTGTTTGAACTACAACCGAAATCATAAATATTTTGCCCATGTAGGTGCAAATGTTGAGTATTTAGTCCATATAAATATGTGTGTGTCTATATAAATATATAATATGCCTATCATATACTTATTCTTTCCAAAATAATTTAGAGGTGCAACTGCACCTTCATAGTTCATACACCTACCTAAATCCGCCCCGGCCTAAAGGAAGAAGGAAGCTTTTATTGCTCAGTTGTTTACGGGCTGTTTCAGGGCCGGCTCAGCAGGGCCATGTACCATCGACTATCGAGCTGGCCCAGAACAGCACAGGCCAAGTCGATTAGGCCCATGACGTGCTAGCCCGGGAGGGGAGACGGCCGGGCTATTATGTTGGGCCCAGGCCGCGTTGACTGCGGGTCTGTCGTGAATCGTGTGTGAATCATTATGAACGTGAGAAGCAAACGAATCTAAATTCTACAAGGAAGCACTAGTCCAATGCCATTAACATACAACCTGCGAGCTGCCAAAAAAAGCGAAAAAATATTAACCAATGATGTACAGGCATATATAATACCACGCACAATGCAAGAACCCTAAGTCATACTCTTAAAAATAAAATATCAGTCTAATTATCGAGGTATTTGGAGAAGGCACATGGACGGTGGTCTTGGGAGTAGTAGAAGATTCGTTCCGTGGAAAACGGGGCCATTGATCCCAGGGTCTTTTTAGGGGAACCGGATTCTCTGAAGTCGCGTCTGGCGACTTGAGTCTGATCGAATATGGCGTGATCGGAAAGAAGCGGTCGGATCGGATTTGCTACAAGAAAATTTCTGTAGCTACGATGAAATTTCTTTGTAGCACCCGATCTGGGCCGTTCTTTTTTCGATCGGACGGCTCAGATTTCCGACTGCTCTCTCAAGTCACCGTACGCGACTTCAGAGAATCCAAAATCCTTTTTAGGATGTGTTTGGTTTGAGGGATGGGGTGGGATGAAATGGGATGGTTCCTTTGACCAAGCTTATCCATGTGTTTGGTTTGAGGGATGGGGTGGGATAGAATGGTCCAAAGTGGGATGAGCCTGTGCAAATTTAGAGAATATTCTTCTTAGATGCTGGACCATGTGGTTTCACCTTTTTTGTGGAACCATCTCATCCTATTCTATCCTATCACATTCCACTTTCATCACTCCAACCAAACACATCCTTACTGAACCCCCCACTTTTGGCGGTATGGAAAACGTTATCTACAAAATAGTATTATCTTGATACCAATTGAAAAAAATAACGCTACCTGCTGTCCAATCAGCGAACGGTTGGCTTCTTAGGCTGACATGTGGAGTCACTAGGTAGCAAGCTTCTTGGGCCGACATATGGCGCACCTACCGCCCCATCACCATAGCAGGTGCCTTGGGCCGACAATGAATAAGATAAGCTGCATTAACCTTGTTACTCCTTCCCACCTCTCTTTATTCATTGTGCTGAAAGGAGTGCAAAGCTGGGGATGAATCTTTGTTTCATGCCTTGGTGGAATGCAATCATGCAAAGCTTTTTTGGTTAGCTGCAAAGGACTATCTGCACCTGAAGCTGCCTCGGCTCCATCCAGAAGCTTTTGCTTCGGATATTCTTGTGGGGAATGTTGTGGACAGAGGCAGCACCCGGTGTGATTACAGTCATGTGGTGAATCTGAAGTTGGAGGAATAAATGGACGCACGGTGAAGATAGCTTCGAACCACGTACAATGGAATATATCAAGGAGATGTTGCAAAATCCTGTAACTCTTGGTGCAGGCTACTACATCTATCAAGAACAGGGAGAAAGTGCTTTGGTCTAGGCCACCAGTTCAGTGGGTGAAGATAAACACTGATGGGGCGTTAGACACACTTCGCCGGCGCTCAAGAACAGGAGCTGTTGCCAGGAATCACCAGGGGGCATTTTGGAGTGCTGCCTGCTGCGTGTACAACTTAGCAGGATATCTACGATCCGGAGGTGGTGGAAGCTTTGCGTGTCGGGATGGCATGCTACTGGCTAGAAATTGTGGCTTTTCACGGATTATCTTATAATCTGATTGTTAAGAAGTTGTGAAGATACTCGATGAATCGGCGGTGAACAGATCAGTTGTTGCTGTTAGAAATAGTTCTATATGAGTGAGGTCTATTTTATCTAATTCTAAAATATATATGGTTTAATACCATATTACTAACGTAAAGTGGAGATGGCCAATTTATAAGGTAGAGTCTTTGTCACTATTTAAATCATGTTATATATGAATGGGGATGGTATGAAGAGCGCTTTGGCTAATCACACACACGCGCATGCGCGTGTGCGCGTGTGTATTCATGCATTTCACATGAAAATCGCATAATTTGTGACTTGCGACGCACCACTTGGCAGACCAAATCCTTCTTTATTTTTGCTGAACTATGCATCACCCTCTCTATCTCTGTTTGAATGAGATTCAAACGTTTGAATTTAAGGCTTTATTGGATTTTAATGACAAGCAGTTATTAGTGGGTAAATGATTGGTTAAATGTGTCAGTTACTAGTGGGTAAATAGCTGCTAAATCATGTCAGTTTACAGTTTGTCTATACATATGCCTAGAGACATCCAGGGTATATAGCCAAGAATCTCACTGCCTCTATTTCTTCCTCCCGCGAACTTGTGCTGTTGTGCTGCGTCGTTTGAACCTCGTTTACTCTTTTTCCCGGCGTGCACCGTGAAGAAGAGGAGAAGTGTCTTCGAGCCGTTACTGCCATGAAGACTTGCACAGGGGTGACAACAAAGTTTTTGGGCAGCACATTTGCGTGACCGCTCTTACATTGCGTTTTCTATGTTTCTGCATTGCATCGAGTATGCATTGCTTCCTGTTCTTCATTAAGCCCAACAGTAAGTCATTCACACATTCGATCGACTTTGATACTGTATTTTCTTTGTGTATTTTCTGAAGTACAATGAGTAGGTTACTGTTAGTTATGTGTTTTGCATCACTAGTTTTCTACAGTATTTATCTCCTAGTAAAATTTGAAATTAACTATTGCCCATATTTATAATAGTTGCGAGCATTGTAGCAGAAGTACGAGAGCTTTCCTTGTTGTTTGAAGGTGCCTCTTTCAGGTTTGTTAGGTCATGGTCGACCGACCGTGGTCGATGAAAGGAGCAGAGAAGCAGCGGAGTTGGGGAGCCACACTGGTGGAGGGAGAAGGTGACTGGAGAGGACAAGAGTAGAACGGAGGCAAGAGAAGGATGCCAGACTAGATAGCACGTTGGTCCGGTGCTCGACACCCGGGAGGCCGCCATGTTAGAGTACAAAACACGTCGGTCACCAGTGGAGTGCACGTAAGTCAAAAGCGATGGAGAAGAAGAGCAAGCTAGTAGGAGCAGGACACCGACGTGGTGGGAAGGCAGCACCTTGTAAGTGTAGAGGAAGAAGTAGAAGCAAAGGATCTGTTTGGTGTGGTGGACGCTGGCTAAGTGCGCAACGGCTGGGGAGATAGAGAAGAGACGATGAAGTGGCAACAAATCACAATGGCAGACATGGTCGGCAGTTGGGGCAGCGGCGACTAGGGCCAAGAGGAGGGGCTGCTCGTCGGGGAGCCCAGTGATGGGGCCATGGAGCTCAGATTTTGCCAGATCCGGACCCGGTGTGGAGCTTCACAACGCTGGAGCCAACAGAGACGAGCGCCAAAGAGAACCGGCGCTAGATCCGGGCAGAGAGACTATCGAGGAGAGCAGAGGGGGCTGGCCGGGTCCGATGTGGAGGAGACCAAATCCTAGGTTGGTGGCAGCCGCGCGGCGCGACAGTGCCGACGTGACAGCGCACGTGAGCTCATGCGAGTGGCCGATGACGAATGATCCGATCTATTGATCGGAGGAAGAAAGGAGGTCATCTATCTACAATATTTTGTACAACCCTAGGAGATTAGATCATGGGGATTGAATCATCTCCCCCAGGGGTGGTGCGCTGCTGAATTTGGTGGTGGCTAGGAATAGACCTAGATATGAACCTGGTTTGATACTATGTAGAAAAATAGAATAGCCAGAATAATTGATGGATTGTATTGCTTGAGTCTCGGAGGGTGTATATATAGAGTATGATATGACTTAAAGATCAAGTTAATCTAATACAGATATAAAATATTACTAGAGATATAGAAGGAATCATATCGGATATAAATTATTTTAATTGATTATATTTTATCTTTTATAATCTTGCTAAATATGTACTCTAACGGAGGTGCCCTCAGCGCACGCGGTGGCGGTGCTATGAAGCTAGTATGAACAAGACGCTAACATTCAAAGGTAAATAACGGATTAAAACGAGTCCCGAAAGCACAGCAAGTAATCGCCCAAACACCAATGCCATGGCTCGCGTTGTCCCTCAGTCCCTCTCCTCAAGCATCCGCGACTTCGCCGTCGTCCGTGGACGCGAGCATGAGCTCATGGTGCACCTTCTGGATTGGCCCGTCGATGGCGTTCGGCCTGCCCAGCGTCTTCAGAGCCAGGTGCGCCGCCTTCTGCCCGGAGATCATCATGGCGCCAAACGTCGGGGCCTGCAACCAGAATACGCAAACACGATCGCTCAGTCCACAAGTGAAAAATTAAACATTGTGCCCACCGAAATCTACGAGTGGGGCCCAATTATCCGATGAGAAATTTGATCCTTTTTCCCCCGATGACTGCTATTTAGCTAATGCAATTAAAGATCCCCGTCGCATATACAAAGTTTAAGAATCACGTACCATTCTCGGGGCGCCGTCGATCTCGGCGACCTCCATGCCGGTGACAATGATGCCTGGCAGGACCTCGCGGGTGAGGCAAACGATCTCATTCTCGGCGGTGTTCATGTCGAGCGCGCGCATGCCGATGTCTTGGAGCCTCTTGACCCCCGTGGCTCCGAACGGCCCGTCATGGCCGCAGGAGCTCACCACCACCTTGGCCTCCATGACATTCGGGTCCATGCTCGACTGGGTGTGTTGTGGTTCATGGACACCAGCGCCCAGTTGATGACCACACCGCCAACACGCCCCTCCTTGAAGATGAGATCCTCCACGGCGGCACGTTCAAGATGTAATGTCCTAGGGTCTAAACCAGTTTAGGTCTAATCATATTCTAGATAGATCACACACACGAAGCAACTCGCTTGCATTTTTATCCTCGCTTTGCGCAAAACGGTTAATCGAGAGTGCTACCATAGGAACTTCTAGGTTTATATGTAAGTGTTTCTCAAGCTAAACTAGCAAGGTGGGACTAACCTACACCCTTATGTGCACACACATATGGACCATCATGGGCCGGAGTCACATACACCCCCCTCAAAGGATCTGACGTCCTCGTCAGACCAACATACCCACATTGGGCAAATGATAAGGATCTCCTCTCTTGGCACATGTCTGTGTGTTTAGTGCCAGCACATATGCCATGCTATGTGTCCACTCCGGGCCCACACGCTCCATGCGCCATATGCTTGCGCCCCTGACCCGCACGCGCTCATGTAACCGCGAGAGTCGGCTCTGATACCATTTATAACACCCTAGGGTCCAAACCGGCTTAGGCCTAACCCCATTCTGGATAGGCTACGCACACGTAGCAACCTGTTTGCACTTTCGTCCTTGCTTCGCGCAAAACGGTTAACCGGGGGTGCTACCATTGGAACTCCTAGGTTTATATATAAGTGCTTCTCAAGCTAAACTAGTAAGGTGGGACTAACACACATCTTTATGTGCATACACATATGGATCATCATGTGCCGGGGTGTCACAGAAGAGCTTCACGATAGGTCGCATAAGGAGGCGACTCATGATGGAGGTGAAGAGTGTGGCATGCTTGATGACGACGTAGTCCTCCTCGTCATAGGTGATACCAAGTTTCGTCGAGGAAGAGGTGTCTGTTGGCTACGAGAGGGAAAGGTTGTGCTGGCAATGAACGGGGAGGCAATGTGGATGTGGCCATCGGGAATGGAAAGGCACCACCGCCAATTTCGATTGAAACTGTATGTATTTCTTGAATTTGAATCGTATATTTGAATATTTCAATTGAAAATTTTAAAATTTTTGAAAATTGGTTTTTTTGGCGGGTTCCAAAATTTTTCATGCATCGAATTGTATGACTGAGCATGGCTGATCGTGTCGGTCATGTATCAGTGGGTCATCTTATGAGAGATGATGGATTTTTTGATTGGATGGAGCTTGATAGTGTTGAGGTCCTATGGAGGAGTGAAGGAGATGGAGATGGAAACGGCGCGCGCCGCGCGGGGTGTGATAACGGAGAAGGGAGAGCGGGTGATAACATCAAGGCAAGTGCCAAACAAGGAGGTCTTAAGGAGTGTGGAGGTAGTGGCGGCCATGATTTGGCCTAATAGATCTAAGAGTGCCTTGGTTTTCAGAGATGGTTTGAGGCCTGTTCTTTTTGGCTGCGGTTTATGGCTTTTGGCTGAAATTTTTGAATTTTGGCTGTTTACGGTACAGATTACGGAGAAATCGATACTCATTTGCGATTTTGGCTAGTACAGATGTTGGGCTTTTAACGTGTATTACGTTTAACTTGTAGACCCTGTCTTGAAAAATACTCCATTTAAAAGTTAGGTACTGTAGCGGCTGCGAAAAGCCGACCGGCTTGTGGCCAGCCGAACAGGCCCTATTTATAGGCCAGAGAAAGTGCTTTACTACTCATCATTTATTGTGTAAGTAAAATGTTGCTTCTTTTGTAAGGAAAATAGTGATATAAGTGATGACCTCATTTGTGTGATGACATTATCACATAGTTAATGGTGAAATAATATGATTGTCTGGAGGAAGAGGGGCTCTCCTCTATTTATAGACTGAACAAAGTGCTTTACCACTCATCACTTACTCAGTAAGTAAAATGTTGCTTCTTTTGTAAGAAAAACAATGTCATAAGTGACAACCTCATTTGTCTGATGATGGTAGTGCTTTAACTAGCTTTTGATTTCTAGCTTAAAATACACTATAGTGGCTAAAAATGCATTGTAATAGCTGTTAGCGAGAATTTGAGAAAAAATAAAAAATTGAGAGAAAAACACCGTTATATATTTATGGACAATACAAAAGAATAAGGCAAAAAACAAAAAGCTAAAATAACCAAAAAGACTAATGGCAAAATAATATGACTGTGTATCTACATTTGTGTTGGCTTTACTGTAGCAACCTCATAATAATTCTCTCGTATCCATCGCAAGTTTTCTATCCATTTTTTTAATCTCTTCGTGGCTGTCACATGAACATATCCTAAAATTAAAGTCCAAAAATACCATGTAATTTGACAGAAGGAAATACAAAACCACATTAAAATGTGCTTTCATTTGGGCATTAAAACACAGAGAGGGGGGTTTCCGAACATTTCTTCGTCCTCTTACTGTGACAGATTTGGAGTACACACGCAGCTTGTAACTATGCAGCAAGGAGATTGGGCCAACTGACAGTGAATGATACGAGGCCAGATGGGCCGAGTAAATGTACCCAAACATCGGCCCAGCCCGTGGAAAGGGCCCGAGGAATCGACGCTTCGGGGGAGAGCAAACGAGGGTCTAGGAGCGTCTCGAAAGTTTAGAACCTCACGCCTTCGTGTACGATTTCTGACAAGCGACAATTGACGACAAACTGAGTTGACAAAAGCGGATAAACTGAGGTTGCTACAGTAGCAATTGACGACACGACTGCCACACGAAATCTTTACTACTGTAGCAACCTCAGTAGCATATTTACAGAGATATTTTTTAGAACTACAGCATGCAGTTAGCCATGGTGCTGCTTGGCTGTGATCATCTAGAAAGATGCCGAAATATGGTATACGATTGACGTGTGTGCCAGCAACAAAAGAGAACTTGGACTCGCCTACTCGATATCAATAGAAGACTCTCGAATATCACACCGGTCCAAACAAACTGAGGTTGCTGTGGTTAACGTTGTGCGTCAAACTGAAAGCTACTTCCAAAACTCTTTCCTGGATGATTGTTTCTTTTGCCAGTACTCGCCAAACTTGCCAAGTGCACCAGCACCACCATGTGGTTGTATAGTTTCATAGTAGCACACGAAGAACTGGACATATTTCGGGAGAGGTGTATCGAAGCATATCCCATCACTAAATTATCCTTCAGTCTGTGCAACTTTCTTGGTGATTTACTTATACTGTTCCAGTCTCCAGAGTAAGAAACTGACAACGTCCACGGAATCTTAATCTCTCTGCCCAAGTATCAAAATTGATGCATCGTCATAGCAGCGATCTGGCCAAGAAATATTCATTGAGTTCTGATTCGTTACATTGAATCGTTCTCAGCCATCTAATAAGTCTATTCATTGAGTTCTGATTCGTTACATTGAATCGTTACATTGAATCGTTCTCAGCCATTAGCCCATCACGTATAATGTAATGAAAAATTCATTGAGAAGGACATACACGTAATTTTCTCAGCCATCAATTACAGAGAAGGGCCAAATTTTATCAGAGCAATTACCAGATCAAAACTGAACGGCTGAGAACAATTCAGACGGCTACTCCCCTCCCCTCCTCGCCGAGCCCACTTGGCAATGCGCGACTGCGACGGCGAGGTCCGCTATGCTGACCGACGGTGTCCTCCCTCCTTTGCCCCTCCTCACCCGATGCGTCTGATTCAGACTACATCGAGTCCAAGTCCTCTCGTGGCTCCTCGTATACACCACATTCTAACTGTAGCGGAGACTGGCTGGTGGTGGTAGGCGACGACCAGAGCGGCTGGGAGCAGAGGTACCAAGGCTTTGATGGCTACTTTTGTGTTGATATTAAGATGGAATTTGTCAGTTCTTTCTATTCTCTTTTTGTAGGAATTGGCAAGTTCTGATCAGCTTCAGATTGTTAAATACTAACTAGTGAATTGACCCTTGTAATTACAGCCATTTGTTGGGTTGTGCTAAAAATTTTGCACTCATTTATGCAAATTAGGTAACAGGGTTGTGTCTGGTTATTGAGTCGTGAGCTGAGTGTTGCAACTTAATCTGACTTGCTAGTTTTCAAGTGGGTTTATGGTTGTACTCCAAATCAGTTGTATGTTGGTAGCTATGTTGGTAGCTAGACTGCGATGACAAACTATTCTATCAAATTGAAACAAAAGAATTGATAGTAGGAGTCAAGGCAAGATATTTTAGAATGCACTTCCCTACTTCAGTTGAGTTTGATCATGTGCGTTATGTTGCAAATCAACTGATGAGATTTGGTAAATCAACTGAACTCCACCAAAACTAACTCTAGAGGATATTCACTCATGTTTCAATATATCATCTTAGTTGACAAAAAATTGCTTTTAGTTAGTATATGTATGTATTTGCTCATTGATTTCTGGTTATTATCTTTGCAGGTACTTTGCATAATTGCTTGTCAAGACGCAAAAGCATGGCCCTTTTATTCTAGATCTTCCATGCACATCTCGCTTGTTGAATCAAGGTAATGCATTATAGATTCGTTCACTAACTCTAGGCCTTTTTGTCTTCCTGCAAAAGGTAGAGTTTTTTCTTGAGTGGAAATTTACTAGACGTGTTCTTATCTTATAATCGAGCAAACATGGTTGATTTAAAAAAGATGCAAACATGTTTTTTTTTTTGCTTTTGTTCTGATATTTCTTTGTACGAACACAGACCATACAAATATTGTACATTCTACCTAGTTTCTATAGTCATGGTTATAGAGAGAAAGAAAAGCTTTTTAGATATCTTGTGTTTCAGTTTGTGCTTCAGTGTATTCTGACTGCAAATCAGTTGTAGCTTAGCTAGTAATGCTCCTCGTTACTCTAGCGAAGACAAGGGTTAAAATTCCAACTATTCTACATTGTGGATTGCAATCCGCATGCACACCACCCATACCCTCTTCTTCTTTGCGTCTCGCACAGAAGTTGGGTATAATGGTGGATCATAGTAATCTCTTATCTCTGGGTGAGGGAGTTGTTCAAAAATATGATTTTCTGGGTCTATCGCGTTTCGGGGGTAATCTAAGTGAGGAGTTGGTGTTTTAGTGAAGATTGTGCAAGCTCTAATCATTTTGTGTTTTGGATTGGTCTAGGTGATTTTCATTAACATCATCTTCTTTCATCGGAACAAGCATTTCATTTCACTTTGGTGCACATTTGGTCTAGTTTGATAGAAAATAACAAGAAAATGTAATAGAATAAAGTTCATCCGATAACACAAGTGAACAAAAAGTTAAGTAGAAACGAGGTTATGGCACTGGTGCACATGTGCTCTAGATTTATGGAAAATAATAAGAAAATATAGTAGGGTAGAAGTTCATGCAATGACACAGCTGAATGGCTATGGCACTGAAACACTCGTCATTTGGAATTATGCCGCATCATTAATTCTTGTATCTCCTTCTTGACTTCATTTGCTTCGTTCAGCTTGGAATATATCAATTCCGAGGCTTTTTTTTCTTCTGAAGATGCATATACTCTCCTGTGGAATAATGGTAAAATATCAATTCGAATCTGAACCACTAACATAGAAGAATTAGAGAGAGGACGGTGGGATATAATTACCATTGTGACAATATTTGTCAACCTTGTTCCGTCCCAGTATTCCATAAACTTTGGGACAAATAAACCACATGACGAACTGAGATATAAAACAACAATGAAACATGGTTTTGTTACAAAATGTAGAAATATAACACAACTCTGATAATGACCAGTGCCTGTTATTTTGTTGTGGAATATCTATAACACGGATAGGCCATGATGTGAGAAGCAAGCTATCCCATTTGGCAATACGTGTTCCATTTGATATTGCCAAATCAACATATACTTGCACACCTTTGAGCTATTTTACAATCAGAAAACTAATAAATTTTGGTGAATATATGTACATGCTACACGACAGAAAAAGATGGAAAAGTAGAAAGAAGACTTATTGTATTTATTAGTATAGTGCACTTATCATACTTAGAAACAACCATTGAATCCAAAACTTGTATCTCTTCTTTCCTGGTATTGATAACAACTAAATACCAATGCACTCTCATGTGATTCAATGGGAGAAATATCTATAGAATTCAAAATATGATTGATATAATTTTAAAAAAATGCTAAATGATTTAAAGAAGCATCGCAAGTAATTGAAATATGTATACTAATTTAGTTTTATTCTACTAATACTTAGTTTTAATTGTTTCACTTATAATCTAGAATTACTCCACAAGCACATTTGATTTGTTGCACTAACAATTTTATTTCTTATGAACATTACGGCGAATGTGTGGAACATTGAAACCAAATGTGTAAAACATTGGGTCATTCCCCTTTAGAACTTAATGCGTGGAATATTGTGGATAAAATGTTAAACATCAAAACCAAATGTGTGGAACATTAGCCCTTTCCCCCTTTGATTGGATGGAACTTGCTGGTGCTGAGGTTATAGTGAGGAGCATAGGAGATAGAGTTGGAGATGGAAATAGTGCGGGTTGGCAGAGGAGGAGGGGGTGGCGACATGGAGGCCAGCGCTAACGAAGAAGGTTTAAAGGAAGGTGGAGACAGTGGCGACAGCGGACATGATTCAACCTAATAGATATAAAAGTTCCTTGGTTTTTAGAGATGGTTTAAAATTGCAGTGAAACGGATAAGATAATAGTAGCAAACTACAAGAGGAAGATCCCCTATTTATAGACCGAACAAATTACATTATAACAAATTAGTCATCACTTATAGTGTAAGAAAAATATCGCTTGTTTTCTATGGAAAATACAGGCACAAGTGATGACCTTATTTGTGTGATGACGTCTGCCATGACATCACGACTTAATGGCTAATTAATATGATTGTATGTATCCACATTTGTGTTATCGTCACTGTGGCATCCTCATTATAATTCTCTCGTATTCATGGCAAACTTTAGATTTTTTCAAAGATTTCCCCGTGGCTCACACGAACATATCATTAAAGTAATTTTCCTAAAATACCATGTAATCCGACTCAAGGATTACAAAACCACATATTAAAAATGTATTTTCATCTGGGCATCTACCGTATATTAAAGTTGGGGACTTCCGAGGCGGCGGGAGCTGTTCTAAAATACCACGTCACGACTCAAGGATTTATTAAGATGTATTTTCATCAGGCATCTTTTGTATTAAAGTTGCTTAGAAGTCCTCACGTTTTTTGAGAAAGCCCTGCGTTTTGTAAGTCGCTAGAAGTCCTCCGTTGCAAGCAGCTACTTGCGTACTGCGGATTTTCTGAAAGCACCCTCCACTTCACCGATAGCAGCCCGCGGTTTCCAAAATTATGTATATATCCTAATTTAGTTACGTAAAGGTCCTTGCAGGTTCTTGATTTTTTGTGAAAAAGCCCTTTAGTTTTTTCGAAATTACACATGCGTCCTCGATTTTTTTAAGAAATGCCTCACGAATTATCGTCTCTTTTATTTCGGTCCACACGGTGGCTAACGCGACGCACGTCGCGCTTATGTAGCTAGTAGAAAACACACACGGGGAATTTCCGAACATTTCTTTGTAATTTCCAATTCCTACTGTTACAGATTAGTACGCAGGCGGCTTTGTCCAGGGGTTTGATGATCCGATCCGCTTTCATCAACGCAGTTTGTTGTCACTTGCCAGAAATCATAAACGAAGGCCGGAATGCGTGAGGTTCCCTGAGACGCTTTAGGTACTGTTCTTTCAGCTTCTAAAAATTATTTTCGGTTTTCTACAGTAACTAACTTTTAAACGGAGTATCTTTTCAAAATAAAGTCTACTAGTTAATTGTATTATATACTGTACCAACTTTATTTATATCTGCGAAAACCGTACGAGTTTCTGTTACTCTATAATCTCTCATACAAACAGCTCAATAATCATAAACCGCAGCTAAAAACTATAAATCGCAGTAAAAAAGAACAGTGCCTTAAACCCTCATTTGTTCTCATCCGAAGCGTCGAATTCTCGGGCCCTTTCCACGGGCTGGGCCGAAAGTTCGGACACATTTACTTGCTGGGCCAACGCTGGCCTGGTTCACTCGGCCCATCTGGCCTCGCATCATTCACTGCCAGGGAGTCCAAACTCTCTGATAAAAAAGAGGAGTCTAATCTTCTCCTTTTTTTAGAACTACAGTATGCAGTTAGCCAAAATATGGTATACGACGGAGCCAAAATATGGTATACGACGGACTTATTGGTGTGCGCGCCAGCAACACGAGAGGATTTGGAATCCACGGAGGAGATATGCTTTTGGCACTACCACTCGATATCAACAGAAGAGTCCAGTATCACACTGGTCCAAACTCCAAGGTTGCTGTGGCTAACGCTGTTGCCAACCTGAAAGTTGCTTCCAAAACTTTGACCTGGATTGCTGATCTTGCAAGTGCTTGCCATCCTCACCAAGTGCACCAGCACCACCATGTTATTATGTCTCTTCAGAGCAGCATATGAAGTACTTGACATAGTTTGGAGATCGCTAAATTATCTTTCGATCCGTCGCTGCAACTTTCTTTTGTCATTCTAGTTTCTATCCATACCAAAACTGAAGCATCACAAGCCAAAAACATATGTAGTGGTAATCGAGTGAATAAACATACACCAACATGGCAGTAGAACATTTTATTCCATCCTCTTTTATTCATTGAGCATGCATGCGCACACGGTGGCAGCGCTATGAACAAGACGCTAACATCAAAAACTAAATAAACAAGTGAATCGAAGCTCCCCTTCCTCGTCCCGACGCTGCCTCTGTTTCACCACCCCGCCTTATTGCTTGGTTCTCCCAGACACCAACGTACGCCTTGGTTCCAGTGGATTCCCCCTGCTCAGGCGTCCACGATCTCGCCGTCGTCCGTCGACGCCAGGATCAGCTCCGGGTGCATGGACGCCGGGGCCGCCTTCTTGATGGAGCCGTCGATGCCGTTCGGCCGGCCGAGCGCCTTCAGCGCCAGGTGCGCGGCCTTCTGGCCGGAGATCATCATCGCGCCGAACGTTGGGCCCTGCAACCACCACGTACAAACGAATTCTTAAGTCCATGAACCGAGAGGGGTTCCAAGAACTCCTGTAGAAATGCAAAATTTGATCCGTGCTTACCATTCTCGGGGCGCCGTCGATCTCGGCGACCTCCATGCCGGTGACGATCATTCCGGGGACGACCTCGCGGGTCAGGCGGACGATCTCGTCCTCGGCCGTGTTCATATCAAGCGCGCGCATCCCGGGCACCGCGTCGATCATCCCGATGTCCTGGAGCCGTTTAACTCCGGTGGCTCCAAACGGCCCGTCGTGGCCGCATGAGCTTACAACCACCTTCGCCTCCATGATGTTCGGGTCCATGCACGACTGTGTGTTGTGGTTCATGGACACGAGAGCCCAGTTTGTGACCACGCCGCCGACGCGGCCCTCCTTTACAATGAGGTCTTCCACGGCGACGGCGTTGAACAGTTTCACGTTTGGCCGCGCGAGGAGGCGGCTCATCACGGTGGAGGTGAAGAGCGCGGCGTGCTTAATCACGGCATAGTCCTCCTCCTCGTCGTACGCGACGCCGAGCTCGTCGAGGAACAGGTGCGCCGGCTTGCGGACGACCATGGCGGAAAAGAGCTGGCCGCCGAGCCAGGCGCCGCCGCCGGGGGAGACCGACTGCTCGATGATGGCGATGCTGATGGAGGGGTCCTTGGACAGCTCGTACGCGCAGGACAGCCCCGCCGAGCCGGCGCCGACGATGACGACATCGGTGTCGGCGTAGGTGATCATGTCCGTCATGTAGCGACGGGTCATCTCGCGCGAGACGGTGGACTCCTTGATGGGGCTGAACTTGATGGCGTTGAGGTCGTACGGAGGAGTGGAGGAGGAGATGGAGTTGCAGATGGTGCCGGTGCGCGGGGCGGCGACGGAGGAGGGGGAGCACGCGGCCGCGGGGAGGCGCGCGCCTGCGAAGGAGGTCTTGAGGAGGCTGGAGGCGGTGGTGGCCATGGCTGCCATGTGGAGGGGGCTCTGGGCGTGGCTCAGGATGAGAGCTAGGAGCTTCTTTGGTGCAGGAGACGGTGTGAGAGGATAAGGCGCCGTGGCAGCCTGGCAGGCTATAAAAAGAGGAGGGAGTGCAAATATCTGGAGATTGTGTCTACGTGTCAGCAGATTGGAGGGTGTGGCTTTGGATTGATTGGGGAAGATATTTTTGGTAGGGTTTATGGAGGTTTTTGCCCTATTCCAAATACTTTTTTGTCAATTTGGTTTTTAGAAGTTAGCTTTTAAACCAGGTAATTTTTAAGGTGATTATTATAAATTATTTATAAAAGTCACTGTAAGAACTATTTTGAATGAAGTGGCTTCTTAATACGAGTGTATCTTACTCCCTCAATGTCTCACAATTAGGCGAAACACAAAAATCATAGCCAAAAACCGTAGCACTTTTGAACAAAGCCTTTGCTCTCTCAATGAATTGTCTTGAGAAAAAGAGGTGAGATGGGGACTTGTTACTGTACTTAATACATAGGTCTTGTTATTTTAACTTATTTTAACTTATGGTTTATGATATATGATTTCACTCGAACAAACAAACAGAACGGCTTCTCTGCTATTGTTTCAAAATGACTTATCGAGATAGTCTTTAAGAAATGTCTTATCAATTTTTGATTCGTTCATATGAACACTCATACTAGGGCCAAAAACGATAAACTGTATCCCAAAAGAACAGACCTATAGTACTACTAGCATACCCCATTACTCCTACTGTTGGTGTGGTTAGCACATCTGCACATGGCAATGTCTTTTGGAGAAGAAGATGCATCGTTCGGTGAAGAATCTCTACCGTTTCTGCTGTATTAGAGCAACTCCAGCAGACCCCCTACTTAAGCCCTCAAACCTCATATTTGAGAGCCAGAGCAAAAAACTGCACCCCAGCAGACCCCCTACTTGGCTCTCAAAAATAGGAGGCCTCTCAAATGAGGTCTTCAAGCCCTCATTCCTAGGGGCCCTCCTCTGGCTCTCATTTTTCGGTTTTTTCCCCGCCTGCGTGAAAATTCACCGCATCCCCGCTCCGCCGCCGCCGCCGCTCGCGCGCGCCGCCTCCTCTCTTCGCTCGCCCCGACGCCTCGCCAAGCATCTCACTCCCCGCCGCCCCAGCGCCGGCTTCCCACCGCCCTTCCGCGCGCCCGCCCCCCCGCGCCGCCTCGCCTCGCCCGACTCCGCCCCCGCGCCCCTTCCCTTCCCGCGCGCGCCCCTCCCTCGCGCCGCCCCGCGCGCCGCTTCCCGCGCCCTTTCCGCGCCTCGCCCCAACACCGCGCGCCCGCCTCCATCGCAAGATCCGACCTTCGGTGCCGTGCTCAGCATCAACAACCCGCGCGCCCAATCGCCAAGAATCGTGTCCAAGAACCGATCTTCGCGCCGCTGAGCAGCAGCGGCGGCGCTCGCCGGCGGCAGCGATGGGCGGATGCGGCGGGGCGAGGCGCGGCTGGCGGAGAGGAGGAGGAGCCGTACATGGCGGCGTGGGACACGCGATGGCGGCCACCGGCGGCTTAGCGCTCGCCGACCGCCGGAGAGGGTGGTGGGGTTTCCGGCGTTGAGTTGGGCGAGGAGAGGAGAGAATGAGTGGATCCCATGTGTCGATTGCGATGGAATAGATTTGAGGGCTTAAACTTGAGAGGTGCTGTTGGAGCAGATGTAAAAAAATAGGGCCCTCAAAAGTAGGAGGATCCCTCAAATGAAAAGTATGGGCCCTGTTTGAGAGCTACTGCTGGAGTTGCTCTTAGAGCATCTCCAAGAGAGGCTCAATATTTTGTCCTCTAAAATCTCATATTGGGAGTCTTCCTAAAAAAATTGTCCTCTAAATCTTTCCCTCCTTGTGATTACTCTAAACTTGGATCCCTAAAATTACTATCTAGGCACTGTATATTTGATGGTGATCCACCTCAATTTTAGAGTACCAAAATTATTGGGTGTGTTTTAGAGTATCTGTTGGAGCTTATTTTTAACTTTCATACCCAATATTTTAAGATAGGGGGTGAGAAAAAGCATCTCTTAGAGATGCTCTTAGTACTACAAACTTTCGTCGGCAGCTTGTCGCTCATATTTGGAGTCGATGGTTATTGCGATCCTTTGTACATGCTGCATTTTTACGGGAGTTAACTATCTGCTTTGCTGTTTGAATCCCAATCTAATCCATATTGGTTATAGTGAGATTGCTGTAGAGATCATGGACTCCATAATTTCGTCCTCGGTAGCGCCTCTCTGAACCACAAGATCGCAGGTAAAAATATCTGAAACTGTTTCAGCTTCGTCCACACATCCGACAAATTTCATATGGCCTTTTTTGACCGATATAAAAGTTTCATACTTTTGGGAGTGGATATTTGCATGTAGCCAATATCCAAAATTATGCAGCACGAATTGAGGCCGTTGAAGTGCTTGTCATGTCTCGTCAGCAAACCGCACCACTTGCGGAAAATAAATGGACCGTATGACGAGTAGTTAAGCCATTCCACATACCATAATCTCAATTATCTTAGTACCCAATAATTGCGATGGCATGCTTCTGTTGTTGTGATCGAGGCTTAGTGAAAACTGTCATCTGCAAAAAACTTTGTGCCACACATTAAATGGTCCCACTCGTTTCGGCTTGGCTTATTTTTTCATTATTTATAAATTTCGTCTTTTTCTGAATTGCTAGTTCTTTTTTCCCGTATTTGTTTGTGTTATACGTGATGGGCTAATATGTTTTTCTATTTTAAATTTTTTTAAAAATTTAATTATGTTAAATAAGTCTCTGTCAGTTACAGTATTTTTTAGTCAGTTACCGTGCTTTTTAGCCATAAGCCACTCAAAAAAGCAATATTGATCACAGCCGCCCACCTGATTCTTGAAAGTGACCCTGGATCCAAAAGGCCTTTTCTACAGAAAAGATCACGTCTTTGTATCCATGCCCCTTTCCTTGTTTTGTTTGATCATGTGAGCCATGTATTTGCTGGCCAACATGTAGTAGCGAGATAGATCTTTTGAAACACTGCAATAACAGCTATGATTTTGACACAAGATATTTTTTTACCATGAGTCGGTTTAAAACCATTTAACACCACCACATGTTGCCATTCCACGTCCAAGATATTCCCTGGCTAGTCGTGGTGTCCCCTCGTTTGGTGTCCCCTCGTTCATACTACTTGTACTGTTGTACATGCCTTGTTTAAACGTGTGCCTTCAACTCCCTAACTTGTAGGAGAAACACCAATAATGGTTGTATTGTTGTAGCACTCAGAAAAAAAGAAATAAATAAAAATAAAAATAAACCCTAGTATAGGTGTGTCCTTAAAAAGGGCACCTCTCTTCTCTTTCCGTGTGTGGTTTTTTTCCAGATTCAGGTTTCAATCTAATCTCTCCCTCTCTCGTTCGTGCGGTCACATGGGGCTCCAGTGGAGGCGGCCGGCGGCCGTCCGGTGAAGTGGCAGTGGCGCATGCACCGCACGCACGCACGCGCCGCCATGGCACGGCGGTGGCGGCGAGGCGGCGGCGGCGGCAGACGATGCACCATAGCGCACGCGCCCGGGCACATGGTTTGCTGGCGGCGGCTGGCGGCCGGTGGTCGAGGGCAGAGGCACGGCCGAACGGCCGTTCGTGCGGCCGAATGTGTTTTCGTGCGACCGAACGGCTATTCGCTCGGCCGAACGGCTGTTTCCTTTCCAGTCAAATTATCTTCTGACTTTCCTTATTAAGTTTATCTTTATCTGATCTCTTGCCTTTCATACCACCCTGTAAGTTCGCACACAGCTGTAGAGGGAGTAGCTGGGCAGTTGCGCATTTCGGATCCATCGTGCAGCGTGTCTATTGAGCGTGCTCAAGGCAAGTACCTCGCGGTCGTAACCTGTTCTTTCGCATATTACTGTTACATGATTACCTGTCACTGGTTACCTAGCATTCGATTGTTGCACTATATTGTTTACCAGTTGTGTGTTGCTCGTAGGATTAATTAAATTCGAACGCGCTGGGCTAGTTAGTATTGCACACTGGTAGCTGGTATAACGCTCAACTATAGAATTCATGCTTAGTTAAGAATTGAAATAAATGCTTAAATTATGGATAGGGGACGTATAAGCATGTTCAAATCTAAGGTTAACCGGTAGTAAACTTATAACATTGGGCAGCCTGTTTTGTCCTGCTTCTACGATTCTTTAATTGTTCCTTATTTAATTGTGAGCTTTGCCTGATTAGTTGTAGTACTTTAATCTGACTAATAATCACTTATCACATAATAAAATTGGATGATTGACAACCCTTGTGTGACTTCCTCTAGTATTCCCTTTAGGACAGGTTCTAGTACACTATCAATGGATCTTGTTTTCAATCACTTGGTATATCAAATCATGACTTTCCCTTCTCAATCATATCAAACCATTATCCTCATAACTTTACTTTAATTCACCTCGATCTTCTAATTACATCATGGTTAATTCACTAAACAAAGAAATGACAGTTACCTGGCCCGGGATTACCCACATATAGGGAAGATTTCCACCCAACCTGGTAACGTACGGGAGGCTACACATTCTCGTTACACAGGATATTACACCCCGTCGACGGTTATACAGTCGAGGACAAGGATGTAGCTGACTATTCTCGTATAACCGGGTATGTGGGATGAGATTGCTGGCGCCTTTGCTATAACTTGTCAACATAACAATTATCCTTAATTGCACAGTTTCTACGATATCTGTCTTCCATTTATGTCAGTGTTTCTGGTATCTTATGTTCATTGCCTTTATCCTATATCCATTGTTTGCGTATGATGCTTGTCCCTTATTTTACTTGGTTGCATTACCTATCTGTACCCATTGTGTTATGACTGTTGTTGGGTACTTGCTGAGATTTTTAAATCTCACGCTTGCTCTTTCCCTTCTCAGGTAAAAGGCCAGTGAAGAAAGTCCATGTTGCATGATATGTGTAGTGTTTGTTTTGTTATAGATTTATTGAACATTTGGGTCCAGATATACTTGCAGAAACCCCAACTGTAGCTGTCATTCATTGTGGACTTGGCTATCTTTATTCTTTGTTAGCTATTGAGATTTAAGTGCAAAACATTTTGCTGTTGATTGATGAAGCTTATCTTGGCATTGCAATTAGAAAGAACAATTTTTTGCTATAGTTGTTTAGCTGTGGACAACTTTTGAAATGTGTAAAACTTCATCCCAGTATTATCTAGAGCATGTGGTGCAAAGGCTGAAGTAGATGAAGAAAGGGATGGTGTAAGGGGTCAAGATGATGCAGATACTTGCACTACATGCATTTGCATTCAAGCTGAGTGAAGTTTCTCAAATTTTCTTTTGATGATATGGGATGGGCGATATCCGTACAGCTAAGTGCACATGAGGAACCATACAACGATATTTCAGCAGCCTCAACTAGGCGATTTCAACTCGCCTCGACTCCATTCAACGACTCAACTTCATATTGAGCGTCGATCCGCGCTCTAACTCGGCAACTGTTCCTGCACCAGGTTAGCCAGCACCATTGCCCGCGCCACCCGACGCCATGCCCTAACGTCATATTGTGCCATCTCTATCGATGATCTTCTGACTTAGTCAATCTTTATCTCCCATTAAGAGACTATGTTGTTAGCTCTACATGTTTTTTTTATTGAAGGTAGAGTTCATTACAATTCAGTTCATTGTGCCTATTATTGGCGGCATCTATGCGGGATTAATCATTAGCGATTTTTTAACAATCTGTCGTCTACTACGAGTTACCGTGGTAAGAACCGAAGAGACTTGAAAAAAAATCAATGTCATTTGGTGGGACAACTGATTCACCTCGATAACACCCCTGATGGTACCTACATAATACTAAATGGAGTTTCTTATTCATTAGTGGAGGTTATGATCTAAATATGAGTTCGAGATAAATGATTTAAAGTGTAAAAAGGAGTTAATTATTTGCATAGATACTACAACGTTTGGTATTGCATGTGTAATACATTCTAGTTGTCGCAGCTCAATATGAGGGGTGTATTGCAGATATTGTTTCTGCTCCATTGACAGAACAAGAGATACTTTTATCCGGATGTTCTTCTATAGGAGTATTTTTCAATCATATCATAAAATTCAGTTACTTTTACAGTCAGCAGTTTGGTGTACATGATGGTCACACATACAAGTTATTCTTCAATGGGCATTGTTTGCTAAGTTAATCTATGAAATAAGTTCTTCACTATAGTTACTTATCCAGCACCACAGGAAAAGCATATAGAGAAGACTGACCCAGTCTTACTCATTTATTAATTCTATGGACTTTCAACACACAAGGATCATTGATGTTGAATTATAATTTTGAGGAGATTTGATTTGTTTTGGCTACAGGAGCGAATGCAAGTTACAGGAGCAAATTCATCTCAAGTTGGTAATTTTTGAGTGTGTGGTCCGAACTTGTCTCAAGGTAGAAATTGTGAAAGTATGATACGAATTCGTATATGTGTCCAAGTGAACACATACGTTGACCTTGTCTCGGTTTCGTAATGTCCTAAGATCCTTGTTCTCTAGTCTATATATGTATCCTATAGTCGTACGGTTGAGATACATTGAAGTTTCTTGTATTTATAATATCTCATCATATAGTGATTTTCGTTTTCGTGCATCCGTATTTTTTATTCTCAAGGGTTTTACGTTAAATCCGTGTCTTCCACTTATTTGATCATATATTTTTGCCGTGTATTTTAAAACACCCTGTTTATTTGTGCCCCGTCATCTTCCGCTCCTCCGTTAGTTTGACCGATAGATGGGCTTAAGTGGCACAATTAACTTAGTTTACACTTCAATCGGTCATACAGGTCTGCGGACATGCATGTGTTCGCTGCAATTTGCCCAAGTTTTTTGCAAATGTTGCTGCACCAATATATAGGTGCGCTCGGGCGTTGTTTCTTGGCAGGAAGGCGTTGCAGTGTACTGAGTTGCAAGGAAGGCACTATCATGTTGGTAACCATTGGTCTGCTCGCAAGTCTAGCGAATTGCCGAATTGGCACCGGGGCTGCGGGGCCAGAGGATAGTTTCTCTCGTCGCCTGCTTCTGCCGGCGCGGCCTCGGCCGATCCGAGCTCGTCCGCAGCATCTCGTAAGTGGCCACGTGGGCGCGCTCTTGCCCCCTGCCTTCCTCGGCGTCGGCCCGCGCGCACAGCTGCACTGCATGTGCGCGCCGGGAGAAGCCGAATCAGCCGGCCGCGCGTCAGAAAGGAGCGCAAGCACCGCAGCTCAGCTCGAGGCTGGTGCGCTGCGCTCGGCGCTGGGCGGCGTGAAGAAGAACCTCATGCCGCGCCCGCGCCCGCGGTTCCAACTCCACCTAGACCTCGTGCAAAACCAGTACGTACGGGCTGCCGTTCACCGTGGGGCCTGCTCGTTCGCTTCCGGGCCGGGCCGGGCCGTGTGCAGGGCACGAGAAGGCCGCCTCGGCTGAAAGTCCGGCCCGTACGGAGTTGTTGTGCCCGGTGAGGCCACGTGTCGGCATGCGTCTAGAAGCGGTCGAGCGTAAACAGTGGCGTGTTGCCCAGTCGGAGCAGGGCTACATGGAGCCGGAAGTCTGATGTGGACGATAAAATGTTTCTTCCCATGCTTACTTGGTCGTCCGAACTTCCTTTCTCCCTGTCGAGCCCAATCCTTATCTTTTTTTTCTCGAGATTATAGAGAGGATACTGATGCATTATATTCAGTGGTGGAGTCAGAATTTGATAACATTTCGGACTCAGTAGTAAAATGATCTAAGCTATTTGGACTAGACCATAAAAATATTACTCAGACCGAACTGAATTTATCCAGACTATACACTAGATATTTTTCCATATTCCAAACTGAAGTCTACTCCACCCAGGTGTGGCTTCGCCCCGGATTACATTCACATCACATACCACACGTACATACGATATGTATGTCCTACTAAATCACACCAAGGTCTAGAGCGAAGGTCATATGATACATCCTGAATTTGTTCAGTGCCTTACAAAACACAAGCACTCTTTTTTTCATCGACGCACCTGCGTATGTGAAAGTGAGCGCGCACATTAAATCTATAACTCAAACACTAGTGAGCCAAACGCTCAACAGCAATCGTAGCCAACTGAGCTACACTCCGTCCTCAGAGGGTGCGATCCTTATCCAATCGGTCGGTGTGTAATCGTGTACCTGGCCCAATCCTAATTGACGACTCCATCGTCATGGGCCTTACACCCCCCACCTGCAAGTTGCAATCAGCTACAAATATGTATGGGATTATATGTGTATGGAGCAGGTTACAGAGGCATTTCATTTCTGCACTTAGCATTCCACATAGAAAATCTTTTATCCAAAATAAATTAGAATAGATTAAAAATAAAATCTTTTAAGATCAAAGAAATAAGAGCTTTATAATGAAACCTGTAAGACAAAAAAACTTTAAACTTGCATCCTTCTATCTAAGCAGAAAGATTAAAACACCACGCCTAACTTTTCTTTTTATATCATGGTTTTGATATGTAGACTGTGGATGGTTAATGCCTCTAAAAAAATGTGGATGGTTGCTGCGCAAATCTTAGGGCCTGCTCCAAACAAGTTACAGCCATGCTTTTTGCCTTTTTTATTGTAGATTTTTCGCTGTAAATATAATGTAGCGGATGTTAGATTTTTAAGTAAAAAAATAAGAAAATAATAATAAAAATACAGCTACATTTTTGGGACAATGCAAATAAATGAAGGAAACAAGAAAAAAAAAGCAAAAAAAAAGAGAGGTAAAAGCCAAAATTAAAAGGCAAAAAAGCAAAAAAACAAAACAGAAGTTAAAATTGTTTAGAGCGAACCTTAATTACCGAAGTTACTGTAGACTGTTTACGCAGACGGATGGCTGGAGGAGTACGTACGCAACCGATCTCAGCTTTTGTGCAACTAGAGCTAACCACTGCTACTGTCCAAAATGTGCCTGAATCAAGTTTTGTCCTTGTGCGAAACCGATCAAACCCAGGACGCCAGCATCGACGTGGCGACCATAACTCACGGTTGCACCTCTCACCTGCACCACAACATGCTAGCTAGATTGCCCCGATAAGCATCGAAAGATCGAAGCGAGACGTTACCAAGTTGCATGCGAGAATGGATCGCAGCTTTTGGGACGTCACCCCCTCCCTATATATACGACGGGGGTCCAAGGTGAAGCCGCCAAGGCATGCATGCACCTGCACCCCTCATCTTCGAGTGCGTGCCTTGATTTGATTTACGTATATATATACCTCTCCTAGTGTTGTAGCCATGGCGTCTCCGTTCTCCGTCCCTTCCTTGGTTAGCCGATCTGATTGTGTGTTGTGATGATACACTTCTAGCTACGATCTGATTATATTGGTCATGCTTTCATGATACATTTCGGTTGAAGATGATGCAGAACGTGTGATATGTATCTTCGTTTTGTTTTCTGAACGCGTGCAGATAATGGAGGAGGAAGGGCGGTTCGAGGCGGAGGTGGCCGAGGTGGAGGCGTGGTGGAACACGGAGAGGTTCCGGCTCACCAACCGCCCCTACACCGCCCGTGACGTCGTCCTCCTCCGAGGCACGCTCCGCCAGAGCTACGGCTCCGGCGACATGGCCAAGAAGCTCTGGCGCACGCTCAAGGCCCACCAGGCCAACGGCACGGCCTCCCGCACCTTCGGCGCGCTCGACCCCGTCCAGGTGATTCGTCAGTTTATCCGTATGGCGAGGCCGGTGGAAGTGTTCCGAGACGGAGTTTTGACACGTCGTCTTTCGTGCGTGCAGGTGACCATGATGGCGAAGCATCTGGACACCGTCTACGTCTCCGGGTGGCAGTGCTCGTCGACGCACACCTCGACGAACGAGCCCGGGCCCGACCTCGCCGACTACCCCTACGACACGGTGCCCAACAAGGTGGAGCACCTCTTCTTCGCGCAGATCTACCACGACCGGAAGCAGCGCGAGGCGCGCATGTCGATGCCCCGCGCGGAGCGCGCACACGCGCCGTACGTCGACTTCCTCAAGCCCATCATCGCCGACGGAGACACCGGCTTTGGTGGTGCCACGGCCACCGTCAAGCTGTGCAAGCTCTTTGTCGAGCGCGGGGCCGCCGGGGTCCACCTCGAGGACCAGTCGTCGGTGACCAAGAAGTGCGGCCACATGGCGGGGAAGGTGCTCGTCGCCGTCTCGGAGCACGTCAATCGCCTCGTCGCCGCCCGGCTCCAGTTCGACGTCATGGGCGTCGAGACCGTCCTCGTCGCCCGCACCGACGCCGTCGCCGCAACTCTGATCCAGACCAACGTCGACGCGCGTGACCACCAGTTCATCCTTGGCGCGACGAACCCGCGCCTCAAGAACCGGAGCCTCGCGACCGTGCTCTCCGACGCCATGTCGGCGGGCAAGAACGGCAGGGAGCTCCAGGCCATCGAGGACGACTGGCTCGCCACGGCGCAGCTCAAGACCTTCTCCGACTGCGTCAAGGACGCCATCGCAAGCCTCAACACCACGGACCATGACAAGCAACGCAAGCTCCAAGAATGGACCAGCGCCACTGGCTACGACAAGTTCGTGTCCCATGAGCAAGCACGCGACATAGCCGCGGGCCTCGGCGTCACGTCCGTGTTCTGGGACTGGGACTTGCCAAGAACCAGGGAAGGGTTCTACCGCTTCCAGGGCTCCGTCGCGGCGGCCGTCGTCCGCGGGCGCGCCTTCGCGCCGCATGCCGACGTGCTCTGGATGGAGACGTCGAGCCCCAACATCGCCGAGTGCACCGCCTTCGCGGAGGGCGTGAAGGCTGCGTGCCCCGAGACGATGCTGGCCTACAACCTCTCGCCGTCGTTCAACTGGGACGCGTCCGGCATGACGGACGCCGACATGGTGGCGTTCATCCCGCGCGTGGCCCAGCTCGGGTACGTCTGGCAGTTCATCACGCTCGCCGGGTTCCACGCCGACGCGCTCGTCACCGACACGTTCGCGCGAGATTTTGCTCGGCGCGGCATGTTGGCGTACGTGGAGAGGATCCAGAGGGAGGAGAGGAGCAATGGAGTGGAGACGTTGGAGCATCAGAAGTGGTCAGGCGCCAATTTCTATGACAGGGTGCTCAAGACCGTGCAAGGTGGCATCTCCTCAACCGCAGCCATGGGCAAAGGCAAGTTACCATCCTTTCCCTATGGTTGAGACATTTTCTTCAGTAAGAATAGTTTGAGTGGTCTGTTAATCTGATAGCCTATTTTGCAGAGTTAATTTGTTCATGTTATATATTCTTCTTGCTCTTCTAATTAAATGTGTGGTTGTGTGCTTGTAGGAGTTACTGAAGAACAGTTCAAGGGCTCGTGGACTAGACCTGTAAGTGAGACTAGCAGCCAACATGTTCTTGCCAAGGCCAGGATGTGATGAGGATTGGGAAAGAATAATGATTCAGATGAAAGCTCTAAATAACTGAAAATAATAAAAAGTGGCATCAGGTTATCAGCTACGGGAACTAGATACTTTACAAACTGGACTGTAATTGGCATGCATAATTCAACCAATTACCTAGCTATATATGAAGTGAGTTACGACTCAAATTGGAACAATCAGTTGGGTTAACTGTCTTGATGTGAATCTTTGAGTTTATCAATTGGAAATTGGATATATCAATTGATTTCGAGTACCGTTATGCATATACACTCAATTTTCGAGTTCATCAATTTTTTCGTTTACCGAATGGACGGCTCGGTAAGCCTGCCTGTAAATGGGTATTACTAAAATCTAACAAAAGTCATGATACTTATAGTCTCTTCTGAAATTTCAGGATACTTTTAGTACCGACATTTCGGTTTCTTGCTGATTGCTCTAATCTAAATTCATCGAAAAGAAGTGTACTCGTAATGTAACTCTGTCCTAAGGCATCGGCTTATCCCAGTAAATAGATGTCAACAGTGTGTTTTGTTGCAGTGATTTCTCCAGCAACAAACCAACAAGTATGTTTCAGTATCAACAAGTGTTTTTTGTGGGATGCAACATTTTCTCAGGGTAGTAGAGTTTTGAGTATTGAGAGCTATAATTGTTCCTGCCTACTTCCCGGTTTACTTTCAATAGAAATATATCGGCATACTCAATAGAAATGAGTGTGAGGCCTATTTTCTATAATTATAAAACTAACATGGTTTAGTACTACATTACTAAGAAAAGGTGAAGAAGACAAAGTGGGATTCTTACTATTCTCTAAAAGCTTTAGACACTTGGCATAAGGCTTTGGCTAAACACATGTGCACATATTCGCATATTTTTGCGTGGTAAATTGCGTGGCTTATGACACACGCCTGTGCTATGATGTGGTGCGCTACTTGACAGACCAAGTTTACCTTATTTTTGCTAAACCGTGAATCTCTTTTTGTTTGAATGAGATTCGAACGTTTGAATTTGAGGCTTTATTGTGTATTGATATTAGGTGGGTAAATGACTGGTTAGTCACGTCAGTTAATACTCACACTTCTCATATACCACTTAAACTAATAAGTTATACTTCTTTATCTTTTTTAATATATTTTAATAATAATTATAAGATACTACAAAATGAGTTCTATAAACAATTTCATCAAAGTTCACTTTCATAATTCATGTATATACTTATTTTACATAGGGAAAAGCGTATATAGCAAGAATAAATGGCTCCAACAAATTTTTTCCAACCATGTTACATTGGAGTATCTCAGAATTAGTATTTAAAATACTAAAAGTAATAAAAAGATATAAAATATTTATTTAAGTGGCATATTGAAAGTGGAAGTATGTACTCCCAGGAGTATGAAAATGCCTTACATACTCTCACTTTCAATATACCATTTAAACGAATATTTTACATCTCTTTATCACTTTCAGTTTTTTACATACTAATTCTAAGATACTTCAATATGACTTGGTTGAAAAATTTTGATTGGAGCCTTTTTTTATATATATACATTTTTCCATGTATAAAAGGAGTTGATACACAAATTATGCTATAAAAAGTGGATTTTGATAAAATTTTTCATGAAACTCACTTTGAAATATTTTATAATCATTATTAGAGCATACTCAAATAGATAAAAAGGTATAACAACACCATTAAAGGGGTATATTAAAAGTGAGAGTACGTACTCCTAGGAATATTCTCTCTCTCTCTATATATATAGAGAGAATATTCAGTGATAATGTCCATTTAGGTGCTAATATGCTAACAAACACTTAGGACCGTCAGATCCCAACTGGACGGGCACAATCTAGGTGGGTGGAAACTACCGGATGACTTATGTTTATTTGCAAGAAACCCCCCTGATGCTCCTTTGCCTTCAGTCACAACTCATAAGATTTAGCTCCTCCCTCCCCGGGCGCCACCCCTCTTCGAGCACCACCCCTCCCTGAGCTCCTCCCCAAAGCGTCCCCCCGGCTCCCTCCCCGGCATCGTCCCCTCCGGCCTCCCTCGGTGCCGTCCCCTTCGGCCTCCCCTAACGTCGCCCTGGTCTCCCCCTGCACCTCCCCGGCTTCCCCTGGCGCCGCCCCCTCCGATCTACCTCTACACCGTCCCCTCCGGCCTCCCCAGCGCCTCCCCCTCGGCCTCTCCCAGCACTGCCCCCTCTGGCCTCCCCCAGCGCCTCCCCCTCCATCCACGCCACCCCTCCCATCCGACAGCTGGCGCCTGCTCTCCCTCTCCCCGACCACAACGGCTTCGAACACGGCAGCTTCGACCACGGCGACTTCGACCACGACGGCTTCGACCAAGCACTGTGGTCAAAATCGCTGTGGTCGAAGCCGCCGTGGTCGAAATCACAATGGTTGAAACTGCCATGATCGATGCAGTGCGTGGTCGGGGAGGGGGAGGCAGATGGAGGAGGAGGCGGTGTCGGTGGTGGAGGGAGGCCGAGGGTGGCGCTGGGGGGAGGGTGCTGGGGAGGGCAGCGTCGGGGACGGATGCAAGGGGATGGAGGTGAGTGATCGGGAGGAGGAAGGAGGGTGCCGCCGGTGGCTGGGAGGCCAATGGGTCGGAGGAAGCTCTCCCATGGTGATGCCTTCGACGGGGAAGAAGGGAATGACTGAAGGACATTTTCGCGATTGCAATCAACCAGGTGGGGGTGTAAACGCAAAATGCATAAGGAGCGACCGTCCACCCGCATGAATTGTGACTATTCACTCTACATCAAATGACCAATGTTCACATTAGTCTGTTAGCACCCAAATAGGCATTAACACTGAATATGCTCTCATATATATTGGAGAATATTTGAGAAATTTTCTTTTTAGATTATTACGTGAGATTTTCTTGCCCTTGTTAAAGTGAAAGAGGTGACTTGAATCTCATCAGTTGTTTGTATTTATATAGATATCACGCATATATGTACCACGTCAACCTTTCTGTTTTGAAATAAAGAATTTTCGTAAAACCGACTAGGAATAATGCAGAAACAAGAAAGAAAAACGAAATTTCGCCGGCTAAACTCCCCGCTTCATATCGTGGCATTTGGAACAGGGTTGTCAACCCTACCAGCCGGCCGGTTGATTTGCAACTGGTACTAGAAAGTAGAAATAGAACCCTGGAGAGTGCAGAATACATAGCATACGCAACGCACTGCGAAAGCTAATCTAGATCAACCACATTTTATGATTTCAGGGACAACGATGAGCATCGCCGGTGCATCTTCGCCTGCATGGCACTTACATTATGCAGAGCGATCTAACCAAATGCCGTCCGTACAACAGGGCGTTTGCGCCGGTGTGGTGGGAGAGCTTTGTTGGCCTACCATCACTCAGCTGGTTATGACTATGCTGATGGTTACGATTACTCAACTGATTACGACCACACCTCCACTACGATGCATATTTTCGTAACTGAGTTACGATCACTCCGGTTTATAAGTACTTGTGACTTTGTTTGTAGACCCTAGTGCCTCCGATCACGATCACCGCTGCCTATGAGTACTCTCAATTTTCGATAGCTTTGAGTACGTTGGGCACTTGATACCCCCGAGCACTCGTATTGTGTAGCTCCTCTGCTTCTCGCGTCTTCGAGTATTGCAGCGATATCACGAAAACAAGCCGAGAACATAAGTTGATATTTCGAGTGTGTGTGTATACGGTAGCGCTATGCTACGCGCAATTTTGCGCTCTAACAAATTATCACTGGTTGTTCGAAAGGTTATCATCAGCTGTGAAGAAAGTTACTACCGGCTACGTACTGTGATCATTGGCAGTAACTTCGCTCGCTACTAATGCTAATTTTATACAGAATCGATGATAACTTTTCAGCACTGTGAAAGTTTGGCAATAACTTCATTTAGAACCGATGATAACTTCATTCAGAAAATATATATGTGTGTATATATATGTATGTATATATGTATGTGTATATGTATGTATGTATATATGTATGCATATATATATATATGTATGTGTATATATATACGTATATACGGTAGCTTTATTCTGTGCCCATGTATTCTATGCGCAATTTTGCACTCCAGCAAATTATCACCGGTTGTTCAAAAAGTTATCATCGGCTGTGAAAAAAGTTATCACCGGCTACGTACTGTAAGCATTAGCAGTAACTTCACGCGCTACCGATGATAATTTCATGCAGAACCGATAATAGCTTTTTAGCACTGTGAAGATTTGGCAATAACTTCATTCAGAACCGATAGTAACTTCATTCAGAAATATCAGTAACTTGTTCACGTATTCTATACCTACATACTGGTTAGTAAATCTATATATATTTGTATGTATATGTGTGTATGTAAATCTATATATATTTGTATGTATGTATGTGTATGTATAGGTGTGTGCGTGTATGTATGTATGTGTATGTATGTATGTGTATGTATGTGTGTGTGTGTGTGTGTGTGTGTGTGTGTGTGTCTGTATGTATATGTGTGTGTATATGTATGTATGTATGTGTGTGTGTATATATGTGTGTACATGTGTTCATTGACCAGTTTGGAAGTAATATTAATCAGAAGTTATTTTAGTGTTCAGAAGTTAGAAATTGGAAAATCACAGAGTACTGAAAAAAGGCAAGCACAACATCAAGCAACTAAAAGAACTTTTATACACAACATGCAACTCTTTGAACGTATGTGGTTACAGTAAGGCACACCCATTGCAGTTCATAGCAATGCTAACAGAAAGATAAAGCTGTAAGTAGATAGCATACCAAGCATCCTCCAAAAGATTAAACATGCAAAGTTGGAGCCAACACCAACTGTAAGACGGCTCCTTGTTTGTTGAGGCAAGTGGGTTTTAAAAGCTCCTCTCCAACCCAATCGCCTTTTTATCGGCATGAACAGGAACCCTAGCTGCCAATTGGATGGGTTGCGAAGCAATAGGGTCGTGAAGGTAGACAGGCATACCACAATAGCAATCCTCTCACTAACTGGGCTCAAAACAACATATGCTCCCAATGCAAATGCTACAACCATACTTCTTGTCGCCTGCTCCATCGAAATTACAGAGAAGAACATATAGACTGCACGAAGCAGTGGATGAACATGTTCTGAACCAGCATAGGTGAGCCAAATAGTGGACAACGTGGAGCCAACAAATGCAACTGTGTTTGCCATCACAAATGCCTTGAAGGTATATCTGTGTGACAAAATTGGTGCACCAGCATGTGGATGACCATCGGATATGTAACCACCGGGCAGAGTGAATATTGCTGCAAATGTGACTGTTGAGATAAGCACAGAGCCAACAACTAAATTCTGTGAAATGTTGGTAAATTTCTTTAGCTCATTTCCAGAAGCTTTCCCAATGTTAAACTCATCTATGAAATGATCCAGGCGACGAGGGCTAAGGACAGATCCTGTCCATGCCAAACAGCGAAGTATAATGACCTGTGGATTCTACCAGAAGAAATCAACATTTCAGAAAAGCGAAGGATACAGGCTGAAAATTGGAACGATTTTGCAGCCAAACAAGAATATGCATTAGAATGTGCAAAGAAGAATAGAGTGGTAGGATGAAGTTTACCAGCGTATAACTAATTCCTTTGTCAGTGGCCAGTACCGCAAGATCTAAGGCAGTGAGGCCCTGGTTGTTCACTATATTCGGCAGTACACCTTTATTTGCCATCAAAAGGCTCACTATCATCTGGTCTGCATTCTTGACTGCAAGATGCAGAGCTGTATTCCCTTCATAATCCATGACATTCATCAGTCTTTCGAGTTCTGGAGTACCACAGAAATGCCAAACAACTTTCCATTTCTTATGTTCAACAGCAATATGTAGGAAATTTCTTCCTTTACTGTCAAGCATTTCATCACAATCTGGGCAGTGTTTGGAGAGTTCATAGATCAGTTGACCATATCCCATTTTAGCAGCTACATGTACAGGAAATAGGCCATTTGTATCTGGGACATATGCTGGAGAAGTATCATATCGCAATAACAGCTTCAATGCTGAAATGTTTCCAACAGATGCAACATAGTGAAGAGGAGTACTTCCTGAATCATCAACCTCTTTCACAAGTGCTGGGTTCCACTGCAACAATTCCTGTGTCATTTCTATTACTAAAGAACTTAGTAAATGTATCAACTGCACAAAATCCAATGTTCATACTCAAGCAAGATTAAAACTTAAAGCATTACTACTCCAAGAATCAACAATTGACTACTGATAAAATAAATGTACTCCCAGTTGTCTTATATGAAAAAAGGAAACATATTTCTGTCAATACATATCCACACAAACCAACATATATTAATAGCAATCCAAATGAAGTAAAAAGGCAATGATTGTTTGGTATTGGTAAAATAGAAGAGAGAAGTGAACAAAGCAAAAGTAGATGATCAAAGATGCCCCTCGACACAAATGAGAGGCAACAAGAAACTTCAAGATTCTCAAAGCTCTTTATCATGTCAATTTCATTTATGAACAGAATTTTGAGACTAATGTGATAAAAGATTCTCCCACTTGGTCCCTCTTCCATATTCTGGTTAGGCCACTTTCATCCACAGACAAGGACAGCAGTATTTGGATAGATCCATCACTTATACAGGGATGGGGTCAGACATTGGAGTAATGCAATGTAATTTGCAATGAGGGAACCCTTGCCCTCTGTGCCTTGTTTGACTGCTTAAATAATATTGCACCGACTGCTACCAAATGGAAATAGATACGGATTTTTTGAGTTACAAAAATACAGTCATATCTCATATTCAAATATAGATAGAATATATTTAACGATTCACACTGAGGTTTGATTATATATATTAGAGCAAACTTTTGAGTTTGAATTTCAGTTTGCAAAATTATCTGGTTAAAATGAAATTAAATACATAGATTAGATCTATTATGAGTAATTTTCAATACAACTACATCTTTTCTAAAGTTCACATTCAAGTTAGGTTCTTTTTATCATGTTCTTCACTCCTCACGCAAACCCCCATCATTCAATTTCTCTGATCAAATCCATTGATATATTTAAGAATACATCCCTCCATGCTTGCATATCCTTTTCAATAAGAATACAAGATCCTTTTCACACATATCCCTATTTCTCTTTTTGTCTCATCATTCACATGTAGTATAAAGCAAGCCACCCTGCACATTTGTTTGAGTACCCACCCAAAAATACCCACCCGAAATCCAACACGGACTGGAATCATTTGAGTAAAACCTTGTAACTCTACAAACACTAAAGTCCCCACCTCCACTTAGTACACTACCACAAATCAATCATGTTACCCCCACCAACTCACTCGGTGTCACCCAGATACCCCAAATCCAAAATTGCTATAACTAGCTCACAGTAAGTTCAACTGTTCAAGTTTAGTTGATTACAAGCTAATCTACAATTTTTTTAATCGAAAGAGCACAAGCTAACCTACACTAAAATTCAAAGCAGAATCACGTGAACGTGAATTATCACATTAAACAGAGACCTCAATCATACCCCATCCACTTGCTTCACAAGCGATGATCTCCTACTTTCCAATTTCAACTGAGTGGTAATTCAACCACAGATTAGTCCAGTCAATCATATCCAAAGAAAAATGTCCTGATTTCAGACAAGCTTCTTGCAGTACCTCAATTCACAATAACCAACTAAATCTGTCCACCTAGACCTTAAACACTCCAATTGCTCTTCATCTCCTACAAAGCAACATACATAAATCTTGAAACGATAACGCGATAACTCGTCAGGCACTCACCATTGCTCGTGAGGACAGCGGCGTGCAGCACCGTGCGCCCGCCCGGGCCCGTGCACGAACACAATACGGGCACCTCCTCCTCGTTATCGTTCCTATATGTCTTTATAAGAACGCGCACCATCCCAAGGGACCCGGCCGCCGCCGCCATGTAGATCGGAGACTCCCTCGCGCCGCCGCACAGCCACGCGAGCCCCGGGTCCGCGGCGGCCAACGCCCGAACCGCGGCCTCGTGCCCTCCCCGCACCGCGTCGTGCAGCGCCGTCTCGCCGCGCCTGTTAGTGGCGCGGGTGAGGTCGCGCAAGGACGGGGTGGAGGAGGAGGAGGCGACGAGGGCGGCGACCACCTTGTGGGCCCCGGCTCGGGCGGCGAGGTGGAGCGGGGTGTCGAGCGCGGCGTTTCGGGCGGCAAGGAGGCGCGGGCCGCGGCGGAGGAGGAGCGCCGCGAGAGACGCGTGGCCGCCGACCGCGGCCACGTGGAGGAGAGTGTTACCTCCGGCGGTGGCGGCGGTCTCGAGGTCGGGGGCGGTCGGATCCGCGAGGAGCGCCTTCACGAGCCACCGCTCATCGCCGCTGCGCGCCGCGCGCAGCAGCGCGGGGCTCATGGTTGGCGCGGCTACCACCGGTCGAGGGGTTGGGCAGGATGCGGTGGTCGGGGTGGACGGCGGCGAGATATCCACCTCCGGCGAGGCCATCGTGTGTGCGTCTGTGGGGCGAGGGGGAAGGTTGGTGGCTTACTTTGCCTTTATGTCACTGATGACTTGCTTTGCTTCGAACCTCAGGTGGCAACAGAATCGGTACGGGTCATTTTCCTTTGTGACCGTCGGTGATGTTGGCCGCAATGATGGCTTCGGCTTGCGGATTATTTTGGGTTTCGGTTTATTTAAATCAAAAATTATTTGAAACATGATGATTTTTAACTTTTGCTTATTTTGATTTTTCTTTTTTTCTTTTTTTATCTCTTATTTTTTGCATTGTTATGATGATATAATGATTTTTTATTTTTTAAAATAATAACTGTTATAGTATAATTTCAATCCTAATCTAAAAGGTATAGTTAAAAACTTAAACTAAGCCAGTTAGAATGGGCCGTGGAAAATTGTGTCCAACTATTCCCTTTCAACCTTTGACTGTCTATGGTTGAAAATTGATGGTGATAGGTTGGTAGTTTCATAGTATGACGATCTCATCCATCCTTCTTAAGTATGTACAATTAAAAATCATTAGATCATTCGCTTAAGCCAAAGTCTTGGTCGTGTACCATGTCCATTTTAGGTATTTTGTTTTGCAAACATTTCAATCAACAAAGAAGACATATTTGTAGTCAGGAACTGGCATTGACCACAAGGGCGAATCCATTGTAGGTGTTTATAGGTGCTCGAGCACCCCCTCCTTCCACCATAGGTTGAAGAAGACCCTGCCAGCCTGGAGGTTAAAGAAGAATTGGAGGTTGAAGAAGAGCCGGAATCGAAGGTTGAAAATTGAAGAAAGCATGAGGCCCAATCGGTGTCTTAAGGCCCAACGCCCCAGCTGGCCCAAATCAGTGGCGAATCCTGGCCCAAAATTCCAAATACAATAAGAGATTCAGCCTTTAGATATTAGAGAACATGAGGAAGATGAACAGCAGAACACCGGAACAGTAGATAAGGTCTCTGGGAAACACAGAGTCAAGGGACACGGAGACGCCGAATCGGAGAGAGACTCATCATCACCGTCGAGTCAGCAGCCTGACGCGCCGTGGGGGAGGCGGTCAGCAACTCGGCGCGGAGGGGGAGGCGGTCGGCGGCCTAGTGTGGAGGGCGGTCTGACGTGGAGCGTAGAGGGAGGCGGTCGGCGACTGGGCATGGGCGCGGGCGTGCGGGTGAGGCCATGTGGGGCTAGTGCCTGGTGGGTGGCGCATCGGCGCATCGGAGAGGACGAGGTGGAGATGAGGTAGTGAAATGTGAAAATCCCCAATTTTCTTTTGTTGTGCAGCCGTGCTGGTGAGGCAATTCTGCTAAAGTGGTGACTGGTGAGGCCGTGATTGTTGTATTGATGCAAATTGTTGTTTAATCGACAGTAGCCATTAGCCGATTAGCCAATTTGTTTAATCAGTGGTTGACTGGTTGTTGTTTAATTGTTCTTAGATTTACAAAAATGGAGGCGAACTTTGCACAAATATTTCTCAAATAATGCAACTAGTATTAACCCTTCAACCATAGAAAGCAGAACTGAAGCAATAAAGGTCCCGCATGAATTTAATCCAGATGATATTATTGTTGATTCAGCATGTCGCAAACCAATTGAAGATTATCCTAATGAGATTAGAGATCAAGTTAGGAGAGCATATTTGTTGTAGGGTCCAACTTAACCAATTGGTCATGATTTTCTAAAAAATGCAAGGTTCAATTTCAAAATCCTTTCAAGAATCATGGTATAAGAAGTTCAATTGGCTGAAATATAGTGTGAAAAAAGATGCTGCCTTTTATTTCTATTGCTTTCTTTTTAAGAAGCTGTCACACCCCCACTCACTTTACGAGGTATGTGTTCACAAAAGTTGGGTATGTGAGTTGGAGAAGTGCTATGGAATCTTTCAATCAACATGTTGGTGGACCTACTAGTGTCCACAACATTGCAATGCTAGATTGTGAAGATTTTCATAATCAACGAGCAAGTGTAGATCACAAATTAAATACTTATAGAAAGGAGTTCGAAATTGTATATAAGATTTGTTTGACTGCTTCTTTAGATTGTGCTAGATATCTCATTCAGAAGATGAAGCTTTTCGTGGACATGGCAAATCTTCTACTTCCATGAACAAGGGCAATTTTAGATAATTGATGGATTGGTACATTGATAAAAAGGAGGATGTGAAGGAGGCTTTTGAATTTGAGGGTGGTGGCAATTGTTTGATGCTTTGTTCGGATATACAGAAGAAACTTGCGAAATGTTGTGCAGAAGGTCACATATGTGATTAAGGATGAGATTGGAGATAGGAACTTCGCAGAGCTTATTGATTAGTCCTATGATTCATCAGTAAAGGAGCAGATGTCAGTGACTGTGAGGTTAGTTGTACATATAATGTTTTTTTAGTCATATCATTTATGATTTGTGCATTGTTGTTTTTGTTTTATTGTGCATTGTTGTTTTGTTTAAACTTTGTAAAATTCATGCTATGTAGGTGTGTAAATAAAGAAGGGAAGATCATGGAAAGATTTACTGGTATTGAGCATGTCACTTTGTGTACATCTGTTGCACTGAAGGAAGCTTTGGTTCGTGTGCTTGCTAAGGTTGATTTACCTATTTTTAGGCTACATGGACAGAGTTATGATAGAGCTTCAAATATGAGAGGGGAATTTAATGGCTTGCAGAGATTAATACGGGATGAGAATCCATATGCTTTCTATGTCCATTATTTCACACACCAATTCAGTTAGTGGTTGTCATTGTCGTAAGTTATAGCGGTGCTATTACTGATTTCTTCAACTATATTCCCTTGATAGTGACCACTGTGAGTGCATCTTGCAAAAGAAAGAATGCTTTGATGGAAAAGCATCAGGAAGTCTTATTGGAGAAATAGGAGAATGGTGTACTTTCAACAGGAACAAGTTTGAATCAGGCAATTTGCCTAGCTAGACTGACCTGAAGATGCTAGATGGGGCTCACATCTTAAAACATTATTTCGTATATACCAAATATGGAAGTCAGTGCTTCTAGTGTTAGAGATGATATGTAAAGATACAGTATATTGTTTAGGTCATGGTGGAGCAGCAAGTTTGATACAAAAGATAGAGAGTTTTGAATTTGTGTTCATCATGCGTTTCTTGAAAGACTTGTTGAGCATTACACATGAGTTATCACTTTTTTGTAAATAAGGGATCAAGATATTATTGAAGCTATGGGTTTGACTATGAATGCGAAAATGCGCTCGCAAGACATAAGGGACAATGGGAACACAGTAAAAAGCTCTTATGAGTCAAATGAGATTGATGTGCCAAGTATGGATGATCACATCGGAGTAAAGGGTAAACCTGCACGTCAGAAGCATAAGGTTACTCTCCTTCACTATTATCGTATTAATATTTTCAATGTTGCTCTTGATGCCATTATGGCAGAGATGGATCATCATTTTAATGAAATTTCTTCAGAGTTATTGGCATGCGTATCTTGTCTTGATCCAAGCAACTCCTCTAAGTTTGATATGCAAAAGCTAGTTCGCCTTGCTGAGATTTATATTGCAGATTTCACCATAGCTGACTGTTTGTTGTTAAGAAATCAGTTTCAAACATTCATTTTCAATGCTAGAAGAAGTGTTGAATTTCGTGAATACCGTGATCTTGCAAAGGTTGCTCACAAAATGGTTGAAATTGAAAAAAAAATATAATTTTCGCATTGGTGTATCGCCTCATCGAGATCACATTGATCCTTCCAGTGGCAACAGTATCAGTTGAAAGAATTTTCTCATCAATGAAGATTATTAAAACAGATTTGTGCAACAAAGTATCAGATGAATGGCTCAATGACTTGATGATGTGCTACATTGAGCGAGAGATATTTAGAAGCCTTGATAATAAAAGAATCATTCAATGATTTCAAGACATGAAAACTCGTAGAGTGAAATTGCATCGTAATAAGATTTAGTGACTTAGTGGTATGGTTTCATTTCATTTTTAATATTTATGAACATTCACAATTTAATATTGTACCACTAAATTTGATATTTCCTATCTACAGATTAGTACTCACATATTTATGAATATTTGGGGCACATTATCCATTAGTAAGGTATTAATTTATTGTATTGTACATTTTCAGTTTGTTCTCTTCCTGTTTATGTATGAGTTTGATATTTCAATGACAAAAGGCTAGTAGATATAGTTTTGTTATGCTTATGTTGTGCTATAGCCTCAACAGTAGAGATCCCCCTCTATTTTCATCCTAGATTTGCCACTGGTTGGCCAACTTAGGCCCCGTTTGGCACAGCTCCACCACCAGCTCCTTGGAGCTGTTTGGAGCTGTTTTGTGCCAAACGGGGTAAAGCAAAACAGCTCCACTCAAGGAGTTCCTTAAAACCTGCTGAGACAAAAGTAGCTCCACCCAAGGAGCTGAAAAAAGTGGCTTCACCCGGCTCCACTTGTGAAGTCAAAAAAACAGCTCCACTTGTGAAGTGGAGCCGTGCCAAACGGGGCCTTATCTATGATGCCGACTAATGTTAAAGCAATGTAGCAATAAATTGATGCCCCTTGTTTTCAACTTAGGATTTATAGTTTCTTCCGAAAAGATAAACAGGAGAGCTTCTTCGTAGCCTTTTCGAAGCGGTTTATTGGGACAGCCATTTCGAAGCAACTTATTGGCATTCGGCACGTTCGCACAAACTCGTGTTAGCGCCAAAAACCATTAGCCGTAGCCATAATCCATAGCTGCAGTTGAAAAGAACCCATAATGAGTGAGAACCTTTATCGTGGTCTAAAGTTGAAGCAAAAGCAAAAGTGCAAACCATTGCATCGCTAGTCCACTGTTCGTTGGGTTTAAGGTTATGGTTCCATGTAAATGCGTTTAAGTACCGGTGGGTTTTTTTTTCGGTTTATGGTTTTTAACTCTAACACGAGTATTCGTATGAACAAACTGAATACTGATAAACGCTTTAAAAAGTTTTCTCGATAAGTCGCTTTAAAACGGTGACGGAATAACCTTCCTGTTTGTTTATTTGATATAAACTATAAGTTACATGGAGCCTACGTGAACAGTTCTTTTCACTTAAACAAAACGGTGAGCTGGTGAAGGCCGCTCTTCTAAAGTGGAGATGCGACCTCATTGGTGCCAAACAGCCATCGATTTGCACGGCTTGTTGCATGCACGTACAAGCATACAACTCCAACAGTGTGTGCCGAATCAATCAAAATCATGGTGAGAAAATCGTATTATATATATATATATATATATATATATATATATATATATATATATATATATATATATATATATATATATATAAACCCAGCATCGATCAAACAAAGTATATAGAAATGTAAAGTAGGGGTCATGGTACGCCCTAATATAAATAAAACATAAACTACAACTGGAACGCGATGTGGGACTCGTGCACGGAGACATACATTCCATGCACCAATAATTTATTCTCCCCATGCGCCCCGGGGGGGATGTGGACGGCCAGAAAGGAAGGCACGCGGGGAGGGAGACCGCGAAAGCGCGGTCGTCTTTGGACTCTCTTGTTTGGCTGCCGTCTCGGTCTCGGCATCGCCATGAATGATGCCGGATCGACGAGGCCCCTGGGGTGTTGCGCTTTGGCAGGACTCGTTTATTATTCTTCGCTAAGCGTCGGAGGCTGATCTCCTGGAGTAATGCTGAAGTTGTGACTTCTTTTTTATTTGAGTGAAAGGGTACATTAAAATATAGAGAAATTTTGATCTGCTCTTACTTGTGAGTTATAAATGATCTAGATGACCTAGGAAAGGTTTTCATATGTTATAGCAAGCTAGAACATAACACGAATTTAACCTAAAATACCCACAAGAGCAAAAACCAGAAATCACATCTCTCTTGATAAATACCGAGCAAACTCAAGAATGTCCTCTAGATCATGCCTAAATGGATGAGATCTTACCTCTATTAGACATCTCCATCTCTTACACGTTCTTGCACTAGAAAAATCAAAAGAAGATAAATCCAAACAAAAAGCCAAGAACATCAAAAGCACAAGAGAGGATCCTTGACATAACACACTTGAACAAAATTTGGATGTTTATTTTAATTGGAGAGAAATATTTTATAGCTAATTTCTCATAATAGCAGAGCTCTAAGCCTAAAGTACACATATAAAACTCCAACATGAGGAAACTCTAACTTGAAACACTCAAGTCTCTCACAAGACTCAACTCAATACAAGACTTATATAGTGGAGGTTCTCCACCTCTCACTTAACCCTAACAGCCAACCATTCCTTAGTGGATCACGCCACTTACATATGTGGAAACTTGATAATCTACATATAAACAGATTTTACTCTCACACACACTTGCATGTTTTTCAAAGCGCGGCTTTCAAAGGCTCTACAAAACAGATAAGACATTCCATTCATAAAGATATGATAAAACCACTTAGGCCAGTGTTGCGGTTTTGCAAAGCGCCACTCCACTTGGTTTCAGACAATTTCTATAATTACCACCCACCGGTCTTCACGACCGATACGATGTCTATGACTTATCGCCAAGATTATACGTCTGTGCCAAGGACGTCATCACTTGAAATGCTCAAGTTCTATGGCACACTAACATCACTCCACAGTCTGTGATGCCCAACACCTTGCCGTCAAGATCATACACATGCTCTGAAGAACATCACCACTTGAAATATACAAATATAATTGGCATACCACATGCATGTGTTGCTTATTCACGACTCTTGTCTTTTTCCGTGCTTCTCGGTTTGAGATGTTGCTCCACTCAAACTTACGTGGCACACTATTGCCTCAGGACCTCTTCCGTAGCCTCGGTCTCACCGCTGACCGCAACAAATTTCTATAATTTACTTGCCCATGTAAATGGCCATCTTTAATTCTGAATTACACTATTATACTTGCGTTTTTTTTATTTTATAGAAATGACCATCTATCGTCACACGGTTGGACAATATGGGCAAAATTTTATTGGAATTGGTACATTCTCACAACTAATTAGGTTTGATATACAACAAGCGCATATTGGCCCTAAATTATTGAGTGTGTAAAAGTTCATTTTCTATAATTTACCTTTTTTTTATGGATAGTAATACTCATGACCTTTGTCTTATACTCAGAACAATGCGGAAGCGAAAGCATTAGAGAAACTGATTCAAAAATACTAGGTATTTATATTAGTTTTTTTAAATAAAAATTAGAAATAGAAACTAATACTAAAACTACATGGCTTCATTATTGGAAAGTGGCCAGATTTCCCTCTCGCAGTCTCGCTCCTCTGCCTCCTCTGCTCCTCCCGTCTCATCCACATTCGAGATATGTTAACTTAGTTGTACAGGGTGTGAGCCATCTTCGTTCGATGCTAACTGCTAGCATGTTCAAATTTATTCTTTAAACTTTTTTCCGAGAATACTCTCCAAACGGACCCGGGTCATGTGCAGTAGTGCTATCATCGCAACGGTACTGCACGATTTGGATTAAAGAAAACAGAGGAGGTTATGATTACCCTCAAACGAGAAGCTAGCGATTTCTCATGCTTCTCAATTTTTTACGACGATTGAAGGCTTCAAATCTGAGCGTTGGTGTCATAAATAATCGAAGGGTCCAGGAGCTGTGCAGTAATACCTCTGCTGCAGGTATTGGGAGCTAGGACATTGTACATCGGCAACTGCAGAGCGCAGGAAGAAGCCGTCCAAGGAAACACCGCCGGCGGCTGGTGTGGGTGAGCGACGTAGCGCTGGCGCGAGGACAGCAAGGGCACAGGCACAATCGTGTGCGTGGTGAATGCATCAGGCACAGTTAGGCACATGACCGAGAGAGGGGGAGAAGAGGGAGGGAACCAAGTGGCGAGAGCAAGTGGGCACAGGCAAGGATGCATCGGCATGGCCACAAGGCCAGCAATGTAAGAAGAGCACAGCGGGGACGATGTGTATTGGTGGGAGAGCGGGGCATGGGCGCAGATGCGTGGTGCTACGTGACCAGGTTAGCTCGGCTGAAGACAGAGAGAGAAGAGAGAGGAAGATGGGCCGTGGGTCGAGAGGGAAATAGGCCAACCCACTTGGCCTTTTGGGTTTTGATTTGATTTTTATTTCTGATTTGAATTTTGAATTCCTGATTTGGTTTTTAATTTGAATTTCATTTTTGCCAAAAAATGAATTGTGCTCAAATACCAACTTCACTAAAAAAAATTAAATTCCCTGAAATAGGGTGTTACAGCATCATAGGAGTAATTGGTGATAAATATTCTAGTCAGAAAAACCACTCTCAACTTCAATGTGCCAGTTGCATATCTATTGGAGGTGAAGTCCTCGAAAAAGCCATCGGAATTTTCATCCTCATGTGATAAAGCATTGTCTTCAATAAGTGTTGCAGGTAGAAGCAAAAGTCATACAAAGAAGGGAAAGAGCAAGGGCACACATATGTGCTATCTATGTAACGAGGAAGGTCATATGATAAAAAAAAACTATTCGAGCTTAAATCAAATGAAGGGTGCATGCTCATCGGCGGTAACAAAGGATGACTCAGACGTACTAGCCATGATCAACCATATACTTTTCATGGATGGATATTAGATTCAAGTTATTGCTTCCATATATGTTTGGTGAGGGAGATGTGTGATAAAGGATCTCTACGTCCGGTATATAAAACTGTTCACTGAAACGACCCACGTCATTAATTAACCATAAGCAACGCATTACGACGTTAAGTACGATTAATTAGGTAGCTAATGGTCTAAAATACGGGGGAATTTAAACTTTTTATATGTCCGTATAGATTGAAACCAACGAACGATGAATAAATACGTTAATACCGCAACTCCATCGACGAGGGCGAAGACCAATTGGTATAGACTAGAGTGAGATAAAATTTGATTGCACGAAAGGTAAAAACTTGCAACTCAATTAAAAATATATATATAACAGTCCATAGTACATCAGTCATTAAATTACAATCCGTGTAGGATAAAATCAATAACATACCTTGATCGACAATTAGAACTTATATCAAGTCCAATAAAAATATTACAATTTGCATTACATAATAGCGACAATACGAATTATAACAAGTACATAATTCCACGTAACAACCAAACAACCATCTCAACAATTAAACAATTGCAATGCAATGGTATTCAGTCAGAAATACATGATTTAATTTACACCAAGTCCATCTCATACATATTTAGTTGCATCTGAATTAACAGAGAATATAAATTACATTTAGATAACATTCAGTATTATCTGTACATCAATATTAAGAGAAAGCCAGATCACATCCAGGTCATTTCATACATTAGAAACCGTAGTCGAGCTACCACCACACCGCGATCCCATATGAGAGCGAACCAGTAATTGTAATACCGAAAAAGACTGAACAAAAGAACGAATAAAAATAAGCAAAGCAAGGGAAAAGAATAGAAACTACCGTCAGAGCCCTAGAGGTTAAGTTCGGGCAGGGTAATCCGTTCACGAAGATACCTGACTGTCCGGGGGCCAGTCGGCACCTCTCACAACCGTACCTAATTTGAAATAGCGACCAGCCAATGTAAATCAAAATCCCAGAATAACCTTTTCCAGCCCATACAGCAACCGGAGGCACAGCCAGGCCACAATAGCCGAGACCGCACAGCCATTCCAGAAATATCGCACAGCCAGTGCCAAGGCACAGTCAACCAGAGAAAAGAGAGGAAAAATCTGAGCGGCACCACTCACTGTCATTTTCCCCATTCCTCAAGCCATCCAGTGAGACCATAGGCGACCAGGAGCAAGACCAGGCGACGAAGGCTAGGCGAGCCGACCGGGAGCATGGCGTCGGCGATCGCAACGGCAGGAGGCCAGACGGCAAGCCGGGGAACTCGTCAACCCTAGGAGGCCACCATCAAGCGGCATCCTCACCACCAAGAAGGCGACCACCACCAGCAAACCCTAATCCCTTCTCACCGCAAATCGACCGGCCACCGGTGAAGGTAAACCACAAAATACTTCAACCCTAGTATCCAGTTCTCAATAGTAAGCAGTGCATAACTAGAGACAACAAGCCACCAATCACCAGTAGAGCACCGTGGAACCAACACAGAGCATACCCACCGGAGGTAGAGAAGTAGAGTAAAGAGAAGAAATAGAAACGGGATTACCGTGATGGAGACGGCGGCGTGCTACCACCGGCGCAACCACTCAGCTAGCAACCACCACGCACTCCCCGCGTGCGGCGGCTCTGGCCGGCCGTGACCACACCGGGGCAGCTCACCTCCAGCCCTAATACACCGCATAAGCAAATCCGTTAGAACCGAATCAAAATAACCACCAAATCAACCAAACCAGGTTGGAGAAGAGAGAGGAGACGCCAGATCGGGGCCGTAGGCCACGGATCAGGTAGCGGCAACCAGTGCCGAGCCCGACCGGCAAGGCGAGGACGGCTGGGCGGCGCGGCGCCGATAGGGCCGGCGACGTGAGGGGAAGGCGCGAGGGGAGGAGGTGCGTAGAAGAGAGAGTGCCGGTAGGGGAGCACGGAGGCCGGGGAGAGGAAGAGCCGAGATGGCGCGGCGCAGAGGAGCCGAGGTGCGGCGCCGGGGCAGGGAGTCCGGGGCAAAGAGAGAGAGGGCCGAGAGAATAGGAAGCGGGGGAGGAAGAGAATAGGGAGGCGGCGGAAGAAATAAGAAGGGGAAGGGGCGACGAGAAAAAGAAAAAGAAGGGAAAGAAGGAAAAGAAAAGAGAAGAAAATAGATTAGATAAAATAAAAAGATTATAGACTAGACTAAATTTAGAGATACTCGTAAATGGGCTGCATAGAAAATTTGTCATAAAAGAATTGTCGCAATCAAATAAACTAATTATAGGACTAGAATGTGAACCGCAACAATGTGATAGAAACCCTTTTTAGAATCGAGTGGAGAATTAATACGATCTTCGGTATCAGTGTAATATTCTTAGACCTTACGCATATAAATAACGTCAGTCGAATAAAGTCAATTGTAGCTGACGAACTAAAATAAATAAGAAACCCTAAGCGAAGCGAGAAGTTAGAAAGCCTCGCAAGCATACGTGGTAGGATTCGCCCCATTAATTAGGCCCTGTTATCTCCTCGACGACATAGATTAAATCATAGAAGCCCATAATACTTCTCAAGCTCTTGTAATAAATGTAATACCGTCCATGGATTAAAACTAGTACGCAAGTATATTAAATCCGGGTATTATCGATTACACCGCTCCATGATATAATTACTTACTCAGACAATCTGGTTAGTAACATTTAAATTATAGGAGTCTACTATTGATTACTTCGGGTCAATAGAACAAATTAATTGTGGTTAGACCATTTAAAATATACACATCAATTAAACCTGTACACGTAAGGATTGAATTAAGGGACTGTAATCTAAGACTATTTTGTGGTAAATTTAAAGACCCAGATAATCTGATTAGGTCCATCTAAATAGTAGAATACCACTAATCAGTAATTATAATGATTCGAATAAATGAATTGCCATCAATAGACTTAGAGTGTATAGCATATTGATTAAATTAGGACATTGTTGTTGCAACTATGGTTAGTTGTATTAAATTGCAGAACCTTCCTAGTAAATATTTATAGCTATACATTAGATAAGGTCTAGGAGCAAATTTAATATGAAAATAAAACCGGGAGATCGTGCGAAGACACTTTAGTATAATTTAATTAATATTTACTTAGGAGTTAATTTCATTGGTGTAGATACTTAATCACGCGCGTACTAGTTACAAGAAAGGTCCGGTACCAAGGAGGCAGAATTTATTTAAATAACCCTAAGACCTAAATTAAATTAGAGATGAATAGATACACACCTAGGAGAAATTAGACTGGTATAATTGCATGCGCGAGATCGACTAGGATTAAAGTTCGCTGATAATTGTGCAGGTATATATATTTAATCGTATTGCAACGGTAGAGGGTCGGAAACTAACAAAAGACGTTAAACTTTTAAGTAACTAACCCAGAACAATGCTAGGAAAATAACGTCGAGTGGCGAGTATAGAATACGAGTTAATTAGGGCTAACCACGATCGGGGTAAGTTAAGCAAAGTCTTACCTTAGGGGCACAAGCACAACGAGACATTATATTTTATTATGTTCTCATAAATTAAGTCGTAGCCGACGTATTTAATTGCAGGCAACAATCCAAGCTACGGGAGTGACTTCACTTGATCCTACTTGAATCCGAATCGTAAAACAAGTATTTTGTATTACTCTAGTATCACCCTGCATGAAAGAAATAAAAAGTATTTAAATCGAGCAATGGATATAAGAGACATGGGAAAGAAATAGCAGGCAACTGATGGATCAGTTAGCCATCTAAGTTGAGTAAGAAGGTGGGCAGAGGTTGCCAGGGTAGGTGACAAGTGGGCAGGTGTGGGACCTCTGCATAAGAATAGAATATAAGGGATTTACCAACTTCGTCCGTATGAACAGACCGTACCAAACCGTATCAACCATCGTTCCGTTTGCGGGCGGATAGACTAGTAGCTCTATCAAAGTGTTATATTCTCCACATGGGTAAGTAATATAACCAACTGCAGGAATCTAGAGCCGGTCAAGAGACTGGGAGTAGGGGACGCAGCCGCAGGAACCCAGAACTGGGAGAGAGCCCAGAAGTGAGGGACGCGGACGGTAGGAACCCAGAACTGGGAGAGAGAGCCCAGAAGTGGGGGACGCGGGGCGCATATATTAGCGCCGGTGGAGTGTTGGGGAAGGGCGAGGCCGCCCCAACCAACAACTATGTCGAGGTCGATGGGCGCCGGGCGAGGGTGAGAAACCACCTCGGGCCGCCGGTTGAGAATAGTTGGGTGGAGATATAATTACTGAGATAGATGCAAGCGCCTTTGTACTGCAGTGCGGGCACCGCATCAAAGGAATTGCGGAGAGCTAGGAAGCCACCAGGATCAGAGTGGTGATGGGTAAAGTGATACAAGCTTGCGCAATGCTATCCAAATCATGAATTCATGCCTGTCTCCGGGAAAGGAGAATTACGGAATCTTATGGGGGTTTTTGCTGTTCATACATATGTTCAGTAGTTTTCTAAATTAATAAACTGGAATTCTTTCAAAACCAACAACCTTTATTTTATATAATTCATGGAAAGGAAAATGAGGATGAAAAAGAGTGTTAAGAATGAGCATGAGATTGAAGAGAGGAATTGATATTCCTACAAGTGTAAATAATGAGCATTCTGTGCATTTTTGCTAATAACGCTTGCTGAGTACTTCTGTACTCACCGTTGCTATTATCTCCCTTTGCTTAGGAGTATGTCGGTTCAGCCTGGATGAAATACCATGGACTCGTACTACAATGGGTACAAGGCGGACATTCCGTGTGAAGATTGAGTGAAGACTAGTATATTCGAGCCCCTGAGGCTTTGTAATAAACTTTAGTTGCCACGTGGCGATATTCTTGTATTATTATAGTGTCTTTAATTATTGTTCTATTACAACACTCTAATAGGCTTATTATTCGTTAGAGCGATGTTTTATCGGCTAAAACGAATAATAATCCGTTGAATAGAGTTATTACCCCATAGTAATAACGCGGGTCGTCACATTCACTTACCTTATTATAAGGAGTATGCAATTAGTAAGGTGGAAACAGTTACATTGGATATACGATGGAGCACATCACACATCGAGAGGAGTTTGGTATGTTCCTAGCTTAAAGAAGAATCTAATATCTGTGAGGACACTTGAACTAGAAGGTTGTGAGGTATCACTTCGAGGTGGAGTCATGCGAGTTACTTACAAAGGGAAGGTGATCATGAAAAGTATTTGGAGCAATGGAGAATACCGATTAATGAATACACCTAAAGGAAGGGCAACAAATAAGAGGTCTGATAAACATCTTGGTCAGGAATTGAAACCGTATCATCAATGGTAGGTACTCAGATCTCATATGCAGTTATACACGAAACTGCAAGACAGTTGCAAAATCTAGTAGATGCAAAGGTAAATGTGTGAGCTATTAGAAGAAGGAAGACATGTTGGGACCAAGTACATGGTACTGGTAAGTAGGTGGTGCTCGTAGGCGGTACAACCTATGGCATGAAACACTGTATGAATAGGAGATGTGGTTAATCAAACTATACAATAAAAAGAGCTCTCAAGTGGATGGTATGGGCAGGCTAGCTTAGACACTGACACACATATTATGGTGATGTGTGTGAGCCGTTGTGGTGGGGACACTCTTAAAGGTGGGAGGAAAAATGAAAAAAAAAATACAGAGCCAACTTAGAGCAATTTTTTGGAGGAGCACAGTGACTTCAACAGATAAGAATCAAGGTAAAAATTATTGAGTATGGTGATTTACATCCTAATCTTCTAGGATTTAAAAAGATGTGCTATAAGAAATCCTAAATGAATCCTAACAGAATCAGGATTCCTACTCCACTTTGGAGGAGAGTTAGTAGGGACTATATAAAGCCATAGGGGTGGTAATGGAAAACTCAAGCAACAAAGTAAAGAAGTCGCTCATCCAAAGGTATAGGTGTACGAGAGGATTATAGGCTAGATTATTTTTTAGCACTAGATTCTTATATAGAGCAAGGATCCGAGCACCCTAAAAGATTTGGAAGGGTTGTGAGAGAACAACAATCTCTTATATTATTTTGAGGTTGTGTTTAAGGAACTTATGGTCGACTTTGCCAAATATTTTCTCTCACGTTGTGGTTGCTTCAACATTGTTGTTTTGGTTCTATCGACTATGATATTCATCTTCTTTGTTCTTGATACCTGTATACGCTCGTGTCGTGCCTCACGAATTCTAATCCGATCTGAGAGCTGTTGCACATAAGAAGTGTATCAGAGCCTAACACCTTCTATAGAAGGAAAATTGTACAAGTTTCTCGCTAATACATGCCTGAACGATCGAAAACTGGACTTACCTTCTAAGAGGCGTACATATCCATTGAAAAGGACCTCTCGTGCTAATTATGTTAGGTGCAAGCTAGACAAACCTAAATTATCGCATCATTACAGTTATATAATGCCTCAGCTTTAAGAAGACTGGAAACATATGCATGCACTACCACCATCTACATTTGTTATCCAATCAGACCTGGTGCACATTTGGGACATTTAGACCAGCACAACATGCACTTCTATTGTGGATCTACATGCTTTCTACATGTCAGTTTGCTTGTTCCATCAGTCACTAATTCCCATGTCCCCTGTAAGTCATCACCTAAGAAGAAGCACAACATATGTGTGTATATATATAATGTTGACATGAAACAGTGTGTGCTCAGTTTATTACGCAAACCTTTGCCTTTATACAGAAAGTAGTGGCGTTGAGGCTCCAAATGGTAACAACTGAGCCACTAATGCTTCTAAGAAATAAGTTGGGATCGACTCAGATCGCTTGTTAGACATCTTTTTCCCTTTCATCAGTGGATGCTCAGATCACCCCTCACCAAATTTCCCCCCCATTCTGCTAGCATGACTCTCCTAGTGCCCAGTGTTTTCCATCCGCTTTCTTCTTCCCCCATTGGTGCAATCACCGATTAGGTGATGATGCACTAGCTGGATTATCTATGTCCTGCACACCCTGCACACCGGAACAAGGCATATCCTCTTTCTATGTTGAAATCAGTGGCAGTCCTACAAGAGAAGAATCGCAGCAAGCTTAATAGCACACAAGAGATGCGGAGATTTGTTTATGAGGTTTGCCAATGTCTACGTCCCCAGTAGATGTATCGCGGTAGCTCTGTCCATATGAGGAGTTCTTATCATGATTAGGGTTATAATAGGTTGGTGGTATATATTCATACTTCGATTATATGTTCGTCTCAGACACCTAGTTCGTACCATCGGAGGCTTCATCCCGTGCACCCCCCAGCTCATACAAACTATTCCTTCTTTTGTAGGGCTGTGTCTAAAAAAGCGATGCTCCGCTGTTTCAGACACAACCCATTTCTTTGTATATATTTGTTATACACAACAAATCTTTACCTTGACGAATTTGCTATCTTCACCTTGATGATTGTACCACTTTGAAGAATAAAAAAATACCTTGATACTCCTCACACACCTATGATTTTGTGTGGGGGGGGGGGGACCTTGTTATTCAGCAGCTTATGACTCCCAACAAGTTGAGGCAACATTTAAACTTGTTGGCGGTGACGGTCAATATATCTACATAATTATCATCTTTATCAAATCAATCTCCTTAAGTTAATTAACTATCTGATTCTGTGATACCTTGCATAAATGTGCTTCATCCTGGCACGATACACTTGATTCTTTGCCAAATAAATTGCACTCCGACTATCACAATTCACTCAAACTCCATCTTGCTTAATGTTCAGTTCCTTTACTAGTCCTGCAATCCATAATGCTTCCTTTGCAGCTTCAGCCACAATGATGTACTCAGCCTCAGTTGTAGACAATACAACAATAGATTGAATTGATGACTTCCAATAAATAGACCCCCATCTAGAGTAAAAATATACCTTGTAGTGCACCTCATATTATCCAAATCAACGACATAGTCTGAATATACATATCCAACAACCAAATGATTACCTTGCATCCCCAGCCCACAATATTTCAAAACCCGATACAATCTGTGTTTCCTTCCCTTGTAGGGCCCTCCTTTGCAATAAGCCATACACAACATACTACATACTAGGTTGTGGTGCCAGTGCTTTTGGCAATGTATATATAGGTTGCACAAGTCCTAGGGTCTAGCTCGAGTGCTGCAGCAAGTGCTTGCCAAGATGGCTGGTGGCACCAAGGCTTATGCCGCGGTTGTTCTGATCAGGCTCATGTACTCTGGCATGCATGTCATGAGCAAGGTGGCCTTGGATGAAGGCATGAACCCCTTGGTGTTTGTGTTCTATCGGCATACCACGGCTGCACTCGCCTTGATCCCTGTCGCTTTTATTCTAGAGAGGTAATTGAGCCTTGATGTCTACTTATCTGACTGTTTTAATTTACTGTGTTCTGTTTCTGATACTTATGTTGCGCAGGCGAAAAGCTAAGCCGGTGACGTTAAAAATTGCAGGGAAAATGTTCGTACACGCCTTATATGGGTAGGTTGAATTATTCTAGCATGAATTCAATTGTTCTTGTGGTGCTCCTTATTACATGCAGGAGTTGTTCTTCCAAAAGAAAGTTCATTCAGGAGCTGGGACCTATCTTGGCTATTCGTCTTGTCTGGGGAATGATATTTGTTGAAGAATCCAGCTTCCTTTAACTTGCCACTTTTCAATATAAATAAGGGTTCACAACTCACAAGTCATCGAACCCTTCTTTTCGGTTTCTGTTTTTGGCCCTCTATATTAATTAGTTTTCAAATAAAACTATTGATTTGTCCTATTGTGATAAAAAGAATAGGCTCATATCTTGATTAGTCCTATTGTGATCTGAAATCTTCTGTTGTTCATGGCTTACACTGTTTTCCACAATTTCTGCATTTTGGTCACACTGTCCTGCTTTGAGTGACCTGGTGTCATGGTTGCTCCAACAGCGGATCACACACTTCACACTTTATGCAAAGAGTGCAACAGTCCTTTAGACGCCTTGTCTATGGTTTGACCTAACTCTTGAAGCTGTTAAAACAGAATAGTTCCCACTATATCTGAAGTTCTGAACATATTTAACAACTTTTGAATTAATTACTTATCTAAACATTTCAGCTCCCTGAGTCCTTGGATTATTATGACCTGGTGAATTTCTGACATTTTTTGTTTCTCAGGGTGACCGCATGTGGCGACTTATTTAACCTTGGTCTCAATTATGCTTCAGCAACATCGTCATCAGCATTGTACAACGTTCAACCAGTGGTCACCTTCATCCTGGCTGTCATACTTGGGTAATGACAATGTTATTTTCTCCCATTTTTGCAGGCTGCTTGTCATGTAAGAAGCACGGGAAGTGAAATCAACCGTCTTGCTTTTCTATCTATATCAAGTAAATGAACAGTGGATAGTGAAAAAGTGATTTACTCAAAGTGATTTGCACAACTTTTAAAAAAGAACTGAATAGTGGATAGTAATTACTTACCTCTTTGTGTGCTTTGAGATTCGTATCATTCTTGTTAGAGTGGAAAGCATGGAAGAACTACTCATTTTTAATTGGCTTAGTACATAAGAAATTGATTCCTCTAAGTAATTGAAAAGAAGTAAAAGACCTATCTACACGTAAGAGAATTCAAAAACATGCACTTCATCAGAAAACTCAAAACAAACAAGTTATAATTCTCGATTCCAGTCCTGAAGAAACATACCCCTTGTGACAGGATGGAATCTATGAAACTGAGGAAGTTCCATGGCAACCTAAAAGCTGCGGGCATTCTTTTCTGCATCGTCGGTGTCACCATGCTGGCCTTCTACGAGGGACCAATGTTCAAATCTTTCAACCATCACCGCCTCTTTCAGCACGGCGGCAGCAGTTCCCCTGGAGCAGACGCCCACTCCAAGACGCAATGGGTATTTGGAATTTTCCTCATGACACTCTCTAACGTTTTAGCAGGCCTATGGACAGTACTTCAGGTATATATGCACTCAAACTTCAGATTTAATCAGCACTTCAGGCCTTGACGTTCATGGATCAAGTGCAACTTATTGATCTTTTTTCAGGGGCCACTGATAGAAGACACTTCCAAATTGATGAACACCACACTACAGATCTCGTGCGCGTCGGTCCAAGCATTTGTTGTGGCGGTTGCAGCCGAGAGAGATTTCTCCAAGTGGAAGCTGGGCTGGAATGTTAGCCTTGCTGCGATAATATACAGCGTAATTGAGCTTCTGACCCAATGTTCAAGTTCATTTTGTGTACTCAAATTCTCAACTAAATGCATGTTTCTCCATGAAACAACATTGCAGGGCGTGATTGTGACCGCACTTTCGTACTACATGCAAATGTGGACGATCACGAAGAGGGGGCCAGTGTTCCTCGCCATGTCGATGCCTCTTACTTTGATATTCACAATCATCATATCCTCATTCGTTTTAGGGGACGCAGTTAGCCTAGGGAGGTATGTGTGTATCCTGAATTACTGATAGACTTGTAAACTGAAGAATGGGCAATTTTTCCTGTATGAACTCTTTTGCTTTGTGTTGTTCTAATTATGCAGTATTTTTGCTGGGATACTACTGATTGGAGGCCTGTACAATGTTCTTTGGGGAAAACGCATAGAGGAACAAGATGACACGAACAAGATCAGTGCTGGCGTGGAGCTGCAGGACAAGGAGGCTCAAGCGCCAGATGATGCGGCAGCAAAGGTCTGAGCCAAGTGATGTGACAGAAAAGATAGTGTCAAACCACACTACTGGTTTCAAATGGTTGAAAGCAACGTGTGCAGATCTACTCACCGAACTGGTGGCTAGCATTTGATCCAACACGACAAGATTGTACCATACGCCTCCCATTGATATGAATAAAAGAAGTTTCAGTCGCTTTTAGTGAGCCTCTATGCGGCTTCAGCATGCATTATCTTGCAGCATCGTATCAGATGTCATTGTATATGTATTTGTGTGTGTTTGCCACGATGGCCAAAGTGATGGCAAACTATAGTAGTGGCTTTCACAGTTTCAGGCATATTATCGATGCCATTAGTATTATCGTATATAAGGGGAAAAAAAAGAATAAGGCTTCCATTGCCCGTACGGGCACGGAAATGTCTAAATCTCGTGATCAATCAACTTTTCCAAGATTAAAGTAAGTTGATAAGACTTGCTCAGGAAAGAAAATTTCGCGACCTGCTTCCACGCACTCTCGAGTTGGAATTGCTAACCACCCACCCACCAGGCACCAATAGCCGAATCGACCCAACAGTAGCCAATCGATTGCACGCCGCGTCTATCCGTGGAGCGAAGAGCACCGGCGAGTGGGTGGCGATCGACGACGCAGTACGCGCGATTAATTCCAGCGGGCGCGGTGCTGATCGAGTGACCACCGGACGGCGCGGGACGGACGAGGCGTTCCACTGTAGGCGGCGTCACCCTCGGTCGCCGCTCCATCCCGCGGAGGAGATGCCTCACCACCCTGTTGACTCGACTCGCGCCCTCGCCGTGCCTTCCCGCTAAGACTCCTCCTCCTCCGCGGGTATAAAAGCCGCTCCTCGGCCCCCTCCTCCTCCTTTGCTCTCCGAAGCCGCACTGTCTCCATTCGCCTCCCCACTCCCGTGATCATCCTCGTGTAGCCGATTGAAGGCCCATTGCTCGGAGCCCCGTCGCCGCCCTCCCCCTGCGCCGGCGACCCCGTGAGCTGATCTTCCCCTCCCCTTCCCCACTCCTCAATTACTTGGGCTCAGAGCGTCTCTTCTACTCGCTGACCCTCTCGGTGGCGCTCGCCAGTCATCGCTGAAAAGCCCCGCTGTCGAAGTTCACCGCGGCCGATCCACCTCTCCGTGGCGGACTTCCTCGAAGCTTCCCGGCTCCCGCCGCCACCTCCCATGTAAGCCTCCAACTCCCGGATGGTGTAGCCGCCCGATTGACCTCTCTCGCGCGGTGACCTCCTCGCCTCCAAGCACCCGAACTACCCCCTTCTCTCCCTCCCGCTCCCTCCTTTGATCCCCGCAGATTTTAACTAGCCAAAATGGACTCCACGTGCTCTACTCTACCCGGTGGTACCCCCCATTGCCGCTGGAACGCCGCAGCCGCCGGAGAGTGGAGGTGCCGCCGCCTCGCCTCTCGCTGCTCGCTCGCCGGAGGAGGAGACGAAGACGTGGCCGCCTCTCCGCCGCCCATTCCCTCCGTGCCATCTAAACACAGCCGCTGGATGGAGTCCCTCCCACCGTCCGATGCCACTTAAGTCATCCTCTCCGCGCCCGATCCTCCCGCATACGCTTGATCGTCCCGTTGCCGCCTCCGTCCGATCTCCGCCACCCCAATCCAGTCCGCCGTTTCGCCATCTCGTCCGACGCTCGAGCCACGCGGCGCCATCTCGAGCCGCGACGGCGCGCTGGCTGACTGGCCGCCTCCTCGCCCACTCGTCTCACGCGCAGCAGCAGCGCAAGCCAGGCGCTGCCGCCTCCGGCCGCGGGCCATTCCGGCCAGGCCGCATCAGAGCATCAGGCCGGGCCGGCTACTGTTCAATTGATTTTCCCGGATTTAATCAATTTCCAAAATCAGAAAAACCCAAATAAATCCTAGAAAATCACAGAAAATCCCAAAAATTCCCAAATTTCACCACTTTGCTCCAAATAATATTCTAGACCCAGCTGTGACCTCCTTTACACCAAATTCATCCCAAATAAATTCCTAAAATTCCCATTTGGAGATTTATGCATTTTATTCCTTTTAAAATAGTTTATTTTTCCTCGCTTGATTAGGCTCAAGCCGGATTTATGTTATTTTCAATGTTTGCGCTAGTGTCGGAGTTTCGAAGCTCAAGTGCGATCGCAGATCCAGGAGCTTCTACGTTCGAGCCACCGAGATCATCCGCATTGCCGGCAAGTCTCAAATCCTTGATCATGTTGCAACCCATGTTGTCTATTTATGTTATTATGCTATTTGCATTATGCTAATTGTGAAATGTTAGTTTGAAATAAAATAAAATGTTTAGAATGACTTATTATGTAGTTAATCCTACCACCGTTAAATGCCATGTTTAATTTGTAGCCATGCCTTTGTAACCCTAGAATTAATTACTTGATAATCTAGACAATTGTAGGATATTATTATCATCATGCAAAATGTTACACTGATAAGGTTGTGGCTGTGGGCCAATAGAATTTTAGAAAACCCGACTCTAAGGTAGGGTGGTATGGGACACCGTATCTTAGAGCGGAGAGTGCCGGCGTGCACAAGGTAAGGTAAGGGTGCGTGGGGAAACCGCAAGACGGTCATTGCCCAATCTCTTACCTTAGGTTTGGAGTAGGGTAAGGGAGTTGTGGGGAGTCGCGAGACGGCCTTCGCCCACCGCTTACCCTAGGTTGGGTCGCGTGCCTGGCGAGGTTGCGGACCATGTGAAAATATAAGGGTGAAACCCTACGCCGAGCAAATATCACGGTGATCGCCAACCACGGAGTTGACTTGTCAACACCGGTCTAGTAGCTGCTCAACTCAATTGAAACTCTACAGAGGTTTAGCGGTGAGGTTAGGCCAGGCGGGATACGGTTGCCTAACAACGGTAGAGTTCACTCGGCGCCACTGTTTTCTCTTGTGTGTGTGTGTGGGTGGACCAGTGAATTCTGGTAGAGCCTATATAAAGAGTTGAGCGTTGAACGACCGGCTTCCTTAACTCACCATGAGGTTAAGGGATCGTGTGGGTAAAGCTGAGCAAACTCTGCAGAGTCTAATAAATGGTATTCGAATACGCCGTGCTCCTGTTATTGAGCCGTGTCACTTGGTGATTCCACCGCAAAGCTTAAGTAGTTTTGTAAATGTTTAACTTGTTTAGGTTGGTTAATGAACTCTTGTTGAAAACCCCGAGTGCTTGAGGAGTAGTTTTGGGTCCTTTTTTTAAATGATTGCAAATAAAACTGCATCCACTCAAAGTAATAAACCAAGTATACTCCCTTCCTTTGATGTTCGTGCATATAATAAGCTAGGGTCCCTTTGGGACTTGTTGCGAGTGCCGCGTCCGTCGCGCACGAAGCGGGGCGTTACACCGGACGCGCGGGACGGACGAGGCGGCAGCAAGGCGAGGCGGCGTGCAGCTTAGCCACGCACGGCGCGGCAGCAAGCAAGCCTGCAGCTTAGAATCGCGCGGGGAGGGGGGTGGCTCGCACGGTTGGGCATGCGGGGCGGCCTACGGCCGGTAGGTACGCGCGAGCGCCGCCAATCTGGCCGGCATGCTTCAAGCCGTGTCGGCTTGGCACGGCCACGCCGCCATGCCATGCCAGCACGACTGGCCTCCGATGAGGTCCAGACACAGCCCAAAGAACAATGGGCTGGCACTGTGCCGTGCCGGCTCTAGTCCAGTCTTGTGTACCTGTAGGCAATAGAGGCGGCGGCGACCACCATTTTCATTTCGCTTGCGCTATAGTTGTACCATGCGCTTGTGTCTTCGGTACCGTGGTCGTCGAGCATTGCTCAGCCATGCCCATGACCGCTGTGGCTCCTTGCTCGGCCACAACCGCCGTTTTCCTGCCACCTTGGTCAAGCACTGATGCTGTTCCCATCCACCGTGAAGGCGGGAATGGAAGCACGGGTTGGCGCGAAACCTGTGCACGCCAGCTAGAGCACCCATGATGTGCATTAGGGCCGTAGAGCATACTCTCTTGCCGCTCGGTCTGGAGCTTGAGCTCCCGCAAATGTCGACGATGAGGATGCGAGGCAGCGGGCACTGCAGTGTGAGTAGGGAGGTGGTTGTTTCGGAGTTGGATCCAGATGGCCCAGACTTAGACATGGAGTACTAGGACACGATGGACGGGCAGTGGGGGTGATGCGGTGAGGCTAGTGGTGGCTCGTGCGGTGGGGGCGGTGAGGTGGAGGCATGGTGGGGGCGGTGTGGTGGGAGGCAGCACGGCGGATTTGGCTTTGGCGGCTGGTGGCGATAGGGATAGAAATGGGATGGGGAAGAAGGAAATGGGGAAAAGTACTAGGCGGTCAGGCCGACGCATGCTCATGAGAAGAAAAAGGGAGGAGTGAGAAGAGAGGGAAAAAGAAAAGGATAGGAGGAAAAAGTTAGATTTGGGAAATGGAGGAAAAAAGAAAGTTCAAATTGAATTAATTGTATAAAATATGGGCATGTAAATAGTTTAGGGGAAAGTGGAATTTTTTTGATATTTTACAGATACAATTTTACTGTCTCGTTAAATACCTTACGCCTCAGAGTGGGGTTTCCTAAGTAAGAAAAAGAGTACAACAGCATACGTACATACTAAATTCTCCTCAATATCCAAATCATTTATGCGTTCGAGGTCAGCATACACATGCATGATCTCAGAATCCTCCAATTGATGATGCTGTTGCTCTTTAACCAATTCTCAGTCCGTAACGCATGTGATTGTCTCCACCATCCTAGGCTTAAGAGACGATCTCCTTTCTTCAATATTCTCCCAACTATGTTGAAATCGCTTTTGAAGAGACAATGGACACCAGATTCAGCAGAGCATCCTGTACGAAATGGCACAGCACGAAGATATCTACTTGTTATCTTCCATCATTCGAGCAAGTCTATCTTACCTTCGCCAGCAAGATCAGGATCGGCGTTTGCAAAAATCATGTTTCAGGTAGTAGTTCAACTCAGAGATAGAATTTCACTTAGGGGTCGCCTAAGGTTGAGAGGACGAAGAACTAGACTTGCCTTTTAACTTCTTCCACAAGTGGGATGTCAAGCTTGTCTTTTCTTGTTGTGCCTGCTATGAGGCCTCTAATCTTGCACTGCTGCTAAGCTTGTCATGATACAAGCGAAAAATATGAAAATATCCCTTTTCACATGTTCGAAAGCTTTTGAGAAAGCAAGACCGAGGTATTTACCTATTCCCTCCATAATGAGATACAAACCTAAAAGGGGACCCTCCCTAGATTTCGTAATCTTATATGCAATTAGACAAATTAAATTTATAACTAAGCAAGTGGTAGGGTAGTAAACACCGGATAGAACCTTTGTTGCTTTATAAAAATGTCTTGAAAACTCTAAAAAATAACTACCAATCTATTAATCTGAATTAGTAACTACCAATTCGTTATTTTGAGAGTTAGCATTGATAAAGATAGATAAAATATGTTCGCAATTTTGTTATGAAGTCTTCTAATTACAGTTGTATGTTTTGTAAACACAATAGGAGGAGTGGTGGCGGGATGAACTGGGCCACGAAGATGGCACCGTGGGTAGAGGAGTGGGCGGAGGCACTCCAGGACTTTGTGTAGGAGGCCACTGCGTATGACCCCAGTACGTACGATGAGTACCTACGCTGGTACGCTTTGTAGACATGCACAAGTTGGTGTGTGTCGTTGACCATCCCCCTGCTCACGTACCAGCACCGATCGACACGTGCCCCATGCACTTAGCATGGAACTTCGCCCTCGTGGTAGGTACTCTCATGTTTCGAAGTTTCCAAGTACGGTTACCACAATTACTACTTTGACGCTTTCATGTACTTCTTGTAGATGGATATCACCGCTGAGATTGTGATAGACACCTAGTTGATCATGGACACGCCCACGGTTTAGAGGTGACGCACGACGAGCTGTTGGGCATTGTCCATTAGGTCTATAAGAGGGCAACGCGTGCCCTCAACCTCTCGTCGTGCAGGACACTCCCAGAGGTGGCCACATCGACGTGTATGTCGAGACCGCCATGTCCTGTAGCTCAGGTAGGAGGCTCTGGAGGGCTACGTGCATAGGCCTCGCTGGCGCCTGACCAGGCCAGAGGGTCGGCATGGCCACGTGCCTACCCTCGGGCACCGATACCGCTGCCGCTGAGCCAGGCCGAAGGATCAGGGTGGGCATGTCTGTACACACCAGTGTTGTCGTCGTCGTTGTCGTTTGTGGACCCCTACCTGGCATCGGCACGGCAATACACGTTGTTCAGCTAGGATGGGTACAACAATTGGGGCCATGGCCCACTTGGAATATATGTTTCGTCTCTTAAGGTTTTTCGCATCGATATATTGTACGAAGAACAATACCTGTTCTGCAGGAATGACGCAACGGTCAGGAGTTCACCTATCCCCCATGAGGATCTCTCGGGGGACGTGAGTGACTTCCTTGTAGAGGATCAGGCAGAGGTCCTTTCTGGGTCACGGCTCAGCAGTGCCCTTGTTCCCACACAGCCACAGCTGCAGTTGACCCCTGAGGCGTTAGGAGCACGGATCAGCAGACCTCCTGATCGATTTTCCCTGTCGGGGCCAAACCCGACACCCCGCGCCGAGGAAGCCCAAACGGGGCCGTGCGGTAACCACCGATCGGGGGTGGGATGTGGCGACGACGGATGAGGTGCTGCGGGTGGTGTAGCTGGTGGCAAGTAGTGGATCTTCCTCCTACTATGTATACTTTTTTTGGTTGTGTACATATTTTGCTTTGCCTTCCTTCGTGTATGAATTATCTATTACATCGTAATATCGCTTACCTTCCTACTTACGAATCGTTGCTATTTCAATCGTTTTCACAAAATTCTTCAGAAATTTCTCATACTACAATAACGTATGATGATCGCAGAATATTATTGTGAGTCTAGTATGTTTCTGACCATTCACAATTTAATAAAATCACAAATACATCGAACGGCATTGTCTGTCCTTTTATTTAAAAAAGCAACTACAAACATGATTTCTTAAATGTATTACCTACAAAAATTACTATTTACTACCCCACAATTATTTCCATTGAATTAATAGAATAATTATATTATTATTTAAAATTAACCAACGGTTAATTTGAACACGTGTCGTCCAACGGTTGGGCAACTAGCCCAAGTCACCCAACCGTGCAGCGACATGTGGTCAAAATTGCAAAAAAAATTTATAGGTATAATTTTGAATAAAAATGATTATTTTTTTAAAAATTCGATGATCATTCATCTCAAAAAATAAATCAAGATCAAGAACTAAGGAAGCTTCTCCAATGGAGAGATTTTCCCTAAACAAGTTCAACTTACACATACTTTATCCAACAAATTGTTATGCTGCTGATTTGAGCGGCTGTTAAACTATGTGGCTAGTTCTAGAATATTTGTGATGATTAATAATTAACAATATTGATTATTGATGGTATTTCAAGTGTATGACGTATATGGACTCATTTTAATTAAGTTTGGAAAAACTTGTGTTGGAAAAAGATGTTACTTTGGTCTTTGTATGTGCAGGGTAACTCGGAAGCGATCGTAGTCTACGACGAGGACCGAAAGATATCTTGGTGTAAAGTTATGGTTTAGAGGGTCAAGAATGCTGGAGGAGACGGTTGTGCTTGAATTAGGGTGAGTGGAGATTAAAGATGGATGATGTGGGATGGGATAATCCCATTTTTTGTTTGGTTGTAAGGATGGGTTAGTCCTGTTTTTGTTTGGATGGAGGGATAGAATGGGTTGGTGCAGAGGATACCGCGGTGGAGACAGCAGCGACGCAGCCGGAGCACCATGCGCGCGGCGGGGAGATGGGGAAGGGGCGCGGCGGCGAGGAAGACAGGCGCCGGGGAGAGCGCAGGCGGCGGGGAAGACGGCGCCGGGGAGAGGCGCGGCGGGGGAAGACAGGCGTGGCGCGCAGAGAAGTGGGTTGGCGCGTTCGCTCGTTTGGGCGGATCTTTCCAACCCACTTTTCAGGAGAATCTTTTCTTTTGGGTCCAACCCACCCCACCAAGTCTCCAAACCAAACACTACAAAAAGGTCCAAACCCCAACCCGATATTGAACCAAACACAACCTAAAGGTTTCAGGTCCCTTACTTATTAGAATTGAATAAGAACTCATAAATTGGGTCCTAAACTATATTGTACTAGTATTTGAAAAGTGCCAATAAGACACTTTATAGTCTTAAACCTGATGATTTAGCAAAAAAATTAGATCAATTCTGAGACAAATTAGCGCGGTGCGTTTCTATCGTTGGCGTGTTTTCGTGTTCTTCTTGATTTGGTCTGACCTCCTCGTCCATGCGCCGTGAATCAAGCCACCGCACGGAGCTGCACTTTTCCTCCTCCGTTGGCGTGTTTTCGTGTTCTTCTTGATTTGGAAAGAAGCCAGCACGTTGCCGTGTATTTAAAGATGGCAATGGGTCTATACCCATTGGGTTTCACCACCCCAAACCTACCTCCATTAAGCAAAAACATCCCCGCTGGAGGACCCAATAACACAAAGTGGTACAACATTTCCCCAAACCCATACCCGCTGTGGGTGAAATAAACCAGCGGGTGACCCATACCGAGACATGATATACAAGATTAAGGATCAAATCACCTAAACAACAAGATCACCATTTAAATTAAAGAGTGCATAAGCATACCAATGCATAACTCAATCCAATATAATAGTGCATAATTCAATCCAACATAATAGTGCATAATCCAATCCAACATAATAGTGCATAAACCATTCCAGAATACAACCATCAGGAGTTATATGACTTCATTCACTTCACTACTTCAATAATCAGTACATCAAAAGGCCAATGGACAGTGGCCAATAGGCAATAGCACATTATTAAGCTTCCTACAATGGAAACAAGGGTTAAAGGAGGCGATGAAGCTTCACCGACTGTCGGCGTTCGTCGAGCCGGAGAGTGCCACCATGGGCGTCGGCGGCTTGGCAGATGGGCGACGGCGGCTTGGCGAGATGGGTGGCAGCGGCTTGGCGAGTGCGGCGGCGCGGCAGCGAGGGTGGCGAGGATGGCTTGGAGGGCAGCGGCGTCGAGCAGCGAGGGGCGGGGCGCCGAGCGGCTTGGAGGGGGCGGCGGCTTGAGGCGCCCGGCCCGAGCGGCTTGGAGGCGTGAAATGGAGAATTGGGGTCCGCGGCGTCTGGGAATAAGGTTAGGGTTTTAGTTTACATCTATTGGGCTGGGCCAAATATAATTATTTGTTGTGTGGGCTGGGCTACAAATAGATGGCCCATAAATACTCGGGTATCCATTGGGTAATGGGTATGGGTAGTGTCAAACCATACCCACACCCGCGTACCCATTGGGTCCTATTTTTCTCCATTAGTAGACCCATGGGTAGACATTTTAACCCATATATGTACCCTAATGGGGTAATTACCCATCGGATTTCGAGTTATGGGTACCCATTGCCATCTTTACGTGTATTTCACTCCATCACGCGGGCCTGTTGTATATCAGAGGGGCATTTTGGGAATTTCCCAATTGAAAAGGAGTGGGAGGAGCCCTAAAGGTGGGGCCCACCTGTCGGCCACCCGGGCGAAAGAGCTAAGGGGGAAGAGACAAAGTCTCCTCCCGTGATCGGCTCCGCGGCGCTCTTCCTCTCGCATGCGGCGGTTTGCTCTTCCTCGCCTGCATCCGAGATTCTCGGCGCAGGGGGAGATGGCGAGTGGAGGGCCGTTGGCGGAGGCGGAGCTGGCCCGGGTTCCTCGGAGCCGGCCGCTCTCGCCACCCCGCGGCCAGACCTCGTCCTCTCTTCAAAAGGGGCAGAGCTCGACGGTGAGAGGAGCTTTTCCATTCCCGATTGCCTCTCTTGTTTGATTCTCCTCTTTGTTCTTCGGTGGGTGGAGACTCAACTCTCGGGTCCTCTCCGTTTGAGGCCTTGTTCGGCCCCGTGAGTAAACCCTAATCTGGGTTGGTGCTCCCGGGATCTTGAGGGGTCCAGCCGAGGAAGAACAAGGCGGCGGCCCATTCCCCTGTTGTGGTTGATTGCTCTCGGCCAGAGCAATCTTGAGGTCTTGTGCGGCACATCTCTGTACCTCGGCTTTTCCTTTGGCTTTCGGCTGAAAGGAGAAGTGCGGCATTGTATCTCCGTTGATCATCTACTCGCTTGCGACAGCGGGTTGATAGATTTTCTGGGACAGCGATTTCTTCGTGCCTTGCCGGATTGATTGGTTTCTTCGGTTTATTGACTTCTTGACAGTTTAGAGTACTGTCAGTTCTGTGAGTATATTCGGTTCTTTATCATTTACAGCAGTATATCTTGATCTGAGGATTTGCTCAAGTATTAGAGGCTGACTGTGAATGATTGTGGGTACCATTGAATGCTCTGTGATGAAATTAGTCATACACTGAATTAATCTAGACAACAATTGTTAGACTTGAGCTCTGAGATTTGTTTTCTGCAGACCTTACTGTAAACCACTACAGTTCTATCTGTTAGATCTGATTACATGCCATAGAAATTGTGAGAAGTGATCTGTTAAATCTTGATTGGCTTGTATTATTGATGCAGTATACTTCTTGTTTCAGTCCTGTCTTTAGACTTGTTTATTACTGCAATTGATATACATATATATATACATTGTTCAGTTTGCTGCTAGTTACCTGAACATCTTTAGATCACTGTCTATTGTTTCTTGTCTGTAATCATTTGGTAGAACTGTTTTTAAACTGAAATCTGTCATATGTTTGTTTGGGTCTGTTGGCAGTAAATAAATTAGAGCTCAAGTCATAGTTGTTAGATTAATTATGAAGAGTTATGACATATGCATGAGAAGGCCAAAATCTCTGATTTTGCGCAACTCTGTTCTGAGAGCAATAATGAAACAATTAATTTGTTTTATGCTAGATTTAGTTGTTTCATTGTTCTTAGGACTGTTATGCACATTGCTATTTTCAGCATTGATGATGTTATATTCTTTGAATATATATGTGGAGTTGAATGACATGTTAGAATTCCATGTTTTTATGAAATTAATGTCATTCTTATGCTGGAAATATATAGTTTATATTATGTTGGCTGGAATTAAATATTCAAATATGCTTATACCGCAATATTTACAACAATCCAGAAAATCTATATTGAAAAAATGGCTTCCTCATCGATGTTGTGAAACACTGAAGTGTTTGTGGAGCCAATTTCAAGCGTTAGCGGCGAAGGCCAAGCTTTGGTGATCGACCTTAAGCTCTTACGGATCATCTCAAATCCAGGCGTTTCATTGGAGATCCCCGAGACGATGAAATGGGAAGATGCTAATAATGCGATCTTAGCCCGCTTGTGGCCATCTGTCTAACCGCTTGTTTGACGTCTATGTCAACTTCACTAATGCCAAACAACTTTGGGATGAGCTCGAGGAGAAATACTCCGGGAGATAATGGAAATGAGTCCTTTGTTACAGACCAATTACTTGAACTACAAGATGGTTGAGGGCGGTCGGTGATGGAGCGGCTCCACGAGCTTCAACTCCATGTACGTGACTTATGTCGATGCAGTGCGCTCTGCAGAAGTTTCAAGTCAATGTCATTTTGGCTAAGTTACGCCTTCGTGGCGTGACTTTGTGATCGCACGGAGGCATATAAAGGGCGCTTGACGCTCAATGAGTGTCATTGCTATTAATGTCGAGAGCGTGCTAGAGCCGGTGACGGCTCGGGAAAGGCTCAAGTTCGAGCTCATCAAGTTCAACTTAAGAATGGTGGAGGACACAGGAAACCCAAGTTTAAGAGTCACCCCAAGTCAAGCTCTGACCTAAGAAAATGAAGAAGAAGAAGGAGGACATAAATGCGCTTCGTTTGCGGTGAGGTAGCCATAAGGCCAATCATTGCATGTCGGAAGGGCAAGGGTCCATCTCCGAAGTCGGCACAAGAGCCGCAAGGTGAGGTTAATGTCGTGTGGCTAGCACCAGCTCGAGATGAGTACGCACCTATGGCCTTTATGGCAAGTCCATCTATTGATTGGTGGATCGATCACAGTGCTACTAGACATATATGTGCCGATCGATCTTGTTTCTCTTCATTTCAGGGTGAAGGTGGTGGATCCGTCCTAATGGGCAGCGGAGCGCGCGCGATGACGTGGGATTGGACAGGTTTGCACGAAGCTCGCCGGGCAAAACACTCATCCTAAGAGGCGTCTTTATGCGTGTCTGCGATGACGCGCAATCTTCTTAGCGGTCAATGTTATGTAGGCAAGGAATAAAGCTTGTGTTTGAATCAAATAAAGTCATTTTGACTAAGTTTGGTAATTTTGTGGGCAAAGGCTATGATAAGCGGAGGCATGTTCCGCTTATCCATTCTAGATTTGAATAATGTAAACATTTACAATGTTTCCCATTGCAATAAAGTTCATGATATTTGGCATTCACGGTTGTGTCATGTTAATTTTGAAGCCATTACGCGGTTAAGTAAGATGAGTTTAATTCCAAGCTACGATTATGAGAAGGGTTCAAGATGCGAAGTGTGTGTGCAAGCTAAGCGACCGAAAACCTTTTCATAGCGTTGAAGGGCGAAGCACTTCTCCACTTGAACTAATCCACTCGATCTTTGTGAGATGAATGGAATATTAACGAAAGGTGGCAAGCGATATTTCTTAACTCTCATAGATGATGCGACTAAGTACTGCTATATTTATCTACTTAAGTCGAAAGATGAAGCACTTGAATACTTTAAAATCTACAAAGCTGAAGTTGAAAATCAACTAGAAAAGAAAATCAAACGGTTAAGATCGGATCGAGGCGGTGAGTACGTCTCACATGAGTTCTCCCAGTGCGTGAAGAAAGTGGAATAATCCATGAAGTTACTCCACCATACTCACCCCAATCTAATGGAATAGCCGAAAGGAAGAACCGAACTCTTTGTGACTTGGTTAATGCCATGCTTCAGAGTTCAGGTATGTCGGACTATTGGTGGGGTGAGGCGGTTCTCATGACTAACTATGTCTGAATAGGGTTCCACCTGCAATCGGGAGGAAACACCCTATGAAGGATGGAAGGAGAAAACCCAACTTATCCTATTTTGAGCGTGGGGATGCCTTGCAAAGTGCATGTGCCGTTGTCAGAAGAAAAGGAAGCTTGGTCCTAAGACCGTTGATTGTGTCTTTCTAGGATATGCTATTAATAGCACTGACTTATAGATTTCTAGTGGTCAAATCCGAGGTGAGTGACATCGCTACTAATATAGTGATGGAATCTCGTGATGCGACATTCTTTGAGCATGTGTTTCCTATGAGACCGAATGGAGACAGTGGACATGTCGGCATAGATGATCTCTATTTCTCCTAGTGTGGATAACACCGCTCCATTTGGAGTTGAGGAGGAGTAAGAGACAGAGGACCGAGAAGTCACTTGGGGATGACTTTGTCACCTATGTCGTGGATGATGAACCACGAACCCTTTGAGGCATCGCATCTCCGGATGTGGATTATGGAAGGAGGCGATCCGTGCGAGATGGATTCCATCATTGCTAACGGAACTTGGGAAATGCAGATCTCCCGTGCAGTTGTAAGCGAGAGGATGCAAATGGATATTTAAAAGGAAGTGTAGACCTGATGGTACTATTGAAAAGTACAAGGCCCGATTAGTGGCTAAAGGCTTTACGCAAAAAGAAGGTGAAGACTATTTTGATACATACTCTCCTGTGGCTCGTTTACCCACAATTCGAGTGCTTTTAGCACTAGCTGCTGCATACAAACTCCTAGTACATCAAATGGATGTAAAGACCGCTTTCCTAAACGGAGAGTTGGATGAGGAGATTTATATGCAATGACTGAAGGATTTGTGGTTGAGGGGCAAGAAAGGAAAGTATGTCGATTGATTAAATCTTTGTATGGTCTAAAGCAAGCCCTAAGCAATGGCATGAGAAATTTGATAGTACGATGGCGTCGGTCGGCTTTTGTGTAAATGAAGCCGATAAATGTGTCTACTATCGGTTTAATGGGGCGAAGGTGTCATTCTATGTCTTTACGTAGATGACATATTGCTATTTGGGACCAACATAGATGTGATCAATAGCACAAAGTCTTTCCTTTCCTGAATTTTGATATGAAAGATCCGGGTGAAGCTGATGTTATTTTAAACATTAAGCTTATAAAGGGTGAGAATGGGATTACTCTTTCGCAATCCCATTATGTGGATAAAGTCCTAACGATTTGGGTTTATGGACTGTAAGCTGCACTACACCCTATGATCCAAATGCAAAGCTACATAAGAACATTGGACATGGGAAGGATCAACTTAAGTATTCTCAAATCATAGGATCACTGATGTACCTAACTAGTGCGGCGAGGCGGACATCTCATATGTTTGTATGCAGATTGAGTCGTTATCGTCCAATCGAGGAGATGATCATTGGATAGCACTAGAAAGAGTACTAAGATACTTGAAGGAAATCCTAATTTGGGAATACATTACTCGATCATCGGCAGTCTTGGAAGGATTCGATGATTCTAAGCTGGATCGGTGACTCGGATGACATGAAGGCTACAGTGGTTATGTATTCACTCTAGCGGGTGGGGCGTGTCATGGAAGTCTTCTAAACAGACTATTATTACACGGTCCACCATGGAGGCTGAATTGGTAGCGCTTGATTCAACGGTGTAGAGGCGAATGGATTCGAGAACTCCTTTCGACCTACGTCTTTGGAAAAACCTATTCCACCATTTTGACCTCTGCGATAACCAAACCGTTCGGTTAGGCGAAGAGTAGGAAGGACAATATGAAGTCCTCAAAACATATAAAGCGACGACTTAAGTCGGTAAGGCATGCGAGAGAGCGGGTGTTATTTCGTAGAATACATCCGATCGAAAGGAACAGCGATCCTTTCACTAAAGGATTGCGCGAAAGGTCATCCAAGCGTCACGAGGAATGGGGCTTATACCCGTATAAAGGCTCACATTGGTAGTAACCTATCCTAGGAGATCGGAGATCCCGTGAACTAGGCTCTAGGACAACAAACTGTGTGAGATTAAAGAGCACATCTAACGGGTCCCATTAGCTGCAGTGCTCTGTCTGTATGGAAGGTTGAGCTTTGGCTCTTAATGAACTCAATGTCTATATGACTTATGGAATCGTCCTCTGAGATTCCTAGAAGAGTTCACCTACGTGAGTGCGATTGTGAGGTCGCAATCAAAGAAAGATAAGGGTATACTTTCTTAAGCTCTCATGAGATAGATACGAGGACATGACCTAACGTCCCAACCCGAGAGGAAAGGGCAAGCCGCTTGATCTGAGAATGTGAGTTGGGCGAAAATTCTCACACCAAGGCATTGGATCAAGGCGTAGTCCTCCTTTGTGCATGCAGAGTCGTAGTCCTTATCGCTAGGCTTTGGGTTCAAACCCTTAAGGTACCCATAGTCGAACAAGCTGTATATTAAACAAGACTTTGGACATCTTTTACCAATTGGTAAATTGGTGGGGATGTTGTATATCGAGGGGCATTTTGGGAATTTCCCAATTGAAAAGGAGTGGGAGGAGCCCTAAAGGTGGGGCCCACGCCGGCCACCCGGCGAAAGAGCTAAGGGGAGGAGACAAAGTCTCCTCCTCAGACGGCTCCTGCGGCGGCTCTTCCTCTCGCATGCGGCGGTTTTGCTCTTCCTCGCCCAGATCCGAGATTCTCGGCGGCGCAAGGGGAGATGGCGAGTGGAGGGCCGTTGGCGGAGGCGGAGCTGGCCCGGGTTCCTCGGAGCCGGCCGCTCTCGCCACCCCGCGGCCAGACCTCGTCCTCTCTTCAAAAGGGGCAGAGCTCGACGGTGAGAGGAGCTTTTCCATTCCGATTGCCTCTCTTGTTTGATTCTCCTCTTTGTTCTTGGTGGGTGGAGACTCAACTCTCGGGTCCTCTCCGTTTGAGGCCTTGTTCGGCCCGTGAGTAAACCCTAATGCAGGTTGGTGCTCCGGGATCTTGAGGGTCAGTGAGGAAGAACAAAGGCGGCCCATTCCCTGTTGTGGTTGATTGCTCGGCGAGCAATCTTGAGGTCTTGTCGGCACATCTCTGTACCTCGGCTTTTCCTTTGGCTTTCGGCTGAAAGGAGAAGTGCGGCATTGTATCTCCGTTGATCATCTACTCGCTTGCGACAGCGGGTTGATAGATTTTCTGGGACAGCGATTTCTTCGTGCCTTGCCGGATTGATTGGTTTCTTCGGTTTATTGACTTCTTGACAGTTTAGAGTACTGTCAGTTCTGTGAGTATATTCGGTTCTTTATCATTTACAGCAGTATATCTTGATCTGAGGATTTGCTCAAGTATTAGAGGCTGACTGTGAATGATTGTGGGTACCATTGAATGCTCTGTGATGAAATTAGTCATACACTTGAATTAATCTAGACAACAATTGTTAGACTTGAGCTCGAGATTTGTTTTCGCAGACCATGTAAACCACTACGATTCTATCTGTTAGATCTGATTACATGCCATAGAAATTGTGAGAAGTGATCTGTTAAATCTTGATTGGCTTGTATTATTGATGCAAGTATACTTCTTGTTTGATCTGTCTTTAGACTTGTTTATTACTGCAATTGATATACATATATATATACATTGTTCATTTCTTGCTAGTTACCAACATCTTTAGATCATGTCTATTGTTTCTTGTCCTGTAATCATTTGGTAGAACTGTTTTTAAACTGAAATCATCATATGTTTGTTTGGGTCATTGGTGATAAATAAATTAGAGCTCAAGTCATAGTTGTTAGATTAATTATGAAGAGTTATGACATATGCATGAGAAGGCCAAAATCTCGATTTTGCGTAACTCTGTTCTGAGAGCAATAATGAAACAATTAATTTGTTTTATGCTAGATTTAGTTGTTTCATTGTTCTTAGGACTGTTATGCACATTGCTATTTTCAGCATTGATGATGTTATATTCTTTGAATATATATGTGGAGTTGAATGACATGTTAGAATTCCATGTTTTTATGAAATTAATGTCATTCTTATGCTGGAAATATATAGTTTATATTATGTTGGCTGGAATTAAATATTCAAATATGCTTATACCGCAATACTTACAACAGTGGTATCATCAAGAAAAATCCAAGGCGTCATCAATAAGCATAGATTGATTTCACACTAAAGTGCCTCGGTCTCCGCACGTGAAGTTGATTCAAGATTGAAGAGAAGTCCATCATCAGATTACTTTCAGTGCGTAAAAAAAAGTGCTCAAGAAGCCACAACACCATCGAAAGCGCGCGGGTTCGGTTTTCAATTTACTACAGTAACATACACTGTATCTACAGTTCTAACACTGTAGTTACATTAAAAAAAGTATTCCCTTTTTTTACTATCCTTTTGTTTTTGTATTTTTACTGGCGGATTGAATAATTAGACGACAATAATTTTTTTTAAAAAAGCTTTCACTATAAATTATAATTATTCATTCTCTATTTGCCGTCAACGATTCTACGGCAGCAGTTTATTCATATGTGCCCAGCGCACTCATCTTTCCATTGAAGCACAAGAACCAAGAAACAGGGTGACCAGTCTTTCTGTAAACCAATTTAAATTCAAATTGAAAAATGTATTATTAGCCTTGCTTTTGACCATTTCACCAATTTAAATTCAGCTTTTGCTCTTTTAAAACTCTTCGTGTTGTCTCAAAAATTTATCTTGTCCTGGTAACCTGAATCTTACACATAAACTTGATATTTTCTTAAATCTTGCACATAAACTTGATCACCACCTGAAATTTTTGCTATCCAGCATGCATGAATATGCCCATAACTTTCAGCTTTCTCCTTGCATGTCACTTCAGTAGTCTCTTCAGAGTTCACACAAACTAGCTTCCTAGCCATCACATGTATACAAGGATGGGAGCACGGGGCCAGACAACGGCACTGATATATCAATCCAGCTGCCATGGGCAACGGCAAGGTTATACGCGACGGTAGTGCTCATCAGGCTGATATATGCAGGCATGCACGTACTCACCAAAGCGGCCTTCAACGAGGGCACGAGTACGACTGTCTTTGTGTTCTACAGGCACGCTGTTGCCGCAATCTTCTTGGTGCCTATTGCGTTCTTCCTCGAAATTAGGTAGACACATGATGGATTCTTCAGTCTTGTGTCTTACGCAGTTATCATGAATATCTGGTGTTCTTTGCAGGAAGCGACTGGCGCCACCGTTGACGTTTAAACTCTCTGTCAAGATCTTTGTTCATGCCTTCTTCGGGTATGCTAAGGATTAGAACATCTGGAGTGTGTGTTTTAACTGAAGAATAGACGATTCTTCTGAAACAAAACTTCATGCAAAAGAACCGAGTTTATCATTGAAATACTACTTATAGTTTGTGTTCTATGGCTCAGGATGGCTGGAACGATAAACTTGTATAGCATTGGCCTGAACTATGCTTCAGCAACCGCTTCATCAGCCATATTTAACATCGTACCAGTAGTTGCCTTCATCTTGGCTGTCATGTTCAGGCCAGAAACCAGCACCAAGAGCTACTGATTAAGTCTTTTGCTATGTTTTGTTTTAGTAACAATTAGATCACTGCACTGAACATTCTTCCTTTGTCTGCCAGGATGGAGACTCTGAACTTGAAGAGCGTCCATGGCATGGCCAAGGCGTCGGGGATACTTCTTTGCATCGGAGGCGTCATCGTGCTTGCGATGTACCAAGGCCCTGAGTTCAAGTCCTTCAATCACCACCAGCTCTTGCACCACGCGAGCACCGTCGCACACGAGCATTCCAAGAAGAACTGGGCCTTGGGGATCTTCCTGATGACCACGTCGGTCGTGATATGGTCTCTGTGGACAGTGCAGCAGGCAAACCAAATCTGCATCATGTCTGTTCTGCTTTGTCGAAGTGTCTGAATTTGCAGAAGTAACATGGTGTTGTTCTTGTCAGGGCCCCCTGTTGTTGGAGTACCCATCTAAGCTTCTCAACACGACGCTTCAGTGCATCTTCGCAAGCATCCAGTCGTTCATCATCGCCCTCGTCCTCGAGAGGGACTTCACGCGGTGGAAGCTCGCCGGCGGCGTGAGCCTTTTCTCGGTGCTCTTCACTGTAAGCATAGTCTACAATTAGTATACTAATCTGGCGATTTCTTGCCATTGTTAACTTTGTTCTAGGAGAAAACACACATATCGCAAATAAACTGAGAGAACACAGGAGAATTTCTGAATTTCTCTATTCTCTTAATCGCTCCACTTGATTTAACTGATTACAAGTCTTTTTAATATATAGATTAATACTCTTCTACTAATATACGTATTCGGATTTCAAGTTGGACATAACTTCGACTTGAGTTATATACGGAGACAGACTCTACTACGTTTTAAACTCTAAGTCAATATTATTTCTAACAATCCCCCCCTTAATCTTTTTCACCTTACTTGAGTTTGGATGGCGACACATCTTCTCAACGTCCCTGGCTCAACTCATCATCAGAGCACTGTTAATTCATTATCGCTAAGCGCTTTAGAAAGAAACGTTTTCTTCATCCTCGGCTTGGGGATTCTGAAGCAAAGTGCCCATAATTGTTACAATTATAACACCCCACTTTTGCCTTATCAAACTTCCGATTTTGACGGTCTTGGTCACCACCGCTGGAAGTATTCTTGCCTTCACGCTTCGATGATCGGATCTCCCACTCAGTGCAGGTCAACAAGACCTGTCCGTCACCGTTGTTACTATTGTCGCGGATGCATTCCTCATACGCCTTAAGATGATCGATGACTTGCTTCATGGTCATTGTCTTTAGGCCTCCAAATTACTCTATGACCGAAACAATTGGGAGAAATTGTGAGGGAACAGCACGAAGGAATTTCTTTACTACATACAACTCTTCCACCTTCTCGCCAAGAGCCCGTATCTTGTTGACGATAATCATCAACCGGACGACGAAGTCATTGATTGACTTCGTTTCCTTTATACGCAGCATCTCGAACTCGGTCTTGAGAGTTTGTACCTTTGCTTCCTTCACACGATTGGTGCCAAGGTGTATAGTCTTCAACGTCTCCCATGCGGCTTTGGCCGTCTGCTTTTCAGCTAGTAGGAACAACGTCTCCTTTGAGATGCCCTGATAGATGGCCACTAATGCCATCTGATCCTTGCGCACATCGACATTGACGTTCTCGATCGCGTCCCACACTCCTTGAGCCCTCATGTACACCTTCATCTTGATTGCCTATGCTGCATAATTTCTCGTCGTGAGCATTGGATAATGCAATGAGACAACGGGACTCTTCTTCGCTATCATACTGGATGATGTTTCGTCACCGGTGATACCACTTTCCGGAGAACGCGACATGATCTTGAGCATGGATCAAGAATTTGGACTACTTTGAAGTGGCTCTTGGACCGAGGGGACCTGAGAACAAATATGTTTCATAACTCTTATCACGCTCTGGCTTAGGATTTTTTTTTGCCGTTGACATGATTGCCGCTTGCTCCTTTGTCTTTTCGCTTGGACTTGCTCTACTTCTGGACTACTCACGAGGACCAAATTTGATGCTGTCTTGAGCTTTGGCCTCGGCACGGCTTTTATTGCGCGTCTTGCTATGACCGGCTCAGAGACGAAATACAAATGACTTTGGCTTTCTTTTTCCAGTTGCCTTGCGTGCACGCAGAAGACCGAGTGGAACACGACTAAAATGTGTGGCCAAATCAAAGACGTGTGTCTTCTGTGCAAACTGAAGGAACAAAGGAACCAAACTTTTCTTCTTTCCTTGAGCTGTGCTTGGAGAAGGGCTCGTCTTCTCTCCTATCTTGTTTCTCTGTCTTGCGCACAAAAATTTTGCTCTCTGCCTATGCAAGAAAACAAGTCTTCTCTCTCTCCTTCTGTGACGCTTTTCTGTCTTGGCGCAAGAGACGACGACGTGCTTCCTTAGAGACGCGTCGCGCAGACAGAGGCTTCTGGTCTGGCTTCATGTTGGGAATTTGCGTACGCGCTGCGCAAAGGCTTCAGGAGTGCTGCACGAACGGAGATGCGCCGAAACGGAAATCACCGAGACGTTTTTCAGCGACTCGGTTCTCGTCTAGGCTCTGATACCAATTGTTAACTTTGTTCCAGGAGAAAATACATATATCGCAAATAAACTGAGAGAACACATGAGAATTTCTGAATTTATCTATTCTCTTAGTTGCTCCGCCTGATTTAACTGGTTATGAGTCTTTTCAATATATAGACTAATACTCTTCTACTAGCATACGTATTCAGACTTCAAGTTGGACACAATTTCAACTTAAGTTACATATAGAGACAGACTCTACTACATTTTGAACTCTAAGTCAAGATTATTTCTATCAATGTCGCTACTCAACACCTGATTAAGTCGTGACCATTCTTTGTTCACGGGCATCGTCGTTGCAGCGATCTCGTACTACCTGCAGATCTGGGTGATCGAAAAGAAAGGCCCCGTCTTCCTGTCCATGTCCATGCCGCTAAGCCTCGTCTTCACAATGGTGATCGCGTCGTTCCTGCTGGGAGAAGACGTGAGCCTAGGAAGGTACAATACATTGCATCACTACCCGCACCAACGCACCGTCAAATTGAACCTTCTTTTCATCTCTTCTTTCGACCTGTGCACGGCATCGCAAAGTGATTGTCAAGGGTCACAACCAATGAGCGGAAGGGGACCGAACAAAGGCCACCTCGCTGCCTCATATGCTCATGCGTTAAACGTCTAATCTCAATCTGTCCGTGGGTGCAGCATTATTGGCGGCGCGCTGCTCGTTGCCGGTCTCTATAACGTGCTCTGGGGCAAGAGCAAAGAGGAGCAAGGGACGGACGGGGCGCATCTGCAAAGCGACGGGGAGAAGGAAGCTGCTCGGCGACAGTCCGAGGCGGGGGAGGAAAACGAGAGCGAGACGTCTGACGCGACGGCCAAGGTTTGATGCCCTAGCGCGATGAGTGGCGCGACACGACCGGTGTTTTGTGCAATGATTACCGAAAGAATGCAGGGCAAGATCAAAGGCCGGCCTTGTCTTATCGTCAGAAAGCGTCTACTCTTCAGCGCCATCCATGTACATCAACTGTATTAGTGTATGCGCGTTAATATTCACGGCAAGGTTAGTTTCAAGTGATGAGGTGATTCATAAGAATGAATCTAGTTGTTGGCTTGTTGCTATTGTATACCCTTCTTAGCTATACATGCTATCGTTTAATTCATTCAACTTACCTCCCATTGTAGTATGCATGTCTATAACTAGAACAAAAAATTGCATATATGAAGAACTATATGAGAAGATTCTGAAATTTGTTGTGATGAATTATTATAATTTGGAAGAGTTGGAAATTTGTTTTTGCATTTTATCGAAAATTGGCCATGCATTACTATTTTCCATGAAAGCACTTGAGTGAGTACTGTTGCTATGCGTGGTGTTCTTATCATGCTTTTGTGATTTTTTTTAAAGCCAGCAGATGCTAGATGATATATTAGAAGAAGAAAAAAGATTTGGTTAATTTACAGGAAGCATAAGCGGCACTTGTGACAGAATAAAAAGAGGTAAAAGATTTACTTTTTACAAGGAATTAAGAGGGTGACAAGGTGAGTTAGACATTGCATGCTACACGGCATTGTTTGCTCTTTCAGTTAACTCTTTTTAAATATTTTGCTCTAGCCAACTCTCAGAGCTTGGCCTCGTCCTTGATTAGTGTTAAGATCTCACGTTATGTCAAAGCTTATTTTGGAAGACACATCTGTTTCTTTCCTTCCATCATTGCCAGAGGACTAGGATGATGAGTGCGCTCGTAGCCTTTGTGAGGCCGATTAGGAGTCGACCCGCTTGAGCCACCAGTGTTCAATTGTCTTCATTTGGCCCTAGTTTGTTGGGTCAAGCATTGGTAGGTGCAGCCATGTTGTTATTTAAATCCATATCTGCCAGATTGCCGGGCAGTCGATGAAGAGGTGCGTTGTAGTTTCAAGGTTTCTATTGCACATTTGGCAGAAGTAGTTGTTTGGTCATCCTCTAGACTGTAGTCTTTAAGCTGTCGAGATTTTGTCCTGTAACACCAACCAAGCGAATAACTTACAGCGTGAGGGCGCCCAAGCTTTTCAAATGATGGTGTTTGACGAATTTTTGTGCTAATATGTCAAGTCAAGGCAAATAAGAAGATATATGTTTGGTAAGAGAACTTTGGTATAATCAAGTCATGAAACGGCACGTGAAACAAAACCCCAAAGTGGTCAACGCGCCACGCCTTGTACGACTGCAAGCCACCGGCCGATCGCGAGGCGTACGCATCAAGAGCGCTTCTGAGTTCATGGGTCTTCGACCACGTTAGGTCGACCACGTTGTGTTGTCCGCGATGTTTTCAACCACGTTGGGTCGACCACGTTGTGTCGACCACAAGGTTCCGACTATGTTGCTCCAACCACGCTGTGTTAGCCACCTCGACGCTATGATCACGGCTTTTTGACTATGATACTATGACCGGTTTGTTACGTTGCTTGACCAGCGGTCGCGACTAAGTCTTCGGTGTCTTCGACTACTAGCAAGAAGATTAATTACAATAGTCGATGCGTGCATAGTGCCGCGTGCGGCCAACCAATGGCAGCCCATACACCAAGAAGGAAAGGAAAGATTAGTTCCGAGTGAACCATATTTGCAGTGGAAAGACGATTGCATCGTATCTTCGTTTATGGAAGTCCTTCTCGATAAATCTTTTCTAGTATGGAAAGCACAGGTTTCAATGGAAAGAATTGGCAATCAGATCAGGATCTCAATCCCAGAAATCAAAGCTTGATTTGCACCGTGTGAGGGCTGCGTATGTTACCTGTGGCCCTTGCTCATGCCTATAAAAAGAGAGACCCCATAGACGAGAGGGGGACAGAGAGAAGATAGAAGAGGGAGAAGAAGAGAATACAAGAAAAAGGAGCGACGCACACCAACACACGCCGAAAGGAGGAGAAGGTGGAGGAACATAAGGAAGTGATTTGCACAAGCCAAGGCCATGGCGTGCTATGCTCTGGATGGTAAAGAGCCTCCCCTTTTCTCTTTCTTTCATGACTAACCAGCTTGTATACAATGGATGGTAGCTGTGAGGAAGGTCGCCAAATGCATGACGTGGAGATTGCTGAGATTGCCGACCGTACTTCAACTCTCTCAGCTTGAAGCATGAAGTTCCTTAACTCTTACATATGGCTGTGCCCTAGCCAAGACGTGCAACTGCGATGATCTGCCATGTATCAAAGTGGTCCCATTTGCATCTCTAAGCTAATGATAGCTCCACAAGGTGAGGTCAATGGCGCTACTCGCGTGGACCTCCTCGACACCCAAGACATACGACATCATCGACAATCGCTCCAATCTAGCGAGGCCCTTGCCATGCTCGGACAGCGCCAAGAACCTTTGGTACTTGGTCACTTATGATCACTAACTATGCTCGGACGTCTCCGGTCGCCTTTCATGCTCGGACACCTCTGACTGCTCCTCAATACTCAGTCATTTATGACCGCTCGCTGTACGCGAGTACCTCCGACCACTTGTCAAGAACGGACATCTCTGACTGCTCGTTGAAGTTAGACACCTCCGACCGCTGCTCAAACTCGGACGCCTCTTACCGCTTGTCAAAGACGAACATCTCTAACTGCTCATCGAAGTTGGATGCCTTCGACTGCTGCTTAAACTTGGGCGCCTCTGACTGCTCGTCGAAGTTGGATGCCTTCGACCACTGCTCACATTCGGACACCTCTGACCGCTGTTCAAACTCGGATGCCTCTGACCACTTGTCGAACTCGAATGCCTCCAACCGACTTTGATACTTGGTCGCTTACGATCCTCTAACTGTTCTCGAGCGTCGTCGACAACTGAAGTACTCGTACGTCTTTTGACCTACGACTATGAGTGATGGTCGATGGTTCCGACCAACGACTATGGTTGAGTGGTCGATGGCTTTCGACCTACAACTACGAACGATGGTTGATGATTCTAACCTACGACTACGGTTGAGTGGTCGATGGCTTTTGTCACATCCCAAATTTTCGCTCTCTGAAAAATATAATTTCAAATTAATTAATTTAAAGTATTTGAACTTTATTTGGTTTTATCTGAAGTTTATTTCAAAATCTAAATCGAATTTAATCCTCAACCTCTCTACTCGGCCATCACGTGTCGCTCCCTGATTCAATCCATCCTCGCCCGGTTTAATCTCAGCCACCTGCCTTCACTTACCACTTCGTTTTAATTCGATGGCCCTGATTTCTCTTTCGCCTCGTTGCATTCATCCGACCGTCCACTCCTTCCTCCTCTCTCTTCCCTTTCACGACACCCAACCCCATGAATACCTTCTTCTTTCTTCTTGCCTTCTTCAACCTTCCATCGCCACCATTTCCCACTTTAAACCCCGCTTATCTCCTCTTTACTCGTCTTTGCGTCGTCCTTAACTTTGGTGTAACCGATAGCCGCTCGTCGCCTCCACCTTCGCGGCACTGCGCGCGCATCCCCGCCTCCACCAAGTGAATCCACCGCCGAAGAGCCTGCTGCAAACGCCCTCACTTTGCCATCCTCGCATCCTCGCCGCCACTACCACCGAATTTCCAGTGTCGTGCCAAGGTGCATTTAACTCCCGTGTGTCCTCCTCTCGCGCACCCTCGCCAACCCCAGCCAGCCGCCATCCGTTGATGCCCTTAGTCCCCGGCGCCACCTCGGTAACCATGAGCCACACAAGCGCTACGCCACCAAGTGTGCCACCTCAGCTTCTCTTTGGTCCATGGACCCATCCACTAAAGCCGGCCCCACTGTCGATGATTAAAACCTTTTTCTCGTTGAAAAATAATTCGACGTAAAATCAAATCCTTGCCGACATCACCCCGACATATAAATCCTTTTCCCATAGAAAATAATTCCTCTGAAAATCATTTCCTTGATGACATCATAATCTGATTTTTCAGTTCAAAAATAATTCCAGAAAATCAGATTATTCTTTTTCTCTCCTCTTAAACTTCCAAACGCTTGTATTTCTTCATTTTAATTCCGTTTGAGCCCATTTAAATTTCTAAATTCTTATAAAATTCCAATCTATCTATTTCTATCCTATTTTTAAATTTTTGGAATTTTCAAATTTATTTGAATTAAATTAAAGCTTAGAAATTAAAAATATTTTAAATGACTCAAATATACCTCAAATAAATCCAAAATTATTTTATGTAGTCTTTTCGTTTTCCAAGGATTTTTGTAGAATTTTCTTGAATTGTTTCGAATTTATTTTATTTTATTTTTTTGGGGAGAAATATATATTATTTTAATTCCTGTTTTCTCTCTCCTCCCATTCATCTTCCTCACGAACGTGCGTTTCGTTCAGAGCATGGCCACCATGAACGCAACTTTGAAGCTCTCATATCTCTTGATTTTCTCAACGGTTTTTAGCGAGATAAATTGCATTCAATTCCTCTCATCAAACTCTTTCATTTCCCTACCGTTTTCCCCTCATTCATGAGCCGTTTCGCGAGAAATTAACCCATGCCATTGATGGACATGGTCTCTTGATCTCCCATCTCGGACCTCCCCCTGCCCCTATAAAAGGGAGTACCGTGAGCCCCTCCTCATCCTCACTCAACCCCGAAAATATCAAGTCCCCACTCCTCTTCTCTTGGGCGCAATCGGAGTTTTTCTTTTGTGTTCCAAGCGGCGTTCTTCGGCTTATTGCGCCTCGTCCGGTGGAGCCCCGCCACTTTTGAGCACATCCCCGGATTCGCCTCGTCGCGTTCTACGCGGTGCTCACCTCGCCTTCACCAGAACTTCGCCGGAGCACCATCGCCACCGTGGGCCATAGCGCGTCGTCGTTCCTCGCATCGCCACCGGCCGTCCGTGCATACCCGACCAAAACCAAGGTGAGCATCACGTTCCCCACGCTATACTCTTCGTTTCGCCGCAAGTCTTGCATGTTAATTCCTCTCCGTTTGTCCGGAATGTTGATGTCAGCCTGTCGGCTACATAAAAGCTTGTCCACCGTGTTTCACTAGTCCGTTGGCTGAGCCGTCTGCACCGTTGAGTTGGCCTCGACGCGTTCTACGCCGTGCTCTCTTCCATTTGTCCAAAACCATTTCCTAAATTTTTGACCCCGACACCTTGCCATGGCCGCAAATGGCACTTCGCATCCCTGCCTGTCCAAGAATGCTTTCAACAATCCGTTCGCGTCAAAACGTGCCAAACTATCCCAGGTGGCTACGTTTCAGACGGTTTTGGATTCGCTCTACCGAGCACGAAGATATTGAGTTTTTCGTGTTTCGGTACCGTCGTTGTTCAAACGACGATTTCGTCGCCTCCGGTGAGTTTTCGGCTTAACCGATATTTTTCCTAGCTTCGCCTCGCCGCGTTCTAGGCCGTGCTCACCTTACTTCTCCTTGTCCCTTTCCCGAAAATTATTCTTCTCTCCACACCTTATGTCGTTGTCGTCGTACACGTCGTCGTCGTGCTCCGTTTGACGTGTCGTCACTTCCTACATGTGCCTCGGGTCCTTAACAACCCATTTTGCTAGTTAGATTCACCTCCCATGCCTCCTCTCGCCAGCGCTAGCCTTCTCGCCAAAAGTACTGTTCTCGGATAAACAGTAACATCTGTGAATTTTCAGCATTTTCTCGCCTCGGCAAACTTTAGATCGCTCGTTCTCCTTCGTCCGAACTCCGATCAACCCGATTCTTTTTCCTAAATCCATCTAAAATTGAGCTCTATCTTTTGGTTCTGGGTTTGCAGTTTTTGGAGTTCATTTGAATTTTTATTTGAATTTATTTTGTTTGTTTTGTCGTTTGCGCGTAGAACCCGACATCGCCAAGAGTTTGTCGAACCACAGCAAGAGGGACCAACCAATGCACAAGAAGGCAAGTCTCCTTTGACCATCTTGCTCCTATGTTTTGAAAATAGTTTTTGTAGTTATTTTAAATTATTGCATGCTTATGTTGTAAAAGTGGATAACTTGATTTTAGAAAATTTAGTTAAATGCCAACCTTGTTATGCCTTCCTTTGGAAATTGTTTACCATGTACCCTTGTCAACTTAGGATGATTTTGGCTCAATAATGAGTTATTATTATTCTTGTTAAATTTAGAATACTAGCAAATGCTTAGTTTAGGTGATAAATGTAAAAATGCTCATTTGAGAAAATGGACAATGAATGTTTTGGATTTCATGATTTGTTTGAAAAGTGGTAATGGATGTTACCACTGTAATTTCAAAATAAAAATGAAATTGAAAGTAAAATTGACGAGGTGGATGGAAGGCTTGGTCAGTGCGGTTTAGCACGAGAATTTTGGGTTTGTGAATGAGCCACCCGGTCGCTTAAGGACCGACGCTTGTGTTTGTCCAAACCGAGCAAAACAGTGCAACCACAAGTCTATATGGGTACGACCTAGCTAACTAACCTATAAAGGTGTAGTTTAGATATCACCAGTGGTGTATTGAGTGCCAGGTGTCTGGTTACTCATAGTGAGAGACAGGGTTCATTGTACTCATACGGCGCAGAGGGGCTCCAACTCGTGGATTCGAGTTGTGGTGAAACCTTAGCGGGTGGTACCTAGCTATACTGGAGTAGGTGAAAGGCTTTGTGATATTTTATCCGGGTCTCATGCCAAAGGAAGCATGTTGACTATTAAGATAATTTATCTCTTGTGGGTAAAGTGTACAAACTCGCAGAGTAAAAACTATTCGAATAGCCGTGCCTACGGTCAAGGCGGGCAAGGAATGCATTCACATGGTAGAAGTTTGATTTTGATTTTAAAATAAAATGATTTGGCAAACTCTGGAGTGGTGTAACTCTCGTGATTTCAATCGTGGATGTAACCGATTCAGTGGATTTAACTCGCATTTTGAACTTGGCGGATGGAGCCGGTGAGGTGGATGTAACCGTAATTTTAAACCTTGGCGGATTAGCCTATGATATTAGTGTTGGTGGTTTAACCTTCACTAAGATTATTTATCTATTTTCAATTATTGAAAACAAGATGTTTAACAAATGGCTTTGAAATAATAGGAAAGTTTGAAATAAAATGCTGATTTTCGCAAAAGAACCATATAGCCTTCCTTTGTTAAGCCCTGCATCTATGCATCTTTCCCAAGACTTGCGGAGTACATTCATGTACTCACATGCTACACTTCAAATTAACTCTCAGAGGAGATCGAAGCTCAAGAGGTGGACTACGACTACTTCGTGGATAGATTCGTCGAAGGCTTTCCGGAGAACTAGGTTGCGTTTCCCCAGTCAATTGCCTGTGGCGTATTGATGGGTCTTGCTTTAGTTTCTTTTTGCTTCCGCTGTAATTTTCTTTTTGGTGTGAGGTCTTAAAACCTCATTTGTAATAAAGACTTCGAGGTCTGTAATCTCGATTATGATAATAAAGCGTTGTTGGCAATGTATCATCTTTTCTGTTTGAACTGTGTGTACTAGCGTTGATCTGGGACTAGTACTGTAATGCACAGGGAGTCCAGGAGTTTCTACTCCGGGGTCTCACAGCTTTCGACCTACGACTATGAGTGATGGTCGATAACGTTTGACCTACGACTACGAGCGATGGTCAATAGTTCCGACCTATGACTACGGTCGAGTGGTTGATGGCTTCTGACCTATGACTACAAGTGATGGTTGATGGTTTTCGACCTACGATTACAAGCGATTGTCGATGGTTTTTGACATATGACTATGAGCGATGGTCGATGACTTCTGATCTACAACTACGAGTAATGGTCAATGGCTTTTGACCACAGACAACTTCCGATGGATTTCGACCACGATGGCATTTGACCATGGACGTCTTCCGATGGATTTCGACCACGATGGATTTTGACCACGGACAACTTCAAATGGATTTTGACCACGATGGTTTTCAACCATGGATGCCTTTTGACGGATTTTGTCCACGGATGACTTCTGACAGATTTCGACCATAGACACCTTCCGATGGATTTTGACCATGATGGCTTTCGACCATAGACACCTTTCGATGGATTTCGACCACGATGGATTTTGACCACGGATGGCTTCCGATGGATTTCGACCACGATGGTTTTCAACCGCGGACGACTTCTGATGGATTTTGACCATGATGGATTTCGATCATGGACGTCTTCTAATGGATTTCGACCATGATGGCTTTCGACCACGGACGCCTTCTAATGTATTTCGACCACGGACGGCTTCTGATGGATTTCGACCGCGTTGGCTTTCAACCACAGATGCCTTCTGATGGATTTCGACCATGATGGTTTTCGACCATGGATGGTTTCTGATGGATTTCAACCACTATGGATTTCGACCACGGATAGTTTTCAATGGATTTTGACCACGATGGCTTTTGACCACGGACAACATCCAATGGATTTCGACCACGATGACTTTCGACCAGAGATGACTTCTGATGGATTTCGACCACGAACACCTTCGATGGATTTCGACCATGGATGCCTTCCGATGGATTTTGACCATATGGATTTGGACCACAGACGATTTCTAATGGATTTCGACCACGATCAACTTCCGATGGATTTCGAGCACGGACAACTTCCGATGGGTTTTGACCATGGACACCTTCTGATGGATTTCGATCATGATGGCTTTCGACCATGGACGGCTTCTGATGGATTTTAATCATGATGGCTTTCGACGACGCTGGATTTTGACCACAGACTATTTCCATTGGATTTCAATCATGAATGACTTTCGATAGTTCGTGGCCTCTGGTTACATTCGATTGCTGATGGTTTCCGGCTTTCCACCACTGATCACCCCCGAAGGCTGATGGTTCCCGACTTTCGACTACCGACTACTCCCGAGGGCTTTCAGTTTCCGAGGAGTCATTCCTAGTGATCACTTTCGACCACATCGATACTCAACCCTAGTGTCTTACTCTGCTGACCCCACTACCCCGGTTCTACCAATCTATCGTCAGATCTGTCAAGCTTGGTGTAAACTATGTATGCTTTCAATCACCTCATTCCCTTGTGGAGTTCGATACCGACGAGGTCAATTGACATGGGCGGGCGTGGCTAGTGTAAAGGTCACACTCTTAATGGCCTCATAGACCGACGAGGCTATGGATCATGCTAATGCTCACATCTATATCAACAATTCATCACATGCATGGAGCACATGAAGTGAAGACTGAAGATGATGACCAATACGTAGCTTAATCGGAGGTATTCTGTGGGTTCCAAAACTATGCTCGAAGGAGAGAAGCCACGATTACACGTATCGGTGGTACTTAGATAATGGAGCAAACAACCATATGACGGGAGATCGCTCCATGTTTCATAAGCTCGACGAGAAGGTTTGGGGCAAGGTCAAGTTCGGCGACGCTCCACGGTGGAGATAAAGGGTAAAGGGACGATGATGTTGCAATGCAAGAATGGAAATAAGAAGTTGTTGGTATGAATTTATTATATACCAAGTCTATGCAACAACATAGTTAGTCTCAGGCAGATGACAGAAAGAGGGTGCAGGGTGGTGCTGCAGGATGATTTCTTGTAAGTGTATGACAAGAACAGAGATTTGTTGATGAAAGTGAAGAGATCTTCAAATCGGTTATACAAGATTTCTTTGAAAACTTGTAAACATGTTTGCATAGAGTGAGGCACAGATAGACGAGGTGCAGAGGCAGCAAGAGGCAAAGGCTTTGAGGGTGGTGAAGCCCACGCTAGTGCTGCAAGCGGTGGCTTGGGCGCTCAAGGCGGCGTGACCCGAACACAACACGCAATAGTCATAGCAGGCATGCGCGTATCAACACAGAGGGAGGTCGAAGCAGTAGCTTGGGAGGAGCTCTCATACATGCAACAAAAGGTAGTCATTGGCTTGGAGCATGGGTCCCAAGAAGGCGGGAGGAGTGTGGAGGGCAGAATTGTGATCATCATGGTCACAAGGTGTCGAAGCAGTCGACCGGGTCCAAGGAGCAATGGTCGAATGCAAGATCATATGCCTAAGGGAGAGTTGGTTCTGGTGGAGAAAGAGCGGGCAAACGCTACAGGTGGAAGACGACCAGACAAGGAAACGAGGAGACGGTGTGGGAGCAGGTGCTCCAGCTCAGGCAAGCATGCAAGGAAGAAGCAGAAGCAAGAGAGAAGATCAGCGTGATCAAGAGGGAAAATAAGATTAAGGAAGTGATTGTTAGAGTTAATAATCTTGTTTTCAGTTTAGAAATCAAAGTCGTATTCGAGTTTGCAGTGTGCAAGTCGGTTTAAGTCGTGATTGTAGTCGGTTTGTCATGGTCATAAGCCGTGTATGAGTACGAGTAGTATTTTGAGTCCGTGTCGTAGTCGTGTTAGAGTCCGTCTCAGAGTTGTAGCTGTCTCGAGATGAAGTCATAGAGCAGGGTTTAAAAGGGTAGAGCATTGTAATCGGGAGAGAAAGAAGTTGAAGCCAATGCAATCGGTGTGATTGAGAGGCAAGGAAAAGGAGAGAGCGATCAAGGTGATCGTAGCGATCAGTGTGATCAAACAAGAGAAAGAAATAAAGAAGAGAAGCGTAGTTTGGCTCTGAGAAATTATCGAGTATCAAGTTCATCGTGATTGTAGACGTGGTCGTAAACGATTTATGACCATGGCGAGTGGAGGCATCCGTAGGAGCAACAGACGTGGTTGTAAGCGAGTTATGACCACGTTCATAGAGCGGAAGACGTGGTCGTAAGCACTACGACCACAGCGAGAATGTAACGCCCTAGGGTCCAAACCGGCTCAGACCTAACCACATTCTGGATAGGCCACACACATGTAGCAACCCGCTTGCACTTTCGTCCTCGCTTCGCGCAAAACGGTTAACCGAGGGTGCTACCATTGAAACCTAGGCTTATATGTAAGTACTTCTCAAGGTAAGCTAGCAAGGTGGGACTAACCCAAAAATTCATGTGCACACACACATGGGCCAACATGGGTCAGGGTGTCGCAGAGAAAGCGTGGTCGTAAGCGACCACAGCAAAAAAACATGGTCGTAAAGGAGTTACGATCATGGTTGTAAAGCAGCTAACGTGGTCGTAAGGGTTACAACAACAGCAGTCGACAGAGTCTGCACCATGGTCAACAGAATCACTACGTGGTCGTAACCGAGTGTGATTGACCGTGGTCGAAGGAAGTGCAGCGCGGTGGCAGTGAACGTGGTCGTAACTTCAGAACTAAGTGGTCGGAGCAGCGAGATGTGATCGGAGAGGTCACAACGTGGTCATAACGACTGTCAGCGTGGTTGGAGAACCAGCAGAGCAGTCGTAACAACTCAGGAGGTGGTCGTAGCCTCTTCAACGTGGTCGTACGGCTGCAAGAGGTGGTCGTAGCAATAACAACGTGGTCGTACAGATCCTGGGAGTGGTCGTAGGACTACAACAGAACAGTTATGTACGCGATCACGAAGTGGCAGACACTGCAAGCTCAGATTGATCAATGGGTGCATTGACCCCTCCCAAGTTGCCGACTGCTCATCTTTTAAAACAGAGCAATAAGGTTTCTCTGTTCTATTAGCTACTCGTGCAGTCGTGATTGCATTTGTCCAGTGGCGGATCCAAGAAAAATTTTAGGAGGGGCTGAACAAAAGCGATACAGCGACATAATTCCACTATGCCCCTCCTACACCATACATCCATAGCTAAAAATTTATGGAGGGGCTCCAGGGGGGCTCCAAGGGTTCGGTAGCGATAGGGGGCTCGAGCCCCCGCCCACCGCTGGATCCGCCCCTGCATTTGTCTGAATGGGGGAAATGTTTAGATGAGCATATGAATAGTGTATGTAATACATATAGGCACCTCTTGCCTTTTTTGGTTCTCTCAACTCAAGATGAATTTGAAAATGAAAGTTGGCAGGTGTATAGCACGCTCACACTAATATGGGCATATTTTTTTCCACATTTTTGTTGTTGCACTTTATGAAGTAAATGACGAAATATATGAAAGGTTGGGCAGATGCCCATATGTTCAGAAAATCTGCTTTCTTTCTTAATGCAATAAGATTCCCGGTGACGGGATAGACATAACCCATGGATTCATGGATGGCTTATATATAGAATTGTTCTAAATACCAATGTTGCAGATTCTCAGGCATCACTCGTGCGAAACAGAGCATTCTCGCATTCTTAGCTCAGTAGTTCGGCAAAGCAATATCTAGCGCGATGGCGACGACGAAGGTGGCAGAGATGAGTACAGCAAATATTGTCCTTCTAAGTTTGAACAAAGGGCTACGGACGAGAAGGCATAAGAATTCTAGCAGGTTCGATGGCCGCTCGCGAATGTTGACAAGACCTCGCCATCCAGCTCGTCGCCATATCGCTTTGCCAAACCCATGACACAATGGTACCCAAATGCCCGGGAAGCAGAAGAGAACTGAAGCTGAAGACACCATGTACACAAAGATCATGAGCCCACGATTGGCTGTACCCAACACGAGGTGAAACCCGAACGCAAACGCGGCGATCATAAACTGTGCTCCCAGCGGCACCAGCCCGGACGCCAGTAAGTTGTACCAGCGCCGATGGTTGAGTGGAATCTCTCCTGCACCACCATATATAAGATAGCAGGTCGCCAAGGTGGAGCAGAGGAACGCCACGGTGTCGGACACGACAAATGCTCTGAAAGCAAACCGTTTGGCTAGTATTGCTGTCCCTGAATTAGCGTGGTCGTCGGCGACGAAACCTCCCGGTACGGTGACAGCTGCGGCGAATGCTACAGTGGCAATCAGAACTGATGCAATTGTTCTACTTTCCGTCGTATCACCTTTTTCTTGTAACTCTTCTTTAGCAGGTTCGTCTTCTTTCTGAGTTCTGTCTAAAGTGCAGCGTGCGCCTGCCCACATTAGACAACGAAACACAACGGCGTTCGGATCCTGTGCAGAGTGAAAAGCACAATTGTTAGATCGCATTCATGATCTAATTTGCAAGCAGTTCTGCTAATAACCGTACCACTTTAAGATTCATGCAATTTAGCTTCCAGTAGAGTACAAAAGCATTGCACTTGTAACACCTCGGTCTATATCGAATTAGACCCATGATGACATATATGTATGTGCGCATATTAAGGTATGGGTTAGTTCCACCTTGCTAATTTAGCTTGAGAATCACTAACATATAAGCCTAGAGCTTCTAATGGTATTCTTATGACAGCAACATTCGGTTAACTGTTTTGCGCGAATCGAGAATGAAAGTGCAAGCGGGTTGCTATATGTGTGTTGCATATCCAAAATGGGATTAGCCCTAAGTCAGTTTGGACCCTAGAGTGTTACATCACTACTACTGCACAACAAATAGCAAGGGACTTCTCAAGCTACTGTTGAGTTTTAGGATTGTTCTCTCTTTTTTTTGAACCCTGTCAGGAGAGCTGTTGCGTATTTATTCATAGAAAAAAGAAAACAAGAAACAAGAGATCAGCGGCGAAAGCCGCAGTTTGAGCGAGGAGGACAAGGGGGTAGGGGCCCGGAGGCCATGAAACAGAAAGGTCAAAGGAAAAAATTATAGGACGGATGATAGCGCCACTAGTCTATTTGCCCTTGCTAGGACCTAGGCTCCAACCTCCTCCTTGATGGCGGTAGTGAGGTTACCCGAGGAAGACTCCGTGGAGTAGAAAATTTGCGCGTTTCGCTCCTTCCTTAGTTGCCATGTTATAAGCATTACCAAGGTTGCCATCACTTTTCACGGTGTTCCAAGTGCGAGTATCACCGTTTCCTATCAGTCACATGACAAAGAGAAGGTTCACCAAGTTAACGGATTGATGGAGTCGCAAGGATCCATTGCTCCACTGCTGTCCAGATCGTCCTAACGTAGTGACACTTTATGAAGAGGTGGAAGGCGGACTCTAGCTACTATGAACTATGAACACAGGAGATAAATGGACTGATTCGGCCATCCTCACAAGCCTAATCGATTTGCCGCCCAAAGCTTGTTCTGGATCCAAGCCAGGTGAAGGCTTGCAAAGACTTTTAGGATTGTTCTTAGCATGTCTGTTGGTTATAATTGGTGGGTGTGCTGAGTATACGGACCGGTTAAGGGTAGGTGAGTAGGAATAGGAATTTTTTTTTGTTTTTGTTTTTATTTTTTGGGTGGGGTGGTTTTAATCACTTTGATCGATGGACAGGGAAATTCGACTATAGTTATGTTCATTTCCTACAGAAATCGGAATGGTTGTGTTCGAGTGTAGGTGTAGAAAAAGCTATCCTTTACCAATTACCAAAGTAACTAAAGATTAAAGTAGCGGTGGGACTAAAGATTAATTTTTAGCCATGGATGTATAATGTGTAAATTATTCACAAAAATTTTTTAGATACTGGATTAATCTATGTGTAAATTACACTTTTATAGGCTTACTAATTAGTGTGCAAGGTGAGCGAGAATTGAACATAGGGGGCAATATGTACAACAGGTAGAGTAGAACCAATAAACCATACCAGATTAGCACTTGAACCAACATGCTTAAAAAAACTATGAATTATCTTTCTCTTCTTCGTATCATCTAAAATTGTAATAAATAAATGAATTAATTCGTTAAGGATGATTATTACTTGCTCAAAAGAAATTCATAAATACGCGTGCAATGCATCCACGGCTATGAAATAGACCAAACAATTGAACAAACATATTAAATGCGTACACCCCATTTCATCAACCAACACAATTAGACTTGGCCAGCCACGTCAAATTCCCAATCACCGATTCCTCGTATTGCTGCTGTCTCTGCTGTAGCAATACTGCAGATCCTACGCTCGTCTTTGTCATGCGAGAACTATAGAGTAGAGATTACCATTACCGACGGGGGCGAGGCGAACGGCGTCGGCGGTCGCGGAGCCGCAGGCGGGCGGCGTCGGTGGTCGCAGAGCGCGAGACGGCGGAGTATGCGGTATGGTTTGCACTTGCAGCACTTTGCCGTAGTCGCCGCTTGCGCCGCCTCCTTCTCGGGCTCGGCTCGATTAATCTTTGCATGGTGCATGCGAGTAAAATACTAAACGTCACTTACTCGGGACTCGGCGGCAGCGCTAATTGGCATTGGCAGGCTGCCGGCTGCATGCGACATGCTAATATGCTATTACGCAATCTGCGCATGGTTGCATGACCGATGGGCCATGGGGTCAGCTGCGGCGTTAAGTGCCAGCCCCGGCTCTCTCCGCCACTGTAGTGTGGAACCTACGTTGAAATAAATATATAATAAACATAATATATTTTTCACTTTTGCTAGATGCTAAGGCATATTTCATAACTACGTAGTGCTAATACCGGTGGTTGTCATCTACAATATAAAAACAAATTTAAGATAGGGCAATTCCACGGTGGTGAGAGCGGGAGTGTTCAGTCACACACACACACCCCGGTTCAATCATTAGGATCATTATGCACCCGGATCCCTTCTCCTCGCCGTCGCCGGAGCGCGCCACCGGTCGCCGGTGGACGCAAGGAGGACGGCGGCGGGGCTTTTCTCTCTTCCCCAGCTCTGATCGGTGGGGAGCAGTGCTTTGATCGCGAGCTCTCTAGCTGCAGCTTCCCTCGCCGGCGGCGGATCCGGCGGCGGGATCTGGCGTCCCTTGGCGGTGCTGCGGCGGGCTCCCGAGCCAGCGAGACCCACGTGAAGGAGGAGGGTGTGGAGCGCGCTGGGAGGGAGGCGGAGGAGTGCGGTGGGGTTGAGGAGCGGCGGGTGGGTATACTTGTCGGTGGGGAGGCAGCGGACGCCTATCTGGTCGGCGAGCGGCGAGCGCGGGCCGCCTGCCGGCGCGCCGCCGCTCCATTCACCTTCACGCTCATCTCTGGCGAAGGAGGAAGAAAGGCGGCACGATGTTCACGGCGAGGAGGAAGGTCCAAAAGGACTAGGGCCTCAAGCCCTCGGAGTTTGTGGACTCCGTCGCGCAGGCGTTCTTCGACCTGGAGAATGGCAACCAGAAGCTCAAGAGCGACCTCAAGGTCCTCTACATCAATCCGCCTTCTAGATGGTTGCGGCCGGGAGCAAGAAGGCGGCGGTGATCCACGTGCCGTACAGGCTCCGTAAGGCGTTCAGGAAGATTTGTGTCAGGCCCTTCCATTGTATTGCTCATGTCCCTGGATCTGCTCAGTGGTGGCGCTTAGACGTCGCATAGTGGTTTCTACAGTGGCGGACATTGCAGGAAGCGGCTCGTCTTGGAGTTCAAGGATGGCTATGCCATGGCCTTGAGGCGTGCAGGGCCCCGGAGTGTTGGTGGCGGTCTATTTTGTGTGTGGGTAGTGCGTGGTGCGTGTGGTGCTGGCGAAAGCCTTGCCGGTGATCTTACCGGTCTCGACAACAATGACGCCTTCGGGCGCCATTATCCTTCCTGAAGGTGTGTCGTGGCACTACATAGCTATCATGTTTACTGATCTCCAGGTGAAAACCTTGCCTCGGTGAGGCATGCGGCGTCGGCGACTCTCATCGCCTCCTTGGAGACGTCGCCTCGGAGGTCCATCTTCACGCAAAGCAGGCCGAAGTTTGGATGGCACAGTCGGATGAGGATAGGGGCTTGGTTGAAAGCAAGGACGGAGAAAAAGTGCTGAAGCTTAGTCTTTCTAATTTTTTCATAGTCCTTAAGCTATCTTTTCTGTTGTTTTATGCACCTCAGTTTTGAGGCTTTGAGCCTAAGAGCTCGTGTAACTTTTGACTGTATATATCCTTCGTGGATATAGAGGCCGGATTTTATATCCTTTATCTAAAAAAGGATCATTATGCCTTTTTATTAGTAAATACTCGTGTGTACGTTTAGTAAAAAAATATGTGCCCGCAACCTATGAAACCTAGAGCCTTTGCAAAATCACTAGCTGCTTATGTAGTAGAAACGCCGCATGCGCGTCCGTGTAGTATGAGTGGGGTGGTACCTGGTATGCGTCCTTTTTACTCTGAAAAAAATATAGAAACGAACTTGGAGAAAGAGAAAACGCGTGTAACAAAGAAAGGGAATAAGTCAAAATTTAATAAGATAAAATGTGTTTGACAAACAGTAATAGGATAGATCCCATACTTTTATAAGGTCAAGGTCGAACCATCTATTACTAGCAGGTAAAGCAAACAAAGTAAACACAAAATTTAAAAAAAATGCTAAAATGAATGATAAGTTACATAACTACTCTATCAACTAAGTCCACCTTCAAATGAATGCCATTTTAGAATGTACAGCTAAACTTTTTAAACTTTAGCTACTAATATATACAAAAGTGTTTAGATTTGTTACATATAAATGATCTTAATAGTTTTTTCATAAAATACTTGTATATGATTATATTTTCTAATAATTTCTACCAAAATATAATTTGGAAAAGTAATGTTTAATGTTGTGTATCGGAGATTGTGTGAATGTTTAAAATGACAAGTAAAAGAGAACGAATGTAGTAGTAAAGGAAGAGGTCGAGACAACGTGGAATTGCGGAGAGAATGCTAGATAGCTTTACCAGGAAATAGTTCGATCGGCGGCGTACGAATGCATTGTAAGCAAGATCAGTAGCAGTTAGGCCATCCTTATTGATAACGTTCATTTCCACAGTCATCGTCTGCAACAGAAAACTGACGATACGTGGATTTCTATGCTTGGCCGCTACATGGAGTGGGGTGTTACCTTCAAAATCTGTCGCATTCAACAACATGGCAAACCTGTCATTTTGGCAAACGTAGCGAACCACCGTGACCTGATTATGCTCAACAGCACAATGAAGAAAATTCCTTCCCTTATCGTCAACCAATTCATAGTAGTCGGGGCATTTCTTTATGAGCTCGTCGATGATCCTTGTACTCCCCACCATAGCAGCAGCATGCAGAGGAAATGAACCGTCCTTATCAGAAATGCGAGCCAGGGAAGCTTCAACATTCAGGATTAGCTCGACGACATCGAGTTTGCGATATTGCACTGCAAAATGAAGAGGACTTCTCCCGGACGAATCCACTCTCGTCAGCAAAGCTGGACCCTCTGGTATCCAGGCCAATATTTCTTCAACCATTTCTACATGAAGATCGCCAGTTTGTTACCAAGCGGGGTACGGAAGGCTCTTTGTTAATTAGGGTAAAAAAAACTTCTAAAAAACAGACATGTCAAAGATCAGATGTCAAATTCAAATTAAACATCGAAAATACTTGTTGCAAACGGCTTAATCAAAATGTTTCAGTAGTTTAATTGAAAGTTGCAGTAGTGGTATGAAAATGTTACAAACAAATATTACAGCTACAATTCCTATATGCAACTATTGCAACATCTAGATGAACTAGTGCAGTAAGTGTCCAACAGATTGGACATCCAAATCCGTAATCTTCTTCCCTTTAAGCAAAAGCTCTCGATAGTTGCGAACAGAAAACCGACGGTAACAGTTACATGTTTTCGGAAATCTCAGTCCCAAATTGCTTGAATTTGAAATACTTAGATTTACATTCTGACCGATTTTCGTCCAAATTGACCAATTATCGTTTGGTTTGACTGGTTTTGTTCATATTCAAACTCAAAACTTGAATCAAGAATGGCATCTGCTAGAATGGCACTGGTACCGTTGCCTCCTATAGTGGCCGCAAGTGCCAAGGGCTGCGTAGGCCTAGCCCATCTACTGGCTACCTCCCCAAAACCTAACTCCATCTCCTTGTCCACATTGCCATAGGCAGGCTCTAATGCACACTGACCAGGGGCGGAGTCAGCCGATTTTGGGAGCCTGCGAGAGAATCGCTGCTGGAATCGTCTCGGACGATGGCAGGAGCTCATGGGCTACTCGCCGGCAAGCCTGAGAAGCCGCCCAAGATCGCCGACCTTTGGCTCCGCCCCTGACACTGCCCTTTCCTCTGAACTAATGGTCGATGGTGCCCTATTGCCCCTGCCCATGTCAGGTTGGTAGGTAACCCAATATTAGGTTGGGGCTCTATGAACCCGACCTAAATCCCAAAATCTTGCTGCAATTGCTGCCGCCATCATTGACCGTCCAAGCACAAATCATGGTGCAATTAAATGGTGATAAATTCAACCGGTTTTTAATATTTATCAGCTGACTGAGAAATAGGAACATACAGTATACACTAATCTTTACGGTGTACTCAAACTAACAAAAATCAGAAAATTTTTTAAAGAATTTCTAGATGTACTTCATGATTTATTTTACTTATGTATAAAATTTCAAGTTTAAATTTATTTTATGTTAAGAATAAAAAAAAGAAAATTTAACAAAAGTTAAGAGCTTAAATCAGATAGAATTTTCTCTTTTTGCGTACTTTAATATAGAATAAATTTGAACTTAAAATTTTATACATAAATAGAGTAAACTATGAAGTATATCTAAAAAAATTTCAGGATTTTTCGTGATATTTTAATTTAAATACATAATAAATATACCGTAAAAATAAATACATACTATGTGTTTCCCTGCGAAATAGCAGTTCATAGAAAGAAAACACACCTGCGCCCCAAGCTGCCGCAACATGCAATGCTGTACGTCCCTCCCGACCAGCAAATGAGGCCGGCGACGGTGTACCGTCAGGCGACGGCCGTAGCAGCTCCCGGACCATTCGCTCCGAGCCAGTCATCGCCAACGTGTATAGCGCCGAGACACCATCATCGGTCGTTACGGAGGCTAGCTCGGGAGCCTCCGTCACGAAAAGAATCACCAGCTCAGTACGGCTGTGCCGGACGGCTTCTTGCAAGGCGGTGGCGCCTAGGCAGTTCCTCGCCCACAGCGCCGCCTCGCCCTCTGCTCCGCCGGCGCGCATTTTCGACAGGAGAAAGGCTGCAACATCCCTGTGCCCGGCCTTCGCCGCGCAGTGCAGCGGCGTGTCGAGGCACTTGTTGCGCGTGGCGGCGAGCGAGGGCGCCCGGTCGCAGATGAGCGTCGCGAGCTCGACGTGGCCGCGGCTGGCGACAAGATGCAACGCCGTGTTGCCGTTGCTCGTCACGCCGAGAAGGCAGCTCGTCCCCGATCGCGGCGCCGCCACTGCGCCCGGTGCCGTGTCCTGGACGTTTATTGCGAGGTGGGCATGGCCACCACCACGGCCTTCTCTTCTCAACAGCTCCTCCAAGCAGACCGTGTTGCCGGCGTTCAGCACTCGTATCAATTCGGCGTCGAGAGTCATCTGGTGAGGCCCGAATTCCACGGCTGCCGCGAGAGCTTCCGCCATGATTGGTTAGGAAGTCGATCTGGATTCTGCAATGCTACGTTATATGATGTGTGTGAATTAGGTCTCGCTTTGTTTTCTTATTGCTGCATGTATACATGTTTGGTTGTTGCCACATGACCAAGTATAAAGAACCTCACCACGCTGAGGACAGGAATCACCGCTGGGGTTCAAATAAAATGTATTTTCCTTTTTATCTGATTCTTTCTTGTATCTTAAACTGTGCCGTCAACGGGAAAAAAGTTCTTTTGTTGCATCCATACCTCTTTGGACAACTCGCATCATATTCTATAAAATTCTCCATCTATCAATGAACTACCGACAACCCAGTTCTTTTGAAAATAGCGTCAGCAACCCACGTGAGTCCTTTGTTTCGGGTCTCTTTGATTCTCATAATTGTAAAAACGATAAAATAGGGAAAATATAGAATTGAAACATCTTGACCTATTGAATCTTGCAGAAAACAAAACCACATGAATTATTCAAAAGATGTGTTTGGTTGGCTCACAGGAAAAATACAGATATTTTGAGATTAGATGTGTTGAGAGAGGGTTCAGGCGCTATGTCATGTCCACGACAACTTCGGCGTGCCGTCACACATAAGAGAATCTATCTCGAACAAGGTCCACAAACTAACCCCAGATGAGGTCCGCACCACCCAGGGGCCAACCCAAGACAAAATTCGGCGGACAACCTTGGGTGGGGTCCAGAGGCCAACCTCAAACGTGGTCCAGGAGCAACCCTGAGCGAGGTTCACGAACCGGCTCCAGAGTCCCTTGGACGTAGCAGGACCCACTTGGTGTAAATGATGAAAATACCCTTAGAAATAAGCTAGGTTCCGAGGGTATACTTGTAACTTCACTCGCATCCTCCTTCCACTCTATAAATAGGATCTCTTAGAAGTGGAGAGGGAGAGGCTATTTTGTAACCGTAGATACTCATGTGCAATACACTTGTCCATTCGTTCGTATGTGATTCTCGTTGTGTCCCTTCGTATTCTCGACGGTCTTTGAATCCGACCGGAAGTATATATAAATGTACTGTCCGATCTCGTATCGATAATAAAATATTATTTGATTAGAGAGAGAATTGAGAGAGTAAGAGAAAAAACGAGCATTGAAACTCTCAAAGGAATTGCTAGCGCGATATTAGATCTCATGCTAGAATTCTCCCAAAAATTAAAGGAATTTTTGCTATCCTATCAAATTCCTTTGAAGTAATCATACAAATCAAACATCTTTCTTTGGATTGGATTCCTCCATTTTTTTTTCTTCATTGAAATCCTTTTGAATCAAAGAGGCCCTGGAGACGAACTGTTCTTCACACGTCTCAGGTCTGGTGTCCTCTTCTATGGACCGGTCGTCACTACCGCCAATTTGGGCGAGACATCAAACTAGTGTAGCTCACGAACTCTGTCAACACGCTCACCGTGAAAATTCTACGGCAGTGTCGTTGTCGGGTACTCCAAGAGCACCTATAGTGCTCTATGGTTGTAATCCTACCCTTGATAATTAAATAAGATCTGTCATTTCCCTTAAAAAAAACCCAGCATAAAGAAACTTGCAGACAAGACTTTATGTAGTTCAAGTAGCAAGTGGAGTAGTTGTAAAATCCTCCCAAAAATGCCAAGGAGTTGTTGCTGCTTCACCATCTTCCTTCACCGCTGTATTGTCTGTGTTCTGTATATTGTATTAGTATAGTGAGAGGTTGACCATTGCTAAATTAATGACCCAGACAGCTAGGCGGCCATCTCGAATTGATTGCTTAGCTCACGGAGGAAATTAAGCTGAGGTCACTGCAAACGAATGAGGTCTATGGCTTCTTTATTTGTTATATTGTTTTCTAGATGCCATTCTATTCTTTCACTGCGTATGTATACTCTTGTCACGAAAGAGTGATGTCTTTGAGTTTTTAAAGTAAAAAAATGCCAGTTTGACCTCTCCGTTTTATCATCATATATTAAAAAAATATGAAAGTATTTTCGTTGATAAATTCACTCTAACGTTTTCATATATCCAAACCATACATTGTAGGCAATATCTTTGGTCAAAATTATTTCGTCTGCATATATATGCTGTTGTAAGTAATGCGGTTTTAGCATAAATTCATAATTAATTCTAGCATAATTAATAAAGACACAAGCATGATACAAAAAATCATATAAATAACTTAATCAACATATAAACATATGAACTTTCTAAGTTATTGAAGCGGAAGCTTATGCCCATATAAACATAACATGTATGACCAAATTCAGCATGTTAATAAGATTTTTAATGACATATAGTGCTATCAGAAGGTTAGTTGCACAAGATATGTTCTTGGCCATCTCCACCATGACAAATATTAATCTTGATTATATATGACAGTTATAGATCGATCAGATCTTGTGCTCTAAATCAAGCTTTGCTATTGAAGAAAACTATCATATCATGATCCAATGGTGCTTGATAGCATAAAGGGATAGTATAATCAATCTAACATTCAAATAACATGAATACTATTGCTTATAACAGGGCAACAGAATTCGGCTACAGTAAGAACAATCGAAACTTAACAACTGAACTGAGATAACGTCAAGCTAAGTATAGCAAATGCAATGATCAGATGTAGCACCCTCCAAAACAAAAATCTCTAACCGTTATCTCTCTCTCCCCCCGCATATCCCTCTTCCCCGTTATCTCTCTTCTACCTTCCTTATCTCCCTTTTCCATTTATCTCTCTCTTTCCATCTAACTCATCTCATCTCTCTCTCCCGTTCAACTATTTTCATCTAATCTCTCTCACACACCTTCTCTCATCTCGTGCCCTGCATGCGTGGACGACGGTGGCGCTCGGCCCGGCGGCGGCCGCCGGTCCAACGAAGCGGCGGCGCGGCAGCGTAGGTAGCAAGATGGAGGCGATCGCCACGCGCGAGCAAAGAAGGGCGGCAGCGTCGCGGGAGCGGAGGCTCGGCTATTAGCATATCACTAAGACTTATCTGGTCAATATCATATCACTAATTCTATCTGGTTATTATCATATCGCTCATGTTTGCCTGGTTATAGATTTCAATACTATATTTATACCATGATGTTCTAGGTTAATTTATTTCACCTGCTTTTACGTTTATTAGAATGCCCAGTTGAAATATCCTAGAATTCATGCTTTTAATTAGTGTTTTAGAATCTATACTTAAATCGTTAATGGGGGTAGTAAATGAACATGTTTAATTTAGGTCTGAATTATTGATACTCGTTTGATATTAGGGTTGCTATGTTTTAGTTCCTAATATTATGTTTCAATACTTGTATGATGTTGTATTTGAGCCATGAAGGATGTATGTATTAAACTTGTTAATTTGACTAATAATCACCTCTCACATAATAAAACTTGATTGGTTGATAACTTTGCGTGAGCTATATTATAATACCTATTTAGGTTAATTCCTATATCACTATCACCTTATCAGTATTTCACATCGCCCACATATCAGAAACTATGACTCTTCATTTTCAACCCTAACACATCTTTTCATTTCTCATAACTTATTATAGCTTCATCCTCGCCATCTATTAGTTTCCTTAAATTCATACCTTATAATCTGCCATGATGTATTAGTTGCTTTATCACCTAGTAACATCAATCCTATCTCTTCGGTCTCATTGGATTAAATCATTACTCTCATAATTTTACCTTAACTCAATCACAACTCTCTAATTATATCATGGATAATTTGCTAAATAACGAACTAAGGGTTATCACGCCGAGGCTACCCACATATAGGGGTCATTTCCACCCAACCTGGTAACGTACGGGGCCGTACATTCTCGTTATACAGGATATTACACCCCGTCTGCGGTTATACAGTCGAGGACAAGGTTGTGCCTAGCTATTCTCGTATAACTGGGTATGTGGGATGAGGTCGCTGGCACCCTTGCTATAACTTGCTATAACTTGTCACATAATAACTATCTTTAATACACAGTCTCCACGATATCCATCTCCCATATATGACAGTATCTCCGATATCAGTTGTTCATTGCTTTCATCTTGTACCCGTTGTTTCCTTGTGATGCTTGTCCTTTATTTCACGTGGTTGCATTACTTGTCTTTACTCTTGTGTTGCGACCGTTGTTGGGTACTTGCTGAGATTTCTAAATCTCACGCTTGCTCTTTTCAGTCTCAGGTAAAAGGCCAGTGAAGTGATAGCATCATGCATGGGTGGGAGCACTCGAGTTTTCAGCACCGCGGTTTGCCACTGTTTTGTTGTTTCATTCGTTCTTTATTAGGTTAGAAGTGCACCGGTCCCATGTTTTAAATATTTATTCCAGCTTCCATTGGTTCTCTATTAAAGTGTTAATAAAGTTTTAAACTCTTTGTGATTTCTTTTGTTGTTCTTATTTATTCTTCACTTTGGTGATGACGTTCCATAGTAGTTTCCCATATGGTTATGTGGGGGTGCTACATCAGAGTATACAAATAATAAAGCTAGCTGAAAGCTCAAGATCTATCTATCCTCACATTCATATATAATCTCAGGAATATGTCATTTCATCACCGAATAAATGATCCAGTGCTTTGCAATTTCCAATCAGTGATACCTCACAAATATCAGAAATACATCTCAAAATTACAAAGAGCAAATAACAGACAAACTCACAGTACCGGTGATACTCAAAATCACCGAGAAACAGTCAAAGAAGGCAAGGCACGCAGGCTGCGCTGTCCCAGAAAACCAAGTGCCTTGCTATGCCACGTAAGGAGACGATGGCAATCAGAGATACAATGCCACGTAAGGAGACGATGGCAATCAGAGATATCAATGAACTACCGACAACCCACTAAAACAACATACATTCTCTCTCTCTCTCTCTCTCTCCGAGCGACCCACCCAGGCTAGCCCGCCGCCGGCCACCTCAGCCCCGGTGTACACCAAAGCAATCCCCTCCCCTGGCCTTTGCAGATCTGTGCGCCCTCCACTCCCATCTCCACAGAAATTTTTGTACGGATAATCCATTTTTTGTTTGAAATTACATAAATATACCCGCGGGAATTTTTTTTTACAAAAATAGGCTCCAGTCGCCCCCCCCCATTGGGCGACTACCGCCTTTCGCCCAACCGGAAGGCGACAAAATTTGTGTCGCTCTACGTTTGAGCGACTGCAATTAGTCGCCTTCCTATTGGGTGACTATCATGCAATCGCCCAATGGATGGGCGACTTGTAATGAAGTCGCCCAATAGGGGGGGCGACTTTACTCTGTCCCCTGTGATATTTTAGAGTTTTGTCATTTTTGTAGTTTTAAACTGGGAAAAAAATTGGTGTAGTTGTAATAAAAGTTTATGTTCACTGGATGTTGTAGGTGTATACAAAATTTTGGGAAATTTTTTTTAAGAACGATTGATTGTAGAACGTTCGATACATACAGTGGTAAGTGATATTTTAATGTTATTGAGAATTAGTGTATGGAGAGAACTGGTGTGTTAATATTGTTAAATGACTTGCTATCTGAATCATTAAATGCGAACAGATGAGATAATAACTTTATGTGAAATAGAAATAAACTTCATAATACAGTTGGGAGTAACATGCCGCGTACATTTTTATTACATGCATAACATATAGCATGATATGCGACTAACCCACCCAACTGCTTGTACGACCTACTGTGTGGACCGGGGCCACTTTCCCTTCCTTACCCGCTCGGCGTTGAACTTCTCCGCGGCCTCTTTTGCCTTAGCCGCCATTTCCCTCTTTCTCTCGCGCTCCATCTCGCGAGCCTCCCGCTCTCTACGCGTGCACGCTTCGAGATGAGCTTGCATCTCGCGTTGTATACGCAGGGTGTGCTCGTTCTTGCGGCGCTCCTCCTCCAGCAACTCCTTGTTCCGTGTGACATTCCACTCCTCGAAGTCGAGGGTCCATTGGTCCGCAAGTGGATCTCAAGATCGATCCATTTGCGGTAGCCACACAGGGGCTCTGGAGACTGTAAATAGAAGGGAGAGATTGTTAGTGCGTGCTGTGAAGGAGAAAAGGTAGGGGAAAATGGTGCATTTCATCGTTACCGGCTGTCGATAGGTTAAGGTGTCAAAACGGCGGTTGGGGTAGTCACTGGAGTAGTTTACGCAACCCCAGTAACGCATACCTAAGCTGATGCGTTCCTTGGATTTGAAGAACTTTCACGTGTCCCCGCACCAACAAAGGGGGTGTCTACCCCTCAGGTGGGGCGAACGCTCGGTGGGGACGTCCGGGATGGGGTTGTTGCTACGCGGCCGCTCATTGCGGGGAGCTGACCTCGTAGCCGCAGCAGCCTTTGCTTGTTCCTCGCGAGCCGCAACAGCCCTTGCTTGTTCCTCGCGAGCCGCCGCAGCCCTTGCTATCTTGCGGGTCTCCTCCCATTCTGCCTTCTTGCGGGACTCCTCCCTAGCCTTCCTAATTTTCTCATTTATGTTGTCTGTGAATTTTTGCCATTCCTTTAGATTCTTGTTGTTCATCTCGACGTGGAGAAGGAAGGTATGATGTAGTGTTAGATTGTGTAGTGTTCTCTTGCAGATGCATTGCACCTCAATTTATAAGGCAAAGGGTAGGCATGTGATTTATTTTTGGTCACTGCGCAAAGCTGCCCTCTTTTGTCATGTCACTGCGCAAAGCTGGCCTCTTTTGTCATCTCGCTGAGCAAGGCTGCCCCGTTTTGTCATGTCACTGGGCAAAACTGCCCTCTTTTGTCATCTCACTGGGCAAAGCTGCCCTGTTTTGTCATGTCACTGGGCAAAGCTGCCCTGTTTTGTCATGTCACTGGGCAAAGCTGTCCTCTTTTATCATCTCGCTGGGCAAAGCTGCCCTCTTTTGTCATCTCACTGAGCAAAGCTGCCCCGTTTTGTTATCTCACTGAGCAAATACATGTTAAGCATGTCATGGATTGGTTGTTATCGCATTTTAACTAACAGCAAATACATCTAGTAACTAAGTAAATAGAGCAATACTAAGCTACCAGCACAACACCAACTACATTACAGAAAACGGATGTAACATACAATTTTTACAAATGGTACATGAAATTTAGCTGTAGTCTCTAACAACTACTGGTCAGGACATGCGTTGCATCATCTAGCTGTGTGCCCCTCCTGACCGCATCGCCCACAACGTGCACCAGATGTTCCAGCTTGTGATTCGTCCATGTCATTTATAATACGTCGGCTCTGTCGCCGACCCTTCCTACCCTTCAGCATGTTAATATCCAGAACCCAGGTCCTCGCTGAAATATCCAAAGTGACGAAGTTTCCCACCACCCTGAACCCCCGGAGCTCCCCACACCAAGCTTGCAGTATTCTCTCCTTAAAGAAGTACTCGGACATGAAGTTGGAAGGATCCATGCCCACGGTCCCGCATGCAGCGAGGACATGAGAGCATGGCTTGTGTAACAACTTAAACTTGCTGCATGTGCAGCTAGATTCGTTTGCATGATCTCCAAGGCATACCTCGTCAGTAATAAGTGAACGAGCCGTCCCAAATCCGGCTCTATCACAGAGTATCACCTCGAAACGATGCTCCCTGTTGCCCATGACATGCACTGTGTGCAATTGACCCTTCTGTGCCTTCGTCTCCATGTACGCCGTAATTTTTGACGAATACAGGGCTCCGGGATTGGCCGCATGAAGTGCGGCACTCGCGTGTCTCTCCCTGAAGTAGGCCTGCATGTATGATTGAAATTTACGAATAATTCCAGCACCGTAATACACTCTCAATGTAGTGGCCATTGATGATATAGGCCTACATGTATGATTGAAATTTACGACATGTCAAATAATATCGTACAACACTAAACTACACTTTCTATACTAAAAAGGGTGATAATATTTCTATACTACAAAATGTTCCATACTACAAAATGTATACTACAACTTTTTGACACTAATATTTTCATACTAAAATTGTACTACATTTTCTACATCTAAAATTTCTACTAACACCAACATTTCATATAACTAATAGTGCAAATACAACATAATCAAAAAATACCTGGATCCAAATGGATGAAATAGCTTCCACTCCTCCTTCCTCCCTCACCTCCTCCAACCCTGTCCTCCTCTCTTCTCTTCTCCCCTCCTTCCTCTCTTCTCCTCCTTTTCTTCCCCTTCCTCCTCTCCTCTTCTTCTCTCGTTTCTTCTCTGTGCGCAGAATGACTTCTCCTCCTCCTTTTCTTCCCCTTCCTCCTCTCCTCTTCTTCTCTCGTTTCTTCTCTGTGCATAGAATGAGTGCAATAAGTGGTAGGTGGTACTGGGCGGCTGACTATGTTGTCCTAAAGCCCCCTCCCTGTCGCCGCCGTTGGCGATCGCATTCTGCCGCCCAACCGCAATGATCGGAAGAAGTCGCCAACGCCAGCGACAAGCATTGATTTGCTCAACGGTTCGCACATTCCTTAAATGTCGCCTCTCGGTTGGGCGAAAGGCGGCAGTCGCCCAATAGGGGGCGACTGGAGCCTATTTTTGTAAAAAAATTTCTCGCGGGTATATTTATATAATTTCAAATAAAAAATGGATTATCCGTACAAAAAATTCAATCTCCACATACCCAGCAGACCCGTGCCCCCGCCCCCACCTCCACATACCCAGTTTGGCCGCAAGAAAGTTCCGGCGGACTCAAAAGCTCTGCCCCACCGCCGCCAGATTTGCGCAAGGTTGGGACCACCGTTCAACATATCTGCGACCACCCTCCCCGATCTACGCCCTCCCCTTTTAGATCTAGTCCCACCTCAAGTGTGTCGCCGCACCGCCCTACCTTCATGGGTCTGAACACGCTAGTCAACTCGGTTGAAGAATGACCGCCCCTTCCGCTGCCCAAAGGCCATAAAGAAGCCCAACAACCAGGTAGCATTGAAGCCAACCACCAAATCCCACAAAATCCTCGATAGGTGACCTTTGCAGATGACCTTCAAGCCGAATCCCAGGCTTCACGTCGCCTCAAATCAATTGTCATAGCCCCCTCCCACTACCTACAGACAGAAAGCCTTGATGGCGCCCCACAGCTCCCCTCGCTCCACCGCTCTCCCTAGCAACAACCTCAAGTCCCAAGGCCGACTGCCAATTTCTCCGACAAGATCATGCATTCAACTCCCAATCATCGCACCCGAGCTCAGCTACAATGGACTCTAGTCAAACCAAAGTACTTGTGGCCCAAGGAGAGCAAAAATAAAGGAAGTCCCCTCGAGACCTCATTCAACGCGTCTTCAATCTGCAACTACTGATCCTTCCTCGAGCGCACAGAAGGACATTGTTTTAATTGCCTTTGCTGAGACCATCACTATCTCCTGTAGAGATCCACCCAAGTGTCTCCGCTGCTATCGCTCTAGCCACAAGGTGCGAGACTGCCGCCGCACGCCTCCCCCTCCCCCACTTCCCTCTGTTGTGTTGCGCCCGATGGCTGTCCCCTTTGCTGGTGTCTCAGCGGGCCACCTCTGGCCAACCATCCTGGGAACTAGCCGCCTACAACTGCTCCAAACCAAGATAGTGGTCCGTCCAAGCATATGGCCAACCTCAGCCTGGGCGGCCCGACTACCCGTCCGCTTGAGGATGCCTACATCGTCCCATCCAGTGTGGGCCTACGGAGGGAATAGCGAAGGCGTGAGGCCTACTCTGTCGTTGTTTGGCTCGGTGGACCATTGTTGAAGCTTTGCGGAGGAGATTCAACTTGAGGTCGTCAGACTCCTCGGTCCACCACCACCACCCAGAGAACTTTCTTGTAAACTTTGAGCATAAACACAACATAGAAGAGGTAACTGGCCTCCACAAATTTCACTTTCATGATCTTGAGTTTCAAGTCAGACCGTGGAAGCAGCTTCGTCACGCTCTTGGGGCAGCACTTAGGTTCCATGTGCGAATATGCCTAGAGTGTATTCCGCTTCACGCATGGAACACGAAGGTCGTCAGCAAAGTTATTAGGACGAGGTGCTTGCTTGACAGAGTGGATGAATGCACTCGGTAGCAGGAAGACGCACGCACGCTTGACCTATGGGCATGGACGGTGAACCCCAGCTCTATCTCAAAGGTATCATGGCTTACCTTCTCTGATGCCCCCTCCCCCGAAGTTTCTTCCTCAGGACCACAGGCTACTTCTTCTCAACCAACTCGATGCAAGAAATGCCTTACCTTCCAGGTGCTGCTACACCTGGACTTCATTAAAGACTACTCCATAGCACCTCCTGAGGTGGACCATGGCACGTCCGACTATGTGCCTTTCAAACCTATCAAGCATGGTCTCTCCTGGTGCCTAGGCGTCATCGATGGAACCCCGAAAATAGAGGGGGTCAGCATAGCAACCATAACAGCAATGAAACATGTACAACAGGCTAGGTAAGCTGACCCCAAAGTGTGCCAGGACGAAGATAGTACCACGCCAGGAGGCATGGAGATGATGAGGATGACCATCATCAACAACGAAGGCAAGACAACTATGGTCAGTGGAGGGGCTCGGCGCATGAGGGGGCCATCAAGGGAAGTCCCAGGAGCATTAGCAGGACCGATCCCCTTGGCCACCTCGCTCAGCAGGAGGGGACCACCGAATCCACCTCGATGCGCCACCAGTCTCCACCATCTTGTTCCATCTCCCAGCGAAGTTGCTCCGTCTGCGGAGGCAGCAAGATCCCGAACACCCACACACACACACCAGCTCAGAATATACACTGAAAGAAAGATTTTTCTGCAGCAACAACCAACTGCTTTTCTGGTTCTCATTCAACTTAAAAAAACGAGTAACAAACATGCATGGCCATCAGGCCGCAACGCCCGCGCCGTGCAGAACGTGCCGCGCGCCACGGGTGGAGCAAGTCTAGTTCACGCGTGGACAGTTGCACACTCTAAAACAGTTTTCTTCTGACGCGCCCAAAGTTTGAATGTTGGGCTCGACTGACTCTAAAGAAAAAACGGTGCAGAAAGGAAAAAAAGGCACATGAACAATGCCTGGATTATTTGACAATCTCTCCCTAATTCCGGCGTTGTTCATTTAAGCTTGATGACGCCAATTCGCTCCCGCAACTCCTGGAACTTAGTCCTTCCGAGCAGCTTCGTCAAGACATCTGCTAGCTGATCTTGCGTACTTACGAATTCCAGGCTGATCTCCCCGCTATCAACACACCCTCTAATGTAATGAAATTTTGTGTCGATGTGCTTACTCCTATCATGCATCACGGGAATTTTGCTGAGGACGATGGCAGACATATTATCCATCTTCAGTTGTGGTGGAGACGCCTGAACCCCAAGAATGTCACTAAGCAGTCGCCGGAGCCAGACTCCCTGACATACCGCCACAGCTCCCGCGATGTACTCTGCTTCACATGACGATAATGCGACCACTCGCTACTTCTGTGACTGCCATGTCACAGGATTTTCACCAAGAAAGAAAACAATACCCGTCGTGCTTTTGCGGTCGTCCACATCACCCGCTATATCGCTGTCGCTATAGCCGAATAACCTGAGCTCGACATCACCCCTGGAGTATGCCAGCTCGTAGTCAACCGTGCCTGTGACGTACCGGAGCAAATGCTTCATTGCAGTCATGTGCTTCTGCTTCGGTTCTTCCATGAAACGGCTCAAGTATCCAACAGCAAATGTGAGATCTGGCCGGGTGTGCAACAGATATCGTAGACTACCAATGAGACTGCGGTACGCCGTTGCGTCAACTCCCGGCAAAGAACTTTGCTTCGACAGCTTCAGCTGTGTCTCCATCGGTGTCGTGCAGGCGTTGCAGCTGCCCATTCCTGCTTTGTCGAGCAGCTTCAGGGCATAAGCACTCTGGCACAACTCAATGCCTCGTCACCCCTGTCTCACCTCGATACCAAGGTAGTAGGATAGAATCCCCAGGTTGCTCATCCAGAAGAGTGTCTTCATCTCCAGCTTGAAGGTGTTGATCTCGTTGGCAGACTCCCCCGTGATGATGAGATCATCGACGTAGACCCCTACCACCAGCCGTGAAAGATTGACTCCACGCGTGTACAAGCCGTGCTCGCACTCGCTCCTGATGAACCCAAGTTCATTCAAGGTCGTGTCGAGTTTAGCATTCCACGCCTGCAGAGCCTGTCGTAACCCGTAGAGGGCCTTGTGTAGCTTGAGTACCTTCTGCTCATGGCCGGCAGCAGTGAAACCTGGAGGTTGCGCGACGTAGACCTCCTCCTCCAATTCGCCGTTGAGAAATGCGGACTTGACGTCCATGTGGTGCACCGACCAGCCACGGCTTGCTGCCACGGCCAGTACTACGCATACTGACTCCATCCTCGCAACCGGCGCAAACACTTCTTTGTAGTCGATTCCCAGCCGTTGTACATATCCCTTGGCGATGAGTCTGGCCTTGTACTTCATGACATTGCCATACTCGTCATGCTTGAGCTTGAAAACCCACTTCAAGTCGATAGCGCGATGTCCTGGTGGGAGATGAGTGTGCAAAAACGTGACATACTCGACGCAAAATGGCTTGATGTCATCGTCTGGCCCAGACTTTACCAATCCAAAGAGGAAGTGTGGATCAGCAAAGAGGCCTGCCTCCACAAGGCTAACGAGTACCTCAAGGCAGCCCACAGTGTGACCGATCAGTTGTTGCTACCTAGTCACCAGGATGAAAGGGAAAGCTCCCTCTAACCGGATATTGTGTGACAGGATGACGCCCTTCTAATAGGCTAGAACCAGTCTCCGTGCTCCTGGGGCACCGTGGTCCTGCTCCCTGTGCACACCAGGCTCCACACAAGAAAGACAAGGGCAAACCATGGCGTGTCCTCCCCACCGAAGCACATCTCTAGACTGTGCGCCTGCCAGGTCGGCATCGCCCTCACCTACAACTCCTCCGTCAGATGATGTCACCCTCAAACTCGTCCCCGATACCCCGTTGCTGGGAACTGCATCAACAACAATCAGGGGCGGATCTACAGTAATTCATGGGTATTCAGCTGAATACCCAAAATTTTTTGCAAAAAATCTGCTATATATTAGGTATAGTATATATATATATATATATCAGTAATTGGGTCTTTTCTGAACACAGGCTTGAGCTTAAGACCGTTAAACGTCCGGCCGAATGCAACAGGCCAACAGCCGAACGGCCCAGTGCCCCAGTGCACCCACGCCCGAACGGTAAACGGCCCACGGCCCATGCGCACTCGCGGTCTCGCGCTGATCACCTACTCGATCTTCGTCCGCATCTCACCTGCGAGGCTGCGACAGCCGACAGAGCGAGCGAGTGAGCGGCGAGTGAGCGCCTCAACCCTAACTCTCATATCCGGCGGCGGCGACTGGCACGCTCGGCGGCTCGGCGCTCCTTCCTCTAATCCTCTCAGTCCGGCAATCGGTTGTGGCCGCAGCCGCGCAGCCGATCCCTCTCGCTCTCCTCGTCGTCTATCTCTCTCAGATCCGCGCTGGCGCCGGCGCCGGCGGGCGCGGGCTGGCGCTCCTTTTTCGAGCTCGGCCTCTCGATGAGTCGGGCCCGCATCATCAACGGCCGCAGACGCGCGCAGCAGCAGCTGCGAGCCTCTCCGCCAGCGTCTCTCCAGCAGTCCGGCTCTCCTTCGTCTCCTCAGCGGTCAGCTCATCTCTGGATCTGAGATCTCCCTCAATCCTCACTGTAAATTGGTGATTCCTCACTATGACTTGCAGACTTGGTGATTCCTCACTGAGATCTGACTCGATTCCATGGTGAATTGGTGATTCCTCACTGTGACTGTCTACTGTCTGCACGACAGCACGAGGTGAGGTGCTTCCTTAATCCTTAGTTCCTTACTTCCTTAGCTTAGCTGTTAGCTCCTTTATCGGTTTATCCTCAATTCGTCATATATTGTCATCTGTGTTATTGTGTTGTGTGTAGACTGTGCCACTGTGGTCTGTGGATCAGTGGATCTGTCATCTGTGGATGCCTGGATAGTGCCATAGTGGATATGACAATTGTGAATTGGCCAACATGGCAATATCTATATGTTTGTCAGTAACTCAGTTTCTGCATACTGCAGTAGTTAAGAGAATTGGCCAATTGTATATGTTTGTCAGTAACTCAGTTTCTGCAGACTGCAGTAATGGATTATGGACGTTTGGTTATGAAATTGTGATTTGGCCAATATGGCAATATGTATATGTTTGTCAATAACTCAGTTTCTGCAGACTGCAATAGTTAAGAGAATTGGCCAATATGTTATATGTATATGTTTCTCAGTTTCTGCATACTGCAGTAGTTAAGAGAATTGGCCAATATGCAGTAGATAAGTCATAACTCAAATTCATAGTCTGTTAGGCTATTAGGATAAGTCATGCCTCTTTTCCGAGACCGTTAGGCTGTTATTTGATTTAAAGGGACATGTAAGAATCATTTATTTGATTTCTGTTGTGCAAATGGATTTACCGCTGCTTTCACAACTTCATATAGTCATGCTTTCTAAATCATTATTTACATTTGACAGGTGATCTTTGAATTTTAAAAAATGAGGAAGTCTGTAGATTTGAAATATTCATGAAAGAGAGCTGGAAAGAGCAAAAAAGAGCAGGATTAACAAGGTATGCAACTGTCATTAATCTCTATAATTTGATATTTAATTCATGCCATTATGCTAGCCTTATGTCACTCATTTTATCGTAAGAAATCATTAATTTCTATATTTTTTGTATTTTTATTGTATCTATATACACGCATCGTTGTATCGGTGTTTTGGGGAAACGGTGAGTTACGGTAGCGACGTATCCGAATAACCTAGCTTTGAAGTTCGAATACCCATCCTAAAAATCCTAGATCCGCCACTGACAACAATGACGACGCGACTTCTTCGTGCTGCATAGCTTTGGCCGCTACACCAACTACCAGGCAAGGCATTTTCGTCGACAGAGGTGGGCAGGCGGGCCACAATGTCGCCATTTCCTGCCACTGCTGAAGCTCGATCGCCCTCTTCACCTACTCAAGCCAACCAACTGCATCGCCAACGTCCCTGCTCGCCGATACAATAGCGACGCCAGCATACAAGATGCAAAATGTTGCCCCTTAGCCACCCAGCAACTTTGAGGAGTCGATCAACCTCCCAGCCACAACACAGCTGTCACCATCCCCACATGCTTCCGACCTGGGAGGGGCAGCCGACCTTGAGGACCCATCTGGTCTGTTTCCTCCCCTTAAGAAGACTGCAGCCGCGACCCAGCAATCGAGCCTGCATGTCATCTCCCTAGTTGCCTTCGAAGTACTGCAGCCGGAGAACCCCAACGACACACCTTTGCTACGGCCTGCACCGCCAAACACCTCCACTGACCAGGGCACTACTTCCGCTCAGCGCCTAGACAACGGGCTCCTAGATGCCTTCTTTGTGTAGGCTATGCCCCCTATCTTGCCAGGACCCCGGCCTCCGCTGCCACCAAATTAAGACAGGCAGCGGTTAATACACTGTACCTCACCGAAGCGAGCGGCTAGCCACAAAGCGCCGCAACAGTACTCCAATACTACAGCGTGCACAAGGAGTCCTTGCTCGCAGCCTGGGAATTCTTGAGGAGAAGGAAGCAATAACGGAGGAGGCTCTCAACAGAAACGCCATGATGTTCAAGGGACCACTACCAGCCGTGTCCATCCGGGTACTATCGGCGCTCTTCCACTTTGAGTTGGACCATGTGGTGCAGGTAGATGACGCCCTGGCGGGAGAGGCACATGCCGCAGGGCTGGAGGAGGACGAGGCTACCGCGGCGTAACCACGCCCTGCTAGACCAGTGGGCCAACGACCCACTGGTCCTACATGCCATCATGTTGTTACTGTTGCCCACTTCCCCTGCGAGCATCAGCGTCTTAGCTCTCCCCAAACAACTGCCGACCTACAAGTCGTCATTCTCAAACGGCCAAGCCATATCGCACAAATGTACAGCATGTTTCGCATTGCTTGCATGTGGCCGGCACCCTTCCTTGGACTATAGTGCGCCCATACAAATCATGCATGGATGACCCTCTTTTGCGGCACTAAAACGGAGCTCCAACTCGCAATGACAGGGGGGACCTAGGCTAAACATCCTATCCTGGAATGTTAGGGGACTTAACTCCCTTGCCCATTGCACAGTTGTTCAAGAACTGTGGGAGGCCAACAACCCCCACATTGTTTGCCTCCAAGAGACAAAGCTCAACTTCGTTGATCAAACCCTAGCTCGTGCCATCGGCGGCAATAGACCGCACGACTTTTCATTCTTGCCAGCAGACAACACTCCTGGAGGCATCCTGCTACTCTGGAATGCTGATGTGGTCAATGTTTCCAATTGCCGCCAACGCAATTATGCACCAACTTTTGATATAACAATCAAGGAGTGCTCTACTAGTTTTGCGATGACAACAGTTTAAGGTCCCTCCACAGATAGAGATAAAGAAAGGTTCCTGTAGGACTTTGTGATGTACAACCACCTTCTGCCACAGCTTGGTTGCTACTCGAACATTTTAACCTCATCTACAAGGCAAGCGATAAAAACAACCAAAACCTAAATAGATGACTCATGGCTTAATTCTGAAACGCTGTAGACAGCTACGAGATGCAAGAAGTACATCTTCAGAACCGCAAATTCACCTGGAGTAATGAAAGAGACAACCCAACCCTCGTTAGACTAGATAGGTTTTTTGGTAACAACGCCTGAAACAACACTTTCAACAACCATGCCTTGCATGCCTTGTCTACATCTATCTCAGACCACTGTCCTCTTCTGCTATCCAATGCAAGTTGGCCGGACCACCCAAAACTTTTCACTTTGAAAACTTCTAGACCCGCCTTCCTCAGTTCCTCCAGGTAGTCCAATATGCCTAGGGGGGACCTACCCTAGCGTTGGACCCAATCCTAAGGTTTAACAATAAATTGTTGAACATGGCGAAAAGACTCAACCTGGAGCTCCAAACTGTTCCCAAATCCGAAGCTCCAGCTCCAAATGGCCAACAAGCTCATCCTACATCTTGACATGGCACAAGACAGCTGGATCTTATCGGTAGAGGAGAGTCAGCTTCGGACATGCCTCAAGAAAAGGGTTATGGGATTAGCGGTAGTCGAAAGGTCCCGGAAGAAGCAAGCCTCCCGCATCAACTGGCTTAAAGAGGGAGACACAAACGCTAAATTCTTCCACATTAGGATCAACGGTCGTAGGAGAAAGAACTTCATCCAGCAGCTCAAAACCACCCTAGGGTTGGGTGGTTTCTCACAAGGACAAAGCAAGCGTGCTGTCCGCCCATTTTCAACAAATCTTGGGACAGAACTTGCCATCCGCCACATCCTTCAATAGGGACATCCTACTGTTACCGTGACTGGACTTTCGCAACTTAGATGGCCCCCTTTCACTGAACAGGAGTGCATGATGCGATTCTACAGCTACCGACGGACAAAGCTTGGGGTCCTGATGGGTTTAACATAACCTTCTACCGTACATGCTGGGAGATCATAAAGTCTGACCTCATGGCTGCCATACAAGCATTCTTCAACCTAAGAACAACTAATTTTGATTGCATAAACACCGCAAGTTTGATTTTACTACTGAAAAAAGATGGAGCTCAAGCTACAGGGGACTTCAGACCTATTAGTCTCATACACAATGCATCCAAAATTGTTACCAAAATTATGGCATTGCATTTGGCACCATTCATGAATGACCTCATCTCCCTAAGTCAGAGTGCTTTCATAAATGTCATTGCATAGGCGACTATTTTTTTCCTTCATCTTCAGTCATTTTTTATACTGTAACTTTAGGTGACTGAGAGTGCAACTTCAGGAGAGAGAGGAAATTAGTACAGTGCAACTTTAGGTGACTGAGAGTGCAACTTTAGGTGACTGAGGAATAAAAAAATTTCAATCGACTGTGTAATAGCAAAACTGTTCTTTTTTCATGCCACTATTTTTGGCTGCTTTTTAAACAAACAATACGTTGGCCTCGAGCCCTTTCTACTTGTTTGAGTATAAATAATTCTTGCGGGAGTCTAAATAAACAATGCGGTGGTCTCCTGCTTTGGCATACAACTCTTGTGAGAGACGAAGGGCCTGTTCTATTTAGCTTCTAAAACCTGTTTTTCAGCTTTTCTACAGTAACTAGCTTTTAAACAGAGCATCCTTTTAAGACGGGGTCTATAAGTTAATTGTAGTACATGTATAGCAACTTTATTTATATCAATCAAAATCATATGCGAGTTTCGGTTACTTCGTACTCTCTCTCACGAATAGCCCAAAAGTCATAAGTCGCAGCTAAAAGTCATAAGGCAAAGCCAAAAATAATAGGGCCTAAACAAACCACGCGGCCTTGAGTCCCAGCATACTTGACAGAGTATAAACAACTTTTGTGGGAGTCTAAACAAACCACGGTGGCCTTGAGTCTTGGCGTACTCGACAGAGTACAAACAACTCTTGCGGAGTCTAACCAAAACACGTGGTGGCCTCGAGCCCCGACGTACTCGACGAAGTATAAATAACTCTTGTGAGAGTCTAAACAAATTGTGTGGTGGTCTCAAGCCTCGACGTACTCGACAGAGTATAAACAACTCTTGCGGGAGTATAAAAAAGTGCATGGTGGTCCCAAGCCCCGGTGTACTCCACGGAGCATAAAAAACAGAGAGGCGGACACCCCAAGCCCCACCCTATTCCGTGGAGCACAAAAAATTCCAGCACCGTGCATATCGTGCTAAGGCGTGCGTCCCACTAGGGAGTCCGCCGCTTCAACGGTGACTTGGGTAAGGACTCTACCTGCTACACCGGCTACGCCTCGATGGCGCAAAGCATGTGGCATGGGTAACACCTTCGCACGACCTATTCCTCTGCCGGCGGGATTGCCTTAGCAAACTGTGCACATCGCATTTCCAGGCGCCTCCTACCAAGGAATCCGTCGCTTTAGCAATGTCCCTGTGGCACCTTTGGGGTGGCGTTGCGTTGAGATACCTTGTTTCACGCATAGTGACACTTGTCTCTTCGCGCCATTGAGAGGTGTCTTGGGCCTGGCCATTCACCCCAACATAACTGAAGAGGGAATGTTACTAGGCTATTGCAAAAGGTGACAATAAGGCGGATCTTACAAAACGTTAGGTCAGTGGTAAGGGCACAGAGACACAACCTCTGTAGGACAGCTCCAACCTCGTCGCAAGACTTCGCCGCCTGCATCGTAGGCATTGCTTCGACAGGGTGGCCCTACCTCCTGCTTCACCTCTACGTGCCACCTGCTTCAAAGGCACAACCTTGATAGGACGGCTCCAACCTCGCTGTAGGACTTCATTGCCTTCCTTGGAAGTAGGTGGCATAGCCTTGACAAGACACCCATCTGAATTTATGCGTCCATGATAACAGGTGGTTATCACAGATGACTCTCGAACCGTCTGTGATAAGTTACAACATATACGACTTTAGTTAAGAACAGTCTGTGATTGCATTCTCGCATCCTCATAAGTAGGCCTCCTTCAGTATTAGGTAAGAATGTCTTTGGTGGCTCAATGTTTAGGTTATAGGTGTTGTTGTTTTGTTGTTTTGGTATGCCATGATCGTAGACGCACGGTTGTAAGACATGGTCGTATACCGTAGTCATAAGCCGTGATCATATGTCATGATCATAGGCGTGCGGTCATAAGCCGACGACGGCAGCGTCACCGTTGTGTCACAATGGTGAAACGCACAAGACACTCTTACAACAAGAGTGTCTTATGCAATGAACCGTGGCATCACAACCGAGGTGGAAGAGCATGGGGAGGTAGTCGGCTGAGCCTTCTATTTTAAGGGAAAATTTGGCGAGGGGAAGTGGGGAGAGAGAGAAGAGAGATGATGAGAAGAGAAGTGGAGGAGGAGAAGTGAGAAGAGAAGAGGAGATGAGGAGAAGAACAGCCGAGCCTTCTATTTTAAAAAGCAAATTCAGTGAGATGAGCGAGAAATTCAAATTCGGCGAGAGCGGGTAAGTTGAAATATTATCACAGACGGTTTTTGTTTTGAACCGTCTATGATACATCACAGCCACGATCAATATGGCTTGACACGGCTTGACTTATTTTTGCACTATTCATAAATTTCGTCTTTTCGAACTTTTGGCTTTTTTAGTTTTTACGGTTCTTTTTCCTCGTATTTGTTTACATTATACGTGATGGGCTAATATGTTTTTCTATTTTTAAATTTTTAAATTTAATTATGGTAAATAAGCCTCATCACTCTGATGCTTTTTTCACCACTCTGATGTTTTCACCATAAGCCATGAGGCTTTCAATAACCGATCACCACCAGATGATTCAAAAAACATCTGTAATAAGTACAGATATCATATACGATTTTTGTTCTGAACCGTTTGTGATAACTTTTCATCGCGATGAACTTAAATGGTCTATTTTGTAAAATCGTTTATGATAATTTTATCACTGATGATTTATGTTGAACTGTCCATACTAGAGCGTACAGGATGATACTTTTTATAATAGTGGCAGCTGGGCTTCTACGTGTCGTGCTGTACACAAATCATGTCACAAATTTAGTCAGACTGACCTAAAAAAAATCTGCTAGTCAAGCTTAAGTTCTTCTCAGATAATGTAATCTTCCTGAATCTTGATGTATCACCAATATAATTATAGTAAGCATCTATTACTCTATTTATAGGTGTACTACAATTATACGCACACAGCGATGAACCAAGAAAATATGTTCGCTAGGCCCCCCGGCCCGCGAAATTCCCGTAAATCTTCAAATTGGGCCTTTCGTCGCAAGCAACAAAAAAGATATTCGCATAGTTCTAGTGGGGTCCGGGCCCTAGTCCTTACCTTAAGTTAATCCAAATAAATTCATAATACACATTTGAAATGACGAAACAACTTCAATTTCAGCCTTTCAGGCACTCAAATCACACAATGATGCAACCCAAGCAAAACAGCTAAATAGTTTTGAGGTATATTCCAAGGTTACTATAGCAGAGCAGATATCATAATACGTCCTGTCGTCCTCCATTGTAGTTTACTATTCTCGAGAGCTGGGGAGAGGACTTGTTCACCAGCCATCCGGTCTAAACCCTCACAAATCTCCAAACAATGCAGAGAATTAACACCAAGAAGCAAAGCACGCATGCACCGAGCCCCCAAACAAACTAAAAACAAAATCAGCTGAAATTCCAATGAAACTTCCCCTCTTACATATGGCCACTCTCTCCTTCTTCCCTCTGGTCATTGACCTCCAACACCAAGAACACATCAAGAAGCACGAGTTAACTGTTCTTTGCTTCTTCCTCTTTGCTTCCCGCGCGGCAAGTAATTCATTAGCGTGGCCAAGATGAAGAGGAAGCCCGCCGTGATCTGCTGCGGCGTGCTGCTCGCCGTCATCCTCTCCCTCGTCGTCGTCTTCGTCGCCCTCTACTTCACCGTGTTCCGGCCGCGGTCGCCGCGGGTGGTGGCGACGATCGTGAGCTCGAGGATTTCCGCCTTCAGTCCCTTCCCGCCGGCGCTCAACCTCACCTTCGACGTGGAAGTCACCGTGGACAACCCGAACTACGCGTCGTTCCGGTACGGCGAGGTGGTGACGGAGGTGGTGTACCACGGCGCGGCCGTGGGGCAGTCGGTGGTGCCCGCGGGGGGGATCGGCGCGCGGACGACGGAGACGGTCGTGGCGACGGTGGAGGTGGACGCGGTGAAGGTGGCGTTCACCCCCTACTTTGTACCGGAGGCGGTGGTCGGGGTGCTGCCGTTCTATACGACTACGACGGTGGCCGGGAAGGCCGTGGTGCTGGGCAAGTTCAAGATCCGCACGAGATTGGTGGTGACGTGCAATATCGCCGTCTACCCGATTAGGCAGGAGAGCACACCGCAGTGCGCCTCCACGGTTCATGTGGGCTAATTAGCTGCTAATTATGTGCATACGAACTGTTTACTGCAAAATTGCCGTGAGATTACTTTGACACTATACAATGGTTTCAACTCTCAAACTATGCTAGCATCATCACTGATGGCAACAAGCGTCTGGTGCCGTCCCAAGAGCCCAAAGACATGATCTCAACGCTATCGCAACTTACATCACGTGGAATGTCTGCAAGGAGTGAAATCGTCGAGTGTTTCAGAATAAACAAGCCACGGTGAACGAGGTTACAGCACAAGTTCATGAGGCGATCGAGCAAAGGAAAATGGTGTTTCACTATTCTTGTTCTGAGTCTTTTCCGTGTTTATTTTCCTAGACTCCTCCTTAGCCAACGGTCTCATTTTTTAGAGGGGGGAGAATTTTTTTTGGAGGGGGGTGAATTTTTTTTTTTGGAGGGGTGGGGAGAATTTGTGATCCTTAGATCTCTAATCCAACGGTCACAAATCTGGATGATAGTTAGAAAGAAAACATCCGGATGATGTTTATCAATACCCATGTTATTATGCTGGCGTTAGCATGGAGGTCACTGTGGGCGCGTGTAATATAAGAGGGACGTTTCATTTAGATTTCAGTTTCTACTTTTTTTTCTGATTGTTTTGGTTCTTTCTCTCAAATACATGAATTACTTTTTGAACCATATATGAGCACTAATCTTAAAGCACAACGCGCTTGTAGCTCCATGTGCTTGTAGTCTCCCATTTTTGCAAACAGGATGGTGCATTCTAAACTCAAAAGCAGCATATTATTAAATTTCCGACTTCTCAAAGTTATTAATCAATCCAGAAGCTATAGAAAATATTACTTCAGTTAACAACTTAACAAGCTATAGTAGTTTCCTACAATTATTGTACCATCGATTTCATTTAAATTTCAACAATATTACTGCATTTCTACGCTATAATTGCTACGATTAACTAATTAATCTTGAATAAGAGGACTATTCTAGGATAACTATGGACTATCGGTACTGTTTCAGCACCTTGTTTGGTAGACCTTTTTTTTTTGGACATGCTTATTTGATAGACATGCATGACCACGTAGTTTATGTGCGCGTTCTAGGCATTTGTCAGGGCATTATATATTTCTATTAGTGATATGCCTTAGAGATAATTATGGAGATGATTATATCACTTCTATGTTTATGATTTTTCAAATAATATATTATTTTGTCATTTGAATAAATGTCTTCCATATTGATCAACAAGTATGTGATTTGTTCGTGGAACTCTTTAATCATATTTTGATGTTATTCTAAATTATCCTTGATCTTATATCATTATATGGGACAAATATGATTTACAGATCAGCACATGTACTGATTGATGATCATGTTTCACGGATTATAGATATGTGAAATCAAATCAATAATATGGACATATGTTAGAGAATATAATACTGGATTGACCCACCATGAGACACTGCAAGAATTATTATATTCTTAAGTGTCATCAGTTAGTCTCATTCATAGTATATGTAGGATCCTTAGACCTGAGATCGTCATTGTTTTCTACATGTATAATAGTTTACTTAGAGGTTACTAAACACTACTCCGTGACTGGGTGGTTATAAATGTAGCTTTCGGGTATAGTATAAAACACGCAGAAAAATATGAGCGATTAAGATGAATTTATCCCTCCTATATAATAGTAGAGATATTTCTGGGCCTCTCGATGTGATTGAATTAAGGAGGTGTATGGCCATGCAGAATGTGGTTGAGGAGTCAATCACAACTGAGTAATCCACTACAGATTCGAGTGAAGGATCGAACTATCATAGGATGACATGCTTTTTGCCTTGAGTTCAATCTGGTATCTGAGGCAAAGGGATTGGTACATAAGTACTATATAGATTCGTCTGATATGATCTTTATGTATGTTTAGGAGTTGTTATGTCCTGTTAGGAACCACTACCGACTTATGGATCGGAAAGAAGTTTTTGGCCCATGCCCAAATATATATGAACATACAGGGTCACATATTTAATGGGCTGGAATGGTAATAGTTCGGATGATAGTCTCCGAGAGGGATACGTTCTCTACTCGTATCGGAGAAGGATTCGATTGGAGGCCATATAAGGAGAGGTGCGGGGCCTAAGGGAGATATCCCGAAACACAGTCGTTGAAACCCCAGCCGCCACCTCTCATAACCTCTGCTATGTGCACTGGTGCTAGTACTTCGACACACGGTGTTTTATCTCTGGACGTGTGGATCTCGGTAGAGTGTTGTTGTGACTGCGGTATTGATCGGGGCGATCGTGAAGAGGACGGTTGGTCAGATGACGATCGACTACTACCACTACACTAACATGCTCTTCATTGAATCGGTTGCTTTAACTCTACTTTTATTGTACTGTGAGTCTAGTGGTAACTATCTATGATTTTTTACTCGTATAACTTCCTATTTACGTGGTAGAAAATTTTAATCTGTGTTAGCGTAGTCTATCTTTATTCCAAAGTTTCAGGTAGTGCACGCAGATAAGAGATTGGTTATTTCTCAGGGCATCATGCCTCTAGGTCTAGGTGTTTGGCGATGACCCTTAAAACTGTGCATAGTGTACAGTCTCTCTGGGATGTAGTACTTTAATTTCTCTCTTCTCCATTCAATAGAAATATGCAGGCTTCTGCATAGTCCGAGTGAGGTAGGAGTGTAGGAACTTAGCAAACACCTAAGAAGATAAAAGTATACCTAGACAAATCAATGATTCCTTTTCTATTCCTCAGATTCCAAGCTTACTGATTTTGATTGAGCTAGCAAATTCCTTGCAAATATCAGCAGGAATATACTCATAATCTAGAGGTGGCAGCTCCTGCGCGAAGTTCAGAAACAAGCTCCAACAAATGAGAAATATTGCCTTATTCATTGACCAAGCATGAGCGCAAACCAAGTCATAAGATGCATATGTACCGGCCAACACGTAGATCAATTCGAAAGGTACTTAGATCAATTCCAAACGTACTTGGTTGTTTGGACAAGAGTGAGTAATTGGATTCATGTCCTCTGATATTTTCTTGGTACTACTATATGACATATATGCAACAATACGGAGCCAGCTTCAAATTTATCGGGACGGGCCAACTTGTTAAAAAATCGAAAGACATCATACCAAGTTCTTTTACAGAGTTCACCCAAAAATTGGTTAAAAATTAAAAACAGCACTCCGTTTCCCCTATATTCTTGAAACAACCGCAAGAGACATTGGTAAATTGATCACAAACAGAAGGCAGGAGTTCTGCCGATCCATTAAAGAAAGAACCACTGTTCACAAACAGAACAACAGACAGGAGCGGGCCCTTGTAAAGCAAAATACAACGGGAATTGATAATCATCATCCGGATGTTTTCTTTCTAATTATCATCTAGATTTGTGATCGTTGGATATTCTCCCCACCCCTCCAAAAAAAAATTCACCCCCCTCCAAAAAAAAATTCTTCCCCCTCTAAAAAAAAGAGACCGTTGGATCTCTAATCCAACGGGTCCGAAATTTGGATGATTATTGGGAAGAAAACATTCGGATGATACTTATACACACCCACATAACATATCAAGAAACGCCAATATTTTTTCCTCTCTCTGCTTCCTAACAAGTTAGCATGGCAAGGATCAAGAAGAAGAAGGCCGCCATAATATGCTGCTGCGCGCTGCTCGCCGTTGTCCTCCTGCTCGGTGTCGCCCTCGTCACGCTCTACCTCACCGTGCTCCGCCCAGGCCGCCGCGGGTGGTGGCGACGGTGGTCGACACGCCGCTCAACGCCTTCAACGTCCTCCCGCCGGATCTCAACCTCTCCCTGGCCGTTGAGGTCACCATGCACAACCCGAACCACGCGCCGTTCCGGTACGGCGAGGTGGTCACGGTGGTGACGTACCACGACACGACGGTGGGGCGGTCTGCGGTGCCGGCGGGGAAGATCCGGGCGCGGTCGACGAGGACGGTCGGGGTGCAGGTGGACGCGACTAAAGTCATCCTGAACAAGCTATACGTGGCCGACGTGGTCACCGGCGCGCTGCCGTTCGAGGCCGCGACGGCGGTGGCCGGGAAGACCGGGCGGTCCGGCCGTTCAAGGTGAGGGCGGCCGCCGAGGCGGCGTGCAGCGTCGTCTTGTACCGTTCAAGGGGGAGAGCAGCTCGCACTGCACCTCCACGGTTCATGTCACCTGATGCCATCTGGGTGTTCTACATGTGGATTCTGTTCGTGATACGGACGGACAAACCGTTGGAAGACCGGCAAATTCGTTTCTTTCTTTTGGGAGGCAGGCAAATGGACGGTACTATGAATTCAGTTTAGCTAAGAATTTTGGGTTGGGTAAGCAAAAGTTATTCTTGTTAGCTCATGACATCTTTTAAATAAATAAATAGAATAACTTCTCCACTGTCATTTTAAAACGGCTTATTGATTTTCGATTCATTCATACAATGGCTTATTGATTTTCGATTCATTCATACAAACACTCACACTCATGTTGTGCCAAAAGACAGCCAAAAAGAGCACGACCATAGTTTTGATTCTCTACAACTCGTTATAGACCTTGTGGTACCATCGAGAACGCTACAAGCAGTTCCTCGATAAAATTTCATATCTTGGTAACAGGAGTTAGAAACAGATATTTTAATGAAATGACGCGCAAAACTTGAAAAAACCGTAGCTTGGTACCATGACTTCAAGATCTGGACGACATCAAGAAAACTTGAATAAAAGCAAAAGATGTATATTCTGCTTTCTAGAGCTGAATTGGACATGACAGCAGAACAGTACAGATTAAGCAGCACAGCAGATGATACTGCGAAATTAGCACTGGGTGCAGTTACAACTTACAAGGATTCCAATTAAGTCACTTAGCAAAACAGTGAGGTCCCCAGTTATATCATGCCCCAACTTTTCCGTGTCAACGCCCCACCACCCTCTTTCATATATTAAGAATCGCTACCCTGGTATAACAAAATATTGACTAACTAGTGCAACCGCTAATCTTTAGGCTGCTTCTGAAGATCTTCCTTTATTGTTCAAATGTTCTTTCCTAGCTCAACCTTCTTGACCAGCCGTAAAGTGTTGTGAAAGATGGAATCCAGTATTCCAGCAACCTAGAATTTAGAGGTTACGTTTCATTAGCCATGTATACTTGATGGATTCAGAAATCTGAGAATATAAACAAGGACATGTTCCCACCGTGAAAACACCACCAATAATAGCGCAGACATTTGTGATGAAATGGGAGAAGGATCTTGGAACTTCAGTCACCAAGACCTGATGATAAATGAGAATCAGCTGATGGATTGCACTTGTTAAGGAACCAAGCAAATAAATAAATAAAATAAAACCAAGATGTCAACCTGCATGGGAGATGGCTCAAAATGGAATTTCACAACAGGAACGTAGAAGCTGTGCACCAAGGTGCTGTGCGTTGTGTATTCATATTCTTCAAGCAGTTGCAGTTCCTTCAAGGATTTCCGTGTAACCAGCTCGGTCTTTACGATTTGTAGGTAATGCTCAATCTAAGAATGACATAATTGAAAAAAAGGATGTGTTATTCAGTAAGAAACTAAAAGTGTTGGTGCTGGACAAAAGCTTTGATGCATTGTCCTAAACATCTTAATAAGAAAATAAGCAAAATTTAGGACTTACAGTAACATTGGCATTAACATCACCATGCTTAACAATGTAAGACTGACCAGCTAATCTATCATGATGTCCGCCAAGATAGGGAGTTAGCCTTTTCAGTTCGTTAAGCATCTTGTATGAGAGCTTTTTGCCAAAAGAGAACTGTGTCACGAAGTGGGAAACATTTATCTGGGATGGATCAAACGAGTGTGAACCAGATCGAGCCGATATTACAACATTCCCTGGAACCTGATAAAGAGGAACTAGTAATCAATGCACAGAAAGGAATACTTTCTCCATGCTGCAACTATTACCACAGAAGCTAGCTATATGCAAGTTAGGTCAGAAGTTCATTAACCTTTTTGACCCGCACAAAACCTTCTATTCTGCATCCACTGGTCAACGGAGCCGGACGCTTTGCAGGATCAACAGTCTTATTGGATTTGTCATCCAAAGCAAACATATGGTTCTCTTTTGGAATATTTGCAACATAAGTTTCCATTGCCTGAGGTTCAAAACATATATCAGGAATTCAATCCAGAACAATTCGAGGAGCCCATGAAACAACACATAACACAGATTAACAAACAATGAATATTTAACCTTTAGTTCTCCTTAGAAAAAAAGGAGAAAAGGTCATTACCTTTTTCTTAGGTAAGCTAAAATTTAGGATATATATCATAGTAAAGATAAATCATGTAATGTATCAAGAAAAATAATTGGAAACTAGGTGATTCACACACAACATACCGCCACTAAACTTTCAGTGTCACGTTCCCCATAGTATGATTCGTGATCATGGTGACCCTGATTCTCCCTGTACATAATCAATTTGGTAGTTTATGGAACTTGGGAAAAAATAAATACAAGCACTGCGCAAATAAAGGTTTAAAGTCTCAGTAGAACAACCATGTAGCAAATTAAACCCAGAAGATATCTCAAAGAGAATGAAAGGTTTACTGTGCTTACTTAATGTCACTCCCTTTACGGAAAATGCGAATTGACGGATAACCTTGTATATGGTGCCTGCATTTAATGAACTGAAGTGATGAAAAGAATGATATATTTGTATATTAACTCAATGAACAAGCATAAGAAGGGGGTCACATATAATTAGGCGAAATTCCTGCATACCAACAAAATCACAAAAAAGGTACAATTCAAACATACAAATGCCAAGATGTTAAACTAGGGGCAAAAACAACTTCAGGATTTTCTTGTGGTTCAGACTTCAGACTCAATATGCATAACCTGAAATGTATAATGCACGTCTCTAGCAGGGGCACCATTACAGAAAACCCAAGGCCATCAGATGCAGAAGAGCTTACTTTTTTGTACAGAGACGATATGTATACAATTCAGGCACCATTTATTCAATATGCAACAAAGAAAAAAAAATGCTTTCAACTCATTCTCAATGCAAATAGTTCCAGAAGGCATAAGCACCCACAAAACCAGGATGCAAGGGCACAAACAAGGATCAAAAAACCGTTACCGGGGCGAATCCCAACCGCCGGGCGGTACCGGTAACCGGCTGGTTACCGCCCGGTAACCGGTAATCTCGGTATAAAACCGGATGAAATTTAGCAAACGTTTTTTTTGTCGGGGCGGGAGGCGGCCGGTAACCGGTGGTCCGGTTACCGGTTTTACCGGTGAGAAAACCGGAAAAACCGGTGGAATGAGTTCTTGCTGCTGCTCCCTGCTGCTCCTGATGCTTTCTTGCTGCTCTAGAGTAGTGTTCCGGATTACTAGACACACAATAACACAATGCACATGCAGCCAGCTACCTTTTCTCCCCCCCCCCCTCACATGCAGAAAACAAAATACTTCACATGCAAATGACAAAAAGTGTACCTCATCATGTTTGAATGGGCTCCACATGTCCCTAACTGGTTGCTGAAGCATCCAATGAAAACTGGAACCATTTTCAACAGCTACACTTTCAAATTTTTCAAATTTTACTACCGGCCGGTTTTTTCTTCCCGCTCTCCGCCGGGATTTCCGGTTACCGGCGGTTACCGGCCGGTAACCGCCGGTAATCCGAACACTGGGCACAAACACTAGTAACACATGAAAGATTGTGGCATCATAATATCACTTTGTTAGGAATTTCACAACTAATTAATCAATTTCCGATGGTACATAATGAACAAGGATTTATGGATTCCATATTGCAGCATACACATGTAAAGTGTGTTGGTTTCGAATTTAATTATCAATGAGTACAGACAGACCTCCTACACAAGTCAACTTCGTCAGTGCAGTCAACCTTGCCAAGAAGGATTCTGCCATCCATTTCAGGATCATATCTGCATTTGACAAAAACCAGGAGGATGGCATTTAACACTTGACAGTGTAAGACCACGAAACACCAAGCCTTATTAGGGGCAAATAAAGGAAATAACATATACCTCTCCCTTATTATTTTCGCAGTCTTCTCCCATGAAGGTTTCTGAAGGAAAATTAAATGATTAGACAAATTTCCAGATATTACTTCAACAGAACGGAATTGCAAATATACTTCACATGGAATAAGAAAATGTTAAATTTGATCACATCAAAAACACTGAACAAACTTTCAAGACAAAGGCATCTGCGGTTCTGTACAGTAATCAGATGACTTGCACATTATCATACCATAATCAACTAGCCATTGCCTCACAAATATAGTAACATAAGTAATGAAAATCACTAAATGCAAGGAAACATGAGGAGATAAATTCTAACCAATCGATTGCTCCAGTAACACCAGGGGGCATAAAAGTTGACAACCAAAACAGGATACCTGAAGAGAGAATAAAATCCATGATAAGTATCAACTGAAACATTATAGGGCTTCCACAAAGAATTACATGAGGGATGAAATACTGAAAAAAAAACTTAAGGACAAATATCTGAGACAGGCAAGAGTAAAGATGCTTGCGATAGAGAACCTGGCCAAAGTAACTGGAGCTAACAAGTATAGATATCTCCATGAATGTCAAGCAGAAAGATGATGATGAATAAAATACCATGAATAATTGATTGACTACTGATATGATTTTGCTATGAAAAATGACTGGATCTTTGAAGTCCGACCGTGTAGGTTGATATTGAAATAGATAATTGAAAACTTACTGGTGTGAATAGCTATCAAAATTGCGAGACGACAAGGCGACTGAACCATCACCATGGTACTCTTCAACATCATCCCCATGTTTGTTGACAGTGGGTATAGGTCCTGAGTGGAACTCAGAACCGGTAGGTACTAAATTCCGATCAATTGAAAACTTGCGAACAGTTTTCGTTATGTTCAATCTGTTCTGCATATGTTTTGAACAGAAAATTAAGTTAAAGCCAACATTTAAAAAAAAAGGTGCATGCTCTAGAAAGCAAGATAAAAAGCAGGAAATGCTTACAGATGTAGCAAATTAGTTATCTCACGTTTCCACTATTTTGACATAAAATCAACTTAGCAAAAAGTGGTTATCTGACCTATTTCATATTTTTACAGTTAGTGTACAAAATATGCATAGCTTACACCTAAGTCTTGTATAATGATTTTCAGCATGCAAGTTAACAAATATGAGTACTTCCAACCAGGGTTTAAAATCCCGGCGGTTACCGGCCGGTAACCGCCGGTTACCGTTTTTACCAGTGGAGACCGGTAACCGAAAAAACCGTCCGGTATCAATTCTTGATTTTAGAATTTTGGCCAGTTTTTCCAGTTACTAGTTTCAAAATATCCCAAAATTCAAGTTTTGATTTTTAAATTGTGACCTTTTTTTGCTAGTTTTTCTGGTAACCGACAGGTAACCAGTCGGTTACCGTTACCGGCCGCCGGCCGGGATTTCTTTCGGTTCCGTGTTTTGGAACCTTGCTTCCAACACCATTTTTTTATAGAAACCATAAAATGTCTTTCATGTTTCCCCTTCCTTCTAGGTTCTTCAAAGAAAACAGAAAGATGTATATTCCATGTTGTCATATTCTAGAAGCTAGTCAGAAAAATAAAGCACAGGAGGCAAGAGATAGAATCAGAAAAATAAGCGCAGGAGGCAGAGATAGAATCATACTGTTCCCAACACATCACTGATGTCAACTGATGCAAATTCACATGAAAGTGCAGGAAAGCTGTAAAATGCAAAGCCAGTTAGTGAACATTTAGGGGAACAACAATAAAATTTTGCAGCCTAGCTCCACTGAAGTCATCCAATCAAAAACCAAAAACACCATTCCAAGGTCCAGACAGCCAGCTAGACTAACATAGATACCCTACCGTAAGTCATGCCATACAAACAAACGAGCAGTGCACTGCCTAGTGCTTGCAATTGTCCTGGAAACTCAGTGCGCCAGTTTCAACAATGGCTTCAGGAGCATATAGAAAACACTAGCGAAAAGCCAGGTGAAAGGATACCGTAAACATTGTTCTATGAACACTCTAGGAAGGGTTGCATTTGGAACACTGGCTGATTGTAAAAGAGTATTAATCTAAATACACATCTCATGCTTCTTTTTTGACACAATCCACAAAAGAGTGCAAACACTTCGACAAACATGCACTGGTCTCTTGTGCTCACATATATACCGTATGCCTTAACAAAATAAAAAGTATAATCGCAATAGCAAGTCGTTAATACCAGCATAGCAGAGGGAAATTACAAAAATCACCAATTGAAGTGTAAACCATAATAGAAAGGACAAAAGGTAGCAGTATTATTGATGCAACCATAAAGGCTCATATAAACTCTGAACTAAGTCATGCTTGGGACATGCTATAGAATTTACCTTATGTTAAAATCAATCCGTAAGAACTCGCCGTCTGAACTCCTATCAACAATTACAGACGTGGTAGTGTTAACTGCTAAGTAATTACTCAACTCCTGCAATAACAATTCAACAGCTTCTTAGTCGAAACTAACCTTTAAAATATTGTGTAGTTCAATCTAAACTTTACAGATCTTAAACAAGAAATCAGTAACATATTGCTGACAAATACAGCACATTGCAATACTTAACCAATGGCAACCGAAGTGATGCATTGGTTCCAGAGTAACTAGAATATTTGGCCACATGGTGTGACCAAACTATCACTTTCTATGTTTGATGAATCACAATTGACAATCCCCTCAACCAAAATTTAACCAAATTAGCTTCAAGTTCAGGTGCCATCATGTTGATACTCTAATAGTCAAGTACAAAAAGTTTATTTGGAAGGGGTCTATTTTGAAACATTGAACAAAATGAGGAATGTAAATTAATGTGGCGTTAGCAGTTAACTGTTCTGCAGCAAGCCAAATGGTAGCAAACAAATTATCTGCATAAACAAAGAAGAGGTGTCCTGTCATTTTTGTAAGGCTCTTTCCCCAAGTTCAGTTTACAATCACCAAATGGAAGTATGGGACATGAAAACTGTCCAATCACTTTTGTTTTTGTGCTACAGAACCTGAAACCAAGTAAGATAGTGGAATCTGACAAGAACTACCGTAATTAACAATAGAGCAGAAATTGACAAATACAGACCATTCCAAACAAGAACACCATAGCTAGTGCTGCTACAATGGATAATCCAGCGCCAGATAGTGATGCCTCCGTTAAATCCCTAGGAATTTTCCTGCAAACACAAAAACTCGTCAATACTTGACAACTTCAGTAGAAACTAAAATATAGCACTGGACAATGACCACACTACCGCTTGCAGTGACAGCACCATAGTTATACCGCGCTATTTCGAAATTTCAGTATACCACATCCCAATATACATCACCTAATCCCCTACCAACCTAGAGACGGACTTAAGGAAATCATCGCTGCCGAGTATCCGCGCCAAACCGCAACAACTCGCTGAAACAAACACGCCGCTATCCAGAATTCACTCGATCCGCCCGCTAAAAAGAAATGTAACGAAACCTACGTGCCGCATTCATCTAATCCCGCCCTGAATCGCGTCGAGCCAACCCCGTCTAGGATAATTCCGAGCAAGGGCTGGCCCTGTTCCTGCACGAACAAACCCACGGAACAGCGTCCAACAGAAAAAAAAAAAGGTATCGACAAATGGAGGGAGGGATGGTCGGATCATTGGGGAGATCGGGAGGGACGCGGACGGGACCTGTAGAAGTCGACGGACTTGAGCTTGCTCGAGGAGATCATGGCTGCCGCCGACGGTGTCGCCGCGCGAGGGGGATCGGGGTTCGGATCTGCGGTGCGGGGAGATCTGGAGCCTGGAGTAGAGGAGAGGAGAGGGGAAGGAGAGGTGAGATTTCTGTGGGGGTTCTTCACTAGTTGTTCTCTTCGTCGTCTTGAGGTGTATTCGCGGATCTCACCGCCCTCGTCTCGTCTCCCACCTCCCGAGTTTTTGTACCGCTGCTTTGACTGTTGATTGCCTCAGTCCCCTGCTCTCCGAGGTGTCAATTTCCCCCGGCCCCTCCCGAGAGTTACCCGGTAAGAATTATATTTATATAAATATACACACACATATATAATAAATTATAATTTTTTAATATAAAAAATTGTATTCATTTCTTATATATTTAAAATAAAACTTGAATTTATATGTTAAAATATGTATTTTGAAGCTATATTTTTTAAATATATATTATCATAAATTAATAGATAAAATTATATTATTTTAAAAAAATGTATTTTTTTAGGGATCAGGAATGGGAGACAATCTTCTCTTAGTTAGCCTAACAAGATCGAGCTAGCGGGGATCGAGGCAAGACTGCGGGGGCCTCCTCTGGGACCCTCGCCCTGTTGCCACCCCTATGGCCCTATCTCCTCCCCTTCCGTGCTAGCTAAGATGTCTATTTTATTTTTTTTATTTTATCAATTTTCCTTTTCTGTTCTTGAAAAATGCTATCACATGCTAACTGAAAAATTAATTCACGCCTCATATGCAACGCGGAGATTCCGTAGGAATTTCCAACAGAGAAAGCATTTATCGTGCGAGAATGTGAGATTTCTTATGAAAGCCATATGTTTTTTAATCTAGAAAACATAGCATTATATTATGATATGTAATTTTATGCATGTCTTCTTTTTAAAAGTGCATGTCCAGAACACTAGCACTCTAATTAATATTATGGTAGATTATAATAATCTTGTTTTCGATAATTATTTTTAACTTTTTTGTGTGTGTTTGGTTAGCATTTTTTGTAAACCAAGCTGCAAACGAAGGTAGTATTATATTCCAAATAACCTTTTTTTTATAACAGAGAGCATTCCAAATAACATAATAAAATGAGTGAAAATTTGAGGGGGAAAACAACTATCAGATAACATAATTTGTGTAGCTTTAATACGCACCCAAACAAGGTAGACTAGATGTACTACCAAGCAGCAGTCTCTCGTATTGCATCCAGTCCTGCCCCAAATGGGTAGCACAGCATGGCCTGATATGAGCCCGATTCGTTATAGGCCCATTAGGCACAGTCTATTTAGCCCATCAGTCTAAAAGGGTCATGTCGTGTCAGGCCGCCGTGCCTGGGTGAGCCGAGGCGGCGGCCCAGAGAGGGGTTTGTGCTATGTCGGGTCGGCATGCGTCTGTTTAGCCCGATGTGTCAGTAGACATGGCTAGTTCGTTCGACCTAGCTGGCCCGTTTGGTCCAAAAAAATTTCAAAAAGATGTACTAGTTCAAAAAAATATGTAGAATTTGAAAAGGACACAATAAATCATAGAAATTATAGAAAAAATATAATAAATTGTAAAAATATAATAATGAGCTTTGTTAATGTTAAAATTATTGCCTCGTTAAAAACTTTGCCAAGTAAAAACTCAATTTGAGAAAACCTTGGCAAAGAAAAAAGAGTACAGTCTGTAGCTCAGCATTACAATAAAAAATCAGAGAAAAAATACAATGTATACAATGATGCTCTAAGAATCGTCATCGTCTTAACTGCCTTCACCGCCTCTAGATAGATATTGTTGAACGTGTGTTCCAACACTGTATCCACCACGCAGTGTTGAACCCGCGTATCAGCTTATTCTTAGTCTTTTCGCTATGAGAAATACTTCCACCATCTCACTCATGAGCCTTATTCTTCTCTCATCTAATATTCTTTTAGAAAGACTGAAAGCAGACTCGGAAGAAACCGTCGAGACAAGAATGGTTAACACATCCCGTGCTATATATGGATAGCACCAGATATGTTAGTTTGTGCTCGCACCATTAGTCCAAAATGTTGAAGTTCTCTATATAGTGAGGCATAGGATCGCTGTCCAGAAAGACTGATAGTTTCTCATGTGGCCCTGGTATGAATTGCTGCAGCACTTGACAATATAGAGCTTGACCTTTCAGAGAATCCTAGTGCATCAAAGATTTTGCCCCATATACTTTGTCTTTTTACCTCTGGTAGGTGCCGGTGGAGGTCATTGTAAACGAACTCCCTAAAACTTATGCTCGTACTTCTAATAAACTTTAGACAATTGTGAATAAATAGCTGTAAAATAGTTAAAATAATCTATCCCTATAGCCTCACTTATAATTGAAAAACATTTGTTAATCCTGCAATTTTAGCTCTTGGATCTAGAATAAATGCAATTGCGTATAAGTACAAAATCTCATTCCAATATTTTAAATATTTAGTTTTCATAACGCACACAACCTCTCATAACATTGGGTCATTTTCATTGGCTTTCAAGTGAACGGCAATCGCAAGAATATGATGCACACTTACAGGAGATATTGGATAGTACACTTCAGATAAAGCAACAGTGGATTCATAAAAGAGTTTCAGAAATGCCTGTAGCTTCTCAGCAACATACCAGTGCTGCTCAGTCAACAACATACCAATTTTTTTTTGTAAAACCAAAATCTTCCATGTAATTTTTTTTGTAAGACCAAAATCTTTCACGGTTTTGATAACACATTCTGCTATATTCTCACACGTATGCGTTACATCAATTAGTTTGAAACCTATGGTTCTCTTTTCTAATACCCAATCATCATTTATATAATGAGCGACTACACTAAGATAATCCTCCCTAAACCGACCACTTCATATGTTCAATGTTAAGGCCACAAAAAATGTACAAGTTCCAAAGAGTTCTTTAATTTTTATCATGACTATTATTGTAGTATTTAATTAAATCTCTAGTCGTTTTCTGTCTAGAAACGTGAGTAAATATAGGGTTATAAGCAGTTATAATGTACTTTTCGAACGCATCTGATATATCAAAGTTTAAAGAAAGATCTTATAAAGTAATTAAATGGGCTAAAGATTCTCGAGCTAAATCGGGATTATAATCTCAAATACATATTGTATCATTGGGTTGTACTGCAGCTGTGTCTGTCTCATGGCTATACCTTGTTTTTCTTTACATCTTTGGGTATGCCTGTGCAAGTGCCTAGTTCCACCTAAAAACTTTGCAGACAATTCACGATGACACATTTTGCAAATAGCAACTCTTACCTGATCTTCAGACGTGTCTCGCTTCATTACATTATCGAAATCTGACTACACATCCGACATGTTGGGTCTGGACCTCTTTGCTCCGGTGCTTGCTGACGTCGAGGCACTAATAGAGCTCGACAATGGTACAACTAGGGTCTGCTCTGCCATTTGAGGTGGAGGCGAAGATGAAGATGTTTCATTCTCGAAGGATGAAAGTTCTTCTGGATCAATTCCGTATTCGCTCGCAAGAAAATTATCAAAATAATCCATAGAGAAACGTGAAAATTTGCAAAACACAAATAGAAAATTACACTATTACCTATTTTATATTAGAGTAAAGAAAAATAAGAAGAATATAAGTATATGAAAATTAGTATTGTTACCTCTTTTCTTGACTGTAGGATGGATTTTGAATTTTCAGATTTTTGGCAAAATTATTTTGAATTTACCAAATTATTACATAGTCTTTCAAAATTTTCATAAGAGAATTCGGAGAAGAGATTGCTGGCGAGAGTGTAGCTGAATGAGGGGGTATGCTCCCTATTTATAGAAAAAATTTGAGTTTTTTTCATATTTTTAAACTCACAAACAACTACAAAATAGCTATAAATTTTAAAAAATGACAATTACTCGTGCCCACTTTGTCATGCCCAGGCCAACGTACCTAACATCACATTTCTATACCAAATAGACTGTGCCCACTGGGTTACGCATGCCTACAAGCCAAGAGTGTTGAACGGACCACCGTGTTGCACAAGGCATGTTGTGCTGAGCTGTGCCCGGCCCAACATTGTGTGTGCCATGCCGACACACTTGGCCAGGGCGGTGGCCCAGACATAGCCCGACTCACCTCGTGTTATGTTGTGGGCCATGCTTAAAGTAACAGGCTGTGGCCCAGACTCACTAGGCACGACCTATTTGAACATCACTAATTGCATCTATCTATTTGTGATTATAATAATCGGCAAGGCATGCATCACTTTCATAAAACACATCATTCCAGATGTCGATGTATTTAGCTACGGATTATATTGGAGAACAGGAGAAGTTATAACTATGAGCGGGAAATGTTCAACTCTTCTTTTAGATGGGTTAGTTCAACTCTCTATCTTTCAAGTTGAAATTACGATTCTTAAGCAAAATTGCTCAAGCCATTAGTTTCAGGGGGGAAAACTGTCCTCGCAAAAAAAAAAAAATTGCTCAAGCCCATCCATGGCCTGGGCTCCAGGTGGGCCAGCCCGGCCTCAAGTTAGAGTTTCCTCCTGTTCGGGCCTAACATAGGCCTACTTCTTAATAGACCTGTTATAGTTTGGGCCTTGGCCGTCAGCTCTGTTAATGTTTGTGAATCTTGTTTCTTCCTCTCGTTTTTGCAGGCTGAGCTCTAGCTAGGCTTCACTGAAACTGTGTTATTGCGAGCTTTTGGATTTACTTTCTCCTGCCGGACAAATCATACCAACAACTGCTCAAGCAGAAATTAACAGAGGAATAAAGGTGTTATATTTTGTGCGCTTGCTCTGCGTAAGAATACATGCAGTAATCTAAATTCATAAATCAAATAAGCATTAGTACACTAAAAAACCTTAGAAGTTCGATGTATGTCGCTCTGGCTTAAATTCCAACGGCACCGTCGTATCAATCAAGCATAGACTATTTACAGCATTCCGACAGCATTTTAGTGGCTTGCATGCGTTAGTCGTGCTTGTCCCAACTGGTTTTCTAATAATATTATAGGGCAGATTTGGAGGTGCTAATCATGCATATTAGAGCTCCTGAAAAAGCTAATGATCTGACCATCTGATTCTTAATTCTTTCTACAATCCCAAATCCTATGTAATCTAATTCTTGAATTTCGTAGTTGTGGGCAGCTCTTGTACCTGCCCTGCTTGGATTCCAATCAGAGTGCATACCATTAATCTAACAAATCATCAATTCTTGAATTGGATCATACATGACAAAGAATTGGATTGCAATCTTGTCAAAAGATACTGGGACAAATTAAAACTAGTTCCTCCCAGCATACCGCTCTATCTTGATTATGGAACGAAATGATGTCAATTTTTTTTTCTGAAACCATTCTTTTTTGCAACTTATGTTAACTACTCAGACCTGCATTTTGCATTGCAACTGACAGGACTTCTGTTGCAGTCCTGCAGAATATTACATTGTTGTGTGCCCAATATTGACAGATTTATGAAGTGCATTTTGCCATCAATCGTTTGAGCACCTACCAACGGCAACAGAATGGAAAAGAACAACATATATAATACAGATGTTTGTATATGCCCTCAACTTGCAAGTTGCAACTGCAGACATGCATTCCTAGAATCTAGATAGAACATAGAACTCCAACCCTCTAATTTTTTCGCCAAGTGAACATGAGAGACGCTGAACGTATCAGGTGTGAGGTTACCTTTCTACAGTGATAACTTATGAATCCAAATCTGAACCATATCCGATCAGTGTGTGCGAACGCATCATTTACTTACAGGATCCAACGAACGCAGTGTTAGAATTGGGCCTATGAGATAAAGGCCATTTTTTTTCTAAATTTCAAACGGTTTAGTCCCAAATTGCTTGAACAAGTAGGAAGAGAGCAAGAAATAAGATAGAGTCCTCGTACCACATAAAACATGTGACATATAGCATGAGGTGGCATGATGCGCGTATTCATGTATTTTTGTGAGAAAATTGAGTGATGCAGTCTCGCGTGAACCAAGTCCACCTATTTTGCTAAATCGTGCTTTTCTATTTCTCTTTAACTGGTCAGGAGACTGTTTAACTGCCAGCTTAATAGTGTTGGTTTTTGGAAAGTAATTTGCACATCTATAAAAAAAACCAAGAGACGTCACTGAATTCCTCCATTTCTTGTCACATCGTCCTCTTTTTCTTTGGTGAATTTGTGTTGGATCTGTTGAACCATTGAAATTCGTCAGCCTTTCTTCTCAGTGTGCATTGGGAAGAAGGGAGAGCGGCTATCTTTGAGCAATTATCGCAGATAGAACCTACACGGGGCTGTAATAAGATTTCTAGACAGCGCAACATGCATGATCGCTCGTCTTCTTCATCGACCACTTCCGCGATTGCACACTTCCGCGCTGCTTCTTTTTCTTCATCAAGTCCACTGTAAGTCATTTCTGTAACCGATCAACTATGGTATAATTCTGTTCTTACGTATATTTGAAATACAATATGATTTGTCTGTTCCTGTTAGTTATAAACTTTGTATTAATACCATTTGTAATACATAGCTCCTGTTGATATTTGAAATTAAAATATTACGCACGTTTGTAACACACAGTTCCTCTCATGCAAACAGTGTATCTTTATATGATCATGACTTCACAAATTGTCACCTGGTTGGTTCTTCAGTGAACACGATCCAGTGTTGCTCAAGAAAGAGAGCAATCCAACAGGCCAACTGTACTAACTTCCTGTATGGAAAAGAGAAAAAAAGAACCAAAAATGAAAAGGAAACAAGCTAAGGGGGGCATGTTAGCTACATATATATGTTCTTGCAATTAGGGCCTGGTAGGTGAGGCATCCATCATTCATACGGAACTTCTCGCAGTGCAGCAGACTGTTGCTCATTCTACGGAATGGCTTGACTGATCCATGGGCCAGGTGAGATGAGATGACACCAAGAATCAATGTCTGACAAACAGTCTGACAGGATAGTGTAATGTGATGAAAAAACACACCGGCCTACTGGAATTTGTACTTTGCATACTGAAAGTTTTTTCTAGGGCATGATTAACAACCTAAAAACTAAACATGAAATAGCCAGTTTTGATTTTTTTTAGGAACTACTATTATCCGCATCTTCGAGGATTGGCACCATATCCTCGCTTAAAATTGGCCATGCACGCAGCGCGCTCTGAGCCACACATGTTGTGTTGTATGTGAGGATTAAGGTGCGTGTCGTTTCTTAACCACGGTTGAAGAATATTCTATAAACCATGCATACACGGATGCAAACGGAGATCAATGCCTCTAGGCTGGTTGGACTACTATGAAAAAGCGATTGTACCGGTCGAGCGGTCTGACCGTGATCAATCGTACCGTAGGCCTGGGGGCGATTTGATCGCACCCCTGATCTCAGAACTGAAAATCAGTTCGAGTCAAAACTAAAAAGGGTGCAACCTCTAAAATATATCTTCAAATGATATGAGACTTTGTACATACTTTGCTGAGGATCTCATAAACATAATCTATCCAAAGATCGCATGGATCTGATTAAAGTGCTAACATTTCCTCAAGACAAGCAAGATTGCATCAAAATCGGGCAAAACTTAAGAACTTTAGATATGACTTGCTTGTGGTTTAAAGATGGTCAAAATAGCTCTAGATGAGTTCCCACATGTTATAGCAAACAAGATCATCTAAATATTCGAGGCCAATACCCCAGGAACAAAATATCACTAGAAGAGCTCCAAATCGAACCAAACCGAGCAACCTTGAACCAAACCGAGCAACCTTAACGATCATGCTATAGTTGACCCCTAGATGGATAGAATATGATTCTCATGAGGCATCACTATCATTTACACATCCCTGAAACCCATCGGATCACAAAGGGGAGAGAAGAGGAAAAAAACCAACAAGAACAAGAGCAAATAAACCACGACAAGAACATTTCATGTAGGATGGACAAGATTGATCTATTGCAGCGTGTAGATGAAGGTTTAACAACCACTCCACCATGGAGGACATAGCTCTCTCTCCCAAGAGCACTCACCAAAAAACTTCCTTTCCAAGGAAGCCTCTCTCTCAAATCCTAAAGAATGGATTGTCGGTTAGCCTTTCTCTTTTCTTTCTTATTTATGCCTCCAACTCATCCCACTCATATAAGAAACTTATAAGAAAGATGTTAGTTCCATATCAACTACTAGGATGTGGAGTTTGACAAGTCACACACCTCTCAAACACTTACCAAGCTCTTATAAGTTCTTATCAATGCAAAATAGGTGGTGCAACCGGTGGCTGATTCGTGATAACTTGACTCAAGTGATGAGTATAGCGATTGCCGATACATCGAGACCTGTAATGGTTAGAAGTCGGTGTAACTTAGAAGGCTCTAGATATGTAGTAATGGAGAACAATTAGTTAATTTCAAAAATTATATAGAATTGAATTATAGTTCGTATCTAGCAATTAGCCTATGTTGCTGATCAACCAAAGGTGGAAGAAGGCTAAAACAAGTGTATAACAATGTATAGGAGTGGTAGACACAAGATAAGTCAATAGAATGTAATGTGGAATTGAAAGGTACAAGGATTGACCTAATATGAAAATTGAAGATTTCTGTCCACTGGACAATACATCGGTATTTTGGCTGTAACTTTTTGTCAGATGCTTTTTTTTTCAATGGTTCATTTTTCTTTGTTTCCTTATGAATCTTTATACAATTTTTCTTTTGGGACCATGTTCCGAATACCAACCAAAAAATTCACACAAAAATCACAAATACTAACTATTGCAGATTCAAACCAGAAATTTGAGTCAAATTTCACCACATATATCTCTTAACTTCCTTGATGGAATAATGTGAAATTTTATGGGCAGGTGGACAATGAATTTATGAATCTAATGGCGGTGGTTTCACTCAAAAGGGATTACAGAATCAAAAGTTATATTATTTTTTGTGGCAGCGGCAAAAAGGGAGTCTTCTGGCCGAAAATTGGAAATTAGGGTTTGGGTGTTCTAGATGGATTTTGACATGGAGATTTTTTTTGGATTTTTTAGGAGCAAAGATATGATTAGCAACTAGACAATTCTAAGATGGACACAAATTTAATTTAGCAAACTAAAACTAACAGGTTAAAAGGCAGAAACGGGGTTTGGACAACGGAAATTGACTCTTTTTGTAGGATAATTTTTGTGTTATAGGTAGGAAAAAAACAAATCTAAAACTAAAATCTCACCGGGCAATCTGTGCTCTAATACCACTTGATATAGGATTGGTCCTGATTTGCTGATGGATGATAATTCGATTGGTAAAGAATGGCATTGATGATGAGGCTACTTGACCGAAACACGATCAAGTCGTCCAACAATCGCTATACTACACTCTTGTCCTTATCAACCTAGCCAAAAACGACGGTTAACCTGATCACGAAGATTAATTCCTGCATTCAATCGAAAAACAAGCAAGAATTCAAGTAAAGAGCAATATAAAATTGCTAGTTATAAAAGTTACACAAGGATAGTTGAGGTTCTGTAACACGAATTTGTTGGTCTAATCAACATAAGAGACAATGTGGAGTTTGCACAAGGGGCTAAACTGATTTAAACAAAATGTGAAGAAGAAGGAGGTGCCTAGGGTTATTTATAAGAGAAAGAGGGCAAAGAGTGGCGGCCAGGGGGTGGGCACGTAACCCTAGGTGTTACAAGGCCAATGGACCCAAGTGGAGGTGGTATAGCACCTTTTGACTCGGATTCAGTATCAGACCTGATTTGTTTTGGTCATTGTGGTGCACTCGTAAGGAATTTGGAGGTGGAGCCAAATCCGTTGGAAAGAGGACAAGATAAGTTTTCCATGCTATACTCATACACCTCAAATGAAGTCCGTATGCAAATTCTATGCATGCTTGAAATCAATGCTGTCTCTAGACGCCGAATTAGATTCCAGAACGTGTCCAACTTGAACTCTAGCTTTGACTTAGAGAAAAGTGACGTGATGACCTTGAGAAAGAGTTGGGGAATGCTTCAATTTAGTCTTGATGTGCAGGTCGGCTTCCCTTTGGATGGACCCCAACCATGAGTGTGCAGTGTTGATATAATCCTTCTTGTATATCTGCACAAATATACATTTTTATTATTAGGTAGTATCATATTCTTATTTAAAATAAATTAAGGCTGAAGAGATAAATTCACCTTTTATTCAATCTTGGGAGCTATGTCGTATGCATTTGTGGCATGTCACATCAGAACACATCTCTGAAAAAACAGGCTGCCAACTAAAAATTGGTCGCATCGCACCGATGGTTCGCCCTCAAAATCTAGTCACATCAGACATTGGTCAGACTACTCCAGCACAGCGATTAGACCGTCGGCCTCTGCAGGCCGGTCAGACCGCTGTCTGCTTGAACAAACCACTATTGCTACCTTGCCGTGTACAATGTATTACACTGATTGAAGATTCAGATCAGAGTGATTAATTAGTCTTCAAGATATTCTTAAAAGTGAAAAGGCCCTGCCTAAGTTGGGATCGGGGAACCTCATTCAGATGAAAAAATTGATCATATACCCTCTATTTAGATGGAAATTGAGGATTTACCCTCCTGTCCCACATGTCAGTGACTTATGATGACCCTATGTGTCATTGAGATGTGAAGGGTAAATCCTTAATTTCCCAACTAAAGGGAGGGTATATGATCCAATCTCCCCATTCAGATTGTGGATTAAGAAATGCAATTTTTTTTCAGTGCTACCTTTGGGTTGGAAGCTTCACATTTGTAACGTCTATCGCCCAAATGCATGCAGGCCAACATCTATCGCGCGCCCAAATGTACGCGTGTAACATTACACGCGTACTATTCTTAGTTTACTCGTATAGACTCAGCATGAAAAAAACAGCTGGACCATTAAAACTCTATTAGGACAGGACTTGATGATCATGTGCATAAACCCCTATATGTTTAGATAAAAACCACCTTTGATCTACGTACTTGTCAATACAGATGGGTTTAAGTTTATCTAAATTATCACACCAAGAGAATCCAATTCAACAGGGTTTCAGTAAAGTTATAGCTGACTTTGATCTTGAGCAAGATGCAATCATTGTATATATGAACTTGAACTTCTTAATTTTTGCGAACACTGAAATTTGACTATGGAGTTTTTTTATTTTTTCTGAACGGATACAAAATTATCAGAACCGTGGGTTCAGGAAATACAACATGGAAATGGTCTCATTACCCTCTTGTAATTGTTTTAATGGAAAACGTATTTTGTTTCGTGAGGGTCAACTTTGAGAAATTGTATAATTCATCTCCAAATGGACGGTTATGCTCTGGAACAAAACCATAATTGGTAAGTAAAACCTCCAATGCAAAAACATAATATGATAGATACGCAGTTCAAAGACTTCATCATATCATGCAAAGCCTCCATGTGATCAATCAAGTAGCTCCAAAATCCTGAAGCTAGAGGTAACTTCGCCCAAATCCTTTTCCACTATAAATACAGGGATGCTCCACATTCAGTTAATTAGAATGTTAGTGGAAAACATGTGATGCAGTGGTTAGCCGACGGAGTTGTTCGTTTCTTCGATCTAGACAGCGTTTAATTTGGCTAGTTAGTCAAGTGTTCAGACAGTAATGAGATGAACCGATTTTTCACAAACGTGCCGATGAATCATGGAACGTACGTACAACGAAAATCTGCTCCGCCCGTTTCGGCTGCAGCATCTGACTTCCGGATTATTTTTCACTATTAATAAATTTTGACTTTTTCTGAACTTTTGGCTTTTTGTTGAGCTTTTTTGCCGGTTCTTTTTTTCCCATATTTGATTGTATTATACGTAATGGGCTAATATATTTTTTTTATATTTTTAAATTTAATTGTGCTAAATAAGCCTCATCATTCTGATGTTTTTTCACAAATTCTGATCTTTTCACCATAAGCCACCAGAAAAAAGCCAATGATCACTACCGATCAAGACTTCATGTTCGAAACCTAGCTAACTTCTAAGATCGATAAGGTACAAAGATGGTGCAGGAAAATAATGTTTTAACATGAAGACAAGCTAAAGTTGTCAATTAGGGAGGCCCTCTAGCCTTCAATTTAATCGGTTTGTTAATAAGTCTTTTAGCTTTCAATCCTTACAACAGTCAAGCCCTTAACTACTTGTTTCCTGAAAGCTACTTCCTAACTACCTTGTTCATGGGCTCATGCATGGCCATTGCATGACTATGTTTATCCACTTTATCCTTCTTCAAAAGGGAACTGCTAACATTAAGAAACCCTGAATTTTCAGTATTTGCATTTGCATGCATGGAGCGAGCAAGGTCATGGTGTATGTGTAAATTAAGAGAGAGAAAGTTTGGTAAATTCCGGTAGAGGAGCCACTCATGGCTGGGAAGCTAGCTATGATGCACCCAAGTGAGTAGGTAGATAGCCCAGATCATGCTGATAAGCTAGTGCACCGGCAGGTATGGAAACAATAAACACAAATGCAAATGTCCACAAAAGTGACAGTATGCATGGGTGGCTAACGGTCGGCATGCACTCACCACAAATTAAGGTCTTATCCGGAACGAAAGAGTTTCATAGAAATTTTACAGCAATCAATAAAATTCTTCCAAATTTCCGCTCAGATTCATTGTGTAAATTATGTTGGTCATTTGTAAATGCTAAGATTTGTATTTGATTCAATTACATGACCTCTTTGGTAGTGACTAGTAGTAAAGTTATGTGCCAACGGGGGCATACATATCCGGTGAATCCCACCCTTTAGGTGTATTCTTTTTTTTTTAATTTGATCAAAATGTATCTAAATATTTTTTATTTTGGACATAAGGCTAGTAAATTATACAGAGCTTTGGCTAGCTGGTAACTGAAACAAGTGAGGAAAAAAGAAACTAGGAGACAGCACCAGCACCGGCAGTGCTAATACTCAATATATTTCATCAAAAAAAATATGTCCACAGTATCAGCAGTTCAGCACACTATAGTTTTTTTTTGTCATTTATCCCACACATGCATGTGTGTTAAGTATAAACCCTACACATGCTCTACATTGAAGTCTTCATATTTATCCAGCAACATGGACAATGGAAACAAACAAAGCCCCTTGTCCTTGAGCTCTGCACATGGAGTTATACTCCTCTGATCAGCAAATCTCACTCCTTCCACCATTTCATCTGCACAGTCAATCTCCTCTCTTCCGTGATCATCGCCAACCCCAACTTCTTTCATGCAAAAAAGGAAGATAAATCAAAAAAATTATTGCTGAAACATCTTTCAGTCAGTCAACCCCAACTTCTTTCAGTCAGTCTGCAGGTAAAGGACCTGAAACAAATAAAATGGCCAACTTATATATCTTTTCAAGAACACATCAAATAATTATTAATTGAATTACCTTAGTGAGGTCCCTAACATTGCACCTCCTTTTAGGGCTCAATTCCAGCTGTGATAAATCACTGACCTTAAAAAAGCAAATAAAACGACAGGCAAATTAACACCAAGTAGCTACTACACGCTAGCTTTAACAACAAGGGCGAAGCTAATAGTAACACCTTAGGGCTATTGACAGGAGAGCTTGCAGTATCTTCCAAGGAATCATCATAATCCAGAGCCTTGAAGACCTTCTTCTTGAGCTTCTTCAACCCCTCGTACTTGTCAGGCAACGCCGCGGGGGCGCAAGAGGCGGCGTCGGAGATCATAGAGTCCTCCTCCTTCTGATCATCGTCATTGTCGTCGTAGCCACCTCCATTATCGGTGCAATATGAAGCATCTTGCCTCTTCTCCTCCTCCTCAGACATCATGAAATCGACAAAGTAATCGGTCCAAGAACTCTCCTCTGGTTGAGCCTGCCCTTCGCTACAGCTAAGGACACTCTTCACAGATGAAACACTAACTAAATCCTCCATGTTTTGATATGTGCAGAAAAGCTAAACTGGAGGGTACAAGGTCTGCTTATATGAATGAATGAATGGCTTTGCAAAGAGAGACACAGCCTGGCCTATATATACAGGGGGGAGAGAGAGAGAGAGAGAGAGAGAGAGAGGCTAGAGATGCATGACATCACGAGGTGGGCAAGAGAGAGGTGGTTGGGGTGTTAAGGTCAACAGTTAGATGGTACTGTTTCCGTTAATAATTTTTCTTGGTTTCAGAAGCTGGCCGACCTAATCAATCAGGCCCCTTATCCTTTTTGCCAAATTCTGGCCGCAGCCCCTCTGCTTTGACATATTGCTTATTTAAATCCATGTATTTTCAGCCGTGACAGAGCCCACAAATTGATTCGTGTTTCTTGCATCAATCCTCAGGTGAGTTAAACCTAAAAGTAAATGAAGTATATGCGCTCCTGAGTTTTTATCAGGTCCATGTCATAAATGCTATGTTCTTACCGCACACCCGCTCTGTTTCGCTATATTTGTGTACAGTCCATTATGTGCATAGATTAAAGACACTAAATCTAATAAATAATTAGAGTAAATTTTATAAAACCCTAGATTTTGAGGCAAATCGTACCGTTTGCAAAAAAAATTCAACGAATCGCAAGTTTTTGAGCTAAAGGTTTCAAGAAACACAAGGTTTACTCTATTCCATTCCATCTAACAAGATATGACAACTAAGACTCATATGAATATCAGACATACAAATAGGGTCTACCTACCAGCTTTATCCCACCCTCCTTTCTGGGCCCGCCTACACTGTTGTTGATCATTACTCTCATAAAGAGTAAAGAAGAGAGAGAAGAGCAATAGGGCTGACAAAATGGCATGGATTTGGTATATGGGACTAACTGGTGGGCCCTATTTATTAGTCTAACCAATAAGTGAGGTCCCATCTATTATATATCCCGTCAGATGGAAGTTATAGAACACGATAGATCAAACATGGGAGGATTTCTTGAAACTTTAGTCCAAGAACTTGTAGTTTCTTGAAAATTTGTGTAAAATATGAGATTTGGGATTTTGTGTTACATTTACCCCAAGACCTAGGGTTCTGTGAAATTTACTCAAAAAGTAATGAGAAATGATCATACATACATTTATTAAATAACATACCATATCTATTTAATATCTTTCAAAGTATTTAAGTAGCGGTAGAAAGAGAAAAAAATATAATAACTAAGCTCTAGATTTACTCAATGGACAAATATATTGAAATAGATACCTTCAAGACCATAGACGAATATAGCAAAACGGGGGAGTAATATACTTCACATAACGGATGATATCACATGGAAATCCATGTTTGGATGGAATCATAAAACCCGTTTTGGTTTTGACACACAATCAACAGGAAAAACTCCTCTCTCTCCTTTACAAAAAAAAAGGACAATAACCGTCATTTTGCCAATAAAAAAAGACCTTGAACATGCTTCAAGCTTGCACTAGTCTGCAAACGCTGCACCAATTGCTGCGCTGAAATGCACGGCCGTAGGCTTGAACATGGCGACCCCGGTTTTGGGGGGCAGTTGTTACCGTTACTGACGGACGCACACACGCACTGATCACTGATGAGAGTCATTAGTGCGCCGCACGTCGTGCTGCGTGACTGACGACCAGGTCCGTCAGAATAATGTAATTATAAGAGCAGTATAATAAGAGGCTGTTAGTAGACTGTATGCTGAGGTGGAGGAGGGAGAAGAGAGGTGGGCTGTAAGTTTACAGCCAGCTGAAGTACAAGAACCAAGAAACTTTGTGAGAGAAAGGGATGGGTCATACAGCCTTCAGCTGGCTGTAAACTAATATATGAATATGCTTATAAGTGTGCTGTAAGTATCTATACAGCCAGCTGAAGGCTGTATTATTAGCCTTACTCTAATGCACACTACATGTAATCATTGCGATATCGAACGTATATATTCTCGCGTCCAAGAAAAAGCCGGGAAAATTCCCTACCAACGTGAATTAGATTATCGCGACAGCATAATTAAGTAGTTGCAAAATGCCAATAGTAGATTAAGCAGAAAGCGTTGCTGGCACAGTACTCAGGCTACGATCGATCGACAACGTGCAGACCAAAACATGCATATAGCGCGGCGCAGTGTGATGTGTAAATTAATGTCTGTGGCTTGTCTGCACCATAGATTTGTCCGCCGTTTTGAGCGACAGTTCGTCACACAAGTTTGAGTCCTTTTTCCTGTGGATTAAGCAACCAATAAAAAAATCTCTACTAATATGAAGGTGAAAACTGTCATGGCCACATCCTTCTCTCCCGAAACCCTCGTTCGATCAACTACTCCTCTCTCCCGAATTTCTTGCGACCACTTCGATCTATAGTCTTTGCTCATGCAGGTCACCATTGCTGCGATTGAATCGCCCGCAACACATGCTACTTCCCCCTCCCCCTTCTCTTCGCCCACCCAAACGTCTGCCCCATCGCCACTGATGGCCAAGGAGGCTCTCCTCCTTGGACTTCTGCCTTGGATATTGCTGAAGCGATGACTTGATTACAGAAGTGTCATTCTTGTTAGAGTAGAAAGCATTGAAGCACAACTCATCACCTTTTTTTTTTTTCCTCTATGCCTCTGCTTATTCTTCTATGTACTTGGCAGTGCTACCATGAGAGCAGGTACATCTACCCACTCAAGCTGGTACTTTTTTATATTAGTAAGTATGTTGTGTAGTTTTATACTACTATCTGAATTTGTTCATGCCATGGATCATACAACAACATATATAGTGTCATTTCTCTGATATTAAGTGATAGATCAGGATATTAGTTCAATAATTCGTAGTACTGCTAGTGTTTAATTGATTAGGGGTATTTTAATGGTTTGCTGCATAGGACATGTGCTACAAGAATCGATCTATTTAATTAAGTAGCATTCAACTTTTGTGTTCTTTGTTCTGACAATGTAATTGGATATGTGTTTCTTTTAGTGTTTACTAAGAGATTTTTAAATGGTCACCTGAGCAGTCTAGGACAATTTGGATTTCATCTATCTTGTAAGTTTCTAAGTTGTGTTCTTGAGAAATTTTACAATCGGAACACATTTCCCTTAGCGGATATAGAGTTCTGAAGCTTAGTTGGAACAAAATTCACAATTGGTGTGGAGTTCTGAAGCAAACATTTGCACGTCCTTTTAGCCGTTATACTAGATCATGTGTTCCAGAGTTTTTCATTCAGTGCTCACTAGCATATATTGAATGACTACTGCTTACTTCTATTTTGATACGTATTTGTTGTAGTGAACCCAAAAGCAATGGCAGGTTGGGTCAATTCCATTTCAGATAAGCAGGGTCAACTCCATTTCAGATAAGCAGTAGGTACGTGTTTGCTTGATATATTCTAGATCGATATTAGGCATGGGCTTAATAACAATATAGAGCCTTTTCTCTGCGAATGGTCAAGCTCATTTGTACACTTCGCTGGTTGACAGGCGATACAATGTTAGTACTTTGTTGTATGATTTTGATGGAGTACTCCTTATCATGATGTATGGTAGCTTGCGTATATGGACATCTGAATCAGTGATGCCAACCTAGCTTGCTTCCTGAATATGAATGCTAGCATACTTGGACCTGTCGACTTGAGTCATTTATATTTGTGGACCTTTCTCTTTAGAGATTATAGAGGTTTCACTCACTCACCCAAGACTATAACCTCAGAGAACAAGAAGGCACTGGTTGTAGATTATCCGCTGAAAAGCTAGCAGTGGGGTGTCTACTGAGGTCGAAAAGACCTCTGTGAAAGTGAAACGACGCTGGCTCCATACCGGGTGGCTTTCAACGGTTGATAGAAGAGGGGGACGGGCAAGGATGATCAGAACTCAACCCTGGCGAGTACGCTAACTTGGTCAGGGAGCATTTAGATGGTGCAGTTAGTATTGACCACTACCGCCAAGTCCATAATTCCTAAATTGATGAAGTACACATAATGGAGCTCAAAAGCCGTTTACAAAATCTACTTTTTGAGCATCTGTGTATCAATGTTTACTTGATGTTCTTATGTTTTTGTGGATCTTTGATTGCTGTATGCAAATATTATGTATGTAAATCTGTAGGCCTTTGATTGATGTAAGAGTAAATCTGTAGGCCTGATTGATGCAAGATATCGGTGCATACGTCTTTGTCTGTGAGTATGAATATAGAGGATTATGGACTAATTGAGTGGATGTGCGATTTAGTTATCATTAATCTCTATACAGATTTTATTTATATTTTTTTGCTTGTAATTACCTTTTCCTGACGGACACAAACCATCAAGGATTATTTTGATGACGTTTTTCCCTAACAGGTACCCGACAGAAAATAGTGACTCGAAAATCTGACACCCAAGGAATTTTCCTGTCAGTGCCTGTCACAGAACACCATCGGGAATTATTATCCTATCAGTTAACCATTAGCCATTCATAATTTTCGCATCCTCATTCTCCTCGTGGGTATTTTTTGACGTTTCCCTGAAAGGAATTTTTTGCTGACGATAAATCCTTTTTTTCCTAACGGTTTTGAACAGTCGAAAGCTGACGATAGTGATTCTCACGTGATAATTTAAGCAAGAGTTCAGGCTACAAGCACAAAATCATAAATCTAGATTTAAAAAAAGCAAAATCAAGCAAAAACGCAAATAAGAACATGATTAAGACAAACATTTGATCTATTTTTAGTAGAGGATGAAGTTTATATACTCATGGATAATTACAATGTGCATCCAAAGCACTACTCTTTCATCTCCCAATTTTTCTCTCTCACAACCATAACAGGAGATAAGATGGTAAAACAAAACCTAAATCATAGAATCCTTATATCTACCACTTCCTCTCCTCCTATCTTAATAACCGGCAACAACTCTAATAGGTCCAACCCATTAAGTCTACCAGAAAACCCGTCAACCCCACTAATACGGGTTTTACACACTCACGCACGCTTCTCAAAGCATTTAAAAACTCAATCCGTTAACTTTTTGGTGATTGGTCCACTTGTCAATTTCAGCTCTACTTGACCTAAACCACTTCTCCTTTGCGCCTCTCCACACGTGGTTTTGATCAAGCCACCAACCCGGTATTTAGCCAACTATCAAAATACCCTTGATAAAGCTTCCGGGCATCTTCTCTTGACTTCGTCTTTACCTTCACCTGAAAGCATCTCTACATACTTTGACATGCAGTCCGTAGTACCCAATGACTAGTCATCACATCTTCACGTATTCGGATTCCCCTAAACTGTTTCTTCGTGCATCAGCCTCATCATTTGGCGTACCACATGCACCAACTCGCCTCTTCACAAACAATGTCTTCTCTGTACTTTCCACTTAAGCTATGGAACTTCACCCAGACTTACACGACCACTCGGACCTCAGCTCCACCGCCTAGTCCTGATCCATTGTTGTCGACCACTAACATTCTCCAAGTTACCTACACATCTAAAGATCAAGCAACCATCTTGAGCACAAGTTCTATATAGTTGACTCATGTTAGTTAAAACCGTACATGATGCAACACCACACGACTAACCAACGGCACCCATTTCTCACACACACTCATCCAACTCAAAAACCATTTTCACTATTCTCTGGGTGTACCCACCGGTCTGACCTCACTTCCTATGCTGATCAGATCGCCCCTGTCAGACCGCCAGCAACTGATCAACCTAATCGCTTAACAACATCAGAAAACATTCTCTCTAAAATTTCGATTAAATTTTATCTAGTTTCAGCTCTAGTTTTTAATTCCATTGGCACTTAGTGTAAACTCATCCCCAAACAAAACTATGCAAGTGTTTGATGTTCAATTTCTCGAAAGACCATGGCCAGTTTGACCGCTCACCCCATAGCAGTCAGACTATCAGCCATCAACCGATCCAGTCCGTCTGAACCTTGACAACACAGTCTGAATCTGAACTTTCTAGAACTTTTGCAAAATTCTAATTCAAGTTAACCAAAATATCAATTATTTGTCATAAACGTATACTATACCTTGTAAACAGTCTCACAGATCAACATCATGATGGAATAGGTTGGATAACCATTTATGCATACAGTGACCCTATCACTATCCACAACGTATCAACTACGGCATTTTGGGTAACCACACAGGAACCTACATATATTGCCCTACCTACAGGATTGCTGAGACAGGGTACCTGATAAGCTGATGAACAGTTTTGCCGGATGATTGGTGCCCATGTGTTGTGGTTGACAAACTCTCCTGCATGACATCAGCATCATCTCCGCGGTTTCTGCAAGCCCTCTGGAAAACAGATATCCTCCGAAATAAAAAGTTCATATAACATCTGAACTTTATTCAAAAGTTTATCCAGTACTATAAACTATGATATTAGATATTTAATCTTCAAATTTTATAATTCAGTTTAAATAACACTCTGACATGATATCGTATAGTGGTATTGTCCACATGGTACAATAAGTAAGTGATTTTACCACGTATAATGCCACATTGGTCACGTAGGGCCCCACATATCACTAATCCAACTTGGTCACATGTCATCCTACATGGTAAAATCACACACTCATCGAATCACACAGGCAATTAATACCACTATGTGAAACCAGTCAGAGTATTATTTAAACTGGATTACAAAATTTAGAGGTTAAACGTCTTGTTTCATAGTTTAGGGTGTTAGATAGACTTTCAAACAAAGTTTGAGGTGTTATACGTGCTTATTCCTTCTCTGAAAAGAAAAGTAAAGAAAAGTGGGAAAGAGATATTAATACATGTTCCTAAACGAGTAAAAAGACACATGTAGAACATTTAGAATCTATCCTGGAGTCTGAACAAATGGCGTTTGAAAGGGTGCCCGTTTCAACAGTAAACTTGAAAGAGATGCATGTACATGCGACGGGGATCTATCGTAGTCGCTAAAGCGACTGCACATATCGCTGCAACAGAGCAAAATCCATGTTCAGATCTTTGTCTATTCATGTCTGAATGAAAACTGGCCATCAGATTATGTGACTCACAACTTCTGCACATGGCTTATGCTTCCATCATAGCTAGAATGATTATGCTGTTGAAAGTTCTGTCAGATTTTGATGCACTTTCGACAACATAATCAACTTAGCACTTGTGAGGACGCTTGTCATTGAATGTGAGATTGGACAGTACGCTTATAAGTAAGATTAGTTGGATTCGAAGATTGCCGAAGATGTAGAGGGATATAATGAGAATCACATATAAATAGGTGGACAACAAGAATCACACATGTCGTTATCCCCTATTAGAAAAAACTTAGTGCTCGAAATGAAGTTCATGAGCGCCTGGTCGGTTGGGGAGGCAACAACGTCATCTTCTCCTATCGGAAAAAACTTAGCGCTCGAGACGAAGCCCACGAACACCTAGTCAACCGAGGAGGCGAGAATGTCGTTATCTCCCATAAAAAAAATCTTGGTGCTCGGGGCGAAGCTTGTAAGCACCTAGGATGGGGTGAGATTTAGTTAACTCGGCCTCAGAGGGTGAGTTGTCACTAACTCGACCCTAGATGAAGGGTCCGTAGCTCCCACTTCAGTGACCTTCCGTGCTTTCCCCTTCTTATGTGGTATGACTTCTCGTCTGAGTCCCTACGGACGGTACCAACTGTTATCGAATGTGAGATCGGACAGTACACTTATAAGCACTATCGGTCGGATTCAAAGACCGCTAAGGATGTGGAGGGACAACGAGAATCACACACGAATAGATGGACAAGTGTATTGCATATGAGTGTCTAAAGTTACAAAATAGCCTCCCCCTCTCCACTTACAAGAGGTCCTATTTATAGGGTAGGAGGACGAGGCGAGTGAAGTTATAAGTCTGCCCTTAGGACCTAGCTTACTCCTAAGAATAGTTTCGTCTATTACTCCATGTGGGTCCCGTCATGTCCGAGAGACTTCGAGGTCGGTCCGCAGCTGGTCTCAGACCTCGTCTGGGGTAGGCTCCGGACCCCCTCTAGGATCCGCTTTGGACCTCACCCAGGTAGGGGTGAAAACGGGCCGGGTATTTCCCGCCCGCCCGCCCGCCCGTATTAAAGCGGGTCAAATTCGGGTCGTAAATTCGGGTACCCGGAAATTTATACGGGTATCGGATCCGAATACGGGGTTTTTTTGGCGGATACGGTATCGGGTTTGGGAGGTCGGTATCCGACGGATACGGATTATCCGGTATAAAATTCGGATATTACCCGCTTAACTATTCGGGTATTACCCGGATTACTTTGCCCACACGACGCTCCCTATTCCTCTCCGCCAAAACCCAAACCAATCAGAAGTCCATCGCTCCCCCCAACTTGTGGATTGCGGCGGCGATGGCGTTCGCTGCGAGCGGCGTCGAGCACATGGCGGTGGATGTGGAGGGGGAGGAGGACAGGAGGAGGCGCGCGAAGAGGCGGACTGCTATGGCGGCGTTCGGCGCTGCCCTCGGCGGCGGCGCAACCACGCCATCATCCTCCCCGATCCCGACGGAGGCAGAGGCGCATTTGGGCGAGGAGGCGAGGTGGTGGACGTGCGGAGGCTCGACCGGCCTGGGCTCCAGCGAGTGCTCCGCCGCGCGCTTGCCACCGCTGAACTCGACAACGCCAACCTCCTCCACGGCATCAAGTCCCGCTTCGACGCGTAATGGGACTTCACCGCTTCAAAGTTTTCAACTAGATCGAGTCCTACTGAGTTCTACCGGAACTCCGTATGAGTTGTCTACTAGAAATGTCTAACTGCGTTGTTGTTGCCGTTGCTGTGCTTGTGCAGGGTGGGATTGGAGGTGCCGCGGGTGGAGGTGAGATTTCACAACCTGAGCGTCTCGACGGAGATCTACATCGCAGCAGGCGCGCCGACGCCGTCAACTATGTCCATGACATTCTTTGAAGTATAAATTTGCCCATCTTGCTCCATAGATGTTTGAAGTTTCTTGCTAAGGTTAACGGGGAAGAATTATACCGCTCCACCATAATTGTTGTGTACATGCATGTTTCGTTGAGTAACCTTCATGTGGGAAGATTCATGCTTTACAAAAACAATCGCACAAATTATGACATTGGCATTGCAGTGTGCTAACTACTTTGTTTCCAGTTACTATATGAAATTTCAGGCTGGACAAATTCTAGTTACTATATGTTTTAAGTACATGTCAACTGAGATATATTTTTCTGTCACGGTACCCTACTTTGTTTTTATTGTTTCCTCGACACTTTATTATGTTAGGAGGCATGGAATCTGTGGTCGATGAGAGCGTGGCACTGGAATTGCCAAGAGAAGGAAATCTTGGTACACAATCTATCGCTCAAATTAGTTCACCTCTTAATTCATTGTGGTACCCCAAAAAAGAGCGACATCACTCCATTCTTGCGCCCACGTAGATTTTGAACTTTTTTTAGGATCTTTCTAATTGTTTATTTGTGAAGCATTTTTTTGCTTACAAAAGATGTCTTCAATCTATATACGCTTTACGAATCGATTGTGATTTTTGGTTACCAACTTGCTAGCTAGTTGTACAATGGTTGCATTGCTATTGTCTATGTGGTATAAAATGGTTGTTGCATCGACTTGATATCCGAATAAATATTCGTGACCGATAGTGTCCGTATCCGTCTTGGTACGTATTTGTTCCATATTTGTGCCCGACATTATCCGTGTTTGTATTCGTATTCGATACTATCCGTATTCGACCCGAATCCGATTAGAAAATGTGGGTTAGGATATGGGAAAGGTGAGATCCGACCGTATCCGACCCGATTTCACCCCTACACCCAGGGTTAGATCTGGACCCCCTCTGGGGTCAGCTCTGGACCTCATCCGAGGTTGATCCATGGACTTTGCCAAGGTCGGTCTGTGGAGCTCGTCTAGAATGGGCCTTCGAGGTTGATTCCCGAACTTCGTCAAGCTGAGGTCATAATGGTTCATTTTGGCATGTCTTGCTAAGTCAGAGTGCTCTATTGCTTGAGGTAGCACAGGGCTCTCCCTCAACAGCACTTTTGACATTTCAGAGGCAAATCATGGAGTTTTCCCTACTATGTTGAAGAAGGTTATATAATAAGCCCCATGTTTGAATAAATGGCATGGGGGCATTGACTTGGTGAGCCAAACATAGTGTGCCATAGCACCTGCCATGGCTTTTTAATTCACAAGACTTGCCAGAAAAATGGAAATGATTCAACGTACATTAAGATAGAAATCATAAATATTGTATCAGCAAGAACTACAGCTGTAGGGTAATTAGGCAAAAGAAAGGTGTCGCTCGGTTGGGCTGGAATAAACTAGTTTATGGCTGAAATTACACTGTAGCTAGTTGAAATTATACTGTAGCTGATAGTGGTTTATTTGGCGTAACTAAATTTAAACAAATTTAAAAATAGAAAAAACAAATTAGCCTACCACGGACAATGCAAATGAATACGAGAAAAAAGAACCGGCAAAAAGCTAAAAAAAGCCAAAAAGTCAGAAAAAGACGATATTTAGGAATAGCGGAAAATAAGCCAAAAGTCAGAAGCTCAAGCCGAAATGAGCGGGATGAAAATTGAAATTGTATATTGTAAAAAATTATTTTGTTATACTACTTACCATTATCCTACTAACTAGTGGGATCTCAGCTGTTGCTAATAGTTTATTATGACTTCTTCGTAGAATCTGAAGGGTTTGATTCAATGATCTATGGTCTTGTCCATGTTTTAAGCTCAGTGGCAGGCAATGCGTAGCAAAACTCCAACTGTAGCTTCATGCTAGCGTGTTTTAGGGACAGGGACACGAAAAATCATGGCTAATGCAACTGGTACTCCAACCAATCAACACCAGCAAAAGAAGGCCTCAAATATTCAGCACAATAATGCAAATCATTGTATGCTCTGGGGGCTGATGCATGCTAAGGAAAAAACCTCAACAGATGCATCAGGTTTTCTGGTTAATGGCAGGGCAATTCCTAGCATAGTTTTGGAGCAATAATACTACCAAGTATGTCCTAATTGCAAAAAGAAAAAAGGAAGAAAAATAGTTTATCATACCTATCAGGGCTAACAAGCCCCAACTATTCTGCACAGCAAAGGAAATCGTGCTGTAAGATGGCAGACTTCAGCAGTAAGTGAAACATTGTAAGTCCTCGGCCAACACATATTTGGATGCTATCTAGGAACAATCTAAATGGACCATCAGAGAGTTTTAGGTGCTGCAAAAATAGACTTATAAGTGGTGGCTAATCAATGCAATTGTACGGATTAGCTGCTGCAGACAGTTTAGAAATTTAGAAATATGATCATTCAGATATTTCAAACTGTGAAACATGGGAACACATCCAAGAGGCAGAAATACCTGAAACAAATAACCATATGACTTGGCAGCTCGACGTCGCAACCAATTTAAGAGGAATAATCTTGAACAAACATTGTACGAGCTCAAAATTCAGAAGAATTAATGAACACCTGGTGAAATTATCAGACATCAATGGCATCCCATCTTATCTGAAAAATCATCTGCATCCTATGGGCCTACAGGCACCAAATTAAAGAATTTAATCTGCAAATGCTGAATTCCACTAAAGATACATAGCATTTTTTACAAAACCAGTGCTGAAATTCGACCAGACTCCAGACACCAAATAACCAGGTCACATGCATAGAAAATCTCTAGAAACATAGATATAAACAAAATTCACTGTGCTACCAGCAAACCTAATATAAAAAGTATGTCAGCAGTTTGTTGGAAGAAAAGAGAAGCATAGATCCAAAGTAAGCAATCTAGATTCCATTGATAAACAAGAATCATATGCAGGCAGCAGCAGTGAGAAGTTGGCATGCACAGAATTTTGGTGCCTCCAGCAGCGGTTGTGGGTTTGGTGCTAGCATCTTCTGCAGTTCCTGAAAATGGCAAGGATAAACAGGTCGGCAAAAAGCAAGGCGAGCTCAAAACATGGAATAGAATCAGGCGAATAGCACAGAAAGTCCAATAGCCAAAAGAAATATGTTCGTCCATTTATGTTTCTACTTCCAGAATGAAGCGATGCTCCTTTTTCTGAAGATAGAATCATGCATAGATTGAAGACAGAATCATGCATAGATTGAAGACAGTCGTATCTTTCTTATACTTTTTTACTGAAAGGTACATGCTGCAGGTAGATTTCCCTTTATTTCTGCCGGTATATTCCCATTTTTTTAGAACCAAAGGGAGAACCCCGGTTCCAATTCCATTACGAAGAGAAACCAAAGTTTCTATGATCAGATGACCATAGCAGTTCTCATCCATATTATATTCATCCTCCCATACGCTCCTCCTACTTCTACTAGCACAACATGGCACTAGCTCTTACAGCCAACATTTTAGCATTACTCATACCTAGCAAAAGCACCAACGCAAAACAACTCCAGATTTTTCCCTTTTTCGGCATTGCCTCCGCAGACACTCCTGATCATCGCCATCGACAGTCTTTCGCCTTCGAGAGTCTTTCGCCATCTGGAGTATTCCTCTTCTTTAGCGCCAGGATATCTTCAGGGGCTCCAAGATCTTTAACTCCCATCTGCAGCCATTGTGTATCCAGGCAGAGTTGCCTCCACGTCTTCAGCATGTGTAGAACCTTTCTCATCACCACCTGCAAACCAATTCAATTGGACCTCTGAAAGAGTAAGTAGTGTCTCATTTTCCAAGTAGCCCAAAGTCCAAAGGCTAGCAGAACTAGCAACATTTACGCCTTTATTTTTAGAATCGCTGACCCACAGACGAGCCACTGATTCGCAGTCATTACCAATATTCTTGCCCAGAACTACGAATGAATTGATTAAGAAATAAGAATTAGACCCAAATGAACGTGCGAAATTTGAAAGATGTGGCTTTGTTTAATATTTCAAAGTTTTCAAAGTGATATTTTTATTTCTTGAAAGGAGAAAAATTATACGCTAAAATTGCAATTTACATCGTAGCACTAAGTATTGCAGTGAAAATGTGCAAGAATTGCACTAGTTTGTATTAGCGTACATCAATAGCTAGCACATCATGTTATTCACATTTTTCATAGTACTAAAATTGTGTATTCCTCATGAGATTGGCACATAAATATGACTTATGTTTTACAGTACTTCTTTGCGGTTGTGACTACGATTGCAATGCCATGAGCCCACGACATGATAGTGACAAATCATTATTTAAAAAGCACTAGGCGCTCACATTATAGATTATTCTTTTAAAAATAGAAATGCCATTATACAACTACAAAACCAACATGTGATCTTGACAATGACACATTGGGCATCGCATCTTTGTGTGAAGATTGGTGGGTGGTAATTGAGAAAATTATCCAATATTATGTAGAGTGGTGTTGGCCTAAGTAATTTAGGTTCCATCTTAGAAGATGGAGCATTTTATCGGACTATTGGAGCTATGAAAGTTGCACTTTGAAAAACGTACAAATGTGTGTGAATGTAAAATATGTTTGTGTGTAGGTTATCGGGTTTTCATATTTGTAGGTGGTTGTATCTAGTAAGTTGGTAGTTGTTTAGAATTTGGTGTGTAGTGGAAGTCTCCACTATATAAGCATCGTGTGTGTTGAGAGAGAAAAACACTTGTGGAAGAGATATTAGGGTTTCGTTTGTGTAAAGCCTTGTTTGTGCTTTACGGTTATTACTCTGCCATCCATGAGAGAGTGGTTGTAAAATATTTCTCTTTGAGTGAAATGAACATTCAAAGTTTGTCCAAGTAATTTGTGCCATGAATTCTTCCTTGTGCTTTTGATTTGCTTGGTTTTCTTATTTGGATTTTTCTCTTATGATCTTTCCTAGTGCCAAGAATGTGTAAGAGATAGAGATATCTTTTCGAGATCAGATTACATCCATCTAGACATATTATAAAGGAAATTCTTGAGTTTACCTAATTTTCCTTAAAGAGATGTGAGTTGGGGTTTTGCTCTTGTGGCCATTTTGGTTTGAGTTCATGCTATAATCTAGCTCGCTATGGCATGTTAGAATACATCTAAGGTCATCTGGATTATCTTGGACTCACGAGTAAGAGTAGATCAAGATTTTCCTCTTTTGCCCAGTTTTAATGCAAGCTTCCTTGATTTGGATGAAGGTCAGAACTTTAGTATCGATCATTATGATTCATGATTGGAATAGATTTCAGATATCCTAGAAAAAGTTTATACCAAGTTTCATTGTGTTTTAATCTGTGATTTAGAAGTTAACACTTTTTATCATATGCAATACTGTTGTGTGTTGTGCTTTGGTGAATGGTCATACCGCGGGGTCCCAAGCGATACTACCGGCAAATGGTCATACCATTATGATCTGAGCAGTACAACCGGACAAGCCCGATCAGATCGGTGATCCAAACAGTCAGACCAGCCCGAGCATTACTACTGCACCCTAGTTGGTGGTAGTAACGGTGAGACAGGGAAGTCTTATTTGATTTGAGATATTTTGCTTTTGGCTTTGATGTATATGTAAGTTTGTATTTTCACTGCATATTATCAATACTTAAAACAAGATTTCGAAAGAGCCACCTACTTTGACTCATTGTACCGATCCTCAACAAGCCACCCTTCCCGCCGTCTCCACCGCCAAAATGCTAGCCGCCGCTGCCTCCATCAAGCTGTCCCGACCACGGCCTCAGCCGCCGCCACCTCCAAACTGACCTTTAAGCCCCTCCACCTCCCTCCCCTTCCCACCACCGGCCCCCGGCCCCTCTCTCTCTCTCCGTGCGCCCATTGTACCAGCAGGAGCCGTTCTTGGAGGCGGGCCGCAGCGACCGCACAGTCGGGTCCCCAGCGCCGCCGCTCGTCACCGCGAACGGCGCCCGGCCCGTGGAGACGGTTGCCCCGCCAAGATCGGGGTCTACTTCGCCACATGGTGGGCGCTGAACGTGATCTTCAACATCTACAACAAGAAGGTGCTCAACGCGTTCCCCTACCCGTAGCTCACGTCGACGCTGTCACTCGCTCCGCCATCATGCTCGCGTCCTGGGCCACCAGGATCGCCGAGGCGCCCAAGACGGACCTCGATTTCTAGAAGGCCCTGTCTCTGGTGAGTAGCCCTTCACAATGCGATGGTTACGAGTTTCACCGTGTTCCTGATGTGCTGATGCATGGGTTGGAATTGTTTTGTGGCGGCCGAGCAGGTGGCGATCGCGCACACGATCGGGCATGTGGCGGCGACGGTGAGCATGGGGAAGGTGGCCATGTCGTTCACACATATAATCAAGAGCGGGGAGCCGGCACCCAGCGTGCTCGTCTCTAGGTTCCTCCTTGACAAGCACTTCCCGGCGCCCCGTGTACTTCTCCCTCCTCCCGATCATCGGTGGATGCGCCATCGCCGCGGTCACAGAGCTCGATTTCAACATGACTGGTGAGCAATCTGCAGATTTCCATTTAGCTAAATCTTGGAGATACCTCTAGCAGATACATGAGAAATATCATAAGTGATTGTATCATCACTTTTGGTGCAATAGATATATAGATATAGATATTTTTCGATAATTATGAAGAACCTGAATTGTCCACTAATTCGGAGATCAATAACCTAGCATTTTTTTACCCCAAAAAGTATTATGTTTGAAGTCAGAATTAGACAATCTAACTGTGATGCCCCAACTCTAATCAGACTCAGGTCTACCCGCACGTTAGACAAATTACTTTCACCAACCTTGCTTACACTTTCATTCTTACATCGTATACAAGGATTAACTCAGGGGTTGAATTACAATTAGCAACAAGGGTTATATGTTAGTTACGCCCAACCTCGATGGCTGCATGTGCTCAATTCATCTTGGCCAGATTATCGCACACACCCCTCAAAAGACCTGATGTCCTCATTGGCGAAATCACGAAAACGAGCGTCGACGAGGACACGACCACAAAAGGGGTCGGGTGAGCATTGACGACGAGGTGACGACCACCAACTTGATCGAACGAGCATCGACGAAGACCAGACCAAGAGGGGATCGGACGAGTCGTGTGAAGTCGCGGTCACGAAGTGGTTATCCGACAGTCGAAGCCGGTGTACATTGCGCATGGAGGCCGACTCCCTAGTGTCATGATGGCGACGACGAGAAGCGCCACCCCACCTGTGCTGGTGCGATGAGGTAGCTGCAAATAACATCCAGCACGGTAGACCACCGCCGGTAGCATCACTCTTTTTTTTATAACCAGCAAAAATTGGGTGATATGTTAGGAAAAAAAATGGATGTGATCATAACCGTGTGTCCAGTCATATACCGAGGAAACAAAACCAGTCTTATGGCCAGATGAACTTATCTAGGGTGCTCGCAACACGAGCGCTCCGAAGGTAGCCCTCTCTAGCGCCTTCCCTTGCGCAGCTTCTTGCGCGAGTCCCCACGAATAGCGTTAACTATTGTAGCTACTGACCAAACAGCATATGAGGGACTAGTGAGAGAGAGCTAGCCATAGGAGCAAAAGTGCTCATATGTAAAATGAGTGGCCTTGCCATGTCACACTCCTCTTAGAGGTTTATATACATGATAAGGGTAGGATGAAAAATTCCTATTTTATTCCTTGATAATTACAAAAGGTGAGGATACATTAGTACATTTTTGTATGCTATTGAGCTTATTACGTATTAAGTCAATTGCAAGGCACAATCACAAAGGTTAAATCAACCCTGCAACAATTTTCATTCTTATTAAGACAATCAAAGAGGCGCCAAATGCTGTAGCAGTCTCTTTTCAACATCAATCCTACAGTTATCATGCATGATTTGAATGCTAGAGCACTTATGCAAAACAGATCAATTACAGAAGATAGAAATAGTAGATTGAAATACAAAGAGAGATAGAGAGAACTCCTGATTTTTCTTTATTACTTTTTTCTAATTCCGTATACAAAATAGTCAATAGTACTCCCTATTTATAGCCTAATGATGAAATACCCACAGTAGAACGAGGCTTCAAGCACGGGTCTAAATTTCCTTACAATTATCTCACTCCTGCTGCAACGCGCAAGTAATACAACGTGCTAATCCGAATCATTCAAGCGTTTAGGGATGCTCATTTATGCCTATGTTTTTGGCTTTGGACTCATTTACTATTGTTTAAGGCTTTTTACTGTAGATATGTAGCTGTTGTAAGTTTTTTATGTAATTAAATTTTAAAAAAATAGAATGAAAACAGATACTTTCGTCACAAACAAGACAAAGAATACAGAGAAAAAAACAAAAGGCCAAAAAAAGAAGTAATTAAGAAGCTAAAGGCTAAAAGCCAAAAGCATAAGCAGGGTTACATCCATCCATCGAAACAACTAACAATGTAATCAAACAGAGGAAATAGTCACTAATCAGCGGTACTGGGCATGAGATCAGCAGCAAAGGTTGACTGAAAATCTGAAATCAAACAAGCATCACATGGATTCCAAGAGGATTCAAGCTACAAAACTTCATTTAGCCAAAAGTCAACCCTTCTCGAGTAAATGCCAGACATTGGAATTTCAATACATGACAAGGTCTGCTTTAATTAAGCTCCTAAGAACATTGAAATTGAAAGACAAGTTTTAAGCACTGTAGACACCACAACTTCAGCATCCAGATATGTGAAGCAATTTAGAAAAGAGATGTTCCCTTGCCCTTCTTGTCTCCACCAATCTCAAAATGCTTGCACCTCTGCACAGAGTAATTAGAATGAGTGCAACCAACACACAAAAAGAAACGCATACTTAATTCAATAGCATGTTCAGCTCAAGAGAAACGAAACAATACCTTGATGGCGTGCTGGGAGTAGTGCTTGCAGCTTTGGCACTGCAGCTTCAGCACAATCTTCTTGGTGGTTTTTGCCTGAAAATTGCAACCATTTGTCACGATAAGAATATGTATAGCAGCAGAACCTCACAATCATTAGTATTACACAGTTGTCTTTATAACGTGTGTTTATACTGAACAGACACAGGTAGATAGCGCTGAATTGATAGATCAATCAGTCAACCACATAACTCTGTTGCATTAATAGATCATTCAGCCAGTCACATCAACCGTGTTGCGTTGATAGATCAATCAGACAATCACACACCAAGTTGCAATACCTTCTTGTGGAAAACAGGCTTGGTCTGACCACCATATCCTGACTGCTTCCGGTCATAACGGCGCTTTCCCTGGGCAGACAGGCTATCTTTACCCTTCTTGTACTGAGTGACCTTGTGAAGAGTGTGCTTCCTGCACTCCTTGTTCTTGCAGTAGGTCTTCTTGGTCTTCGGAACATTCACCTATATAGAATTTGCAACAAATACAACACTAGTTAAAAAAATGTGTGTTTGAAAGTAGACAGCAGGTTCAAATGACAAATGTTAAGAAGCAGAAAAAACATATTGCTCTAGAAACATGTTTAACAGAAGCTCCAAAAATACTCTGAAAACTGTAGGTTCAAATTTCAATTGGGTCCTCGGAAAATATGTTTATGTTTGTCATCATAAGAACAATCAGGTCTCAAAGATTCCATGACATCAAAGATTCAAAATCAAACTGGAATTTGAAGCACAACAAAAATGATATCGACGACTCATTAAGACAAAATTCCCCCATATCATTCATGGGAAATAATGAAAAAGTTGAAGCAAAAGAATTAATAACACATGGTTATCTGCTCAAAGCAAAACATGCAAACAAAGGATCTGGCATCAGTACAAATTACTACTAGCTCCCTAGTTTGCGAAGAAGTTAATTACATCAGAAGGTATTCTATAGAGCCCCAAGATAATTACATCAGAAGGTATTCTACAAACTCCACACATCTAACTACTTTACTCGTAACATAGTTAACTTAAATTCAGATGCAAAATGCATAAGAGTACTAGACTGAATAGTGAATACTCAAACAATGCGGTCAACCACAGGCTTGAGAAATATCATGCAATGTGGAGCAGCTGCTATTAAAATATAAAAACTTGGAACGCACAAGACAAAGTTCTACCTTCAAAATGTATGAATACAACCTACAGTCTCCACTTTTATCACAAATAAGCTTTGTTTCAAGAGAACGAACCTCATTTCATCTCAAACCGCGAGCATGTCCAAATCATAATTGTGAGGTGCACATCTAACTACCTAATGTAAATCTGCTACAGAATAGATTACTAGGAATCTAAAGCAACACAAAATTTAGTGCAATACACCAACCAAGTCCTTATCGTGTAATATTTTACAGATCTACAACTCGGGGCATATTGAGCAATACAAACACATCCAGGCACGGATCATATCTGAAACTTGACACAGAGTTCTAATCGTCCAACCAAACAAGAATACGACTAGGTTCTGAATACCAAAGTAGCATCGCTTCCTAAACGTGAAATCACTCAACCAGAACTGCATCAACAGGAACTACTCATCCAACTGAAATCTTACAACTGCGAAAGATTACCATAGAAAACCAGCATACAAATCAAGAAAAGCAGGTTAAAACAGACATGGATCGACACGAGGACGACTAAAAGATTCGAGCTCTCCGAGACGTGGGGAGGGAGATGGGGGCAGAAAAGCGTACCATCTTGGCGGCCGAGGGGCTAGGGTTTTCGGCGAGCTCCCAGTCTGGTCGAGAAGCTGCGGCAAGTGGCGGCGGGGAGGGAGAGGGGAGCGGTTTTATACTGCCGTGCTCGCGAGCTAGGGCTTGCGGGTTGCGACTTGCGAGACTGTGTTGCTTGATGGGCCTTAGGGCCGAGTACTGGTAGCCTTCGCTCGTGTGAAGCCCGAAAAATATGGCCCTAGCAGGTCCAATCGAACTGCTCCGCCTCCATTCACCACTCTGCTGTAAAATGGTCTGTAGGGCCAGGATCCAACGGCCCAAATGTGATCTGAAATTTTTGGGCCACCAACAGAGCAATGCAATCGACAGGCAAGGAACGTTTGATGGAACGTCAAACAAAGGTACTGGTATTAATGTTCCTTTTTAATTAATATTTTGAGTAAAATACATAGAAGGTCATTCAACTTATTTGAATACGTGCGCCTTTCAACTTTCAATATTTGACACTGAATACTTGCGCCTCTCAACTTTTAACCCCTAATTCGCACGCCTTTGGAAATTTAACCCTGTCACTGCGAATTCTTTTGATTCAAGGGATTCTCTTCATTTTCGCAGTGACAAGTGTCAAAATAGAAAAGGAGAGAAAATGAGGAGAATCCCTTGAATCAAAAGAATTCGCAGTGACAGGGTTAAATTTTCAAAGGCGTGCGAATTGGAGGTTAAAAGTTGAGAGGCGCACGTATTCAGTGTCAAATATCGAAATTTCTCCTCAAATAAGTTTATATATAAGACAGCTAGTGATTTGTGGTGCAAACTAGTTTTTGTTAGGTCTGCATATTAGATTTTTTTGGGGTGGAATTTGGAGTAGTTTGAGTGGAACGCTTTCTTTTGCCCCCTTGTAGTGGTGGAGGAGCAGGGGGAGGCCTACGAGCTGCCGGCGTTCCAGGAGTTCTCCTTCGAGCAGCTGCGGCTGGCCACGTCGGGCTTTGCGGTGGAGAACATCGTGTCTGAGCATGGCGAGAAGGCGCCCAATGTGGTATACAAGGGGAAGCTCGATGCGCCGCTGTCAAGCGGTTCAACCGCTCCGCCTGGCCCGACCCTCGGCAGTTCTTGGTATCCTCGTCTCCTTCACTTTAACCGTTCCTGACGATTCGCATTTGATGGGTGTTAGCGGTAGTTCGTTACCTGGTTGGTTATTGTGGGGGTGGTAGATTCTTTGCAATTTTTCTGTTGATAAATCTATTTATCTAGCCTTGACAATGATATCTCTTATCATGGAGGTTTTTTATTTGTACCTGTTCCCGAGATGATATGCATGCTTGTTATTTACTTATATTCCTTTTGGATGGATTATGATGGCTTGCAGATGAAATGGTGGCATTTACCAACTGTTTGCCCAACAAATCTTTTTGTGTGTGTGATTATTAGATTCCAATCCTAAAGCAAGTGTGATACAGCAACCATTACCAGCTACTACTAGTCCCATGATTTTGGGGATTATCATATTTGATTGTGAAGTTACTCTATTAATTGCTCTCCCGCTGAAACTGTTGGTTTAGGTAGAGCATTTAGCAAACTTCTTCTTTTTGCTTTATCCAGATCGACAATGGTCAATATGAGCTTGCACATGTAAGTAGAATTAGCGAGTTATCATATCAGTAATTCTGTAGTGCTGAACAAGTGAACCTTACAGGTGTAGTTATTCAGAAATTTTATCATCAAATAATTTCCATCGCCTGCTGTCAACAATGTGTGTTTTTTCCTGTATTTAGCACTAGTGCTTTACATGCCTTGTTATTTGTATCTCACTACTTATTATGCCATTTGCTTATGGCTGATGTTATAATTATTTTTGTTTACTTGCCAAGCAATACACAGATAATTTTTCTTAAGTTTCAGCAGCGCATCCTCCATATGGATGACATTTTCTTGTGTGAAAACAACTTACTGTTTGTTGGCACAGATTTTTGTTTGCTTTACCCATAATATGGTTCTGGTAAGTTTTCTAAAATTTGCCAATAATGACCTTTTGGGGAAATAATTATGCTTCAGGAAGAAGCTAAATCTGTTGGCCAACTCCGGAGCAAAAGGTTGGCTAATTTGCTTGGCTGTTGCTGCGAAGGTGACGAGAGATTGCTTGTTGCAGAGTACATGCCCAATGACACACTAGCAAAGCGTCTTTTCCATTGTGAGTTGCCCTACATTTCCTGCTGTAATTATGTTTATCTCAGTTTGTTATTGTTATCTATTCTCGTCCTGAACCAATGCCTAATATCTTTTAGGTTTATGGTCTCACAACTATTGATAATTAGTTTCTCTTTTTCACTTTTTTGGTTACACTTTCTGCATCATGTATAAATGACTTTTTGGAGATCTATGGCATCAAATGAGAGGACATTATGCAGACCATTCTATTGTTTCTTTTCAAAACATTGTCCGCAATGACTGTTGGTACTTGGTAAATAATTGAGAAGATTATCTGTTCTATAGCTACATAAGATCATGCAACACAAATATTTGTTGAAAGATTCGTGCACTTGTATTGTATTGAACCTTCTGTTTGAACCTCTAACTGGACCAAGACATCAGGAGAGATTCCCTTATTATATCAAGCTTTCTCTTTGACCCTCTAAGTGGACTGAGACATTAGGAGAGACTCCTCTCCATCCCCACCCCCAATTTACACTGCATTGCCTGCCATACATTATTTTTAATGCCTTACAAGATTAATGATTTAACATTTTCCCATTATTGTATACATTTCACAGGGGAGTCACAAGCAATGAAATGGCCCATGAGATTAAGGGTTGTTCTCTATCTTGCTGAGGCTTTAGAATATTGCACCAGTAAAGGGCGTGCTCTGTACCATGATCTTAATGCCTACAGAGTTCTGTTTGATGATGTGAGTATCATATAAATTGTTTCTGCAGTGTGGTCAGCTGTGTGTTTTGTAACATTTTTACGTTGTTCACATGCTGCAGGACTGTAACCCTAGACTTTCATGTTTTGGCCTCATGAAGAACAGTCGGGATGGAAAAAGTTATAGTACCAATTTGGCATTTACTCCTCCAGAATACATGAGGACTGGTCGGTCCCTTCTTACTTTCCATTCTTAAGCTTGCTTTTATGTAGCAGTCCTTCGATGTGAGTTTGATGATCTAGGTAGAGTCTTTCTGGTCACGCTACATTACTGCCGGTCTTTCTTAGAAAGCTGATTTGTTGTAATCACGCTGTCATATTCTGTGAGATTACACCTTGAGTTTGCTTTTGTGTGTGGAACATCCTTAACCTTTGTAAAGTGAGGAGGGCTCAGCTATTCGATGGAACATCACATATGATGCAATTTAATGTTATGTTATAATTTAGCACCATTTCATGATATCCTACATTAAATTCTTAGAAAAAACAAATTTGCACCTTAATGGTCTGATCTGTGAAGTAAAATATACTCGGTACAGATGATTCTAAATTTCTACTGGTCATCACTTACAGTATTTATAAATTCATAATATTGACAGTTTGTCCTTTTTAACGGACCTAGGTTTAATGTTAGCTTCAGAATTATTCATGTGGTTTGAGCTGCTTGAAAAATATGGATTATTTTATTCTATGTTCCTTGTACCAGGCAATAAAAGTTCATCTTCGGTTAACTATGTGTAGCACTTAACTGCTGCAAAAGATGAAGTGCTAAAACTTTTTTACAATAGTCTGCCTCTAACATGCTATCTCATTCTTGCATTTTCGCCTTCTGTTTACCTGCAGGACGTATCACTCCTGAAAGTGTCACATACAGCTTTGGCACCTTGCTGTTGGACGTTCTTAGCGGGAAGCATATTCCTCCTAGCCATGTATCAACTTTTAACTTTAATTCTTCCACAACATTTTCTATCTTATTTTGCTCACTTTTTAGGCATGTTTTGCACTTACTGCGATGGCGGCATGTATATAATAATTTTATGTGGACATAACAACCCCATAGGAAGGCTGATTTCTGAACAAATATAGTTATCTCTAGGGAGAATCGATCTGATAGTTATCTCATGTACTTTCAAAATATATATCTAGTTTATTGATGTGATATAAGTGGGTTAGTAGTCCATTCTAATATCCACGTAGCCAAGCTTCATACGCGTGGCATGCCACATCGAATTGAATGCAGCTGGCGGAACATTCGCATAAATCTGTTTGTTGAAAGCAAACAGATTATCTTTAACCTTATGCAGAATTTAATTATTCCCTGTTAGCATCACAGATTAATTTGTTTGGTTTTGAGACTCACCTCCTTCTCGTTGCCAGGGAAAACTTATCACCGAAAATTGCCGATTATCGGTATTATCGATGGGGGTATGAAGAAATTTAAACCAGACCAAAAAGTTGGATTCATCTAATTATCATTAGATATAAAGAAAATTTGTAATTTTTTCAACCTTTTCCTTTTTACATCTGAATTCAAATTTCAATTCAAAATTTTCATCCAAAAAAATTCAAAATATCTGGTAACCACCGGTTACCGGTTCTATCACTACCATCTGATAAAATTTGTAAACCGCCGGCCAAGACATTGTTTGACCCTTTGTTGGCCCCGGCCTTGGGCACAGGATTCCCGGGTGGGCTATGATGAGCTAGTGACCCACCTATATTACATCATTAATCTAGATATGTATTTTGAAAGTATAGTGATTCGGATGACACCAAAACAAATTGAATGACGCTTCATACATTTTACTCTAATATTTTTCTGAAGCTAATTTGCTTCTAGCATAATAGCGTTGATACTCAAAATGAACTAGTCCAAGTGCCACATTGTCCATCGTCAATTCGTCGGTGAGGGACTTCTGTTTGCGACAATAACCGCTGACGGATATTACGCCTTGCATGAGGTTGTAAACTCCTGTTCAAGGAGGATGGGGCGGCGGAGTCCATCACCATGACGATGAGCTCAAAGGAGATGGCGCCGTATAACCAGGAACGGACGAGGGCATTGAGTCGTTGCCACTAGGGTCAGGTTTGGATGTGGACAACGATGCGATGTGGACCTCGAGAGCATATTTGCAAAGAGCGACTTTGAATAACCCACACTAGTGCGCGTAGTTGCCAGCGGTGATGTCGAGGGTGATAGGAACGAGCGCCTTGACGTTCGGAACCGTGATGGCTTGTGCCCATAGTGAGGCCTTAGCGCTAGCCTCCTCCTTGGTGGCAGCCTCCTCCTTGGCGGCAGCCTCGATGATGGCGACGGGTTCGACTGGGCCAGCCATGAGGGAGAGGGAGGTAGGGACGGGTGGTGGGATGGTCAGAAAAAAACCAATCTGATACCATGAAGGTAGAAATATTTACACACTTAAGATTGTATTACGAGCCAATAGCTTATATAGAGTGCAGGAGATAAGACAGTTTCCAAATAAACCGAATCCATGCTAAAAAAGAATCCTAACAAACTAGAAAACATACTAAAAAAGTTATCTTCTGTAGTGCAGTTATCCGGATCTCGATTGGCCGTGGTCGTTATGACTACTCGGTGGTCACGACCACCTGTGTTACAAGTACTTGATGGTACGACCACTCCACTTGGCCGTGGTCGTATGACCGTGGTCAGTGGCGGACCCAGGAAAAAAATCTAGGTAGAGCGAAGTCCTGTAGCGGACCCAGGAAAAAAAACTAGGTAGGCTGAAGTCGGAAGCGTGAAATAAACAGTAGTACCCAAAAGCAAAATAATCTATGATCAAACTATGTTGTAAGCACACTAATAAAAGTATGTGATATGAAATAGAAACAACAACTACAATTCACATGTTAACATATGTAGATAACGGAAGGACAATGAAAAATACCTCACTAATGAAGCTTAATCTACAATTGTAGATGAGCTGTAAAAGAAACAACCTGTCAATTGTGAAAAATAGATAAATCAATAGTGTCACAATTCGATAATAGAATATAAAAGATGCAATAAAAAAGAAGACAAAAATATACCAGTAAATAACTAAGTACGTCTAGGAGAACAAGGAATTTTCATTCTTCGAGTTTTCATGTCTTGAAATCGTTTCTTGATATTTTTTTTACGATCAAGTCCTTTGAATATCTCTCGCTCGATATAGCACACCATCAAGTCATTAAGACAATCATCGGACATCTTATTACGCAAATTAGTCTTGATAATATTCATAGCCGAGAAGGCTCTTTCAACCGATGATGTCGCCACCGGTAGTAGCAATGCTAACTCGATGAGGCGATAGACCAATGGAAATGCAATATGCCTTTCAGTTTCAACCAACTTCACGGCTAGACTTCCAAGATCATGAGGAGTAACAAAATCATCAATTCTTCACACATGAAGAATGAATGTTTCATGTTGATCCTTGATAGCTACACGATCAGAAATAGAGAAATCTTCGTCATAGAGTGTGCATTGCATGAAGTATATAGTTTGTCAAGGTAGTATAAAGCATCTGCTTGAAGGAGCAGTCGTTTGAAATGGGAGCACATTGTTTTTAAAAAGGGAGTACATAGCATATAGGAAAAAAGGAGTATATCACTTGAAGGGGGTATGTTGCTTTTAAAGGAGTACATAGAATATGAGGAAAGTAGTGTATCAATTGAAATGGGAGTATATGGCTTTAAAATGCAGTATGGTAACGTACAAGAAGTTAGTAGCTAGTAGTGCATCATCTCTAAAGGGAATAAGTTGCTAACCGAGGTAAGAATTTAGTAGTATTTCAAATGATTTACTCCTTTTACATACTCCTTTTTATACAGCTGACACCTAAAACATTACCATTCTACATACTCCTCAAAGAATCATAGATTATGCTCCTCAGAAAATAATGATATGTATGTACAGAACATGCCTTCCACACGACTCTTCTCTTGTTCTTCTATCAGCTTCGTGAATATGATATGGACAACATGCCGACTTCTGTCGCCCGGGGGCGGCGGCGCGGGGGGCCCCGGCCGGCGAGGGGAGCTTGGGCGGCCGTCCGGGCTCGCAGAAGGGCAGGTCCGCCCCTGACCGTGGTCGTTACGACCACTCGATGCTTACGATCACACGTGTACGTGGTCGTAGATCAGTCTAACACCCAGTCTAACATGATCAACCGTGAAGAAGACCAACCGGACATTGTTCTTGCGAACGTGCAAACCTCAAGATTCAGCCTTTTTAGTAAGCAAATGTGTATCAAGTTGAGCAAATAAACACATTGCTTTCTTAATGTGGAGATCCATCAACATTCTGAACCATCCAGAACTCATAAATGGCCTTTTGCAGTCATGCTTATATCGATCATTCATGGAGCTCACTTAGGCCATCTCTTTACCACGAAGCAAAATGCTGTTAAAAGGGGAGCATATATTACATGGCTTAATCCCTATACACTCGCAAACTCTAATGGATGTTACAGGCGACAGATACATACATCTCTCACAGTTTCCTCGTTTGCCCCTGCACAAAGAGAAGGGGCGCACAGGAACGGGACACTTTCACCTATGTACATGCACACATCTTGCAATGCTGCAAGAGGATGTGTTCACTCACTCATGGCTCGTGTGGCCAGCTACGGTCATAGACCAGATTAGAAGTGTTAGAAGCGAAAGTAAAGAGACGAAGAAGAAAGGCTCGTGTGTCTAGTTAATCAGAAGTCTATGATGGGCTCTCCGATGGTCAGGTTCCTCTCCACCGTCCACGGCAGGTTGAAGAGCTTGGCCGTGATGAACTTGAAGATCTTGTTCACGTTGATGTTGTGCGTCGCACTTGAGAAGAAGAGGGTCGCCTTCATCGCTCTTGCGTATGCTCTGGCCTGAAACCATCCATCACAAAAAAAAAACATGTTAACAGTCAACCAAAATCTCAATTCAACGGTAATTCTACAGTAGGTAAAAATATATGAGGACTCGGGTTTATATGCGAAGGGATCTGAAACTATGTGGTTTTGAAACAAAGCTCTGAACTTTTGAGTAACTAGTAATTTCACTTTTACCGAGAGAAACACAGCTAAATTTTAGGCACGAGTCTCTTATTAGCATAGGTACATCCATGAAACTTCTTTTCTTGATTAGATGCAATGTAGCTTTCCTTGCTTTAGCATGTCGAGTGAAGAGTAACCATCAATCTACATTCTGTAGCCTGAGGCCCACGAGAAGATTTGACATAATCTGGACCTGTGGCAAGTGGACAAGAAATGAAAATTGGATCTTCTCTAACCATACTATCGTTTGACTCCTCCCGTTTGTTGTTCTTGGCGAACCTTCATATCCTGAAGATGTGTTCGGGCCTACTTCACAATTGCTCTGATCAACCAAGGTCCACTGGCTTCAATGTACAATAATAGGCATTTATATATGGTACTCTCAAATTAGCACGGTCTTAATTAGTCCCCTGTAGTCAGATTCGGGATTTGATTTGAGCTCTATTGTCGCTTTCACTGTTTCACATGAGTACCCGACCCACGGGATACTTGTGGCTGTAATCAAACTAAGAATCTTGTATTTATGGCTATCGAAAACAAGCTCAAAATCTTTCACCTAATAAGATTCAATAACAGTTTTCTTATGATGGATTAGAGTATTTTCTAAATCTTTGAGACACCGGAATCTTTCAATAACACTTGGTAACCACGAAAAGACCTTTTTTAATGGAAACCATGAAAAGACTCATTCCAGGTTAAACTTCTGACACTGATTAATTTGCACCGTTTCAGATGATACATACATATGCAACCGAACTCGCCTCGTCAGAACCAAGGCAATGTCTCATCTTTCTATGCTAACTACATTGGAGATGCTGAAGACCCCAAATCCAAGAAAGAAAGACAAGGGAACAATATTTTGATTGCAAGAAACTATTGTAAAATGTACCTGGTTAACAATGGTCCATTGCATCTCAAGAGGAAGCTGAGCGAAGTCATCAAACTTCGTTCCAATTAGGATTGGAATAGCCGTCTGTCAGAGAAAAAAGGACTGTTCAGCTACAATACCAGGAACCATGAACATTATTCACTATTCAGCTAGAGCACCAATAAAAGCATATGAACAAATCTCAGTATTATTAAATCTATTTATATACTAAAAATCGATGATAGATCAATATAATAGAAATTCCCACAAAAAAATCTAGCACTTAATCTAGTGGACCCTAACTAAGTTGAACTATACTATCCATTGAATGTTATTATTTAAAGAAAAATATCTAAACATCCATTTAGTGGACCCAAGTTATAACGGTTTAGATTAAAAAAAGAAGCCATGTCAATTACAATAAAAAATAACAGAAATTCAGAATAAATAATAAAAGAAAAATTAGCAATTTGATTTTCATACAAACTCCAAATTAAAACTCATACATAGTTGAAATTCAGAATAAAAATTACACAAAAATTAGCAGTTCGATTTGTATACAAATTCTAACATAAAACTGAAATTAAAAATTAAATAAAAATAACAGAAATTCGGAATAAAAAAATAAATTTGAAATTTGATTTTGGTACAAACTCCAAATAAAAACACCCTACATAGTGGAAATTCGGAACAAAAAATTAGATAAACATTAGCGATTGGATTTGTATATAAGTCAAACCTAAAACTGAAATTTTAAATAAAATAAACAGAAATTTAGAATGACAAATAAAAAAATTAACAATTTCATTTTCATATAAACTCCAAATAAAAACTCCTACATAGATGAAATTCACAATAAAAATGAGGTAAAAAATAAGCAATTTGATTTGTATATAAATTCTAGCCTAAAACTGAAATTTGAAACCAAATAAAAATAAAATTTAGATTAAGATAAATGGTCAATGTCAAGTACAATAAAAAATAACACAAATTCGAAATAAAATTAGCAGCTGGATTTTTGTACAAATTCCAACCTAAAGCTAAAAATCTATAAGAAGGACAATCTAAAAATATGCAAATTTAGAATAAAAATCAAAGAAAATTAGTGATTGTTTTTAAATTCCAAACTAAGAGAAAAATAGAAATTTTGTTTTGTTAGAATTAAAATTTTAGAAATATGCTAATTCAAGAAAAAAGGCGAGGAATTTGATTGTGTATATATATAAATTAAGAATCGCAATCTATTATATAATAAAAGTCAATGACATGTGGTTTACAGTTTGTAAGGAAAAAAATAGAACATGCTAAAAATTCTCACAAAAAAGAAAAAATGACCCTTTATTTGGTGGACCTCCACGGGATGGAGGGATTGAGAGTGTGATATATGACAGGTGTTCACTCAACTATACCGATTAATTTATGTGATGTGCATTGCGAGCATAAAGTATAGACAAGCATTGTTATAATCAAAGAAAGAGATGATATGAATGAAAATTGTTATGTTATGTTATGTTTACTATTTTCATAAGCAAGTATTTGGGAAATAAAGTTTTGGTCAAAAGTGACAAGTAGTATCTTCTGTCTTATAAAATATAATATTAAAATATTATTTACAAATTTCAAACTAAAACTAAAAAATAAAGTCTATAAGAAGTATAATCTGAAAATATGCAAATTCAGAATTCAAAAATGAATTAGCAATTTTTTAAAATTCCAAACTAAGTTAAAAAAAATAAAAATGAATTTGATTTGTGTGTGTGTGTATATATATCTAATATACCATCTAAACAAACTTGAAATACTCCTTTATCACTTTAGGTATACCCGTATACTAATTATAAGATATTCCAATGTGAACCACACGAAAAAAATTGCAATGATGTCCATAGGTTTTAGCATATTTTGTAAATACCTTCATATACATACATAAAAAGGAGTATATCGAAAAACAATATACATACTACATCTGAAAAATTGTTCATACCACCTATATGGTCTTAAATACTCGTATACTACACGTACATACCATCCATTACACAAGATACTACACGTATATATAGGATGCTGAAATGGGCACCATGGTGCCCGGGCACCATGGTGCCCGGGCACCATGATTTCAAATGTATCAATTCCATCTAAATTCGGGTATATTTTTTGAAAATGTCAGCTTTAGGGTATATACTCATTTATAACAATTCAAATGGAACGTATAAGTTTGAAAAAATATACCCGAATTCAAAGTTTTGAACGAATTTAGATCACATACTTTGCTGTAATCAGTGTATACCTACAATCAAACTATCATAAAAAAAATGCAACTACAATTCGAAATTTAATTCAAATTTGTTTGAACTAGTTAGTAAACTAGTTGAACTTGACATCCAAAAAATTTTAAAATTTTTCACACAGGATACATATCTATTTTAGACTATGGATATATATATATATATATATATATATATATATATATATATATATATATATATATATATATATATATATATATATATATATATATATATATATATATATATATATATAAAGAATTGCAATATATTATATAATAAAAGTCAATGACGGGTGGTTTACAGCTGCTAGGAAAAAAAGAGAATATGTTAAAAATTCTTACAAAAAAGAAAACATTATGTCCTTTTTTTGGTGGACCTCCATGGGATGGGGTAATTGAGAGTGTGATACATCGATGGGTGTTCACTCAGCTATACCGGTGTAAATTATGTGATGTGCATGTGAGTATGTAGTATAGACAAGTATTACAATATTAAAAGAAGGGATGATGATGATGATATAAATAGAAAATATTATGTTATGATATGTTTACTATTTTTCTATGCAAGTATTTGGAAAAGAAAATTTTGGTCACAAGGTACAAGTATTAGAAAACAGAGTAAGTATCTTCTTTTTTATAATATATAATATTAAAATATCACAAATAGAGTTTTACAACAATCTATTTTTCATAAAGCAAAATCATATATGTATTGTCAAGCCATTTAAGCTTTAAGGATGATGGCCATGCAAGTACACGAGCCGCCTTGCTAGTTGTTACAAACAGTGATTTGCAGGCATGCCCTGACACATGTGGGAACCCATCTGCTAGTTACTGTTTGCACCAACTTGTAACAACTTTTCCATATGCAGTCAGTATGATTCAGCTATAACATTACAGACAACATGCAGGAAAAATCCACAGGAAACCAAAGCAGTACAGCAAAACACCAACCTTATTCCATTTCCTTGCCCTCTTGTACCAATCTACAATGCTGCAGTAATCAAATGGAAACCAGCAGTAAGTACAGAGTAACGAAATTTCCAATATACTCAGAATTTGCTCTGAATCTATGATGCTGTGAAACTGATCTGAACACTAACTTATTAAGCGTGCACCGGCTCGTGAGATCGAACATGTACAAGATCGCCACGGCGTCCTTGCACGCGATCGGGACGTGGTCGAGGAACTGGCTGTCTCCTGCAGCCATTCCACAAGAAAAACTCATCAAGAAAGGTTGGAAATTTGGCACTTGAACCAAAGCAACCAGGAAAAATGTTTGCTGCTTTGATATTGCCTGGATTACCTGCCACATCCCAGATGCTGAAGGCAATCCTCGCGCCCCGAACCGCCAAGGTCTTGTCCATCAGATTCAGGCCCGTCATCTGCAAGCCGTTCTGCTCCTCCCCATTTCCGACATACTTAACCTGCAGATCAATGACCACAACAGGATAAAATTAACGAATGGACAGGACTATTCTGAATATGAGTTCCTCAAAATTACAGTGATGATGCATTTGATTGCTGACTCCAGTTTCACACTTTGGGGGTTTCTTGGTCAAAATAGCATGGTGGTCAAGGAATTGAACAATAGAATGAAAGAGGAATGGAATGCTTGTGTAAGTTGTACTAGCAAAAAGATTTTATTGGTTTGTTGATTTGATAAATGAAGGTTTAATAAGAAAAGCATGGGTACCAAACATAACCGTAATACCAAACCAATCGAGATTACACAAGCAAGTCGACAACAAGAAGAAGACGCGTACAGGGCACAAAGCTTATCCGGACGAAGCTAACAATACACGGAGGAGAAGAAGAGCAGCGAGAAGTTACCATGAAGCTGGTCTTGCCGATCCGGCAATCCCCGAGCATGCTGACCTTGAGGCTGACCACGTCCTCGACATCCGCCGCCTCGGGGGTGTCGGCGGCGGCCGCGCCGTCGTCGTCCCTCGCGACCGGGGTCAGGACGGCCCCGCCCTGCGGCGGCCCGAGCCGGCGGTACCCCCCGCCGCAGCAGCCGCCCCCGCCGCCGCAGGAGGAGCACGCGAGCAGCTGGTCCCACACGAGCCGCACGACCCTGCTGACGACGGCCAGCCGCAGCAGGCGCGCCCATCGGAGGTCGAGCCGCAGCACGGCCGGCCTGCGCCGGCGGCCGCACCCCCGCCCGACGCAGAGCTTCGACGTCACCGTGGTCACGTTCACGGTCGTCGTCGTCATGGCGGAGCAGCGGACCTCCCGGCGCGTCCGGCGCCCATGCACACCAAGGCCTGGGGCGCGAGGTGGGGGAGGAGGAATGGACAGACGGACCGCTATATTACTACGGCGTATTGGAAGAGCGGGAAAGGAAACAAAGGCGCGCCCTATAAAAAGGTTCTTGGCTGGGCGACGCTTTTGGTGTCCCCTTCTTCTCCTTATAGCCGAGGCGCCATGGATGGCATGCTTCGATGGCTGGCTCGCGCGCTTAGCTTTCTTGGCTAATCTGCCGATCTGCGTGGGTTGGGTGGGTATGCCCTGCTCCAGAGCTTCTATTTTTGCCTTCTGGCTTTTATTTTTTCTAATTTTGTTTTTTCATTTTTTTTCTTTACTCCTTTACATTGTGTTATAACTTTTTTCTTTTTTAAATTTAATTATATAAAAAAACTAATAATAATTACAGTGTATTTTTAACCACTACAGTAAAAAAAATCAAAAGTGGAAAGGAGTCAGTAATAGAGTTGGTGTTGTTTACTTGGAAGCAGGAGGTCGAGTCATGGTGGATGCCATGTAGAGAGAGAGAAGTGGTGGCAACGACCGGAGGCTGCAGGCGAGAGGGGTGGTAATAAGCCCTCTCGAAAAACCATTAACACAAATGACGTATGCGGTCTTGAACTCGAAAAACCATTTAGATAAACGATTTGTTTGAATAAGCTGTTCTATTTATTTCGGCTTTCGGAGCCGGAGCTAACACAAAAAAAAAACATGGTCATTTATTTGTCCCCTGCTTTTCTCTCTCTAGACTGGAGCGACAAGTCTGAAAACGCCGTTCCTACGTGGTCTGTTCCTATCTCCTTCCTTGCTTACGTTGGGGAGTCCAAATCGCCGGCTAGGGCCGTTCGCCCATTTCATTGCCGGATGGTGATGGCCATGCTCGTGCGATGCCTGACGAGGAGGGCCGGATTTGCAGCTACCACCGGTTTAATATCCACTGGTGTTGAAAGTGTTTTCTAGAAGTGATTTTCATGCCACAGTCATGTTTAGTAGACGGAAATTTTCCCAGATCTCTATTGAAATCATTGAATGCGAAATTGTCGAGTAAAATTCCTAGTTTTAAACAGAGCCTGTACGAGTAGGCTAGAAATCAGACGGATTTGCCCTACGCCCTGCTCATTTCAGCTTCAATTTCTGATTTCTGACTTATTGTTTTCTATTTATAAATTTTGTCTTTTTCTGTCTTTTCAACTTTTTTTAAAGCTTTTTTCCCCTTTATTCCGTATTTGTTTGCATATAAAAGATGGACTAATATGTTTTTTTCTTTTTAATTTTTAAAATTTAATTATGCTAAATAAGCTATCATTAATTACAGTGTAAAATAAACTAAGAATAGTAAAAATAATAAGCCATAAGTCAGGCTTATTTAGCTAGTCGTATGGTTGTACTGAGTTTTGAAAGTGTGGTTGGATTAGTCAGCAAACTCCTTGCATTTATTCTGGACCGTTTGGCGTATGCCAATGGTCAGGTCGTCCCTCTTATCTAGCATGCTTCAATTTATGGGGCTGTTAGTACATCGACAACGAGCATGGTACTATATCAATCGATCCTACGACCGACGTAGACGTCGGGCTATAAACTGGCACTGAAAGCTCGCGTGAGATCGTTTGAAATTTCGGTTGTATGGACTATGGAGGAGTAACTGCGTATTTATCCTTTGAGTAGTGCTGCATGTGCAAAAGTTTTGTAGCAAACATGTTAAAGTCTGAATGACGGGATGGACGACAGTGTGGATTTCGAACACATGCCTATGCGTACAAAAATTTTGTGCGAAAGGTGCTTATATGATTTTCTCTTTTAAATAGAGTACTACTAATCTCCAAATATATAAAGAGATAAGTAATATCTATCTACTATTTATCGTGCTTTAAAAATTATGTAAATCACTGTTGAGGAAAATATAGAGCACCTTATAGTTGGTGCATGGACCATTTACAAGATTAATTTCAATTGGACGGTGCAATTGCTCGAGGGAAAAAATGGACGGTGCAGGTCCAGAGTGGGCGGCGCACTCCTATATTGTATTGAGCTATTAAAGTTGTAGATCATATGTCTGTAAAGGCTCTAACATATGTAAAATACACTGAAGGGCAAAATAAATTGACAGTAACTATGAGCTGCCTGGATAGCTTCATGTTGCAAGAACAAAGGAATTTCAGGAAAAACATATTTTTTTTTCCGTTTCTTTTGCCTTTGATCCTACCATCAAGGGCCATTTCGAACACGAGAGTTTCAAAAGAATTTTGCAGGAGCTTCATAGGGAAAAGTTCAAGTTCTATAAGAATTGAAGAAAAAATTCCGTATTTCAAACAATGCTGAAATTTGGAGTTTTCCCTTGTATTTAGGCATACGGTTCTAATGAATTCTGAATAACCATTATTGAAATTACTCATTTTTTGCAATTACAAGAAAAATGCACACGTACACACCACCAGGTATGCACGTCACACACACGTGTGTGCACTCCTTAGCATACTTCTAGAAAGATAGATGTCGATGATAAATTCGAGATCTCACAAAATTTCTAATGAGATGTACTCATGTATATGTGAAGATAGATATTAGTATTTGAACTCTGGTGGGATCATAAACCCACAACTTCACCGCCTACAATATCTGCAAGCAAAAATTCAAGGAATTAGTCACCGCGTTATCTTTGTGAAAGAGAAAGTTGGCTGTTCATCAATGTCAAAAAATCGATTTATATGACAAGTAATTAATCTGAGTTTACTAAGCTGCACTTTTCATCTTGGACGACTCAGAACCCACTGTAAACTCAATGGCATTGGGCGCAACCTCTCTTATAGCTACTGACTCCGTCACTACAGATACGTCATTTTGGACATTGATATTGATATTGTTTATTGTTATAAATCACAAAAAAGTTACATGTTATAAAATCATATTTTATAATTAATTAATTACTCTAGTAATACAGAATCAGGTGGTGATCAGTTGGGCTTTTTTTGGTGGTTTATAGTTGGACTTTTTTTGGTGGTTTATGGCTGAAAGCACTGTAGCTGGCTGAAAAAACACTGTAGCTGGCAGAGGCTTATTTAGCATAATTAAATTTAAAAAAATTAAAAAATATGTTAGCCTATTACGTATAATACAAACAAATACTGGAAAAAAGAACCGGCAAAAAAGCACAAAAAAACCAAAAATTCAGAAAAAAGATAAAATTTGTGAATAATGAAAAATAAGTCGGAAGTCAGGAACTTAAGCCGAATTGACCAGGGTGTGACCAAAGTAGATGTGTTTCTTACGTATTGATGATCAAAAAATAAAGATGTCAGTTTGACTTCGGTGACACTGGGGTACTCTGTATGGTTCTTATTATTATTACGGCCATTTGCTTAGTTTAGTTATATCTGTACCCATTAGTTATAGATGATTATATCTGTACCGAACACTCGTCAAGCAATTAAGCAATTAACGCAACCTGAGCTCCGAACGGTCGGCTCAACTATACAGTATACTGCAGCAAACTATACAACTGTCAGTCTGTCACGCCCAACAAAAAGAAACAGGGAAAAAACTTACGGTCTGTTTGGTTGGTGCCTAATTTTATCATGTCTAAACTTAGATAATGTGTGGCTGCTACAGAAAGTGTGGCTAACAAAATCGAAGCCACACTTGTGGCAAAGTTTGGCAAGAAACTGAGTCTATGACGTGTGGGGCCGGGTGCTAAGAAAGTGTGGCATGCCACAGTTGCGTCAGTGAACTAAACAGCTACCTAAAAACTGTGGCATGTCTAACTTATAGCTAGGCAACTTCTGGTCATGAACCAAACATGCCCTTAGCCTGCAGTGAGTCTTGGACTGTGCTGCACGGTTTCCGATGCAAATGTGCTGTGGACATCCCTCCGTTTCATATATTAAGGAGATTGTACTTTTGATAGGATATAACTAAAATACCATCTAATGATATCTCAAAACACGTCAAACGAAGCAGCAAACCGTGGAGATGGCTAGTGTTGGTAAAGGTACTTTGGAAAATTTTATCTAAATAATCACAAAGTGTTCGGTATTTCTGGGAAAATTTTGGTTAAAAATGCAAAGTAAACAAAAAATGGAGGAAGTCTCTAGTAGGTGGGCGATAGTACGGGTTCAGCGTTTCAGGTGATGAACAGAAGGTGAATCTGAATCGACTACAGTTTCAGAAACATGTGACGTGTTGGTGTAAAACTAGCGATTTATCGGCGCAATTAAGTCGCTTTCAAATGAAGTTTTTTTTAAAACAGATTTAATATTCAATTATAATACATATTAGAGTGGTTTCATTTATATCAGTCAAAATCACACATAAATATCTATCTACAAGATTCTTTATAAACTGGCACTATTCATAAGTCAAAGCTAAAAGTCTATATAAACAGCCTATAGTTATCTTTAGTATACAATTCTACTGCCTATAATTAAAATAAAATTGTATTTGTTATACAACTATTAATGTGAGAATTTGTAAATTGTTTTCTTTTTAGGATTATTATGAAATATTGTTGCCCTTAAAATGAACTAGATGCGTTGAATCTCATCGGACATTTTTATTTATATAGATACCACCACTTGCGACTTGTTACTGTGCACGATGTCATTGTAAGTGGCACGAGCACGAGACGCGCGGATTGACCTTGACTCGGCAAGGGCAGGCAGCCACGATAATGGCCGTCGTCATCGACGACTTCGAAAACAACTTGGAAACGTATCTGTCTGTCGACTATGGGTAGTGTTTGTTTTCTTTCCTGAGAGGTATTGGTAGTGGTTCTCAGTTGCTTTGGTGGTCATATTTGGACAGTCAAAGTAATTGTATTTGAGGAACCGAGGATTTACTTGGCGAATGTTTTGGTTTTATGTGAGAACTAGGACCCGTTTGGAATGCATGGGTTGCACGTGAAAACTCTAGGGAAATCCGGTAGGAAACGAAACATCCTCTTAGTTATGCATGTGCCAATTGTCCGTACGAAGTAGGCCTGAATAGGGAAGAACACGTCGTGTTTTTTCAGTTCACACGGGAGACGCCAACCTTACCAAACTGACGAGCACCTAGCTTCGAGCAATCAGACAAGTGCATGCCTAGGCATATATATTTGTGACAGTGCTGAAGGATAAGCCTACTGCCTACTGATTCATCGCCCTGGTAGGGGAGTAGTTCCTTTCTGTAAACGGAGAAGAACGGAGAGGAAATATGTTGCGCAGCGCAGGGCATAATGATGCCTGGCCGGTCAATTAAATAGAACCCGGACGCTCAAGACCGGGAAGGAATACAACACCGAGAAGGAATACAAAAGAGAGACGGAGACAGGAGTACATACTATACAAATCCTGTGCATCTAAAGATAGAGAATACTTGTTATCTTTAACATCCCCCCGCAGTCAAAGCGTCGAGTCCTCGGACGCAAAGACTGGACCGAAAATCCTCAAATAGCTGCACAGGTAACCCCTCGGTCATGATGTCGGCGAACTGATGTGACGATGAAACATGTAGGACGCGGACGTGACCAAGGGCGACCTTTTCGCGAACAAAATGAATGTCGATCTCGATGTGCTTCGTGCGTTTGTGTTGCACGGGGTTGGCCGACAAGTAAACAGCGCTCACATTGTCGCAGAGCGGAGAGGAGCATGGAGCTCATCCAACAGTTGGCGTAGCCAACAGCATTCGGCGACGGCTTGGGCAACAGCTCGATATTCCGCCTCAGCACTAGAGCGTGAGACAGTGGCTTGGCGTTTGGATGACCACGAGACCAAGTTGTCGCCTAAGAAGACACAGTAGCCTGAGGTGGAGCGTCGAGAATCTGGGCAACCGGCCCAGTCAGCATCAGTGTATGCCGTGAGGGAAGATGAAGATGACGCCTGAATGAAAAGACCTTGGTCCAAGGAGCCCTTGACGTAGCGAAGGATCTGTTTCACCAGGGACATGTGAGCATCCCTCGGGGCGTGCATATGGAGGCACACCGCCGAACAGCAGAGGCCGATCGGGCGGCGAGGGTGAGGTATCAGAGTGCCCCGCGAGGCTGCGGTACTCAGTAGCATCGCGAAGCAGCTCGCCGGATGATGAAGAGAGCTTGGCCTTGGTGTCAACTGGTGTCGATGTCGGGTGGCAGTCGGCCATGCCAGCGCGCTGAAGGAGATCGACGGCGTACTGGCACTGAGATAGATGAAGGCCGGCTAGAGTGCGCCGAACGGAGATGCCGAGAAAGTAGTGGAGAGTGCCCAGGTCGGTCATGGCAAACTCATCGTGCAGTCGGTCGGAGAGGTGCTGTAGAAGTCGTGCAAAGGACGCCGTTAAGATGATGTCGTCGACGTAAAGAAGGAGATATGCGATATCCGCCCCATTGTGGTAGACAAAGAGCCACGTGTCGGAGACTGCCGAAGTGAAGCCGAGGGAGTGGGCATGGGTAGCAAAACGCTGATACCACGCACACGGGGCTTGCTTGAGGCCATAGAGGGACTTCTGGAGGAGGCAGACGTAGTCGGGATGAGCGGGATCGATGAAGCCAGACGGTTGCTGGCAGTACACCGTTTTGTCAAGATGGCCGTGGAGGAAGGTATTCTTCACGTCAAGTTGATGGATGGGCCATGACTTGGAGGCGGCGATGCTGAGGACGACACGAATAGTGGCCGGCTTGACAACCGGACTGAAGGTTTCGTCGTAGTCGACACCGGGCTGCTGGGAGTAGCCACGGACAACCCAGCGGGCTTTGTGGCGAGCAAGGGACCCATCTGCATGAAACTTGTGTTGGAAGATCCACTTTCCGGAGATGATATTTGCACCGGGCGGGCGCGGAACAAGAGACCAAGTCTTGTTGTGAACAAGAGCCTCGTATTCTTCGCGCATAGCCCGGTACCATTGAGGATCTGCGAGAGCGGCTCGGTATGTTTTTGGTACTGGAAGTGCTGTAATACAAGAAGCAGAGAGATTAAGTCGCTCAATTGGTTTGATAATACCGGCTTTGGCACGAGTCACCATGTGATGAGGACCGGGTGCTGGGCGCGGTGTAGCGATGGACACAGGTTGAGTATGTGCCCGAGTCGGCGAAACGGCAGCATCGGTGAATTGTGAGTTGGCGAAGCATCAGCAGTCGTCGAGGCAGGCGTTGGCGAACCATCAGCAGCGGGCGAGTCGTGCGCCCTCCATGACGAAGTCGAGCGCGGCGAGCGTCCTGGGAACGGCCCAGGGGACTGAGGCGGCCCAGGTGCGAAGGCTCCGTGTGGTGGATCGTCCGTCTGTGATGGCGAGGCTGGAAGGAGCGCAACCGAGCCAGGCAGGGGCCCGGGAGCAGATGGTCCAATGGAAGCAGGCGTGGTGGGCGCAGATGGCTCAGGCGGGCGGATGCACGGCACATTGTGAGCCGCAAGGTCATCGTGATCCCCAGAAATTCCAGATCATCAGAAGATTTCGTCGCTGCAGCTGTGGCAAAAGGAAAAACTGTTTCGTCGAATAAGACATGCCGGGAAACAATGACCTTGTTAGTGCATGGATCGAGACAACGGTATCCCTTTTGCGAAGTGGGGTAGCCTAGAAATATACAAGCTATAGAGCGGGGAGCTAGTTTGTGTTTGGCTGTGGCGAAGATATTAGGATAGCAAAGACACCCGAAGACTCGGAGATGGGTGAGGTCAGCAGGTGTGCCAAAAAGCTTCTCATGAGGAGAAAGAAAGGCAATGGGTTGGGATGGCCGCCGGTTGAGGAGGTATGTGGCTACAGAGAGAGCTTCTGCCCAATAGGAGGAAGGCATAGATGCTTGAAAAAGAAGGCAACGAATAATCTCATTGACAGTGCGAATGGATCGTTCGGCCATACCATTTTGCTGTGAGGTGTAAGGGCAGGAAGTGCGTAAAAGAATGCCATGTCCGCGAAGGAAGGAGAGGAGCGTGGTGTTAACGAATTCCCTGCCGTTATCAGCTTGGAAACATTGAAGAGGAAGTTGGAATTGGGTGTGTACATAGGAAACGAATGTCTGAAAAACATGAAGTACATCGGTTTTATGCCGCAAAGGAAAGGACCAATAATAGTGAGAAAAGTCATCAACTATAATAAGGTAATAGCGAAAACCGGAATTACTAAGAATAGGAGATGTCCACAAATCACAATGGAGTAACTGAAAAGGTGCAGTAGTGGTGCTAGAGGACCGACTAAAAGGAAGTCTAACATGTTTGCCTATGCGACAGATATGACAAGTGGAAAAATCTGAAAGAGGGACAGACGAAGTCTTGTGAAGGTGGTGAATGACGTCGCGGCCAGGATGTCCAAGACGGCGATGCCAAATGTCGGAAGAGGTGGTAGCCGAGAGGAGGAGGTGTGGACGGGTGGCGGCCGGAACGGTATAGAGATCCCCGTGACTATTGGAGCGAAGAGTCACGGTCCCCGTATGAAGGTCCTTCACAGAAAAACCAAGAGGGTCAAATTCGATGGAACAATTGTTGTCACGAGTAAATTTGCGAACAGAAAGAATATTTTTAATAAGAGAGGGAACAACGAGGACATTGTTTATGGAAAAAGGAGTGGATGAAGAGGGTAAACATGTGCGGCCGACATGGGACACGGGAACGGAGAAGCCGTTACTGACGATGACACGGATGGCTGAGTCAAGGGGATGGGAGGAAAAGAGGATACCGTCATTCGAAGCCATGTGAGAGGTCGCACCCGAGTCCATTACCCATCCACCATTGGCTGGTGCTTGCATAGACAGATTATTCATAGCACTGATGAGCCCTGCTTGATCCCATGATGGCTGGCTGGCCGTGTCACTGGAAGGTCCAGCCGTGAAAGCATGCTATGGCATGAAGTTGGGCCGTGGTCCAAGTAGGCCTTGCCCACCAACCGACGCCAGAGGCGATCCGTGGTCGGGCGCAGCCACCGCGTGCGATGACCGTGGATTGTAAAGCATCCAAGGCCCTGTCGGTGGAGCAGCAGAGCGTGACCCAGCAGCCGGCGGACGTTCTGTGGCCGAGCGATCTCCGCCCGCGCGATCTCGATCTGCGCCCGGATTGTTGTGGTCGTTGCCCCCGTTGGAGTCACCGCGGTTGCCGCGGCTTCGTCCATCGCGACCGCCATTGCCGCCTCGTCCGCCACGCCCATTCTTGCCGCGGCCGGAACTGGTGCCCCGGTTGTCGGTGGAGGGAGCCTGGGCACCAGCGGAGGATGAGGCGATGAGAGCGGTGTTGCCGGAGGCATCGACAAGGTGTCGCATCTCCGCGAGAAGAAGTGAAGACTGTGCCCGAGCAAAGCTGGGGAAGGGCACTTGTAGGGGGAGTAGCTCCGCCTGGTTGGAGAAGCGTGGACTGAGGCCACGAATCATGTTGAGGACGAGCGTGCGGTCGGAGACTGGTTCCCCGAGGTCTCGTAGAGCATCAGCGAGATTCTTGAGGCGTCGGCTATATTCGATCCGCGCATGATCTCCTGATTGAGGCTCCGGAACTCCGTCTCGAGGTAGATGATTCTTGTCTCTCTATTGTCACGAAAAACGGCTTCGGTGGCAAGCCAAAGCTCACACGCCAATTGGTCGGGTTCCATGACGATGTCGAGGATGTCACCGGAGATGGAGCAGTAGAGGGCGGTGAGGACGGCAAAGTCGTCTTGTGCCCATGTTCCGATGCTGGTGTCGGAAGGAACAGGGCCGAGGACATGGGGTAGAAGACCGAATTTGCCGAGAAAAGCGACGAAGAAGGTCCGCCACTTTGTGTAATTGGGGTTCTTCATGTCGAGGGTGACCGGGACATGTGTCTTGACGCTCGCGACACTGAGGGCGGCGGCGGCCTGAACGGGGGCGGCGGCTGCCTGAACGGGAGCCCCCTGGATGGTAGGAGCCATCAGTGAATCGTGAGTTGGCGTGCGCAGCCTGGTGAGTCGAGGCAGCTTGGGCGGCGAGAGCTGCGCGCGTGGCCTCATCGGCCAGGGCACCCTAGTCAATCTCGCCGAGAGCAGCCATGGAAGACAGCGGAAGCGGGGAAGGATAGAAGAGATCAGCAAAGAGTGGAACGCTCTGATACCATGTAAACGGAGAAGAACGGAGAGGAAATATGTTGCGCAGCGCAGGGCATAATGATGCCTGGCTGGTCAATTAAATAGTACCCGGACGATCAAGACCGGGAAGGAATACAACACCGAGAAGGAATACAAAAGGGAGACGGAGACAGGAGTACATACTATACAAATCCTGTGCACTTAAAGATAGAGAATACTTGCTATCTTTAACACTTTCCAAGCTACGGATTGAAGGTCCCGCTCCAACTAGCTGCCGTTTCCGGCTTTCGACAGGTGATTTTTAACTGAAATTATATTATAATAGTTATTTATTTTTTGAGTTATTAATTGAAAAATACCATTATACCTTAACGGACAATACAAAGGAATAAGTGAAAAGACAAAAAAACATAAAAAGCTAAATAAAATCAAAATTAAGAAGTTAATACGTTTATTTTAATTTTTAGCTTCTGAAAACTAAAAATAAGAAACCGAAACCAACTTAAAAAGCGGCACTCAAGTTGTCCGTGAATCGAGTGCCTTGCGCATTATGCTATCGTGTTTTGATGCTCGCAAACTCTAAAGCACAAGATTCCTCTTCCCAGGAAATTGCTTGCGTACGTCCTCTCAAAAAAGAAAATGAGATAAATGTGTACCTTTTCAGCATCTCTCTCTCTCTCTCTCTGCGAGTGTGTGTCTGTCTCTATCCTCTCTCTGTATGTAGGCCCAGGGACAGAAGTGACACGAGAGGGGAAATGGGCGGTAGTACCTGCAGGCTGTGCAGCAGCACTGCTGAACGTTCGTCTTCTTGGCAACTGGAGCGCAGGCGCGCGACCGGCGCCACAACTCTCGGTTTACGGGCGGCAATCTGACGCCCATTTCTGCTAAAATGATACTAGGATCGAGCGAGAAATTGACCAAGTTTCACGGACACGTTCTCGTGTTCTGTTCTGCCAAGAGACAGACGTTATCACCACACTACGCAATGGCAACACTCGTGGTAATCATCTGTCTGCTTAGGCCATGCACGCGTCGTTCATTCCCATGGCAGCTCGAGCCACACGAACACGACGCTCGAATCTTGGAGAAACGGTACCGCACATGCCATTGCGCTGCATTGGCATACAAGTATTTGGCCGCTTTTTATGAGAGAGTGCACTGCCTTTTTTCCCCCTGCTTTGCTAGCTTTTGCAGACGTTGCAGCCATGTGTTGTGTCATGGCTAGCTGAAAAGCTCTGATCATGGCGAGAGCTAGCTGAGCCACAAGCATCTCTTGAGCCTGCTGATCTATCCAGATTCAGGACATATACAGGTAGCTAGATTTCTCTGGAGAAAAAGATGGGTTAACGGTGTGCTAGTCCGGTGGTTAGTCGCTAACCACAGGAATAAACAAGCTTAATCCCTGGCAAAGATGAACGATAGAGAGCTTATTAAAATGTGAGGCCAACCACTGATTGAGCTGTGTACACCTTGCAAACACTGTGACAGTGTAGTAGTACCTTTTGCAGCTTGCAGTTGCAAAAAAAAAAAAACTCGACCTGCGGGGGTAAAACAGCCCCAGGCATTTCATTAAGAAGAAAATCTTCTCACGCAGATCGAGAAAATCTCTGAACCCTTGCCCCACCCTGACACAGCGGCATTAGCCCATGTGAGAACAACCAGGGTGATCTCTAGACCAACGATCTGGTGCGACCAACGACCTGGGCGAGCCTTAGACCTGTGCTTTGACTTATGGGGCAAGCGAGGATTTTTTCCTCGGCCTGAAATTCGCTCCCACTGGGAGTCGAACCCAGAACCCGAGGGGTGCTACTAGAGCGCTCTAACCGCTACGCTAGAGGCCCGTTCGCTCAGCTTGCAGTTGCAGACAACCTTGATTGATCGATCCATATGGCACAAGCACAACATAACCGGATTGTGGACCAGTGCCGCAGGAAGACGCCGGGTTTATCACTTGTGTAATCTTTTAATCTAGAACTGAATTTAGAAATGAAAAGAAGTCACTGAGTTAGTATGATTAGTGCATTTTTTTATTTGTTTTCTTTGGGAGCTGGAATATATAGTTGGTTAGTGCGATTGTTAAAATACAAGAGGATGAATCAGATCATGGGATTAAATCTCACCAAAATGTGTAAATAACCCACGTAACGTACGGTTTGTAGAAGGCTCAGGCTGGAATCATGATGTATCGGCTGAGTTCTTTTGGACTTATTGCTTGTGACTTTTAGCTTATGCTGTAGTAATTAGCTTTCAAACGATGTGCTTTTTTTAAGGTGGAGTCTATAAATTAATTGTAATAGATATAACATCGAATTCATCTATATTATCTAAAATCACATGTGGGTGTCTCTCTCTGTATTCTTTCTTACGAATAGTTAGAATCAAAAGTCATAAGCCAAAAATCATAAGACACGGTTCAAGAAAACCCATACATGTTTGATCTACAAACTATCCGGAATATTGTGCCGGCTGGACTTCCCATGGGTTGGCTTGACTTTTTTTGCTTGAGTATGCTAGGACAAATAAAGCTGGGCCGTCGAATTCCAGAGTTTAATCCATTCTGAAATCAACTTTCTGATCATTACGTCGTTTTTCCACATAAGCGGGCAACTACATGATTCCGGACTGATCTTGTTTAATTAACTCTTCCAAAGTACGAACCTTGACGGCCGGTACGAATGATTACATGAATTCTGCTAAAACTTTAGGTGGAACGATCATATCGACCAATCACAAAGAATAAGATCTTTAATCGAGACTAGGCAAGGATTTCATCTTTAATTCCTGTTCCGGCCGATAACAAATACTAACAAGGACACACACTGATGCCCTTGGCTTAGCAGTACTGCTCTCCATGATATGGTAAACTAGAAAGGATCAAGCAGTTGAAGGACCGGTGCAATTAAAACGACTCAAATCAATTCTGAAGATCCATACCTACCTACCATCTTGACCTGAAGAAATTTGTTTCTTCCATGGCATGAAATTCTCTTGCTTTTATGAATCGAGTTTAAGAAAATCTTTGTAGGGTTTGGTTTATGTGCTGAGTAGTATAGTAATTGATGTTGCAACTACCAGATATCCAAAAAAAATTGAAGACTTGCAGACAAGTGTAGGGTGACTCATTCTACAGGGCCTCTTCTTTTTAATTTTTAAAATCTAATTAACTTTCAAACATAAAGGTTTTTCAAGACAGGGTCTATAAATTGATTATAGTATACACTATAGTGACTTCATTTATATCGGTAAAAACTATACACAAGTTTCTGTTGTCCTGTACTCTCTCTCTCTCACGAACTTTCATAAAAACCGTAAGCCAAAACAAAAAAAGACCCTATATTTGCCTAGTGAGACAATTGGTCTCTATAGGCTGCATGCATGGCAGGGATATTACTCCATCTGTTTTTTACTTGACTTCTTAGAATCCAGCCGTCAAGCTTTTTAAAGTTTGACCATCAACAAATTTAAAACTATCTAGATTGGTCATACGAAATTATATCATATTTTTTGTTAAAATGTTTTTATAATATTACAATTTTATTAATATATATTAGTGTAAAATTATAGAAAATATCGGTTAAAATCGCATCTTAATATCAAGTAAAAAAGAACAGGGTGAGTATTGATCTAGCGGAGGGCACCATATTATACTAGAGGCATGCATAGTCAAATTTGGATCCTTGATTGAAGAAGAGATCAAGAAGCCAAGAACTAATTAACTACTTCTGTTTATATGTGGCTGAAAAGAGCAACTCCAAGAGATTAGCCAAAAGAAGTATCTAAATTTAGTGATTTAGCTATTCTCTAAAATGAATCTCACCCAAAAAAACAAGACTACTCCAACAGGCTATCTAAACTAGAGGGCGTGCGGTGGATCGCGTACGCACGGGAATGGGACGCAGTGTGCGGGAAGGAAACGCCGACCGCGCCAAGAGGCTGGATGGTGAGCGAGGTAGGCTATCCAAAAATAGAGAGCGAAGAAGGAGGGATGGAGAGCTACTAAATTTGGAGAGTCATTTACAGAGTCTATTGGAGACGTTTTTTCTCTAATAATAGCCAAATTTACCTTTAGAAAATGATTTAGCTCTTCTCTTGGAGTTGCTCTTAAGATGATATTTTCCATCTTTCCTGCAAATCTCATTGAAAGAAGTAATCATCATTAGCAAGGTACATATTATGATACATATTGGAAATAAATTTAAAAAAACCCCACATTTTCAAAGTAAAAAAAACTCCACATTTTCAAGGTAAAAAAACTCATTTTCATTTACCGATGCCCGTTTTTTCTCTCTCTTAGTCCCTTTCCAGAGCAGCATATATGGTTATATATACTAACCATTTGGTTTAAAATTCTCACCTTTTTGAGTAAACTAACCGACCAACCAGCAGAAAATTTAACAACCTTGAATGGTATCTTCCCCTTTTGAGAAATAATTAACTTCCTTGACAGCCCTACCACTACCAATCGAAAGAGTATAACAAAAGTAGACTAGTGGAACCACAAACCACAAAGTATACTTTTCTCCTTTGCCTTCCCTTGAAGCACATCGCTACTCATGTCCAGACCATTGCATGAAAAACTACTCATACCCCCATCAAGATCACACACGCACACATACATATAGATAGAGAGAGATTGCTCCAATCAATGGTACCTTTGTTTGCTCTCACACATCATCTCATCATGTATCCTATCATGTACAATAAACAACATAAACACTACGTGATATTCCATCATGTGTGGCACCACAATACGAACTTGGTTGCGCAAGTTTGTGTCTACAACCACGTGGTGTGTCACACCGTGTGTGGCGGTTGTTTGGTTGGTATATAGAAAATGCGATACAAAATATGTGTCACTCTGGGCCATTCGTTATTCTCACAATCATGTACCAAAAAAATTTAGGGGAAAATTGAACGTGGCGACGAACTAAACAAGCCGTTAAAGTACCTGTAGGTAAAACCACATGCACTCATCCTCCATCAAGATCAAATGTGTTGTTCCAATGGTTCTGATCGGTTGTTTGGTGGAGTGCGTGATACGCCTGTAACCCCTTTCCCGAAGCGAGATAGGAGTGACAGGAGTGGGGAAGTCGTTTCGGAAAGCCAAGTGTTTATATTGGCTCAATGTAATACTATGGCTCATTAGTGTGAAGGTCCATGTGGTCCATGTAGAGTGGTGGGATTAGTCCTATATTACCTATCTAATATAAGTTGTAGTAGCATATAATGTATGTTGGGTCTAGATATAGTACCTCTCGGTTAAGCCTTTTATACGAAATGAGGATGAAAGTGTAAGTGGAGTACTATGCATGCATTGATCGACCCCCATGATGGATTGTGCTTCGAGCAGATTTTGGGTCAGGATGTTACATATGATATCATAGTATCAACCTTTGCTGCATAGTCACGTGTGGGACAGGGGCGTGGGCATATGACACATGATGCGTGTGGGTCTAGAGTGGACACACGGTATGTCATATGTATCAGCACTGGACGCACGAACGTGCACTGAGGGGTGGTTCTGAGTATTTGCCGTATATACAGTGTGTTGCTGAGGGTGTCGATCCTTAAGGGGAGTGAATGTAATACTCTGGGCTTTAGTGTGAAGGCCCATATGGTCCATGTGGAGTGATGGTGGGATTAATCCCATATTATTTTTCTAATGTGAGTTGTACTAGTATATAATGTCTGTTGAGTCTAAACGTAGCATCTCGAGTTAATCTTTTTACATACGTGAGTCCTCCCAACGGTGGATTAGGCTTTGAGTGAATTTTAAGATAGGATCTTACATTTAAGTAAAAAAAATCCCAGAATAGAAGGTAATATAAATAGATTTTGATCTTTTTACTTAGTTGTCTCCTCTTAATTTATTTGAGGGGGACCTGTTTCGATCTTGCGCATCTTGACAAGATAAAGATTTCTTGAATCGTCTAATTAGACACCTCATCATTGATACGTTAGTACCATCTAGAGTTCTAGACCATACCTGTCGGTGGCCTGCATGGCGTGTAGTAGTAACGAACCTTCACGTGTAATTTTGCTGATGTTATCGTGTAAGAGAAGTCAAAACAAGGAGGCATGGGTACTGCGTTGAACGGGGATTGTTCAGATAGATATCTTCTTGCACCATATCAGATGTATGATACGAGTAGTTTGATGTGCAGCTTATAGGAATTTTACACTTAATTTGAGTGGATTTGCTCAAATATACCATTCTAGACTAAATAGATCGATGGATAGTAGACAAAGATCCAATTGTTTTTTAACCGAATCCAAGTAGTTCCAAACACTTGTAGTTGCGAAGATGATCATCTGACTCTTATCATCTCTCCTCTTTCTTTCATGTACCTCTTCACATTTTATACTCTAGATTCGACTTGTAGTGTACATTTTAATCTCTGGAGTCTAGACACGTTGGAACCTAACCTAAGGTGGCGACAAAACTTGTCTAGAAATATCTACCTTTCCATGAAACTCATGCACTCTAATCAATCAAAGGTTGGAGCCGATTCCTTTTCTGAAAGAGAGGTGGATTGAGAGATTAACTGATGTTACCAGACTTAAGTTGTTGTCAGGAGCAGAATGGGGGTTGGGGATTTGGATATGTTGGAAAAAAGTTAATTGGGGCCGTCAAGGAAACTAAACAAATGCTGGAAGATGTGTTCATGCTACCTGCCAATCTTCTTCAAAGTTAATGCCAGTTCAATTTCTCAGTCTTTGCATCGACAGGTAGAATTACCTTTTTCAGGAAAGGACAAAAAGGAGGCTATGTTTATTGTTCTCTCTACGAAGTACATCAAGGAGAAAACTTTCTATGTGAATGCTGTAATTAAAGAGGAGAATGTTAATTAAGAGAGTATTAGATATGCTATTAATGTGAGGCTGCTGAAATGGGTTTCCTCGCATAGTCGGGTGGAAGAGATAGATATGTTGCTTCTTCAGCACAGTGCAATAGTGAAAGGAAATGCTCAACTAGAGTACTAGGCACATACCACACCAAACAAAGATTCTTAACTTCTCAACTTATTTGGAAGATGCTTCAGATTGTAGCTACAAGAACTTGACAGAGGTTACCTCGAAACGAAAAGGAGCAACTTGACAGAAGACGTAGGTGCAACCGAATGCTACTTCTCCCAGAAATTGCTGTTGAAGGATATTCGGAATTGTTGTTGGGCACAACGTAAAAAGTTGCTGTAATGTTTGAGAGAAACTACTCTGAAGCTGCTTCCGCCACTTCACTGCAAGATTGCGCATTCTGCTGGCTATGTTAGTCATGTAGCGACGAAGATGTCATAGTGGTAGTGTACATTGTTCTTCTGTACTACCAATTCTTGGCTGCTGAAAGCCATTAGGCTTCTTCTTGAGAGCATTATATTCTTCACCTCCTCTTCTCTCTTATCAACAAAAGAGATTAATGATTTGATGTTAGTTAGCCTTGCTGGTCGATTTATGTAGGACCGAAATGGCGACAGAGGGGGGTGAATGGCGCTCTCAAAAATTCAACCCCAAATATTCTCACGAAATGTAACGCCCCCGATTTTTGGGAACAGGGACGTCGTACGGCCTGCAACAGCCCAAGAGTTCTGTTGCGGCTTGACAGTGTATCATGCCTGCTCATAAGCCATTTAAAAAGAGTTAATTGGATTAAAGTAAGACCTAATGGCCGGCTTTAATGACAATACGGGCATCCAAGCCCAAAACTTAACTTACATACAGAAGAGCCGAAGAAAACTCCACAGGAACGCTTGAGTATAGACGTAACCCTAACACGAACACTCGCAGCATCTCCTTTTCTTCTGGTATCCGTGGTCGGAAAATTTGGCAAGCTCGAGTACTCCGACCCGCACTCAAAGAAATCACATGTGGAAATACTATATAACTAATTGCCGGGGTTCTCGGGTGGAGGTTGTATAGTGGTTTTATTATGCGGTGGATGCAGTTTATTTGCAAACAATTAAAAGTAAAACCTTTTCTCTTTAAGATCGGGGTTTTCATTAACGGAATCAGTTCATCACTTATCACATTAAATCATCTCAAACCCTACTTATGCCTCGTTATTGGAATCACCCATTTAACACTTCATTAACCGGAAGCACGGCGTATTCGAATACCATTTGTTCACTCTGCAGAGTTGCTCAACTTTACCCACACGATCCCTTAACTCCGCGATGAGTTAAGAGAGCGTGTCGGTTCCTCTGCTCCGTTCTTTATATAGACTCTACCGATAGCATTACTCGATCACGGCTACAATTGCGCACATACTCTTCTCTAGCCGCTTGTGAGTGAATACTACCGTTGTTAGGTACCGCAGACATACCTAACTCCCGTCTCACTGTCGTCACAACTCTGTAGAGTTTCAATTGAATGGAGCGACTACTAGACCGGTGTTGACAAGTCAACTCCCGTGGCTTGAGCGTTGACTATGTCTTTACTTGGCACAAGGTTCTTGTCCTTACATTTTTCACCGAGGCATCCAACCACATCTCCTCTGTGCCCATGGCACTACCACCACCCATCCATACCACCTCTCACTCGGGCAAGGTCGTGGCGTAGATCACCGCGTGATTTCCCACAAGACACCCTTCCGATCTCAATTCCCTAAGGTAAGGTCGTGGCGTAGATCACCACGTGATTTCCCACAGCACCCCTTTACCTTAGTCACACCATCCCTAAGGTAAAGTCGTGGGCGTAGATCACCACGTGATTTCCCACAGCACCCCTTTACCTTAGTCACACCATCCCTAAGGTAGAGTTGTGGGCGTAGATCACATCGTGATTTCCCACATTCAGACTTCTACCTTAGCAGCAGTTTTCAAATCCTACTTGCCCACAACCAACACCTTAGAAGTGCTTACCAGCATCACCGGCCTAGGGTACGGTGTCCCATACCACCCTACCCTCTCCGGGTTTTTCAACTCTACCGTCCAACGGCCAGAGTCACTTAGTAGTGTATCATACTGAATGAAATGATCTTGTATACATTTATATCATATGTTAATTCTTACTAAGGTTGTCAAGGTGAATATGGCCATCAAGGTAAACAAGGCTAATTATCAGTGGTAGGATTATCTAGATAGCATGCCATTCTAAATCTTTGTTTTAAGCAATTATCAGTTCGCAATTATCAATAATGAAAATACATTAAGTAAATAATGTAATTTAATGGGATTCAATATGATCTAAAACATATGACTTGCCTCTTGGTCCTTGGTCTCTGATTATCTTCACGTGATCTTCGGGGTGAGCATCGCTTTCTTTAACTGCTCTTGTGGTCCTTGTGTTGACCAACTCGCGTGGTCCGAGTACTAGCGTTAGAAAAACGAACATACATTAGTTCTGCGCTGCGAGAATGCAAGCTGGGAACAAAATACAAACACATGATCCAAAAGGACATAAAGAAAATAGGCGGGGTGGCCAGGGTTTAGGTGGTGAAGAATTTGGCTTAACGAGATCGAACTTAGGCTATGGTTTTACGATAATCAACAATGCAAAAAGGCATTGTATGGATTTCGACGAATGACGAGTGTATGGATGGTGTCGGATTCTTGAGTTAGAACATTTCTCAAGGTTGTTTAGGACCTTAGTGGTAGAGCGAGGTGGACAGGTGTAGACAGTTTGAGCTAACATAAGGGCTTAGGTGTTACTAGGGTTCGGTGAGCGAAAGAAGCTTGGACCTAATTAGGGTTTTGAGTTTGGGTCGGATAGATTTTGGGGAGCAGGATAGACCTTTAAAATAGATAGTCGATCTTTGAACTAGATGGTATGGGTCTCGTCAAGATTTAATTTGGTAAAATGGGTGAATTTAAATTCACTGGGAATTGAGACTTAATAAGCTTAACTATATGGGCCAAGGAAGCTTAGATTTATAAGATTTAATTTTGGAGAATTGGAGATTATTTTCAAGTCGAATATTGAGTGGTCAAAATGGGGGATTTGGTGTTTTGGAGTTTTGGATTTTCTAGAATTTTTGGAGAAATGGATGCGAATTTGAATTTGGGATATTTGGAATTAGCAAAGAGGAATATTCAAATTTAGCAAATTTGAATTTGGAGGAACAGAGACCAGATTTGAACTCGGTGTATTTTTTCTGGTCAAGATGGTGTATTTTTGTATTTTTGGGAATTTTCTAGAATTTTCTATGATTTTTGGGGTTTTTCCGGATTTTCCTCGGTGTGAGCGAGAATGGGCTCGGCCGATGCAATGCAGGCGGCCCGCCCGCGTGAACATCGCGTGGCGGCGGTTCCCGCGCGGCTCGGCCGGCCGGCGCGCAGCGCGCGGCCCACACGCGCTGCGCGAGCCCAGCGCGCGCGCGCGCGCGTCCCGATGGCGACGCGTGCGCGTTGCGGACGGCGCGGATGGGGGCGGGGCGACGCGTCGGGGCGATCGGACGGAGCGGGGGCGCGGAGTGAACGGCTGGGATTTGAAGCGAAGCCGACGCTCGGATTAACTCGATCGACGGCCGAGCGTCGTCGTCTTCCTCCAGCGCTCCCGACTCGGGCGGGAAAACAGAGCACGCCTCCGGAGCGGGGCGACGACGGCAGCGACTCTCCCGGAGAACGGCTGTAGCCAAACGGTGCGGTGAAGAGAGTGGTTTCCATCTGAGGGCTTTGGGAGGGAGTATGGTGTACAGAGAAGGTCGTGTGAAGCTGGGAAGGTGAGGACGTGCGCGGTGACATTGAGGGGCTCCGGCGGTGTTGCGACTCAATTGGCGGCTGTTTAACCATCTACGTGATTTCAGGAACTCGTTGGCGGTGGCGGTTCAGCTTGGGAGATGCTCCAGTGGTCGTACACGCCGACGGCCTTATGGCCGGCGGTGAGCTTCGTGTTCGCCACGGGCAAATGCTCTTGCCCTAACGAGACTTCCACTGTGTCTAGGAGCTACATGTGCACATGTGGACTCACGGAATTGGACTGAGATGGAGTGGAGTTCTCAATTGTGTTTTAGGGCTCACCGGCGCAGGGGTGGCGATTGCCGCGGTGGAGGCGGCGAGAGCTCAATCGGTGGGGTGAGAGGGAAGGGCTCGGTTTGGAGACGATCTGATGAGCGGAAGTTGCTTATATTGCGTGTGCAGTGGCGCGGCTTGAGGCGGTTCAGCGGCCTTTCCGCACGAGGAGAAGAGAAGAGGGGTGAGCGGGGCCGGGCAGGAAGGAGGCGAGGTGGCGAGATGATGCTGCCCCACTCGAGTGCTTCCTTGACCTTAGTGGGAAGAGAAGCCTCGGGATGGCGTGCGCTGGCCATGGCGAGGCGCTGGCTGCCCGGAGTTCGGCGCCGAAGGAAGGGCAGGGCGGCGTCTCGGTGTGCGGGCCGGCATCCAAGCGGGCTTAAGCCGAGAGGCGGTCTCCTCTGCTACTGGCGGGAAAGCGACGTGGCGCGTCGGCCGGAAGGAGCCGAGCGGCGAGCGCGCGCGCGGACGGCGCCAGCCAAGAGCGAAGGTGGAAGGAGGAAAAAGGAAAGCGTATTTTTGCTATACTTGCCAAATTGGGTAAATTCGAACTCAAATCCCATTTCAAGAAATAAAAAAAATTGGCTCAAAATTTGGGGTGTTTCAATCTACCCCCCTTAAAAAGAATCTCGACCCCGAGATTCATCCAGGTTAGAACATGGGGTGTAAAACAAAACTTGTTGCAGTTCTGATTCCTTTCCATAGGTCGTATTTTATTTAGGGTATTTTTCAGTAGGGGTTAGTAACTGATGCCTTTGTTAATTCTTTGTTTCCTTTTGGTTCTCTGGTTTCTCAAGATTTCATGAAGATTCTTCTCATGGTATGAATGTGATTTATGCTTCTTGGTCTGGCGTTCTATTACTTTACTCTTTTATCCCATAGTGATGCATCTCTATGCCTTGTCTAGCCACATCTGGGTCCCTTATGTCATTGGTTGCCTGTACCTGTATATCATCCTTGTATATTATACCCTTAAGTATTTCTATTTTATTGCACTGGTGTTCCGTTTGTTTGGTCCTTTACTATTTCTGGCTGATACTAAGACTCAAATCTGTTGTATTTGGCTTTACCACAATATAATCCCTTTTTTTTTATACTTTGTACAAACATATTTCACATACTTTCGTAGTTTTGCTGCCAGCCTGGATTAAACTAATCTACAGACATTCCTTCTAACTGCCTTGTATTTTACACAAAAGTACTGACTGGACTTAAATTTTATTTGTTATTCCTAACAGTGGGTAACATAAAACCTTTTCTCTTGGTCCCTATTACTCGCTCCTTGGTGCATGTCACTCTTTTAGGTGGACTGTCTCTTCTTCAACTCGCTCTCTTAAGGTAGAGCCTCTCTTCTTTGTGTACGGTTGGTGTGACGTTGATATTTGCTTTCTTGCTTGTCTTCTGGCTTCTTCTTTAGGTAAGAACTTCAGTGGACATTGGCAACGATAATGCCCGTCTCGTTCACAGCGAAAACAGGTTGTAGAAGGCTGAACCAAGAGATTATTTCCCTTCCTAGTTTTTACATATCCTGATATTTGTTCTTCCACCAAAAGAGCTTGATCGACTAAGGTTAGAAGGTTTGGAATTCCCATAGTTGCAGTGTGACGTTGTATCTCTGGTTGCAGGCCTTTCATAAAACAGGTCATTCGTTTGACTTCAGTGTTGATATCTTCTTGTGCATACCGTGACAGCTGCTGGAACTGCTGCAGATACTCCATAACAGATTTGTCTTCTTGTTGAAGATTGAGAAACTCTTGATATTTTTCCGTAATGACCTTAGGGGAAATATAGGTCTTACGGAATCTCTTTACAAATTCTTCCCATGTGCTATCTTTCTTCTTCGGGTGCATCCACTGAATGGAATCCCACCATGTACTGGCTGGCTCTGAGAGTTGATACGTGGCAAAAAGAACTTTTTCTTGGTTTGTACACTGGATAGTATTCACTTTTCTCTCCATGTCTTGTAGCCAATTATCCGCACTTAATGGCTCATGTTGTTTTGAGAAGGTGGGTGGCCGAGTCCAGTAGGAAAGTTGCAAATTTGATTCTTTGTCGCATTTGATGTTGGTGTTGATTCTTCCGTGACCTTGTGTCAATAAGTCGTGGTTCTATATTCTTGAGTTGCTGCGTTTGTCTTTAATCTGATTCTTCTTCGTGACCATTTGGGCTCCTATTATTGTAGGTTGTCCTTCAGAGTTTCTTTTCTTCATCTGGCGTGCCGTTAAACTTTAATCTTCTTGATAGTATTCTGCACTCATTACTTAGAAATCAGTTCTGTGACATTTTTTTTGCTAGCAAGGGAAAGTAAGACGAAATCAAGATAAGAGCAACAAGTAGGGAAGGGATTGATTGGGGAGAAAATTAAACAATTTTCCCGATCACTTCCTAACACACTATTTCTCACTTCCTATATATTTGCAAGGGTAATCCAACTTCCTTCGACATTCGACGCCACTCATGAAATTAATTCAACCTTATTTTGCACTTACTTACACAAGACATTCTAACAATTGTACCGATTCTTTCCTCACTTACTATCTACATCTATACTACTTCTTTCCGTTGATTGCTCTTAACACCTTTGTTAGCTAATCTCTAAACATTCATTTTTTTTTTGAATCCTCCCCTTATATATTTTTACGTTTTAAATCCATTGATTAGTTCGTGACTACTTAGCCTCATTCTAATTCTCAATTTCAATCACAATTCTACCGATCTGGCTTTAAATTTGTCGTAGTCCAGCATTTTTATTTTAAGTCTATTAACATTGTCTACTTCAAATTATTGTAGAGTTTTGATTCCTCCCACCATTGTACCATAATCTCGTTAGGCTCATTCAATCATCCACTAAACTCTTATTACCTGCTTCTAAATTAATTCACTATCCTTTGTATCCACCGAGAATTGAGCATAGCATTATGGCTAGGGTTTTAATCCACTTAAATTTATACTATTGATTCTGTCTAGTAAACAACCTAACTCCACTAACACTTTAGATTATCTCTCAGTCATAATTCAATCCTTTCCGGATTTATCTATTTTCTCCCACTTATGACTCTCTTAGATGGAATTTAACCTATTTATCTTTGGCCACGAAACTTTGAGGATAGCTACTTAATAGCCATAGGAATCTGCATGCCAAGTTTCGTCGATTTTCATGAAGGGAATTAAGAACAACCCCAAACTTTAGAAAGGGCAAAAATCTGAACAACTTCAGAAAGAAGCTCACACAAATCCAAATTACTCCATGGGCTCAAGTCCTTTGCTAATGAGATTTTGCAGATTTGTTAGCAATAGAAAGAGGACTCTACAAGCCAAATTTCAAGCCAAACCATGAAGTAAATCAAAAGATTCCTCCAAACCCTAGAATCAGCCTGACAACTACAGAGAGAGCACAAACACTTAAATTCCCATCAAACCCTTGAACCTTTGGCCATGAGATTTTGTAGATAGCTAACCAATAGCCTCAGGAATCTACATGCCAAAAATCAGGCCTTCTCTCAAAGGGAATCACAGGGAGGATCAAAACCCTAGGAACTGCAGACAAGAACAGAGCAGCTCAAAAGAGAGAATCTGAAATCAAACTTGGTTTGCTCTAGGGATTAAATAGCCAAATAGCTTTCGAGCATCTCCCATACCATAGCAACCCATTTTGGCTAATCCCAGCAAGCAAGAACTCAAAACACAAAATCTCGAAATCACTCAAAGAAGATAACGAAGAATGAAGCTATGAACAGAGAAAAACCAAACTTCAGATTCTCATTCCTTGAACCAAGAAGAAATACAAGGAGTCACGATACGCATGTACATTAGAACGAGGAATGATTACATAGTTTTTCACTCCATCCTCTCCCTCTCCAATCCCTCTCAAGAAGCCTCAACCATACATGATTGGAAGGAAGAACACAACACTCAGACAACCATCGTAGGGGACAAGTAGGGAGCACACCTCTGCCTCCTCCACCCACTCTCAACAACTAAAGCCTAAAGCCAAAACAACCACTAAAGCCTATTTTGACTAAAGGAAACCCTAAAACCCATGAAGTGCTCAAGTGGACATGCAGCCACCAACCTCTATTTATAGCCTCCGGCTAACGGGTTTTCGTCTCGTTACGCCCGCTAAATCCAACGGAGCCCGCTCCCGCTTGTGCAGTCTTGCGAAATTCCCGATTCGCCCCTCCTGCACCTTCCGAGAAGCTTCCGCGCTCCTTGCCTCGCACGCCTCGCAACCACCTCGAGTCCACGTCATCTTCGACACATCCCGACCGTTCTGACCTCAACGCCACCTGCGCCTAGTCCGGTCCACCGTGTCTCGCCACGACTCCGCCTCGACGTCCTGCAGCCACACAGACAAGAAACACATCAAATAGCACCGCTCGATACATGAAAGCGTAAATAACCTCATACTTACCACAGATGAAGTCCAAACCAGTCGAATCAAAGAATCAGCGTCCTAATCCCATACGACCAAGTTTGACCAAACCCGACCGAGTCCGTCACACCACGAACGACATGGTCCAAACCACTCAAACCAAACTCGACTCACCTAAACAACGGTCAATTACTCATCATACACATGTGGTCACCTCCACATGGTTCATCAATTTACAATCTCTGGTTCAAGCTCAACCCGATTATTGTATCTGCTGTACTGACAAAATATTCGAGAGAAGAAAATAAAGAGAGCAAGAACACATGCAAGGCCACAGATGAGGACGAGGCCCCAGAAGCTTGCCAGGCTCAAGGGATTCGAGCCAATCCCGTTATCATCTGCGCTGCATTCTGTCCCAGGCTCCCAGCTAACCATACATCTTGGATCCTTTGAAGGTTGCCATTCTCTGATAGTGTAAGGATAGCCGTTGACAAGTCCTCAGCAAGAGGGGAATCTCTTGGAAAGGTCTGCAGCAGAATATGGCACAACTTAGATATTCTGGAAAGAAAAACCGCGAGTTATGGTAGTATTCTGGTCGATTTATAATCAAGTAACTTACAAATCCCCATCCACTTTTTGTGAAAACCTGACCAACCTTCTTGAATTTGCAGTATTTTGACAAGAAGATCTTAACGTATGGTAGCTCATCGATTATTGCAGCAACACCACCATTTCCTGACCCTAGCTCTAGTGCTCTTGCATAATCTGATGGGGTGTTCAGTGGCACCAAACAGGACTCGGCGATATTTAGCTCCTCCACAAGATAGTTTCTAGCAAAAGATCCAACTTGATAGCCAATTGCACTTGAACTCGAGATCAAGCTATCGAGGCCTTGTATCCCTGACATCAGCTCCTGAACTGTGAGAAGTGATGTCAAGCTTGCCGTGTAGCTTGAGCTAATAATGAGCACAACAAAGAGCCAGGCAAGCGGAATAAATCTACCAAGTGTGCTAACTGTGTTCTCTCCTGTGTAAAGCAACGAGGAAGGAGGATATGAGTGGACTAGGAAATCCTTCAATATTTTGACTAGTTTCATGTCAACACTTACTGTGTGCAAAAAACATGGTAGAAAAACTTAACCTGAAAAGGTGCAAAAACTCCATAAATTAAATAAAAAAACAATAGCTTTTAAATTTTGAAGAAGAGAAATAAAATATATGCAATACAGATGCTAACCAGCATATTGTCATAATTTGTTGCCTTGGGGGTCCACGGAACTCAGTAGTGTTCAAGCATCCAAACAACTGCACCCACAAAGACGAAGAGAACACCTAATGGTTTCAGAAAAGCCCAGGCATTTGATTCATTCTCCCTTGCTGGAGCTATAATAATGAGACCTGATTCTGTATACGGCTGGGTAAAATCAACAAGTTTTGCTCTATTTGTCACAATAGCAATGTCCCCTGTTGCAGCGTCAAAGTACTGAGTGATACCAAAAAAAACACAGAATTAAGAAAATCCAGTATAATTAAAATGTTCTAGACTATGATAGGATGTTACTCACGTTTTCAGAATTTTCGGGGATCTTCATCATATACCCTCCCTTGAATTGGAGATTTCAGGATTTACCCTCCCACCTCAATGACATGTGGGGTCATCATAAGTCACTGACACGTGGGTCAAGAGGGTAAATCCTGAATTTTCATCTATGAGGAGGGTATATGATGAATAAATCCTTTTCGGAAACCTTCTGAGCAAGGTCACTGTAGCTGGGATTCTTCAAACCATCTCCAAATAAAACAAAAGTGCATGTAACAGGGTAAAGGAACAAGCTTATTGCAGCTTTGAAGACATCATCTGAAAACCCCTTTACTCCATCAGGTCCATTGTCTTGCATCACAAATTCTTTGTAGCTTGTACGGAGAGGTACTCCAATCCTCAGAGGCTTCCCATGATATGGAAACACCCAACCACGAGGTTTCTCAGCAGTCTGACCAGGCCAGATAACACCATGGAGCTGTATATCGTTGGTTGAAGAGTCCAGCGGTGCTGAATGCAAGTTTTCTGGAGCAACAGCTGAGAGACCAAAAAAGTTTGACCAATAACCAATGGTTCTGAAACCTGAACCACCGATATTCAGGATATCATAAGCTGGGTGGATCAAATTCCGGTCCAAAGTAAATTGTACTTGGCCAGAAACCCCTGTGAAATTTGCACGCCACATTTTCTTCTGTAATTTATCTCCATTGTTGAAAATTCTGAGAGAACCTAACTGAAGGTTACTTTTTTTGTAGATTGCAAATTTGGATCCGCAGAAAAAGATACTGCATTCCCTTCACTCAGGAATTGCTCAACAGCATGAGCAACTAACCATACAGAGTCATAAGCATGCAAAGTGTAAGAACTCAAGCTCGAATGGCTTCCTTTCCTGGTCAGATTGCTCCATTTGGACAGCAAAGAATGCTGAATGTCAGAGTCAGCAACATGTGGCCGAATCATAATAACCCCCTGAGTAAGTTCCATCGCACCAGGATTAACATGCTCGGATGAATCTATCACTGCATAAAGCCAATCTGTTGCTATCCATACATAGCCACTACTCATCATCCCCAAAGATTTTGCAGCAGAGAAAACTGCGAGACCGGAGTCAGGGTTTACATGGACAACATAGACGCGAGACTCCATTTCATTTACCTGCATCAAGATATCCTGAATAGTAGTCCTTCCAGCACCAGGTGGCAACTTCGCTTTGTAGGCTATCTTGGACTTCTTTTTTGCAAGGGCGTCACCTAATGCTGTGATGCCACCTCGACCATAGTCATTATCAACATAGACGGCGATGACCTCTCTCCATTGATACTGACTGATAATGCTACAGCACCGATTTGGAAGTAATCACTTAGCGTAGCTCTCACAAAGTAAGGGTATTCAAGGGAAGAAAGGGTAGGATCGGAGGCTGCAAAGGAGATAAGCGGGACATGGAGTTCATTAACAGCATTACAAATGACATGAGCAATGCCTAATGATTGTGGACCTAATACAGCGATGGCATCCTTAGCCAGAAGCTCCAATGCTGCACAAGAAGCATTGTTGTCAAACTCTTCAAAGATTTCAAGGAGGGATAAATACATCTTATGATCACTTAAATTTAGTAAGGATATTCTTCAAAAAACATGTAAGGATAAACAAAGTGAGGTAACGAGGTTCTCTCTAAAATTACAAAAATGCAAAACAACATGTACATGCAGGTACATGCACTATCTTAACCCTCAAAAGTGCCCCAAGATTCATGCAAGGCATGTTCAATGACTAGAAGATGGGGTGGTGGCTTGAATTTTGAAAGATTGCATCAATCTCGAGACACATTTGATAGTGTTGATACCCACACGTACATGTGGAAAAACCACATTCATAATATTATATATAAAAAAGACAGGCAACCACATGTGGCCCACGGCGATCCTCCTAGGCTAGCTGTTGGCCATCCGTTCGTCCATGGGATTAATTCTATACTCTCTCTAGCAAGGATGGAAAATGGTAAATGATAATCCGTCTTATCCGATATTTGTATTTGAAAAAACGCGAATGTGGTAAACAAAATCCGTATTCGAAAATGTTCGTACTCGTATTTGAGAATGTTCATATTCGTATTCGAGACTATTCGATTTGTATTCGATCCGTTTCCATCCTTGGCGACCTCTCTAGGGTTGATTGTGTGAAGTAAATTTCTGATGAACCAAGGTTCACAAGCAAGAGGTAAAAATTACTTTGCATAATTTTCAATTCTATACACTACACTGCTAGCTCATGTAGACGTGTAGTCATGTTACATAAATTTATTATATTGAGATTTGTTACAAAAGTTTTAGAATATTCGCATTCAATCGAATTAAGTACATATTCAATTCGAATTTGTCACAACATTCTATTCATATTCGTATTCGAGAACGTTTGAATTCGTATTCGTATTCGTTTTAAAAATATGAATTTGTATTCATATTTGTTTTTTAAAATATGAATTCGTATTTGAAACTATTCGATTCATATTAGATCCATTTCCATCCCAACTCTCTAGTAAAACAATAATGTCGTTTTAGATTATCTGGAATCAAACTTTTAAAATTCCATCCATCAATATCTTTTCAGTATTTAGATTAAATACATAAAAAATAATATATATAAATTTGTCTCAAAAAACTTTTATAAAAGTACAATTTTGTTAGGTCTTTTAAATTTATTATAATAGAAATTAGTGGTTAAAATTATGTTCTGGACACTATGTTGATATCCAAAATGGCGTTCTTCTGTGACTGGATTTTGTGACTGGAGAGAGTATATATTAGAATTGCTACAATTCTATAAGAAATACAAGTATATTTTCAGTTAGAAGCAATAGAGTTGTATAATTAATACAATCCTTTTATAAATCTATTACAATAAAAATTAGTGGTTAACATTACATTTTAGACAACCGATTGATGTCCAAAACGATATTATTTTATGATTAGAGAGAGTAAATATTATTGTTACAATTGTATAATAAATACAACTATATTTTTAGTTATAAGCAATAGAGTTGTATAATCAATACATTCCAAAATATAATCATATGTATTGTAGTATCTAGCTACGCAATTGAGCGAAAAACTCGGCTAATTTAGTTTGTGAGAATTCTTAGAAGCACCACCCCAGACTGAAATGTCGTGCTTGTTTCACTAAAAAAAAGGGTTTTTTTTATCGTGCAAGTGGAACCTAACCAGCTCCCTTGTGGCCTTGTCACAAGTCGCAGCAGAACAGCAGAACAGTGGTCGGCCATAATGCATTCAAAACGTTTGGGATTGGTTGATAAGGTTTGCGTTAAAATGCATTTGGTTAAACAAAACACAACGATGGAATTTAATGATCCTCCATTAAGACAGACGTTAGCAAACATGAGTATTCAGCAACAAATCGTTCACAGAATCAACTTCCGCATGCCGAGCCGAAGCCACCACCACCAGAGATGATGGCCATGGACGCCAAGAACCCAACCAAACACCTCCCCGAGATGGACTTTGCCGGCATTCACCCGGCAGCGCCAGGCGCCAAGGGCGCTCGGTGGGCGCCTGGAGTAGAGAGATCACCTACTGTATTCGGTTCAACATTAAGCAGTCAAGGTAGTAAGTGCGTCCATAGCCTGCTCTTCTCCGGGCAGGCCCTTGCTAACATGCCCTTCAGGCTCCCCACCGAATGTAGCCTCTCTTCCAGCCTCCACCTCACAACCGGAACTTGCTGCATGAAACAAAAACATGAACACACACACACACACACACACACACAGAGGTTTTTCCTTCTTTAGCTGCCTAAATGAGATCCTCCAATTCGTGCAGAGAGCGAGCATGTATCATAATTCAATTTGGGCGTGTAAAGGGGTTGCTTGCCTTTGATATCCAGAGGATGTAGAGCGCTGCAAGCTCCGCCTGGACACGCGCCTCACCAAACTCATCTGCAGGAGCATCCAGGCAGTCTGACAGGAGGTATATCTCCTGGGCTAGGAAGAGATCCACCAGGGATGTGCTCGGACTGCAGCCCTCCGTTGTTGACGGGCAGGTTTTCTCCTCACAGCTGACCAAGCGCTGTATCCACCACTGTGAAAGGAACCGACGATGGATCCACAAGGACTGCAGCGACACATCACAACCAGCATAAGGAAAACAACCATCTTGACAAATCAACCATACTTCTGCAGTAATAATAGCATGTTTGATTCATAGTGGGAAGAACAAACCTCTCTCCCTTGGTACCGTCTGATGAGCATCTCATTCCATCTCAGTTCCTCCTGTCAGATCATATACAAATCAGTGCCTACCAACATAGGTGGGTGTCAATTATCCATGGCCTACAGAAATCAATGTTCTAAAACAAAGTGATTAGTGTACAATGAAAACTGAGGATAAGGTGGGGCTGTAAGTATTCATAGCAAACAAAGTGATTAGCTTTTGACACCATACCTTCCACAGTATATCAACTTCTGACTGCCAAACAAGGGAATCTTCTCCGTTGTCTACACTGCAACTGTCAAGTAATGCAAGCAGCAGGGACTGCAAAGAAGCAATAAAATGGCATGTTTGCATTAATGCACTTGAAAATGCATATAGGCTATCTTTCAAAATAGTTAGCAAACAGGGTATACGTGCCAAAACAGAATATTGGAAAGCGAGAATGAATCCAAATCCAAACATATCCTGAAGTTTCAAGCATGGTGTGCGTTACAGAGCTCTGCAAAATGATATGCAAACATATTGTGCAGGCTCTCGAAAAATGCTGTAAGGTCAATGACAAATCGTCGAGTAAGATATAAACTTGCTTTAAAAGGCCTGACCCTGCGGTAGTGAAAGCAGCAGTTGTCAGCAACATGCAACTCATTCCATCTTGTTGACTTCTTCAACTCATCCAGCACCTTCAAGAAACAGAAATTAGATGCTGGTGGGGATGCGAGCAGGAACTGATAACTGGCAAGCAAAAATTCTGCAGGTTTTAGCAACGTTGAAACAGTCATGGACAAAATTAAAGCTATGGTCTTCATTGTAGTGCTCAAAAGTCCACGTACAAGATTGAAAATGAGAGAAGTAATTTTAATCGGCTAGAATTTTTTTATCCTCACCTGTCTTCTTTTCATGTAAGGAATAAGCCAGCATCGATGCCTCCATGCACGGTAGTTCATCTTTGATTTCTGCACAAGGAACAAAACTATCTACTTGTGTCAAATTAACTTAATAACTAGTTACATAAGAAATGCTATGAAAATTGTAATACGATGATCTCAGACAAGTAGATGAGAAAGGTGCTCTTGGTATTATGAATAAACAAATATTTATAAGTTATGACCTCTGCTATCTCTTTCACTAGTACAGATTCCTTCTCTATAAGCTCTGATACGTCCTGATGGTGTTCTGCAACCTTTTTGATAGCCCATCTCCTGTAGTACACAATTACTTTAAACTCTATGTTATTCCCACACTAACAAAATAAACATAATCTTTTGTGGCTAAACAAATGATATCCAGATCCAAACAGGAATATTATCAGGTCTTTTCAAGATCTTTAGATTACAATACTGGCACCATTTACTAGATATCCTACTTCTTCAACAGCAAGTTAACGGGAATAGTACTTCTGCCAAAAAAAGTTAATGCATATAGCCATTTGATACCAATTGGGAAGGCGATTGCATTTGCATGAGTAGAATGATGTATTCAAGTGTCATAAAAATTCAAGGGGAAAGGGTTATCTATCATACCAGTCAGCCATAGTCATCCATTATATTGTTTTAAAAATTCCCTAATTTTTTTAACTCATGATCTGAAAGAGTTACCCAGACACCCTGATTTGACACTTTGACTAGTGCAAGATGAGCTGTACCTATGGCTCCAGGTGCTTTCATTCTTTGGCGAGTATGAAAGGATCAAGGCGCACAACTGCAGCTCATCCCTGAGTTTTGCGAAATCGTAATCCACTGATAGCACCATCTTCCTACATGAAAGAAAAGAGCCATAAGACAACCATGTGGAATTCCTTCCAACCAGTGCATGAAGCTTGTTGTCAACTCAATGAAATGAGCAACCGTTTAGCCATATGGTGACACCATTACCTTGAGTTCCATGCAGTAAGAAAGTCAGGGCAAAGTATAAGTAGAGCCTTGCTGTGCCTCATCAAATCAGCTGTTGAGCACAGAACGTGATGGGCTGTTGTTGCATTGGAATATGCATGGCGTGCAGCGTGGCAGAGCTTGGGTAGGATCTCCGAGGAGATGGCGAGCTTGTGGTCTCTGCACCAGAAGTACCTCTGATGGAATTCTAGCACTTGGGATGTGGAATTGCCGGTTTGGCTGCAGTCTAGCGATTGGAACTGCGTCGGGTGCAAGAATCCCACCTCATCTCTGTGTGAAATTTTTTTTAGAATATCAGGAGAGTTAAGAGACCAGATTAGGCAGGAAACAAAGTGACTGGTAGGGAAAAATGCATGGTAAAAGAAGAGAATTGAATTGTGTTGGAAGAAGGAGTGGTTGGAGAGGAACGGTTTGCCAACAAAATGGGTCAAGTAGGGGTTGGCTTAAAGAAACTGGTACGGGAAGTGAAGTCGGATTGGGGCTTTATCTGGATGAAGAAACAAGGAACAGAAATTGCAGAGAAAATCTGGTGGCTTGGCTTACATGATGGGGTCGTCATGCAGGATTCGCTCAAAGTGGTCGAGGAGATCCTCCCCGAGCTGGCCCTTTTCCTCTTGCTCTGCCGCCACAGCTGCTGCTGCTGATTGTTCCATTCTCTCCCCCTTTCTCTTGCCACGATCTGGGTATGCAACAACACATAACCAACACAGAAAGAGTGGGTAGAGCAAAAAATGTTAGCAGTCTTACATTAACAACTCTTTAATCAAAGCGAGTGATGGATCAAGAATGAAAATGACTGGGGTCATCATACATATCACCACACAGTGGAAGACACAGGACAAAGTTCTAGCCTGGGCAAGCCTACTTATTGGATAATATGTGGCAAACAAGTCAATAGACGCATCATGCATGCAAAGTTAGCAAAGCACACCAGTTTAAACTAAAAGCAGAGTGCAAAAGACATACAAATGTACATAGATGAAAAACATATTGATCAGTGCAACAATCATATAGCTCAAAAATCCCTCACAACACTAGGCCTTGCTTGTTGCTGTTCTGCAACTTGTGCTCATGGTCAAGTTGTACCTGCATGAGTTGCATCAATTGCTAGAGTTGTCGTATCTACCAAAACCCTTGTTATTTCTGAGATTTAAGAATTGAAATCAATGGATTTTCTATACGCAATCAACTTTTTTTTTTTTGCAAAACCAGTCAAATTTCTAACCTTCTGATTTGCTTGAAGAGTAATGCTCCGGCGGCGGCGAGTTAGGGCATGGTTCGCCGGGTTATGGTTCAAGGTCGCCAGGGCCCAGCTATAGAGGAAGGGAGCGGCCACGGAGACACAATGGTGGGTGGCGGGGGCGGTGGGGTGACAAGAATCGACGAGCAGTTAGGAGATGGGGGAGATGGTCGATGGCGAAGGTTCGGGAGGCAGGGACGAGGAGGCGGGCAGCACCATCGGCCGCCTCAGGTGGTAGATGCGGCGGCGGGCGATGGAAGCCGACTAGGCGGGGGGGGGGGGGGGGGTAGCGGCGCGCGGGGAAGGGTGGGGGCGGCGGCGGGTGAGGAAGACCGGATAGGGACATAGTGGGGAAGGGGAAGGAAAATAGCCGCTGGATCCAGATCCAATGGTCCAAAAACTTGACTGATTTTTTATGAAAAAAATCAGTTAAGTGATTATTATAAAAAAAATTGGCTTAAAAACATATGGGTTATTACACCTGAACACCAGCTTGTTCGCCGTGCCCGTGCTCATGCAGAACGGCGTGGAGGTTGAAGGCGGCGAGTGCTGGGCGCGGCCGTCACTCTCTCCCAGCTCCTTCCTTGTCGTCGCCGGTGACACGCTCTAGGTGCTACGCCTCAAGCCTCATGACTCGAACTAAAGTGGCGCCTATTTCGTTGTACTTAGAACACATCCATATCAGTGGCGGACTCAGGAATAAAATCAAGTTATGGTGGAGAAGGCATGATGAAACTACGTTGCAATCGCACTAATAAGTGTATATAATACAAAATAAAAACAACAACTACAATTCGCATGTAAACATATGTGGATAATGGTAGGGCATTGAAAAATACTTCGGTAATGAAGGTTAATCCCTAGTTGTAGAGGAAGTAACATGTCAATTGTGAAAGATAGATCAGTAGTATCACAATTTGATAATAGAACATAAAAGATGCAATAAAAATGCAAGTATAAACCATCAATTTGTGGTAAAGACATTTAAAAAACTAGTGAGAGTTCATACCATATACTACTAGTAATACATCACTCATGGTTTTCAATGATCTAGAGGGATTAAGGCTGCAAAAATACCATGCATGAATTGAACTCCATCTTTTGCTCATATTTTTTTGTAGTTGTAATTTGTCAGGCTGTCAGCAGAATTGAACTCCATCTCAAAAAGATGAAAAAAAATCCCATAACTATTTCCCAGCTTCAGTTCATTCTTGTTGGCAGTATCATGAAATGGATTAAGCCTGAGTTTTGTGTTCTGATCAACGTGATGGCAGGTCCATTATGCTCAAATGTTGGGGTTTTCTGTTTACATGAATCAGCCAACAAAGGTTAGCCCCATAATGACCTATGGCAAAGCAAAATGGAGTGAACGGACGGCAAAACCGGGATGGAGTAGTCTGTTATACATGTGCAACTATGCATATATGGATAACCACCACCATGTTTAGCTTATACACGTTTAATCTTGAAGAACAATGGGTCGCTTGTTTGATCTAGCTCAGTTCCTGTTAGTTCTCAGTCACTGTACATGATAATGGACTAAAGCAGTTTAATCTTGAAGAACAATGGGTCGCTTATTTGATCTAGCCCTGTTCATGTTAGTTTTCGGTCATTGTACAAGTACATAATAATGGACTAAAGCAATTACCTGTAGCCTGTTAAAAGATAGATGAGCACTGAACACTGCCTGACATAATCCTTATAGGCTTATACCTTATCCACCCAGGCAGGCAGCCACGGCCACCCACTGACCCACCCTCAAGCTGCAGAAAAGGGCAAAAGGCCGAACCGCCCCCAGGCCGCCGCGCAGCGCTCCACCGCGCCCCTGGGCCGCCGCGCCATGCTCCGCCTCGGCGCCTCCCCTAGGCACCACGCCGCCGCGCGCCGTCCTCCACCTATGGTGTGTAGGGTTAGGGGGCGCCCCAGACCCAGGATTTTCATGATGGGTGTTCGAAATTACAATAATTTTGTTTAATAGAAAATATAAAGATCCACGATAGCATAAATTAAAGTACAAATTATTCGTAGTAGAGACAATATCTCGGATAATATAGAGAAATTACAAAATAATTAGAAAAAATTACAATCTAACTGAATGATGCTTCATGACTTGGAAGCAAGATATCATCAAGGTTCTAAAACTCGATAACCGATACTCGCTCAGTCATCTCATCTTATAGTGATTATACGGTAATCGGTCTTGTACTGGCCTTGTAACCTTTTTTTCTATTTTAATAACATATTTATACATGTAATTGTATGTTCATGTAAAATGAAAGCCACATTTGATGCTATTATTTTGATGTATATACTATTTGTGTCCATATCTTGTGGTGCTTGGTTGAGTAGGGGAAGAACTCAACTCAACTGCAGACTGGGCTTGAGGTGGAAGGCCGCTGCTGGCGGAAGGGACTGCAGTAGGGGAGGACACCGCCTGAGGGAGGAGCCACAGCAGGGGAGGACGAGATGAACCTGTAAGATGATGTCCTGAGCCACACCAAGATTTACTTAGGAGTTAGGACTACACTGAAATTGTATATATTGTTCCCGTATTCATACTTGATAGTAGGTCAGGCCAGTGTGTAATACCTCTAGTCTTTAAATAGAGAGAACTAATGTGTAACGAGAATGAGTTCTTCGTTGAGCACAAAGAACATTTGGGGCGCATTGCCAGAAGCTACTACGGTTACAAGTAGAAGTAGCACATATCCTATGCATCAGCAATACATCATTCATCATGGAAATTCGTTGCAAATTTACAATCAAAACTTAGAGCGCCTGCCGCCTTGCAACCTTTGAACTAAACTCAGCACATACCTGCACAAAAATTTATCGGAGCCGGAGGTGAGGCGGCCGCCGGAGCTGAACGCCAGGCGGGCAGGCGGCTGCTCTGGCGGAGCCGCGGAGGCACGGAGGCGCGGTCGCCGGTCGCGCAGAGCCGGAGGTGTAGATCCGTCCCTGGGGCGCCCTCTCTGCTGTGCAGACTGCTCGGTCAGCTCGGCCGCGCTGCGCCACTGCTCGCCCCGGGACTTCTATTCTACGCAATCTACAGGGATCGCCATCAATTCGCTCGGCTGCGCTGCGCCATTTGCTTCTGGGCTGAGACGCTCCCTGCTGCTGGGCTGAAGGGCCAAGGCCGCAGCCCAGTTGAGTTGGGCAAGACCGCGAGAGAAAAGCTTGGCGTCTTCGCCTCTTCGGGCTTCGACAGTTCGGTCGACTGCCGTCGTTCCGCTGCGGCGCTGCTTGCTCTGTTCTAGGAGGCAGCGACCGAGGAGGGGCCACTCGCCGCCGGGGGGTAGGGGGGCTGTCCGGCCGGCGAGCGAGCCGCCCGAGCTCGCCCGGAGGGTCGGTCCGCTCCTGATCCACATAGTTGTTTTCTTTCGTAGGCAGGCTTTGACGAATGGTCAGGTGTACAACCCGCTGCACCGCGTGGTGGTGGCCGGCGACGAGACCCGGCCGGTACTCTGCCAGCCTCTTCTCCTACCCCCAAAAATGGCGCTACTGTACGCGCCCGACGAGGCGGTGCCGGTGGGCGACGAGCACCCCGCCGTGTACAGGCCCTTCGAGTATGGCGACTACATCAGGTTCTGCTACTCGCCGGAGGGGATGCAGCTCGCAGACAAGAAGCAGCTCGAGGCCTTCGCTGCTGTTGCCGTTAACAGATAAAGCTTCGGTGCACTAGAAAGCAAGAAACCCTCGTAACGCCCCTCCCCTTGTTAGTGGGTCATACAAAAGTTCACAAGGAATCAGGAAAATAAATTGATACAATGGTTGTTGATGATGCTAAGAAAGAAGACATAACAATTCAGTACATGTAATTACATGTTATATCAGAAATGGAACATAAGATCTCTCTATCAGACTATATATCTCTGCTGCTGCGAAGTATCTGTAGATTGCTGCATTTGCTTTACACTCCAAAAGGAGGTTTCGGATTCACATCCTGCTGTGCTGGTCACCGCGCTCCTACCGTTTCTGGAAGTTCAAGTACTTGATGCCGTATCCGAAGAGGAAGAAGAAGACGATGACGTAGCCGAAATGCGCCAGCACGACGTACCCGAGGAAGTCGTGCTTGTAGCCCATGTTGTCCTTCAAGAAATCCTTCACCGTCACAGTGCTAGTTTGGCCAGTGACCGTGACATTGCGGCTGCTGTCCCCAAACTGCGAGCCAAGGACGCCATAGATGGTCCAGGACACCGGGTTAGCCCAGTAGAACCATCTCCACCAGACAGGCATCAGCTGCAAGAGCGAAATGTTTTACATAAGCTCATGGCCTAGTTAGTAAGAAAACAAGTGCTGTAACACCACTGCTTAATGAAGTGCCTACCGGTCGGGCTATTATGAATCCGGCAAAATTGTTCCATTGGGAGAGAACGAATGCGACAAGAATGTTCGCGAGCAGTTGGGAGGGAGTGCATGCAATCAACATCATGCCAAACAACGCGTAGTAGACGAAGTTCACGATCATAAAGAACAAGAAGTAGAAGAACTTGTCTGCCTTCCACTCGTAGCCGATCATGGAATAGATCAGTACAGTGTAAAGAACACCCTGAGCTGCGCTGTAGACAAACTCGACAACTCCCTGTACACATCACTCGGTGTCAAGACAGAAGCTTGAGTAGATATTTTGTATATGTAAGACTTTAGTAACAGCCATAAGAAAATAACTACATGTAAGATAAGAAGATGAAAATGCACATTGCGAATGTTCTAAAAGCTCACTTATGAAACTAAATAGAGGCGTGAAGAGTCCATATTACCCATGTTGAGTACTGCAAAAGTCCACCTTTCCCCCTGAACTAGATATCCAACCCCCTTAACTTTTGAAAACAGACTATTTAACCCCATAGCAGTTGTATTGCAGATGTGGACATATATTTGGGGGCTCATGTAGTGTCTCTTACGATGATTAAGCCAATTATACCCAAGGATACAAATCTCGGAACCGGGAGAAAACCCGCCCGGCAGTCGGTAATGGTAACTGGCTGGTAACCGGAAAACTGGCCAAAAACCGGTTAAACTTCGAAAAACAAAATTTAAATTTTGGGATGTTTTGAAACCGGTAACAGGGAAAACCGGCCGGTAACAGGAAAACCTGGAAAACCGGTTAAAATTCAAAAACAACATTTGAATTCGGCCCGTTTTTTGGTCTCCACCAGTAAAACCGGTAACCGGATGTTACCGGCCGGTACCCGCCGGGTTTTTGGACCCTGATTACACCCACCCACCCTTTGTCTCTTTTTATCTCTTAAACTGTTGATTCATTATTTCGGCATATCTTCCTTTTCCAACTGTGACAACTACAAAAACAAAAAGGAATATGCTCTGCTATTTAACATTCCTTGGCCCTGCTCTTAACTTGGAGGTTAAGTACATCTGTCTGGAACAAGATCAATATATGCCCCGATCATCCTATATCTGTAAATGCATGGCTAGTAAAGGTGATTGGAAATTACTTGTGCAAACGCGTAGGACAATGGAGAGTACATCCCTGCTGCCTTTTCGCGGTAGAAGACTGTCCTCTCAATAGACACAACAGGCAAAATTGTGAACAAATTTGCAGCTCCAAGGAAGAAAACAGCAGCATAGGTGGCTCCAAGTAGACTATACAAGTCCTGCTGGGAGTCTCTGCACATTTGGAACAAAACAAATCAACAGATCAACCAACAGGCATTAGTTCCACAGGTCATTGGTCTAACATCATTCCACGAATTGATTGCAATTAGAACAGATGAATGGGTGGAATTTGTAGAGAAATCAGAATATAGAGTAGAATCATACACATTCTTTCCCTTGCGCCAAAAGAGTGTACCAAAAACTAGACCGTAGAGAAGTGTCATAAGATAGCGCATAGCATTATAGGGTGGATCCTTCCAATAAGATCGAAATTGCTTCCATGTATTTGCCATACACTGATTTAGGAAGTTCTGAGAATATTTGGTAGGAAATGAGAGATCCTGGTAGCCTGGAGGTGGAACACTCAACTCCTTAATAAGTTCTTGATTGCTCCTGAACATATTGGTTAAAAAAAATGTAAGAGCATAAAAAAAGAGGAAAATTGCTGTTTTGCTTGTTTGACCATTCAAATAATTCAATTCACACTTTATAGGTGTTAATATCGCTCATCTATTTACCGATAGAGTGCAGAATTGGCATATATTTCAGCAAAATCTATGTTCAGACGAGCCTCAGCTAGAGGAGAGCTAACTTCCAGCATCCATGTTGCTGGATTATATCCTTCTGTGATTTTGGGAACACTTGGAATTGCCTGCAGGAGAATGCTATACGTTAGAAGTATCCTTTTGTTGTCTCACATTAAGTAAAGGACCTCTCCATTCCATATTACATGCTCCTCTGTTTCTAAATAGATGCTGTTTAAAACATTGACACGGTCCACAATAGACACATTTGACCATTACTTTTCTAATTATATGCTAGTATAAATTATTAAAAATGTAATGATATGTAAGTACTGTTGATGACAGATATACTAATACATTTCCATGTGACAAATCTAAACACTTATATTAGTGGTTCAAAGTTTTAAAATTTTACCAATTACCAGCACAAATTCTAAAATGGAATCTGTTTAGAAATGGAGGTACTAGAGAATTGTATAACTTTTACAACAACAAAGTTTTATATCACAGATCATAGTTAAAAAATAGTTCACATATATTGAGTTTTATGCACCAACCAGTTCACCCAAAAGATTAAGTTGATGAGGAAAGAGGGGCAATTCACTTATACTTCAACACTCCCCCTCACGTGTAGGCTCCCTTAAGTCTAATACGTGGAATAGAAGTGGACTGTAATTAATTTTTTTAAATTACGTCAGCTAGGTCTTGAACTCGAGACCTCTAGGCTCTGATACCATATTGAGTTTCATGCACTAACCAATTCACCCAAAAGCTTAAGTTGATGAGGAAAGAGGGGCAATTCACTTATACTTCAACAACATATATTTTGTCAAAAAGAGAAAGAGAGTGTTGACTCAAATGGTTCAAGCAGTTTCCAAGAATCAACCTTAGTCCAACAGCCAAAAATATATTGACTTCAAATCATAATGTATCCCTACTAGTTTATGTGCATACGAACATAAATTTATCTACACACCTGCTTTCTGCACCATTGTGCATTATTAGAAATGCCTACAAGACCTTGAAACAGTTGAGTAGAATTCCCAACTAACAAGCATAATTTTAGGGTACTAATACAGTCCCACTTTACCCAGCAAAATTGCATGGGTCTAGTCCACACTAGTTGTAATTGACTATAGCAATATCGATAGTTAGCATATTAGAACTTGATTATTGTAAACTGAAACATATTATCAAAGACAATTCACCTCGAAATATTCAACTAGTGTATGAGAATGGCGGCCAAGCTTGCCAGCATATATGACCCGTCCTCCCCTCTTTAGCAGCAAAAGCTGAAAGAAAAACACAACCATTTTTCAATATAACCCTGCAGAGATAAAAAAACAAAAGAACATAAAACAGGAGCAAAGTTGCAAGGACCTCATCAAAAGACTCAAAGATATCAATGCTGGGTTGATGGATTGTGCAAACCACAGTTCGTCCTGTGTTAACTGTATTTCTCACAGTACGCATAACAATTGCTGCAGCTCTAGCATCAAGACCAGAAGTTGGTTCATCCATGAAGATAATTGAAGGATTTGCAACTAGTTCTACAGCAATTGTCAGCCTCTTCCTTTGTTCAGTTGATAACCCGCTAACACCAGGGAGACCAACCAGAGCATCACGCAATACATCAAGCTCAACTAGTGACATCACTTCCTCCACAAACACCTACAGTGGAATTATTTTCATCAGAAATAATTAGCAGTTTCAACACCCAAGATACGAAATGTTGCATCTTTTCTTCAGTATCATGATCCAAAAAAAAAATTGAACAGGCCTTGTAGAAACTCAAACAAAACTAAAAAAATGTGAACAACTGAACATAACAATGCAATAAGTAGTATCCATATTTGAAGTATATATTAAAGAGCAATATGATCTCATGATGTGTTACTCATAATACAGGCTGCACTGATATATCGACATATAGAAAGATAAAATGATTAATCCACGCAATGATTAATCCATTCAACACTAGTATCTCACTTCACACTATCTTAAAAGGATGCAGAGGGTCGAGGTTCAGTTTTCGATGTGTCGAACTTGTCTTGATATAGGTCAAGATTTAGGAAAACACTTAAGTTGCTAGGGAAGAGAAACTAACTTATTCTGTTTTTTGATGGAAAGCAACTTATTCTTTCAATAAGCACATTGATAAAAGCATATGACTAAGGATTAATAAGCATGGTGTCAGTTAATGGACAATATATATACACCCACTCAAAACTACAATTAACATGGTTACTTTCCTCTAGCAGCATCATGAGTTCAAGCATATGGAATCCGAAAAACAAAACAATAGAACATGTACCTTTCTAGTATTTTCATCAACTTCTGAGGAAAGGCGCAACCAAGCAGAATAGACAAGAGATTCATACACAGTGACATTTGGCGAATGGATATCAGTTTGCTCACAGTAGCCACTGATACGGGCAAAAGTGTCTTGTTTTTTGGGGTAACCAGAAAGCTTGATATCTCCCTCAATGGTTCCACTTGTCTTTCTTCCTGCCAGTACATCCATTAGAGTGGTCTTTCCAGCTCCACTGACACCAACTAATGCAGTCAAAACACCAGGTCTGAATGCACCACTAATATCAGATAGTAGCTGGAGGCGACTTTCTGCGAATCCTTGTGCCTTCATTTCCTACAAAACAAGATTTAGCATTTCAAGTCCGTATCTGAACTGTATTCCCTGATTCAAGCAGTAATTGCTACTAGCTTAATTCAACAATGATTATTACATGACTCCAATTAGTAATGTCCCAGCTAGATAAGGCCATAAGGGGCAAATACTTATCTATAAGAGGAATCAAGTCAAGCTAATTTCAACTCCAGCTATGATGTGTCTCATCAACTTTGCACGATTTGGTTATGTTAAAAAGTTAGTATATCTTTGTAGAATATCAACTTACAGCGGGCATGTCAACGTAGTAGTTCATGTGGTTGAAAGAAAGTGAAAGAGGCTGGAATGGCAAGACCATTCCTGTCTGGGTTCTCCTGTTTGCTGCTCCATTTGTACCTAACATAATTATGCAGACGCAGGATAAATTACGAGATGGTACATACATAGAAAGATTAAAAATAGTAAACAAATCTGTATGCTTCATGGTGCTTAAACATACTAGTGTGAACTGTACATAAGAATAAAGCCATAACATAAATTAGGGCCTGTTTGCAATGTAGGATTCTCATAGAATTTCATAAGAAACCATACATCCAGTGAGAGTGGATGTTTCCTTTCCAAATGGGACCTTATTGAAAACATCTAGGAAAACATGAACAATTTGATATAAATCAAGCTGAGATAACCAATATGAATTGAAAATGACGTATGAGACACATTTGCTGCTTTCTCACCATGGGTAACCTCGGACATTTGTTCTTGATTTGCTGTTTCTGTTTCCAACTCATTTTCGTTGGCATCATCAGAAACTACAGTATTTGAACTGCCACCAGCTGTAAGAAAAATAATACGTAAGAGCTACTCCTAGGCATCAGACAAGTAATAATACCAGGAAGAGGAAAGGTGCATACAGCTGAGGTATGTAAGAGCACAAAGGTAGAGAATGTTGAAAAGAATCATAAATCCTATCAAGGCTCCAATGGAAAGCCAATACCCCCATTCACCCGTAAAGTAGCCTTTGGATTTGAGAATAGCCTCCCCTAGCGTGCGTGCAGAAATGCTTCTGTCAGTGTTTGGCTGCAGTTCAAAGGTGATATTAGTTCCACCTCAGTCAAATGTTCAAAAATATTTAGATATATCAACATTCTAGAAATTGGAGGTGATGAAACTTAATATGATAATTTTTCTTTGGAGTGTTGGCATTAACAACATCTATAAAAAATGTCTTATCTTGCGGAGGAAATCGATGGTTTTGTCTTATATAAAATATAGAGAAAATATTACATTTCAAGAAAGAAAATTATTGTGTTGACAGAAAACTTACAACGGCCCACCTACTGGCAAGGAATTCATTAACTGATATGGCATTATTGCTATACATCATGGGAGATGTCCAGTAGCCCCATATCCACCATGGTTTAATGTCATCTTTCCACATAAATATGAAGAACCCGATAAGAAACAGAAGTTAGTAGTTCACACTGGAATATTCAGAGTAAATAAGACAGAAACCTCAACAAAAAAAAGTTTCAATCAATTTTCAAGGATGTCACTTGACTCACTTCTAACAAACCACAACTGTTGTTAGCTACGTTTTTGAGCCAAAAGGACTAAGATACACTTTCCACAATGATACACTTACTTCTGCGCACGAGGAATCCTCCAAAGATGAAAACAAGAAGCAGCACAAACATGCCAAATGTATTAGCTACCACCATCGATCTCAAAATTGCGCCTAGCAGCCGGAACATTGCCATAGCCATCTGGTGCGTACAAAAGTATGCTAGATACTGGCTAAAGAACCTGAAATCAGTAGCAGATAACAGATGAACTCATCAAGTCAAAAACTAATATAACATTTCCTTGTATGCAAATCTTAAAAATGAAAAACTGAGGAAAGGAAAAGGTGGCTACCTTCCTGCAGCAGGTGCAAAACCTATAACATAATATGTAAAAATTATCCAAACAGATGATTCCATAAGCGATAAAGGAATCTTTAAAATGATGTTTGCAACTCCAAAGGTCCACGCCGGAAAGAACAGGTAGTCTCTCTGTTTGTAGAATACTGGTAGCTTTTCTATGGTCATGTGAAGCTCACCAAATCCGTTGAACATGATTGTGATCAAAGAAGAAGTCAAAGCACCATTAAATTTCACGGAATCCGAAAATTTCCTGTGGGGCATCTTTGTTCTGAAAAACATAGTCATGGTTACAAGTGCCAGGATAACCAATTGAAAAGCCTTGAATATGTAGACGAAGGAGCTGCGCTTCATCAGCAGCCACTCTCTTGACAACACTGCCTTGAGGGACTCCCAACTAGATAACCCATACTTCTTGGTAACCAACGCAGCAGGATGTGTTTTAGATTTGTCGTAAGGAATTTGCAGCTCTTTCTGGAGCTTCTGCCCGACATGGAAAGTCTTGAAAAGCTGAGCAAACTCGGGGACTGACACATAACGATAATGCTCCTGGTCATGGAACCAGTACTGCTGTTGATCTTTCCTGGAAGTCACCTCTTGAAGGAAGTCAGCCACTCCTTTCCGTTCAGGACACCGGAAACCAGCACTCTCGAAGAATTCGAGGATGTTCTCTCGTGGTCCATGATAAACTATGTACCCTTCTGATAGCAGAATGATGTCATCGAATAGATTGTAGGTCTCAGGCGGAGGCTGGAGGAGTGAGATCATCACTGTCGCACTCATCACATGGACCATCTGTCTGATGTATTTGACAATCTGAAATGTGCTAGAACTATCAAGCCCGGTAGATATTTCATCCATGAACAAAGCTGTTGCAGGTCCAGTTAGCATCTCTCCTATAATCAAAGCAATTACAGAAGTCCAGGATTAGGGTTCTTGATATGTCAATAACGTAATATCAGAATTCCTTATGCACATGATAAATTATTTCATGCTCAGTATCTCCGAGGAAAAATTACAGTTAGCACTTAGCAGTAACTTGACAAGGAAAAGCTGTTGCTGAGCCACCTAGTAGACTGATACCATAGGTTCTTGGATTTCTTAGTTTAAGCATATTGAAAAAAAAACACTGATTTAGCAACAAAAAAAAAGTAGTAGATTTAGCAACAAAAAAAAAAGTAGTAGTGCCCCAAAGGGTTGTATCATGGTAGCTGTGCCCCAGAGGGTTGTATAATGTGTAATTAGATCCCATAGGGTACACACTGGACTCCCAAAATATATGATTCGAGATAAATAACTGCCAATTTATTCTGCAAAATTCTTTATGTCTAGGCTATATTGATCATGATTTCTGATATATTTTATTATTTTAATGTGCATGATATGCATGCGTACCAGTTGTCACGCGTTTCTTCTGCCCACCAGAAATACCTCTTTTCATCTCACCGCCAACAATAATATCAGCACAAATGTCAAGTCCAAGCACCTGCCGAGATTTAAAAACTCAATTAGCACAGCAAATCTTGGCCCGTTTGCATCATGGAAAGAAGTATTAAGTTTTCATTTGCATGTCACGGTAAAAGGGGATAATACACGTGTACCTCCTGTTTTTCTTTTAAAGAAAGTGTACTAGAAAACAAATTCTCGCACCACTTCATTTAAATAGATCGATAAAAGAAACAAATGGCTAAATTGAGGCTAGAAGGCCTAAACCATGTATTCTAACTTGTACAATGGTTACAGAATCTCACCTTGAGAATAAGATCTGTGATAACGTTAGTGCCTTTTCCTTCTACTGCGGTTGCCTTCATGAAAGCATCAATCTCAGGGTCAGGCTTAATACCTGCACTTTGTTCCCGTCTTGCTAGTTCTGAGAGCATGTCATATCTGGCACCAATGCCTAGACATCGTCTTGAGAAGTCCAATGTCTCTCTTACTGTCATTTCTGGATTGTGCAGATCATACTGACTGACATATGCACTAGTCCTCTCAGGATAGAACTCTGAAAATGTATGACCACAGTATGTGACCTTGCCAGACACCTGTACCAATGGAGTGATTCGGCATACTGTAAGCATATATAATCAGAAGCGACTCGTCATCAAACTACAGGAATAAAAATGCGACCTTGAGATTTTTATCATGCTTCCCAGTTAGTGCTCGCATAAGTGTGCTTTTCCCCGATGATGGAGGTCCGAGGAGAAGTGTCAACCTGACAGTAGTAGTTTAATACAATAGTTCAAAAGAATAAGAATATTCTATGTTATCAAATAACAGTAAAACAACTACTTTGTAAAAGACAATGAGAAGAAATAGCTTCAGAAATATGGTCCGCAGTAATATATTATATCTACAAACAATTTTGCAGGCAGAGCTAATACTGTGCATTCAAAATCTCAATAATGCGTGGGACATGCTTTTATTCTATTCCTATTTACCAAAGGGGAAAAAGCCTGAATTTCAGAGAATACATGGTTGCATACATCACATAGATTAGATCACTGTCACTTGGGAATTGTGTTCGCTCAAAAGAACCGTTCTGTACCTCGATGGCTTAAGAATGCCGCTGACATCTTTGAGTATCTTAATCGTCCTCTTGTTCGACGAACCAAATCGGCTAACAAGTCCCTGTCATAAAGCAATAATGCATCAACTGTAACAACTTGGAGCCACTACAAGTAACAAATAGGTGGTAGTAACCAGCAGTCAGCGTTTGATTGAACTTGCATTATTACGATCATTAAATTGGCAAAATTAGGTCTATACCATTAAAATTTCACGGCCTCAGGAAAAATACCACCGAATCTCGCTGGTTCAGTTTAAAAATACCACCGAAATGCCACAAGCCCCCAACCCCGTTTAGTTTTTTTTTTACCAACGCTGTCAAATTACTACCGTCTCCTGCCACTGTCTACATGCTGGGACATTTCGGTGGTATTAAATTGAACCAGTATGTTTCAGTGGTATGTTCCTAAAACTCTTGAAAATTTGATGGTACAGACCCAATTTTTCCCTATAAATTTGCAACGTGGTACTGAAGCGTATGGCCGATCCAAATTCAGCAGATAACACGCCAATACAATCCTACATTCTCAAATAAGGAAAAGCAACGCATGTGAAACCCGATTCATCAAAGACTGAGCTGCCTTTTCCACATTGGTGAAGGTGATCAGACCAAGTGATCATCAATCCATCACCATAGCAACCGGCAAATAAAACAGGTGGCTGTGATCGGCTGGTTACACTCGCATTACAACAGCGCCGCGCGCCGCGAGAATGGGATTTCAGCAGCCGCAACACGAGCCCGCGCCGGAACCGGATGGGGGGCAAAAGAACAAGGGCTAGCTCCTACGGGAAGGAGTGCGAAGTAGAGAGCTAAGTACCGAGCAGACGGCGGCCTAGCTCGCCGCACCTTCGCCACGGCCGGAAACCCCGGAGGAGGCGGCCGGTGGCCGCGGATCCGGGCCGGCCTTTCTGTACAGGATGGGCCTGTTTCTGAGCCTATTGCTTCCAGGCCCGTCAAATATTCGATGGGTTTGGGCCTCACGGGATTGACCATACTGTTCAAATCTCCTCAAAAGATGAAAGGATGAGTTGGTAGTTGTACGTCTCTTCTTCTCCAACCGTTTTATATTTAACTTCTTACCACTCTCCACTATTTAACCGATCAGAGTAGCTCTTTTCTATAGCATTATTCTTGATATATCTAATAAATTTTATTGCAACGCACGAGCAGATGATTAGTCTCTTCAAAAGAAAGAAAAGAAAACTAAATCGTTCAATGATTTACCTTTTTCATTAAAAAATTTGTTCAATGCATTACTTGGTTTAATTCGAGGGGTTGTCTGCACATCCAAATAAATAGCCATTTTTAAAAATCATTTCAATTCTGTAATCGATATCCAACGGTCCTCCTTGGACATTTCCACAGCAGAGAGCCAACAACCACCGTCACTGTGCGCGCGACGACCACGCAATAACTTGGCCGCATGCATGCATGTCAGAATCTGCCAAGGAATTCTGTTACGCACCTCTGAAGACGAGTCCACGCCGGGCTCTTACCGGCCGGGACGTACCAACTTGGAAGGCATCGAGACTGTTCGGTCGATCGGCTGCTAGAAGTCAGACCTAGCTAGCTAGCTACATTGCGCGAACGTGATCGACCGATTGACTAACGTGCGACCTAATTTAATTAGGAATTGCTAACCAGCACTAACTCGTTTTTTTAATTGGACATTTAAATTTCTCACCGTTGAATTTTATCTCGAAATTCGTGGTCCACCTCTCTACCCCTCTCTCTGGCTCCGATGAGAGCTCCAAAAACAGGAGTGAAAGAAGGTGAGTTGCGCAGGGAAACTCTTAGGAGCCAAGGAGGGAGATGGTGGTGGCTGCAGGGGAGAGACTCATCGGCGGCATCGTCGACCACAGCGTGGCGACAAATGAGTTAGGAGGTGGCTAGGATTTAAAAAATGGAAGGGGAGAGAAATGGGTAGGATGAATTTTATATAAATTTATAGGAGGGATCGATGATGTGTTTTACCTTTAGATTCAACGGTTAAAAATTTAAGTGCGCTCTAAAAAAAACTACTACTCGCTTAACTCCGATTTAATTTCCCATGCATGCACGCGTGTACTCACTTCCAAACTAAGCTGCATGTAGGCCGATTATCTCCACGTCAAATTAAGGGGCCAGCACTGCACGTACGGTGTGTATGTAGCTAGCCAACGTTGCTGCGTGCGTGAGCGCCCAGGTTCTTTAAAACGGTTCACAGGCACAGCATGTACAGTAAGTACATACAGTTGCTGTTCGATCAGGGAAGGCCGGAATCGAGATGGACAAATTGAAGAAGAAGATGCGTATATGCGTACCTCGAGGACGTTGATGGCGGCGTTGAGCAGCGTCGGCAGGGCGCGCTTGCCGACATGCACGTCCGCCTCGATGGACAGGTTCTCGTACCGCACCTCGATCTGCGGAAGCTCGATGCCAACCCTGCAGCAGTTACAATATAGAACCACCGTCAGATACCAGGTTAACTTTCATCACTGTGCTACGCCCGCGGAAATAGCACACCACTAAGAGTATGAGTACGTGTATTCATATGTGCTAAACCAATACTATAGAGGAAAGAAATTTTTTTTAGCACCGATACTAAGAAATATGAAAATCAGTACTAAACTTAGATTGCATGGCACCAAAGCAAACTTAGACCATTGGTGCTATATCAGAAAAAGTTTAACCTTTAACACCTATAGATGATACTAAGAGTTGGAGTAAAATAGGTAACAAGTCTTATAAAGAAATAGAGATGATGTGTCCATCTTAGCGTTTATTTTAAATGCTAAGGGATGTATATACTCTAAAGTTGTTGTTTTTAAGTTATTATAAATCTAGGTAGATACATGAACTTTTACTAGTTCTAGTAGGATTTAGCTGTTGTGGAAAAAAATATACTCATCCGTTTCAAAATAATTATTACTTTTTAGTTTTATGGTCACTAAAGTTAATTCTACACCAATACAATTATAGAATATTGTGGAAGTATAATACCATGAAAGTATTGCTTACTATAAATCTAATAATTTATTTTTAGAGTATTGCTATACAACACTCGACTGTTTTTGAGGACAAAAATAGTTAGATTGATCTGGGACGTTAGATCTCCATCCAACGGATCCACCCACACAAGCCCCCCTCCAAAAAAAATAATCTAGGGCGTTGGATCTCCATCTAACGACTGAAAATCTGACTGTTTTTGTCCTCAAAAATAGTCGAACCTTTATTTTAATACGATCAATCCTAATATTAAAAATATATTATTATTTAAAGATCATCAAGGTTGACGGGACTAAATCGAAAGTGCGAAGTAAGCTGAAACGGATGGAGTATCCTAACGAACTCTCGTATCAAAAAAAGAAAGAAAGAAAATGAAAAGCCGTCGCAGCGCCAGTCTTACAGGTCGAGCCGGTCCCTGAATCGGCGTAGGAAGCGCTCGTTGTCGTCCTCGACGGCCTTGAACACTCGATCCATGAGCTCACGACCGTCGCGCGGGTCGAGGTTGGCGATGTCCACCTCGTCGGGCGCGTGCTTCCCGTCGTCGAGCGCCTTCCGGATGATGCCCCGCCGCATGCGGTCGTACGTCGGCAGCTTCTCCAGCGCCGCCCACCGCAGGTTCTCCTCGTCGTCGCCGTCGTCGCGGCTCGCCTTCGACTGCCGGAACGGGTCGTCCGGGTCGCGCAGCGACCGCGAGATGGACGCCGCGCCCGACGACAGCCAGCTCCGCCGGCTCGCCGACGGCGCGATCTCCCCCGCCATTGCTCGTCCCGCGGGATCGAGGCACCGGCCGGACCGCGGGATCGGAGCGAGCGCGCGAGAGAGAGAGAGAGAGAGAAGCGTTAGTTTGATCGGTGCAAAGCTTTCGGCTATGCGATGATGATCAAATGATGCGTGCGGACAGAAGGATATATAGTTGCATCTTGCATGCAGCGGCATGTACAGCACGACGCCCCGGGCGGCCGGGCGTCGCTGTTGACATGCACTACCGTACTTTTTGGACGAAATTTGGGGAAAGTTCTTGCGTGTTTTGAACTTCTTCGTCGCATTTTTTTCCTGCATGAGAACGAGAAGAAATGCTTGAAACTTCCGACATTAGGACTAGCAGTGCCAAGGACCAAAGGCGGCTTCTGCGCAAGTTCATAGTGCGCTGCGCAACAAAAGTGATTACAAACCAAATCAAGGTTATACATAGCTAGCTAGATACAGCTAGTTAGCTACTGTGCGATGCCCCATGTCATTACCCAAGGATAATCACATTTAAACAACGAATTATTATTCGTTTGCCCTATTCGTTTGAGGACACTACTCTAATGAATATTAAGCTTTTACCAGAGTCGTGCAGTAGAATAATAATGTAGATACTACTTTATTACAACATTTGCTACGTATAGCTATGGTCTTTATTATAATTATCTGAATAGAAAAGATATGACGCCTGTTTGCTTGGCTCAGTGTGACACTTACTCGTCCCAACCACTATATAGGGTGTCTACCTAGCCCTCGTCCCCTGCGGCCTCGTCGGTGCCTGCGATCCCTTCATCTCACTCAGGATTATCCCCGGTCGGACTAGGGTTTAACAAAGAAAAATAATAGTAAGGGTAAGTACTAATGTACTCAGCAAGCATTAATAGCAAAATGCATTGTATGACTATTCTCTATTCGTTATCACATTTTCTACTCATTTGATTCTGGAAATTAATTTATCAAATTAAGTGACAAGTTTTACTTTATGAAAACACTATTTTCACTCATGAGAAGAAAAATCCCTATTGACCTTTGTAGCTTCCACTACCGCAGAAAAGGTCATTCATACGGTTCAAAAACATTATCACAGACGGTTTTATAAGTTGTCTGAGTTTATGGGTCAGTAATGATATGAGGTTATCATCAACAGTTTTTGAACTGTCTATGACACATACTATCACATACGGTTTGTAGTAAAAATCATCTGTAATATCATGACATATCATAGACGGTTTCTACTATAAACCGTCTGTGATAGTTTAATATCACAGATGATTTATAGTTGAAACCATCTGTGATATCAATCACAGATGGTTTATAATACAAATCGTATATGATAGTCAACTATCACAGATGATTATGAGTTAATAACTGTATGTGATATTCTTTTGTATTCCTAAATTTATTTCATTTTGTTAGCTAACTTTAGAAAATATTAGTCATGCCCTCTGAAATAAGCAGAAACACAATAAGTACATGTATACATCCAATTCACATTCATTTCAAAAATATGAACATCCATTTCACAAATTAATTAACTGAAATAAAATAAAATAACCATCCATGAACAAATACATACATGTACAATTAAACCCAATCTTATCCCAATCAAATTCATTCTACATTATAGAACTCCCCATCTTTGTTTATGACCTAGACATCAAGAAGTACACACACTGTCCTTAAATTTGTTAGAGCTCGGTCTGTTCTAACGCAGTTGTAGTGATGGGCGCAACCTGTCGGTAGAAAGATCAATGTCGTGCATACATATAAATTGATGATAGGTATGAAATAATTATTGCAAGATTGACAAATCTTAGGATCATTGGTCTTCGCAAAATCGATGAGTAGTTCCATGTTGTGACAAACATAGAATCCACAGGTGTTGCCCGGTAGCTGCTGGTGGCACTGCAAAAATAGAATTTGTTAGTTCAAGAGGCATTACTATGAAGTGTTATATAGGATTAATGTGTACTAGTGAATACCAGAAAATCTAAATCGTGTCGCAGGGCGTTGATCCCTCCCTTGAATTTCCATACAAAAGTAACATAATTGGCAAACGACATACGTGATTCCAAAAGATTAACCATAGTCATTTGGAAGGAATTAGGAAAGAGTGCAATAGAGTTATCTATGGAGAAAATGTATTTACCTGTTGATTAATTGTTGGGTAGCTATAAAGTCAGTTTTGGTCCTCTTTAGGGAATAAAGAGATATTATCTTGTTCTATTTTGGTATAATTATAATTAGAATCCAGTGAAATCTACACAAGTATATTGTCATGGTTATTAAATCTAAATTCGTGTTGCTTATAAAGTACAAATCAACAAGTATAACCACTAGTGCAGTACTTATCCCTAGTTGTAGGTCATAAGTATGAATTCCTTGTTGTGGTAAGCCACCAATGACTTCGTCATGTAACGCTCGACGAAGGATGCATCCTCCTTGATGATATGCATAGAGACCAAGTGTGGGTTGAGGAAACCTACCGGTAATTTTGTTAATCTGGCTTCAGTCACCATGTATATATATATACACACACACACACACAAAGCAATGAGTTATATGTGACATTTCGGTATAACATGAACGTAGACCATGATTGTACACACTTAAGGTGTCCAACATTGAATGAGTAAGGCGTCGAGGGCGTTGAGGTTGAAGAGAAAAAACAAGTCCTCGAAGGTCACCGTGAAGACACAATCATGAACATCGTGCTGAATCAAGACTATGTAACAATTCATAGAAAAGGTCCCAACAAACAAGGAAACTACTTATTGCCAGTTAATTGAGTAACAACATTAATCAATTCAATTTCAGTATTAGACAATTTCTTCATCGAGCATTGAGCCCACTACACAAGCATCACTTTGCAACTTCTTCCAACTAGATATAGACAGTGATAAATCACAGAATAGCTACTGAAATAGATCAAGCAAAGTGTAAATGATGAACTACCGGAATACTCACAACACCGATCGTAATCGAAACCACCGAGAAAAACCAGGGCAACTCACTTATAGATTTAACTGGCAGATGCATGATTTGAGAAAATATTTATTTAGGACACTTATAGATTTTTAGAAAGCTATTTCCCCATTTTGGTGGATTTATCCCATTCCATGTACCACCTATTTTTGGGTCTACCAAGAGGTCAACGTTCCTGGGGTTTTTCCCGTCACTTCCCTCTGGATTACTATTCCCGAGGCTTATTTGCCTTAGCCATCGACCTACTTACTAAGCTTGGCCTACTCACGCCTGGCCCAAGGCACTCATCACTCTCCATGTATGGCCCAACTCATGGCATGGCCTCACGTACGCACACCCAATTGCACGCACAACCCTACGCACGGCCCACGCCACATATGGCAAAAACACACCGCACGCACCCATGGCACACACACGCACTCCGGCCCAACACCGCCCCTTCACTTCCTCTCTTCCCCCCCAGGGCTCCTCCCTCGCCTTTCTATCTTGGCCATTGTCGTTGCCTCTTTTCTTCCTCCCATGTGGTCCAATGCCTCCGCGGTGCCTTCCCTCGCTAGATTTGTGGCCATTGCCTCTTCCCCTCGCCGGATCTATGGGCTTCATCGTTTTCTTCCTCACCGAATCTAGGAGTCCAGTGGGTCCTTCTTGTTGGATCTATGGGTCTTGGGACTTCTCCTTGCTGGATCCATGGGCTCCTTGCCGGATCTATGGGTCTCAGGACTTCTCCTCATCAGATCCATAGGCTCGGCCGGTTTATGGGCTTGGCTGGTCATATGGGTTCTACCGGTCTTATGGGCTCCCTCGACTCAGCTCCTTCACGCTCAAGGAGGCCACCACCGGTTGGGGGTGGCTCTAAGGTGGGCCTAGTTGTGTTGGCTATGATTTCGTGGCTCATCTCAAGTCGGCTTCCTCTCTAGGATGGTTCAACCCTTTCTTCCCCTTTTTACTTTTATGCAATCTTGCTTTAGTTACTATGTTCGCCATGCTTCTATCTTTTACCACACCCGGTTTTGGGAGAGCCTAAGAATGCTACAATGATGGGACTTAGGTAAGGGAAGCTTTTGCACCTGGGAGCATGCTCCCTTGCCCGAGGGTGCGCGTGGCATCTACAGCTTGCCGCTGGTGGTTGTGGTAGCCATCGGTCGGGTGAGATGGCTTCCTTCTTCCTCTCTGCCTTGCTCGGCCGGCTGTGTTGAGGTGTGGCACATGCTGTTTGTAGGGCTTTTGCTGTGTGACCGAAAAGGGGTAGACCTTGAGTATACCCCTTATCCATAAGGGAGAGACTTAACTAGGAAGCCATAAGCCCTTCTATGACCACTCCTTGATCGTAAGTCTTTCCACGACCGCTTCATGATCATAAGTCTTTCTACGAGCATGACATGGTTGTAAATCATTCTACAACCACCTTGTAGTCGTAAACTCTTTTGTGATTACCCTAACTTCGACTGAATTGCCTATGACAATCTACTACATCGTGGGTCTGTCTAACAAAGACGTTTAATGCATGCACTTATTCTCTAGAATAACTGCTCATAACCACCCAACGACGAGGTGAAATCATGTCACTAGCAATAACTTCCCCGACAGTTATTCATTTGAAACGTTAAGACGCTTCTTAACACGAAGCAACTGTTACCGCTTCATACATTATATAAGAGCTGATGTCATGGAGAAAGGGAGAGGCAATGGAAGCAACGCAAGGCATTCTGCATTGTTCTTCCTCTTAATTGTAATCACAACAATCAATATAGCTACACAGAAGTAGAGTTATTATTCTCCAAAATCCCTGTGTCTTTTTTGTGTGTAGTCATGTCTTTGAGAGATCCCCAAATCCAAGTAAATTATATGTAAGATTGGTATTAAAATATCGATAAATCTAAAATATGTTAATTATATATGAAGTGTTGTGTATTTGGTGGTAGAATAAATACTCTACGAGGATGCATGCGCTTTATTAATTTTTGGTTGGTAGTCAAGGTCGTCTTCAATGCACAGTAGCTTCAAGTGGCCTCATAAAAGGGCATCTCCAATGGGTCTATAGCAGCTATCTATAAGAGAGTCCATGTCATGTTTTTTGTCCTCACGTGGAAGATATTAAATGAAGAAAGAGAACGCAACTCTCTACAGACTTCATGCATCTAGAGATAGTCTATAGCGCCAAACGAGGCAGCCTCTATAATTTGGAGTTGTGTGCATGTAAGCATCAAATAGCTATCCTTATAGATAGTTCATTAAAATAAAAATTAAAATGCTAACTTTAGTGTGTACTATATAAATGATGTGGAAGTCTTATAGTTAGTTGCTAGCTATAACCATTGGAGATGCCCTAAAAGTACCACATCAGTTGAAGCTACGGTAAGAACTAAGAACCCCCGCTACAATGCTTAATAGCTTCAAAATGGATTCACAAAAGCCGAGGCAAAACTACGTACCTCCACTCCAACGCATAGCAGCTTCAGAATGAGTCCACAAAATATGAAGTGAAGCTAATACGGTGATAATGCACTCAGGGAGGAATAGCTGTAATTAATTACGTTGCATGTACCCACACGAATCAGCTGAATCTACTGTAGTTTCATGAGGCTATCTTAACCCTCTTTGAGGCAACCATTCTTGCAATGTAGCATCTCTCCGATGCATGGTTAGATTGCCTATACAAGTGGATGCTCTTACAACGCATATAGCCAAATTATTTAACTTTGATATTAACAAGCAGTATCTTTATGGATATTTCGGTTTTTAGTATGAAAATAATAGGAGTACCTAGATTTATCTTAGAAAATACCTTCACAACATTATAACTTTATTAGAATTTACAAATATATTATAATAGTAATTAGTGGTAAAATTCATGATTTAGAGACCATGCCAATATTGAAATGTCACTGGTTCAACCTGTTTGGCTATGAAGGTGCAGTTTTAATGATGGGGTTATATATCTCGACTGAATGTTACTCTCTCCGTTTCACTATATTTTTTCACTATCCACTATACACACAGATCAAGAAAGTATTAAATCTAAAATATATATAATGAGAAATGATCATACATACTTCTATTAAATGATATATCATAACCACTTAACATCTTCCAAAGCATTTAAATAGGGGTCAAGAGAGGAAAGAATTACAATAAATACACTCTAGATTATCTCAAGTGACAAATATATAGCAACAGATACTCCAAAGCTATGAACAGATATAGCGAAATGGAGATAGTAACGTGTTAACCTTTGGGCACATTTTTGTGCATAACCATCGCAGTGTACTGGCCAGGAACAACGCTATTTCGTTTCATTTTCCAAAATGCTATGCTCAATTGTTTTACTGTTATCTCTCCATCAATATGACAGGGCACTCTGCTATGCAAGGGAGCCACAGGAAGTTTGCATCATAGAATTGGACAAACAATTAGGACACAACAGCAATTAAGTTTGCCAAATATCAAGCAAATTTCACCGCAAGTGCCACATCTTTGTTTAGATTTTCATCGGAGTTCCATGTCTTTTGAATTCATCAGATCCGATCCTACGTATTTCAAGCTCACATCAAATCAGATCCCACGCCTTTCTCGTGGCTAAATTAGGTACTTTTCATCACACGTACATATGGAACTGTAGTGTTGGCTGCAATATATGTTCACATGAGCATGTAGGCGGACTAGATGATTTCTTTGGACCGGGTCGCAACTGTTTTCAGGCTGTAAGTGTAAGTTTAATTGGGACAGAGTACAGACCCACACACCTGGAGGCTTAGCCTCCTGGGTCTAGAGCGTTTCGTTAGGGCCCTGAGACTTAGATGGCTATGGCATGAATGGGGAGCACAAACCAAATCTTGGTAAGGAATGAAAACCCCATGCGATGACCAAGATCGACATTGGTAAGGAATGAAAACCCCGTGCGATGACAAAGATCGACTTCTCTTTGCCGTGGCCACCTCCATAACGATTGGCAATGGAGCGAAGGCATCTTTTGGAAGTTCCACTTGGACGGAAGGAAACAGATTGTGTGATATCACACCAATTGTGTTCAGGGTCTCAAGGAGAAAGAACCGCATCCTATGAACTGCGTTAACAGGGAGCAACTGGCTGCAATACCTCAATTGAGCAGTCGTCCTAACACCACAGCTCATACAGGAGCTGTTGCTATTTGGGGGCACATTTCCGTGATCAACCTACATGAGGGATTGGAGGACAACATCACCTGGAAGCTAACTGCCAAAGGGGAATATAGTGCGGCCTCAGCTTACAAGGCATAATTTATGGGAGTGATAAACACCACCATGAATTCTCTAGTATGGAAAACTTGGGTACCTCAAAAATGCAAAATTTTTGCCTGGCTGGCCATACAAAATAGGTTATGGACGACAGATTGACTACACATCGAACCAATTCACTTGTCCCTTGTGCAGACAGGTGCCGGAGTCCGCCATCCATCTATTGACCGAGTGCTGCTACACGACAAGAGTATGGACCTCCATTTCATAGTGGACTGCTTGCGATTCCATTAATCCGACTACCCAGCAGACCATCTCCTCAGTCCGAGATTGGTGGGGGTCGGTTATCCTAATGCCTGGAGAACCGAGAAAAGCAATGGCAATGCTAATAATACTTGTCACATGGCAAATATGGAAAGAAAGGAACACCCAAATTTTTTGCACAATGGCGACTGCCCCGATGCACTTGATCGCTGCCATAAAAGAGGAGGTTGGAGCTTGGGTCCTAGCAGGGGCCAAGTTGCCCAAGAGGCTAGCAGAGCTCTCAATCATCTCTGCAACACCTTAAGTGTTTCTCTTGCTTTTGGCCATCCCCTGGCCTCCCTTCCCTCTCTCCCCTCTCTCACCAAATCAACTTTTGTATATGTTTTTTCTTCTCCCTGTGAATTAATAGGGCAGCTCTCTTGCCCTATTTTTTTTAATAAAACAACCTTTTTAATTCTCAAACTAACCATTACAAACATCAACGTGTTGTGACCTAAATTATTAAAGTATCGCGATTTTTGAAAGGCTGAAAATCCACATAGAGGCCATGTATTTTTGGATGCGGATGTCCAAATCAGCACCATCGTTACTTAACAACTAGCAGATTTATCATCGCAATTGCATGGCTAGAATATATATCCCAGACATCATGGAAGAATATCGATCAAGTGACACGGAATCAGTTTGTTCTTCATTTGGACCTTCTAGAATGGTGATTAACTTCCTATTTTCCTGTAAGCAAAGCAAGGTAATCCAACTCTTAACTTCTCTCTAGACTAAGTCCAAATATCCAGGGTCTGCATCTAGAACGCCACTCCAAAAGGTCAGCCAAAGGACAGAATAGCTCCTAATAATTCTAGCCAGTACTAGTACTGACTTGTCAACATAGGAAAATAAAACTAACGCGTACTAAGCTGTTGTAGGACAGAGAATTCCCGTCGGAGATTCACAGGCGAATGCGAATGAGGACATTGTTCTTTCTTTTTTTTTTTTTGAAACGGAATGCAAATGATGACTTGATTGGCTTGAGATCACCAGTACTGGTACCGGTTTATGTTTGACCATGGAAAGCGTTGGGTTTTTTTTTTTGAAGGGTTGGAAAGAGTTGGATTGATTCAGCGAACTCCACGGCGATGTCAGTTTACATTGCAATGTTCTTAGTCTTCGGCGAGCAGTCAAAAAAGTTGGATTTCTTTGTCCTGTCCAAACATCGATCTCAAGTCACTGTGAAAGACACTGTTCAAGCATCCGACCATAGGCGTGCATGCAGTGCACTGCCAGCCTTCAGCACAGGAGAGCCTGAAACTAGAAATGACGAGAAATCTGGCCTACTGCCGTTACAACTACATCAAAACATTCGGTTTTTAATTTTCTTTTCTTCTTTGGAAAAGGGTGTGTGTGTATGTGTATATATATATATATATATATATATATATATATATATATATATATATATAGGAAAATTACATAAGGCACCAACATCCGATACACGTGTATGATTGATAATTTTTTTGAGTTTGGGTATGAAAATGTTTTATACCCTTGATATATTTATGGTAAGTAAGTTTTGAACTCAGTTCAAATTAGTTTGAACTACTTTTGAGTTCAATGCAACTACAGTGAGTATATACCATAAAAATAGTTCAAACTAATTAAACTGAAGTTGAATTTAAATTTTTCTAATTTTTAGGAGTTTGACATCTTAAATATACTTTTTATGGGTATATGAAGATACCCACATCAAACGTTGCGAATCTCGAAGCAAATCAACGGGTATTGATATTGGTGCCTAGGCACCATGGTGCATGAAACACTCGTCCTAGTTTAGTTCTTGTCCCGTCCGTTTCATCATAACGTAGTTTCGGTGTCCTACAACCAACAACAAGTAAACCGTCATGTAGCACCGCACAATACACAAAATCATCAATTGACACAATTAATTCATACAATGCACCATGCAAAATGTATTCAACCAAATCGTCGATCCTAAACCTATGACCAAACAATAAATCTATGTGCACATAAACAACAATTCAGGTCAAACCAAATTCATCTCTCAACTAAAAAATCCCAAAGCTCAAAACCTGACCCAAGATCCCTGTCAAGCCGGTCTGACCGCTTGGTCTCAGCACTCAGACCGCTGACCACGAGCGGTTGAACTGCTGCCATATACTTGACTCTCCATCAGTAAACCATATATATGGATATACACTATATGACTAATCCTTACACAACACCCGCCGTGACTAACACCCAAACCAGACTCGCACAGCACAGACTTCACTGGGGCCGTTCTGATCGTGGCACACAAATTAGTCAGACCGCCCAAACAGCTGCCGGTCAGACCACTCGGTCCCAGCGATCAGACCGCTTGGTCCCAATGGCCAGACCTCTTAGAGGGGACGGTCTGATCGGTTTTTCAACACAGCGCCAGCTCAATTCACAAAATTAAAAGTTCAAACTTAAACAATAAAATCAATATACGATCAATGTCAAATACTTATTACTGACATAGAGTTACCGTTACATGGTACTTTATTGAGCCATCTTAACACATACTTTCTGAGCAGGACACCACACGTGGCTTGCGCAACTAATCCTAACCTATCGAGATAGCGTAAACGGGGGCGAAGTCTGAAGAAGAGTATTACTAGCATCCAGAAATCACTGCAAAGAATTCTTCGTTACGAGTTACGACCAAACGGAAACACCAGAAAGTTGGCAACGCCACACTGCACGCAAACAACCTTCCTAGAAGGCTAGAACGTCAAGGCCGCACTTCCTCCTCAAGTCTTTCTAGAAGAAATCTTATATTATGCTTATTCTTAGCTCTCGGTTCTCAACGTCGTCGATGGCGTGGAAGTAAAAGGGTTAAGTGCTAAGAAAAATAAACTGAGAAGGCAGCTGGTAATGTTAAGAAAGCAGACATCATGAATTCATGTAGGATCGATTCACACTAAAATAGGTAATCAGAGAGCAGGTGAATAATTGTGGAAGCTAAAAATAAGTTTTAAGACTCTCCCCTAAACACAAAACATATTTAAGCCTCGTTTAAAAATTCTGGACAGAAAAATGTACTCTCACTAAAACTGATCCTGATAAAAAACCGTAACTCCGATTAACCTCAAATTTTGACAGAAAAAACTAGACAAAATTATTAAACTAATCCAACTGAAATTACGTCAAACGGAGGTCTAGAACTCGAGATATAAAATAAACAAGATCGCTGATGCAGATAATGACGAGAATAAATTAAGCCCTAACTATGCAACTAAGCAAAATCCGTAAGGAATTAATCAACCAAACTTTCTAGATCACAAACTTGATGCCCTAACTATTATTTTTTTCTGACAACGACGATTGAAGCGAAACACAGCAGGCTGTGATGTGAAGTACTTGCACGAGGGGCGCGATCAACATGGCTGCGCTACAGTGCTGCGGGCTTATTTGGCACTATTCATAAGTTTCGTCTTTTTCTGAATTTTTGGCTTTTTGTTGAGCTTTTTTGCCGGTTCTTTTTTCCCGTATTTGTTTGTATTATACGTAATGGGCTAACATATTTTTTATATTTTTAAATTTTTTAAATTTAATTATGCTAAATAAGCCTCTGTCAGCTATAGTGTTTTTTTCAACCAGCTACAATATTTTCAGCCATAAACCATGAGCTTTTCAGCCGAACCGATCACCCCAAGGCGAGGAAATACTGGTGCACCACGTGATCACCAAGCGAAAAAAATACAAGACAAACTAATGCATGCAAACCAAAAGGCCAACCACAAGAATCATGCAAACAGAAGCATCCATAATAATCACTAATCAAGACACAACTTTCAATCTATTAGTCTCAACAAAACGTACCATCTTCTGGCCAAACAACCATGCGACACATGCAGCACTTGATCCTTCTCTTTTCTGTTTCTTTGGTTGTGATCAAAATGGCTGAAAAGCCCGTGGCTTATGGCTGAAAACATCAGAGTTTGGTGAAAAAAGCATCAGAGTCGACAGAGGCTTATTTACCATAATTAAATTTAAAAAAATTTAAAAATAGAAAAAACATATTAGCCCATCACGTATAATGTAAACAAATACGAGGAAAAAAAGAACCGGTAAAAAAACTCAAAAAAAAGCCAAAAGTTCAGAAAAAGACAAAATTTATGAATAGTGCAAAAATAAGCTGAAGCCAAAAGCTCAAGCCATATTGATCACACCCTTTTTCTCACGATGGATACGCACAGCCGCCGCACGCCTGTATCTATTTCCTTTTCCTTGTTTGCACAAAAACAGCCACATTCAACAATCGCATGCAAAGCTCTACTTACTGTTTGGATCCCTTAACTAATTTTTAGTTACCTAAAGTTTAGGTTTAGTCCATCTAAACAGGTAAACTAATACCTGGACTAATTTTTAGTTCATTCCCAACTAGCTATTAGTTCATTAGTTGGCAAATGTGGACTAATTGTGGACTAAAAGGTGGTACCAAACAGCAAAAGACGAAAATACCCCCGCTACCCTTTCTCCACTACTCCACATGCAACACACTAACAAATATAGGGGTATAAATGTCTTTACCCATGAAAGTCACCACCTTTTAGTCCATGTATCCAAACAGCACTTGACTAATTTTTAGTCACCTAAAGTTTAGTCACCTAATTTTTAGTCCACCAACTAGTGAACTAATAATTAGTTCTAGGCGATCCAAACAGGCCCTTATCTAGTCGCCCATTGCCCCGCGTTGCATGCAGCCGCACATATCCGACTCCAACCCGAAGCGACGCGTCACGACTCTGTATCCGACTTGTATTCCACGTCCGTATACACCACGCGCCAGCCCGCATGCATGGCTTCGCTCGTTGGGCCATCCAGTTGTAGCAGGCCGTCCGCACCCGTAGCCTTGCCGCATGCCTCCGCCGTGACGCACCTCAGCGCCTCCAACGCCACGTCATCTCCATGCGCATTGTTCTCTAGCCTGAACATCCCACATGACATCTTTGACCGATAGGACCTTAGTTCCTTCCTGAACTTAATCCCGAAACCTCAGTTCCACCTGAACTTAGTTTCAGTCCCGTCATCGACCACGTTCCGCCTTAAGCAACACCTGCACATGAATAAACGCACAACCGCGTACAAGCACAAGTCTACGACTTGACTCAGGTCAATCCGCACAATACCTCATACGAGCGTATCATGCAACATTATCATAAGCAATATCATAACCAACGTTGTCAATTATTCATCATCTAAAAAAACTTAGACCAGGCCACATGGTCTAACAATTCATGATTCTTCCCTTTTTTTCCACTCATAGTTATTCTATTTTTTCTTATCTTCATACATCGATCGAGATATTAGGCATAGAATGCTGCGCTTTAAAATGGATAAATCGAATAATCATCTGTGACAGAAAAAACGAATCCTTTGGTAGCTCATCATTTATTGAAAAAAAAGCGAAAAGGTCAATATAAAGGAGGAAGAAACAATAGTAACATGGTACCTAGCATGCATCCAGCATTCTACCCGCAATAATTGGCTCATTCAAAGTCCTTTTGTAGCTCATCATTCGAAATGGAAAGGAAAGTATACCTATTTACATAATGTTGAATAATTACATATTATATTTGAATTGCAATACAAAAAAAAACTCGACCTGCGGGGGGAAGAATCCCCCCGGGCATTGCTTAAGAAGAAGGTCTTCTCACGCAGACCGAGAAAACCCTCGAACCCCTGCTCCACCCTTACACAGCGGCACCATCGCCCGACCTTGTGAGACTACCGGCGGATCCTTTGGATCAACGCCTTAGCGGGCCTTAGACACGTGCTTTGGTGTGGTAGCAAAGTAGGGATTTTTTCCCAAGCCTGAAATTCGCTCCCACCGGGAGTCGAACTCAGGACCTGGGGGGTGCTACTGAGGCGCTCTAACCACTAGGCTAGAGACCCTTTCGCTGAATTGCAATACAAGCTAGCTGCTCTCAATCAGACTATAGATCCTGTTCATATTGGCTTCTACTTAAAAAAAAATCAAAAGTCAATATGAATAATCGGCTTCTCAAAGCGGTTTCTGCACTCCTCTTGCTACCGTCTTGTTCTTGGCATAAGGCAAGGGTCATAGATGCATCACCCACACTACTCCTCTCGCTCCAATCACACACACATCTCTCTCTCGCTTTCTGCACCGCTCGTTCCCTCCTACAAGCTGCTTCTTTCAGCTACTATTATTTATTTTCAGTTAAAAATATAAACCACAGCCAAAAGGTATCAGCAAAAGCCAATACAAACACCTCCAATATCTCTGCAGCAAAGTATAGTATACAGTAGGTTGCAGCATTTGCTTCACACTAAAAAATGACGAGGTGATTTTGGATTCACATCCGGCTGGTCACCCTCCTACCGTCTCTAGAAGTTCAACTTCTTTCCTTCCGTCTTTTGCACATCATATCCATGCGCTAATCTCAAGCCGGTTAGGCTGTTTCTCAAAGGCAACTACCATTCAGAAGAACACAACTGGTGTAACACCCCCGTTTCCGGGAGTATTATGAAATCCTCGCAGCTGCCCAGGACTGTTCAACTGCGAGTACATCCATTGAGTGCATAACATTGCCAACACAAGCTTAAGAGCAAAAGCGAACTTTATTGCAATATAAAGGCGAAAAGCCGAGTATCACAGTAGGGTCGACTGCCCTTAGTTACATTATAACAAAAACTGCCACAGGCACGCCTGAGCGGAGAACGACCCTAATTACACGCTTCATTGACCTCGTACAGAATCATCTCTTCGTCTTCTCTCGCATCCTCAAAATTAATTGTTTCTGTTTATATTTTTAGCAAGCATGAGTACTACCACTTGTACTCAACAAGTCACACAGACCTTAATAATAATTTCATGCATGGTATATCAAGTAAAGGGGAAACAAGTCTATTATTTTATGTGGATGCAGTTTTGGTTGGAACCATTTGAAAACCTTTAAAATGTACTTCATTAATGTAAATGGGGTTTTCAAACTTGATTATCAATATTCAGCATTTTCAAATCATTATCAAATCTACTTATGCCTCATTACTGGATTCACCCGTTAAACACAGCTTCATTAACCGGAAGCACGGCGTATTCGAATACCATTTGTCATGACTTTACAAAGTTGCCCTGCTTTACCCACAAGATCCCTTAACTCCCGCGACAGAGTTAAGACAACAAGGATATTCACTGCTCAATTCTTTGTATAGACTCCGCCCAGTAGGTGTTTAATCTCAACGAGCTCGAATGACCCCACGGATCTCGTCCGACTCATCGCAGTCCTACAGTTGTATGGTTAACCACCTCCCATACGGACTCACCCTCTGTCTCCCCCTTTCCAGTTGCAGAGGTTCAATTGAAGTTGAGCAGCTATTAAGTCTGGTTTGATGAAGTCAAGTTTGACTAAGTCAACGCTTGTGGTTGGGCGATTACTGTGTCCTTTACTCAGCACAATGGTCTAGTCCTTACATTTTAACTGAGGCATCAACCACGCACAAACCCAAATTCAGTACACCCTGTACTGCCACCAATCCACAACCAGCCTCCACCCTAGGATAAGGTCTTCGGATCCGTCTCTGCAATCCTCGTTTATCCTATTTCCAACTTTCCAAAACTCTAGACCAATACCAAACCTTAACAGTAAAAATATGTGATGTGTCCCTGACTACAATGATAGTATTAATCTTACATTCTATGTAACTAGGTTTGTCAAGGTGAATATGGCCATCAAGTCAAACTGGGCTTTTCGGGTGGTAGGACATAACTAATATCATGTCATTCTAAGTATTTGATGTACATAAAATAACAGTTCACAAATAATATAATGAAAATACTGGTAAATAAATAGCAGAAATGTAGGTTCAACATGATCAAAAATATGTGCGACTTGCCTTGCGGATCAGTGATTTCAATTAATTCATATTCTTCGATGGGCTGGGTCTGGACTTGAGCTTTTCCCTCCTGCTCTTGCAAAATCTCGACTCCGGAAACTAACGCAAAACAAGAAAAATAACTTAATCCCATGCTCGAAGGATTGAGCTAGGAATAAAGAAAATAAAATAAGAAAGAAAATTCGGAAAACTCCAATAAATTGGGATTTTTGGCTTATAGGAGGCTATATGGAGAAATGGGTCTTGGATTTGGGTTGGCAGGCTCAAAACGGATCTGGAGAGTATAAATATGCATTTTTGGGTTTGGGTCAAGCACTGTTCACCCGGCTCGGTCGGGTACTATTCATAGGGCTCGGACCCGACGCGGTTAGCGGACTCGGCGTAGCCGCTTCGCTTCCGACCCGGTCGGCTGCAACGGCGCGGCGAAGCGGCGTGATCTGCGCGCTGGCGCGGCGAGCGGGTTGGTCGAGACACGTCGCGCCGGACTCGGTCGGGAGGGACGGGCGCGGCTGGCGCGGGCGGGCTGGCTGGGCTCAACCGCGTTGCGGGGTGGCTCGGGTCGGGTGAACAGTACCAACCGGTACTGTTCTTCTTCTCCAACCGCCGGGCGCGCGCACGCGGGGAGCAGAGGAATGAGCGGCGAGCGGCGGCGGCGCTACAGAGTTTTGCGACGCAAACCGAGGGCACGGGCAGGTTCCTGGGAGTGAGGGGAGTCCATTTTGGGCGGTTGGACGGCCGGCGGAGGCGGCGTTCACCGACGGCGAGCTCCTCCTCTTTCTTGCGGCTAATTTAAAATTTCAGTGGATTGGGGGCTTCCCAGGGAAATTGGGCTGGTTCTTGAGCTTCATTGGGGTCCGGGTAGGGTTAGGGAGAAGTTGGCCGAAGCTCAAGAGGCCTAGGTTGTGCTGGCCACGGGTGGGGGTGGCGGCGGTGAGAGGGTGATCGGCGCTGGGGCAGTGGGGGCTTCGGGAGGCTAGGGTGACAGTTGGAGATGGTTTTGGGAGGCTTGAGGGTACTACAGGAGAAGGGAATTGGGAAATGAATGGCCGGAGATGGGACATTGCATTAGGGCATGGATTTGGGGATTTTTGGGATTACCGGAGTTGGGGCGAGAGGGGGCGCTTGGGGACGCTCGGTGAGCTTCGGGGTGGCTAGTGGGTTTCAATGGAGGAGCTAGCTCGGCTTAAATAAGCGGGAAAGGCGGTTGGCACCGAGAGGCGGTGGGGAAATATCCCGGTGGCGGTGAGCTGAAGCTCGCGAAGCCTCGGACGGCTTGGGCGTCACTCCACGGCATTCCAGGGCTCAGAGGTCGATAGTGTACGGGGTGGCTGCGGCTGTGAGAGGAAGGGGCGAGAAAACGGTAGAGGCGGCTGGAGGCGGAGGCGAAACAGGCACGGAGCGGCGGGCGCTGGCGGCGTCGACACCGGCAGCGCATTTAGGAGGGGTACGGCTGCCGACAAAGTGACGGAGCCGGCAGGCGGCGAGCAGCGCCAAGGCGCGCTGGCGAAGGGGCGGCCAAAAATCGAAGCGACAATGATTTTTCTGCCGGTGAACAGTGCCGCGCGAAAAATCCCGTTTCCCAGCGTGATGGCAAGGATTAAGGGGCTGGGATGCTTTGAGATTAGTGGAGAATAGAGCTAGGGAGGAGATGGGCAATGGAGAAGAAGGAAACCAAGTCCAATTTTGATTTTTGCAAAAATTTTGGTTTGTTTCAACTGGAAACTACACTGACACTTGATCTCCAATTTTTAACACCTGCAAAAATTAGCATACAATGCAGCTTCGCCGTACGCGAAGAGGAGGAAGAGGACGACGTAGCCGAATTGCCCTGGCACAAGGTAGCTGAGGAAGTTGTGCTTTGTAGCCCAGGTTCTCTGAAACACCCCAAATTTTGAGCCATTTTTAAAAATTTCTTGAAATTGGATTTGAGGTTGAATTTTACCCAATTTGGCAAAAATCTGGAAAATACGTTTTCCCTTTTTGGAAATCTGCCTTCTCCCTGGGCTGGCGCCGTCCACGCGCGTGCCTTCGCCACCTCCCTTCGCAGGCCGCCGGCGCACTGGCGCCTCCGCTGTGCCGCGAAGTGGAAGCCGCCTCCCTCGCTGAGCCCTCGCCAGAAGCTTGGTCACGTGCGCCGAGGCCCGCCCGCTCTCCTCCTCGCAGAGCGCCCGGCAGCTCCGTCCTCGCTGTTTCCACCGCGCGCTTCGTTGCTGCCGCCGTGGAGACCAAGCCAGCACGTGGAAGGAAGCGGTGAATCACCTCGCCACCTTGCCCTCCCCGCTCGGCTTTGCTCCACTCACCCCTCTCTCTTCCCTTGCGGGAGAAGAAGCCACCGAACCGCCTCAAGCGCGCGCCACCAGGCGAGCAATAAAACCCCACCGCCATCAGAGACCAGCTCCGAACATCCCCGCGCCTCTCCACCCGCCCGATTGGACTCTCATCGCCTCGCCGCAAGCAAGCCGCGCCCGAGCTCGGTGAGCCCTAAATGCATCGGGAGAGATAGCCAATTCCGTTTGATTCGCGCTCCTACACCGGTGCATCTAGCCCTGAACGCACCGGAAGTCTCACCGAGCAAGGGCGTGAGCCCAATGGCCGGGCCACGACGCCCGCCATCGGCCGCAAGGCCCCACGTGGCGGCTCGCCGAGCTTCTCCCGGTGTGCCGCTACCTCTGTCATGTTCCTTAAGTTCCTTAGATGGTGAAACCGCCGCAATCGCGCAAGAAAGCCACGAGAATCCCTTAGCACCGCCGGCAGGCCTCGTCTTCTCATTGCCGGCGGCCGCGCTGTTCACCCCACCTTTCCCTAAGGACACAAATGGAACCCACACGTGTCGCCGCTCCTTTTGGCTCGTGATACTCCTCGAGCGCCGCGCCTCGCCGCTCCACCGCGGCGGCGGGCTCTGTTTGCCGCCAGACGGGAGCGGAGGAAGACGACGACCCGGTGCCGCCGATCTCGCCTCATCCAACCGTCGGCAACGATTTGAAAATCAGCCGTCGATGTTTCATCCGACGGCGCGCCGAGAGATCGGGACCGCCAAGGTCGCCACGCGTCGCCCATCGGCGAAGCGTGTGTGCGCTCATGGCTGGCCTTGCCCGCGCGCGTCGCGTGGGCGCAGGCGCCGCGACCGCGCGGCCGCGCGCACGATTGGCCGTGGGGCGGCCCGCTGGTTGGCGACGAAAGCGGTCGGCCGATCGCTCATCCCGGCCGAGCCCATTATTATTCACATTTATTTAAAAATCCGAAAAATCTCCAAAATCCTAAAAATCCACAAGTCCCAAAAATACCAAAATACATCATTTTAACCGTAAGAATATTCTAAGTTTAAATCTGGTCTCTGTTTCGCCAAATTGATTTTGCTAAATTTGAATTTGCCCTTCTTGCCAAATCCAAATGTTGTAAATTTCAAATCTCCGTAAAATCAAATTTCCCCATTTTGCCAAATTCAATCTGGATAACTTTCAAATCCGTCCAGTTCAAGGATTGACTATCCAACTATAAATTTCTATCTTTTATTCTCAAAATTTGTCCAACACCCATATACGTCCTTTAGTAACCCAAGGCCAATCACACTGTTCGCCGTTCACCGAAACCCTAGTAACACCTAAGCCCTTGTATTAGCTCAAACCTGTTTACACCCTATCCACCCTCGCTCTACCACTAGGGTCCTAAACAACCTTGAGAAATATTCTAACTCAAGAATCCGACACCATCCATACACTATGTCATTTGTCGAAATCCATACAATGCCTTTTTGCATTGTCGATTATCCTAAAACCATAGCCTAAACTCGATCCCGTTAAGCCAAACTCTTAACCACCTAAACCCTGGCCACCCCGCCTATTTTCTTTATGTCCTTTTGGATTACGTGTTTATATTTTGTTCCCAGCTTGCATTCTGCAAAGCAGGAACTAATGTATGTTCGTTTTTCTACGCTAGTACTCGGACCACGCGAGTTGGTCAACAGAAGGACTACAAGAGCAGTTAAAGAAAGCGATGCTCACCCCGAAGATCACGTGAAGATAATCAGAAACTAAGGATCAAGAGGCAAGTCACATGTTTTTGATCATATTGAATCCCATTAAATTACATTATTTATTTAATGTATTTTCATTATGGATAGTTGCGAACTGATAATTGCTTAAAACAAAGATTTAGAATGGCATGCTATCTAGATAATCCTACCACTGATAAATAGCCCTGTTTACCTTGATGGCCATATTCACCTTGACAACCTTAGTAAGAATTAACATATGATATAAATGTATACAAGATCATTTCATGCAGTATGATACACTACTAAGTGATGGCCGTTGGCGGTAGGTTTGAAAACCCGGATCTAGGGTAGGGCGGTATGGGACGCCGTGCCCTAGACCGAAATCTTGGTGGGCGGTGTGGGGTAAAGGTGTTGCGCGAAATCGCAGCGGTTTCGCCATCGCTGTACCCTTCAACGTGTCACACTACTAAGGTGTGAGCCATGGGCTAGTAGAATTGAAAACCCGGAGAGGGTAGGGTGGTATGGGACACTGCACCTAGGCCGGTGATTTGGTGTGTAAGTTAGGGTAAAATGGTGTGGAGGTCCGTGTAGGACTTCGCCCACCGCCTTACCCTCGAGCCCGAGGTGCGGACTCGGGAAAAGTATAAGGGCAAGAACCTTATGCCAAGTAAAACACAGACATCGCCCAACCACAAGCGTTGACTTGTCAAACTGGTTTAGTAGTTGCTCAAATCGATTGAATATCTACAACTTATTTTGGGGACTCAGATTAAGGGATGTCCAGCGTACACAAAGTTGGTATGGAAACGATGAGACCATATTCAACAACGGTAGGATTACACGGAGTCGATGTGCGACTTTCTGCGTGGGCCGCCAGAATGCCGATCGCTGTGTTACCTCGTCCCTACCGGGTAGAGGCTATATAAAGAATTGAGCAATGAAAAACCATGTTTTCTTAATGTCGACGTGGAATTAAGAAATCTCGTGGGTAAAGCAGGCAGCTCTGCAGAGTGAAATAAATGGTATTCGAATACGCCGTGCTTAGGTTAATGAAGTGTGTTAATTGGGTGATTCCAAAACAAGGCATAAGTAGTGTTTCGATGTTGTTAAATTGAGTAATGATGAGATCTTATCGATAACAGAAAACCCCGATCTTAAGGAGCAATTGTTTTAAAAGTTTATTTGTTTGCAAATAAAAGCGCATCCACCTCATAATAAAACTACTATACACCTCCACCCGAGAACCCCGGCAATTAGTTATATAGTATTTCCACATGTGATTTGTTGAGTACGGGTGGGAGTACTCGAGCTTGCCTAATTTTCCCCAACAGATACTAGAAGAAAAAGGAAGCAATTCAAGATTTCGCATTAGGTTACGACCGCACTCAAGCCTCTGTGGAGTTTTCTTGGCTCTTTCAGTATGTAAGTAAGTTTTGGGCTTGAACGCCCGTATTGTCATTAAAGCTGGCCATTAGGCCTTACTTTAATCCAATTAACTCTTTTAAATGGCTTGTAGCGGTGCATGATACATCGTTAAGCCGCAATGAACTCTGGGCATTGCGGGCGTCTGACGCCCCCGGTCCCAAAATTGGGGCGTTACAAGTGGTATCGAGCTATGCTTGATCAGAGGATGTAACCCTAAGTATAGGTTTGATTTCGATAGGAACACGATTCTACAAAATCTAAATTTATGATACAAAAGAGTTACAAAAATCATAAGTAATATTGCTGCCTCACTCTTCCTATGTCTGCCGTATGTTTCCTAGACATGCATTAAAAATTTTGTTTGGATTGGTCAAAAGCTTAAAAATACGAGTAGTCGTTTAGACTAACTTCTTCTTTGCAGTCTTTAACCAAATGGAACGAAGACTAACTTTAGTAGAAGTGCTAAGGATGGTGTTAAGAAGAATAGCACGAATGTCCCTGACCAAAACTTTCCTTTTGAAAAGTTGAAGTCACCGTCCGAGTAGATAGTACATCATGCCCATTTAATTCCCTTGATGTAACGGTAAAACCAATTGAGTAGACGAAGTTTTCGATTATGTGAGCCAAATTGCACTACGAGCACGGTAGGCTGCTATATATAAGCAATTTGTGCAAAGAGTTGAATATTTGGTTTTAAGAAAAACTTATGTGGAAAACTTTTCTACTCTTACCTTCCTTCGTCTCACTTGTATCTATGTTCTTACATTCGATTCTTCTCGTACCTTTTAAGCTCTAAACCTTGGAGGAACTTAAATGCAAATTCCTGATTGCAATGAATAGATTAAATTCCATCTAAGAGAGTCATAAGTGGGAGGAAATAGATAAGTCCATAAGGGATTGAATTATGACGTGAAAGATAACCAAAGATATTAGAGAAGTTATATTTGAATAACAAAATGAGTCAATAGTATAAATTTTAAGTGGATTAAAACCCTAGCCATGATCCTATGTTCAATTTTCGGTGGATACAAAGGATAGTGAATTAATTTAGAAGCAGGTAATAAGAGTTTAGTTGATGATTGAATGAGCCTAACGAGATTGTGGCACAATGGTGGGAGGAATCAAAACTCTAAAATAGTTTGAAGTAGACAATGTTGATAGATTTAAAACAAAAGGACTCGACTACGTTAAATTTTAGGTCAGATCTGTAGCGTTATGATTGAAATTGCGAATTAGAATGAGGCTAGGTAGTCACGAACTAATCAATGAATTTAAAATGTAGAAATATAAAATGGGAGGATTCAACAAATAAAAATGAATGTTTAGAATTTAGCCAACAAAGGTGTTAAGAGCAATTAACGGAAGGAAGTAGTATAGAGGTAGATAGGAGGTGATGGAAACGAAACCAAGATAATTATTAGTGTGTAATCGTGTAAGTAAGAATAAAATAGGGTTGAATTAATTCCATGAGTGGCATTGAATGTCAGAAGAAATTGGATTACCCTTGCAAATATATAGGAAGTGATCAAGAAAATTGTTTAATTTTCCCCCAAGCAATTCTTACCTACTTTTGCTCTTATCTTGATTTCATCTTACTTTCCTTGCTAGCCCAAACATGTTACGAACTGATTCCTAAATGATGAGTGCAGAAAATCATGAAGCGGATGAAGATTTTAGCCGCACGATGCAGACGAAGAAAAGAAACCTTAAGGAACAGCTTCACCGTAATGGAAGCCCAAGTGTCATGAAGAAAGATCAAATTAAAGACCAACACAAGCCAATCGAGAGTGCAGAACAACGATCTCATCGACACACCGTCACGTAAGAATCAACATCAACGTCAAGTATGACAAAGATGAAATTTGCAACTTTCGAAGACTCAACCACCTACCTTTTCAACAACAACAGAGCCATTAAGTGCAGATAATTGGCTACAAGATATTGAGAGAAGAATGAATACTATCCAGTTGTACAAACCAGAAAAAGTTCTTTTGCCACTTATCAACTCTCGTAACGGCAAGTACTTGGTGGGATTCCATCCGATGGATACACCAAGAAGAAAGATATCACATGGGAAGAATTTGTAAAGAGATTTCGTAAGACCTATATTTCCCTAAGGTCATCATGGAAAATATCACGAGTTTCTCAATCTTCAACAAGGAGACAAATCATTAGGGGATATCTACTGTAGTTCCATCGCTTGTCTCGATATGCACAAGAAGATATCAACACTGAAGCCAAAAGAATGATATGTTTTATGAAAGGCCTGCAACCAGAGATACAACGTTACACTGCAACTGTGGGAATTCCAAACCTTCTAACCTTAGTCGATCAAGCCCTTTTGGTGGAAGAACAAATGTCAACATATGCAGAGACTAGGAGGAAGAATAATCTCTTGGTTCAGTCTTCTACAGCCTGTTTTCACTGTGAACGAGATGGGCATTATCGTTGCCAATGTCCACTGAAGTTCTTACCTAAAGAAGAAGCCAGGAGACAAGCAAGAAAGCAAATATCAACGTCACACCAACCGTGCACAAAAGAAGAGAAGCTCTACCTTAAGAGAGCCAGAGTTGAGGAAGAGACAGGTCCACCCTAAAAGAGTGACATGCAGTCAAGGAGCGAGGAATAGGAACCGAAGGGAAAAGGTTTTATATCACCCACTGTTAGGAATAACAAATAAAATGAAGATCCAGTCAGTACTTTTGTGTAAAATATAAGGCAGTTGGAAGAAGTGTCTGTAAATTATTTTAATTAAGGCAGGCAGCAGAACTATGGGAGTGTATGAAAAATGCATGTGCAAAGTATGTGCAAAGTATGAAGAGTAAAAAGGTTATATTGTATTGAAGCCAAATACAACAGATTTGAGTCTTAGTATCAGCCAGAAATATTAAAGGATCAAACAAATGGAACACAGTGCAAAAAATAGAAATATGTAATTCTATAATGTACAAGGATGATATACAGTGCACAGCAATAATGGTACAAGGGACCCGGATGTGACCAGACAAGGCAAGGAGGTGTATCAATATAGAATGAAAGAAGAGAGTAATAAAACTCGCTGACTAGGGTGGTGCTATGGCATGAGTGTCCAAGTGGAACTATTCGCACCAAGAAGCATGAATCACCTTCATACTGGGAAAAGTCCGTATGAAGTCTTGAGAATCCAGAGAACCAGAAGCAAAGAACACATCAATAAAGACACTACCATCGATCCTCGTTGAAAGAGTACCTAAACAGTACCTAAACAAAATACGATCTATGGAAAGGAATCATAATCGCAATAAGTTTTGTTTTACACCCCATTTTCTAACACAGGTGAATCTCGGTCGAGATTCTTTTAAGGGGGTAGATTGAAACACCCCAAATTTTGAGCCATTTTAAAAATTTCTTGAAATTGGATTTGAGGTTGAATTTTACCCAATTTGGCAAAAATCTGGAAAATATGTTTTCCCTTTTGAAATCTGCCTTCTCCTGGTCGGCGCCGCCCACGCTGCGTGCCTTCGCCACCTCCTTCGCGAAGCCGCCGCGCAGTGGCGCCTCCGCTGGTGGCGAAGTGGAAGCCGCCTCCCCGCTGAGCCCTCGCCAGAAGCTTGGTCACGTCGCGCCGAGGCCCCCGCCCTCCTCCTCGCGCAGAGCACCCCGGCAGCTCCGCCTCGCTGTTTCCACCGCGCGCCTTCGTTCTTGCCCGCCGTGGAGACCAAGCCAGCACGTGGAAGGAAGCAGTGAATCACCTCGCCACCTTGCCCTCCCCCGCTCAGCTTTGCTCCAGCTCACCCCCCTCTCTCTTCCCTTGCGGGAGAAGAAGCCACCGAACCGCCTCCAAGCCGCGCCAGCTGTGCGAGCAATAAAAACCCCCACCGCCACTGTAGACCAGCTCCAGAACATCCCCTGCCCCTCTCCACCCGCCCGATTGGACTCTCATCGCCTCTGCCGCCGGCAAGCCGCGCCCCTGAGCTCGGTGAGCCCTAAATGCAATCGGGAGAGATAGCCAATTCCGTTTCGATTCCGCGCTCCTACACCGGTGCATCTAGCCCCTGAACGCACTGGAAGTCTCACCGGAGCAAGGGCGTGAGCCCAATGGCCGCCACGACGCCCGCCATCGCCGCAAGGCCCCAGTGGCGCTCGCCGAGCTTCTCCCGAGCTGTGCCGCTACCTCTGTCATGTTCCTTAAGTTCCTTAGATGGTGAAACCGCCGGCAATCGCGCAAGAAAGCCACCAGAATCCCTTAGCACCGCCGGGCAGGCCTCTGTCTTCTCCGCTGCCGGCGACCGCGCCTGTTCACCCCACCTTTCCCCTAAGGACACAAATGGAACCCACACGTGTCGCCGCTCCTTTTGGCTCGGGATACTCCGGGAGCGCCGCTCGCCGCTCCACCGCGGGCGCGGGCTCGCTTTGCCGCCAGACGGGAGCGGGAGGAAGACGACGACCCGTGCCGCCGATCTCGTCTCATCCAACCGCCGGCAACGATTTGAAAATCAGCCGCCGAGCAGCCATCCGACGGCCGCGCCCGAGAGATCGGGACCGCCAAGGCCGCCACGCGCCGCCCATCGGCGGCGCGTGTGCGCCATGCTGGCCTCGCCGCGTGCGTCGCGTGGCCGCAGTAGCGCGACCGCGCGGCCGTCGCGCACGATTGGCCGTGGGCGGCTGGCTGGTTGGTCAGACGGAAAGCGGTCGGGCCGACTGTTCATCCCGGGCCGAGCCCATTATTCACATTTATTTAAAAATCCAGAAAAATCTCCAAAAATCCCAGAAAAATCCACAAGTCCCAAAAATACCAAAATACATCATTTTAACCAGAAGAATATTCTAAGTTTAAATCTGGTCTCTGTTCTGCCAAATTCGATTTTGCTAAATTTGAATTTGCCCTTCTTGCCAAATCCAAATGTTGTAAATTTCAAATCTCCGTAAAATCAAATTTCCCCATTTTGCCAAATTCAATCTGGATAACTTTCAAATCCGTCCAGTTCAAGGATTGACTATCCAACTATAAATTTCTATCTTTTATTCTCAAAATTTGTCCAACACCCATATACGTCCTTTAGTAACCCAAGGCCAATCACACTGTTCGCCGTTCACCGAAACCCTAGTAACACCTAAGCCCTTGTATTAGCTCAAACTGTTTACACCCCGCCCACCCTCGCCTACCACTAGGGTCCTAAACAACCTTGAGAAATATTCTAACTCAAGAATCCGACACCATCCATACACTATGTCATTTGTCGAAATCCATACAATGCCTTTTTGCATTGTCGATTATCCTAAAACCATAGCCTAAACTCGATCCCGTTAAGCCAAACTCTTCACCACCTAAACCCTGGCCACCCCGCCTATTTTCTTTATGTCCTTTTGGATTACGTGTTTATATTTTGTTCCCAGCTTGCATTCTGCAAAGCAGGAACTAATGTATGTTCGTTTTTCTACGCTAGTACTTGACCACGCGAGTTGGTCAACAGAAGGACTACAAGAGCAGTTAAAGAAAGCGATGCTCACCCCGAAGATCACGTGAAGATAATCAGAAACTAAGGATCAAGAGGCAAGTCACATGTTTTTGATCATATTGAATCCCATTAAATTACATTAGTTATTTAATGTATTTTCATTATGGATAGTTGCGAACTGATAATTGCTTAAAACAAAGATTTAGAATGGCATGCTATCTAGATAATCCTACCATCGATAAATAGCCTTGTTTACCTTGATGGCCATATTCACCTTGACAACCTTAGTAAGAATTAACATATGATATAAATGCATACAAGATCATTTCATGCAAGATGATACACTACTAAGTGATCGGCCGTTGGTCGGTAGGTTTGAAAACCGGATCTAGGTAGGGCGGTATGGGACGCCGTGCCCTAGACCGGAAATATTGTGGGCGGTGTGGGGTAAAGGTGTTGCGCGAAATCGTGCAGCGGTTTCGCCATCGCTGTATGCCCTTCAACGTGTCACACTACTAAGGTGTGAGCCATGGGCTAGTAGAATTGAAAACCCGGAGAGGGTAGGGTGGTATGGGACACTGCACCTAGGCCGGTGATTTGGTGTGTGTGTTAGGTAAAAATGGTGTGGAGGTCCGTGTAGGACTTCGTCCACCGCCTTACCCTGAGCCTGAGGCTGCGGACCTCAGGAAAAGTATAAGGGCAAGAACCTTATGCCAAGTAAAAGACACAGACATCGCCCAACCACAAGCGTTGACTTGTCAAACCTGGTTTAGTAGCTGCTCAAATCGATTGAATATCTACAACTTATTTTGGGGACTCCGATTAAGGGATGTCCCGCGTACACAAAGTTGGTATGGAAACGATGAGACCATATTCAACAACGGTAGGATTACACGGAGTCGATGTGCGACTTTCTGCGTGGGCCAGCAGAATGCCGACTGCCTGTGTTACCTCGTCCCTACCGGGTAGAGGCTATATAAAGAATTGAGCAGCGAAAAAACCATGTTTTCTTAATGTCAGACGTGGAATTAAGAAATCTCGTGGGTAAAGCAGGGCAGCTCTGCAGAGTGAAATAAATGGTATTCGAATACGCCGTGCTTCCGGTTAATGAAGTGTGTTAATTGGGTGATTCCAAAACAAGGCATAAGTAGTGTTTCGATGTTGTTAAATTGAGTAATGATGAGATCTTATCGATAATGAAAACCCCGATCTTAAGGAGCAATTGTTTTAAAAGTTTATTTGTTTGCAAATAAAGCGCATCCACCTCATAATAAAACTACTATACACCCTCCACCCGAGAACCCTGGCAATTAGTTATATAGTATTTCCACATGTGATTTGTTGAGTACGGGGTGGGAGTACTCAGGCTTGCCTAATTTTCCCCCAACAGATACCAGAAGAAAAAGGAAGCAATTCAAGATTTCGCATTAGGGTTACGACCGCACTGCCGCCTCTGTGGAGTTTTCTTCGGCTCTTCTGTATGTAAGTAAGTTTTGGGCTTGAACGCCCGTATTGTCATTAAAGCTGGCCATTAGGCCTTACTTTAATCCAATTAACTCTTTTTAAATGGCTTGTAAGGTGCATGATACATCGTTAAGCCGCAATGAACTCTGGTCATTGCAGCCGTGACGACGTCCCTGGTCCCAAAAATTGGGGGCGTTACATTCTCATTCAAAAAATCCTTCACCACCACGCCTCCAGTTTCTCCAGGGACTGTCACCTTGGTGTTGTCGTTGCCAAACTGTATGCGACGACAACGTAGATGGTCCAGGAAACCGGGTTAGCCCAGTAGAACCATCTCCACCAAAGAGGCATGAGCTGCGAGGGCGAAAATATTTTAGAGATGTACCACAAGCTCATCATAATCTAGTTAGTACCAAGAGAAGTGTGCCGTAACACCAGAGCTCATTGAAGTGCCTACCGATCGGGGTGAGGAACCCAGCAAAAATGTGCCATTGAGTGAGAGTGAACGAAACAAGAATGCTCGCGAGCATTTGGGAGGGTGAGCATGCGGAAGCACCTAAAAATATTTTGATAATTAATAATAATAAATAAATATAGGACTAACATATTTATTAAATATTTAAAAGATTTAGTTCCGAAAGTTGGTTTACGACTTAGAGATACATGACAAAAATTAAAGAGATCACAATGGCATAGAAGAAAAGTATAAGTAATCTAGGATCTCCTTTTGATTTTACCGGTCTTTAGAGATTTGGTGGAAGACCAGATTTTAAACTAGACGTCGTACTATTAATAGGGATCATGATTAATAGATTGAAAGCAAATTTTTGTGCCATTTGGATCAACTAAGAATCATGCATACATTTAAAATTAAAATTTCAAAGTTAACTATGCATTCACAGGAAAAATGGTAGTACTAGAGGTTACTTGACAGTACTACCGCTCAGCGGTATGACCGGGAGATGAGTTGGTGATACTCTTGGATGAGTGTTGTTCTCTTTCCTTTTGCATAGCCACACCCGCCGCTCTTCTCTTTGAGCCGCTGCAAATCGTAAAAGTTTTTATGATATCACCGCTTCTCCATGAGCCACCACCCCGAGTTTCTAAGGACGTTGTGCTTCTCTTCCATGTCGCCACCGTTTCGAGCTTCGATCTACACCACTACATTTATATATCTATCTTCGGCTTGCTTTGATTGCTCTCTATTTGTGTCACCTTCCACATCTTCATCGTGTTACCACAATCGACTTTGCTCCCGCTTAGCTCCCCTTTCCCAGCACTTATTGGTTGCTGCACAATTTTAGATGGGAGAAGCTCTTTTGGTATCTGACACAATTTTCTAAGAGCTGCACGCTGCAACGACATTATCACGACATAGACTTTAGATTTTCTTTATTTTAGTGTCAACCATTTTAAATATAATACTATTATATATATCTTGCATTTGAGGAAACGTGTTAAGGGTATTACTTTCTTTTCCTATTTGTCCTAGGGTTTCCAATACAACACACATTCATCCATTCCCTTGCTGTTCTTCCCTTAGTCTAACATAGTAGACAAAGCTCGCAATGATAAAGAACAGGAAGTAGAAGAACTTGTCTGCCTTCCACTCATAGCTAACCACGGCGTAGATGAGGATGGTATAAAGAACACCCTGAACTGCGCTGTAGACAAACTCGGCAACTGCCTGTAAACATCACTCAGTTTCAGGGGAGAAGTTTTGAGTACATATTTTTGTACATGCAAGAATTTAGTAACCGTCATGAACCGGGGTAAACACCACCAAGGAGATGGCCGGATGGCGTCGGCGTAGAACGAGAGGGAGATTTAGACGGGGAAGACTTTGATATTCTCTGCTTTTCTTACAATAGCATGCGGTAGCCCCCTTATATAGATGGCTCCCCCTAACAGATATAATCTAATCCCAATCATATCTCTAATAGATATTGTCGTAGGGGTGGCCCCACTGAACCCAAAGAGTTGGCAGAGATTACAAGGCGAGAATAGGCCATGTGTAATGACATAAGCACCCTAAAGGGGCACTCCAATGTAAGGGCTCCATTGTAAAAGCGCTCCTCATGTGCATATATATATGGCGGTAGGCCATGGGGAGAAGGGGAGGCCATCACACTTATCTTCATCACTCTCCACTACCACTTCTCTCTGCTTGGTGCAGAGCCACAACAGCTTGGCGCCCGTCCGTGGGGAGGACGAAGACAAGCTCAAGACCGAAGGAAAAAGATGGCACCGAAAAAGCTTCTTCAGCCGGCGGCAAAGGGAAAGAAGGTGGTCGCCCGAGCACCGCATGAGCACCGTGGCCGGTATCGGCGCGACGCGCGCGCCGACGCAGCGTGGTGGCGAAGACGCCGCGTTCGCGCGGCGACGACCAGCCTCGCCACGAGCACCGCGACGATCGCCCCGGCACCGCACCGCGACGACCCGCCCGGCTACGGCGTCGCGGGATGGGCTCCCACGACCGACCTCGCGGCCGAGGACGCCGACGCGGTGCGGCGACGACCGACCCGCCGGCGCAACGGCGGCCGACCCGCCGCCTGCGGCAACCTCGCTGTGGCGCGGACCGGGTGGTCCGAAGTAGCACGACGGGCGACCGGCAGCTCGGGACCTCGCGACGTGGTCGTCCCTCGCCGATCCGCGGCCTGGGAGCACCGGCGACCCGCCGCACCGGCGGTGGAAAGTGCCTCGCCGGCGGCTCTCAACGCATTCCAGCGGAGGCGGGGACCTTCGCGAGCCGTCGAGATATACAAGAGGCTCGAGTCACCGCCACGCCAAAGAAGTGCGTCCGAACCCGCGGAGAGGGCGGACGATCGCGGCCCACACGCCCAGCCGCGTGCGGCTGCGCGCGTGGATCCGAGTCCCCGCTCGGCGGGCTGCAGCAGCGGCATGGCCGAAGACTTCAAGTTCCCTAGCGCCATCGACTCGTATAAAGGTGACACGGACCCCCGTGAGTTCGTGCGTGTGTATGAAACCGCGATCGAAGCCGCGGGCGGAGACGACGCCACGAAGGCAAAGGGGCTCCCTCTCGCGCTGCAAGGAGTGGCGCTCTCTTGGTTTTTTACCATAGAGCCGGGCTCCATCTACGCGTGGGAACAGCTCCGCGTCCGCCTCCACAACAACTTCGTGGAAACTACGTCGGCGGTCGAGGCGGACCAACTCTTCGCCGTGAAGCAAAACCTTCTGAGAAACTCCGGATTACTTCATACGCCGCCAAGATTCGTGTCAAGTGAAGGACGCCAACGAGACCACCATCGCCAATGCAGCCATACAGGGCCTTCGTCCGCCCGATGGCGAATACAATGCGCGAAGCCAATCAAGACGGTGGCGAAGCTCTTCGACAAGATGGAAGAATACGCCAGAGCGGAGGAAACGCGCGGCGAAGGCAAGGTGACGACTCGACACTAACGGCCGAGCCTCGGCAAAAACCGGGATCCACCGGCGCGCCGCCGAAGGAAAGCGTAGTGGGTCGCCGAGGACGCGCCACCGCAGGGATAACTCGCATAAGGAGTCGTCGGATCAGCCCAAGCGCGGCGGCAAAGGTCGAGGCGAAACCGTGACGCCCTCGACATCGGCGGTCCGACGAGGGCGCTCCAGGCGGCCGAGGCGCGCCGCGCGCCGCGGCCGTGGCAGGGCCGCGACGATAAGGGTCGTGGAGACTACGACGACCGGCATCGTGGGTGGTGCATAGTCCACGGCGCGCGCAATCATGATACCCGTAATCGCACCTCCATCGCGGCGCCCGCGATGTCCGCCGCCGACAGAACCCGAGGCGAGCCCGCCTGCGGTGGCCCACGTCCAATTCCCATACGAGGTCCCCATGCAGGTACAGGCGCAGGGGATGCAGGTACAGGCGCAGGGAATGCAACCCCAAGAAGGCACCTTGCGGATCCAAGCTCACGTGCAGCAGCCTCGGGAAGGTCTCCTATCATTGCAGGCCCCGGACGCAACCAACCGCAGGGTCATTAATGTCATATCCGGCGGCTCTGCGCTGGAGTTCGCCTCGGCGCGGCAGCAGAAGGCCTACGCGCGAAGACTACATCACGTGGCGGTATATCCAGCGCAAGCGCCGCCGGAATGGGTGCGGCACGAGGTTACATTCACACCTGATGACGCCCAAGGTGTGGCCTTCCCTCATCAAGACCCCTTGGTCATCCGGGTCACCATCGCGGGGTGCGACGTGGGGCGCGCATTGGTGGACGGGGGTAGTTCCGCGAACGTATTGTTTACGGCGGCCTTCGACCAGATGGGGATTCTCGAAGCCGCCTGGGGCCCTCGGGGATCCCACTGCAGGGCTTCGGAGGACAGCCCCTGCGGGCGCTGGGCCAGATCGGCCTTCAAGTCTCCTTCGATCGAAATGACAATATGCGGACCGAAGAGGCCACCTTCGACGTGGTCGACCTCCCGTATCCCTACAATGCCATTCTGGGGCGCCCTATCCTCAACTCCTTCGGCGCGGTACCACATCATGGCTATTTGAGCATGAAAATCCGGGCCCTGTGACCATCATCACCGCCCGAGGCGACAGATATGGCTCGCCGCGATCGAGCTGAGCACTGAGGCTCAAGGCCGCGAGGCCCGGGCCGACGCCTTAGAGCCGGCGCCACAGCCGCGGAGGTCCGGGGTCACCATAGGCGCTGCGCTGGCCCCGCAGACGCCCGCCGACTAGAGGCTGCGGCGGCGTCGGGTAAACGGCCGAGATATTCACCCCTTGTAGCCGCCGCCCGCGCAAACGGGATATAATGAAGGTCGCCGTTTGCCGTTAATTCTTCTTCGTCACACACGAGCACGCGGTGAGGGCGCGCACCGGCTTGGCCAGCGCGCGCCGCAGATATAAACCAAAGACGACGCTCGCGTGTGCACTCGCCGCTGCCGTGGTGGGCGGATCGAGTATAAACCAAAGACGCGCGTTCGCGTGTGCACCGCCGCTGCCGTGGTGGGCGGATCGAGTATAAACCAAAGACGACGTTCGCATGTGCACCGCCGCTGCGTGGTGGGCGGATCGAGTATAAACCAAAGACGACGTTCGCGTGTGCACTCGCCGCTTGCGGTGGGCGGATCGAGTATAAACCAAAACGACGACGTTCGCGTGTGCACTCGCCGCTGCTGTGGTGGGCGGACTGAGTATAAACCAAAGACGACGTTCGCGTGTGCACTCGCCGCCGCCAAGGTGACGGATCGAGTATAAACAAAATACGCACCGGGGACGCCCGCGCGCGCGAGTCTCCGGACTATAAAGAAGACGTGGCGCCGAGCTTAGCTCGCACGCAATAGTCACGGACTCTAAATAAGACGAAGCGCCGAGCCTAGCTCCGCACGCACAAGTCTACGGACTCTAAATAAGACGTAGCGTCGAGCCTAGCTCGGCACGCACAAGTCTCCGGACTATAAAGAAGACGTAGCGTCGAGCGTAGCTCCGCACGCACAAGTCTCCGGACTATAAAGAAGACGTAGCGTCGAGCCTAGCTCCGCACGCAATAGTCCACGGACTCTAAATAAGACGTGGCGCCGAGCGTAGCTCGCACGCCGCGAGTCTCCGAACTATAAAGAAGACGAAGCGCCGAGCCTAGCTCCGCACGCACAGTCCACGGACTCTAAATAAGACGTGGCGTCGAGCGTAGCTCGCACGCGCGAGTCTCCGGACTATAAAGAAGACGAAGCGCCGAGCCCAGCTCGCACGCACAGTCCACGGACTCTAAATAAGACGTAGCGCCGAGCGTAGCTCGCACGCGCGAGTCTCCGGACTATAAAGAAGACGTAACGCCGAGCCCAGCTCGCACGCGCGAGTTCACGGACCCTAAATAAGACGAAGCGCCGACGCCTACCGCACGCGCGAAGTCTCCGGACTATAAAGCAAGGCAAACCGCGGAGGTTCGCCTCCGCACATGTCGGTCTGCAGATCGCTCGTTTACGAGAACCCGGCGCAGATACGTTGCCAACGGCGCATCAAGACACAAAGACACAACTTAACGGTGCGGAGGCACGCACGGAAGGGTCACATATACAAAGGTCCGCCAACATCCCGCCGCTCTAAGCCGCTACCCCACGGTTCGTCATAACGCGCCAAAGGCGGCACTCGCCGAGGAAGGCCGGTTCGCCCAAAAGTCGAGCGAATCTTGCCCTTCGCCGCGTTGAAGGCGTCGTCGGATTGAAAGGTCGATCGCTCAAGTCGGCCCCAGCAAGGAAGCTGCCCGATATAGGGAAAATCAGCATGCATGCAAATCAGGCGCTTTATTAACAAAAACAAGGGACAAGACAATGCACGCCGCACCTAGGCGCGCGCGCATCGACTGCGGGTTCCAGCGCCGAGGGCCAGCGCCGCCATCATCGCGCCGAGGACCCGCCCAGAAATTGGCCGAGGCTCCCGTCCCGTGAGCGACTTCCGAGCTCGATCCGTCGACTTCCGCCCGACGGACCCCAGATCCGGTCGTAGAAGGGCCCAAGGGCACGGCGAGCGGAGCGACGGCGCCGGACATCACCCGCCCCGCCAGTCATCTCCGGTGAGGGTCATTCAGCCCGGCGACATGCGTACAGCCGCGGCAGTTTGGAGGAGCGCACACCGTGCAGCCGGCGGTACGCGCAGATGGTGCCGGCGAGGGCGCCGCCGCGTCGCGCGCGGCGTTGGCGGCATCCCGATCCAATGGAGCACCGAGATAGCTCCTCCGACCAAAGGAGCGCCCGGCACCTCCGCCACCAACCCTTGAAGATGGCTCTCCAAAGACTTGGATGGCGCCCGTGCAATCACCGAGGTGTCGCCCGTCGTCGGTTGCGCTCCGCTAGAACCAAGGCAAGTTCGCCTTTCTCCTTCTCTAGCGCGACGACTGCTCCAGAGCCCGCCCCGCTCCACCGCGAACTTTTCATCGGCACTGCGCGGCGATTCCCGTGATCGACGCAACAAGCCCGTCGGCGCGCGCTCGCCCTTCGGCGCATTCCGCTTCCAGCTGACGGATGCGAGCGTCCTGGGCAGAGTAGGCGTCAGAGGCTTCGCGCAGCTCCCCCTCGGTGGCTCGCAGCCTATCCTCGAGCGCTTTTTGGCTACGAGCATAGGCCGCTTGCAGGGCCTGCCCCAGCACGAGTGTCTGCAGAAGGGACCAGACTTAGCAAACTCAGCTAGACTCAGGTAGGGCTGGAAAAAAAGCTCGTTAGTGGGGCTCGTTGGCTCGGTTCAAAATTGCTTCAATTATACTTGTTAATTGGTTAAACATTAAAATGAGTTGATTTCAAATGAATTTGAATTTTGCTAAAGCTCGGCTCGGCTCGGCTCGGCTCGTTAGCTCGTTTCTAAAAATACTTTTAAATTATATGTAAAATGATATTAAATCAAACTATATCATTTTTAGAAAAAGCTCGATAAGACGTGGAGTTGGCTCGATATCCACCCCTAGACTCAGGCGCGGTCGCATGAGTACTTACCCTCATCCCAGACACCTCGAAAGCGTCCTCGAGGCGCCCCACGCCGTAGGCTGGCAGCACTTGCGGGTCGACGCTCCTGGCCGCCTCATCCACAATCCCGCGCCACGCCCTCGGCCGCTCCGGCGCGCACGAAGTCCGCAGGTTCATGGGCTCGGAGGCCGGGTTCCGTCGGATGCTCCTCCGAGATGAGCAACGCTGCAAAAAGAAGGCGGTGACCACCCAAGGCATAAAAATCATACACTGAGTAAGCTCGCCACCTTACCTTCGGTGGCGCGGGATGGTTCCGATGCGACGGAAGCCTCGCGTTCGGGAGGCCGTGGCTGCCCGCGCGATGGACGGCGTCGTCGGAGGCCGGAAGGTGCATATGCCGCAGGCCTCCGGCGCCGCGGCTGGCGCCCCTGAGCCGATGCCCGTGGCCACGACAAACCCCGCGGTGTCGGTGGAGCTCCGCCGCACGCATAGACGCTTGGCGGGGGCGATTAGCGGCGCCATCGCCTCGCGGCCGTGGTCGGGAAGACCCCGCGGCCGCTACGCCCGAGGCGAAGGTCCCATGGTAGCGCCGTCGAAGGGCCACCTCGATCCCTCGCCGCCGCGGCAAGGACAAAGACGGCTACGCGCGCGCCGCGAGGGTGCCTCCGCACCACGGGCGCGCGGTGAGGCCTCCACCTCGGCATCTTCGTCCGCACGGAATCCACCTTGGTGACTCCGCGGTGGTGAGGCTTCTCCGCCGCCGCGGCAAACCCACCGTCGGGGCGCTGCCGAAGACACTCACCTTCGGCGCTGCGCCACCCAAGCCCGACCGGCGTACCTCGCGAGAATCGACTCGCGCCCGCCGCGTCCTGAAGCACTAGCAGCAGGCGCGGCAGGTGCCCCGCTGCGGCCCCTCTTCCGAGACGAGGCCTTCTTCTTCTTCGCTCCACCATCGGCTGGAGCGACACGGTCCGGCACGGCAAGGCCCAGGAACTCGCACACGCGGTTTAGTCGCCCCAGACCCGCCTTGGCGACAGCAGACGCGCGCTGCTCATGCTCCCTGGCGGTGTACGGACCCAAGAACACGCGCGCGCTGCTCCGCCTCCTCCAAAGGAACCCCTGAAGCAAAGGAGAGCAACATCAGGATACAACGCATTTCGCGTCAGCAAAGGGAGGACCGCAATCGAGGCTTACGGGGACCGGGCGGCGCTGGTAGCAAGCAAACCCACGGTGAAACATTGTCATCTCGACGCCTCTCGGCGGCAAGATGCCAGTCATGGGCAAGCGGGGCCACGCCATACATCACATACTCCTCGGCAAGGTCGCATATTGAAGCGGCGGCCATGCCTACAAGCCGCTTGACCCTCCGCTTGTCCTCATCATCGAGCGCTCGCCGGCGAAGGCTTGAACGCGATCGGCGGCCCGACACGCGAGGCCGCTCCGCTCTCCACACCGTGGTAGAACCACCGCTTCATCCAGAGGACTCCCACTTCCGCGAGTCGAGTTCGCAGGAAGAGCTTTGCAAGACGAGCGAGAGTAAAGAGACGCCGCCAAAGCTCGACAGCGCCCCGCCTCCGCCCCGCCGGTGGCGCGCGCCTCGTGGAGATAGGCGAACAGCGACACGCTGGGCCAGCACGCCCCCGAGCGCAAGGCCCAGCTGTACACCGCGAGCCGGACCACGGCGTTTGGAGTAAGCTGCGCCAGGCCCAGCCCAAAGGTCCGCAGTACGTCGCCCACCACGCTCGCCGCAGGGATCCGGAGCCCCGCGTCGAAAAAGGCAACGAATACGATCGCCTCCGACCTCTCGGGATGCGGTTCCGTCTCGTCGCTGGCGGGCAATCGTACGTCGTGGCGCCCGGACAGCTTCCCCGCGCGCAAGAGCCCTTGGATCGTCTTCTCGGTCACGAGCGAGGGGCCTAGCTCGCCGAAAAACGTGCCTTCCTCCGCCGCCAGCCGCTCCTGGTCAGCCGCCGCCGGGTCGCGCTCTTCGAGCGCGTATTTTACCTCCAACGGTGAGGATCGCCGGCGAATGGCAGGGCCACCAACCGCCGGGCCACGCTCGCTGCTGGAGGCCATCGCTTCCCACGACGAGACTAATACGGCAAAGATAGCGCGAAGGTGGAAAAGGCCGAGCAAACAGGAAAGAGGGCGCAAAGGTGCGGGGACGCTATTACGGGGGGCTATTTCAAAGCCGCCCGCCGCATCGCGCATCAAGCGTCGCAACGATCCGCGTGCAGGACAAAACCGCAGCGGCGTAAAGGCCCGCCCCGCACGCTTCCCCGTAATCGAAAGTAAAGGGTCGCGGAGGTCCGTGCACGAGGCGCGACCGCAGTCGTACAAGCGCCCATACAGCGCGACGCCTCGCAGGCGCCACTCGCTGCACGCCCCGTGTCCCCCTTGCCTAGGGAAGACGCGAGCGGCCGCAGACACGCAACCGTCCACACCCCGCCGCCCAGCAGTCGTAGGATGCCGCGTGCCCCGGGCGTGTCAGGACGCACGGTACGGGAACCTAACACTGTCAGTCCAGGGACCGGCGTGATTCAACGAACCTGTATAGCGCAAGGCCGCATCAAAGAGCCCAAGTCGCGCGCACGTCTACTTCGACTAGGCGCCAGCTTCGCTGCCACCCGTTCGAAGGGTAGCGGACGGAGCGCGCGTGTCTCGCCGACCAGGCGCCGGCTCGCCGCCACCCGCTCGAAGGGTAGGGGCGGAGCGGCGTGCGCGTCTGCTCGACCAGGCGCCGGCCGCCGCCACCCGCTCGAAGGTGGGGACGAGCGCGCGCGTCTACCGACCGACGCCACCCGCTCGGCGGGTAGCGACGAGCGCCACCGTTCGACCTCGCGCCACCCGCCGCCACCCGGTAGGGGACGACGCGCGCGCTGCCGACGAAGCGCGCGCCCGCCGCCACCCGCTCAAAGGGTAGCGGACGAGCGCGCGTCTACTTCCACCAGGCGCCAGCTCGCCGCCACCCGCTCAAGGGTAGGGACGGAGCGCGCGTCTACTTCGACCAGGCGCCAGCCGCAGCCACCCGCTCAAGGGTAGCGGACGGAGCGCGCGTCTACGCCGACCAGGCGCCAGCCGCGCTGCCACCCGTTCGAAGGGTTGGGGACGGAGCGCGCCCGTCTACTTCGACAAGGCGCCAGCTTCGCTGCCACCCGTATGAAGGGTAGCGGACGGAGCGCGCGTCTCATTTCGACCAGGCGCCGGCCGCCGCCACCCTTTGAAGGGTAGCGACGAGCGCGCGCGCTACTTCGACCAGGCGCCAGCTGCGCGCGCCACCCGCTCGAAGGGTAGCGGACGGAGCGCGCCTCTTCGACCAGGCGCTAGCCGCGCCACCCGCTCGAAGGGTGGCGACGGAGCGCGCGCGTCTACTTCGACCAGGCCCCGGCCCGCCGCCACCCGCTCGAAGGTAGCGGACGGAGCGCGCGTCTACGCCGACCAGGCGCCGCCGCCGCCACCCGCTCGAAGGTAGCGGACGGAGCGCGTCTACTTCCACCAGGCGCGGCTCGCCGCCACCCGTTGGAAGGGTAGGGGACGGAGCGCGCGTCTACGCCGACCAGGCGCCCGCCGCCGCCACCCGCTCGAAGGGTGGGGACGGAGCGCGCGTCTACCGACCAGGCGCCGGCCGCGCGCCACCCGCTCGAAGGGTGGCGACGAGCGCGCGCGTCTACCGACCAGGCGCCCGGCCGCCGCCACCCGCTCGGAGGGTGGCGACGGAGCGCACGCGTCTACTTCGACCAGGCGCCACCGCGCCGCCACCCGCTGAAGGGTCGCGGATGGAGCGCGCGTCTCGCCGACCAGGCGCCACCGCGCGCCACCCGCTCGAAGGGTGGCGGACGGAGCGCGCGCGTCTACTTCGACTAGGCGCGCGCCGCCACCCGCTCGGCGGTAGCGGGCGAGCGCGACGCCTACCGACCAGGCGCGCCGCGCCACCCGCTCGAGGGTTGCGACGAGCGCGCGCCTACCGACCAGGCGCCGCCGCCGCCACCCGCTCGAAGGGTGGCGGACGAGCGCGCGCGTCTACCGCCACCCGCTCAAGGGTCGCGGACCAGCCTACTTCGACCAGGGCCGCCGCCACCCGTTCGAAGGGTGGCGGACGGAGCGCGCGCGTCTACCGACCAGGCGCGCGGCCAGCCGCCACCCGCTCGAAGGGTAGCGACGGCGCGCGCGCCTCTTCGACCAGGCGCCCGGCCGCCGCCACCCGCTCAAGGGTAGCGGACGGAGCGCGCGTCTACTTCCACTGGCGCGCCGCCGCGCCACCCGCTCGAAGGGTAGCGGACGAGCGCGCGCGTCACTTCCACTAGGCGCCCGGCTCGCGCCACCCGCTCGAAGGGTAGGGGACGGAGCGCGCGTCTATTTCGACCAGGCGCCGCCTTCGCGCCACCCGCTCAAGGGTGGGGACGGAGCGCGCGTCTATTTCGACCAGGCGCCGGCCGGCGCCACCCGCTCGAAGGTATGGGACGGAGCGCGCGTCTCGCCCGACCAGGCGCCGCCAGCGCCACCCGCTCGAAGGGTGGCGGGCGGAGCGCGCGCGTCTACTCGACCAGGCGCCGGCCGCGCCACCCGCTCAAGGGTGGGGACGAGCGCGCGCGTCTACGCCAGTAGGCGCGCCGGCCAGCGCCACCCGCTCGAAGGGTCGCGACGGCGCGCGCGCGCGTCTACCCGACCAGGCGCCGGCCGCCGCCACCCGCTGAAGGGTCGCGGGCGCGCGCGCGTCTGCCGACCAGGCGCGCCGGCCGCGCCACCCGCTCGGGGTGGGGACGCGCGCGCGTCTAGCCGACCAGGCGCGCGGCCAGCGCCACCCGCTCGAAGGGTAGCGACGGAGCGCGCGTCTACGCCGACCAGCGCGCCGGCCGCGCCCATTCGGCGGGTGGGGACGGCGCGCGCGTCTACTTCATTAGGCACCCGCCGCCGCCACCCGCTCGAAGGGTAGCGGGCGAGCGCGCGCGTCTACCGACCAGACGCCGCCTTCGCGCCACCCGCTCGAAGGGTAGCGGACGGCGCAAGACGCGTCTACCGACCAGGCGCCGGCCAGCGCCACCCGCTCGAAGGGTAGGGACGGAGCGCGCGTCTACGCCGGCTAGGCGCGCCGGCCGACGGCGTCTTGTCCCGAGATCTGCCTCGTTTTCCTTAATAGGCCACCTACAGCGCATCAACATACAAGGTAATGCCGGCGGGCTCCCTCAGGAACACCCACTGTAGGTAGGCCTGTTAAGAAAGACAAGGCAGACCTCGCCGTGGCCTACGACAGCGCGTCGCGGGTCAGAACCGCCTTGGCCGCCGATAACCGCGTGATCGAGCTCCCAAGAAAAATAGACCTCCTTCGTGCATCAACATTCCCTGCCGCCAGCATCACCCGGGAATGTTGATGCACGGCAGGGGCCCATTTTAGGGGAGCAGCTTCTATCACAATATACGCAGGAGCAACGCCTCAGCAGCGCCATATATATGGCCCAATCAGCAGGGGAATCAACCGGCGGAGCTCCAGCCACCGGAAGTCCGCCGCCATATTAATGGTCACGACGCCTCAACGCCCGCACCACGCCAAGCACGCTGCACCACGTGGACGCCGGAAGTCCGCGCGTCGCAACAGCGGCGCGCACGCTTGTTTGCCGCCACGATGCGCCCGGTCCAAGTCATGGATAGGCTTACAGGCCGCGGGACGGAGGGGGCCAAAGGACTCGACGACATGGCTTCGGCCTTGTGAAGCCCTTTACCATGAGAGGCTCCTGTCGTAGGGGTGCCCCCCACCTGAACCCAGCAGGCCTGGCAGGAGATTACAAGGCCCAGAATAGGCCATGTGTAATGACATAAGCACCCCTAAAGGGGCACTCCAATGTAAGGGCTCCATTGTAAAAGCGCTCCTCATGTGCATATATATATGGCGGTAGGCCATGGGGAGAAGGGGAGGCCATCACACTTATCTTCATCACTCTCCACTACCACTTCTCTCTCTGTTTGGTCTGTAGCCACAACAGATATAGTAACTAATATCATATCTCTAACTATATTTCTAACATAAGGAAACTAATCTCTAACTCAAATAGAATATAATCTCTAACTCCTAATAATAGACCGACTAGGCCTTGGGCCCAAGGCCCACACCCCTGACACTACACCCCTCTCGGACATGCAGCTCGTCCTCGAGCTGCTAGACGGTGGCCAATGGAAGACCTTCGACGCTGATGTAGAAGACGAACGGTGGTGGGGTGCTGCAGCGGATGGAGACGACCGGCCCGATCCAAGCGGAACAAGGCTAGACGAAATGTAGCGCCTTTAGAATATAATGCCTGCAAAATACGCTTCTTCTTTTTTTTTGATTTTTTTAATTTTTTTGATTTTTTTGGTTGGCCGTTAAGTAGTCGGTCGGTTCTAGAAAACCGACCGAGACTCACTGACGCACCACAATCGGGCGGTGGAGACCCTCTCACGTGAGCGGCAGATCCAGCGGTGGCGGCGGTTCCGGCGGCGGCGCATGCTGGGCGTAAGCGCTTCGCGGCGTTAGCGGCATGAGGTCGGCGGCGGCGGCGGCCGCGGCGAGCGACGGATCGCGGCAGCGGCGGCGGCGCGCGGAAACCCTAGCCATTGGGTTGTCCAGCTGGCGGCTACGGGCAGCCTCGGATGCGGGGGCGCGAAGGTGGTGGGGGCTCCGGTGGTGGGCCTCGGCGCGAGAAGGTTAGCGGCGGCGGCGGCGCGGCGGCCTCAAGGGCGAGCAGCGAGCGGCGCTCCGGTGGCGGCCTGCGAGAGAAGGCCGAGCGGCAGTGGCTTTGGCGGCAGCAGCCGGTGCGCGGCTTCGGCGAGAAGGAGGCCTGGCGGCGGCTCGAGCGGATGCGGCGACGGCGGGGAAGATGCAGCGAGACCCGAGCAGACGACTGCAGCAGCGGTTTGGGCGGAGGGGGACCCAGCGACGGCAGAACTGGCGAGGTGGCCCATGCCGGTCGACGGTCGGCTTCGACGGCTTCACCGAGCAGATGGCTTCGACGGCTATTGAGGACTTGGGTTCGGACGTGAAGATAGTCACCTTCTGTGCAAGATTCACTCCAGCTGCTGCAGAACACATTGTATTTATGGTGGAGGAGTCTTCGGGTAGATCTGGTGGTGATGGTGGTTCTTGTTTTTGTTGGTGTTGTTGATCTCGTGTTGGATGATGAGCCTGGCTCTTTGTCTCTTGTTGCTCCTTCCTCCGATTCTGCATCCTCTCAAGGATGGCATGTATGTTGAGGAAGGCGTCTACCATCCCCTTGTCGATGTTGGCCATCTTGTTGGCGCTATCTTTTATTATGGCCAACGACTCAACAGCGGGACGAATCGCAGAAACCATGTCAGCAGAAGTCGTGGGAAGGGATCGACTGCTCTGATACCAAGTTGTCATGAACCGGGGTAAACACCACCAAGGAGATGGCCGGATGGTGTCGGCGTAGAACGAGAGGGAGATTTAGACGGGGAAGACTTTGATATTCTTTACTTTTCTTACAATAGCATGCGGTAGCCCCCTTATATAGATGGCTCCCCCTAACAGATAGAATCTAATCCCAATTATATCTCTAACAGATATAGTAGCTAATATCATATCTCTAACTATATCTCTAACATAAGGAAACTAATCTCTAACTCAAATAGAATATAATCTCTAACTCCTAATAATAGACCGACTAGGCCTTGGGCCCAAGGCCCACACCCCTGACACCAACCATGCGAAAGAAAAAAATATTTGTAAGATAACATTATGAAAATGCATATTACAGGTTCTAAAAGCTCACCATATAGGAAGTCAAATAGATGCGCTCGCTTATACTTGGGAAAAAGTATAAATAGCTGATGTAGTATTTAAATGTAGTCATGGCTTATGCATTCAGTTACTTCAACATTTCTACATTAATTTCCCTTTTTCTCTATCAAATAATTGGAAACTGTAAAAGAAAAAGAAGATGCTCTGCTGTTTAACATTTTGTTGGCCTGTTCTTCACTTGGATGTTAAGTACTTCTGTCTGAAACAAGATTAATGTATGTCCAGATGACAGTATTTGAGTCAATACGTGGGTAGTAAGGTAAATAAGAAAATTACCAGTGCAAACGCGTAAGACAGTGGAGAGTACACCCCTGCTGCCTTTTCACGGCAGAAGACTGTCCTCTCAATAGACACAACAGGAAGAATTGAGAGCAAATTTGCAGCTCCAAGAAAGAAAACAGCAGTATAGGTGGCTCCAAGTAGATTATAGAGGTCCTGCTGGGACTCTGTACAAATGGAAAATAATAACAGTTCAACCAAGATGCATTAGCGCAGCGGGTCATTGGTCTAACATCATTCCACAAATTGATTGCAATTAGAACAGACGAATGAAAGGAATTTGAAGACAAATCGGAATATAAAGTAGTATCATACATATTCTTTCCCTTGCACCAAAAAACTGTACCAAACACAAAACCATAGAGAAGCGTCATACGATAACACATAGCGTTATAGGGTGGATTCTTTCAATATGATCGGAATTGCTTCCATGCATTTGCCACCCTCACTGATTTAGGACATTCTGAGAATATTTGGTAGGAAACACAGATCCTGGCTGCCTGGCGGTGGAACGCTCAACTCCTTAATAATTTCTTGATTGCTCCTGAACGTATTTATGAAAAAATGTAAGAGCATAAAAAGGGAAAATTGCTGTTTTGTTTGTTACTTTGACCATTCAAAGAATTCACAGTCGAAATGGTGTCAAAGCAAGAACAATTTTACTAAAAACTGCTAATAAAACAACATAGTTAATCTATTTACCGGTAAAGTGCAGAATTGGCATAAATTTATGCAAAATATACGTTCAGGTGGGCCCCACCTCTCTCTTTTTTTCTTTTTTTCAATTGGGAAATTACCGGAATGCCCTTGCAGAAACCGACAGAAAGGGGATAGTTGGAATAGTTCTCGTCAATTCTGTGGCATGGAGGAAACCCTGGATCATCTCATGTTCAGATGTTCCATGGCGAGATTTATCTAGAATATAGCTGGGTGCGTGTTTGGCTTTAAATGTGTACCCACTAGTGTTACTCATTTGTTTGATGTTTGGCTGAAAAGTTTCTCTGTTAAAATGAGGGATCTGGTGACAATTGGAGTTGCAGCAATCTGGGCAATTTGGAAGAGTCCCAAAACTGCCAGTTTCCAGAATGGATTGCCCTCTGATCCAATTGCTGTTGTTACAATGGTTTGTTAATGGCTGAAACAATGGGCTATTTTGCAGAGAAAAGAAGAAAACCGAGAGGCAATTCAGTGGGGGCCAGGCTGCTCGAACAGGTGGCAAATGAAGTCTTTCAGGCGCAGCAAGGATGGAACCCTCGGGTGCGCAACATACAGGAGAGCTGAAGCCAGGGAGAAATGAAGCTGAGGGGTAAAAAGTTTGTCAAGCTGGAAGATGGATAGGAAATGCTTTGGGTGTTCTGGTGCTGGGTGTAGTTTGTTTTGCTCTATCTGGGTAGAGGCTTCGTTTAAGTTTGAGCCTAGCCTAAATTTCTGTTTTGTCGTGTCGTACTCTTTACTTCTAGCCCGAGTGAGGCTCACTCCGAGTGAGGACGGTCCAAGAAGCTCTAACAGATAATACTTGGGTTCATGATATTAGAGGCAGTATATCTACTCCTGTATTGGAGGAGTTTCTTGGCCTTTGGGATGTTCTCGCCCGAGTGAGGCTCACTCCTGGCGTGGATGATCAGCATGTGTGGAAGCCTTCCCCCTCGGGTAGTTTCTCAACTAAATCAGCGTACCGCCGTTTTTTTGTGGGGGCGGTGGAGTTTGAACCTTGGAAGGAGATTTGGCGAACCTGGGCTCCTCCTTGTTGTAAATACTTTGTGTGGTTAGCCCCGCTTAATCGCTGCTGGACCGCTGATCGTTTGGCCGGCCGTGGTCTTGTTCACCCTGAGTGCTGCCCACTGTGTGATCAAGTTGATGAATCTATTCAGCACTTACTCACTTCTTGCGTGTTCACAAGAAGTGTTTGGTTCTTAGTGTTTACTCTAGTGGGATTGCAGCGGTTAACTCCAGGTCCTGATGATTTGGTCTTCACCTCGTGGTGGCGTCAAGCTTTGCACTAAGTCCCTAAGCAGCGGCGCAAGGGTTTTAATTCTTTGGTCGTGTTGATGGCTTGGCGGATCTAGAAGCATAGGAATGGTTGCATTTTCGACACCGCCTCACCCAATGCCAGTATTGTTTTGCAAGACATTAGAGACGAGGCCAAGCTGTGGTGTTTGGCGAGGGGCCAAAGGCCTTTGTTCCATTTGGCCATAGGTGTTGTGTTTGTTTTTTGGGTGTTTCTGTAGTTTTGTCCTTTGTTGTTCTTTAGCCTCGCCTGTTTGGTGAGGTTTGTATGAGTCTTCTTAGACTCCTTTGTTCTTCTTAATGTAATTATGCGCAGTTCTCCTGCGCATTCGAGAAAAAACTTCTAGCGTGCTGTTGAATACGTTTCTCCCTGTCTATGTCTCAGCTCCTGTCTCTGTTCCCTTTCTTTTCTTGAAAACTGATGTAGCAACAGCTTGGTTTCTAATAATAGAAACCGGAAGTATTCCAGCTCAAAAAAAAGCACATTACAGTGAAAACAACAAAATGCTCCTTTTTCATTCGACTTCTCAAAACTGTACTTCTTTGTTATCATAAATGAATTGAAACAGTAAATGAGAAGCAAAAAGCATGTACATAGTTCACCTTTACTTACTAAAATGTGCAACTTGTGATACAAGTACAGCTCCATTCCTTATTGTAGTGTAAAGTGAATCAGTGATATACTGATATGTTTGAATGAGTTGTACCATGCATTTTGAGTTCAACAGTGTCAGGGCCCAAGGACCTCAAGGCGTAATGGTGTGTCGCCGGAGGTTGCGGTCGAAAAACTTCGGTGTCAACTTCCCAGGTTTTGGAATGCCTAGAGAAGTTGCTAGCCAGTGAAGAAGCCGCAACCACACCAAATCTCCCACAACAAAAGAGATGTCACGATGATGTTTATCATAGTACTTTTTGGCATACTCTTGCGCTTGAATAAGACGCTCTCTAATATCACTGAGAAGTTGATCACGAGCTAACAGGGAAACCTCCACAACTTGAACCACAGCTTCACCCTTCTCATAAGAGCACAATGAAGGAGCTTCTCAAGGTGTTTCATGAAGCGCCGAGTGGTAGGAAGTGTTGTGGCAATATTCTGCCCAGGGTAGCCACCCCAACCATTGACGAGGACGATCTCCCATTAAACAATGCATATACATTGCAATCACCTTATTGACAGCCTCCATTTGACCATCGGATTGGGAGTCGTAAGCCGAACTGAGGTGAAGGCGAATCCCAGCCAAGCTAAACAAATTTTGCCAAAAACTGCTAGTAAAAACCGGATCTCAGTCACTGACGATGGAAGTAGGAATCCCATGAAGACGCACTATCTCATCAAAGAAAACTCGGGCAACAGTTGTAGCGGAGTAGGGATGAGCCAATGGAATGAAATGTGCATACTTTGAAAAACGATCAATGACTGATAGAATGACAGATTTGCCATGAACACGAGGAAGGCCCTCGATGAAATCCATTGCAATATCAGTCCATGGTTGATATGGAACATCCAATGGTTGAAGAAGGCTGGCAGGATGCAATTGCTCAGTTTTGTTCCATTGACAAACCACACAAGCCTTCACAAATTCCTGAACAAGGTGTTTTGCCCCTAGAATATGAAAATCCCAACGTAGGCGACATAATGTCTTTTGTATCCCTTCATGAGCGGCATGGGCAGATGTGAGAATGTGGTGCAATAACGTGGATGGAGGAACAAAAATCTTGCCGTTATATGCCTCCAGGTTGTCTTGAAAAGACCAAGGTGAACCCATCTGACCCAAGGTAATGTCTTGTTGGAGGTGCTACAGCGTTGGGGTATAGAGAACCTCGTTGCGCAATTCGGTAAAAATAGACAAAGCTGGTGAAGAAACGGCCATTAAACTTGCAGAAGGGCAATCATAACGAGATAAAACGTCTGCGACAGTATTGAGACAGCCTGGGCGGAATTCTACGGTGAAGTCATATCCATACAACTTACTGACCCAGTGATGCTGTGGAATTATTGAAAGCCTTTGATCCAACAAGAATTTTAAACAATAATAGCCTATTCGAATGAGAAAGGATCGGCCCCCACAAATGTGGTCTCCAATGACATGCCACCTGTACTAAACCAATTAATTCACGCTCATAAGCTGGGATCTTAGAATGACGAGGCACCACAGGGCGATTAAAAAATACAATTGGATCAATACCTTGGTGAAAAACAGCCCCAACACTGGATCCAGAAGCATCACACTCGACGATGAACTTTTGCATGAAATCTGGCATATGTAGGACAGGGGCAGAAGATAAAGCCTCCTTAAGTGCTTCAAGGGCTTGTTGTTCTGCTGTAGACCATCCAACTGCCTCCTTTTTCAACAATCTTGTGAGAGGTGCAACGATCTTCCCGAAATCACGAATGAATTTATGATAATAGCCAGCAAGACCTAAAAACCCACGTAATGCCTTGATTGTCTTGGGTTGCTGCCACTCGAAAATTGCTTGCACTTTGGATGGATCCATGGCCACACCACCCTCAAAGATAATGTGACCTAAATATGAAACCGACGATAAGCTAAAGGAATGTTTAGACTTCTTAAGAAACAATTCATGTTGACAAAGAAGCATGAAGACCATCCGAATGTGTTGAAGATGCTCCAACCAAGATGAACTATAAATCAGTATATCGTCGAAGAAAAACAGGACGAAGATTCTTAAATATGGATGGAGAACCACATGCATCAAAGCCTAAAAGGTAGCTGGTGTGTTAGATAACCCAAAAGGCATGATCTAGAACTCGAAAAGACCTTTCATGTGTTCTGAATGCTGTTTTGAAGATATCATCCGGATGCATGCGGACTTGATGGTAGCCTGACCAAAGATTGAGTTTAGTGAAGAAACGGGCACCTCGCAATTTGTCTAATAATTTACCCACCACAGGAATTGGGAATTTGTCTTTGATAGTCAACGCATTAAGTGTGAGGTAATCAACACAAACCGCCATGTATTATCATGTTTTCTGACCAATAAAAATGGGGAGGAAAAACAGGAGTGGCTATGTCGAATGATACCTCACCGGAGCATGTCATTACACTACTTCTCCAATTTGTCCTTCTGATGATGAGGATAACGGTATGGCCACACTAATACTAGAGACGCGCCTGGCCAAAGCGTAATCCGGTGATCCTACTGGCGGACAAGAGGTAGTCTGATGGTTCAGTAAAGAGGTCAGCAAATTCATCCAACAAGGGTTGCAGCAATTCCTGTCCCGAGTGCACCAGGGCTTGCATGGGGCGATCGCTGGATATACCGCGCCACTAGATGCGGCGTCCCTCCAGCCAAAACATCATAGACAATTCATCAAAATCCCAGAGAATCGGCCCAAGAGTTTTCAGCCAGTGTACTCCTAGAACGATGTCAAAGCCGTCCAGAGGTATCGCATATGAAGTGATGTCAAACTGAGTCTGATTGATTGAGAGCTAAGCGTTTTGGCATAACCCAGCACAATCAACTTGTTCCCCATTGGCAATTTTGACCTGGTCGCCCTGGCGTGGTCTCAATTGTAAAGCCGCAACTTGTATGACGCGGTTGCTGAAAAAATTATGTGTAGATCCTGAGTCAACGAGAGCTACGAAGTCTGTATGCCGATGGAAACAGCGAGCTGCATCGTGCCACCTGTGGCTGTCCGGTGAGTGCATGGAGTGAGATTTCCAGCACTGGTTCCTCCCCTTCCAGTGCATGTGTTGGCTCGTAGACGGCAAGGCACGAGAAGACGTCGATCAAGTCGAATTGAGACGCCTACGGATGATCTGAAGAGAGGGAAAAAAAACGCCACGAATCGAGACGTTGGCGAATGATCCAAAGAGAAAAACACGCCGCGAAAACTTTTCTTCAACAGATCTATAATTTTATTTCTTAACCATAGTAGCTACAAAGTATCTTTCTGTCATCCCTAAACCTTAACACAAAATTCATGAGCAGACCCACAGGGTAGGCCTACCCTGGGGCCAGCCGAACTGATATAACATCTCTAACCGAGACTCGCCGCTCGCAGACCCCAAGCCCCTGCCGCCGCCGCCACAAGATCTAGCCGGGTGGAGGCAGCGGTTACCGGGGATGATGAAGGGCGGCACCGACCGTTCGGCTCATGGGCACTCCGGTCTCCCCCTGCGTTCTTTCCCTTGGTTCGGTAATCCACCCTAATCCTTTCTGCAATCTTTGGTTCGGTCACATTCTTGATGGATTCAATTCTTGGTTTGAGCACACATGTTCTTGTATATTAGCAGGGCAGAGGAACGACGAGTTTGAGCTTAATTAGGATTTTCCAAGTCTTGTGTAGGTCTATTTTGTTTTCGTTCATCATTAATTGATACGATTCATGGTGGCAGCTGATGGTGACTCCCCTGAGAAAATCCGAGTCAAAAAGTACCAAAATGCTCACGTAATCTTTAGTTTTTACGTTTATGGAGAAAGTTTCGATTTGATGGGCAGTTTGTGCCAAGAATATTACTAGCCCAATTCCTAGTTGAGCAGATATTTGTGTTCTATTGCTTAAATGAGTCTGATAGAATGCTTGAATGACTAAAACATGTGCCATTGTTCTTCTAGTCTGGAAGAAATTAACAAATTTTGCTCTATTATGTTGATTGCGTTGCCTCATATCATTAATGCTTGTGCTTGTCCATTCATTTGCTAGGAAGATGATGGAGAATTGTTGGTGACACAGAAGTATTGGTGCATTGTGTTAGAAATAAATCTTGTTATTATTTATTTGGTTTTGCATATTTCCTTTCAAATTACATGCATTAGAGTATCTGCTAGTTACCAGATTTTTTTTGGTGTTGAACTATTATTCAGGTGTTAATTGAATGCCTCTTCAATTCATCTGACTGGATTTTATTTGGCAAATTACCAGGAAGTCAAAAATAAGAGTTAGATGTGCATTCTCAAGCAATTATTTGCTAAAACTTGAATTGAAACTTGGTAATTATATTGATGACATAAGACAAGCCGAATTGCATATGAAAATTTTGGTGCGACATACCCTTTTGTAAAATCTGGATCCGCCACTGACGAAATTAATATCTCCAAAAGCCACAGTGTTAGCCTCCAACCCCATCTCTATTTATAGTCTAGGGTCCAAACCTGGGCTTATCCAAAACCCACGAGTTCTAATCTAATTCCAATAAATAAGGGACCCGAAACCCTTCCTAACACGGATTTTCTAAAATTCCAATTTTTCAACTCGTCGCGTGTCGAAACCTACAGGACCGCACATCCCGTAGTTTCTCCACGCATCATCCACCTTTGATCTCCATATGCTCCAACGTGAGCCCGATCACCTCGTAACACCCTCGACCGCCTAGATCTCAGATTTCCCTCTCCTAGTTTCAGTCTTCCTCGTCACTGACCATGACCGTCTCTACGTCCAACTGCACATGCAAAGACTAAAGAATGTTTTCCCAGCATAAGTTTTCTTCAACTTGACCAATATTAGTCCATGCACACACGCCACACACCTCAAATAGCAATACTAAGTAATGTTGTCAATTATTCATCATCATAAAAATCATAAACTTAGCCACATAGTCTAACAGCATGCAACCCGATCTGATCATTTCCCTACTCCCCATCATAGCCCATATCAATATAGGTAATAAATGGTTGCTTCCAGTGATGCCTTGGCTAAAACTTGTCATCACAATTGTAACACAGCCCTTTGGATCGACGGTCTGCCAACTCTGTTAGTGTCAAGCGACGAAAAGGTTTAGAAGGGTAAGGCCCTGGTGCCAAAGGAACTATGTGCACAGTCTCCTGGGAACAAGAGATTGTTGGAACCGGGGTGGAAGATCTTTGCTATGATCGCCACGCCAAGGCCGAGTCTGTGGGTTGGAGATACTAGCTGCCATTTGAGCACGCCGTTCATAAGCGCGAGCTAAACTCATTGCCACCAATAAGTTAGTCGGGTATTGCAGTTCCACATCAGTCCAGAGAGGCTCTGAGAGACCCGCCGTGAAAATATGAACCTATTGTATTGGGAAGAGGCGATCGGCGCGGCATAAGAGAGCTAAAAACTTGTTTTAATAGTCGCTAACTGAACCAGTTTGTGGGAGACGAGTTAATTCACCCAATGGGTTGCTCCTCATTGGTGGTCCAAACCTCATGTGGCAGAAATCTTTGAACTGACCCCACGCCGGTTGTCCCTCATCATGCTCAAACTGAAAGTACCATTACTGAGCGACGCCTATGAGATGATAGGAGGCGAGCCAGACCTTATCACTTTCCTTAGTTCATTGGCCGTGAAAAAATTGTTCACACCGATTTAACCAGAACAGAGGATCAGAGCCGTCATATGTTGGAAACTCCAGTTTGTGGTACCTTAGCCTCGTAGGTGGAGGGTATCATGAGGTGGTGGGTAGACGGCGGTGCGTGCGTCCACCGGTGGCGGCGCAGAAACCAAGGGCGCTGCTGACCCCAAAGTTGTTGTGGCAGGTACTGACGAGGATGGTGTGGGCAAAAGACTCGGCGCTGAGAGCGGAAAGGTTCCGTCCGATTTGAACGCCGCAATCTTTGTGTTGGTGACGATGCTCTGACCAGTGAGATCAGCGATCTTGACTTTCATCTCTACGTTTTGCTGCACAATCCCGGCCATCTGCTCCAGAATTGCTTGGACAATCGCACTGATGGAACTGGCCTCCTCCCCCAAATCAGAACCCGGCATCTCTGATACCAAGTTGTCAGGGTCCAAGGACCTCAAGGCGTAATGGTGCGTCGCCGGAGGTCGCGGTTGGCCCGGACGTCGGCCAGGAACTCGCTGGTTGCGCGGAGCCAGCAGACAGATGCAAAAACTGAGAAAGAGGTGAGAACTAGAACTTCCTTTACTGCTTCCTGCCTCCCCCAAGCGGCAGTCTTTATGCTTATATAAGTATACTTTACAAACCTGAGTCCGATCCGGAGTCCTAAACCTATTCAGAAGTCCGAACCAAATATAGAGTTTAACCTCTGACTTACTAACAGAAGAGCTCTAAGTAGATACAAACTCAAAAGCTAAGACCTGTGTCAGCGCTTATAGACTATGACAAACGGGCTCACCTGGAACATGTGGATTGTTGCACCAGACATATATTAACTTGTATATTGGAAGTGGACCTACTAACTTGTCTTAGGAAACTGAAGATGCTTCAGAATTCCAGTTGTTGATAAAGCATGATGGGAAGTAGTGAAAACCTGTAAAATAGCAAACAATTCAAAGCAGAAGCGTTAGCCTGTGCTGCCTAACCAACCATATAAATACAGGAGCGTAAAAACATTTCATAAATTCTTCTCTCCCATCTAAATTTTTTGACTAAGAGAATTGAACATACCTTCAGAAAGTAACACTTCAAGAACTAACTGCTCTTTCCTGACTGCTTTCAATTCATCCAAGTTCAATTCATGGCAATCATTTATCAAAATCCTCCTCAATTTGATTGTCTGTTCACTACCTACCTGGAAGTATACCCTGCATCCTTGGAGATTCAAAACCTCAAGTGATGCCAACAAGTGGCTTGGGAGATCAATTCTGCCCAAACAGTGGTGGATCTTTAAGCGTATGAGAGATTTTAATCCCTCCAAACAGCTTGGGTTAGATGCAAATATTTCGTTACAACCAGAAAGCTCGAGCTCCTCAAGTGATGCTTTTAAACAACATACTGGCATGTCACTCAAGACTTTGCAATTCTTGATTTGGACCTTTCTAATATGTGGAAACGGAAGGGTTTCCGAATCTTGAAATTCTTCTATGTCTGACCACTTCCTCCAATTTGGCATATCAAGGAACTTGAGCTCCTCAAGAGATGGGAATACCCTGTAACTTTTTCCATAAAATTCACCTCCAATTTTTTCAAGTACTGATAGGCCTTGCAGGATTAAAATCACGAGGGATGGGAGCTGCCCAAGGGGTGGAAGTGTTAATAATTGTTTGCATTCAATAAGATGAATGTGCCGCAGCTGGGTTAAATACTGCTTGTCTGCCATCCATGCTGGCAATTCAACTCCCATGTAACATTGAATTGTCAGCGCTTCAAGATTTACATTTGGTTTTAGACCGGCAAGTGTCCTCATGCAACAATCAGATGCGGTTATTGGTGTGCCTGCTGCCAACCCCCATTTCAACACCAACTTCTTTAAGTGCCTTTTTCTGAATAATTCAGCATCACCCACTATATCTGTGCCTGTTACTTCCTCAAGATTACCAATACAAAGTTGTCCACTAACTTCATTCAAGTCCTTCAGTTCTGTAATTTTGTGCCCTTCCATTTTACCAACAGGAAATTCCGCTAGCCCTTGGAGATTTGTCAGCTGCCCTATCTTGTATATTAGAGAAACTGTGCGAACTTCTGCATACAAGAATCGGAGGTTAACTAACTCATTCATAGCTCTAGGTAACTCTTTGAACTGACATCCTCGTATACTGAGAACTTGCAGAAGGTGCAGCTTACAGATTGAGTCTGGAAGTACTGTAATCCCAGTAAAGGAGAGATCCAGAAACCTTAGGTGTGTGAATTTATTAATGACATCAGGAGCCCTTTCCAATTTAGCTTCAGAGTAAGAAAAGTCTAATACTCGCAGGCCACTTGGATGACATAAAATATTAGTAAGTGCTTCATGTGGCTTAATTGTTCTGCGTCCATCAAAAAATAAAATGGTTCGAAGCATATTGTCCTTTCTTAAGCCCAAGTGCACATTAAAATCAGCAGAATTGATGGCTAGGTGGCAACAAACTTGGAGGCTTCTTTTGCATTCTCCTGAATCTGTAGCTGCGTGACATTCTTCTCCAGCAATGATACATATTGGCTCTCTAATCATATCAGGCATGATGTGCCTGTTTTTCCAGATTGTGGGCTGAAAGAATGATCTGTTGAAAAGCTCATCAAACCATTCCTTTTCCTTTTCCTCCATGCCAATTCCATCATGTTGTTGGATGAAACTAGCTATCCACATGTGAATCAACATATTCTTTTCAAACAAATAACCAGATGGGAATATTGAACAGTAACACAAACACTTTCTAAGATGATCATTTAGATGTTCGCACATAATTGCTACTGAAGGTAGAGCAACATCATCAGCATCTTCAGAATAGCACCACCAATGACTTTCGGAAATTTTTCGCCAATGTCCCTCGTCAAGCTTTTGTCTCAGCAGCCTCCCAATTGCTTCTGCCAGTAAAGGTAAGCCATGTAAGTTTTGCACTATTTTCTTACCGATTGATTCAAGGGAAGCCTTTTTCTGCTTTCCAAATGCATGATGCTCAAAAACTCTCCAGAGCATTGGGAATGGCAAATGATCCAATGTAATCTGAGCTGTTGTTCCAAAACTATTTGTAACCTCTTGTGATCGAGTTGTTAACAATACAACACTCCCGTTCGCCCCCCCTGCTAGTGTCGAACTTAGGCGACCCCATATTTCCTGCAGATTGTCCAGTGCACCATCAAGGACAAGGAAGAACCTCTTGTTTTGTATGACACTAAACAAAGTGCTTTGTGATGGACCGGACATTCTTTGCTGATCGTCCTGTTGCTCTGCCCCAAAAGAATCGATGATATATTTGGCGATGTCCCATGAATCGCAGTTCCGCGAGGCAAACACCCATCCCCTTAATACAAAAGCCTCCTTGACATTCGGGTTGTTGTAGATTTCTTGAGCAAGAGTGGTTTTGCCCACACCAGCTGCTCCTACAACAGATATGACTGAAAACCGCGTGCCAGATTCTGCGCCGTCTCGAGGTGGTGGTACTATGGGTAATATCAAGTTCAGCAGACGCTGCTTCTCCTCATCCCGACCGACGGGCACCGGCCGCGTCGGTGGCAGGATCCCCATCACCCCCTCTTCGGCGTCAGCTAGTTTCAGTATGTCGTGGAAACCGGCGCTGCCAGTATCACTAGTGATCTTGTTCAGCTTCGTCAGGATATCTTTAAGCCTCTGGAGGTCAGTATCAGAAAGGACGAGATTCCTCAGGAACTTGAGAGCAAAGGACGCCGCTGAACTGACCTTGCTCTTGAGCATCTCCTGGATCCTCTTGGTCTCGAAGTCGTCGAGCAGGTCTTCGGCCTCGGACACGACGTCCTTGAACTGCTGCAGCCACGCGGCGAAGTTGCCTCTGGAGATGGCCTTGCGCTCGGTCACCTCGACCAGGATCTTGATCCGGGGGAGCGCGGCCTCCACGTTGTACAGCATGTCGGCGGCGGCGGCTCTCAGGGAGTGATGGTCCTCCATGATGGAGCGCGCCTTCGCCACGAAGTTGGCGATCACGGCCCCGGCGAACCACCCGCCGACCGTCAGCCCTGGACCTACCATTTCTCGAGCTTGTGCTTTCGAGGATCAGGAGAGAGGTCGACGGAGAGACTGAGGCGAGTTCGTCGAGATGTGCAGTTGACCAAGGCCGTGGTGGAGACTTCGGTATTCGGACAAGTCTATGGGATGGGCTGGTCCAGCCCGGACCAATAGCACGATAAATTCAACAACAGCAAAACCATGGGCGGGGATTTTCTTTTTCTGAGTTCCTATACAACACCCAACTAAAACTTTATGTGATTTTGATTCCAATTTATTTCCTAATTTCTAACATTTAAATGTGCTTAAAACTTTATGCAGCACCACCTCCTTCGTGTAGTATGATTTTTGAGTTGGCTTATACACGGAAGACAACGGTGGCTAGCCGGCATGATAGGAGCAGCGTGCCGGCACAAAGATGTAGGAGGATTATTATTTGGTTGTACTCATCCGTCCGATTAAGGTGTACCTTTTTGGGAATTGCTAAAAATGTGCTGCATGAAAATTTTTGTGAAAGCAGTCAATTTTTTAACCTTGCGATCTTCTTAGAAATTCGTACCCCGGTTAGCGGGTCTTCTTCGACGGCAACGACGATGAGTTAGGACAGAGATTTATCGGATTGACATTCAAGTTCACCGAGGCCTGGTTATAGAGGGAAGAGAGTGGTGGCGGCTCGGCGGCGCGGCGAGGCAGCGGTGGTGCCACCGTCGAGGGTCAGAGCAGGGTGGTAAGCAATGGAGGTCGCAGGGGCGATAAGAAGCGACTAGCAATTAGAAAGTGGCCGACAAGGGTGGTAGTGGTGGATCCATCGACGGCCGGAGAGGTGGAGGAAGAGGAGACAGGCGGCATCGTTGGAGAAAGGGAGATCGCAATGGCGGGAGGCGGTAACAGCAGAAGAGGTGCTTGTCGACAGGCTTCACCGACGCCGAGGGTGACGATGGCGAGGAAGCAGGTAGCAGTGAGGTTAAGAGATGGTGCATGAGCGATGAAATGCTGATAGGGTGCACAGGAACAATGGTATATGTACTACAAGGCTAGGGAGGAAATCGTAAGTCATTGATCTGGATCAAGTGCCCCAAAAAATGATTGTTTTCCACAACAAAAATATTCGTTGTGCACCAACCAAATCCTATTACATCATTATTATTACTGTAGGACTAGTATGGTAATAGATGGGGCTAAATGGTGCCTTTAAAAAAATTTTAAGTATTCACAAATCCTTCACTCTAATAGCTACTGCGCTATGAAGGTTAAAATTGGAAGCCGAGCGCCCAGTTGACGTTGCTCTGGACCGTTTGAGGTCCCCGGATCAAAATCCTACCTTTGGGGATGATTCGGTCCTGGATTTGAAGGCTCTTGCTGCAGAGATCGCAACTTCTTATGGTGGCCGGATAGATCCCTCTTGCTGTCTTCGGAGGTGGAGGGGTGCGTAGGCTGCTGTGCCCCTGCAGAGGAGGAGCTATGAGACAATGAGAGAAGAGAGCACCAAGAAGAGCAAGGTAGTGTGCCCGGTTTGCTTGATCAGTTAGATCACTGCATTTTGTTGTTTCTTGTTGTTGAGCTGTGTTTTGATCAGGCTGCTGATGTGTCTCTTTTTCTCCCTTTTGTTCTTCTTCGTGTGTGCGGCTTTCATGGTTGAAGTCCCTCGTGAGGAAGTGGTTCTACATCAGGAGCAAGGCGCAGGACTTCCATGCTGATGTTGATGCCAGCCAAGGTATGGTTAATGCCCCATTTTGGTTGTTCAAAGATGATTAATTGCAGCTTGTTTTTTGTTAGGATTATTTTTGTGCATTTATTTTGGGATTAATTGCATCCTTTCTCCTTTGCCCTTCTTTGCTGCTTCTGTCTGGTTTGGGCAAGCAGCTTGCTCATCTGATCCAAGAACGTTCGTTGCTTGCGAGTTATCCTATTGTGTTTGTAGTTATCATCTTATTATCCAATCTTTTTAGTCTAAGCTCCTGGTCATGATTCAAAGTTAGATGAGCAACTAATTGGCATGCCAGACACTTTTTTCCTTATGGATATCTGCCACGTTTCAGTCTGAGTTTCCAGTTTTGATTTAGTGATGCACAAGCCTTTGGAAGGTCCCAACCAACCAACAACCTTTTTGCCACACATCCTGCAATTTTTTTTTGTTTGATGTTGCTTGGAATGGTCCTTCTGTCTGTATGTTTCTCATCTCTATCCCATTTTCTCCGGTGTACGTTTCTAGTTTCTGACTTAAGGATAGGGAGTTCATCAAAAGATCGCAAGCAAGCAGTTTTTCCCTTTGCATTTGTTGCTGCCTTTGTTTGGTTTTGTGCTGAACTTGTCGTGTGATCCAGGAAGGGATGATGGTCGAGACTTTCATATCCTTTAGAAAACGTAGGTCAAAAAAGTCAGACAAGTAGTATTGTAAGTCTCTTTTATGTATACTTGAGACTATTAGTATGGTGTTTGAACTATTTATATTGTAATTTGTGTAATTTTTCAACTTAATCCTTGAATTTAAGACTTATCATATTATTTAGTGCATGTATACCGAATTACGGTGCAAATTTTACAATTATTTACCGAATTGGCAAATGGTTTTACCGAATTGCATATGAAAATTTTGGTGCGGCATATCCTTGGTAAAATCCTGGGTCCGCCACTGCATCTTTTCCCGGTACAAGTTCTTTCCAATTTGATTGACATGAATCCACACACACCACGAGTCTTAAATAACATTTGGTAAAATCCTGGGTCCGCCACTGCATCTTTTCCCGGTACAAGTTCTTTCCAATTTGATTGACATGAATCCACACACACCACGAGTCTTAAATAACATTGATAAGTAATATTGTTAATTATTTATTATCATAAATATTTTAAAATTAGTCATATAATATAATAATTAAAAACTCAGTAGCATACAAAAAAAACGAATTTTTCTCACTGACAAATCAGAATCGGGCCAAGTTTCCGTGGCGTACCCGAAAATTTCAAGTTGGACTGGTTCCAGGTTGGACTAGCCCTTACGACAGGCTCCAAGTTGCGCGAAAATTGCGCGGGAAGATGAGATCGACACCGATAAGAGCAGCGTCGTGGGTGGTGAATTGAGGGAATGGAGACAGGTCCGCCTTCTCGGTCCTCGCGTCTTTACTCTGAGATTATCTGGTAAGTGTTCACTGGTCCACTAAGAGCAAGTATTATAAGAGACTATAAACTGGCTGTATGCTGAGGTAGAAAAGAGAGAGGAGAAGAGAGAAGAGAGGTGGGCTGTAAGCTTACAGCCAGCTGAAGCACAAGAACCAAGAAACTTTGTGAGAGAAAGGGGTAGGTCATACAGCCTTCAGCTGACTGTAACTACTATATGAGTAGGTGATAAGTGGGCTGTAAGTATCTATACAGCCAGCTGAAAGCTGTATTATAAGACTTGCTCTAAATACAAGACCTGGGAAGTATTTGCATCTTAAGAAAAGTTGCTCACACTATTCCAGGACTTCGGCAGTTCTTGTATTTTAGGGAAAGCTCACATAGAGGTAGGGGTGAAATCGGGTCGGATACGGTCGGATCTCACCTTTCCCATATCCTAACCCACATTTTCTAATCGGATTCGGGTCGAATACGGATAGTATCGAATACGAATACAAACACGGATAATGTCAGGCACAAATATGGAACAAATACGTACCAAGACGGATACGGACACTATCGGTCACGAATATTTATTCGGATATCAAGTCGATGCAACAACCATTTTATACCACATAGACAATAACAATGCAACCATTCCATACATCCATAATGCAACAATACATCGGTACTAATAGTTTTTCTCCTAGTGAACATATTTATGCTAACTTTCATTTTGCGTCTATGCATGCTGATTCTGCAATTAAGTACGACTCCTGTATCAAAAGAAAGGAAAGTGCACAGAACAACTCAATGACCAGATTATGTTAGGTAATGGCTACGTTGTATTCAATTAACATTCACGTTCAATCAAAACAACTCACATTCAAATAACATTCAGGACCCAACTTGAAGTTGTGGTGAATAACATTTATGGCTTCAATGTCAATAAAAATAATAGTATAATACCAATGTTTCCAGATTAAGAAACCGAAAGTAATCATTGCACAGAAATAATTTTCACTTAAGAACAGTAAAAGTAAAATAAAACAGTGAGAACCAATTCGATTAAAATCAATGCCAATTGAATAATTTACTGTTCTGAGTAGCCATTTGAATAATTTAACAGTGAGAACAGTAAAAGTAAAATATAACAGTGAGAACATCAGAATCAAGTTAAACTTTGGGCCTTTTAAGTTCTGAGTAGCCAATTGAATAATTTACTGTTTTACAATCCTGTTAGAGAAAATTGCAAAAACACAAAGATATGTTTACTACTACCAGAATAGCACATAGGCCACTGGAGCTAAATATCATGACAGGCAGCAAATTAAAGCCTCAATGATCTCAGGTACAATCGAACATGTAACATGAGCAAATATACACTCACGAAAATATTCACCTAACATGTAAATTGATCTGAAGCTATATGTGTTCACGGCCCTTGTCTTTATCTGCTCTGCATGCAAACCTTGACACAAACGCTAGGTTCGTGCTTATTCCTGCAAGAAACTCTATACTTGGGGTGCATGTGCTAGAGACATTGCAGTTTGCGTACCGTGCAGCACAACACTAGCGGTAGCCCAGGAGACGAGACTAGTTGGGAAATACTACTGCACAATATACACATATCACATATGAATCATCCTCAAATGCATTGTAGAATTGAACATCTGGTTTATTGCATTGTAGAATCCCCTCTAGGCTCTAGGCAAATCCCCTCAAGCAAAGTGCTAAGCACATCCCCTCTAGGCAGATCTGGCGTACCTCGACCTGGCGGCGTAGATCCGGTCGCGGCGAGGTCGAATCGACGGCGGCGAGGTCGAATCGACGGCGGTGAGGTCGAATCGCCGAGTGGATCTGCGGACGGGCGGAGGTGGTGCTGGGATGGCGGCCTGAGGACGTCCACGGAGGGGAAGACCAGGGGCGCCGCCGCGTCGACCGTCGGGCACTCAGCGTAGATCCGGTGGCGGCGAGGTTGAATCAACGGCGGCGAGGTCGAATATCCCGTGCTCGGTGCCTGCCTTACGCCGCCTCGACCAGTGGATCTGCGGACGGGCGGAGGCGATGCTGGGAGGGGAAGACCAAGGGGCAAGGGCGCCGCCGCGTCGGCCGTCGGCGTCGGGCACTCGGGGTCGCCGCGTCGGGCACTCGGCCGAAGGGAATGAGATGGGGATTGGGGAATCGGCCGAGGACTCGCGGGTCGCCCAAAAAGCCCCGAACGGCCGAACTGGTTGGAGCGCTGTGGAACCGAACGGTGAGTTCGGATGATTCGGAACTGAAGTTCGGACTGGCAAAGTAATCCGGGTAATACCCGAATAGTTAAGCGGGTAATATCCGAATTTTATACCGGATAATCTGTATCCGTCGGATACCGACCTCCCAAATCCGATACCGTATCCGTAAAAAAAACCCCGTATTCGGATCCGATACCCGTATAAGTTTCCGGCACCGAATTCTGACCGAATTTGACCCGCTTTAATACGGGCGGGCGGGTGGGCGGGAAATACCGGCCCGTTTTCACCCCTACATAGAGGTGGTAGAGCTCCAAAAATGCAGAAAAGCTCCCTCAACCATGGAAAGAAATTTGGGTAGAAAAAACAAACTGATAAGACCAAAATTTGGCAAATGTATACTTGTTGTGCTAATGGAAAATTTAGAACATGATGCCGTGCAACATTATTAATCCGTTTGGCTTGAAGTTTCAGGTTGAAAATTCAGACGGAGAATATGGACTATACTAAAAACTAAAAACAGGCTCTCTAAAATTTACATTATTAATAGTAATGTATAGAAGTTCATAAAGACATCTGAAATGACAATTTTGTATGGTTCAATGGTACTAGTGACGAGGACAGCTCTACTACTATCATATTGTCAACTTCTCCAAGTATTTATGAAGCACCAAAAGGTCTAATGACCAGAGCGAGAGCCAAGTTTTTAAATAAACAGATGAATTTGTTTCTTAATGAATTTTCTTGTATTGATGAGAATAGTATAATACCTCATGTGAATTTTTTTATACATTCTCAAAATTGAACGACTTAGGCCCGTTTGTACATTTCGACTTCACTAGTGAAGTGTTTTTTTTTTTGAACAGAGCGGCTTCACGGTGAAGCTAAAGCTGTTTGGCAAAACAGCTTCACCATGACTTCATGCATGGTGAAAGATGGCAATTGTCCAAGATGCCCTGTCTACGACTTGTTCTAACATTTGGAGTTGTATGTTTGTATATGGTCATATGAATTAAAAATAATATATTTGAATGAGTATGAATTAAAAATTAAAATAAAAATTAAAATCATTAGAGAAGTGCGAGCGGGAGGAGAGGAAGCAGCGTGGGGACCCAGTGGCAAAATGCTGTAATTTCTGTCAACTACAAGGGCAGTGGGTTCCTAGAACTGCGAGCCTGAGGGAGAGAGCTGTGAAAAGCTACTATTTTCAGCTTCACCCCACCCCATTTCCTTGTGAGAGCATGATTTAAGGAGCTTCATCCATGAAGCTGTTTGCAAAAAGGGTGTTTGGCAAAAAACAGCTCACAACAGTTTATGAAGCTGTTGATGAAGCCGTGCCAAACAGAGCCTTAAAGACTTTGCAACCAACAAGAAAGGATGGTGTGTAAACATACATGCATGTGGACTAACATGCAAGGGATAGAAGGCTAATCTTATAGAAGAGCACGGCACCAGGAGTCAAATTGAAGGCCAAGCCCAAAACTAACGTTACTAACATGCCGTGAAGAGCTATCAGGCCTGCGTGCCAAATATCTCGGCCGAGCGCAACATGTGCGTTCATGCGACCATAGATTTAGTCTTTTGGTGTTTTGAGTCTGAAACCTAATTGCTGATTACGTCCAGATTGCTTGGGTTAGAATAGATGATTTGATTAGGAGTCTCTTGGCCGGGCATAACTTTGATTCGGCCTTAGGCCCATATACGCGTGCGTGGTTGTATCAGCTACTGCCGCCGTATATATGCGCGTCGTCCGCATCAGCCATGGGGGGACGACTGGATGGAGGCATGACTAGATAATTTGGAGCCTTTGTGCAGATTTTTGATCTTTGATAGTTAAAATAATTTCAATAGAGAAATTTAAAAGTTTTTTTATAAATTGATATTATTCAACCTTTTCATTGGGAATTGGGAGCGTGATTGGGTTTCGTTTGATGGTGCAAAGTCCGGCGTGTGTGATCTTATGAATTAAAAAGTGTTTGTTCTTGCATTGTCAACGAAAGATCGCTACGATTCAAGAGATATACATGAGTATCTTGATTCTACATTGAGAGAATCGGACGACTTCGTATCAACTAGGGTTTTTTTAAAGATAAACACAATAATGTATTGAAGTACTACTCATCATAACCCACAACACTCCATTGTTCTTTGATTATTTGACCACGAGACTACATTTTGGAAATTTCGTAATTTCACACTGCGGTCCTTTCTGGAAAGGGCATCCAAGGACGCCTTCTTTTTCTTAGAAGCCCATGTGAAGTTTCTCAGTAGATGGGATAGTGATTGGTAGATACTGATAATATGCTTCTAGAGTTGAGACCCGTAGACTTGAACTTTCCTCACCATTTTCCATCACTTTTGTTATGCCCTTCGTGTCTCAGTTTGGTGATTGGAGAGAGTTAGAAATACCGAAATCTAATCAATTTTCATCTGCCTGAGAATAGAATCTCCATTAAGCAAGGGGCTAGCTAATGGTGTGTTATGCTAAATCTGTTCTTTTATTTTTAAAGTAGTAAGAGAAGAAAGAGCTACATATGCATATTGGAGTATCCAGAAAGAAGCAACGAGAATAACCAGAGAGAGGAAGCTAGTCGCAGGCAGGGAAAGAAGTTCCAGGTTAGTTACATCCTGAGAGAAACTTCAACTCGATTCAATTCTGCTACACCTCCGCCTGTCCAACTACCCACGTCTGCATCTTTGTTTTCAGAAGTTGTTACCACAATCTTATTACCCTTAAGTGTTGCAGACTAAATTGTCTGCTCCAATACTGACATATTCTGTGTCTGGAACTCTGGATTTGCAAAGCTAGCATAGCCTAGAAGGATTAAACCACCTTGCTTTTGTTTTTTTTAAAAAAAACAACTAAAAGGTCAGTTTAACGTTTTTACTCCATGTAGTGGGTCTCCATTCATTGCAAATTTGTTTTTTCGTTGTGCAAATTCGATCTGCTCTATTCTTACTTATTCTCTCTTCTTCATAACTTAGGATGACAGGAGTAGAATTGGTTGTTGGAGGGTGGATTGCAAAGGCAGTGATTGGCAATATCTTGTCCAGGGCACGCTCCCTTCTCCATGACAACTTCAGCCTACACAAGGACACTGACAAGATGCTCAATGACTTGGAGGCTGCGCTTCCCCGCATTGAGGCAATCATTGAAGCAGCAGAGAGGAGACCCGCTGAAAGCAATGCCCTTTCTACATGGTTTCGGCAGTTGAGGGATGCTGTTTCCCATGCGGAAGATGTGCTTGATGACTTTGAAGCCAAGGCAATCAAAGATCAGGTCGCAAGCAAGAACAAGGTCAGTGCAAAGGCATACTCTGCTGTCAAGGCTTTAAAGACTTTGCTCTTTTCTGATAGTGATTTGAAGAAGTTGAAGGATGCTGTAAGAAGACTTGAATATGTATCTGCAAGAGCTGATTCTTTAATTGCATTGATCAAGCTAAATGATGGTGATACAAGGGGAAGGATTGAAGGCAGATGGCATAGTGAGACCAGCTCTTTCCTGGGTGACATCAAAGTAATCGGCCGAGATGAGGAAATTAGCCTGATATTGGACATGATATTGGGCTACCGATACCGCTTGCCAAGACCTAGTGAGCACGCGCAAGGAGATGACCAACTGGAATTTGGTCAAAGGGGAACACTTTTTGACAGATTACGGAATATATTTCTTACTGGAATGGCTCAATATAGTGGGCAAAGATCGGAAGTTAAGGCAGGAGAATCGAGTGAGATGGCCAAACTTGAAGAATTAGAAGCTAGCAAGAAGGGAATCGAAATTGAAGTAGTAGATGCTAGCAAGATGGGAATAAAAATTGAAGAACATCAACCTAGTCAGAAGGGACAGACTTCAACATTAGATTTTACTTATGATGTGCATGAAGCCGGTGATGCTTCTCGAAACCTTGGTGTCCTTCCACTAGTTGGCATTAGCGGAGTAGGAAAAACAACCATCGCTCAAGCCGTGTTCAACAACATCAGGGTGAAAATATGCTTTGACCTAAGAGCATGGGTCTATGTGTCAGACAATGTAACTGAGAAACAAATTGTACAAAAGATCATCATGTCATTGGAACCATGGAGTGGAGTAACTGATGCTGCACTTGATCTGGATAATCTCCAGCGCAAACTTATTGATATCATAAAGTCTAAGAGGCTTTTGCTTGTACTTGATGACGTATCTGATGAGATAATCATTATATGGGATCGACTACGAAGTATCTTACGCAACGGAGAACCACAAAGTATGGTCTTGGTGACAACCCAGAAGTACAGCGTAGCAAATTTGGTAGGGACTATGGGTCCAATAACCTTGAATACCCTAGGACAGACTCACTCCTGGGATCTCCTTAAGCACCTTGTGTTTGATGGCTTATATTATTCTCATTATGATGCGCACCTATTTGAACCAATATGTGAAAGAATAGCCGATAAATTACATGGCTTGCCCTTGGCAGCAAAGACAGTTGCACCATTGCTAAGGGCCAATTTAAATGAAGAATATTGGGAAAAGGTCCTGAGAAATGATTGGTGGAATATTACTAATCAGGGCATGAGAATCAATATTCTGCCGGCCCTAGGAATCGGTTACTACTACCTAAATGTAAGGCTAAGGCAGTGTCTTCTGTTCTGCTCAATATTTCCAAGGAACTACGTCTTTGAAAAGGATAGAGTGATTCAGATGTGGGCGGCACACGGCTTCATTCAGTCCAGTGATAGAGGGGACATCCTGCTGGAGGATGTTGGGAGAAATTGGTTTGATGAACTAGTCGATAGGTCCTTCTTGCAGCCCACAGTATGGCAAGGTCGTTACATCATGCATGATCTGATAAGAGAGTTCTCAGTTGCTGTTTCTTCTAATGAATACTGTGTCTTTGACAAGAACTTCAAAGTTCTTTCACAATTTGCTAACCATATTTCTGTTGATACTGATAATTTGGATGTTCAATGGGGTCATTATGATCATAAAAGATTGCAAACTCTGTTGTTCTTTGGTCATCATAGAGTTGACAGAGATTATGACACTCTTGGTAGCATACTGAGAAAATCAACAAGTCTACGTGTGCTGGATTTGTCCTACATTTGCATGAGTGATATCAGTGAGGCCTCAATTGTTATCAGCAGATTGTCGCATCTTCGATATCTGGATATCTCTTTTACTGGTATCAAAGATCTCCCAGAGGCATTTGGTAGTCTGTACCATCTGCAGGTTCTTGATCTGCGAGGTTGTAGACTTGAGAAGCTGCCTAAGAGCATGAATAATTTGATCAATCTAAGGCATTTATACGCAGATTCACAAACAACTGCATTGATTTATGCTGTAGGCCAGTTAACAAAACTCCAGGAGTTACAGGAATTCAGAGTAAGGCTGGAGGATGGTTTCAGGATAAATGAGTTAAGGGACATGAATGACCTGAGGAAACTGTGCATTACAAATCTTGAGGAAGTGTCAAGTTGCCAAGAGGCTAGAAATGCAAACCTGGTGGAGAAAAGGTCCCTCGACACTCTACAATTGAAATGGGTGTATCGGGTTCATGAAAGTAGGTCTACATCCCAATTAGACAGCGATGTTCTTGATGGCCTACGTCCTCACCTCAAGTTGAAAAGGCTGACAATTTTGAACTACGCTGGATCTGATTTTCCTTACTGGATGCAGAATCTCACAGACCTAGTTGTTGTTAATATAATTAACTGCCGATGGTTAGAGGTTCTTCCACAACTGGGAGAGCTCCCAAATCTTAAGTCACTTTCTCTTTTTGGTCTATCCTCTGTAACTCATATTAATGATGAAGTCTATGGAACCAATGATGTGATCTTTCCATATTTAGAGGAGCTGAGCTTTTCAGAATTGTTTAGCTGGGAGCAATGGTCGGAGGCAGAATACAAATTGCTAATTCCACACCTGCGGAAACTTTGTATCAACACCTGCAATAAATTGAGTGTGTTGCCAGTTGAAACTTTGAGTTCATCAGTCAAAGAGCTTCAACTTTCAGCCTGCACATCATATATCAGTATGCTCCCAGCTTATTTGCAAAGGCTAACAGCTCTCACCAAATTGAACATACAGGACTGCTCAGCCACAATACTAGTTCCATGTCATTCCTTGACAATGCTGGAGAGCTTGCATGTTGAAAGCTGTTTAGATGTACACTTTGAGGGGGGGCTGCAGTACTTCACCAAACTGAAGAAACTAGAAGTGCAAGGCTGCTTGGATGTCACTCAGAACATATATGAACAAACATCACTTGTGGAGAGTTACTCGCAGACCAGTCTGCTGGAGGGTCTTCAATCACTCATTCATCTCAGCATCGATGGCAAATTTGTGTACTTGGGATACTATCATATGCTGGGGAGGCTTCGATCACTTCGAACTCTGAAGCTGTGTGACTTCTATCTTTCCCAGTTCACCATGGAGGATGAGGAATGGCTTGACCAACTACAGTCCCTACAGGAGATCCAGTTTTTTCATGTCGACGCCTCTTACATCTTCCTTCTAACCTAAATAATATGTTTAACCTGAGGAAGATCATTATGAATGATTGCTGCAAGCTCCACTCGCTACCACTGAATGGCCTGCCAGATGACCTAAAAGAACTTCATATCTCCGGAGGTTCGGATTTACTGGAGCAAAAATGTCAGAAGGTCGATGGAGATGAATGGGCAAAAATTTCTCATGTACCATACATCCACGTAAATGGCAAAACAATCCAGATGCTTTGAACTTGGTATTTGGCCACACCTTTAACAAGATAACTCTTCTTCGAAAAAAAAAGGAACAAGATTATTCTTTGTTGAGGTACATTTTAGTGTATAACATTAGATGATTTTTTTCCAATTTTCCTATGTTAGTTTTCCAAGAAAAACAATACATTTATCATATTATTTTGTCCTAGTTTATATGAGTCAGAAGTTGCAAATCCTAACTAACTCTGCATCTGCATGTTGGGGGCTTCTGTCACATGTCATCATTTCTCTGGCTGTAAGTTATGGTTTGATTTCAGTGCTGTAGATTAACAGCAGTCTGCTTAAAGAGGGAAATAGGACTATCAAGATCTGCAAACTAGTGGCTTGCTTATGTTCTGATATCTGATGATTTGAACTCGAAGCTATTTTTTCCCAATGCTTACCACATCGTTACTGAGTGCAGATTGAGGTGAGCTTATTTGCTGACTGTTCATTCTCTCCTTTGTTCTACCAATGGAGAATATCAGACTTTTGGCAAGCAGCTGAGTTTTGTCTCGTGAATCATGACAGGTCTGCTACAAACAATATTCTCAGAGCGATGCTTTCTAATGGAAATGAAGCGCACATCACCATGTACAAGGCACTCTTAAGGGGCAGCGTCCCAGCTCTATTTGTCATTCGGTGCCTGCCAGTGGACTGTCTGTATCAGATATACGCTATACTGTTAGATAATTGTGCTTAACCTTGTTGTGAGACACTGCTGCTCTACACTTCTGTAGTTTCAGTCTTGCCCTTATGAGTAAAATTTGGATCTTGTAAACATGTCCATACTACGTTCATAGAGGCCAGTGACTAAATGGAATACACCCATGGCATTCTCGTCAGGACAAACGTGGATCCTGATATTCTATTAGAAAACTGCAAATAAGGTAATAGCATTAAAAAAAAAAGAGTTCACATTATAAGACATCATAATCTCAGAGGGTAAAAGGCAACACTTGTCAACAGGTGTGCGGCAGGAATAATGAGACAGAACTTGGTGTAGATCTCAGTTCAGTAGACAAAAAACTAGCAATATATATGTGCGTTATGGTTCAAAGTTGCAGACCTCGTAACAAAGTACATTCAAAATGAAGTCTTTTTACACTGATCATCAAACAGTTTTGCTTATTATTAATAAAAGATGACAAGATAATGTTATTCCAACTGCACCTACAGTTGCATTGCAAGGCAAATCCAGACGATGAAACAGTCACAGCAATGTCGTTTCTCATCACAGCAGGCTGCTTTTTGCTCAGACATCAAACATGAGGCTGAACTTGGTAGCAAGAGGAATGGATATGATGGCAGCACCCAATGCAACACCAAATATACGGTGCGAAATTGAGAATGTAGCGCTGAACTGGGGCTTCTTCAAAGGAAGATGGGGAGACAATGGGCGGTTTGCAACAGGAGCTGACAGGGAACAGCTTGTGTGCAGGGATCGGCTTCCGAATGGAAACATCTTCGGTCGCACAATTCCTAGGGGAGAAGATGTGCAGCTCCTAGCTTGCTCAAGGCTTGAGGAGTGTCTGAGGCCATCCATGTTGTTGAGAGATGAGTTTGAGCTACCAAGGGCACCTGAAAAGATAAAAGCAACAAATGCGGAATGCCCGATTGTGTGAAATGAACTTTAAACTTCTACACAGCAGAATTAGAGAGAGAGAGAGAGAGAGAGAGAGAATGGCATTTCAGCAAAGCTGGTGGAAAACATTGTTGACCATACATAGAATTTAGCATTAGCTTGCCAACGATTCACTAAGTAAATAGATGGCTGTTTCTCCATGAAACTACACATCAAATTATGCACCTATATCCAAATAAAAATAAGAGATACAACTGAAAATGATCAAAGCCACATGAAGCATTAATGAACTCTTGCGCCCACACAAAATTCGTGATTAACCAATAACAGCTCATCACCTCCGAATAATGGTACTAATGATCAGTGATATATGTCCGTTATTGACGTTCTCTCGAGCTATGATAGACAAGAATATATATGGTGATAAACTGGCACAATATTAAACTCAGCTCAGTTAAGCAGCTAGATGGCAGACAGACTAACACTCTAATGAGGTTTCCAGCCCCATACTACCTCAACTGTTAGTCCATTACACATCCTACACAACAAGAATGTACTAGCAAAGATGTCTGTATGCCCCCACTTTCACCTATACAGTGGGTCTGAGGTGTAATTGTTTGATATCTCGAAACTACGAGAACATAACAAATCCGTGCAAGAGTTTGTACCACGGAGAGCAAATGGAGCATCTCTGAAGGGTGCAAATCGAGTGTTGCTGTGATACTTGTCCATTCCTGCCAAAAAAAGAGAACCAATAATCATATTCATACAAGACATTAGCATCAACACACTTTAATAAAAAAGAATATGATTAACCAAGTTTTGTCAAATGACTTTGAGAAAGAAAAGATTTGTAATTAATGTATCTTGGAGATCTCAAAATTAATTGAAACTACTAAGCTATATTTTTTAGAACATAGATCAAGTAATGCATTTTAGCAAATTCTTAGTAAAACTCGAAGCTAAGCAAAAGCCGGAATATAGAAACACAGAACAGAAATCAAAATACGTTGTGGTTCACAAATCCATCTCACTGTGATGATGTAAAATTGACAAACCAACATAACAACACATCTTAGTTTTTACAGTATGTGCAGTACGTGCTATGCAGTGTTAAAAGAATGTGGGAGCTGGTGATGTCACAGAGAACATAAACCTGAGCATTACAACATGTTAAAATTTCCGATCGCTTTACTCACATCCAGAGCATAGCTAAAATCCAGATACACACATACACATTCCAAAGGAAAATAAGCCTAGGCATGGGTTGCCATACAATCGTACTAATGCATTTTAGCAAATTCTTAGTAAAACTCGAAGCTAAGCAAAAGCCGGAATATAGAAACACAGAACAGAGATCAAAATACGTTGTGGTTCACAAATCCATCTCACTGTGATGATGTAAAATTGACAAACCAACATAACAACACATCTTAGTTTTTACAGTATGTGCAGTACGTGCTATGCAGTGTTAAAAGAATGTGGGAGCTGGTGATGTCACAGAGAACATAAACCTGAGCATTACAACATGTTAAAATTTCGGATCGCTTTACTCACATCCAGAGCATAGCTAAAATCCAGATACACACATACACATTCCAAAGGAAAATAAGCCTAGGCATGGGTTGCCATACAATCGTACTATTGCAGCTAACTACAGCATGTCTATTAACTCTAATTAAATTTTCCAGTATATTATTGATGTCACTGATAATGCAAGGGACATTTAAATATGCCCGTCCACCTAAGCCTAAGGACCTCCTTGGATGACGAGGAGCAGTACGCAACATAGGTTTAGAACTACTTGTGATTTTTATAATACAAACCAAATTTCAGGACACAAAGAAAAGCTTTTCACTTGTAACTAGATTCACAGCAGCGGAGCTTTACCTATTTGGACCTGCACATCATGATCGAAACACTTCTATCCAGCAAAAGTGAAATCCAATATCATTGCATGAAGCTATAAACAATGAACCATTCAAGAATATACAATCTACTTGCAATCCCCTATACACAGTTCATATTTTCGGCATCGCGAACCAGAACGAATCAGGGGCCTCGAAGGGTCTAATCAGTAGCAGTGATCTAATGGAAAGATAACGGAACGTAGCCGGTGGCAGGCGTTGAGACAGCATCATGGAATGCGTCCGGTGGCGGCAGCCGGATCGACCAGTGTGCGGTACAACCGACGCCCGAACAAGTCGGGACACAAAATCACCACAACTAAGTAAAGCCAAAGTATCACGAGACGCGCCTTATCTTGACTGATTAAACAATCTGGGGGGAAAGATCCGGATCAATCATGCTTACGCTCGCCACGGAAGTACCCTAGCCCTAGCGCAAGCTCTAGAAACCAAGAACTGGCCCCAGATTAAGAGCACACGCAGGCAACAAGAAACCTATGGGGGACTGCATGGCTGATGGATCCCAAACCTTCCTCCGTGCTGCTGCGCCGGGCGATAGGAGATCCGGAGCACGGTGGCGATTCGGAGGGGACGGCCGCGTCTGCCTCTGCCTTCTTTCTCCTACTACCCTCTTCCTCAGGAGGATGGATCATGGATGCACGAAGTGTGGGGAGGGGACCTCGGGATTTCGGGCCGGACCGGGTGGGGCTGGGCCGCCGGGAAAAGATTGGATGGGCTTCCGCAGATGACGGAGATCATGGGCCAGGCCTCTCAGGGCTTTTTGTAATTCGGGGTTCGTTTGTTTCGGTAGGCATGCAGGCCTGCTCAATACACTGATTCGAAATCAAATCTGGCGCATCTTTTTTTTTGGGAGGAAAAGATACACTGGCTTTTTGTAATTCGGGTTCGTTTGTTTTTTTTGGCATGCAGGGCTTTTTGTAATTCGGGATTCGTTTTTTTTTGTTTCGTTTTTTTTTTAGTTTTATGCACGTGTCGCAATCCAAACCACTGCCACGCCACCGCTTCATCCCTGCCGCACACCCACCCTCACCCCTTATCGCATTTTGGACCCTATAAACTGCAAACCAGGTCGCCCAGTTCGATCCTTAGTGGCGAAATACTGCTCGCTGCTGCTCCATCTTCATCCTCGGCGATGGTGAGACACTGCAGCCCACTCCAGACAACATTAAAAATCATCAAAATTCAAGAGCTATAATGTCTAACTACTCAAATTACTTCTTCCTCTACCTCCTCCATGCATCAGTGACCTAAAATCCACATTCCCTGAACTCTAGCTTCGTCGATGTTGAGTAGAAAATGGTTTCCCGCCGCCTACGCTGCCCTTGCACACAGCGCCACACCTTCAGACACCACCTCAGACCAAATTGAAACCAACTACATGCTCCTATTGACTCCCTGAACCTTCCTATGCGATCACCACCGCCAGAAGATTGCCGAAGCACCGTCGCCAAGGCCAACCTCCATCCAAAGCTTTTGCCCATCGTCGTTAGCCTCCCCCAGCCAAATCAAATCACCCATTAACCTCTTTATACCATGTAAATCACAAAATTGTCGCCCATTTTCCCAAAACTGGCCACTGTCGCAAGAACCGTCGCTACCATTGATGGGCACCATGAGACAGAGCCATGCCAACTGGTTTCCACCAGTTTTAACCGGTTCTCCATCTAGAAGACTAGTTTTGCATAGTTTCACACCGTTATTGCATTGCTTACAGTCCACTGATCCCAAAAATGACCATCTTGTTCCATTCCAACACCATTTCATCCTAACCATATTTTCCATCGTGCCGACACTATGATCGATTTTTGGGAGAAATTACTATTAAGTTTCCTCGATTTTACCAACAAAATTCATTTCTTTGGATTTTATTTAGTATTTCTTGGCTTTATCATTTTACACGCTAGACTACGATGCTGGGGGATCGAGAGCAGGAGAAGGTTTCGAACCAAGAGGAGAAGTTCAGAACATTGAAGCCCTAGGGTGGTACAATGACAATGAGCCAGAATGCAAGTCACGGAATTCCCTTTGATCATGTTGAGCCCATATATTATAAAAAAGTAAATTATTTTTATAGATTCATAGGAATGCATAAAAACCTATTTTGGATATAAAATATTTTTCAAATAAACTAGTATTAGTTAACATTCATATATATTACTTGCGTAAAACCCTCATTGATTTGAACACCATAAATCCTTTGATAACCCTAGGTTAAAATACATGTAATATTAATACGACAAAATCATAGGTAGGCTTAACTCACATAAAATGATGAAATATCATTTTGGCAAATTAATTGCCGAGAGCGAGGAGGTGGTATGTGCTTAATGATGATTGTATGCACATATATTATCATGGTGATTGTGTACACATCGGGTTATGAACGGTGGTCTCGCCTGAAGCATCAAGGACTAGACTCTTATACTAAGTTTAAGGACATAGTTACTGCTCAACCATAGAAATGATGTATCAGACTTGGTTGGTACACTACTCAAAATGGTCAAACTTCTATAGGAGTAGAGCTAAGTCGATGTGCATCCCTTTGCCTCTGCCAACTGCTGAATATATAGGACGTGGAGCTAGATTGAACAATCATGGTATGCGTCCCTTTTGTCTCTGCCGAATTGATTAGGCTGACAATTATCATAACAATGAGTGACTATTATTAAAGCCGAACGCTCCTACCTAAGGCCAGAACTGGGGTAGACTATCATGATAGCCTTACACTCATTGTGCGGGAGTAGGACACTAGAGGGCAGTGTTGCTACCTTGTTATCCCAACTCTGTACAAGCTGAGAGTATCTTGTGGGTAAAGTTGGACAAACTCTGCAGAGGTTTACTAAAAGTATTTGAATGTGCCATACCTCTGGCTAATGAAGCTCTGTTGATGGGTGATACTAGAAACCACAGCATAAATATTATTTTTTAGTGATTATAAAGTCACCTCCATATGTTATAAAAATTTCACTGAACTCAACCCTTTAAAAATGTTTTACAAAATACAAAACTCTCCTTTTGCACATGAAATAATTATGTGGTAGTAATTTAGCCTAGAGCCCTTGGTTCATTTGAATTACCTGCATGCTATTATAAATATTTTGGCATTTTGGTTTCTCCGAAAAGTAAAACAAATGGAATGGTTTTTGAGGTGGATTTTTCAAATGACTTTTCAAGCCTTAAACATTGTACGTCGTCCGTTGTCATTCTAAAACATATAAATAAAAATTATCAATTATAATAAAAATCTCTCACTGTAGCTGAGAAAAATTAGAGAGATATTATGTCGTAACAAACTATCGTGCAATCTGCTCTCCTACAAACTTTAATAGTTGGCCAATGAAAACCCCTAGGCTGGGAGCCATCACAAAATTTCGTGCAGAGGACGCTGGACCGTAGACCCATACTGTCGGTAGTGGAGTTTGGGAGGTAAAACCCCAAACAAAAAACCAAAAAAGGAACGCGAAAAATTCCACTGACCAAACCAAACGAACCAAACCAAACGGAGCACAGACGCCACGCCACGCCTCGCCTCGCCTCGCCCCTCCGCTCCGCTTTCCTTCTCTCATCATCCTCACACCACCGCCCCACGCCTCCCTCCTCCTCCGCCTCCTGGCCTCCGGATCCGAACCCTAGCCCTACCATTTGATGCGGCGGCCGCCATGTCGTCGTGGGGCCTGGGCTGGAAGCGCAGCTCCGAGATCTTCCACCTCACCCTCGACTACGGCGACCTCGCCGACGCGCCCCACCCCCCGTCCCCGCCGCCTCCGGCCTCCCCTACTGCCGCGGCCAGCGCGTCCTCTTCGCCGACCGCCACCACCAGCTACGGCGACCTCGGGTTCCGCATCGAGCTCGACTGGTCGGCCGGCGACGACGAGGACCAAGTCGCGCTGCGGCTCCAGTCCCAGCTTATGGTTGCGCTGCCCCCGCCCCACGATGTCGTCTGCGTCGATCTGAACCCGAAGGAGGACGGCGAGGTGGAGGTGGAGCTGGAGATGCGGGTGGTCAGGAGGCGGGAGGCGCTGCGGTCGTTGCGGGTGGCGCGGGCCGCGGGGTCCGCGCAGGGCAGCGGCGATGGCGCCGGCGTGCTCGCGCGGCTCATCAGATCCAACCTCGCGCCAGCCCCGGCCGCGGATGGGGCCGTAGCCGCAGGCGTGCCGGTGCTTGCCGACCACTGGCGCTCCGTCGCCGTGCTCAGCCTCTGCAACTGCGGCTTGTCGGTGAGTCCATCGTCCATTCGTTCCACTCTGATCCGCGCTAGAACTTTCCATTTCGTTGTCGTTTTCCATGCGTGCATGATTAATGTAGAATTCTGCTAGTGCTGTGATTGCTGGATGCTGCAGTGATCTCGGGGGTGCAGTTTTTGTATTGTAGGTGTTTGTTAAGAGATTTTGGTCAGATCTATGTAAAGGACACTTGGGCCTTGTTTGGTTGCTGTGCATTCGTCTATTTTCAGTTGTAGCGCTTCTGATGAGGTTTAATCATGGGCATGGGGGGTGCCTGATTTGGTATCTTGTTATTGTGATTTGCGGTGGACGCATGCAGCATGCTGGTGGTCCGGACTACTAGCCGTTTCTCGGCCATGCTTGCTCTATGTACGTGTTGTTCTCAGGCCTCTGTGGCTGTTAACTTTTGCTGCAAAACCTGACCATTCCGTTGTTCTTGTGTTTTACTTGTGAAATTGTACTTGTTGTGGCTGCAATTGATGGTGTAATGGTCTAGTGATGTGAAATCGTGTTTGATTTGGTAGAGTTTGTCTGATTGCTCAATGCTGATTGTTAGTTATTCTGATTTTGCTGTAGAAAGATGCTTGTTCTATGCATTCAATATTAACCAATCAAACTTATCATTTGCAGTAGGACATTTTTTCGACTTGTAGTTTTGTGTGGATTATTGGTACCTTAATTTTGTAGTGGGGATAATGTTAGCACTCGATTGAATTGGACGGTAATCTGAATCAAACACCTCACAAATCAACAAGAACTTGAAGGGTTTAGAGAATAATTTGAGTAGAAGAGGAGAGGAACAGCACTACTTTACTCTACCCCAAGGGATCTACGAACTACAGTACTCTAGATTGGGTAGAAATGTCACTGTTCATTGCTTCTTCACCATCACACTGTTTTGATTGAGTACTGACTAAAGTAAAAGTTAAAGCCTGATCACAATCAGCAATGGCTTACTGAAAGGCCTATCAACCATGCATTTGGCCAAAGTGGTATCTTTGCTCCTAGGCCATCAGATACTCATATCACCTGTATTGATTTCTATTGGATTTTCTCAGTTCGCTGCTGATTTCCACTAAGATTGCTACTGCTCTGTTTTCTGAATCTGAAACTGAGTTTAGCACTGAACCTGCATAGTTATTGTTGAAGGAGTGGCAAACACCTTCTTGAGCAAGACCGAGCACATCAAGGTTGTGTTTGGTTTAGAGACAAGGTGGGATGGGATGGTCCTGTCCCTGGTTTTGGGATGTAATGATCCCATTTTTTGTTTGGTTAGGGGGATAGAGTCATCCTTGTTTTTTGTTTGGTTGGAAGGATAAAGTGGGATTGAATGGTCCCATCCTTTGTTTGGATGGAAGGATGAAGGTGGGACATGTGTGGCCTTTGAGTTTTTTTTAAAAAAATTGAAGGCTATTGTTGATATGTTTGTACACATAAGCCTTTGAGTTTTTTTAAAAAAAAATTTAAACAAAATAGTACTTAAAAAAACAAAGAGGTGGGATGACTCTGTCCCATGAAAAAGAGGATTGCGGTCCGGATCTACAAGGAATATTCCTAGTGGGATGTCCTTGACTGCTTGTCCAGAAGCAAACACCACCCAAGGTGGGATATCCTACAGGGCGTCCATCCGTCTCCAACCAAACCAACTCAAGAGAACGTCCCAGGTTGTGGGGGCCACCCGTCATATGAAGATGCGTGCACAGGAAAGCCCACAACCCATCATGTGGGGGTACAGATCAAAAGAGCTATTATTATGCCTAGAAAGGACAATGTTACCCCTCATTTGTAAGTAAAGACTAACTCTCTCCATGAGGGGTATTCTTGTCATTTGTGTAGGCCCAAGAGCCTATAAATACCCCATGTAACCCTCACTTGTAACTTGAGCTCAAAAGAAACACAAAAAGTTATCTCAACCGGTGTGTCTCCGGGAGGACCCATCATGCAAGGAACCCTCCGTAGGTCATCAACAGTAGGGTAGTCCTCTCATACTCTGGAACCTATATAAACCCTCGTGTCACTTTCGCCCTCGTGGACGCCGACCCATAGTACGGCTGATGTTCACCCCCTCAATTGTATTTGGGTTTCACACCTACAACAGTTATGAGCCTGACAGCTAGTAAAGTGACATTAGGTTCTTGTCGGATGATCGGATGATTTACATCATGTTTGGGTATGTTTGCACTTGATTAACTTTGGAAATTTGTTAATTGTGCATGCTAAGAATCTGATCACCTTTTGTCCTTTTCTCTTTTAATCAAATATGTGATCACTATATCTGTAGAATATTAGCTGCTCCATGTTTTTTAATTGAAAAAAATCCTAAACTGATATTGTTTATCATTTGGGATTATTGGTGTTTTTGTGAGCAGCACAGAGTAATTGCAAGTTATGGGGCAATTGGGCACTGCTTTACTGATTTCTCTGCTAAATTGCAACAGTTAAGGAGTTTGCCACAGGATTAGATCAGTTTTTGGCTCTCGTCAATGCAGTGTGTAGTTACACAAGTTAGATTCTCTTTTCATTTTATTTTGGAACTGTACTATCAGCTGATGAAATTGCAAAATTGAACATGATCAGAACTGTACTATCTTTCTATTATGATATTAAAGAAAGGGCATTATAAGGAAAAAATGCTGGTATGATCAGATGTGTTTTTACTTGTGAGTTGTGAGGTATCGTTGAATGTGAAACATGTGATAATTATGAATACCATTGATTTGTAATGTATATACTTTTGCGTAGTTGCTAACACAGACGATTCAAGAAACAGATCATAGTTGAAAATAAACCAAAAGGAGGAATAGATTATTCTTTGTTAATTTGTTTAGTTAGAGACTTCTTGCTTTCCACCCATAACTTCATATAAGCTTACCACTTGATGTAAATTTGCTGCACTTTATATTTTTTAAAGAAACAGATAGCACAGTTAAGTTTATTGATGTGGCAGATCTGCTAAATGAAAGTTTTGTTGGGTTGTTGGTGTGACGTGAGAAATCTCCATGAGTATCTGACTATCAGTGTTTGACAACCACTCAAGAGTTTGGATTTAATTTGTTTTGAGAGTCTGCAAAGAGTGTTTTCAGGGAAAGAAGAGTTAAATCGGATCAGGAAATATGAATTCAATGTTTCACTACTGTTGTTATTTTCTGCTTTGTCAACATATACATTGTGTGTGCTTTTAATAGATTTCAAAATGTTCTGTTGTCTTTTATAACCTATCACCTATCTGTGGCTATGAAATTTGAGTGTGATTGATATCTAGACTAACCATGAAATGTCATACAAAAACTTGGCAGGTGCTTCCAGTTGAATTAACTCGCCTTCCACTTCTTGAGAAGCTATATCTTGACAACAATAAATTATCAGTCTTGCCACCTGAAGTTGGTGATTTGAAGAACATGAAAGTGCTGACAGTTGACAGCAACATGCTAGTATCTGTCCCTGGTTAGTGTGCGCAATCTTTATCGCTAAAACTGGTGTTTTACAGATTTTTAACATCTCAATACTTCTGGTCATTTAAGATCATGTATAATCAACTGTCCTTACAATGATCTAAGGTTTTTCTTTTCTTTTGACAAGCAGTAGAACTGCGAAAATGTGTTTTGTTGGAGGAATTATCATTAGAACATAACAAGCTTGTCCGCCCATTATTGGATTTCAGGTTATTCAATGCTATTTATAGAGGTTGTTTATTTTTGTGTAGTTTCTTTCCATTGGTGTCATTTTGCTAATCATTCATTCTCTGTTTCCCACAGGTCAATGCCTAAGCTACGGGTATTGCGCTTGTTTGGAAATCCTCTAGAATTTCTTCCAGAAATTTTGCCGCTGCATAACCTTAGGCATCTCACACTTGCAAATATTAGAATTGAAGCACTGGAAAGTCTTAGATCTGTCACTGTGCAAATAGAGGTAGATAAACTATCTTGGCATTCTATCATTCTGTTAGCTAGGTCATACCATTACTAGCATCTTTTTTGATAAGTGTGTGTTTGGGTTTGTTTTCAGACTGAGAATAGTTCCTACTTCATTGCGGCCAGGCACAAACTTAGTGCCTTCTTTTCGCTTGTTTTCCGGTTCTCTTCCTGTCACCATCCTTTGCTAGCCTCTGCTTTGGCCAAAATAATGGAAGATCATAGCAATCAAGTTGCCATTAGCAAAGAAGAAAATGCTGTCAGGCAGCTTATCAGCATGATAAGCAGCTATAATCGCCACGTGGTATGCACTCTTACCACCACAATGTGGTCGGGTTCTGTGGAAATAAAATGTATATTTTAAGCATACCACAGTTATTTATTTATTTTGTTAATTGCCAATCGCTTTTGCAGGTTGAGCAAGCATGCCTTGCTCTTTCATCACTGGCATCAGATATTTCATCTGCAATGCAGCTGATTAAGTGTGATATTATGAAGCCTATTGAAGCTGTACTGAAATCTTTTGACGACGAAGAATTAGTATCCGTATTGCAAGTTGTAGTCACCTTAACTTTTGTTTCTGATCATGTTGCTCAAAAGATGTTGACAAAAGATGTGCTGAAGTCACTGAAAGCACTTTGTGCACACAAGAACTCTGAGGCAAGCTGATGTGGATTTACAGTCTGGTTGATGTGTTGTTTGGATAATCACTGGAGAGCTCATTGTTATTTGCTTCCTTTTGTTAGGTGCAACGTCTATCTCTATTTGCAGTTGGCAATTTGGCTTTCTGCTTGGAGACTCGTCGCACCCTCATGCACTCTGAAAGCTTGCGTGACCTTTTAATTCGCTTAACTTTTTCACAAGAGAAGCATGTCAGCAAGGCAGCCGCACGTGCGTTGGCAATTCTAGGTATACTTGTTTTTGCTCCAGATTGACTTGATTTTGTTAGATATGTATTACATAGTTGTGTATTTACCCTATTGTATGAGGGGTTTTTTGCATTTATGCCACACCTGTACATGTATATATATTGGCCTATTGGCCTCATAATGAATAGATGCGCTATTCATAACATGGTATCAGAGCTCATACCTAGGATTTCGTATCGCTGGTTCGTTTCTCCAGCTTTCTACCGTCGCCGCGTGCAGCTCTAGTCGTTTTTTTTTCTCGCCGACGTCGCCTGGAGCCTCTTCACCGAGTCGCTGCACGAATCTGCCAGGCTCGACTGGTTCGCACGGGCCGATTGTCGTCTGACCACGCCAGATCTAGCCGGACGGGTCTGCCGCCGCCGCCAGAGTCGCCTCTCTGGTCTTGTTCCTGTTCCTGCGTGTGTTACTCCTATCACGTGCAAGTGGGTCTATAAGGTTAAGACTCGCTCTGATGGTTCTCTTGAGCGTTACAAGGCTCGTCTTGTAGTGCGTGGTTTTCAGCAGGAGCATGGTCGTGACTATGATGAGACTTTTGCTCCTGTCGCTCACATGACCACCGTTCGCACTCTTCTTGCTGTGGCCTCTGTTCGACAGTGGTCTATTTCTCAGTTGGACGTCAAAAATGTCTTTCTCAATGACGAGTTGCGTGAGGAGGTCTATATGCAGCCACCCCTTGGATATTCTGTTCCTGAGGGTATGGTTTGTCGTCTTCGCCGATCTCTCTATGGCCTCAAGCAAGCTCCTCGTGCTTGGATTGATCGTTTCTCCTCTGTTGTCACTACAATTGGTTTTTCGGCGAGTGCTCATGATCTTGCTCTTTTTATCCACACTTCATCTCGTGGTCGGACGCTTCTCCTTTTGTATGTTGATGATATGATCATTACTGGAGATGATCCTCAGTATATCACTTTTATCAATGAGCGGCTTCATGAGCAGTTTCTTATGTCTGATCTGGGTCCTCTTCGCTACTTTATTGGGATTGAGATTATTTCTACTCCTGAGGGTTTCTATCTGTCCCAAGAAAAGTATATCCAGAATCTTCTTGATCGTGCCTCTCTTACTGATTAGCGGACAACTGAGACTCCCATGGAGCTTAATGTTCATCTTTGTTCCACTGATGGTGAGCCTCTTGCTGATTCTACTCGTTATCGTCATCTTGTTGGGAGTCTTGTTTATCTTGATGTCACTCGTCCTGACATTTCGTACCCTGTGCATATCTTGAGTCAGTTTGTTTCCGCTCCCACTCAGCTCCACTATAGTCATCTTCTTCGTGTTCTACGATATCTTCGTGGAACTATCTCTTGTCATCTCTTTTTTCCTCGCTCCAGCTCTTTACAGCTCCAGGCATATTCTAATGCTACTTGGGCTAGTGATCTCTTTGATCGCTGGTCTCTCTCTGCTTATTGTGTTTTTCTTGGTGGTTCTCTCATTGCTTGGAAGACTAAGAAGCGCACATGATTTCGTTCGTCTTGAGGTGAGTTGCGAGCTATGACTTTGTTGACTGCGGAGGTTACTTGAGGATTTTGGTGTTTCTGTTTCTGCACCAGCTCCTCTTTTGTCTGACAGTACAGGTGCTATTAGCATTGCTAAAGGTCCGGTGAAGCATGAGCTTACAAAGCATATTGGTATTGATGCTTCCTACATGCGGATATAGGTGCAGGATCAGATTGTTGCTCTTCAGTATGTGCCTTCCGAGTTTCGTTGGTAGACTTTTTCACAAAGGCACAAACCAGGGCCTAGCATAGTTTTCACCTCTCCAAACTTCATGTTGTTGATCCACAAAAAATTTTGGGGGTGTTAGATATGTATTACATAGCTGTGTATTTACCCTATTGTATGAGGGGTTTTCTACATTTATGCTACACCTGTACATGTATATATATTGGCCTCATAATGAATAGATGCGCTATTCATAACAGATTTCTCATGAATAATCAATAACCATAACATGTGTTGATGTGTTTGTGAATCTCTTCAAACTTTTTAGGGGAGAATGAGAACTTGCGTCGAGCAATAAGAGGAAGGCCAGTTGCAAAGAAGGGTTTGCGCATTCTATCAATGGATGGTGGTGGCATGAAGGGCCTTGCAACTGTCCAAATGCTTAAACAGATAGAGCAAGGAACTGGGAAACACATACATGAAATGTTTGACCTCATATGTGGTACATCGACAGGTGGCATGCTTGCGATGGCTCTTGGAATCAAGCAGATGACTTTGGATCAGTGTGAAGAAATATACACAAAACTTGGTGAATGTCTTTTGGCTCTTGGAAGTTTCTTTACTTTTTTTAATTGTTAATGCCAATGTGTTGCCAACTGAACTGTTTGTTACTTGGTTTTCCTAGGGAAACTTGTATTTGCTGAACCTGTCCCTAAGGATGAAGCCGCTACATGGAAGGAGAAGCTTGATCAGCTTTTCAAAAGTTCATCACAGAGTTTTAGAGTGGTTGTACATGGGTCCAAGGTATAAATAAAGTAATGAACTTGTGTGTGGTGTTTCATGTTATGTACAATGTAGTGAGTTAATGACCAAGGGCTTATTTACAGCACAGCGCAGATCAATTTGAGAGGTTATTGAAGGAAATGTGTGCTGACGAAGATGGTGACCTCCTAATAGAGTCTGCTGTAAAAGGCATCCCAAAGGTTTTTGCTGTATCCACTTTAGTCAGCGTCATGCCTGCCCAACCATATATATTCCGAAACTATCAGGTTTGTGTTTTCTATCCTTCATGAGTGGTTCGTAGTTTTCAGTTCCAACTATAGTTTGTACAGCTGTATGCCGGGGCTAATTTAATTCTCAAAATTGAAATTAAAAAGACAGCTAAAAGTAATTTCTAATATTATTTTAGCCATCACAATGTTTGTATTCTGGAAGGGCACAGCTTCACAGTGTTCTCTTCTTTTCTTTTCTGAGTATTGGCTCATATGTTAACCTGATAACATGTCCCAGTATCCACCTGGCACTCTGGAGGTATCACCAGGAATGGCAGAAAGTCCATCAATTAGCGCGGTTGGAATGACTTTTTCTGGTGCACCAGTTGGTATTAAACGTGGTGCATTCATGGGGAGCTGCAAGCATCGTGTATGGGAAGCCATAAGAGCATCATCTGCAGCTCCATATTATCTGGATGATTACTCTGATGGTAAATATTTATAAACTCAGTTTCGGATTTTATTTTGTGCAAGGAACATTACACCTCTATTTGTTGAAGGCCTCACGATATGTATCTCAATCCTCTGTTTTTTTGTTTTTTGTTTTATTTTTTTTCAGATGTAAATCGCTGGCAAGATGGAGCTATTGTAGCCAACAATCCCACGATCTTTGCGATAAGAGAAGCTCAACTTTTGTGGCCTGATACGAGAATAGATTGTCTAGTTTCAATAGGATGTGGCTCAGTTCCAACCAAGGTAATACACATCATAGTTCTTGGTCATGCTGCTAAAACTAATTCGTCGTTAAAACTATTCAGTGCTGGGCAATAGGAATCCATGTGCAACCAATTCTTTACTGAATACTTTACATTTTACTGAAGATATAGCTATTATTTTCCCCCAATGTTGTAAGATATCAAACACATGAACAGTATATTGGGAAGGAATTTGGGATTGACGAGTTCCATTGGTCTCAATATCAAGCAACAGAGTGCCAGGCTTGTAAATTTGAAGGCTAAATTTTGGTCATTTTCAATTATTGTTGTCTTTTCCATTAAGTGGCGTCATAAGGAATTTGTTAATCTAACATTTTCTATATTTAATTATTTACAGTAGCATATACTGGCCTCTGTCCTTAGAAACCATAAATCCAATCATAAATTTGCTATGAAGAAACACCTAACTGATCGAAGATGAATACTGATTGCTTGTAGATTTGAATTGTTAACTTCTACACCACTAGTTTAGACTCCCAGTGAACTTTGATGTGAGATGTACATCTTTGGCGCATTGTTCTTATATATAGGTTTTATTCCATGTCTGCATCTAGAGTCGGAGAGGTGGGTGGCGCTACTTGGACACAGGGCAAGTTTTAATAGAAAGTGCATGCTCAGTGGAGAGAGTTGAAGAAACTTTGGATACACTGATACCGATGCTTCCTGAGATGCAATATTTCCGCTTTAATCCAGGTATTTTAATTTCCAAGGATGCTGTTAATATGATTTGAGCCATAGCAACATAATCATAATTTTTTTGGGTACGTTCAAACCAATGAGCTTGGATATTCAAATAAGCGGGACTCTTATTATGTTGGCAGTTGATGAACGATGTGGTATGGAGCTAGATGAGACTGATCCTGCCGTCTGGCTTAAGTTGGAAGCTGCAACTGAAGAGTACATTCAGAAAAATTTCCAGACTTTCAAGAATGTTTGTGAGCTTTTAGTTCCAAGATATCAAGAGGAAGAAAAATCATCTGAAATTACCAAATCCCTGTTGTTCTCAAGATTAAAGTCGTCAAATTCAGGTTTGTATTCTCAGATTTCAGCGCTTCGTGTAACAATTTATGGAATATGTGGTTGATACATTTTTTAATCCTCTTTATCAGGTTTTAGTGAAAGTAACCCTACCTTGGGATGGAGACGTGTGGTTTTACTTGTAGAGGCTTCATATAGTCCTGATTTTGGGAAGAAAATAAATCATGCCCATTTGCTTGAAACATTCTGCTCCCAGAATGGTATTAGGCTTACTCTAATGAATAGAATTTCTGGATTTCAGAAGCCAGTCACTGCACTTCCTACTCCAATTACTTCTCCCTTATTTACTGGAAGTTTTCCATCTAGTCCACTTCTATATAGTCCAGAGGGCACTCAACGAATTGGTCGAATTGACCTAGTTCCGCCTCTTAGCCTGGATGGTCACCCAACTACGAAGTCCTCACCGCCAACATCACCGCTTAAGTCATGGCAGCCATCTGTACATGTTCGGTCACTGTATGATAAGTTGCAAAATATGCCTCAAGTTGGTGTGATACACCTGGCTCTTCAAAATGATTCAACTGGTTCAGTATTGAGGTATCTTTTACAAGATTTCTTTCAATGAAACAAGCTTCAACACATTTATTTTGTTTTTTATCTGTAATTCTGATTATGTGATGCAAAAATTATTATTGCAGCTGGCAGAATGATGTATTTGTAGTTGCTGAACCGGGGGAACTTGCAGACAGGTTTCTGCAGTGTGTCAAAACGAGCTTGTCAATCATGTTGCATGGGTGTAAGAGAAAGGGTGCATATTCCGTGTCAAAGATATCATGTTTGTCTGAGTTGGTTGCAGAATGGCCATCATTTGAAATTGGTGGGATACACCACCGCTATATAGGGCGTCAAACACAAGTAGGAATCACTTTTTTCCTTCTCTTTGTTTCCAAGACAAATCGTTATGTATACTAAATTAACTTGTTGCAGGTAATGGAAGATAACCAAGAAATTGGAGCCTATATGTTCAGGAGGACAGTTCCCGCTGTTCACATGACACCTGAAGATGTTCGATGGATGGTAAGCCATTCTGGGTAGCTTGCCCTTCCGTTGAACTGCTTTTCATATTCTGTTCCTTTCTAGTGTAATAACTGTGCGTAGATAGGAAGCATTTTACAAAGTGCTCATGTCAATATAGTGCATTACTGCCAGTCCATTCATCAAATCAATTACGAATTTAGGATCAACCATACATATTTTTCATGGTGCCATTGCCCCTTATCAAAATGATGCCAGACAGGGGGCATACTTGGTTCACGTCATATATTGACCAAGCCAAAATCTAGCCATGATCAAGGCATGGCATGACTGAAAAAATTTGTCATGAATCAAATGGTAGCCAAACTCTGATGGCTGCCAATGTTGTGGCAAAGAGGCAGGGTTCACATATAATACAATGAAAGGGAGCGAGTATAGCAGCCAAATCTGTGGCGTGGAAAACAGTGGCATGGATTTGGCTAAAGAAATTAGTTGAAAACATAGCCAACAGGTACCAAGTTGGTTTGGTTAGCTAAAAATTGGTGTGGAACTGCACCAGTCAAGATGAACTCTTTACATTAGTTGTAACATCATACTGTTTTTTGTCTCCCTACTGTGCTTGTTGCAATGCACATCTAGAGTTTTTAAAAAATTAGGGCACTCTTGAGTCTTGATTCCTTAAATACATGTTGGCCCAGGTTGGAGCATGGAGGGAGAGGATTATTGTATGCAGTGGAAAGTATGGCCTTGCTCATGGTCTGGTCAAGGCATTCATGGACTCTGGTGCCAAATCAGTCATCTCGTCGTCCGTTGAGCCTCCAGATTCCCAAGCAATAGCATACCATGGGATGGATGTAAATGGAAGCCTCGAGAATGGGAAGTTTGTCATCGCGGATGATGAAGCTGATGATTCGGAGCCTGAACCTGTTAGCCCTACAAGTGACTGGGAAGACAGTGATGCGGAGAAAAGCGGTGAACGCAGCAAAGATACTGATGATGAAGAGTACCTGGCTCAATTTATCTGCCTCTTGTATGACAAGTTGTTCCGCGAGGGTGTGACAGTGGACACCGCTCTTCAACAAGCGCTCCGCTCACATCCTAAGCTGAAGTACACCTGCCATTTACCTAATGTTTTGTAGTTAGTGACACTCACAAGCCATACCAAAATACACCAAGATGAAATTGGCAATACTAGAAAAAGGAATAAAAGATCGGGTGGATTCATAATGGGGTTATAGAGTTTATACTCAATTCATTGTGCAGGCGTTGGTAAGAAATATGATCCCCAGTTGAATCTTTCGACGCGAATGCCGTTGTAAAACTATAGTACATAGAGCATATACTCATGGAGACATGGGCATAATAATGAGCTAATGAATAAAGCATGAAGGCATTGCAGTAATGCTTCTGTCGAGATCCGGGGTCTGACGTTCTGTTGCTGCCTCGCTGCTGGCACCTGCGCTGTACAGCAGCAGCAGCGCTGCAAGCTATAAAATGATTTCTTTCTTGAGGTGCTTACCTTTATGTGAAAGCAAATTAGACATGTACTTCCATAGTTTAATGTAAAATATGCTTACATTAGGAAGCTGAAGCAATGTTTTTTTCTTCAAAAACCTTACCGTATTAAATGTCTTGGTTCTAGGATGATGCATCTTAGCATGTGCACATCAAAGTTTCCAATTCTAGTGGTCATGTTTTGAAACCAGAACATTTATTGAACGTGGCTAGAGCTGGTAGTTGGGCCATGCCGGCACGGGTCCACCGTGCTTCATGTCGCTTTATGTTGTGCTAGCTCGGTCCAGTCATCTCACCGTGTTTTCCTGCCTCGCCTTTGGCCAGGCCCAAGCACGGCTTAAAGCCCGCTGTGCCAGCCCAAGCCTAGCCTGAAGTAACTATATACGATGAAGGTGGTGGCGGCGGTGGCGATGGTCGTCATCTTCCTTTCTTTTGTACTCGGCTCATTAAAAACTAGTTGAAATTGAATTAATTGCATAAAAACATGGGCACGCAATGACGTAAATATTTGAGAAAAATAGAATTTCTTTGATATTTTAAAAATATAATGTTACTGCCTCGTTAAAAACTTTACGCCCCAGAGTGGGGTTCCCCGAGTAACAATATATGTACATAACTATAACAACATACGTACATAGTATCTACTCATCAATGTCTAGGTCATTCATGCGTTCGAGGTCAGCATATGCCTGTACGATTTCAGGATCCTCCAGTTGATGCTGTTGCCGCTCTTTGGCTAATTCCTATTCTTTGATGCATGTGATTGCCTTCACCATCCTGAGTGTAAGGGATGATCTTCTCTTTGATTATTCTCTCTACCGTGTTGAACGTTACTTCTGAAGAGATGGTGGATTGTTTCGTACTATTACCATATTTCTTGTTCATTATACAACTGAGTGCTACATCAGGGGGAGATATATATTTGCTTATAATATAGTACTGTTTGTCCCGATATGACAATCTAGAGACTATCTACTCCTCCCAGCCGTCATATACGGCTGTCAGATCCGAGATCTTATCCAAGAGAAATACCAATGTTTTTCCTGTAGACTTTTATCCAAGAGGTGGCATGAATTCATGATTTTTAGTACTGCGCAGACTTCTATCACTTTACCCATAATTATTCTAAATTCTTATGGACACTGGTCATTCGCATTTCCTTTGATGCGACCCCAAATTCAGAATACAGAATGTTTTCTTGACTCTTATTACTATATCTCCATTCAGCTATAAAGCTATTGGTCGAGCGGTTCTGAATACTCGACACTCCACATACGCTAATATAAGCATATTACTTTTCTTTTCTTTTAGAAATTACTTTTAATGCAGCATCCAAAATTTAGAAATAACAAAATATTTCATGAACCATAGCAAGCTTGACTGCCTTCTTTACTTGCCTAACTGAGATGTAGCGATCTCAGTGTTTGTTTGGACAGCCTTCTCCTCTGGAACCAAATTCTCTCCTGCATTAATTTAAGATAGAAAATCCTATTTTTAATTTCTAATTATATGTTTTCAGATGAAGCAATAACCCTTGTTGAATTTATATTTAAGACTTTGGTCTTTTAAATCTTTAGGATTTATATTTGTGAGTATTATTCATAGAGTATGCTTTGTTAGCAATTTTCTTATACATTTTAAATTGGTATACATACATATGTATTTTGCCTTGTTGTTTAGTTATTTTCTTTACTGTTTATTTCTGTGCTGAACTTCTTTTGAAATCTATTTATATAAATCTGGCCCACTCGGCCTCCCGGCTCGAGCATGCCCACCTGGCCCAGTCGACCCAGTCGGCGCCGCGGTCAATATGACCCAGCCGATGCATCGCCTCCTCGCCTCTCCTCTCTCTCGGTTGTTTCACAAATCTCTCGTCTTCTCTGTGGCGACTCCGCCGACTCGATCTTGCCGGCCATGGCGCCGCCGACTGGAGGCCTCTCCGCGCCGCCCCTAGCTGGGTCTCGCCTCCCCCTGGCTTTCCTCTCCTCTCGGTGCCGTTGGTGTTCCGGACTTGCCCTAGATGTTCACCCCCTCTCGGTTTCCGTCGCCGATCTAAAATCGGCCTATACTTTTGGTGGATTTGAGGTGTTGGTTTCATGGATCTGGTACAGAGAATGAGTTTTGGGCTTAGTGGATTTGATTTTCCCCTTTGCTATGGTGTTCTTGTTGTGGATCTGTGGAGCTTTTTGAGGGTCTCCGGCCAGTCGGTGCTATGCACCCGGTCACGCTTCCTACACCCGGTTTGGCAGAGCTTTCGCTCCGCTGAGGCGCCGATGCGTGGAGGCTTAGCTGGTTCTTCGCCTTTACAGAGTGTGCGCCCTGGCAGCGGCACGCTGCCAGTGCACAACTCTGGCACCGAGCCTCGATCCTCGCCGGCTCGCCTTCTGGTTGTCCTTTGCTTTGCTTTGTGATGCTTGTGTTGTGGGGATTAGGGCTGTAAAAAAAGCTCGAAGCTCACGAGCTACTCGAGTTCGGCTCGTTCTAGGCTCGATTCGAGCTCGGTTCAAACTTTAAACGAGCCGAACTCAAGCTTGATCTCGAGCTCGCGAGCTTCACCGAGCCGAGCTCGAATAGTTCGCGAGCCCCGATTCGAGCTTAAATAGTAACATATATTAATTCTTACCGAGCTTTCTCGAGCCGAACTCGAGCTCGAGTTTTTCTTATTATTAAAAATTAGTGTGTATTTGAATTATTTTGACTGTTATCGAGCTTACTAGAGCCGAGCTTGAACTTTTTTTATTATTGAAAAATAGTGCATAATAAATTATTTTAATTGTTATCAAGCTTCAACGGCGAGCCGAGCTCGAGTCTACTCGAGCTTAGGCCGAGCTGAGCTCGAGCCAGTCCAAGCTCGGACCCCAACTTGAGCTCGGCTCGAGCTTCTACCGAGCTCGAGCCTGGAAGGCCAAGCTCGCTCGAGCTCGGCTCGTTTACAGCCCTAGTGGGGATGACTGTGGCCCGTGGGATGGCAATGGGAGGCCGGAGGCGAGGCCGTTGCCGCCACCGGCGCTAAGCGCTTGTTGTGCCCCATCTATGTCGATCGTGTGCTCATTGGCCGGCCGCCCGAGCGCGGCGCGCCACACCGCCGCGCCGTCGCGCCATCGTCTGCCGCTTTCCAAGCCCAGCCTGGCCCACCTTTCGTGTTGTGCCAGCACGGCCCGCCACGTGTCGGGCCGGTCGTGCTTGGGCCGTGCCTGGCCGGCCGTGCTTTGGGCTGGCTCGAAAAGCACGGCCCGTCTCCCACCTCTAAACGCAGCCACATGCGGGGTTAGCTGGTTTTCGGAGAAGATGCTCATTTGAGCTAACATTCGAGCTTCTAACTTAGAACTTCCTAATTTCATCGAGCTTTTAGCTTTTTAATTTGGTTTTTCTCTAGCTTTTTAGTTTATTTTTAGACTATTTTTATCTTTTTATTCTTTTGCATTGTTCATAATGATATAATAATTTTTTCTTTTTAAAATTTTAAATTTTAATTACACTAAAAAAACTACCACCAGCTACCATGTAGAAGAAAGGTGCTACAATAGCAAAAGGCTAGAAGCTCGAGCTTTATAAGCCTAAATGCGCACCTCGACTTCTGACTTCTTGTGTATGGAACAACGTGCTTGTTTAAACTTTTGAGATTTTGGTCCTGTTCAAAAGTGTTTTTTTAGTGGCTTATGGCTGAAAAACGTTATAGCTGGTTGAAAAAAATAATGTAGTTGATAGAAACTTATTTAGTATAATTAAATTTAAAAAAAATTTAAAAATAGAAAAAACATATTAACCCATCACTATAATGCAAATAAATACGAGAAAAAAACCGGCAAAAAGTTTAAAGAAAAGCCAAAAGTATAAAAAAGATAAAATTTATAAATAATATAAAATAAGTCAGAAACTAGAAGATTAAGCCGAAACAAACGATGCCTTTGTAGATCAACTACTATTACAAAAGCATGGCCTAATTGAGCAATGGCAGGTCGTAGTACACACTGAAGACGGTAATACACAGAAGCTACCCCTGCAACCGGCTTGTGAACTCCCGGCTAACTCTACCAACACCAGAAACGTAAATTCACAGCCAAACAACGTCCATCAACCGCCACTCAGCACCACGGACAAATTATGGAGTTACATACGTCAATTAATTCATCTAAAAACTTAAATTAATTTAAAAAGATATACAATTCACCCAACAACACTGACAAACTATTGAAGACGTGCAATTCACCCAATAACCTTGACAAACTATTAAGTTGTATGCACCAACTAGTTCATCTAAAAACTTAAAGTGATGAGAAAATATATATAATTTACTTATATTTTAACACCCACTCCATATAGACTCCTTTAGATATAAAATATGGAATATAAGTGAGCTATAATTATTTAGCCGGTCTTTAGCTCGTTCACCACAAGCTACTCCAGCACGGCACGATCGATCTGCTTATGATCAGGCCTTCTTCGCCACGAAGCCGACGATGTGATCTGCTTGTGCTCAGGCGTTCTTGGGCGCGAAGCCGACGATGAACTCCCTGATCTCGTCGCTGGCCCGGTCCAGCGCCGTCCTCCCGTCGGCGTCCTTGACGTCGAGGTTTGCGCCGGCCCTGAGCAGCTCCTCGATCTTGGGCTTGTCGCCCTCGGAGGCGGCCAGCATCAGCAGGATGTCCACCGGGTGGATGTTCCGGTTCAGGAGCGCCTCCATCTTGTCGTAGGTGCCCTCCACGGCGAGCATACCCATGTAGTTGAAGTACTGCAGCAAGAAATTCAGAAATGCAAAGTAACATTCATAGAAGCTTCAATGAAATAACATGTATTGGGCAGCATGGAAAATTGGGTAAGGCATCTTTAATTCGAGGACAGAAATAACTGAGGTATGAATATCTCTCACTGGCAATGCATATGAAAAAAATGTATATCTATCTTCCTTCATATCTCTTGTTGCATCTCACACTGACACGCACACAAAGCAATCAATATCTGAATGAGCATGTTCACATGTCCTGCAGCTATAGTATGCCTTTTGTTTCTGGGGAAAATTGAATATACAGGACCCAGTTGAGAGTGTTTTGCTAAAATAAGACTAAGTTATTTGACATTGTAAATATAGAACTAAGTTGAGCTACTTCTTGCAAATATAGGATTTTTCCCATTTTAATTTCATTTTCATTTTCCAGCCTTTTTCTCCACGCGAAATGACATTTTTACCCTTCCTCCTCTTTGGCCGGCTGCAGGCGCGCCGCCGCCGCGCCGCGCGCGCGCGCCGTCCCGCCGCTCCCGCCGCCGCCGCGCCCACGCCGCGCCGCTTCACCGCTCCTCGCCTCCCGGGCGCAGAGGAGCGGTGGCTCTGGCCCGGCGGTGAGGAGGAAGGGTAAAAATGTCGTTTCGCGTGGAGAAAAAAGGTTGGAAAATGAAAATGAAATTAAAATGGGAAAAATTCTATATTTGCAAGAAGTAGCTCAACTTAGTCCTATATTTACAATGTCAAATAACTTAGTCCTATTTTAACAAAGCACCCTCAACTGGGTCCTATATATTCAATTTTCCCTTGTTTCTGAAGCTAGAAAACAGTGCAAATAAGGGCCAATGTTTGCTGCGCAAATGTGATTCATGAACTGGGAAGAAATGCATTGAAGTACAATTCCGGTAAAGTTCTCGCATTAATTCAGCTAAAACAATGCACTAGTTGTGTTCAACAAAATTCTTTGTTCAGAAACTCAACAGTTCATTTCCTAATGAGCAAATCAAGAAACGCTTTTCACTTCTAGGACAAGAGCAAAACCATGGAGGAGGAGGAGAATAAGCCAGGCTGACCTGCTCGACGTCGTCGCGGTCGAAGTCGTCCCTGCCCTGGCTGCCGTAGATGCCGGCGCCCTCCGCGTCCTTGTTCCCGAACTTGAAGAAGCACGTCGGCCCCACCCTCCCGCTCTGGCTCGCTGGCACCACCCCGCTCAACCGCGACGGCCGCAGCCACCCCAGCCGCCGCCCCGCGCCCCCACCCAGCAGCGGCGTCCTCAGCCCTCCTTCCCCCGGCGCCGCCCGCGGCGACCTCCTCCTCGACGACGACGACGACGAGGAGGCCTTCTTGGCTGTCAGCTGGATGGTGCACGGGATGGAGGCCATGGCGCTTCTTGGAGTGCAAGTACGTTGAGGAGAGAGAGGTGAAGGGCACAGAGAGATATATGGAGGGAATGGATAAGCAAACTGTTTGGTGCTTTGTTTAGTTCTGCAGGAGATACGAAGAAGTTTAGCCTGAAAAGTTGGCCAAGGTAGGTGATTACTGCCTGAATTCTGAATCCTTTGCCTGATTGTTTGGTTCAAGACAACACAGGAGATATTCAGAAAGTGCAGGAGATATAATGTGGTGCTATGTTTGGTAGAACAGAGGAGAGATTGGACACAAGTTTGTGAGAAATAGGTGGAAGTTGCTGTGAGATATATATATTGGTGTGACAGGATAAATCCAATCCAAGGATGGTGTCTGATTTAGTCAATTTGTTTGTAAGGCTGCTATTTGCCATGTGAAAAACAGGTACATCTGAAATTGGGCGAAGTCTGGAAAGGGAATGTGAAAATTGGGAAAATGTAAAAGGTAGATGTGGAAGATAGATTTGCTCAGTGCCATATTGGGACAGCACAGTTCCATCACCGCCTTCTGTTACTCGTGGAAAAGAATCCATCGGCTCTCAACTAGCAGTTTAGCCCCTGCAACATATGGTGGCAGCTTTGTCATATGAATCTTTTTTTTTGGAGGGGTTTGTCATATGAATATTTTTTAGCATCTTTCCTTTGTTGTTTTTGGTGGTGTTTTAGTTATGGATCTCCTGCCGAAGATGACTGGCATGACAAAAATGTTGCCTAGAGAGACTGTAATACATGAAGCTAAAGATAGTAAGTTGCCCAATCTAGCATTCTAGCAGTGTTTGCCTCACGGCATTTTCCAATATTGTGAAGCAGTTCCCTTTATCTGTGCTGTCAATTGTCACCATTTAGATTAACTGACAAGAGTTCTGCCTTAGAATAATGATTGATTAGACATCAATTAAAGGAGGTTACTCTTTGCTCCCCACAAAACACTGGACCAGCATCCTGTCCAGTAGAGCCTCTAGGCTAGCTTACCGGCACCCAGCATCCAATCAAAGCTAGTTCTTCTATTGCGACATTAGGATTCTGTAGGATGTGGTATATTCCCTCTAGTCTCCATCACATGAAATCTATCCGTGAGGTAAATTCTAATGTTCTCCTGACATTGGGCTCAATCACAACAGCTCAAATCTAGCCACTCTATTTGGATATATTAAGCTGGTTTACAGACGTCAATTCAATCACAGTCTACGATTCCCTTCCGTTATTCCGGACATACAAGGTTTTCTGTCAGATTTGCATTACCGGATGACGAACACCCCTCTCTGGCTTGTTAATCTAGTGCATTAGGCCGAGATACGGTGGCGCGAAACAAGCCAGGTCAGCGACGCAGAAAGCACATAGTTGCATTACATCATCCGTCATAATCTTGTTTCTAATGGCAAATGCTTTTCATAAATTAACCTGCCATACATCAGAGCACGAGAGCACTTTCCAATTTCCATACAGAGAACCAGCAGGAAAATCGACTTAGTACATGCAAACTGGATTGCAACAACCAAAGATGCCCTCAGGTATCCAATTGGCTCAACAAAGTGGGCAGGATGCCCTCCAGGAAAGGGCATCAGTCTTTATTTCAGATGCTGGGTATGGTCCCTGTCAAATTCCATCAGGGCTAGGCAAACGTCTCCGACAGCTTCGAGAAGCCGAGCTTCCTGAGGCGGCTGCTCATCGGGTTGCCGCACTTGACGTCCACCACCTCGACGCCACACACGTTCCCTTTCTTCTTCGCCTTGTCGACGTTTGGGCTCCTGTCCACGAGCACACCATCTGAGGGCAGCATTGGGGAGTTGAAGGTGCTCCGTTGAGAGCTCCTCCTTGGCTTGCAGGCTTCTTCAGCGATCACCCGGTCGGTTCTGTCATTGCTGCTGCTGCTACTGTTGCTGCTGGTGGTGGCATTGGATGAGCTCTTCCTCAAGATGATCTTCCTAGGACTAGCTCCGCATGGAACGGAAACTGGGCTGCTTTGGCACCTCAGGCGCGGTGTGGTAGCTACTTGCGGCGCCACTTTGATGGTGTCCAATTCTCTTGTCACCAGTGAACCGATGGTGCCAGTTGTGCCAACTTTGATCGCGCCTCCCTCGCCATTGACAAGCTCGGCAGCGCAAGGCATGGTCTGTTTATCAGAAGAGTCACAGCTCACAACTGAGGAAACTTGAATCAACAATTGGATGAAACAAAATTTTTTTGACAGGAAATGAAACAAGATATGTTGACATGAGAAAAGCCAGAAGTGTACTTCAAAGGTGAAAAGTCAGGAGAAAGTTTCATGACAACAAGAATAAAATCATGATGTTTTCAACATGCAAGATGAGAGGGGCATAATAACAGACACTTGCCATCATGATTGCCATTTGAGAAAGCAGAGAGAAAGATAAGGCTACAATGATTCAACCACCATGATAGCATGGCATCAAAGCATGTCTGTTCCTAATTCAAGTATTATGATATCCACATAACAAATCCAACCAATTTGATCTCCTAATTCAGGAATTATGATAACTACACAACAAATCCAACCAATCTGTTCTCCTGATTCAAGAATTATGATAAGTACACAACAAACTTAATCAATTTCTTCTCCTAATTCAAGAACTATGGTACTCATGCAACAAATCCTACCCTTGTTCCAATGGAGTCTACATGGCACCAACACTCATCTGTAAATATGCTTAAGAATGACACCACATACCACAAAAAAAAAGATTTTTTCTGAGAAGACACATAATGTTGAAATTGTTAGAATAGGCAACAAATTCCTTTTATTCATTTGTATTCCCATATATGTGTAAGGCATATTCCCTTATACTCTCTATATATACTATTCATTGAGCCCCATGAATATACACACAATATTCATAACAGAAGTTACGCAACGCTACCGGAACACTGAACATAGAATGCATAACACGATTATCGGAAGCGAACCAAACAATTAACCTAATGTTCTAAACATATAATCAATGCAATTGACAATAACACAAGGATTAAGAAATCTCAACAATTGTTGTCCGATTGTAGCAGGAGTTATTGGAAGGCGATGTCGAAAAGGATGTGCCGTATGTGTGATCTCAGGGATTTCAGAGGACAATTTGACCAACAAACTGAGGTGTAAAGATGCACACTGCTCAAAACATTTTCTCCCCTTTTCTCCTACCCTTTCTATCCCTTCCTTTCTACCTTAATTTCCTCATTGCATCTACTGATGCCTACTACTTTTAGATCATACATCATGTAGGCCACAATGGCCTGTTCCTTCCTTTCTTCTTCCAGAAAAAAGTAGTACCAATAACAATGATTTACCACCAACATCATCAAGTGAGAAGCAAATGGAAGGAAGCATCAAGCATCACTTCATGGGATGCCAACTGGGCAAAGTAAAGAACCTACTCCCTCCCTTCTGCCCCCTGTTTCTTTGCATCTCTTTTTGTATATTTTTATTCTTGGATACCTTAGGCTACTGATCTAATGAATAAATCTAATGTAGCAGAACTTTTGGTGTGACAGTGCCCACCAAAACTCATTATCTAATACTGGAATGAAAGAAACAAGAACTAAAACACAAAATTGAAACAGATTTCCTTGAGGACAAGAGTCCAATGAGCAGCATTAAACAAGAGTTCACATTTCCATTCCTGCGTGTAGGACAGGGTATAGACTTCTAGAGTTTGATTTAGCGCTTAGTACCACAATCTTGAAAGTCAAAGCTCAAATGCAGCAAGAGCGTAGAACAGAATATGATAATTTGATAAGAAAACAAGAACAAAACCAGAAAAGTGAACTTTTGTACATACAACAAATCAACAAGCAATTTGGAAAAGTCGGAGAACAGTTGAAACCACCAGGAGCTAGCAATCAATAACACCACAAGAGACAACAAGATTTGGGAGAAATGACATCAAGCAAAAACCATTGGCGGAAATGGTGAGACAAAATAGCAAGACCAGAACCCTTGAATCCCCAATGGAGCTTCCACAAACAATTATGCAGCAAATCTTCACTCTCCAGCAACAAAACCATCCCAATAGATCATACAAAACAGCAGGAAATAGGAGTCTGGGGCATACCACCCTAGTTAGTCTTGAGCCACTTGAATCTCTGCACACACCAGAGGGAGAGAGAGGAGTAGGGGAGAGAGGGGCAGCTTCTGAGCAGAATTGAACAACAAGGGTGAGGGCACATCCAAATAACCTCCATTTATTGCCTTCCTGCTTCCCTCTCCTGTGTCATTTGTCATGTGTGTGTGAACAAGTTTTTTTCGAGACCGGCTTACCAAGAAAAGAATAGAGCACAAGGCAAGGGGTTACATGCATATTGGGCTTCTTTTGGAACAAGACCCCACTCAAAATAGCTTAGGCTTCTAGCTTCTGATTTATTTTTCACTATTCAATAATTTCGTCTTTTTCTGGTTTTTTTGCTATTTTTGAGCTTTTTCGTTGGTTTTTTTTCCGTATTCGTTTATACTGTCTGTGATGGGCTAACCTGTTTTTTCAATTTTCAATTTTTTAAATTTAATTACTTTAAATAAGCTATTATTAACTATAGTACAATTTCAGTCAGCTATAGTGCTTTTCAGCTATAAATCACTTAAAAAAGCTATTTTCAGTACCCCTAAGTATAGAGGATTTGGAGCTGTTTGGAATTTGGATAGATTCCACCTCGGTGACGTATTATGTATTTGTATGTCTTATTTGTTTACATGTGTACGTTGAAAATGCCAAAAGGACGGTTAGTTACACATGCCTTTGTATTTTGATTATTACAACACCAAGCATGGCATATGTATCACTTAATTCAAAAGTTGTCGTGCGAGAGCGAGGTAATTTGTGATTTAATTAATCGTTTCATTTGTTAAAAATGAAATTTATCATGATCATGGCTGTTGCAAATTTATAGGTTACAAATTAGTTGTTTGTCTAATAGTTAAACAAAATATTTGTGAATTCTAAAAAAAGATAATATTTATGGCAATGCAAAAGTGGTACTAAACGTGCATATTCCTTGGTAAAAAAACAAATTTGGAGACAAATAGCCATTTCCGGATATCTTTATGACTAAAACAAAACATAATGAACAATTTTCCTAGAATAAAAACATAGTGAACAGATAATGGTAAGCAAGTTCACAAGCATCGTTTTTCTTCTAAAGATATCGCACGATAAAATAAAAAAGGTTTTGTTAAATAAAAATTTGCAAGCCGTCCTAATATTTGAGTGATGAGAGACGCTATTACATGGGTTGGTGTAATTTTTCTACACGTCAGCAAAGATGCTTTTCAACGGGTAACCAATTCAAAAGAATTTTCCGCAAAAAAAAATCAAAGGAATTTTTAAAATGGGCAAATTGAAATCGACGTGTTATATTGGGGAGTGTTTATGTAGTCTTTCCTTTCTTTTTTTTTGCTTTGCAAGCATGGCTGGGTTTTTAATATTTGGACTGGCACGTCACAAGACATACAATACTAATAAAAAAAAGTCTCAAAAGAAAGTGAGATTAGTAAAAAAAAATCGAAAGGCCGTTCTTGAGAGGACAGAAAGGGTCGTGTCGAGCTGTGCGCCGCAGTGTGTGCGCTTTGTCTCTCAAATGGAAGAAGACGTTCATGATTCGATCGTGTTCGTAAGCTAGTTTATTGAAATCAGCTCGCATTCCCCTCAAATCTTTTAAGGAATATATTGACCTTAGTACTACTCATGCAAATCTAAACTGTCATTTTGAAATTCAGAAATGCTTAACCATGACCTCATATACAAAAAAATATTACAAATGCTCCGTATATGATGGCAACAATCAACAATTAGACGCAACTTACTCGATCGGGTTACCACTTAGGCTCCATTTAGAGCACAGAGGTGTTCGTAGAGATCATGTGGATTCATGTGCGAAATGTTTGTATCTGAACAATACAGGACAGGCATGGCTGTGTACTTGTGCCAACGATCCAAGCATTCTTCGTGCATGATCCGTGCTGATTAATTAGCGGCAAGTAAACACCATCAATTACAAGCAAAACGAGGACCAACGTAGCTCGGGTGATCATTGGGGTGAGTTAACGCCGCCTCCGTCTGGATCTAGGGGTGGAAAAAAAGCTCGTTAGTGGGGCTCGTTGACTCGGTTCAAAATTACTTCAATTATACTTGTTAATTGGTTAAACATTAACATGAGTTGATTTCAAATGAATTTGAATTTTGCTCAAGCTCGGCTCGGCTCGGCTCGGCTCATTAGCTCGTTTCTAAAAATACTTTTAAATTATATGTAAAATGATATTAAATCAAACTGTGTCATTTTTAGGAAAAGCTCGATAAAACGAGGAGTTGGCTCGATATCCACACCTATCTGGATCTGATTTCGGGGATCGATCCTCGCATGTGTTCATCAGAATAATTAGGAACCTCGAAAAGAAAGAGTAAATATGTATGTGAATTCGTTCAGTGATTAAATTACAACAAATTAGGAATTCTAAGAAGAAAAAGTAAATATATACCTGAATTCATTCAGGGATTAAAACGTATATCTGAGCTCGGTAGTAAGTAGACTTCCAGTGTGCACGTCTATCCCATCGTACTCTCAAGGAAAAACTAGGAGCAAAACAGCATTAGAAAGAAGACTTCTGCCTTCTGGCTCCGTATTCGTTTATATTGTTCGTGATAAATTAATATATTTTTTATTTTTAAATTTTTTAAATTTAATTATGTCAAATAAGCCTCCTTTAGTTACAGTGTAATTACAGTTAGCTACAGTGTAATTTTAGTTATAAGTCACTATTTTTTAATCCAACTGAGTAACAGCATTAGAAAGAAGACTTTGTCCGGCCACACGAGAGAGTACAGCTCAGGCTGCGCTGATCGATCGATGTGAGTGGCTTGGACATGCAATGGAAATGGAATATAAAATAAGGGAGCTAATTGGATCGAGTGCTGTTTACCATAGCTGCACCACTATCGCTTGCCCCCTCCGTTGGATTCGCACGACTCTGAATTATTTTGATCCACTAGCTAGCTCTAATCAAGTCAACGATAATCTCATCTCATGTTAAGATCCTTCTACTCGTGACTAATCAATGGTAGCTAGTACATATTGGACGTACCACCGACAGAGCAGGCACATGTTCTTTTGTGAAGATGGATTCTGTGGCAGAGGCTAGGCGACACTACCATCCTAATCGTAGCACCGAGCATCTGGGATGATAGCGGCTTTGTTCTTTTGTGTTACAGTTTATAACTTAGTTATAGTTTATTAATCAAATAAGTAATAATTACAGAAAAGAAACTAAAACCAAAAGCCCATTGAAAAGTGTAAAAAATGAAATTAGTATTGTGGTGCACAAAGGTGAAGCCTGAAAATGGACTACGCCTCGGGTTGGCCGGCTCATCTTGCACAACTTCTGTTAATTGCAAAAAGAAATGGCGTCTGCTATTCGGTTTATCATAGATTTTGGTTTACCATAGACAATTGTTGGTTGATATAGTCACCAAATAAATCACTATGTTTTATAGTTTTTGCATATATAAATCCCTATCTTTTGTAGTTTTAGGCCCATATAAATCCCTATCTTTTGTAGTTTTCACGTATACCTGCCAGGCAGCTATAGTAAGACGTTTCATATTTCCCTAGCTTAATGCACATCAATATCGTTTAATGCACATCAATATCGTTTTATGCTGATTTGGCCCTAAGATAAGTGCTCTAGCCACTTCTCTTCCTTGTACCAATTTCTGTGCTCATCTTTTTCGATGACTGTACAATGGGGAGCCGACTCCCGGTTGAAACTTTGTTAAGCTTTACAGTTAAATGTTAAAGTAGAAGAGGATACCAAAAGACTGTGATATGGCAGCCAAGTTACACCAGAGGGAGTTAAGAACAAAGCACCAGCAGGGGCAAGTTTAATTGTGCTAGTTTTGTTTGGGGTAGGTGGGCGCAAGGAATCCAATCGAGCTCGAGACAAATTTGGTGGTGCTCGGTTAAGCTGATTTTTTATGGTTTATAGCTAAATTTTTACTGTAATTGTCCGAATTACACTGTAGCTGATAGTAGCTTATTTGGCATGATTAAATTTAAAAAATTAAAAAAATGGAAGAAAAGGATTAGTCCAACACGTATAATGCAAACGAATACGGGAAAAAAGAACCGATAAAAAAGCTCAAAAAATCTGAAAAATCAAAAAACAAAATTTAGAAATAGCAAAAAATAAACGGAGAGCGAGAAGCCTAAGCATAAATAAGTGGGGCCAAATTGTCGGGCTGGTGACCGGCCAGTGGTGCCAGGCCACGAGCGCACGGCCAAACTCAACAGCCGCACGTGAGACATGCATCTGCATCGTGTGGTTGGTGCTGCCTACCACTGCTAAACGATCAATCACCAGTAGTTGCGCTCTCGTCTCTTGTCATCTTGTGTTTCTTTCTACGGTCGTGTTGCTTTCAGCTCCCGCATCACCCACCACCAAAAGCCTCATTTGCAGGAGCAAGCACATGCACCGGTGCACGTGAGCCTTCAGGTGCTGTGTACTCGCAATGCGTTTGTCTCATGTGCCACAACCGGTGGCCATTCATCTACTCCATGATGTCTAATTATTGTTAGAGTATGATTTGTGCCAGACGTGTCATATACGCCGAGTAGCGTCTAACGTGACATTAAATGGCGTAACTGACTTAGACTCGGTTTCCTTCTATGTTAGGGACTCTTATTTCCTAGTCATACATGCACCTCTGTAATAGTACGGGTAGATGCGCCGAATAGTCTCATGCTTATAATTTTTACTTATTTAGTAAACTTTGCCTTTGTGTGTCCATGATTTTCCTGTAAGAATTTTCCATGTAAAAATGTGTATTATGCTCTTTCAATTATCTTCTATTTTGCCATGCATTTTATAACAAGTGATATCGAAGCTTTGTGTTCAAAACCCTAGCTGTTGCCCCAGAGGAGCAATCTCAACTCCTAGAGGCGGCCATCGTGCAGTGTCACCTGCACAGCATCAGAACGTGGCATCGAAGACAACATCAGAGGCGGGACCTGCGTGGCATGCACAGTGTTGAGAAATTTTGTTAACACCCAAGGAGGCAACGCCTCCGAAGATGAGCTATATCTGTTAAGTCAGCTACTCGACGTATTTGTCTACAGTTGTCAAGTCTGAAGCGGAGATAGTCACATCCACATCCACAGGTCTCTTGTCATGTCCGACTCAAAGTGTTGTTCCTTACTTGTGTCAGACCTGTTGACACACCTACATTGCAAGAGCACGCCAAGTCTACACGTCGCAAGAAGTTGTCCAAAAACTCAAGTCCGATGGAGGCGCATAGCTTAGGTCACTAGGGGCATTTGAAATGGCTTTGGTTTTTAGCTTTTAAAAGCTGAAAGCCAAATCAAACGTCCGACTTTTCGAAGTGGGTTTTGGAAGTCGACTTTTGGAAGCCGATCGCAAAGAGAAAAGGAAGCTTGGGTCGTTGGTGAGGGAGGCAAGGAGGGTCTCGATGAAGCACAAAAATGGAATTCCCTCGATGAGTGGAACATGTTGGTCACGATGGTTTGCACGAAGGAGCATTGTAGGTGGCCGGCGGCGTAAGACAACGGCCGACGACAGGACTTCGCCATGGCGAGGTTGGAAAAGTGTGTCTTGGGTGCCATGGAGGTGGGGAAAAGGTGGAGTAGATACCTCAATTGCAATGAATTGGATTGACGACTCATGATCGCAGCGTAATCGACGACGAACGCCCAAGCTTGCGCTGCCACTGCTCATGCTTGCGTTATTGCCAATGGAGCTCTTGTCTTGACCACTCAAGTTCGAGCTCGTGCGGTTACCGCATGAGCTCACACTCCAGTCGCCTGAGCTTGTGTCGTCGACAGTGCAAGCACTGTCGCCAGCTGATCTGTTGTGATGATGAGGCAAGGTTTGGGAAATACGGCGAGTGGATGATCACCACTGAATAAAGATAAGATTCCTTCACCTCACTTCACTTTAGCTCAGCTAAAAGCCAAAAGCTCTAACCAAAATAAACACATCCCACTTTTAGCCACTTCTACTTCCTGCTGCTGCTATTTCAATGCCAAAAATCCCAGCCATTTCAAACACCCCCATTTTCCTCAGCCATTGCTTCCTATTTCAACAACACAGAAGTGCACTTGCTCTGCTTTTGCTATGTGCACCCAAAGAAGGCTACCATGAAGCTTTCAACGATTCTGCTTTGCATACACAGAAGATGTACCAAGAGGTTGCATATTTGCTATGTGCACATAAACAATCGTACTAGGGGATTTCAATAGCCACAACTAGGCGATTTCGACTCACCTCAACCCCGTTCCACATCTCGACTTTGTATTGGTGCTGACCAATGTTCTACCTTGGCGATTGCTTTGGTACCGGTTCATTTTGTTAGCAATCACTGGCGATTCCTATGACGAGTTATTATGGTAAGATTTGCACATGTGGAGTCCAAGGTGGAGGTTTGTAGGTATCTAGATTTTTGAGGTATTGAAAAAAAGAAAATAAAAAACAATGTGAGGCCAATCGACTGTGATGTTTCATTCATCATTTCATGACACCCTGACAGTAGCTAGCACAATACTCTCAGAGTTTTATCATTTGAAGTGAATGTTTTATTCCGATTTCAGTTTGAGACGAATGATTAGGTGTAAGAAGGGATTGTTTTTTTGTGTGGATAATATGATGTTTATTCAGTTGTCATAGCTCGATATGAGAGGTTTACTGTAGTTTCTATTCCATTGACGACATAAGAGTTTCTTTCGTCCGAATAGTTTTACGGGCGTAGTTTTGATCATATCAGGGATTTCAGTTACCTTACCTTTGAAGTCGATAGTTTGATATGTGTGATGGCTACGCGTGCAAGTTGCTCTTTTAGCGAGCATTGTTGGCCGAGATTTTATGTTCTAGGTAGAGCATATCAGATCGTATGATGTATTGGTTATCAATCCAGCGCCACAGGTGATGTATTGGTTTATGTCATTTGATGATTGAGCATTTGTTTCAGGAGGTCAGTTGCATAGACTCAGACTTTGTTGGGGTTATAAATTGCTGAAGACCCAGATTTGTTTATCTACTTATAGCTTTTGTGTTTGAACCTACTGGTTGTTTGCTCAATTTGGTTTCATGAGAAGTATTTAGAGAAGATGGTTTCACTCTACTCGCACAATTTGGCTTCATGAGCATCGTTTGGATAAGACTATTCCAATCTAACTCGTTGATATTAGACATATGAATTTTTGAGACACAAGGCCTATTGATGAATACTTATTTGGAGGATATTTTGATATTTCAGCTACAGTATCGAATTCATCTTAAGGTGAAGATTGTTAAAGTGTAATCCGAATTCATTATGGTGCCTATACCAGATGCGGCACATGCGCCGACTAGCAAGAGACATGGCATCGAGTGGCGCAACCGACTTTGGCCCGGTTTCTTTCTACAATAGAGGCTCTTATTCCCTATTCTATATATGTACCTCTGCAGTCGTATGGTTAGATGCGCTAAATAGCCATGTGTTTGTAATTTCTCATCATTTAGTAAATTCTGTTTTCGTGCATCCGTGATTTTTTTTACAAAGATTTTTCGTATTAAATATATATCTTCTATTCTTATAACTACCTTCTATTTTTATCGTGTATTTTATAACAATTATATGCCTAGGATCTTCGATTCGGCATGGACTTAATTGTGTGTGCATGCACTGCCAAGCACCAGCAGTACCAACTTGTCCATGATTGCGGTATCCTCCCATGCACATCAGCACATGGGAGTACTGGAGCAGAGAGCTCTGCGGCCGGATACATAGATATATACACCAGGTATGCTGCTATGCGTATATACGAACGGTTTCTTGAATACACAGTAGTCGTCGCTGACAACAAAACCTAGCCGAAGGGTAGCAACCCGGCTTGGACTGGTTGTCGGCGACTATTCTTAAGAATTTCAGAGGAAATAGATGGCTGCACTGAACTGTGAACACTTCTAACATCAACCTATGCTTTAATTTGCCATTGTTGGGTCGAAAATACGAGGGATTTTCTGGCACTGACGAATGACGCATCCAATCAACGACACCTTCCCAGATAGAGCTACACATGCACTGTGGTTGTTATAGGTTAGAACCCTAGGAAAAATGATTTTTAGAAGCAAGAAATGATAGTAGATTTGTTCATGTAAGTCCTGGCGTTCCTCGATTAACCTTTATCCTCTCTTTTTGAAAATGGGATTAGCCTTTATCCCGGGACAACGTTAGATCTACTAGCCTCATAGGCGCGGCGCCACGCTGCGCCAGCCACCATGTGTACCGAAATGAAAGAGGCGATAAGTCGTGAGGAGTTTAAAAAAATTTTTAAAAAAATCGAGGGCACATATGTATTTTCAAAAAAGGCAAAGGGTTTTTTCGTAAAAATTTGAGGGCACATGTGTATTTTCAAAAAGTCAAAGGACTTTTTCATAAAAAACCAAGGGCCTGTACGTAATAAACGAGGACCCGTACATAATTTAGAAACCACGGGGCGCTATCCTGCAAAGTGGAGGGGCCTGAAAAAACTGACAAAGACCTTTTCGCGAGGAAAAAGGACCTTTACGTAATTTTTGGAAAACACAGGGAAAATACCTCCCCCGGCCGTACCAAAATTCCCCCGCCACACGCCGGCCGGAGCGCGCGGACGGGGTGACATGGGCGCGCCTGCGGCCGGGAACTCCCCCGGTCATATGTCCGGTAGGATTTGGTCCGAAGTGGCCATCAATGATTGAATACTCGACGTTACATCCAATTGGTCCCAAACCACTAATGGATTGGTTTTTTAGACTGATGGCTTTTATATTATGACTTAAATATTTAAATTCTGACTATTCATGAAAGGTGGTACGTAGAGGAAAATAGCCACATACGATTTTGGCTGATACAGCTGAACTCAATATATTTTTATTATAATTTTTCTATTGATCACGTCTTAAAAAATATACCATTTAAAAACTAGTTGCTGTAAATAGTATAACTATAAGCCAACTTTAAGTCCTGACCAATATTGATTGAATGCTAGCTTATGTAGTCTAGACATCCATTGATGATGGACCAAACATGCATGTGACTATTCATTCGTCTTCGCCTGACACTTTTGCATTCGTGGACCACACTAGTACTCCTTAACAACGACACTGTTAAATTTTGCCCAATTCTCCTATTAGTATAAGCCAAAGCCTAATTAATAATTACCTACGGCCCATTTTGTGGGCCTTGAGAGTTGGAACCCTGAAATGAAACACGCGGGCTGGACTTTCCGCACAGCTCCAAGGGGTTTTATCAAATACGGAAAAAGCCCACGACACGTTTCAGCCGATTATTTCGGCAACACAACCTGACCAAAATGGCCGAAGTGCTGAAGGACTACCAGTAAAGTGGCGTTTTTTTTCCGGTCGTATCAAACAGATACGAATTATTCATTCATATATTCGATTAGAGAAAAACTAAGCAACGTATACCGTCACATTGCTTTTCAACGGTATACGAAGCAGGCGACGCTACGATTGGGAGGCGAGTGTTGCGTGTTTGTATGTTGTGCCTTCCGAGTGGAACGTCAACTCGAAAGGAAAGAGAGGCCTCGACAGTTCTAGATGTGAATTGTGTGGGCCTTGGCCTGTTTAGCATCCATCCAGCCCAATAGTATGTCTTGTGCTAGTTCCTTAATATGGGCCGCCAAATGGGACTCGAGGGCCCATATTTGCTTGGGCTAGCCCGTTTAATGTTCTTTGTTTTGCATCATTTTTCCGGAAGAACGGAGTGTCTGAGAGCTCGCCACAGAAGACGTTGTAGAAGATGTTAAAGTATGACGAGGTTCTGCAGCGTTGCGAGTGGCTCAAGTTTCATAAGGTTTTATAATGTTTGAAGAGATTTCATGACTAGTTTCATAATATTTCATAAACTTTCAAGAGATTTTCATGCCTATATTGACTAAGTTGCATGAGATTTCATGGTGTTTTATCAAGTTTCATAAAGTTTTAGGAGCTTCATGATTAAGTTTCATATTGTTTCAAGAGGTTTCTTGCCTTAGTTGACTAGTTTCATGAGGTTTCATAAAGTTTAAGAATGTTTCATACCTAAATTGATTAGATTTTATGATTAAGTTTTATGGTGTTTCATGAGGTTCATAAAATTTTAAGAGGTTTTATGTCTGAGTTGACTAGGTTCCATGGGTGTTTCATGAAATTTCAAGGTTTTATGTCTAAATTGACTAGGTTTCATGATTAAGTTTTATGAAGTTTTATCGAGTTTAAGGAGGTTTCATGTCTAAATTGATTAGTGTTCATGTTTAAGTTCCATGGTGTTTATGAGGTTTCGTAAAGTTTCTAGAGGTTTTATGCCCAATTTGACTAAGTTTCATAATATTTCATGAGGCTTCATAAAGTTTAGGATATTTCATATCTAAGTTTACTAAGTTTCATATATAAGCTTCACAATATTTTATAAGGTTTCATGCCTAAGTTTAACTATGTTTTATGAGGTTTCATGACTAAATTTTATGAAGTTTCATGAGGTCCTATGTCAAGTCTCATAATTAAGGTTGATGAAGTTTCATCAAGTTTCATGAGGTTTGATGACCAAGTTTATAATGTTCCATGACAAAATTTTATAAGGTTTCATGAAGTTTCAATGTTTCAAAAGGTTTTATGACCAAGTGTATCAAAGTTTCATGATTGAAACTCTATGAAACTTAGGTGAACTTTAGGCAAAACTTGAAACCTAACTCAAACTTGCTAAGAAAGTAGGGCTCAAACAAAATAAAATGAACAAGAGAGAAGGGATCTTTCATCTTTCAACGGCTTTCATCGCAGCTGCCAAGCAAGTAGGAGACATTTTGCACCAAAAATTGCTATTTTAGCTTGGCCACCAAGCCAAGAATTGTGGCTTATGGCTTTTTCACTATAGCTAACTTATTTTGTATTGTGGTTTTTTGGCGTAATTAAAATTTAAAAAAAAATAAAAATAGAAAAAATAGGTTATCCCATCATGGATAATACAAAGTAACACGTGAAAAAAGAAAAGCCAAAAAATCCAAAAAGCTAGAAAAAGACGAAACTAAGGAATAATGAACTAGAAGCCAGAAGGTGAAACCGAAACAAGTGGGGCCAGCACATGTCATCATAGTCTGCTGTCATGCAAGTGTGAATCGTCGTTTCTTCTTGTACATGTAACTCCCAAGTCGTAGTAGTCTACCCATGCATCACGCTGGCGCCAAGGCCAAAAGTGGTGGCGGCTTGGTTGTGTGTCCTCTCTACCCGTGCATCATGCAGAAGGCGATCTTTTAAGGCTCGGTCTTGAAACCTAGCTTAAACTTGGTTGACCAATTGTATCCCATTGTATGTGTTTGGATGGTATACCGTCCTATAGCTATGTCTATTCGATTATAGTATTCAGTAGGATACAAATATCTATCCAATTAACAATTTCTTCTATATTCATATTCACATTTGTATAAAAATATATGGATATGAATTTGGTATGCACTTCTGCCATCCAAAAATATTATTTTATCCAAACTATTCGTATTTGATAAAGCAATGCACATATTTTATTGCAGCTGGATTAGTATTATTATGTATCATAAATATCTTGTATATCTGAATTCGGCCGAATTAAGTCAATATTTGATTCGAATTCACTATACCATTTGATCATATTTGTATTTATATCCAAGCATATTCAAATCAGCATTCATATTCATTTAAAAAAAACACAAATACAAATGTGATTTAACCACTGTTCAATTCGTATTTGATCCATTGCATCCCTGGTTTTTTCCCTGTGGGTAACTTATTGCTTCAACGGTATAGTTTTTATGCGAGAATGATTTTTATAATTCTAGAACTAAGTACTAGTATTTAAGTTAAGCTAGTTTGTTTAATTTGCTGGAAATACGAAACCTTAGAAGTGGTCTGGGACCCTGACAGGAAGATTACAAAACTAGATTCTGTGTGATGATAATATTCATAGGCAGCGATATTTGGACGTGCCAACCACTCATAGCGTTTGTTTCAGTGGCAACAATGGCGCTGCAAGCTGTTGATGTGTAAGCTTCTCCCACCAATGCATCTCCTGCACCTACCTCACCATCCATGAACGCTGGTGATCTTCAGTACAGCAAACCCTGCAATTGTCTAGTCAAATGAACTGCCATTATTACTCTTTCAGCAATTGTCTAGTTAAATGAACTGCCATTATTACTCTTTCAAATAGTTTTGCATTTAAGCTATAGAGATAGCTCGAGCTAATTTTCTCAAATGGAAAATCCAAATCTTCCATGTCGGGTAATACCCAAGTTTGTTATCCATGTCTAAACGGAATTACTCCAAACATCAGTACATTTTCCAGCCATGATTGGACAATTACTGCCATTTTCCTTGTGATGTTGCATCCTACTCGTCGATGGAAATGAAGCAACTCACTACCTTAAAATTGATGTCTAACTTCCAAATCGCGCCAAAACATTAAGATCATATATCGTTAACGGACACAAGTACATTTTACCTTAAAATTGATGCCTTGCTTCTATTCAATCAGTATCTTAGTACTAGTACTGTATGTTTTGGACCTGCATTTGGTGTAAGCAATAAAGCAACTAGTAGCAAGGACAGCAACGTGGGCCGACACCTTTTGAAGAAACACAAAAGGAGGTTTAGGGGGCCGGCATATTTATTTACACAGGACATAGAAATTTAGGCAAATTTGGTCGCCAGATGGAGGGTTTCAAATTTAGTTGCATTATCTTAGTTCTGGAGGCTGGCAGCTGCACTTTATTCCGGATAGAATTTCAGAATAATGTCACTTGAATCGAAAATCTTGTGTTATGGTTCATCGGATTTTTACAATATAGCCTGAAACCGGCAAAATAGACACCCAGGATGCCAACGTGAGAAACGGAGGTAATTTTTGCATCAAGATTACCTAGCTACAGGGGCGAAGCCAAGGGGGAGGCTTAGTAAGGCTCGAGCCTCACCTCCCCCCGGCGGCAGACCCCCCTCCCCCCCGGCGAGCGCCCTCCCTCCCCCCGGCGAGAGCAGTCGGCCGACGGCGACAAATACAATCACAGCTCAAGCAACAAAAAAAACTAAAACTTCAAGCCCGGCCCAGCAAATTATCTTATTGGCCCACGGCCCACCAAACCAAAACATCGGCGACAGATCCAGAGCCAGGAGACACACAGACATTCACAAATCACAAAGACACAAAGCCAGATCTGGCGACCGGCGGCGGCGCGGCGACCCGGCGGGAGGAGTTGGAGCAGGGTGACCCGGCGGGAGGAGTCGGAGCGGGGCGCACTCCGAGCGAGGCGAGGCGGCAACTCCGAGTGAGGTGAGGCGGCGGAGGAGCCGAGGAGAGGAGCGAGGCGAGGTGGCGGAGGAGCCGAGGAGAGGAGCGAGGCGAGGCGCGGCCCGGCGCCCGGCGGGAGGAGTTGGAGCGGGGTGACCCGGCGGGATCGAGTCGGAGCGGGGCGCACTCCAAGCGAGGCGACGAGCGGAGGAGCCGAGGAGCGAGGCGAGGCAGTGGAGGAGCCGAGGAGAGGAGCGAGGCGAGGCGGCGGCCGGCGCCCAGCGGGAGGAGTCAGATCGGGCTCTCGGCTGGCGCTGAGGTAGTTGAGAGAGGGAGGGAGAGGGACTGAGGCCTGAGGGAGTAGAGACAGGGAGGGCCGAGTGCCCGAGCCAAATAAAAGAACTAGCAGTGCTGCGGCCTGCGGGCAAATCGAAGAAAAGGAGCCGCCGGGGAGCCTGCCGACAGCTCACCTCCTCAAGTGCCGACGAGTGTCCACACTCCACAGTGAGCGAGATTGTGTGAAGTGAAATTGTGAACATCGAAGCAGAGCAGCGAACATGACTTCATTGCTTGAGGGTAATTTTTTTTGTATTTTTTTATTAATTTAGTAATTTAGACTCTAGATTTTAGACTAGTAATTTATTTATAGATTTTGCTATAATGGAGAAACGTATGTGGTTCAAATTTGTCCATATGCGTATGTAGTTCATATGCGTAGAATGCATTTGCTCCGTGATTCAAATTTGTCTCGTGGTTCAAATTAGTTTATTTGTAGTATGTTTCATAATTCATATGAACTAAATTTTCATTATTATTCACAATTTTCTATTATATAACTAATTTTCATATGTTTCATATACAGGTGATTTATTTCTATTTCGTACTCATAGCAGAATAATTATATATTATTGGGTATGCGTTTTCTATTGTCGAGGTACGTACTTTGTATTTCTCTGTTTTCATTATTTGTCTCCAAAACTCTAACTGTATAATTTCTGTATGAATTTGAAATTCTATAAGAGTATAAGACTATATTTGTGCCAACTTAGTTTAATCCGACAAATACTTTAGCCCCCCCTCAATTTTAATCCTGGCTTCGCCACTGCCTAGCTAGTAGTATCAATGCGGGCGACAGATCGAATGGAACAATTAGGGTATTCTCAATAACCTGATACTATAGCTTGAGCTGTTACTAAAGGAGGAGGAAACAATTAGACAAGATTTTAGATGCAACAACTCCAATAGCATGATACTATAGCTTATTACTAAAGTTTGTATTCGGATGAGAGAGAATGACTAGTTTGGAGAGAGATAGCCTTACTAATTTTTTTGTTCTTTGAAAAGGCTTGATACTTGTATGGCTTGATACGTCGACGGCGAGGCCAAGGCGGTAGCGTCAAGGACAACGTGGCGGCAACACCAACGGGGACAAGGCCAAGGGGTGGCAAGGGCGAAGACCTATTCACCAGTGTTGCTTCCATGGCCGACGATGAGGTATGGCGGCAAGAGTAATGACGAGTTTCGGAAGATTTGGTGGATAATATTATTATTTTTAATTGAATTGGACGCAACTTATACATGAATTCCTCAGTTTTTTTTGGATTGAATCGACTAGTTCAATGTATTATCGATTCAATCTCTTCTCTCACATCCTTTGAACCGGCTAAGATAGCACATTGCGGATGGTCAGGTCCTGCTCATTTCGACTTAAACTTCTGTTTCTGTCTTATTTTTCATTATTCATAAGTTTCGTCCTTTTCTGATTTTTTTTTCTTTTTTGAGTTGTTTTGCCGGTTCTTTTTTTCGTATTCGTTTGTATTGTCCGTGATAGGTTAATCTGTTTTTCTATTTTTAATTGTTTTAAATTTTAGTTACATTAAATAAACTGTCATAAGTTATAGTGTAATTTTAATCATAAGCCAAATTATTTCAAACCCAACCAAACCGAGCGACACCTTTGTATCAATGAGTACTTCAGCAGCAGATCAGCAGGCAGTATGCGATCTCTGTCGATCTGGTTTGAATTTTGAATCATCTTCATTGGTACAGTAATTAATCACTCTCTTCCCTCCATCGCGAAAAGAATTTACGAGAAGTTTCAATGAGCGACAGTTTGAAACTCGGGAGGTTTCGCGATCCATTTGGCTCAAGCTACTGGCCGTCATGCAAGGACCGGACTAGCGTGGCAAATTCCACTTCAGACATTCGCACACAGGTAGGAGTACGTATGGTCTGGACTCTACAGCCGACCCCAGCAGCCTGCCTCCGGCACATGGCCGGTCCCCAGAATATGTCTAAACTCTAAACTAGGAGCACTAGCAAGGTGGTAGAAACTCTCGTTTTCCTCGTGGATCTACGTACGTACAAGGAGCTATGGTTTTTTTTTTAGTCTCTCAAAAAACCAATCTACGGCATGCGTTTAACTAAGACAATACTATCTTTAATCTCACCGATTGTAAAGAAATTTTACTGCGCTTTCACCGACAAGCCCAAGCGGCCGTCCGGGGTTGCACTCCTCTTCCCTACATATTTAAATATAATAAATAAAATTCCCATCTATAATTCTTTTCGCCGCGGTGGCTTCGCCTCTATCTATTGCTCAGTTTTAGCGCTCTGCTATAATTCTTTTCACGCTCTGCTGACTTGGAACCGAGCCTTGTTGCACTCGCGGAGTCTTGGGCTTTAGTCCCCGTATCATCTTCTAGTGGGAACCAAGTGTGTCCTGTGTCTATAGTCCTTTTCTTTCTTTCTTTTTTGCTGCGGGTGATAACTTTTATTGGTGCTTTTTGAGATAACGATGGATGATGAAGCTATCAACGTAGATGGTATATATAATTTTAAACTCAAAAAACTGTTTAGAGAAGAGGCTTCGAGAAACCGACCTATTTATATTAGTTAGTTTCGAGCCGAAATCCAAAGCCACAAAAATATAAAAAAGAACAGGGCTTATTGGATGATAAAGACAACGCCTCTAGCTATCAGATCAAGAATTCAATGGTACGTACTCAGGGCTACAGCGAAAATGCTACACAATCAAAGTTGCTAAAGTAGCATAAATTATCTCAATCGTACGTGTTTTTTTGTTATGACTAATGACTTATAACTGAGACTGATGGTGTTTAGCTCTAGTACGAAGTTTTTGTGCGAATAAACTAAATATTGATAAGTTATTTTCAAAAAAACTGTCCTAATAAGTTACTCCAAAACAACGATAAAAAAGTTGTTTCATTTGTTTATTCAGAAAAATCATAAGACATAAATCATAAGTTTGAAAAAACTGGACCAATGTGAATCTCTCCTTGGCCCTCTTTTTTTCTTTTCTAAAAACCGCTTTTCTATAATAACTAGTTTAAAAATAAAATATATTTTTTAAGACAGGGTTTATAGGTTGTGTGGTCTATATACAGTGGTTTACTCGTGTGCATAGGTAGTGTGTGTGGTGAGCTTGCGTCAAGAAATAATCATATTTAGCAATTCAAAAGCATGGTTATTTTTGGCTTGGAAAGCACCGATAAATCTCATGGATAATACAAAGGAAAAAAAAAAAGAAGAAAAGAAATAAAAACCACGTTAAGAAGCCAATGTGTTGCAAATGACTTTTGACTTCTGAAGTCAGAATCTGTTTGGAACAGTGCCTAAATGGCTTATGATTTTTTTTAATAAATAAACGGAACAGTTTTCCTACGGTCTTTTTGATACAACTTATCAGAATAATTTTTCAAAGTTATTCATCAGCTTATGAACATTTTATTTATTTGTATAAGTGAACGCGGTATGGCAAAATGCAGAAAAGAAACACATCGGTATTCTCTAATACTGATACTACTGGCGATCAGTCAAAACAAATAGTGGCAGCTAGGGCTGTAAATGAGCCGAGCTCGAACGAGCTCACTGTCTCAAGCTTGAGTTTGTTAGATAATCGAACCGAACTCGAACCGAGCCTCAGAATCACCCGAGCCTAGAGTTAGGCTCAAGCTTGGCTCATTTACCTTTCGAGCCGATCTCGAGTCGAACTTGAGACGAGCGAAACACGAGCAATTCACGAGTCTTTAATTTTTTATCTACCATAAGCTTAGCCAACTGCAGTCTATCTTGTTCTTAGGCTTAAACCATTGTCTTATTTATAAGCCCGGTGTGACTTGGATAATACAATTGATAAAAAATTGAAATACATGTGTATACACTTTAAAGAGTCATGCTTAGCAATAATGAACGAGCCTACTCGAGTTTTTCGAGCTCGAGCTTGATAAGCTTGCGAGCTTCAGCTCAAGCTTGAGCTTGGCTCGTTTATAATTCGAGCCGAACTCGAGTCAAATCTAAGATGAATCGAACCCGAGTAACTCACGAGTCTCGAGCTTTTTTTACAGCCCTAGTGGCAGCCAAGTCACAGAGGGCCGTAATGCACAGTACCGTAGTTCCCTGAGAAGGTGGGCCCGAGGGCACTTACAGCTCCAAATCATTTGATCTGTTGCGATTTCCTTCTCACTCTAATAACCCCCAGCCGATCACTGACAAAGTGGCCCCCACTCCGTCTACCTTAGTGGGCCCTCGCTCACTCCTACTCTCTCCCTCCTCATCCATCGTCTAGAAAGAGTCTCGAACTCCTCCGCCCACTCCTCGCCTCCCCCCACCTCCGCAAGCCGAGATCTCCTCATCCCATTCCCAAATCGGCCGCAAAACCCGAGCCCAAACCCATCGATCGATCCACAAGCGCCCCGAATCCCACCAAATCCACCTCGAATTGGAACCCGAATCCCGCGCCCACCAATTCAGATCTGAGCCTCGCCATTCCCGTTCCCCAAACCGCCGGCATTATCTAGAATCCCGACGAATCCGGCCGCAATGGCGACGGCGCTCTCCAAATCCGCCCCCAAATCCCACCCCAGGCCGCCCACCACCGCGCAGCCCCTGAACCCCGGCCCCGCCGCCGCGGCGGGCGCGCCCCCGGCCGCCGCCGGCGCCAGCGCCGCCGGAGCGACGCCGTCGAAGAACGCGGCGATGGCAGAGCTCAAGTCGCGCGTGCTCGCCGCGCTGGCGAAGCTCTCCGACCGCGACACTCACCACATCGCCGTCGAGGACCTCGACCGCATCATCCGCTCGCTGCCGTCCCCCGACGCCGTGCCCATGCTGCTCCACGCGCTGGTGTCCGACTCCCCGGGGCTCGCCTCGCCGGCGCGGCGCGAGTCGTTGCGCCTCCTCGCCACGCTCTGCGCCGCGCACCCGGACGCCGCCGCGCCGCACCTGCACAAGGTGCTGGCGCACCTTGCGCGACGGCTCAAGGACCCGGCCTCCGACTCGTCCGTGCGCGACGCCTGCCGCGATGCCGCGGGGCAGCTCGCGGCGGTGTACCTCCGGCCGTTGGCTGCTTCGGGCGCTGCTGAGGCAGGCAATGCGACCGTCGCGCTGTTCGTGAAGCCACTGTTCGAGGTGATGGGGGAGCAGAGCAAGGTGGTGCAGGGCGGGGCGGCCACCTCCCTGGCGAAGACGGTGGAGGGGGCAGGGCCTGGACCCGGGGTGCTGGGGATGTTTGGGAAGCTTGGTCCGAGAGTTTGCAAGTTGCTGGGTGGGCAGGGAGTGCAGGCAAAGGGGGCACTGCTCAGTGTCATTGGAAGCTTGGCCCAGGTGGGTGCTGGCTCTGTAAATTTGGTTGTGCCTGCTATGTGTTCGATGAATTGACATAACGAATTCCAGGTGATAGAAATGTGTGGTAGACTGGTAGTCGTTGGTTTTTAATGGATAAGTAGTTTATAAGTCTGAAGACGGGAATGTTATCCTAGAATGTTGCCTGTGGAAAGGGTTTATTTTGAAGTAAGTGCTGTTTGGCGCTGCTGTAGCTGTAATTAGTTTGACCGTAACAATCAGTTTTGGGTGCGGCCTGGTATATCTCGCTGACAACTGTAGGAATGGAAACACTGGTAGGTTTTTGGTGTGCAGGCCAAGTGATTGGTGAATTACCATGGAGAGTATGGGACTAGGGTTTGGATTTTAAAAAATTGCTATTACAATGTGGTTTTGAACTTTTGATAGAGGGTGTGTAGGTGGGAGATTTAGCATTTGATATCCTGCCACAGGGCATAGAAGATTGTTTACTTTTACTTGCTGTTTGACCCCATGAGATATATCCTCCGGTTGTTTCCGGTAACTTTTTATCCTTTTTATTCCAGCAAGGATTATGAGATATATCCTCTTTTACCTGTTCATAGGGACATGATGTGTAAACATTGGAGTTTCACTTGGAATTTTCTTTCTAATATATGTCAATATATTGATTCATGTATTAACTGAGAGAGTTGAAGACTCTTTTTTTGCCTATTCTATCGTTCTTTGGCGATGGAGGTTATTGCATCAGTATGGTCCTTGCTACAGATTTGGAAGTGTAGTTTGAATATTTAAGAAGGATAACTTTAGCCCTTTTGATTGCTGGGGGCATGGAGTTATGGGGGTTACTAGGTTGGACTATACTTGTGAGCTTTAGTTTGTTATGTTTGTTAAGTGGTTGATATATTATGAATTTATGATAACATGAATTGAAGGCTCCAACTCATCTCTTTTTGTTCTGTTTTCTAATTTTGTTCATAAGGCTGCAACGCCGAACTGCTTCTTAGTTAAAATTAGGAGCTTAAATGGTCTTATCATGGAAAATTGTCACCTATGCAAGTATTATTTTGTTTTGCACATTTTATGAATTACTGCAATGATCAGCATGGTCAGTGGGCCTCCTTGTTTGAGTATCTGTTGATATCTTGCCTTTCAGGTTGGAGCAATCAGTCCTCAGAATATGCAGCAGACGCTGCAAAGTATTCGTGACTGTCTTGAGAACAGTGATTGGGCTACTAGAAAAGCAGCTGCTGATACATTGTGTGTCCTAGCCACCCATTCAGGCCACTTGATAGGCGATGGAACAGCTCCAACCATAGCTGCTCTTGAGGCTTGCCGTTTTGATAAGGTAACAAAAAATTCACCTCACTCAATCTAAACTGAAGGATCTGTTGCTGTTCCATCTTCCATGTATCCTTTTCAGATGACCACAAGTTATATGCATTGTGCTGTGCTAAGTTGTTCCTGTCAATTTTTTCCAGGTAAGGCCTGTCAGAGATAGCATGGTTGATGCAGTACAGTTGTGGAAAAAATTGACAGGTGAAGAAACAAATGGTATGATTCTGTTCTTTTGTTTAACAAGTCTATGTTATTATTTAGGGTGTTACTGCTTCATACTTGTTGTAAAACAATGTGCATGCAGCTGATAGTGAAGGGAAGCTGGACTCCAAAAGATCAAATGGAAAATCTGAATCTTTGAAAGATTCCTCTCCTGATTCACCTAGCAACAATGAGAATGCGAAGGGCAGCAGCATAGCTGAAAAGGCAGCAGTTCTCTTAAAGAAAAGACCTACACTAACTGACAGGGAATTGAACCCTGAATTTTTTCAAAAGCTTGAGACAAGGAACGCAGAGGCTGTTGAGGTGGTAGTTCCCCGCAAGACTCTACAATCTCATTTACAAAATGAAGATGAACCAGAAGAAGGAGATGGCGATCCTGTTGGTCCAGCTAACAGCAATGGATCAGCAGATGATGACGGAAATCTGACTCAAGTGCGTGCTAGCACTAATTTTCAAAATATTCGAGATAAATGGGCTGGCCAGAGAGGTAGTAGAAACAAAGAAGCAAAGGCTAGGGCATCTGATGTTGAAGATAGGACTGAACCCAGTGCAAAAGATTGTGCTGCTGCAACAATGAATATCCCTGGAGAAGGTCCTTTCATAAATAATAAAACAAACTGGTTGGCAATACAGAGGCAGCTGTCACTCTTGGAGAGACAGCAAACCAGTCTCATGAACATGCTGCAGGTTAGTTCTGTTCATGTTTATTCCTGTGAAAAGAATGTTCTCAAGTTTGATTTGCTATTGTATTGCTAAGAAAAGAGTCATAAAATATGACACTTCTTGACTTCCAGATTGATGATAAGAAATTATATTCTGATCTTGTAACATTTGAGTCTATCTGCAATTGAGATTTTTCATAGCTTAGCAACTTGTGTAACAGTGTAAGTGAAGTTATAATTCTATTGTCATAGGTGTTAGTGCCGGGCTGCTGGCCATCTTGTCTGAATTTTCATGTAGCCATCCAGCCGAAACTAGTGCTATGATATTACACAATAACACAAATGAACTGAGTCGACATTATTTAGTTATTTTAGAAATAACCTTCTATGTGTTGACTGCTTTTGTGGCCACCTACGGTGATAGTTGACTACGTGTTGATAGTTATGTTCAATCCATCTCATGTAAGTCTGAAGTTTAAAATAATTACCTTATTGTTGGTTTATTGCCATTTCCGTAGTTTGGGTTTGAGGCCCTGTTCTTTTGGGCTGTGGCTGATGACTTTTGGCTGCGCTTTTTAAGATAGCAATGGACGGAGGAAACGCCAACACGGATAGCGCACGCGGTTTTGGGCTTGAGAAGCTGTTTGGAGAATCCGTTTTAAGAAGCTGTCCTATTTGTTTTGACTTTTGGAGAAACCAAAAGCTCAAAAGAATAGGGCTTGAGTCATAAAAGATCTTGCTTTGTTTAGTCATACCCAAACTTTCTTCAGTAAATCCCAAATGAGACCACATATTGTTGTGATGTGTGCTACTTTTGAGGACAGAATTTAAGCTTATTATACATCTGGGGAAAGATACCTATTTTTACTTGTTTTACAAATTTCAGGATTTCATGGGAGGATCTCATGACAGCATGGTTACTCTAGAGAACAGAGTACGTGGTCTTGAGAGAGTTGTTGAGGAAATGGCTAGGGATATATCACTATCATCAGGCAGGAGAGGTGGTGGTGGTTCAATGTTGGGCTTCGATTCATCTCCTGGCAGATCATCTATGAAATACAATGGTTTTCATGAATACTCTAATTCGAAATTTGGGAGGGGTGGTGATGGACGGATAGGACTTGCAGAAAGGTATTTTTCTGCAGATGGTATGGCTTCTGGTGTAAGAAGTCCATCTTGGAGACCAGATTCTGAACAATGGGACTCGTATGCTTATTCTGGATCAAGAAGCGGTATGAATGCAAGGAGAGGTTTAGATTCTGTTTCATCTGACAGTAGGGTGCCTAGAAATGAACGAAGCAATGATCAAGCGGGACCTAGGCGAGGGTGGGATAAAGGACAGGGGCCATTTAGGTTTGGGGAGGGTCCATCTGCTCGAAGTGCATGGCGAGCCTCAAAAGATGAAGCAACACTGGAAGCTATTAGAGTGGCCGGTGAAGATAATGGATGTTCAAGGGTTGCTGCAAGAGTTGCTATTCCTGAACTGGATGGAGAAGCATTGAATAATGACAATCAAGGGGATGAAAGAGGCCCACTTTGGGAGTCCTGGACTCGTGCAATGGATGCTTTTCATGTTGGTGACATGGATTCGGCTTACGCTGAGGTTCTTTCAACTGGAGATGCCGAACTACTTGTAAAGTTGATGGAGCAAACTGGACCAGTTTTGGATCAACTTTCAAACGAGGTTGCAAATGAGCTCCTACATGCTGTTGGACAATTCCTTGTGGAAGAAAGCTTCTATGATATAGCTTTGAGCTGGCTTCAGCAGGTAAACTACTATATTCCATTTTAACAACACAAAATTTTTTATCTGAAGAGGCTGAGATGTTTATAATAACAACTATCAGGGAAATACCAACCTTGAACTTTTTGTCATGTAAAAGCTGATGCTGAACTACTTAAAAAAAGCAATTTCGTGTTAAGACCATGTTACAACACTAAAAGCACATTTCAGTGTGCATAGGTTTAAGCATTTTTAAAAACAGTTGCATACTATTCTATTCTTTCCAGTCACAAAAGAATGTTGTTTTTGGGTATATGCAGCCAAACTTTCTAAACTTTAGCTATTTATATCGTTTCCAATATTTAGATTAAACATGTGAAAATGATATGTATAGATTTGTCTCGAAAAGAACTTTCATAAACTTATAATTTTATTTGGTTTTATAAATTTATTACAATAGAAATTAGTGGTTGAAGTTACGTTTTAGGGACCATGTCGATGTCCAAAACAACGTTATTTTGGGACTGGAGGGAGCAGTATTCTGTGTCTGTAGTTCCACTGCAGAACTACTCGTTCATAATATAGGGTGGGTTCTTTTGGGCTGATGGCTTATGGCTTAAATATTTGAATTCTGGCTATTCGCGAGAGGTAGTACGTAGAGGGAAATAGTCGCATGTGATTTTGGCTGGTACAGCTGAATTTAGTACACTTTTTACTACAACTTTCCTATTGACCCTGACTTGAAAGCGTACCGTTTAAAAACTAGTTACTGTAGACAGTACAAGTATAAGTCAACTTTAAGCTCAAAGAAACCCGGCCATATTTTTGTTAGAGAACATACCAAGAGCAATGCAAATTAGTTTTGGAACTTTTTTTAGATCAGTATTGGAACATAGGATGTGGCATATGATGCTTCCCTGAAGTCAAGTGGGGATGGATCTGAAGACACTGATTGTTTCCTGAATTCTCAATTCTGCCTAATATATTTGCCAATATTTAGACAGTGTGCTCGTGTATTAGTTGTGGATATTCCTTTTGTTGAGGTGGATGGTTTTCACTCTTGAGCAGTGAATACAATTTGGTATTTTGGTATTGGCCCTTGTAACAAGCTACGACAGTGATTTTTGAAAGTTCTCCAAGTTGTCAAGGAATGACAAATATCTTAGTAGCGAAAATGGAAGCGATGGCATCTAACCATCTAAACTGAATTAATTCGTCAATAGATATATGTTTAGCTAGACAATTAAATTAACCGAAGCATTCTTAACATATCTTGGTAGAACTTCATTTGGATAGAGAATAGAACTGTGATTGATTGACATTTGGTCCTTTTCCCCTCTCAAACAGAATCCTGGCTTTTCATTTGGTCTAGAATGAAGGCCGCTCATTTTTGGTGGGTTGCTACAAGATTGAAGGAAAAAAGATTGCGAAGTATGTGAAGGATATTTGATGCTTTCTTCAGTGATCAAATGGGTTCTTATTTGTTGGATAGTTGTTTTTGTGTTCTCCTTTGTTTGCTCAATAATACGGGTAATAATTAAGGTTTCTATCTGGACAGCAGGTATGCACTGGCATACTTGTGAAACTAATGTAGTTGTTTCAATTTACTCATAAACCCAAAGCAGTACTGTAACTTACGTCCAGACATAGCGACTATGCTGTCAGATGATGGTATATAAACTAAAAACATTTTGACAAACAACAGGGATTATTGGTCAAACAAGGTTTATAAAATGTCTTAATTGATGTTTCTTTGGGGACAGGAGAGGGGTACGATTTTCTTTGAAGAGATTTAGACTGATCTGGTTGTTTCTATACTCAAATGTCTGACATTTTGTGGTTTTATATTCTGAGTTGAATGCATTATTTGGGCTACACATCTAAATGTTGAATATCTTGATTGATGCAGTTGACAGATCTGGTAATGGAAAACGGATATGACTATCTTGGAATCCCTCTAGACACGAAGAACGATCTCTTACTCGGACTTCACGAAGCTACTGCCATTGATCTGCCTGACGATTGGGAGGGGGCGACGCCGGTTCAGATAATGAAGCAGCTAGCGTCGTCGTGGCGGATTGATCTGCAGCAGCTTATCAACTAGGGCCATCGGTTGTTGACATGAGTTAATTTCATTTGTTCGTTACCACCTACTTTTTGTTTGCTCTGTTGCTATTAGGGGTATAAGTATTAGATTTGAGAGAACGGGAGCGGAACTGTGTTGACATGTACGGGGAAATATGATGTTGATATTGTTTTACCTGTGCCGTATTACCTATTCATGATTTGAAGAATCTCATTTTGCAGTTTTATCATGTACTAATATACTTTTGAAGCTTTTGTGGTTTACAGAAGCTAGAGCCGGTGGGGTTTGTAGACAACTATTCACACTGCGCTGTGACTTTTCTGAACATTAACCCCACTCGATGCACAGATGGATATGACTGTGAGGCTAGTTGCTCTATGTGAACGTACTAGGTAGAAAGTATGATCTCGGCTGGTAAATATTGTTTGTAGAGAGTAAATTAAAGTACACTGCCTATTGCTAAGTGGAGTCAATGGGTGATATGGGGTCGTCTGAACTTTTTGATGTAGGATTTAAGATATTTATATGTAATCTTTTGAATCATAGTGATCATTTATCATCAATATAAGAGTGAATATTTTTTAATTTGTAAGAACACGTGTGCTAGATTTTATGACCACCAAGTAAAGTTTTATCACGCTTTAATTTCTAGAGGAAAAGTTGAACGATGTTAATTATCGATATACTCCTAATTTTCTTTCAATATAGTTCATCCATCTTAGAAGAATAAAGCAATATGTTGTTTCAATCTACAATCAAAATATCTGGTTTGTATCCAAAATAAAATGGTGTACACAAATATATAGGCGCTCCTTTCTAGACTCTCACCCGCACGACGGGTTGAGGCCGTGGCCTAGTTGATTCGGCCAAGTGAGCCGAAACCAATGTGATGACCGAGTCCAACACAAGTCAGGACTTAACACAAATCAACATGGTTCAGACTCATAGCAAGAAAACAAAATACAAGATCGATTCCAAGATGACTTCGGCCGAACATATTGGAATCGACCGCATGAAACCATCTGCATGGATGCTCTTCTTCTACATGGAACCTTCTTGACTCAATTAAATGCAGCCCTGTTTGTCATGCGCCAAATCAGCAGGTTGCTTCCTTTCCTTCTTTGTAGCCGCAAGAAGATCTTTCCATAGCTTTTCCTTGGCTTAGCCACAGATGTTATTACTATCTTCAATGCGCTCTTTGGCATCGGCTCCCTCCTATATTAAGGTGGTGATCTTAAAAGCGCATGGCTTATGGCTGAAAACACTGTAACTGGCTGAAAAAATACTGTAGTTGACAGAGGCTTATTTAGCATAATTAAATTTAAAAAATTTAAAAATATAAAAAAAATATGTTAGCCCAATATGTATAATACAAACGAATGCGGGAAAAAAAGAACCGACAAAAAAGCTCAACAAAAAGCCAAAAGTTCAGAAAAAGACGAAATTTATAAATAGTGAAAAATAAGCCAGAAGCTCAAGCCGAACTATGCACAAGAAACATGTATAAGTTAGTATAGTGTTCTCATCAATAGAAGGAAATGTTTTAAGAAAGAAATTCACCTGTTATTTAATCTTTTTAATGTGGCTCAATAATTCTTTCCAGTTAAATAGTATATTTAACTAAAAATGCAAGACACGTGCATATCCTTTTGAAAAATGTTGCTATGTTTTTTTGTGGTTAATGTGAATCATGTAGGCCTCGCTCGGAACACATCAATTTTATATGAAACAATTCAACTCCTATAAGAGTCGGGAAAAAAATCCCACATTTGTATAATTTGTCCAATGACTTAGGCCCTGTTTGTAAGAATTTCACAGGAAGCAGTTTAATTTATGTAGAAATCAGAAAAAAATTCTTATGTTCTAAACGAGGCGTTAGAATATTAGATTGGGGCCCTCCTCTTAATTGATTTGATCCGAAATTTTAGTTTCTTGTTGTCTTGCCATTGTGCTCCTTGCTTTATTACATATCCCATACCGGATGGCACCATTTTTTTTGGGAAATGCAAACTAATTGAAATTAAAGGACCAAAATTCTTCTTTATAAGATAAGCTTCCAACTAACAAAATGCATGGCGTTTTATCATCACTAACAACAAAATTTTATTTTGAAGATGAACACCTATTATTTTTAACTACACTACTTAAATCCGAATTTGCATGAAAAGAAACAAGTTTGCAACTACCTTAATCTATTTTGAAATAGATGTTCTGAAAAAACATATCCGATTGTGGTCTAAACTTTTTCTTGAACTTCGATTGTGGTTTAAACTTGGTCCTACTCAGGTACGCATTTGATTTCAGTAATATGAAACCAAACCAGAAGGGGACCTCTTTGTCCCGTTGAGCCCTTCGCAGCAACTTTCCGATTGTTGGGTTGCCATTTTACAACAAGTGTGATGTAGACAATTGAAGAGGAACTGCAGCTTTTATCTCTATTGAAGTTATGTTATGACGAGCTGCCATCAGCACTAAATTTTGTGCTTTCAGTATTGCTCTTGGTTTCCTAAAGATTGGGCATTTACAACCGAAAGGCTAGTTAATTTGTTGATGTCACATCGCCTTACATATATTGGTGGACAACATTTGGAGGATGTCGAGAGGAACTATTTTGATGAATCGCACTTAAAGATCGTTCTTTGAGAAACTTACAGACGATGGCCATATGCATTCTCTGTCTTTGATAGCTCGGTTCAACATTTGGCAGAATTTATTGCTGGACCAGAGTTTACAAGGATAGATAGTGGTAGTGGCAATCATCTTCTTGCTGAGATCGGGAATGTTCGTCATTTATCTACTGAAGCCACAAGCCGTGCTACACTGTCTAATATGTAGGTTCTTTCTAGTCTACGCACTCTGATCATATTTAGTCGAACAAACTTCAATGCACCTTGTGATGTTTGTCTTATGGTGAGTACGTTTGTCTTATGGTGAGTACGCTAATAAAAGCAAGGGCAATTGATTTGGTTGGTTGTGACATGAAAGCCCACCTGAGCTTGCTGATTTGCGAAAACATGTGGACTACTTGTGCTTCTACGATACTGATACTGGAATTGAAATGTAGCCCGATGATTTCTGTATGCTTTTTCAGCTCCATGTTGTGAATGTAATGGATTGCCATCTTAAGGGATTACCTGACATGATGACCAGGTTATTCAATTTGCGGTACATTATTGGGCCTGCATCATTTCAACAATTTGCCACACTGAAAAGGTTCTTCAAGAATTAAAGGAATTTCAAGGCTCAAAAAAGCACAAGATACATCAGCTTAGAGCCATGAGAGACATTGGAGGTTCACTTAGCATAAGAAATCTGAAGAATGTCAAGTGTGCTAATGCTAACAAAGCTAGATTATACATAAAACAAAAACAAAGCTCGCCTATCTGAAGTAAGAATTCATTGGAGAGCTGGCGATCAATTTATGGGGTTGACATATAATCCAATAGAGCAACAGAGTTTTTGAGCATCTGCGAACCCCTTCTGCTTTTCGTGAGCTCGAAATCAATGGGTATATGGGTGATAAATCTCCAAGCTGGTTCACCGCTAATAACCTTTCGAATGTTGTTGTCATCAGGCTAGGCTACAGAACTGTATGAATTGTTGTATATGCCAAGGGCAAAATGGGAATTTCCCATTTGATAAAAAAAAAAAGAGAAAGAGAGGCCCACCTGTCGGTGGACCGGAGGGAGGCAAAAGGGGGGAGGCCGATGCCTCCCCGTGACCTAACGCGAGCGGGACTCTGGAGGGGCGACGGCGGCGGCGATCCAGGGGAGGCCGCGCGGCGAAGGCGGCGGGTCGGTTGGCGGCCCGTTCTCCCGTGCGACTTCTCCTCCCGTGCGGCCCGCGTCTACCCTCTCCCGTGAGATGCGCCGGCTCCTCTCCTTCCCCTGGGACTCGGTCCTCAGATCCGGCATGTGAGGTGAGTTTGGGTTGTGGTGGTGGCGCGGGAGACTCGGTCTCTGGCCGTTGGTGGCGCCGCCGAATGCTCATCCCTTCTCCTCTTCGGCTATAAATGGCGGCCGGCTCTTTTGATTGGGATATCAGAAGAAAAGTGCTCTCTCCCTCTCTTTGATTTTGCCTGTGGTGTGTGACGACTTCGGTTCTCTGGTGCTCTCCGGCGAGGTGCTTGGCCGGCTCCTCCCCTGCGCTTGTGCGGCGTACCTCTACCTCGACTCACCGACGTGGACATCTGCTCGGTGATTGGGCTTTGTATCTCCGTGCCTACTGACCTCTCTCACGGTGGTGTGGGGGCAATAGGTTTTCTGGGACAGCGCGCAAGCGTGCCTAGCCCCTGTTCTTCTGGTGGTTTCGAATATCACCTGTGCTGTGAGTGATTCTGTGATTTTCCTTTGTTGCAATCTGTGTGGCAGTTCTAGTTAATTGATCTTCTTTACATTAAGCAGTCTTTGAGAGATATAGATTGTTGTGGGATATCTTGTTGCTCAATGATATATGAAATCATAATCTGAGATTGGTAGATTTAATCTTTGGGCTCTAGTTGTTGTTACTTCTTTGTCATACTCATGTTCGTGATTAATGTTAATTGTGAACTTTGAATGACATACTCGTCATATATCTTCTATGTATGTGTGATTTGGTTGAAGCTGTCGTTAGCTTGTAGAAATCCCACATACATGCTGCAGATCTGTTAGAAGTTATAGTTTACTATCAATTTGATTCATTCTTTTGCAATAGACATTTTATATGTGGTTGGACTTGCTCTAGCTAACTTAAGGTCACAGTAGAATACTCACATGTGAAGATTATATTGCTTAATTTGGGTCCAACTTGAGAGCTCAAAGATTGAATGTTAATTTGTTACAACCAATCGATGAAAAGTTTATGATTTAGTAGCGGGACGGCCGAGATTAGTCTTGTGCAACCCTACATTTGAGAGCACAAATAATCAATTAAACTTGAGCTTATTGCTAGTCTTAATTGATACATGCTTTATTCTTTGACATACATATTCATGTCTAGAATGTTATCATTTCTATTATTGAATATGTGGTATACCATGGATGATATGCTCAATTCATATAGTTTCATATATGCTATGTCATTTATATATGAATTGATGTCTTTGATGTGCTTATATGATTATATTGGAATTATATTTATATCTTTGCTTATACCGCAAATATTACAACATGAATCGGGCTGAACATCCTCCTTTAGGACAATTGCCCCTTTTGAAAACACTAAAAAGAAACTGGATTCAATTAAATGTGTTGGCAAAGGATTTTATACCACCAGTAAAACATCTTCTAGGTTTTGGGAACATACTCATCAAAGCTTCCCTTGTCTCCAGCGATTAGTGATTCGAAAATCTCCAAAATTTTTTAAAAAAAATGCTAGGTTTGCATCGTTCATACTTGCTAAAATACATTGTAGAACATGTCGGTTTGCACAATCTGCCTTTCTTAAAATGGAGAAGATAGATTTCATCTATTTCTTCTTTTGATGAGTTTGGAATGTGTCACTTAAAGATTAAATATGCAAATATGTCCGAACCTGTTTGATGAGGCGAGGGGTGTCCCGAACTTCCGATAGAATTATAATTAACTTCGATTTTAGTGGAGGTGACCTTTGCGATCCGACTACAACCGTACGACGTCGCTTGCGCCTTAGCAATCGCTGAACCAACCCCAAGATGTTATCAACCGTGCCGAGAACGCGGTTGACTTGACCACGAATGTCTATTCCTGCATGCAATCGAAGAACACGCAAGAACAAGATAACAAGCAATCTGAAATTACAAATATATAAATTGAGATCAAAAGGTGGGATTCCGAAGGCTGTCTTGACAGGTGGTCGTCCGACATAACTGAAGAACAGAAGTTTGCATAATGGTTAAACCTAAACTCAACGAAATCCAAGTCCTACCAACGGAGGCGGCGGCTCCTATATAGGGAGAACGACCCCCTAGGGTTACAAGGCACATGGGCCCAAGTGGTGGTGGCGCACCACCTTTTTTTGACTTGGACTCAGAAATCAACGTGGATTTTTTTTATTATTGCTGCCGGCTTAGATGGAATTTGAAGATGAGGTTGGATCCATTGGAAAGTAGACTTCATAAGCTTTTCATGAAGTACAAGAACATCCCAAACGGAGCCCTAATGAGGAAGTTATGTCCGTTTAAATTTGCACCATTGCAGCAGTCCGAATCCGATTCCAGTACGTACCCAACACGGACTCTTTTGACGATTGCGGCCGGCTCAGATAGAATTTAAAGATAGGGTTGAATCCTTTAGAAAGTAGACTTGATAAACTTTCCATCAAGTCCAAGAACGTCCCAAACGAAGTCCGTATGAGAAAGTTACGTCCGTTTAAATTTGCACCATTGCAGCAATCCGAATCTGATTCTAGTACGTGCCCAACACGGACTCTTTTAATGATTGCGATGCGTACAGATAGAATTTAGAGGTGATACCAGATCCATTGGAGAGAGGATGTGAAAAGATTTTCAACAAGTACTCGTGGACCTTAAACGGACTTTATATGTGAAAGTTATGCACATTTGAAGTTGGGCCTGTCAGGCTGAATTCGAATTGATCTGGAGGCCGAATTGGATTTCAAAACGTGTCCATCTTGAACTCTTGCTTGAATTGGTGTAAAAGTGATGTGATGCTGTAAAAATATATATTTTCATAATTAGGTAGCATCATATTCTCATTTAAAATATGTTGAGGTGAAGAAACAAATTCACCTTTAGTTCAATCTTGATATTGGGCGCTATTATGTGTTTGTGGCGTGGTCACATCACTGTTAATGTTGGGCCATGTATGGGGATGTAAATTATCTTCCTTGTCTATTTTGTACGATATGGTCTAATATTTATGATTTATGGTATCTTTATTTTACTTTTAATCGTAAATTTTGTTAATTATCAGTTGTTAACATGGATTCTTAATAATAACAGATTTTCTCGTCTTCCTATGGTAGATTCTGTGTGTGAAAACCGACCAAGCTTTCACCTTTGATAAATTGAGCTATCAGTAATGTCCATTTGCTTTCTGTCGACAATTGAGAGGACATACTTAATTTCGATGGTGTCTGGCCCAGAGATTAGCATGACCTAAGAGTGGTATTAGAATCAATGAAATTTGTATCGGCGAAATTTCTCCGACAACCGCTGGTAATCGGCCTTATCGGTGGGGATCGGTAAAATTTTATATCGAGCGAAAAATTTTGGATTCAACAAATTTCATCCAAAAAGTTAAAAAAAACTAAAAAATTTTCAAATTTCAATTCAAAATTTTTGGCCAAAAATTCTGCAATTTCCGGTAACCGCCAGTTATCGGTCCTATCGCTCCTATCGCTGACATCCAATAAAATTTCCCCTGACTAGAATAATCAACTTCCAAGAGAACTAGAACATGTGTGGATAAAGGCCAACGATGCTCGACCTAGAAGCATAAGTATTTAGAGAGTGATGTGATCACGTGCGTAATAGCCTCTATATTTTATTAGTAGCACGTGACATTAAAATAACTCATGTCATATTCCTACTAGGTGGTGATCGGTTCGGCTGAAAAGCTCGTGGCTTATAGTTGAAAACATTGTAGCTGACTGAAAAAAGCACTGTAGCTGACAGAGGCTTATTTAGCATAATTAAATTTTAAAAAATTTAAAAATAAAAAATATGTTAGCCCATTATGTATAATACAAACAAATACGGGAAAAAAAAGAACCGGCAAAAAAGCTCAACAAAAAGCCAAAAGTTCAGAAAAAGACGAAACTTATGAATAGTGAAAAATAAGCCAGAAGCCAGAAGCCGAACCGAAGCCGAGTTGATCAGGGTACTACTACTACTAACAACAACAACAACAACAACAACAACAATAACAATAACAATAACAATAATAAGGGGAATATCTAATTAGCGGATGAACAAAGCAATAAATGGATTACAACAAGCAAGATCACTAATACATTGCTTTCCACGGCAATATATAGGTTTAATAGAATATTAAAGACATGTTAACTAAAGACATATAACAATACTTTGTGAGTGTTAACACGTTTCACGCCAACTCAGTAATTGGGTTAATATAAATGAACTCACTAGTAGGGCCAAAGCCAAGAGCAAAATCACATATTATCATTTCAAAATTTGAGCATAACACCTTCAAATCCATAACCAATCTAGTATCTAGTTCATGACAAGAGTAAGTTGCTAACAAAATTATGTTCTTGACTTAGCTGGTTCTGACGCTACTCTGTTAAATGACGATTTCCGTTACAGTTGACCTAGTCAACTGTGATGGAGATGTCACAGTGTGAAAATTCAACGGATATGCTTTGAAGGTCATGCATCCCTGAGTTCTAGTTCAGTACATTCGCTTGTTCTCAGTCGTCCAATATAGCTCATCCAACGGTTCTCATGATCTTAACACCTCCGGTGCCTCTGAGTGGTGTGCAGGAGTGGTGCTAGGTAAAGTGGGCAAAGAAGTAATTTCGTCCGAACAGTTACAACGTCGAACCTTCTCTGCATTACAACGCCAAACCTTTCCGTAGCGTTCAATCTAACGCTCGACTCTGCATGTTGTTGGGCCCGTTGTTCATCGTACTCGATAACCATGTTACTGCCATTAGTCGACATCCTTGCTATCTACTCCCTCAAATTCAAAAAGAAACAAACATGTCGTTTTGAGTTACATATATTAAACTTTTAAAAAAAATTGACTCCTAAGAGCAACTCCAGCAAGGCCCCTACTTGAGCCCTCAAACCTCATATTTGAGGGCTTGAGGCAAAAATAGAGGTCCAGCAGGGCCCCTACTAGAGCCCTCAAATTTGAGGAGCCCCTCAAATCCCCCCTTCAGCCCTCATTCCTAGGGGCCCCTACTCTGGCTCTCATTTTTCAGCTCTTCCCCATCGCCTCCCTCCCCGCCGCTGGCCCGACGACCCCGCCGCGCCTCCTACTCCAGTCCCTCGCCCTCGTCCTCACCTCCGGCCTCTCCTCCCTCCACCCCGCCCTCTCCTCCCGCCTCCTCAACTCCCTCCTCCCCCACCTCCCCCGCAGCCGCCTCCCGGCACTCCTCCGTCTCCTCCCCCGCGACCACCTCACGCTTCTCCTCCTCTCCTCCAAGCACCATCGCCCCCGCACCATCCTCACCGCCTCGGCCCTCCACGCCTTCGCCGTCTCCTCTGGACACCTCCCCTCCTCCCTCCGCCTCGCCAACTCCCTCCTCTCGCTCTACCTCTCCTCGGCTCTCCCGCCTCGCGCGCGCCTCTCGCCGACATCCCCGCCGGACACCGTCACTGCGCGCGGCTTTCTTCCCCACGCGACGCCCGTACCACGACGCGCGCGCCGGCATCCCGCCGCCTCCGCGACTTCTGTCCCGGCGCGCCTCCTTCCCCTCCCGCCCTTCCGTCGAGCCCGCGGATGCAGCTCCCTTCCCCGTGGCGCGACCCTCGTCCGGATCGGCAAGTCCGGCGAGCCTCTCCTCGGCAACTCCCTTTCCCCGGCAGCGCAACCCTCGCCGGCATGGCCGCATGGCCAAGTCCACGAGGAAGAAGAAGAAGATGAAGAAAGAGGATGACAAACGGGTCCCGCGTGTCATTCCTTACTAGAATGAATTTGAGGGCCCTAATTTGAGGGTTTCTGCTGGAGTTCAACTCAAAAAATAGGGCCCTCAAAAGTAGGGAGAGCCCTCAAATCAAAAGTAGGGGCTCTGATTTGAGGGCTCCTGCTGGAGTTGCTCTAAAGACTTGGGTGACTACTCAACTACGAGCAAATACAGGCACATGTACACAACTCACGTGTGACGTGTCTACAGCACCATGCAGGACTGCACTAACATGGATGTAATTAAGGTGCAAAGATACATATCCCAAAGATATACAACAAGATTAATATCTAACAATGCATGATCGAATGAGACGATGAGGACTTGTAGTTTTGCAGAGACGCCGCGGGGGTGCGAGCTTGGGAGGATCGAATTGACGCCAAATCACATGGACGAACCGCCGCGGGGCATCTATGTGACTACGTATAGGAATTAACTGACCTGTCATTTTTTCACCACTTAATCGTCTAATCAACATGGGTGCACATGAATGTACAACCCCTGGCAGATGAACGATCAGATCTGGTGGAGGTGTTAGCACCTCCTACACCTCCGGAAGGACCGAACCATCTGTCTAAGTTCTAAACTTGGCGCTGGTGTCAACCAATTTAAGGAATACATACACATATGTATTTAGTGAGAAAGTGTGTGCCCGTACTTTGTAAGGCCTTATATACCTTTGATAAATTTTTAGTATGTATAGGAGACCCGCACGTATGTATATGCGTAGGTGGTGTGAGTGTATTGAGTGAGGGCATCTGCCTTGTAGTATCTCAAAAAAGAAAAAAAAAACTCTACAGACACCTTGTGTATTTGGAACTCGTAATAATTCATGACACTGTGCTTAAATCAATTTTACCGGAGTCCGTGGTCAAGACCATTAAGAAACTATCTCTTGTCAGATTAAGTCAATGACTACTCTACTAACGAACAAGAAGAAGTATTTCTTCTTGAAGAGGTTGGACTTAATACAATGACACAATATCAGCTCTTTACCATGCCTCCCATGCAATTTACTTGTACTAGCCGTTAACATGTGCATGCACGGGCTAATTTAAGATTTTAATTATATATATTTGTATAGAAAGATATCAATTAGAAATTTTTGGTACAAATTTAGAATGCTTCAAATTTAAAGTTTTATCTAATTATTACTTTTTCAACATTATATTCACAATTTTCACAGTACATTTTTGTTTGGATTTTTGGTGTAAATTTAATATTTCTTATATATTGAATTTTAGTTCATATTTGTACATATAATTTAGATATGACATGTACACGTGGAGTCCATATTCCAAATTTTTTATTAAATTAAAATCCCTAATTTTTAGGGAAGCAATTATAATGGTTTGGTGGGGTCTGAGGTCTTAACCCACTGCCTCCACCACAAATTCAGGGTGTCTTATATGTCAGACCACAAATGGATCCAGGGGCAAAATCAAAACGAAAATAACCACGGCTTACCGTTTCACTATATATATATAATTATGTGTATAATTATGTCTTCGATTTACAATGAAGTAGGTAGGTATTCTATTTTTTAAAAACCTAATGTAGGACCGAAATAGCGACAAGAGGGGGTGAATGTCGATCTTCAAAAAATCGCCCCCTAGTACCCACTCAAGTAACTACCAAGAATTTATCAACAAAGAAGACTGTCAACTGAAAATGCTGCTAAGTCCTAGACGAACTCAGAACAAACCAAGAGCCAAGAAACCAAATCAAGAAATAATGCTGCTCCCTTGGTTTACTGCCGACAATAGACTGCACACTGTCCAGCCGACAAAGCAAAGGTAGCAGACTGTCCTTCTCTGGCCGAAAAAAAGGAAATCAGTCCAATACTGCTTTCAGATTGCAGGGGATTGATTCGGGGGCAGCAGCCCAAAGTACTAATAAAAGGAAAGCACTAGTGGTTGGAGTGATCTGCGCATAGAAGAAATAAATCAAGAAACACTTTACTGGCCGAAGGAATTAATGGAGTAAAGTTTTTGGCAGAACAAACTGTCCTTCCAACCATTAATTTAATTGGGCAAGAGAAGCTTCATTCGGCCAAGAAGAATAAACATGCAGTCCACTCTTTACTAACCATCCAAGGACAACCATTAAGGACAATAAATGCTATAGTTGGGACAGCAAGAAATCCTCCAAAGGGCTGCCGAAACTAGAAATAAATGACCGAGAGAAGTCAACAAAACAGGGACACCAAGTAGCCGATGGAATTAAAAAAAACAGGCTACTGCAGCACAGCCAGCCAACCGAAATCATAAGCAAACAACTTCAATAAGAAATGCTTAGGAGAAGAACTTCAGATTTCCATTTCAAGAAACAAGAGATACAAAGATCTACGTCCCCATACGCATGGACATTCGGAGGAATGATTACTAGAATTCTTAACTCATCCTCTCCCTCTCAATCCTCAAGAACACCAAGAGCTACACATGCTTCTTGGGAGGAACACACACATACACACATGGAGAGACCCAAATGAAACCCTAACTTTTACACCCACTCTCTCAAAAATTTCAGCACACCTCTCCTTCTCATTTTATAGCCTCTCACTAATGGGTTTGCACATGCTTTACCCATTAGGTCACCACCTACTCGATGCTTTATCCAAACCCGCTTCCTTTAGTGCAGCTTTACGTTTTTACCGAAACGCCCCTCGCGCACCTTCCAGGAAGCTTCCTCCTTTCTTGCCTTGCAAGCCTCGCAGCCACGTCGAGCCCTCGCCGTCTTCGACACCTCCCGACCGTTCTAACCTCAGCGCCACCTGCGTCTAGTCCGGTCCACCGTGTCTCGCCACGACTCCGCCTCGATATCCTGCAGCCAACACAGACAAGAAACAAATCACATAGCACCGCTCGACACAAAGTAACCAAATATAATCATCAGAAAGATACTCAAAGCCCAAAACGACCGAAGCGAAAAATAAACGTCCTAACCACGTCCGACCGCTTTTGACCAAGTCCGACCGAATTTATTGCACCACGCAACGACATGGTCCGAACCACCCAAACCAAACTCGACTATCCTAAACCCTTGTCAATTTCTCATCACTCTTATGGAATCACGACCACATGGTCTCTCACCTAAATTAAAACCCTAATTCTGAACCATACAATTTGATAAAAAAACTAATCAACAATCATAACCTTCAAATCATAACTCATAGATTCAGTCCATTTGCTTATAGAAATCAGAAGAATTGGGAGAACTTTAACAATACCCTATGTCGATTCAGGATTTAATCCATGTTGTTAAGTGCTCGACGAGACGATTGATAGGTGATGATGACCGGGCGACACGGTGGCCAGTGGGTTGCAGCCTAGGCCTTCGGGCTCTACCAATCGGCGGTTGTGAGCCTACGACTAAGCGAGAGGGTGGATTTTGTTTTTGTGCAAGGCAGGACAGAGGGAGGGAGGGAATGAGTTGCGAGCAGGGCCGTACCTACGATTTGGAGGACCCTGAACGAAACGCGTGATGTGGCCCTAAAATTCAAGAAAATAATATAACGAAAGCATACTTTTACTTAATTATAAAGCTTCAAAATATACGTTATTCTTACACTACTAAGAAGTAAGAACATATCAAATCTTAATGCTAAAACAATAAAAGTAGTCTCAAGCAACAAACTGACCTTATGTTCTACTGAAAAGCATCATTCTTTTAGTATTCTTTTAGCCATGGTAGGCGGTGGCGCGGTGCCGGACTGCCGGCGTTGGCGTGCCGTAGAAGCGTAGCGCAGTCCTAGCAGCAGCGCGAGAATCTATTTTGCGGCACGGGAAAAACGAAACGTCGCCGGCCGATTCTCTGTACGCATGGGAAGCCAAGGAGTCAAGGACTCAAGCAGGCTGGTGGGCATGGCGGATGGCCATGGGCCTTACGTTGGGCCAATACTCCAATTAACAAGCCGATGATTGCGTGCCCGGCGCATCTTAGTTTTTCTATTCAAGGATTAACTATTGCTAATTACTACTTAGTATAAATTTGGAGGCCCTGTAATTTTGGGGGCCCTGAACAGTTGCCCACCCTGCTCCTGCTAATGTACGGGCCTGGTTGCGAGTGTCTGGGGCAATATGATGAGCATACGGTGCAGTCTCTATCTGTTATCTTCCCTTCATAGAGTGGCTTGGTAGCCGAGTGTCTTTGGTCATGCTTCTATTAGGTAGGCTGCACTTGCGTATGCTAGGCTGCGTGTCTTGAACCTCGATTGATGTCATCTTGGGCCCAGCCACGGAGCACCAAATGGAGAAGTTGGAGCCAGGAGGCCGAGAGCTTCAATCTTTGTACTAGCTAGGTGTCCTTTGATTCAGGATAGAGGTTTCATATCTAACTTTTATATATACTATACAATAAAAAATAAATTGATATATAACTTTTTGTATATACTATACAATAAAAAAATAACTTTGATCCAGCTGCCGCTCCCGTCGGGCTCCTTGTTGCCAGAGCGCGCGAGGCAGAGGCGGCGCATGGCACATGGTCGATCTAGCATGGTACATACGTACGCGCAGGCGCGCAGCGTCGAAGATGCATGGTTTGTTAGTGGAATGCAAGAGCCATCACGATGATTATTATATCACTCCTATATATATGATTTTTGAAATAATATATTATTTTATTTTTTAAATAAATATTTTTTATAGTGATCAACAAGTATATATGCTTATTTATAAAACTCTTTATTCTTATTTTTATATTATTCTAAATTATCATTGATCTTATATTATTATATAGGATAATTATGATTTATAGATCGTCACATGTATTGATTGATGATCATATTTCATGAATTATGGATACGAAGATATCAAATCGATAATGTGAACACATATTAGAGAGCATAGTGTTGGATTGACCTACCATAAGATACTGTAGGAATTGTTATATTTTTAAGTGTCATCAGTTGACCTCATTTATAATGTATGTAGGATTCTTAGACCTAATATTGTCATAGTTTCCTACATATATAATAGTTTACTTAGAGACTGCCAAACACTGCTTCGTAACCAAGCGGTCAAAAAGGTAGATTTCGGATTATTATTAAACATACGAAGGCATTTGAGCGATCAAGATGGAAGTTGCCCCTTATATATAACGAAAGATATCTCTAGACTACTCGGCGTGGTTGGATTAAAGAAGTGCATAGCCATACCAAATGTGGTTCAGGAATCAATCACAATTGAGTAATCCACTACAGGTTTAAGTGAAGGATTGAGCTACCATATGATAACATGCTTCTCGCCTTAAGTTCGATTTGATATCGTGAGGCAAATGGATAGGTACATGAGCGCTATATAGATTCATCCGATATGATCTTTATTTATGTTTAGGAGTTGATATATTCTGCTAGAGAACACTACTGACTTGTGGACCGAAAATGAGTTTTAGGGTCACAGCTGAATACTGAATATACACTTGATATGTTGCAACAATAAAGATCCGGGTTATACTTTCTGAGTAGGATACGACTTATATTCGTATCGGATAAGGATCCGGTGGGTAGCTCTTCGAGTGGGATACGATCTCTACTCGTGTTGGATGAAGATCTGATTGAGTGCCATATATTAAGAGACGTGGAGTTGAGAAGGGGATCCCTAGACACACCCATCGAAACCCTAGCCGCCATCTCTCAAAGCCCCTGCCATGCGTACTGTGCATGACGTCCCATCTCTGGACGTGTGGACTTCAGTAAAGACACTGCTGTAATTATGATGCTGATAGAAACAATCGCAAGGATAAGACGGTTGGTTAGATAACAATCCACTATTTCCACTATACCAACACGTGCTACGTTGAACCGGCTGTTTCAACTCACTTCCTCTACATTGTGTCTAATGGTAATTATCTATGATCTCTTACTCGTATGACTTCTTAGTTTATACAATAAAAAATTTTAATCTACGTTAATATAGCCTATCTGAATTCTAACATAGCTCTCGCGGTACCCCGCCGTTGTGCTGGCGGCGGTTGACGATGGCGTGGCGCTCCTCCTCGGCAGCGCGGAGGCGGGCGCACGCGAACGCCGCGCGCCCCATCGCACCAAACAGCTTTGCCCCATCTAGAAGTTCAAATTTGCTTTGCCATTTAGAAGTGATGTGCTCGACTACAACCGGGAGTGACATTCAAGATTCAACAGGGAGAGGTGTTCCCCCCTGTGGCGAAGACTGCATCTGAACTGCCACCAGCGTTTCCAGCGTCGCCAAGTCCATCCCGGCGCATATCCTCGTCCCGCCGCCGAATGCCACAAACGAGTAAGGGGTCACTGCCGCCTAGTTCTCGAGGGCGGGACGTGTGAACTTGGTCAGCTCACGGAAGTTGGCCGCGTCCATGCCTATCACATTTGATGCTTCATTCCAACCATTGACTGAATGTTAGAACACAAAGCATTCTCTAATTGTGCAACTTGTAATATCGACAGACAGACAACCCTGCAAACAATCAAGGACGGACTATGAAACGTGTGTATGACAAAGCAGCAAGTATTCGCCCATCATGTGATTGCAAACATGTTCCGGCTTTGATAAGTGGGCCACACATATTTCTTTTATGAACAACTCGTAGGTTCAGTTTGGCAGGGGGAATGTAGACATCATGCGATCAATTTATCTTGCAGGAGCTAAGTATAGTGAACTATAACAGTCAGATAATCCTCTCTGAGACATCGATCAAACTTTATCAGCAATATCTTCAGGACATGCTTAACAAAAGATCCCACACTTCATCCAGGTCTTGTATCTCGTTATGTACACAGAACCATAGCACTAGTGGTTGTCTTCTCAAACATTATTCAGGAAGCAGAACTGAGAACAATCTGTCAGGATAACCAGCATAAACAATCGGTTTAACGGAAAGTTGCCATAAAACCCCAAAAAAAAGTCAGTACGGCCTCAATGGTAAGCAAAGATGGGAAAAAGCGCTAGCAGTAGAAGCAGGAGCCCTGTACACTTGGCGCACCTGACCATACGAACCAATTCTTACAAAAAGCAAAAAAAAAAACTCCGTTTACTAGTACTATTTATAGCTTAAAAAATGCATAGAATGTTCCAATGATTAGTAATAGAGCGCATATTTCACGTGCCCTGACCATTATTGTCTAGCCGATGGCTATATATCTACATTACCATGGCGACTGGTTATCATGGTGTTGTACCATGGCAAATAGTGCAGCTGGCTTGTGATTTGAGCACTGTTTAAAACAAATAGGCTTTGATTGGTTATTGGCAATTAAGAAAATGCGAGCATTCCAGAACTAGAGATAAAACTATAGTCAGGAAGTGTTGAAATATAGGAAGAAGTGTTGCTCTCCAACATAATCAGGAACAAGTTCGTCTATTTGAACCAATCTAAACTCTTGGTTACATGCAACATATTGGGCAATCTAAACTCTTGGTTACATGCAACATATTGGGAGACTAACAATAAATAGATACCAAATTTGTTGCCAGGCGTGAAAAATGTTCCATCATAAACAGCCGACAAACAACATGATAAGTAACATTATGCGAATGAGAAACATCACTACAGGCAAAGCTTTTGCTGTGCTAAACCAAAAAAGGGAGAACATACCTTTGGAAATGAGAATCATTCCCAATCAACAGATAGATAAGGGATATGCGATATCTTGTCCCAATCAGGGCTGTACTCGCTGCACCTCTCCTGTAAAAGTGGACAATTGCTGATGTGCAATTCATCAAGGTTGTTTGGCAGGTAAGGCAAGCGACTGATCTTGGAGCATTGTTGCAAGCGCAGGCTATGAAGAGCAAAGAGCTGCTCCATATTACGAGGCAGAGATTTGAGAGCTTCACAGTTAATTAAGTGAACATGTTTTAGTGTCTTTGACAAGTGATGAGATTCCAACAACACATGGAGAGACTCAAGCTCCGGGCTGTCTTTAATAATTAGCAATTTCAGTGCCGGGAGCCCTGCAAGAAAAGGCTCTGTATGCCTAGAGACATTGTCGATATGAAGAGTATGTAGTGATTCCATAATCTGTCCGTCAGGCAGGTTAATGAACTTGTGGCATCTTTCAATATGTAATTTTTCGACAGTGTCAACAGCACCTCCTATGATCTCCAATTGGTTGCAACCTTCAGGAGTATCCAACAATGAGAACTGATGTTAGTACTCATATGGAAAGATCGTAATGTTCTGTAACTTACAAACAAAGTTGACAGATCATACCTATAATTTCTAGCTGAACCAGTGGCACAAGGAAGTCGTTGGAAGAATCACATGGAATTGAGAAAACCGACAGATTGGGGCAGTCTCGTATTACTAGTGTTTTTGATAGCTCAGATGACAAACAAACATCTTCCATGGGGCTCACCTTGGAGATATCTGTCCCTTGGATCCCAGGAAAAGATGATTTCATCTTACGAAAAGAGCTCAATGGCACACCCTCTACATGCATGTTTGTTACTTTGTCAAGGGACAGAGGAGGAAACATGGTAAGCTTGGGGCAATGCCTGACTGTGAAACGCTGAAGACAAGGGAAGCATGGGTCATCCTCATTCCACTCTTCTAGTGATTGTAAATCATCAATGACTAGCTCCACAAGGCTTGGGAAACGGTGGGAACCAATAAAATCAGATTCTGGAATGATTCTTTTGACTGCAGGCAAACTATGCAGAGCTAGCACCTCCAAACTGGGCATCTTTGCAAAACATGGGAGTAGAATAAAACCAACACAATTCCTCAGTGTAATTTTCTTGATATTGCTGAGATAACTTCCCGTAAACCATCTTGGACATTCAGGACCAGTATAGGCATTAATTTCCATTTCTTTGATGGATCTCGGTGGTTGAAGGCATTCAAGAACTTTTGCGCTTTCTTGCTGGGATACTTCTGTGGAGCACCATTCTAACTTAAGCGCTAATAAATGGCTTTTCAAGTGTAGCACAGCCTTCCTTGCTTCATCCGCAGTCCTCATGATCTCAAGATTTGTGATGGAAAGCGATCCTCTAAGACTAAGCAGATCACCTAGCTGTGCTATCTCGTACCCATCCTCTTTGCAGATTCTAAATTCTTTTAACTCCTGAAGATTCTTTAGCTTCCCGATCCATCGTATTGACGATATCAATGATACAGGTCCAGTAATATGCCTCAGATTTTGCAACCTAATTACTTCAGTTGGTAAGCTATGGAGTTGACAGCCTTCCACATTTAGAACTCGGAGATGGAGATATTGATGGAATTCCTCAGGCAATGCTTCAATGCTAGTATCACATAGGCCTAAGTAGTGGAGACTGTGTCTTATTGAATACTTAAATTTAGGCAATCTTTTCATGCTGCAACCAGCTAAATCAAGTGTCCTTATGCTGCACATTTTTCCAAGAAACTTGTCAAGAATTTCACTTGCCTTAGGATCAAGTGAACCATATACTATAAAGGTGCGCAGACTGCTTGGATCAATCTTTAAGGTGCCCAGCATAGGGAGATTAGTACTTCTAATAGATATATGGTGAAATTCCGAAATTTCCTTAGGCTTCCAGCCGCTGTCCAACCTTATAAATTTCATACGCCTAGAAACAACTTCTGCCAAATAGTGGATGAAGCTATGCATGACATAGTAAGATGAATTGTCATCTAGTGGTTGCAGGAAACCTCTGGTGCACAAATCATCGAAATAACCTATGCACACATCTTCGATACTTTTCTCAGTCAGAACAATTGTATTCTCAATGCTTTGCTGCCCCTTAGATGCAGCTGTGTCATCAATACTCTGCCTTCCAACAGGTGGGATGTACTTATCAGATACTGTTGCCTCTCCCTTCTGATCAAGCCCAACAAAACCTTCTTTCTCTCTTTGCTTCTCAAAAGATCCAAGTGTACTCTTGTGACTTTGTTTTTGGGATTGGATACTAAATTCTAGGGAATGTTGCTCTGCAGTGCTGCTATCAGGAATGCTACTTTCTACTTCACTTGAATCATCAATCATAGTTGATTTCGTGATTGATGTGGCACAGCCTGTTCTGCTAGTATACTTTTTCTTGGTAGGTAAAATTATGCCTTCTGATATCCAAATATTCATTAGTTCTTTGGGCCTATACTTCCAATCTTTAGGGAATAAGCAACAACAGTGGAAGCACATCCCTACTGGTGCAGCTAACTGGTCAAAGCACAATTTGAGCAGTGAGAGAAGTTGGTATTGCTCACTTGCTTCTCTATGCTCCTCTAGTATGTATTTTATGTTGTAAAACATAACACTCCAGTATGCCATATTAAGGTTAGTGTTTAACATACGCCCAATCATCTTCATAGCTAAAGGATATCGCCTTATAAGCCTAACAGTATCCATGCCAAGATTCACGAGTGATGGATAATCATCTGTGTTCACACCATAGAAAGCATTGCTTTTAAAGAAGCGCCAATATACTTCTTCAACCACATTACTTACTAGTATGTTAACATCTTCCAATGAATCTACGAGTGTTGAACTTCTAGCAGTGACGATAATTTTGCTGCTTTTACTGCCGTGCATTAGTGCCTCAAATAAATCCTCTAATTGGGCTGTTTGATCCTCTGACATGTCATGCAAAACCAATAGAAACTTCTTAGCAGCCACACCTTTTGAAATTATTTTTTGATGATTATCCAAGTTTTGCTGATGAAATTTGGAATTCCTTATCCAAAGCCTGAATTCTTTACTGTGGACAGGAGGCAAATGAATATCTGGATTCACGACATGAGAATTGATCAGCTCAAAAATAGTGTTGGAGATTGACCCTGTCGAATTTACCGCATTGAACTGGTTAGAAATATTAACCCAAATCCTCAAGTCGAATTGTTCTTGCACAGTAAGGTCGTTGTAGATATCATCTGCTGATAGAACAATCTCACTTGAGATATGCTTGAGAATCAAGGGCACAACATATATACCATCATGTCCTTTCTCCAGGAACCTCTTTATGATCGCTTCTTTCAATTGTAATGGTGTTTGTTTATTCACGACATCGTGTTTGTCACTTCCAAATATAAGATTTTTTATGCTGACTAGTTCCGTGTCTTGCTTCTTTCTTTTATGTGTACCAGATTTTACAAAGCCGCTATCCTGCATTGGATTCTGACATCGGGCTACATTGGACAACAAGTGTGGAGAGTCCATTCCACTCTGTCCCTTTTGTCGGTTCAATTCTTCTAGCGAGCACATCATTCTACTCTTCTTCATATGTATGATTGCTTGGTACTTAACTTTCATTACATGTATCGTCCTACATAGGATTACATGGTCCACATACTCTGACAAAAGTTGCAGTGCATGGTCCATTTTGTCCAAAACCGATTCCAAATCGTCAAGGTGCACTGGCTCACGAAAATCCATCATATCATATTCGATTCTGCTCAGATCAGACTCTATTTCAAAGGCATCACTCCACAGATATTCTACTAGCACATCATTAATTGGTTGGAAGACTATTCGATTGTTAACCTGTCCTTCTATGGTAGAAAGAAGATCATCTGTTTCCTCAAGAATTTTTATTTGATCTTGCCCCTCTTCTTTACTCGAAGCCAGCAGGGACCGAATTTTGTCAAGCAAGACTCTCATCTTCCAGATGATAGCAAAGTTCGCCTTAGTATCATTCTTTAATCGTCCTTTGTATCGACTCCCACTGTCCTTCATGGAGTCCACCATTGAGCCTGGCATGCTTTGACCCTTCATCTCCAAAGTACTAAAGAAAGACAAAAGGTGGCAACAAACAATTCAGACAATATGGAATGCTGTTATCGGAAAATTGAAAAAAAGAATTCAGCGGTTAGTGTTACACTTCTTAGGATAATAGCAGGTCATCATGTAGCAACTAACAAGGAAACACATCACCACAAGTTCAGTACGACAGCACTGTCTATTTCTATAATTACACAATAAATCTTGTATTCCCCTTGGTTTGAAAGTGTTTGAACTCTAAGGTACCGTCTCAAAAAGAAAAAAAAGACTCTTAAGGTATCTTGCTAACAGGTGATATTGGCCCTTTCAGTTGATGTTATATGTGCTTATTTCAGACTTTCAGCTAACGTAGCAGATGCCACATAGACTAGACAGTGTATCGCTGCGCCCTTTGGCACATCAACACGGATACAGGACCCCTTGGCTGGCCACTGTGCCGTGGCAGTTTTGGGCTAGGGGTGTGAGACTTGGAAGGGTCATTAGTGGCATATGCATTTGCCTGGAAGGCTGGAAGGCAGGAGTAATGAAGTATCAGGTGCTGTGCACCCTTTTTACCAATGTCACCGGAGGGGTGGAGAATGGAGATTGATGCCCCTTGGCCTTGGGATTAGGCATGCTGGCCGTTTTGGGCAACATGTTGCTTCCTTCAACACACACAGCTTATACGATTTTTCATGGCCTATTTCTAGACGCCCAACCTGACATCAATTCCTTCCGTTGGAATCACTAGCGCACACAATTGACACAAAAGGCCTGCCGTAACAAAGCCGACATCGAGAAAAATCTTAGTTTTGCCATGCCCCTCATCTTCCTCGACCCTCTCATCCAACTAACTGCAATATCTCCCCATAAAACACTACACAATCAGAACGAAACAGGGGGATTTGTTGAACTAGTGGAACAATTGGAAGGAATCTGAAGAGAACGGAGATGTATATTCACAAAATATATCATCTTTTGTTGTACGGCCTTGCTCTCTTGTTTGGATAATTAGGTCAATTCATTGGATAAGTGCTAAGCAGCACAAGGAAAAATCACCCACACCCCCTTCCCAAACCAAAATCGCCCACCCAAAGAGAAAAAAGAACTACTTGTTCGGTTGATTTATTCACGAAGATGCGCTCCTATGGACATAGAACATGATAAACACCAGAAAATAAAACATTTCAGTAAGCAATTATAGATCTCGTGTAACGCAAGCAAAGCCATCAGAGGAGATGCGTAAGAAAGCAATGGTCGTACCCAAGATGAAGAAAGATCACAGAAACATAGAACTTCGGAGAATAAGATGATGATAGATAGAAGCTCACGGACCTTGTAAATTAGCAGTTGGTAAGATCTGATAAAACTGTAACGTCGGGGTAAGATCTGATAAAACTATAACGTCGGTGGATTGGATTAGAAGGCATGGGGCGTTTCTTGAATGAAGTTTCGTTGTACGGTATTTCCGATGGAGAGGACAAGCGGAAGCTCCAAGCGCTGCCGTGGTCGGCCTGCAAGCCGGAATTTATGATTTATTTTTGTATAATGTTTATTTTTAGTTTATTTTATGTAATTAAAAATAAAAATAAAAATATATCAGTACAGACTATGCATAGGAATAAAAAAAATCAAAGCTAAAACTGTTTAAAACAAGGCTAACTAGATTGGTTGGGATGATGACTCGAGCCTTCTCACACCAAGATTGTCAGTATGGCGATACCAGGTAGAATCGTCTTTTATTTACTGAGATCGAATCGTAGAATCACAATTCTATCAAATTTTTAAAAGCGTATATATTTTATATAAAAATTAAATAACATAAGTATTTTGTTTCTTGCCTAATATGTTTTGGTATAATGTACAATATATTACTAATTCAGTATCATTTTACCATCTCACAGGTTAATAAATTTATGTACTTATATGTAATCATATGATAAAGTTATGGAATCATCTCAATATTATTCCAATTTAGGTTCTTATCGAGTTCCTATTCTCCACCAATTACCCGGTATGGATGAGACAGGGATGAACATTATCCCTGACAGTTAGAGAGTAGAAATGAGAAGGCAAATAGCCCCGTTGATATTGTTAGGAAACCTAGGTTTGGACTTGAAATCTTGGCGCATGGTGGGCACCTCACCATTAGACTATAAAATAGGGAGCACTATTGACTATTTTGTACATGAAAATCAGAAAGAAAGTAATAAAGAAAGATCCGAAGTTCTTTCTACCTCTCTATGTTTCAATCTATTATTTTATGTCTTCTGTGATTGATCTTATTTTGCATAAACAAAGGAATCGATCGGACTGGTCACCAGCGACAGTTCCTCAACACGTTATCAGCACGATTTGTTCCGATGAATCGAAGATAATCATTGAAGTATTAGTAGATTACATTGTCTGTATCTAGATCGCTCTAAATTCGCAGATTTCGCTTTCCAGATTATTTTTCTACGGTGCAAATCCGCTCTAATCTACCGCGAGCAGACTTGAAATCGCCGGCACAATGTCGATCGGTAGATTACATCACAGAGTAAATATTGATTGCACTGTAAATTGAAAAAAAGAAGGGGAAAAAAGAAAAATTGTGCTCGGTCGGCCCCGTACGGTCGCCGGCCATCCTCCCCGCACCGGTCTTTGCACGGCCGACGGACGCCACCATCTCGGCCTCTTCGCCCGGCTGGCCGACTACGCGCGCAAAGCGCCGTCGCCTCGGCTTCCCCGCCAAGCTGCACGCCCGAAGCGCTGCCCAAACCGCCTTGGCCTCCGCGCACCACGCCGGCTCCACACGGCTAGTACCGTTGTGCCCCCGGTTCGGCCGACCCAAAGTCAAGGCCACACTTGAGGATCGCTGGCCCTCTTTCCCAAGCGATCGCCCAAAGTTGCCGCTGGGCCCAGAAGCCAAGGAGTCACCATCGCTTTGGCTCGGGGCCCATGGCGATGCGGCCGCGCTCAGCGCAGCCCGCCCATCGCCGTCACGCTCGAAGTGCGGCCGTCATTGCCGTCGCCTCGCGCCACCGAGCTCTGGCTCGGGCCAATTGCGTCGCGCAGGCGAAGCGCGTCGCCGCTCGCCGCCGACCCAGCATTGCCGTTGCCTCGCGCTGTCGAGCCACGGCTTAGGGCCGCCGCGCGCCAGCGCTAGCCCGCTGCGCGCGCCGCCGCTAGTCGCGTGCGGCACGCCACGCACGCGCCGATCCGCCCACTTGGGATGCCGTCGCCACGAGAGAGTCGGGGTAGGGAAACCCTACCCCTCTCTCTGCCTCGTTTTAAGCCGGCTGGAAGCGGGCCGGAAGAAGAAAGAAAATGGGCTGGAGGCCCGGCCTAGAGGAAGCACTGGCAATTTTGCAAATAAACCCTCCTATTTTCGTAATATTACGATAGAGCCATCAAATTTTGCAGATGGGTCCCAAATTTTGCAAAAAGGCCCTCGTTATTTCAAAAATTGCATAAGAGACCTCAGATTTTACAGATGGGTCTTGAATTTAGCAGAAAACCACTTGAAAAATCAGGAAATTACGCAAAAAATTTGCAGGAAACTTGGCACTGGGCTTGAAGTCTTGGCCTATGGTAGACATCTCACCATTAGACTATAAATAGGGAGCACTATTGATTATTTTGTACATGAAAATCAAAAAGAAAGTAATAAAGAAAGACCAGAAATTCTCTCTAGCTCTCTGTGTTTTAATCTACTATTTTCTGATCTTATTTTACATAAGCAGATGACTCAATCGGATCCTCAACGGCTATTCCTAAACGCGCTAGACATTCGGTGGTCGATTTGGGGGCGGAAGTGGCTTGTAGCAGCGGATCGGGGCAACTAGGGATGAAAACGGTCGGAAAACTCCTCAACCGTTTTCTACTTCTACATTTGAATACGAAAACGAAAGCGAAAGCGGTAAAACCAGACACGAAAACGAACGCAAACTTACGGAATATCGAGAATTTCGAAAACGAACCAATTCGAGCGGAATTATGTCGAACACGGTCGGTATACGAAAATTCAATACGAAATACCGACCTGTAGGACTAAGTGCATAACAATTAACAAGTGACCAAGTACATAACAATTACCCAGTGCATGATCAAGTTCAAGTGCATATAATAATTAACAAGTGCATGACCCTTGGTCTTAAGTATTAACACAATAGCCGACATAAATACAAATACAAGTCTAGAACAAGCAATTAACAGCTAGCAGAACATCTATAGTTCATCAGCATCATCCATGAGGTCAGGATCGCGCGCCGCCTGGGGGAGATCCTGGAGGAGTCGGTGAAGATGAGGAGCAGCGCCGGCATGGTAGAAGAGGAGGGTGTCGGTGAAGTAGATCGTCGGCGAAGTGGTGGCAGCCGGCGGCGGCGCTAAAGGGGACTCGGTGGAGATGTCGATCGGCGGCCTGGCGCTTGGTGGAGGGAGCAGAGGCGACGGCTGGTGGATGGGGCGGCGGCGCACTGGAAGAAGGCGGCAAAGAGGGAGGCGCGACGGAGGGAGAGCAGGAGGAGAGGTGGCCGGAGCCAGAGAAGAGAGGAAGAGGAGAGAGCAAATGGGGGCTAGGGTTAGAAGCAAGGGGAAGGCAAGGGAAGACGAGAGGCGGCGGCCGGCGGTGGCGCAGGGCGGAAGAGGTGGCGCGGGTAAAGAAGAGGTGGCCGCCGGAGGTGGAAGAGATGGCGGCGCACGGTTGAGGGCGGCGGCGTCGCGAAGAAGGGGTTGCGGCGGTGGAGAGTGGAGGCGGCCCGAAGGATTTGGAGCAGCGAGGTGAGAAGGCGTGGCGATGGAGGTGCAGTGGGGAGCGGCGGAGGCGTACCGGCGAGCTGCGGCCCGGCGCTCGCCAACGGCCGGACGTGGAGGAGAAGGGACGAGGAGAAGCAAAGGGGGGCGAAGGGAGAAGAAGCCGGGCTCGATCTCCCCCAGGCGGCGGCGGCTTTAGAAGGAGATGGGGGAAATTTTGGTAAATTGGGCTGTGAGACCTGTGTCTAATACTCTAATCTAATGAGACTTCTAGTGGGCCAAATTCGGTTTAAACCGTATTTATAATACGGTATATTCCGAATAAAATGTAGAAAAGTAGAAAACGGTTGGAAAACGCCTAAACCGTTTCCGCTCCGTTTTCGAATTTGGTATTCCGTATTTCGAACCGAATTCGAATTTGTCCGAAAATACGAATTCGATCGGGTCAAATGTAGAAAACGATGCGATTCGGTACGGGATATTTCCGTTCCGTTTTCATCCCGGGCAACCGTGGCTTCGTGCGGTGACGGAGACCTGCTGCAGGACGACATCGACGGCGCAACCCCCCTCCCTCTCTCCCTCTCTTCCGCACACGCTTCCAACGCGAAAACCACGAGCTCGCGGTAGTATTTTTTCCCCGTTAAATCGATGGATATGGGAGACTTTCCTTTGAAACACTGTTCAACTTCCTACGGTCCAAACGAATAAACGGTATTCCTTTCCTTAGGAGCTCAAAACCTTCGCTTTCCCTTTGTTTTTTCCTTATCCAAACGAGGTCGTAATGGTTGGATGAGCATGATGTAGTCGATCTAACGTCGTCATTAACTCGATGATGTGGTGTAATACATGAGCTCGGTTTATACTCTCAGCTAGTAATACATGAGAAGGATTTGAAAAGATATTATTGTTAGAAAATAAAAAAGTTAAACGGTATGTTTCTCACGGCACAGTTTTAGTTTTTAGATAGTATATATATATATATATATATATATATATATATATATATATATATATATATATATATACACATATATATAGGAAAATTACGTAACGCACCATGGTGCCTAGGCTCCAACATCCGATACACGTGTATGATTGATAATTTTTTGAGTTTGGGTATGAAAATATTTTATACCCTTGATATATTATGGTAAGTTAGTTTTGAACTCAGTTCAAACTAGTTTGAACTACTTTTGAGTTCAATGCAACTACAGTGAGTATATACCATAAAAATAGTTCAAACTAATTAAACTGAAGTTGAATTTAAATTTTTTGAGTTTGACATCTCAAATATACTTTTTATGGGTATATGAAGATACCCACATCAAACGTTAGAATCTCAAGCAAATCAACAGTATTGATATTGGTGCTAGGCACCATGGTGCATGAAACACTCGTATATATATATATATATATATATATATATATATATATATATATATATATATATATATATATACACACACACACACTTCTAAAGTACTAGTAAATTGAATGGTCAGACGTTTCTTCAAAAACAAAATTGAATGGTCAGACGGTGGTGCCGTGGTGATGTCACATGTTTAGTCGAGACTTGCGAAGGTCTACAGTGAGTCCACGACTATATACTATTTTTTCTTCCTTGGTGCCACCTTCCCACTACCAAGAAATCAAGAATCGAGTTCAAAAAAAAAAAAAAGAAATCAAGAATCATTCCTCTTACGGTTCTCCAAGAAAGTACCCTGCGAGGCTGCGACTCTCTCCACAATCGCCAAACTTTACTTAACACGGTGTGCCGCAGGAGGAATTTATGCCACCAGCGGAAGGCCCGTGGAGGACCCTCTTCTTCCTCGTCGGCGGCCGCTTCGCTCGGTGACATCGCCGTCTCCAACATGGAGTAAGTTGCCGCTACTTGCCCCCGCCCTGTCTTGTATCTCTTTGTTGATTAAACGGAACCTGCAAGGAAGGCTCCTGTGGGGGTGTGAAGGGGACATCTATCTAATCGCCCGTTGCTCAGAGTCCTCTGACGCTATCCGTCGCGATGGGCTTCGCGGTGGCCTCACGACAGACGGCGACAACGATGCGCTAGCTTCACGATGGGCTTCCGACGGGCGCATGCACGTGCCGGCAGCCAGCCAGCGGCATGGGTACCGGACTGACTTCCCAAACGAGTAGACGGCTGAGTCTGTGGCATACCGATGCCCCCACAAATCAATCTGGTGCTCCTCGCCTCCTCCCCAAAATCGATAGTTTCCCAAATTTCTAAAACATCTGGCGGAACACATACCAGTGTATTTCCAAGCTCACCGCAAAAACCAACTGAATTTCTTATGATTGTTTTGGAACAAGTCCACTTTACAACCTTAACTATGACCTTAGTCTGATTTTCAACATCCAACTTCAAAACCATTTACTTTTCATTCTTGAACTATTAAACCGTTCATTTTTCAACCCTAGATTGGTTTAATAAGGGAACAAGTTCACGTTATGACCCTCAACTTTGGCCTTGATCCGATTTTCATCCTCTAACTTCAAAACGGTTTACTTTTTACACTTGAACTATTAAAACTATTCATATTCAACCCTAGTTTGGTTTTATAAGTGGTTTTCAATAGAGGAAGACATGGATGGAGAGCTCAAAGAGGTGGCGGGCTGGGCAAGACCCCAGTGATGCGGTGGTAGAGACGCATGGGTGAGGGCAAAATGAAATACTCGCGATAGAAGGAACCTTACGTTGATGGTGGTTTGGGTAGAGGCACGCTGTGTTGGGTAAGCAACAATGGTGGCAGGCGATGGTGGCGGTCAGGTCATGGAGGCGACAACGCTATGGTGGAAGAGAGACAAAAACGAACATGTCAAAAGATAGGTGAGGAATAGATGATGTTCGTGTACGAAGGAATTGGATGGATTCTCACCAGTCACGATGAACCACAGTAGAGAAGCTTGACAACGCTAGAGAAGAAGAACTTCGATTATGAGCAGTTGTCAGCGTGAAACTCAAATTAATTTAGGGATGTGAGGGAGGAGGTTCTGGAACATGATGTGACATGGACGGTTTTGAGAAGAGAAAATAGGAGAAAGAGGTTGACCAATGGGCCCTCCCTTTTTTATTTAATTTTTTCTAATATGATAAAAGTATTGCTGAGAGGCGAGGCCACATCATCTTATGTATGTATTTAGATGCCACGTTAGCATGCATTGTCCATTAGGATGCCATTGAAACTAAAACCACCGCCAAGTCGGAATCAAACCAAAGCGATTTCGTGTAAAGGTTGTGTTTTGCATCAGTTTTAATAGTTATGGGATGAAAAGTGAACAATTTCAAAGTTGAAGATTGAAAATCAGATCGAGACCATAGTTGAGGATTATAAAGTGGACCATTGAAGTTAAACCACCGCCATGTCAGATCAAACCAGAGCGGTTTTTGTGAATGTTGTGTTATGAATGGTTTTAACAGTTCAAGGGTGAAAAGTAAACGGTTTTGAAGTTGAAGGTTGAAAATTGAACCAAGGCCATAATTGAGAGTTGTAAAGTGGACTTGTTCCATTTTATTTTAGTGCAATCATGCAAACTCATACATGAGCTGTTTGATAAGACATGGATGGACTAGATTCAAGAGGTCTTGACTCTTGAGAAGGTATAAGCTCTCTTAAATGACATTGGCCCCTTCTTTTCAGTACATGGCTTATGACTTTCCTCAAACAAACAAACATGATGGCTTCTTTGGTGCCTTTTTGGAGCAGCTTTTCGAGATAGCCTTTTTCGAAGTGGCTTGTCAGCATTTGGTATGTTCGCACAAGCGCTCGCGTTAGGGCTAAAAGCCATTAGTCACAGCTGAAAAGAACCCACCACTATTTCAACATGCTAGGGGATAGCTTATTATAACTCTATAAGATGACCTGAAGAAACTCCCACCTATTTGGCCTTGGCTTCAGCTTGTAATTAATCCGATAATGTAAATCTGGGCCAAACAAGCCCTTTAACATGGATGATAACCTTTAAATCATCTCACTGAATATTCACATAACCCCTCCATCATTATTACTTCATTAATACTAGTTTTGTACCACCATGTGACACGTGTCTTGGGAATTAATGGTTTTAACCCAGTGTTTCAGGATATAATTGCCCTTACGTTTCTCTTATTTCCCACAGGGGTATTGCAGTGACAGCTGCGGTTACCACCGGTGCCAAGGTATTAAAGGACATGGCTGTTGCGCCAACAAAGAAAGCAGGAAGCTCAATGTGGATCCCAATAAAGCAGATGTTGTTCTATAGTAGGAAGATAAAGAAAGTAGAGATGAACATAAAATTACTGTTGAATCGAAAGGAAGATATAGAAACTCGTATTAAGAATGAACGTTTTGAGCAAAAGGTGGTCTCCGAAGATGCAAAAAGATGGCTGTTTGATGTAGAGACAATATGGAAAAGAGTGAAAGATTTGGAACTGGAATGTGGGGGGTTTAAATCTGAAGACACCGTGCAGAGTCCAGACATCTTAGAGGAGGGGGGTGACAAGAAGGCTAAACTGAAAGCCAAAGGTAATATCATCAATCCATTTCAACGTCGCAAAGTGGCAGCAGAGGCAGAAAATATACTGAATGAAATTGAACGACTTGAAAATCAAAGGGACAGTTTGGCCCTGTTTGTTTCATCCAGTATACCTAGATACAGTTCAAGGCCTGAAAAGGAATTCAAAGAATATAACTCCACAAGAGAAGACTTGGATAAAATTATGAAAACCTTAGAAGATGATTCCACAAACATTGTAGGTATTTATGGAACTGGTGGAATAGGGAAAAGCACAATTCTTGATCAAGTTGGCCGTCGAATGGAGGCACAACAAATATTCGACATGGTGCTTGCTGTTGATGTATTGCACAATCCGTGCATAGATCAGATCCAAGACCGTATCGCAGAACAACTGAGAATGTCATTTCCAGCAGGGTCCATTTATCAAAGAGCGACTGATCTGTCAGCAAGTCTAAGGCAGGCAGGAAAGGTCCTTCTAATGTTGGATAATGTATGGGAAACCTTGGATCTCACACATACAGGAATACCAATCAGATCGGTTGGTAATGTAGGATGCAAAATTCTTATTGCTACTCGCAACATTGGCGTGTGTCATTCAATGCATGCAGATGTGCTGATTCAGGTGAACTTCTTACTGAAAGAAGATTCGTTGGATCTCTTCAAAGATAGAGCTGGACTACAGAATGGAATGAGTGAAATAGAGACCGTTGCTGAAAAAGTAGCTGAGGAATGTGGCGGTTTGCCCCTTGCTCTTGATGTAATTGGAACAGCTCTGCGTGGAAAGGATAAAGATAACTGGAGATTTGCACTGTTACAGCTTAGTAAGTCCAATCCCACTGATCTAGATTATGTGGAGGAGAAGTTATATAAGTGCTTGAAATTAAGTTATGATTATCTTCAACAAGATGAGAGGAAGTTGTTGTTCCTGTTTTGTGCCTTATTTCCAGAAGGATATGAGATAAATGAAGATGAGCTGACAAGATACTGGATTGGTGAGAATATCTATGGAGATTGTAATACTTTAGAGGAAGCTAGACAGAAAATACATATGAGGATGGCAAATTTAGGGGAGTGCTGCTTAGTGCTACCCACTGGTAAGGCCAAGAGTGTAAAGTTGCACAATATTATGAGAGATGTGGCTATCTACATTGCATCAAGAGATGATAATAGGTTTTTTGTTGAGTCAGATCCATGCACTGGATACATTATAGAAGAAACTTTTGAAAATTTCAGAAGAATATCTATAATGAATACTGGAATTGGAGAACTTACTGGGATAAAATGTTCTCAAGTGCAGTTACTACTACTAAGAAATAATCCACATCTTCTTTGCCTCCCGATAAACTTCTTTAAGAACATGCAAAAGCTGGCTGTTTTAGATATGAGCAACTCTTTTATTGATTCATTGCCTCTGTCAGTACAAGATCTGGGAGCACTGCGTACATTATGTCTAAATGAATCCAAAATTTGTCGTGACATTTGGGTGGTTGGAAGATTGGAAAACCTGCAAGTACTTTGTTTGAGAGGTTGTCTTTTTAGTTCGTTACCAAAAGAACTTGGAGAGATTCAGAAGCTTAGACTATTAGATTTATCATCGATGGAGTGTCTTGAGATACCATCAGAATTAGTTCGGAAGCTACGTCATTTGGAAGAGCTCTACATCGATAGCTCGAAGCTAACTGTAGATGTCCTAATTGAAATTTTCACTCTAAGGCGACTAAGCCGTTTACAATTGTATGCCAAGGATGCAATGATTCTCTCTCAAGATATTGTCACTGATTCAACTGACTTCTTTAAAAAGTTGAAGAGTTATGTACTTTCTACTGAGCTGCACTGGATTTCACGGGCCAAGTTGCATGAAAAGAACTTATATATAAAGGGAGTTGAAATCATCACAAGTTGGGTGAAGACATTATTGTGTCAAACAGAAGACTGTATTCTTGACAATTGCTTAAACAGAGAGTCAGTGCCACCTCATTTTTTTGCACTAACCGGCATCAGTACATTTGAGAATGTGAAGATTCTACGTCTTACCAACTGTCATACTATAGACTACATCATCTTGTCAAAAGAATATGACAGACATACTGTGCTAAACAACCTAGAGGAACTGCACTTAACAAAATGCAGCAATTTAAGGGCGGTATGCCATTTACAGTCACCAAAGATGGGTGCTTCGGTATTGCCTCGGTTGAGGACAGTTCGTCTATCCAACCTTCCAGAGATTATCAGCATTTGGAGCTGGAAAGGAGGTGTGCCACCAACTTTTTGTTCGAACTTGAAGGAACTTAACGTTCTACACTGCAACAAACTTGAATATCTTTTTGTTGTTAGTATTGCTGCTATGCTCATAAGTTTGAAGAAGTTGACAGCAGTAAGGAACAGGGAAATGAAGGAGATTGTTGCAAGTGATGATAAGATGAATCTAGTCGCCGTGGACAATATTGGAGAGGGAGATAGTGCTGGCAGTATATGTGTCGATAGTCCCAGAATTGAGCAAAGTGCTGCTGATGAAATTGTTGAGAATAGTCCAGAAAACGAGGAAATTACTCCAGAAACTGTTACTGGTGAATTTTCTGAGCATGACTCCAGGATTGAGGGAGATGTTGCTGTTGAAATGGCGGATCGCAATCCTAGAAATACTGAAAATATTGCTGATAAAGTGTTCACGAGGGAAGCATTTGGTGGCCTTATCCATTTATCACTGAAACAACTCCCTAAATTGGAGCGCTTCTGCAGTGCGGGGAACGAAGCCATCAGGTTCTCTTGGGTGTCGTTCCAAACTCTCAGACTTGGAAATTGTCCTTCTTTGAAGGAGATCCCTAATAGTTCTGAAAGTGGTTCAAAGATAGACTTGATCCTAGAAGACAGCAGCGACATGGCTCGATTTCAACAACTAACGTCACAAGATGAATCATTGGCTTCACGTTTCAGGTATGCCTAAATTTTCCCCGTGCATATGGTTGATTCGATGATGCTTCCCATACCTTAGCCATATTTTTCCTTTGCTGCGTGAGGACATTTTAAGGATGTCATAATTTCCATGGTTAGCCATCAGCAATGCAGTTGTGAGTTGTTCCAGCCCCTCGTATTGACTTGTTGGTCTAACTGGTTTCTAGATATTTGTAACAAGACATAGGCATAGTTTTCATGAATTAGCCGTGTGTATTGACTTTTTTATTTCCCAACTAAAATGTGCATCGCTTTCGTCTAGTCCAACAATATGATCATTGTTACGTAGCAATTCCTCCCCTGGGCTTTCAGTGCCATCGACAAAAAAGCGGCGCTCATTCCTCTGGACCGGAGCTGAACTGGCCACAGGAGGCAAATACATGGTGAGCTAGAAGCAAGTTAGCCGCCCTTTGGAATATGGAGGGCTGGCCGTCCCGGATCTAAAGCTTGCCGGCCTTGCGTTTCGTTGCTATTGGAAACAAGGTTGTCAGTATCGCAATACGTATCGTACTATCGTATGATTCTACCAGAAGTAGATGACACGGATCACAATACGGATCGGAATCAGTAGTATCGTGGTGGGATCGTGATCCAGCTCGTAGTATCATTAGGATCACGGTAGGATCATGATCCTAGCAACAAACTATAAAACATATAAATTTTGATATTACCTATTGTTAATTTAAGTTGCACTAATTTAATTTGCTTTTTTGAGTTGTTTATATGTTGTTCTAAGGTAAAAAAAACATTATCTTTAACATATTGCATTTTTAGATTATTAGTTTATTAAAAGTAATTAAATAAGTTTCAGAAACCAATCTTAATTCAATATAACGTGAACAAGTGTACTTAAATTACAAAATTAAATTCAAAAAATCTACTATAAACTTACATATTTAGAAATATAATTCAATTTTTATATAAAATATATATGTTTTTAAAAATTTGATAGTATCGTGATTCTACGATCCGATCCTGTCAGACGAAATATGATCCTACCTGGTATCGCGATCCTAACAACCTTGGTTGGGAATGGATAGCATGAACTGAACCAAGGTGCCTTTGACATGCCGTCCGAATGTCCGAAGATAGTACTACTGAAAATCTCTTCTACGCTTCCACTTCAACTGCCTTAGGGGACGGCAGTTTGGCCCTTTTCTGGATCGACAGATGGCTTCATGGCAAAGGAATTCGTGATTTAGCGTCGACAATTTGGGTGAGAGTGACCAAAACTCGCAAAAAAGGACTCGGGTCAAGGACGCACTCCACAACCACTGTTGGATAAAAGACATTTGAGGCCCCTTCACCATTCAGGTCTTACGCGAATTCCTCATCTTGCACTCAAGCATAAGCCAAGTAAGGTCACAATTGGACCTTCGCACGACTATTGCGCCACAACATCTCTGCCCCAGTGCAGTGTCTTCTCTGCGATCAACATCCTGAGACTGTTGATCACCTCTCCATCCAATGTCCAACGGCAAAGCAGATGTGGCACCTCATGTTTTCTTGGTTGTCGATATGCCCATCTTTCTCTTCAATGTGCAGACCTTAGAATAGCACTGGACTGCGACTCGGGAGCTGGTACCCACCTCCAAGCGAAAAGGCCTAGATTCTCTTATAATCCTGATCATTGGATGATTTGGAAGGAGAGAAACTTGATGCACCATGAGCATCGTAGCCTCAACCTGCTGGAATTTGCTGACCGCATCAAGCAGGAACTTTTCTCTTGGTTGGCAGCAAGGAAGTCTTCAATGGTCAATCTCCTTCCGAGCCAGTCCCTGCCTAGGTCGCTTTCTACCCCAGCATACTGTAATAATTGCCTTTGTGTTTTCACTCGCTTTGTCATTTCCGCTCTAGTCCCTCTTTTCCCTCCTGCTGGCTAGCCATTTTCTGTTTCTGCTCCAGTCCCCTCCTCTGTTATCTAGCAAGCCCTGGTGCCCCTTGGGTTTTCAGGCCTTGTATTGTGTCAACTCTGCTTATTGAATGAAACGTAAGGCTCATGCGTTTTCGAGGAAAAAACAATATGATCATAGTCTATAATTCGGTATGTTCGTTAAGTTATTATATTGATCATTTCGGCTTCAGCTTTTAGCTTCCGACTTATTTTTCACTATTCATAAATTTCGTCTTTTTCTGAACTTTTGGCTTTTTGTTGAGCTTTTTTGCCGGTTCTTTTTTTCCGTATTTGTTTGTATTATACGTAATGGGCTAGCATATTTTTTTAATTTTTTTAAATTTAATTATGCTAAATAAGTCTCTGTCAGCTACAGTGTTTTTTCAGCCAGCTACAGTGCTTTTCAGCCATAAGCCACTCAAAATAAGCCAAAATGATCACACCCTAACCACTTCTGCACGGGGCATATCTGGTGCACCCCTGTTTTGCGTACCCTTGTGCATCCCTGCCAAATTTTTTTTAAAATATTTATTTATGTGGATGGAGTGGTGTTCTACCTGGTTTGCACATTCAAACACAATCCACGGTAGAAGTCATTCAAAAGATAAATTCGGGATTATTAATGACTTGTTATTTATAATTTTGGCTGCAGATTTGTCTGATTTTTTTGGGTATCTCATACTGTATAATGTATGAACTTGAAAAGTTGCTGATCATGTGAGTAGGAGGCTTCGAACACCATGAGTAGGAGATAGAATTTTTTTATATATATAGAGCACGATGGAAATGTGCACATCCTATGCGCACCACCACAACGCATGCGCACAAGCAAGACAGATAAGTTAGAATACCATGGAAACACACACATACCACCACAATGTACACGCACTCGCGCACACTTATCCACCTGAAACTGCGGAGAACAGGGGCAAATCCAAGGCACACTCATATGTGCATGTACTGCATAATTTGGATTCAAACCCAATCCACTTGGTATGAAGTCCCACCCCTCCCCCATTGGGACGAGGGTGGCTTCGTGGGAGATAGAAATTAAGGTTCAGTAAAAACTTAAAATAGGTAAAATATTTTTTAAAAAACTACTAGTGTAGTATTTAAACATCGTATTCATTAGTGTAGCATGTTACATGCCCAAACGAAAACATGACATTCAACTTACCTTGTCCCTTGTAGTATATTAGTATTCACATTTTAATATACATTGTTGAACTTTTATATTAGCAAAATACTTTGTCTAGTTAGTTTCTTCAAACTATCATGACAAATTATCTGATATGTGCAGAGTTATCCTGCAAGAAGATGGTTCAAGCTAGACTTATATGGTGAAGGAAAAGCTGCTCATCGATGGTGGTAAAGGTACTGTAGGGTGAGATATGGTGAAGGAAAAAGTGCATATTTTGTGAGTACTCCACCTCATCTCTTGAGATTGTCTAAAGCCATCCACTCCGATGCATGGTCTTATATGGACCCATTCGCACTATTACGTTTCAACCTGCGCATTACATTTTAGTTCCAACATTATTCTAAATTACACTTTTATCTACAATTTTTGGGAATTGATACACACTCAAGTTGTGTATGGTTTTCACTCACCTTCATGCGTATAATTTGAATATTATTACTAATTTTCTGTCCCAATTGTTAGTTAATGCTTAAGCTCCTTGGAACCCGCAAGAATTTTTTAAATCCGTGCGGGAATTGAACGGTTTTTTGTGAAATTACTGCGTACTAAATACACGTGAGTCCACACAGATGTTTGTTGCCACATCGGATGGGAGAATAAACACTTGAAGAAGAAAGTGTGCATCAGTTAACCTGTTAGGGTTACGATCGCACTCAAGCGTTCCTATGTGATTTCATCTATTTTTCTAAATGTAAGTTAACTTTTGGGCTTAGACGCCCGTAAAGCTATTGTAGTTTAGCTGTTTGGTTATATTTTAATCAAGCTAATACTTTTAAATACTTGTGAGCAGATATGATACTCTTTCTGTCACAATTGAATTTCTGAACTGTTGCGGAAAATACGACGATTCTTATTCTTAAAATAGGGTCGTCACACTTTACCTCCTTTTTGGCCTGATGAAAATGGGTTGGGGCAAGAAGATTGCCAGCATGCTCAGGAAGGTCGATAAGGTGCAGGTTGATGCATAGGGTCGAGCATGGGCCCTACCTATGAGTCAGGGTGATGGTGGAATGTGGAGAAACCTCTCAAACAAGGCCTTCTTAAGTGATGAGAGAAGCCATAAGCTATAAGTCAAGAGCTAAAAAGAATAGCGTCGAGGTGTATCTTTATTTTTTGCGAGAAAGCAATGGAGGGAGTGGTAAGTTGGTGTTAGAGATGGCCAAATGGGCTATGTCTGCCCAACTAGCCGACAAAACACCACTGTAGGCATGGCCTAGGCACGGCACGACCCATTTGGCCATCGTGTTGGCCCGGGTCAGCATGGAGCGTCAAGTCATGCCCAGGCTGCTGGCCCAGCACTGCACGAATAGTACGTAGTAATTCTAACATTCTCTCCCTTAATCTTGATGTGTTGACTCACCAATATGGTTCGTCCGCATCTTCTTGCCACACGTAATGGCATCATCAAGATTAATTCTAACATTCTCCCTCGTAATCTTGATGTGTTGACTCACCAATAGGGATCACCCGCGTCTACTTGCCACACACAATGGCCTTCTCTGTGCACGACTTACAACGGTTTCGCACCACTGTTCGTGTATGTCTTCATCTTGCAGCGGCCTCACACCGCCGCCATCTTGTAGCAGCTTCACATCGTCGTCATTGTCGGTCTCACATCGACTTTTCATACGATGATGGCCTCTGCCATAGCCATCGACCTCACATCGAATCTTCTCGAGGCGTGGACACCGCTATTACCCACGGCTTCACACCGTAAATCTTTGGCATGCCATTGCCGGTTGTCAACGTTGCTCCTTGGTAGCAGGTATTTGGGAGACATCCTGCCTCCACTCTTTACTGCTACTTCTTTGCCGCCACAACCTCGCCGCTAGTGACACGACTCACCGGGCGACTCTGACCTCTCGATTCTTCTTGCAGCAGCATCACACCGCTACCACTTGGCTTCACACTGAGGCGTCCTTGTCGGTTTCACACTGGCTCCTCTAGCGACAATGGCTTCACACCACCGCCTTCAGCTTCACACCGAGACTTTGCCAATGATGGCCTCAGCCACCGACACCAGCATCCATCTCGCATGGAGTTTGTCGCCACCCGTGGCCTCCACCTTGTATGGAGTCCACCACTGTGCCACCTCCAGCCTGCACTCATGGAGTCTACTGTTGGTGTGCCCATCATCGCCACACTACGTTGATCACATCGCCGCACTACGTCGATCACATTGCCGCTGCTGGTGTGCATGTTACATGCGATTCTGCCACACCGCACTGGCCTCATCATGGCCTTGTAGACCTTCCTTGTCATGCTCTTGAGCGCACGGTGTTGCAGTTGACTCATCGTCCACACCTACAGCTCTGCCTGACGCACGCCGCTGCGCAGCCATCACGCCGATTAGTGAGTCATCTCCAGGCAGCTTCTCCTTACACCTCGCTCCTGGATCTTGAGGCTCTGATACCTATTATTGGGATCGAATCACTCAATCCTCTTTCTTGTCACTCTGGATAAACACACACAGAAAAAGACTAATGAAATGTTAGGATTGAATCACTCAATCTTTTCTATTGCCTCTACTCTTACTTGAAATTACATAGCTTAAATAAGCCTCATGCACACACATATAACCTCTACGCACCCGCTAACTCCACTAACTCAGGCCCATTCTCATGCCTCCTAGAATTTCTCCACAATCTGCACGAGACCGCTTCTCACGACTATGACCGCTTCATCTTCTGACTTCCCTCATACTCGAATGCTCCGATTGCTATAGAGTCCTTCCGAATACTGATTGCTACAGTGTCCTTTCAAGTACCGACTGCTATAGTGTCCTTCGAGTACCGACTGCTACAGTGTCTTCCCGAGTACCGACTGCTACAGTGTTCTTTCGAGTACTGTAGCTTCGACCGTACATCTTCGACCGGATCTTTGACTTCGACTTCACACGTACTAGGAGTCTTCGACTCCCTTCGTACTCGGAGTCTTTGACCGCCTTCGACCACTGCTGTTTCGACCACAGCTGCTTCGACCATAGTGCCTTCGACCACGGCTGCTTCGACTATAGTTTCGACCATGGGTTCGACTATGATTTCGACCATGGCTTTGACTACTACTTCGGCTATGGCTTCGACCACGTACAAATCATCAAGATTAATTCTAACAGTGCACGGTGAGGTCGGACTTGGCCTGGATCGGCAGGACGCCATCCATGGCAAGCAGCGATGGCCTACCGGCGTCGCGTGCATGTTGACAACGGCTGGCGATGACTCAGGAGGGCGGATCTTGTCTAGGTGTTTCACACAGAGGTCTACTAGCTACTGGGGTGGTTAATTTGGAGGTAGATTGAGATACGGCGACGAATCAGAGAAGAACGTGTTATTTGATGGTATATTGTGAAGAACGAATTATTCGATGACATATCGTGTAGAAGGCAGTTATTCGATGACATATAATCAATTTTCTCTATAAAGAAAATTCTTTGCTTTGGCAAGCAAGTATAGTGATCTTTTCTTGACAATGTTGACCTTTGATGGCGGTTTGTGAGTACGGTGATCATTTTTGTTTAATGCTGGAAGACTCCTCTGATATCACCTGGCTTAACCAATTCAGCATGATAATGACAAGTCTGTGAGTAAATTTGACAACTCAACAACGTGTTCAATTTCAACCCAAGCTTATGATTTCAATTCAAGCATTTGTTTCCTTGAATTGCTCTGTTCAAACGCTCATATTTAAAGATGTTCTCATTCATCCTTCAAACTTTTTTTTTGAAAGCCACATCCTTCAAACTTTTTGATGACGGCTTTCAGTGCAGTCTCTACTAGTCTGTTTTCCTTCTGTAGTTGATACGGTCAGGTTACAGTCTCCAAAAGAAGTTCAATTCAAACGTTTTTTTTACCAAAGAAAAAAGATGTTCAAGTCAAGCGTTTCATTCAGCCTTCAAACTTTTCGATGGCTTTTCGTACATTCCCTATTTTTCTCGTGCAGTTGATGCGATTGGATTATGTCCGTGACCGAGGCACGAGTTGCTTAGTTTAAATTTTCTAATTGTATGGTCAGCTATCTTAGGGCAAAACGGCAGCGTCAGACCCCAAATCTACTTTCTCATCCACCATAAACAATGGACCACCTTGGGTTTCTTGATCACTTTCTTTTCTTTTGCAAAGCACACATGTCCTATCCACTAGGTATTAGGTAAGCTAATCGTGAATTGTTTTGTTTAGAGAGCTTCCAGAAGAAAAGAAGCAATGGGTGAAGATTCAGAATTTATTTCTGAAACATAAGATTCAGAACTTATCAGTGGATTAAAGATTCAGAGTTGCAGAAAAGAAAACTAACAAGCAAGACAACGGGAGTTTCCACAGATCATGCCAATCCTATTCTCAATCAGCATAGATGTAAGCGACAAACCATACTGCACATACATAACTGAAGATTCATCAACTGTTAGTGGCAGAACTACCAAGGCAGGAAGATCTCAGAGAAAACAAGGCAAAAACATAAGCCTGAACAGGAAGGAGCATTGCTTCTGCTCCATTTACGTGCTTTCAGCAAAGCGCAGATGTTATTAGCCATTGATTTGATTCACAGTTTCACACAAACAGCAAAGATCGATCGAAGGCAGCTCGAAACATGAGTATTCTTCTGAGAAGAAAGAAAGAAAGGCTCTAAGATTCAAGGAGACTCAGGCTCCTCCTCTCCATGCACGAGCCTCCTCAGGTTCCTGAGATGCTTCTGCGCGCTCCGGTGCACGCGCAGCCTGATGGTCCGGACGGCGAGCCTGATCCTCTTCAGGCGGACGCCGATCCTCGCCTTCACCCTGCACGCTCCCCTCGCCAATGCCGGCCTCCTCCTGGTCGCCGCACTGCTCGACTCCTCCAGCACCTTGTGGATCAGGAACTGCGCCTTCCGGTGCTGCGCCTCGTCGGCGTCGACCTTGTCGACCTTCGCGTAGGCGAACGGCGTCGTTGCTCTTAGCAGCAGCATCTTTGATGGCGTGGTAGCAATGAGGAGGAGGAAGAGGAGGAGGAGGAGAGACTTGTTGGTGTGAGTTTCTTGCAGCTGTCTGGGACGTGTGCGGCTGTCATACAGGGAGGCGCTGGACAATGTAGGCCTCAGGCAGACTGTTCTAGCTTTATATTTTGTGGCATTATTAATGAGATCATGGGAGCATTAGTTGGACAGGCCGTGTCAATGTTTATAATTAGTTTTTCGCTTGTTTATTATGTGTATTTCCAAGTTCATGAAAGAGCCAAAAAAACTGCAGGTCATGGATGACATGACAAGCAATAACAGGGGGCAAGTGGGGTTGGCATCCACCCTAGCTTGCTGAACAGTAGGTACCCTAGCACCCCCAGCCATCCATGGGGATGCCATGGCTGCAGCATGTGAAGCTCTGTAGTATGTTGGTGAGAGGTGACTGGAGGTAGAAGAAGATTAGGAGATTTAAGCCTGACTTACCTCTCCAAGCCGAGTGCTCTTTGCCCCTTTTCATGCTGGGCTAACCACACAAACAAAGCCCACCAAACTATCAAAGCTCATATATCTCTTAGTAGCTCTCTCTTCTATGGTTCTGCCAAGCCTAACCAATTCAACAGCAATTCCCCATTCTCCAATCTTTGTGTGGTTGCCGTGCTGACTTGTGGGCAGGCGGCGGGCAGGCAACATTGCATAAATATTTTTCAAGCAATATTGATAGTACTCCTCGTACCAATGCAAGCATTAATCATGTGGATTTTAATCCTAATGAAATAAACACTAATCGGACGAAATGTATACCTATTGATGAGTATATCATTGCCTCGTATTTGTATATACTCAATGCTAGCGCTTTAGTAGTAAGTTGCATCATTTTCCAATCTTTATAACTATTCACAATCACAATTTATGATTTCATCACTAATTTAGCTAATTTTAGTGTACAAATAACTACTTATACATATTTATGTGCTTTTAGGGGGCACACTAACTATTATTGAGGTACAATCTTCATTGTATTTTCACTGTTACTCTTCTATTCATGTATAATTTTAGATTGCAAAAGATAGTTTGATTTATGTTTCGTTTGCTTATCTCATGTTAACCTTGTCCTACTAGCATCCGCTAAATTTTAGTCCTAGGTCCGCCACTGCCCATCTGGACTCTGCCGTCTCAGGCCTGAAACATTTTGTCATTTCGGTTTCAGAAAAGCAAATCGCCGTCTCTCTGGATCTGAAGGTGAGTGCATTGGAAATTTGGAACATGACAGCTTTGCAGAAAAGGAATTTGTAAGGACTAAGGAGCACAGCACAGCCAAGAGCCCCAAAGGATATGCGCATAGTGGTGAACGTTTGATCAGGTCGGCAAAGAAAACTTCTCCCTGGATGCTGATACTGCCTGCATTGCATTTGTCCAAGTGTTGAGACATCATTTCTAATATCTTATTCTTCTATTCATGGACAGATTTCTGCTAAATTTATCTTAGATTATCGCTTCTCAAGAATCAAAAGATGAGACAAGGCTTACTGCTCACTTGTCCTTTCGGTTGTTGCCTCCTGCCCTCTGAACAATTGCTATTCTAATCAGGTCTGCAGGGCAATTCTAGGTCCCTGGACTAAACAAGAAGACACTGAAGGCGCCTCATTCTATTCACTAAGGCCACTTGCCTGTATTTCTACATAATTATTGTACCATGAAATAGTAAAGCAACACCGTAGGTGCTTCAAAAGAGTATCACTAGGTGAGGAGAATTCATAATAGGATGGAAATTTATGAAATAGCATGATCTTATATGAGACCAATTGAACTAAACATTACTGATCTAAGGTGGTCTATCATTGCAGTTAGCAGTGGCAGATGAGATGATACTGAACAAAAAATAGTGACTGGATCAATCTGCCTATCTTGCAGCAGCCTATAAATTGTTTATCTTCTCCTGACATCATCACTGCTTGTTAAGAGAGAAGAGGCTGCTTTGTGTCGTCCCACTTATCTAGCCTTCTCCTCGCTTCCTCGACCTACATTTTAGACATAAAAATAACAAAAGATACTAGTTTGTTATGCAAAATTCAGAGAAGACCAAGAAAATAACCTAAATGATCACACAAGCATGCACTTGGATGGAATAATTGGCCTAAAATAATGAGCTGGCGCATAATTTAGATGCGATTAGGCATGGAGATTTGAGAATCATTGTCAGTGAAATGATGTGGTTATCGAGGAACATGGTAAGCAAAGGTGGATTACCTCCTTGTTCCAATCAGTTCTGAATGTGATCCACATTAGAATAAGTGTTTGAATGAATGTGCCTCCAATCATGCCTCCCCACAATCCCTGCATGCAATATCCATTGTCACACTTGCAGAAGTTTACTGACTAGCACTCTTAACCCTTTTCAGTTGACTATAAAACTGAAAAGTCAACTTAATATGGACGATGATTCTACTGTCTTTGATGAATCAAAAGCAGTGTTAAAATGTAGTAGGCTGAGAATTAACAGTACCTTAATTCCAAAGTCAAATTTGAACCCCAAAAGCATACCAAGTGGAACGCCAATGAAGTAATAGCATCCAATGTTAATGTATGCTACCAATGCTTGCCACCCACAGCCAACAGCCACACCTTCATTAGTCACTCAAAACTTTTAGCATCAGTGGTAGACAGAAATGTTACTGAGAGATTCCCTAGAAGTTAAATAACTGAAGAACCAATTACAGGGGACTAACTTTTTGTATACTCATATCCCATTAGTTCGATTAGATTACAACCTTGCCAAGAAGAAACAGTAATGGACTAACTATCATTTGAAGCATCATTGACAAGCCGAATAAAAAGTAGAACCGGGGTCAATTCAGGCTTGCATTCTTTGAATTCCCTAACCTACTAAATTTCCACTAAATTAACATGCATCGAGCCGAAACAGATTCAACCTACTAAATTTCTTATGGACTACAAGTACAACCACCTAAAATAAGCACTCCAGATTACTACTAATACACCATTCAGAAAATAACAGTGCATCAACGATAAATCAGATGAAGTAAACTTAATCAAATTTGACCTGATAACACAGGCTGGATCCCGCAGAGCACAATGGTCCCAACAAGCAAGGGGCACAGATCGGAGACCGCATGCGAGACTGTCTCGCCTTCAGTGAAGATGTAGCTGAGCTTGTCCCTGAGCAGGAAGACCACAACACCAGCTATGGCTGCTATGAGTGCGGACAAGGCAGTGACGATCCATGCAGAGAACGCGGCGGACCTGGCGTTGCCGGCACCCAGTTCATTACCGACCCTCACACTGCAGACAGCAGTGATCAAACTTCTTCAGATGAGAATTCAGATAAAACAAATTCTTGAACTGGAGAACAGTACTTTAGGTTGCAAAATCTGGCAATTAGTTGAAGTAAAAAAACAAGTTTTAGTTATTAGATGGCAATCCAATCAAGATTGTACAAAATCGTCCACTCCACATGTAATGATCGAACAACATCATCATGTGCCTCAAATTAAGGCATTTGAGTATTTGGTTCCAGGATATTTCATTTTTCAGTGTATTCATGTCAGTTAGGACATGGAAGATGGAACTGAATGCATAGGCTGATCACACAGCTAGTGCATGTGAGTTTGACAACATGGAAGGAAACTGTGCTAAAAGTTTTCAGAGACATATATATGCCCTTACGATACAGTGAGAGATACGATATAGTATTTCATAGTCAGTGTATTCCTGTCAGTTAAGACATGTAGGATGGAACTGAATGCACATGACTTGATCACAGCTAGTGCATGTGAGCTCGACGACCACATCGAAGGAAACCGTGCTAAAAATTTTCAGACGCAGATGTCCCTACAGGATGCAGCACAGTGAGAGATACAGATGGATGAACCAACCTGGCAGCAGCATTGAAGCCCACAGAGATCATGAACACCCATGACTGTATCGAGGTGCTGCAAGCCAAGCATTGAACACGTACGTGATATGATCATGGAAATGAACCCATAAAACTATGGAATGGCGTGCAATATATATACTGACCACACTGTCAGCGAGTCGAGGGCGACCTGTGGGTCGGGCAGCATGCCGGCGAGGAGGATGAGCACCTGGAAGTACCACACCTCGAGCGCCAGCATCACCGCCGACGCGGCGGACAGCCTGGCGAACCCGGCCAGGTCGGCGAACGCGGCCCACGTGAACCCGGTCCACGTGCCCCTGCACCTCGGACTCCGTACGATGTACACGAACTGCCCCGCCACGAGGACCCACCACGTCAGGCTCAGAGTGAGCGACGCGCCGAGCAGGCCCAGGCCCAGCCCGTACACAGCGAGCCAGCTCAGCGCCACGTGGAGCACGAAGCTGGCCGCGAGGATGTAGGCGCTGGGCGCCACGATGCTCTGCGCCTGAAGGAACTTCTGGATGGGGAAGTTGGCCGCGTACGCGAAGATCTGCGGGATGAGGCCGTAGGCGAACTCCGCGGCGGCGCCGGCGATCTCCGGCGACTGGCCGAGCAGGAGGAGGATGGGCTCCGAGAAGGCGTACATGACGGCGAGCGGCACGCCGGTCGCCGTGAGGAGCACCGCCGAGCGCTGCAGGTAGACGCCCAGCATCTCGTATTTCTCCGCGCCGTACGCCTGCCCGCACAGCGTCTCCACCGCGCTGCCCATCCCGAGCTGCGCACGACGTCGACATGCACGCACGGCTCATCTCATGTACGTACTTAGACATGTATATGTACGTGTCGCCTTAGCTTAATTAGCTACGTGTACGTAGTGTGTGCCAATGTATGTACGTAGGTAGGGGTGTGTGTGTACTGCGTAGAGCAGACGTGTATTCGTACGTACCATGAGGCCGTAGGCGAAGACCTGGATGCCGTTGTTGCCGAGGGAGGCGGCGGCTAGCTGGACGTTTCCGAGCTGGCCGCAGAAGATCTGGGTGGCCGAAGACATCACGATGATCAGCATGTACACCACCACGGCCGGCGCGGCCAGCGGCGCCAGCAGCCGCAGCTCCAGCGCCACCGCCGACGCCATGCGCCGCGCCCACGCCGCCGCGCCCTCGCCGCCGCCGGAGCCGGAGAGCAGCGCCTCCAGCCGGCCGTCGATGGCGCCGTGCTCGCCCCGACCCATCAGTTGATTTCTCCGTGCGCGATGCGCCACTCAGCAACAAGAATCGCAAGATCTTTTTGGTGTCTTTACTGGAGTAAGTAGCTTGGGACGATTACCCGGTGTCTCACATGTTCGCTGAGGATCGGACAACGTGGCAGGTGAAGTGACACTGTCCCGAGTCCCGACACGATGCTAGCTAGAAAAATGGCTACTGCTGCTTTATGTTTTCTTTTGTCCTTTTCAGCACCTTGTGTCGGCGTTTCGGATAGATGCAGTCCTGCAGACTAGAGACCAGAGCTGGGAGTTGAGCCGTATTTTTTTGTCAGTCCGAAGTACTGCTAGCCTATCCTGATACATGGTGGATCGTGTCGGTACGGTATGAACGGTGAGCTGAGACTGAAAAGCCAGCCTAGTGGGCGGCACGGCATGGCATGGCGAATCGTGTCGTGCTCAAGCCGGCATGGCACGGGGGGCATGGGCAGTACAGTGGGCAAGCTGGCGCCAGTGGCCAGGCCGCCTCGGCCTCCATCTCGTCTCCCCCAGTCCCCCCTCTTCGACATCCCTCATGAGTCACGATCATCCCCAAATTCCCCACAATCCATCAGGCCATCACAGAGCAGAGAGAGAGGGAGTAAGGGGAAGGAGGTACACTGGTCACCGGAGCTTGGATGAGTGGACGATGGCTATAGGAGGAGGAGCGGCGTAGCCGGAGCCGAGGGCGGTATCCCGCGAAGACGCATGGCGACGGCAGCTTGAAGAGCGAGCCATCGATGACGAACTCGTTGTCGGCACCCCAGTCGCCGCCCGACCATCCGCCGTTGGTAGGCTCGCTCTCGGAGTAGTCGAGGTTGCGGCGGGGGGAGATTAGAGGAAGAGGAGGCGCCGGCGAGAGGGTGCTAGGGGAGGAGGGGAGGAGGGGAGATCGGGAGAGGAGGGAGGTGGCCGGGGGAGGAGGGGAGGCGGCGGGGGAGGAGGGGCGGCGGGGACCGGGGAGGAGGAGGCGGGTGGGGAGGAGGGGGGCGGGAGGAGGAGGAGGGGGCGGGGAAGAGGGGACGACTGGGGAGGAGGGGGTGCTAAGGAGATCGGGAAGGAGGCAGCAGAGGAGGGCAGGTGGCCGGGAAAGAGAGGGCGTCGGGAGAGTGGGGCGGCGGGTGCCGGGGAGGAGGCGCGGAGGAGGAGGCGGCGGGGAGGCGTCGAGGAGGAGTGGGGTGGCGGGAAATGAATCGAGCGGTGGCGGTGAAGGATTTGAGGGTTAGGATTTGGTCTGTTTTACGATTTAGTCCTTCAAGTTTTCTAAAATCTATAAATAGGTTTTTGTTTATTTTGATTTCTTCTATTTTAGCCCTTAGAAATTCTGATTTCATCGCAAAAGGATCATATACATCCGCTGTGACATGTACATCTATACAGAGCAGTCCTTAGAATGCCAAATTTGAAGATTGACTTAGGTTTTGGAGATGTGAATGTGCGATTTATATATATGAGATGAGGAGAAAGATGTAGATGGTTGGATCTTAATCCAATGACTGAAAAAAGTGATTGAGATATGTTATGATTTAGGCCAAGTTCGATGAGCACTGCTACTCGCCATCGTTCATGTCCTTCTTTGGTAGGCTTGTTGCAAGCATTTTCTCGAAATATTGCGATTCACTTCCTCAATTGTTGCATGAAGTTTTTTTGTTGCATTGTCTTTTCCTCAGATCGGTATACAGGAAGCTAGAGTTGCTGGTATGCCGCAGCATAATGGAAGAAGTTACTCCTGAGATAGTAGCAAAATATATTTTCTTGCGGTTGGGGTGATTTGTTGCACAACAAATTTTTTTGTTGTAATGGGATAATTATTTTGTTTTACATGTTTGTTGAAATGGATTGTTGCAATAGGTTATTTGTGATGTTGTAGAAGGTATTTTCAATTGTTGCATATGCATCTCCAAACTCTTGCAGGAACGCAACATCTTTTTAGAGATAGATTTGTTGGTTTGGAATTATTTACGTATGGAGTATGCATAGCTTGAGGCCATAGCGGTAGCGTCGAGCTCGACAGCCACCATCAACCAGCTCCTCTTGCTACTCTACATGTTCCTTCTCCAACGATCGTGAGGAGAGGGCATTATGGTGGCAACGGAGGTTGGAAGTGCGCCGGGCCGATCTTGCACTGCCAAATATGTCCCTCCTATCAACATGGAGACGCTGAGGAATGACCGTTGTTACTTCTTGCTTTGAGCTCGTGAGCCGTGTCATCGCCACCGGCCACACGACAATGCCCCACGAGTGAGCACAAGGAAAAAGCGGATGGGTGGATGCGGTATGTTTTTTGAGAGGAATTGAACGATATAAGTTATTTGCAGTTAATTCTATGGTAAAACGAAACGAACGGAGCTAACACCAGATGTTCAAATACTAGGCCTCTTCTTTTTAGCTTTTAAAAGCTGATTTTTGGCTTTTCTATAATAACTAGTTTTTAAACGGAGTGCTTTTAAAATAGTGTCTACAAGTTGATTGAGGTATATACTGTAGCGACTTCATTTATATCGGCTAAAACCATATATAGATTTCTCTTACTCCGTACTCTCTTTTACAAATAATTCAAAAGTCGGCACAGTCATAAAGAACAGGGCCAGTAGCCGGTCCGTAGTTAAAATGCGTGTGCTACTCTATACTGGGACTAAACTACTGGCACGCTCTGAGAGTCTAGCCAGTGGCGATGAATCTTGTTTGCCTTTTTGATCTGACTATTGTCTCAGTGTGAGCTCAGTCAGGACCAGGGGACCATCTCCTTGGTACCCAGCAACATCACTGGCATCAGATCGCCCGATTCACGCGAGCATATTTGGCCTCTTTGCTAACCCTACACCTAGAGTTTTGTATGGATTCGATTCTTGTTGGTACAATCTTTGATTAAGTTCCAGGAAAATTTACAACAAACCGAGTTAAAGCAGCTTTCTCTCTCTCTCTCTCTCTCTCTCTCTCTCTCGTGTGCAAATTAAACTTGGTACGGCTTAGGGGCCGAATCAAGGGGATTCGGGGCTGAGAATAGAGCGGTTGGGCCTTGGTAAAATCAGGGTCTGTTGCTTTTATGGGCCGTCTTATTCTTGGTAGGGCGTCTTGCTGTGGAATTGGTGTTTTCTGCTAGTGCCGAAAAAAGTGGCGTTTTGATGAGGGGCCGAGCAGTGAGAAAAGTGAGGAGAAATATACGTACATAAGATAAAAGCGAGATAAATAGAATATGTGATGCATCCATGATCTTTACATTATCTCTGGAACGAGACAAGAGTAAGAGGAGTGTAAAAGTCACTTTAAGAAACCAAGTATTTATATTGACTTTTGACTTCTCTAAATAAAAACTAGAAGGAAAAGGCAATATAAATAGATCTAAATGAAAATTAGAAACAGAAGGCAATAAAAACTGAACATAGAGAATGTAATGCACTGAACAAACTAGGACAGTGGCTTCAGTTTCTGGAAGATGCATGCATGACCACCTCTGCAAAATGCAAGGTCCGAGTAAAGCCTGAAACGACTATGGCAACCTGACGAAATTCAAGATCCCGATTAGTTTATACGCCGCGTAGTCGCCATGGTCACGCGTATGTCTATTGAGTTTATCCTCCAGTTCACATATTCCTTGTCGTCTCTGGTTGCCGATTCCTCCCATTGGTCTAGTCAAATGTTACCGACCTGCATGCATATATGCCACGCAAAAACGAAGCTGACTTTTAGCACCAGTAACATCATCTTTGTGAGATTGTATAGATGAATGCTTGGCCATTGCCTCAAGCTGATTCGATCCATTTTTTGCCTAAGCGAATGTAATCTTCTATGCTTGTGTCATTGGCCCGTTTTTCAACTTACTGCTACGTAGGCAAGATAAGCCTATCCACGGGAGATGAAGTTCTTCGCTCAATTTGGGTCGGGGCAAGCAATGATACACCTTGTCATTGCAGTCTTCCATAAACGAAAACAACTTGATGTCAGAAAACAAATATATATCACAACTTCCTGATGTAAAAATAGATTGAAATTGGCAGCAGCGTTAAGACTAAGGTGACTGAAAGATCGGCAGATTTGCCAATGATTTTGAGCAGCAGTAGCAATAAGCAAAGGAAGAAGATCGAATATGCCACACCACAGGCACTGGAGACGTCCACTTGTTGGTAATTACTGACAAGCAGATCACTTAGCTAGGTTAGCAAGCAGCTGAAACAAGATAACTACACATGTGTCATGCTCGTATATACATCAGCGCATGAACTTGTCAACTTTGCCTGCGTAACATTTATTTGATCCAAGAACGTTTCTACGATGATGCTAATTAAGTTCAATTGAACTAGCGCTGCTAAGTCCAGTCCATGGATGGAAATGTGGACCAAAATTAAATCTATCCAAACAACGGCTTTCCGAAGTCAATTGCACCGAACAATTAATCTGTTCAGGGATTGATCAAATCAAAGGAGTTGCAGCAGGCCAGGATCAGAAGTTCACTGGTCAGAAAAACGGCAAATCACTGCAGTCTGATTAGTTTTTTTTCGAGAAGCAGTCTGATTAATTTAAACAACATTAAGAATGTTGAGTACTGGCCCTCCTCCGGTCTTGGATGAACTACAAAGTCTTTGGTCAGCAAGATTATATAAGTAATTTTCCTGTCAGATCATACTCATTACTTGTTAATCTACTGTGGAATCTTCTTGGTCAATATTTGGAGAGGAACATCTTGATCAATATTTGGAGAGGAACCGATATAATTTCAGCCATTTTCATGCTTATAATTGTATTTTTTTTTATATTTCTAAATTTCCTTAATAAGAAAAATGCCTTTCTAGGTTCTCTCCAGCAACACATTTTGATCAAAATTTGAGGGGAAAATCGAGACAAAAATTATATTTTAAGGTCAACACCGTTTGAGTCCAGTTAGCATTGTTCGTGGAAAACATAAGTATTTGATGCAAGAAATCGCTCTCATATGTTTTGCCTCGGGGTATAAGGTGTGGGCATACTAGTATACTAAAGTACACCAAACTAGATAAATACAAGAAAAGTAGGGAAAACATGTATTTTATTTATTTATTTGAGAATAACAAAATTACAGATTTCCATTATATATGTGTGCTCCATGGTCTACTTTGCATAGTAGATTTGATATAGGCGTTGTGTTCTCCTGGTTTCCGGGGCCTCGAAAAGCTTCTGATTAATTACATCCATGACAGATCGAAAGTGCCCGAGTATCACAGGCAATCGAAAGAGCCCGAGTATCGCAGACAGACGAAAGCACCCGAGTATCGTAGGCGGTCGAAAGCGCCTATGTTCCGAAGGTGGTCAGAGAAGTTTGAGTATCGCAAGCGATCGAAAGCGCCTGTGTTCCGGAGGTGGTCGAAGACGTTCGAGTACGACAAGCGGTCGGAGGCATCCGAGTTTGAGTAGCGGTCGAAGGCGTCCCACTTCGACAAGCGGTCGGAGGCATCTGTCTTCAAGCAGACAAGCAGTGGTCAGAAGCATCTAAATTCGAGAAGCCGTCCGAGGCATCCGTCTTTGATAAGTGGTCATAGGCACTCGTGTACGACACACGGTCGGAGGCATCCGTGTACTGAAGGTAGTTGATGGAAATTGAATACAGCAATCGGTCATAAGCAACCGGGTATTGAGGATGGTCGGCGACATTCGAGCACTATGAATGGTTGTAAGCTCCCGAGCACGACGAGCGATCGATAACTTCCAGGTACAGTCGACAGTCGTAAGTGACCAAGCACAGTAGGCCATCGTAAGCGACCAAGTATCACAGACGGTCAGCGTCGACCAAGTACAATGGACGGTCGTAAGCGACCGAATATCCATGGTGGTTGTGAGCGACTGGGCATAGAAGGTGGTCGGTGACGTCCGAGCGTGGCGAGCGGTCCAAGATGTCATAGTCAACCAAACACAACAAGCTTTCGTAGGTGTCTGAGCATAATAGGCTATCGGAGATGACTGACTATCAAAGGTGATCGACGACGCCCGAGTACAGCAGGTGGTCGAAAACGATCGAATATCACAAACGGTCGAAAGTTTCCAAGCATTAAAGGCGATTGGAAGCGTCCTGACCCAACGGGTGGTCAGTGACGTCCTAGTACTGTGGGTAGCCGTAGGCGACGGTGGACAGAAGGCGGTTGATGACGTCTAGGTGTAGCTGGTGGTTGTAAGTGACCTAGCACAGCAGGCGGTCATAAGCGATCGAGCACGATGGGCGGTCAATGCCGTCCAGGTACTGTAGATGGTCAATGGCACCCAAATATTGAAAGCGGTCGTATGTGACTGAGTGTCAGCAGTGGTTGGTGATGTCTGAGTACATCAGATGGTCGTAAGCAACCGATCATAGAAGGTGGTCGTACGTGACCAAGTATAGGAGGCGGTTGTAAGCGATCGAGTATCAAAGCCATCAGTGATGCCTGGGTACAATAGACAGTCGTAAGGGACTGAGCCCAGAAAGCGGTCGAAGAAGTCTTGAGCATCAGAGGCGGTCGTAGCCGGCCAAGCTCAATGGGCGACTGAGACAACTTCAATGCAGTGAGGGCACAAGCAGGAAAGATGCCAAGATTACGAGGGCGGACCATCCTCATAGATTAGAGCGACGGTTGGCGATGTCACATGTCCTGTTATATGACAGATCATCGTGGCCTCACAGCTTGGCCGGGGCACGCGCCATATGCAAGAGTGGGAGGACTTCATGCTTCAAACCTAATGAGATGGCGGCGATCCTACCAGCCTGTCGTTGTAGCCACAGGCTGCCCAACAACGAGCTCCAAAGCACTTCCTCGATGGCATCACCAGCAGTGACCTCAAGCGTTGGCAGCTTTCCTGCTACTGTCGCCCTCTATCGGCATGCAAGTTAGCTATGTTCATCTCTGTCCTCCCTTCTCTTCTCTCCTCCGATTGCTTCCTCCGCCTCTCCTTCTATAGGCACGAGCGAAAGGTCGTAGGTAACGCACGTGGCTACCACACGGTGCCAATCGTGCCATTAATTTTAAGATCAAATTTTTGATCGATTATCGATTTCTTACCTTCTAGACCTTTCCATATCAAAAAGATTTATTAAGAATTACTTCCATTAGATGGAGATATGGTGCAATCATCTTTCCATTGCGAAGACGACACACCTAGAACCAATCTCTTCCTTCCATCTTGGTGCCTAGGCTGCCATAAATTGACCACATACCTTGCGATTGACCAAGAACATGCGGCCATATGAGACACAAAACAACAATCAATCGAAGTGGACCATAGATCATGTTAGAAGTAAACTTGTTGACGGTGGTCGCATGTCGAGTACTCGATGTGTCCGAGTATCGCACAGAAGGCCTTGAAGTCAACAAGTAGTTGGAGACCCAGTCACGATCGTGGGTCGAGCAGTGTATTGAACCGGTCATAGATACAGTGAACTAAGTCGTAGCTACAATGAACTAGTTGTAGCTACAATAAATCAGTTGGTACTCGTGAGCTATAGCACTGTGGTCGAAAAGCTGTGATTGAGGTGCTGTGGTCAAAGTAACGTGGTCGACATAACGTGGTCAACACAACATGATCAAAATGACCGGGGTCGAGCAGCCATGGTCGACACAACGTAATCGTCTCAATGTGATCGTCCCAACTAGTCGAAGACTCACAAACTCAGATGTTGGTCTTGACGTATATATTTGATGGTCGACTGGGAACTTATGGCTGTACGAGATACGGTGCAGTGATCGGTTGAACTGAGTGTAGCATGTACAAATAGCAGTGTCTTTTTTCTTCTGAAACATATATCTCTATATTTGTTTTGAGTTAGCATATTTGTATAAAAACTCATTAAACAATAAGATATTAGTTGGCCAACCAAAAGTCCACTCCGTAATTTTCTTGAGGAAAAAGACAGTGAAAACAATGCATGGCCTGAATTAACTGATACGACTTAACTAAAAAAACTTCCCTTGATGATCAAAGTCAATTAACCTTTTTAAAAAAAATGTGTGTGGAGAAGCAAGCGAACGTGGTGGCAAGAGCTCAACAGAAAATTTCTCAGAGAGAGAGAGAGAGAGAGAGAGAGAGAGAGAGAGAGAAGCCAAAAGGAAAACTGGCAAAACATCCCTGGAAAGCATGATCATGTGACCTGAGAGACCAATCAAAACATCCCTGGAAAGCATGATCATGTGACCTGAGAGTCCAATCAAAACATCCCTGGAAAGCATGATCATGTGACCTGAGAGTCCAATCAAAACATCCATAAGGAGCGGAGGTTCACCATCTCGATCACTCTCTCCAGTCACCACAACCGCATGCAATTGCAGAGCAGCCACGTCCCCACTTGCTTTACAAAGTGCTGAATGCGATATTGTATGGATTTTTTACTGTAGTTTATAATTTTTAAACTCTAGTTATTCGTTAGAAAGATTACGAATAGGGAGACAGTTACATAGAATTTTAATTGTACAGCAAAAATCAGTATAGTATATATTATAATCAATTTATAAATCCCATATTAAAAGAACGAACTATTTAAAAACTAGTTACTGTAATAAAACACAAAATCTATAACGGATGATAGTGACAAGCATATATGGCAGCTAGAATGAAAGTACTACTCATGTTACTCCGGCTTCATCTCAGTTGATTGGTCACTGCATCTGGACCTTTCTAGAGAGAAGTACATGAACACAACGTATCCGCAGATGGATGGGTCAAAGCCCAATTCAAGGACAGAAAAATATCTGAAGGAATTAAAGTAAAATTAATTAGGGAGCTGGATTAACCAGCACGGCTACTCCAATCCTCAATACACAATCGTACAAGCCCAATGTCTGGAATCTAATACAAGCAGCAGTGGAAGAAGCCCTCCAATCAGCTACCAATTGTGAATTTACACACATTTTATATCTCTGTCTACATCTCACTCAAACTAACTGTACACCAATTTTATTTACTCTGCATAGCCTATCTCAAACCCATCTCTTCTCAGAGCTACCAAATATACACCCTACGTACAAATCGTTCGGAATGCATAGTTGTCGTAGGAATTTGTGGTAAGAGCACATGTTTTCTTTCGTGTGAAATTTCTATAAATTCCTGCGTTCCAAACGGACCCGGCGTATCAACACAAGAATAGGCAGCTATATAGCTTAGCTAGTAATAACAGCATGATGTACCATCGATTCGATTCTCACTCCAGAATGCTCTGCAGCGACGGCCTCCATTGCCCGGCCTGCCCCCTGTGCCGAAAGTTGGAGCTGCTCGTCATGCACAGGAGCTCTGCGATGGCGCCGCCGCCGTCCTTCCCGTCGAGGCGCCGCAGCAGCTCCTCCAGCTGCTTCCTCCTGATCCTGATCTTCACCTCCGTCACCGGCGCCGCCGCTTTCTCGCTCTTTCCGTGCAGCTGCTCCTCCTCCTCCTCCACCAGCGCCGCACTCTTCTTGGCGGCGCAAAGCTCGGCGTCGCCGACGTGTCCACCGCCGCACTCACGATGGGACTTCTTGAGGCAGTTTCCCATCTCCGTTGATCAACCGGAACGCCAAAAGTCGCACCGTGTTAGTGTATTTATATATCTAGGCGTGGTGTGCTGGGACACGTGGGCGGCACGGATCGACTCGAGATTTTGGGGCCCGCCCCGAGCCGACCACGTAGTCACGCCGGTGCGTTAGGATGCGTGCTTGGGGGGCTTGGACGGACGGGATGCGGATTGGGCGGTGGCACATGGTGTGAAGGAGTTGAAAAGGAGATTCGTGTTTTAACAAGGGGTGGGGCCGTTCTTTTCTGTTTTCAGCTCGGTTTGACTTCGGATTCTTTTAACAATTAATATTTATTAGACTAAATTATATTAATAAATTACTACTAAAAGATAAGTCACAGTATAAAAGAATAGACTCGAAAACATGGCTTCTGTTGGCGTGTCCGGAGATTGGTGGACTTTTACTTTTTTACTCCTAAATTTACAATAGTAAAATGCTAATCTTACTGTATTAAAAAAGGATGCTAATTAACCTGGGCTATTCTCTTTCAAAAAAAAAAAAAAACTGGGCTAGATGATGAATCAGGAACTTTAATTTTGAGTTTATGGTGGGAGTCTTGCATCACTGCCTGGGAGTATAGGACCTCCATTTGGAACAAATTGGATATATTTGCAGGTTAGCTCATCACAGTTTGTACAGTGTGAAGTGCTCTTCTGGAACTTGAATTTCTTATGTTAATTAGGTTTTAGACCCGCTTCTGTTATTTAATTGGGAAGCTAACCACAATGCAGCTGGTACCCTTAGGGAAAAAAGAGCATGTTTCTGATGGCTGGCTTAAGTCTGCAGATTGCTTGTGCAAAACTGCAAACATAACTTGATCACATGACAGAAGAAATACCAGCTCATGCATCTAACATCAGGTCAGTTCTCATCTTTCTTCACTCAATAGTTAATCCGATCACAAAAGAAACCATCAAGTCCGACTGTCCAACCAATCGATGAGTTTACGAGGCCTCATTTCTCCTCTAAGATCAAGCCAGCACATGTGTTTAGACAGAGTTCAGACTCTGCAGCTTAGGCTTGGCTAGCATGCTACAACTGCTGACCAACTGTGATATAGTATGTATTATTCATAAATCATCCAAACACTGATTTCTACGAGATCCCATATACTAAAACATTAAATAGTTGGTATATATGGACTGTTTACATAGCTCATACTTTCTACAAGAACAGAACAACTTCAGTTTTATATATCAAGCTGCTCTGGACCAAGACCAGAGCAACTTCAACTGAGGGGATTTTTATTAATCTGCATCTTTCTTATGTGATATTTGAGGATTTTGTTGGTAAGTAAACTTATCTTTGCTACTGGTCAAGTCGTCGCCGGCTACATGCGCCCCCTCGTTCTCCAGCTAATTAGGCTGGCCTCTAATCATTAATCATATCGCAACTGAACAAATGATTATCAGCGTATATTCTCTGGATGAAAGATGTTTATTGCGACTTTTGGAATGGCCCAACACAAGTTTCAACTTCCAATCTAACTTCGTATAATAGTAGTAATATTCTAGGCCGTTTTTTTTCTAATGTAAAACGGATGTTGGTGTTCTTAAACAATTGTGCAAAGGTAGGCATCAATGTATGCTTAAGTGCTCTAGTTTGGAACTCGATCGATCGAACTAATACTGCAGCTGATATTGTTGCACCGTATCCAACACCAACAGCTAAAAATCTGTCTAGGTCAACAGTTTTGGTTGGTTGAGAATATATGCCGAGTTAGTTTAGGTCACCTGATTGGTTTCGGCCCCACATCGCCTCCACCGGCCGGAGGTTGGCCGGTCGCCGTCGCCGCCGGGCTGGCTGGCTTCCCGTGGAGGCGGAGGCAACCAAGTGCCAACCAAACCATCTCATTTGATTAGAAGCTATTACGTACTAGTACTAATTGCATTCCTAGGTTGAAGATCGAATTTATATTTTATTGGTATACGATTTATTCGTACAAACACTTATTCTATAGTAAAAATTATCAGTTCTAACTATAAGCTATCAGCCACAGTAAAAAAACAGACTCTTATTAGAAAGAAATACACATGACTCAAGTATACAAGGATTTACCAACACATTTATTTTTTAAGAGAGTACAAGCTAGATGTAAACACTCAACACATATCGTACTCATATCACTTACGTATATATATATGTATGTTTCCTCTAGAAAATTATAGAGGGTATCTAAGGCCTCATAGAGTATGAGCACACACTTTTTCACTAAACATGCGTATGTATTCCTAAAATTGATGGACACCAGAACAAAGTCTAGGACTTCCCTGCTAGACTGGGTGCACAACTGCATGTCCAGCCATCTATCCACGTGCCAGCTTCCATGAGGGACCTTCATTGGTAAAGCGTGTCCATTCCAAACAAATCTTTGGCTGCAATCCGATCACAATGGGAACTGATTCCCTTAAATCCTATTTGGTTCGTGTGGGCTGTATTCCAATACATGTAATCGGATCCTGGACTAATTCACATCTGATTCCCTTGCCTCCGCATCGCACACGGTGTCTCTCCCATCCGCAGGTGGCGTGCGCTGGGCCAAGCCGCGGTCAGCACCGCCTTGTCCACTTCTCCCTCAGTATTGAGATCCACCACCAACTGCTCTACGCGACTGCTCCGTTGAGGAAATCTACATCGACTTCAACATCTCCCTGCCCAAAGAAAGACAATGCATAAAGGAAGTCTGAATCAAGCGACCCTTTTCTAGCTATATTTAGTGGTCAATTGAAGAGTTTTGCCCATCATGTTGGCTCAATGGCAGCAGCAATGGAGCATGAAGCTGTGATGCAAGAGAAAGCAATGCAATAGGAGCCTCAACATAAATTGAAAGAAAAAGCAATTGATGAATTGCTTAAGCTTGGCTTCACCGGAACAGAAATTGTCAATGCTTCCTGCGAGAGAGTCAGACCAGATGTATATGCTTCTTGTACTTCCAGAAACTTTAAAGAGAGAGTATGTGCTGAAGATGCCTAGTGGTAAGTTAAATTTATAGGTTTTCCTTTCCAAATTCTAAAAATTGATAACCTGAGCTACTACCTATTTACTGATTTAGGAAGAATGTGTTTTTCACCATTAAATTGTATTTTCGTGACACAAACTCGACCATGTTATGACATGGCTTCCAGCATCCTTTTTTGATGTGGTGTTTTTTTTTCTATCAAGAACAGTACAAATAGAATAATGGTGTAGTGCAGTCAACACTCTCTGATATTGAGTGTTCACTTAAAGGGTGCTCTTTCCAATAACCCTTCATTTTTGGGTTTACAACGAGTGAAGATAGCAAAAATCGAGTATGACGGTTACTACCAGCCAACAAAAAGGAAATTTCTTTTATGCTTTGCGAGATGTTCATTCGAAATATTTTTTTTGTTAATATTAGAACTCGTCAGACTTTTACTCACATCTGAACTTCTTTTATGCTTTTGCTAGATGAAGCAAACAGAAGATGAAGAGCTACTTCTATTAATTGTAAACTCAGATCAACTTCCAAAGCTATCACATTGGTGACTAGTGGTTGTTTTGGAACAAAATGGCGACTTTTGACCCCAAGTTGTAGGCACTTCTTTGGAGTTTCAGTTACTGAGGGTTTATAACTCCCCATTATAACATAGCATGTGCGACTGATGTATGACTACTGCTCAGTATAATTTGCACTTGAAGTTCTAAACATTTCTTTGCAGTTTTGACTTCTGTCAGTTTTAGACCTGCATGATATTTAGAAAAAGATTGTTAATTAGCACTGCATAGGGATGTATGTGTAATTGTGTACTCATCCTTGCTGAAGAATTTCGGTTCTTAACCTGTAATTCGTTGTCTTTATCCGTTGATTGTCTTTTGCTTCAGGGATGTATCACTGCTAATCGCTTCATCTAGCAAATTTCTGACAAGATGTAATGCCTTTTTAATGATGGACGGTCCATGTTATGTTTTTAGTTGATTGCTTCATCTAGCACTGCACAGGGATATACACTGCTGATTGCTTCAAACGCACATGAAAGGTTAGTTAGCTTCATCTAGCAAATGTTTACACAAAGTGGTGGTGCTTATCTACAGAAAAACATTCATTCTGATACCACTGAACCAGACAGTGTAAAGGGATTTAAAACCATTCCCCACCACAACCAAACAAATAACGAAATAACTCATTACACCCACCAATTATCCTGTAAACCCATTCCCATTCACCATTTATCCTGTAAACCCATTCCCATTCACCATTTATCCTCTAAACCCATTCCCATTCCATTGACGTTTCTAGAGTTGAACCAAACTCCACCAAATTTAAATAACCAGACTACAGACCTTTTTTTTCAACTTCAGTTTTCAGATTTTCTACAGTAATTAGCTTTTAAACGAGGTGGCTTTTTAAGACTGAGTCTACAAGTTGATTGTAATAGATACTGTAACAACTTCATCTATATCGGTCAAAATCACACGTGAGTTTTTTACTCCATAATCTCTCTCATAATTTCTCTATTAACTGTTACTATTTATTTATTAGCCGAAACCAATATCCACATGTCACAGTCTAAAAGAATAGGCCTCTTCGAGTAGGCTGTGGGCCCCGAGGAGACGTTGGCCATTGTCCCAAGAAGACAATTGGGCCGTTGGAAATTGTACGGGAGATTGGCCTGCTACAGTAGCGGCGCACTTATAGGAGAGCCCAACTTAAGTGATGGTATGTAGGCCGGTGGCAAATCGCAGCTTGCTGCTTCCTCGGCTTCTTGGAAGAGGAGGTTGATGGCGGTAAAATCGATTAAGGGGACAAGCGAGGTGACGGCCCAACTACTATCCGGCCAGTCGGTTATGGACTTGTGGTTAATTGCCTACTTCTTATTTTTTCACTTTTTTTTTTCTCCCTAATTCTTTTAACGCAATTGGCTACAATCGGGCAGGTTTCTTGTTACACAGAACTCACACGCGTGCGTACACACAATGACAACAAGAGAAAGATGTTGCTTTAGTGGTATGCCATTTGGCTTTTTTTTGCATCTTTTATGATTTACTATCAACTAACCGTAACACTACCAATCAATCTCTCTTTGACAGATTGTTTCTTCTTTGTCGCATCTTTTGTTCAAATTATCATATTTGATAACTTGATGGTAAATTGTTGAGTAAACTTCATTTGTAAGGTATTTTTCATGTCCTACATGTCCACATGCGGGTTATAGTAATTTATTCTATTTAGTGTTATATACTCTTATTAGTGGAATTGCAATATAATTTATGTATAGATTCTTTCGATTGTAGGTAATACTCTTTGATCCACACTTGTAACTCCATCTAACCTAAATTTAGTCCGAAGCCCGCCACTGATTGGCATGTGCGCTCTAAAATTTGAATATCGCATAGTCGAAATCAGACGAGAGGGATCCCGCAATTCCATTGGATATGCTCCTCTGACCTCTCATGGATCCCACCTGACTCAGATTTTGACCCCTTTTTTTTTCTCTTGCTGCATTTGTATTTCAGCAGTAACGAAAAACTTGGCGGCCAAGTTTAGTTTGCACTCACGTTCTGCGTCAACTCCGTGGTCTTGCATGCCTTTATGCAACCAGCTGACAATTAGTTCATTGAACCTGGGCCATTTCTGTAACTCCCAACCTACCCCGCATCAGCGAATAGATTCGTCGAGTCGTTGAAGGGTTCGTATACCTTTCCCCTCAAAAACGACTACCAATATCTCCGCTAAAAAAAGCCATGCATGCGTATACCAACACGCACAGGTACCTTGCCGTTTAAAGCATGCACAACAGATACCGAACACCCCTCTTACCTGTCGGATTACACAAGAAATGGTCCAGGTACAATGGACCGATTAGGCAGAAGAATACTTTTTTTCCTTTCACATCGGATTATATTTTTGTAAATCACAATGGACGATTAAGATGTTGATATATATGTTATATATAGTTTTAGACTTAAAAATCTGTTTAGAGACTATTTCAAAAAAACTATCTTTTTTAACTTTGAGAGAAACCAAAGCCGAAAGGTGAAGGAAAAAAATGGAGATGAATACGCTAATGCCCTCGTCGTATGACATGTTTCTTTTTTTTAAAAAAAAAAGAAGAGAGAACGGGAATGAGGCTGGAAGCTTCCCACGATGGCAGGGCAGCATTCCTGAGCTGCATCATCGTATCACTCGTTATATCTGATTATAAGAATACCGATTAAGAATATTGTATTTTGTTTGGGGAGTTGACGTTTTTTTTAGCTGAAGCTCCTCCAGATATAACCTGGATATGAGAATGGCACGTTCGGATGGCATATGACCAGTAGCACTACGTTCTACGGTACTATCCACTTCTTTTCATATGACTACAGTAAAAGCTCTCTTCCTTTTTGTTTTCAAAAACTATTTTTTTTTTTCCTTACAGTAATTAACTTTTGATAGAATATTTTTAAAAAATAAGATTTACAAATTGATTGTAGTATGTACTATAAGAGCAGGTACAATAAGACTTAATCAGCAGGCTATAACAAATATAATATCAATCAAATCTTACGTGACAGAGAGAGAAAGGAAGCTGGCTACTAAATTACAGCTAGCTATAGCACGTAAAAATGTGCATTTCACTCTCTTACACGTGGGGCCAAATAGTTATTGTAATAGCTACCTTATTGTATGAACTATTTTTTTGAAGGCTATAGATAAAATGGACAAGTGTTATAGCTATTAGTTGGCTATACTATTATACTTGCTCTAACGACTTCATTCACATGACTAAAATCGTGCACAAATTTATATTACTTTGTACACTCTCAGAAAAAATCATAAGCCGTAAAAAGACGTGCCCTAAACCGTGTTGGAGTAGAGAGAGAGCGTACCAAACACGTTTCGTATTATTGCGGCGTAGTAAAAAGAAAAGAAATCACTAGGCATTGTCGCATTGACCAAATAAAAAGAAAAGAAAAGAAATCAAACGAGAGCTCGGAAATACGGCGTGGACACGTAAACTAACAGCTCAGGCGGCTGGTGATGGGCCCACCGCCCGCCTCGTGGACTATAAAACGCTCGACAGGTTGCCCAGGCGCCAAACCTTAAGCAGGACCCCTCAAGTCTCCTCCTTTCCCTCCCCTCTCGAGGCCCCAACCAACCAGGAGGCGCCGACGCCGATGGCCAGGGCGCGCAAGCCGCCGCCGTTCGCCGCCGCCGAGCGTTTCCTCGGCTTCCGCCACCGCCCGGGCACCGTCGCCCCGTCCTCCGACGGCGACGGCCTGCCGGACCTGGCCGAGTCGGACGTGTGGTACTCGCCGGCGGTGGGGCGGCCCACCACCGCCGCCGCTGCCGCGGATCGGCAGGGAGAAGGCTGGGAGATTGGTGGGCGGCCTGTAAGGGCGTCGGACAACGGCCCGCGGCGGGTGGGCGGGCTGAGCCGCGCGTTCTCGGACGGGCGGCAGGTGGCGGCGTCGGCGCCGGTCGAGGTGCCCGCCTGGCCCAGCCGGTTCGCCGAGCAGGAGCCGGAGCCGTACGCTGAGGAGAAGGACGACGAGTGGGTCCCGCCGCACGTGTACCTAGCGCGGCGGCAGGCGAGGGCGTCGGTGGTGGAGGGCGCCGGCCGGACGCTCAAGGGCCGGGACGCGTCGCGGGTGCGCGACGCCGTCTGGAGCCGAACTGGCTTCGACGGCTGAACCGAGCCGGACCGGCTGCGCGAGTTTAGAGAATTGTTTGATTTTGCACACTCTCTTCTTCTCCTTTTGTGACAAAGTTTTGTAATATGGCTTGATTTTTGTTTCGGGGAGTTAATGAGAAACAAGGATTAGTAAGGGGAAGAAGAGGAAGAAGAAAAGTGTGGTGTGTAGCGTAGCAAATTGGTTGAATGATCTTCTTGTTGTTGATTGGGTAGCTTCAACCAAAGATGGTTGAAGTCTGATTATTCTTTTGTTAGTTTGTTATGGCCTAAAAAGTGAGAGACAGGCCATGCATCTTGTGATGACAACAATTGGAATGCCATGTATTTTTTCCCCTGCTTAAGTGCTTACGCTTTGGGATCATATATTTCTTTGAGAATGCTGTTGAAATTAATTTGGTCTAGCTCATATATATTGCATGAGAAGAAAACGAATCAAATGGAATCTGTTAAAGCTTTTTACCTTCAACTCGAAGGATGATGTGTGTTTTGTTCTCTACTTCAGTGGATCGCACTGCGCATTAAAGAAAAAGAAACCCTTAAATCAAACCGTTGCCCCGGATGCCACGAAAAGCGCGTTTGCCTCCTCCGTTGCTGGGTATATGTTAACGAAAACCATCTCAATCAGCAAGAAATTAAAAGGGCTGCCAGGGAAATCAGACAATGGACGTTGTGTGTGTGTTGGGGGTACGTATACCTGTAGGGGTAAATCAAACTTAGGCTGACTTCTAAGAAGTTATTTGCAATTTTCCCTTGTAATTATAGGGGGCTAAAGAGCACTAACGACAGTAAAATTTCTCAATATACACAAGGTTACAGTGCAAATTTGTCAAACACGAGGGATCCCTCTCCCTCCGCCACTGTGCATGCATGAGCGTGCTTCACGCGATACTACTTTAATTTCGCTTTATCCACTGCATATCCACAATAGTATAGACAGAATATTTCATGTTGAAAAATAGATCAGTTGAGATGGAATCTATTGTACCAAAGAATATATAAAGCATGTAGAATTTTTTTCTCTCACCAACGGATTTTAGTTTGTTCTCTTGTCAAAAAAACATTTATCCACAACAGTAGAAACTATAAAGATATGCACCAGCAAAGGCCAAAGAGTAACTAGCTACTTTGTCGACGGTTCATATATAAAAAGAGATGTATCCCAAGAAACAAGAGAGAAACCGAAACTAGCACAATGGTATGGAAGTATGGAGCACGCGCACGCATCGGATTTTCTTTAGTTGTACATGTTAAGTTTTTCTATTTGTCGGAGATATACATTTTTAACCCTTTTTTTTTGTTTTGAAGGAGAACATTTTGAACTCAATGTGCTAACCTTCTGCGTTCACCGACGCATGTATTTTAGCGAAAGAAGAGCACCATCCGAATGGAAGTTAAAGATTTTTTTAAGTTTGCACCTCTAAATATTTTTAAAGTTTTGCACACATGAGAGAGAGATCTATTCTAAGGAGAGATGTAACCAAGCGTGGCGCCATGCGAGAGCGAAGCGATCAGAACAGAAAGATATTAGTACAAAAGAAACGGAGATAAAAATTCCTTGGCGTGGTGCGGGCTCACCGCCCTACAAGTTTAGAGCACCGCCCTACAAGCTTAGAGCGTGTACAATTATACATATTAGCTGTTTGTAAGTCTATATCATATAAAATTTACATGATCTATGATGAATTGATCTGGTATTCAGGAGCGGATCTAAGAGCAAGTACAATAGAAGAGGTGGCTGCCACCTCTAGGACTAGCCAAATAAGCAAAAAGAGTACATATAGCTCATGTGGAGGTAGCTAATACAATAAGTTGAGTAGAGGTTACCTCTACTAAAGCACTCAAACATTTAATATTTCGCTAGAGGCGACCCTAACCCTTATTGTACTTGCTCTAAGAACTAGCATCGCCTCCAAGTCCTCGTATGATGTGCTAGAGGTCACCTCTTGCATGAGGGGCAGCTTGCCTCTCTCTCCTCTTGTCTCTCTCTTCCACATAAGATTGTGTTGACGTGGATTTCGCTAGAGGCGACCTAGTCAGCATCATTGTACTTGCTCTAAGGTCCAGACTAGGGGGATGTAGCCTTGGTCTAGCCTATTAACTTCAATGGGTCTTCTGAGCCGACACGCCAAGCCTATTAACTTCAATGACATCGCCTCTTATTTTGTAGCCCCCCGTTAGACGCAGTCACGCAAAGGCAATCAAATGGGCATTTGAATCAAATGGGCATGCTTGAAAATTTTAGAGCTTCATTGTAGCCTTTTTCTTTTATGATACCTACACTGCAGATTCATAGGACAACATATCTCCTTCTGTCATAAATTAGCCCTACCCTTACTTTATTTCTGGATCCGCCAATGCTGGTATATATTAGAAGCTAAGGGGTTACACGGACTAACAGAACTCAAGGATTAGGTGCGTATTTGTGCTCCTTGAGAAGATTAAGGGCCTGCTCCAATCGACTGCAGTTTTTGATTGTTGGCTTTTGGCTGATATATAATGTAGTGGCTATTAGCTTTTTTGAGTTATTCAATTAAAAACTAAGAAAATGAGAAAAAGAAAATACCGTTATATCTCCACAGACAATGCAAAGAAATAAAGGGTAAAAAGAAAAGCAAAAAGCCAAAAAAGTTTTAAAAAACTAAAATTAAGAAACCGATGTGTTCTATGATTTGTGAAAACTAGAAGTTAGAAGCCAAAGCCACTTAAAGCGGCCCCCAAAATATTTTTATCTTTTTTCAAACTTAAAGCGACGTGTAGCGTTTCTTTCTCGCGTAGGGAACACGTGACGCAAATGTTTATTTTTCAGGAGAGAGAGAGAGACTATTCGCGTGTTGCTAGGAGCTTTCTTGTGTCCACCGCTGGTGTGCTCGCGATGTCGGATTTGTTTTTTTCGGCTGCGGTTTATAATTTTTGGCTAAAATTTTTAAATTTTAGTTATTTACAGTACAGATTACGGAGAGACATATACTTACTTACGATTTTGGTTAGTATAGATGTTGGGCTTTTAACGTATATATCATTTAACTTGTAGATCCCGTTTTGAGAAAATACCCCGTTTGAAAGTTAGGTACTGTAGCAAAAGCCAAAAGCTGTTTACTTGTGAGGTAAAGAACAGGCCCATAATGTGCAGTGTTAATTTCCGAGTTCCAATTCTGTTCCAAAGGTGCATGCATGGCGACGGGTTTGTTTGCTAATTAATTAACTCTCTAGATCCAACCAAATTCTTCGGCACCTACTGTGCTCGTGACACAAACGCGAGGCCCATTCTGTCCCACGCATGCGGTTATGTTATGTATATCACGGCCGGGCATTTTTATATCGGCGTTCGCCCGTGACATATGAGACTATTGTCACTAGAGGTGATGCGATTTGTTGATGCTGACAGTGGAAAAAGTTCCTAAAGTAGGTATGTTCCGTGATGCTACATGCATGTCCCCATTAACCTAATCGCCTTTTAAATTTGCAGATGAAAAGGAGTTGTTGGCTGGTGGGGCTTGAACCTTGGCGTTAGCCTGGTACCTATATATTTTTAGAATTTTTTTATGAATAATCTATTTTTTATTCAAAATAACAGAAATATAATCTGCTGAATTTTTTTTAACAAAAATAGGCTCCAGTCGTCTAATCGTCGGACGATGGGAGCTTATCGTTCAACGGCCGCCGCGTGACAAATAAGCAATTCGCTGGTCGTTAGACGAATTATTGCAGTGGTGGAATGACTGCTTGCACAATCCACTCACATTATACACTCGTGTGTGCCTTTACTACATACGCTTGAAATTTTATGAAGGCTTCAAGATCTTATATATGGAGTATAGGTACTCGTTTTACATTGAACGTATACATGTACATACTATTGTACTCTAATTAAATTAGGTACTCCACGCCGATCATAGTGATTGAATCCAGGTGGACGCGAGCGAACACCCACCACTTCTTCAGATAACCAGATATCGAACTAATTGATTAGAGTACTGAGATCGTTTTGATTAATTGTTTGGGCCCTCATGACTTGCTTAATTAGTATACTAATGTTGCTGGATGTTGGATGACGATCTCATGGTTTTTCCTTGGGAGCATATCGCATATGGATGGAAGATTCCAGCTGATTGCAACCCTAGTGTTATGGATGCCTCCTCTTCTTCCATCTCTTTCTTTTCACTCTTCTTAGGTAGATCGATGAAACTTGATATGCATAGTGGAGGCACAATGATACCATCTCCTCTTGTTTGGACTGCCCACTATGAATGTCCGAGTCATTTTGTCCATCCTTGGAGCATATCCCACGTGAAACCTCCTTTCCTGACAAAACACATCAAGAGGAATATTCACTAGCACATAACATGGAAGGCTATGATATGGATGTTAATTTGCAAGTTCTCTTTTCCAAAGAGGTATATATATACATATCCCATTGTTCTTTGGTTTGTGGATTCAGGATTTCATATATTCTGCATGTAGTCAAGATGCTCGTCATTCTTTCGGGAGTAAGAAATATGTGTCTGATTACAGTGTGCTATGGAGATTGATTGTTCAATGTGTAAAGGAGGATCTCACCGGATCTGTAAAGCAGGATATGTTTGATATCTGAATCCTTTGGATCGAAACAGGTGTGCTTCACTTTGTGGAATATATACCGTGGTCACGCACATGTAAAGGCCGTGTTTTCTCGTGAACCCGTCTTCTCAATGAAGCTTCTTAGTACGAAATGAGCTTAAATATGCTTAAAGAGTTGAGAAAACCGCCACCGTTTGGACGAGCCTAAGCTTCCCATACTTTAACCTGAAGTTCAAGCTCCCTAAGAAGGCCGGCATAATGCTATTTGTTACGTACAAGACAATAGATATTTTATTGTATACTGTAAAGTCAATAGATTAACTTGTATAAGAGGCAGGCAGCTAGAGAACTATTAGATTAATAACTTCACGTGATTATTCTGTCGGTAAGTTGTTAGACCATGTGGTTAGATCTAGAATATTTTAGTGATGAATAATTGATAATGGTTAATTTATTATGATGAATAATTGGTGATTTTGTTTAGCGTTGTTATGCGAGTTATGTTGTATTGTGCGGATTGATGTTGGTCAAGTTTGGATGAATCTGTGCCGGAAAGAATGTTCTTTAGTCTTTGCATGTGCAGGGTGAGCATGGAGGCGATCATGGTCGATGACGAGGTGGACCAGGACTAGGATGAGGATATCCAAGGTTCGGACGGTCAAGGATGTTACGAGATGGTCTGGCTCATGCTTGAGGCGCATGGAGATCAGAGGTGGATGGGGCGTGGAGAAGCTACGGGAGGTACGGTCCTGGAGGCTTCGACACATGATGAGTTGGAGAAGTTGGAATTTTGGGAAACCCGTGTTACGAAGGATTTCGGGTCCCTTATTTGTTGGAATTGGATTAGAATTCGTGGGCTTAGGATAAGCCCAGATTTTGGGCCCTAGACTATAAATAGAGGTGGGGTTGGATGCTAACCTTGTGGCTTTGTGCTAGGGTTTATAGGTGCGAGGAGGGCACTTTGTAGCCACCATAATTTAGAAATAAGATTGAGATCTCATCCGAAAAAACCCTTTACGCGGCGCTTTTGTTTCTCGTCGTCGCCAGTGCCTCACGGCAGCGCATCGAGCGTCATCACGTGCAGCTACGAAAAATCGTTGCGAGGAGACAGCCATGTTCTCTGCGTGATCTGTACACAGCGCGAATCGAAGAAAACTGTGTGCGGGCGGCCATGATGTGAAGAAAAGCAAGCATGAATAGTTTCTGTGTTTTTCCAATAAAAGTTCATGAGTTTTATAATTCGCATATATTAAAATTTTTTCTAGTTTTCTGATTCCTATGAATTCTCCATGCATTGATCTATGTCTAGGTATTTTTTTTGCTTACATACATGAATTAGTTTTGATTAAAAATCGATTGCTAGATTGAATCAAAAACGTGTTTCCCTGATTAGTTATCGATCGGAATCAGATATCGATCGGAAATTTTTTTTGCTATTGTAAATCGCCACAGTACTTTGCTACAGTAAAATAAAAAAAATTATGTTTTTTGTTTTTGTTATTTATGGTTTTTACATATTAAACAATTAAAAGGCAGAAAATTTGAAAAAAAAAGTTTCCGCTGTGCGCTGCAATCATTCACCCCCCCTCTGATTGCCATCGACGATCCTACATAAGTACAAGTCAGACAAAAGCAACAAAGGAGGCTGCGAAGCAGAGTATCAAAGGTCATCTGTTAATCATTTACGAAAGGAATAAATCTATTTTAGTCCTTTGAACTTTGTGATGGTTAAAAATTTAATTTAATTCTTAACTACAAAATTAGGTAACCAACATCCCTGAACTGTTAAAACTAGACAACTTACCCCCTTAATGCCATTCCAACCCAGTTTTGCATAACTTGCCATCCACATGGATCTGAGCTGGCGCTGTAATGTCCCTGGCTCACATGTCATACTCAGATGCCCTTCTTCTTCATCCTCCCCCTTTCTCTCCCCAGCCTATGCGACGGCCATGGATGACACTGTCTCTGATGAACGACCAAGGATCATGGATGACAATGGCACGCATGAATGTGCCAACTCTTGTCTTCTTCCCCTCTCTCTCCCACTCCTCCTTGATGGCTTCAAGGGTGGTGGCTTGAAGTCACCAATGGGCGACCCAACAAAGCTACAGCTGGAAGGGCACACACAAGGAGTGTTCTCGGGAGAGGCGAGGCTGACTATGGTGACCCCTCAGGTGGAGGTGGTTGGAGTTGTCCTAGCGACCATAGATCGGATCTGGTTTCTGGTCGTCTTCTTCATGCCTGGTCCTCACCGCCATGGTAGCCAACGGAAGGAGCTTCATGTCTTCATCGATTTCATCCGCATCACGGTGTGTTCCTAGGCAAAAGTGCTAAGAAAGTTCAAGGAATCGAGTCAAGGCGCTGTGGTTGAGGAGATCGAGCACGTCTTCCCCCAACACCAGCCAAGCGACTTCACCACCAAGATTCATCGCCTCCGGTGAGCTTCCATCGTCCTTAACCCCACCTTCAAGTTTGTTGCGTCGCGTTCTACTCGATGCTCACCTTCCCATCGCTAGAGGTCCCTTCCCTCGCTGTCACTGTCGTATTGTGCATGACCGCGCCGGTCACCCTAGGTTGCCTCTCCATACCCCATGGCCTCCCTTGGGCTCGCTATTCCCCAGTGTTCCATTTTGGCCGCCGTCGTCCACCATCGTTGTCCTGTCACTAGTGATGAGCTCATTCAGAACTAAGCTGTGCGTCCCCTGTTTGGTTGATTTTATTGATCGAGCTAGAGCATGACATGTGGGCTCCGCCATATTTTTTATTTGTTTGATGATTTTGCTGACTGCTTGACATGCCATCTTAAAATCAACCCACGTGTCAAAATACCATTGCCACGTTGAAGCCACATTAGTTAAAACAGTCTTCCATCAACCTTAGAGGGTAAAATGCTCGGCTTTGACAGTTTAGGGGTGTTAGTTACCCTATTTTGTAGTTAAAGGTTAAACTTTAGATCATCGCATGCTCTCGGGAGAGGCGAGGCCCACTATGGTGACCCCTCAGGTGGAGGTGGTTGGAGTTGTCCTAGCGACCATAGATCGGATCTGGTTTCTGGTCGTCTTCTTCATGCCTGGTCCTCACCGCCATGGCAGCCAACGGAAGGAGCTTCATGTCTTCATCTATTTCAACCGCGCCACGGTGTGTTCTTGGGCAAAAGCGCTAAGAAACTTCAAGAATCGAGTCAAGGCGATGTGGTTGAGGAGATCAAGCACGTCTTCCCCCAACACGGGCCAAGCGACTTCGCCACCAAGATTCATCACCTCCGGTGAGCTTCCATCGTCCTTAACCTCACCTTCAAATTTGCCTCGTCGCGTTCTACTTGGTGCTCACCTTCCCATCGCTAGAGGTCCCTTCTCTCGCTGTCACTGCCGTATTGTGCATGACCGCGCCGGTCACCCTGGGTTGCCTCTCCACATCCCTTGGCCTCCCTTGGGCTCGCTATTCCCTAGTGTTCCATTTTGGCCACCGTTGTCCACCGTTGTTGCCCTGTCACCAGTGATGAGCTCATTCAGAATTGAGCCGTGCGTTCCCTGTTTGGTTGATTTTATTGATCGGGCTAGAGCTAGAGCATAACATGTGGGCTCCACCATATTTTTTATTTGTTTGATGATTTTGCTGACTGCTTGACATGCCATCTTAAAATCAACCCACGCGTCAAAATACCATTGCATAGTTAAAACAGTCTTCCATCAACCTCAGAGGGTAAAATACTTGGCTTTGACAGTTTAGAGGTGTTAGTTACCCTATTTTATAGTTAAAGATTAAATTTTAGACCATCGCAAAAGTTTAGAAAAGGTAAAATAGAAGAGGATGTTGATACACGTTGATCACCACAACCTCTTGGTTTTTTCCTTTAGGACTCTACGCGGACCCGGGCAGATGGCTTCCCTAAATGACTTGCAGGTAGAATTAACAACCTTGACTTGACAACAACGAAGTCATGCATCTATCAATTGTCCCACATGACAGTCTACTTTTCTTAAAAAGAAAGAACAGGCATGCAAATTACAGCCCGGTCAATAAGAAAAAAAATAGCTAGAAAATACAAACGAAGCTGTATCGAATGAGAGCTAGTTTTAAAGTAAGAACCGACAGCCTCAGCTATTGGGTTGAATCTAGAAGGCTAAATCAAACACTACAAGCCACCGCACTTTTCGTTTTAAATTTTTTTGGATTAATCCATATTACATTTATGCCCTTCTTTTCTTTGAGACGGCCCTTACACTTTCAGATGATATGGTCCTTCGTTCGTGAATACATGTTATTTTTTACCACTTTGTGTTTCCCAATACATAGTTCCCCATTTTGCCCCCACACGGTGGGCTCATGTTTTACACTAATAATGAGAAGATATTAGTACTTAACAATTGCATTTTTTTTATCACATTGTATAAAAAGTATGATTGCGTAGGTAACCGCGCTAATGTGCCATGATCAATAGTGACTAGTACTCGGGAAAAGAAGGGAGTGATTTCACTCCATTCAAAGTTGATTTAAGGCAGATGAGACTCATGGTCGTTATCCCATTTTAAGTGCAATTTACTTGACGACGTGTACCATGTGGTACTCCAGTTGAAAAAGGAAAGAACAAGCTAGCGTTGTGTGGTTAACACTATTGCTTAGTGCTACTTTCGTTGTCTTTTATTTATTATTTTAGGCGTAGACACGGTCTTTAATATACCTGTATATTCATTATTTTTTTGTAATTATGCTAGAACAAATATTAAAAAGTATGGTATAAAAATGCTTTTGATGACAAATCTAATTGTATAATTTTCATTGATAAATCTAAATATTTTTATACATGTTGAAATGACAAGAAAATATAGAGGAGGGAGCAGTAATTAGTAATGTCATTAAGATGTCGACACTATCCTCTCATGAGAGCGTCACTGTTTTGTCGTCGCAGACCAGCCGTCCTTGTAGTACATAGTAGGAACCTTCACATAACCTTCTTGGAGCTGTCACGTGTTTTCTACACGCGGGAGGCGAATATACCGGTGATAGGACATCTGATAAAGCCACGCTCTTTAGCTTTTCATTTTATTTTTGATTTCAGATATTTTTCGTAATTACTATCTATTAGATTTACAAGCTATAGCTTGAAAGAAAAGTATTTTAGATACAATCATGTGTTTAAGATAACAATTTAGCCCGCACATAAGCTCATTAACAACATTTGTGGTACTATATGATAAGGATGAAGCCAGGATATATATTATTTCATTGACTCGTAGGTCTGTTCTTTACAGCTTCTAAAAACGGTTTTTAATTTTTGCTATAGTACCTAACTTTCAAACGAAGTATTTTCTCAAGATAGGATTTATAAGTTAATTGTAGTACACGTTAAAAACCCAACATCTGTATCAACCAAAATTGCAAGCAAGTATATCTCTCCGTAATCTCCATCGCAAACAGCCAAAATTTAAAAAATTCAATCAAAAACCATAAGTCATAGCTATATCAAACAAGTCCGTAGATTACCCCCGGGGCTTCTCTTTTACCCTGGGATGTGCATGAGACCGTCACGAAATGCTTTGACCACCGCTTCTAAAACTTTTCTCTGTGCTGGAGTAAGAAACGCGGGTGTCTACATGTGGAAGCGCAAAGATAAGAATGGTAACTAACCTAATCTGGATAAAAAACCGTAGAAAATTTCGCATTGTCCATGACAACATAATATTTTTATTTCTTTTTCATGTGTTGTATTTAGAGGTAGATTTACTATCTATTTGAGGTCGTGCATTCATTTCATGTGATGAGAGTGAAGCAAGGAGTTTGGTTTATTATTCTTGGAGGTTGCCGACTCTTAGACGGTGTTGGAGACGTCATCCGTGATGATCTTCTCAAAGAAGATTGTAAGAACATCTACTGAAGTGTGAAGGTTGGAGCTCACTTATCCGAGGCGGGAAAGAGGTACCACTAGTGGATTTTAGGTGGAACGTTTAATTCGTGGAACCGGTCCAATTCATTTGGGTTTACCTCAACGTGGACTAGGGGAGATCAGCAAGGCTCCGTACACCATGGTAAAAAGGAACCGTGTCAATTGTGATTTGCTTTCTTGTGCTCAATTTATATTTAAGTAATTTACATTTATAGAATTAAATTGATTGTTTGTCATCTTAGGTTTACAAATATTGACATAGTCTTAAGGTGTTGGTGCACTTAGATGAACATAAATTGATTTAGACTTCATTTGTGCTAAACTAATTTGAGTTAAGATTCCACATTATATGCTTAGTTTAGACAAATAGAAGTTGATAATAATTGAAATAGAGTTTTTTAGACTGCCTATTCATTCCTCTCTAGTCGACTTCCTCGATCTTACAGCCGGACCAACACAATCTGTTTATTGTTCGTGTTATGCTTAGGCCAGACCGGCACAGTTGGCCTGCCTGTTTGGCCAGGTCTAGGGTAGTCGCGTACTCGCGCGTGCCTAGAGAGCAGCAATGCACTCAATTTCGATTCTGGCGTTCAGTGGCAGAGCTGCTATTTGGTAAGTTGAGCGTGCCGGTGCAGGTGCCGGAAATCTGCAGTGAACAGAGTGAATTTCTTCAAAATACAGTAAAACAGTATTACAGCCAGAATTCCAATGCCCACGCACAGAAACACACACGTTTCATGCATAAATCATGGCAACTAGAAGGGGTGTACAAATATCAAGCTTACATTTTGCATAAATCTCATTCACTTTCTTGAAAACCTGTAGATCAGCTAACCTGCAAGTAGACGAACGAAATTACTCCCAGGGTCCATAATATCTTACATCAAACCAAAATTTAATGCAAAGAACATGTACATACATGATTGTTGTCTTGACAACGGAAGAGTAGCTAGCACAGCTAGCTTTCAATATTTCGCCCATGTTCTTCATAACCTGTGACAGAATCGGAGAAACACAAACACATTGTCAGAAAAGAGCACCTTGCAAGTTGCAGCAGATACAGTAGACAGTTATTTACTAGATGCAACGGAAGCTATGGAAACTCACACAGGAAACGAAAGGGGTTTTGTAATTGCCAGATACAGATTCAGTATCACCATTCTACATTGTTGCATATACTGTCACATAGCACTAGCCAAATATGTTAAGCCTTTTTACAGAGATATCCAAAACGCAGAACAATATGTTCGATGCACCACTAAGAAATTCAATATAGTAATAGTCCATGGATAAGGCTTAAAAACATACAGAGCTAATCACAAGGAAATGGTGGCCACTGGGAGTAACTCAGAAACTAAGCTGCGTATGTGTTCACTTTTGGACATTGTTTCATCCACATTCTGAAAGAACTTTCTGGGTGGCTCAAAAATGTAAGCAACATTCAGGAACATCAAGGTCTTCACCTGCTCAGTTTGCTCCTCCACGCTTTCAGAGACGAGCTTCCCTGTCTGAAAACAAAAGGTACTCCACATAAGTTATACTGGCACCTAAAACTAGTAAAGCGGCAGACTGAATTCATGATGTATAGAAATAAGAACAAAGATGAAAGAACAAAAATTGAGCAGCAAACCTCAGGATTTAGCCCAGGGAAATTTTCCACGGGCCAAATTCTCCCCGGGAAACGAGGGAGATCCTGGTCAAATCCCTGGCTGCCAAGTGAGCCCTTAGGGGTTCTCCTATTCCTGGTGGGTTCGTGTGATATTCAAATAGGACAATGGAGATAAGCACTAAAGTGCGGCCGCCGAGGTTCAGGGAGGTGATCCAGGTTCCCAAGAAGGTGAGTTGCCTGTGCAATTCAGTTTAACTGTAGTGCGCTACAGGGACGAGCAGATTTTGGTTCGACCGGTTTAGTATTTGATAGTGGAAAAGTAGAGGATACGACGTGCCAAACAAGCATACTGCCGTTGGTGTAACCTGGTCCGTTGGCACCCAACACCACTATACCCCACACTCTAGCACGCTCTCACAGGTGACAAAGCCGAGCCAGAAACACGAAGGACAGCATGGGCCCCAATGTCAATGTACAGTGCCATTTTCACTGCCATGATTAACAACAACATTTGTGTCAAGTAGATTTGATGGAGATCACCAAAGACAGCCTAGAATACTTGCGAGTAAATTCATCAGCGAGACATATATGCATGAATGGATCGTTATAGAGATCACAATTAAAATTCATAGATACCCTCCACAACTAGAACTTTGATATCTCATCTCTCTACCACGGCTTCATCAGATCTATAGCAGAACATCAGTAAAAAGAATTTTGGTAGACATGCTAAGAAGGTCGATCCTCATAAGCTTCTACCTTCCTTTGTTGGGTGTGTATAGCCATCACTCGGATGTTTTCTTTCTAACTATCATCTAGTTTTGGGACCATTGGATTAGAGATTCAACAGCCCTTTTTTTAGGGGAGAGATTATTTTTTGAGGAGGGGGAGATTTTTTTTTTTTGAAGGGGTGGGGAGAATTTATGACCATTGGATCTCTAATCCAATGGTCACAAATCTGAATGATAGTTAGGAAGAAAATATCCAGATGATGTTTATCAATACCTCCTTGGGTTACATAATCACTCCATTCGTAATTTGCACAAAAAAATTAAGCGTAACATAACACAAAAAGAAATACCAGGGTACCGTTCGATTTGTACTGTTTCCCAATTTGAGACTGGCGTGTCTAGCTAGCTAATGCGTTGCCATCGAGAGATTAATTTGTTGTAAAAGATTGAGACAAGTGAACAGTTGATTCATTCATTAGTGATTCTGAAGATTGTACAATGCTTTATAGATGATGATGGGGGTGGAAGAAAGGTGTCTGTTTCTCAAAAGACATCTGTACATTAAGTAACTGCACATTGGTTACTTTTGGTTTGTAACACTCCCCCTTGACCAATGTGTCTTCATATGATCACCTTGATTCATCATCTTGAAAAACTCCTCCAAAACCCTGTAGGGAAAAATATAAGGAGAACCGATAGAGTGGATATGCCATGAAAAACTCCTTTAAAACCCGGTGGGTAAATTTAAGGAGAAAAATGATATGGCATATATTTGATTATATCTCCTAAAAACCCCTGTGGGGAAAAGAGAGATATATTTATAATTACGTTGTCATATTGCCTCATTAAAAACCTTGATGAGAAACCTTAGAGGAAAAACTCATAAAGGGAAAAAGAGTACAATATTTGTATTGAACGGGTTAAGTATTAGGAGATTTCTCCCCCTGACATCTGCAAATCACGTAGTCTCCGCATACCAATTCCATGAACACATTTTGGAATGTGGATATTAGTAATGACTTGGTAAATAAGTCTGCGAGATTATCACAAGACTTAGTTTGCAGAATGTTTATTTTCCCACTCTTTTGCAATTCATGTGGGTAAAATAGTTTAGGTGCAATATGTTTTATGATATTGCTCTTTATGTAACCCGTTTGCATTTGAACAACGCAATCAACATTATCTTCGTAGATAATGGTAGGTGATGCGATAGCACCTATACCACATGATTGTTGTATGTGGTTAATCATTCTTCGAAGCCATACACATTCACGTGATGCTTCATATAATGCAATTATTTCAGAATGATTAGTGGATGTTGCCACTAGAATCTGTTTCGAAGACTTCCAAGAGATGGTTGTTCCAGTGTAAAAATACAAAGCCTGTTTGAGATCCGCATTATGGGGATCGATAAATAGCCAAGATCGGATATCCTATTAAATCCACATTTTTATTCTTCGGAAGAATAGACCGAGATCTTTAGTGCCTTGAAGATATCTAAGGATATTCTTCACTCCTACCCAAAGTCTTTTGGTTGGAGCAGCGCTATATCTAGCAAATAGATTTACCGCAAATGCGATATCCGGCCGGATGAAATTTGCAAGGTACATAAGCGCTCCGATGGCACTGAGATATGGAACCTCGGGTCCAATAGCTCTTCATTGTCATCTCGGGGTCTAAATGGATCTTTATCCCTGTCGAGAGATCGAACAACCATGGGGGTTTTCGATGGATATGCTTTGTCCATATTGAATTTCTTCAATATTTTCTGGACATAGGCTGATTGATGCACTATGATGCCTGAATGAAGGTGCTCAAGTTGTATACCTAAGCAAAATTTGGTTTTACCCAAATCCTTCATTTCAATTCCGTCATAAGATGATTACGTGCTTCATCTATATCCTGTGTGTTACCAATGATATTAAGATCATCAACATACACAGATATAATGCAAAATCCTATTGAGGATCTTTTGATGAATACGCATGGGCAATCATCATTCTTTGAGTATCCCTTTTGGTTAGGAACTCACTTAGTCGGTTGTACCAAATTCTTCCCATTGTTTCAAGCCGTATAAAGACTTGTTTAATTTTACACAATACATATTGCGATTTGCGCTTGGATTCGAATTGAAATTCCATCGGAACTTTCATGTATATGTCCGAATCAAGTGACCCATAAAGATATGCGGTCACTACATCCATCAATGAAAAGATAGATGATTTTGTCTGCTAATGAGATTAAGTATCGAATGTTATTCCACTCATTCTTGGAGAATAAATTTCATTGAAATCAATGTCGGTCTCTGCGTGAACCCTTGTGCTACAAGCCTTGCTTTGTATCTCACCACCTCATTGTTTTCATTCCGTTTGTGGACGAAAATCCATTTGAAACCGACAGGGAATACTTTGGGAGGTGTATGTATCACATTGGTGAATACATTTCTTTTCTTGAGCGAGGCTAACTTCTCTTGAATTGCATCCTTCCATTGAGTCCAGTCCGAGCGCTGTTTGCACTCTGCCATGGTCTTGGGATCTGGATCATTTTGAAGGTTGTTTGCAATTGTTGTTGAGAAATAAATGTCGACAATTGTAGTCTTACGATCGTATGATTCTCGTAATCGGTATAGTTTGTGGAAATTTCTTGGACCCCTGATGACTCAATGTTATTTCCCAAAACATTTGAGTCGGGGTATTCCGATGTCCCAGGATCAGAAATTGAGTGCACTGTTGATCTGGGTTTAAGGATCCTTTGGTGTCTATCAACTTGAGGTTGATCTGTATTTACATTCTATTGTTTCCTTTTTCGCTTGTTAGAAGCTGTATCCGCCATTTGTACCGTACTTCTCCCCCTCTTATTTTGAATTGGGAGTTGAGTGGTATTTTGCGGTACCTCCACTCTTTTAGGTACATTTCTGGCAGGATTATAGGATTTTGTGACACCCTTATAATCAGTAAATGCATCTGGCAGGTTATTTGCAATGTTTTGCAAATGAATGAGTTCTCGAACTTTGAAGTTCAGTCTCTCGTACGTGGTCCGAGGTAGGAATGCTTTGTACATTCCAATTAATTTCGGCATTTAGTTTGGTACTTGTTGTCTCCCCTAATGCCGGAAATGTTCCTCATTGAATATGCAATCGTCATCGGCGTCAGAAGCAAAGTCCCCTGTTAGGGCTCGAGGTATTTTATGATTGACGAGATTTATACCCAACATGGATCCCATGTTTCTGTGCGGTCCCATTGAGGTGCGCTGCGGTGGTGAGATCGATGCGTATGTAGCGCAACCGAACTTTCGCGGATGGGAAATATCCGTGGATTTCCACGTACTAATTGTAGCGGGGAAGTGCTATGATAAGCAGTTGGACGCAATTGTATTAAGTCAGCAGCGTGTAAAACTGCATGACCCCAACATGATGTTGGTAAGTTGCAATTCTATAGTAATGGTCTTGCAATGAGCTTGATTCTCTTGATAAGAGATTCTGCTAAACCATTTTGTGTATGGACATATGGAACAGAATGTTGAACTTGTATCCCAAGAGCCATACAATCGTCATTGAAGGCATGGTATGAAAATTCAGCAGCATTGTCCATTCGAATTGATTGAATTCGATATTCAGGGTAATGCGCTCGTAATTGGATAATTTTACCAATTAACTTAGTAAATGCATGATTTCATGTGGATAAAAGAGACACATGTGACCATCTAGTAGATGCGTCAATTAAAACCATGAAGTACCTGAACTGTCCACACAATGGTTGTATAGGACCACATATATCTCCTTGAATGTGTTCAAGGAATTTAAGTGGTTCAGCTCTGATTTTAAGATAAGAGGGTCTTAAAATCAATTTTCCGGTGGCACATGAAGTGCACACAAAATCTGAGGATTCCGGAAATTTTGTTTTGAGGTATGTATGACCAATTGAATTGCTAATAATTTTCCTCATCATTCCAATGCCTGGATGGCTAAGGCGGTCATGCCATATTTGGAATGTGTTTGTGTTTTGGAAAATTACTTTGTACGCAATATGTTGAACAGGTTTGATGTATGTATAGTACAATTCGGAGTTTAAAGATGGAATTTTTTTCTAGTAATTGTTTGCCATATCCGTTGTTTTTGGTTAAGAGGAGATATTCCTCTTTGTTGTCATTGTGGGTTTCAACATGGAAACCATTGTGACGGATATCTCTATAACTGAGTAGAGTACGTGTTGAATCGGGATACAATAGTGCATCCTCAATTTCCAATTGTGTACCCATAGGGAGAATGATAGAGGCGCGACCAGAGCCTACTATCGTTGCATCGCGTCCAGCGATTGTTAAAATATTTCCTTTCCTCCTAGTAAGAGTTAGGAAATATTTTGTGTCCCTATGTATAGAGTTTGTGGTACTACTATCCACAAGGCATAATTCCTCCTCCATTGGATTAACTCCAAAAATCTATATACACAAAGAAGAATTTAATGAAATTCTTATAGTAGTATATAGAATACATACAAACTTCATTTTCAATACCAAATATGTTCGATATGAACAGCATGGTTGAACTCTCCCACGATTTAAAATCTTGAATGCGGAGGTGGTTCCACTCATTGTGACCTCCAGTGGGATGACTGCTTCATTGCTGTTCATACCGTGTTTGAAGAGCAAGCCACAGAGCGCGTGGGTCTTCTTCCATCGATACTCACCTTGAGATCGGGATGGATGTGGTTCCTTATGATAAATAAGGCATTGTACTGAGAGTCTCACCAAAGGAGCTACACCCTCTTGGGAGCTGCAATTGCCTGGTACATTCCGCGCAACGATAGACTCACTTTGAGATCCATCGCCCATATGGGGAAGTTGTGGCCGTCAAGAGCGAGGGCCTCAAACTCTTTAGTAGCCATTGTGCCTACATTTGTAGGGCCACAGATTTGTTAAAATCTTTGGCAATGTTAAATAAGTAATGCGAAATGCAAGTAATTAAGGTAAACTTGAAATACATAAAGGGACATTCTCCTATTGTGGAACAACATAGTTAATCACCAATGGTGTTAACTTTATTTAATTCATTTTTCAACATTGGGTACGCACTTTGAGGATGATAATCCCACAGTAGTACTTTGATACTAACTTGTGTATGTCCAATGTGAAAAAGAACCATGGTAATCACTTAGGTGTAGACCTTGTATAATTTATAATCAAATTGGGTACGCACGTTGAGGATGAAATCCCACAGTAGTACTATGAGACTACCTTGTGTATTGCCAATTTGAAAATAAATAAAGGTAGTCACCCAAAAGTGTAGACCAAAATGTTTCAAAACTTGATATTGGGTACGCACGTTGAGGAATAAATCCCGCAGTAGTACGATGGTACTACCTTGTGTATGGCCAATATCAAAGTTAAGAAACTTTGTGTTATTCCAAAACGAGAGAAAATCAACCTAAGGCATTTGCATAAAAAAAATATTAAGTGCTTGTATGGTAAGCTATTTAAAAACTTACATGAAAAATACACCATAAATGATTAATTTACATGGGGTAAATTAATGTGTATGGTAATGTTGTAATAAATTGCAAAATATGTGGAAAACAATATGAGTATTGTAATCCGAATGAATATATACCCAAATTAAATATAACATGTGGTTATATTTATAATTTCGTGTAATCACAATATTGGTGGTGAACATCAATTTGTATGGCATAGCGTACAAGCAAAGTGCCATAAATTGTGATTTTATGGTATTTATGGTAGGTATAATATTTTGCAAAAAATTCCAAATTATTAAGTACAATGGTACTCACTAAATGGGAATTTTAAATTTTAAATTTGCGAAGGATAGCAAATTTAAATATGGTCGCAATTCATGTTGTAAATAAATTGCAATAAAATAATCCTAAATATGTAAAAGTTATAGAAATGTGCATACACATTTATTTGAACAATTACATAATTTTCAGATCCTGTAGGGACTGAAATGCTATTTTATAAATGTACAAACTGACGGGTACAATTATAAATAAGCGTAAGGATTATACTGCAAAATATGCACACTGGGAATTTATTGTAACATGAAATTCTGCATTATCATGAAATGGAGGGGGGTTTTGCAAATTTGCGAAAACCTGGGCTAAAGCCCATCCGGCCTTGTGGCCCATGTGGGAGGTGGGATATTTTTGGGCCAAAGCCCATTCAAGGGCAGCCATATAAAATGGAGGGGGAGTTAGGGTTTCTCTAACTCCCCAAACCCTAGCCGCCGCATGGAGGAGCCGCCGGCCGGGCCGGGCGCCGCCGCCGCCGCCGGCCATCTCCACCGCCTCGGGCCGCCTCCTCCCGCCGCCAGGCACGCCGCCGCCGCCGGTCGGCGGCCGCGGGAGCCGCCGCCGCCGGTCGCCTCGGGCGCTGCCGTGCCTCGGGCGTTGCCCGCCGGGCCGGCCGTGTCGGCCGCACGCCTTGCCGCCATGCCGGGCTGGGGCCGTGCGCCGGCTGTGCCGCGACGCCACGGGCGCCGACATGCCTCGCCGGAGCCGCGCGCCGGCCGTGCTGCGCCACTGGCCGCAGGGGTCGCCGGCAGCGCGTTCCCGCCGGGCGCCGGCCATGCTGCGGGGCTGAGTCTTTCCGCCGGCCATCGGTCGCCTCGGGTGCCGCGGGTGCCACCGCCGGGAACGCCGTCGCGCGGGAGCCGTGGGCCGCTTCGGGCGCCACGCCATGCCGCGCTGCCGCCGCGCCCGGTCGCCTCGGTCGCCGGGGTCTCCACCGCCTCCGCCGGCCCATGGAACGCCGCCGCCAACGCCTGAGGACGTCGCCACCGCCGGCCCATGGGGCGCCACGCCGTCACCGCGGGGCTGCCGGCCCCACCGTGCCGCGCGTCGGCCGCTTCGGGTGCCGCCGCCTTCGGCCGGTCGCCACGCGGCCGCGCCTCGCCGGGCCGCGCGCCAGCCGTACAGCGCCGCGCCGCCACGGGCGCCGGACGTGATGCGCCGCTGGCCGCGGGGGTCGCCGGCCGGGCTGCGCCACCCGCGGGAGCCACCTTCGCCTTCGACGCCGCCGGGCTTTGGGCCTCCTCGGCTTGGGCACCGCCGACCGGGAGCCGGCTCGCCTTGGGCCGCGCCTGCCGCGGGCCGCCTGGGGCCTCGTCTGGTTTTTCACTTGTATGTATGTGTGCGTGTCGCTCGATTTGGAGAGCGCGTGGGGGACGTCACTGCCGCCGCCTTGCTGGCCACGGGCGCTGCTCCGGGCCGCCGCTTTGTCACGCCGGCCGGGCCGTGCTGCCGGCCACGCGCCGTGAGGACGCCCCGCGCCGGAGTGCCGGCCACGCGCCGTGAGGACGCCGCCACAAAAGCGAGAACATCCAGTAATAGTATCATTACCTTTGTGTTCTTCTCTGCTTGTCTTGTATTTTTGTGTGGATGGTTGAGCGCGTGCTGATAACGTGTTGTAAAAGATTGAGACAAGTGAACAGTTGATTCATTCATTAGTGATTCTGAAGATTGTACAATGCTTTATAGATGATGATGGGGGTGGAAGAAAGGTGTCTGATTCTCAAAAGACATCTGTACATTAAGTAACTGCACATTGGTTACTTTTGGTTTGTAACATAATTAATGGAGGCGCACGACGACGCAAGCGATGTCGTCCTTGCTGCCCCGGTGGAGCGCCTCGTCGACGAGCCTCACCGCCGCCTCCCGGGCGTCCCTCGTGCCCCTGATCTCGTCCGCCGCCTCCTGGTTCGACATCACCTTCCAGAGCCCGTCGCTGGCCAGCACGACGAGCTCGGTGCCGCCGCCGCCGCCGCCGTCCTCGATCGCCACGTCCGGGTCCGAGCTGATGTGCTCCTTGATCGACCGGTCCCCGAACGCCCGCGACATCGCCAGCTGCGCGTCCACGCGAGGCACATCTCCTGCACGTACATGTACCAACAGCATCAGCACGTGTACGTAGTGTATCATATATGCTCATGGTGAAGTCAAGATGGCGATGAGTACGTACCGTGGATCTCGGTGACGAAGCCGCCCCTGCTCTCGATGGCGCGGCGCTCCCGGAGCGGCTCGTGGTCCACGGACAGCTGCCTCGCCTTGCCGCGCTGATCGCACGCCACGGCGCGGGAGTCCCCCACGTTCGCCACCACCAGGGTCTCGCCGTTCACCAGGATCGCCGTCACCGCCGTCGACCCGCCGCGGTGCCGCCTGGTGCTGTCGTCGGCGCCGTCGTCGCGCGCCTCCTCCTTCGTCTTTAGCAGCTTCCGGTCCGTGCGGTGGTATGCGCGCCGTATCGCCTCCATCGTGTCCGTCCAGAAGTCCGGCTGCCATTGAGCACCGAGCACGTCAGACCATGCATGCAATAATCAGACACTAGTTAGGCAGTGCCGTTAGTGTGCGGCCTACTTCGCTGAGGATGTTGTCGAACAGATGCTCGCGGAGGTAGGTGGCGACGTCGGCGCCGGAGTGGCCGTCGAACACGGCGAAGAGGCCGACTTCGTTGCCGTCCTCCAGCCGCCGGAACTCGGCCACGTGGCGGTCCTCCATGCCGTGCGGCATCTTGCCCTCCACCAGGTGGAACCCGTACGTCACCTTCCGGCGGCCGGACGCCTCGCTGCTCCTGCCTCTGCCCGTCCCGCGGACCGCCTCGCTGCTCCTGCCTCTGCCCGTCCCGCGGACCGCCTCCTGCTCATTGCGGCTCTCCTCTCCTCCAATCTAGTGGTCACTCAAGCACAATCACAAACAATTCTTCTAAATACGCAAGCTTAATTTTGGCATGGTTGTCGTCGACGATGAGAGAGTAAAAAAAAAGAACCTTGAGATTCTGTAGGGAGGCCATGCAGCTCGAGTTCTTTGCAACAAGTGCTGCAACGCTCAACATTTTTTTATCTCGCGGTATCATTTATACGCGGCATGAGCTAGCCGCCGTTCTTCTGAGTTTCTCGCTAAGCGGCGAAAGATTTTGGGTGTTTGGGCCGTCGCTGCGCGCTCGACACGCGCGCGCTCCGGTCGCGGTGGTGGCGGCACGTCGGAGGAGCATCTGGCGGCTAGCTGGTAGCTCACGACCGGCTGGGCGGTCATGTTGCCTCCACGTGCTACGCTTCAACTTCAACGCCCGGCGGCTCGCGATTATCTGCTGCTGCCCTCTCTTTTTTAATCGTCTTTTTTTTCAACTTCTAAAACCGTTTTTACTTTTTTTAAATAACTATCATTTAAATAGAGCGTCTAGACAGGATCTACAAATTGATTGTAATACACACTATAATAACTTTATTTATATTGGTCAAAATCGTATGTAAATTTCTGTTACTTCATACTTTTTGAAACGAACAATCTAGAAAGTAAAAACTATAAACTGAACCTAAAAAGAACAAATCAGTTAGCTAACAGTGAAAAAAAAGCTCTAACTTGACAGACCTTTCAACTATTTCCATTTGGGTTTTCTAAAATACACCTAAACTATTTTGGACATTCCATCTTGTTTGATCCAAGGGCTTGGGTTGAATATGGGGACCTATTGCCCCATAGGAGGTAATAGATCATCCATGACTATTAAATGATCACCAATATACTTTTATTTGAACATTTAGTATATAAAGAAATAACAAACTTATGAACGTGCAATTTCTTTGCATGGAAATGTATTATCAAGATATTAATATTGGAGGATGGGCATCAATGTGCCAGATTTTTTAGATGAGTTAACGTGACAGAACTTTTTTTATATGGTTAATATGCTAGAGTTGATGAACTAGGGCAAATTAGTGCTACATAGAAAGTTGAATGAACCGATTTCAAAAGGAGAAAGTTGAACGAATGCACACTAAAAAAATCAAACATATAACTAAGAACAAAATACGGATAGATGAATTTAAAATTTTCTTTTTCATATTGAACAAACTCGACCAATTGTTTAAAAAGCACATTAAACTACGGATCACATTTTTTTCATGTACAAAATCATCTTTTATATGCATTTAGATGTAATGCGTGTAGTTGTAAATTGTAATAGTTTTGTAGTAAAAATTAGTATTATCGATTTCTAACTATGAAAATTAATTTCTCTTAAAGTTAATAACCAAAGTTTAGCACTTCTTGATCTTAAACTTAATAATCAAAGTTAATAACCAAATTTCTCTTAATGCTAATAACCAAAACTCGTGAGACACATGCATGCATGTGCATGGCCGCTCCTCCCTTCGAAATCGATCCGAGTATAAATAACATGTATTTAACTCTCATCAGTAAAACATATGCATAGACACACTCACACTTGCATGAAAATCCTATGACTAACAATTGTATGGGCACCGCCATGACTTACAACCCAAAACCAAACCAACTCAGTAACAAGAACAGAGTACTGGTCTGACCGCAGCCAACAAGCCGATCAGATTGCCAACACCACTCCGGTCAGACCGCCATTCAATGGCTGGTCAGACCGCTACACTTTGGTCATACCACATTTCCAATACCGGTACTACCGCAACAGGTCTCCGACCAAAACCTCCAAAAGACCTTTGAAAAATAGCTACCGCCAACAAAGGGCTAGTACTACCGCACACCGGTCTGATCGTCATGCAATAGCTGGTCAAACCGTTGGCCGGTCTAACCACCAGCCCAAGGCTGGTCAAACCGCCGCCACACTGACAGCAACAGGTCAAAATGCAAATTCTCAAAATCAAACTCAAGTAACAAGACACACGGAATGTTAAATACTCATCATTCTCGTGGGACTGCCAACACATGGTCATAAACACATCCATTCATCCATTCCTCTTCTCTTAACACTGCCGAGTTTGTAGAAGAGGAAGATTTCACCAGAAGGAAGCTGAAAAAGAACAGGGTTCCACATAGGGCACATTTGGCACTTCATCAGCTACTTCTGGAGCGTGCCATGAGCCGTTCTGTAATAGGTCAACTTCATTGAATGTATTGACTATCAAGAAACAATAAAAAACAGATATACTGCAGGATCGTTAGTCCATTGCAGAATAAAAAGGATGAATTTGAAGCATTTTAGCAGACATATAATATCTCTGCAACCAAATTTTGACATCATGAGCGCCTTCCTGTGTTCCCCCAAAATAGGCCACCAAGAACATTTTCACATTTTCTCCTCAACCTAACCCACAAGGGCATGCATAGGTTATCATGAGAAGAGTCAAGATAAACCATCCAAAAAGTTTGGAACAGGAGGACAAAGATAGGAACTTAATCTGACCTCAACAATGGTGGAAGCATGACAGCTTTCAAAAGGTGTGTTTCCTGCAGGAAATGTGAACTCTTCCTTCAACATGCTCCACCTGTTGGTCATTTCTGTATCGCTATATAACCTACAGAGCAACAAAAATTAGTTATTTGAACTCGGTTTCCACACAAGTATGAGTTATCCATCAATTGGTCATGAAAGAAAAGGAATAGTGTATCAGTAGTTGGTAGAAGCATTGGCTTAAATTGTTTGAAGACAATATTATTGTTATTTAAAAACAGTGGACAATCCACAATGCATCATATTTTCTTATGACATTCATGTTACACTTTTTTTTTCTCGAACGCGCAGGAGAGCTGCGCATCATTATATTAAGAAGAAGAAAAAAGGTCCAAAAAGGACCAGTACAGCAGAAAAAAAAACAACAGCACCCTTGAAACACACACTTGACCACGAGGCGCCTCAGGGCCAAAAACTAGTCAGCCCTCAGGGCCAAAAACTAGTCAGCCCCCTAGCGCCAGCTAAACACCATATTGTTCATTTTATTCTTCAAGAGAACTCTTCATTCTCGAAATATAGTGTTTCACTTTATGGAAGCTGAATATGCCATTTCCTTTTCTTTCTTTTTTTTTTCTTTTTTTTGCAATTTCCTTATGGAAAGTGGAATCAGCAGATAATTGCAATGCATGATAAATGATTTTATCCCAGTGTTGAATAGAGATCCTGAGAATATCAAGCACAGAGCCTCACTTTTTTATTCTTTTATGTTTGCATGCCACAGAGTTCACCAGGAAATACAAATCATTTAGTGCTACTATCTGGGAGTAGAGAGAAAATTAACAGAACAAATTGCCAAATTATACAAAACTACAAAATATAGATGCAAGGATGATGATGACAACTTAGAAGAACTAAGGCATACCTGAGAGTAGGCAGGTCAAACCGCAAATCCACGTCAGCAAGAGAGAAATAGGGTCGATTGGGAGATCAAGTAGCCAGAAGTCAAGAGTTACTTGGAAACTTGCAAGTATGCTTCATAAAGAGTGTGCAAGATCACAGATTCCCACGTAACTTCCAAGATTCTTTCACAAAGAGAGGAACAGTATAGAGTGCCTTGGGTCCTTAACAAATGCTTAATACAACAAGTTGAGCTTTGAACCCTTTTGGTCTGATCACATGGCTGCTTATTAACATATTCACCATCACAAGCTGATGACTGCTTCAAACAAAACTTGAGTGGGGACCAGGAACTCGTATACTTATATAAAATTGGTAAAGAAAATGTGCATGTTTGTCTTTTCTTCTCCTTTTGTTGTGTTGCTTTCGAAATACTTGCCATGATTATGGTTCCTGGACAATGAAATACTTTATAAATTTTGTTCTGGTGCTCTTTTCCAGGAAAAAAACACAATTACTTGCCGTTCACTGAAAAGCCGCTAGCAACCTTGAACCAAAGGCCAATTGAGTTTTGTTGAATAATTGTGTGTTGTCTCATAGGATCCCTACACCCTTTACTTATAGTGGCAAGGTTACAATCTGACTCTAGTGCGACTCAAGACTTGTATATGACTTGGACTCTTATTAAACTCTAATACTAACTCTCCAACACCCCCCTCAAGATGGGCATGAGATAAATCATGACTATCTTGTTTCATAAAGCAATACCTTCATTAGAATCTAATACTTTACTAAAGCTATTGCTAACTCCATGGCAAATACCACCACCAAGACGTCCACCTCTCCCAAAGTTGCCTCCAACATCATGATCGACACTACCTCCAAGACTATCGTCCTTGTCCACATTGCCAACATCACCATCATTCTTGCCGTTAGCACCACCAACATCGCATCACACCACCACATGAGACGCAACCTCCAAGTGCCATCACCTACACCACCAAAATCATCACCCTAACCACCTCTAACCTAGCCTCAACCAACATCAAGTTCTCCACCTTCTCTATCACACCCTCAGTCTTGGTCTCCTCCGTCTCTACCCACATGCCTCAAGCTTTGGCCTCTACCGTCTCCACCTCTAGCCCCCGGCCACCCTGGCCTCTATCACTTCTCCCTAACACGCCCATGACCAACTCAGCTTCCACCACCTCTCCCAGCACACCCCCGACCACCTTGACCTCTACCTTCTACCAACGCGCCACTACCAACACCAATACTTGCACCACTGCACATCAGAGATGCTACCAACTAGGGGTGAAAACAACCCCAAAACTTGCCGATCGATCCAGACTTTTTTAGATTCAGCTAGCGTCAGCTTGGATAATCTTTGTCTAGCATCGGCTCGAAAACGAAAACGGCTAGTTTTTATCAGAAACGAATACAAATATGGTATGACACTATCCAATGGATATGGATTCAGCTAGCCAGCCCAAGACACCATTCGGCTATCTGGATCTAATCACATCTATTCATCATTAACCCATCTAACCACGATAGAGAGACACTAGACTTCTTGGGTTCCACCCATCTAGCTGGCCCAAGTCTCTGCCAATCCCCTCATCCATCCATTCCCCACATAGCAGAGAGACGCTAGCCTTCTTGCCTTCCACCCATCTAACCACCCACCTAAGCACATCTTCTTAATTGCCAATGAAGCAGAATCGGTGCTCTCTTCCACACACCATCAATGACTCGCTAGCTACTGCACCACCTGGCATGCTTTCATCAAATCGCGTGCATGTGCATGGTGAGAAAATGCTTGCAAGAGGGATGAGTCCAACAATTTTGGTAAACTTCAATCTAATGAACTCTTACCCATAATCACGACCACTTAATCACCATCTATGCCATAAATTCCAACTCATCATTGACCTTTCTTTTCATATCCCCTTTCAAGTTGTCATTCACCTAGCTAGACGCGATCATCCCACATATAACTGCACCGTGTTTGGTATTTATGCTATGTACTGATCGATTATCGAGTATATTTCTATGGTGGATGAAAATACTTATGCTTATTCAAATTTCATGAATGCTTTGATAAGATAAGTTTTCATTGATTTTGGATGTACAGTTTAAGGGGTTTCCATGTTTCGTTAAATATTCGTGGCCGTATTCGTTTTGATTCGAATTCGCTCCATATCTGTATTCGAGATTATTCGTATTTATATTCGTATCCGAGGTATTCGTATTTGTATATGCATCCGAGAAAATATAAAAACAAATATGGTAGAGCTATTATCCGTCCGTATCTAAGCCGTTTTCACCCCTACTACCAACTCTACAAATCCAACACCAAATACCACCAAAGCAAACACCACACCCCCTGCTCCACTATCACCACCGAGCACACTCACACTGCCTCCTCCAAAACCACCAAAACAACTATCTGACCAATCTTCTCCCCCTGTTTCAGGGCATCTACCTTGCCCCTGAACCTTCACTACCATCACAATACCTTCCAGCACAACCTCTGTTACCATCATCACCTAAGTCTCTCGCCACCATAACCAGCATTCCCTATTGCCAATTCCTTCTCAACCGTCACCTCCACAGCAACAACTCTCCAATCCAGATCCAAAACCTCGTCTCTTCCTTTCACTAGCAAAGCACCTCCAAACTCAACACCCTCTACAACACCTGATCTCCTCTCCTCTCTAGATCTACACACCCCACTCACCAACCTATGTCGTGTGTCTTTCTCACGATCACAACAATCACCTCAAGCAACAATCATAGCCCACACAAGTGCCCAAAACATCAACATCACCATCACAATAACAGAATAATAAAATATTATTTCTCTGTCAATCTCATCCTCCTTATTCTACACATACATATCAGCAGCAGCAGACAACTATCTCTTCCTTTCTTCTTTCTTACATCACACCGATTCAGATCGGGATCAGGATCCCGACAGCAAGCAATGCAGTGCAGCTTCTCTTCCTCCTCTCTACTCTCCTTGAGATGCGACCCTGAACATGACGAACCGCGTAGCTGCGACAACCAGTGGCATTGGCCCACACGGTTGCACCCCTGAGCAGCGGCGGCGAAGGTCCGTGCGCTCGTAGCGCGGCGGCACGCCCCCGGCCTCTCTCGCAAGGCGCTGCAAAGCTGCTTAGCGGCGGTCTCACGAGGTGACCTCATGCAACCCGGCCAGCCACGGCTCGCTCCCATGTGACTCGGCCGCGGCGGACCACGTGCAATGGGACAACGGCGGCCGATGGATCAACTGAGGACTGATGACGACGGTTTGAGATGGACTGGCTCTGATACCATGTTGAATAATTTAGAGAATAATTGTGTGTTGTCCCATAGGACCCCACACCCTTTATTTATAGTGCTAAGATTACAATCCAACTCTAGTACAACTCATGACTCGCACATGACTTGGACTCACACTATTTGAACTCTTATTAAACTCATATTAGAGCAAGTTTAATAAGGCTGACTGTGCTAGCTACAAGGGGATCCATGTCAGCATAGTCCTATGTGGAGGGGAGAGAAAAGGAGAGAGAGCCAAGTCGACTCCCATGCAAGAGTCAGGCTATAGCACAGGAAAAGATGCATTATCCATGCATGTACCCATAGAACTAATTGTTATACCTATGCATGTATTAAATTATCAATACCCATGTATGTATTAAATGATTGAGAGTTCTTGTGGAGACAACTTATAGCCAGCTTATTGTATGAGTTGACTGCATCATTATCTTTTGATAACATGGAAATGTATTGGAGGTAGCAGCTATCTGTACTATTAAACTTGCTCTTAAACTCTAATACTAACTCTCCAACACTAGCAACCCTGAACCAGAGGCCAACTGACTTTTAATTAAAACCCTGTAGTGTAATAGAAGAATTCATCTTCCACATGGTCTTGAACTCTTGATAGATCCAAGAGTCATGACAAAACAATTGTTTCACTTTCTTCTAACCCACTGTGATATAGTAATATCTATCAGAGCTCACATGTTCATCTTCATGTCGTTACATTCTACAAGCGCTCCATTACCTTTTTCTGAAAATTGAAAGTCAAGATTATAGTACTAAGATGCTATTGTAAGAAGGTTTATATGCTCTGTAGATGTTTATGATTCAATCAAAGTCTGGGACCCTCGACTCAATAGTGAAGCCTTTCTTAAACAATACAAACGTAACAAATATATTACTATATCAAGATGGATTTTATGGAGAAGTGATAACAGATAACCAAAATTTATTTGCTGGAAGTTGCATCAGAGCGAAAGGCACATCGCAACCAAATGAATAGTATATTTGATTGGCACAACAAAAGAGAAAGGGAAAGAACTGCCATATAATGAACACCTTATGCAAAATTGTGGGGCATATGTACTATTGTTCAAATTATTATCTTTATTAAGAGGAGCCTGGGAAATTATTCATTAGGTTGCAATTGCAAGCAAACATACAAAGCTGCATTGAGCATCAATTGAGCTGAAAAGTACATCAACAGAGTCTAGCCAGTATGATGTAATGGTCACACCAAGTATGTGGAGATAAATTTAAGTGCCATGCAATTGCCAGCCATAAGTCTCCCTATAGTTGCACACTTACAATCTCACCATCCCACTAGGTTGAAGAACAACATGCTGCAAAGCATTAAAGAACACTCTTTAAAAAATGTGCTAATTGACAGAAAAGTATTGCTGCTGGTAAACAAGATTGGTGTTTTCTTTTGCAGGCATCAGAGAGATTACCTTAATCTGTGTCCGGTTGTATGTGTATGTAATATGTATGAGCTCATCCATGGTCTGAATCACTGCAGGATATGAAAACTCCATACCTTTGGTATCCTCCAAGGTCATTACTTCACTCCATGAATCACCGTCATCCAAGGAGACAGCAATTTTGAGCGTGCCCCTGCTGAAGGTGTTGTAAGCAAGTAGTACTCTTCCATCCTTAATTTTAACCCCATCGATCCCTTCAGGCGTAATGTCCAGTCATGCAAAGAGAGTGTTATCAAATATTGTTCAGAAATTCCCGTCTTCAAGTGTTTGGAACTTCAAACTGTTTATTGATGTGTCCCCACTCCCCACCATATGTGGTCTTTAAAGAGAATTCGGACATTTCCAATACTAAAAAAGGGTACTGAAGCAAAGAGAAAGCTAATTTAGCTAGAAGGGTGAATCACAAACCAGAATTTGGGTTAGGAAGCTCAGTCACATGCACATAACTCCATGTCACTCCTCCATCAATGGAATCGGCCATGCAGACACGACCAATTGTCTCAAAAGATCGAAGCAACACTCGAATAGTCCCATTGGTCATCCGGTAGGGAACTGGCTGAATCACCCCAAGTGTTTCACCTTCTATATATATAGGGCCATACTTCTGCCATGTCCGGCCAGCATCTTTTGTGACCTATATTGTTAAGATGACTTGTTAGAACCACAATGTAGGATGTGAGAAACACTTGATCCCATTTTTTACAGTATTTCTCAAAAACTGGCAGATACAGATACCTCAAGCCATGCACCCCAAGAGTTCCAGCTTTCAACTGATGACCCACATAGTAGGCGACTATCTTCAAGCAAGAATGGCTGAATTGGAGAATATGGCATTATAAACCAATCAAATCAATTTGTGCTGAAAACATGGCACCATGCTGAAAAGGCCACTAAGATACTACCGTCTTGTTAATGTTCAGCAACAATTGTGCTGTCAAATGTGCCCACTTCTTATTTCAACATAAAGAAAATGCTGTGCTAACATGCGAGGCAAAGCAAAAGGCCAAAAAATTAGACATGCCTTGTTCTTAATAGGTCCAAGGATACCAGGTGGTAGCTGCTCCCTCTCTGACCATGTTATGCCACCATCCAATGATCTTTTCATAGCACCACTCCACCTGAATAAGTTATGTCTAGCATCAGATCATCATATATAGTTGCATTCATAAGTTCCATTTTGTGTCATCCACCTGCTCTATCTTGCAGTTCTCTCGTCATGAATCATAGATAACAGATAAAGACATAAGAGGCCAAATAACAAAAATTAAGTTCTTACTTCTGGACTTCTTGACCAATCTTGTAGAAGAGAAGCAGCTCCCGAGATGGGAGTTGAAATAGAACAGGATTCCACATGGGCACCTCATCTTGTTCATCAGCCACTTGTGGAGGATGCCAGTAACCATCCTACAAATGTAAGGTTCTTAGGAAGAACTGCTCTCCTAGGTAAAACATAAAAGAAGAAGTATCCTGGATGGATTGAACCCACACTGTATCTCTGCAACCAGATTTTGACATCTGGAGCACCTTCCATGGATCCACCAAAATAAGCCACCAAAAAATTGTCTTTCTCAATCTAGTAAGACAAAATTCACTTATCAATAATTATACTTGTCAGAAACTCTGTTGCATCCAGAAGCCATATACCTCTACAATAGTGGAAGCATGGCAGCTATTGAAAGGGGCACTTCCAGCTGGAAATGTGAATTCCTCCTTCACAATGCTCCATCCAGAGGTCATATTCGCAGTCGTGTTGATAATGTTATCAGTGCTGTTTTCCATCTTCTGTCCAATTTCCACTTTACTGTCATTCAGGTTAGCGACAACCTCCAAGGATGACTTCTGAATCCTATTTAGACATAAGCAATTAGAAATCTACTAGATAATAGTCTTTCATGAGGCTATAGAAAGGAAAAACAGAACTTACCCTTGAACAGGCCTTGAATTGGTGTTGATCTCATGCAATGACCTAGAGGATGCGATGGTGAAGTTGAAAAGTTTCTTGTTCAAGAAGATCCAACGTGGTGAATCAAAAATGAAGAAGAGCAGGGTAAATAGCAGTATGGAGGCTGTAGCCTTCCGTACACATTGTTGCTTGCTGCAACTGTAGATAGTGAGCATCACCCTCTGCAGGTGCGTCCCTGCAGCAGCTTAGTACAGAAGATAGGTTTCAGTTACAGTCCATTATAATCTACAAAATGGAACAAGAAGAGGTAGAGGAAAAGGGGGCATTGGGCACAAAGAGAATTAAAAAAAATCAAGATAGCGGTATGTATTGCTTGCTGAGCACAAAACAAAGTTACAAACACATCGACTAGCAGATTTTCAAAAAGAAGAGATTACATCAAGGAAGAAGGTGCACTACCCCCCCCCCCCCCCCCAAATTCAGATATATCCAAGTAGGGAAAAAACTGGAACGTATTTCCTGATCTGCTCTATAATACCTTACAACTGCCAAAAGAACAAAACAGTACGTATTGCTTGCTGAGCGCATCATACCCACAGTTAAAATTACTTCGCAAGCAATCAAGTTGATTAGATTGCTTTCATGCTCACACGATCACTCTTCTGTCCACCCCATGGTCCATATCAAGAATCCTTTCACAGAAACAGACCTCTCCTTCCTCAAAGCTCAAAGTTGTAACAAGGTATTTGTGTAATGCAATTTTCCCAAAAGTTGGGCTTTGTTTTCTTCTAGGCTGAAGAGGACTAAAAAAACTCCCTCTGGTTGAAAGCTAATACTACTATACTCACACTCTAAGAAGAACTCACCACATCAAATCAAGTCAAGAGAACAAGTTCATTTGGTAGAAAAAGAAGTCACAAAACCCAGCACCTCACTAGAATCTGCATAATTCTTGGACTCATTATCTGTTCCTTCCCCCTTTACCTCACTAACGAAGGAGGGGGGGGGGAGAAAATTCTGCAACAAAAGACCTCCATGGATCTGTTCTCCCCCCAATGGATACTGCTTCCTGACTCACCGGACAACCGCATTGGCCAAGAAAAGAAGAAGGATCAAGCGGGAAGTGAACGAGTGAACCGCGGGTGTTCCTTGGCCAAGAACCGCCGAGATTAAGACAGGAGACGGCGAAGAAGCATCTACGACGCAGAGTCGCAGACTCACTAACCTCTACGACGTCCGTCGACGTGGGAGGACGAGGACGAGGACGAGGAGAGCAGCGAGGAGCTTGAGCGGTGGAGACAAGAGACAGGCAGGCAGCACTGGGAATGGAACTGTGGACGGAAGATAAAGACGGGTGGTGGTTGGTCTCGGCTCGGCTTGGCTTCGGTGGGGGCCCACCTGGCAGCTTCACACTAGGGAGGGGTCAACGCGTGCAGGGGAAGGGAAGGTGGAGCTGGCCGGAGCCCCACCATGTGGCCTCTGGCTCTCTGGGCCTGCCTACAGCCTCCCGTGGGTCTCCCGTCCATGAAGGCGGGAATTCAAGGGTGCGTAAATGGGATCACAAGGGTGCCGAAAGTTCTTGTCCGCAAATACAAAAAGGTGAGGCGTATGTCTACTTCTGGATTTTTTAATTATACATATTTATTAATATTGCATAAATATATCATGTCGCTATTTAAAATGATGATAATCTTACGTAAAATTCCGTGTGACAATCAGTAGATCTCTATCGACAAATAAATTGACAACATAACATCGATTGCCTGTTGAACCGACAATAGGGCATGTCGTCAATCCAATTGATGACATAGCTTCTATCGTCAATTTAATTAGCAACTAAGGCTCTGTTTCCATTTCAATTGACGACAGAAGTTCTGTTGCCATTTTTTTGGTTTTAGTAGTTTTGAAATAATAGCCAACTATTGAAGAGATAATTTGACTAGTGCGTCTTAGATTGTATTAATGATTTTTGTTTAAACAAACCATTTTAATGTCAACATAATACTTCATAATGAAGGTGTGAATTACATGACGCATAGGGTTTGGTTAGGTCCATATGTTTGCTCATTATTCCTATGATACAAATTACAACATGTATGAACCAGCAACCCGAACTACATCTTAAATACATGTGCACCTTTTGGAATAAAAAAATGAGGTGATTATAAGCAATGCATGGGTGAAAATATAGATAGAAAATGAACTACTTACCATGAACAGATGGCAATGAAAGAACCGGCATTCTGGGTTCCCCATGTCGTTAGAAACTTGGACCATCGGGTCAAGTTTGTGCTTGCATTTGCGGCAAAGACTCGAATATGTGTAGGTAGTCGTGGAGAGGATTTCTAAAGGTGTATGGCTCCCTGTTTTGGAACGGTAGATCGGGGCTTGGAGGTCGGGGTCTAAGGAATCGTAGATGTGTGTATCTTTCAGGTAAGGATTGCGGTCTTGAAACCCAGTTAGTGCTCGGTGTCCCCTCTTACGCCTTGAGCTACCCACCCTATTCACCATGTTATGGTTGGAGGGGTGTGTTGAAGATACATGAGTTCTTTGCGTGGGACAATTATAGGCCCTCTCGGATGTGGACGATGGACTTGAGGCACATAAAGTGTGTGGGGGACAAGGCGCGGTCATTTTGGTCCAAAAAGAAGGTGGCAGTGTATTGTCACCTCGGTATGAAAAGGGGTTGGTTGGAGTGTTGTCACTTTCAGGCTGAAAAAGGGGGCAGCATGGTGTTTCATTTCTTACTGAAAGACTATGGATTCGCGTTGTCATGATGCGTAGTGTTGTCATTACCCTTTCATCGTGTTGCTAAGAAAGGAAGGCTATCTTGTAGTCATAGCAGAAATCATGTAATAGAACATCAGAAATCATGTAATAGAACAACTTTACAGAGAAACCAGAACAAAAAGGAGCATAACACCGTGAATATCATAGCACGTGGCATTCGGTGGCAACACAAATAGCAATGTATTATAATGACCAACTAATTATAAGGAACCTATGCATGGTTCCTTCTAGGTACTACCCCATGAGTGGCCCCAACCTTGGACCGACACAGTGCATGACCTAACAGATAGGTTCCAGTGGTCTAGTGTGTGTCGTGACTTGGTTGGGCGAGTAAGAGGTATGGGAGTCACAACGTCTTGTCAGGTAAACTAGCTTGGTCCTTGCGCATCAGAGAGCTGTTAACCCTCTAGGACGTGGGCCGCCTCATCCTCTGGGGGCTCGGCCAATCAGGAGTCTACTAGGACATCATCGTTGTCCGACTATGCCCTATGGCATGTCGTGTGGTCGTCTGCCTACATCCCGTGGGCGGACGTGTCCTCCATGTAGTCCTCAAGATATGCATGCTTGCCTACAAGAAAGATAGTATACAATTGAAATATATTCCCAAAGTCAAGCGTATGCAACAAGAAGGGAATAGTATACTTGGGTACATCCGGGCGTACTAAGCTGTCCTGTGAAACTATGCTCCTGTTCAAAAAAAAACCAGTCGTTAGTACAAAACTTCATGAGGAAGATTGTGCAAACATGTTTCACACAATGCTACTTGAGACCAGATTAGGAACAGTACGGTTCCAAGAAGAGCCCCTTGCTACATCCGAAGGAGGTGTGGTGGGAGCATGCGATATGCGCAGTGTGCTATGCTTGACCCCTCGAGCACGTACTGCAGAAGCACGTGGCGATGGCTATACCATGTCATTCCCGGCCTCCTGCACGATACCAGGGAGATGATGCGCTTGGCCTTGTCCCTGATCCGACCAAACATATCAGGGAGAGGAGTTGTCGATGGTGAGGGTGGCAACGTGGTCAGTGCCAATGCCGGCACTAGGGAAGGTGGTGGTAGCACAGCCATTGCAATGGCACGTGAAGCTTCTTCCTTCTCCTTCAAATTGTCTACCAACTCCATGGCCTTTTCCAAGGTGGCCATCATGTTGTCGAGTAAGGACATCTTTTGCTCGCTATTAGCCATAAATCTATTTATGGGAGATAATTCAGCATTGAAAGTCATATTGAGTGACTCTAATATCAAATGCTGTGGTCGGTGGTTGGGTACAGGTTCGAGAACCAAAGGTAGGGTGCTCGCCCTCATCTAGCCACCTGTAGGGCTCTTTTCTGACGTGGTAGAAAGGTTCTAAGACTTGATTTTATAGGAAGTGGGAGACTAAGTACTTTATTTATTCATTGCTTGATTATAAATGATGTGGCTCCTCTCTTTATATAGACAAGGTTAGCCCCTAATAATATGGAAACTAATATGATCTAATGCAACCAATCAACTAAAGATAAGATCATATCCATACTAGCTAAATATAAAGATATGCATCTATCTATTTCTAATATAAAGATATGCATCTAACTATTCATAATATAAAGATATGCATCTAATTATTCTAAATATAAATATATGTATAGATTCTATCCCTGCTATAGTACCGTGCAGGTATTGTTCATGCGTGCTACAGTACCTCTGTGATACCGTTCACTCGTCTGCTACGTGTATCACCGAGATCCTAGGCCATAATGAGCATGTTTCCAAGCCAATGATATTATAACCAAGCATTTGTGTGCCTTGATGTTGTAGAAGAACGCATTCACCGAGGCACAGATCACCTCCATCAAGTCACCGTCATCATCGCCTAGAAGACCTTGGTCACCACTTGCCAACCGGAAGACTGGATTGTAGATACTCGATATTGGATATGGCCGTCACATTCAGACCATTTTTATTTCTGACTGATGAGTCGTTCATCCTCTTCCTCCTCATCGGCACTAGTTGACCAAGTGGTTCGCTGACAACTCAAAGGGACACATGGGTGAAATTCAGACTTGTGAGGCTGTGATATTTAACCATTAAGTTAGCCCAATAATTTACATCTAGGTTTTAAACACCTGTCTGTTTGTAGTTTGTGTTTTGGATTGTAGATACTCAATATTGGATATGGCCGTCACATTCAGACCATTTTTGGCCTCTTCTTTTCCTTCGAAGCTGGCGGTTTTTAGCTTTTGCTACAGTATCTAACTTTCAAACGGAGTATTTTCTCAAGATGGGGTCTACAAGCTAAACGATCTACACGTTAAAAATCCAACATCTGTACCAGCCAAAATCGCAAGTGAGTATCTGACTCTCCGTAATCTGTACCGTAAACATCCAAAATTTAAAAATTTCATCGAAACCATAAACTGCAGCCGTTGCCAAACAGGCCCTTTATCGGCCAACTGGCATTTCTATTGTCATGGCTGTTCCAGTGATATCCATTGTTCTGTCAATGGTTTTGGAGCGATACTACGACTCACTTCATGTTTTCCCCTAAGAGTTTTTTTTTACCTCTTGAGTCTTGACCTAAGATTTTGATTTGAACCAGGGCAAACACCTGGACGTAGTAAGTCCTCACCACCAAGAACACATCCTAGTGGGTTTCAGGAAAAAATGAACACGTCCTAGTGAATGGTGCTATGTGCATGAACTTCTACACACTGAATAGTAATTATGCACATACTTCAGTTCGTTGATGGAGATTAAGTTATGCGGGTGTGCGTAGGTGACGTTTGGAATGTAGAAATTTATTCTTATAAAAATCATGAAAAATTCTCACATTTTAAACCAGCACTAGTAAGCGTGCACGTGGAATCCACATCAAAAACATTGATTATGGGGGTGTTTGGGACTGCTCCACTCCACGTTTTTCAGCTCCGCTCTATGTTTTTAGCCAAACAGGTTAAGCTCCACGCACTCTGTTCGAGAAAAAAAGGTGGAGTTGTGAGAGCACCTAAAGGGGTGCTCCACAAACTCTAGGTTTTTTATGGAGCTGCTCCATGGTAGAATTCGTGGAGCAGAGTTTGTGGAGCAGTCCCAAACACCCCCTATATATCCAGAAATGAAATGCAAATTTTACTCCATGTCTCATGACTGAATTTCTCATGAGTCATGTAGTCCGGTACACCTCATGACAGACAGCCAGCCAAGAAATTCTATCACGTTCTTAAGAACGAATAGGATAGCTATGTTGGACCAGAGGTCGAGGAACTGGACCCCTGGCGAAGCGTGATCATTTTTGGGCCTCCGTGACAGAGAATTCCCCTTTTGCCTCCCCTCCCATGAAATCCCCCGTTGCCCCCCTCGTGCGGACACCTATCTAGTTGCAATCGAAGCGCCGTGGTCAAAGCAGTGGTCAAGGTGTCGTGGTCGAAGCACCATGCTTGAAGTGCCATGGTCAAAGCCGTAGTCGAAGCGTCGTGGTCGAAGCTGTGGTCAAATTACTGTGTAATCGTGTATCGAATACTCTTGTGTTCGAGTACTATGTAGTCGAAGACCTCGGAGTTAGTAAACCGGTCGTAGCAATTGCAGTCATGAGTTGAGCTACGTAGTAGTTGTAGATACAGTGAACCGGTCGTAGCAATCGCTGTCATGAGTCGATTTGCGTAGCGGTTGTAAGCTACAGTAGATGGTCGGTACTCGTAAGCTACAGTACTCAGTCGATGTTCAAAGACCGGTAGTATCGCTCTATATGAGTAGTACTACCGGAGAAGTGGTCGAAGTGTCGTGGTCGAGAAGTCATGGTCGAAGTTGTAGTCGAAGTGCCGTGGTCGAGAAACCGTAGTCGAGCAGCTGTGGTCGAAGTGGCTTGGTCGAGCAGCCGTGGTCAAAGTGAAGTGGCGAGGCATCGTGGTCAAGGCGCAGTGGTCGTAAGTCATCATTGGACGTCCGAGTAACAGCAGAGGCAATGAGTTGGCCAAGTCATGTGGATCGTGGAGAAGATCCCAGATAGTGGTATAAGAATAGGTCCTAGTTGTTAGCTAGTGGAGTTAGTGGGTGTGTACCGGTCATGTGACTGAACGAGGCTTATTTAAACCATGTAATCTCTTAAGCAATTTGAGTAGAAATTGTATCACGTTTTTGAGAATGAATAGAATACCTATGATGGACCAGAGGTTGAGGAGTTGGACCCCTGGCGAAGCGTGGTCATTTTCGGCCCCTTGAGGTAGAGAAATTCCCCCTTTACCTCCCTCCCACGAAATTCTCCCTTTGGCCCCCCGCGCGGATGCCTATCTAGTTGTAGTTCAAGTGCCATGGTCAAAGTACTCTGTAATCATGTGTCAAGTACTCATATGTTTAAGTACTATGTAGTCGAAGACCTCAGAGTCAGTAAACTAATCGTACCTACAGTGAACCAGTCGTAGCTATGATGAACCGATCATAGTAGTCACAGTCGTGAGTCAAGTTGTGTAGCAGTCGTAATCTATAGTAGATGGTCATTACTCATAAACTATAGTAGACATTCGGTACTCATAAGCTACAATACCCGATCGGTGCTCGAAGACCGGTAGTATCGCTCTGTGTGAGCGGCACTACCGGAGAAGCAGTCAAAGTGCTATGGTTGAGAAGCCATGGTTGAGCAACCGTAGTCGAGCAACCATGGTTAGAGTTGCGGTCAAAGTGGCGTGGTTGAGCAGCTGTGGTCGAAGTGGCGTGGTCAAGTAATCATGGTCGAAGTGGCGTGGTCAGGCAGTTGTGGTCTAAGTAAAGTGGCAAGGCACCGTGGTTGAACAGTCGTAGTCGAGGCACAATGGTCGTAAGTTGTCACTGGATGTCCAATAACGATTGAGTCAATGAGTTGGTCAGTCATGCATATTGTGGAGAAGATACAAGACAGTGGCATAAGAATAGGTCCTAATTGTTAGGTAGTGGACTTAGTGGGTGTGTACCAGTCATGTGATTGTGTGAGGCTTATTTAAGCCATGTAATCTGTTAAGTAATTTGAGGAGAAGTGAGTGAATAATAGAAAGAAGAAAAGACGTGTGTTGCCACAAAAAAGAAGTCTCTCCTGTGTTTAGTAGTCCTCCCTACTCGTGTGTGTGTTTCGTTCCAAGGGAGAAAGCATGTGTGTGTTTTCTCCTGGAGAGTAGTGATCGGAGCTGATGAGTTCAATTCAAAATTACCGATCGATCAAAACAATACTAACATTCCGTCCTTATGTAGGTCAATGCACTATAAGGACATTAACATTCCGTATGGAAATAACACTAAATGTTTTGTGTATAGAAACAAAAAAAATTAACATTCCGTATGGGAACATCCCATTACATAATCTCACAAGTCATTACGTTACTAACATTCCATTCCACACCGGCTGTTTTGTATAGAAATAGGACATGCTAAATGTTTAGTGTATAGGAAAGACGTGTATGGAAATGTCCCGTATGGAAACAAGCGAGGTTTGCAGGCGCGCATGAGATTAGGAGGATCTCGGCATTAACCTCCTCGAGCTACTTCCCATGCCGAGATTTGCTTTCCATGCCAGCTAAATGGAAATAATATTATGGAAAAGGCGTGTATGTAATGGAAATTCCATACTAAATGTACCGAGATTTGCTTCCTATCATCGATTCGATAGTCGTAGCTACAATAACTGGTCGCGAAGCCGTGGTCGAAGAAGTGGTCGAAGTGCCGTGGTCGAGAAACTGTGGTCGTAGTTATGGTCGGAGTGTCGTGGTCTAGCAACCGTGGTCGAGCAGCCGTGGTTGAGGCACAGTGGTCATAAGTCGTTGTACTGGAGGGGGCATAGGGCACGAACATTGGAGGAGGAGGCGTAGGGTATGGACTGGAGAGGGGGCGGAGTGTGGTGGAGTGGCACCACAGGAGCCGAGTTGGGTGGAGCGTGGAGTGCGGCGATGTGACGGAGGAGGGGGTAGGGCATAGACTGGAGGGGCGGAGTGTGGCGGAGCGGCACCGCGGGAGCCGAGTGGGGCGGAGTGCGGCGGGCAGAGGGCGCGGGGCGGAGGGGTGGCGGTAGGGGCGCAGAGGCGGGCGATGGGCGAGGTTGGGCGGGAGCGGAGGGGGGAGGAGCAGCGGTGCTGGGACGGAGCGGGTGGAGCGGTGGACTATGGGGGTGGGTGGAGCAGCAGAGCAGGGGGCGTCACGGGAGCGGGGGAGCATTGTGGCGGTGCCGATGGATTGCAGGTGTGAGGGGCGGCACCGATGGAAATAATATTATAGAAACACGTGATTGCCAGGGGGAATACGGCGTGAGGCATTGGTGCCCGAGCAGCTAACGTGCAAGGTAGCGGGATTGGCAGGGCCAACTTGCAATCGTGGACGTTGGATGAATTAAATAAATGGTGCAAATATTCAGATGGCAAGATCAACTTGCAATATTAGCCATTGGATTATGTTGATCTAACCATCAGGAGATGAGGGTATTAACGTGGTTGAGTGATAAATACTTTAATCAAATTGATACTTTTTATACTACTAGTAGTGTGCCCGTGCTAACGCTACGGTAAAATACAAAACAAGATAAAAATTCGGATAAAAATCAGCAAAGCAATCAAAACATTGGTTAGATTTTGATTTTAGAAAAATTTAGAAATTTGTTTCATTCAATTCGGAGTTAAAATGAATTAGTTATGGTCGGTTGAAATCCTCTGTTGGAATAAATTCGGAAAAAGATGAAAGTCTAACAGGCGGGACCCTCAGCCGAAGGCAAGACGACAGCGTGGTCGTGGAGATTACGTGGTCGAAAATCAACCGCATGGCTGTGAGTTCAACCGCCGGCCGTAAACGATTACATGGTCGGAGGGACTTACGACCACGGCAAATATCGGCAGGCGTGGTCGAAAGGCGTTCGACCACGGCAAAATCCCAGCAGGCGGGATCAAGAGGCGCCTACGACCACGGCAGAGGAACAGTGATTTTACGACCACGTGGTAAAATCACTGACGCGGTCGAAAGGCGATCGATTGCGGCAAAATCGATTGATCGTGGTCGGAAGCAATACGACCAGATTGGTGAGAAGTCGAAGGTGATCTGCAGGTGAACGTGGTCGGCGGTCGGAGAGTGCTTCGACCACGTTGTGCGGGGGTGAACGTGGTCATAAGGCGCTACGACCACGTTGGGAATGGTCGATGAGGCTTCAACCGCGAGGCGAGCGGTCGCAAAGGGTTACAACCACTTGTAAATGATATGAGAGTGGTCGAAAAGTGCTTCGACCGTGGCATAAGTGGGCGGTGGGTGTTTCTGAGTGGTCGTAAGGGTTACGACCACGCTGTAAGAGTGTGAGTGTAGTCGATAGACTTTCTGTGTGGTCGTAGGGGAGCTTCGACCACAAGGAATGAACTCAGCCGCGCAACGGACCACATGGTCATAAATGGCACAGAGCAGTCGTAAAGGGTTACGGCGGTCGTAAATGGCACAGAGTGGTCGTAGATGGTTCTAGGTGGTCGTAAATGCTTTTGAGCGGTCGTAGCGACTACGAGTACGACCACGTACTCGCGAGACGTAGTCGTAAGGGGTTACGACCATGTTGTGAGTAACTGAATGTGGTCGAAAGATGCTACGACCACGTGTGAGTGGTCGGTGGGGGCTTCGACCACGGTATAAGTGGTCGGAGGGTGTTTCTGAGTGGTCGTACAGGGTCACGACTACGTTGTGAGAGAGTGAGCATGGTCGATAGACTTACGGTGTGGTCACCACGTGATCGTGAAGGGTGACGTGGTCGTAAGGAGGCTACGATCACGTTGTAAGAGGTCGTAATACGTGAATATGGACAGCACCTTCAGCATATATTGATCTATTTGATAATAAGAGAAACCACACTAACCTTGTGGATATTCATGTATTGGCAATACAATATATGCAAGCAAATATATAAATCAGTACATAATAATCTCACGCATCAGTTTATCTGGAGACAAAGAGTACCAATTGCCTAGGATACATACATCTCAAATCCATGATACCAACCTCATGGCATGTCACATCACAGTTTGACCAAATAACAACAGTATATTCTACAAAAGGCCTATAGTGTTTGGTACTGAATACACCAATCATGAATTAATCAAGAAACTTTACAGCTGAGTCAGCCAAAAATGCATAACATTTGCGCAATATACCAACTTCTAAATAATGGAGGAAATTACTCAAATTCATAGTTTGTAATACTCTGTACTACCCAAACACTTACCAGGCAAACAATGACCCATAAGTCCAAAAAGCCTGATAATCTACATCACAAGATTGGTCAATCAAAGCACACGCTAAGCATTAAAACAAAAAAAATAGTGAATGGCCTCGTCTCTTCCCCTTAATGGTACTGCAATTTTGGACTCTAAAATTTGCGGTTCTACACAGTTATCTGCAAGAATCTGTGCCCATAACTTCAATCGCAAACTTATGAGGCATGAATTGCTACAATGATATAAACTATTGGGCAAGCGGTAAATTTCTAAAGACGTCTTATTTATATGGATTACCGCGGCCACAAATTCAGATGAACTCAATTCTACGCATGTTGAGCTAACAAGTTGACGGCATCACTTCCATAATAAATAAATCATGTGATCTACTCGACAGCAGCAATTTTGCAACAGAAACTCTCATCTTATCCATGGACTAACTACGATCCGTAAAATCTACCAACCGCATAATGCGTGCGGTAATAGCGGTCGTGAATTCCAGCCTGACATCGCAAAAACACACATCACACGTCAATCAATGCGGTGGCGATCCTCCAACCAACACGGAATCGGCCATACCTTGAGGCTCTCGGCGACCCGGGCACGACCTGCGTGCTCGAGCCCCGAGTACTCGCCCTCGGAATTCTCCCGATGACGGCGATGTCGGCGTCCGGTGCTTGGTGGGCAGCCGGGAGGTTGGAGTAGTTGACCACGGACATTGCATTGCATTGATCGGTTTAGGGCACATGACGATAATTAGAACAGTCCAAAGCTGGTCCACGGTACATAAATCCTTGGTATGTGTTACGTTACGAGGTTGACCCAAGTTTAGATGCAACACTAAACTTGGGGATGTTGTAAGTTGCAACACAACCACCATTTCATAGCTAATCCTAATGATGGCCCTTGCCACGGGATCTATGAACCCACGAAATATTCATAGATATTGTACAATAAAATTATTTCATTTATACGCACAAAGAGAGAATGCATTACCATCATGCATTTTTCAATGATTCATGAGTCTACTACAAATGGAAAACTTTTTCCTAAGAAACTAATTATCGATAAAGGAGCTCACGAAGCCTTTTCCACTCTGGTGCATCAACACCAACATATGTCTCAAGGTCTGCGCAGAATTACAAGTCGAATGTAATCACTCATCGCGAGCATCTGACAAACAAAAGGTTAACATTAAACATCGAATAAATGTGATAAGAGCACTACTAAGTTCCATAAGCAACCATGACATGTTTGAGAAAGACATAACATCTCTTGTAAGTTGTAATTATGCACACTGGTTACTCAGACAAATGTTAACCAATTACAAGTCATATTATTAGCAATTTTCCATCAAATCGTACCCAACAATCGAGAGAGCGATCATAGGAATGAGTATCAAAACAACTCGCTGCAAATTAAGAAATGGTACGTGCTAAAAGTACTGATGAATGGTACATCAAATCAAATAGTCCAAGAGTTACCTTGTAGAAATCAGTTGGCCCAATCTGCGAGAGGAATTGGCCTCGGTACATAAACCATCGAAGAGTAGTCATCTGAAGCACATCGCACATGGAACCGATTCGCCTAGCGCATTGAGGACTGGGCGATTGAATGATCACATCGACTTCAAGTTCTCACCACCAATAAACATTGGTAATATCTCGTCCGTAATTGCCAAAATTTAAGCTTATGCGCTTATGCGTTACGCAGAATTAATCAAGGACCGCTGAGCTCACCGAGGCGAGGGATTACCTAGGGGCCTCTGGATTGGAAGCGGAGAACAAGGGCGGCCCGAGTCGAGTTGAAGCCTTTGATGTCGAGCGAGTGCACTGCGCCTCCCGGACGGTCATGGCTCTCGAGCACCAAAGACGTCCTAGCTGTACCTAGCCGGAGGCGGCGCAACACGCGCCGCCGATCCGGCTGCGGCGGCGGCGGCGCCCGCCTCCGCCTTTGGCCACCCCGACCGACCGAAAACAAAAGGCAACGACGGTGAATGAACCGCGCCTCGGTTTGAATGGTGAAGAGCGGTGCGGGTGGGCGCGGTGCGGCACGCACGTGCCGGAGCGCGCGGTCCTCACCTCGGGAAGGAGGGTCGATGGAGAGCTCGTCGGCCGCCACCGCTAGGCGGCGCAGCCAGCGACGCGGCCGCGGCGCGCCTCGGCGCGGCCTTGGAGCGGTAGTGGTGGCTGGATGCGCGCGTGGCGGGGACAGAGAGGTAGTGGCGGCGCGGAGGCCGCAGCCAGCTGGAGGCTAATGCGGCGGAAGCCATCGCGGTCTCGGGCCGGAGAAGTGGAGGAAAGAGGAGGTGGCGGCGCGCGAGTGGGGGAGAGTAGGCGAGGCGGAGCGGCGGATGAGGAGGTAGAAGGCGGAGGCGGAGGAGGAGGAGGAGGCGCGCGGAGAGCGGGGAGGAGCGGAGGCGCGGATGGAGGAGGAGGAGGAGGCGGCGAGAGAAGCGGGAGGAGCGGAGATCGTGGGGAGATGGGGTAGAAGGTAGGAGGAGGAGGCTCACACGTAGCGCGGGGTGGGTTCAATGATGCATGATCCAAATCATTTTGGCCTTAGGATCTTCAATGAGTAAAAGAAGAAGGTTTGAGAAGAGATCTAGGCCATTCATTTGTATGAAGTTGGATTACTTGGTACACAAATCTGTGTGGACTTAGATTAGGCATGACTGTGGGGGTGGTTGAGGGAGTGGATTTAGCAAAGAAAATTTTGGTGTATTATAGAGTAGGGTAGATAAGTATAGATGAGTATAGAAAGTCACTATCGGTCAGCAAATAAGTATCACTTGTTTGTATTCACGTAGTGCTTGTATGTGATTGATTCGTTTCCCATGTGTCTCGACGTTAAATTGATCTTGTAATCTAATGCAAAGCCGTCTGGCCCAGTATAATCTGATAGAGTTTTCACGATGGACGTGTATGCAAACCATTGGATTACGCTTTGTTTATTAACAAACCCCAAATCTTCGCACCGAATTGCGCCACGAAACTTATGCTTCGCACGTCGCGCCAGTAAACAACTGCTCCAGCTAAAGATAATACGAACAGGACAAAAGGCTCGAAGAACTCGAACCATATTTCAAGAAAAAAATATTTGCCGATTCACTCGGTTCAAAACTGACGTAGCAATGTGATATGAGCATGCAAATACTTTGGCCTTTTATATAGGGCAGTATGTCTAGTGCTAATGTCTATTTAGGTACTAACATGCTAACTAACGTCTAGAACCGTCGGATCCCAGCCGGACTAGCACGATTCAGGCAGGTGAAGACCACCAAATGACTTATGCTTATTTGTAAAAAAAACCCTCTACCGTTGCTTTGCCTTCAATCACAACTCACAAGAGTTTGCTCCTCCCTCCTCGGACGCAGCTCCTCCCTACCCCCGCGCCGCCTCCGACCTCCTCACGATGCCGCCCCGCCTCCTGGCGCTTCCGGCGTTGCCCTCCGGCCTCCCTAGCGCCGCCGCCGCTCCCGGCCTCCCAGCGTTGCCCCGATCTCCCGGCGCCCCTCGGGTCTCCCCCATCGCCTCCCCTTCACTCTGGCAGCTGGCGCCTCTCTGACCACGGTGGCTTCGACCACGAAGGTTTCGACCACAGCAGCTTCGAGCACGGCAATTTAGACCATGTCGGCTTCGACCACGGCCCATGATCGAAAGCACCATGGTCGAAACCTTTGTGGTCAAAGCTGTCGAAGTCGAAATCGTCGTGGTCGAAACTGACGTGGTCGAAATCGTCGTGGTCGAAGCCGACGTGGTCGAAGCCACCGTGGTCAAAGCCAACGTGGTCGAAACCGCCGTGGTCGAAGCAGTGCATGGTCGGCGAGGGGCGCGATGGAGGAGGAGGCGGGCAGCGGGAAGCCGGCGACGCTGGGAGGAGGGGGCGCGCGAGGAGGCGGAGGTGGAGGAGGTTGGTGGGCAACGTTGGTGGTGGAGTGAGGCCGAGGGCAGCGGTGGGGCGGCGCTCGGGGAGGACAGGGCCGGCAGCGCCGGGGGAGGATCGGAAGAACAGGGAGGGCGATGCCGGGGAAGGACGGGGAGGCGGCGTCAAGGGATGGCTCAGGTGTACTGCTCTCAAGAAATCATTGCTGCATGGGGAGTTTTTGGAAAATCACATAAGTGAGCTGAGAGATTCTGCCCACCTTGATCCTGGCCTCCTGACGAGGATCTAATGGCCCACGTTAGCGTTTACATGCTAGGATTGAATACACCATTAGCATTAGATATACTCTCTATATATAGTTAACTTTATTGTTAGGGAGATTGACGTGAAGTAAATAGGGGAGCGTATGTCAGAAAATAAGGTACTATTCATCCTTCCGTTCTCTTCTAGGAGTTGTTCCAGACGCTAACATAATCTCCGATGCACAATTTCTTTTAGGGTGGGTTTGGAAAGATTTGACTTTGTTTTTTTTTTTTTTTGCTATAGTAACTAAATTTTTAGAATTTGTTTCAGACACTAACATAATCTCTTATGCACAATTTCTTTTAGGGTGGGTTTGGAAAGATTTGGCTTTGGTTTTTAATTATTTGCTATAGTAATTAGCTTTTAAACAGTGTGTCATTTTAAGGTGGAGTCTATAGATAAATTGTAGTAGACATTGTATTGAATTCAGCTATACTGGTTAAAATTATATAAGACTATTTTTCTCTATATACTGCCTTTAACAAATAGACATTTAAAAACTATAGCAGCTACAGTATCTATGAAGATACACCTGAGTTATCAAAGTCACTTTAAGGTTCAACAACCGAGATGGTAGTGTCTGACTTGTAGTTAGTGGAACTTGATTACTTGAATAATAGCTGTTTGACACGAGACGGTGGTGCCTTGCCAGTTGGGCGCTACTGGTTGTCTTCGATACACAATATTGACAGCTTTTTCTACTATATTAATAACATTACTAGTTATAAAGTCGTTAAAGAGATAATGACTAGATTTATCATCTATTAATATCATGGAACAAATTTAAGAACTTTCCTGTACATTTGTGGTTAAAATTTAAGAAATTAAATGTACGTATTATAAAATGATATTTACTGAAGAACGAAGGGAATACTTCTTTCCTTATGTGTATTGATATTAGAAATGACATGTAGATTGTATAGGAAGGAGTGATTACAACCCAAATAAATTTAAGGGCATGTTCTTTACCTCACAAGTCGGTGGCTTTTGGCTTTTGTTACAGTACCTAACTTTCAAATTGAGTATTTTCTCAAGACGGGGTCTACAAATTAAATGATCTACACGTTAAAAGCCCAACATCTGTACCAGCCAAAATCGCAAATGAGTATCCGTCTCTCCGTAATCTGTACCGTAAACAGCCAAAATTCAAAAATTCAGCCATAAGCCATAAGCCGCAGCCGAAAAGAACAGGCCCTTAAGCCGAGTTCGTTGGGGTTGGGAAGATGGGTAATTGCTCCTTTTTTGTTTTTCAGTCTTTTTTTAGTCTTAATTTCTATCTATCAATAGTTTTTGTTAGATCTACTAGTTATAGTAAAAAAAACATCCGTAATAGCTTAAGGGTCTGTTCTTTACCTCACAAGCTGACGGCTTTTAGCTTTTGTATAGTACCTAACTTTCAAACAAAGTATTTTCTCAAGACAGGGTCTACAAGTTAAACGATCTACACGTTAAAACCTAACATCTGTACCAGCTAAAATCGTAAGTGAGTATCTATCTCTCAGTAATCTGTACCTTAAATAACTAAAATTCAAAATTTTCAACAAAAACTATAAACCACAGTTGAAAAGAACAGATCCTAAAACAAAAGGAGCAATCTCTTGGGCCCAGTAATCACAGCATGCCACGAGTGAACAACGTGCGCCTCTGCCAGCGTCCAAATCATGGCCTTTGTCGCCTTCTGCTCCTCATCCAGTCGCCGGGCTGGCCTAACCCCTCCCACCAAAACAACTTTGTTTTGCATGGCAAATTTACTGGGACAATCATCACACCTGCAAATTGGGACATAAAAATTTTGTAGGAGTTTTTTATACTGTACAATTTTATATATGAATTATACCGTTTTGCATGAAATTCCTACCTTCCAAATATGCTTAAAGTACAGCTACGAGAGTGATCACCATGGCTCTTTTTTACAAAAATGAGTGATTACCATAACCAATTGGAAATTGTTTTTCCTAGTATAATCAGAAGATGTATTTGTCTATGTTGAATTCAAACAAGGTTTCTTTTATAATGTGGTGGCTTTTTAGAAGCACTTTTATTTTGTTATTTTTAATATATTAACTGATTGCAGCATATTCCAAATCTCTTACTATTATTTAATGCTCTGTTTAAAATACTCTTTAAAATAAACTTCTACCAAACTTATTATAAAAAAACCTTTTCTCCTAAAAATAATTTGACCATATGCATGCTACGTGGCATTGCAATACCAACAGTCACGACGTTACAGTTATATTTTCAAAGTTAAAAATGAAATTTCTACTGGCTTGTAAAGTTTTTTTGGTCTAAAAATGGATTAATTACATAGCCCTGTGCAACGCATTGAAACGATGCTAAACTGGTCCTAAGGAAGCAAAAAATAAGCTACCGATTGGCTTTCTTTTTCGTTTTTAAAATTTGCTTTTTGACTTTTCTACAGTAACTAGTTTTTAAATAAAGAGTCTTTTTAAGTTAGGGTCTACAAATTAATTATAGTATAAACTATAGCGACTTTATTTATATCGGCCAAAACCACACGTGAGTTTCTGTTATTTTGTACTCTCTCACGAACAGCTCAAAAAATATAAGTCTCAGCTAAGTTATAAGCTATAGGGAAAAAACATCCCTGATTTCTTGTCTTACAATACCCGGTTCTTCTCCATGAATAAAAAGAGATCAAATACCTAGATATTGTTCACGTTTACTTCGTGGAACCTAAACATTCCCATATCTTTCGTGTCTCGAATCTTCAGTGGTCAGACAAAACTGTTGTCTAACCATATCCTTGCTAAGCATGCAAGTCAACGAACACGTCAGTTAATTAAGTTATCAAAGCTTAGTCGTAGACAAGACAGTACGCATCAAAGATGTCACCTAATTAATTAATTTTCTGCCTAAAGTCACTAGTTGTTAGGAAATCTGTTAGACCATATGGTGATAACCTCATGACTATATGATAAGTATTTGATTTTATTTATACTTCATTTGTCAAAGATTGAATTTGATTTTGTATCTTTCGATCTCTAGTTCTACTGTCTGGTATAAAGTGGTCTGACCAGCCTGCAGAGGCGGTTCGACTAGCGATCCGGTCGTGACCTACGTGGGTAGCGGTCCAATCGAAAATGCGATACGACCGATTTCTAGTTGACTGTGTGTTTATTCCAGAGAGGTGTTTGTAGAGTTGCGAGGAGTTTTTGGGAGCGGTGCGGTCGGCCTTGTAACGATGGTCTGGTCGGAGGTTTTAAGGAGAAGCTGGGATGCAACAGAACTTTTACTTCCTTCCTTCCCGTGTGTTAGACAAGAGTAAGTCAGTTTGTGGTAGTTTGACTCGCTATTGGTTAGTAGTTAGATTGGCCAGTGCTGAGTTGAGTGGGTTAAGTTGGTTTTGGTTATGTTAATCATAGCAGGAATCAATTCAAATGTTAGTAATGGCATGAATCCACAGAAGGTGTTAGTTATGGCGGGAGTTCATGCATTATGGGAATTGTCATAGGGGTGGTCCAACCACCTGTAACTGGGCCTTACAATTAGCCTAATATGTAATAGTCTAATAGTATAAAGGAATATACTAATGCACCCCTATCTTATGTAATTATTAAGGGGTAGGATGGTAATTTTCCATCCTACCTCACTCATATATATAAACCTTCAAGAGAGGCGTGAAGAGGGATCACTCATTCTCACATATCATATCTTTTTGTTGACTCTTCTCTTCTAGTCCCCTTGTCTACTGTTTGGTCTGTAACTACAACAAGAATCTTGATATAGGTGTCAAGTGATGCATGTTTGCATTGATTTTGTTAGTGAGAGTCAAGTGCATGTCTCTTGTGCTTAGAATGGTTACTTGTTCTTTGATGTACAGGGTGCTTGGTGGTCAGCGGCAAGATTGAGGCTAGTGGAGGTGCGCTAAGGACATGGCATATCGCATAAGTTCGGGTGGAGCATCATCTCAAGTGGGAAAGCACAGCAGAAAGATCAGGATCGTGATGAACCAAGTGTATGCATGTAGTGTGCCATTGAATTTGAGCATTTAAAGTGGTTATGGTTCTCGGAACAGGCTTACAATCCTAGCGGTAAGTCACTGGGCATCACAGACTTTGTGTGGATGTTGCTTCGAGGAGAAGCATTGTGATTCGCGAATGCCAGTGAGTGGCAATTGAGAAAATTATCCGATATTGGGTGGAGAGGCGGTTTGCGAAACCATGACGATGGCCTAAGTGATTTAGGTCATGTTTTGGATGATAGAGCGTCTTGTCCACTATTGGAGCCATATAAAAGTCATGCTTTGAAAGATGTGCAAGTATGTAAGTGTAAAATTCGTTTATGTATGGGTTACTAAGTTTTTCTATTTGTAAGTGTTTGTATCTATTAAGAGTTGCTGGTTGCTAGAATTTGGTAGTATGTGAGGAGCCTCAACAATATAAGCTCTTGTGTGTGTTGAGAGATATGTGCTCTTACGGTTGAGAGAGAGCTTATAATTTTCTTGTGTTAGAAACTTTGTGTGTGTGCTTTAGATTTATAGTTTTGTCCTCTATGAGAGGGTGGCTGTAAAACATTCCTCTCAAAGTGAAATAGATATCTAAACTTTATCCAAGTAAGCTATGTCATAGATTTCTCTCTGTGCTTTTGAGTTGCTTAGTTTTCTTGGTTAGATTTCATTTCTTCTTAATCTCTCTTGGTTCCAAGGATATGTAGGAGGTGGAGATATCTCTTGGAGATTATATCCTACCCATCTAGGCACCTTCTATGAAAAGTTCTTGTGATTGCCCATTTTTGCTCAAGAGAGAGGTGATTTTATGGTTTTGATCTTGAGGGCGTTTTGGCTTGAGATCGTATTGTGATCTAGCTTGTTATGATATGTGAGAACCCATCTAAAGATATCTAGAATATCAAGAACTCACGAGTAAGGATATATTAAGGTTTTCCTCTTTTGCCCGGTTTTGATGCAAACTTCCTTATTTTCGATAAAGGTTGAAAATTTGACATTGATTTTCACGATCCATGGTTGGAATAGGTTTCTGACATCTTAGAGAGAATTTGTCCCAAGTTTCATCCTATTGGATATGTGGTTTAAAAGTTAGTCTTTTTCTTGGTCATCTATTGTGCTACCTTTTCCCTTCTGTTTCAGCGTGTGGTTAGACCACCATGACCCAAGCTATCTGATCACCCTGACCGATCAGACCAGTGTGACACCTGCAGTCAGATGGGCCGAGCGGTTCAACCGCCCCTTAGCTGGCAGTTAGACCAATGAGACTATGTTGTCTTAGGTGCTTTTTGATTTTTAGCTCTTAGCTTTGGTGTACATTAAGGGTTTATGTTTTTCATTGCATTGAGTTACTAATACCATAGAGAATTTTGGAAAGTCAAGCACCCCTCCCTCTAACTCGTCGTACCATCCTATGGAATCAAATAGTTTATTACTTAGTTCTTTTCACTTATGGCTTATGTTACAATAACCTAGCTTTTAAACAGTGCGTTTTTTAAGGCGAGGTCAACAGGGAAATTGTAGTAAAAAGTATACTGAGTTTAGCTGTACCAGCTAAATTTGTATGTGACTATTTTTCTCTATATACTACCTCTCGCGAACAGCCAGAATTCAAAAATTTAAACCATAAGCCTTAAACCACAGTCCCAAAAACCCACCTACTAAAGTATAGTGCAAATTTACCCTAGTAATTTTCCCCACAAAATCCAGTTCTATGTCAACATCCATTTAGAACTGTAAACTTTACATGAATTTGTTTACCTTGTCATATAAGCAATCTCCATGGTTATTGTGCCATTGTGGAGGAGAAGGATCTCAACGGCCCGCTCAGTTGGGTTGAATTTTGGTGGTTTATGGCTAAATTTTTACTCTAGCTAACTAAAATTGCACTACAGCTGATGGTGACTTATTTGACATCATTAAATTTAAAAATGGAAAAACGGACTGTCCCATCATGTATAATACAAATGAATATAAAAAAGAATCGGCAAAAAAACTCAAAAAAGCCGAAAAGCCAGAAAAAGATGAAATTTAAGAATAGTGAAAAATAAGTCAGAAGTTAGAAACCCAAGCCCAAATGAGTGAGGCCCAAGTCTTCTATATTTTCGAAGATTAGATACCTTGTCATGTAAGCAATCTCCATGGTTATTGTACCACTGCGGAGAAGGATCTCAACAGCCCACTTAATTGGGATGAATTTTGGTGGCTTATGACTGAATTTTTACTGTAACTGGCTGAAATTGTACTGTAGTTGATGATGATTTATTTGACATAATTAAATTTAAAAATAAAAAAAATATATTAATCTATCACGTATAATACAAACGAATATGAAAAAACCGCAAAAAACTGAAGAAAATAAAAAATAGTGAAAAATAAGTCAGAAGTCAAAAACCAAAAACCCAAGTCTAAATGTGCGAGACCCAAGTCTTATATATTGTCGAAAATTAGATACCTTAGTTATGATCAGGTACCATAAATTACACCCGAAAATATGCTTGTCAACTAATCTCATCGAATCCGGTTTTCCCTAACCCAGGAGAATGCTCCCGGAATTACCAATTTATCATACCAATATGCGATCTCTTTTCCTTTTCTTTTTTTTCTCAAACAATGTGCTCTTCTGACGTGAAGCCTTTTCTTCATCTTTCGGGAGCAAAATTCCAAACCCCAAAGGGAGAAAAATAATATTACAGCTAATCCGAGGGGTCTTTACAGAAAACTGCTGATCCATTTCTTGGCGTAAGCAACTAAGCATCAACCTATCCGAAGTCCAAACAAACAACAAAGCTCCGAAGCTCCAGGCTTTCTCTACCCCATTTGTTCTCCTTTTCCTTTCTTCTTCGTACCAACTTTTCCTTTTTATTTTCCTTCGCGAGATTTTAATTCGTACCTCCGTGTGTGTGTGTATTACTCGCTGTCACGATCGAGGGGGGACGCTGTCAGATCCCGGGGAGGAATCCGACCTAGAGAGGAAGAAATCACCGAAAATCAATCGTGGGAAAAGGGGAATCGCCTCAGAACAGACTATCGCCAAGAACAGACAAGCTGAGAAGCTAAGACTACAAACTAGGGCTACAGTGTTTACTTTGATTGTGAATAGAATACTTCATTCCCTTCCAGCGAGAGTATATATCAGTACATAGTCCCACATTAAGGCTAAGTAGTGATTACGGTAATTACAACAGATTAACTGAGCTTAAGCATTAAACGTAATGAGATTAACCGATAACTAAACCAGCTTTGGATAAGGAATACTGAGAGGCGTTGATCTTCAGCCATTGGAACCAGATCTCATCCCAACCGTCCACTTCAGTTGGTCTGAACCCAGCGATGCGTTTTTCTTCAGACTTCTTCAGACTTCAGCGCCTTTTCTTCAGTCTTCAGTTGTTAGCAGTTCTGACATTTCCTTCCCCTCAACTTCATACTTGTCCTCAAGTATGTTTATCAGAAAACCAATACAGTACCAAATGCATCCTAACCTTGACGTTATCAAATGCATTAATGATAATATCAAGGGCCTCCCAGAATGCATAGGGAACACATACTCAATCTCTGGACAGGCACGATTCTGAAGAATATCAGTATGCAGGCAGGAGTTGGCAGCACAAGCAGCTACAGCAGCTACTGTAGATTTAGCCAGTCCAATATTCCAATCAAGACACAAAGATTGTCGGCTCCAGTTGCTTTTTGCAATGAAATCTTCATGTATAAAAATTAGAGTTCCTTTATGGCCGCAAGACACTCCCATTAAAGCAAGATTCTTCAAGAATTCACATCCAAGAGTATCAGATCCCACAACAAAAACGTTAGCGTCTCGCCTCATCTTCTGAAACTTAGAACCAAAAACAGAAATTTGAGCATCACAGCTGTTATTCAAAGGCTTTAAGTCTTTAAGGACCAATGGGGAGGTTGGTAGAGATTCTACTGAATCAAAATAGAAGAACTGGTAATGAGAATGAAATTTCCCAGAATATGCCTTCTCATTTGTCAAGGTTGCATTATTTGTGATGAATTGGTCCAAACCAACCATAACAAAAGGTTACCACAAGGAACATCCTCAACAGACTTTTGTGTTTTTCCCTTCCAGATATCAGGATGCTGTACACTCTTCTCATACAGATACTTCTTGTGGTTCAGAACCCCATAGATACCACCAAGTGCATTCTCAGGGAAATCAGATGAACAGAGAACTAAAGCTAATTGATCAGCATGCCCATGTGACATCTCTCCAGTAAGCTGAGCTACCATTGACAGTGATACTGCAGTCATGTAAACTGCTGGGGAAACCACCTCCTTGTAAGAAAGTAACCTGATTTTGGGATAAGATATATGTGGACTGTATTCTGCATTTTTCATCTCCCTTTTGTGTTCAATATCTAAGCATATCCCATACTGTTCAGAAGCCAGCAATGAGTGATACAATTCTTCTGCAATAACTTTCATAATTTGAAGACTAAATTGCACTAACACTGCACAATTGTCACTGTTTTGCTTCCTTACAAGATCCAGAAACACCTTCTTCACCAACTGACATGCTTTGGTAATGCATACCTGGATGTTGCTATAAGTAAACTTTGCTTTACAGTCAACTCGAACTCCTGTAGAAGCAGCCAAAAATCTGTGTTGCAGAGTCCATAACAATCACCATCTTCTCATGAGTCATGTTCTGAAGTAGCTCAGGATTCACAGTTGAGCCAAGGATCTCTAACTGAAAATCAAAAGAAGTAACCACCCATGATAACCATTTGATATGCTGAATATCCTGCAAGGTCTTGAGATGCATATAAGATTGGGATAGCCAGTTCTGATTCAGTGGAACACACAAAGACTCTCCAGACGAGGCCATATGTCTAAATTTTATTGAAATCAAATCTTGAAACAGATTGATGCAAAAGACAAAAGAGGCTTGTTCGCATTATCAAATCCAATGGAGAAAATTATTTTGAGTACTGGTACAAAAACAGCCTCCAGAATAGATAGATAGTTTATCAAATCCCCGAGTTTATATAAAAGGTAATTCCATGTGCTCAAACAGGAAGAGATCAAAGCAATATTACGAATTCTCGACAGATCCTGACGTAAAGGCATCATAATTAGCCTTATCCTTTTCAGCTGAGCACTATCAACACTCCTCTTAGCCATGGCTAGAAATAGTCCCAACTCATCCGAGGTATCCATTGTATCCAGTGCAGTATCTTTTGCGGATTCAAGAAACATTATGAATCCCTTGACAAAGTCTTCAGTAGAGAACAGTTCCATGCTTAATAAGATTAGAGGAACCAACGCCATCTCTTTCTCCCAGTTCTTGTGGGACATGTCATGTTCCAGATCAGCTACTGTCTTCAGATCACCATTTCCTGACAAGAACCTGCCAACTGGATCACCAGATTTGTAATCCTCTTTTCTGCTGGCCATCCATAAATATACTGCCCCTGCTGTTTTGTCTTGTTCCAATCCATTTTACAAAAGCGTTTTGATTTCAAATAGTTCTGGAATGCTAAGGCGTACTTGAAACCAATCCAATCCTTGGTGAAATAGACAATTGCATTGCCAGTATACCCCTCAGAACAATACACAACATTAAATTGCAAGGGACTAAATTCAGTTGGCTGCCTGATCAGAATGGCTCCATAGATAATATAAGCTGCAATGATATTCTTAGACAGTATAACATAGTGCCTGTGTTTTGGATTATTGAACTTGCAAGCATGAAATTCATATGAATCCAATGAAGAGAATTTACAATACTCCAACGTCAACCTTATAAAGTAACAATGGTGAATTTTAGGCAATGTCTGAGCTCTACCAGCAGCAAGGACAACATCAAATGTGAGTCCACCCCCAACTCCTAGAGGTGAGCTATGCCATCTCATATTTTTCGATCTCCCGGGATCCCAAACACGGACAACCTGTTGGGTGCCACCAGAGACAAGCAATTCATATTCCTGAATACCATCATTATCATAATTCTTCACTATCACACTCTGAATATCAGCATCTTTGTTTGTTAATTCTCTTGCTTGCATAAGATTGACTACCAATGTACCGACAGACTTCAGTTCCAACTCATTGTAGTCTCCAGAAATTATAGGAATGACTTCCTCACTGGCCATGTAATTGAGTAATCAATAGCATGTTTAATAGTGTCCTCAAGAGTATCTGAAGCTGCTTCATTCACAAATGGCCATATTTTTACCAGCTCTTTGAATTTATCAGTGTAATCTAAGACACTAGGAATATGATTGTATTGCTTCACTGAGTGGGAATTCACCAACACTTTGTAATCACTATGTTGAGCAATACGATCATAATTCATTGTACAGAAATCAGGCCAAGGTGGAAGTTTCCAAAACAGTCCAGTACACCTCAATCTCTTGTCAGCTCTTCCTACCACATACAACTGAGCTAAATCAAATTTGGCCTCATCAGGGTTATTAACCACTGCAAGGTTCGTTTCATTCTGCTGATTCCATTCTAAAGGTTCCAGGGACTTATAGAAGTTATGAACTCTTTCATTACTAAAGTTGGGATTCCATTGTCTGTGTTGGTACTTAGAGTGGGGTTGACTCAAATACTCTTTAGGACTCTGGGGCCACTGCTTAACTAAGGTTGGTTCTTGGATAGGGTCTGGAGTAGGTAGTGAAAGTTCAAACAGCCAGGATGGAATTCCAAAATCCTCCAACACAGCACAATCAAGATCTTCTTTAATTGTAAACTCAACCCCCTCTGACTTTGATACAACCGTACTATCCTCGAACCGAGCATCATTTTTCACACATACTTCATCAGGATTCTCCCAACCAGTAGCAACTACCGAAAAACCAGTGGAAGGATACTTGAAGTTACCTTCAGGTGTGCTTCTTCCCAGCGCCGGTTCTGTGGTATTCCTCTGAGAGTAAACAATCTTTTGCAGCATGATCTCCATCCGTCTCAACTGGTCTCGCATCCCAGTCACTTGTTTTCGAATGTCACCCGCCTGGCACAGAACAACATCGAGCTTGTAGCTGGTCTTCATCATCGCTTGCCTCGCCGCCGTCAACTCGGGCGCCATGGATTGCTTCGACCGCTTCCGCCGCCAAAGATTGAAAACGACCAAGGATTTTACAAGGATCTGAGACCCTCAACCTAATCGCTCCCAATCGCCTCACTCTTGCCGAAGATCGAAGAGCTCTGATACCAATTTGTCAGATCCCGGAAGGAATCTTAGTAGTTTTTGGTAATGATGTGGTATCAGAGCCACCGCATCCTCGGCGGAAGAATCGGAGAGATAGGTTGGGGAACTTAGGTTCTCCGTAAAATCCCTAATCTTTCCCCCGGTTCTGGCGGCGGTATCGATCGGGACGAGGTGAAGGTTCCGGCTCTCATTCCGGGTAAAACCCCAAACCTTGTGTCGATTTGAGGACGATGACCAAGTCTATGGCAAGGAACGAAGCGGAGGTATCAGATCTGTCCGCGGTTCGGCAAGAAGGAGTGGATACAACTCTCAGAATGGATGCTCTAGAGAAAAGGATGGATGATATCCAAGCCCAGATGAATCGCATGGAGACGCTGATGCAAGCGATGGCTACCTCCCAGACAAGAGCACCCGAGCGGAGGGCCACCCCAGAAATTGCGCCGTCCAGGGAGATGACAAGAAGATTGGAGGAAGTGGGGCGCAACACTGTCCACAGCACTCTTGGAATGCAATTGAAAGGTACACCAGATGGCAACTATACTCGTCCTTCCACTGGGTTTTCTGCCATTGCTACTGGGTGGGGTTTAGATCAAGAGCCACAATCGTCTTTTTCTTCACCTACTCTGAATCAGTTGAACACTACTCAAGAACCGGCCCCAGATAGACAGTGGTTTCCAAACCCTAGGGAACACCTGAATCCACCTAACTATCATTATCAAGCCAGGCAATGGAACCCTAACCCTAACAATGACAGAGTGCATGAATTTTACCAATCCATTGCTAAAGGGCCGAAATTAGATTTTCCAAAATTCGATGGGGGAGAGCCTATGGAGTTTAAAGCCCTTGCAAGAACTGGGAAGTTTGAAGCTGTTAACAAGGTGATTGTTCCTGATTTTCTGATCAAAATACTTGCGGACAAGTATTTTCTTGAGGGGGAAGGAATGTCAGAACATGGAAATGCCTGAAGGAAGTGCTACGTTTCTTATTTCCTGCCAGATACCGATTCATCTATTTCAGTTGATCCCATCCAACGGCCTGGATGTTCTTTATTTCCGGGAGTTGATTCCGAAGGTCCAGATCGCTCGTCGAGAAGCTTAGTTTAATCATCTCACTAATTTACTTAGAGCATAGTTAATGTTCTGTTAATCAGTGTTAATCATTGTAACCCAGTCTTATCGTTAATGTGGCTCTGTACTCAAATACTCCTTTCGGGCTGGAAGTAAAGCATATGCTATTTGCCAAAATATCTGTTAGTCGTAGCTGTAGCGTAGAAAGGAGTTCCTGGCTCTAGTTTCTTTCCTCTTTCTCAAGGTTCCAATCCTTGAAATCCAACTCAATCGGTCGGATTCCTTCCGGGATCTGACAGACGCGCCAATCGCGGTGGCCACCACCTCCAATCCACTCCCGCGGTCGCTGCGCCGAGCTGTTCTTGCTCTGCCCTCCTCCGATATTTGATTCTTTAGACTCGGATTCTTGTGCCGCAAATACTTCTGCCCAAGAAGAGACCTCGGCTCCTGCAGTTCTTGTGCTCAGGATCGGTGGAAAGTTTGGAGCTTTGCGGGTTCAGAGGTTAGGATCTTGTATTCTTGCTCGGTATGCGTCTCCGCCTCGGTTCTTCGCTTCATTGTGTTGGGGTTGGGAGGCTTGCTCATGTGACCTTTCGTGGATTAGGTCGTTGTTGCTTCTATGAAAGATTAGGGATTGTCTCTTGTTTTTGGGTTATTTTTTTGGATTCAGTAGATTTTTGACACTGATATTTTTACAGAAAAAAATTTAGTGGGGTTTAAAGTTTAATGTTTTTATTTATCGCTACCTCTTGTCTAAATCGGTGGAAAGGATCCATTGTTACAATACCAAATCCTGGGTGCCGTAGCTTCTTTTTCTTTTTCCCTGGGTGCCCGGTTAGTCCTGTTGCTTTCTGATGGTCCTTCCTTTGTCTCTTTTTACCCAATTTGCTTGCATCCTTATCTCCTCTGATTGCTCCAGTGTCACCAAAGGGACTGGCCATCTACTTTGTCCTGCAATTCTTGCATCTGGATTGGGAGTAGAAAGAGGTCAACTTTGTGTCAAAGCCATTTTTTTTTAATTTATGCATTGCATCTTTTCCCCTTTCTACTGTTCTTTGTTGAGTTCTATTGTTTGGTTTGCTGGTAGATCCAGTTTTGATCTCCTTTTCTTTTCTTTGATTGTCTTGAATGAATTATGAGTTTGTGGTTTCCTGGATAAGAAGTGAGAAAGGTCGTGTTTGATTCAGTATAAATCTTTGCTGATTGTTTTGCTTGGTTTTGACACAAGTGCTCTTCTTGTGTTTGCTTGCAGGTTTAGTTTTTGATTGGTTTCATCTGCTCAGCTACTGGGTTGCAAATTTAGATCTAGAAGGAAGAATTTGACTAGAAATGGGGCAGTGTTGCAGCAGAGCTACGTCCCCGGATTCTGGCCGAGGAGGAACCAATGGTTATGGCTATTCTCACCAGCCAAAACCAGCGCAAACACCTCCTAGTTACAACCATCCTCAGCCGCCACCACCAGCCGAGGTGAGGTACACACCGCCAGCGATGAACCCTCCGGTACTCCCACCTGTGGTTGCCCCCGCGAAGCCCCCACCAGACACGATTCTTGGCAAGCAGTACGAGGATGTGCGCTTAGTCTACTCCCTTGGAAAGGAACTTGGCCGGGGGCAGTTCGGGGTGACGTACCTTTGCACTGAGATTGCTACTGGTAGGCAGTATGCTTGCAAGTCCATCTCCAAGCGCAAGCTTGTGAGTAAGGCTGACAGGGAGGACATTCGCCGGGAGATCCAGATCATGCAGCACCTTTCTGGGCAACCAAACATAGTCGAGTTCCGGGGAGCATATGAGGACAAGAGCAATGTGCATGTAGTGATGGAGCTTTGTGCAGGCGGGGAGCTGTTTGATCGGATTATTGCTAAGGGACACTACTCAGAACGTGCGGCTGCTATAATGTGCAGAGCAATTGTGAATGTTGTCAACATTTGCCATTTCATGGGAGTGATGCATCGGGATCTGAAGCCGGAGAACTTCTTGCTTGCCACTAAGGAAGAGAATGCAATGCTCAAGGCGACTGATTTTGGGCTCTCAGTCTTCATTGAAGAAGGTAATGTGAATAATATATTGGCTGCATATGCTTGAAAATTGCGTCTCTTGTTGAGTATAATAGCAACTGGACATATATTTTTCTTAACTTTGATCTGCTGAATTTCATAGACTGGTGCTGATTTGGGGGGTTTGGAGGGTTATGGTGCTGTTTATTCTGAGTTATGGGTGGTTCATGCCATTTTGGACATGTTCAGTTTGAGGGGTTAGAACTTAGAACTGAAAAAAAATAAACGGCTGGTTCTATCTTCTATGACATTTAATTAATAGTCGGGAACTAGTAGTGCAGCACTAGTGTACTACTGGCAGCTTAGCACCTTTTGATTCTAGTTTGGTTTTGAGAACCCCAGTCAGTATGATTTGGATTAAAATATGAAATGGTATACCAATTAATTGAATTTGAGGGAAAATTTTTAACAATTTAACATCAATAGTGGTCCTAATATGTTTCAGTCTACTGCCTGCATCTTGGTATGATATGAGCTTGCTCTTTTATTTAGAAGTGTAATAGAGGTTTCTACAAAATTTAAAGGTAAGATGCACCTATTAGCAGGCAAAGAATGGTCAATTAATATTGATGCATGATATAATTCATCATGTCAAAGGAATATTCTAGGAGTACTACAACCGCCATACCAGTGTTTCATACTTCAATGGGGGAATGGCATTGCAACCACCATCTGTTGTTGAAGCACTTCGAACTGTTGGAAAGTCCTCCCTAGATACTGAGTGTTAAGACTGCTTAACGCCTTAATCATTGATTTGTTATTGACCCCTAGTAGTGCAAGACCGCAAATACAAGGTTTGGACATCCCACTAGGCCACTGTTCTGGTTGACCTGAACAGTGGTAGGGAAATGTGCGAAATGCCAATAGAACTCTTCTACTTACAAAGATTTGGCCACACTGTACTGTCGCTGTCATTTGCTAGTTGCCCACCCAGCCTGTTATCTTTTCTAACATTAATCTGGCAACATTTACTATATGGAAGCTGGGAAGTATCTCTCCCAAGGTTGTGTAAGCTGGGAAGTATCTCTCCCAAGGTTCTGTCATGGAGGTACTGGTGTAAGTAAGCAGTACTTTCAAATTTTATAAAAAGTTATATCTTCTGAGACAGAAATTGGCATGAAACGTACTATCATTACTCATTTTTCAAATACTTCAGATGCTAGTTATGCTTGTGATACTAAATTTGCTGTCACTGGTTGTTACTATTGGAGTGATATATAGCTGTTGTGCACTTCCTTAGTAGTGATGTTGGTGGTGGTTAGGTGTGATGGTGGAGGAAGACAGCTCCTCTGTTTTCTTTTTCCTTATATATCTTCATCATTATCATCCATGGTTCACCAAGGCGCTGGGCGCTAGTCGGGCGGCAGGGGTCCGACTAACACCTAGCCCTCTTAGGTGCCGTCTAGGCAGCAGCAGCCAACTTGCTACAAGGGGCAGGAGGGCATGCAAGGAGCATTCATCAATGAAGGAAGGGAGAAGAAGAGAGGGGAGGGCAACAAAACGGAGAAATGAGATGGGAGACTAACTAGCGGAGGCGAACTGCCGGTTGGGGCTCCCTCTCGAGCGGCGACGGCGAGGTTGGCTGTGGCCTGTGGGTGGCGGCAGAGCTTCCATGCTGTGTGGCGGCTTCATCATTGAGGAAGGCAAGAGCTTGAATGCTGTGTGGCGGCTGGTCTACGTGAGCTTGGGAAAATGTAATTAACCCCTCCCCCTAGAGGCTAGAGCACCATTTGGGCCAGCCTTCCAACAGCCTACTACAGCCTAGGTCAAGCATAAAATGTTAGGGCAGCAGAGCAGCAGCTCCAGCCTGGCTCTTCCTCTTTCCTTACAATCATGCCGCCACCGCCACTGTTGTGAGCCGCCGGGAGAGGCAGGATTGACCAGCGCCGGGGTTGATTGCTGGCGGGGTAAGTGAGATCAACCGACAAGGAGGATGACTGAGCTCGATTCAGCGGCACGGCGACAAGATCGACCGGCGGCGAGCTTGATTTGGTGACGAGGGAGGCCGTAATGACCGGCAGCGAGCTTGACTCAGCGCCCAGCGCCACCTCGATGGCCGCCTAGGCCACTCGGTGCGTCCTAGACCAACCGTGACAAGCCCCGCCCAGGTCACCTTTGACTGACCAGGACCGCCTAAGCAGCCTCCCTGCCTAGCTCGCCGATTTTAGCAAAATCATGGCGGGAGGCTGCTGCCGAGTGACTAGGCTCCGCCTAAGTGGCACCTAGTTCCGATTTCTTGAACACTGTTATCATCTCCTATACTGAATACAATATGCTTCCATGAACTCTTTTCTGACTTAGTACTAGCTGATATATATCTCGAGAGTTCATCATATGGTTCTGAAAACATAACCGCTAGTTAACTATCCCTTTTTTATTTGATAAGCTAGTTTGTCTCATTCTTAATCAATCAAAAAGAGCTTAGGCGATTAATATTACAAGATCCCAAGTTTCCAACTTTTCTGTTTACTAACTGCCTTTGAAATACATCAGGAAAAATGTGCAGGGACATCGTTGGAAGTGCTTATTATGTTGCTCCTGAGGTCCTTAGGCGAAATTATGGGAAAGAGATAGATGTTTGGAGTGCGGGAGTTATTCTGTACATTCTTCTCAGTGGTGTGCCTCCATTCTGGGCTGGTATATTTGCCTCTTAAGATCTCGTTTTACTTTCACTTGTGAATTCATGTATACAATTAAGCAGTAATATTTCCCTTATGTTGTTATTCATCTTCTGTTTTTCTTTGTAGAAACTGAGAAGGGAATATTTGATGCTATTCTACATGAGGAGATTGACTTCGAAAGTCAGCCATGGCCATCGATTTCCGAGAGTGCTAAAGACCTGGTTAGAAAGATGTTGACTCAAGATCCAAAGAAAAGAATTACTTCAGCCCAAGTTCTTCGTAAGCTTCTTGACCGTACATTAACCTCCAAGTTTTTTAGTTCCTTTGGCAAAAGTTAATGTTTGGTTCATTAAATTCTTGATCAGAACATCCATGGCTCAGAGAAGGAGAAGCATCTGATAAACCTATTGACAGCGCTGTTCTTTCTAGGATGAAGCAATTCAGAGCAATGAATAAGCTGAAAAAGATGGCACTGAAGGTTATTATCTTCATAGTGATGCTTAATTGGCTGCCTTTTCTTTTCTCTGGTGCTTATAAGCAAATGTGTATGCAGGTTATTGCTTCAAACCTGAATGAGGAAGAGATCAAGGGACTAAAGCAAATGTTCATGAACATGGACACAGACAACAGTGGGACCATCACATATGAAGAACTTAAAGCAGGGTTAGCCAAACTTGGATCAAAGCTGTCAGAGGCTGAAGTCAAGCAGTTGATGGATGCTGTATGCACCAATCCTGAACTATTACAATATGTTTTTGAACCATGATTTTCTTGACTTTGTATGCTTACCTTTTAACCTGTTCCAGGCTGATGTGGACGGCAATGGATCGATTGACTATGTTGAGTTCATCACAGCCACAATGCATAGACACAAGCTCGAAAAAGACGAGCATTTGTTTAAGGCATTCAAGTATTTTGACAAAGACAACAGTGGGTGAGTATTCTAAATTGTCACATCTCAAAAACTGACGTCACAAGTCACAGTATTATTTTTTCATCAAATGTTGTCTGTGATATGTGATCTTCAAATCTTGTCCATGATACATGATTTTGTATGACAGCTTCACATTAATAACTGCTCACTAGTCTACCATAATTTTAAATAAAAGGTAGTAGTAAAATACACCTTTGTGTATATCCCCATTTTGATTTGACATAGAGGGTCACCTTAATTTTATGCAGCTTCATCACGAGAGATGAACTGGAATCTGCTTTGATCGAGAATGAAATGGGCGATGCGAGTACCATAAAGGACATTATATCAGAAGTTGACACAGATAATGTAAGTTGTTCACAAATTATCTTTTTTAGCTACATTATATTTATTCTTTCCATCTTGATGGCGTTCTTTTGGTATGACAGGATGGGAGGATTAACTATGAGGAATTTTGCGCTATGATGAGAGGAGGGATGCAGCAGCCTATGAGGCTCAAGTAGTCTTTTTCCTTGTAGAAATGATGTATTATTACATTAGTAACTTTTGTTCGTTCTTTTTTCATGGTTGGTAGTCGACGGATAAAAGTTTACTCTGGACGTTGCTTTTGCATTGTTCAGATGATTGTGTATATCTTCTGGCTTTGCTTGTGTATGGTGTTCCTCTAGTATTTTGAACGTCCTTGCTTTTGTAAGTTTGTTTCTGCAAGTACATCTAATAAAAGAGCATTTTTGCACCTCAATTTTGGCCTGTTGATTTCAAGTGTAGCTAGCTATAACATTACTCTTTAGCCAAATCCAGGTTTCATTGATCTAGCTTAAGCCGAATTAGGCGCTTAATTTATAAATAGGAATTTAGTTTGCCAATTTAGGAGTTCATTTTCTCCACATAAAATTAAAAAGGGTATAAGCTCATTCTACCCGTCAGACTGTTCGAAAGCAATGTCTAAAAACTGCTCAAAAAACAGGAATTATCATGAGAAAAGTTATACTCAAAAAAATTCAATCCATGATGACAACTGTACTGCAGCTATCAATCGGGAATTGCCAGAAATATTTCGGTGGTAAGAACCTGAACATGATGGCTTCTGAGGTTACAACAGATTTCGACGAAGAGGAACCTCTGCGAACCACGGACGAGGAGGCGAAACCGTGGGACGACCAACTGGTAGACGACACCACATCCATAGCTGAAGGAGGTAGAAGCAACCACCTACTGTCGAGTTCACCAAACTCCGACGACACGCCTCGCAGAGGTGGCGGTAAAGGAACGCCAACACCGGAAGCCACTGCATCGCCCGTGTGTCGATCGGTGAGGCAGTGGATGTACATCCACGACGCGCTGTCCCCCGTTCCGTCGGGGAAGAGAACGCAGCCAAACAAGTGCAGGATCCATGCCCTGCAATTATATGTAAAATGATATTAAATCAAACTATGTCAATTTTAGAAAAAAGCTCGATTAGACGACGAGGTGGCTCAATATCCACCCCTACCTGCAGTAGTAGACAACTGTCTGCTCGTCCGCGTTTGCAGGACACTCCGCGAAAGTCTGCCGGAGCCATGTGATCGGAACTCCAGAGTGCGATGGCTCGCCTCGAGGAAGCTCTCCCAGGAAGGCCTCTACTCGGGCTCTCCAACCAAGAGCACGCACGGTCCGATCACCGACGGCCGTGAATGGCGACACCAAGTATCTTCTGAGTGTCCTGGAGCGTAATAGTCATCTCCCCGAAAGGGAGGTGGAAGCTGTGAGTCTCCGGCCTCCACCTACATGATACAAAAAAGAGGACTAAATGTCAGAGAATTTGAGGCACACATAGCCGATAAACAATGAACATGCAAGTGGAGCAATGGTTTAGGAGAATACCTGTCAATCAGTGCAGTGATGGCCGGGGGGTTGAAGGTGGGCAACCCACGGCGAACCTGGTAAGAGATGGCGTCTAGGCCAGCCCTCTCCAGGAAGGGAGTGTACCTCTCGTCGTACCGCATGTCCAGGAACCCGTCATGGGTTCGAGGACGAAGGATGGGCAGCTCCTGTATAGAATACACCAATTTTTTAGTTAATGCATCAACATAAACTGAAATTACACAGGAAGTGATGAATACAGTACCCTCCCCTCGGCGGTCAGCCGTCCTCGATGGTTCTCCTCGTAGTGTGGGTCTAGCAGGTGGAATTGCGCCATCCTACAATACAAGTTAATCATATCAATCACACTTTTCTAACAATTATTTCCATTATTCAGGATATATTGTTAACTAACACATATTAAACTAAAGGTCAAGCTACACACTAGAGGTTCTGCAGGACAATGAACTAACCTTTGACCTTTAACTACTGCAAGAATGTGCATTATAGGACAATGAACCTAAGACCGTGTTATTTGACTTTTTCTCGTGATGAAAACCTAGGCGAGAATATTGGGTAGTTCAACGCTTATGTGCATTGCTGGATCTTTTAAAGCTCACCTTCACAGATCCTGAAAGCATATGATGTTTATTCATTGAAAAAACTTGACTAAGAAATTTGCAGACTACTACATTTTTCCATTACCATATGCTGGATGTTACACTGTTATCTCCACTAACACCCTAAGAATTCACACCTCAAATCTGCAACAAATTTCACCCAACTTACGAGCATAACACCTCACATTACGGCTCAAAGAAATCTAGGGTTTGAGATGTGGGGAAGGAAGGCAACCACCAGAAGTCGGCCGGGGAGGGGAGTCGGCGGCACCACGGGCGGCGGGGAGGTGGGAGCCCGGGCGGCACCAGGGGGCGCGCCGAGACGCGGGAGGCGGGAGGCGGCGCACTGGCGGCGCGCGGCGGGAGGCGAGGCGGCCGGAGGCGCGGGGTGGCGTGGCCGAGACGCGGGAGGCGGAGGCCGGCGGCACAGGGGCGGCGGCCGGGACGCGGGAGGCAGGAGCCAGCGGCACCAGGGGCGGCGCGCGGACACGGAGGCGGCGAGGCCGCAGCACCAGTGTGGCCGAGACGCGGAGGCCGAGGCCGGCGGCGGCGCGGCCGAGACGCGGAGGCGGAGGCGGCGCACGGGGGCGGCCGAGACGCGGGAGGCGGTGGCACCACGCGGCGTCGCGAGATGCGACGAGGCGCGGCGGCGCGACGAGGCGAGGGCGGCGACGCGAGGCGGCGGCGCGAGGCTTCGCGGCTAGGGTTTGCGACGCAGCGCATGAACCAGCAGCTCGGACGAGAGGAAAAAGGCGCGTGGGGCCGCGCGAGCTTCGGCGCCACGACCCACGCGCGCCGAGGTGTCGCCACGCCGGCGCCACGCAGCCACCACGGTGCGGGCTTGGCACCTCGGCGCCGTGGACCACGGCGTCGAGATGTGTTAGCTCGGCGCCGTGGGTCACGGCGCCGACCCCCTAGGTCCAAAAACGGAATTAAAACTACTAGGAGTCTAAATGTGAATATTTTTCAAAAAAAGGGCTAAAATAGAAAAAGCACGCTATCACTGATGGATTCAACTGCACTATCCAACCAGTGTCTCATCCGAGTCATTGGCATTACCATGTATATGCAATATGCCTCCTTCAACCCTAGATGTAGTAACAGAACTGTTAGACTATGCGTGGTCGTGATTAAAAGTGATGGTGACTAACTGATATTTATATTATTTTGGAATTTGCGTTTGCGAAAGTTTCAATCGATCGTAGTCAAATGTTTTGACTCCAAGTGGTTTTGAGTTGCGAAGAAGTTGATCAAATCAGTCCGATCAGTGAAGACATTCAGACTATCCGATCTTCATCTAAGTTGTTTCGACGATCCAATCAGTGCCGAAACATTCGGACCAATCCAATCAGCGAAGACATTTAGACCATCTGATCTTATCTAAGTCGTTTTGACAGTCCGATCAGCGTCGGAATGTTCGGATCAGTTCAAACACCAGCTCGCGCGATCGGGGTAGTCCGAAGAGTTACTTGTTTTTTGACTGTTGATTTACGATCCGGTGGATCGGCTAGTTGCGACTGTTCGGACCAATCTGAAAGATAGAGTGATCGTTTTTTCATCATCTAGGATCGGATGGTGCTGGGATAACACAAGAGGAGGAGGTAGGCGGCGACAACGTAATCTCGACTTGAGAGACAATGATGCGCTGGGGGAGGGGTTGGATAGAGAGAGAGAGTAGGGATTTAGGTTTTGTGGTGGGTAATATATACAAAGGGGAGTGGGATGAGATATAGATAATTTTGTCAGCGTTGCCACTGAAAGGGAGGATAACTACGCCTCCCCAAAGTACTAGCTGTGATGTGGACCCAACAATTAGAAAATGTGCATAATATTTCAAAAGAAAGTCCAACAAACTTATAATTAGCAAATCTTTTTCTCTCACAATGGAGAGGTAAATCTTCAATGTCGAAAATTGGGTGAGTTATTTTAGGCTCAACCTTTTCCTTTTTGGAGACAAGGAACATATACAGCGGTGGCAAGGGAGGTGGTGGTGGGATAATGCAGGAGGAGGAGGTGGGTGGCGACAGTGTAATCTCGACGTTGAGAGGCGGCGATGTGCTAGTGAGGGGGGGGGGGTTGGATAGGGAGAGTGGGATTTAGGGTTTGTGGTGAGTGATACATACAAAGGGAATGGGGAGATGAGATCTTGACGATTTTGGCACCGCCGCCACTAAAGAGGATGATAACTATGCCTCCCCAAAGCACCAGCAGTGATGTGAACCTAACAATTAGAAAATATACTTTATATTTAAAAAAACAAAGAAATCATAATTATCAAATCTTTTTCTCCGATAATGGAGATATAAATCTTCAAGGTCTAATTAAGATATTCTCATTTTTGAATTAGGCGATATTTTCTCTACGGATTATATATCGTTTACTATAAAATTTCTAGAAACTTCCTACCCAAACATACTCTTGTCACACAGGTCTATACCCATGAATTGGAATGTGTTAATTTTCGACGCCAAGGAGACTATTTTTTTTTTGATAAGGAACAACTTGTCTTCCATTAACCGTTGGCTCCAGGCGAATCGCCAGAGACCAGGACAGTTACAAAGTCGGGGATTTAGTTCAAAAACACCGCTGAACCCGAGCAGACAGCGCTCGCCCCATGCCCATATTAGGGGTTAAAACCATCAAGGAAAGAATTAAGGAAGATTAACTTTCAAGTTTATAGGTATGCGTACAGCTACAAAGCCTTTTATGGGCCGAGGGGGATCATGGCCTTCTTTCATGTGCAGAATTCATGAACTATCGGTTAGTTTCTTCAAGGAAATACGGTAAGTGGTCTTTACTCTTTAGAAAAGGAACATGTCAATTGAGTCCTTTTTAGAGTAATATGGTGAGTGAGTTGGAATTGGCTACTTTGCTCAGCATCAAAATTTTCTTCCTTGTTAACCTAAGCTCCACTACTGCTCCTCGGCGACTGGTTGCATCGAAGACAGCCATGTGTGGCCGGCCGACGATGATGGACAGGGAGTGTGTTGGCCACTACCGTGTTGTGGTCATGGAGGAGGAGGCAGTGGGTAGTGGGTAAGGGAAAATGGAGCATGCCAAGAGCGGCCAACATGTGATTAATTTGATCGCCACAAAGGTGGACCTCAAATGTGTGTCTAAAAGAGGAAAACCATGTATTGAGGAGACGTTGAACCCAATAGTTTTTTTTATTCTGATTTTTTTTTCTCCTCCTTCCTCCGCCCGTCTCCAATTCTCGTCGCAAATTTCCTTCGTTCCATACCCTAATTGATCATTCTTTATGTTAGAATTTCTGGTGATCCATTGAGCAAGGAAGTGGGGCACAACACGCTAGACACCGTCACCTCCATTTGCGATCAAATTAATCTAAGCCATTTGCTGAAGTCTGAAATAGTTAGGATTCAAGGTGGGTTTTTTTGCCTGTGGTTTTGGTTTTTAATTTATGGTTTTTAAATTCTGTTTATTTACGAGGGACAGTGTGTAGAAGAAAAACGGTCGTATATAATTTTAACCGATATAGTTAAATTTACTATAATACCTATTATAATTTATCAATATATTTTATATTAAAAACACTTTATTTAAAAATAAGAAAAAAAAAAGATGAAGACGACGGCCGCGAGGCGATCTCGAATGATACCAGTCCAGTCTCATCCATGTGAGCTGGTCCGGCCTCAAATCGAACCACCTATTCGGACTCTTCTCCCGTAGCGCGTACCCTCCGTCCCCACCGCGACATGCCCGCTGCCAACCTCAAGTCGCGCGCCGCCGCCGCCGCCGCCGCGTGCCTCGCAGTCCTCGCTGCGGTGGTCCTGCTACACCGCAGGCGCCGGCGAGGCCGGGCGCCCGCTCCGCCTCGCGGCCTCGGGGGGCGGCGGCCCCGCCGCGCCTGCGAGGAGGAGGAGAAGCCGCAGGGCCGGTTCAAGTGCGTGCTCGCGGATAACTCCTACTCCCCCTTCAAGCACCTGCGCCGCTGGAGCGCTGACCCGGATGGCGCCGGTCACCGCGGCGAGGCCCAGCCGCCGCCGCCGCAAGGTGCGTGCTCCTGATCCTGCTCCCGGCATTGCGCTCGTTTGCTTGGGAATTCTGTCGAGCATCCGGTGTGTAAGATCGCCTCGGTATGATAGGTATGGATGCCACGCGATGAGCTAACAAGGCCAGGAGAGGAATGTAAATATGTAATACTAATATCATGTGGGTTCTCTGGGGAATTTCGTCGAGCACTTGATCGCAAGGTCGCACCGAGTTTGACGATCGGCTATTGGGGTTTGGACCTGTTTTTTTAATGCATTCGGGAGAGCTAGGGAGCGATTGCTGAGTTGGTTTGCATATTCTGCTAGTCCTGGCTGGCAGAAGTACAAACTTGAGGTGCCCTGTAGGGTGTTCAATTTCCTTCTTGTTGGAGCTTCGTCCAGTCGGCACTGAATATACAATGCAATCAATGCTGGATGTCTGGTATATTGCATGCTTCTATTTGTTCATCATCAGTACTTTACTAATCAAGTTAGTGATATTGTTTGTAAATCACGCATTAAACACAGTGCTGTACAGCCTTACTCATAACATTTGGGGCAATTGATGCATATCATGGTCAGGAAATCCTGCCTAGGCCAGTATCTTGAACCTTTTGTGCTGTCAAATTTACCCCGAGAGCTTAATCTGTTATTAAGAATTGGTTAAGAAGACATTCATAGAGATAGCGCATTGCACATGTGCCAAACAAGGTCAAAGTCTGATTGCACAAGTCATACACTTTAAATACAAAATTCAGGCAAATTGACTCCACTTTGGACCATAACTCAAATGGATGTATAATGATACATTTGTAACAGTTCTTATAGTATTTTTTTTATCACAACAGAGTCATTACAAAAGGTGCACCCGTTTGAGGAGGAAATCACTTCCTTGCTGAACAATCCCCCTGGTTTTCATAACTTTATGCTGGGTGGCCAATGCCCACAAATGAGCGCTTCATACAATTGGGTCAATACAGAAGCTCAATTGGAGCATCTGGCGAGATTGTTGGGTGAGGAAAAAGCTTTTGCTGTTGATACAGAGCAACATAGCCTTCGGTCTTTCCTAGGATATACTGCATTAATGCAGGTAATTGCTAGTGGATGCATTCCTGATGACTGACGTTCTTTTGCTTATTAGTTTGTTAATATTATAACATATAAATATTCTATTATAGATCTCTACCCAGAAGGAAGATTTTTTGATAGACACAATTGCACTACATGATGTGATGGGCATTCTACGATCAGTTTTTGCCAATCCTTCAATCTGCAAGGTAGCACATCTTTTATATCTGATGTCATTAGACAACCATTATTTTCATTTTTACTATTGCATTTGTTATTAAAACTGTTCTGGTACTAAAAATATCATAACTCTTAGCTCTCATCTTGTAAAATAGCAAACCATACCAATTCTGGAATCTATACAAAATTTATTACAATTTCCTATTGGTTAAATGTCCAGATTAAATCATCTAAACCCCTATTTTTAACTTAGAAGACAGATCAGTTATCTTTTGGACAGCAAACTTAATAATTTCATATCTTTAATCTACACATGTAAAAATATATTAAACTATGACATTTTAAGAAACTACAGGAAATTATCTAACACTTTCTAGCTACTCCTAAAATTTAATTCTGGCATTAAATTAGTCAAATTAATATTTTCCATGAATGCGTCCAGCAACAACCTGGTATTGGACAGCAGCTTCCCAAAATTCATAACTTCTGTTCTACTTATTTAGAAATTATGTTCTTAGATTTTCTGAAACCTTAAGAAATTACCTACAATGTTCATATTGACCAGATTTCCAAATTAGTTCATTTATTATTTTTAATCTAAAGGTTAACACATACTGCCAAAACACGATAAATTTACCAACAATAGGATTATAAAATTCATATATTACAATCTATACATCTGACCGACATGAATAAAAATTCTATTGAAAGCTATTGAAATCCTCTATAACTTTCTAGTAGATTAAATTCCCATAAAATGCCCATACACTACCTGTAAAAACATAACAACCAAACAACAAACCAAACCGATCCACTATTCGATTACCCCCCCCCCCCCATGATGATTTAAAATCTCTAATTAAAATAACAACACAAAGGAGAAACCAGATCGTTACCCACGACGAAAAACCCAGAACCATGATCTATTCTTCGTGTTACCCTTCTCTTATCTACCACGACTCCTTACTACTCCTCTGGTTTCCTCTTGCTCCTGTTTTTCTTTTGCGTTGCCTTAAAATTTTCTTGCTAGCCGGTGCATAGTTTTCAGTCGAAAACCCGAGACGCGGCGCTTCTTGCACGGGCAAGCGCTGCACACACACTGGACCACTCAGCGGCCAAAATGTGGCCAGAACGAGATGAAGGCGACAACGTGGCGGACGAGCGACGCCCGCGCGCGGGAACACCAGCACTCACGCACACGTCGGTTGGTGTGCGAAGCAACCGCATGGGGGACACTGAGATGTGCTGCTGCTCAAAAGCGATAGCCACCAGCCGCCGGGTGACGCGTGGCAAAGGGTGCAAGGACGCAAAGAGTTTTTGGTTGGTGGCGGTGGAAAAACTAGCTAGGGTTTAGACTTCTGGCTTTGGGTTTCCTGGTTTCCGATTTTCCTTATCCCCACTATTCCTTTTAACAAGGCACAAGAACTTATCTATTTCCAACTTCTCCTCATGACTCGCCCCCGAAACCAATTCCTCCCTAATAATCCGAACATCCCCTTTTCCTGTATTTCTTTTCCATGAATTACGCACAAGTCCTTGAAAACTATTTTCGGGATATTGCAGTTGATACTCATGTCAAACTCTAATAAGTTTGTCATTGATCGCTAAAATTCATTGTTTGTGTCATCCGTGCTTGCCGCACAGAAGATCCACGTTGTTTTCATTCCTAAATATGCACAATCATTCATCCTTTGTCTTCTTATGCTACAGATATTCCATGGAGCTGACAATGATGTTCTTTGGCTCCAGAGGGATTTTCATATCTACGTTGTGAATATGTTTGATACTGCTAAGGTAAGTCCCTCTATAATGTCTTGGCTGACGCATTTAATATGATTATGCAGAGACGTTTCCAGTATGTGAACAAATTGTGTCTGGTTCTCCCATGTACTCCATCTGTTCTTTTTTATTTGTCGTCCTAGAATGCATGCAGTTAACATTTTAAAACTTTTACTACTAATATATATAAAAGTATTTAGATTTGTCACATGAACATGGTATTAGTGGATTTGTCATTAAAAGTACATCTATATAATTCGAATAATTTTTGCTAACATATAATTAGAAAAAGTAATGATCAAACACGTATCGGAGACCATGTTGATGTCCAAATCGACAAGTAAAAAAGAATGGATGGAGTATATTTTTTTTGCTTGCTAGATAATTTTCACCGTAGCAACACATGTATCATGCAATGCTTAGAGATGACATGAATCACCACTTTCTCTTAAGTAGTTTGGCAATTGTGTGCACATGGTTTAGACTTTTGTATTTTGATCATTTCAAACTTCTTGGTTATCACATTACATGTAAGCATGTTATAGTTACTCTAATGAAATCTAATGAAAGGAAACAAATATCAACACTAGCAAATAGTATTTGACTACTAAATTGTTTACCAAATTAAATTGCCTTCTTTTTATGTGTCTTCCCTTCATTTTGGATTCGAAGTTTCGGTTTCTTTGTTGGGAAGAATATGAGTCACTGAGCATTGACACCCAGTACTGTGATCCATGATAGTGCCTATTTTTTAATGGCCACTTTTTCAATTCTATTGCTTTGTTATTTTTTAATTTCAGTCAGAAAATGTATTGATTGTATTCTATTGCCGAAGTATGGAAAGTTTACTTCATAACCTCAATATGAATTTATAGTGTGCTAGAATGCCACTGCTGTTCAGAATCAGAACTTCTAGTTTACATGGTTGTCACGGCGAAGTCGGCGACCACGGCGAGTGAGAGGCGCCTGGACGCCTAGGCGACGTCCAGGCGACGCCGCGGCGAGCGCCGTATCCAGCTACTCAGCCGATACGTATGCATCGGTACGCATATGAAGCCAACGAGTCAGCTACTCAGCCGATAAATATACTCATACCCTCTCGACCCCTCATACTTCTCTCGCTATCTCCGTCTCTCCCGACCTCCTCTCTCTCTCGACCTCTCCGCCTCCTCTCCCCGCTGCCGCTTCCCCGTCCGCCGCATCCTCTCCCCTCCGCCGCCTTCCCCGTCCGCCCGCTTCCTCTCCCGGCGCCTTCTCCTCGCCTCCTCACCGCGCCTCCAGCTCCCGCACCGATCTCCTAACTCTAGCGCTCGTCGCCTCCGCTCTCCCGACGCCTCCTCCTCGCGGCGGCGCAGCTGGAGAGGAAGCCGCGGCGGGAGGAGGAAGGCGCGCGGGAGGGAGGGAGGAGGCGTGCGGTGGAGGGAGGCGGCGCGGCCGGAGCGTGGCCGGAAAGGAGAGGGGCGGACGGCGTACTTGGGTTGGCGGTGAAGCTAGGGTTCGGGCCAAGGCGAGGCGACCCTCCACGGCGTCTCCTCCCCGGCGCCAGGACGACTTGGCGTCGCCTAGGCAACGCCGTAACAACCATGCTAGTTTATAACACCTTTATCAATCCCCTTAAAATTACATTCTGCATTGCCTACTTATAAATATTTTGGTTCTTGAACATTGTTTATTTCTTGGCACCTCTTTTACCAAGTTTGTCTTATATGTTTTTTTTGTCATTTCTGAATTTTACACCCTCAGTTTTTTCCTTCTCATGCTATGCATGTATGCAACTTTTTTGAACCATTTCTTAATATTAATTTAATTTCAGGCATGTGAGATTCTGTCAAAACCACAGAAATCATTAGCATATTTGCTAGAATTATATTGTGGAGTAAACACCGACAAAACAATGCAGGTAAGTACCTGTTCAATATTGGCTTAAAAATAGCAAGCTTCATAAACCCTCTCTGGTGTTGAATGACAATTTACCTTCTGTACTGGTTTATTTGGTAGCTGGTTAGCTCTCATGTGCCTCCCAACTTCTACATAGTTACCTCTTTTCAGTATTTCAATAACCAAAGTATCTATTAGCGGTGCTTTATATATATTGAACCAGAAGGGTTGATATTTCCATGAGAGGATTCAAAATACTATGAGAGAAAGATCTGCAAAAAGTACATTCAGTTAATTAGGAGTACACCATTTTTATGTTTTCACATACTGTAAATAACAACTAGTGAAGCAGATTTTTTGGTTACTTGGGCATTTTTGTCATGTGGAATCAGAGTTTATTACAGAGAGCATTTACCAATTCTTTTACAATACCTCTGTTACAGCTATGAAAAAGGAGCTTGTCAGTTGAATATAAAATATAAGTTCTTTCAAATGCACCATAATGCAAAACCACACCCTTAAGGTCTGTTTTGCCTAGCTTCCAGTGTTCTCATAAGCTGGCTCATAAGCTTACTAGATTAGCCACGAAAACAATTTGTGTAAAGGCGTCATCAAAATTTATCTCAGTCCCCACTGACCCACATAACTTATAAGCCATATAATCCACCCTCCACTGGTGTCAAATTAGCTGTGGAATGTTTAGCTTTGGCTTAAGATTACAAGTCCTAGAAAACACTCGTTGCATATTGAAGTTTGCCCTATCTTTTGTGACTCATGATTTCAGAATCCAGTGTAGCTCTAGGTTGCTTTACAATTCATTGATGTTCTATCTGTTGCTACAAATACTATCTGCCTCGACTGAAAGAACTGATAATTGGCCTAGTTAACTTTGATGGGTTTCCTGGTCACTGTCTTTTACATCCTTCGCAGCCTGGCACTAAAATGGGAGTCAACTTGCATCCATGAATGCATACTTCCCTAGTCCTTTTTATTCAATTGAATTTGAAGCAACAGCAACTGCAGTGTAACTCTTGATCGAAATTCTGTTCCACTTATCAACCTCTGCTGAGCTTTTTTTTACTCACAAGCCTATTTGCTTATGATTATTCTATTTGGTATTGAATGCATGACACACTAATGAAAATGATAAACAAGTGACTTCTGCCTACTTCTCAGCAGCCTTTTAGATTTGCATTGATATTTTCATTTTGTTTGGCACACCAATTTCCAATTTCGCAGTTGTCCTCTTATCTGCTTCCTCTTTCTCTCCATTCTACCTTGATTTTGATATTCCAGCGTGAAGATTGGAGGTTGCGTCCACTGACACCAGAAATGATTGAGTATGCTCGTTCTGATGCTCACTATCTGCTGTACATCGCAAATTGTTTGGCATCAGAGCTCCATGCAAAAGCCTGTGGTATGTTCTAACTGCTGTGCCAACTTTTCTCTTCCCATAGTTTGTACTGCCTTTTGGTTGATTGGTTCAACACACTCAAGAGTTAATGAATACAACTAAATTTGATATGCCAGAGTTTATAAATCATGATCATCTGTAGCTTTAAGCTAGCTTCACATGAGCTTATGAACATCAATGTCTTTGGATTATTGCATCTTCAGTTGGATTAAGTTTTTTTTGTTAGTTTGCCTGAACGTGTAAGTTACTTGATGTAGCTCCGATATGCTTTTTTGCTGACAGTGGGGTTCTGAAATTTGAAATCCACTATTTGAAAAACTCATGTGAAGCCTGCAATGTTTACCTAGGCGCTAGCGCTAGGCAGGCGGTGGATGGCCACCTAGCGCCTAGGGCACCTAGACGGGGCCTAGGCAGCCGAATATAATTGCAAGCATTCTAGCATCGTGTGCGCTTATTCTCTCTCCTCCCTAATCTCTATCTTCCTCCACCAACTGTGTACCTATGGTTCGGCCGAATGCCTCCACAGACACTCACTAGCTTTCCCTTATCTCTTCCTCTCTTCTTTCCATTCCTCTCTCTCTTACTTTCCCCATTTCTCTATCCATTTCTCCGTTCTTTTCTCTTGCTTCTCTTCTCTCCAGCCGAATGGCTTGCTATGCGTGTGGCGTGTGCCATCTCCACTGGCTTGGCTTCCTCCCCATTTGCTCTTCTCTTTCTACCTTATCTTCTTCTTCACTCTCTCTTGCATTCTCCATTCATTTCCCATCGGCTTCCTTGCTTCCCGGCCGAGGCACATTGCTCTGCTCCCCCTGCCGACTTCCCCATGGCCCTGGTCTCCTTCAGCTCATCCTAGGCACTGCCCAGACTGCCCAGCGCCGCCACGCCTTGCCCGCCTAGGTCCGCCTGAGACTGGTGTTGACCACCTAGGCGGGCCGAGCGCCCAGGGCGCCGACTATGCCCAAGTCACAGTGGTCGGCCTGCACCCAGCACCTAGGCTAGGCGCCCTAGGTGGCCGCCTAGGATAACACTAGAAGCCTGGAAACAATGCGTAGTTTGAAAAACTTCCACTGTTTGAACTGTGACTTACTTTAGGGATTAGAGAAGACAATGACTCCAATAGTAGAGATGCCAATATATAGATAACCACATGGGCCACATGGGCTGGGCCTTGATAGGATATTGTATTTTTCTTGGTTCTTCTCCCCTTGCATGGAAGTCTAAGAAGCAGGCAGCTGTATCTCGTTCTAGTACAGAGGCAGAACTTCGAGCACTTGCCACTACCACTTCAGAGATTGTATGGCTTCGATGGTTGTTAGCAGATTTTGGTATTTCTTGTGATGCTCCTACACCTCTTCTATGTGATAATACTGGAGCCATACAAATTGCCAATGATCCTGTGAAGCATGAACTTACAAAGCATATTGGCGTTGATGCTTTCTTTACTCGGTCTCATTGTCGTGAGAAAACAATTGCTCTTCAAGATGTGCCCTCGTAAGCGCAAGTGGCAGATTTTTTCACTAAAGCACAAACTCGAGAGCAACATCGGTTTCACTTGCTCAAACTCAATGCTTCAAAACCTCCGTTTCCACCTTGAGTTTGAAGGGGGTGTTAAGTATATCAAGGCCCAGCCCATGTGGCCCATGTGGTTATCTATATATTGGCATCTCTACTATTGAAGTTCTGCCTCTGTACTAGAACGAGATACAGCTGCCTGCTTCTTAGACTTCCATGCAAGGGGAGAAGAACCAAGAAAAATACAATATCCTGTGATAGAACGACGATCTGTTGGATCGCTCGCCAGTGGAGTCCGAGTAAGCATGAAGCTGAAGCGGACTTTCACGAGCATAGAACAAACACTAAGAAGATGTCCCCCTTAAGTACCGTAGTACACGAAGCAAATGTCCAAAATGAATGGAAGTAGGAGCACTCACAAACTGACTCAGAATATGAACTGCATGAGCAATATCAGGTCTAGTATGTGATGAGATAAACAAGGTGCCCACAATATGTCGATATCGAGAGGATCCTCAAGAGGTGTACCATCGGTGAGAACGAAGTTGTAAATGAAGATCCATAGGTGTCGCACTGTTCGACTATCGTAATGCGAACGAGCAATAAGGTCTTGTATGTATTTGGTGAGAGAGATAGTAGCCCTTTGCGAATGCAACACCTCAATTCCTAAGAAATAAGCGAGAGGACCCAAATCGGACATCTGAAATTGCTCACCAAGTTGCTTCTTCACATGAGAAATGTGTTCCACATCATCTCCGTAATCAACATATCATCAACATATAGAAGAAGCAAATGCGCCACGTGGAGAGAGATGAATAAATAGAGCGGGGTCATGATCACTAGATGAAAACCCGGCAGCGTATCACCAAACAAAACGCTCAAACCAAGCACGAGGAGCCTGTTTAAGACCATATAAAGCACCATTAAGGCGACAAACATGACCAGAGGAGTATCAACACCGGAGGTGGTTGCATATAAACTTCTTCATGCAAATCACCATGAAGAAAAGCATTCTTAACATCCATTTGAGAGATGGTCCAAGAAGAAGTAGCGACCACGGCAATAAGAGTACGAGCAGTAGTCATATGAGCAAGCGGTGCAAAGGTCTCATCATAATCTCTCCTTGAGTTTCTTTGAAAGCCTCTAGCCACAAGATGGGCTTTATATCTCTCGATAGAACCATCGGACTTGGTCTTAATTTTGAATACCCATTTAGATGTAATAGGCTTTGCATGTGACGGTAATGGAACAACATCCCAAGTTCTCAGACGATCAAGGGCAGCAAGCTCCTCGGACATAGCAAGCTGCCATTCCGGAATATTAGAGGCTTCTGGTAAGTGGATGGCTCATCAACAACAAGCATTCACACGTGGAAAACCATACTTGTCGGTAGGACCAATAGCGATGCGATCTCGTAGATTATATCTTGGACCAACTCAGTAACTCATCGGAATAGTATGAGACTCATCAATATTATTAGAAGCATCAACGTGACGGTCGATCGGGGTCGTGGTGGTAGGCTGGAGTGGAGGTCTTTGTGGGGTTTGTAGGGCGACGATGGAAAACACGTGTGATAGGTGGTTTAGAATGAAAAGGAGGTGGCGCGGGAGGAGGTGTAGTCTCCTGTGAAGGTGGCATGATGCAAATAGAAGGAGCAGGAATGGGCGTAATATATGGAGAAGGTGTAGTGACATCAGTATTGGGTAGAATAGGAGGAAGACACAGGAACGAGGTGGGTTCTGTGGGAGAATATGAGGTCTGAGTAGAGGGGTTATAAAAGAAAGGACGGTCCTCAAGAAAGGTCACATCACGAGAGATACGTATGCGACGAGAAGAAGGATCATAACACCGATAACCTTTATGCTCAGGACTATACCCCAGAAAAACACACTCAACAGATTGTGCAGTCAATTTAGTTCGCTCACGAGGTGCAAGCAAAACATAGCAAGTACATCCAAAAACTGGAGATGATCATAGCTAGGAGAGGTACCAAAAGAACTTCACGGGACATTGTCAGACAGTTTGGATGAGGGTGTCTATTGATGAGATAGACAGCGGAGAAAGCGACTTCACCCCAAAAATGAGAAGGAACAAAAGATGAAATCAAAAGTGTGCGGCGGTCTCTATAAGATGGCGATGTTTATGTTCAAGAACACCATTTTGAGCATGAGTGCGGGACAAGAGAGTGAGCAAGAGTACCCTCAGAGGACAAAAAGCGGCGAAAAGCATCGACAAATACTCACCACCAGAGTCGAACGAAAAACTCTAATAGGAGTAGAAAACGTGTGTGAACCATGCGAACAAAAGATGTAAATGGAACACAAGCGAGAGCGATGTTTCATGAAATAAATCCATGTATATCGAGAATGATCATCAATAAAAATGACATAATGTTTATGACCACCCTTTGTAGCAAAGGTGCGGGACCCCATACATCCGAATGAATAAGATCAAAGGTCTAGGTGAGTGAGAAACACTAGATGAATATGGTAGTTGTATTTGTTTTCCAAGTTTGCAACCCTTACAATGAAAACTAGACTCAATACGTGTATGACCTAAACAACCTTTATTTATTAATGTGGACAACCGGGACCCACAAAGATGACCAAGACGATGATGCCATTGGGCGAAGGAAGCGGCGGAAGACGAAGCAGCGAATGACACACGAGCTGGAGACTCAATGGACGAAGCAATGGAAGAAGGAAGACGCAAGGTGTCGAGGATGTAGAGGCTAGGAGCACCTTTACGGCGATGGCGGTCCCAATCACTTTCCGCTTCGGCGATCCTGAATAAAACAAGATGAGTCATCAAATCCAACAAAACAATGTTGGTCGGTAACTTGACCAACCGAAAGAAGATTCATGGACAACTGAGGTACAAAAGAAACATCAGGTACAGAAAAATGAGGATTGCAAAGTGAACCCTAATGAGTGATATGACAAGATGTACCATCAGCTGTCTGAACAGAAGCACCATCAGTAACCGGCTTGCAAGCAACCAACTGGGACTGATCAGATGTAACATGAAAAGAAGCCCTCGAATCAAGCACCCAAGGCGGCGAAGGAGCATTAACAGCGGTAGCGGCGAATAGACACTGAACCTCTAGAAGTGGAACCAGTACCACGACCACGAGCAGCACGACGTGCACGATAGTCAGCCAACTTTTCTGGATAATGAGAGAAACAATTCTCTGGAAGATGACCAGACTTGCCACAATGCTTACAGAGCGCTGAAGAGGTACTTTTGGTGCGATCCTCCGAGAAGTCGCCAACACACTATGAGGAGCGGATGCGAAGAAGACATAGACTTAAGACGTGTTTCTTCGCAAGTAAATCGACAATGCGTGCCATGGTGAGAGCGGAAGAATTGTGAAGCAATCGTGTGCGAATGGAATCATACTCACCGGACTCCCATGACAAATCTGTAAGTAAAAACTTTTCAATAAAGCGATGTCTTTGGGCGAACAGCAGTGTACACTCGAGTATCATGGAAGTCAATGATCCCATCGATCGATCAAAAGCGAGTAGTACTCATCAATAGACATATCATTCTCGCTCAATTTCATGAGTTTGTTGCATAAGAGTATGCAAAAGAGCACCACTATCCCGAACATAACGCTTCTTCAAGTTATCCCATATGCCTTTGGTATTTTGAACTTAGAAAGACTCATAATCATGGATTGCTTAGTACTATTCACCATGGCGACCATTACTTTTCCATCATTAATATGCCATTCTTTTTTTGCAAAGAAGATTACTACCATCATCCTTAAGCACGGTGGAGGTTCGATTAAGTGAAAAAGTAAACCATAGCCCCTCAATGCGCTCTCTACGTAAAGCCCACTGGATAATTCGACCATCTAGGGTGAGATTGATAACTATTGCATTGATCCGAGACATGTTGAGACGTGCTAGGGCTTGACCAACGATGAGGCAAAACAAATGAACAGAGGACGATAGCAATTACCACGATGGTCCACGGCGGTGAAGAATCCACTACCAAGAGTCCAAAACAATGAATCGAAGCGGCGGGCGGTTGACCTCGCGTCTCCCAAGCAAGAAATAAAGCAGAGCGGGCTCGGGCGTCTCCCAGCGACTCCAGCGCGCGATTCCAGCGAGCGCTCCCAGCGAAGAAGCGGCGGGCAGCGGCCGAGCGTCGTGGCGCGAGAGGCCCGGCGCAACCACGAGAAGCGCGGCCCGGCGGAGGAGGTGGTCGCCGGTCGCGCGACCGGGCGTGAAGATCCGGACGGATCGCGGCGGCGAAGACGCTGCAGATGCGGCCAAGAGATCCGCGGCGGCGAGACAGCGGCGAAGACGGAGAAGACGGCGAGGACGGCGGCGAAAGCAGCGAATCCGCGATGGACGGAGACGGCGGCCGAGATGCTCACGCTGCAGGCGACTCAAGCGGCGAGGCGACTTCGGCGCCGAGCAGCGGTTCCAGAGCGACGGCGCCGATCGCGAGCGACGCGACGGCTGAGGGAAACCGCGAGGCGGCCGCCTCTCCCGATCAAAGAGACGGCCGAGCGCGCACACACACGAGACCACGTGACGAGAGGATATGGATCGTGGAAGGAGGATTAGAATAATCCTGACCTAACCCTAATCCATAGCTCTGATACCATGTGACTTACTTTAGGGATTAGAGAAGACAATGACTCCAATAGTAGAGATGCTAATATATAGATAACCACATGGGCCACATGGGCTGGGCCTTGATATACTTAACATGAACCATGCCTAGAAAACTATTTTTTTAGGAGAAGCCTGGAGAACTATTTGTGAATAGTTAAATAAAGTTTGGTAGTATCTATCATCCTCTCTACCAATAAAGCCTTTTATAATAGTATACTGTATAGCTATACAAGCAAGAGATATTTCATAGATAAATAAAGGTAAACAGTAGCACAATATATATCATCTTGAACATACAATTCTACAAATTCCTGATCCGTAGTTAGAGATGGAACCAACATTTAAGGCCTAAGGGGACAAAAAGGAGATGTTAAAGGTGATGAACTGATTACATTGTATTGCTGAACTGCAGAAATTGATGTTTTTATGTCACATAACGTTTGAATAATCCAAGAAAATTTCTCTTTGCATGACATGAAATCACATAGTAGTATATATCCTTTATTACATCTCTCAAGTTTTTGATTAGCTGTAATATGTAATCAGATACTTCAGATTCTTCCAATGATAAAATCAATTTTTTCTTCGAGGCTAGCCGTCGCTCGAATATGGTCTGCATGCAACTGTATGCAAAAGAAATCGATTGTCCTCCAGGGGCTTCCACTGCAGCATCTATTCTCTCACGCAATCTGCAAACTCATGGACTTGACTCCAAAAGGTCTAGTGAAATGAAGGTGCTTATTTTCTGCATTTTCTGTTTGATCACAGACGCCTCTGGTCAGCTTGCTCACCGGTGACTTAGAATAACATTGTGAATTTTCTAATCTTCTGCAGGACCTTGTCTGGAAATTGTGCGCATGGAGGGACTTAATGGTCAGTCAACATACTATTACTTTCCTTGAGAAATGCTTTTCTCCTTTCTGTTGGAATTGTAATGCTATTATTAATTGTAAGATTTTTCTCCTTTCCTTTTTGTTTAGATCTCCAGTTCTCAAATATCATATTATTATATCACCTGCCTCCTGAAAGTAGATCTTTTAATTGCCAGATTTTCCAGTACCTTTATCTAGCTTTGAAAATTGGGTGGAACATGATCATGTTAAAGGTTTAAACCAGGCAATCTTCATTTTATTCTTTTCTCTCGAGCTTATTCTTTTATGGATAAGTGGATATGCATTAGCTTTGATGAGAGACCCCTACCAAGACAGTTCATCTGTATATTATAATAACTTATTTCTGCAGTCACCCCATATGTTATTAACTTTGCATATCTCCAGTTTTGTGGTTGTGGTCGGTTTCTCCTTTCTAATTTCCGCAAATGTCTTGGGGTCCTCATTCCAGGCTCGAATGCATGATGAAAGCTTACGGTATGTTCTGTTAGACCAAGCTATCGCTGCACTTGCTGTTAATGTTCCAAAAGGTCCAACAGAGGTATCTGCTGTCATAGCAGAAACTGACCTGAGTACTTTAAGTACGGATCCTTCCTTGTCGTCACCATCACCTATTGTTGTTGCTCATGTCGAAGAGCTCTGCTATCTGCTTGAGGACGTCACTGCCAGCATGGATGACATCTTTAAAAGTTTGCTAGAGAAGTATAAAGATCCAAGTGGATTATGTCGACTATCAGTTTATAATTATAACCTTGTAGCACAACTAAGTTTGAAGCAAACAAATATGTTCTCCTTTGTACCATGTGGAGAAAAGTTGCTGACAGCACCACCTAATAAAAAGGCATCCCGGGAATTATTTATTAAAAAGTTCTCGTGTAAGTCGCCAGTATATCACAATTGCAGGATCTATGCTAGTGATGGAAGGCTACTTTGCTACTGTGACCGCAAAAAGTTGGAATGGTTTGTCTCTTATATGCGCTCATTAAGTGGTTATAAGTATGTAACATCAACGTCATAGTTATTTTATCAAACTAATTGACTCTTCTATCCCAGGTATATTCAACGAAATTTGGCAAAGCTGATAGAAGATAATCCTCCAGCAATCATGCTTCTGTTTGAGCCTAAGGGTCGTCCGGAGGATGAAGATAATGATTTTTATATTCAGAGCAAGAAAAATATCTGTGTTGGATGTGGAGAAAAGAGCCACTATATCAGATATAGAATAATACCATCATGCTACAGGATGCATTTTCCAGAGCATCTGAAGAGCCATCGCTCGCATGATATTGTACTTCTGTGTGTGGATTGCCACGAAATTGCTCATTCAGCAGCTGAGAAGTACAAGAGGCGTGTAGCAGAAGAATTCGTGATACCCCTTTTTGTGCAAAAGATAGTGAACTCGGGCGATATAAGTTTAATTACGGACGCATCGGTATCTGAAGATAAATTGAATGGAACAGGCGTGTCTCCTTTGCAGCTGAGGACTGCTGCAATGGCCCTTCTACGACATGGATCCAATATGCCTTTGAAGAGATGTGAAGAGCTAATGCAGGTGACAACATCCTTCTATTATTTCTGGTTTTATATGCACTACTTACAATTTCTGACACTGTTTGTCTTATTAAACATACCAGTTTTATGTTAGCTGTCAATTTTTTCCTGATTAAATATGTAGCTGTTCATAGCTTTAGATCTCTGTTACATGCAGATTGTAAAGTCATACTACGGCGGTAGGGATGTGACTCCTGAAGATCTGGAGATGGCATTACTTGTTGGTATGAGTCCCCATGAGCGAAGGCGGCTTGAAAAGAAGAAAGGGTTTTCTTGTAGAGCTCAGGCTCAAAATATTATAAAAAGGAGCAGCAGCAACATCATCGTCGAGAACAATGGACAGGATTCAGAAAATGACTATAGCTTATCTGAGCAATTTGCCAACGATGGAGCAGAGAGAAATAGTCAGATAGATGTTGATGAGAGTAATAGTCAGCAAGACAGTGAGAATAATAATCAGCTGGAGTATCCAACTCCGTGCCAAGGGAGCACAAGCTTGCCAGTCAATACGGATGATCCCATTTATGATTCTAATATGGAGACACTTGAGACAGAAACCGTGCAGCAAGCAAGTACAGGTGGTACTTCTGCAAATGGTCATGTCGACAGGGATCCATGCAGCAGTGACAATTCTAATCAAGCCATTCCCCAGAATGCGGACAAGAAGATCTCTCTGTTGGGTCATGGGCATCACGGTAAACAAGTTGTGGAGCTTTTGCTCACCAACGGTGGGGAGGAGGCTATTCATCAGTTTTGCCAAAGATGGAGGCAGGTTTTCGTAGAAGCCGTTCATCCCCGTTATTTGCCTTCTGGCTGGAATATAAAGCACAGGTAAATTCACTTTTCTTGCTACTTGTTTTGTTGCATACATTGATTAATTGCATAACGTTTGGACTATGTGGTGCTTGGAATTGCCCTATTTATCCGTTAACCTTGTACGGGTGGCCTTGGAATATGATGTTTCTTTCCTCCACAATTATCTTTGACCCTCTGATATTTATTGTTATCTGCATATCCTTTTTCTGTGCAGCGGACGACGAGATTTTGGTGACTTCAGCGTCTACAAACCATCAAAGCATGCTCCCCAGTCTTTTACTGATTAGGCTGTGGACCAATTCAATACCTTTGCTGTCGCTGTACCCTGAGGTTCAATCTATTTATCAAAGCTTTTTTGAATTTCATCAAGCCTGATCGTTGTACCACTTAATACACATGTACCTTGTTTCTACTTCTCGAGAGCTGGGTTACATCTGTTTCATTCTATGCCATGAAGGCATGGACTTTGCCCCCACCACTTTTCAAAATCTTTTCCTATTAAAATTAAGGGCCTGTTTGGAGCGGAGGAATTCTGTAGGAACTTTGCACGAATCAGCATCAGGGCCTAAAACTAAGTACCAGCTTAAACTTTACCTCTAAGAAAATGTGCTGGATTTTGAGAGTACCTGATATCTACTGTAGGATATCCTCAGCGCAACCCAGAGAGAAGTTTGTTGTTGTTGTTTCTGAGAGGATTTTATTTTTCTAACAAGGCAAAAAGAAGCGAGAAAAAACAAGGCCGCGAAGCCCGGGCGAGCCACATGATCCAGGTGCTGCCCCTCCACCACTCAACCGGGCTTGAAAACCCCACCTGCTCACCTCTCCACCCAAACCCAATCCAAACTCCTCCCTTTCCCTCCCCCTCCGCCTGCCGCCGGCGACCTCCACCAGCGGCTGACCAGCCATGTCGTGCTCCCACCTCTCCACCGCCTGGTCCTCCTCCGCCCTCGCCAGCACCTCCACCCGCCGCCGCTCCTCCACGGCCAGCACCCCCCGTGGCGGCGGCCTCGTGGTGCGGTGCTCCCTCCGCGAGCTCCGCAGCCGCATCGACTCGGTCCGCAACACGCAGAAGATCACGGAGGCCATGAAGCTGGTCGCCGCCGCCAAGGTCCGGCGCGCGCAGGAGGCGGTGGTCTCCTCCCGCCCCTTCTCGGAGGCGCTGGTGGAGGTGCTCTACAACATGAACCAGGAGATCCAGACGGAGGACATCGACCTGCCCCTCACCCGCGTCCGCGCCGTCAAGCGCGTCGCCCTCGTCGTCCTCACCGGCGAGCGCGGCCTCTGCGGCAGCTTCAACAACAACGTGCTCAAGAAGGCGGACACCCGCATCGACGAGCTCAAGCAGCTGGGCCTCGACTACACCGTCATCAGCGTCGGCAAGAAGGGCAACGCCTACTACCAGCGCCGCCCCTTTATCCCCACCGAGCGCCTCATCGAGATCAACGGCATCCCCACCGTGAAGGAGTCGCAGGCCATCTGCGACCTCGTCTACTCCCTCTTCGTCGCCGAGGAGGTCGACAAGGTCGAGTTGCTCTACTCCAAGTTCATCTCCCTCGTCCGCTCCGACCCCATCATCCAGACGCTGCTGCCCATGTCGCCCAAGGGCGAGATCTGCGACGTCAACGGCATCTGCGTCGATGCCACCGAGGACGAGCTTTTCAGGCTCACCACCAAGGAAGGCAAGCTCACCGTCGAGCGCGAGAAGGTCAAGATCGAGACGCAGCCCTTCTCCCCCGTCGTGCAGTTCGAGCAGGACCCCGTCCAGATCCTCGACGCCCTGCTCCCGCTCTACCTCAACAGCCAGATACTGCGTGCCCTGCAGGAGTCGCTCGCCAGCGAGCTCGCCGCCAGGATGAGCGCCATGAGCAGCGCCACCGACAACGCCATCGAGCTCCGGAAAAACCTCTCCATCATCTACAACCGCCAGCGCCAGGCCAAGATCACCGGGGAGATCCTCGAGATTGTCGCCGGCGCCGACGCCCAAAGCCAAGGCGCTTAAATCTTGCTTGCTCCTCATGTGCTGAGCTGCTGCTGCCGCCGCCGGTGGTGGTGTTATATATAATTCTTTGCCCTTTTCCTCCTCTCTTGATGTTGTTTGCTCTGTGCCTGTAATCTGTGATTGCACGAAAAGGTTGTCTATGTTGGATCGATCGATGTAATGCCGCCCCTCGCGAGATACACAAGATTTCAATTCAGAGATGCCAAATGTATAACCTGAGTATCTATCTTGAAATCTTGCCTTCCTCCCGTGTGCGATTTCTTGGCAGAAACGATCACATAAGGACACTCACACTAGTTTCATACTAAATAGGCAAAATTCATCATATACCCTCTTCACAGGTGAAAATCTAGGATATACCTTCCTACACATCCAAATTGATAATATACCCTCCTCCAATCTATTTGCTTTACAAAACACCCTCTTTATACTAATCTGTATAGGTACAAGGTATAAGCATGTATTGTACCGTATTTTGGGACCTAATGTACCCATTTTACCGTATTTTGGGATCATAAATTTCTTTGGATGAGATGTAGATTTTCAAATGACATCAAGTGTGACTACATTAACAATAATCTAGCTGAATGTACATTAGGTCCTGCCACTTGAAAAAAGGGTAAAATGGGTACATTAGGTCCCAAAATACGGTACAATATATGCTTATATCTTGTACCTATACAGATTAGTATAAAGAGGGTGTTTTGTAAAGCAAATAGATTAGAGGAGAGTATATTATCAATTTGGATGTGTAGGAGGATATGAAAAGCCCTGAAAAATTCAAAATAAAAATTTCCAATTTTTGCTGCATTTTTGAGTGAAATTCTGAAACTTTCCTTTTGGAAAGTCTCCTCTCTCCGCTTTCCTTTCGGGCAATGCCGCCTCCTCCTTGATTAGCGCCGCTGATTCCGCTTTTCCTCCTCCGCGTCTCCCGCTCTCCTCCGCGTTGGCGCCACCGTTCCTCCTCTCCTCGCACAGCGCCCCTCCGCTCCTCGGCCGCGCCGCGCGCTCTCGCCTCCTCGCTCGCGCGCTGCGCACGCGCGCTGCTGCGCTGCGCCGCGCCGCGCGCGCCCGCGCCGCGCGGTCCTTCTCGCGCCTCCACCGCCCCGACAGCCCGGGTTTGGAGGGTGGCCATCCGCGCTCCACGCCACCCCACCGCAGCGGCCCCCTGCGCCGGCGCTCCTCCTCTCTCGCGGACGCCGCCGCTCCGCTCGGCGCAATCGCTGCGCCGTCGCGTCGCCCGGCCTGTGCAGAGCCTTGCGTCACCCCGTCTCTTCCCACTGTGCGGGTTTAAACGCCCGCGACAGCTCCCGTCCTCCCCTGTCGCCCCCGAGCCCCGCCGGTGACTTCTCCCCGAAGGAGCCCTCTCCCCTCCGTGTGGGTATAAAACCCGCCCCGTTGCTCCCTCTCTTTTCTTTGCTCCCCAAGCTTCCCAAGCACCCCATTCCCCTTCCGCCACTCCCAGCCACCTCCCCGAGCACCCGATTGAGCTCCCGCCGCCCGTAGCTCCGCCACCATCTCCCTGCGCGGTGACCCGCTGGCGATTTCCTTCCCGCTCATCCATTCTTCGATTGCATTCTGGAAGCACCTTTGCTACCCCTAATCGTGTTGGTACCCTTGTTTGGCCAGTGGAGCCTCGTGGAGCGCCGCCGGCTCACCGCCGCCTCGGCCGTGCTCCCGTGGCGCCCTCCTCAGCTCCTCACCACGCGCCGCCAATGTGAGCCTCACCCTTCCCAGATGGTGTAACCACCCCCGATTTAGCTCTTTCGCCGCCGGTGGTCTTCCTCGCCGCCAAATCCCCGAACACTCCCCTTCAGCCTCCCTTCCTCTCCATTGACTCCCTTCGCCTCCCAAGCCCTAAAATAGACTCCCCAAGTCAAGCCCTATCCTGTGGAGCCCTCCCCGGCCGTCGGATGCTATCGCCGCCGCCGAACGCCGCAGCCTCGCCGCCCTGCGCTCTCGCTCGCTGCTCAGGCGCGCCGAGGAAGACGACGATGGCGTGGCGCTATCCCGCCGTCCCTTCTCTCGGCGCCAAACCGCAGCGCCGATCTCCGCGTTCGCCTCGCCGCGCCGCCGCCGTCCGATCTCCGCTCGTGTCATCGGGCGCCGATCTCCCACATCCCGCCGCCCACGCGGCGCCATCAAGCTCCGCCGCGCGCACGCTTTGGCCGCTCCTCGCCCGCTCCATCCACGCGCCAAGCGCGCAACAGCCGCTGGCCTTCGCCGCGCAGGCCAACTTCTCGGCGGCGCATGCTGTGGCCATGGGCCGGCCTTTTCTTGTGCACTTGTTTTTCCCGATTTTCCAATTTCCAATATTCCGAAAACTCAAATAAATCCTAGAAAATCACAGAAAATCTCAAAATTCCCAAATTTCACCACTTTGCTCCAAATATTATTCCAGACCCTCTCCGTGAAATCCATTTCCACAGATTCATCCTAGAAAATTCCTAAAATTCTATTTGGAGTGTTTATGCATTTTATTTCTTTTAATTAGATTATTTTTCCTCGCTTGTTTAGTTGCAAGTCGGATTTACTTATTTAAATTGTTTGCGCTAGTATCGAGATCCGGAAGCCCAGAGCGGACTCGGGACCCGGTGCTTCTACGTTCAAGCTAGCCAAGTTCGTCCAAATTGCCGGCAAGTCCCAAATCCTTTGATCATGTTGCAACCCATGTTATTTAATTATGTTATTACGCTATTTGCATTGAGCTAGTTCTGAAATGTTAGTTCAAAACAAAATAAAATGTTTAGAATGACATGTTATATAGTTAACCCTACCACCGATAAATGCCATGTTAAACTCGTAGCCATGCCTTTGTAACCCTAGAGATAATTATCTGATAATCTAGATAATTGTAGGATATTATTATCGTGCAAAGTCTTATACTAATAAGGTCGTGGGTGCGGGCCAATAGATTTTGGAAACCGGCTCTAGGGCGGGGTGGTATGGGACACCGTGCCCTAGGGCGGAGATTGTCGGCATGCGCAGGATAGGGTAAGGGGGCTGCGTGCGCCGCAAGACGGTTTCGCCCGCCTCTTACCTAGGTTGCGTGTCGCGGACCAGTAGGGGTTGCGGACCCTAAGGAAAAAATATAAGGACCGACCCTTACGCTAAGCAAATGACATGGTGATCGCTCAACCACACGGAGTTGACTTGTCAACACCGGTTTAGTAGCCGCTCAACTCGATTGAAACTCTACAGTGTTGTGGAGTAGGTGTTTGCGTAACAAAGGTTAGGCAGCCGCGTCGCGGGTGCCTAACAACGGTAGAGTTCACTCGAGCGCACCGGTTTCTTTTTTTGTGTGTGTGTGTGTGAGCGAGCCGGACTGAGTGAATTCTACTGGGTAGAGCCTATATAAAGAGTTGAGCGTTGAACGACACGGCTTTCTTAACCCGACGCGGAGTTAAGAAATCGTGTGGGTAAAGCTGAGCAAACTCTGCAGAGTCAAATAAATGGTATTCGAATACGCCGTGCTCCCGGTTATTGGAGCTGTGTCACTTGGGTGATCCCAGCAGCGAAGCTTAAGTAGTTTTGTACATGTTTAACTTGTTTAAGTTGGTTAATGAACTCTTGTTGAAATCCCCTGAGTTCTTGAGGAGTAGTTTTGGGTCCGTCTTCTAAAAATGTTTGCAAATAAAACTGCATCCACTCAAATTAATAAACCAAGTATACTCCTTCCTTTGATGTTCCGTGCATGTAATAAGTTAGGGTCCTTTGGGACTTGCTTGAGCCGGTTGATTGGCTCACGGCTTGCTTTTGCCCTTCTTTAGAGGATCAAGACGAAGGTGTTTGCCTCCCGTTGAGGAAGTCCGGAAGGTCGCTTCGACGAGGATCCGTGGCTTTAGGTCTTGGCCGCGCTCAAGCGGATTCTGGAGTTTCTGTAATGTAATTATACTTTGGGCTTGCACGCCCCGCTGTTGAAAATGGATGTTAATCCGTATGTGAAATATATGCTGAACTTTTGTTGTAGGCATGCAATGGTATACTCTTGCGCGACACTCCATAACTGTTCATGTGTGAATAGTTGCGGGGTGCCGTGTCCGTATGCGCCTCGAAACGGGCGTTACAGGATATATCCTAGATTTTTATTTACGAAGAGGATATATGATGAATTTTCCCGATACTATAGGGTCTCACTTGTTGCATTTTATATTAAAACGTGATACTATAGGCTACTTGTTGCATGGATCTCGGACTCAGGGTATGAGCGATGTATATGCCAAAAGTCGGAGCTAAGCAACTTTTTTAGAGCTTGGACTCTTTTTAGCCATCGGAGCATTTGTTTTCTTAGAGCTGAGACACATGCATGCACGGTTCTTTTGAAATGTGGCTTGTGGTTTATGGTTTAAAATATTGAATTCTGACTATTCATGAGAGATAGTACATAGAGAAAAATAATTGTATGTGATTTTAACTGGTACAGCTTAACTCAGTATACTGTAATTTTTTTATTGACTTTGTCTTAAAAAACATACTATTTTAAACTAGTTACTATAATATAAACCATAATTAATAAGTCATAATAAATCATTAGTAAAAAAGAACTTACCTGTACTTGAGTCAAACCCAACACATAAATAAACAAAGCAGAGGGAGGCAGAGAATGGGTTGGGGACGGGATATGTGAGATTGGGGAGAGAGAATGGATGGTGTTAGATTCTGTTTTTTATTTACTTTAATATAATTATGGGACCCACATGTGAGGTGGAAGGGAGCTTGTTAATTTAGTCTCTGCTTCGGTGGCAGTCAGTTGGAAAACTTAGCTCGTATGGCACAGCTCAGCTTTACTAGTGAAGTTATTTTTTTGTTTCAGCTTCACGAGCAGCTTCACCGATGAAGCTAAATCTGTTTTGGAAAACTGTTTGGCAAAACAGCTTCACCAACAGCTTCATACATGGCTGAGAGAGGGCAATTGTCCAAGATGCCCCTGTCTACCTGACTTGTTTTAACATTTGGAGTTGTATGTTTGTATATGGTCATATGAATTAAAAAATAATATATTTGAAAGAGTATGAATTAAAAAACTAAAATAAAAAATAAAAAAAATTAAAATCATTAGGAAGCAATATTAGTGCCTTGTTTATATTTCGTAGTCAAATCATTAGAAGCAGTGAAATTTTGGTGAACGGGAGAGGTGAACGGGATGGACTAGTGGCAAATACGTGTAATTTTGGTGAACCAGAGGGACAGTGGGTTCCTAGGACTGCGGGCCTGAGGGAGAGAGCTGTGAAAAGCTACTTTTTTCAGCTTCACCTCTCCCCATTCCTTTGTGAGAGCAGAAAAAAAAGGAGCTTCACCTATGAAGCTGTTTGCAAAAAGAGTGTTTGGCAAAAAACAACTCATGAAGCTGTTAGTGAAACTGTGCCAAACAGGGCCTTAGATATGCCCTCAAATTGATACTATATGGCCCTACCATTTTGGTAACAAACTCTCCGATGCATAAAGTCTTACTCAAATCTTGGTTTCCTAAAAATACTTGATACTTATATGAGTATCAATATTCTTCTCTCTCTTCTACCTTACCAAGAATATAACATCGTACCGAGTTCAGCTACACCGGTTAAAATCTTATATAACTTTTTTTCTCTACATACTGTCTATCGCGAATAGCTAGAATTTAAAAATCATAAACCAAAAATCAAAACCACAGCTCAAAAAAACCAATCCATAATCATGCACTAGTAATTAGCTATACACTTGGTCTCAAAAAATAAAAAGTTTACATATTAATTGTCTGTTGAACAAAACTTCCTTTCTCGTTCATATATGCGGTACTTGACAGTACAGAATAGATTTAGGCAAACTTAATTGTGCCACGAATTAACTCGATACCATTTCGTACAAGAAGCACGTCGTAAACAATAATCAAGAATTATTTACCTACAAACTACTTCCTCTGTCTATTATAAGAATCAAGTTTTCAAGCTTTGATCATTAATATATGTTAAAGTATATAGATTGACTATATTAAAATAATATAATTGGATTGATCTTGCAAAATATTTTTATAGTATATATTTTATTTTTTTACTAATATATTATAATAGTACATTATTGTTAAAATTTTGTATTGGACTCCATAAAAATTGAAAAACGGTCTATATTTGTGGATGGAGGGAGCACAATGCATGCAGGGAGTGGTAATCCTAGCTCGTGTACATCACAGTATTGCCTTCCATGACCAGAAAAAAAACTACCAAGCGTTTACACACAATGGGCCATGCTGGCCTCCGAGCTGCTCCAGCCTCTTGAGCACCGGCAGCGATTTCGCGGCGACCTTAACGAACGATCCGCACCGTCCATCAAAATTTCAAATATGTAATCAGGTAGGTACGTAGTCTCCTCCCCGCCATTAACGACCCTCCCGCCACCGAATAAGGCAAGTGCTCGCTTCGCTAATCTCCCTGTTAGATTTGATATGAGTTGTAGCAAATATGACAAGGGGCAAAGCTCGGCTATTTTTGTGCTGCAGAAGCTGCAACTTTTCTGATGTCTCATTTGTGCTATATAACAGAAAGGAAACAACTGACTCGTAAACTCATGCTCCCACGACCCTGAGCACAACACCCATAAGAGCAACTCCAAAAGAAGAGCTAAATCATTTTCTAAAGGTAAATTTGGCTATTATTGGAGAAAAAACGTCTCCAATAGACTCTGTAAATGACTCTCCAAATTTAGTAGCTCTCTATCCCTCCTCCTTCGCTCTCTATTTTTGGATAGCCTACCTCGCTCACCATCCAGCCTCTTGGCGCGGTCGGCGTTCCTTCCCGCACGCGCGCCCCATTCCCAGCGTCTGCGACCACCGCGCCTCTAGTTTAGATAGCCTGTTGGAGTAGTCTTGTTTTTTTGGGTGAGATTCATTTTAGAGAATTGCTAAATCACTAAATTTAGATACTTCTTTTGGCTAATCTCTTGGAGTTGCTCTAACACCACTAGCTCCGCGCGAACACAGCGCACGTCAACTGACCCTGAGCATAACTTCCGTCATGCGCCTAACAAACAAACTCGTAAATAATCGATCAACGGAAATGAAGGAAACTAAACAATGTGCGAGAAGATAAAACAAAGACTAGAGTTATTCCCGACAAATCACCCCTAAGTCTTGTCTGCTTGCACCGAGGTTAACAATGCCGATCTTGGAACAAAGCTCATGAAATCGACTCGCCTGGTGACTTGGTGAAAATGTCTCCAAGTTGCTCACCGCCCACAAACATGACTTCAATCACTTCTTTTCGCGCATTCTCGGATATAATGGTACTTGACATCAATGTGCTTTGTCCGGTCATGATGCAGGATTTCTTACGAGTGAAATTGTAGACCGATTGTCCACCATCAACATTGGTGTGATTGTACCGCTCCGAGCACGCTCGCAAAGAATCTCGCCACCACACACCTTGACATGTCGCGGCGCGCTGCGATGTATTCGCCGCACGACGATAGTGCCACCACTTTTGCTTCGATGATTGCGGTGACAGCCCTCCATTGATGAAGAAGATCGGCTCGAGGTGCTTCGACGGTCGTCGGTATCGCTCGCCAGTCATCACATCGTATCCAAGCAAATACGGTGTGCGTTTCTTTGGCGGTGTAATGAATTCCCAAGTGATGGTACTTGCAACATAGCGCAAAATGCGCCGAACACAGAGAGATGTTCCTCCTCGGGGCCTCCATGAAGCGGCTAACGCATCCAACCGAGTATGCCGGTCGGGTCGAGTGTTGACAAGATATCGGAGACTTCCACCAGTGCGATATTGAGTTACATCCGCCGATGGAGAGTCGATTCTTTGCTCAATTTTAGACGTACCTCCATTGGAGTTTGGCTTGGTTGCACTCAAGACCCGCTTTCAAAGATCTTGCCGGCACATGCGATTGTTTGATTGTGATGCCGCTGCACTTTGAGTTACCTCAATGCCGAGATAATACTTGTGCTCCTGTGTCGCTCATTTCAACATCTTCTTCATCCGAAGCTTGAAGTGAGCGATGTCGTCCGGCCGGTCGCCGGTGATGATAAGATCATCCACATAAACTCCTATGATCACCGCTTCCTCCATCACCCCGTATATATACCATGTTCGAGTGCTGCGCTTGAAGCCTAGGGACGACAACGTGCTATCCGTTTGGCGTTCCAAGCACGGGCGCTGTCGCGATCCATATAATGCTTTGTGAAGCTTGTATACCTTCGCCTTGTTGTCGAGGTCGATGAAACCGGGTGGTTGATGACGAGACTTCTTCTTGGAGTTCTCCGTTGAGGAACGCCGATTTGACGTCCATATGGTGTACCTCCCAAGAACAATGTGCAGCTACGGCGAGGAGGAGTCGCACGGATTCCAGTCGTGCAACGGGAGCGAAGACATCGTCGAAGTCCACCGGCGTTGGACGTACCCTTTGCGACAAGTCCGCCTTGTAGCGCACCACAGCTCCTTGTTCATTCCGCTTCAGCTTAAATATCCACTTCAAGCCGATTGCCCGTTGCCCGGGGGGGAAGATCAGACAGCGTCCACGTCTTGTTGTTGACGATTGACTTCAACTCCTCCATCATGGCGCTCTGCCACTTTGGATCTGCAGTGGCTTCGGCCAGAGAGCTTGGTTCCTCGACACTCACGGTGTGCAGCTCGAGTTGTTCAAGTGCCCAGGGTGCGTACCCGGGTGGAGATCCTCCTCCGAGTATGTTGTCGACGGTGCGATACCGAGGCACGACATCATCGTCTGCATCTGCGTCCAGGTTGGAGTCGTGGGTAGGCGGCGTGGCGTGTTCCACCTCTGGATGCGTCGACAGCATCGGTGTCGATGGAGATGACGCAGGTGGTGTTGGCCCAGGTGCTGGAGTTGGTGCGGATGGTTCTGGAGTTGGTGAAGCTGGCGGTACAGAGGATGCCACGGTTGTTTTTGATGTCGTGCTCACCATCTGTTCAACCACGAACGGTTCAGGATTTGCGGAGACTGGATCTTTCTCTTCCCAATCCCATGCCTTGTCTTCGTCGAAGACGACATCACGCGAAACATGGACTTGGTCTCTGATAGGATCGTAAAGCCGATAGGCCTTGGATCCTTGTTCATACCCCAGAAACACCATTGGGCAGCTGCGGTTCTCCAGCTTCTTGATATTTGGTCTGGTGTTCTTCATGTACCCCACACACCCAAATGTGCGTAGGAAGTGCACTGCAGGCCGCTCACCGTACCAGGCTTCATATGGCGTTTTGTCATTGAGGGACTTTGTCGGCGATCGGTTCAGCAAGAATACCGCAGTGGACACTGCCTCCCCCCAGAAGTGACCTGGCACCTTCATGGCCTTCATCATGCTGCGAGCAGTGGCGACAATCGTTTGATTGCGGCGTTCCACAACCCCATTTTGCTATGGGGAGTAGGGCGCCGTCAATTGTCGGTGAACTCCTCGTGCGGCACAATACTCACTGAACTCAACGGAGTTGAATTCCCCGCCTCGGTCTGTCCGGAAAGCTCGCAGCTTGCGCCCGGTCTCCACTTCAGCTCGTGCCTGGAAGTGTTGTATCGCCTTTGCTGCTTCGTCTTTGCTTCTGATGATAGTAATCCACATATAGCGACTCATGTCATATACAAGCAAGAGAAAGTACCGGTTCCCTCTTGGAGTTGCAGGTTCAATCAGGCCGCACAAATCACCGTGGACAAGATCCAGTGCTTTAGTGGCGCGGTAGTTGGATTGTCCCGGGAATGGCGCTCGCCGTTGTTTCCCCACCAAGCAGCCATCACAAATCTGGTTGGCTTGCTCCACCACCGGCAGCCCTCGTACCATGGACTTCTGCGCTAGCTTGCGAAGCGCCGGGAAGTTCAGATGGCTGAACCTGGCGTGCCACCTCCACGCAGTCTCCGAGCAATGCGCGGCGAGGCACACGGGCTGACTGATGTCCAGCTCGATGATGTACAGATAGCTCGAAGAGCGGCAGACTCGAGCAATCAGTCGGCGCTGAGAGTCCCAAATCCGCAAAAGACCTTGGTGAATGCGCACCTCGCTGCCAGACTCATCTAGCCGGCCGAGACTCACAATGTTGGTTGTGAGCCGCGGGATGTAATAGACCCCGGCGAGTGCCCGATGTTCGCCGGATCGGCACGCGAAGAGGATGGTCCCGCGCCCTTCGATCCGCACGACCGAGCCGTCGCCGAACTTCACGTTCCCGCAGACGTTGGTGTCGAGCTCGGCGAAGGCAGCCCTGGACCCGGTCATGTGGTTGGTGGCGCCGGAGTCCAGGACCCATCGCCGGTGGTCATGCTCCTCTCAGTCGTCAAAATGAGCAAGCACCTTGGCTTCATTCATGCTGACGGTCTTGGAGCTCGCCGATGCTTCCAATGGAGCCTGCAGAGAAGGGAGTAGCGAAAGGGGGGATGCATCTGGTACCGCACTGAGCATCAGCAGTGTGGGGTCATTGTCTTCCTCCTGGGCCACGTAAGCCTGTTGTTGTTTGGGCTTACTTCGGCATTCTTTGGCCCAATGGCCCTTCTTCCCGCAATTCTTGCAATGGCCAGGCTTGCGGTCTGCCTCTGGTGTCGGTGCAGAATGGGCGTCTTTTGACGACCCAACTTGCTTCTTCCATCGGCTCTGGCCCCGTCGACTCCCTGTCCCACCGCCGGTGGAGGAGCTTCCGCCCTGGCTGCCCTCTTGAAGTGTAGCAGCCTTGCGGAATTTCGCGAGCCATTCTTCCTCCGTGAAGAGGAGCCGCCATGGGAGTCGGTGCGGTTCGCCGCTCGAGCTTGCGCGACCACCGTTGTTCGACGGCGCAGAGTCGCCGGTCACCTCCTCGAGAGACAGCTCGTTGACATCGAGCAGAGTCTCAATCGAGATGGCTACTTGTTGGAGATTGTCGGGGACAACCTGCAACAGCTTCTTGACTACCTCAGCTTCGGTGATTTGGTCACCTAAAGTCCGGAGGTTGTTGGCGAGTCCTCCAATTCGTAATGAAAAATCGTCGATTGATTCTCCATCTTTGAACGCGATCTCGCCGAGCTCACGACGCAGCTGCTGAGCATTGGCTTCACGAACCCGTTGTACGCCGATGCGCCGGACTTTGATGGCTTCCCAGGCCTCCTGTGCGGTCCCCTTGACAGCCAGAGACGCGAGCATCTCGGCCGGGACTGCGCGAAATATCGCGGCGAGCGCCTGCCGATCCGTCCGGAAATCGACGTCTTCATCTTCCTCAGGTTCCACCGCCGCCCACAGACCTTGCGCCTGTAAATTCACCCGCATTACCAGGGCCCAATCTTGGTAATTAGTGCGGGTGAGTGTCGGGTAGACGACGCTGCTCGTTGTCGCCTCCCTCACCACTCGCTCGACGACGACTTGGTCATTGCGGCCGCGGCGTGGTGATGGAGAGCGAGGAGCACGGCGGCGCGGCGGAGTGCGGGATCCGCCAGCGAGGTGTGCTGGTGCAGACATTGCTCAGGCAGGAACAAGAACTCGGTGCTCTGATACCAAATATTAGATTTGATATGAGTTGTAGCAAATATGACAAGGGGCAAAGCTCGGCTATTTTTGTGCTGCAGAAGCTGCAACTTTTCTGATGTCTCATTTGTGCTATATAACAGAAAGGAAACAACTGACTCCTAAACTCATGCTCCCACGACCCTGAGCACAACACCCATAACACCACTAGCTCCGCGCGAACACAGCGCACGTCAACTGACCCTGAGCATAACTTCCGTCATGCGCCTAACAAACAAACTCGTAAATAACTGATCAACGGAAATGAAGGAAACTAAACAATGTGCAGAAGACAAAACAGCAGCTAGAGTTATTCCTGACACTCCCTCCACTCTGCTTGGCACTCACGCTCCGTCTCCAACTCGGCGACCTCCCCCACCGCCTCGGGCTGCCTATAACCCTAGCGCCGCTCAGCCAGTGCCGCCGCATTCACAGCCCACTCTTCTAGCCTCCTCCTCCTCTCCTTCCAGCCCACCCACCCACGATGCCCGCATCCATGGCGCAGCGCTCTTCCTACTCCGGTGCCATTCGCAAGATCCACGGCGAGTTCGAGCGCCGCAGGAAGCTCACCGTCGTGGCGAAGGGGGGAGTCACCAAGAAGTCCTCCGCGTCGCCGCCGCCGAGGAGATCCGCGCCAGCCGGAGCGGCCATCAAGAAGTCGCCCGCGCCGCCGCGCCCTGCTTCGATCTCGAGATCGCCCCGGCGTGAGGGCGTCCTGACGCCGCCTCTCCCGTCGTCGGCCGCCTCCGGGTCCATCAGGAAGGGCGCGCAGGTGCGCGTCCGCACGCCGGCGGAGAAGAATGCCTAATCTATCAAATGTATTTATCATTCATTGAGTATATGCATATGCTTTTGTTTTTTCTCATGATCGAGAACGCACATTGCTAGTTCTTAATTTTGTTGTCAAGTGTTCGGATCACAATCACACTCCTGTGTCTTGAGTCTTGGTAAGTGAACAATGCTGTTCTGTGTTCTTGAGGGTGCCTGAGGAAAGTGAAGCAAAGCTTGACCTGGGGGAGAAAATCTTCCGCTGACGCACCCCTCCGTATGTAGTGCCGCACTGCTATTGCTGGCTCGCAACCAAGGATTCAAAAACCAGAAACTGAAAAAAAAACATATTAGACCCTCTCCGGTACCGCTTACTGACGGTTACTGGTTTTAAATGGCCAAATTTTACCAAATAAAATTTAAACTTAAAATTTGAATTTGGCTAGTTTTTCAACCGGTTACCACCTGTTTGACCTGTTAGCGCCCGGCATTACTCTTCATGTACAGGCACTGCAACCACAGATATTCAAGTACGAGAACGATGCTTATTTTCTTGATATAACTACAACAATGCTGTGCTAATTATCAAAATCAAGTACACATTAACTCATGTCATATACCTACTGTGACGACAAGTCTCACTTCACTTGCATTCATTTCCGGCCCTAAGAATTTTCATTACGTGCGGATTTTCTACGGATAGTTGCTTCATATCATATGAAAAAGTTAACTCGAATTTCAAAAAAAAATTTAACATGAGTTCCGACAGTTTCTTTTTCTGTTCGGTTCCCCTGTTAACTTCAGACACCATTCTGCAGTTTCCTTCTCCCTCCAAAAAGAAGAACCAAGAAACTCGTATCAACAACTGCACCATGGACTCCAGTGATCAAGAACAGCAGGTTCGAGAACGTCATCAACAAGGCCACCACGGGAGCGCTGAACTGCATGACGATTCTCCCTCCTCTGCAACGTGCGATCTGAAGAGTGCAGTTGCCAACTTTGGTGCAAGATTTCTGATCCCGTCTTGCTTCAGGAGCCCGTCAGGCCTGCCGCATGCGCTGCCATTGACCAGGGTGTATCAAGTCTGGCCTGGAAAAAATGTAAGATTGATCGTTTTAGTAGAGAAGAACACCACTCTTTTATGAAGATTCATGCATTGTATTGATGAAATGAAGCGTGTTACATGCAAGAAACACAAACAGTCATAACTCATACGTATCCTCTGTAGTAGTTTCAGTAATTGGGCCAATGGCAATGCCTTCACATGCAGAACTAATTCTCTCCGTCTGCTTTGTTTTGCCATGTGATGCAGGTGTTTTTCTTCGATGGCAAAGTGATATGTGGACCTGATCCGCGAGGTCTCATCTTGACAGCCATTTCGGTTCTTCTTTCAGAGTGGATTTTCTTGGCCGACATCGTCGATCCGCCGTCGAAGCATCCGATTCTCATAGCTGCATTCTCCATTGCACTAGCAGCAACTGTTCGTAATATTACCATATCTTATAAAGGATCTAGGCACTGCATGCTCTGTTACTATGATTCAGATTATTTTTGTCGCAAGTTTGTCAGAAAGAAGATTCACAATGCTATGTTCTGTACACAGGTGATTGTCACTCTGCTATTGACTGCAACAAGAGACCCTGGAATCATACCAAGAAACCAGGCCTCACCATCAGAAGAGGCTAGCGCAAGCAGTCTCAGAAGAACTAGGAGTCGGCGCATCATCATTGACGGCATCGAAACAAAGCAGAAATATTGCAGGATCTGCAGGATCTTCCGTCCTCCGAGGAGCTCTCACTGCGCCGTCTGTGACAACTGCGTGGACAAGTTCGATCACCACTGCCCCTGGATAGGCCAGTGCATAGGACTGGTAGGAAGTGCATATGAGCACAACAACTTATCTTGATTATTCACTTTCAGATGATGCACAGGAGGAAATTAATGAGTCAGTCTATTTGCTTTTGCAGAGAAACTACAGGTTGTACCTACTGCTGATAAGCTTGGCACTGGCATTCCACATATACACATTCACATTCTCTGTGAGAAGAATCAGGGTGAAGATGGATGCCACCAGTGCAGGGATTTTCAGTTTGCTGAGAACAATGCCTGAAATGTTTGCTCTTGCAGCATTCAGCTTCATGGCTATCTGGTTCCTTGCATGCCTTCTGCCTCTCCACGCCTTCCTCGTAGCCAAGAACCAAGTACAGATATATACAACCTATGACTCCACACTCTTCTGCATCATGTTAATTGGCATTTCTCAAGCAATACTTTACATGCCCACATGTTCTGCCTGAATTGCATTTGGGGTACTTACTGTACGAGAGAACTGCCTGATGAATCAGAACAAAGCAACAATCCTAGTGAATTATAGAAATCTTCCTTACTTTCTTGAAGATTCTGTTATCAAGTTGAAGTAAACTATTTGCATTAACTGTTCTTCTGTGAGTAACATATGTTTTACCAAACTTTCCTCTTTCTTTCTTTTTTTTTTTTTTTGGCACAGACAAACCACGAGAGGTACAAAGGACGGTACCGCGACTCGCCCAATCCTTACGACAAGGGAGCCCTGAAAAACATCAAGGAATGCCTGTTCGATAAGTTGCCGCCTCCTAGAGTCGATTTCAGAGCCGTGGCCAGGGCGACCCTGGGCTCGGCGGCAAGAACGACGGTGAGCTCTGCCTCGCCGGCTACAGATGGCGGCGCCGGTGAAATGTTGCCACTGGGAATGCGGGATTGCACGGTGCTAGGAGCTAATGATGCTCAAAGAATTAAGCTTGTAGATTAAGGATATGAAACCGGAGTCTGATTCAGATGGTTTAATTAGTGCATGCACGTCATGTGCTACTTGTTGGTGGGCATGGAACGTTGGCTTGTGGCCTTTTAGTCTAAGTTCTTATGGGTTTTTGGGGTTCTTATGGGATATAAACAAATCGCAGTGATACAAATCTGGGTCTCATGTACTTGCGTTATGGGACTTATCAAAACACACAATCTACCGGGATTTGTGATTTTTTTTTTCTTTTTCTTTTTGCGAAACACTGGTGTTTGTGATTTGCATCGTGCTCTCCACACACAAAAAAAAAAAAAAAAAAACAAAAACAAAATTGTGTGTCTTACCAGAACTTGTGCTCTCGACCACGAAACGTGATTTTATTTGGGATTAACGCAAAGGTTCATCCATGCATGGAGCCACAAACAACCAGTGGAGAATCGGAGATCGATGCTCTATATTAGGCCGTTCAATTCGGGTTTTTCCGATGTTTTTTGGTTTTTGGCTTTTAGTTAAAATGATAGCAACTATTAACTTTTTCTTATACATTTAATTAAATATAAATAAATTAAGAAAAATACCGTTATATCTTCACAGATAATACAAAAAAAAATAAAAATAAAAAGGGAGAAAAATCACGTTAAGAAATCAACGCATTCTAACAGCTTTTGGCTCCTGAAAGCTAAAAGCCAAAAGTTGTTTGAAATTGGATCATTAGAAGTGTCAAATCCAAAGCACGACATGGCACATTTTGGTGATGACCTTGTAAGCTAGCCTACTTTTATCACAAACTAGTCTATTTTCTCATGCAACTGTGCAGGTAGATACTAAAATGCATGTTTTTATATCAAAACATAGAGTCATACTTTACAATTATTGTGCTTATGATAGAAATATAATTGCATTTCCTATACAAGTATAACAATCATTGTATTTATATAAGATTAATTTATAACATTATAATTTGGATCCATCAACCGTGCAAATCTTTTTCTTTTTTTCACCAATTAACATGCAGGTAATTTCTAGTCTTTAAGAGCTAACATAATTACTTCTTTTTCTATCATTTTAATAATATAATATCATAACAGAAGATGAGGTGTTGTCCAGGTGTGTTATATCTAACTATATCATAACTATATATGGCATTAGAAAGGTGTTTTTTTCTTTTCCACGATCAATATGCAGGTGATTTATAGTTTTTAGGAGTGAATATAAAAGCTTTTTTCTATCATTTCAATAATACAATAGAATAGAATAATAGAATACGACGTGTTGTCCAGGTATGTTACATCTAACTATATTGTAACTATATATTACATTAGAACTAGCCGAATTTCCCATTCAATTACTTGGTAGATGCTATATTGTGTATTTTTGGCAGCGATCAACATGGCTGCAGCTGCGGGCTGTGGGCTTATTTGTCACTATTCATAAGTTTCGTCTTTTTCTGAATTTTTAGCTTTTTGTTGAGCTTTTTTGCCGGTTCTTTTTTCCCGTATTTATTTGTATTATACGCAATGGGCTAACATATTTTTTATATTTTTAAATTTTTTTAAATTTAATTATGCTAAATAAGCCTTTGTCAGCTACAGTGCTTTTTTCAGCCAGCTACAATGTTTTCAGCCATAAGCCACGAGCTTTTCAGCCGAACCGATCACCCCCTTTATATCAAAATATAGAATCAACTTATTATACAACTTGATTATGATGGAAATATAATTGTATTTTTTTATACAATTATAATAGCTTTCACATATATAATTAATCTATACTATTATAATTTAGGTCTATCAAAATCGATAGAGTATATTATTCTTTTTTCTCTAATTAACTTAATAATTTCTAGACCTGAAGAGGCAACGTGATGACTTTCTACTGCCTTTATTTAAATATATAATATAATAATAGATAGATTAGACAAGCCTAGGGATATGCATTTTCCAGCTCTATGCAGTAACAAAACAGTCAAAACTTGATGGCCAAATTTGCACAGAGATGTACGACGAGTCTACTGCTCTACAGTCTAGTCCCTACACTTAGTGCTGCTTTTTCCTGCCAGGCCTTCACATCGATCACGTCGACCGTGGCTGATAGCGCGCCCTCCTGCTCTCAAAAGAATAAATTCCGGCTGACCGGCCGGCCGGCCGGGCTTTCACAATGCACCCTGCCCTCGTGCTGGCTTCCTGCAGACAAGGGTGGCAGGCGAATATGTACTTCCCCCTCGAGCAGTCTCCCGGCCAATCACAAACCCCCACCTTATCCATCTGCATATATACAGTGTGTATATCTGCATGCAGTTGCCCTGTTTGTTTGGCTGCGGCTGCGGCTTATAACTTTTGGCTGAATTTTTAAGTTTTAACTATTTACGGTATATATTACGGAAAGAGATACTTACTTATGATTTTGGTTGGTATAGATATTGGATTTTTAACGTGTATATCGTTTAACTTATAGACCCTGTCTTAAGAAAATGTTCCGTTTGAAGGATAGATACTATAGTAAAAATTAAAAGTTGTCAATTTCTGAGGAAAAGAACAGACCCGCACTTTGCTTGCTTGCTAGCACTGGCTACTGACCAGCACCATGTTTATACACGCACACACCATCCCAACTTCACTACAAGCACATGAAACATGTATGGAATAGCTAGGACTGTAGGAGTACTAGCTAGCCAGTTTGTGATTCGATGTGTTTCAAATGGAGGGCCTGTTTGGCAACAGTTGTGGCTTATGACTTTTAGTTAAAATTTTTGAATTTTAGTTGTTTACGGTACAGATTACGGAGAAAGATACTCACTTGTGATTTTGGTTGGTATAGATGTTCGACTTTTAACGTGTACATCGTTTAACTTGTAGACCCCGTTTAAGAAAATACTCCGTTTGAAAGTTAGGTGCTATAGCAAAAGCCAAAAGTCGCTAGCTTCGAAGGAAAAGAAGAGGCCCGGAGTATTATTTTCCTTGCCATTTCCACATCCTGGCTGCACAGATTTTTTTTTTTGCAGAATTTTGATACAATTTCTGCATGATATATTTCTACTAAATTCTCGTATTCCAATCGAGATCTTTACAAACAACGACGGGTAGAGGAGAGGGCAATATGCTTGTGTTAATAACTAGCTGAATAATGTATGTTTGGTATACATGATAGTTGAAAAAGAAATATAAAAAATTCTTGAATCAATTAGATGTGTTATGTGTAATACTGTAGGATCGATTGATCCACCATCACGTGAAAATCATCATTTTTCCTAGCAAAAAAAATCCATTTTACTCTCTCAACCATTAATTATCCAAATTTCGTACTCAACTATAATCCGTCAACTAATATCCTCAGTTTTCAAAACGATAAAACCCCCTAGCTCAGTACCACCAAGGTTTCGGGATGGCGTCTTATTCTAAAAGGCAAATGCATGCTAATATGGCACATCAATCATTAATAGATATGCTGAATCAACAAAGAAAATATGGTACAAGCAGAAGTTAGGGGCTAGAGAGCGAGAAGAGGAGATGGAGAGTGTGAGCATCTCCAACAAATCTTCTAAAGTGCTCATATCCCCTATATTTTAGAAGAAAAGGTAAAAAAAAAGGGCTCCAACAGATCCCCTAAGTGGTACCTAAAAATATAGAGGACTCCATCTCTGATTTTTCGTCCCCTATATATGGAGGATGTACACCATCCCCTAAATCAGTCCCAACACGCTCCTACGCCGTCCGATCCCCTAAATTCTTTGGTTGGTAGTTTTTGTGGACCCAGATTTTAATTTAGGGGACCATATTTAGAGGACTTATTGGAGGTTACATATTTTTAGTCTTCTATATTCTAGATTGTGTCCTCTAAAAAGTGATTTAGGGGATGAGATTTAGAGGACATTGTTGGAGATGCTCTAAGGTCACGAAATCCAACTAGCATAGTGTAAGGTCAAATGTCTTATTCTATCTCTTTCTTATTAGTAAAATAAGTTATTAAGCTAAAGAGATAATTTGCATGTTTTAGTATTCCAAACATTACTAATTACTCCAGTGAAGAGAAAGAATCCTCTACTCGGTCTCTGTAGCCTCCAATCTAAAAGATAGGCATAAATTCATGATTTAATTAACATTGTGTAGGCTCGTGTCACTTACCGGTAGCTACTCCAAACTCTTTGCAATTGGGTCATCCGTATATCCTCATATGTGGTGCCAAGTTAGAGTACAACATGTTTTTTTGGTTTCGTAATTATATCTTCACCTAACTATTTATAGTCATTGGTTCGGGCTGTTTCTTACTCTCACCTAACACCTCACCCAATTGTGAAATAGTTGTTGGTCGAGTCAGACTAACTTTCACTCGACACTCCAATGTGCTAAATATAGGTGCCGAACTTATCCTTTTATGGCCCTGAGTCCAATTAAGACCACACCCGTGAAATCACTTAGATAATCTTCATACCCATTGCAGAGTGTATAATAACGTTATGGGTAGCATTTTCTACTTGTCGAAACAAGAATATGGTTGACACTAGAACATATGGCTCCATACCCAGTGAGAGTTGTTTAGCCATTATATTATAACTATATGTAGAGGACCCCATTTCTGCCACTATCTTTCCTTTCCCGGACACCCTCTACCCACCAATTATTTAAGGGCCATTCATATTGGCTGCAACTTATGGTTTTTGGCTACGACTGATGGCTTTTGGCTGAAAATAAATAGTGGTGGCTAAAAGAAGTGACTTTAAGAAGGAAGGCATCAACGGTGGAAAAACGAGGGAGAGATGGGTGCGCAAGACGAGGACAAGAGGAGTGGGGCATGTGATGTGCCCATAACCCCCTGTCTTATCCCCAGAGTGAGACATGAGTAAGAGAGTTGAAAAGCCACTTCGAGAAGCTAGGTGTTCATATTGACTTTTGGCTTCTCCAAGTAGAAACTAGAAGCAAAAGCCAATACGAGCAGAGTCTTAGCTGTAGGACAATGGCTTAGTCTTAATGTGTTTCTCTCTCTCGATCCCTCACTAGTCCTTATCTCTTATGCTCGTGTGATGTATGTGCTGGGCTATGAACTCACATATGTGAGTGGATTACTATGGATTATTGTGTACTCTAGTAAACTGTTTTTACTAGGATTGAGTGGTGGTGAAAATGTGCTCCGAATTGATTTAGTTTTGTTTGTATGCGAAATGATGATTCCCAATTTAGTGATAGGTGCTGGCCGGCTCTAGACGGTCTTGGCATCTCAATAAGCGAACCATATGGGATGATATGGACTAACGGGTTTTGATAGTAATTCTTTCTTCTTTCTTGTCTTGGTTTTTTCTATTTTTGTCAAGCAGTTTTTTTACAGAAAAGTGGATTTAGAACTATGGCTTAGCAAATTTTCAGGTAATTTTATTTGTGATTTATTTATTTATATTTTGCAGAGGATTATCTTAATTGAGATCGATAATTATTATTTGATGTAATCGAACTGTAATTGATTAATTTATGTAATATGGACTATTGTATTGTTATTTGATTTGAAGAAATAATTTTTTATCATAGTTTGACAAATGTGATGATTTGCTTGATTAATTGTGTTTACTCTGGATCCAGTTATTAGCGCTAATTAAGAAATGCAGGTTGTTACAATGCAGTAACAATCTAAGTCTAGATTGATGTTTGCAATCCTAAGGTGACAAGCAAATAATTCAATTCTAGTAATGTTAATTGCATGAATGTAAAGCACAAGAGAGCAAACAACAATGACATAATGATCTTTTTATGGTAGTGTTCGGAGACTTGTTGGTCTCATCCAATCCACGTTAAGGTAATCCCAATGAATTGGATCAGCTCTATGAATTAAGCCAACACCTCAATCCACTATTGATAGCTTCCCCCTCCTTGTAGGTGAGCTCCAACCTTCACAATAATATCAAACCTTCTCATAAGCTTCTTGAGAAGATCACTGGACCATGATACCTCCACGCCATCTAGGTATTAGCAAACACCAAGAGTTATAAGCCAATCCTCTTATTTGACTCTCACCAAGTGCAACATACGCACAAGTGGATACACAATCCACCTCTAGATGCGACACATGTAACTAGAACTCTCCCTCTAAGCTCACAAAGTGCAACACATGCACAAATAGAGAGAAGAGGCTTGCACTAGCTCAAGAGAATGAAATGGGGTGCCAAGTGTATATTCTAACCGGCCATGAGGGGGTATAAATACCCACACCACCAAAAACTACCTGTTAGAAATGAAAAGGGCTGAAAACAGCTAGGGGCCAATCAGACTAGCCTCATTTTCCAACAGCTACAAAACTAGCTATTAGACACATGACCAATCATACCGCCCTCACAGGCCCTGTTCAGACCAACCTTCCAAGAAGAGATGAGCTAAAAAACATGATCCCTAGAAAAAATCGACCATCATACAAACCGATCGGTCACACCTGGCGGTCGGTCAGACTGCCAGCTAATGGCCAGTTGGATTGACTTGGGTGGTCGGACCAGCCTTACAAGGGCGATCAGATCGGTCCTACTTTCTAGCACAGTTGATAATCAGAGAAAAAATATGATAACTTTTGATTCTGATACCGGAATTGAGTGATACACCATGGAAAGCTTATTCGGAGGGTTACACAACCCAACGGTATGATATCAAACACATTAGATCAATGCAGACAACATAAGAACTCCAAAGAGCCAACACATGGTCTAAGTCCAAAGAGAAGAGCAATAAGCAATCTTAGACCATGCCGATGGAAAATGCATAAACTTAAACAATTTGACTTTAGTATATGCCACAAGGAGTAGGTACATAGAGTTCAACCATTTGCAAACTATTGTCACGTACTAGGATAATGCATGAGCTTCAACTATTTGCAAAACACATTTGTAAATAATAGTATCATGCCATAGAGAGCTAGAATAAGAGGGATTGAGCTATCAATACATAATAAGACTCAAACTACTAGACATGATCTCTGTTAATAGTATAGTAACCTATACTAGGAATCCAGTCTTCCAACTAAACACCGAGATCAGTAAAAAACTAGAAACACATCTTTAGTTTATACTAGTTATATATTTATATTGAACATCCACTTGAAGCTTTCACTTGATAACGATCATCTTCTCTCCAAGTTTAGATTCTTGTCTTGATGATCATCAACACATGATGATATACCTCACTTCAGGATCTTGTCTTGATGCCCATTAACACATGTGCCATTCAAAATCTTCATCATCATCTGGGACTAAACCTATTTCACCAACTCATGAAGAGTGTTAGTCTAACACATCTGGTTTCCATTAATGACTAAAACACACACAAAAACTACGAACTAAACCAAGGAAAGGGCTTTGGTTTCAAAAATCGAGAGGTTGGATTGCCCTTTTTGTGGTTAGAGGTGAAAACTGTAATTTTTCAACATATGAGGGGTAACTTAATTTGGACTTTTCCCTGTTGGTTTTCGCTAGGTCTCTCATGCATTGACAACGTTGGCTAGACCCTACCTGGCAATGAAAAAACCCAAAATCTGCAATGTGACTCGCTGGCAAAGACAAATTAAAGTTTCCCCAGTTTTTCTGTTGGGGAACCGTCCAGTAAAAGCTCTCAGCCATAGGGTCACGCGAGAATAGAATATGTCTGTCTCATTAGAAAAATTATCCGCGATAGTAATTCCTGGCAGTTGGAGTCAAGGAAAAAGATGTTGAATTCTTTACTGGTGGAGCCCCGTGTCTTTTTTTTAGATATGACACTTGGTGCCTGTTTTTTGCGAGATTGGCGCCTTCCCCACTGTGGATCAGCAGGCAGACGACACGTGGTATTTCTGCGGACGGGGCACGGATCCACGGCCAGCGAGCGCGAAAATCTGCCTAGCTTCGGCATGCGCGCTAAGAGTAGCTATAAAGTAGTCGGTAGTCGATGCTATGGTAGCTGGTCGATGCTACATGGTCGATGGTTAGAGAGTGGTCGAAGCTTAATGGTTGATAGCTAAATGTGGTGGATGGTCGAAATTACAAAGTGGTCGGAGGTCGAAGTTTATAACGTGGTTAGACGGTCGAAGTCTAAATAGTGGTCAGAGCAGTTGAAAGCTATATAGTGGTTGGGGCGGGTGGAAGTTACAAAGTGGTCGGGACAGTCGGAAGTTATGAAGTGGTCGATAGTGCGGCAACGGTTGGAGTGCACCCCCCGACCGCAGGATTCGGTGGGCCCGATAGTTCGCATGCGCACAGCGGGAGGGCAAAAGCTTACGGCCACCGACCGCTTGTCCGTGCCCGCCTGGCCGCGGAATTGCTACGTGTCGCCCACTGGTGGTTCCGCGGTCGGGAGGGGGCTAAAAGCGCAAAAACACCACTCCAAGTGTCATATCTGCCAAAAAAATGCCACAGGGCCCAAAAGGGAAAAAAATTTAAAGATGTTATGCCAGGTTTATCAATACTATATTCATGATGGCTAACCCTGACGGTGTAGCGCAGGCCCAACAGGAAAATTCTTGACCGTAAGGAAGCTCGGAGATCTGGTATTGATACGGACCAACGTGTAGTTGATACCGTAGGTATCCCTATCTTTCACGGTGCCAGATCAGCAAGCAAATATTCGATCATCCTCAAGACTCCTCATGAGTAGCAAGTGACAACCGAAATAATAAATTCTAGGACTCGTGTATGTTCAATCTTATGACCTCCGATTGGTTCCTGGAATCAATATTGGTCAGTTCCAAAAAAACAGCAGTGCTACTCCTAGTTTCCTTCCACGACCACAGTAGAAAAATCAAGATACTTGGCTCGATCTAACAAATACATAGCAGCTGGCCGAACAGATGTAAAACAGATCAGATAGGTGGCTTGGTTTACTATTCGGTAGATGCAAAGAACTCGCCAACCAATTCAGAAAAAAAAAAGAAGAAGAAAGAACGGCGAGGACTAACCACAAGGATTCACGGGAATTGGACGAGCAGCAGGCAGCAACTCCCCAGTTCTTGCGCAACACACAAACCCTAGATGATGGGTTCTCAACTCGCAAAACATGATGCATGGCCGCTAACAACATCCTGGCGATTTTCTTCTGAATTTTTCTCAAAATTATACGTCCTCCCTACGATGGCCATAGGCTGGACTTGTATAGTCTCACACGCACACACCTAAAATAAAGGCCCAGGACTCCAACTCCTAAGCCAACTTGGCATTACAAAAAAATAAGCACGCACAGGTGCAGTTCAAGCTTTACAAAAAATAAGCACGCACAGGTGCAGTTCAGACTAACAAAAAGATAAGAAAAACTAACAGGACCAAATAAATATACTGGGCTAAAACAAAGCACTAACCGACTCTTATTTATCTCATGTGAATCGTATCATTATAGTCCCTATCTGAATAGAAGATGGAGCAGGAACCGTAGCTATTTCCTCCTGACTCGTGAGTTCAAATTCTTGGCTCAAGCCGCCATGCATTTCTGGCTCTGCATGTTCTGTCCTCTTATGCTCCTGTTGCTTACATGCATAAGGCAGCCCACGTACATCATGCATTACTTCATGTGCAGTTAATTCGTGTACATCAGCTGTTCCTTCTTTTTTTTAGTACGTCGTACGTACTGCTGCTCCTCTCTTTCTCTCGGCCCGCCACACCTCCCTCCCCCTCGGACAAAGAAATATTTCTTTCATGCCTAACAGAACTAGCACCAATTTTCAGCACTCACCGTAGGAATTGAGTTAGAATCAAAAGCTAGCTAGTGCTACCATGGCCGCATCAGGTGTTGTGTTTAAGAACTTCATGCCACTGATGTGTCTAGGCACGGGTAAATTTTTTCAAACCACATTCATGCAAAGTTTATCGATCCTTAATATGTTATCAATGGTTAACTACCACTACTTCATCTTTGACATGAAATTTTCAATGCACAAGCAAACAGTGACTTATAAGCTAGGGTGCTGGAGTACTTGAGTGCAACAAAGCATTTAAGTGATGGTGAGGGTGAAACCACCTGTGGGTCTGTTGGTCGGTGCGCGGCCAGTGCAATCTTGTCCCGGTGCGGCCTGTGAGTGGCAAATTAATATACGTGCCGGCCAGTGCCAAGTGCCAGCTTCAGAGAGACGCAACAGCTGTAGACTGACTCCAAGAAAAGCTAGAGCATAGCTAGGCTAGCTTAGCCATGGCAGGACATGGAGAGGAGTTCGATGAGGGAGAGGTGTGGGACGTGCTGCAAGAAGATCAGAGCAAAGGAGCCGCGGCGCTCAGCGATTCTACTCCTGCTCGTACTCCGAGGAACAGGTCGAGGGCCAAGAACAAGGCCGCGGTGCCCAGGGAAGAAGAAGGCGCTGCCGCGGCGAGGAACAAGGGGAGCTCGTCGGCGCCGGTGGCCATTCCGGCCGGGTGCTCGTCGAGACGGGGCTGCGGTGGCGGCGAAGGGGGAGCCGACGAGGAGGAGGAGGGAGGGGAGATGCTGCCGCCGCACGAGTGGCTGGCAAGGAAGATGGAGAGGATGAGCGGGGCATCGGCGGCGGCGGCCTCGTCGCCGGAGATCTGCAGGGGGAGGAGCAAGGGGAGGGAGATGAGGAAGGTCAGGGACGCCGTGCTCCCAAAGACGGCCTTCTCAGACGAGTAGACAATATCAAGCGTGCATGCAATGCATTGCATGTGCCAAACTAGCTCGAAGAAGAGAGGGACCTCTCTCAGTTAACTTTTTTGAGAGTACAAATAAGTGGTAACTTAGCATGAGCATGCATGCTTGTGATGTTACCTTAGCTATTAGGAGTAGGTTGCACGGTTAGTATTAGCCCTAGCAACTATATATGTATGTTTAGTTGTAAGGATTATATGCATGCGTATACATGATGCATGTAACTTTTTTTTGTGATGTGCTAGCTAGCTAGCTAGCCAAGCTAGAGCCTTTTCCTTTGATCCTATGTAGCCCAAGTCCCGGTTTAGTACTTAGTAGTAATCATGTAACCATATGACGTGCGATGTTGTGTTATGTATGGACTTGCAGCTAGGCTGCATGCATACATGCCATGCATCCATATTTGTTTGTACTCCTATCTATGTATCTGGTCTTGTATACTGCATGTCTTCTGCTCGACGATCCTGTTGTTTTTCCTTGGTTACGTACGTTGTTCTTCGTGAGAGATCAATTATTGCGTGATTTGACAGCTTATACGTACACATGGTGTGATATCGAGCTATCTGGTGTAGAGCCAAAGTTTTGGAAAGTGTTTGGTTTTCTGCCACGACCAATAAGTGATGGAGTAAAATGTGGTCTGAATCCAAACACCTCTATGGTTCTGTTCTTTAGAACTTTTGCCTTTTAGTTTTTAGTTTCTTCAAAATCAAAATAAATAGGGTGATTTTTTGAAACGAATTCTTTCCAAACGATTTTCTAAGCTTAAAACCGTGTGCATTGTCAACATCGGTGTCTCTGTAATCCGCTGCCATCTCAAAAAATACAGAAAAAACCATCAGCCATAACTAAAAGTCATCAGTTGCAACCCAAAAATAGTCTATATGCGCTACTAGGCCTCCTCTTTTCAATTTTTAAAAGCTAATTTTTGACTTTTCTATAGTAACTATATTTCAAACGGGTGTCTTTTCAAGGTTTGTCTGTTCTTTTTGCTTTAGTTTATGGCTACGGCTTATAGCTTTTAGGTTATTTGTAAAAGAAAGTACGGAGTAACAAAAATTCACATGTGATTTTGACCGATGTAAATGAAGACGCTACAGTGTGTACTACAATCAATTTGTAAACCCCCTTGAAAAGACACTCTATTTAAAAGTTAGTTCATGTAGAAAAGTTGAAAAGAAGAGGCCGATTAGCTTATTTTGTTTGGATAGTTTTCCTTTATTAATTTCATTTTCGGTTTCCTCCTTATTTGTTTCCATCTTTTCTAAACATAGGGAATGAAACATTAATGCAAACATGAGAAACACAGAAAATTTATGTCATGACTAGTGAAATCCTATGCACGGGAACTGAAAACGGATGAATTAGTCAAAAGAGGCTTTGGATAGTACACAGTAAAATCGCTGGAAATTTGAAGGGAAATACATCTTAGAGTAGATAGAAGAGAGACAGAAAAAGATGTTGCCTTGGACTTTCTCAGAGGAAATGAAAACATCGTGTTTGAGCTAATGTTTGGAATCCTCTAACAATGGAGGTAAGGAAGGATTTATATAGGAAAACTCCTATAGGATCCCAGTTCTATAAAAAAAAAATCCTACAAAAATTCTCTGTCCCGAACAAGCGCTAGATTTTCTTGTGCAGGATTCCCTGTCAAAAGAAAAAAAAAATTCTTGTGCAGGTTGTACCATCATATCAGACGTTTTATTTCCATTGTGAGCATAGGAATAATAATAGACTTGAAATGCATGCCAAGCCTGTTATTTTGGATTTCTAGCTTCTTTAAAAATCGAAACAAATAAGACAGCTTTATGAAACGGATTCTCCAAACACGATCGCATCTAGAGTCGATGGCGGATGCTGGGCTGGGCTCCCCTCCAAGCCCACCGAGTTCACGGGCTGGCTCAAACCAGCCGCGTTCTCCTTTGGAAAACAATTTCCCGCGATTCGAAGAAGCGACTCCTCGCCAAGCGCGAACGTCGTTGCTGTATGGTCTCGTAGATTTGGTTTGATAGTGAGTTGATCCTAGTTTAGTTTGAACTGTATTCTTCTTATGAGCATAGACAGTTTCGCGGATTGTAATGTTATCTTTAATATGCTATACTTTATTCTTAACTCATGTTGCTGTATGTTTGTAATTAGAGCATTGGTGTCTTGCTACGGAAAGATCTCGCTTCACATGTCCATGCTTTTGTGCTACAATAATTTATTTGAGTTTCAATAAGATTCTGGCGTAGAAAATATATGCTTCATGAATTATGATTGTGATTCTGGTGGAATTAGGAAATATGCTTCATGAATTATGATTGTGATTCATCATTCATGTTATAGTGCCTCCGATTTTAGTGTGAATGGTGTTCAGATAGTTACGGATTAGCCATGGCTTCTACGCTTACGTGCATGTAATCCTGAAATCTGCTGGGCATCACCAATCTGTGCTGTAAAATTGTCCTGTTTGGAGGCTGAACATGCTGCATTTTTTGTTTTCATGATTGTTGGGCCTAGAACATATTTAGCGTTTTAACAAAAATTAACTTGTGGAGGAGGCTGGGATTGTATCTCTGTAGATGCTATACAATGTTGGAGCATGAAGGAAGAATGTTTTCTGTCTCTGCACTGTTTGATGTTTTTGTTCTATAGACACGAAACATTAGGCTACTAGATTTTTTTTCTTGTAGATGGCATAGGTAACTTCTGTGAAACACCCCAAATTTTGAGGATTTTTGAAAATTTTTGGAAATTTAATTGAATTTGGTTACTTACCCAATTTGGCAAGAAAATAGCAAAACCCGCTTTCCTTTTTTCCCTTTCCGCCTTCGCCCTTGGCCGGCGCCGTCTGCGCGCGCCGCTCGGCCCTCCTTCCCGAAGCCGCCGACGCCCACGTCGCCGTTTCCCGCCAGCGCAACAACCGCAACCGCCTCTCCAGCTCAGGCCCGCAAGGAAGCCGGTCCCACGCGCCAGTGAGCCGCCGTTGCTCCCCTTCCCTCGCGCAGAACGCCGGCGACAGCGCACGCCCTCGCCGTTGTCAGCGCAAGCCTTCCCGTTGCTTCTCTCCCTCTGAAGTCAAGAAAGCACTCAAGAGCTGCAAACTCACCTCGCCACCTTGCCCTCCTCCGCTCGGCGCAGCCCCAGCTCACCCCTCCTCTCCCCTTTCCTCGTGGGAGACCGTGCGCCGAACCGCCTCGCAGCTGCGCCACCTGTACGCGCAATATAAGCGGCTTTCGCCACTGTAGATCGTCTCCAGACAGCTCCCTTCCTCTCCCCACTCCACCGATTGAGCTCTCGCCGCCTCCACCGCCGGCAATCGCCACCCCTGCGCCGGTGAGCCCTAAAATGCAATTGAGAACTCCACTCCATCTCAGTCCAATTCTGTGTGTCCACACGTGCACATTTAGCTCCTAGACACAGTGGAAGTCTTGCTAGGGCAAGAGCATTTGCCCAGTGGCCGGGCCACGAAGCTCACCGCCGGCCATAAGGCCGTCAACGTGGCCAGCCCACTGGAGCATCTCCCAAGCTGAACCGCCACTGCCAACGAGTTCCTGGAGTCCCGTAGATGGTTAAACAGCCGCTAATCGGGTCGCAACGCCGCCGGAACTCCCCAATGTCGCCGCGCACGTCATCACCTTCCCAGCTGCCCGCGACCTCCTCTGTTCACCCTGCTCCCTCCCAAAGCCCTCAAATGGAAACCACTCGAGTAGGCGCACCTGTTGGATATGGCCGTTCCCCGGGAGCGTTACTGCCTTCGCCTCCCCGCTCCGGAGAGCGCGCTCCGTTTTCCCGCCGAGTCAGGGACGCGGGAGGAAGACGATGACGCTCGGCCGTCGATCAAGCTTCATCCGAGCGTCGGCCTCCTTTTAAATCCCGGCCGTCCACTTCGCGTCCCCGCTTCATCCGATCGCGCAGATGCGTCGCCTCGCCCCCATCCGCGCCGTCTGCACCGCCCACGCGTCGCCAATCGCGCGAGCGCTCGCGCCGCCAAAGATCGGGCTTTGCGCGCAGCGCGGCGGCTCCCCTGCTCGGCGGAAGGTGGGCCGCCGGTAAGCCGGGTTGCCGCCCGTAGCGGGAATCCGCCGCCGCCGCATTGTGCTTGCGCTGGCGGGCGCCAAGATTATTCATTGGGCCAAGCCCATTACTATTCATAGAGAGTAGAAAATCCAGAAAATCCCCAAAAATCACAGAAAATCTAGAAAATTCCCAAAAATACAAAAATACACCGTGTTGACCAGAAAAATACCCTGAGTTCAAATCTGGTCTCTGTCCCTCTAAATTCAAATTTGCTAAATTTGAATTTTCCTCTTTTACTAACTCCAAATATCCCAAATACAAATTTCATCGATTTAAAAATACCTTTTCTAGAAAAGTGTCCATCCACACACTTCTGAAATATTTGGTTGAGATTTTGTGTTAATTGGCTCTTTTTGAATTGATTACGTTGATTTGGGCACATTTTGAGTTGGAACTTATGTTATGATTTTATGTGTTTACGCTAGCATCCGACGTAGCCGAAGTCCCAATTCCGGAGCCGGAGCTGACTGCTCAGATCTACGACGTAGTAGAGATTCCCGACCAGCAAGGCAAGTCACATGTTTTTGATCATATTGAATCCCATTAAATTACATTATTTATTTAATGTATCTTCATTATTGATAGTTGCGAACTGATAATTGCTTAAAACAAAGATTTAGAATGGCATGCTATCTAGATAATCCTACCACTGATAAATAGCCCTGTTTACTTTGATGGCCATATTCACCTTGATAACCTTAGTAAGAAATAATGTATGATATCAAAGTAACCATGATCGCCTTATACAACAACTTGTACTACTAAGGTGTTAGCCGCAGTCAGTAGGATTCAAAGTCGATACTAAGGTAAAGGTGTCTTTGTGGGAAATCACGTGGTGATCTACGCCACGACTTTACCTTAGGGAATTGAAGCGGGAAGGGTGTCTTTGTGGGAAATCACGCGGTGATCTACGCCACGACCTTACCCGAGTGAGAGGTGGTATGGATGAGTGGTGGTAGTGCCGGTGGGCACAGAGGGGATGTGGTTGGATGCCTCGGTGAAAAATGTAAGGGCGAGAACCTTGTGCCAAGTAAAGACATAGTCAACGCTCAAGCCATAGGAGTTGACTTGTCAACACTGGTCTAGTAGCTGCTCCATTCAATTGAAACTCTACAGGCTGTGACGACAGGTAGACGGGGAGTTAGGTATGCTGCGGGTACCTAACAACGGTAGTAGTCACTCACAAACGGCTAGAGAAGAGTATGTGTGCAATTGTAGCCGTGACTGAGTGATGCTATCGGGTAGAGTTTATATAAAGAATGGAGCCGTGAACCGACCTGGCTTTCTTAACTCTGTCGCGGGAGTTAAGGGATTGTGTGGGTAAAGTTGAGCAACTCTGCAGAGTGTAACAAATGGTATTCGAATACGCCGTGCTTCCGGTTAATGAAGCTGTGTTAATCGGGTGATTCCAATAACAAGGCATAAGTAGGATTGGAGATGATTTAATGTGATAGCTGATGAACTGATTATGTTAATCAAAACCCCTGATCTTAAGGAGCAAACATCTTCAAGTTTTGCTTGCTTACAAATAAAACTGCATCCACCCACTGTAATACAACCAATATACTCCTATCCTTGAAATACCATGCATATAGTAAACCAGGGTTTACCCCTGTGACTTGCTGGGTATAGTGGTACTCATGATTTGCTAAACACAATTAACAGAAGGCCAGTACTGGCAAGATGACGCTGTCGAAGAAGACGCTCCTGAAGAACCAGTCTACTTTGAAGAAGATTGGGCTTAGGATTTAGCCACGCTCAGGCCGTTGATCCTTTTGTGTGTATATGGTGGTGTATGGGCTTACGCGCCCGCTGTGTACATTAACAATAATATAATAATGTAATAAAGTTGGTACATTTTTGTAAGCTGGTACTGTTGTGATGATCACATGTAACCCTAGAACGTCATAACTATACATTCCGTACGGTTACGATGTTCCGTACCGTCTCCAGAAATGGGGGCGTTACATTCTGATTCCATTAAAAGCAAAACTACTTGTGCGAATATTTATTCAGGTTTTGTCTATGTCAACCATAAGTTGTTTTGTGTCTCGATTTATTCAATTACTGTGAGTTCTATGTGTTGGGGTATTTATGCACGCTGGCTGTCAATATGTTCTTTTCATCTTATGTTGTTTGAATCTTGAATAATTTTACAGGAAAAAACAAACTGAATCTGCTAGGATCCATGAAAGGTACCCTAACAGAATTCCTGTAATATTCTTTGGCTTTTTTCCTCTCTGCGTATCTGCCATATGTATGTCTTAATTAAGCTCTGTGATCAATTTATTTCAGGTGATAGTTGAGAGGGCTGATAAGACTGATGTCCCAGAAATCAATAAGTAAGCTGTTTTCCTCACCGCTCGTATGTTCTGATGGTAGATGTGATTTTTTTATTGTTGTTTTGTAGCTTGACCTCTCATTTCAGGTGCAACTAGCCTCCCCCCCAGGATTACTTTTAGGTCTGTACTTAGGGGAAAAGAGACAGGGGCCTTCTGTCATATTGGATGTCAACTCGAACATGCCCTTAGGTGTCTGGTTGTTCCCTCTGCCACTTTGTTAGAGCAACTCCAGCAGTACTACTCAAAACAGGGCCCCTACTTTTCATTTGAGGCTCCTACTTTTGAGGCCTGTTTTTGTTATGTTTATCGGCATTGCCGCTCGAGCTTTCGCCGTAGCCGCAGCGCGGGAACCTTGTATTCTACTGTTAATTTAATTGAATCCTGAAAGTATCTATTTAACTATGCATTTTATTTCTTTATGCTTGGAATCTGCGTTATTGTCTTCTTGATATGTTTATCGTTGTTTTTCTTATATGCGGGAACCTTGTCCCTGCAGACCTCATGATTGGACAATTTGCCTATTGTTTCTTAATGATTAAGTCAAGTTGTTCTTACAAAAGAGATATTATTATATCTTCTTGAATCAAGCAAAAATGAATAAACAAGTTCTTAGTCTCTAAAAATCCAACTGTCGTCTCTCTTTAGACCGACTATTCTAGATCTATTCCTTTCCTAATCGGTGCCCTCCTTCATCTAACGATATTCTATTTTAAGTCGTCGTTGTCCGACCTCTCTCCGACGGATGATTACCCCTTTATTGTACTAGTTTACAACAGTTTGAAACATTGTTCATGATTTATCATTGGTCATATGTTGCCCATCATATTTTCTTATATCAAATATGATATAACACTCTCCTTTGGCAGCTTCTTTGATGTCTGCAATCTACGAAGAGAACAAGGATGAGGACGGCCTCCTTTACCTGACTTACAGTGGCGATAACACGTTCGGCTCTGCCTAATCCAACGGCCTCCCCTGCCACTGTAAATAAACAAGGATGACCAGATTGTCGTCGTCGACCCTGTGTACATAGCTCATCTCTAGTATGCTGCTGGATTGCCGCCATGGTTTAAATGCGTCCTTAGCTTTTAAGTGTTCGGTACTCTCATCATCTGAATCAAAACGACCCGTAAATCTGACATTATTTCCTCGGGTTGATGACATTGATCTATTCCACTATTGTGCATTGTGTTCCATGTGATAGTTGTTAATTGCAATTGCTGCAGGCGAAGAAAGGATTATTCTTTTGTTTAATCGATAGATTCCCATAACTTTTATCGGACGCGTGGTGAATGACAAAATTAGCTGTCGTTTTGTTGTTAGCTTGTTGCGTAGTTGCACCGCATGGTTGATTAGTTGACAAATTATTACAGAATCTGCATAATGCAAGTGAATGGTAACTCTGTGAATTAGCAGTACGTTGCAACCTGATTATTCGCATGCTTCATGTTGTTTTCATTCTTTATGGCATGACCTGGTACTGGTACGAACACTCAATTATTGTTAGGCCTTGTCATATGCTGATACGCACAAAACAATAATAAGTGGACCTGAAAATAAGCCATGGGTTTTTGTCTCTCTTTTCTAGGTTTCTTTTTTTTTTGGGTTTTCTAAACCTGATTGCAGCATGAAAACAATGGAAGGAACCTGTTTAACTGGCTGGTACTCTCTACAAATGTAAATGGCCCGCGGTTATCATCGTCCCTTTGTGTTCGATCTCTAATGCCATTATGCGTAATGATGTGTTGTGTGCCCACCCCAACCTGTCTCCCAGTCCCAGATCTTTTGCCTCTGCAGTACCAGTTCTAGCATTCTACCACCATCTATTTTACTTGTATGTCCAATGGTGTATTTTCTTTCTTCTTTTAACCCAAAAAAAAAATCCAAAGCCTCACTGGCTATTGCAAAACCGGGTCACAATTCTTGCAAACAACGAACATTCTGGCCCTTCATGTCGTGTGATGGAGTAAGATTGAAGCATCCAACTGGAACACTTGGAATACATTCATTTATTTATGAGAACAACCACTCGATGTACCGCACGCAAAGATAGGTAAAGAGTGTTGATTGTTAGTGTACTCCTAGGACCATATGGGTCAATGTACTCCTAGGAACCATATGGGTTAATTGTTGGAATGTGCTGTGCTGGTGCTCCCCCTCTTTATGAATGAGTTACTGCTTATAATTCCTTGTTGGAACGCAGATTTTTTTTATTTTTACATAATTGAATGTTATGGTGTGATATTATTGCATTCTACATAGACCGTGAGATTGAATAACTCCACTGGAACGGAAGTTCTCCAAATGTATGTCCTGCTCAGCTGGGAGCTTTGATGAAGCACTGAATCAATCATCATGGACTAACCATGTACCGGTGGTAGATGAAAGCTCTGTTTTGTTCAGTTTTTGAGTAGATTTTTGGTTTTAACTTTTTTTAACTATTATTAGCTATTAGACTAGTAAACTATATATGAAAAAATCCTTGGACTGCAGCGAAAAAATAACGCCGCTGAGGTGTTAACTCATCAATCAATCAATCTGCCAAACCAGCTGCTAGATGGACGTAGATGTGGACGGATAATTGCAGGGGAGCTCACCTCCTCATCAGTCCCGACCTTGGCTTGGCACGCCATGCATGGACACGGCCAGACCAGGCTGCCTCTCCTCTCTTTCAAGTACAGTATGCTCGTTCTATTCTACCATCCATGCTTCAGCCCAGGATCTTCTGTGCCCAACGGTGCACTCTGTGCGACTGTCCTACTCTCCATGACAGCCAAGCAAGTAGCTACGACCAGCCCCCTTCCGCTCGAAATTGCAAAACGACACCTCTACCGCTGCGACAACCCCAATAAGTGACGTCTGTCACCTATAGATGACCCCAAACCACTAACGGAGCTACAGGGTGGTCGCTCGGATAATGAGGCCTTCATGTATTTGATCATAATGCAAAAACTTATTGAATCACAGCTACATTTTATCTCCCGCTAATTCATTTAATTTGCTCTATATGTGTCAAGCTAATGACACGTAACTTGGGAATCTAGATGTACAGTAAAATCGTTGGCTAGCTTGGCATTTAGATGTACAATAAAATCGATGACTAGCTTGGTATATTCATATTTAACGACAGTTGATGGTTTTTAGCTAAAATAAATAATAATGACTAAAAAAAGCTTTTAGTGGGAGGATACGAGTGGTGGGGAAAATAAAAAAGAGATGTGTGTGTGAGACAGGAGCGAGAAGAGTGAGGTAGTGATATGTATGTGTCCCATAACTTATTTTCAGGATGAGAGAAATAGAGAAATTATTTTAGAAAGTTAAATATTTATATTACCTTCTTTCTCCTGTGAACAGAAGTCGGTATAAACGGTCTCGTAAATTTGCCGAGGTAGGTATTTGTTGTCTTAGCTTGCGTTTGCCCCAAATGCGGCTTTCAGGAAGTTACCCATGCAAGCAAACTCTTCTGATCTACTCCTTTATAAAATGTATTTTTAAAATAGCTTTGTCCGTAAATATAGAATGTATTTAATGTTCTAATATAAAATTAATGTGATGTTCTCTTTATATCCTGACAAGAAGAAGTAGTGACGTACTGTTCTTCAACTACTATGGGTATGTAATATTTCAATTCTATGTTAAGAAAGCTATATTCGTCTATTTTATGAAGTTCGTATGTCCTTTTTCCCTTAATTGCATTTCGTAATTCATATACTTGTGTACCGACATGTTAAATTTATAGCGGTTAAATAAATTTTAGACAATGGACTACCATAGCTACAAATCTTGACTACGCCACTGCTCCAAACCACCGTAGACAGCCATAAAGTGCGTTAGAAAGACTGAAACAGTGTGGTAGAAATGTCACAACCAGCAAAAACAAAGAACCGCTAACCAAGTGCGTTGGAGGTTGCGCATATCGCTCTTGCAATCCCAGAGAGGTGCACCTTTGTTGCCACTCTTCGATTTTGTGCCTGAGGCTATAGACGTGGATTCAATGCAATGCAGGTGCCACATGCTACTTAACAGACCATCTATAGTGTCAAGGGAGGAGGTTGTTTTTGTAAATTATAGAAGGAAAGGTCTATTTTTGAGGGGAACAAATGAAGAGGGGTTTAAATACAAAAAGTCCTCCAACTGGTCAGCAAGATGATTTTTCATTGAAGCATCATTCAGGGCACGGCCACATATGGGTGGTTGAGCCAAAGTGGGAGAGAAGATCCTGAGAGAGCAAGGCACTAAGCAGACAAGAGCGGCCCTTGGCCTCGTGGAACGTCTGTGCTCCACCTCCAGCCCCGATGCTCTCTCTCTCTCTCTCTCTCTCTCTCTCTCTCTCTCTCTCTTCTCTATTCTATTCACTTCAATCCATTCATGGCTTTTTTTTTTTTTTACTTTCTGCTCCAATCTGTCTTTCTACTTCCTAACGTGCCAGTGTAGTAGTATTGCATAGCCCACTTGTGTACGGCTGTTACTCCTTTGTGTATGTAAGTATGTGACTATGCATACTACTACTGGCACTAGATTCCCAAGGCTCTGGCTCTTTGTTTAGCCATGTAACCCTGCGAAGATTTAGGCATGCAAAATGACGGTAATCAAGTAGTAACTACCATATCCTGGATGGTATCAACATAGGATCCCTGTGATTTGCCTGTGTTGCTGGATAACAGCCATTTGCCTCGGATAGACACTTGTCTGTAAACCGTTCCACCGGTTTATGCACTTAAAACCGGTTTTAAGTGTCTTTGTTCATCCGCGGAGAGCCTAATAATTCTAATAATAAGATTTTTTTCCTATATTTTATATTTTTTAACTACAATTTATTAGTTTACTAATATTAATTACTTAAACTAACCAAAACTGAAGACCCAAAAAAAACAGATCAATAGTATATAACTCTTACAAGCCAAATATCAATTTTACGTCTAAAAGATAAAAAAAAAGATCCGAGTACTGTTTTTCACTTTAGGTCTCGCTGAGAGTACAAAGATTTCACATACCAAGACCTTAAAAAGTTTGTTAGCGGCACTGTTCATCCGTTGTCGTGACAACGTTGGAGTGCCACAAATCGGACGGTGGTACAACAGCACATGAATATGGTGCGGTCCACAGTGTCCCCTTCACAGGTGACCCTCCCTTTCTCCCTAATTGACGTGGGCCCCGCAGCACCATCCACAACAACCATGGTCTGCATTGCATCGCATCGCGTCGCAGCAAAGCCAAAAGCTGGCTCCTTGTTCGTCTCGCTCCGCGAATACCAGATAAAAGATCGTAAATGTATCATATATCTTGCTTCTTTTATATGTATATCCTTGTATTTTTCTTATCACTCACTCCTTTTTTAAAAAAAAACCAATTTTTTTAGTTAGTGCTATTTATCTTCAACTAAAAATCATTAATCAGAGACAATACAAAGCGAAGAGCTGATCCAACCGTCTCGCATCCTAATTGAAGGAGATCCCATGCATGGTGTACTGCACAAATGGACAAGATATCAAATCACACTCGCAGTCACAGGTGAGATAAGAGTAGTACCGGCAGCCTACTAGGCTCATGGGAGGGAGATCTCGAGGAAGAAGCAGCAGCGGGGCAAAAGAGCAAAAGGAAAAGGCAACTAAAGAGGATTCCACAGGTTTTGCATGACACACCGCCGATTGTTGTGTAGAGCATCTCCAGGATGTTAAAGGACTTCTTGTTTAGCGTTAAAATAGTGATAAATTTTATAGTTTACAATAAATGGTAATTCTGAATATACAATCTAGGTTATCTCTAAAATATCAATAAATCGATAAATCGTTTCGAAAAGACGATAAAAAAATCACTCTATTTGTTTATTCGAGAAAAACCATAAGATGAAAAGAAAGATTCAAATATAATCGCTAGCTGTTGCTTTGTGATAAGAACTAGCGTATCCCTCTTAGAGAAAAAGAGTATTGTTTTTTATTTGATTTACTTAATTCGTTAAACTATAAATATCATGTGAAGGTTGCATTTGGCTTAACCCAATCTGCATATTCCAAGTGCCGGTAAAAATCTGTGCTCAGTTCTTCCTTCTCAATGCAAAGATGTAGGAGAGGTGTCATCGTCGAGCCCGTAAAACCTTTCTCAGCGGAAGAGATTAGCAAACCCCTAGAGGTCCTTACTGCAAATTAGCAAAGATGGTAAAAAAGGTAAAAGATGTAAACAAGCAGTCGCTGACCAGAAACCGAGAGGGGGAAAGGAATGCAATTGTGGACTATAAAGTGAGGAGAGGGAGGATCCGTGCCCGGCCCAGTCCGGACCCACCCCATAAAGCTCAATTTGTCGTACTGCTCGACCCACGCCACGTCGATGCCTTGAGAGAGCGTAGTACTTTTGTGTGTTGGCGCTTGCATATTTCACTTTCAGGGCATGAGCCAGAGATAATCTGTCTCTAATTTGTTCAATATCATCTTCAGAGGTAATCCCTATCTTTAACATCAATTTTTACAATTTCTTTAAAAGCAAGGTCCACGTGTCAATTATTTCGCCTACCGGCTATCTCTCTTTCTCCCGTCGCCCACTCTCTCCCTCTCTATCTCCTTTCCCATTGCTCTCTAACCATACGCCACCGCCCATCAAACACTGCCCTATCCCCCGATGCTGCCGGCCATGGTCCTCTCCTATTTCACTGCCCTTTCCCCCAACACTGCCAGCACTCGCCCTCCTCGTCGCCCTTTTCCCCCACGCTATCGGCCGTTGCTCTCTCCCCAACTGCCGCAGATCGAATCTGGCTCGTTGAAGTCTAGATCCAACCAGATCGACCGATTCTCCAATGGCCCTCGCGTTCGTTGCCATCGAGTTTTTGTCGCCATGCTCCAATGTCCTCCGATTATGTGTCGCCATGCTTGATCTTACGCGTCAATCCAGTGTAAGCTACATGCATGGTTCAACGTATTCTTTAAACGGTAAACATATAGCTTGGTCGCTCAAGGCTGCCAAATGGCAAGTGATAATACTATTTTTTAGAATCATTAGACAACATGCGCTATAGCGACCGTTAGTATTGGCTTTTGCTAATAGTTTTTTTTGCTACAACTAAAAGTTTTGTAGTTAAAAATGAATTAAAGGCTTTTTAGTTGAAAATGAATAGTAGTAACTGAAAGAAGTAATTTTTAGAATTAGGAAGCAAGTGGTGCAAAAAACGTGTGAGAGAGATACGTGCTTAAGACGAGAGCGAGATAAATAGGATACGTGATGCGCCCGTGACCTCTAACTTATCCTCAAAACGAGAGAAGTAGAGAAACCGCTTTGAGAAGTTAGGTATTCGTATTGGGTTCTATGCAATACTAACATAGGCCATATGTATTGTTTTTATTCTTTTAATGCATATTGGCAATCACTTGGTGATCGGTTCGGCTGAAAAGCTCATGACTTATGGCTGAAAACATCATGGTAATTGAAAAAAGCATTCAGAATGGTGTGAGGCTTATTTAGCGTAATTAAATTTAAAAAAATTAAAAATATAAAAAATATGTTAGCCCATTACGTATAATACAAACAAATACGGGGAAAAAAAGAACCGGCAAAAAAGCTCAACAAAAAGCCAAAAGTTCAGAAAAAGACGAAACTTATGAATAGTGAAAAATAAGCCCGAAGCCAGAAGCCGAAGCCGAGTTGATCAGGGCCTAGCCGAGCTGTGAAGGAAAATGCTTTGCATTTTGATCCCTATGTACAATTGTAACTCGTTTCACCAATAAGTAGATCATAGATTAAACTATTTTAATGAAATCAGTTTGTCATTTCAACTATTAGCTTGCAGATACACAAACCGAAGTAAAAGTAGAAGGATATGCATTTTTACGGGACAAGGTAAAACCCTTTGTACAACTACAAATACGTGCCCATCACGTCGCCAACCCCTAATTAAAGTTGGTTTATTAAGAAAAGCTCTAATCACAAGTTAGAAAACCTTCTATGTACTTTAAAGAAATTCAGAGGATATTTTGTCCTTTAAACATAAAATATTTGCAAACAAGAGTAGATACACAAACCAAAGTAAAACGACAAGCATTTTTACGGAACAAAAAAAACCCTCTATACATCTCCAAACATATAATCATTGCCCACGTACGTCGCCAACCTCAAATTAAAGTTGTTTTTTTCTAAAAAAATTCTAATAATATGTTACAGAAAAGCAAGCTTCCATGTAAATTCTTTTTAAAAAAGCACTTTTTTAAGGAATTGTATAAAATACATACATATAGTGATTTCCTACCATTACCAAACCACTTGAGCCCGGCCCGTCCGTCACCTCTCTTAGTCTTCTTTCTTCCCTACCGGTCCACCACCCTATCTTAGCTCAGTTACTCCACAGTTCCCACTCCCCTTGATCCATTCCTTATGCGCACTCTCTCATGCTTGGTGGAAAATAATCTAAGTTGACGCAATAGATTCCATCTTCGTGTATTACTCAAGTTTAAGTCGTGACCAACTTCGCTGTCTGGTTGACGATCATCAACAACAAGATTCATAGAGCAATTCGAACTGAAGAAGGTGGAAGAGTTGTACGCGGTGAAGGAATTCAAAGTTTCTCCCAATTACATCAATCATAGAGCAATTTGGAGACTTAAAAACAATGATCATGGAGAAGGTCATTGGTCGTCTTAAAGCATATAAAGAATGCATCCGCGATAGCAATGACAACGGCGATGAATAAATCTTGTTGACACGCACCAAGTAGGAGGTCTGATCATTGAAGCATGAAGGCAAGAACTATTCCAGCGGTGGTGACCGAGGTCGCCAGAATCAGAAGCTTGATAAGGCAAAAATAATGTGCTATAATTGTAACGATTATGTGCATTTTACTTCAGAATGCCGCAAGCCAAAGGCGGAGAAAACGTTTCTTACTAAAGCTCTTAGCAATGATGAACCAACACTGCTCTAATGCTAAGATGAGTCTGGGACGTTGAGAATATGTGTTCATCGTCCTATATCGAGTATAAATTAGATAAGTCATAGATGAGACCAACTGCCTCAACAAGTCAAAATCTTTGCATCTGGATGGATCTGTACCCGTTGAATTAAGTTCCTACATATAGCTTGTATATAGAATGCTTTATGTAGAGGTATAGCGGGTGGTTCATAATGCATTTACTAAATTAGGAGTATGCCAAGTCAAGATTATGGGAGAATGTTAGAAATAATCTTGACTTAGAGCAAATCGTGTCTGAGACGCAGTAGAGTCTGTCTCTATGTGTTACTTAAGTTGAAGTTATGACTAATTTGAAGTCTGAGTACATATACTATTAGAAGAGTATTAGCTTACATAATAATGGGGTTTATAACTAATTTTGTAAGATACAGAGCAAAATCAAATAAGAGAATGCAATTATAGCTAAGGCAATTCTTCTGCCTTTTCTATATTTATTTATGCAAGAGTGAATTTTCTCCCCATGCTGAGCCAACGACGCTCGCTCATACAACCACAGCTTCTCCACTAGTTAAGCAGGAAGCAGCCAAGCTGAGGAGAACCCGAGAAGCTGCGAGGATCCCAAGAGCTCCCACCCCGAGCAGGCAATGTCGGTCCAGGACCCCTCCCCCGCGCCCCTCCCCGCGGCGGCGCGGCCCAAGCGCACGTCGTCGGCGCCGATCCGGCCGTCCGACTACGCGCACAGCCCGGCGCACCACTGCGTCGCGCTGCGGGATGCCGCAGGGCTGGCAGCCATCCTCGCCGGCCTCCCGCCGCTCGCCCACCCGTCCCGGATCCTCTCCGCCGCCCACGCCGGCCACGAGGCCCGCCTCGCGGCGTCCGTCTCCGCGGCGCTCGACCGCCGCGACGTGCCTGGGGGGGATACTGCGCTCCACCTCGCCGTGCGGCTCAGGCTCACCTCCCTCGCCTCCGCGCTCGCCACCGCCGGCGCGGACCCCACGCTCCAGAACCACGCCGGGTGGACGCCGCTCCAGGAGGCGCTGTGCCTGGGTTGCAAGGACATCGCCGCCTGCCTCCTCCGCGCGCACCGGTTGGCGGCCTGGGCCAAGCTCCGGCGCCGGGCGCCCGTGCTCTCCGCCGCGCTCCGCCGGGTCCAGGACTTCTACCTCGAGGTGGACTTCCACTTCGAGAGCTCTGTCGTGCCGCTCCTCTCGCGCGCCGCGCCCTCGGACACCTACCGCATATGGAAGCGCGGCGCGGACCTGCGCGCGGACACCACGCTTGCCGGCTTCGACGGCCTCCGCGTCCGCCGGGCCGACCATTCCTTCATCTTCTTCGGCGAGGAGGCCGACGCCGGCGGGCGCCGCCTCCCGCCAGGCTCGCTCCTTGTGCTCCACCGCGGCAGGCGCGAGGTGCACGACGCGTTCGCGGCGGCCGCTGCCGGCGGCGACGAGGACGCGGCCACCTCCGACGCGGCCGCCTACCGCCCAGGGCTCAACATCACCTCCGCGAGGCTCGTGCCAAGAACCACGTGGCTGCGGAAGGAGAAGACGGAGAGCGTCGGGGAGTGGAAGGCGCGGGTGTTCGACGTCCACAACGTCGTCTTCTCCTTCCGCACGCTCAAGGCAGCCAGCGCCGGTCGCAAAGATTTCACCTTTGAGCTCGCCGTAGTCGACGACGACGAGTTCTTGCCGCTGGAGATCCGGGATGACGACGAGGACGGCGATTTCTTGGTCGCCGACATCCCCCCACCCCCGCCGCGGCGCAACTGCTACGTGCCCGGCCGGCGCAGCGTCGCAGGGCCGCCCTCCCACATGGGGACGCCGCAGAGGCGGAGGAACAGCGTGGACGTGCCGCGACGGCTGCCGACCTGCGCGTCGGTGGGCCGCGGCGAGGACGGCCGGCACGCGACGAGGGGGGGAGCCAAGTGGAAGGAGGAGGAGACGGTGAAGACGCTGCGGCCGACGGTCTGGCTCACCGAGGACTTCCCGCTTAGTGTCGAGGAGTTCCTGCCTCTGCTGGACATCCTGGCGAGCCGCGTACGCGCCGTGCGCCGCCTCCGCGAGCTGCTCACCACCAAGTTCCCGCCGGGGACATTCCCAGTGAAGGTAACGTTCAATCTGCCCTCATGCTCATGCAAGAACACAAATTCTTGTTCTGTTTTTGCTGAAGCAACTTAGTTAGTTTCAGTGGTTGTGCAAATTCGACAAGAATTTAGATATCTTTGATAATTTAACAAAGTGCGTGAAAATTCTTGTCTTTTGATCTGATAGTTTTAGGGGTCAGGTGATTGTGATTCTTTGTCATTTGCTGCAATTGGACCGTTTAGCTATTATAGGCTTGTAGTATCAAGAATAGTAAGTAGAGGCTACATGTAAAAGCAGTGTAAGCTCGACATGTGTAAATGTGAGTCAGCTTTTAGGGCAAAACTTCAAGGGAGTTTACTTTTAGTACACATGCTCATCTGCATAGTGCATTGCAACGCAATAGGCAACTTCCAGGCTTGATCAATGCTGGGGAATGGGGGGCTGCTGTAAATGATAGTCCTAGCATGTAATTACTATCTTGCCGTGCTAGAAGCTGGTTTAAGATGAGAAAGCATGGAGCATTGAAAGCTTCCTCCATGGTTCACAAAAGTAGTACTCATTGAAGTGCACCCACTAGCACTCCCTGAAATGTCCTTCTGCTTCTTCATCATGTTCTGAACGCTATGCATCATTTTGCTTCTGAAGAACTATGCTGGAGTACTCATTTTGCTACTTACTGATGTAATGCGGATTTGGACTAAAAGATGATATCTGTGAATTCAGCTAATCGATGATTCCATTGTTCGTGCAGGTTGCGATTCCTGTTGTTCCGACCGTGAGGGTAGTCATCACGTTCACCAAGTTTGTCCCTCTCGTCGAGCCAGAGGAGTTCTTCACGCCGATGTCGAGCCCCAGCCTCTTGGTGAGCCCAGGTCCAGGATCCATCATGCCTAAGCCAGACACCCACAAGAGCTCCTATCTGAAGTGGGGCTCGAAGAACTCCAGAACAAAGCCCGTGAATCTGTCGCAGGTCGCGGACAACACCGACCCCTTCACGATCTCGAGCGACTACACCTGGTTAAGCATTTGATCCAAGAACCAAGACAAGAAATCATCCAAGGCCAAAAAGGGCAAAAGCAAAGAGACCTAGAGTTTGATCCGGTGGTCTCGATTTAGTGAAAGCTAGCTAATACGCCATCACCCAGAACCTGTAATTACCAAGCATCTGGGACGAGCCATGCCACTGCTAATACCTAGTATTAGCGCGTACTCACGACGAAAAGCGCTATGATTAGCAGCTACCAGGGAGGGAATAGTTATTGTGAAACCAGGTCGGCTAAGTTCCTTTGTCTTCTGTTCCTCTTTTCACTGATTGTTCAGCGATGTGATGTAAAATTGGGCAACACCAAATTGCAAAAGCCGCTCTTGGTTCTTGCCCAAGCCTTTGTGTTACAAGAATTCCTTCAGTTCTTTCATATCTACTGCATATCGCCATCCCTTGTGTATCTCTGATTTCTGCAAACAAAAAGGTTCCTGGATGGAAGAAGCCGTGGCGCTTGAAGCGTTTGAAAGACGAACTCTGGGCTGTCTGAACTGAAGTGTGCATTTGTGCTTCAGATCGGTCTCCTCTCCAAGCGCTAAGTACGAGATTGTCCTGCAAAAGCAAGCAAATGGAATGGCTCGGATGGCGTTGTGTGATTTGGCTGCATGTCGTGGATCGAGGAATTCGATGGTTCCTTTTCTTGTGCTGACTATGATGGCAGTGCTCCTGCTGCTGCTACCCCTCTGTGTCGTGTCCGCTCTTTGCAGGGCAGAATCATTGTCCTACATTCAGGCTTTTACCCGAGCATGGCTGGCAGCCTGGCACAAACATTCCCTGTGAAAAATGGCACGGCAGAATTTCTACCAAAGCACTCAAATTCACCTTGCAAAAACCACAGCTCGCCATGGGTTTTACACTTTCTCCTGGCTGACATGGAATTTTGAGAATTCCTGCTCTCTCTCTCTCTCTCTCTCTCTCGAATTTGGTAGCTTGAGCAGAAGAACAAGGGAAAAATGCTCTACGTCTAGGAATGTATGCAGATTACATCGCGAGTCACCTATCCTTTCACAATTGTTGAGGAATTGTCGCTGACGAGTCCAGTCCGATCGATTCCTCTCCTATACAAAAGACAGATCAAGCACAGAGAAATACAAATAGTAGATTGGAAATACAGAGATAGGGGGAGAACTCCTGGTCTTTCTTTATTGCTTTCCCTTTCACGTGTCTACAAAATAGCCAATGAGACTCTTCACGTAGCCCATCTGTATTTGTGCAACACAAGCTGCATTATCTTCATAGATAATTGTGGGAGTTTGCATGATATTCATCCCACATAACTGCTGGATGTGATGAATCATTCGTCGGAGCCAAACACATTCTCGTGTGGCTTCGTACAGCGCTATAATTTCTGAGTGGTTATCGAAGTCGCTACAATAATTTGCTTAGACGATTTTTATGAAATTGCAGTTCCACCACACAGTAATACATAGTCTATTTGTGATCTTGTGGTATGCGGGTCTAACAGGTACCCAACATCTGCATAGCTAGTTAAGTCTTGGTTCTTTCTGTAGAATAACCCAAGGTCCTTACTTCCTTAGAGGTATTGGAAGATATCCTTTATTCCCTGCCAATACTTTTTAGTAGGTTCTGCGCTATACCTTGCTAATAGGTTTACGTCAAATGTAATGTCCGATTTAGTGCAGTTTGCTAGATATATAAGTGCTCCTACTGCACTTAGGTATGGGAATTCCGGTCCTAAAACCTCCGCTCCCTCTTCCCTAGGTCGGTACAAATCCTTATCTTACTGTGAAGATCTCTCGATCATCGGTACTTTCGATGGGTATGCCTTCTCAAAGCCGAACCTTTCTAACACCTTCTGGGCGTAGGCTGATTGATGTACTAATATTCCTTCAGGGACATCCGACATGCTCGAGCTGTAGGCCTAACCAATATTTGGTTTTATCCAAATCTTTCATTTCAAATTCTGATTCCAAGTAAGAACTTACTTCTTTTATGTCTTCCATGGTCCCGATGATATTCAGATCATTTACATATACTGATATTATACAAAATCTATTCTGGGATCGTCGTATAAATACACAGAGATAATCTTTATTGTTTGTGTAGCCTTTCTTGCATAGAAAGTTGCTTAAGCGATTATACCACATTCTGCTTGATTGCTGGAGTACGTACAGTGATTTCCTGAGTTTCACACTGTACATATTTCTATTTGCTCTGTCTTAGTTCGGGACAAGGATACTTTCAGATACCTTCATATAAATTTTTGAATCTAAGTTTCTATAAAGGTATGTAGTTACCACATCTATCAATTTCATTTCTAAGCTCAGGTTTACTGCCATTGAGATTAAATATCTAAAGGTGATTCCACTCATGACTGGGTAGTAGATTTCTTCACAATCAACTCCTGAACGTTGAATGAAACCTTGTGCAACATGCCTTGCTTTATATCTTACAATTTCATTTCTTTTATTTCTCTTTCGAACAAATACTCACTTATGCCCTATAGGGTGCAAATGGGGAGGTGTGCAACTTATAGGTCCATACACTTATCTTTTGTTCAAAGATAATAATTCAGTTTCTATTGCCTTTTTCTAATCTTACCAATTTGATCTTTTATTACATTCAGCGAGTGATGCGGGCTCTGTATCAAGACTGATGATTGTGGCAATTTTCTTTGCAAAGTAGATATCAACAAATGCATTTGAAGTAAATTCTCCGGCGTTGTCCATTCTGATGGACTTTATGTGATGATCAGAAAAAATATTTCTAATGCGAATTTTCTACGAGATTAGCATTGTGAAAGCATGGTTTCTCATAGGCAATAAGCATACGTGCGACCATTTTAAGGAAACATCAATGAGCACCATGAAATATTTAAATGGCCCTGATAGTGACTATATGGGACCACAAGTGTCTCCTTGGATGCGCTCTATGAATGCAGGGACTTTATCCTTCACTTTAAGATTAGAAGGTCTAGTAATTAATTTCCCGGTGCATATACGGGGCACACAAAATTTTCGTGATTCAAAAAATTCTTTACATTAATATTATGTCCCTGTGAATTGTTAATTATATTTCTTATCATCGTAAGACCTGAGTGACCTAATCCGTCATGCTAGAGACAGAAGAGTTCAGAGCTTCTAAATATTGTCTTCAGGGCAGTATAAGCTGCAGGTGCCTTGATATTAGTGTAGTATAGTCCAGTTTATAATGAAGGAAGTTTTTCTAATCCCTTTTTTCTATTTGCTTCACGCTTCGTAATGAGCATGTATTCGTTACCATGCTCTTCTTTAGTCTCAACATAAAAACCGTTGGCGCGAACATCCTTGAAACTTAAAAGAGATCTAGTCGATTCTGGGTATAATAAGGCTTCTTGAATACCAAAGTTGTATCCATTGGGAGTATAATTGTGGTTCTTCCCGAAACTATTATACAAGCATCGCTACCAGCAATTGTTGTAAAGCTGTCAGCATTCTTACTAATTGACTGAAAGTATTTTGTCTCTCTCAGGATGGTATTCGTTGTGTCGCTGTCGGCTAAGCACACTTCTTCCATAGGGCGTTACACGTGTTCTTTCGATTCACCGGAGCGATTCGTGCTGATAACGTGTTAAGGAACCGTCGTTGGCGAGCCTAGTCCGATCGATTCCTCTCCTATGCAAAAGACAGATCAATCACAGAGTAATGTGAATAGTAGATTAGAAACACAGAGATATGGGGAGAACTCCTGTTCTTTTTTATTGCTTTCTCTTTCACGTGTCTACAAAATAGCCAATGAGACTCCCTATTTATAGCCTAGTGGTGAGATGCTCACCATGAACCAATGTTTCAAGTCCAGATCTAGGTTTTCTAACAAAAAATAAATTAGACAAATACCATCTTCCCGGTGTTTGGTGGTGTACACGGGAATTTCTCTTCCTTACACATACATTAGCCAATAGGACCGTTTTGTGAGACCCATCGGTCAGTGACAAACAAGGGAGAACCCACAAGCATTTCACAAAGAAACATTCTCGCCCCAAAAGCAGAGGCAGCATGTTCGGTCGTCTACACTATAGAGACTAGACTACTACGGTCAACTAGACAAAGGTTAGCACAAGAACTCAGTCAGATTCGATTCCTCTTTTGGACTTCCTGGCGAAGAAAAGAAGATGCAAGTGAGGTGATGTGATGTTTCTGCAGGGGCCGATCAAGTACAAGTTAATCTAAAATCTGTCTTTTTTTTTGTGTGTGTGTGGAGTAGTCCTTTAATCTCTCTTTTCACAATTTGCATTTTTCTTGCCGGACAAAAAGCGACGCTTCTGCCCATCAATTCCGTGTGAACAAAAGTGCACACGGTACATGGACCTGGCTGATTCAAGCCGTCTCGTTCTCCGTTTGAGATTGGACGGTTTGACCATAAAGTTTCAGAAATTTCTCTGATGCAGCCCGGAAATTTAGCAGCTAAAGGAGAGAAAGAACTAGTTGCTTTAGCCCTGTTGCGAATTGACTTGCCACCGCGGTCTGAAGAAAAAGGATTAGCGTGGCACTGACAAATGGGTTCACGTCCACGGCCAGTGATACAAACCTCGTACATGAGTAATTGTGTATGTACTGGGCTACTGGCTGCCGTTGACCAGCCAAGACTTTACATTTGGTGTGGAGTTCCGATGACCTCCTCGCATGATCATATTTCCGATTCTTAATCAGGATAGTGTCACGTGAACATATATTAGGGTTGGATCTTACGGTGTGTGTAACTGCTCCCAAAGCTAAGAAAAAAATAGTAGCCGTAGCAAGTCGAGGTCTTGAGTCCAACTGAATAAGAAAATCAATGGATACCAGCGATGGCTATCAAGGGCGAGAGGAAGCGGCCATACATGTGCCGTTCACCCATGTTGGCTAGGGTTTGGCGACGGCATTGACTGACGTGGCGGCAGCGCAATCGACATAGAGGAATTGGTAGAGGGGCTTGAGAGGATCACGTAGGGGTGCTCAGAGGCGAGGAGGACTGATATGGCTAAGAGTGCAAATACTACTTTGATTTATGCTTCACCATTACAAACTGAAGTTACAAGGTTTGGTGGTGTTGAATTGAGCAATGCAACGGAAAAAACAAAGCTTGGTCAAGAGGGAGGGGAAGGGGACAGCCAAGGAGAGAGCAGTGAGGCGCATGAGAAGGCATCAACAGCATTCAACCAGGGGAAGCAAAAGCTAGTGCATTCGGCGTATGAAGAGATATAAGCATTTAGCTGCATGAAAGAAGGCATGAGAAGGATGCACATGATCCAAGAGGGCATGGAGCCGTGAGGGCTCATGCCAATGCAATGTGATCCAAGGGAAGTGCGTGGGCAGCAAAGGAGTGCGCATGGACAGAGTTGGTTCGGCCAAAGAGAAAAACCAATGTGTGTAGTTTGTGCATGCAAGGAAAGAGTTCAGTTTCCTTGGAAAGGAAGAAAGAACAAAGGAAACAAGTCTACGTGGGATCCATTTGGGTCCGAATCAACCAAAGAGATGGAGTCCAATCCGAACTTCCTATCCTTTGAGTTTGTTTCTATCTCTTGAATTTGTTTCCTTTTATTAAGTTGGGTTCGGATGCTATTCACGTGTATTGTTTACGCGTGATACTGTTCACACGTGGTAGGAGAGTTTCAGTTGTTTTGGTCGCACCATTGTGGTGCCAATATAAAGTCAGGCATAGCCCATGTTATAACGGGGTGAGAATTTTGAGAAGAGAAATGCAGAAAATGTCATGATGTTTTTATGGCGCATATCTTGAGAGTTTCCCATCTAGGGTTTGGTGTGGCTAGTGCAAGGCAAGAACAACTCGTTCTTGAGATTGCTCACTGAATCTACACGATTTATCTCTTCCAATTCGTAACTTCTTCTATTGTTCATAGTTTGGGAGATCTTTGGTCCTTTGCTTCTAATCAATCCGATGTTGATTAGTGTAATTCAACTAGTTATCCATCTACTAACCACAAGAAGAGGAGCTACCGCTGTTTAGCTATTATAGCCCCCACATGCCAATATGAGATACTACTATGGAACGTCATCGCCAAAGTAAAGAATAAATAATAAAAGCAAAAATAGAAATTGCAAGGAAATTAAAACTTTAAGAGTACTTTATTAGAGAATAAGCAGAAGCTGAAATAAATGTTTGAAACATGAGACTGGTCCACTTCTAACCAAATGAAGAACAAAGGAAAACACAAAATAGTGGCAAGTCATGGTGCTAAAAACTCGAGTGCTCCCACCCATGTATGAAGCTATCACTCTACCGGCCCTCTACCTGCCCCCACATGTCTACTAACACGGTCGTGTTAGTAGACAAAAAAATCAAAAACACCATGAGGTAGCTGGTTGTTCAATTTGGCGAAAGGAAACGAGTTCTCATCGAATGTCACATGTCGGGATATGATAACCCGATTGGACGAGAGATCGAGACACCGGTAACCTTTATGATCGGAGGAATAGCCAAGAAACACACACATGGTGGAACGTGGAGATAACTTGTTGGGCGCAGTGGCGGACAAGTTGGGATAGCACTTCGAGCCAAAGACACGGAGATGGGAGTATGTGGGTGGCACGTTGTAAAGCGTGAAGTGTAGAGTGGAGAAGGAGAGAGTTTTTGTGGGGAGGCGATTGAGAAGATATGTAGCGGCATGAAGGGCCTCAACCTAGTAGGAAGGTGGAAGACTTGCTTGAAAAATGAGAGAACGCACTATGTTGTTGGTGGAACGAATAATGCGTTTGGCTTTGCCATTTTATTGTGAACTATAGGGGCAAGACATGCGAAGGGCTACACCATTGGTAAGAAAGAAGGTGCAGGCAGTGGAGTTGTTAAACTCACGGTCATTGTCGCATTGGACACTCTTTATCTTATGGCCAAACTGCGTAGCCACAAAGGAGAAAAAATTAGAGAGAGCGAAGAAAGTGTCGGATTTAAGACGTAAAGGAAACGTCCAAAGAAAATGAGAGAAATCATCAAGAATAGTTAAGTAGTACTTGTAACTGGAGACACTGGCAACGGGAGAGGTCCAAAGGTCACAATGTACTAAGTCGAAATTATTAAGAGCTCTAGAGTTTGATGTGACAAACGGAAGGCGTACATGACGGCCAAGTTGACAAGCATGACATAGAGTATCACTAGCACCCTTATTACATGAAATAGAAGAAGAACTAACAAGCCGTGAAAGGGCATCGCCACCAGGTTGACCAAGACGACGGTGCCAAAGCGAAGTGGGGGTGGCGGCGAGGACATAAGATGAAGAGGGTGGTGCCGACATATGAAGTGGGTAGAGGGGACCGAAGCTATTGCACCTGGCGATCACGTTCCTGGAACGAAGATCCTTCACAGAAAGGCCGACAGGGTCAAACTCGACAGAACAATTATTGTCAATGGTGAACTGACGAACAGATATGAGATTCTTAATAATGTTTGGAGTGACTAGAACATTATTAAGACGAAGATGACCATGAAGATTAGTGAAGCCAGTGGAGGTAACGGGCAGCAATGATCCATTACCGACAACGATTGATGAAGGAGTAAAAGACTTAGGCGGGAAGGAGGATGACAAGTTACTAGCATCAGAAGTCATGTGTACGGAAGCCCCGAAGTCCATGTACGCAGTTTGTGTTCGGTGGTGGCGTTAGCGTCATAGTGTTGAACGTGTTTGCCAGAGACGTCTGGTCCCAGGTCCCAGGCCCTGACATGGGAGTCCAGGCGGAATGAGCGGGCACTGTCGGAGGAACTTGCGATGGCAGTGAGTAGCAGGCAGGCGCCATCATTGGCAGTGGTGGGTATGCCACCATGGCGTGGGGCATGGGTGCACCGCCACGCGACTGCGGCGTGCTGGCTCCCGGGGGGCGGGCACCGGCGCTCTGTTGTGGCTCCACGGGTTGTAGAAGGAAGGCCACCTAGACGGAGTGCCAGTGGTGCCAGATTTGCCGTCCCCGTTGCAGTTGCTGTCCCTGGTGTTGCGGCGGCGTCGACGGTTGGCGTTGCTTGACCCACCGGAGGAGCTAGTGGCACCATGTGTCACGGTAGGGTGGGACGTGGAGCGGCCGCCCAAGGCGGTAGCCTGGCTGCTAGTGTGCTGGGTACCCCCTTTATGCCAGATGGGGCAGTGGCGAGGAGGACAGTCGTTTGCTGGGAAGGGCGTGACGCCATCTCGAGTTCCTCGAGAAGAAGGTCAGAATGAATCTCGAGGAACGTCGGAAACGGCCGCTGCCGCTTGAGGAGAGCCGACATGTACGCGAACTTCTCGTTCAACCCGCGCAAGACGCGCGAGGACAAGAGTACGGTCACGGACAGGCTCATCGAGGGCACTTAGAGCGTCGACCATGCTCTTCAGGTGGTGGCAGTAGTCCGCGAAACTCGGCGTCGAGGTGTAGCGCGCGTGTCTCCCAGTTGCCGATGAAATGCCCCTCGAGTGCTTGCCAGACAGCGCGCGCGGTGGCGCCGTTCTCCATGACGATCTCACAGAGGTCAGGGGTGATTGTGCCGTATAGCCACTCGAGGACGACGCAATCCATGCGACTCCGCGGCGGACGACGTCAGAGAGGACATGGGAAGTCAGCGAGTACTTGCCCAACGTGATGAGGAACCGGCCGCACCATTTGTTGTAGTTAGGCGAACCGAGGTCAAGGACGACGAACACCAGCGCACGAATATTCTGGACGGCAACCGCCTGGGTGTGAAGATTGGCGATGGCGGCAGCTTCGTGGAGAACTAGCGCCCGGGCGACTTCATGATCATGGGCGGCAGCCTCTTCGCGGTCACGGGCGTCGGCCTCGTCGTGGTCGCGGGTGTCGGCCTCGTCGTGGTCGCGGGCGTCGGCCTCGTCACGATCGCGGGCGGCGGCCTCCTCACGGTTGCGAGCTGCGGCGGCCTCACGCTCTCGTTGGGCAATGGCGGTCGCAGCCTTGGCATGTTGGCGAGCAATGGCGTCATTAACCATGACGGCGACAGGTAGCGTGAGTTAAGGTAGGCGGAAGCGTGTGGTCGCAGGGAACGAACATACCTCTGATACCATGTTGGCGAGGAAAGTTACACTATCTTTGATTGATTGAAATCAGAGTTCATGAGTTACATATATATAAATTACAGATATCATGTGAACGCGTTAACATTGGGAAGATAAAGTATCATGCATGCAGGAAGCAGAGGAGTTTTCTGTCTAACACTATATGGGGCTGTTTGGTTGCCTGCCTCCGCACCGCTTCTTGCATCCGTTGGGCCAGGCTGAGGAGTGAAGCTCCCTCTGCTCGTTTCCCTCGGGCCTGGCTCGGGGTGAAAATTTGCACGCGATGGACCTGGCTCCGAGAGCCAACCAGACAACCAAACACACGCTCCTTGCATGAGCTGATACAGGTCAAGTGCATACAGGCAACCAAACAGCCCCTGTGTTACTTAGATTGTACCACACTCGCCATTGTTCTTGCTACCATGTTAGCACGCGCACGTACCATGGGCGCCGCTGAAGCATCAGGAGGCTCGTCCTTATTCGGGTTTGCACACGACGTCGGCGGTTTCTGCGCTGCCGGCGGCACGGCACGCCGGGCACCGCCGGCGACGGCGAGGGTAGCGTGGCTGCCAACCTATTCTGCTTACGGCGTATGCAATTCCAAATGGAAGTTAGTGACCGCTGTTAGCGCGTCCGTGGAGCGCGCGGTGGACTCCGGCACGGGTTGGCAGCGTGTCGGCCGGAGCAATGGCGCCGGCACCGAGGAGCCTGAGGCAATGTCCACGGCGAGGAGCCGGACTTCTTCCCTCTCGAGTACGTGCACATATATACATGGCTTTACGTAGCACAATATATTCTTTAATTTTAGTCGAATTTTCTAGCCAGTAGATATGTTTAGAGATATATGTGATTCAGAATTTTCTTGCCGTTAGATATGTTTAGATATATTTGTGATTTAGATGTTGGATGCTAATCTGATGGACGACGGAAATTTGATTTACTGGCAGATGCCCCGCGCGTTGCGGCGGGAATTTAATAAGATATGGATTGAATATAACAGCTATAAAAATATGTTATTAGAGATTATCGAAAGATTGAAACAGTGAGAACCAACAATAGGATAACAAAGTCCTAATATGAGTTTTTCAAAGATTAAGGATGTTTCGTTGTTTCTCAAAGATTAAGGATGTTTCGTTGTTTCTCAAAGATTAAGGATGTTTCGTTGTTTCTCAGAGTCCTCCCTGCTAAGCATGCGTGTAATGAAGGTAAGGTAGACCATCTTTTGGAATAAAAAGATGCTCAAAAAAGAATCGTTAATGCTGCACGAAATAACATGTAATATACAAATAAAGACTCAAATTGCAAACACAGGATTTACTGGCAGGGCTTTGTAAGAAAAAGAACTATACATGTATGTAGACGCCTAATCTCTGATTTATTGCAAGGATTTAAGAGTTGGCCGGGGTAGGATGGCAGTTCGATATTCACGGTTCACCTTGCGTCTCTACCTGAAATAGCAGCGCAGAACAACAGGCAAAGGTAGGAGAAAGATCTAATCTTAGCGCTTAATATAAGTAAGTTTTTACCATTCTTGAAAAGTTACCAGGAGGCAAGAGGTAATCTTAGCGCTTAATATAAGTAAGTTTTTACCATTCTTGAAAAGTTATCAAGAGGCAAGAGGTACCAAAAATTTATATATAATTTAGTAGCGAGATACTGAAACTCGATCGATCACTACAAGCTGAAACTCTCCAAGAACTAGTAAGAACTGATCACTGCATGCGCCATTCTCTTGCTGAGTCGCCACAACTCCTTGCCCAACTCCTCCCATGTCCTCCATGGCTGCCGGCGTTCCATGACTCTCGCTGTTTGCCAACCCCCATGCAGCCCACTTCTTCGGCCACCGCGAGGCCAAGGCGGCCGCCGTGGGGAGGGCTGCGACGGCAAGAAGCCTCACCGTTCGCCGCCCGCGCGAAGAGGATGGACGAGGACAACGAGGTGCCGTGGCAACGTCTGATCGCCACGGCGGCCGGCGCCGTGAGGTTTTCGGTGAAGGGTACGTACGACGTCAAGGCTAGCTAGCTCTGGAGTCGGTGTTGTTAATAGTAATAATTAATACTATTAGGAAATTGAGTATATTTTAGCTGCAGTTAATTACAAGCTAGTATGGTTTGTTTTTTATATAAACTATATAATCTATTATATAATAAAAGTTTATAACAGTTGTTTTACATCTGCTAACAAAAAATAAATATTTTAAAAATTAAAAAACATTCGGCCCTTAATTTAGTATAACCTAATCATCTGTCACTTAAATCAAGTAATTTGGTGGACGACATACTGCCATGTTAAGAATAACAGTTTTGCTATTACACAGGTGACTGAATTTTTTTTATGTTTCAGTCACCTAAAATTGCACTCTCAATGAACTAAAATTGCAGCCTCCCTCAAAAAAAAAACAGCTGCAACTTTAGGTGATTCAGAGTGCAACTTCAGGTGACCTGAAATTGCACTCTCAATCAACTAAAATTGCAGCACCCCTCCAAAAAAACATGTGCAACTTCAGATGATTCAAAGTGCAACTTTAGGTGACTGAAAGATAAAAAAATTTCAGTCGCCTGTGCAATAGTCTATCCCTAAGAATAATAATCGATGTGTCTATCGGTATACATAAGTTGTTCGCGTGATTAATGGCATGCTGATGTGGTGTAGGTCGTCTAACGTACGTGTCATGCATCTCTTTCTCCTGGTTTTTTTCTTTAGAGCTAACGATCGATTTTGCTTGATTCATAAGATCAAGTGCGTGCATAAGATCAAGTGTGTGCAGATGACATACATGCACGCTCCACATTTGTTTAGTGTGATGAACGGATATGCTGAAATTTTTACTGTAAATTTGTAATGTAGCATCTTTTAATTTGATAATTAATATATACAGTACACACTTTTTAGAACTTCAAATCCAATCTCGGTAAGACTTGATCTGAATCGTAGTTCAGATCCAAGTCAGTTCAGTGAGGGCCACCACGAAAGTCACCGAATGGGTTCGATCGCCAGCGCCCAGCTCCGCTAGAGAGACCGTCACTGATCTGAAAAGTGCGTATGCAGTTCGAATGGACTGATTCCGCGAACGCCTAGCCCCAGGAATCAATAAAAAACAAGTGCTAAGTTTCATTCAAATATGAAATTAGGAGAAAATTCAGAATTATTGTGAATCCATTCCAATCGACGGTAAAAGAAGAATCGAATATTGAGTAATCAAATCATTCATTCTTTAGATCTTTTCAAAAACGGATTAATCGCACGAGAATAAAGAGAGTCTCATTCTACATGTCAATACCGACAACAATAAAATTTATAATAAGAGGAAAATCCGTCGACTTTTTAAATTGAAACCTTGAGGGTTCAAGTCAAGTCCCTCTATCCCCAATAAAAAGCCCATTTTACTTCCTAACTATTGTACCAACCTCTATTTTTCATTAATGGTTCAAACAAGATTCACTATCTTTCTTATTCTACTTTTTCACAAACGGATCCGAACTGACTTCTTTGGATCATATCCCATTCATACAAATGAACATATTACTGCATGGGCAATATTATTAAGTCATTCACAATCCATATATATCATTATCCTGACATTTGCTAAGTCCAATTTTATACTACTTTTTTCTTTTTTAGTCCCTTTAATTGACTATTTGTGATGCCCTCATACTTTTCATGCATCAGTGTTTTCAAATTTCCCGGTGTATGGAGCTGGTGAATTTCAATTCACTACCTTTCGTTATTGATCTAACATTTGAAATTTAACTTTTACCAAATAGTATGAGGGAATCTTTTTAACTTGCTAGTGCAAAGGTGTCAGCAAGCCAAACGGTTAATATAGTTATTTGGGAAAGGTTGGAGTGCATTAACGGGATTTACCTTTTGCACAATGCACCATTAAGTTTTTCATTATTAAATCAATTCGCATACCTAATTAATTTACGGTTTACGTGGAAATATTTTATACTCCCTCTCTGATTTCAACTATAATCCGTTTTAGTCTTCTCAACTCTTATCCAAATATAAATCATTTTACAATTTCTAGGTACATTTGTCTCGTTTCTTCTTATTATACTCGTTGAATGAAGACTCATATTCACATGAATAAATGAGGTTGATCTCTCAACATCTCTCTCTTTCCCAACACACTTAAGAATGAAACTATTAAAGTATAGGAATAATAAAGGGCAATAAGTTCATTTCTCTTACTCTTTAATTCGTGTACCCAAAGCTAAAATGATCTATATTTGGAATTGGAGGGGGTACTTTCTGCTTTGGAGTAGAAACTAAAGTGGCATTGTTATTATTTACTCCGTCCCGCAATATAAATCCCTCCTCTTAGGAAGTGGCATCCTACAATATAAGTCTATTGAGGAAATAAATGTGTAGTTATTGTAATATGTCCATTCTATATAATGTACAAAATGGTTGAGTAATTGTAACAACATTGTTTTTTTTAGATTTATCGCTTTATTGGCCTATCTGAATGACTGGTTGAAAGCTTTGGCTTATGGCTGTGCCTTTTGGCTTAAGGCCATTAACTTCCTCTATGCTCTACAGACCAACGTTGAGCCACCAATATGCTTGCCTGTAACATCCCAAAATTAGAATGTTTGAAAGTGTGAATTTTAAAATCCGTTTGAATGCATTTTGTTGATATTCAGATTTTCTAGAATTTAATTGAGCTTTTCTAAAAAATTGTGTGATGCCAAAAAATACAAGGAGTAATAATAATAATAATAATAATAATAATAATAATAATAATAATAATAATAATAGCAAAGAAAATTAAAAATAGAAAGCAGAATCTGAAATATATGATCCATGGTTTAAACCAGGAGAATTTAAATGGAAGAGAAAAATTGACAACAAAGGAGAAGCAAAATTCAATTTTAAATATTACTTAACCAAAAACTTGAATCAAGCCTAAAAAGAATTTAAATGGAATTATATACTTTTTTAAAATTATGCCAAGTGAGGTTGAACTATCAACATATGATGAGACCAATGTTCTAAATAGCGGGCTAAGCCCCTTAGCGGCTGCCTCTCCCAAAGGCTAAGAAAGGCTATAGCGGGCTAAATAGCGGGCTATAGCGGACAGCTTCCAATCGGTGGGTATCGCGATGATTTGGGCCTGCGCGTGATTTGGGCTGAGGAAAATGAAAGCCCACGCAGAAACTTGCCCTAGCGGCGCTAAATGGAGCTAAATGAACCTCCATTTAGCGGCAATAGCGCGCTATTAGCCGCTAATAGCGGAAAAATTCGTTTAGCGCCAAATATGGTATAGCTTAGCGTCTGACCTCCCCAATCGCTATAGCCCGCTAAATCCCGCTATTTAGAACATTGGATGAGACTCAAACTACTAGACAAGACCCCTCTTAATAGTACGACAACCTATACTAGAAATTAGGTCTTCCAACCAAACATTAAGACCGGTAAAAATTTAGGAACACATTCTTAGCTCTACCTAGTCGTACATTTGCCTTAAGCAATCTCTTGAAGCTTGATGACTCACATCTTCACTTCAAATCTGAATCATTGTCTTGACATACATCAACACATGATGCATCCTTCACTTGAACTCATTCAATACATGATAGGTCTTTACTTGATTTGATGATCAACTCATGATCATCTCCTCTTGGACATGTATCAATTCATGATGCATTCTCTTCTTAATTGCCTTTAACTCATGAAACCATTTTCTATCTTGCATCTTGACTTGATGATCTTAATACTTAAAGTTAACCCAAGTCATCCTTATTTGTGAATCGTAACCTATTTATCTAATTTATAGAAAATGTTAGTCCATAAATCAATTGTTATTAATTACCAAAACTTTATCATTAACTCATAATGGAGGGACTAGATTCTACAATCTCTCCTTTTTGATAATTCATGACAATCTCAATAAATAATAAGATAAAAAAATTGATTTGTGAATATACAACATGTACACAATGATTATATACTCTAAGATAAGCTTTCAAGCAATTAACTCATTTGAATAGAAGTATTTGTCTTTGAGATTAATTGCTAGTAAGCTAACACATTTGGTTGTCATTAATTATCCAACCATTAACATATAATGGAGAAACTAAATGACAACCCAATTACAATTGATTAATTTAATTCAATCAAGAGTATATATAAACTACACAAGTTTTATATATACTCAAAAGATACGTTTTAATGTAAAGATCCTTAATATATGGTAAAAAGGAACATGGATCAATACAAATGGAATCTCAAAATATAGAGTGAATTTCCTCTAAATGTGTGCATACAAGAATATATAGTGAAAGTATATACACATACTCAAGTTAGACTATTTGGTAAAGTTCAATCTATATTTTAGATTCGACGAATACAATAAGATATAAGAATGTAATGTCAAATACATACCTCTTATGATTTTCACCTTTTCATCCAAATGAAGACGGGGGTAGGAGGGCGAAGGGAGGGGTTAGATCTAGAGGGGGCGGGGGGTGTGGATGTTGTGGCCAGCAGCAGAGCCCAGGAGGTCATGAGAGCTGATCCAGCCCATTTGTTATAATTATATTGGGAAAAAGGAAGAACAAGATAGCTACTTAGGGTGTGTTTGGTTGCCTGAATCTCCTTCATCCTGGCTGGGTGGATCCGTATAATCTGAGAAAGAGCATGTTTGGTTGCCTGTATGAGTGGATGCAGCCTGCATGAGCGGATGCAAAAATACGGTCTCATCCTGGATGGGTGGATACGCTCAAAATGAGCTTCACTGGCCATCTGGATGGGTTGATGCGATGTATCTTATGTGGTCCCACGTGTCGACCTCTCGGGTTTGGTAGATGCATCCGCTCATACAGCAACCAAACACAGCATCTCGATTTTTGCATCCGCTCATGCAACCTCACCAAATATCTTCTTTTTCTGAAATACGATTCCATTCAGCCTGCATCCACTCAGTCAGGATATACGATACAACCTCCATCCACGAACCAAACACACCCTTAGAAACAGAGGCAGTGCTTTCTTTTAATTGCAACATTAGTTTATATTATTTTTGTGATGTAATAAAATATAGTGTGATTCCTAATGGCAAAATGGAGTTGTATGTTTCTTATTTTATTAACACACATGTTTGATATTTTCCTTCTTAATATATCCTTAAGTATCTAATAGTTGTGAGTATAAATATGTAAATTTAGAAGTTATTGTGTTTTTTAATAATTATCATCCATAGTAGAACTGAAATCCATAGTTCGTTCTACTTCTAGTAGAACTGAAATCCAAAAAACGTCATTTTTGTTGCTTTAATCGGTCTATTTGCTCCTATGGCCATGCTCACATGCCGGCCGATGGTGGCCATTGTGGTTTGTGAGACACTAGCGCTAGCGGCCACTGGGACCAGCCAAGCGCCGACCCAGCTTTCCACTAACCTATCAAGTTGGTTATTGAGACCTCTGAAATAATGCAATTCATTTATTTCGTACTTTCGGATTTGATTTTTCTTCATTTCTGTTTGTTGAACGTGACAGTAGTTTATTCCATGCTAACAATTTGTGAGATCTGCGTATAGATTTGGTGTCGTTCTTGATGCAGATATACGCTGGTGTGTGGTTTTAGTATCATAAGCTGTTTTAATTTATGTAATCCTGGTGATGTAGTCGGATTAGAAGTAATTTTAGCTTGTTTAAGTGCTTTTTAATTAAATGTATGAGATTCTAAGATTACTGATTATCTATGGCAGGTCTAGTGTTACAGGCGAGCTCAGTAGTATTATGTGTCACCCTTTTATTGATGCACATTTTCTGGGCACCTTATGCTCTAGTGTGCATAATTCAAGCTAATTCCCACACTTTATTTTTAATCGATATGCAACCATAGAAGAACATCGGATGACGACTACCTAAATACTATATGTTTGATTTTATTTCCCTGTCTCTTATGCAGGACTATTGCCTGCAACAGATCTGTCATTGGATACTGAAAGGTCTAATGTCCGTGTGGCATATCAGGTATAAGATGTGATCATGTTTGATCATACCCCTTAACAGTTCATATTATGTTTCATGCATCTTCTCTTGAATATAGGGCTCACCTGGTACGGTCATGGAGGCAATGGTGCTTAAAGCCTTCCCAGAGTGTATAGCTGTTCCCTACAAAAAGTTTGAAGGGGCATTTCAGGTTGTCATGCTTTTGTAAATTTTCCAAATATCTCTCCATCTAAGAACTCATTTACATCTCTCCATTCTAAGAAGTCATTTGCTATTTGACAGGCTGTTGACTCTTCACTTGCCGACATAGTTCTTCTTCCTATAGAAAATTCATCCACTGGAAGCTATCACCAGAATCATGATTTGCTTCTTAGTCAAAAGTTGTATATTGTTGAAGTACAAATGAATGTAGATCTGTGTCTCTTGGCTCTTCCAGGAGTGGAGAAGGAGGATTTGAGAAGAATTTTAAGCCATACAGAGGTTATTGTTGGAAGAACGCTTGTATTCCTCATGTGGCCAAAGGGCCAATATATATACATGTACAGGTGGTATATATACAAGAAACCCCTTATACAATGGGGTAAATACACAGTTATGTAATACACATCTAACACCCCCCCTCAAACTCATGGTGGATCAACAACATGAAGTTTGGAGAGATGAAAATCTCTTTGAGCCCTGGTTTGTGCCTTTGTGAAGAAATCGCCAGCCAAGCTCGGAAGGCACATCTTGAAGAGCAACAATCTGGTCTTGCACTGTGTCCTCATGTAGGAAGCATCAACACCAATATGCTTTGTAAGCTCATGCTTCACTGGATCTTTAGCAATGCTAATAGCACCTGTACTGTCAGACAAAAGAGGAGTCGGTGCAGAAACTGAAACACCAAAGTTCTCAAGTAACCACCGTAGCCAAGTAACTTCCGCAGTCAACAAGGCCATAGCTCGCAACTCAGCCTCGGACTCGAGCAGCTGGCATGCGCTTCTTAGTCTTCCAAGCAATGAGAGAACCACCAAGAAAAACACAATAAGCAGAGAGAGACCGGTGATCAGAGGGATCACTAGCCCAGGTGGCATCAGAATATGCTTGGAGCTGTAAAGAGCTGGAGCGAGGGAAAAAGAGACGCCGAGAGATAGTTCCACGAAGATATCGTAGAACACGAAGAAGATGACTATAGTGGAGCTGAGTAGGAGCGGAAACAAACTGACTCAAGATATGCACAGGGTACGAAATGTCAAGACGAGTGACACCAAGATAAACAAGGCTTCCAACAAGATGACGATAGCGAGTAGGATCAGCAAGAGGCTCACCATCCGTGGGACGAAGATGAACATTAAGCTCCATGGGAGTCTCAGCTGTCCAATGATCAGTAAGAGTGGCACGATCAAGAAGATCCTAGATATACTTTTCTTGGGACAGATAGAAACCCTCAGGAGTAGAAATAACCTCAATCCCAAGAAAGTAGCGATGAGGACCTAGATCAGACATAAGAAACTGCTCATGAAGCCGCTCCTTGACAAAAGTGATATACTGAGGATCATCGCCAGTAATGATCATATCATCAACATACAAAAGGAGAAGCGTCCGACCACGAGATGAGGTGTGGATAAAAAGAGCAGGATCATGAGCACTCGCTGAAAAACCAGCTGCAGTGATAACAGAGGAGAAATGATCAAACCAGGGACGAGGAGCTTGCTTGAGGCCATAGAGAGATCGGCGAAGACGACAAACCATACCCTCAGGAACAGAATACCCAGGGGGTGGCTGCATATAGACCTCCTCACGCAACTCGCCATTGAGAAAGGCATTCTTGACGTCCAACTGAGAGATAGACCACTGTCGAACAAAGGCCACAGCAAGAAGAGTGCGAACAGTGGTCATGTGAGCGACAGGAGCAAAAGTCTCATCATAGTTACGGCCATACTCCTGCTGGAAACCACGCGCAACAAGACGAGCCTTGTAACGCTCAAGAGAACCATCAGAGCGAGTCTTAACCTTATAGACCCACTTACACGTGATACGAGTAACACGCGTAGGAAGAGGAATAAGATCCCACGTGCCAGTACGCTCAAGGGCAGCGATCTCCTCCGCCATCGCATGCTGCCACTCCTGATGAACAACAGCATCACGATAAGAAGTCGGTTCGGCAAGAGCAGCGGCAGCAAAACCAAAACGCTCAGGAGGCCGAATAGACTGGCGATCGTGAAGACTATAACAAGGAGTAGCCGAAGGAGATGACCCGTTAGAAGGAGAGGGCATATCAGAAGGATCCTCAACTCGCGGGCGACGAGTATAGTAGAGAGGATAAGAAGGAACAAGATCAGGAGCAGCCTCGGGAAAGGATGTCGGTGATGAAGAAGGTGCTGACTGAGGAGGTACCGGAGAGACCAAAGGCTGTGGTGAAGTGGTGACTATAGGACTAGAAGGAAAAGTCAGAAATGAAAGCGGCTCAACGACAGATGCTGAAGTGGAGGAACGAGACGGACGAGGATAGAAAGGACGAGACTCATCAAAAGTAACATCCCGAGAAATCCGCATCCGTCGGCCAACAGGATCCCAACAACGATATCCCTTGTGCTCAGCACTGTATCCCAGAAAAACACACTCAACTGATTGAGCGGTCAGTTTGGTGCGCTCACGAGGTGCAATAAGAACATAGCACACACACCCAAAAAGCGAAGTGCGGAATAATCGAGTCGCGCCACGAGATGCTCAGCGGAATCCCACCTGCAGAGCGAGAGGAGGGTTGGCGTTGATCAAGAAAGTGGCGAGAAAGCATCTCATCCCAAAAATGTGGTGGAACAAGCATAAGCAATCATGAGAGCACGAAGTGTCTCAAGAAGATGACGATGCTTGCGCTCAGCCACACCATTCGAGCATGAGCACTGGACAAGAAAAGCGCGAGAGAGTGCCTGCTCGGCAAGAAAACCACGAAGGACTCCCGACAAGTATTCTCCAGCGGAATCAGCGCGAAAAACACGAATAGGAGAGTCAAACTGAGTGCGAATCATGGTAGCAAAGGTCTTATAGATAGATAAAACCTCACTACGAGATGACATAAAATATATCCATGTATGGCGAGAAAAATCATCAATAAAAATGATATAATATCTATGACCTCCTTTCGAAACAAAAGGAGCTGGTCCCCATACATCAGAATGAACAAAATCAAAAGGACGCTGAAACACTGACTCACTAGAAGAATAAGGAAGTTGCAGCTGTTTGCCAAGTTTACAACCCTGACAATGTAGAGAAGCATCACCAGACACAGACCCTAAAAGACCTCGACGAAGTAAAGAAGCCATGCGGGAACCACAAAGATGTCCTAAGCGATGATGCCACTGAGCAAACGAAGCGGTGGAGGCTGCAACAGCTGCAGAGGTGGAGGCGAGAAGACTGACTGGGGCAGCGGAAAGAAGGCGGCCGATCAAGCTCCCAAAGCCGTTGGGAGTCACGGCGGCGAGGCGGTACCAACGAGTCCCGTCGGCGATCCCGAACACAACAAGAGTCAGAATCAAAAATAACACGACAACCATGATCAGTGAGCTGGCCAGCAGATATGAGCTGCATGGTTAGTTTTGGAACATGAGACACAGCAGGAACATGAAAAGAGAAATTTGAAATAGTGCCTCGTCCTATGACAAAAGGAGAGGTATCATCTGCTGTGTGGACAGTGATAGGAGTAGCTAAAGGACTAATGGAAGTAAGACAGGTGGAATCAGATGTCATATGAAAAGAAGCACCAGAATCAAGAATCCAAGGTGATGTACCTGAGGAGGAAGAAGTAGAAGGTGGTCTCTCACCGGAAGACTGAGCAGCAGAACCAGCAGAACCAGACGATGCAGAAGCAATCATGCGGCCTAGCAATGTGAGAAGCTGCTGAGTGTCAGGGATACCAGAACTCGGCTGAGAGGAGGAACCTCCAGTGCCCCGCGGAGGACGAGCACCATGACGAAGATCCTTCTTCTTGTAGCAAAACTGTTCCACATGTCCATCCTTGTTGCAATAGGTGCAGTGAAGGCCCTTACCAATAGCAGCTGTCACTGGTGGAGGCACAACTGATGGAGGCAAAGGCACAGCAGGTGTAGAAGCCAAAGAAGCCACCAAAACTGAAGAAAGTGATGATGATGATAGCAGACCCGCTCCACGAAGTCGAATATTCTCAGTGCGAACAGCTGCAAGAGCCTCCAACAAAGTCACACGTGGATGACGAGCCAACAACTGAGCACAAGTCTGCTCAAACTCAGACCGGAGACGTGTCCAAAAGTCGTAGATGCAGCGAAGCTCCATATGAGCTCGCGACGCGACAACACCGCGAGTGCGGCAAACATCTGGCCCCAAAAAGTCGAACTGACACCATATCGCAGATAACTGAGCATAGAACTCGTCCACAGTGGCATCTCCTGCTGCTGCGGCGCTCTGTCGTCGCTGACAACAAAGAAGGTACAAGGAATCACCAGACGGCTCGTAGCGACTGCGTAGATGCGTCCACATCGCATGTGCAGAAGCCAGTCCAACGATATCACCAGTGAGATGCACCTCCATGCTAGCAACCAAAATAGCAGAGGCACGAGCATCTTCATCAATTCATGTCTTGTAAGCAGCATACTGAGTCTGAAAAGTCTCCATGGCATCCTCAAAAGCCTCAGAAGCCTTTGTACGAGCATCTTCGGAAGCATCCTTCGAGAGTACAGGCTCAACAGGTGGAGTAGGAGTGTAGGACGAGACGGGCAAAGCAACTCGCCCGTAAGAAACTCCCAAAGGCGCTAACCACGCATGTGGATGCGCATGTGCTGAAACCAGTCCCGATAATTGAGACCATCGAAGATCACCGGGCAACGAGGAACAGAAACGGTGCCTGCAGAAGAAGACATCTTTTTTTTTTGCCTTTTTTCCTTTTTTCTCTTTTTTTTTCTTTTTCTTTATTCGGTCAAGCTGACCGACCGAACCAACCAAAAAAAGGGGTTAAAACAATGACCAAAGCGGCCTAGGCGAGGGCGGTGGCGACCGCACGCAGCAGCGGCGGGCCTCGGGCGGAGGAGCGGCGGCGGCGGCGGCCTCAGGTAGAGGTAGAGCGGCGCCGATCTTCACCGACACGGTCGGCCCGCAATGCCGGCGGCGAGTGCGATGCGGAGCGGAAGCGGCGGCGGCGGCGGCGGCCTCAGCGAGAGGCCGACGGGCCGGCGACGGTGCGGCGGGACAGACTCAAACAGCAGAGCCCCCGGGCGGCGGCGGCCAGATCTGTACGGCGCCCCGGTCTGGTGGTGTGGTCCCGAGCGAGCGATGAGGACCGGCGGCGCCCCGATCTGGTGGCTGCGGTCCCGAGCGAGCGCGGTAGAAGAGAAGCTCCGAGCGGCAGCCCCAAGAGATCGACGGCGACGGTGGAAAACGAGCGGTGGTGGTGGAAAAGAATAGATAAACGCGAGCCAGGCAAAACCTAGGTATGATGAAACCCTAGGTACGACGAAACCTTGGCTCTGATACCATGTTGGAATAATGCTTGTATTCCTCATGTGGCCAAAGGGCAAATATATATACATGTACAGGTGGCATATATGCAAGAAACCCCTTATACAATGGGGTAAATACACAGTTATGTAATACACATCTAACAGTTATGATATACTAAATATTCAACTGTGTTTGCAACTAGTAGTTTTTGTTGCATGGCCAGGAGCTCCCTGTTTTGCTCCATCACCTTGTGCAAGAAAATAGATAAGGAAGAAATGTGTATGTGTGAACAAAATATACAATCATATGCACAATGCATTTTACAATGAAAACGCTACAAGATAGACCAAAAAATAGAGCACCATCAGTCCTGGGAATGAATTATCTCTCAATCTCCTGATCATCTGCACGTGCTGCATCCTGCAGGAACTTGCTCAATGCGAACATTCACTTTCTGATTTAGGTGTTACAAAGAAAAATGTGCATCATGGTGCTGCGGGTGCTGAGGTACCTGATAAAACATTACATGTTCCTTTGATATCTTTATCACCCCTAATGTGATTTTTTATGCTTTTTTCAGATTATATCCATGCAAAATTTAAGAGATGCTGGAGTCATAGGTAGTGCTCGAGTGGCGGGATTGTATGGGCTTAACATATTAGAATGCAACTTTCAGGTGACATATCTGTATTAAGTTTATTGGTTTGTTAACAAGTCAGGTATTGGTAATGATGGGTACTCTGGTCAAATGGAGTGTTCTCAAATAGAGTTATGAAAGTGATGCGGAAGGGTTCTTGTCTGTGTGCGGTTGTCCATTCACCTCTCCATAGTTTTTTTCTAGTACCATGCATCTCTGTTTGCTTCTGCATGTGTTTCCCCCCTTCTTTTTACCAGATTTCCCATGGCTTCTCTCTTTTTGGTGATCAATTTTCTCGTATCACCCCTCTTCGTTTTGTGCCACTGTTGTATCTGCTTGCTCGCCTGGTAATGATGATTCTACATATAAGACTAAATCATCCAAGACTCGGAAATTCGTTTTCTCTGACCTATTTTTCTTTTCATCAGAATATGTAGTTTCCTCATATATTAGTGATTGTCATCATTGCTTTTCTGATAATACAGTTTCGTGTTTTTGTATGTAAATATTGTCAGGAAATATGCTTAACCCTCAAAATAATGCTTGCTTGTCTAGTCCATGTTTGGCTTCGTCTCATTCAGAAATCTAATACGCACTATCAAACAACGTTGCAGGATGCTTCACCCAACCTCACAAGGTACTTGTTATTGGCCAAAACTGCTAGCACTCCCAAAGAATATGGCCAATATAAGGTACTGGTTTATTTTCAAGATACTTTCATCTAAAACATTTTCCTCAAGTATCCGATGGTGCAAATTGGTTATCTTAATATATCAGACAAGCATCGTTTTCGGTCTTGAAGACGCTGGGATACTTTACAAAGCCTTAGGAACATTTTGGAAGAGGGAGATAAGTTTGACAAAGGTATTACTTGGGATCTTAACTTCTTTTGAGTAGTTTGTTTCTTTCAGTATTTCTTGTTTCCAAGCAGAGTTGTATTTCTGGAATTTTGACTGTTCTCTTGCTGAACTGAAGATCGAGAGCAGGCCAGATAAGGGCAAACCAATGAGGACTCAGGGAACTGAAAAGTATGATACTGCACTTTCAGCACAAAATTCTCTTTATATTAAATACTTTTGTGGATCAAATCTTTTGGGACAAAAACCTCTTTGAATGTGTCATCAGCATATTTTTTTTCCTAATTCAATAATTTGTGGGGTGCTACTGACTGATTCGCCTCTGATTTGATACACCACATGCACATTTATCTGCTGAAATATGTTAATTTACAAGAATTCATTTGGATTTAGCAATTCAGTTCACAGAGATGCAACAAATTAGACTAATATGAGTAATATCCATATTGACCATTTTATTGCTGTGGGAAAAGAAAATGTTGTAAGAACTTCAGGCAGGCTTCAGCCTATGCTTCTTAAATAAAACAAGAGTTAGGGCAACCTGAAACAGTATCACTCTTCCACTGTTATATATATCAAGAACATATCTAGTAGTACCTAGTAAGCTTATCCTCTAATCTTCTTGTTTCAACAAAGAACTCATGTTGTTACGAAACCGTGTCCTCCTAAAAAAAAGTGGCCTGCATTTGATACTTCAATGTCATCTTTCATTTTCATAAAACTGAAGTTTGTTGATTGCAGGCAGTTCAATTACATATTCTACGCTGATTTGGAAGCATCGATGGCTGAGGCCCGTGCGCAAAATGCCTTGAGGGACCTAGAGGTATATGTCCTCTCGTCTGTAAGCTATAATTGATTCATGATATGGTTTATATCTTCTAAGAACGTTAGCAGCATCAAGTGTCCAATTAGTCCATGGCATCAAAAGGAGGCATAATCACTCATATTTCTCAAGATGGACTATGTTACTATAATCTTGAATGAAATGCTTAGCATACTAATGTCCGCATTGCTCTTGAATCTCGAGTAGTTAACCCTAGGATGTTTAATATTGTCCAGGAAATTGCGACGTTCCTACGTGTCCTCGGCTGCTATCCGACGAGCAAAACTGTGTGAACTGTACCAAGTTGTCTCAGTTTCTTCACCCTGAAGAGCCAAGACCGGAGCAATACTCTAATGGTAGCACTTGCGCAAGGGTGAACAGTAATGTTCGCAAAAATGATAGCACGGTTAACTTTAATAATACCATGTCTGTAGTTCAGAGGGAAACAAGAGGGTTAGCATTTGGTGCAGAAAAGCTCAAGGCTTTTTACAGGAAACAAAAGTTAATTCCAGTTGTCAGATTGCGCATATGGTTTTGAATCATGTCATAACGGTGCATCGTTTGGAAACGTACAGATTCTTACCGCTGCACAACAGCACTGTGTTCAAACAGAGCCTAAATAGCTAAATACAGCTCCTGTTCATATTAACTTTTACTTCTGATTTTTACTTTTACTTTCATAAGCAGAAGCTAATACGAACATTTCAGCTTCTATAAACCGTTTCTATCAGCCACTACTTTTCGTATTCACATATTATAACATACTTTGTATTTTATTATATCACAATTTCGTATGTCATATGGTGGTCAAAATATTATAGTATCTTCTATTACACCATCTTTCTTACATAATACACTATTTATCAGTTGCTTTTATTAGCCATCACTATTCATCAGTCACAGTCAAAAATCATCAACAAAAGCTAATATAAACAAGCCCACTATGTAATCTCACCCTGCTCGATAGTATAATAATATTTGCACCAAAAGCTAGAATTTGGAGTGCAGTGAATCTTTACCAAGGGGGCAATTATTACCATTTTGCATTCAGCATGCCATTTGAACTGAAAGTATCACGGAACTCGATTCCTGGCACAGAATATGAAAGAGAAGCAATTTCATTCAGAAAAACAAGGCTCCTGCTCTAGTCTAACAATCTATTCAATGCTGAACCATTTACAACATACAATGTGACATGGGCGTTACATAGGGGTGACCACGTTGTCTACACTACTGAAAGATATGTCCTAAATTATGGTGCCAAAATTTCCACCGAAGAAAGCTATAGTGGTCAGAAGAGTGCGCAAAGTATTTGCATCATGGGCATACTACCAACAAGTATGCCATCACAGCATCTCCAAATGCTGGATTCTGAACTCCGGTACTGAACAAAATGGCCCAATAGATATGATTTGATTTCAAGAGCAGTGTTCATCCATCCATATTCTGATATCTTTGCACAGGATCAGTCACAAACAATGATATGATGTGACCTGTGAATTAACATCCCCAACATTGTCGCCGATCCATGTAATGGATGTTCCAATTCTGTTATTGCCCTACTTCACGCCCAGGTTCCACATGTCTTTACATGTTTCATGTTTCTGAGTCTGACATCCAATCTAGCAGTCACATGTATTCATCATCCATTCCCAGCTTATAACTGCAAAGCAAGGTCTGGCTGTTGTGCTTCCAAATTGATGCCCGAAGACTGTCGAGCTGGTGGTGAACCTGGCGAGGGGAACCCGATGTTCAAGTCTGGGCGGAGCACATCCTTGTTTTGCTTCTGTTGCATGTGGGGAACCAGCCCTTGCCATTGTGGTTGGCCCTGTGGTCTCGGGAAATCTGTCTGCACCAACTGGGGGAATATTACCAAATCCTTGTTTTGAACTGGACTTTCTCTAACACCCTGAACAGGTTGTCTAAAGAACTGAGAAACAGCATTTATTTTTGGTTCATCATCAGGATGGACATTTGCAAATGGCATCTTCCAACCAGAATTATTATTATTGTCATGAAAAGTCCGACTCACAATGGTTGGTTTGCTCTCTGAAGCACCAAATGAGATCCAAGATTGAGCCACTGGAGAAGATGGAATGCTCTGATTCTCCCTGACAGCTGCTGGAAATGCAGAGAAAATGTTCTGGGGAACATCATGTCCTCTGGTTGGTACATTTACTTGGCCATGTATTGCAGTTGATCCCATTAATTTTGCATGGTCATTGATATTCTTTTGTCCGCTCGCATTCATGGCAAAGCTGGTAGCATTTACTGGTTGATTTTTAGTGATGAATCCAATGCTGCTCATTGGTCTGGTTTTGTCGGAAGTTCCAAACTTCCCATCACCAGGTCGTCCATGGTACACCCATGTAGCCTCATTTCTGGGCTGTGGTACAGCTGCTTCTTGTGACTGGAAGAAGGGTTTAGGCTGCCCATTAGTATGGTTTGGGGAAGGCACATCATGCACACCAGAAGCACCTTTGGCACCCTCAAGCCTCTGAGGTGCCATTTCAAGTGGGTGGGTGCTTTTAGATGATTCACTTTTTCTCATTTGATGAGCTCTGATTGCTTCGGGTGGTTGGAAAAAGGGTCTAGGCTGGCCAGCCATTTTGTTCAAGGCAGGCATATCAAGCACACTAGAAGAAGCTACTTTTGAACATTCAGACCTCTGTGGTTGCATTTCAAGAGGGCGGGCAATGGAGGATAGGCCACCTTTCCTCATTTGTTCATTGGTTGTTCTTTTGGTCTTTGCAACACTTCCAGCCACTCTATCATTCTCATGCAGTGATAATGCATCAGTGTTCCTGTGCTGGGGTTCAGCAGTAACACCAAATAATCTTGGTTTAAATTCTGGACTCTCAAGCGGACCAGACACTCCAACTACGTTATTGCCAGTGGTTATCCGATTAAGTAGATCCTTTGGATTAATACTTTCTGTTGGTCTGAGCCTTTCATTATCTCTAGGCAGAGAGGCATTCCTTTGTACATTCGCCCCAGAGCTAATCAGACTTCTTGATTGATCTTGCACGACAAGAATAGGAGGTAATAGTGGCTCATATTCTCCAACCCAACCACGTCCAAACCTTACTTCAGTAGGTAATGCCTGCTGAATGCGTTCAGAAGCAATTCTCCAGCCTTGAGAACCAAGTGAACCGGCAAAACGAGCCAGACTTCTTGCATATGAGTGCTCAGCATCAAGTCCAACCTGTGAGGTCACATTTAAACATATGAGCTAACCAGCGAAACAATTTACTCCCAAGAAATATAGATCAGTTAGACTTGGATTTAATCAGATGCATTAACATACACTAATGAGCTCTTTTGGCTCCGCAGAGAAGACATCGAAAATTGGGTCAGCTTCCAATGAAGGCTGTTCTTCAGATGTATCATAAGTTTTCCGTCTAGTCTCATCTACCACAATTGACTTGTAGCTAGGCTTTGCTGAATAATCCCTGGCTGAAAAGTGAAGAATAAAGAATGTCAGTAAAATTGGACTAAGTCGGGCTGGTATTAGCATTTAGTTATACAGCAGTAAGAAGGTAGTGAAGAGCTGAAAAAAATTGTTAGCTATGTCATTCCTCCATATAACACTTGCAAGCAAGGTTCCAAAAACTGGAACTGGAAGAAATCCCGGTCGGCGGCCAGTAAAGGTAACTGGGCGGTTACCGGCCGGTTACCGGAAAAACCGGTCACAATTTGAAAATCAAATTTTAAATTTTGAGATGTTTTGACACCAGTAACTGGAAAACCCGGAAAAAACCAGCCAAAAATCAAAAATTGATACCGGTCGGTTTTTTCGGTTACCGGTCTCCACCGGTAAAAACGGTAACCAGCGGTTACTGGCCGGTAACCGCCAGGATTTTGAACCCTGCTTGCAAGATATGCAACTCAATAAAGCTTTATCAGTTATCTTGGTAAACATTAAGCATTTTAGTACCAAACTACCACAAACCTGAATAGTTCACAAGAACCCCACATACAGCAGATATAGCATATACAAAAATGACCATAACCTTCCTAAATGACTAGTTTCCTTTTGATGGGCATTCTTCATTTATCCGCATCGTAGTGTTGCTAGTTTCCTTTTGATGGGCATTCTTCATTTATCCACATCGTAGTGTTGCTAATTGATCCATTCTAGTGACTAGCATGGCAGTTAGGTCTTTTAACTAATTGAAAATTCTAAATGACAAAGTTCTAATTGAAAATTGCAAGGCAAGGCCACCAAATTAATGCATAGTATGGTAGTTAGGTCTCTAACTAATGTATCACTTCAGTAGAGAGAAGATGATTCAGCGAGACAAAAAATGATACCTGAAATATCATCGGCCTTCTCAGATCTGATCTCATCCAGTGGAGAACTGATATCTTTATCTAAAAACCCATTGGCTACAGTGCAACCTGGGGGTTCAGCGGCATTAGCCTGTGACATGCTTAAGCCATTAGAGCCATCACCTGCAGAAGCAATGGTTGCAGCAGAAACATCTGAACCCAGGGCATCTTGATTATTCATGCAAACTGGCTTCTTAACAATCTCTTCATTGCAGGAGTAACCTAGATCATCTTGCCCATCTCTGCAAACAGGTTGCTCAGCCAATTCTTTTTGGCGCGAGTGGCCCAGGTCTTCTCTATTTCTGCAAATGGGCTTCTCAACCAGTTTTTTTGGGGATAAGGGGCCTACATCTTCTCCATTTGTGCGAATGGGATTATCAAATGGCTCTTTGTGGGATGAGAAAACTGGATCTTCTCCATTTCTGCAAATTGGATTCCTAATGTGTTTTTTCTGGGGTGACAAGTCATCTTTTGAGCTCCTGGAAGTGGGTTTCTTGACTTGCTGTTTGTGGCGATCATATTCTGAATTTTTGAAAATGGCTTTCCTGTGTTGCTCTTTGTGGAATGAGGAGCTTAGATCACCCTCTGAATTTCTGGAAATAGGTTTCTTAGCTTGCTCTCTGTGGAACGAGGAACTTGCATCATCCTCTGAATTTCTGAAAAAGGGTTTGTTAACTTGCTCTTTGTGGAACGAGGAACTTAAACCATCCTCTGAATTCCTAGAAATGGGTTTCTTAACTTGATCTTTGAAGAATAGATCATCTTCCGAATTTTTGGAATTGGGTCTCTTAACTTGCTCTTTGCGGAACAAGAAGCCTCGATCGTCATCCGAATATCTCAAAACAGGCTTCTTAACTGGTTCTCTATTGCAAGAGTTTGGTCTAACTTTCTGTTCACTCTTTATTTGGTTTTTTGTAGGTATGCCCTCGTCTCTCAGTTCCAGAAACTTTTTTCTTGCCAGCTCTTGTATGGAATGGGCCTGCATGAATAAGCATAGCAAGAAACATTCAATACCAATTGCCAAATGATGTTATCATATGTGCATTATTATTTATAAAGACTGTTTGCATACCTGTCTAAAGTAAATTGTATCAGGTGCATTGTACTGCATTGCATTGCTGCAAATTAAGAAAACATCATCCTGCAATTTAAAGAAGCATATCACATAAACTGCTCAATTTTCTAAGTGCAATTGTACTCATCATTTGATAGATATATCTAGCACTTGGCCTTACCAAAAGAGAGAAAGGGAATAAGAAATTAACCCAGAATGGAAGTGTTTTGCGTTTCTGAGACAAATTTGTAAACCAAAGCACAGGCTCCATTCATTCAATTAACCAATGAAAACAACATAGTAGATTTCTGACATTAGATTTGTTAATTATTTGTAGAAAATGAGCTTGGAAAATTTTAGGCTATTAGGCTCATATGCTATTAGACTTGTTGACGGTAGGAAGTAGGAACAGGCCAATCCATCAGACATCATATGCTATTAGGCTCCTAGATTTATGAGATTAACATTGTTACTTTAGATCCATCACCAAATAAGGAAGGCGTAAGTTTAATGCGATGAAAAGCAAAGGTTCCATGTCAATCTCATTACACTGTCCGAGTGGAATAATCTAATTTACAATACAAAGCACTATGACTTCCATAAAAGGCTAGCATCACGCCCAGATAATACCTTTTAGTATCTGAAGCTAACAAAGTACCTTCTAGAATTTCAAGAAAACAGGCCAGCACAACTTGGCTCAGTCTACAGTCAACATAAGGCTTGCTGTCTGAATGTGATTTGTCAAGCTAGCCTTCCTCAAGGTTAATGAACTGCAGTGAGATGGGCTCAGATTGTTTTGGCTTCCTTGATAACCCTTCACTGTCTATGACAAGAGGATAGCATCTTGGTACCAGGCAAGCAGTACCAAACAAGGCATGCCTAGGGCCTTAGGTCCTATACAACTAGTATATCCTGTAGTCTGGACTCTTTTGCAGACAACGGTGGCCATACACTTACTGGTTTGACTAGTAATCACTAACTGTTCCAATAATATTGGTACAGTGCACAGATATTGGGATAGACATCAAAAACCTTACAACCAAACCAATGAATGTTAACTGCAAATTATTGAGAAAAAAACTGTCATCTTTTTTCTCAAGGGAGAAAAGTATAATCACTATTTTAACCATTTGCATGAGGCAGCATTTATAAACAAACAATAGTGTGCACGAACTTTAGCAAGATCCATAATGTAACAGTTGGAACAGACAGAGTAATGGCCTAATCCTGGAGTTGTCCACTTTCCACGAGTGCAGAGACTGCCAGTGGAAAGTTGAAATCTAGAAATGTAATTATAAACATGATATGAATTGGATAACTCGTGCTATGTTGCTGCATTTGTCAAGCTACGCTACAACTTGATGCTCTAAGGTAAAGGAAACGTATCAAAGGTTGCTTCTTGCGTTGCATAGAACCTTGTTGGTGAAATTCACTCCCAGACAAATATAGTATGAACCGAAATGCCCCAATCTCCCCAACTACAACATCCACTTAAGCAACCAACCAACAAATGGCAACACTCCATTCGCAACTCGCGTTCTACTTCACTAGCTAAACATACGACAAAAGCTTGAAGTCTGACCTCGAATTGCTCGAATGAGCGATATGCATTCCTGGCAAGCTTCCTCCTGACGGTGCCGAAGTCCATTGGGTGCTCAATCACATCATGGTAGTCAGGCAACTGCATCAATCAAAACAACCATGGCACCATCAACACTCAATAGCTCCCCCTGATAAATTAGCAACTCCAACAAGCATGACAAACGAACAAACGCCCTCACCTCCTCCAGATCCACTGGCTCCGCAAATACTCCGTACGTGTCCTTCCTGCAGAATCAAACAGTGGCAGAAGAAATCGAGCTCATTAAGTCTGAACCAAATCCCATTTCGTGTAAACGTAAAAGATGAGAAACACGCACTTCTGCAGCTTGTCGAGAATCATCTCCAGCGCCTTCCGGTCCGGCAGCGGCGTCGTCCTCGCCGTCCCTAAATCCACCGCAAAAAAAAAAATCAATTTCTTCTCTTTAAAAAAAGGCACAAATAATCACATCATCGAGCAGGAAGAGATCAGCAAACAGCAAACAAACCGAACCTGGCACCGGCAGCCGCTTCGTCCGCGGCGCGCTCGCGGCGTCGCCCCTCCCACCACCAACCTGAGAGAAGAGCAGATCTCGCGTTAAAGAACCAGCTGCACAGTGAAGCAAAGACAAGGCCGACCACTAAACCGGCGGCATGGTTCACCTCGTGATGGCGAGATCTGTCGCCGCGCGACTCGATCCGGCGCTTCTTGGGCGGCTTGACCCGCTCCGCGCCGCCGCTGCCGTCGTCGGCCGCCCCCTCCTCCCCGTCGGAGGATTCCGAGTACAAGGGGGGAGGTGGGCCCCGGCGGTGGTGCTGGTCCGGGGGGAGCTGGGAGAGCTTGACGACGAGCTTGAGCTTGCGCCGGCGGCGGTCGGAGGTGGAGGTGCCGGCCCCGCCGCCTAGGCCGCAGTCGGAGTCGGAGCTGGACGGCTCCGGTGACGGCCTCCGGTGGTGGGGGCGGGACGGCGACGAGGAGGGCGAGGACGGGAAGGGGAAGAAGTCGTCGACGAGCGGGCGGGAGGACGGGGCGGCGGCGCGGCGCGGGCGGCTGCGCGGCGGCGACGGCGAGCGGCGGCAGGGGAGGGGGTGGGGCACGGCGCCCCCCCTCCGGCGGGCGGGGTGGTTCCTCTCCGGCGACGGCGACGGCGGCATGGCTGCCGCCCGCTCCTTGGCCTCCTTGGGGTTTGGTTCTGGCTTGTCTTCAGTCTCTTTCTTTCTCGCTCGCCTTTTTTTTTCACGGCTGCTTTTGTTTGTTTAATTCCATCGCTTGCGTCTCTGTGTCTCCATCTCTCTCCCACAGTCTCTCTCTCTCTCAGCTGCAGCCGCTCTCTCTCTCTCTCTCTCTCTCTCTCTCCTCCGACGGGAAGACGATGGGTGCGTGGGCTCGGTCCATCGAACGGCACAACTATTGCTGCGCATTGAATTAGCAGTGTGATCTTCCCGCTCTCTCCGGCCTTGATGGATTTTTAAACGAGATTTTTTAAGATGAGTTCTATTAATTAATTACAGTATACAATATAATAACTTCATTTATATCGATCAAAATCACATACGAATATCTCTCCATAAATTTCTCTATAATCTGTTGCTATTAACGAGTCAAAACTAAAATCTATTAGTAAAAGTTAATATAAATGTCTCCTAATAAAGATATAAGTAGTATTGATTTACAGCTAATTTAAACTTTCGTTATGAGTATTATCTTAACAAAAATAGTTTTAATAGTTATGCATTAGATCTCATGTACAACGTCACAAATGTAAAGCAGTTGAAAACATGCAATAATATTATTTTCTTTTCTTTGGTGATGAAAGGGTTGCGAGTTATTTCTCTACAGTGAAATAGACGCTTTTAGTCAAACACGTGTAAAGCCAATGACGTTGTTATTACAAAGAAATAGTTACGGTCTTTTCGGATTTATGCTGAAAAGTTACGACTTCTTGAATGTTGAAACAATGGTTGGCGTTGACTATAACTAAAGGAAAGTTTGGCTAGTTTCTGCACTATGCGAGCTCCAAGTCGTTACATTAACACAGAAGCCAGTAAGAAACAGAGAAGCGTCATATGGCATTTGTCTTGAATTATTCGTCACGGTATGATACTACAGTGACATATACTTACATATAATATACGGATGTTTTATCTACAGTGTTATCCGACTCAACTTAATTACGTAAGTTCATGACGATACATAGTTAAGTTTTAAAGAAACTAAAAATACTAAATGCTAAGCTACATTCATTTTTATTTTTTAAATGAACTAAAACTCAACAATGGCATCAATTGCATAATTAATGAATGCCAAACAGACCAGCTAGAATAAAACCACCTCGTAAAGTAAATATGCACATAGCAAAAGTTACTGTTTACAGCATGGAGATCTGCCATTTCCCATGACCAAATAATTGAGAAGGGGAAAAACCTACTCGAACTATATAGCACTAATATTTTTACCAATAAAGATACACCATGCAAGTAACGGAAATCAAAGGCTCCAAAACAGCGTGAGATGAGGTCCGAACGGGTTTCTTGGGTTTTGGTCCATGGTCGTGGTCTACGTGGGTGCGAGACCGCGTCGCTTTCACACTCTCTCTCTCTTGTTATTTTTCCCTTTCGATCTTTTCTGACAGCGTGCAATTTCTGGCCCTTTTATATTCGATATAAATCCATTCCCGTCCTTGCCGGGGTCCATTTTCCCCTTTCCCACGTGCCCTGCTACGGGCACACGCTTTACTTTACCCTAGGAATTTCCATGGTTTCCTCTAGGGAATTTGCATGGTTTCCTCTGATAATTTTATAATGCTTTTTTTAATTGTTCAACGACTAGAGTTCAAATATTATTGGTTTTTAATTTCCTTGTTTTATAATCGAGCGAGAAATCCCCAAAATTTAGGATCTCGGCTTTTGATTTCCTTGTTTTACAACTAAGCCTCAATTTGAAATACAAGATTTTTGATATGCTCTCATAGAATTGAACTTTTATGATATAATTTAGTGTTCCAAATAGGACCTAATATGATACTCCTTTTGGTCACAAAAAGTGAGGCTTTTGATCTTTTTAAAGCAACAAGATTCTCCTTTGACCACTAAATTATCTTATCATATATTAGATAAAAGTTGTAAAGTGTAATACTATGAGGGTATTTTTTTACAATAAATTCGCTTGTATCAATTTTATATATTTAAATCATATGTTTTAAACAAATATATTTGGTCAAAATTAATAGGGTTTAACTATACGCATTTTAGGATGTCACTTTTTCATGATAGGAGGGAGTAATAGTTTAAGTAAAGCTGATTTAATACTATAATATGCATATGGTTAAAGGAATCACCGACGTACCTTAGCCAGGTTTGGCCCAAGCTCATTGGGCTAGTCAAGCTAGCTCTTTATCTGGTAGGGTTGCTTCAAGTGGGTAGAACACAATTGATCATAATCGGATTGCACTAGCTTTTGCCTGATTAATCTACCTACGAGTCAAGCCTCATAAATGTCAAGCCTTACCCTAAAAACTTAGGCTAAGCCAGATTTCTTTGCAGTTAGGTCTAGATACGATAGCATAGTATTCTCGCGGGCCGGCTTCGTTAAAAGCAAACCTGAAAAGTAAAATGGGAAATGCAAAAGCAGATGGCGATGATGGTTTTCTTACAAGGATATTAGGATTTGATTATGTTATTTGATACACTTAATCAACAGACGTAGAGAAAAAATTTAAAATATGAGGACTAAATAATATTTTGTAAGTGAATCAAAGAGAACAAATATTGTAATTTTCATAAAGTCCATAATTTAAAAGGGCAAGTGCAAATTATCAACTCATAATGTGCAATGTTTAGCGTCCGGTAAAATTTCCTGGACTTTATTTGTAGGTTATGAAGCCATGAATAAATCTTATATTATTGCTAAAATCATTTCTATGTTTTTAATATGTTTTTTTTTCAACGATGATAATATGTTTTTTCAGTATTATATGAAAACCTATCCAAAAATTTAAAAAGTATTGTAGCTTTTGTCTTTTAGTTGATCGTAAGAGAGATTACCAGGGTAAAGAACACTCGTGCTGAAAAGCCACTCCGCTCAAAGCGGCTCTTACAGTGATTCCTATAAATAACTTATAAAAACTATTTTGAGAATTTACACCATTTGAAACAGGGCCCTATGGTCATTGGCTCATCATAGACAGTGAGAGGGTGGCTATTGATAAAAGTAAAGCAGGGTACTATTCTGGAGCCATGCATTCTTTCTTGTTTACTTAACCTTCTCATTCTTGCCTATGCAGGTGAACTACAGAGCCTATGCAGGTGAACTACAGAACTCTGTGTCTCACGATGGCATCAGATGCTTCGTTGCCGTCTGAAAAATGACAAATTTTCTCAGCCTATCACGAACCGGGATAGTAGTAGTTGCCATGTATCGACCGGCCAGTGCGGTTGTATACTTTGCAAGTTTGTGGCTTCAGTTGGCGGTAGAGACGGAGCCATCGCTCGGTGACTTCGGGCATGTTTGGTAATGGCTATGATTTATAGTTTTTGGTTGAAATCTTTAAATTTTGGCTGTTTACGGTACAGATTACGGAGAGAGATACTCATTTGCGATTTTGGATGGTACAGATGTTGGATTTTTAACGTGTACATCGTTTAACTTGTAGACTCGTCTTAAGAAAATACTCCGTTTGAAATTTAGATACTATAGCAAAAGTTAAAAGTCACTGGCTTCGAAGGTAAAGAACATGCCCGTCAACTGGTTGCTTGGACTCACTGGGAGAGCTCCGTTGAGTTCTGTTAATGCATAGTGGTATCTATTTTTTTGATTACTTGGTGTTTTATTTAGGCTCCTGTGTTCACTGGTTCCGCCACTGGGAGGTAGAAAAATAGGGAAGCACTGAGGCAGCAAGAAATAAAATAAAATTCAGGTAATTATTTTTCACGATATAGAGTGAACTGTTAAATTGTTTGAAGCATTCACTTTCAGAGAAATTATTCCCAAACAAGTTGTCAAATCAGGCTATACGAGCAGGTACAATAAGGCTTAATCAGCAGACTATAGCAAATATAATATCAATCAAATCTTATGTGGCAGAGAGAGAAAGGAAGAGAGAGAAGGAAGTTGGCTACTAAATTACAGCTAGCTATAGCACGTAAAAATATGCATTTCACTCTCTTACACGTATGGCCAAATAGTTATTGTAATAGCTACCTTATTGTATGAACTATTTTTTTGAATGCTATAGATGAAATGGACAAGTGTTATAGCCACTAGTTGGCTATACTATTGTACTTGCTCTACTAGTATTTGACCTCACCAATAAATATCTGTACATTTGTCACAGTGGGGGTACAGTATTGATTGTCTGAGAATGAGATGGCCGAGCAACATGGGAACTTGCCCCACTCATTGAATGCCAATTATCAACTCGCGATGACTGGACTCGGAAGTCATTGAAACTGCAGCGTAGCAGTACGATGGACGGAGTAAACTCACCTGGGATTAGGGTGGTCACCTGGGATTAGGCTTTTAGCTTCCGCCTTTTAATTTCTGACTTCTTAAATTTTTTTACTTTTTCTCTTATATCTTTGTATTATTTATAATGATATAATTTTTTATATTTTAATTTTTAAAAATTAATTATGGTGAAAAGCTATCATCATGTACAATACAAAAAAAAAGCTACTAAAATACCAAAAAAGTTAGAAGCTTGAGCTTTAAAATCCCAAATGAGCAAAACTCCAGTAGTATACTATGTACGAAGTAAGCACCGTACACGCATATTTACGTAAGTACATACCCTCACACGTCTAGAAATACCGGTCTTATAGATAAATCCATGACCTCTTAAAGTTCAAACTGAGATACACTTGTAAGTACGTAAATATAGGTATCAAAATTTAAAACCTAGTAAATGTACCCGTATACCTTATGAGTCATGACGCTACCACCTCACTAAGGGATATAGTTACCGAAAATTAGACATCGATTGAGAATAAGGCTATAAAATCTAAAGTTAGCACTATATAATTGTACCGATATTTCACGCTACAGTCGTTCTACCTCGACAAGATAAAACTACGACACTCTTTTCGTCCGATACAACCAATTAATGACAGCATCAAAATGTCTTGAACTGCTTAATAACTTGCCATATGCTACGCTTCACCGAAACGTCCTAACACACGGTTAAACTTTTGTCCTTGTACCACATGCAGATCGAGTACTTCCATCCATATGATGTGCCGGGAGCTAGACTAGCTAGTGACCTCCAACGTGGAACGGATCTTGTACTCATGGTTCTATGCGAATTATGCCCGGTGAAAAACTATTTCTAGGCCCCCCAGAACATTGTCGTCTGGTGGGGAGGTCCTTTTCATGACATGTCAGCGGTGGGCCCGGTGTGCCACCTGTCAGGGACTCAGTGGTGGTGCTGCCTCGCGTGCACAGGCCACGGCCCACGTATACAGCGCCCAAGTTCTCTTGTCAGTGCCAAGGCCAATTCTTTTCGGTTGCAACTTATGATTTTTACTGAAATTTTTAAATTTTAGTTGTTTACGATACAGATACTCACTTGCGATTTTGGCTGGTACAGATGTTGTGTGCTTTTAACGTGTAGATCGTTTAACTTGTAGACTCCGTCTTGAGAAAATACTCCGTTTGAAACTTATGTACTGTAGCAAAAGCCAAAAGTCATAAGTCACAGCCGATTATACAAGCATATTCTCTTTGATTGATAGCAATAAAGATTATACAGGCGTATTCTCTTTGTTTTTTTAATATGTATAAACATATATGCGTGTTCGATGAAAAATAATTTGTATGGTCTATAGAGAGTTTATATAATAAAAGTGTTGCTCTTATGGTGGATTTATACTATGGTTTTCTGGGATTGGAATCCGTGATGTAGGGGTTATAAGCCTTAAGTTGATTGTAATAGCCAGTTGTGTCCAATATCTCAAAATAAAGATGTCAAAGTTGTGTGCCTTGTAAATTGTAAATTGTATAGAGTCAAATGATGTTATGTTCTTCAGTTTGTATATAAAAGGAATAGTATTTTTATCGGAGGGAACACTTTTTTCCCATAAGGTGTCTTGGTTATTTTATTCCCGCAAATTCTGATTGATGAATCTTCGTATGTTTCCCGAAAATCTCTATAGGGGCCTCTCAAGTCTGAACCTAAGGACTAGCTTGGACTGAGCAAAATGAAGAAATTTCCCTAAGAAATAAAATTTTCTGCTGATTGATTTTGGGATATTCCAGCTACAATCGATCGATGTTAAACCATATAACTGAGGAAATACTATAAGAATATTTTGTTGTAACTCTTGAACTGGTTGCGCCTTAACTTAATCCCATAGTAATTTTAACCATCGTCTAGATATTATGACTAGGCTTGTTAAACTAATACAATATTTATCCGTGCGAGTGCTAAACCTCTAGGACGTATTGTAAATCCACCTATTGAAGGGCCTGTTTGGCATCGGCTGCGGCTTATGGCTTATGGCTGAAATTTTTGAATTTTGGCTGTTTACGGTACAGATTACGGAGAGATAGATACTCACTTGCGATTTTGGCTGGTACAGATGTTGGACTTTTAACGTGTAGATCGTTTAACTTGTAGACCCCGTCTTGAGAAAATGCTCCGTTTAAAAGTTAGGTACTGTAGCAAAAGCCAAAAGCCGTCAGCTTCGGAGGAAAAGAATAGGCCCGAAGATTGCTCTTAGCAATTTGTTTCCAACACAATATTTGGGAGTAAGGCAAGCCACCACCGGTGGTAGCTGGGTGATTGCCCAGCCTAGGCGTTAAAGAATAGTGAATCAAAGAAGAGATTTGTAACACATAGCTAATGTCAATAAGCATGAGCTCCTTCATCGCCTCCCGCACCCATGCCCATGCTACCCTCCCTCCCATGCTCATTCTTCGTGCTCCCGCTCCTATTGGCTCCCTCTCTACTCCACCGTCATCCAAAGATTAGGCGTTGCCGTCGGATCTAGGCCGCCCACACCCCATCGTCACTGAATCTGGCCATCAGCGACCTTCCCCAACCAATGATGCCAGATCGATCGTCACTACCATCCCCAACTTGTCATCACTCGAGGCTATTGCGTTGCTCGTCTTCACCTTCGAGAGGTCAGCCCCGCCACCGTCGTCTCTAGCCCTCCTCCGGCATTGCCTGATCTGGAGGCTAGGGGCCTCACTAGTGTCTACCTTGCTCCTCCGTCACCGCCGTTTGGGAGCTAGTCACCAATGCCCAAGGCCACCCTCCGTTGCTCGTCTTCTCCTCCGTCGCCATCATCTCAAATGTCTTCCTTCTCACTGTGCTAGCCATAGCTGACGGCATCTCTTTAGGCCTTTGCCCTCTTCGCAGATTTGGGTTTGCCGATGCCCAAAGCTTTCACCCTGCTCGTCTTCATCCCAGGAGGCCGCCGTCGCCTTCACCGGCCTCTTCGTAGAGGTGACAATTTCTTTGTCATGAGTAGCATGGGTGGAGCGATGCCAAAGGGTGAAGACAGTGGCTAGGGAAGGGCGTTATAATGGTGCTTCGTCTCCTACTCCGCAGCTCTCGCCAGTGCACAAGACAACCTTCAAGTCTCCTCCGCCACCTTCCTGGCTTCTTAGCAGGTGTTTCAACTGCCTCTCCACAGAGCATATAGTGGCAGTTTGCCGGAACTCTCTTCGTTGTCCTCGCTGCTGGGGCATTAGTCATTTTTGGCTGATGGTGTCCCCGAAGTGGTCGCCCCTATTCTCCATTGCCACAACCCACTGCTCCTTCACCAATGCTTTGTGCTCCATCGTTGCCCCCTTCGTGCAAAGCTTCCTTTCCTCCACTAAAGCAGAGTACAGACATGTGGGGTGTCTCCTTTATAGGGAAGAAAAAAGCCTCCCCCTCAAGGCGGTGCTTGATGCATATGTCCTTCGATGGAGTTTGTTAGCCAATCTCTATGTCAAGGATTGCTTAGTTAGTTTGTGATAAGCTTCACATCCCACTTGGCAGGTTCGTTGTGAAGGTCTTCTCTAATCAAGACTTTCATTAAAGTGATATCGATTTCGTCACATCAGGCTCTTGTTCCCACATTGATACCAATGAGTTGGCCCCCTGAGTTACCGCATTTCCTTACCGATACTCATCCTTAGCTAGATGCCATAGCTTCATTATCCGTGGAGGGTATTGCAGTAGCATCAGCATCCATTCAACAAGCAGAGTTGACCTTGCATTTTGGCAATTTTTTTGCAAGCACTCATAGTTATAAAATGAGGCTTTCCTTGGGCATTCAAGTGTAGGCGGCCCAAAATTCCAAAAGGTTGCTACCCTGTTGGATATTCTTTTTTCTTTGATTGGCTTGGATTCCTTTGATGATGCCAAATCGAAGGTCCCTTTGGATATCATGGAGCAACATTGGACAGGGCCAAGAATGTGGAGTGTGGCATTGAGGTGGATGGCCCTTCTCATCCTCTCCCGTCCCCAAGCCATATTGAGATGCCAAGCATTTTTTAGCACAAGGAGCAGCCTTTCGAGCAACCATTAGGCTCTTAGCCTAATCTCTCTTCCAAGCTGAAGCCATCATCTCAGGAGTTCACCCTTTGTAGGTTTGCTCGTCTAGCTCCCAAAGCTAGAGTGAGGAAGTCTAATGTCAAATTGTTGAAGAAGTTAGGCATTATTAGGAAGGGTGGTGAACTGGATGAAGATATGATAGATGGCTATGCTAATAAACTAAAAGGGATTTTTTTCGTAGGGTTACTTAGAGTTGCTTGCGTGTTCAGATGGTGCCTTATGGGACCTTGTTGCTGTTGTTTCTTTGACAGTTTCTTAAGCCTTCTTCTCCTTTAGAGTTTCTTAATTTGGTGTAGCTTGTTGTAGTAATAGCTAGTGTAGTTTGTTGTGTTATTCGGTATCCTGATGTGTAGGAGGTAGTGTAGTTAGGATTGTTTGGCGTTTTTCACCTCGGTGTGTCCTTTTTATAGGTGTTATAGGTCTTAACTCTTTTAGATCGGTGGACCAGTATTTATTTTCTCTTCTTTTTAAAATAAACATTAGAGCTTCTGCCCTTGTATATTTTTTTAAAAAAGAAGATATTTGTGTAACCTACCATGGGTATTTACCATTGTCTCGCCCCGACTAAAAAGGCCTGCGTGCGAGAGGTACAAAGTTCTCCTACACCTTACAAATTTTTTGCTTCGCCGCTACTCGGGAGTTCTTCAAGAACAGATTTTGAAATAGAAAGAAGACCTTTGTTTAGCACATAGATCGGAATTTTTTCAGTTTTGCGAGATATTCCTTGATAATTTCCTACCACAATGTTCATGAAATTCTTGTGTTTGAAATATGACCTTAAATTGTAATCGTTAGATCAAGAACAAACCGCGGAGACCCTACAAAACCTACAACCCCAACAAAAATGAACTCGATCTAGGGATCAGACTCCTAATAGTATTTTCTCGGTATCAACTTCGGCCAGAACTGCATGCCGACTGTACGCTCCAGTTCAGTTTGACTAGGCTGAAGTTAGGCTTCCCCTTTCTGGCTCTTCTTTTCTTTCTGAATCCGGAAGAGAGAGATGGAAGAAAGAGAAGAGAAGCTCGAAGAGACCTCGGCTCCTTTTTTGGGAAAGGATGGGGGCGAGATGGAGCCCCTGCAGAACGGAACAATCATGTAGGAACGAGCTAAATTTGCCAGAAAAGGACGGGATTATCTCACACTTAATTGCCGATCGATCGAGATAAGATAGATACTGTGCTCCATGGAAAACCACCTAGCAATGCGCGGCTGATCGCTACGTATCATCATTCCATCGTTCCGACCACCTACACGGATAGCTTACACTCCGGGCCCATGGGAAAAAATTGCTACGGGTAAGCGTAGTGTGACAAGTTGACGACATGGATGAATTAAGTTTAGGACAAATATTGATGAATGGACAAGTATTTACAAGAACATAACGTATGTGATGATTCTTTTTTTAAAAAAAACTCGAAACGTCTTCCTACGTTCTGGCGCGCAAAAAGGGAAATTTTTGGACAGATTTCGTGAAAGTATGCAAGGTGTGTCTTGAAGGCAAGAAGAGAAACAACTAGTGTTTTCAGCTTTGTCGTGATCACCTCCACTCCCAGACTACTACGACGACAGCCATTGAGCCAGGTGCAGAGAGCCATGAAAAACAAGGCCCCTCGCTATCGAAGTTGGGCGGGCGAGCAGCGAGCCGAGCTGCGTGCGGCACGCCGGCACCGAAGCGAAGCGATCGACGACACCTGCCCAAGCGCCACAAAATATGGTCGACAAATTTAATCACCATGCCATGCCAGCTAGGAGGTGGACTGATTCAGGGAAGTTCTTGTGAGCTGCGGCGGATGGTTTTTATTGTGTTGTTGATATGATGTATAGATAACAGAGTGCTGACATGAACGATATACGTGTTGATGTGCTCGAAAAGACATTTAGAGAAATAACTTAAAATACTGTTTAAAACCAAAGCTAAAATTAAAGCCACCGAAAATCCTAAAAAGAACATGCATCAGTGATTTACTTTCTTCTCTGCCTCCTCGCAAGCGCGTGGCGCCCATCAGCCATCAGGCCATCACCTCACTCTCCCTTTAGTCTGAAGCAAGCTGCGATTAGATTAGAGGAGGTCCTCGATCGAACCCCCTTAATTAACCATGTCATGATGCTACTCTAATCACTTCACAGTTCACTGGACTGACAGCGTTATTGATTTATAGTAGTGTTATAGTAGTACAGTCAAAGTTAAGCACTAATTTAACCTTGACGGGCCGCATGAATGGATTAAAGCATGCATGTTTAGCTAATCGGCGCTTTGTGGCCATGCGGGAAAGGCGGGCTCGTCTGTGGCGGAGAGAGAGAGATTGTTCCGTACATCGATCGGTCCACGTGCTTCTCTTTGCCGTGGAAATTGCTCGAGGAATTGCCCACCCACCCATGTGATGTGTTTTCGCGTGCCCTGATTCCGTCGCGTCTTCGTTTTGCATCGATGGGCACAGCAGGAGGCTTGGCTCGTTCTTTGGCCGCTGTTTATACGGTGCAATTTGCCGAATGGTACTTAAATGTTTTTTATTTGTAAGTACTTAATTTTTTATCTATTAGATATTGTTTTGTGATGTATGCCATGTTTTATGGTTTTGACTGTGTTTTTTTTTCTCCGGATGAACAATGTGATAATAAAGTAATCAATTTGTTTAGTGTCATTGGGAGCTGCAACATAGACGAACAAGCAGGATTTTTGTTGTGTTCTTTATGTTTGTTTTGTTCCTCTTTTTTACAAACTGTCATATCATTTTTTATATAATTTGATTTGTGTAAAAATAGTATATAATTGATGTAAAAAAGCTATACAAAAAAAGAATAATCTATATTAAATTATTCTTTAATATATCACATCATATGTTAATAACTAATGAGCAAACTAGTGAAAGGAGACATATATGTATCCAACGTCTACATAATTGAGTATTTCTTGATAAAATAGTACTTGAATAAGATAAAAGGTGACCGAATAATTTTATGCTTGTGTTCTTTATGCTTGTTATGTTCCTCGTTTTTACAAACTGTCATATCATTTTTTATATAATTTGATTTGTGTAAAACTAGTATATAATTGATATAAAAAAGCTTTCATATATCACATTACATGTTAATAACTAATGAGCAAACTAGTGAAAGAAGACAGATATGCATCCAACGTCTACATAATTGAGTATTTCTTGATAAAATAGTACTTGAATAAGATAAAAGGTGACCGAATAATTTTATCCATTGGATCTAAATCTAAAGAAGTAAAATTTAAATATTATTTAGCAACAAAGCACTTAAAGAACTCCTCAGACAGCGTCAGCTGTTTGCCTTGTTTCTCCTGTGCATCTAATAGCACAGTATTCTGCTAAGACAATCAGTCTGGCCCACAAGACCATCTAAGTCCTCCTTTTATTTTCGTGCGTAATTGATATCTGAATTGATGATTTTCGCGTCCACGATGATGTTTAGGCTTGGCAAGTCGCACGCTTGCCCCCATTCCCAGTCTAGACGGGTCGTCTCGTCGTACGATCTTGGTCCACGCTGAAGCTGGGCTGTCTGTCTCAAGCCGAGAACCATCGGGCCATCAGATAGATAGATGCTCTTTTTTTTCTCTTCATCTCATAACTTCTAGCTACTAGCTACAGTTAATAATTTTTATCTAAATTTTTAAAAATAATAATAGGCGATAAAACTAACAATATAGATAACACATATAATTTTAAAGAAACGATTTTAAAAATCTATTTATAAAAACCGTTTAATTTGTTTTAAGTTTTAGAGAAGCCAAAACAACATAGCCATACATAGACAGGTGACTGTGTACCAGATAGCGTGAGCTATACAGTACTTAATTAACAAGACCTTGGTGCCGTGGAGACATGACACCCATATAATTATTAGCTTGCACTCATTTCACTTAAGCCATCATGTTTCAACGGCAACACCTAAGGCTTGATTTATTTTGTTCATATCTTCTGTGTTTTGCTGAATTCAATAAGTTACAGAGATATACGAGCCTAGTGTCCATGTGCTCACCTTTTTCATATTTCTACTTCCAATACTTTCATTACTATGCTGTTGGATTGCACAACTCATGGGTGCCTTCTATGCATTTGGACATCGCCCAGCTAAACACACAAGACATGAAACAAGTATATTTGACTGCACAGTGCAAGAACCATCATGCTTTCATTGTTTTAACTTGGAGGATAAACTGTAGAATAGGTTACATGATCTACAAATAAAAATATTAAATAAATTTAGGGGATGTACTTTCCTTGATTACACTCTACCAAGGAAACTAAAGTTATGTTCCGCTAACCTGCAAATTACATTTTACGATCCAAAGCTGTTATCTGATGAAAAATGCTGTTGGTGGATAATTGCTATATGTTGTTACTTTTTCAATTATATCAGCTTATGGACAAATTGATGCGAAATGTTGAGAATGAAGCTTCCTTATCAGTATTTCTTCATATAATATGAATATGAATATTCTGGACATGTTGATCAAAATAGCTTTGGTTTATATGATCCGTTTTTGATCCAAAACCATTATGTGTCCGTTCCGACGGTATCATATTCAAAACTTCGAATACTCTGAATTCGTATTCATATCCGGTCCTACCATATCCGATTCTAAATCCTAGAAAAAAATATTGGTTATGATGCGATATAAGTAACATCCATCCAAATCCGATCCAATTACACCACTCAAGAACTGACCTTGCCCTTGTAAGGATGGTCCTGGCACTGGCAACTACACTCTCTGCTAGTGCAAATACTAAGTCACCTGCTAGTACTCTGCTATAGTTGGCGCAAATACTAAGAGTACATTCATTTTAGTTTATAACTTATGATTTTTCTTACATAAACAAATAATATAACGAGTTCAACATTTTTTGTCGTCATTTTGAAGCAGCTTATCAAAACAGCATTTTAAAAACAGCTTATCTGCTTTCAATTCATTTGTACGAGCACTCGCATTAAGACCAAAAGTCCTAAACTGCAGTCATAAACCATAAACTGCATCTCAAAAAACAGACCAAAGTCATCTACGAGTGCCCACGCTCCGTAAGATATAAACATCCACTTTCCACTTTAGTTAGGCGAGTACTAATAGATAAATCCATATGTGTATAAATTAGGACATGCGTAAGTACGTGTGACTAAAAAAAATCACTAACCTGCTTGTGCTGTGGACCTGCCTGACGCCGACACAGCCCTATAGCATCCCTTTTCTTTCCCAAACAGGTAAACTGGGTTACAGGTGTTGTTCCACTTGCATTGCATGTTCGGTATCAGTATGACAACACAGCCTAGGGTCAGACTCGAGGGCATCCTGGGGGAGGATGGCTACCATAATGAAATTGTAGGCTTGTAGCTACAGCTCCAAAAGCTGGAACAAAAACTTCAGGTCAGCCTCTGTCAGCTTCGACATGGCCTCCGGTGAGTCGCCAACGGTGCTGCAAAGAGACAGGGGAAAAGGGTATCAGCAGGCATTCACTCTCCAAACGAGTCTCGTATCATGCATTAGCGATACTGGGTGAGAACAGATTATTACCCTTCAAACACGAGTTGCTTCTTCTCTTGCAGTTGCAGGATACGCTCTTCAACCGTGTCCTTGATCACAAACCTCACGCTTCTGTGATATCAGTCAAAAGGTAGATAAAGTCAGAGAGAAGGGGAGAGGCGGCGATATGATTCAGGAGAAACGCGTCAGTGATATTAGCATAGCAAGGTGATAGAAGTGCCACACTGCTACTGCACCTGATTGGCTTGAATTGCCCAATTCGGTGTATTCGATCCTGGGCTTGGCTCTTGACTGCAGGATTCCACCAAGGGTCCATCAAGAAGACCTACCAGCATGTATTCTATAAGCAGTATGCACCAGTTTTTTTTTCTTTCCTTTTTTGATGTCTACAAGTAGACAAAAGGGATCTGGTGCACTGAACTCACATGAGATGCTACGGTGAGATTGAGAGCTACTCCTCCAGCTTTCAAGCTTGTAACGCCCCCATTTCTAGGAGCATACGGTTTACCCTCGCAGCTGCCCAGGATTGTTCAGCTGCGAGTATTGTAGCAGAATGTGCACCATTGCCAACGCATGCTTAAGCATAAACTCAGACTTTATTACAAATGTAAGGTTTATCAACCAGTTTTACATAAAGGGGCGTACAACCCAAAGATACATTACCAAAAGAACTTCCACAGGCAGGCCTGAGTGTAGAATAAGCCCTAACACTCGGCGTCGTCTACATCGTAAAGCTCGACGTCGTCTTCAGAGACTTCTTCCTCCTCTTAACAAGCTTTCTCTGTTTAAGATTTTAGCAAGCCTGAGTACTCCAACCCCGTACTCAACAAGTCACATGGGTCATTGGTGAAGGTATCTATGGGTCACAAGCCTGAGATGCTACGGTGAGATTGAGAGCTACTCCTCCAGCTTTCAAGCTCATCAGAAAAATCCTGCAGTCCGGGTCATTGGTGAAGGTATCTATGGCTCTCCCATTCTCGGCAATGTTCATTTTCCCATTAAGTTGAACGCACTTGATGCCAGACTGTCAAATCATCTTAAATTATTACAATTGTCGACGTACAACACTGCAATGTTTACCACAAATAAAAATTTCCCAATACTTTACCCTCTGTAGACTGTAGGGAGAATTCAATCAAATCCAAGAACGATGTGAACTGGCTGAACACAATCCCTTTGGCGGAACCATCATGCTCAATCATGTTTCTTACTTCTTCTCTCTGCATAATGGTAAACAAATCCCACAATAAGGAAAATGAGTATCAAAATACTTTTCGCGCATATCATGGTCCACTCTTGGGTGATACTAAAAGTTGCTCCAGTACAACATTATTGTGCTTGAGTGGTGAGCAAACCATGAACCCGAAAAAACCCTTTGTAACCCTCAATTGATACTTAGAATAGGCTTCTTCCCAGGTTATCTGAATCATTTGATCATGCATCCCAGGTTATCATAACCATTTCATCATGGATGTTACTATGTATCTCAACTTTAGAATAGGGGAATCACAAAAAATCATGTTTGCGTATGGATAGAATAATCACGTGAACATGATTTGGCACTTGCATGGTCAACTGGTAGTAGATCCAAGGGACAGTTTTAAGTTCTATGACATGAGGGTAAAATGCACTTTATAGACTTCCAGGTCATTAGTTGAGTACGAGGCTGTATACCCCCATGAGCCCTAAAATCCAAATGAATAGATATCTGCCTTATGTCATGGGACTTAATTCCTTTCATCAATCTATTGTTACAAGCGTGCAGAATCATGTATGGTCCCATGTGTCTACTCCATCCAAACTTAATGACATTTTGACTTGCAGGGTCCCTAGAAAACTTCTAGACATATATCTTCCATAATGCCTGAATATATTTTGGTTTCTTCCTATAGACATACAAACAAGAGTGTATATAGGGTGAAAACAAAATTATACAATTGAGTGCAGACAACAAAATATGTAGAGCAAGTTGTTCTACTTACCAAGGCATCAATTTTTGTACTTGTCTTAAAATCTGTAAGGCTTTGTAGTCTGCCTAATATTCCAGAGCGTTTGCTACCCTTGACATTTGCAGTGATCTTTTCTCCTGAATTTTGCGTTGTTAAGTCAACAGTAAGGGTTCTGAACAAGATGGACATGAAACATTCCCCAGAGTTGCAGAGTAGTCTATCAAACAAATCTTGCAGAACGCATGACCACAAGAGGTAACCTTGACAAGAAATTAATGTGTGAAAGTCAGCTTGTAGTCAGTGGAAAACAAGAAAATAGCACATGAGCTTAAATACGTATTTTATTTTTGGGGAGGGCGGTCTACTAACCACCACATCTTCTGCCATATTATGACATATACCACATTGGCTTTCCAAGGCCTCATTTCCTTCGTTTTTGCATCCCTCACGAAGTTCTGCTGTCTTAGAAAATGCTACAAGGTATGGATGATCAACAGCCTGTTGGAACAAGCAATACCATGTTACTTTCTCAAAGAGAAATAATGAACGGTGCAATTCTAAAAGAAACCAATGGCATTTGTGCAGCCATAACAATTCTTGCAACAACTCACCTGTCTCAACCTTGTGAGGAGGTCAAATATATGAGCGTAGTTGTTCATAAGCGTTCCAGCATCGACATATCTGGAGAAAATGGTGTAATGGTAAAAGGCCTTAAATCTTTCGAAAGAAGAAATGGGAAGGAACATATGCATAAGCTAATTAACAAAAGCCATCCACTTATGACACCGAAAAAACACCTGCTTTATCTAAAATTGGATGGAAGCATGAAACCAACAACAGAGTTTCTTTACAGTATACCATACTTTTACTATAACCATAACTCTGCAGATATTGGTGTGGCTTAAATCTAGAACCAATTAAAACATGGGTGAGCTCTAACCTGGAACATTGGTTATTAGCAATGACGGTTCACAAATTGTAGATGTTACATGATAGTAGAACGGGTTCATTGCTCAGAACAAACTGGTTATCCAACTCTTGCAGGGCCATTCCACATAATAATCACAGGATGTCTACTGAATAGTTTGTATGCATGAATAGGAAATGAGAACTCACGAATCAAATTGCGTGCGGCTTTGAGTATATAAAGCTTCATAGAATTCCATCTCATTTTTATCAAAAGTGTCCCGCCTCAATGTCACCTACCACGTAAAAAATTAATTGCTTGAAACTCACATATGGAAAAGGGGGCATTACAATTCTTCATGTATATAGAATGCTTAAAAATATGTGGACTCACAATCTTTGGTGGAAGAGCAAGATCTGCAGCCCGGCCTTTTTTCGTGCGCCTTAAGACTATGCCCTTCAGAACTTTCTCCTTCAGAAGAACCATGGCTCTTGGGCCCTCATCAGTTGCCGACCCAAATTGTATTGGTCTTGATATGTACTGTTAAAGATTGGCCTTCTATCAGCATGCTAATGCCATAAATAAAAAACTATGCAAAACTAAGGTGGCTGAGCTAACTCATTTTTTTCTATTTTTAATTTTTTAATTTAATTATGGTAAATAAGCCACCATCAGCTACAATGTAATTTTAACCATCTACCGTGAAAATTCAGCCCCACCTTAACCTTCAGGAACGGCTCCTCTTTCTTCCGGCCAGCCTGGGGGCACCTCTTTCTTCTTCAATTCCTCAAACTAAGCAATATTCCACCGGATTAGGTGAACAACTTCTTCAGTTGAGCACATAGATTTTTATCTGGCTCTTGTCCAGCTGATGCCACAGTGCTTCGAACGTCTCTCTTGCAGATCCCGGGCTAGCCAAAATTAGCTCGGCTTGTTCCAGCTGCATTCCTCTGCAGACCGCTTACACCCCTTTGCATCAAGCCGCCGTTAAACTGGACAGAGAGTAGGGTTGATATTCGTTCGAGGTGGCAGGGAATCGAGAGCTAATCTCCATAAGAACATCGACCATGTCTTCTTCCGCTGAAAGCATCCCGGTTCATTCTTCTATCCAATACTGCCACTCCCACCTTACAGGAAAATTTCCTTTCACATCAAAGCGCCATGCCGAGGTATCCTCCAGATGGGTACGGACTAGTATCCACAAAAAAATCAGCTCTGACTCTGGCCCTGTTTGGATACGCTTAAAATCCGATTCTGGGTAGAATTAAGCGAGAATCCCACCCAAACGCTTTGATTATTTTTCGATTCTTTCAACCGCGCGGTGGGAAAAATCAGCATTTGCCGCGAGAATCCAAAATCTCGTACCACAAGCCCCATCGAGATTATTCAGATTATTCGGATCGCAGATTCTTCAGATCGCGACTTATCAGAAAATCTTGATCAAATTAAAATCGATTCTCAGATAAGTGTATCCAAACAGGGCCTCTGTCCGCAGAACAAACGCCGGTGCATATGGCATCCCGGGCTTGGGTCTAGCGTGCCGTTCGGTTAGACCGGAATAAATTGATTTATAGATAAAATTATACTATAGTTGATGATGATTTATTTAGTATAACTAATTTAAAAAAATTTTAAAATAAAAAATATGTCACCCCATCACAAACAACGCAAATAAATACGGGAAAAAAAAAATAAGCAGAACCTAACATGCAAAAAGCTCGGGAAAAAGCTAAGCAAAAGTCTAAAAAGTAAAAAAAGACAAAATTTAAAAATAGTATAAAATTAACCAAAAACTCAAACCAAAATTAGCAGAGTCTAACATGCACCACATCACAACTCGGGAAGTATTTAGCTTTAAGCAAACATGTGCATGAAGCGCCTTGGTTCATCAGTAATCACCAGCCTTACCGAGCCAGCATGGCCAAGTTAAAAGTATGGAGATCCCTAAAACCGAGACCACCTTCATTCTTCAGTCTTCACTATACTCATCTTTTCCCAGCTCACCCAATGCATCTTGTGCTTGTCATCTTGTTGGCTCCACCTAGTGACGGATTCAGAATAAAAATAATATGGAGGTCTTATACTTTATATATGTATTTATTAACGTATCTATCAATAATATAGTATATAGTAATACGTTCTAAATTTTATAACATCAACTAACTTATGATAAAATTCAACTGTCTATAACCATAGCTATTTGTCAGGCATCTTACCAAAATCAAGAGTTCACTATTAGTGAAGGATCTAGAATGAATATAAGAATAAAAGATGTTTAGCATCATTAAAAAACAACATCTGGCACCATTGCCTATAAAATACATAACAAAACAATAAGTGAATAAAATTTCAAGTAAAAGAATTATAGAAAAATCTAATAAAGTGAAGTAAATTATATTTTATAGTTGGATTCGACGATTTCTCAAGTTCTAGAAGTGATCTATTATAGAATTATTGGGAAACGAAACCCAAGAGGCAGGAGCCCAAGACAAACTGCCATTGGCCCGTCGCCCGCTACAGAGGAAAGGAGATTGCATGGAGAACGAAGTCAGAAAGGTAAGACATTTGGGACTTTGGGGCGTTGACAAGCAAAAGTCGTGAAGAGCCACTTGTCGGCGGCTAGACCATGCCTGCGCGTGGTTATGCTCTCGCCTGGCTGCCCACTAGCCTGGGCACTAGCCTAGGCGGCTGGACCACATGCTGGCCTGGGCCACAGGAGGGCATAGGAGAAGGTCCATAAGAGAAGTTTTGGCCCACGTGCTGACCTAGGCCGCTGGTTGTAAGTTATGATAGCACTAATTTTAGTTATATAGAGGCATGCCGTGTAAACTTAGGATCCAAATACAAAATTAAAATCAGCCAGGAATCTATGCCCCACATAGCCCTTAGTCCATCCGCCCTGGCTCCACTAGTAGCGGTAGATTAGAGTGCTCAGATGATCATAAAGTTCATTCGTTAAATCAAAACACGACATCGCAGATGTCGGGATCGCCTGCCTTAATTAGAATCTCCTTGCCAGCTTTGGACGACAACTTTTCCTTCCAGCCCTAGATACCTTCCAAACTTTCTCCTTGATGTATTTGAAAGCTTTCACCTTCGATCTTCCCAAGTGTACTGGAAGTCCCAAATATTTGTCAATCCTTGCTTCACTGCGTACACCCAGCGTGTTTATAATTTTCCTCTTCATGCTCCTCGTCGTGTTTCGGCTGAACATAACCGCTGATTTGTCGCGGTTTATCATCTGACCAGAGCACGCCTCATAAGCATCAAGGATCTCTTGTAATCTTCTCAAGACGGGGTGATTGTTAATTGGGCTTGCATTGCAGGCATATATGTAATAAAGACGTAAAGAAATCTAGCTCGGCTGATCTCCGTGTGATGAGCTTATTATAAAAGTAGCTTTTGCCCCGTGAACAAAACCGTCGTTGTACCCGACGATCAAACTGGACTCCACTCCTTGTGTCGAGCCCTAGTTTTTACTGTTGGAAGGAAATGCCCATAAATACGGTCGGTGATCGATCCATATGCATGATCTCATTTACAAATTACAACCAGCGGCCATCTCTCCTGCCCCTGTGCATGTGCAGGCATTCATTTGCTGGCTAGCCATCTCGTTTGATTTCGCGTCAAATGACTCTAGGGTTTATGTTTATGCCATAGTAGAAGGGAGAGAGAGAGAGAGAGAGAGAGAGAGAGAGAGAGGAAGGGGAGAGAACAGTAGGAGGGAGGGAGTGATGGAGCTAGTATTTCCTTTCCTTTGGTTTGGATGCATGTTTTATTTCCCATGAAATAATACACAAGCAATGCCTCCATGCATTTCTGTGTCCCGAACGCATGCAGACTAAAACCTTGCAAAGTAACCCTAGAATCAAAAATTCTTGTGAAAAACCTTTTGATTCAAACGGGGCCGGATATATAGAGTTCATCATACATCTCTTTTACATCAATTTTATTACAAGTAGTTCGACACCATCTGCAAGCTCAAGCTCTTTTGAGCACGGGCTAGCTAGGTACACAAATTAAACGGAGCAGCGAAATTACCAATCATATCGATCCCTAAAATAGACAACCACGTCTGTAATACCACTCGTTAAACACCGGTGAGCACATCTCACATGCGCGCGCGCGCAACATGCACTTACCGGCTGGGAGACCAACACCACCGGAGCATGCATATAACTGACGACTTAGCGTCCACCACCGCCGGCACCGGCGCCGCCGCCAGCCCCTGCGCCGAACCCGACTCCGACGCCGACACCAACGCCGATGCCGATGCCTCCGCCGCCGCCTCCGCCCAGTCCACCGCCGTGTCCAAGCCCGCCACCGAGTCCACCTCCGTGCCCAAGGCCTCCTCCGGCACCACCACCTAACCCGCCTCCCGCGCCCCCGCCACCACCGAGGCCGCCTCCGCCCCCACCGCCAAGACCGCCGCCGCCGCCACCTCCCAAGCCGCCACCACCGCCGAGACCACCGCCATGGCCAACCCCTCCGCCAGCTCCACCACCAAACCCACCGACGTGTCCAAGCCCGCCACCGAGTCCACCTCCGTGCCCGAGGCCTCCTCCGGCACCACCACCTAACCCGCCTCCCGCGCCCCCGCCACCACCGAGGCCGCCTCCGCCCCCACCGCCAAGACCGCCGCCGCCGCCACCTCCCAAGCCGCCACCGCTGCCGAGACCACCGCCATGGCCAACTCCTCCGCCAGCTCCACCGCCAGCGCCACCGCCGAGGCCGTCTCCTCCGCCGGCTCCACCTCCCACGCCACCGCCCGCTCCAAAGCCACCGCCTTTGCCCCCACCACCTCCACCGCCAAGCCCGCCGCCGCCTCCTCCTCCGAAGCCACCACCACCTCCACCCCCAAGCCCACCTCCGGCACCACCTCCACCTCCGACTCCACCGCCAAAGCCACCGCCTTTACCACCTCCTCCTCCGAGTCCACCACCGCCTCCGCCTCCAAGACCGCCACCGCCACCGAGTCCACCGCCGCCTCCGCCTCCTAGACCCCCACCTCCTCCACCACCGAGCCCACCGCCAACTCCACCACCTCCCCCGAGACCGCCGCCGCCACCTAGTCCACCACCTCCACCGGCTCCCCCTCCACCCCCAAAGCCACCACCACCTCCGACGCCTCCGCCACCTCCGCGACACCGGCCGAAGCGACAGTCACGGCCATACGGCCCACGCCCAAAGCCGGGGCCGCGTCCGTACCCTCTCGGCCCACGTCCAAACCCCCTGGGCCCGTACCGCGGGTCGTCGTCGAAGTCAGCACGAACGAAGCACCTCAAGCAGAGGAAGGCGACGAGGAGAGTGCAGAGTGCCTTTTTGAGGTGGACAGCCATTGCCATCCGGGACGGCCGGCCGAGAGCAATCAGCAATGGTTGTTGGCTAGCTAATGATCAGTAGGTTCGTGTTTGCTTGTCTGGTTTGCAGTGGCCGGAGACGCTGTGTGCCTGTGTATATAGGGAGCGAGCTGATGAAGAATTGAAGAGTGAAGCCTAGCGCTGTGCTAAGGGAGGTCCACTTGGTTGTGCGGTTGCCGCGTTTTGGGGCCGGTGAGAAGTAAGGAGAGCATTAAAGTGGTCGATGGTGTTCTTGCCTGTCAATGTTACTGCTACCACACTACATGTACGAGTAAGAGGGAAGTGGCAAGCAAGTGACCGAGGCCTGGTGAGTCATGCATTAAGGAGTCACATTTCCGAAGCTGGCTAAGAACTAGAGTTTCGTACTTACACGCACGCTAGGTTCATGTCATTGTTAGCAAAACAACATTACAGAGGAAATATATAGTAGTAGTTTAACTAATTGCTAATCAAATTACAGAGGAAAAATGGTGAACTAATCGAAACATTTTAGTGCAGAATCCTACGTATTAATTGTGTGTCTGGTCAGAACTCGATCAGTAGTGATCAGTACTGCAAAGCAAGAGTCAACGACACTGGTACTTCAGTACAAGTAGCATCGCACTCCGGTTCTGCAGTCCCGGTCGTGTGTAGTCCATTTCGAATCTTAATTAGAGTACTAGTCACTAGTTACTACATTTCAAATCTTAATCAGTTAGTCCAACGGAAACGCAGGGAGTGTCACTAATTAGCTAGAGTAGCTAGCGCTACTAATTAGCAAATGCTCACACTACTATCTATGAGAGAGACGCGCATGCAGTAACGCTTGTTCATATTAACTTCTAGTTCTGATTTCTGTTTAGAAAAGTCAGAAACTGGTTTCTCAAACTAGCTTTTCTGCTCCTTTTATTTTGAAGATAAGATAAGAGATCATAAATGTATCATATACTCTACCCCTCTCATTTCTATCTCATACAGATATCTTTTCTTCATTTTTCTACCGTCACACATATTTTTAAAAGTTACTTTTTTGTCTAATATCCGGGCCCATTGATAAATGGCACTTCGATCTAGAGTTGACGAAGTCCATCGACACGCGTGAGCTTGCAGCTCGAATGCATGCAATGGCTGATTACTGTGGGTCAGCTGCTGCCTGGTGCCTGCCTCAGAGCAAGACTAATAATGCAGTCTTCAGCTAATTGTATAGACACTTACAGCCTACTTAGAGTAAGTATTATAAGAGGCTGTAAGCTGGCTGTATGTTGAGGTGGAGGAGAGAGAAGAGAGGTGTCTTTGTAAGTTTACACATTAGTGAAGCACAAGAACCAAGAAACTTTGTGAGAGGAAGGGTAGGTCATACTGACCTTCATTGGTTGTAACTACTATATGAGTAAACGATAAGTGGGTGTAAGTATCCATACTGACCCGGTGAAGGTGTATTATAAGACTTGCTCTTATCGGCCCATTCATATAGTAGTTTCTGACCGGTTGAAAGTTGTATGACCCACCCTTTCTCTCACAAAGTTTCTTGGTTCTTGTGCTTCTTGGTGGCTGCTAATTTACAGCCCACCTCTCTCTCTCTCTCCCACTCAAGATCTGACCTACTAATGACCTCTTATTATTATACTTGCTCTCAGAGATAGTACTGTCATCCAGCAATATAATTGGCACAGATGGGTTGGCGTCTGCAGCCCATCGGCTCATTGCATTCGTCGTCGGTCGCGATGGCTGGCCGGTGGTAGCTAGCTAGCAGTTACTGCTTGCTTATCGCAGCATTGAAGGCTTCCAACCACCGGCCTGACGTAGTGCTGTTCCTGTAGATCGATCGAGTGCATCCACGCCGCCAGCCATGCAGGCTCAGACTCACAATTTCGAACGGTCAACGCTGGTTGACTTTTGTATGGCTGTCCATGCATGCATGGGTCGGAATTAGACGAAGTCGCATCTCACGACTGTCGTGTACCGGTGGCATAGAATTCTCTCGGTCAAAGTTAATTTCAGCTGGCCGGATGCACGTACTGCATGCATTTTACGATGGCTGCAACCAGTACTACGTAGCCGTTGGATAAAAAAGGGCCGCTCAAGATCCACAGGGCAACTGTATCGGTGATCGTTGGTACTGCATGCGGCAAATCACTGTTGCTCCATTTCCCAAATTTATGGCCCTTAGATTATAGATCAAGATACCCCTTGTTTTTCAAGGGGTAGATTTTTTTCAAGGGAGGGGTAGATTCAAGGAGGGGGGAATTTATGGCCATTAGATCTCTAATTCAACAGTCCTAAATCTGGACGATAGTTAGGAAGAAAACATCCGGATGATGTTTAACAATTTTTGATAAACATCACTCGGATGTTTTTTCTAAACAATTATATAAATTTTTTTATCTTTAGATGTGTGTGAAGATTTGTATACCGCTACCTTCACCTTCTTCTCCAGCGACTCCTTGTTCATCCTCTCCGGCGACCACTTCTTTTTCCTCTCCAGCAACCCATTATTTCTTCTCGCCGGTGATCGCTTCTTCCTCCTCTCCAGCAACTCGAGGGGAGAATCCCGCCTCCCGCGCCTACGGTTCACCATTCCCCCGGGCATAGAGGGAGGACGCCGGGGGGAGGGGGACCCGGCGGTGGGCAATGGTGGGGGGCGACGGGCGGGGTAGGAGGGTGGTGGGCGGCGGCGGAAGGCACCAACTATTAGGTTAGGCGGGGTTGGCACGATAGGGAGTAGTAGGGGGGCAAGGCGGCGGGGGTGCCGTTGGCCGCGAGTGGTGGAGGGGGCGGAGGGTGGCAGGGGGAGTTGCTTCGGCAAGAGAAGGGGGCAGTGTGGAGGGTGACGAGGAGGGGGTGGTGCGAAGGGCGTGGGGTGGGAGGCGGCAGGGTCGGGACAGGGGTTAGGGTTACGAGTTATATAGTAAGGGAAAAATGATGAGAGTTGTTGGATCTTAATATAAGGGTCACAAATTTAGATGATTGTTTTAAATAAAACATCCAGATGATTACTAGACACACCCTTTGGAAAATGCATGCATGCTTTATCGAGGTACCGACCTATGTACATGCATGGACCGTTTGATCAAGCTTGATCAACCATAGATCATTTTAATTAGCTAGCTAGGCATCACTTGTTGGGATACGGGGTAGACTACACTAACACAAAATACAAATTCTACCATATAAACTAGGAATCAAAGCGAGTAAGAGATCATGGATCAAGCATCTGTCAGCTACAGTGTTTTTTCAGCCAACTACAGTGCTTTTCAGCCATAAGCCACTCAAAAAAACTCTTTTGAGCAGGGCCTAGTGTAACATCATGAAAAATTCAAAATTGAAAATATAAAATTCTTAAATTATTTTGCAATATGTTCTGTTGAAATTTGGATTTATGGCGAGTTTCTAAATTTTGGAGAGATTTAAATTGAAGTATAAAAATTTCATATTGAAAATAGTATTATAAAAGGGCAACCAAAAGTACATAAACAAAAACATATGCAATATATATATATATATACCAAAAGGACTAGCATGGTAAACAAAAGCATAAAAAAATGAATATGTATATGTATACCGAAAATAGACATAAAGAAATATATATATATATATATACACTTGTACATGTATGTAAAAAAATAAAATAAATAGCAATGAAATAAACAAATAAATATATATATATATATATATATATATATATATATATATATATATAGGAGTCGGCCAAATGGCGGCCGATTACTATTTCTTTTCCTCCCCCTTTGTGGCCCGAACTCACTTTTCTCTTCCCACTCATTGCCGCCCAATCAGCTAATTCCCCACCGCACTGTGCTCCTTTCTTCTTCCCCTGCTCATGCTCGCTTTCCTCCCCGGGCCTAGCTGGCCCCGCCGTTCTCCCCGGCCGCAACCCACCCGTCTCGGCCGCCTCGCGCCAAGCCTTGCCGCCCGCCTCGCGTCGCATCCCCGCCGGACCTTTGGTCACCGTTTGCCCCCGTGACAACGCAGCTGGCGCCGACCCCCCTACTCCGCTAAGAGCTCTGCCATCGCTACCCCTGCCCCGCTCCATCGCTTCACTCAATGCACACGCGAAAGGCTGCCTCCCTGCACTGAGTAGTCAAACTCGAATCCACCGGGAATCCTGCGCAGCAGCTGCTCTGTTACCTCCGCCTGACGCCGATGCGACCACACGCCCGCCCCACTTGATGCCGACCCCCTTCCCGTCACCTATAAAAGCCCGCAGAGCTCCCATTGGCGTCGCCGTTCCCTACTCCTCCTCTCCTCCCAAGCAATTGGCCCCTGGAGCCTCACCGCCGCCGGCTGCTCCCTTCTCCTTTAACTCCGGCGAACCAGCGATCCGCCGATTGAAGCCGAATCGGGTCGATTGCGCACGGAAGGAGCATCTCTAGAGCTCAGCGACACCTTCCCCGCCGTTGGCCGGGGCCGTCGCCGCTTGTACGCCACCGGCACCGCGCGCTACCGCCACCCCGCACCGCCTCACGTAGCCGGCTCATCTCGGTTTCTCTCTGGTAGCGCCAACCGCTCGGGTAAGCTCAGCGTACACCCCTCATGCTTCTACACGCGCAGTTTCCTCCCCTGTCCTTTTCGGCCACCGGCGCACCGTTTCCCCTCCACCGTCAGCCGCCTAGCTCCGCCGCCTGCCCACCTCGCCGCCGCTCCGGCCGGTGCGCCACCGCCCATGGCTTCCCTACCCCCTGAGGCACCCGTTTTAGCTGACGCTGGCACCTCCCCTGTCGCCCCTCGCCGGCGACGCCGCTGCCTTCCCTGTGCCACCCCCTCCTCTGTTCCGGCCTGTAGCTCCTCTGTGAGGTTTCCCCTAGCCCGCCCGCTTAATCAAGATTGATTTTCCCCCGTTATCGCGAAACACTAGTGGCCGGATGGCTAGCAGAGCGCACGCTAGCAACTCAAGACTGAGGTCCCAAGTTCGATCCCCAATCCCCACTAGCCACACCCTTTGGCATTTTTGTTTTGCCCCCTTTTTATCCCTTTTTAATTAAAAAAATTAGGAAATTAGAGATAGTCTATGGAAACTAATAAAATTTAAATAAGACATTAAAGAGTTTAAGTATGATTTAAACTTTGGTTAGTTACCATGATAATTAATTAATTCGACCTTAATATTTAAATCTAACTATTTATTACAAGCATTAATGAGGAGAAGTTGCTTTGGATAAATGTCTAAATTCGCTAAAGATGGCATTTAATTAAAATGAATACATACATGCCTCAATATTTATCATGCCACCTTAAACAAACCTCAGTGATATATTTTAGCAAATAGCAATAATGAAATATTACCTTGTACAATAATCTCTGCCTAGGTAAATAAAACTAAATATCGATAAAAGAGCATTAATAGAGGGTGGTCTAAAGAAATAAAACTTAAGCCATTGTATATTAGTGGATATTATAGGGTTGACCATAGTATGATTTAGACTTAAATCATTATCTCTATGCCTTATGGTAGTTGGACTAGTTATCACATAGGATCTATTTTTGACTATTAAATTATTTGGGTATAAGAGCCACTAGTAGTTGGACTAGTTATCCCATAGGAATAATTATTAAACTAAAATTTGGAATAAAGATAAGCCTTATGGTAGCTAAAGTAAATGCAAGATAATAACAATGACATTAATTAAATTTTAGTGTTAGTTTTAAATGAATAACGATCCTGAACATAAATTTATATAGCAAGCTAGGACCCGTATAAATAAACCTTAATTCAAATTAAACACAGCCTAGTGATAAATGGAGGTACATGAAATATTATACCGCAAAATGTTATAAACATAGACTGCAAGATTAACTCGGTAAGCTAAGAGTGCAAACATTACTTATATATGTATATCATATGCCCTCAACATTAGCACTCGACAAAATACACCAATTCATAGGTTTAACCTAGCTCATGGAACAACCTTGATAAATATAAAAATAATAATAAAGGAAATTGTTAATAAAAGAACAAACCTCGCCTTCCTCCAATCGGCTATGTTTGGCCACTTCTTTTTCCAAAGCCAATAATTCCTGTAGATACTTCCTCACTTTTGATCTCTTATTATCCCAAAATTTTCCCTCACGGTAAAGCTATTCAAATAACCCGTTCTCTTGCTCAAATCCAGCTACCACTGTGTTGGCAACACATTAAACCGAATCATCCTTCTATTCTCAAATCGTAATAAATGTATAAATTAAATTAAATCGGGCATTTAAAGTATTTGGATTTATTTGGACCTCTTGAGTTATTTGCTCTTATTTGGATTCAGTCGCTTATCGCATAGTTAGAAACTGGAGCGCCGAAGAATCAACGGATCGAGTGTGATCAAAAGCAAGGTGAAGATAAGGACCGGAAGCTCAAAACCATCGTAGGAGAAAGCTTTGAGTGAGCTCAAAGCCGCGGTAAACCGCATCAGGCGAGTCAATACTTTGATCATGTTGAACCTACGTTTCCTGCAAACTACTTTGGTTTAAATTATCAAACTACATGCTATTATTTTATATGCAAATAAATGTTAATTTAAGATTTTAGTTATATGCCCATTGTTTGCTTGATTAATATTACACCTCCTTTGGAATACTTGAATATGTGAACCTTGTCGCCTTAGCAAAATTATAATGGTAACTTTTCAAAAGTAAGTCCGTAATTATATGCCATGCTTAGTTTTGCTTAGATACTCGTGGGCGCATGAGCGCCCAAGCCTCACTTTTAATCCTGAGAAAAATTGGTTGGGCAGTCATGGTGGTAATGACTGATGTATGTTGGATATGGTTATTTTACAAACTCTTGTGGTGAAAGTGTACAAACTCTGCAGAGTTAAAAATATTCGAATAGCCGTATCCACGGTCAAGGGCGGACATGGGAACTTAACTAGATATAGTTCTATTTCAAAAACAACTTTGTGGGTGGGAATGGAAAAAGTGGAGGGCAGTGGAAAGCCCTGATTTGAATTGTCCTGAGTGTCGTCCCAGTGGTAAGTTAAGCGGCTATAACGCTGAAAGATGCCATATGGTGCAGATGCCATGTAACGGAGGATGGAATCTGGATCGCTATTATTATTGCATTTTCTTGAACATTATACTTTTGTTCAAAACTGCTAGGTCTCAGGAAATTTCTATGTATTATATTTTTGAATAATGGTAACATTTCTCACAAATAAAACGTCATGAAGAATAAATAGAGTCATAAGAAAGGAATATGGCTATTTATGGTAATCACATAAAGAAGTTGGTGAATTCATGATTGATCGTAAGAGGGGTAATGATAGTGCGGAGTCTAGGAGAAATAAATTTGGTGGAGCCCAAATGGATTTATAGACTAGACAGATGAATTATATGATTTTTGGAGTATTAGGAAATGCAAAGGTAATGGTTGGATTACAACACCGATATTTGTTATAAATTCTTGGGAGATGTTGACAATATTGGGATTGATAGGATTCGAACAATTTCTAGATGGATGAATTGAGAATTTCTGGAAAATTTGGAGATATGAAAATAACTATGGGAGATTAATCTTGATCAATGATATTCTTGGTGGATGTATACTAGTGAATTAATTAGAGACAGACAGTTGAAAATAAGATTGATTATTGGGAGAACAAATTATGGTTTTGGATCAATAACAAAAAGGATTGAATTATTAGGAAGTCCGTCACGAATGATTGGTGGATTGCATAATTGATGATAAATCGTTGTTTAAGAGTCATAGATAGCAATCAATATGGAAAGAGCATGATCGGTGGGTGATTAAATGATGTCATTATTGTTAGGAGTCTTAGACGACAATCAATAAAGAAAGTGTATTTTGGTGGATTAAGTCGATTATGGTAGTCACTAGGTGGTGTATAGCGTAACAATAACACTATGATGAAATAATAACAAAGCTACTAAGCGATTTTTGGAAAATAAAATAACCGAGCCTCTCCTTTGTTAAGCCATGCATACTATTTATTTGCATTACTGTATTGGCTCGCGAGCACGGGGTTGGAGTGCTCACACTCGTTTTTGCGACAAAATTCAGCATCAGGAATCAAATCACCTCGCCTCAGCAACAAGATTGGACAAGCTGGCAGAAAAGATGAAGATGTCAAGGGCTAGGTCGTGCACCTCCAGTTGGCTGCCTGTGGGCATGTCCTGAAGGTCCCACTTGTGTGCTTCGTTCTTCCGCTGCTGCAATTTATTGATTTCGGCCTAATCGGCCATGAGTAAGTTTACTATTATATTTACGCTTCCGTATGATATGTACTTTGATATTCAGAACTGTAATCTGTGAACACTATCTACTGATCCAGGGAATAGTGCGGTGGAATCACAGAAGATTCTGGATTGTAAAATCTGGGTCTGACACCTAGCCATGTGTTGCTAGACGTAGCAGTAATCATTTGATTAGTGATGGCTAACTGTGACCGCTAAAGTTGATCCGAATTCGTATCATGTCCATGTAAGACACTTCATCACCTCATGCCAGACGTGGCATGGCAGATGCATGTGTAGGTTGTATCAGACGTGGTGTCAATCTGTAGCAACCAACTCTGATTCGGTTTTCTCTCCGTGTGGGGCTCTTTTCCCTCGCACTACATATGTACCCCAGTAGTTCATAGAAAGATGTATGCTCAAGAGAAAGCACTCTATTGTAAACTCTCCTCATTATAGTGATTTGCCTTTGAGCGGCTATGGTTTTTTCCTGTAAAAGTTTTCCACGTATAAACTTTGTATCTCTTGTCTCTATTTTCCGTGCATTATTTGCAACAAATGGTATCAGATCCATAACTAGGGTTTTCGTTCAAACCCTAGCCTCGATCGTCTTCCGCTGTCGCTGCCCCTGGGAGGAGCTATCTCTACTCCCAGGGACAGCAACCTCTTTGGGTTGCACCGCCGCTGTCACGGGATCCCGCTGGTCCGCTGCGTCCTCTCGTGTTGGGCCGACCGTGTCGCATCAACCCACTCCCGGGAGTAGAAAGCCACCGTCTCAGTCGTCGTCGTCGTTTGGTTGCCTCCTCCAAGAAGGACTCCTCCATGTCGCCACTACCTAGGCATCCGGATGCGTGTCAACTCTTGCCCGATCTGCACCGGGACGCCGCTGTCCTGCTCGGATTCTGCCTCTTCCACCCAGATCTGGCATCTTCGCCTTTGGATCTGGCGGTGTCAAGCTCCCCGTCGCGCCAACCTTTTCCCATCGCGTGTTAGGCTTCCTCTCGCTCGGCGGACCAATTGACACCACCGCCTCCTCGAGCTTTGCAAAGATGCTATTGATCAGGAACATCCATCGCTGTGTCACATTCGCCCATGGTTGGCTCTTCCTCGCTGGCTGCCGAGTTCTTCCCCGACGCCCCAGGTGCTCTCTTGCGCTGCTGCCTTCTTATTCGAGAGGAAGAAAAGGCAAAGGGACTTCGTGCTGATGATTAGAGCCATTCATCGGTGAACAACCAGCTTCTCTACTTTATCTAGAACCAACATAGTGGTGTTTGCTGGCTAGTCACTTGATAGCTGGTGTTAAGGAGTGGTTGCTGCTAAACACTCGTCCGTAGCATGGATTCATCAAAGCTGTGCAAGTTCGCAAATTTCTATGTCGTCAGCTCTATAAGTTTTCTGGAGGCGGATTTCATTACAATTTTGCCTATTATTGACGGCGTCTATATGGGATCAATCAATTGGCGATCTCATCGACTATCCATCGTCTTCTATGGGTTACTGCAGCAAGATCCGCAGGTGAGGAGTCTAAGGTGGAATTGCAGGCTTTCAACACAATGAGTTAATTTAGTCAACGCTTGATTGAGGAGACTTAAAAAAAACAATGTCAGTTGTGGAAACAACTGAATTTGGTGTTTTATTCACCATTTGATAACACCCTGATGGCAGCTAGTATAATACTCTATGGAGTTTTGTTGTTTGAAAGTGAATGTTTTTCTTCAATTTCAATTTGAGATGAAGAATTTAAGTGCAAGAAGGAGTTTTATTTTTTGCGTGAATACTACAACGTCTTCCAATTATCACAGCTCAATATGAGGGGTCTACTGCAGTTTACTCTCCATTGATGGCATAAGAGTTCCTTTCATCCAAACAGTTTTACAGGAGTAGTTTCAACCATATCATGGAATTCAATTACTTTTAAAGTCGACAGTTTGGTGTACGTGATGACTACACGCAATAAGACTGTTCCAGTCTTTCTTATTGAAGATTTGCCTTTTCAATGAGCGTTATTTTCCGAGTGTTGTGTTTCAGGTGGAGCATATCAGATTCCATGATATAAGTTCTTCGCTATCTATCCAGCGCCGCAGATGGTATTTTTTTAGCTTATGCCATTTGATGATTGAGTATTTGTTTTAGGAGGTCAGTTGCACAAACTTAGACTTTGCCAAGGTTATAAATTGTTGAAGACCTAGATTTGTTCGTCTGCTTTGTTAATAGCTGTGTGTTCAGACGTGCTGTTGGTTTGCTCAATTTTGCTTCGCAAGAAGTGTTTTGACAAGACTGTTCCAGTCTTTCTACTTAAAAATTAGTCTGATGGACTTTTAGTGCACAAGGTGTTTATGCTAATTTTAATTGGAGGAGTTTATTACATTCTTCGACTATTGGAGGAAATTCGGGTCAAGGTGGAGATTGTTAAAGTTGATCCAAATTCGTACTGTATCCGTGTAGGACACTTCATCACCTCATACCAGATGTGGCATGGCAGGTGCATGCGTAGGTTGTATCAGACGTGGTGTCAATCTGTAGCAACCGACTCTGATTTGGTTTCCTCTCCGTGTGGGACTCTTTTCCCTCGCACTATATATGTACCCCAGTAATTCATATAAAGATGTATGCTCAAGAGAAAGCGCTCTATTGTAAACTTTTCTCATTATAGTGATTTGCCTTCGAGCGTTCGTGCTTTTTTCCCATAAAGGTTTTTCATGTAAAAGTTTTGTCTCTTGTCTCTATTTTCTATGCATTATTTGCAATAGTGACAGTGATGAACAAGAAACTAATGCCATTGATGTAAACATGACAGAACATATACTTCATTTTATTAAGGATCAGAGTAACATAACAAGAAGCTACATGATTGATTATAGCCACCACGAAAACAATTGCAGAAAGGAATCGAGCAAATCCGGGCACAAACGGGCAGTAATTAACAGTGGCACATCGTCTAGTCTGGGCTATATATATAAACGGCAATGCATGCTTCAATCCGCTTTCAGGTCACTCTTAAAGAGCCCTTCTTTCAAGGTAAATTTGTGTGCCTACTCCAGACCAATGTGTCATCCTCTCATGACAAACAAACCCTGGTTTGCTGTATCTCTCAAGTCAGAGTGGTCTAGTCCGGCGACTGGCTGCCCGGCCGCACAGGAGGGCGTTCTTGGGGATCGGGTACTCATCGCGCCACGACGTCGACGGCGTCCAGACGCGCAGGTAGAACTGCTGCCCCAGGTACTGCCTGGCCCAGTTCTCCGATCTCACGTTCCACATGCCTACGTTGTCCAGGGGCATGTAGATTGCAGTCCATGAATTGGGGTAAACCTGATGGGAACACAGAATGAGATTATGATCATTGCACAAAGATGTCAGTATCTTAGCAGTCAACATTTTTCAGAGAGTGGCCATTGGAAAACGAACTGACAAGGCTTTTTTTTTCCTTTTTGAAGGGAAGATACTACAGCAAGATGAAAATACTACAAAAGGTTATTAGAAAGAAAATGGTACAGATATTTATCACTTCAGAATTTGTCACGCAACTCATAAGGCCAAGGCAACGCAAAGTTTACTTCTTTTTTTTTTACTGAATGCAAAGTTTAAAATTAACATGTCATCTTATTTCAGGATTGCTTTGCTGGTCTTAATAGAATATATGACTTGACAAACACTGAAGACATAAACTTTCAGAATATGTTGAACACTGAAGCAACATAAACTTGGATGGCCTGAAACTTACAGTGAATCTTGATGCATGAAGTGCAGTCAGCATATATGACTTGACAAATTTTAGATCATATATTCATATTCAACTAGAAAAAGCATCACTAAATCGAAACACAATTCAACCTTCATGACTGACAACATATTCAGACGAAAGCAGAGCATCCGTACCTGGACAGTGTACCGCGAAACGGCATCCCTCAAGTTGTAGCTCTGCCTGCTTGCTGACGACCACTTCCCACCATCCATTCTACACGCGAATTTAGACCCATTCAGATCACCAAAACAGACAGGCAAGCATTCTACATCCTTGAAAAAAAAAAAGCGCATACCCGACGACCCAGAAGGCGTAGCCGTCGATGTGCCACGACTGCACCTCGTTCTCGTAGTTCTCGAACACAACCTCAATGTAATCCCTGTAGCTGGCCCCCATGACGGACGTCTTGAGGTAGGCGCTGCCGAAGGTCGGGTTGTCGGAGATGGTGCCCACCGAGAACACGCCCGAGATCTTGTAGTAGTCGGCGATCTTGAGCGGCGTGTCCGCGTTGACGAACGACACGCTGTTCACCGCGTACCTCTGCTTCCCGTTGATGGTCGCCGCCGAGTTGGCCAGCCTGATGGTCCTCGTGGTCGGCACCAGGCCGTAGTGGTACGAGCCCTGCGGGTTCGGCCTCGGCCCGCTCGCCGTCAGGTTCCATCTGGTTGCAAGTTTGCATCACCAGGTGAGCCACATTGTCAGTCACCGGTGACTGAACACTAATCTGAATACGTAGGAAGAAACTGAAACAATCTGACACACTGATCAGTGTTACCTGATAGAGCGGGCCTGGTTGAGTGACCAGTCGATCTGGATGCTGGGGCCGCCGGGCAGGGGGCCGGGCGCCTTGCCGGCGGAGTTGGTGTAGTGCAGGATGGCCGTGGTGGATATGATCTTGGTGGTGAAGCGCGTGGAGACGACGATGGGGTAGTCGAAGCCGGGCTGGTCGGCCGTGAGAAGCACCGAGTAGGACTGGCCCAGGTGCACGTCTAGGGAGGAGTAGGCGGTCTGCATGGTGTGCGACCCCTCCACCTCCACCAGCTTCATCGTGTGCCCCTGGAACCTGATGTTCAGCGACGTCGCCAGGCCGACGTTGGAGATCCGGAAACGGTACGTCTTGCCTGCAACGTTATGCAACAAGCTTCAGACTTCCATCGGTTTCAGCTACAACTTAGCCAGTCACTTAAATTCGGAAGCTGGATGAATTCTCTTGCAGATTATACCAGGTTGGACGGTGAAGGTGTAGCCGTTCCAGCTGCGACCGTTGATGAGCAGGCCGTCAGGGAAGCCGAGGGCCTTGCCGCTGTCCAGCATGTACCTCAAATCCTGCGCAGGAATAAGCGTTGTTTGTTTCTTCAGACCACCAAAGAGAGCACTGCTCCACCTTGTTCTGGTGCTACCAAGTTCCTCCGAAAAACTTACGGTGTGGTTGGCGTTGTACCAGTCGCCGATGAGGAGGGTGTAGTCGGCGGCGGGGGGCGGGAAGGGGACGGGGATCATGGGGCGGCTGAGAACGCGGATGCCGCCGAAGCCGCCGGCGGCCTTGTGGAAGGCGAGGGAGGGGAAGTAGAAGTAGGTGCCGATCTGGTCCTTCACCTGCAGGATGTAGGTGAAGTTGCCGCCGGGCGGGATCGGGCACGTCGTGCCGGCCACCCCGTCCTCGAACGAGTTCCTCCGCTGCTGGATCCCGTTCCTGCATTGCATCGATCGGCAGCACACACATGATCACAGTTTCACAGATGCTGGTGTGGTGGAGTTTTGAGATTTGCATCATCGATCAGTTGCTGTTGCTGTTTGGTCGATCATCGCTGTATCCAAAGCTGGAGGGATCGATCCAGTGAAACTTCAGCTAATTTGGTCGTGTTCTCTGCATGAGATCTGTTCATTTTGATGATCCTCTCGTTTGTGACTGAACATCTGTGCCACGGTGCAACTGTTCTCTCGAGTCAAACTTACGACGGCTCAGGATAGGACGCAAAGCTGTGTATAACTCAAGAACGGTCGTAGAGTATGTATGGGTCTATTTGGTTGCCTGCATGAACTGATACAGCTGTATGAGCGTGGCCAGGCTGGCTCCAGTTGATTTTTTGTATCTGTTCGTGCAGACTCTCACCCCGATGCAGACAATCAAATACCATCTCCCTGTATGCGCTGGTGCGAACTACCCCGATGTAGACAACCAAACAGCCCCACATGTAATACTCCAGCTAGTTCGACGGTTCGGCACTATCGGCCACCGGGAGCGACACGCTCGCGAGCAGTTTGGTTTGGACTTTGGACTACTCTCCATCGCGGTATCAGGAGGGACGGCACCCTCGTAGTCGTCGTGGTCACGAGGCAATTCACGATGCCGCCGACGCATGCCACGTTCTCTTGTCCGTGCACATATCGCTTATCCCAATTGATACCATGTGTGCCCTCAAGACACCATGTGAGTCCTTTGTTAGAAGGTTACATTCGAGGCTTTAAGCATAGTACGGGTCTGTTTTTTTACTAAGATTTATAGTTTTTAGCTTTGATTTGTGGTTTTTGAGCTGTTCGTGTGAGAGATTACAGAGTAACTGCAACTCACGTGCGGTTTTTACCGATATAAATGAAGTTTGCACAGTATGTACTAGAATTAACTAGTAAACCTCATCTTAAAAAGACACTTCGTTTAAAAGTTAGTTATTCTAGAAAAGCCAAAAGCTGAAAAAGAATAGGCCCTACAATTGATCGTTTTTTATAAATGCATGCAGGCCCGTACTAGTGCAACAAAGGTAAGCCTTTTAAATGCACAACGCAATGCTGCGCTAGTAGTAGCCATTGCAAAGCTTGTGTGGGTCGTATCTGTAACACCTTGGCCTATGTCGAATTAGGTCCATAATGATCAATATGTATGCGCACATAAGGGTATGAATTAATCCCACCTTACTAGTCTAACTTAAGAATCACTAACATATAAGTCTAGGGTTTCCAATGGTAGCAACCTTCGGTTAACCATTTTGTGCGAAGAGAGGACGAAAGTGCAAGCGGGTTTATACGTGTGCGTGAGCTATCTAGAATGGAGTTAGGCCTAAGCCGGTTTGGACCCTAGGGCGTTACAAATGTTATCAGAGCCGACTCTCACGGTTACATGAGCGATGCGGGTTAGGGTGCAGGCATATGGCACATGGCGCGTGTGGGTCTAGAGTAGACACACGGTATGACATATGTGCTGGCACTGAACATACGGATATGTGTGCGTGGCCTATCTAAAATGGAGTTAGGCCTAAACCGGTTTAGATCCTAGGACGTTACAGTATACAAAAGAAAATAAAATCGAAATCAAAATGCATCTATCTAGCCTAAGCCAATTTGAACCTTAGGACGTTACAGCATCCAAAAGAAAACAGAGTGGAGTCAAGAGCGCGCCTGCCCCTCTCTGGCAAACTGTGCGTATCCCCACGGCCAAAATGCGCAATCAGTGGTCGGTTCGCATCTCCCCGTCGCCTATTCAGACAGACACGGGCCGAGCCGACAGCAATTCCGTCCCTATCTATATCCACCGCGTCGCAGTCACGCCCGTGTAGCGTAGCGGCCGTGCACATGCGAATGCAACGCACGTAGTGTTAGCGTACGCGCATCGCAATCGCGCAACGGCTCGCCTCACTCACTCCAACGCTTGGCGGTTGGCGATTACACGGGCCACGCCTAACCAGTCCACCGACACCGCGAAAAACCAGCAATTTCCCGCCACGATAGGGAAAAAAAACAAGAAATTCTGGGTGTGTTTTATTTGAAGGCTTTGAGCAGAGGGCCCGCGAGGAGCCAGAACTTTTCGGCCGCGTCGAATCTGCACCGCGCCTGTCCCACCGCGCGCGCGCGCTGCACGAAAGCGCACATGGCGCGATTCACCGACGCGTGGGGCCGCCCGTAACGCTTCCCAAGTCTCGGCCATCGCGTGATCACGCGCTGGATCACGAGATAAGGCAGCCCCTGCGCATTATTCCCTCCCCTCCCGGGCCGGATAGAGCGGGACAAGAGAAGAACTAGGGAATGATATTAATATACTGTTCTATTAAGCTTTTTCTTCTCACTCAGTACACACTTGCTCTCGCGCGATGGCATATGAGGGTACTTGCCGCCGTCGTCAGGTTCACCGTGCCCCTCGGTTATAAAAGGAGGCCGGAACGATGGTGACCTAGAGGTGGACAGTGGCAAGCAATAGGTGGCAATGGAAGGTGGTTGATGATGTCAAAGGACGGGTTGATAAGGTAAAAGCTAAAAGAACATTATATTAGCTTAGGTGTTTTGGTGGCGTAGCGAGGCAGCGAGCTCGTTGCCAGCAATTGGGAGAGGTGGGGCAGGGCGAGGGCGGAGAAGAAGGCACGTGGAGTTGCGAATGTCGCGACGACAGTAACGACGGAGGAGGGAGGCAGCAGAGGTGGAGGAGAATGAGGGGAATGGGATGCATGGAATTGTTCTCATGTGCGCGTGTTTGCTACCTGGAGGTGTTTCTCTTTGGGAGTATCTTCCTTGTGGCCTTCACAAGGGTCGAGGTACCCTGAAGATCGACACGAGCAGTGTGTTCTTTTGGAAGAGGGGTCAGCGCCGCAATCCTATCACCCAATTAAAATCGTGAGGTTACTGGTTCACGCTATCGAGAGAATAAATTCTAGCCTGCGGTGGATCAGAATCAAATTGGCTAATACGCCAATCAGTTGGACTACGAGTCTACGACTAACCAAACATTCTGGTCGTTCATTCCAGAGGGAATGTAATAGAATTGACAGACAGGCATGGTAGAGACTAGAGACAGTGTGTTTTCAACTTTTGCTGATAAACAGGTCCCATTGACTCAGGTACAGCGGAGCAAGGCCCACATGTCATCGACAATTACCACTATTTCGGAAAGAAGAAACCGTACACAGAGCCTTGCGCTTGCGTACACTCCGAACCCAGCGAAAGAAACATGCTTCACCCGACGACTCAAGCCACTTCCAGCCCCACGGCCAAATCACAGCAGTACAGGGAGTTAAATCACGCTAATCCAGATCACCTAATGATAATATGATATGAGTTGGCACGAAATGAAAAGCTAAACTGCCGAAATGCGGAGTCTTGTATTGGCGTGTGTGTGCCGACGTGGAGTAAGTAATGTGTGAAGCATGTTTTTTTTCAATTCTTAAAAGTCGTTTTACAGTTTTCCTACAGTAACTAACTTTCAAATAAATTATATTTTAAAATAGAGTCTATAAGTTAATTATAGTATACACTATAGTGACTTCAATTATATGGATTAAAATCACACATGAGTTATTATTACTCCGTACTTCCTCTTACAAATAGCCTAAAAGTTATAGGGCACAACCAAAAGCTATAAACCAAAGGAAAAAAAACAGGCCCACACATTAAATATCAAATGTGTGACGTCTGTGTTGCCAGCAGAATAGACTATGGTCATGAATTCAATTGTTTCAAACAAAAATCTGCAGTCACTTGTTGGAAACAGAGCATGTATGGTAAGATATGGAATAGATTGCAAGCCATGTTTGCTAGGCAGTTGCGTGGGAATAAAAGTCACATTTTTAAGCCCTGTTCTAAATAGTTTAGGTTTTTCGCTTTTGGGTTTTAGAAGTCAGAACTCGGAATGAACGTGTTGGTTTCTTAATTTCGGTTTTTTTTTGCTTTTTTCATCTTTTTTACTTTTGTTTTTTTTACTTTTTTTGCATTGTGCATGGAGATATAACGGTATTTTCTCTCTCTCGTTTTTTTAGTTTCTTTAATTGAATAATTCAAAAAAACTAATAACAGTTATAGTGCACTTTCAGCTAACAGCTGGAAGCTGTAGTCGGTTGGAGCGAGTCCTTAGTTAGATGTTAGGATTGATTTAGTTATGGTTGATATTACATGATACAATAACATATTGATATACTCCTAGGACACTCACGGTGGTTTGATACTTAACCTTGATATTAGAGGAGAGAGAGTGGTTAAGTGGGATTTTAGAGATACTAGAGGGCCCCATATTATTGCATGGATATCTCATCTTTAGGGAGAGGATAACCCACAAAGTAGTATCAAGGTGGTGCTCGGTTGGGCTGAATTTTGGTGGCTTATAATTGAATTTTCATTGTAGCTGGCTGAAATTACACTATAAATAATAGTGACTTATTTGATATAATTAAATTTAAAAAAATAAAAATAGAATAAACAGGTTAGCCCATCACGTATAATACAAACGAATATGAGAAAAAAGAAATGGTAAAAAAAAGCTTAAAATAAGCAGAAAAGTCAGAAAAAGGCAAAATTTAGAAATAGTGAAAAATAAGCTAGAAGTTAGAAGCCCAAGCCCAAATGAGCAGAGGTTTCAATGCACAATCTGTTACTACTATTTTCTTGGTTTCGTAAAAAAGTTTGATACTTAGATGAGTATCAATCTCATTCTCTCTTCCCCCTCTTCCGCCTCTCCCAAAAATCCGATGCAGTATAGCTACAGTATCAAGCATAAGCATAGCTACACTACCAAGCACAAATGACTGTTGGGAGTGCCCTCAGTAGTCAGTACTGCTACAAATAAGATATTGAATTTGATAGCTGGAGATGACTTAACTACGGAGAAGTGGTACGTACGAGGAGAAGATGAAAACGAAATGAATGGATTAATTAGGAGGTACCAGGAGACGAGGAACGGCTCGTTGAGCTTGTTGAAGACGTTGATGATGAGGTTGTCGTTGGTGACGGCCTCTATCTGCGGCCCTGGGAACTGGTTATTGATCAATATCCCCTGCAATCCCATTTATTCACCATGTTTCACCATGGACGCATGGTAATTAGTTAGCCTCCCAAGCCATGCACGGTCGCAAATTTTACACACGCAGAGAGAGAGAGAGAGAGAGAGAGAGAGAGAGAGAGAGCAAGAAGAGAAAGTAGAATGCACCATACCTGCTGCTTGACGCCGAGCGGGGAGATGTCGCCGTAGGTGACCGTCCACGTGAAGAACCGGTAGGGGTCGTCGCCGGCGACAAGGACGGAGAGGAGCGGGAGGGCGACGAGGAAGAAGAGGAGAGCAACGGCGGCGCTGGCATTGCTCGCCATTGTGCTGCGCTTAAAAGTGATCTCTTGCGGCAATGGAGCTAGATGGGAAGAAAAGGAGACTATGTGACCTGTGAGTGGGATGGGAGCTAGCTGTTATGGGGTCGTCGGCATGAGAGCATTGCTCGAATGGTGAATGGGTTTTCGTGGACGAGATGGAAAGGGCAAGGAAGCGGGGTGATGGAAATGGAGTGTGGTAGTAGAGATGGCAATGGGTGAAACCGAGTGATTTTTTTGGGAGCGGGTATGGAAAGATATCTTCACCATGGGTATGCTAATGGCAAAAATCTCGCCCGTGGGGTGTCGGTGTATACCAGCCGCATACCATGAGTAAATATACCGTGGGTGTATATTAGATATAGCAACAGTACATATACTGTGGCGATATATATATTCAAACGGTGATGGAAATACCCACACTCGTATATACGTGCCCGTATATACCCTTATCAATTCGGTATGGGTTACGTCGGGTATAAATACCGCGCGAATGCGGTATGGGTAAGTTTCTATACGTGTGTGATGCAGGTATTATGCGGAGTGCGGGTGCGGTGTATCGGGTATGGTTTGGCTATACCCGACGGTATTTACCGTTGCCATCTCTAGTGGTAGTGGGTGTTTTTTTGGGCGCACCCTTTTGCAGTGGGGTGTCGGGCACCGGGCGGGCACCCTTTTGTAAGCGAGTTCTGGCCTTGGGGGAAGCCAACTAGCCAAGGTGGAGGATGGAATTGGTATATGCACTAGTATGGTGTTCTTGTGCTTGATTTATATGTGGATTTATTATGGCTGGACATTTGGGTAGATCTGGGTAGCCAGTGGATAACTTTTCAGTTTAGAGGCTACTCGGTTGGGTTGAAATAAACTGACTTTGACTAAAATTACGCTGTAATTGACTGAAATTATACTGTAACTGATAGTGGTTTATTTGATATAACTAAATTTAAAAAATGAAAAATGAAAAAAACAGACTAACCTATCACGGACAATGCAAACGAATACGGGAAAAAGGACCGATAAAAAAGCTAAAAAGCAAAAAAAACAAAAAATTGAATTTTAGGAATAGTGAAAATAAACCAGATGTCAGAAGCTCAACCCGAACTAAGCGGGCCTTAGACGGATTTGATGTGAACATTGTTAATTGTTTGTAGAAGCACGTATCTTGTGTGTTTTGCACTGTATCAACCCATAAAGCTTAAAACAAATGCGGACTATATTGCCTAAGTTAGGGCTCAAACAAAAAATATACCTGAACATACTTGTGAACTTCCTTGAATTTTAGGATAGAACAAACTTTAAATCTAGCTTATACAAGTAGCTAGTTCGAGTAAAATCTAGTGCGGATCGTATCAAAAGAGAAAGTTCAACTAGCAATAGTACAAATACTCCACCCGATTGCAAATACAAGGCTATGTTTGTAATGCGAATTTTTTGTGCAATTTCAACGTTCGAAACAGGCCCTAGATGGCCCTAGAATTTATGCCCGTCAAATATTTTTTTGTTTGATATCTCACATATAAAAAAATGTCTAGATTGACTACAGGAAAATGACGTGAGACAAATTATAGAACTTCAAATGCTAATCAGACATAATATATTGTGTACCAACCACATGTATCTATGTTGTCACCATTGCGATCCTGGTTGTTACAGATTTTTCTCCTACCAGTCATTTTACACAACACTTACATTGTAGACCTCGTTAAAAGGGAGTACAGGAAACTGTCGTCACTGACGACAATCAGGTCCCACGTGTCATCGACAGTGACGAAACAAAATGCACGAAGTCTACGTGCGTGATGCGATACGACGGCCTTGTTGGGCTGCGGATGTGGGATTCAGCTGTCACGGGATGATGAAGCCGCGGGACGTGGCCGCCGGACACCGCGCACCACCGTCGCACGAGGCCGGCCTTACATGGCGCTACAGCTGCACGCCACCACCCGCCGACGCGCGCGGCTCGGCCGCTTCTACCCGCTGCTGCTGCTGCGTGCCGGCCGGTCAATCCGCGTCCAGATGGGCGGATCGCACCGGGAAAATCTAACAGACGTCCGTCAGGTCAGGTTTGGACTGAACATTCCCTCTAGAATCGAACGTTTTGGGCTGGGACATGCGGTGCAGGTGTTTGCTGTTGGGTCCAAATCTGGACCATGGAAATTGGCGCAATCTCTCGAGGCTGCGGCCCTACTACTACTACCACCACTACTACTACGAGTTGGGTAGTATTTGAGGGCAGCCAGACACTGCCTGCTGGAATCAAAGCTACTTTTAGCACTATTTTATACCGTATTTATAAAAATAGTCATGTGCATATCGTATTGACAAAAATATCGTTTTTGCCATTCGACGGGCGGGCGACAGCATTTGCGAGGTGACATGCGGCGTTGCCACCCCCTCACCAGACGGCAGGCAGCCTGCCGCTCGGTGGGGGACGGCAGGTAATTAAGCCGGCTAATTAGCTGGCTTAATTACCTGCTCCAATTTTTTTCCTTTAGTATTTGTTTGAATTTTTAAATATATCAAATGAGCCTAAAAAATTACAAAAATTTATGTACAGTCCCCTGACACAACGTTCCTCACAGTGTAATTTTTTGGTAACTTTATCTGTTGTGAATATGCTAAAAAATTCATACAATTTTGATATTTTTACGAGTTTTTATATATAGCAAATGAGCTCCAAAAATTAAGAAATTTTATGTCAATGACCACATGGACGGCAGTGACCTGAGGAAGGAAGGCCTAAATTAGAGGTGGGGAAAGTTTGAGGGAATTAAAGGGATGCTCCAGTAGTCCAGTGGGAAGGATTTGGGCAAAGCCTTACCAGGGAAAAGATGGCGTGGGTGGCAGCAAGTTTCGGCTGGGCACGAGGGAGATAGTGGTGCACGGTGCTCTTGTGGTCAAAATGTGACACGAATGAATTTTGTTGAAGCTGTCCACACATAGGATTTGGGCTCGGCGGCATGAGCGACAAGAGGGGAGTGGAGGAGATGAGGCTGGGCGCAACGGACAGGTCGGGCGCAACCATATACCTATGGTATGTCTCAGCCATCCTGCACCAAGTCTAACTCGAAGGGCAATATGGACATTTCCTCAATGTCCTCTCTCCTCGAACAATTGAAAATTATATTTTATTTTTCAGTGTCCTAGATGAAATAACCATTTTTAGTAAAGTGCTCTGGCAAGGACATGAAAAACTAGTGTCTTCGAGCAAATGACACAAAATATAGGTGCCATGTAACCAATTTTGTCAAGCAAAAAGCTCAGTGGCACAGGGCTTTGCTGCGAAGATGGGCCACGGCCCATTGAAGCCCAGCGAGAATTTTAGTGGGAGTATTTGTTTTCATTTAACAAAAAGTGTAGGGGGTTTTAGATAAACAAATCCGATCATGTACAGTACGAAAGCACAGTAAGTACTTAGACAAAAACTCTCATGGAAAATTGCAACAACATATACTCTAAAAATGGCAATGACTGTTATCAAAAAAAAAAAGAAAAAAAATGCGATCCTAATACAGAAATTAAGATGCGCACTCCACGGCTGTTTGGTGCCCCGGCTTCATGCATGACTTTTGGTGAGTTTACTCGTTTAACTTCTGCGCCTCAAAGGGGCCTCAGTTCAGTCAAAATAAACTGACTCATATCTTATGGCCGAAAGAAAACGCAAAAAGGAAAAAAAACTAAAATGTCAAAAAAAATAAAGAATACTAAAATAGAAACTAGAAACTGAAACGAAAAGAGCGAAACATTTCCACGTTACTTGGGAAATGTCAATAATTTTCTGGTGGCTAACGGGCATGGGGGTGGCCGCCGTGGCCGGCGGGGAAGGTACACCCAGGCGGTCGCTAGAGGGGGTTGGGTTTCCTTTCGCAGCTATTAGTTTCAACTTTCAATTGAATTGCTTATGTAGTTGTGTGCGGCATGCTGCCATGGAAGCAGATGGTCAGCCTCATGCAAGCAAATGCCGATCTTAAGCTAACATCATCGTTCATGCAAATGTTTCAGACCTTTCAGTAGCATTGGTTTCAAATTTTCATTTACACTAATACATTCACTTTTAAGTTCTTCAATCGACGAGTTAAAGTTACAATTTATGCTGTACGTTTACTACAAGTCAGCACTTCATGCTCCAGATGTTAACGAAATTTTAGCAGATCATACATCCGAGAGAGAGAGAGAGAGAGAGAGAGGAGGGAGGGAGGGAGGGAGGGAGAGAAGAATAATTTATTGATGCTTATCTAACAATAAAGAATCACTAAACATACACCCACTGCTCATCTAACAAGTCCTCCCAAAAATTATCGTTTTGTTACAATGAACATGATTAACATGTTCCTGTCATGTCCAAAAATTTGAATTCATCATTGTAACCACCACCATCACGCTCAGCAGCAACCGGAGGATGAACAAGAACCCTTTCTCTCTTCCAGTTCTCAGTCTCCATATCGCAGATCCCTCAGCATCACTTGTCTGCGTTGTTGTCGTGTTTGCACCGCCAGATTTGGTGACATTGCTCAACAGCTTACTGCATGATAATAGCCAACATTAGCAGAAGTCCAGGTACGGTGAGAATTACGATATGCAGCATTTGATCTCACATTTCGCTATTCAAAATGGGTCTGAAATCGACAAGACACAGTAGCCTATTAATTTATTCTCCAGATCAGAAGTTTTTAGAAACTAAAATTTGCTATTACAATTTCAAGTTCTAGTAGGATTTCATAAGTCTTTAATTTGAGGGATTTCACCTCAGTAAATCTTCTACTCAAAGATATGAAAGCAAACGGAAATTATCTGCGTTATTGCTTAGCAAACGCCCCTACATGTACCCAGGTCTACTTGCAAGCACATGTTTTAAATCTTCTTTAGGTAAAGAGAAGGTCCACAATGCATAGAAGAATTTGAAAGAAAGTATCATGGAATGATTTTACTGCCAACGTTACCCAGTCCCTGCGTGGCAAAATAATCCCTTTTTACCCTTAAGATGCCATGCTATCCAATAAATAATTGGTTGGACAATATCAAGGACATTATTGAGAAAATTTTCAGTTATGTACCTTCCAGGAAAGATGCAGCTATCATGACCTGCACAACAAAAGGCATTGATTTGTTAGTAAATCAGAAAGGAGCTTCAATGTAAATTTGAAAGTGATACTTGCGAAAGATTGAAGCAAACCTATCTACATGAATATATGCACAAATTGTTATCGACTTCTCCCTTAAACTACCTTGAGGCAATAAATGTGATACTGTGATCAGAGATGGCCAAATATGTGATCATGTGAACAAAACAAGCTAGTCTGGACATGTGTATTGGCTTGAGATGAGAGGTTAAAAGAACAGAATGTGACTTCTGAAGAGTTATACGAAGAAATGAAGAAAAAAAAATCAATTTTTGGCTAGCAATTACTTGCACCAGTAAATAATCACATGAGCACAAAATTTCTCATTCAGAGGACCCTTCAGGACCAGTAAAAGAAGGAATTGGTCCACATGTTAGTACATTAGTACATGTAGGCCCACGAAGCCTGACGGTACATGCCTCGGGGAGCTTTGGCCTCCCATCACAGAAAGACCATGCTGCAAACTTGCAGTAGATCTTGATGTTAAAAGAGTAGTCTTTTCTGATGTTAACAGCCTAAATCTAACTCAACTTTCATGTGTATGAATAACTTCTTGTATTTCTATCACACACATTACCAGTTTGCAAAAGAGAACACAATCTATACGGCACTAAGGACCACAAAATTATCATTGGCCGGGACAGTCTGTAACAGCATCCCCATTGACCAACCTAAAAGATATCCTAACATCTAGGTCAGTCAACTAAATAAAGAGCTTTCATTCAGTACCCCTTGGCCCTTGTACCAGTCAATGATTAATTGGCTCACTAAGAAAAGGGTAAGTAAATTAAACACAGAATCACCAAATGCTAACATTAGCTATCTTTCCAACATGGTTGTATATAATAAAGCAACCTGGCGAGAAAATGGAGAACACCACACGTTCCATGTAATAATACTATTCCCACACCAGACAACAATACATGCTCCCAACATAAACCCAGTTGGCCACTTGCATGGATTACACTTTGCCTTGACTCTTGATCTGCAATACAAATTTCAAAAGGTCTAAATGACATCCAGATCCGAAACATTCCAGCATGCACGTTATCGTTTCGTTTATCCCCTTAGATTTTTCTCTAGGTTTATATAGGATGTGTTTGGTTGGAGGGATGGGGTGGGATGGTTCCTTTGACCAAGCCTATCTGTGTGTTTGGTTGGAGGGATGAGGTGAGATGGGATGGTTCATTTGACCAAGCCTATCTGTGCAAATTTAGAGAATATTCTTCTTAGATGTTGGACCATGTGGTTCCACTTTTTTTGTGGAACTATCTCATCCCATCCCATCCCATCCCACCCCAACACATCCATAGTTCATGTTGTACTGGACAAGGCCACTGTCCAAAGAAGTTGCTACTTGGACACAACCAACATGAGTTCAGCACTTCCGTTTCGCTGTATTAGTTCAATGCAATTCTTGTGACTGACATGGTACCGTAATCCAAATAGCAAGAATGCCTCGCTTCCTCACCATATGCTTTATGCTGGCCGGTGTACAGAGCCATTGCCTTTCAGACAATGACTTCTGTAGTTGTAATGCGTGTAACTGATTTTATGTCCCATCAACATTGGTGAACCATGACTAAACACGTCACAGTGATGTTAACAATTTATTAACCATAGTTCAACTGTTAGTGAGTGATGTTAACAATTTATTAACCACAGTTCAACTGTTAGTGATAGGGCACACAAGCAGCTACACGGTCACAACTACAAAAAGCCTCAATGTAGTACTTGGATGTCATGAAACAATGAAATTTCATGACAACAAGACTTTGGGATCCATTGATATGCCAAGGTATGATATTGCCCCCCAAAAAAGGCAGAATTCCAAATATTCCCGTTTGCTACCCAACAAAGCCCAAACCCCCCACCAAGTACACAAGGTTGCACATGACAATGCAATGCGTACAAATGCAGGAACACCTATACGCAATCATGACACTTCAGCTTTTGAAGCATGCCACTGGCCATTATGTATGCAAGACCTATACATCACCATTTGCCATGATTTTACTTGGTCAAAAGTTGCAATTTTGTTCTGAAATATCACACATTCTGAAGTTTTTCCCTCACTAAATGAGAAGACAACCTCAATGCGGTCCCATTATAATGCAGGTAAAACAACCATCATTTCCTCTCAAAGCGGTCCCATTATAATGCAGGTAAAACAACCATCACTTCCATCTTCTAGCACCTCCCTGGAGTTGAAATGACATACTAAAAAACAAGAATGAGGTTAAACTCAGTTGGTACTGGGATGACAAAGCTGGTGAAAGTGATGGGGGCGAGGTGTGCAATGTACCCTTCGCATGTGACGTGTGCTCCTACTCACATGCGAGAAAGGGGTTTCTTTTTTGCAACCTTGTGGCGTCTTTTTCCTCTTTATGAAATGGTATTCGCCTATTGGGGCCTCGTGTGTTACCAATCAAACCAGCACACTCCACGCCCCGAGCACTACCCCAGACTTGGCAGAGTACCAAACAAATCTACAACCAGATCCAGCTCAGCTTCTGTCTACTCTACACTACCTTTCTCCCTCTATTTTTATGTGGTCATGGGCTCATTCATATTAAAAAGAGCGCTGCTACGCGTACAGAATCACATGGATGCGTCGCTGACAACCGGGTCCCACCAAAGGCAGGATTTGGAAGCCACAAACCTCACAAGAAGTGTCCAGAACTCGCCTGAATCCTATACTGGCTACAAAAAATGACACTGTCAAATTAATGGTCTGATTTGTTCTGAACCCATCTTTTCATGGAACTAACAGCGATTCCTCCCAAATAAAAACGACAATTAGTTGCTGCACTCCTACCCAACCTAGAAGGAAAAAAGCAACCTTTCTCCTAACAATCAATGGAATAAATACTATTTGCACTTAGTGTTGTTCTCCGACGAAAAGACAAACCGAACAACTTTCCGCGATGGTGCTCCACGAATGCCATCTACTTTTGGGGGGTGACAATGGCGTCCCTCCTACTTGAGATCGACGCCGAAATCTGCAGACAAACGTTTTCCCACTGGCTTATTGACCTACTACACTTACTTGGTCTGACGCATTTGGCAAGATCAAAGAAAGAGCAAAGAAAAAAAAATCATGGCAAATGGTGATGTATCAACACCTGACCAGTTGCAATTCTTTAAAGACCTAAAGGGAATCACGAGAAACTACAGGACAAGTGAACAAACCTCAATGCCAGTCAGCGTAAGCTAGTCTAAGTAGTCACTTGTCAAATGATTAATAGGTGCATTTCTTCTTCACTCCACGAGTCTCACTCTTTACTACTCGGCGCTCACTAGCATGAGAAGAACCATTTACCAAACAAGTAATGCTACTGAATCCTTGACAATTCCAAGCAAACAGAAAAGGAACACAACCAATAGCATTTGGCAAGAGCAAAGAAAAAGAAAAGAAAGATCAAATGTCAAACCCAAGAATGATCAATGTTCACCAGATTAGCATGAAAATTCACTTCCCAAGCAATGCCATATGAATGCATTAGCAGTTAGGAAGAGGAGAGGTTAATTAGTTGTTGGAAGCTGTATTAGTAGACAAGAAGGCGCAAGGGTTCTTGGTACTCACTGGGATCGGTGGTGGTGACCATGCCGGCGCCCTGGAAGTAGCATGAGCCGGCGGCCTTGCCCTGCGACTGGTAGTAGGTGTCGAAGGCGTACGAGGCGTGGCTCCGCACGTCGTTGGGCTCGTAGCACCCCTCGCCGGGCTGTATCGCCGTGCAGTCGGCGCGCCCGGGGCCGCACGCCCAGTCCATGGCCGCCTGCACCGCCTTCTCGTCCGCGTCGTCGGACGCGATGCAGAACGTCCGGTCCGTCGTGTCGTTGGCCAGGAAACCCCCCGTCCCGGACACGTGGAGCAGGTACACCGGCGTGCCGTTGCCGTAGAAGAGACCCCAGTTCGCCTCCGACACGGGCCCCGGCCGGAGGTCCTCGTTGAAGAGCTCGTAGATGTAGACGCTAGCCTGCGCGCCGGGGCGCATCGGCGTGCCGGGCTTGTCCATGACGTGCTTGATCAGGTTAGAGTTGTACGCGTCGGCGTTGTCCCTGGTGGCGTACGGCTCGGTCTTCCGGTCCCCGTAGGACGGCCACCCGGTCTCGGTGACCAGCACCGGCACGCCGCCGCCGCCGCTCACGTTGAGGTTCCTCACCGCGACGCGCACCGCGTCGAGCATGGCGTCGAACACGTTGGTGTAGTGGAGCAACGTGTTGGGGTCGACCATCTCTAACGACGGCGGCAGCGGCTTGAACAGCGCGTTGTCGAGCGGGATCACGCCGTTGCTTTGCATAAGCGAGTAGTAGGGGTAGAGGTTGAGCATCAATGGCGCGGAGGTGTTCGCGAGGTGGGAGAGGAGCGGGAGGAGGAAGGACTTGGCCAGGGACTGGTTGAAGAAAGCCTGGGACGGGGGGAAGGGGTCGAGGACGACGGAGAAGGGGAGCGGGGTGGAGACGGGTATGGAGGAGAGGTTGGCGGCGGCGAGCGCGGCGGCCAGGGACTGGATGGCGGGGAGGAGGACGGGGAGAGCGGAGGGGAGTGCGGACGGGACCTCGTCGCCGACGGCGATGGCGGAGATGAGGCCCGGGCGGCTGGAGTTGGGTGCTGCAAAGGGGAGCACGCGGCGGGAGACCCAGGCAGAGGCGGTGGCCGGGGAGGAGCCCAGCGCGAGGAGCTCGTCGTTGGGGACCCCAACGATGGCGCGGGCGCCGGAGGAGGCCAGCGCCGAGAGCAGGCGCGGGTCGGCGTCGTAGAGTCGCACGCGGGTGATGCGCTGCTCGCGCACGAACGCCGCGAGGTCCGACGGCGACAGCAGGTTCGTCACCGCCGTGCCGATCGTCACGCCGACGTACGGCTCGCCGGAACCACCACCCCCACCCGCCGCCGACACCACCGAGTCTGCAGTCGCAACACCAACGGAGCCAACATTACCAAGCAAGAAACAGAGCACAGTGAAACACACAATCACAACAAACACACAGAGAATCCACAAGCTAAAGGACCAAAAAAAGCAATCAATGTGACAAGAACAAGCAAAAAAAAAATCAAGAAAAGCTGAATAATTTGGAAGCTAGGAAGAACAAGGTGACATCAACAATCAAGAAAGAAAGGAAGAATTTGCAGTGGAAGAAGACGAGCGAGCTTACATGGTACTAGAGAGGAATGGATCGAGAGGAGGTGGAGCAAGAGGAGGAGCAAGCTGCTGCCTCTGCCTCCTCTGCTCCTACTCCCCATTGGGAGTGTGCTCTCCTCCTCCTGATGATTTCTGGGGCTGCTGCTTTTGAGAGAGAGAGAGAGAGAGAGAGAGAGATGCTGCTTTTGATGAGCTCCTTGCTTTGCTTTCTCTGGGAATTTCCTTGCTTGATTTCTCTGTGTGCGCTGGGGCTGGGGCCTGGAGGAGGCTGGAAATTGAGGGTTGGTGGCGTGGGGGAAAGGGCAGGAAAGAGCTGGGATTTGGGGATTTTGGAGTTGAATCTGGAATGGGCGGTTTGTTTCTTCTTGGTTGTTGGTTTTCTCTGCGGTTGATTTGGTAATTAGTGTCTGATCTTGCTTCGCAATGCTCTCAGTGGGGGGAGAAGTGACAGGGAGTAGGGGCCAGTGGGAGTGTGCCACCTGGACAGTGGGCCCCAGCCTCCATAAGACTGTCAAGAGTGGTTACACCCTTCCGCCTCACTCCATCGGAGCTACTCCAATTCTCAACTGTGCACTTGTGCATGCCTGTCTTTTTTCGAGTAATTTATATCCATTTAGGATCCACTCGTTTTAACTTTAACTTCTGTCTTCTAATTCTCTATTTTATAATTTTACTATTTTTCTAATTTTTTGACTTTTTTTATTTTCTTTTTTCATATTCTTTTGTATTGTTCGTAATAGAATAACCTTTTTTATTTTTAAATTTAATTACGTCGAAAATCTACCTGCTGTTACAGTGTAAAATAAGTCAGGTACAATGAAAAGGCTAAAAGCTAAAAAACCCAACTGAGCACAACCTTAATTAAGGCTCATTTGGAGCATGTGAGCTTCGCACAAATTTAACAGAAGACGGTTCAATTTTCACAGAAATTAGGAAAAATTGCGGCATTTCAAGAGGAGCCTAAGCCATATATAAAATGCAAAATAAAAATTGCATGAGTTTTTTTTATAGAAGTAGAGCGATTGCACTAGAAATCCTACAAAATTTTCATGCATTCCTGACGAATCCTAAAATTTCCATATCAACATGGGAGGCAGCCATGTCAGCTAAAATCCCTCGATAGCATCATGTAGAGCAAACAAATAACTCGTAAGTACAATTTTTTAAGGATATGCACTAATTCCTATATTCCAAACAGCGCATAAGTACCATCCGGACCGATAGACGCACACCAAAGAATGCAAGTTAATATTATCATGGGACACACGGGAGGAAATGCAGAGAAGCACTGTTTGGTGCCATTCGGTACCCTCAACCGTTGGATCATGATGCAGACAGTTCATCTTGTGGACGATAATATCGCATTTTCTCGCAAGATATTGATTATTGAGTAGACTTCATTTTCTCCTTAGTAGGCTGTGGGCATAATTTTTTGCACTGTTCCACACTATTTCAGGCTTGTTTAGGTCCTGTTTGGCACAGCTTCATGAGCTGTTGTGAGCTGTTTTTTTGCCAAACACCCTTTTTGCAAATAGCTTCATGGATGAAACTCCTTAAATCATGCTCTCACAAGGGAATGGGATGGGGTGAAGCTGAAAATAGTAGCTTTTCACAGCTCTCTCCTCGGGCTCATGATTCTGTGAACCCACCGCCTTGTAGTTGTGAAATTCTGAGACTTTGCCACTGGGTCCCCACGCCTGTTTCCTCTCCTTCCGTTCGCACTTCTCTACCGTTCGCACTTCTCTAATGATTTTAATTTTTTAATTTTAATTTTTAATTCATACTCATTCAAATATATTATTTTTTAATTCATATGACCATATACAAACATACAACTCCAAATGTTAGAACAAGTCAGGTAGATAGGACATCTTGGACAATTACCCTCTTTCAGCCATGCATGAAGCTGTTGGTGAAACTGTTTTGCCAAACAATTTTTCAAAACAGTTTTAGCTTCACCGGTGAAGCTGCTCGTGAAGCTGAAACAAAAAAAAACAGCTTCACTAGTGAAGCTGAGTTGTGCCAAACGGGGCCTTACTATAATTTCTGTGAGCCTTTTCATCATAACTAAAATTTAAAATAAGTCATGTCATTATAAATAATGCAAAAGAATAAAATAAAAAGTAAAAAAGTCTAAACTAAACTCAAAAATTAGATAAAAACAAAAATAAGAAGCTAAAAGCCTAATACACAAGACAACACGGATGCTACAATCAGTAAACTGCACCCGCCAATGCAGGTGACATGTAGTACTGGTAGTACGACGAAATCAATAGAAATTTCAGGTTGGGAACCTGTAACGCCAAGGGTCCCCAGTCTCCCAGAGAAACTCTGACGCTCTCGTACACATATATAGTACTAAATTTGACAGGCACAACCTCAAATTCCAATGCTCCATGCTACGTTTCCAACAATAAACAACAAAGTTTTTATTAGAAAATTACACTTGTCTGTAATGTTGAAATTTCAGTGCCATCACTACTGTTGCAGTTACCATGAAGTATTGAAGAGGACAAGTACGGGTCTGCTCATTTTTGGTTGGTACTTATGATTTTTAGTTATAATTTATATTTTTTAGCTTATTTGTGTAAAAGATTAAAGAGTAAGAAAAACTTACATGTGATTTTTATCAATATAAATAAAATTGGTATAATTAATTAGTAGACCTCATCTTAAAAAGATACTCTGTTTAAAAGTTAATTACTATAGAAAAATAAAAAACAGAAGCCAAAAGTTGAAAAGAGCATAGCCTAGATTTGCTGTCTGAATTACTTGGACGCAGCCTAGCCGAGTTGTTTGCTGGTGCTAAAGCCAAACATTTTGTGATCAGTGCAACTAGAATCAATGTTCAGCTCAATATCATATCCATTAAAAACTAGAAATAGCTCTTTTTAGAAAACCAGGGACAAACATAGGCAACTCACACAAATTTTCCATTTCATTTATAGACCAATATCTACTGCCAACAAACTGCAAGTTTCACATATACATAGCATTCCATCAGTGATGAATGTGTCAAGACAGGACCAAGGACTTCTCCCCAGCAGCATCACTACAGCAGGTTTACATCAATGATGACAAGCAAATGCAGTAGTATACTAGTATGCCCCCACTTGTGCCCTGCCTGGACCTGCAATTGATCTCAAAACTATGAAATTAATATTGTATTAATGCACAGCAATAGGATGTGTTATTCATGGTTGAGGACGGCAGTAAGAAAAAGAAACATACATAAGCCATTTTGGTATACAATGGATGCTAGGCTGGGGGCTGCCGGGCTGGGGCAGCTTTGGGGCTGTTTGGTTGTCTGCATCGGGATGGCTCGCACCAGCGCATGCAGAGAGATAGTGTTTGGTTGCCTGCATCGGGGTGAGAGCCTGCACGAGCGGATGCAAAAAAATCAACTGGAGCCAGGCTGAGGAGAAACACGGCTGAGGACCTTCTCTACTCAGCCTGGCCACGCTCATGCAGCTGCATCAGCTCATGCAGGCAACCAAACAGGCCCTTTATGAACGAACTCAATCTGAAAGTAGATGGTTCAACAACTTCTTACTATAATCAACAAGAATAAACTCAAACTTTTGTCAATATTTCTGCGCCTGTCCTAGTGACCAATATGGTACGCTCGAACTGTGCAGCCCAGCTGCCATCAGCGGTGACAGTGGTCCATCCATCTTCCCATGTAACACACACTGTTTTTTCCCTTGTAAGTATAGGTTCTGCAAAACTTTCAAAGATTGTCAACTTGATTTGAAATTTTATTGTAAGGTAGGTGTTGGAACTCTCCGTTACCAATTAATATACAATACCAAGAGCTTCTAGGATTACATATAATGCCTAATTATCAAAACATAACTCTTTACATTTTCTTTATAGCAGCTTTTTATCTTCTGAAAAAACATGCTCAAGCAAGGGTAATTTACTGATAAATCCAACACATGGTTTTCTAAAAGAAAATTATAAATTGTTTGGAAGTGGAAATCCACATATAGCAGTTAGGATTATAGCAGTAAGGATTAGGGATGGGAAACGGTAAAGGATAATCCATTTTATCCGATATTTGTATCTGAGAAAATGCAAATGTGGTAAGCAACGAATTTTGGACATTTATAGCACTGTATATCCTAAAAATTCCAAATGTAGCCTCCTGCGCACAAAAATTTCATTTCTAGCCCCTTAGCGACCGCGGGACTCCGGGGAGACGACACGTGGCCAGTCGTGCGGTCCCGGACCGCACGACCGCACTGTAGCTCAGTCATGCGGTCGGGGACCGCACGACTGCGCTATAGCAGGTGACTAGAAAGTATTTTCGAAAACTTGTTACGCAATGTAGATAATGTATGTAGGAAATATTTTTTTAGAATTTTTTCGAAATAAAAGGGCAGATAAAGAGTAGGCTGGTCCGTTTGTGACTTTCGTAGATTCTCAACGATATGAAATATGTTATATTGACAGTTATAAATTGTGATCATCGTATGTCGGCTCTGCGGGCCTCGCTAATGACGCGACTGTTAGACGGATGCAGTCGTCGTGGGCAAGGCCAGACTGCACGTGCCATGGCCGTGCCAGCGGAGCCACGCCATACATCAGGTATTCCTCCGTGAGGTCTCGCATGTTGAACCGGAGGACAACACCCACCAGCCTTCGCGCTCGGTGTTCGTCATCGCGGTCGAGGGTCACCGACGGGGAGGTATTGAAGTCCATCGTGCGTCCCGACCACCTCAAGCTGTCGCCGCTCTCCACGCGGTGGTAGAACCACCGTCGCATCCAATTGGACTCCCACTTCGCCCGGGTCACGTTCGCCAGAAACAACTTCGTGCACGCGGGACGCAGGACGAAGTTCACGCTCCCGAAGTTCAAGTACTCTTGTCCGTCCAGCTTCTTCGGATAGCACCGCGCGTCGTGAAGAAACACGAACAAAGACGGGCTAGGCCAGATCGTCTCGGTTCGCGAAGCCCAGCAGTATACAGCCAGCCGAGCGATGGCGTTCGGAGTCAGCCGCGGAAGCTCGAGCTCGTATAACCTCAGTACCTCGTTGACAAACATCGCGGAGGGGAACCAAAGCCCAACTTCCATGTAGGCGACGAAGACCACCGCCTCCGACTCTGTGGGATGGGGCTCCATCTCGTCAGTGGGGGGCAGCCAAACCGCTTCGCGGTCCGAGATTTTCCCTTCGCGGACCAGCGACCGGATTCGTGCACACGCCATTTAGCTTCCTCGCCGCACTCCATCATTTGTTCACCGTTGATGGGTCGCGCCCAACCAACTCGTACTCCGCCTCGGTCGTCGACGACCCATGGCGGCTAGAAGAACCGCCGCAGCTCGATGACGCGCCGCCGGTCGAACAGTCATCACCATGGGCCATTCTGCTACAGTTCTTGCGAGAACGGCCAGTGGCAAACGACGGGGAGCTTCTGGCTAGCCCGGTCACGACGTCGTCTAGCAAATGGGGCCGATGAAAGGAAGAGATATGGCGGCGGCAGGTGGCGGCAACGAGCGGTGTATATGGCAGCAGTATGCGTTGGAGTAGTGGTGAAAAGGTAATACAGTGATGATGGGTCAAGCGCAGGGAACAGTGGCGCAACGACCATCACGCTTTTAAAGCCCGTTCAACTGCTCCACGATTGGGAAGCGCAACCGGCGGAAACTGGCAGCGCACGACGTGCCAACCGTGTGCGTACATGTATCCCACAACGCCAAAGACAACTGCATTACCAAGGCCAGAGTCCAACTGGCACTGCACGACGAGCCAACACCACACGGGTGCGTGTCCCACTACGCGCGAAAAGGCGGTATTTCTTCGGTCAAGTTTCAGCAGGCCTACAAAAAGTACAGCCCACGAAGAATGGCACCACAGGCCACAGGGACGGAGGGAGCCAAAGTGCTCGACGGCATGATTTCGGCTCGTGAGAAGCTCTTTACCATGAAAGGCTTCTGTAGTAGGGATGGCCCCCACCTGAGCCCATCCGGCCTGTTAAGGGTGTCATAGGGCCCAGTGAGGTATGTGTAATAACATATATGCCTCTTTAGGGAATGCACGACTGTAAAGGTAATATTGTAATCATGCTTTTATGGAGGTATATACATGTGCACCCTAAATGTGGCGAGGGGGCAAACATAGTTTATCCATCACAACCACTCCACTACTCTCCTAGTTTACTGTTTGGCCAGTAACCACAACAGTAACCAACTTCTGAGAGATTGTTTCAATTTGACTGTTGAAAGGGCAAATCTGTAAGCATGAAAAGCTTCTACTGTTCTAAAAATTTAGCCTGAGAGGTTTCAAGAAGATAGAATAACGAAGCCAAATTAGAGAGTTGAACAAGGATTTCCTATGTTAAGAGTCGAGCACAAGGTCCTAGCGATCCTCATTATTCTCCTCATCATTTTTGGACCAGCAAGTAAGTGTAGTCAGATACTTCGGTTTTATAAGCTTTCAAGAAGAATTAACTAACAACTGTGTTATCATGGTAAAACAAAAGGTACCTTATTTTCTTGCCAATCTTTCTGTAGTTCACACCATCCCTGCAGACAGAAATACCCTTCTCCAAGCATTCTTCAGCTGCCTGATCCAATAAAGATCATTTGTGCATGTTCTGATGTTGGGAATAATTGTTTGCTCAATACAAGAAGAGAAGATATGACATGACCCAAATGCAATAAAATCCTTGCAGAACATTGTGCTTCAAAATTAAGAGATCTCTAAACTAGAACAAACATTACGAAGGTTGGTTAAAATTAGGCGTACCATGACACATAAACAGTGCAAAATCCACGTTAGTGCAAATCACTGCAGAGCAGCTATAAATACTGGATGAACCATCTCACACATCAATAATAGCTTACCTTCAGAAAATGCTTGATAGATTCATCCACTTCTCCACATACAAATGTTCTGGAAGTTTCCCCATGGTATCCCTGAAGAGTATACGAATCTTGTTACGAATGGGAACATGCCATCAAGATTGACTCTCTGCCAAATATACCAACGAAGCATATGCAAAATTTTAAGAGAGATACTTACATTGAGGAACACATTTACATCAATATTTATGATGTCTCCATTCTGCAGAAGAAAGACCATTTGTCATCACCCGCTGGCCGCTGTACAGAGGTACCACACTACATTTAGATAGGAAGAGGTAAGTTTCATTCTATAGAACCTGCAGCTGTGTTGAATCAGGTATTCCGTGACAGACACACTCATTTACTGATGTACAGATACTTTTAGGAAATCCACCATAGCCAAGTGGAGAAGGATAAGCGCCCGCCTCGACAATCATATTATGCACCGCCCTATTGATTTCTTTTGTAGTAACTGATGGCTGAGATGACATTGAGATAATTACAAGATTATGAAGTGTACAGCATGCAAATGATTGTGATATAAAAAGGAATTTTAGTAATCTATACAAAAGAATAATCTTTACCTTAACCAATGTTCCAGCAAAGTCCAGAACACGGGCAGCAAGTTTGCAAGCAGCTCTCATTCCGGCAATACCTTCAGCATTGTGTACTTGGCGCACAGCAGATAGTTCTTGCGGCCTGTTTGAACCTACATAAGATGGTCTTGGAATGTGTTCTGGCACAGAAAGATGTGGAGAGACCTTTCCACGCCTCAAAGGTGAAATTTTCTTCACTTTTACTGAACTTTTCTCTTGTGACCTTCAAATGTGTAAGGGTGTTTGAAGAATCATCAAATATGTTACAGAAGCCAGGCTGTACTGACTTAGTGCTCCAGTTTCAACGTATTCGACCCGAGATCTCAAGATGCCACATGAAGATAGGTACCAACTCAAGGACTATAGGAAATGCAGAGTCTATGCCTAAGGCTATTGCTAAAGCCTAATGTCGTGAACTCATGATAAAAGAAGCAACAACAGAAGCTTGAAGATAAAGCAACAGTAACAAAAATCGTACTTTCTTACATCCATGAGTTCTTCTTCAACCCATGACAGTCTACTTGCCACAACGAAGCATCGCTTCGGCGCTAGCGCTTTCCCTGCAGCAAGACAACCGAGAAGAAGGATCAGCTACTCAGGCGTAGTTACAGGCTTATAGCACATTAGTATTAACGAAAAGGTGCTTAAACAGAATATATCCGTACCGGAGCGGGCCGGGAGGAGGGCGGCCCGCGAGGAACCCGCCGCCGGCGTGGAGGGCGGAGGACGAGCGCGCGCCCAGCCCCGCCATGGAAGGGTAAGTACGCGTGAGGTCGCGAGGGGAACCCAGGGAGAGACAGTTGGGGTTTTAAGGGAGATCAAGAGGTTGTGGTAAAAGAGAGAAGCGCATGACGATTTTTTTAAAAAAATAATTAATTTTGAATTGTATTATTATACATGCCTTTTGTTTTCTTTATAGAAATAGTCACATGTCGCCGCACGGTTAGATGATATAGGCAAATTGCTCAACCATTGAGCGACATCAGGCCAAGTCACCCAACGGTTAGACGACTTGCCTATGTCACATAACCGTGTGGTGATTACTCCCTCTAGTCGCCCAACTGTCGGGCGACATCAGTAAGTCACTCAATGGTTGAACGACTACTTGCTGTCAGTCTATCCTTTTTTCTTTGACCTGACACCCTTATCACGAGCTCTCTCATTATTTCTCTCGCGAGAAAAATAAGAGGAGCTTGAGAGAGGAGAAAAAATGGAGAGAAGGAGAGGGGGGAAAGTTGTGAGAGGAGGAGAAGCAAAGAAGCTCGGAAGAAGGAGAGAAGGAGACAGGGAGATATAAAGGAGCTCGGGAGAGGGAGTGAAGGAGACAAAAGGAGCTCGGGAGGAGAGGAGATCGGGAGGTTGGAAAGGAAGACAAAGGAAGCTCATTGATAAGGAGAAAAAGTCTTCGTGTGAAGGTAATAACCTCATCCATTCTTGTTCTCATCCGAACGTAGGCAACGTGTAACTACGTATTTGTTTAGCACTTATTTAGTGAATACATGTTGACAAATGGTAAAATCTGCAGTGAGAAATCAATCATGTTGGAACCCATAGTATTGAAACTGCACCACGGTCTTGTGGAAAACTGTTTAGGTCAATACCGTATGGCACTCCCGGACACGAGAATGCTCGAATCAAAGATGTCCTGGACTGGCTCACACGCAGCTTCTCCTTATACCCCGAGGTGTGCAGTGTCATTCTATATGGGCTTTGGAGTTGGTCTGCCACGGACGTTCGGTGGGAGTTGAGGAAACTGATGCGCACGGTTGTCATGGAGGCCCTCAAGTGGTATCAAGTCTCTACAATTGAAATCAATTAACTTGGTATCATTTATATTTACAAATGGTATTTTTTTTCATAAGTGGTATCTAATATCATCATAAATGGTATAAATGTCAAAGTGGCGAATGCTTTTATGGAAAAGACAAAAGAACCATAAAAGATTAAAAGGCACCTAGTATAGACAAAAGGTTAAAAATGATACCTATTATGAACAAAAAGTTTACAATTGGTATTTTTGATTCTTGGTGCTAGATGACATAAAGAGAGAAAGGTTAAACAAAAAAGGAAGAGTTACGAAGAGAGAAGAAAAACAAGTTGGAATAGAATCCTTTGTGTGTGAAAGGACAAGAAGAAAATGACAAGTGGAACCTTTGTGTAAGGGGTAGTTTTTTTAATGAAAAACCTATCTAGTATTTTGGGCTTACTCAAACAAAAGGGTATAATATCAATATTGGGAAAACTATTTTACCTTATTTTCCAAATTATTTTATGGATATTGTGAATGAATGTGTTTCATTCTCATTTGGTTCATTTGGTATTCTTGAGTGAAAATTGGTTTTTGAGCTTTTAATGAAAATCTATGTATCCTCATGCTTTCAAAGTGTATTTTAGTATAACTTTTGAATGGAGGCTCATTTTTCAAAAATTCTTGTTGGAAAAGTTTCTTAGAAGTCTAAAGTTAATTTCTGCAAAATTTGAAAGCATCTCAATCTCAACTTTTTTTGAGAAAGTTGTGTACTTTTCTTATTTTGATAAAATGCTAAACTTTTAGAACTTCGCATGATTTTGAGTAGTTTTGTGATTTTTATATCTTTCAGTGCGCTCATAATCTGAGGAAGGTATAATAATAATTTTCTATCCCCTATTGCTAATATGTATTGACAAATTTTATCAGATTTACTGGACTTTTGCAAGTCAATTTTTTAGCTATCTTTTGAAGCTTAATTGGAATGCAATATCCTGAAAATCTGAAACTTCAAATTCTAGTGTGTTTCAAATACTATAATTGGTATCAAATGACAAAAGGGGGAGAACTTCAAAAGCCTTCAAGGAGATCTCAAGAATAATATTATTTGAATGTGTTTCAAATATCTTTTTGTTTAGTTACCTCAAATTCTCTCTTGGTCATATGTATTTATTTTCATACCTTCTTATGAACACATTAAGTTGAATTAATTGATATCAAGCTTCGCATGTTAGAAACTATCCATTTTGGCTTAACCTTTTTCCTTTACTTTTTAGTGATAAATACCAAAGGGGGAGAATTATGTATAATAGCATTGATAAAATGATAAAATGCCAAAAGAAGGAGAACTAGGAAGAATTATGTTATATAGTGTAAAATGCCAAAAAGGAAGAATAGTAAAAATGCCCAAAAGGGGAGAAAGGGAGAATAGCAATTTGTTAAAATTGTCAAAAGGGGGAAATTTTTATGCTTATACTTTTATCTTAGTTGAATTTTCTATTATATATTCATTTTCATCCAAATACTATTATTGCAAATGGATTTGTCATTCATTACCAAAAATGGGGAGATTGTAAGTTCAAACTTCATTAAGTTAGTTTTAGTGATAATGACAAATCTAATTGTGAGACTTGTTTATTGATTATGATATTGCTTAGTTTCATTTGAATGAAAAGGTGAAAATTGTAAGAGGCATGCATTTGACATCACACTCTTATATCTTAGTGCATTTCTTGGATCCAAAATATAAACTGAACTCCACAAAAAGTCAAACATAAATATGTGCATATGTATTTATTATATACTCTAGTATGCACACATTTGAGGGGAGTTCACTCTATGTTTTGAGATTTCATTAGTATTGATCCATGTTCATCTTTCCACATATTAAGCATCTTTACTTAGAAACATATTCTTTGAGTATATATATGGCTTGTGTAGTACATATATGCTCATGATCGGGTTGTCATCTAGTTACTCCATTATGTGTTAATGGTTGGATAATTAATGACAACTGGACTAGTAAGTTTTGCTTAAAAATCTTATTCTAGAGTATACAGGTGTTGTGTACTTGTTGTATACTCGAAATTTAATTTTTATCTCATTATCTATTGGGATCATTATGAATTTTCTATGAGTTGGATGAATAGGTTAGGTTCCACAAATGAGAATAACTTAGGATGGCTTTATGTGTTGAAGATCATCAAGTCAAGTGAAAAATGCATCATGTGTTGATGGAGTTGAAGTAAAAATGCATCATAAGTTATGCATGTCAAGACTATAACTTAAAGGTATAGCTAGTTAGGGTTAAAAATGTGTTCCTAGTCTTTTACCAATCTTGGTGTTTAGTTGGAAGATCGGGTTGTCAGTATAGGTTACCGTACTGTTAAGAGGGGGTCATGTCTAGTAACTTGAGTCTTTTCATGTGTTAATAGCTCAATATCACCTCCTCTAGCTCTCCTTAGCATAAGGCCTATATTTGTGAATGTATTTTTCAAATAGTTATGGCTCACGTGTTGAATTCTTATCATATGGGACTATACATTATGAATGTATTTTACAAGTGTTTAAAGTTTTAGGTTTCCTATTCCTTGTGGTATGAGACTTCTATGTGCAAATGTGTTTTGCAAATGGTTGAATCTCGTATTTAGTTCTTGTGTCATGATTCCAAAAGTGAGCAAATGTGTTTTGTAATTCATTGGAAATCATGTTTAATCATTGTGTGGATAATACTATAGTTTACAAATGTGTTTTGTAAAATATGTTGAAGTATATGCGTTTCTAAGGGAAATCAGAACCACCGCAGTGTATTCTGTGATACTACCACTGAACGGAATTACTGGTGTTGTAATCACGGAACTACCGCATTCACTGGTGGTCGAAGACCTGCATGGTTGAGGGCCAGAGTGGTCAGAATCGACTTGGTCGAACCAAAATGGTCAAAGATCAATATAGTCGAAGATCAATGTGGTCGATGACCTATGTGGTCGAAGATCGATTTGGTCAAGCCAGAGTGGTCGAACCAACGTGGTCAAACCCGACATGGTCGAGATCTGTGTGATCAAAACTAGCGTGGTCGAACCGACATGGTCGAGATCTGTGTAATTGAAACCAGCGTGGTCGAACCAACATGGTCGAGATTTGTGTGATCGAAACCAGTATGGTCGAACCAACATGGTCGAGATTTGTGTGATCTAAGACCAGCGTGGTCGAATCAAGATGGTCGAAACTGATGTGATCGAGATCTGTGTGATCGAAGACTAGCGTGGTCAAGCCAACGTGGTCGAACCGACATGGTTGGAATCAATGGGGTCAAGACCTATGTGATCGAAACCAACGTGGTTGAACTGATGTGGTTGATACAATGTAGTCAAAGATCGACGTAGTGATCGGAGATCTATGTGATTGAAGATTGGTGTGGTTGAAGATCGACATGGTTAATGTGGTCAAGACCTGAGTGGTCGGACCACCTGTGTAGTCGAACCGGACAACGTGGTCAGAGATCAGCGTGGTCAAAAACCAACATATTCGAAGATCTGTGTGTTCGAACTGGTCAGCGTGGTCGAACATCCGACGTGATTGAGGACTAGTGCAGTCGATGATCGGTACTTCCAGCTCTGTGTGAGCGTACGACCAGTGAGCGGTACTATCGGCTCTATATGAGCGGTACTTCCGATTTGTGGAATGATCGGTTTGTGTAGCGGTACATTTTTTCTAGAGGGACACCTTTGTGGAGTCTTCTCATCCCCAGTGAGATCGGTAGTTTCGCATGAGTGTAGCGGTACTTCTGATGATTAGTAGTACCAGACTGCAGCCGTTGGAACTACTAGAATTGCCTGTAACGACTAGTTTTCTGACCATTGCTGAGAGGAGCGGAAGTACCAGTCGTAACCCTACGGTACTTCCGAAAATCCTGCTTTCTCAGGTGTTTTGCTTCCAATGGCTAGTTTTTTGTAGTATGGGTATATATACCCCTTGTGGCTGGTTGGAATAAGACTTTTAGCACTTTATTTCACTCCTTTGAGCTAGTGTGAGGTCCTCCTCTTAATTGTGCATGTGTTGCATCTTATAAGCAAGGAGAAAGTCTCTAGATTGCATATGTTGCATCTAAAGGTAGATTGAGCATCCAGTCGAGCTTGTGTATTCGTAATACATGGTGAGAGTCAAGTGAGGGGTTTTACTTATTACTCTTGTAAGTTACCAACTTTTAGACGGTGTTAGAGACGTCGTGCACGGTGATCTTCTCAAAGAAAATTGTGAGAAGACTAGGCGAATTGTGAAAGTTGGAGCTCACCTACCCGAAGCAGGAAAGAGGTATATCACTAGTGAATTTGAGGTGATCGGCTTAATTCGTGGAGCCGGTCCAATTCATTTGGGCTTACCTCAACGTGGACTAGGGGAGACCGGCAAGTCTCCGAACTCCACGGTAAATTGCAAATCTTTGATATAGCCTTAGCGTGTTGATGCACTTAGATAAACCTAGTTGTTTTAGGCGTTATTTATGCTAAATCAATTTGAGTTAAGCTTCCGCATTATATACTTGGTTTAGCCAAATAGAAATTGATAATTAATTGGAATATAATTTTTAAGAGCGCCTTTTCACCCCCTCTAGTTGGCCTCCTCAATCATACAGCCGCACTCCTTTATCCTTAGCAGTGTTTTAACGAAGCATCGTATCCTGACGTCCACCTTCATAGCCAATCTCATGTATGATGAGATTGTGAAGGACCTGGATGCCAAACACATTATGGTGTCTATTAAGCAAAAATTCAAGTACAAAATTAGCTACGCCAACATATACCTCAACGTTCCTATCGAGTGTTCGCCGCAAGACCCACCCGTGGGGGAGATGCCCCCTCTGCTGGTGCAGGGACACATGCAAATTATTCAAGTCCAAGGAGCGGTTGAGGTTAGACATGCATTACTAGGGGAGATGCCCCTCTTTGCTAGCGCAAGGGCGCATGCAAGCTCTTCAAGTCCAAGGAGCGGTTGAGGTTAGGTATACGTTATTGGGGTTACGATAACTACACTTGGAACTATCCGGATCGGCGTTGGGACACAGCCCGCTACCGACAGCCGGTAAGAACGGGTTACAATATATTTCCTTATCAGTTCTCTTCTATGGCACGCATTAACAATCTCTCTCCTCTTCCCGTAGCCTTCAGGTCCGCTATGCGCCTACCGTAAATGGATCGACCAGGAGATCCACTCGCACGACCAGTGGACTCTGGACTGCGAGGAGTGAGATGCCCAGATGGCATGCGAGAGGATGGAGGAGCGACGCCACAACGAAGATTGAAGCGAGGGAGACGCAAGCTCCCCTAGAGGCGTGCAGATGCAAGGAGCAGGAGGCTCGTGAGGAGGAGCGCGAGAGAAGGCATGAACTGATGGCCAAAGCCATGGTCGACGGCGAGGACTATAACATCGAGTTGGGCGTAAGGGCAAATGGCCATGTTCCACTCAATAGTTGGACGCACTTCGTCCATATATCCTATGTATTTCTAGTTTTCTAAAGGCATGCGTGTACCATTATTGGTTCATTAGCATGCATGCCATGTAACCCCTTGTGGGATGAACAGTCGTGTTGTTTTTCTTACATCATTTATCCGAACTTCCCCTCCATGTACGAATTCTCTATTGCATCGTAATAGCACTTACTTTTCTACTTACGAATCATTGCTACTTCAATCATCCTCATAAAATTTTTCATAAAAGTTATCGCACTACAACAACATACGATGATCGCAAAATGTTATTACAAGTCTAACAGATTCCGTATCATTCACAACCTTTAAAAATCACAAACGCATCAACCGATATTATCTGCCCTTTTAAAAAAATAACTTACAAACAAGATTTGATAAATGTTACCTACCTACAACAATTGCCATTTACCCCTCACAATTATTTCTATTGGATTAATCAAATAATTACATATTTAATACAATCGCCCAACCGTTGAGCGACTAAAGGATTATTGCCGAATCGTTGGGCGACACATGCCAAAGTCGCACCACGGTTAGGCGACAGATGATCATTTCTGCAAAAACAAAATTGGTATAATACTGTAATTTGAAATTAAAATTTGATTATTTAAAAAATTCAGCACATGACAGTCTGGGAATAGCAACGTTGGCTTATTTGGGCTGCCAAACGCTTTTTTCTTTCCAATAATACTGAAATGGGCTAATTCGTACTGGCGAGCCCACGATGCCTCCACATACAACTCACAATAGTAATCAAGTAGCACTACTAGTAGTTGAGAATCATCTTCCTCTAAAAATAATAATAAATTGAGAATCATCCGTTCTTCAGCAGTTCAATTGATCAATCAAATTCACCTAATTCCCAAAAAAATCTCAATGAAAAATACCCAGATACAGTTCCAAATCTAACAGTAAAACCTAGCTTTTTTAAAATAATCTATTTTTTATTAATATTACATAAATAGGTCATCCCTTAAAAAATTACAGAAATTATCCTATATCACAAATTGATGATAGAGACCTATCAACAAGCCTATGTAGAGTTTCGTGTGGTAACGTGGAGGGTTCTATCGCCAATTAAACTGACTACAGAGACTTAGTCGCCGTGACTTTCTATTTTTACCGAATTAAAATGAATTTTGGCAGGCTGGCTTCTATGGCCCCAATCACCATTTGAAATGGTGATAGAAGCTTCCAGTTTCTATTGCCATTTTAATTGAAATAATGATAGAACCTGTGGCATCGACATAGCACTCTATTGTTCATTCGTTTGACAACAGAGTTTCTGTCACCATTTGAAATGAAGTCAAATGATGACAAAAATTCTGTCGCTATTTGATGATAGATGATTGTTTCTATACTTTTTTAAATGATGGTATATTTATGCAATATTAATAAAAAACAGGATTGCTTTTTTAAAAAAAATCGTAAAACACAGTCCTCTTCATGTTCTGCTTGAGGTCCGGCAACATCTTGCCACCGCCGGCGCTTCCTCCTGCGTCAGGCCCCTTGTCGTCGTTCCAGTACAGCAGAGCGCGGGCAGCGAGCTTATGTGCGCAATGCACTGGTGGAGCTGCCATCCCAAAACAACACAAAAAACGTCAAAAACTTGATCGGCTTAGTAGCATCATGAGCAAAGTTGGACGACATGAACATGCCAGTAAACGAGCAATTCACCTTTCAGGTTCTAGATTGTGTGCTGTTGTCATTGCTCCAAAAGAACCTGATTCACTGATTACAGCCCTGAAAAATGGGGGAAACATAGGTTGCAGATTTAGTGATGCGATCCATATACAGCACCAGATGGAATGGTAACCAGTATTTTTTTTTTTCTGACAAGACAATAAGCAGTATGGTTTGACTAGGATGAAACATGGTCTACATGACTCGACATTTGCGAGGGGAAAAAAAGACTACCTCAATTTGCCTAGGACTGATTGAACAACGAGTATTGGATATGGAACTTGCTGAACAAACTAGCACAGAATAATTTAGTGACTGCAATAAACATAAATAACATAAGCAGCTGGGCAGGATGTACCAATTGAGATGGAATTTGTGAAAGCTGCGTATCTGAAAGGGCAAATGAGAAACATGTTACATAACACGGCAAAGGGAAAAAAGAATAGCTGGATGAGAACAACATGCGTGCATATTACGTGTAGCAAAGGCCGTTCGTCAGTAGCTGCAGGTCGTCTGCACTGAACTAGTTGTCATTTCTCAGCACATGGTAATGTGTAGGACGGATTGTTCCCTGCAGTTAGATAGTAGATTTGCTACGTGTAAAGCTAGAAAGAAGAGGAGCAAGTTAAATATGGTCCTACACTCAAAGTGTATGATGCATTACATGTGGTATAATGACTGCACAGGAAAGAAAAAAAAAGAAGCCTGTTGGGTGGCAGATTTGGCGATCGACCACTGTGCCTGCAGAATGAAGTTTACAGACAGGTAAGCAGCAAAACTGCAGCTGGAAAAATTCATCAAGAGGGCATTTAACAGTATATAAATCTCACATGGCAAAATGTTTCCATTCATGGTCATGTTACTACTATCCATAAGCTAAACCCAAAAGCTAATATGAACGGAACCTTAGACGTATAGTGCAATTTATTTATGCATTTTGTTCTTTAAAAAACATATGTGTATTTTTTGAATCATTCGATCTCCAAGTCATGAGTAGTAAAAAAAGCCGCCTTAGAGCAAGTACAATAATGCTGACTAACTCGTCTCTAACGAAATTCATGTCAACACAATCCTATGTGGAAGAGAGAGACAAGAGGAGAGAGAGGCAAGCTGCCTGTCATACAAGAGGTGACCTCTAGCATATCATACGAGGACTTAAAGGCGATGCTAATTTTTAGAGCAAGTACAATAAGGGTTAGGGTCGCCTCTAGCGAAATATTAAATATTTGAGTGCTTTAGTAGAGGTAGCATCTACTCAACTTATTGTATTAGCTACCTTCATCATAAGCCACTTGTACTCTTTTTACTTATTTGGCTAGTCCTAAAGGTGACAGCCACCTCTTCTATTAAATTTACCCTTACAAGTTTGTGAAGAAAAAGCACGGCCCACAACACCGAAAAGGAGCTGAAGAATCCGGTCGTGTGGTGTGTGTCGTCCACACTCCCCTTGTCCCTCAGTCCCCACTGAAATTGTTCTGTACATCTGGTCCACATGAGCCCAAGATAACCACCACCCAAAATTGCAGCCAGTGATCGACATCGACACCTTATGTAATATGTACCATCAGAAAAACGGCATATTTTTGTTTGACTATCCTCAGCCATGGAATTGGACCGTCCAAGCATAAATCAAAAGGTTAGGTTAAGAATCCAAGATAAAAGAAATTAAATTCAAGGTCCCACAGAAAATTCTCGAGGCTTAAAGATCTCGCCAAATCGATCTAGGCCGTCGATTTTACACTAGATGAACAACACGAAGCACGTTATCCATGTCTTCACGTTCAACAAAACGAGAAACAAAAACAAGAATGCTGTCTACGTCTTCACTTCTCCAGGATGCTTGGATCCACAAGGAGTTCACCGTGGAGAGACCAGCAGAAACCAAGAATTCGAGCCACCACACATGATTCGTGTTTCTGGAGCAGCTAAGCGCTCAGCCTCCCGTCCCAACGTCCACACAAGAAACCGGCCACATTTTGTTAACCAGGCAAAGCGATCGTCCTTGTCTGTATCTTCCATGCATGACAAATGAGACTTCACTGGTGAGAGGCATAACAAGTAAGGGAAAAAAACGAAAAATATTGCAGGCACTGAGCAGAGAGCCACACAAGATAAACTAGAACTATTGTACGTACAAAAGACAACAAGATACATGTCGCGCGTGAAGTCCCCATCACATACACGTACGTGAGAGCACTTGCAAGCTGCAGCAATGGTATTGCTTGTTTGCTATGGTGTATTTGAACCGCTCTTTAAAGATGAGGAACCAAAATACTAGTACCACCTCAAAAAAAAAAAGTACCACAGAGTTTTCAATGGGTCGATCCAACAGGACGCTCCGAAGAAACCCTCACGCCCAAATACCCAATGTCGCCGCGGCCATTTTCGACCACAAAGACCTCTGCCCCCAGGGACCAATCAGGAGCCACCTGCAAAACAGTCATAATTCCCTGGTCTCTGTCTTGCAAACAATCAGGAGCTGCGTGCTACGCTCTCTTGGCACCCCCAGCCAGTGTTTTGATTGCAACGGCGCACTAGCACCACACACGCTCTAGAGAAACACGTACTAGGACTTAAAGCGAAGGTTACTAGATAAATTCTCAGGATCGAACCCAGGTAGGCGGATTTATTCATCATATACCCTCCTCTTAGATGGAAATTCAGGATTTACCCTCCTGACCCACGTGTCAGTGACTTATGATGACCCCACATGTCATTGAGGTGGGAGAGTAAATCCTGAATTCCCAAAATAAAGGGAGGGTATATGATCAACTTTCCCTAGGTAGGCAGCTCGCATGACGATAAAGCTTCCCAACCGAGCTTCCTCCACCCCTACCAGCTAAAATCAAGTGATGCTGACTTAGGCCCGATTTGTTTAGGCTTAGACTTTCTGGCTTGTAGTTTAAAACTAGCCTTTTAGCTTAAGAAGCTTACAAGCAATCTGCTTTTAAACCAAGCCAGGCTGTTTGGCATTCTATCTTTTATGGCTTTTGAGCGATGGCTTATTGTTGAAATGTCTAACATAACCTTGTTTGAATGTTAGATATGAATTTCATTACGATCCAATAATTTTGAATTTTCATGGCCTCATAAGATTTGACCAACAACGAAATGAATCATTCAAAGAAACATTAAGTCAAATTACAATAATAATTGGTGGAACACACAACAATCAGGAGTAATTCAATTCACGATCACAAATTTGGTAATCACAGTTTAATTCAGAAAAAAGAAAAATGTAAAAAAAATCCACATCTTCGTCGGTCGCCACCGTGGTGTATCCACTATTGTCGAGCCACTATTGGCCTTACTGACGGGTTGTCATTGTCATCTGAACAACATCGCTCTCATCGTCGGGATCAAGTGGTGACGGTGGAGATCCGAATGGGAGTTGTGGTGGAGATTCGGACGAGACGGACGGGGCCGTGGAGAAGTGTCGAAGGAGCGGGGAGAACGGGGCCATCGGTGTCAGGCTCAGGGAGAATGGTACCGTTGGCGTCGGAATGGGGACAGTGCGAGTCAAGCCATAGAGGCGAGTCATGGGATTTGGTTTGGTGGAAAGGGAAAAAATAAAGAGAAAAAGAGAAGGATTGGGATTATATAAACAAGGAATAAGTCCACTTTTAGCCCTTCAACTTATGCCCTGAGTTCAATTTATACTATCAACTACGAAATCGCTCACTTTACACCTCTCGGCTATTGAAACCAGAGCAAATCATCCCCTCGCCCTAAACTACCCTAGTTTTGGATGACGTGGCGTCCATGTGTCATTGAATTTTGACACATAAGCTCATTTTTGATGATATCATAGCCACGTGTATAGACAAAATAAAAAAATAGGACCCACATGCCATCCTCCCATCCCTTTTCTTCTTTCTCCCCCTCTCTCTCTCCCTACTCTATTTCTCTTCCTCTCCCTCTATTCCAAGCAGACCGCCATCAACATTGAGCTCTCCCGCAATGGCCACCATCAGCTGTCCCGGAATGGCTCCTGTCATGGCCCTTAGTGTTGGGCCAAAATAGGGCAACACGGGTGCAGTTGACGGCAGAGCTCCAACGTCGAGGAAGGAGAAGATAGCACACACACACAAGCATCATGCCGATGAGAGGAGTCCATCTGTGGTGGAGCTTGGCTAAAAAAGCTTCGAGGAGGGGTGGCATTGGTACCTCTCATGGCACCAACGAGGACCTCAATGTCGGCAATTTCTAGCGATGGGGCAGCTTAACTGATGGTGCGACAGTGTTTAGGAGGTTGAGGCCATCGTGGTGACATGGGTGGTGAGGACGAGGATGCACCGCAACATTGGATGGGCGTGAGTGGTGGCAGTGTCGATGTAGGAACGCACGGCAGAGTGGCGCCAGCTTGGAAGAAGAAGAGAGGAAAGGAGCATTGAAATTGTAGTTATGTGAGGGAGGCAGGGGAATAACCAATTTTGAAAAATATCAGCGAATAAGGTGAATTTTTTAGGAAGATGGGAATTGGGGATGGCGGCATTGGAGCTCATAGAGGCTACTAAGTACTGATCACGGTTGCAGTGGTGCATCGCCTCCCTCATAGTTGGCACCAGCTTTGGCCTCAACTTCCGGAGACAGCGCTAACTTCAAACGAGCATAGAAGATGCATACGGAGTCCAAATGAGGTGATTTTGGACTTGTTGGAAAGCTCTTGATGTCTTCTTTTCAATGGTTCTAGTCCTACCTCAAAACTTCACCTGAGCATGGTGTAAACTGTTATGAATAGCGCTTGTATTCATATGAGGCCAATGGGCCGGTATATATACACAAAGTACAGGTGGTAAATATACAAAGAACCCCTCATAACAATGGGGAATAACAAACTATACATATATCTCTAACACCCCCCCCTCAAACTCATGGTGGATCAACAACACTGAGTTTGGAGAGGTAGAAGCTGTGCTGTGCTCGAGTCTGGGCCTTCGTGAAGAAATCCGCTATCTGAAGCTCCGAAGGCACATACTGAAGAGTAATCACCTGATCATGCACGCAAGTCCTCATGAAAGAAGCATCAACACCAATGTGCTTGGTGAGCTCATGCTTCACAGGATCACGAGCAATACTGATAGCACTGCATCGTTATCGACAAAAGAGGGTCGGTGTAGTGACGAAACACCAAAATCCTCAAGTAACCACCGTAGCAAGTAATCTCTTTGTCAAGAGAGCCATAGCTCGCAACTCACCTCTGCACTCGAGCGGGACACTGCGATCTGTTTCTTCGTCTTCCGGCAATAAGAGAACCACCAAGAAAAACACGAAGCGAGAGATAGACCGCGATCGGAGGATCGCCGCCCAAGTAGCATCCGAATAGGCTGAAGGTCAGAACGAATCGAACGTGGAAAGAAGAGACGGCGAGAGATAGTCCCACGAAGGTATCGCAAAACTCGAAGAAGGTGGCTATAGTGGACCTGAGTGGGAGCTAAAACAAACTGACTCAGAATATGAACTGGTATAGTGATATCCGGACGAGTAACAGCAAGGTAGACAAGACTCCCAACAAGATGACGATAGCGAGTCGGATCAGAAAGAAGCTCGCCATCAGAGGGTCGGAGGTGAGCATTGAGCTCCATGGGAGTCTCAACAGTACGCTGATCAGTGAGAGAGGCGCGATCAAGAAGATCCTGAATATATTTCTCTTGGGACATAAAGAAACCATCTGGAGTGGAAGTAACCTCAATCCCAAGGAAGTAATGAATAGGACCAAGATCCGACATAAGGAACTGCTCACTAAGACGAGCCTTGACAAAGGCAATGTACTCAGAATCATCTCCCGTAATGATCATATCATCAACATACAGGAGAAGAAGAGTCCGACCACGAGACGAAGTGTGGACAAAGAGCGCAGGATCATGATCACTAGCTGAAAAACCAGCAGCAGTGACCACAGAGGAGAAGCGCTCAAACCAAGCACGAGGGGCTTGTTTAAGGCCATAGAGAGAGCGGCGAAGGCGACAAACCATGCCCTCAGGAACAGAATACCCAGGTGGCGGATGCATGTAGACCTCCTCACACAACTCGCCATTAAGAAAGGCATTCTTGACATCAAGCTGAGAAACAGACCAGTGGCGAGCAGACGCCACCGAAAGAAGAGTGCGAACAGTGGTCATGTGGGTTACAGGAGCAAAAGTCTCGTCATAGTCAACCCCATGCTCCTGCTGGAAGCCACGAGCAACAAGACGCGCCTTATAGCGCTCAAGAGAGCCATCAGAGCGAGTCTTAATCTTATAGACCCACTTACATGTGATGGGATGAGAATGAGATGGCAAAGGAACAAGATCCCAAGTACCCGATGCGCTCGAGGCAGCAATCTCTCGGCCATGGCAAGCGCCACTCGGGGTGAGTAACAAGATCCCGTAGGAGACAAAGCTCACGAGTAGCTGCACCCGGCAAAGGAAAAACGGCGGGAGGCCGAATCGTCAGCGATCGCGAGAGCGTAGCGAGAGAAGATGACCCATCGGGGACGATGGAGCATCGAAGAAGAAAGCTCATCCGGAAGGTCCTCAATACGAGGTCGACGAGTGTAGACGATAAGGGAGAAGGAATCGTAGTGGGAGGAACTGCGAGTCGAGGAGACGACACAAAGCGGCGACAACGGTGAAGAGGCCACAGGGGAATATGTGGAGACTCGGTGGAGCAGTGGGCGAGGCAAAGCAGATATAGGTGTATCTGGAAAAGTCAAGAAAGACAGAGGCTCCACAGAGGAAGCCAAGGAGAGGCGGGACGTGGGTAGAATGGACGAGACTCGTCGAAAGTCACATCCCGAGAAACCCGCATCTGTCGACCAACAGATCCCAAAGACCGATAGCCCTTGTGCTCGGCGCTATATCCCTAAAAACACACTCAACAGATCGCGGTCGGTTTGGTGCGTTCTCGAGGGCAAGGAGAACGTAGCAAACGCTACCAAACAGATGAAGGGCGAGTAGTCGGAAGAAGACCACGAGACGCTCAGCAGGATCGCACCCTTAAGAGCGAAGAGGGTGTATGTTGACGAGATAGGTGGCGATGAAACAAAGCCTCGGCCCAAAAGTGAGGTGGAATAGAGGCGGCGATCATCGAGCACGAGCCGTCTCAAGGAGATGACGATGCTTGCGCAAAGAACACCATTCGAGCATGAGCACCGGGACAAGAGAATCGAGAGAGAGTGCTCGGCAAAGAAGGAAGCGCGCAGTGACGAGAGAGGTACTCGCGCGAGAATCGACTCTAAAGACACGAATAGGAGTGGAGAAGCGTGTGTGTATCATAGTGGCAAATTGTTTATAGATAGGTAAGACCTCACTACGAGAAGACATGAAATATATCCAAGTGTGGCGAGAGAAATCATCTATAAAAATAATATAATAACGATGACCCCCTTTCAAACGAAGGAGCCGGACCCCAAACATCCGAATGAACAAGATCGAAGGACGCCGAGACACGGTCTCACTATGAGGATAAGGAAGTGAATCATTTACCTAACTTACGTACCGACAATCTAAAGACACGTCTCCGAGACGGACCCGAAGACCACGACGAACTAAGGACGACAGACGGATCCACACAGATGGCCAAGACGGTGATGCCACCGCTGAAAGAGCCGGTAGATGAAGTGGCGAAGCGGCGGGAGCGAGAGACCGCGCCGATGGTGGCGGCGAAGGAAGGTGAAGCGGTCAAGCTCCGAGAGACGCCGTGAGTCACGTCGCCGAGGCGAGAACCAACCGAGCTCCGTGTGGCGATCCCGAACACAACAAGAGTCGAGTCGAGAATAACCCGATAACCAAGGTCGATGAATCGCCACAGAAAGAAGTCGCAAGGTAAGGCGAGGAACATGAGCAAATGTAGGAACATGAAAGGAGGAGTTGCTAAGAGATCCTCGACTGAGAGACAAAGAGATGTACCATCGCAGAAGAACACCGCGGGGAGAATCAAGAGGTGTAATAGAAGACAGAGTGGAAGGATCGGGAGTCATGTGAAAGGATGCTCCGAATCAAGAATCCACGGGAGGTACCGATCGTGTAGGAGGTGGTCTCTCGGTGCGAAGAGTCGATGCGTAACTCGCAGAACTCGCCGAGGAGAACACGGCGGCAAGTAGGCGTCGAAGTCGGCTATCTCTCTCGGTGAGAGAAGCTGCTGAAGAAGTCGAGGCGCACGCCGTCGTAGAAGTACTAGTGCCGATGAAGAACGGCGTGAAAGATGCGCTTCTTCTTGTAGCACCGGGACTCGGTGTGGCCATCCTTGTCGCATAGGAAGCAGTGAGGACGGCCACCTCCAGACGGAGGACGGCCACCACCACTGTGGTAGCTTGGAGGAGGCAGTAGCAGTGCACGAGCGGCGAGCACGGAAGGAGTGGCATCGGATCAAAGACCACTCAAAGCGAGTCTCCTCTGCGCGTATCTCGTAAGAGCCTCCAGAGAGTGACACGAGGTGGCGTGCAGGAGCTGGGCACGCCTTTGCTCGAACTTCGACGGCGGCGAGTAAGGAACTCGTAAACCCGCTGAAACTCAGTCAAGACGTACATCGAGCAAAGACGGACAGATGCGGCGGCCAAAGCAGCGAAGTGAGTCCAAGCGACGCCGCATGCAGAACTCGAGCGTAAAAGCGTCAGCAGGAGCATCACCTGCTGAAGAGAGTGCTCTGGCGGACCACGGACGAGTGCATGTGGCATCACGGAGGGCTCGTAGCGGCGGCGAAGATGAGTCCACATCCGAAAGCGAAGAGAGTCCCACAACCTCGTAAGAAAGCGAGGTCGACATCGGCGATGAGGACAGAAGCGGCGGAGGCGTCTTCATCGTACTCACCGAGTGTAGACGGTCGACGATCCTTGTAGGAATCGAGCCTCTTGATAGGCGAGCGGCTTCATCATCGCAGCGGCCTTTAACAGCGTAGGCTCGTCGGAGAATAGGGCAAAGCGGGCGGTGACATCGCGAGAGGACGCCCGAGGCGAAGACCACGCATGGATGCGCATGAGACACAAAGTCGGTGTAATTAACACCATCAAAGATCACCGGCAGCGAGAGGGAAGCGGTGCCCATTGGTAGTGGCCGGGCGGCGCGGCGACTAATGGGCAACGAAGTCTAACAGCGGCGCTGGACGGCGCGCGGTTAGAACGACGCGTTTTTGCTTTTTCTCTTTTTCTTCCGGTCGGTTTACAAACCGACCGAGCCCAACCCTAGAACAGAGCGGGAGCGGAGAGGCGGCCTGCGGCGCGCGCGGCATGCGGAGGCGGCGGCCGGAGCGAGACGCAGCGGCTTCAGCGGCGCGGCGGGCGGAGCGGGCGGCGGCGGCGGCGGAGGCGTGGCGGGCGGAGGCGGTGGAGGTCCGCCTCGGCGCGGACCGAGCGAAGGCAGCGCCGCGCGGCGGCGAAGGCGCGGCGGCAGCGTGGGCGGAGCGGAGATGGCGAAGCAGCGAGGCGCGAGGCGAGGCGCGGCGCGAGGCGGCGGCGACGCGAGGCGGCGACGACGCAGGAGCGGCGCGGCGAGGCGGCAGCGCGGCAACGGAGGAAGCCGACAGCGCGGTGGAGGAGGCCGTGAAGACCGAGCGGCGGTGATGGCAGCGAGGAGGCCGAGTCGGCGACGGCGGCGGAGGCCGAGTCGGCGACGACGGCGAGAGCGCAACGGCGCACGGAACCTAGGTAAGCCAAAACCCTAGTTTTGGCTCTGATACCATGTTATGAATAGCGCTTGTATTCATATGAGGCCAATGGGCCGGTATATATACACAAAGTACAGGTGGTAAATATGCAAAGAACCCCTCATAACAATGGGGAATAACAAACTATACATATATCTCTAACATAAACCATAAAACAATTCTAAATCAGTTCGAAACCTAGGCCCTGGGCCTTGTATCAGTTTGAGCCCAATTAGAGAGTTATAGTGGGATGTTCCCCCACTCTCACGGACGTACCCCCCACATCCCTAGCACCATAAAACCTGCCAGTGACGCCGCTTTTAGGGTTTATGCTTGTTTAGATTGATTTTCGTTTAGAAAACATCAGTTGTGTACTTGTGTCAACTAGACCAACTACGGTAACTTCAGGCCTCTTCATTATTCAATGAAACTTTGTATTTCATTCACAAATTCAGATCGCACTTATTTATTTCTTGCTTGGTTTTCGGTTGCTTGCAGGAAAGATCATCCGTGTTGGATACAGTTGGTAATGACAAGGGGTGTAGTGTAGTGATTGTTGGACAGATTTGGTCATTTTGGTCAAGTAGCCTCGTCATCAACGTCATATTAAATAATCGTAGTTATCATTCTCATCGGAAGATCGGGTCAAATTCTCTTATCAGTGGGTCCCATAAAATTTTTGTTTTGGTTGCACATGTGGCTGTAATATCATCAAAAATGAGCTTATGTGTCAAAAAACAGTAACACGTGGACGCCACGTCATCCAAACCGAGTTGGTTTAGGATGAGAGGATGATTTACTCTGGTTTCGATAATTGATTGGTGTAAAGTAAACAATTTTGTAGTTGATAGTGTAAATTGGACTTGGGGTATAAGTTAAGAGGCCAAAAGTGGACCTATTCCTATAAACAAAGATATTGGTGGGTAATTTTCACGAAGTTGAGTGGCAATGCCTATTCCCAATATGCAAAAACCAAAATAAACACCTCCTTTATGTCTTTTGGCTTATAGTTGTAAAGTAATTTATGACTTTTCAAAATCCTAGTTAAAAATCATCTATTTATTTTCAGACTTTAGCTCTTTTTTGTTACTTTTAGAACATAGGAAAAGCCTAAACCCTTATATCCACAGGGAAATGATCGAGATGTATCCTGGATTCTTTTACTTTTCTAGCTGCTAAACTTTGACTTCGGCGACGACGACAAAGGCGCGCGGCTCCAGCCAGCCGTCCGCGCGCACAAGCGAAGCTGCGAATCTTCGCGTCTGGTTCTTCTAATTAGTGCGCGCCCGCGCTGCTAAGAATGATGTTCTGGTTCGTGACGGCACGCCACCGATCGGTATCGCAATCGGTGACTCCGATGGCGTCAGACTGTATGTAAGTGGTGATAGGCGTTGCTTGTGTAGGATGAAAAGTGAAAATGCGCTCAGCGATATCTAGCAACAGTGCGGACGTTCAAGGTTTTTGTTCGTGAGATGGAATCGCAAGAAGAATGCAGGGTGTATTAGGCCGTAATTTGCGAGGTTGCGAAACCTTTTGTTCTAGAGATTTGTGAGGTTATAAAATCGTGTCGGAAGCCATAATTGCTGTCATGATATCAGGGCCGTTCCTGATATTTCAGAGGTCCTGGGGCAAAACGAAAGTGGAGGTCTTAGAGTGTTCTTGATATTTTAAAATTCTTACTTCTATTCAGGCTGATCAGACACTTTTATGATCAAAACTTAATGTATACCAATAACAAGTGCAAATAATTAATTGTATGAGCGAGGTTGTATATGCTAAACTTCTTTTGCAAGTTGCAAGAGACATATAACTTAAAGGCCTTATTTAAGTCTCAAAAAATTTATGTTGTTTCTTGTGAAATTCATATGTTCTAAATATGCCCTTTACGAATGAAACCACATAAAAAACTATTTTATGAGATTTTTTTAGTTAGCTGGGACATTAACTAAGTAGTTATCAACCACACTAAAAGGCAAAAACACCAACCTTCAAAAGAAAATCTTCAATCTTTCAACTGATACAGAACTTTCTGTTAGTCGCCAAACACAATCACATGCACTAAAAATTTAGAGTTCTAGGCTACCAGTCTTGAACCAAAAATTTCTGAAGAATTCAAATATTTAAGAAACCATCGGTTGTTAAATTCTCAATTTAATTCTCAGTATATATACATGTGCTGGGGCCCCTAATTTTATGGGTCCTAAGCGGTCGCCCTTGCCGCCCATGCCCATGACCGGCCCTGCATGATATCAATATGATTATCGTAGGATATCACGACTGCGTGATCCTGCGGACTATGGCTCTGTTTAAAGCTCTTTTTGTTGCTGATAATTTTTAACTGTGTCTGTTGATCAAAATAAATATTGTAATGAGTGTTAGCTTTTTTGACTGATCTGTTCAATTAAAGGAAATAAAGAAAGAAGAATAAAAATATTATATCTTCTCAGACAATACAAAATAAAAAAAGGTAGAAAAAAATAAACCTCGTTAAGGAACCAACGCTTTCAAACAGCTTCCAAGATAAACTGTTTTGACCGGGATCTATACTATTTCGATCTTTGATCCAGCATAGTATCACAATTATAAATTAGTGGTCTAGATATTCTAAACTTTAGAAGCACGGTTTTCAAAGCAATGTCCTATCGTAATTCTACCATCTGATCATACCAACGCGAAAATGATCTAGTCAAGCAACCTTGCTCGTGATTTCAGAGAAAGACGGTGAAGGTGTAAACTAGGCCTGAGCGAAATAATATATAGCTGCTATTATTAAATAGATATAATACTATTCTTTCAATTAAAGATAAATATGATATAATTTTATATAATATTATTTAAATAGTGTATTTCTAAACACGTGTGTCGAACATATAATTTTATATAATATTATTTAAATAGTGTATTTCTAAACACGTGTGTTGAACTTATATTACGGTATGGATAGAGTAATCTCTAATTGACATTTTTGGTACACATTTATCTCTGTCACTTATCAGGAAGAATCATCAGTGCCCTAGTTTAAGTGTAAGGTACACGTGGCATGTGAGGTAGACGGCAGTAACTGAAGCGAGGCAGCCACACAGCCAGCCAGCTCAGCTCCCCCGTGCAGGCCCGCTGCCATGTGGCGCCCACCCGGGTGGTCCCTTCGGCGGCGCCAAGTGACGCCACTGCTTCGAGCCTTCGATCGGCCAGGGAGCCTCGCGCGCGCCCGGCCAACGGGACCCTGACACGTGTCCCCACGGCTGCCGCTCCCGGAACCCGTCCAGGTTCAACGAACCTAGGCTCCCGCCCGAGCTATAACCACCCCGCCCCCAATGCCCCGTTCGCCACGGGAAAACGCAGGAGTAAAAACACAACACATTTGATCTTGCTCCTCGGAGAAATATCCCTGGGAATTTGAGGGGGAGCAGGGATTCGGAGCTCATCAATGGCTGCCGCGACCGCTTCCATCTCGTCGCACTCGGTCGCCCTCCGCGATCTCAAAGGTGAGGATTCTTGCTCTTGAGCTCGGGTCTCTTGTGTCCGGTTTCGTGGTTTTTTTTTCTTGGAAACATTTTAGTCGAATTCGAGCGTCTAGTGGGAAATTTCTCGGTTTCGAAGCTTGAGGATTCCTTTGATATGGTCATTTGGTCCCATTTCGTCCAGACATTTGGGAAATATCTGTTTGAATTTGGCAATTTTTGCCGTCTGTTCGTGCATTCCGTGAGAATGTTCTCGAAGCATCCGGATTTCTCCCTGTGAAATGTAGGAATTCATCCGCATCTGCCGTAAGAATCAGTTCGTCTAAATTCCTCCCTGTTTTGGCCGTGCAGCCGCGAGGATTGGAGCCGGGAGGCAGCAGGTGGTCACGGCCCCGGCGAGGGGCCAGCGCGCTAGGGCCGTGCGCCCGCTGCGCGCGGCGGAGCCCGCGAGGCAGCCGGTGTCCGCCTCCGCGGCCAAGGCGCCGGCCGAGCCCGGGGCGAAGGAGGCATCCGCCACCGCCGCCCCCGCGTCCGTGGACTACGAGGCCCTGGCGCAGGAGCTGCAGGGCGCGTCCCCGCTGGAGATCATGGATCGGGCGCTCGCCATGTTCGGATCCGAAATCGCCATCGCCTTCAGGTGAGACGCTCGCACGCAATGCTCATGCCTCGTAGACTGTGTACTAGCGGGTTTCGGATGCACACGTTTATTCACGTTGCCGTTAGGCTCTTCCTGCTTGGCTCATGGTGGACTGCGTTTAGGCTCGCCGAGCTGGGCCCCTGCTAGTCTCATCCCACCGCTGACAAGCGGGCCAGCAACGTTAACATTAGTTGATTACTCCAGTTCATATATGATACTAGTTGTTGATGCTCTTGGCGCCTAGTTCCAATTTAGTTTCACGATTTAATTTTTGATTAGGTAATAATAAAATGGAATTATAAATGGGTCGGGTCGGCAGCAAACCCGTCTATTACCTGGTTCAATGTATCTGGACGGGTGAACAATATTGGGAGCGTGTCTAGGTTCATTGGATCTGCTGTCAAGACTCTTCTTGGACCAGAGCTAGAATCATGGCCCACCAACCACGCACAAGCGGACATGATCGGTGTTTGTCTAGCCAACGAAACAGGGGAAAAAGCTGTGGCGTCGAAGGATCTGTTTAAAGGTGTGGTAGTTTTTTTTCTATAGATTTTAGTTTTTTAAGTGGTATTGTTGAAAATTATTCTGTTCAAAATAGCTATGATGATTTCTATAAATAATTTATAGAAACCATGTTAAAAAAATTACTTTATTCATAATTCAGATTCTAAGAGCTAAAAAATTGAAAACAGAAGTCGTTTATAATATGGTAAAAAAATCGACAGCGGCACACGATAGATTCCTTGACGCTTGCTTTTGATAAAAGCCGGGAACAACACGAATAATTTATCTGCTCTTAGTACTACTAACTAGCAACTTCTGAAAGGAGAAGAGGAAGTGTAAAACGCAACTTGAACCCCGTCGTGTACGCAACTTGGAACCCCGTCGTGTAGGTAACAAGCTTGTAGGATTGCTGATTTTTGGTGTGATCTTACTTGTGCCAACAATCAAATAGCCTCGCCTCACCCGCTTGTTATGGTGTATCACGCATATAGTGCAAAAGCACGTATGGTAATCCTTCAGAAGAAGAAGAATGGCATGACTGTACATTTGGTGTGATGTCAGATACCCCAAAAGCAACTGAAATTAGTATATTTGAACATCGGCAAACCTATCAACATCTTACAAGAAGGAACTTTGGAGCATTTCACCGATGTCAACCGCTCTTGCATGCGTGATGCGGGAGGAGGACGTGGCGCGATCGAATACGTGAAGGCGACGGCGCCCTTCAGGTGTTCGGCCTCGACACGGGAGGCGAACCCGAGACTTACCGGCTCTTCGACAAGGTGGAGAAGCACTATGGCATCCACATCAGTACATGTTCCCCGACGCCGCGAGTGCGCAGGACTGGTGAGGAGCAAGGGCCTCTTCTCATTCTACGAGGGCGGCCACCGAGTGCTGCAGGTGAGGAAGGTGCGGCCTCGGGAGGGCCCTCAAGGGCCTCAAGGCCGGATCACCGGCAGAGGAAGGACCATCCCTCGGAACGAGGCAAGCATCCTCGCTCGTTCGTGCACGTTTGTTCATGAACCGAGAGCGATCGACATTGGTTGCATTGCTTTGGAATGAATCTATGGAGTCCATGTTCGATGCCCGATTGTACCTTCGATGATTGGTGTATGTGCGGTTGATCCGTCTTTTGAAGAATTTGGATGGTGGAGTGGGAGTTTGATAAAGTGGAACCCGCTGCCAATGTGGATGGCAAGGATATCTGGACCTTCCTCAGGACCATGGATGTCCCTGTGAACTCCCTGCATGCTCAAGTAAGTGCAATATATTGCAGTTCCGTTTCCATCATGCCTTCAATTCTACCTGCCAACCTTTCATTACACGGGCAAGAAAATGTTGCATCGATTGTGTATAGTAGTATGCTCACAAACTAAAACATCTTTGCAGTAGTATGCTCACAAACTAAAACATCTTTGCAGTCTTAAATAATACTGTACAGTAGCTATTTAGGTTTTTCTTTATCTCAATTATTTTGATGCATATGTAATTGACCACTGTGCATTGAACTGTCTCTTTCGTGGTTACGTCTCCATTGGGTGCGAGCCGTGCACCAGCCGGTCTTGCCGTGGCGGCACGAGAGGAAGGAGGTGGTGGTGGGAGGACGCCAAGGCCAAGGTGCGGCCTCACAAGCGGCAACATCGATAAGGAAGGCCAAGCACCCAAGCGCGGCGTTAACGGCAACGGCTCTGCCGGCGCCGGACATCTTCGAGCGTGCCGTTGTCAACCTCACCAGACCGGATCGAGAACCTCCTGCGGCTCGAGAACCGCTCCGTCGCCGTGGCTCGTCGTCCTCTACGCTCCACGGTGCCCGTTCGCAGTACGCCCGCCAAGTTCACAACCACACGGAGTTGTCCACTTGCATCGAACACATACATGGTTGCCGAATCGATCTTGGGATGTGCCGTGTCGCGTGCGGCGATGGGCGTCCTACGTTGAGTGGCCGAGAAGCCGGCGTCTCGGGCGTGAAGGTGGCAAGTTCCGCGCCGACGGCGAGCGAAGCCGTTCGCGCAGCGAGCTGCAGCCGCAGAGCTTCGACGATCCTCCTCTTCCCGAGCCGCACCTCCAGGCCCATCAAGTACCCGTCGGAGAAGAGGGACGTCGAGTCGCTCCTCGCCTTCGTGAACAGTCTCCGATGAGTGATCAGAGAGAACCATCGTTCTCCTGATGGTGCTGGCGTCTAGAAATTGTATTTAGGGAGAGGAAGGGTTCAAAGGGAGAGATGGGTTCAGATGCAGTGACTGCATCTGTAGCATTTGTTGCAGGTCGTATCGCAGGCCTGAAGCCCTCCAGAGTGGATTTGTGTGTACCTGTAGCTAGTAATAACTGAGGATTGTAAGGGAAATCAAATAAGAATTTTGGTTTGAGGATTGTAAGGGAAATCAAATAAGAAATTTGGTTTGAGGATTTTTGTTTTGTCCTGATAGTTGTGTGGCCTTGGCGTTGGGTTGGACAGCAAACAAGCAAAAAATTTCATCCCGTCTTGTGGGAAACTGTAAAAAAGTTGCAACTAACGTACCAGCAAAAGCCATTAACCTTGTTATACTCTGATGCCTTGTCTTATACACGACAGCCACTAAATTGTATCACAGTTTTGAGATACGATACGAGCGTACATGGTATTAAGAACAAAATAGATGAATCACGACATAAGAGAGATTTGACGAAACTGACCGCAAATTCCTCAAATACAACCGCAAAAGAGAAAGAGATTATCGCTCTTTCATAATCATCTCAAACCTTTTAAGACTCTTTCTTACAACTCTCTTGAATATTTTAGTACCCTCAAATTCTTGCTCTATATAAGAATCCAGTGCTAAAGAATAACTTAGCATCTAATCTACTCGTGCACCTCCATGACTATCCCTCATGGTTTTATATATTGCCCCATAGTTATCCTCCAAAGAGAAGTAAAAAATCTTAATCATATTAGGATTTATATAGAAATCATTGTAGCATACATCTTCAAATTCTAGTAGGGTAGGATATGAGTTATCATATTTCAATAATTTTCACCTTGAATATTATTCATTGAAGTCATTGTACTCCTCCAATAACTCACTCGAAGTCAGCTCCCAACTTTTTTGTTTTTTCCTTTTACTCCCACCTTTAGGAGTGCCCCCACTACACAGACTTATACACATCATCACAATGTGTATATCGTTGTACAGGCTAGTTTGTCCAGACCCTCCACCTGAGAGCTCTTTTATCGTGTAGTTTGGTTAATCACAACATCTGTTCTTACATCACTTCATGCCATATGTTTATACTGCCTCCGAACTTCAACTGCTCGTCAGTACTGTGTGGTTAGTCGCACCATGTTTTCCTTCTTCTAACTGGTCACACTTTCGTATTTGCATCTACTAGATTTTGCAACTATATTTGTAGTTCCACACATAACTACAGACGAGATATGAATACTTACCGTTGACGACACAATTTCCATCTCTAGTCAGATTTTTATCAGACCTCCCATTAGTTGTTCCATCTTCAAGATTACCCATTATTGATATCGTTCATTGCTCTAAATACTTTTTATGCTTACCTGCCCTTTGAAAGTACGTCGCATGACTCTATCTCGAAGTAATACCTCACAACTTTCGACTTCAAGCGACCACACATATATTAGATTTTTCTTTAAGCCGGAAACATACTATACTCTCGTCAATGTGTGATGTGCTCCATCATACATTTCTGATGTAACCGTTCCCACCTTCATAATAATATACTTCTTGTGATCCACTAAGTAATTGTATACTTCTTGTAATCCACTAAGTAAATAGTTTCTTTATGATCACCCCTCATGGTTTTATATAGTACGTCATAGTTCTCCATAGAGAAGTAGTAATCCTAATACAATTAGGATTAATATAGGAATGCTTGTAGCATACATCTTCAAGCCTCATGAGGTTAGGATATGAGTCATCATATTTCAACAAGCAGAACATACATGAATTGTAGGACCAAAAATGGCAACAAAGGGGGTGAATGATGCCTAAAATTTTTTCTAAGTATTCAACAATCCTTCACTCCAGTAACTACAAAAGCTATGAAGATTAGGATGAAAACTCCCACAAAACAAGCAAAACAAGTTGCTGAAATTTTGGAGAAAAATCAGTAGTACCGTTTTTATAATTGAGGTTCTACCATTTTTTGGAAGTACCTTTGTTTGCAATGTGGTACTACATTTTTTCAGAAGAACCTTTGTTTGCACTGTGGTACTATCTTTCCTTGATGAACAGTGATTTCAGCACGAGTTCGAAAGCAAGAGTCGATGGAATTTTTGATCCATAGATCCAAATGTTATGAAACTTTGTAGGGATCTACTCTAAGATATCAAGAACCTATTCCAATAAGCGATCATAAAAATTATGGCGAAAGTTGAGACCTTTTTCAGTTTGAAGGAAAGTTACACGAAAACCGATCAAAATCCAAAACGATGAATACAACTTGCTCGTGGGTAGATGATGACCAAGATGGGTCTAGACATGTTCTTATATGTCACAGTAAGTTAAAACACCGAAGAAATTATATAAAAAACCATCGGATCATGAAATCGCTTAAAGAGACCAAAATCAAGCAAAGCTGGACAAAAGATAAGAACTTCGATCTGCTCTTGCTGGTGAGTTGTAGATAGTCTAGGTGACTTAGGATAAGAACTTCGATTTGAGCTCAGCTTGAACTTTAAACGAGCCGAACTCAAACTTGATCTCGAGCTCGTGAGCTTCACTGAGTCGAGCTAGAATAGTTTGCGAGTCTCGATTTAAGCTTAAATAGTGATACATATTAACTCTTACCGAACTTACCTAAGTCGAACTCGAGTTGAGCTTTTCTTAATATTGAAAATTAGTGTATGTTTGAATTATTTTGACTATTATCGAGTTTATTCGAGCTGAGCTCAAACTCGAACTTTTCTTATCATTGAAAATTAGTGCATATAATTATTTTATTTGTTATCGAGCATCAATGGGCCAAGCTCGAGCCTACTCGAGCTTAGGTTGAGCTGAGCTCAAGCCCAGGTCCAGGCTCGGACACAACTCGAGCTCGACTTGAGCTTCTACCGAGCTCGAGCCTGGAAGGTCAGACTCGCTCGAGCTCGGCTCGTTTACAGCCCAAATCGTGCCTAGCAACCTTCTCAAACCCTAGCCATTACCTCTCCTCCCCTTATATAGCCTCATAACCTGAACCAAAACCTAATGGATCTATCCATTAGGCCAAACTGGCTATAACCCATTAACCCCATATAATACCTGGTTTTACTCCCTCATGCACGTTTCTCAAAGTGGCTTACAACCATTAATTTATTAGTGAATCAACACTTGATCCACTTCATATTTTCAGCGCATACAAAACCTAAATCACTTAAGCCAACGCTACAGTTTCACACACCGCCACTTTTGTATTGGGCAATTTACCAAAATACCCCACTACCATTTTCCACGAGTTTTTTGCTTCCTTTTCCATGAAATATTGTCCATGCTTCGCCATCTTCCACGAAGTTTGTCGATCCCATCGAAGATCAGGGGCTTGGTGGAATACTTGTCCGTTGCCATGGCTCACAAACCGGTTAAGATCTATCGAGAAGAGCTAACTGGCTCTGATACCAATTGTAGGTTCAAAAACGGCAACAGAGGGGGAGTGAATGGTGCCTTTTAGAAATCGCCCCCAAGTATCCACCAACTCCTTCTCCAATAGCTATAGAAGCTATGAAGAAGGCATGTTTATGCTCACTGACATCCAGAGAAAGATCGGCAAACAAAGTGATGAAATGAAGCAGACAGCAGAAACTGGGTCAAAGAAAGACATGCCAGGCTGGTCAGACAAAACAAGCCACGCCGGTCAGACCGTCGGTATAAAACCGATCTGACCGCCGGCTAGTCATCGGTCTGACCGCCGGTCTTCTTGCGGTCTGACCGCCCACACTACGCTGGTCTAACCGCCATCACATATCCGGTTTGACCGCAGTCGTGGAGGCGTCGACCGGTCAAACCCTAGAGGTCGATCGCCCCACAACAGAGCAATGATCAAACTTTTGCATAGTTTTTACTGAAATCTGAAATCAGGGAAACTTGAGAGATTTTTGTTGCTCTTCTCAAGCCTCCTTCACAAGGACTTTAAACTAAACAACAAATTGATTTCAGAGTGAAGAGGAAGCAGACAAAAATCCAAATACAATAGCAAAAATCTGATTTTGCTGAAAAACAAACTGCAAGAGAGACAAAATGCCAATTGCTCATGATTCTCTAGTCTTTTGCTCATGAACCTTTGAAACTCTGCAGGAAATGGTCTCATAACATGAAGGAACAAGCAAATAGTAGACACTGAGCCAAGACACCCAGAGTACACACAATGATGAGGACATCCTTTCCATGTATACAACCATGCCGACTCCACATCAAACTGAAACTATGATATAAGGACCAATGACTAGAGTGCGAGCACGTCAACTTAACCATCAGGTGAATGCGTTCCTAAGTTTGCATACAATTGTTTCAAAGAATGGAATACTACTTAATTCTTGTGATGATTTAATTGTCCTTAGGAACCATGGGGAAGAACCACATGAGCTCAAGTATAGAAGTGGAACCGTCAAGCGCAAACCAAGTCCTGTTCACGAGTTTGACTCGGATTCGGTCTTGTTGACAGTGTCTACTTCAAATGGCCATAACTTTTGATCCAGAAGGTTTCTTGGGGCCCATGAGTACTCGTTGGAAAGCTCTTGAAGTCTACTTTCAGATGGATCTGGTCTCACCTCCAAATTCCATCCGAGTCGGTCAGAAACTGCAAAACAATTCACATCACTTTTCCAGTCCGAGTCAAAGTGGGCCTTGAGCCTTGTAATTCGAGTCCTATTCGGCTTCCTTGTATTTTGGCCGACCCTCCACCTTCTGTGTCCCTTAAATAGGCAGCCGCACCCTCTTCTAGGGTTTGGGTTTTGTTTAGACTAAGTTAGATTTTGCTACTTTGCCTTGTACTCGCGCGTGTCGGCTAAATCGCCCGAATACTTGTCTTCGGAACCCCACCGTTTTTCTGTTTTCAATTGAATCTTACATCGTTATTTGCAATTGAGTTGCTGTTCATCTTGTTCTTGCTTGTTCTTCGATTGCTTGCAGGAACAAGAACCCTCGTGGTTAGGTTGATCGTGCGCCGACAAGGTCACGAACAATCTCTAGAGTTGGTGTATCGATCACTAAGGCGCAACATCCTTGGATGGTTGTAGTCGGGTCGTCAACGTCATCTCCTTCTCCAATCGAATCTACCACTCTCATCGAAAGATCGAGACCCCTAGTGCTATCACATCCCCTGATATCAAACCCTAGAAACCTTGAAATAGAGGAAGTGCAGCCTGGTCATTTGAGAAGCAAACAACAATTAAAATCTTTTCTCTCGGGACTTAACTAGCCAAAATGGCATGGTGATCCTATCCTAGTTCAGAGACAAACATTTTGCAGCTTCTCCACCGAGGAAACAAATCACAAAGACTTAAAGCACAGAAAACAACAGTGAACTTCAAAAGAGCAGAACTGAAATACAGGCACAAGGAAATGACTCAGAACCATGAATGCTTCATAAAAAGAGAAATGATTACATGAAGTGTTCTACTACAGCCCCATACGCAATGGGAATCAGGAAATAACTACCACTCACTACATGCTTCTCTCCTGAACACACTCACGCAGGAGAAAGCACACACCCAGAGCTCACTCCCTTCCTTGCTTACCTCGTGCACACTGCCTTCCCTCTCCATTTAAAGAGTGACCTCACACCCCATATGGAAAATCAAGAAGGGTCAGCCAACATCCACTCCAAAGCTTCTATCCTGGTAAGGAAACAAGTCAAAGGGGCTTCCCTGCTAGGACTGTGCAGTTTTAAACCGAACCGAAAAAACTGTACCGAAAAAACCGAACCGGTCAACTCGGTTTGACCGGTATTCGGTTCGGTTTATAGAAAAGTGGCATTTTACTGATTCGGTTTTTTGGGTATAAACCGAGGGAAAACCGATTTACCGATTAAACCGAACGGCCGCTTGACTCTGCAGTCTCGGCCCACTAGGCGGCCCACACACGCGCAGACGGCTATGGATCAAGATGCAGGCACCAAGTATCCGTGTCCGCTTTCTCCTCCTCGCATCTCCTTCTCCGGCGACGGCAAGCTCTACGCCGCCACCGGCGACGGGATGGAAGCCCAGACGCCGTGGAGGGCGGCGACAGGCTGCCGACAGCATCCTCCAGGCTGTCTTACAAGAACGCCACCGTCGTCGACTGTGTGCGCCATCAACCTCCTCGCAGCCGCCCTCCTCCTCTGCAACTACTCTCGTCCTGGCCGCGCATCACCGGCTTACACCGGTTCGATTCTGGTAAGCAATCATAATCCTTTGCTGGTTTTCTTCGTGGTTGAAACGCAAGGGTCGAGAAATTTGTTCGATTTGGCCCCAAATTTAGGACGATTTACTAGTTATTAGCGCACTAAATCTAGCCAAATCGCGAGCCTTTTCCTTTGATTAGAGTAAAAGTGGGATATGAGCTTCTGATAACACCACGCCATAGGAAATGTGGGGTTGTTCTTTCCAAACAGGAGCACTGAGAAAAACGAGAGCTTTCCTTTTTTTTCCAATCCGGAATTCGAGATGAGCTCTAAGATAGTGCTTGCTACATTTACAAGACATGTTCCCTTCCCCGTCACAGTATAGCTGTAGCCTGTATGTTTAGGGCGTCGTATGCATACACGCAGCTCCTTCACCGCACTTGATCCTTTTTAATGGAGTTTAGCTGGTTTGTCTTTTTTCTTCCACTGCAAATGCTAGAATTTTATCATGGGTTATAACTCCTTTTGGAGAAATTAGATCATATAGTAGTAAGGTACTTCACAATTATTTGATATCTCAATTGAGTGAAAAGACTGGGTGCTACACTTCTTCAGCTCAGCTACGATATATATGGGAGTCTGAAGAGTTGCGTTGTGCTATGGAGCCTGTGGATTTGATTAGGAGAATAAGTCATTGTACACTTTGTTCTTTATTTCGCGTGATTTGATGAATGAAGAAAATTCGTTGCATTGCTAAACAAAAAAAGAAAACCATCTTTGATAATGCTTATTGACTGTTACATAGGTGAAGGAAATTGGGCAAGAAGCTTATGGTGAGCATGGCATGACGACACAAGAAGATCCCAAGCAGACAGCTGCTGTTGATTTATCGAAAAGGCTGAAAGATTTAAGGGCAGGGAATGATGGAAGATTGGAAGCAGCCAAAAAGGTTCTTTAATCCATTTTTCAGTTTCTTTCCTTTGCTGCACATTTACGGGCAGACGTGTTCTGTCACTGAAACTGCTCAACTGCTGTAGCTGTGTGCAGTCTATAGAAATGCTCACTGTGAATCTGCACGGTCCTAGAATGGAGAATTGGAGTCTTGGAGATGAGATTAACGTTTAGCAATTCGCGTAAACTTTGGTAAAATTGGTATTAACCGATACCGTACCGAAATAACATGGTATTTACCGATACCACACCGTATTCTAGAAAATACCGTATTTCCCAAAATACAAAAACCGTATTTACCGAACCGTATAAACCAAAAAAACCGAACGAACAGTCCTATTCCCTGCCCAACACCTCTCCTTACCAGACTAGAACCAAAGGCAAAGCCCTGCAACCAAATTTTGGAGGGAAACAAGCACTCCACTTCAAACTCTACTCCTGGGTCTTCAACCCGTCAGCCTCAACCGAACCCGCTTCCATTTTGCAGCCTCGTGCATTTTACCGAAATGCCCCTGCCGTAACTTCCTGGAAGCTTCTTGCTTGCACAACCGCAACTAGCATCCTGACCGTCTGGACCTCGACTCCTCACTGAACCTAGTCCCGGTCCGCTCCACTGCACACGATCGCACCCGGCATCCTGACCGTCTGGACCTCAGCTCCTCCCTAAGCCTAGTCCCGGTCCACCTCGCCGCTACCCGTCGTGTCCACCTCCGGCAGCTCTAGCTCCGGTTCCTCGTCTCCCGGCTCGCAATCACCTCAGCAGTCTCGATCATCTTCAACGTCTCCGACCGTCTGGACCTCAACACCTCTTGTGCCTAGTCCCAGTCCTCCCACGCCTCACCATGACCTAGCTCCGAAGTCCTGCAGTCACATAGACAAGCAAACCATCGCATAGCACCGCTCGAAACAGTACAAACATCATTAGTACCAACAAAACATACTCAAACACAAAATAACCCGAACGACCGATTGAGACGCGTTCGACAAGTCCAACCGTACTAGACTGCGCCAAGCACCGACTTGGCGCGAACGGCGCGAACCAACCAAATCAAACTCAAACTCTCCAGAACACGAGTCAATTACTCATCACAAATATGGGGATACCTCCACATGGTCTCTCATACTGTCTCTCACGAATAGTCAAAATTCAGAAACCAAAAGTCATAAGCCACAATTCAAAAGAACCCACCCCCTATAGGGGAACTACAACAATAGCAGCAACAATGTTAAGGTACAACCTTAGTAGAAAGCAATAATACCAATAACACATAACAACAGATGACTAAAATTCAGCTGAACGTACATGCTGTATTATTCCCCCTTCGGATTTTAGCTCATAACTAGCCAACCACAAACCCAAATGTCCTGAAACTTGGCATGATTGCATGAATATAGATGGACAAGTCCCTAAGATGACATCAATATCTCAGCAAAATCAGACACTCTTTGACCCTGAAACTTGCTACAACCACATATGAACATTGTTGAATCTGCATGAGCGTCCTTCTTTATTAGTTGATGGGATTTACTTGCCTTCATTTGTTTGCAACCAAATAAGTTCGCGACCAGTTATTTGGTTGAGAGCACAATATGGATAAACCGAGTGACCTAATCTACTACTGAGGTGAGCTCAACTCAAATGACATCGAACATACTGATGTAACAGTAAGCAAAATGGATGAATAAACTGAAATTGAGGTTTAAAGTAGTACCTATGGAAGCAAGTATTTGGCCCCAGGTTAACTGAAAGCCTGAAAGTGATGCCATGAGGTTGCAGTTTCCTAGTGACATTGTATTGATCCATGTTGTACCGAGGTTGCTCTAAACTTGATTGCATGTTTTAGTTCCTTTTCTTGCTGTTGAACACATGATAGGGCTAATGTAGTTATGGACATGTTATAGTTTTTTTGTTATCATGGTTTACAATAGCCAATTTCTCAGAGTTTAGCATAATAACTCGTTTGAAGATCAAAATATGACCAGGGCCTGCACCCCTGCGGCCTAGCCCGAGCACAACCCGCGCGCTGAGCAGAATCACCACGCTTAAGGCCAGTCCAATGACGGCCTAGCCCGATTTCGAGCCACGCTTAAGGCCAGCCCAGCCCGATTGAAAGCTCTAGGTGGATAAGCCCCCCATGTGGACACTTCCTCGCCATCACCCTGCCCCACCCCTTCATTATTTAACAGGATTTGCTAGCGTCCGAACGTCCGATCTGGACGCTAGCTCCGTACGATTGCTCGCAACAATTCTTTGCCATGTATGCAACATTTTCTCGCCATGTATGCAACAAAAAGGCAAAGAACGATGAGTGTTCCTCTGCAACATTCGAATATAGTGTGCACAACAAATTTAACCACCGTATGCAACAAAAGTTTCTAGAAAACTCGATGTTGCACTTGTTGTTATTGATTGTTGCATATATAAAATCAAAATATTGCACAAACAAACACCTACCTCCATGGCAAGCGATAGCGAGCCTCAGGCGCGACAGCGGCGGGCGACGGAAAGGTGGCGTGGCCGACGTAGATCCAGCGTCAGGAGGAGAAGGCGACGGACTCCCAGGTAGCAATCGCGGCGGCAAAGCTGGCGCCCCCGCCTGAGATTCGGGGCCGGTGGCGGGGTAGGCCAGCAAAGAGCTTGAATCGAGGTGTCAGCGCGGGTAGCGCGGAGGAGTAGGCAGAGCAAGGAGGCGGGAGGCGCACTTGCGGATCCGTATAGCGGAGCGATTGGTGGCGCACGGCCGTAGGAGGAGGGGATCTAGGGCGCATGGCCGCGATAGGACGCAGGAGGTGGAGGAGCGCGAGCAGGAATGGAGAGATGGCCACTCGATGAGAAGGAGGAGAGCGAGAGAGATGGGTGGATGGATGAATCTAGAGAACAAGGAAAGAGTGAAAAGGTGATGAAAAACATCCGACTTAGGGCCTGTTCTGTTTGGCTGCGGCTTATGGTTTTTGAGCTATTTGTACGAGAGATTACATAGTAACAGAAACTTACGTGTGATTTTTGCCGATATAAATGAAGTCAGTAAAGTATGTATTACAATTAACTAGTAGACTATATCTTAAAAAAAATACCCCGTTTAAAAGCTAGTTACTGTAGAAAAGTCGATAAACAGCTTTTAGAAGCTGAAAAAAACAGGACCTTATTTTCTCAGCTCCATATGTATAAATAGTAGCGATTATCCTTATTTAGGGGGTGTTTGGGACTACTCCACTCCACGTTTTTCAGCTCCGCTCTATATTTTTTAGCCAAACAGGTTCAGCTCCATGCACTCTGTTCGAGGAAAAAAAAGGTGGAGTTGTGAGAGCACCTAAAGGGTGCTCCACAAACTCTAGATTTTTTGTAGAGCTGCTCCACGGTAGAATTCGTAGAGCAGAGTTTGTGGAGCAGTCCCAAACACCTCCTTAACCCTCTCTCTACCTTTGGGCCCACAAAAAAACCAAATGGATCCACCTTCCCGAAGAAAAATCCGCGAGTTTCCCATGGCCCTCCTCCCCCAAAACCCCTGAAGAGATCACCACCCCCAAATCCACACATTCGCCTCGCCGCCGCGGGGAAAAGATCCCAATGGCTCTCCTCCCCCAAATCCACCTCCCCTCGCCGCGCCCCCACATCGCCGCCTCCCGCCGCCCCTTCTCCCTCGCCCACGCATTTCCTCGAACGCCTCGCCTCCATGCCCCCGGCCGCCGCTGCCGGGGCCGCCTGGCGAACGCGTCCGGGTCGGGGTCGTCGTCGTCGGAGACCCGGACCCGGACCCGGAGCAGTACCCGTCCGATCCCGACGACGGGCTCGTGGAGCTCCCGCTGTTCCCGCTCCCGCTCGTGCTCTTCCCGGACGCGACCCACGCGCTGCACATCTTCGAGTTCCGCTACCGCATCATGATGCACACCGTGCTCCAGACCGACCTCCGCTTCGGTGTCGTCTTCGCCGGCTCTGGCGGCGGCGCGGCCGACGTGGGGTGCGTCGGGGAGGTCGTCAAGCACGAGCGCCTCGCCGACGACCGCTTCTTCCTCATCTGCAAGGGCCAGGAGCGGTTCCGCGTCGCCCGGGTCGTCCGCACCAAGCCCTATCTCGTCGCCGCCGTGCAGTGGCTCGAGGACCGCCCGCCCGCGGAGCCGCCGGCCCCCGGGGAGGACGCCGCGGCGCTCGCCTCCGAGGTCGAGGCCCTCATGCGCGACGTCATACGCATAGCCAACCGACTCAACGGCAAGCCCGAGAAGGAAGTCGGGGACCTGCGCCGGGGGCTCTTCCCCACCCCTTTCTCCTTCTACGTCGGCAACACCTTCGAGGGCGCGCCCCGGGAGCAGCAGGAGCTGCTCGAGCTCGAGGACACCGCCGCGCGGCTGCGCCGAGAGCAGGACACGCTCCGCAACACGCTCAACTACCTCACCGCCGCGTCCGCCGTCAAGGACGCCTTCCCGTCGTCACCGTCGTCGGGATGAAGCATTCCTTGCTCTATCGCCAGGATGATAAGGAGTTTGTGGAGGGTATAGGACTAAACTTTCTTATCACTCTTTTTTCACTTTTCTTTTCCACCCCCCCCCCCCCCCCGGCCCAAAAAAAAAGTCCACGGCTAAGGTTTTACTTCCATGTGGTTAGCATTTTAGCGTGTAAAATTGTATAATTTGGTGTGTAGTAACTCAAGAAAATGTGGAGCTGGGATGATGATCCATGATAACGATAAGAATTTTGCTCTCTGAAAGCTGGTGTCAAACAACAGGATGTATAACTCATTGGTCAGCTATTGAGTCTAGATTTGCAATTCCATGTGGAATATTCAACTGGAATTATGTTGTCTGGCAAGATCAGCTTAGTGTATAATCTAATTTCAGTTATCCTGGCAGCATGCTACTGACCTACTGTTAAGTAATTCAACCAACCATCTCTCTTTTACAAAAAGGGATATGAGATAGTTTAGCGGGATTTTTCGTCATCGGTATGTGGTGTGGTGATGATGGTACATATGTACAATGTGATGGAATCATTTAACTAATTTGAAAACACTGCAAGATTTTAAAAACCATTGGTTTAACATCTTCCTCCCGTGTTAAACTTTTGCAAAAGTGTATGATCTCATCATAGGTGAAACCAACTAGTACTGTCACTCACCAGCCATTAGATGACATGATAGTAGCATAGCAGCACTTTTTCCGTCCATCAAGTAAAATTGGAGCTACTTTGATGACATTATATAGTAGCTTAGCTGCTGAAAATGCCCATCTTTTAAAGATGTTTTCTGCATGTACTGACTCATAGGCTAGCGATGATTCCATGAACTTGCCAAGGGGAGGAAAGGTCTTTAAAATTGCATCTATGTTAGCGATGATTTCTGGTTCATAGGATCATTTTCAGTTTTTGCAATACTTGTGTGACCATTTTGAGCTTTTATTTGCAAAATCCCATTTCTAAATTCTAAATCACATCCTATTTGCATTTTTGAGAAATTGCCAATGGGTTCATTAAATGTAAAAAAAGCTCGAGGCTCGCGAGCTGCTCGAGCTTGGCTCGCTCTAGACTCGATTCGAGCTTGATTCGAATTCTAACCGAGCCGAATTCGAGCTTCTTCTTAAGCTCGCGAGCTTTAACGAGCCGAGCTCGAATAGCTCATGAGCTTAAGATTTTTACTTCCCTTTCCCAAATTCCCATCCCATTCCCATTTCCCACCCCACCCTCCGCCTCCCGCGCGTCCTCTCAAATCCCGCCCGCCCTAAGCCCCCACCCTCCCGGCGACTGCCCTCCCGCGGTCCCGCCTCCTCGCCGGCCGCCGCCACCACCGCACTCGTCGCCCCGCCGCCGGCCGCTCCCACCCCGTCCGGCCGCCCCTCGTCACCTCGCCTCCCCGCCGCCGCCCTTGCCCCCGCCGTCGCCGACCCTCTTCCGCCTCCCGTCCGGCCGCCCTCTCTCTCCCCGCCGCGCCTCCGTCCCTTCCTCTCCCGCCGCCGTCCCCTCCCCCTCGCCCGCCTCGCCTCCTCCCCACCGCGCGCCTCTCTCTCTCTCCCGCGGCGCCTCTCTCCGCCTCCGTCCCCTCCTCTCCCCGCCGCCGCCCCGGTCCCTTCCTCGCCGTCGCGCCCTTCCTCAACCCGCCACCGCCGCCTCCTCATCCCCGCCGCCTCTCTCTCCCTCGCCGCGCCTCCTCCCCGGCGCCTCCTCCTCTCGCGCCGCGCACCCGTCCGGCCGTCCTGCAGCTCGGCCACCGCGTGTGAAGGTGCGTCCGGCGTCTCGCCTCGTCGCCTCGCCGCTGGTCGCCATGGACTTCGGCGAGTACGAGTACTTGAGAAGGCGGTGGAGACCTCGGCGCGCCAACCGGCATTGCTACTCCCGGATCCGAGGAGAGCGCATCTCCGCCGCCGAGCGGCGGCGGCAACGCGATGACGGCGAAGCGCAGATCCAACGCTCGCTCGGAAGAAAACCGCGACCGCGACAAGGATCGCATCGCGGCCGTGGCGCGAAGCGCCACCGCAGCGGCCGGGACCGCCGCGACCGTGACGAGAGAAGAGAAGGAGGAGCCGTGACTGCGTGACCGTGACCGCGAGCGGAGAAGGAGAGGGAGAGAGAAGGAGCCGATCGGGCGGCGCCGTGATGACGAGTCCGCCGTCCCCGACGCCACCGCCGCCACCTCCGCACTGCAGTACTCCTCACCGAGCCTACACATGCGAAGCTCGAGCTCGGCTCGAGTTTTGACCGAGCCGAGCTCGAGCCTAGCTTAAAGCTTGATGTTAATCTCAGGCTCGCTCGAGCTCGGCTCGAGTTTCTACCGAGCTCGAGCTTGCTAGGTCAAGCTCGCTCGAGCTCGGCTCGTTTACAGCCCTAATTGAAGGTTTATGTGAGAAGGTCTAGAATTTTGTTATGATAAACCATTGTTATTTTGGAGGGGAAGAAAATTGTAAATTTGCAAATTTTGTAGACTAACTTACAGAGACGGTGGTTAGACTGGCCAGTTTGTGTTATATCGGCTAAAATGGATGATTTTAGGAATTTTGAGTCATTGATGCTTTGGTTTAACCTCGGCTAGTGCATTTATGTGGCATGATGTGTGTTTCCGCTAACGTGGGTCAAGTTATGAATAACTTGTATCTAAAAACGATTTCTTAGTTTTTGGATGTGCAAAGGCTTTTGTAATCAACCATAGTCAATAGCGAGGATTGAGGCTACGCTCATAAAGAAGTTGAGGCTCAGAACGATTAAGGATGTCATGTGAGATGGTTGAAGCAAAAACTTTGAATTTATTATACTGTCAATCAAAAAAGTATATGAGACTAGGGGTGCAATCGTAGCAGGTATGAATGGTATCGCTTATACTGTATCCTATGTTGCATTTTTTCTTGAAGTCAGAGTTGGACACGAATAGTGTCGGATACCCATTTCTCTATTTTGTATTCACTCTACAAGTCTTCGGTTGGTCGGTCGAACGAAAATTATCTACTTCTTTTGTAGTCTTATATAGGACATTGGACAGTAAGAGTGCAGTCAGAGTGAATGTGGAGAGAACAATCGCTAAGATATCAAAGGAAGAGCACTCAGTATTTCCCGCCTACTCAGATATGTCAATCCATCCATCTTATCATGTTCTTAAGTGAAGTCACAACGTGCTAATGCTACCTTGTACAATCTGACATACGGACACATATAGATAGATATTACTTATTCCGTATCCAATTCCGTATTTTTTCTTCGAAGTCGGAGTTGGACACACATTGTGCTAGATATATATTTATCCTTTTGATATTCTCTCCGTAAACCTTTGGTCGGTCGGTCTGACGGAAATTATCTATTCAATTTGCACACCCTATATGAGACTGAGTGAACTTGAACTAACCATAGCGACAAGTGGCTTGGTTAAAATATCACCCAACGTGTGATTTCCTGTTCTAAATGAAATGGGACGAACTCACACTCGAGCTTCGGTCCAACCTAGTAGTCTATTTTTAACCATGCTCAGCTAGATAAAATACCTAAGGAGGGCTACAAGTCTATTGAGAACGTAGGAATTTTACTAAAATTCTATAGGATATTGTGGAATTCTCACATTCCAAATGCGGTCTTATGTTTAATATAGTGGTCCGCAATATCTACAACTCTTTTCCGTTAAGATCAGTGTAGAAAACTTTGACATGTCACTTAATTTACAACTATTTATCTTCGAATGACCATTGTTTTGAGAAAAATGAAAGGCTCGACGTTTAAAACAATGCAGAGTTACCATCAGATGCTTTGAGTTACATTTGGCCAGCAATCCTAATGGCACGGTATGCTATCATAACTTGTACGTGTAAGTCAAAATCATGTGAGAATTGAGCGTCTAAGACCATGTTTAGTTGGGTGAATCATGGGGGAATAGAACGGGATGGTTCAAGATATGCCGAATGACCTGTGTTTGAATTAGTGAATGGAAGCCGCTCATCCCGAATGAGGAGGTATCTATGCGAAGAATATTCGCGTGAGATGCCGAACAACATGGTTCGATGAAATCGGGCGAACGATGTGGTCCAGCACGTGGTCGCCCACTCCACACGGGGTGCCCTCACCGGTTGTGAACTTCTCTTGCGTCGCCTCCCCTCTCACATCCGCTGACTTACCTCACGTTGGTCCCCTTCTCACTGCCGCCTACTCGCCCCGCATCGCATCCTTGCTGGCCACTACCTTGCCGCATGACCAGTCCCCAAGTGCCTCCTCTCCTTCTCTCTTTCTTCCTCTCCCCGCTTTCGTCCTGTATTTTGTGCCAGATCTGAGGCCGCCACACCTTCATCTTCCCATCCTAATGCAAACAACGACACCCGACGTCGGCGGTGACCATTTTCGAGCTACTGCCATCCTATCCTGATGCCAGTGGTGACTTGATCATAGCTGCCGCCTCCCCTCCTTCCCATCCCGACGCCGGTGTTGACCGAATCTACTACCGCCTCACCTTCTTCTTCCTCCCCTCCCTCACTCGGGGGCGATTTTTTGACGGCAACCGAAGGTACGGATCTTTTCCCATGAAATACTTGTGTTTCTAGATTGTGTTTATTTTACCTCTTCAATTTGTGTGATAGCAATTATTTTGCTCAAGCTGTAGGGTGTAACATTGGATCTATCCCATGAAATACTTGTGTTTCTGGAATGACCCGCATAAAAAAGAGAAATTAGTTCTGGTATGATCAACCAATAGTACTTCCCAATTTGAATGGCAATTCAAGATAAATAACCGGACTAGGTGGTGGAGTGGCATTGGCGTCAAGGCAGACAACAGAGCCGTGGAGGCCAGAGGCCGTTCCACTTGCGCCAAGACCCAAGGCGGAGGGCGGAGCGGGCGAGGCTAGAGCAAACGAGGGTCGGAGCCACTGGTGGCTGGCGAAGCCGTCACCGGTGGAGGAAGACCAACTACAAGACGACAAAGATTTCTGCGGGGCGGCGTGGTAGGACGCAAATGCGGGCAGGTACCTAGCAGTGTTTAGGATTATGTTAAAGTTGCTTCTTAACTTTTAGTACTAATAGACCCCAACGCAACCCCACAACTTTACGATGAACATTTGTTAACATCACTGAAGACCGACATCTGCCATTCTAACATCTTGTACATTTGGTGATGAAAATGTTCCACGTCACTACTTCAATGCAATCCTATCAGGTCTCATTGTGACAACAACAATTGGTCATACAAAATTATAAAGATACATAACAACAATTCATGCGTCACAAAAAAACCAATTTGTCACAAAATGCTTAGAGCGCTACCAAGGTCTTGTCATCACAATCTGTGATGAAAATTCCCTTGCATTCAATGACAAAATGTTTCTAAACGTCACAAATTCCTAGGACGAACTGCCCCTACTTTGTACAATGACGAATTTCATACGTGTGTCACACAAAGTTGCTTATTAATGACATATCACACTCTTTCACTAGATATCATCCTGTTGTTCTAGGTGCTCGATCGATCGTGTCTTTCAAACCCAAAACCTCACATGACAAATACTCCTGGTTCAGTAACCTACATAACTCTACTCACATATTTTTGGTTATCATAATTTAAATATTACACCATCCAAAATTCTGATTTCGGCCCGAAGGATGTGCTAACCCATACCGGGCTGCGGCCATCCTAGAGGCATATCTCCCATTCTACATGTTGGGCAGCATCCGACTTAGACAGCAAACTTCTAACCTGATATGCCAAAAGTGGTGTTTCAGCCTTCTATAGAGCTTTAGCAAATAGCTCTATTATTTAGTCTATACTAATTAATCTATTCTAATTAACCCATACAAATCATTCGTTCACCTCCTTAATCACATACACTAATTATTCCATACTAACCATCCACTCTCATCAATGATCACACTAATTAGACATCCGCTAATTAGCCTCCACCTAATCACATGCACTTAACCATTTACCTAATCACTCACCTAATCAACCACATATGCTAATTAATTACTTCACACTAATCACTCATGGCCCGAATGCATTCGGCCAGAGCACACACGCATGAATACTATTACTACTACCTGCTAGTTGCTACTACTAATACTAGCACTACTACTCCAATACCAGTGCTACTAATTCCTACTACTACTACTCAAGCCCACTTCTGGACTTCTCTCTCTCCCTCCCTCCTCTCTTTGGTGCTCCTTCAGGTGGCAACCCGTGCTCATGGCTGCGCTCGGGCACGCTGGCCTCAAGCTCGCCGCCTGCCACCGGCCACTGAGCTCCTCCCTATGCTACGCCTTTACTTCCTCTCCTCCTCTTTGCTGCCCCTCCCGTGGGTGCGCGCAGCTAGGCGCTCGGGCTGGCTCCCGGTCATGTTGATGGCCTCCAACGTAGCACTGGAGAGATCCGTGGCCGACTCCCCTGAGCTCACCTCTTGGCTTTTCCTCTGGGTTTCCCTGGGTTCTCGGCCTCCAACTACCGTTGGTTGGCTCAGCTCCGGTTGCCCTACCTTGGCGCCACCTCCTCCCACTATTTGCATGGCTCCTCAATCGTCGATGCCGACCCACGGCCCAGTCTCACCGAGGTATACTCCTACTCCCCTCTCTACCTTCCCTCCCTCTAGCTCTGTGATGTGCTTGGGTTGTGCCATGGCGTTGTAAGCAAAAATGGAAGGTGAGGGGACTTATTGGTTTGCCCGGCTAGAAAATGGAAGGACGAAGGTCATGGTGGCTATCGCCTTCGCTCCTTTGTATTTCCCTACTCCTTGAGCTCTTCTCTCCTGGCTCTCTCTTCTCACAGCTTGGGTTAACTTTCTTGGGGTTGGGATGGTGGCTTGGTTTGTTCTAGCTTTGGATTTGCCTTGACTGTGAGAGGAGAGGGAAGTGGAGTGCTTATTTGCCTTTGCTGGCTTGGTCGGGAGGAGAAATTTCGATATTTGACACTGAATACGTGCGCCTCTCAACTTTTAACTCAATTCAAGACGTTTTGAAATTTAATCTGTCATCATGCGAATTCTTTTGATTCAGGATTCTCTCCATTTTCGCGATGACAAGTGTCAAAATAGAAAATGAGAGAAAATGAGGAGAATCCGTTGAATCAAAAGAATTCGCAGTGACAGGGTTAAATTTCTAAAGGCGTGCGAATTGGGGGTTAAAAGTTGAGAGGCGCACGTATTCAGTGTCAAATATCAAAATTTCTCGGTCGGGAGAAAGAAGAGAAATCGGATTAGCTCTCTCCGTGGCTTACTTAAGGAGGAAGGGAGGGGAAATGGTTTTTGTTCTCTCACTCCTTGTGGTGTCGTGGCCGACTGTGTACTGGTTTTTCCTCCCCCTATCATTCTCCTATGGCATGGTAAATTTCAGATTTTGGTGTGGTCTTATCTCCTCCCCTTATCATTCCCCTATGGCATGGTAAATTTGAGATTTTATCTCAGTGTCGAAATGGTCGGTGGTGTAAATGGAATCGAATCCCCTGACTTTGCACAGGGAACAGCAGAGTGCAGTTGGTGAATGTGAATCGTCTGATGAGAAAAGGACGGCCCAGATTAAGCACTATAGTACTACAGTGATTTTGTACTGTAGCTACAGTACAAAATCACTGTAGTACTATAGTGCTTAATCTGGGCCGTCCTTTTCTCATCAGACGATTCACATTCACCAACTGCACTCTGCCGTTCCCTGTGCAAAGTCAGGGGATCTCAATTCGATGTAAATAGCATCGTGCCCTGAACTAGTTTTATTCATAGCTTTCTAGTATTACAAACTTATACCATTACATTCAACTAACCAAACAAGCAAACTGTATCATCTCATCTAGTATCATTTTATCCAAGTTGAATAGAACCATACCATCTACTCTCATCCCATAAAACAAACACGCCCTAAATCATAGGGTGGATTTTTTGGCTACGACCTAAGATTTTTGGCCTTAGCGCGAACGATTGTGTGAACGAACCGAATAACCATAAATTGATATACTGCTTTGAAAATATTATTCTAATAAGCTAATTCAAAACGACAATAGAGAAATTGTCCCATATTTATTTGAGAAAAAGCATAAATCATAAACCCAAAAATCTGAGCCATAGAAGAAGAAAAAACACTGCAGTGTTGCTGTATCCTACAACACTGCACTTTTCCGTTTCTTCTCTCCAGTCTCTCCGTTCTTCTAGTCTCTCGCCCTTTCCCTTTCCCAAACCCGCACCTCCCCGTATCACCCGAACCCGTGGAACCCCACGCGCGCGCCTCTCCGCTCTCCGCCACGATCCGAATGGAGACAGGGAGCGGCGGCGGCGGCGGGAGGCTTCCGAAGACGGAGTCGGCGGAGATGCGGTGGGTGGTACCCGGCGGCGCCTACGAGGAGGACGGGATCGAGAGCTCCGACGACGGCGGCGCCGACACCCCGGCGGCCGCCTCGGGCTCCCGCGGAGGCGGCTGCTCGGACGTCGACGAGGACGAAGATGACGCGCTGCTGCGCCAGCGCCTCGTGCGCACGGGCCCGCGCGCCGACTCCTTCGATGTCGAGGCGCTCGATGTCCCCGGTCTGTACCGCCACCAGGTCAGCGTCCCCCCCCCCCCCTCCCCCCGGCGCGTAGGTGTTCGCTGTTTCGCCTAGCCGAGGCTGCGCGTGGCGCGTCCTGCGCGCGAATTATTTGTGGTATTGCCTGCGAGTCACCGATCGAGCAATGTCTCGTGTTAGGTGTTTCTGCTTTCGCCATATTGCCTGTACGAGCTTGGGGCGTGGGGCTGATGGGGTCTTATTGGGTTTGGGGGTGCTAAGATCATGAGTGTGCGAGGGTGCTCATTAGGTGTTTGTGCATTTGTTTCGGTGAGCTTGCTTGGTGTGGGTTGCCGAGGTTCGTTAGGCTGGTTTGGGCAGTGCATGTATTAACTTCTTAACTTCTTGGATGGGTTTGTGCAAGCCTGTGGGTTCAATTGGGTTGTCTCCCTCTCTCTCCCACGCTTTTCACAAGTTGCCTGATTTGTCTCTCCAAGACGGCGACTAGCCGATCCAAGTCAACCATTCGACAGCAAGTTGCTCGACTTGCTCAGCTAGTTGAGTCGGTTGCTCCAGTCGAGCGCCGCTGGCTCACTTGACTACTAGTCGGTGACTTACTAACACTGCTTAAGGCTATAAATTCTCACATTAATCCATAACAAAGAAGAAAAATTCTCATTGAGAAAAAAGATACCGCTTATTCTGGTGTTGTGAATGACCTCAAACCACCATAGGTGGACCCATCCACTTATTCCTTTACTGGCCAGGCTTTTATCCCTATCTATATTTCAATTTTGAAAAAAATTGAAGGGTGCTCTTTTTGATCGAGAAAAAAAGTTTAGTTGGCCAGATTATAATGGTGTAGATTAATAGTTGTTGTTGTATAACAAATACAACTAAAATTTCAATCATAGGTAGTAGAGTCGTATAACAAATACAACTATATTTTCAAATATAAACATATATATTGTATTATCTTTACACATACAACTAAAATTTCAATCATAGGTATTAGAATTGTATAACAAATTCAACTACACTTAAAAAATATAATCATATGTATTTTATAGTATCTAGTTGCGCTGTGCATGGGCAATTTGACTAGTTGTGAACAATATAAGGCTTGTTCAATTCTTGCTCTTAGTTTTTTGAATGTCTAACTGGATGCATTATTGGTATTTTGGAGACATATTTCATTACATGAGTGATTTATTTTTGATCTGGCAGTTCTGTGGTAGATGTTCATTTCTTGAGTGATTGCCCATATCTAGTGGAGTAACCAAATCGCCTATAAATTTTGTCTGAGTTCATAGGAAGTGGTATTGGTAATTGATTATGAGGACACTATTAGTTTAACTCTTCACAGATTAGCAGAGAACAATAAGTTTACTTGATATTATGGATAGAACTGGAGGGCCTTTCTCATCCTTGTAATCTACACTGGAATAAGTGGAGCTAGAATGACCATGATGACAGCAAGAGACTTTTTGGCTGGTGTGGTGATGTGATCATCTACCTGCCTCATCTTGAGGCATGCTTGGTTATGTCCTTAGTCCTTTGCTTTAGTTGAGTTCCTTGCGAAAGCTGAAGCATTATTTTGATGGTTTGCTCAGACTTTCACTTATCCTAAGTGCTAAAAAATTAGTCCCACATCAAGATTCCCCTAAAAAAATGCCTCATTTGAGGAGCCAGTTTTTTTAGCCTTTTGCATCTCATGAAACATACCTTGTGAGGCATTGGAGCACGATTGGTCGATTGCTCTATTGTAACTCAATGTAGGCTCTGTACTAAAGGCTAGAACCACAAGGATGCCAGTGGGGAGGAGGGTGATATTGATGTTTTGGTTTTGTTTCATGCTCCAGATTGGTTTTATAGGCTCAAATTGGGTTAGGGGTCTAATTAGTGGTGGAAATAGTGGCCGATGGTGCATTGAGGGGTGGTAGCCTAAGTGGAACTACTGGTGATGAGTGAGTGAGGGCAAAATTATTTTTCCTTCTTTTGTTCCTTCTATTATGGTGCTTGGAAGCAAGATGGGAGATTTACCTTTTCTGAGGCACCTAATCTATGTGCCTCATGCAAGGTGACAAACTCATAAGGCATGATCTGATTACTTAAGAACAGAGAGGTGATGAAATGCATGCTGAGTAATCCAACCAAATGGAACCTTTTTTTTTTTTGCATAGTGGTACTTTCATAGGTTTGGTCCTTGAAGTTCTTCATCCTGGCCCTGTTTCACTTGTAGTGTAATTCTTTGGATGCTAGGAATTTTCAATGAAGTGTCCTGCAGCTTAAATTTGCAAGTCATAATTCATTAAAGTCAGGCCAGAGGGTTAAGGAGTGCATGTATAAACCATCCTCTTGGTTGTATAAGTTTTGTCGATTACTCCCTCCAGTAAAAAATAAGTAATGTCCTAGAATGCGCATAGTTAAACTATTTTACCTTTCAACAACAATATCTTTATAAATATTTAGATTGGACATATGAAAATGGTATAATCAGTTTGTCTCGAAAAATTCTTTCATACAATTAGAATTTTATTAGTTTGTCATTAGAATTTTATTAGTTTGTCTCGAAAATTTCTTTCATAAAGTTAGAATTTTATTGAATAAACAAACGGGACGGCTTATTAGCTGTCTTTTCAAAGCAACTTATCAGGACAGCTTTTTCTAAGTGGCTTATTAGCATTCGGTTAGTTCCCACAAGCGCTCGCGCTAGAGCCAAAAGTTATCAACTACAGCCGAAAAGAACCTACCTTGATATATTCGCCATTCAAATGTTATGTGTGCATAGGAATATAGGATGCCTGCAAAAATTGGTGCCATCTTCATCCTATATGCATGAGTATCTTGACTCTGCTGATATCTCAGTCCTGCATTTTCTTTCAGGAATTTACCTTAGGCAGGAGTATTGTGCTGACTCTTCAGACGCTAGGTGTCGTCTTTGGGGATGTTGGTACCAGCCCATTGTACACTTTTGATATAATGTTCAACAAATACCCTATTGCTTCAAAGGAGGATGTGCTTGGAGCACTTTCACTTGTAATATACACACTGATTCTAATACCATTGCTGAAGTATACTCTGATTGTTTTATGGGGGAATGATGATGGAGAAGGTATATCTCACTATATAATATTAGTAGACTTCTGGAAATAGATTAGGCACAAATACTTTTCTTTAAGCATTATGTTTAATAATGATTGTTCTGTATATTTGGCAGGAGGGACATTTGCTTTATACTCGCTAATATGCAGGAATGCAAAGGCTAGTCTGCTTCCTAACCAACTACCCTCTGACACCCGTATATCAAGTTTCCAACTCAAGGTGCCTTCAGTAGAACTCGAGAGGTCTTTGAAGATCAAGGAGCATCTTGAGACTTCATCTATGCTAAAGAAGCTGCTTTTGGTGCTTGTTCTTTTTGGTACTTCTATGGTGATAGCGGATGGTGTTGTCACACCAGCTATGTCAGGTTCATATATTTCCTCTTCATTGTTCATTGCATTCCTCTTCACCTAGTTTGATGATCTGCACATTTGCTTTCACCGGTAATATTATGTTAAACTACTTTTCCTCCTCTCCTAGAATTAATTCCATTTTTTTCTCTTGGTAAAATCTTCCATTTTTTTCTCTTGGTAAAATCTGCAGTGATGTCTGCTGTTAATGGCTTGAAGGTTGGAATATCTAGTGTTAATGAAGGTGACCTCAGAATCTTATTTTGTTGATGCTTGACACTAACTGGTTCAGGAAAAGAGTTATTTTTTGTTACTGCTTAGAAGTGCACAATGCTCACATTTATTGTGAACTTTTGGCAGGTGAAGTGGTCATGATGACTGTTGCATTTCTTATTGTTCTGTTCAGTTTGCAACGGTTTGGAACAAGCAAAGTGGGGCTTGCTGTTGGACCTGCCTTGTTCATATGGTTTTGCTGCCTTTCTGGGATAGGAATTTATAACATCATGACATATGGTTCAGAGGTATTGCAGGCATTCAACCCTATATATATCTACTATTATTTTGAAAGAAACCCAACTCAAGCTTGGATGTCTCTTGGAGGCTGTCTCTTATGTGCAACAGGTATTTGTTTAACCATATTGTTAGTGTTATTTGTGATATACACTTGAATGCGAATTTCTCTAAGAACGTGTTTGCTTCAGGTGCATCTTTCTTTCTTTTTTTCTGAGCTACATAATTAGTTATACGATTATACCCTGTCTGTGTCGTCTTTTCTTTTTCTTTTTATAGGAAGTCATGAGTAAACCTAGTGCAGCTGCAGTGTTACTGAAGATAACTTGCCCTCTTTTTATTCTTATAAGTTTAAGTAATAGAGTAATGCTATTTTCGTTAACTTGTATTATAAAGATGTTAATGAGATTGATTTTTTTTACAGGATCCGAGGCAATGTTTGCTGATTTATGCTGCTTCTCTGTTAGATCTGTTCAGGTAGTCTTTTCTATTGTTTAGGGCTCCATTTTGCACTTCCAATACAAATAGTTGATAACTTACTATTGCTCATGTGTTGCAGCTTACCTTTGTGTTTCTTGTTCTTCCATGCCTTCTACTGGGATACCTAGGGCAAGCTGCATTTCTTATGGAAAACTTAACTGAAAATCAGCAGGTCTTCTTTTTGTCTATCCCAAGTAAGACAAACTGGTTTGTTTACGCTCCTCTTTCAAATCTTATTTGTTGATTGCTATGTACTGTTTCACACATGATGAAATAATTTTATCATAGTAAAACTAAGCTTTGTTTTACTAGTTGACCCCTTATGATAAATATTTTCGTTCCATGTTGCAGATCAGGTGTTTTGGCCAGTGGTATTCATAGCTACTCTGGCAGCACTAATTGCTAGTCGTGCAATGACAACTGCTATATTCTCAATCATTAAGCAGGCCACAGCTCTTGGCTGTTTTCCGCGCCTCAAGATTATTCACACTTCTAGAAAGCTTATGGGTCAAATATATATCCCAGTGTTGAACTGGTTTTTGCTAGTTTCTTGTCTTGCATTTGTTACAACATTTGGGAGCATCAATGAGATCGGCAATGCATATGGTGCGTTCGTTGATCCATATAAAAGTACAATCTGCTTGGGGAGGACTGTTTTGTTTATGCAAACTACATTGCATATCTTTTTCACATACAACTTTATTTACTGGTTTATTCCGTAATGTGCTAGCCCCTCTAATTCCTTTTCTCTGTGCTATAGCTTCTCTCCCTTTATAAATGGGGCCTTCATTTAATTTTTAATATTACTGGACTAAATGAACTAGAAGACATAGCCTTATGTGTCCCTTACTAATGTTGTATTATGGTCAAATGTGAATCTAATAAGCTAGTAAGAGTATGCATGAAAGGAAGATGGATATTTAAGAATTTGAATTTATTCAAAGGCATTTCGTAAGAACTTAGTAGGTAGCCAAATGAGATAAAGGACAAAACGGTAGATGGAAGGATTGCTCTATAGGATTGCTATGTGGGTGCAGGAAATATTGGTGTAGACTGTGTAGTTAGGCACTTCTTTGTATGAAGGGTTTTAATTTGCTTGGTGAATTAGCTTTTGTTTCAGTAAAGGTAAATCATGTATGAACATCAACGAAAGCTCATCATTGTCTGCCATAGTACTAGTTTTTTAAAAAAACAAAAATTAGTGATAACCAGCAGTTTCCTAGTGAAAGTTCTGAGATGTAAATTACCTCATTGCATAAGCTCTCAGTTATGTTTATATGCCTAGTATACAGTGTTTCTCGGAATCTGCATAATCTTGAAATTTCCAGAAATGGATCTGTTGAGCATGTGCCTATCGTGGAGGAATTGCACCTGGTTGTTGAGCAGTCATTGCTAAAATATTTATTTGCACTAGGTTGCCTTTTCCCCTTGATGGACTTGGTGGTGTTGTAATCTCCTTACAATGATGTCCAATTATTTGACAATTTTACTATATTGAGCACAAGTTATTGCTTGGATTGGCAAAAAAAATTCGGAAAATGCATAACTTATATTACTATTAATAAAAAGCAATGCCCTGCATCATTCAAGCACTGACTTGTATATATGAATATAAGATTGCTTTCTTCCATTCAAATCTCACTCTTATTTTAACATGGTTCTTAACACTAAGAGCTTGCTGATAAGTTACCTCATTTCTCCACTCCAAAGACTACCAAGAGTCCACCACATAATTTTTTTAATGCCGGGTACTGATTGCAGGCATAGCTGAACTTGGTGTCATGATGACGACTACTATCTTGGTGACCATCATAATGCTTCTGATATGGCAGGTCAACATTATTGTAGTTTTATGCTTTCTCACCCTCTTCCTGGGGCTGGAGTTATTTTTCTTTTCTTCAGTATTGGGCAGTGTAGCAGATGGAAGTTGGGTTCTTTTGGTATTTGCGGCTGTACTGTATTTGGTAATGTACATATGGAACTATGGAGCCAAGTTGAAGTACGAAACTGAGGTTAAGCAAAAACTTTCAGTGGATTTATTGATGGAGCTAGGCTGCAATCTGGGTACAGTCAGAGCCCCTGGAATTGGATTGCTTTATAATGAACTGGTGAGGGGAGTTCCTGCAATCTTTGGTCACTTCCTCACCACAATGCCAGCCATCCATTCAATGATCATTTTTGTCTGCATCAAGTGTGTTCCAGTTCCTGTTGTACCTCAGAATGAAAGGTTTCTTTTTCGTCGGGTCTGCCCAAAGAGCTACCATATGTTCCGCTGCATTGCTAGGTATGAACTTTAATGTTTTTGAAGTTTGTGGAAATATATTAAAATATCTTTCCTCCCAAAATGATGTTATATCCATTGAAACATTGATATATAATTTAATGCATCTACTCATGTTTGATACTATCACCACTATCTGTTTTTGTTTTGTGTAATGCCTGCTCTGCATTTTGAGTCTGCTAGAAAACAGCTGGCTCTGTTAGTATCTCTGACAGCTTTGTTTGTGAATGTGTAGGTGGGGCAGGTGCTCACCTGGGAGTGCTATAGTTTAGTGGCCCCTAAAGCTGTCAAATGTTGAGTTAGCATTCGTACTGTAGCCAGTAAAAATGGGTTTCTTTTAACTGATTATATTAAGGGGTGCATGGCTGTTGTGTGGAGTAGTTTTACTCAAGTCCACTGATCTTTGCTTGTACTGTCGATAGAGTTCTGTTTATCAAATAATAGCTTTGTTCTGTGAAGTCCACTAATGATATTAGGGAATTTTGTGAAAAGGTTAGAGCCCTTAGCTTGAATTATGTGAAGTTTTGCTTGTACCTTTGGGGTTTATCAGAATTTTGTCATGTTCAATTCCTTGCTGTTTGGCCACTCTTACAATGGTCATTGCCCACTATGATACTGGTATAGCTATACGTGATGCCTCCATAATTTTTTTTGGGCATCCTGTGGCTTAACCATTGCATTTGCCCTTCTGATTTTTTTCCCCGAATTTTAGACCCTATCTTGATCGGTTCATTTTCTTGTCTTTAGCTATTGAACCACTTTGTGATTGCAGAATCTCTCTTTAGGTTTGTTGGTGTCTACATGTGATAGTGCTACTATTTACTTATAGTGATCCCATCTCTGATGGTTCACAAATTTTCTTTTATTCTTCATGGCAAATGTTGCTGATTCAGTTGTCTATCCAAGCAGCATGTATTGGTAGCTATGTGCCAGGTTGGCGACCTGGTATTTTCTTAACGTACGCGTAGCTTGATATTGAAATATCAAAGATGAAATCTGTCATGTTCTATTTATAGAATAGTTATATGGTCAGTTATATACACTTTGAGGACTTGTTTATGTATTATTGACTTGCATGATGTTAATCATTCATGGCTGCAGGTACGGATACAAGGATGTACGCAAGGAGAACCCCCAAGCATTTGAACAGCTTCTGATAGAAAGTCTCGAGAAATTCATACGCCGAGAAGCCCAAGAACGCTCCCTAGAGAGTGACGGGAATGTTGACACAGACTCTGAAGAGGAAGTTGCGTCAGCCTCATCAAGAGTTCTCGTTGGTCCCAATGGTAGCATCTACTCTCTTGGTGTTCCACTTCTTGCTGAGTCTGCAGGTGTAGAAAATCCAACCCTGGGATCAAGCACGTCATTCGATGGATCCCTGGATGAGGCACTCGATGGAAGGCGGAGCCTAGACAATGAACTCTCCTTCATTCACAAGGCCAAGGAGTCAGGCGTGGTTTACCTTCTAGGAGATGGCGACATAAGGGCACGAAAGGACTCGTTCTTTGTCAAGAAGCTAGTGATAAACTATTTCTACGCGTTCTTGAGGAAGAACTGCAGGAGAGGCATAGCGACATTGAGCATACCCCACACAAGGTTGATGCAGGTCGCGATGCAATACATGGTTTAGGGTTCTTGAATCCAATTTTCTCCCCGATGGTCAGGATACCAACTCGCGGTAGATACAGACTGGCGAAAGGTGTTTCGAACTGCTTTTCTTTAATAGAATGCATACTAAATGATCATTAACAAAGGTACTGTTTGCTGGAAGATGATCCAAGAATAACCCGCTGACCGAAAATACAATATCAAAGAAAATTTCCCGTTTTCCCCATTTCATCAGCTTATGTTCCTTCCTGTCGAGAGAAACTGTCTGGACTGCCCTGGTGGTTTTTGTTTGTCTGTTTGCGTTGAGAGGAATGAACGAACACTCGTATTAATTGCCCAGCTGCACCAATTAGAAGGCAAGATAAATATACTTTAGGTACGGCCATATACCTGCCCAAAACTGGCAAGATCCATGCTCTTTAATACTGATTAGTACACGTACTAATGGAGTGCTTAAATCGTGTGCCCAGTGGTCTCATCTGGTAGTAGTTAAGCAGGGAGCCTTACGAACAGGAACGGGAAATTTAACTTTTTGCCACCCACAAAGATGTCACTTATCCAAATGTCATCCTCTTCATTGCACTTAATAATTTGCCACTCTTAAGATGTGCTTGACTAATTCTTTGCCACTTTTGAGCCTACCAGGCGCCAAGTCCACTGCCATGTCAGCGCCCGCGCCATGTCGACACCGCGCGCCGCTGCGCTCGACTCTCCTCATGCTGCCGCCGGCCTCGCGCTGCGCCGCGCCGCGCGCGCGCTGCTGCGCCGGCGGCTCCCACGCCGGCGCCTGCGTCGCCGGCCTCCGCGCGCGCGCTGCGTCGCGCCAGCCTCCGCGCCACCGCGCGCGCGCGCAGTATGCGCCCGCCGCCGGCCGCGCGCGCGCGCTCGGCCGAAATCTTGCGAGCGGCGGCGCGAAGCGGAGGCGCGCGGCGCGGCGAAGGAGGAGGCGGCGGGCTGGCTGGCGGCGCGCGCGGCGGTGGCGCGGAGGCCGGGCGACGCAGCGCCGACGCGAGGCCGAGCGGCAGCATGAGGAGGCGCGCGGCGCGGCGCAGCGTGGGAGGCGGCGACGCAGCGTGGCGGGAGGCCGGCGACGAGCGCGGCGCGCGAGAGGCGGCGGCGCGGGCGCCGACATGGCGCGCGCCGACATGGCGATGGACTTGGCGCTGGTGGGCTCAAAAGTGGCAAAGAATTAGTCAAGCACATCTTAAGAGTGGCAAATTGTTGAGTGCAATGAAGAGCATGGCATTTGGATAGGTGACATCCTTATAGGTGGTAAAAAGTTAAATTTCCGTACGAACAGCGATGCGGCTCCATGTTCTCTCCTACCTACTGTGTTTGTCAATTTTCCCGTGTCGATACGTACGATTCTGTGCAGGGTCGTAGCAGAAATCTGGATCACAACCAGCGAGATAGCTAGGTTGATGATGATGCCTGCGGTAGGCGGTGTCTCGAGAATCTCCAGAACGACGCGAGATCTGAACGCGACTGATTCGAGTATTGGCATTGGCATGTCGTTTACCAGGGACATGTCTCCCTTTTCTACATGTTCTACTATATGCGTTTCTGAAGTAACTAAATAGAGAGACGACACACTTGTTCCTTCCATCGTCTCTGGTTTGGAACTTTGGATTGATGAGATGACCCTTGTTGCTAAGTCGTCGTGATCTTGGAATAATTAATCACGGGTGATCGATGGAGCGACAAATTAGGGCGCGTGCTAGACAGGACATTCCTTTGGCCCCATTAGTTATGGACATATGGGTAACCTATATATCATAGGGGATAGCCACGTGCGGTGCGTCCATCTGGCCTACGGTTGAGTGGAGAGGGACATGGACGTGGGGTGCATGGAGTCCAAGGAATCAATGCTCCTAACCCCACACACACACATATGTGTGTATATATACATACATACTTATAAGTGTATTTACTTAGCACACGTCTAAATAGGTAGAGGCTAGAAATAAATCTACGATCTTACAAAATTCCTACTAAAGTGTATTCGTGGGCATCAGGATTTAGGCCCCGTTTGGCAGAGCTCTAACTCTAGGAAATGGTCATTTGTAGCTCTAGGAAATCTTGGATCTAGAGTTGTAGGCATGTTAAGTGCATTTACATGACTCATTTCATTTATATTATATATTAAATAAAAATATTTAAATCACTTTAATTTAGTCAACAAACTACAGATCCAGTATAGATCTCGGAGCTAGAGCTGTGCCAAACGGGGCCTTAACCCTGGTAGGCAGGGGTGGAGCTAGGCATGGTATCGTGTATGCACTGGTACATCTAAAAATTAGAGTAGGGGTGCGGTAGGCTGACAGCAACGTGAGGCTAGCGGCAAAGCATGAGTGTGAGCACCGGCGTGAGCAGGCTGCCCAGGAGGTAAGGAGGGGGTGAGAAGCTGAGGGGGCAGGGGATGGTGTAGTGCCCGACGACTGGCATGGGCCGTGGGTGACGACACTGCAGTGCCGGCGTGTGCACACTTATTAAAAATTTCTAGCTCCACCACTGCTGGTAGGTAGAGTCGTACAACCACAACTCCACCACCCCCACCAAGAGGTGGTTCCCCTCTTATTTTTCTTGTTGAAGCTTTAACAACTTTCAGTAATTGGTAAAACGGTTGTAATTGTAATACTCTATATAGCTAAGGGTGCCTTTGGTTGAGCTTTTGGGATCTGCTTTTGCTTCTAAAAAGCCAAAAGCCAACCAAAGGGGTGGAAATCGAAAGTCGCTTTTGAGACTACTTTTGGTAGTCAGCTTTGAAAGCACCTTAGACCACGCTTTTGGCTTTCGCTTTTGAAATGGTGAAAATAGAGAGCTGTTTCACAGTTGTTTCAAGGAAAATAGAGATAGGAGGTAAGTTTTATACTTGTTTGAACCAAACAACTTATGCTTTTCCACACCCACAACCTACAAAGAGCTTTTCCACACCCACACACAAAGATTTTTTTGAAGCCACAGCTCAACCAAACACACCCTAAGTTAGGGTCTGTATTTTTATGGCTTGATATAGATTTATGTTTTAAATCTCTCTGTCATGCACTTGGTTTCATACTTGGCAAAAGGGTCACGGTTAGGATATTGGTTTTTTTAAAGGGTTGTGGATGGTGTTTCTGACACTGTCCTAGCACTTTGGTCTGTATTTGTTCATGAATCATGCTATCTCTTGCGTCAGGTGTTGCGTCCTGCAGAGGTTACCAATGTTCCAGAGGATGATATCCTGATTATTCGCTTTAATGAAGTGCTTCCTCTTGGGGAGGGCTTTGGTAATTGCATTACAGGAAACTTTGAATGATAAGATGAAGGGCTTTTACAGATGATAATCGTTTTGTGTTTTTAAGGTTATTTCTGAAGAAATCGCAAAGCAACTGATTCATTAAGTGTAATTGGTCCGTTGAAGCTGAAGAAAATAATGAATGCTTTGCATTGTTTTCCAAATATCAAATGATAATTGAAGAAATTACCAGGAGAATGGGTGCAGGAATGGCAAAATTTATATGCAAGGTGGTCTGTTGGTATATCCAAAGTATAACATCTAGGTTGTCACAAATGTTTAGCTGTTCATCAGAGGCTCTTTTTTTTTTCTGCTTGATGAACGATGACCATAAGCCCATAAGTTCATCCAAAGGTGTTGGTAGCCATAGGCTTTTATCAAATCTGTTGTTTGGGTTTTCACTTTCAGAGTAAAATCAGGGTGCCCATCTGAATGCTCAGTGTTACAATTATGTCCTTTGGTCATTAGTATGCCAAGCCAGCTCATGAGCCCACGAGTTGGCTTGAGCCTTCTTGCAAGCCAAGCCAAGCATGGGGCCTATTCTTTTCAGCATCTAAAAGCTGTTTTTCGGCTTTTCTACAGTAACTAACTTTTAAACGGGGTATCTTTTCAAGATAGGGTGTACTAGTTAATTGTAGTACATACTGTACCGACTTCATTTATATCGGCAAAAAACGCACGTGAGTTTCTATTATTCTGTAATCTCTCGCATAAACAGCCCGAAAGTCACAAGCCACAGCCAAAAGCCATAAGCTACAGCAAAAAAGAACAGGCCCGAATCTATCTCATTTTCTTAACGAGCCGAGCCGCATGGAGCCAGCTTGGCTCGGCTCATTTCGACCCCTAACTGCTGCCTCACCTCGTGCTGTTGGTCCCCTCCCTATGCCCACCGTTGACGCCGACCTCCTCCCCTCTTCTTGCTACCGTCGACCTCTTCCTTTCCACCTACTGTCGCTGCTAGACTTCTCCCCACCTATGAGCTCTAGATCCAGTGGGAGAGAGAGGGACAGCTTCGTGGCCCTGTCGAACGAATGCAATGCAGATGCAGGAACGTCGTGGCCGACACGATGGTGGTCAAGGGTCGGGGACAGCATGCAGAGGAAAGCACTCTAATGCTCTCCGTCACCATGCACTTCCGACGCTAACAACCTGGGTGCCACAGCCTCCAACATCTTTAATTTCTTCTCTCTTGGCCTTTCGTCGCCCCCCTCTCCCTCTGCTTCACTGCCACACCATGGTAGAGTAAGAAGAACATGATGAAGAAGAAGGGTAATTTTGTCTTTTCATATGCCACTTAACAGCAAGCTTACGGAAGGGTGACAAAAGTGGCATGAAAGGGCATAAAAAAGAATGGTTTTGCCGTTGAATAGTTGACTGAAATTTTTATCTCTCAGTCACCTGAAATTGCACTCTCAGTCACCTAAAGTTACAGTGTACTAATTCTCTCTCTTGAAGTTGCATTCTCAGTCACCTAAAATTACAGTATCAAAAAGTGACTGAACATGAAGAGAAAAAATAGTCGTCTGTATCACTTCTAAAAAAGAAATCCAATGACATACAGAGAATCAAAATTCTTTTAATAGCAAATCTAGGATAAGAATAACTCTCAATAGCTTTTCTCTTTCTTTTATACGATGTCAGTGGTTTTACCTCTCCATACCTATGTTCTCAACCGCGATGATAGTAGTGCCATACAAACGTGTCCTATTTAGGTACTTACTCTGTCCTGTCCAACTTGTGAGCGATAAATCCTCCCGTTTAAACACATGGTGCTTCGTGAAAAACCACACATTCAGTAGATGTTTCATTTCATACGAGACTTGTACAGAATTACCACGCTCCTCCAAACTGGGGCTATGTATCACTCCTCGGTCCTCGCTCCTGAGCGCCTGGAAAGGCCACAAACCCGAACAACACCACCTGTCATAAACTGTCAAACGGCAGAGAAACGAGAGCTACAGTACGCACGTATTCAACTATTCAGCCCTGCTTGGATGAGCTGAGAAATAGTGGCTTATGTCTGAAATTGTACTGTAGTTGATTAGAATTACATTGTAGTTGAAAGTAGCTTATTTGACGTAATTAAATTTAAAAATTAAAAAATAGAAAAGATATGTTAACTCATCACGGACAACGTAAATAAATACGAAAAAAGAATCGGTAAAAAAGCTAAAAAAAATTAAAAGTTTAGAAAAAAAATAAAATTCATAAATAATTAAAAAATAAGTTAAAAAATAAAAGTTCATACCGACATAAACGGGACGTCAACCGATGCCTCCACGGTGGAACGAGGAAATGATAGACGATGCTACAGTCGGACGACCACCAATCCTCAGTTCCTGGCGCCAAGACAAGAACGCGCGCGGGCGCGTGGCACGGTTAAATTCACCTCTCATCTCTGGCCTCGCCTAACATCTCAGCGCGCGCAGGCGCGGCTCCCAACGCGAGCGAGCGAGAGAGAGAGAGAGAGAGAGAGGGGTCGACGACAGCCGCTGCGCGTGTTGGCAGCAGGCGCAGCGCCCCTGCCTGCCCCTCCCTGGCCCTGAGAAGCTGCCGCGGCGGCCGTATGCCGAGCCAAGCCAAGCCAGGCCAAGCGTGAATATTTTTCTAAGCTTCCAGCGATTGGAGATCCATCGTCAGCCGGTGCAGTGGCCTGCCTGCCTGCCCTGGACGGCTAGCGCCCCTCTCTCCCGTCTCCGGCCCTCATCATTGCCGACAAGAAAAAAAAAGAGAACACGGCCGGCCTCCACACGTACCAGCCAAGCCCCGCCGTGGCAGTGAAACCTCAGGGATCTTACCGAGCCGGCAACTGTGTGCGCACCATATATGCACTGCTTGTGCTTGAGATGTGCACAGTGTATATATATATATAAAGAGAGAGAGAGAGAGAGATGCAGATCAGAAATAAGAGTTCAATCACCGAACAGCGCCGCACAGGTCTCGCCTGTAACGATGTAAGGCTTGATATTGTAGATGCTAGCTAGTTAGGAAGAGTGGACTATGTAGACATGGTAAATGTTGCTAAAAAAAATTGTTGATGATCAGTCACAAGAAGAGACGACCACCTTAGAAATGCTTACTACTCAATTCGTTTCCCAATAGATGTTGTTTTAGAACTCGCGCAAGCAAAATGATACGGTGCAAAGTTGGATGCTATCCATAGAACCGTTTCACTAAATTTGCCGGAAAACTCTAATGAAATTTTAGCACCTTTTCTATATGATAGGGCTGAACTCCATCTCTTGATACTAGGGAGGGCGTCCCTAATGTTTAACATCTGCTCCAAGCAGTTTCGACTTCTGATTTTAAACCATTTGAAACTCTATTCTAATTTTAACTGTTTTTTTTTTGCTTTTTTCTTTTGAATTATCCCTTAAGCCTCTTTCTCCTCCCTAAGACCCATTCTTGGTGCACGTCGTAGATGTCCAAAACCCGTGGACCAAATACTTGCCACCGAGCAAAATACGGCCAGGATCCGTCCCTCTCGCATAGCACTGTTCCACCGCAAGATCATCGGCATCCTTGCTTGTGCGTACACATCACGCACAAATGTGCGGCCATTGGCCGGCATGTGCAGAGAGGATGATGCAGGCGCGAGGAAGGGGAAGGCCGGAGGAGCTGCGACAGTGGCGTCGTGGGCGGTGGTACCACCGTGCACTGGGGCGCGCCTGACGGTTTCCTGAGAGCTATCATGTCAAGCCATCCATTCAATTCAGAGCTCCAATTATTCCGCCGTACTCCGCAGGCATTGCGCTCGCCTTCGCGTCGCACCAGAGTTTTTTTTTAACTTTTACCTCTCCCCGAGGGACATCCAAGTAAGCCCTGGTCATTTCGGAGCCGGAAACAAAGTGTTGGCTTTTTAATTTCGATTTTTGTTTTTCTGGTTTTGTTTTATCTTTTTTCTTTATATTGTTCATGTATTTACGTTGTTCATAGAGATATAACTATATACTTTTATTTCTCTTTATTTTCTTTTAATTATATAATTCAAAAAAACTAATTGTTATTATAGTACAATTTTAATAAAAATAAACATAATTTCCTGCTGCTGCATCCTGTGTACCTTCTCCCAGCTGTGTGCATCAGGCACACTCTCTATTTTGGTTACGCCTATAGCTCGTTCGGTGTGCCAACGCTAGCGGTCGTTTCAGCGAGGAGATACATTCAGTGATTCAAGGCAAAAAAAAAAAAACCTTAAAAAGGATTTGTTGTCAGGTATCACCTGAAAAATAAACTGAATTGCAGTCGTCAGAGGGGTGACAGGGTAATAGGAGACTATTACTTCTTAGATTGGGCACACTGAAAAGTTATACTAGTTTCCGTGAAGGTGAAATTTACACACACACACACATACATACATACATACACACACACACACACACATATATATATATATATATATATATATATATATATATATATATATATATATATATATATATATATATATATATATATATATATATATATATATATATATATATATATATATATAGACACACACACACTCTCGTTACATGAGAAAAAGCTTGAGTGAGAACCGAGGTCATGTTTGGAACGCGGGACACCCTGAAGGGAGAAATATGTTACATATATCTGAATTTTTTTTCCTTCTTGGCACTTCTCTTGCTGTACGTGTATTATTGCCTTGCGCATGACGGGCAATAGTAGAATTTGGAAAATGTATGAAAATACAATTGGGGGCATGTAATATTTTAGGCGCACCACTGTAAGTATGCACTTCTAGGTTTTTGTTTTTAAAAATCCTTTTCCGTCGTTGTGATCATTGTAGTATCATATGAAACACCAACATCTGCGCTAATAAAATGAAATAAAAACGCACGCACGCATATATACATGACGATCAGTATGCGCCGACAATGTTCATCGCACCCATGCACAGCGCCTCTGGCCTACACTCCTTCAACTCGTCTAGGATCTCAACGTGACATTGATAGATCGGCCTTTCTCCTAAGAGTGTGAAATTGCCTATAGCTTAAAGTTTTCGTGTATATATGCACAACAAAGAAGCTTGTGTTTCAGCATGCATGCAGCATGTACCATCCATATCAAGGCCAAAAGAAGGCGAATTGAAGTGCCACTGTGCCAGAGATTAAGAAAGCCGATATTTTGCCACACAAAAAATTGTTGAAGAAAACAAGATATTTATAACAGTGTTGTACTATCAATATCGGTTGTTAACTCCAGGAACCGACATATGTATAATTGTAGACTAGCTCTAGTACCATGCATTTTCAGACGAACAATTCATGGAACTGCTGAATTGCATGTTAACATCATAACACACTTCGTTGAAAAATTAATGAGACCATAACCTAGGAACAGTGTATGCGAGTTATACTTGTACACCAAACAATCAAATGCATGATCACGTTCATAACAGAAATTGCTATATCTACTAGCTTAAGAAAGACAAAAGGAAGAAAAGAAAGTTTGGAGAAAGATCCACAGAAAATGCTTGCTGGAGCTAGCTAGCAGCTAGAACAAGTTTTACTGAAAAGAAAGTTGTATATATATAGCAGGTCCTGGCGGGTTGGTGGCGGTCTATTTTGTGAGTGGGTAGTCGTGGGGTCTGTGGAGGTGTCGATAAAGCCTTACCGGTGATCTTACCGGTCTCGACAACGATGACGCCTTGGTGCCATTTTCCTTCGGAGGCGTTGTCATGGTACCCATAGCCCTCATGTCTATTGATCTCGGTGAAAACCTTACCTCGGTGAGGCGGGGGCGTCGGCGATTCTCGTTGCCTCCTTGGGCGTCGCCGAGGTCCTTCTTCACGCATGAGACCGAAGGTTTGAGAGCATGGTCGGAAAAGGATAGGGGCTTGGTTGGAATTAAGGACGGAGAAGAAGTTATGAAGTTTAGTCTTTCTAGTTTTTTTATAGTCCTTAAGCTTTATTTCTTGTTGTTTTATGCTCCTCAGGTTTTGAGGATTTGAGCCTTAGAGCTCGTGTATCTGTTGGCTGTGTATATCCCTCGTGGATATAGAGGCCGGATTTTATATCCTTTTTCTAAAATATATAGCTCCGATCCCTAAATGAAATAAACTTGCTGTGATTTGTTACCCAACCTTTCTTGTCCATACAAAATTTTAAAGACTTTAATTCTTTCTTATAAGAGAGTTCAGAACTAAAATTTTGTCTTTCGAAATTCTCAAAACCTTCCTTACAAAAAAAAACTCTCAAACCCGTGCTTAATTATAACTAATTTGTGAACCAACAAATATAAGACTATTTTTAGGATCGTTTACATAAAAATGTTCCTTCAGGTTCAGTACCCCTTTACCTGATACATATTTTTTCAAAAAGAAGAGAAAATTATGTCAATATATCATATATTATATTGCTACTTTGACATAGTTTAAGAATAGCAAAATCATTGTTCGAGACAAACATTAATTCAATTACTAAGTAAAGCATAAAAAGAAAGCATAGGAAAAAAAACCAAATTTTACTATGAAACTAACATGCAAATAATTTTTTTGACAAGAATAAAAATCCAAATGAAAACGCGTTATATATACACATATATGTAACTCAAATGCTCTTCATTTCAAGTTCTACCACACATATTGCTCCTCTCTTTTTTCCCATTTGTTTCCCTTTCCTTTTTTTTCATGATACTCATATCAGTAGTGTGAACGTGGCTAGCATCAAAATGCAGCTCCAAATTGCTACAAGACATGCAGGAAAGAACAAGCAAGCAGCCGTATTTTTATCTCACCAGAAAACGAGGGCATGAAAGATTCTGATCACAAAAACATGATAGCACTCACTTGAGTACTACTACTGGAATCCTATGATCCTTAACAAAAAAGAAAGGCCTAGCAAAATGCACGGAATTCAAAGATCAGATCATGCACTCGCGCATCAAAAAGAGAGCAAAGCTAAAGCTGCTGCACATCACCAAAAGTGAGACATCCATCCATGCACTAAAAGTGAAGTAACTAGCATGCATATAGTACTCTTACACAGAGAAGCATATCTATGAGACTGAATCATCATCAGAACAACAGCAGTTTTTAACTCCTCATAATTCACAACGTCATCATTGATACAAGCAGAGTTTGAACAAAAAACCCCAAGAAAATGAAAGAAAAAACCACTCTAGAAGAAAGAGAAAGAAAGAAAGAAGACACCCTTAAAGAGACCAATGCATGAGAACTCAAAAACAGTTCTCTAATTAAGCTTCAAGGGGTAGGAAAGTACTAGTATTAACTTATACATCTAAAGAGTTCCCAAATGCAAGGTGGAGTAACCAATTGAGCACACTAATTCAAATGCCAAGATGAGAGAGAGAGAGGGAGGGAGAGAGACTAATGACTTGCACCACCATGCTACTGCATGCTCTCATATATCCCCCACACACCGTATGCCCTATATACAAAACACGCCCAAGGAATCGGAGAAGCCAAGAAGTAGCAAATCAAGTAGTAGCAGTGCTCCACTTACACTTGCTTGCTTGCTTCCCCTCTCATGGCCACCTTCTTCTTCTTCTTCTTGATCCATGCATGCCGTCGCCGTCTAGGTCATCGATGGACGGCGAGGAACATGGATGATTGGATGTCCGTCGCGTCTCGGTGAAAGAAACCCAATGAAATTTTGGATCATTGCCGCTAACTTCTGCCCTCGGAGATGATCTCTCCATCCACAGTGCTCTCTCTCTCATCTCAGCTTCCCCGCCCACAAATTACATGTTATTTTAGTCAAGAAAAAAATTACCAGAAAAATTAAGTAGAAAACAAAAGTTAACGACCAGCGAGCTAGCCATTCCTTCCAGACGGGCTAGAAGAGGGTGGCAATGGATGATCCGCAGTTAGCGATGTCCGGCCACGCCGTGGGGACGCTGCCAATGCCGCCGTTGCCCCAGTACAAGAGGGAGGACGCCGCCGGCGCCGTGGCGGCGTTGCTGACCGCCGGGTTGGTGGACGCTGCCGCGGCCATGAGCGCGTCCGACGCGATGATGTTGGCGTCGACGTTAGACGACGACGTCGGCAGATCCCATCTCTGCTCCCCAGCCACCGCTGCCTTGTGCTGCTGCTGCTGCTCCCCGGCGGCCGCCTCTGTCTTGACCTGCAGCTCCTCCAGCCCCGGCACGAGGGAGCCCGACAGCAGCGGAGCGTAGAAGCCGTCCAAGATCCCACCAGCCCCGTCCTGCAGGTGCTGCTGCCACGGCTTCACTTGGATCTGCGCCGGCGAGCCGGCGCCGTAGCCGAGCCCCAGCAGCTGATCCACCTGCGTCTGCTGCTGCTGCATCTCGTAGGCGGTGGCGTCCGAGACCACCGACTGCATGGCCTGGAAGAGGCCGAGGTGGTCCCCGCCAGGGCCGCTCCCAAGCAGCAGCGACGCCAGCGAGGTGCCCCCGGGCAGGCCCAGTGCCGACGTCAACGACGGCAGGGAGCCCGGCGGCGGCAGCGACAACGACGACGCCGAGGACGTGACACCTCCAGCCGCGGAGGACGCAGCCCCCGCGCAGGCCGCGGCGGTGGAGCTCCTGTTCCCTCCCGCGCTAACGGCGCTGCTCCTGGAGCGCTTGTTCTTGCGGCAGCCGCCGCCGACGGGGACGTTGCGGAGCGTGCCGCCACGCGTCCAGTATCGCTTGCAGGCCTTGCAGAAGTGCCGCGGCTGCGACAGCGAGTAGTTGTTGTAGTAGCAGAACTTGGTGTTGGCCGAGTCGCACCGCGGGCACCGCAGCGCCTCGGCCCGCGGGTCCGAGACGCCACCGCCCGCGCCTGCTCCTCCCCCAGCCGAGGAAGAGCTACTCCTCGCCCCCGCCGCCGCGGCAGGTTGCACCGCCGCAGCCGCACCGCCCGCGCCGGCCATCTATCTCCTCGTGTGGTCGTCGACAGATCACACGGCAGCAGCAGCTGAAACCGCGCGAGCTAGCTAACGAAATACGACAGGCCGTCGATCGACGCGAGCCGAGGGGATGGAAAGGAAAGAATGGAGAGGGAGAGGGGTGGGTGGGGTTTTCAGGAGGGGGAGCTAGGCTAGCTAGGTTCGCTGACAAGAGCTACAAAACAAGGGGAGGGGCGCGCAGTGTATTATTGCGCGCTGATGGCGATACTACTCGATCTCGCCTCTGCTCTCTCTCTCTCTCTCTCTACGCTGCTTCTTTATATTCTACTTGCGCAGCGCAGCTCGACACATTTAGCATATCTAGCATGTATATGAATGTTGTGTTGCTTAATTTGTGTATGATACGTGCTAGTATATATATGCCTCTATGGTATGTGGGGGTGGTTAGCTGGTGTGCTTATGTGTATGGGTGTGTGGGTGGTGGTTGTTTACATGTATTGACTAGCGCACTTCTTTGCTTGGTTTGGAGAGGAATTAAATGAGTATTGTGTGTGCTAATTGCTGGTGGGGGTGGATGAATTAGTATAGTGCACATGTATTGATTGCGATTTATGTTTACATCAAACAACAAAAACCCAATGGGTCATGCATGCTGAACTTTTTTTTGTTTTTACTGTACGTTTTGAGATAGAGAAACAGAAGCTTGCTAGGTGGTTCAAGCAAACCTTTTTGACCCAATTTGCAGGAAAGGAATTATATAGGAAGGGCCACACCTTATCAGCCGTTAGATCAAGGTTGATCATCTCGATCCAATGGTTGATGGGGGGCTCATGTGAGGCCTTTCCCTATTGGCGTTTCTTCCCAATTTGCATGCCTAGGACTCCCTCCGCCCACAAACCTAATATCTAGTACCTTCCGCTATCGTTCTCTGACACCGCCCACCACCCTCCTGCCCCTAGGGATGAGAAACGGTAAATGATAATCCGTTTTATCCGATATTCGTATCCGAGAAAATGCGAATGTGGTAAGCAAAATCCGTATTCGAGAAAGTTTGTGTTGATATTCGTATTCGAGACCATTTGATTTATATTCGATCTATTTTCATCTCTAACGACCTTCCTGGGATAATTATAGGAAATATATATATATATATATATCATAACATTAAATCAACAAAACTCATCTTCCGTAACCACTGTTTCAGAACCAAATGACTCCAGTGCTATATTGTTTAACCATCTTGATTAGAAAGTTGTCAATTCAATCTTACATGTACATAATTGTCCTCTGAGATCTACAATTCAAGTAGGACCACGGCACTCCTGATACACTACAAGTCTCTAAATAGTAAAGCATCAACTCGTACAGTAGTACACCCCGATCGATCGACCTAGCAACAAGATAAGCAAAAAAAAAGTGTTAATGGACGGTGAGAATCCCTATAGGCCCAGAAGTTTTTCTCGCGGCTCCCGAGAAGAACAATTCCTCACTGTTGCAGTCACTTCTTTTCTCTGTGTCTCTGTTCTTATTTTATAGTATTTTATATTGCCTTCTCTTCCTTTAGGGGCCCGTGGAGATGGTCCAAAAAATGCACGGAAGCAGTGGAGATGAGAATTCCCTGGAGGGAAAACGACAGCATATCGCCATCCACTGTTCATCGTTCGCGGCCTGACACGTGGGTCCCACATGTCGGTGGGACCCACCGCAGCGCAGCTCGCTGTAGCGGATTGATTGGAACCGTCCGATGGATCAACAATCGCCGAATCACGCGAGGCCAGCTTCGGGCGGCAGAGAAATCACTCTCGTTTCTCCGCCGTGCGTGCCAACGTTATTCTCTCGCAATTTGACAGCCTACGTAGCCGCGCCGTAGATAACCTAAAAAAAAATAATTCAAAGACAACCCTACACTTGCAAGGGCACATATGATCTTTGCTATCGATTTTTTTTTATGGCTAGGGATTAATAAGTAGGCACTAAGTCCTCACGTTAATTAGCATGGTTTCGCACGAAAGATACTTGCGGTGAGCAGTGTGAGGGAGAAGCCGTTAGGCCTAGGGGAGGTGGTGCAGTGCAGCTGGTGCGGGGGCGATGGTGCATGCAACAGGCTGGGGTCTGTGCTTCGGCACGACAGCGCATGTGGACAGCTCACTCACTTCTACCGCACTATACCACCTAGCTAGCTCTCTCTCTCTCTCCATCTCTCTCTATCCGATTAACCTTCTCTTCTCTCTCTCTCTCTCCAGTACACGCAGCTCTATCTCACTGCTGCAATCCTAGAGAGAGAGAGAGAGAGGAAGCAAAGGAGCAGTGAGTTTGGTATCTACCAGTTTTGTCGCTGACAGATTGTAAGAAGCTCGGGACCGATAGATCGATTGATCCCCCTCTCTCTCCTCTCGCCCTGTTGACGCACCTGGTGCGTGGAAGTCTTGTTGCGTATGAGCCCTAGAGAGAGAGAGTACTAGCTCGCAAGCTTAGAACTGGTACTGTGACGAACTACTGTGCGCGTGGTTGGTTGCCATGTGATCCGATTTCGATCGTTGCACTGACAAAATAGTAAGATTCGTCTCTTTCATGTGTCTCCGCCGGCCTCGATTGATAGTTTGTTTTCTTGCTCCGCCATTCGGCGTTGTACTCTACATCCGATGCTTCGGTCCAGTTCAGAAAGCCAGCGCCTCGTTTAGACCATACATATATATACCATCCAATGCGCGCGCGCACGACACTCAAAACTACCGTGTTGCCTTGTGTATTCATAAACAATATATGTGTTACTTAAAACTACTGTGTTGCCTATGTAATTCTGGAGGCCTAGTGGTAAAACATTAGATTGGTTAAATTTATGGATTCGAAGATCTGTTAGAATCAAAGATATGCAGCTCCACCTGTGTATGTATTCTCATCTTTTGGTGCGAATTCCAGTCTCCGGTGGTAAGTTGGTACCCGCTGGTCGGGCTCCTTACCATGTACCTTATCGTTCTTTTCCTTTCTTTTCTCCGTATTTTTCTTGCGTCCTCAACCTTGGTTAATTATATCTGTAGTGTCTATGAAATGTGATCAAACCCTGGCAAGTACACGAGTGACGAATGAAGATGCATAAATTATGGCGGTGTAAGATGAAAAGGACACATGCAAATCAATTCGATGTAAGACTTGGAACCAAGCATTGACACAGTAACCACATGGTCCATGTCCGAATCCAAGCGTATCTCACTTTAAATCCCAATCCATTCGAAAGATACATGTGTTAACTATATGTATATAAGACTTACATAGTTACTTTGACAACTATCCTGTTCATACTCATTTCTGTTTGATCCCCAGCTTATACCTTGTGTAAGTTTTAAGAGCAACTTAATTAAGCTAATCGACCAATGGCTGCTTAATACACGTGGTATAGCCTAAAGTTTTAAAAAAGTATAGCTAAAGCCCCAATATAGCTTCCTATATATAGCTCTATAAAAAAAGAGCTAGCGAAAGCTAGCTGCAAAACACAGCAGAGCAAGTTAAGAAAAACACCAGGGTAGACTATTGCTTAGCAATGTAGAGAGAGAAGATCGGAGTTGGAAAGAGAAACAGATTTTGTAACAGCCCGATCTAGAGGAACAAACACACTCTTTCCAACCCACAATCATTTGTTCCACTTGGGAAGAGAGAGAGAGAGAGAGAGAGAGAGAGAGAGCCGACAAGGCCATTAAGCTCGCTCCTAGGAGCCGGAATAAATCCAGCTAACGCGCGGACAAGGAGGAAGCAAACACGCGCGCGCTGCACCACCACTAACCACTAACCCAACAAACACGATCGAGCTAGCAGTAGCACAAGCACGTACATACACACACGCTGCACACAGGGAGAGCTAGCCACCAGGCCGGGCAGCACGTACGGGCACACACACCCGTACAGCCAGGGAGCTGCGAGAGCAGTATACGCACCGCCACAATCATCCATTAATAGGTACAGCGAGCGAGCTGTGCGTATGTTCTTTTCGGTTACGGCTAGTAGCTTTAGGCATAGAGTGAGTGTTTATACAAATGAACTGAATATTGAAAGTCGATTTAAAAAGTTTATTCCAATAATCTACTTCGAAACAGCAGCGAAGAAACTGTACTATTATTTATTCAGAAAAGTCATAAACTATAAGTTATAAGCTGGAACAAATGGGACGATCAGCTATGCCAAACGTATAAATTAAACTCACGTCTAATTGAAGCCGTCTGATGAGATCAGAGCAACTTCGTCAGGACCAAGAACGCTTTCCTATTCTGATTATTTCAAAATCTTATCCTAGGATCGCACCTTGCAAATGAAGCGCGATTATGCAAGTTATAAGATCTAAACTTGATATCCCAGTCCCCTCTATTCGAGATCCTATGATATAGGACCGGGACATGTAGCCGGTTAGACAGGAGGAGCTGGGTTGAAAAAAAAAGAAGCTGACAAGCAAAAGGCCTGGCCTTAATTTGTTGGAACGACGCCCGCCCAGTAGGGGGGTTGCGGCCGGGAGTCGACAGTGATTAAGTCAGCTAATTAGCTGGCTTAATTACTTATCTTATTTTTTCTTTAGTGTTTGTTTGAATTTTTAAATATACCAAATAAGTTCAAAAAATTATGAAAATTTATATACAACCTTCCAACACAACGTACTTAACAGTATAATTTTTGAATAATTTTATCCATTGTGAATATTGCTAAAAAATTCATAAAAGTTTGATATTTATATGAGTTTTTACATATAGTAAACGCGTTCCAAAAATTATGAAATTTTATATGAAACCTTCTGACATAGTCATAGTTGTTGTGTAATTTTTAAAAAATTTTATGTGATCTGAATTTGCCACATTTCTTTGGGTTAATTTAATCATGGATTTACATAGTCACAATAAAATGATTAAAATAACCCGAATAAACGTTGCAAATTTGTATCATATAAAATTTTTAAAAAATTACAAAATAATTATAACTATGTAAAGAGGTTTAACGTAAAATTTTGTAATTTTTAGAGCTTGTTTACTATATATAAAACTCGTACAAATATCAAAATTGTATAAATTTTTGAGCTATATTCACAATAGATAAAATTACTCAAAAATTACATTATTAAGCACGTTATGTCAAAAGGTTGTGCATAAATTTTCATAATTTTTTAAGCTCATTTGATATATTTAAAATTTTAAATAAATACTAAATAAAAAATTATGGCAGATAATTAAGTCGGCTTAATCACCTGTCGTCTCCTCACCGGGCGGCAGGCGCATGCCGCCAGCGGCCCCCCACACGTCGCCTCGCCGGCGCTGCTGTCCACCCACCAACGGCAAAAATAATATTTCTATAAATATAATATATATATTGCTACTTTTATAAATACTACGACCAATAATACCAAATCTGCTAAAAGTTTTATGTATGCTCGTACTTAGTACGCCTCCCGTCTACATCAAGGCTGCCAAATGCGCGCATACGGACGTGCACGCGCACAGTGCCCGACTGCCCGCGTGGGTACGTGCGTACCACACATAATTTGTACGCCGCTCGATCGTCACTGGTCACTCGCTAGCCAGCGACCGCGGTCCTCGCCGCGTACTGCACACGGCCGGCCTCCCATCCATCGATAGTGCCTACCTGCAGTACTGCTCCATGGCCCAGCCTCCCGCGGGGCCACTTGTCGCCTTCCCCAACGTCGTTTCGGAAGGATTGTACTTGCACGGGTAATTGTTTCTATATTTCATCGTCTCGTCCGGTCGGTTAGGGTGCTCTAAACAGTCGATTATATTGATTGTTTGATCGAACAGTATCAGCTCATTTCGGCTTGGATTTCTGGTTTCTAACTTATTTTTACTATTTATCAATTTTGTTTTTTTCTGGTTTTTGGAGCTTTTTTGTCGGTCCTATTTTTTCCAGTATTTATTTGTACTGTCCGTGACGGGCTAATCTGTTTTTTTCTATTTTTAATTTTTTTAAATTTAATTACATCAAATAAGCCACTGTCAGCTTACAGTATTTTGTCAGCCAGCTACATTTCCAGCCAAAAGTAACTTAAAATAAGCCCTTTTGAGCAGAACTTAAAGCAGTGGGATGGTGGTAACTGAAACAAAATGCCAGTGATATTTGACATGTCACCATGTCATTTAGGCATGTTTGGTTCATGACTAGAACTTGCCTAGCCACAAGTTAGGCGCTACGCTTTTAGGTAGTGTTTGGTTCATCGACGAATCGTGGTATGCCACACTTTCTTAGCACCTGACCCCACACGTCATAGACTCAGTTTCTTGCCAAATTTTGCCATAAGTGTGGCTTCGATTTTGTTAGCCACACTTTCTGTGGTAGCCACATATTGCCTAAGTTTAGGCATAACAAGGTTAGGTACCAACCAAACAGGCTCTTAGGCTCACGGGCTTCACTTCTGTGGACATGGATTGCCCCATTGATTGGGCCTGTTGATCTAAACCATCCGTTGTTCCGATCATGTGATCTTCAACGAGCTACAACGTGGTAAGTCATGGTTTTATATGGTAACACCATCGGCTTGCTGCGTAATTTCACCGTCTGTTAATATTTTCATGCACACATATCGCCCTGTCTCGACGAGGCTAGTCGACATGAGGTTCCATCGATTTTCGGGTCACTATTCTGTTGACGTGTACATAGTTCCTCTGTCTTCAATGAAACAGAAATTGCCCTCCATCTCAATTATCGATGATTAAGTCGTCGATTTTACAAAAAATATGAAACAAATTGGATTTCTTAGAATAACTTAGCAAAAGAAAAGGGGATAATCTTTATTACTATGAACTAGTTACAAAAGAGCTTACACAAGAGATTTAATTGGCCCTAATCTATAATCTTCCTACTACTCGGAAGATCTTGGCTGCCTTGATTTGTTTCTTGAATTCTTATTCGGATTCTCTCCCTCCCTGTCTTTTTCTGTCAACCTATAAATGGTTTTATTGATCATATACCCTCCCCTTAGATGGAAATTCAGAATTTACCCTCCTGGCCCACGCGTCAATGACTTATGATGACCCCACATGTCATTGAGGTGGGAGGGTAAATCCTGAATTTCCCAACTAAGGGAGGGTATATGATCCAATCCCCCCTATAAATACCGTTGAAGGGGTACGAGCTATCCATATGAGAAGACGTCTCGTGGAATCAGCGCGTCTAATCGGAGGGGTGGTTGCTAACTTGCTATCAGAGAAAGTATTTGATGATAACTGATCTTTAGTTGTTGTCAGTGGGCGATAATCGTGGGAACAACTACATCATGGTTGTTGTCAGATATACAAAGCCAAAACATCATGCTATTTGGAATAGATAAAGCACGTGTTTTATCCATCGCACCGGGGGATCAGTTCCCTGGAAGCAGGCCCTCATACCAGCTCATAAACTCTTGAAGTGGTGTATTGGTCAGGTAAAGTACACAGTAGTCCTCCGATCAGGGTACTCGGGGAATAGCTTTGGAAAGCTTACGACTACAGGGTCCTAGGGATTTAATTAAGTATTATATCCATTTTTAAGGGATTATTCAATCCTCGTTAGCTAGCCCCGAATCTTAAGTTAATTTATAACCTGAATTTTTTTTGAATTTTAATTTAGAGAATACTCTTTTAATAATAAGAAAAGAGACAGTTTTTATTCACTTAATGTTGAGAAAACTAACTAGGAAAACTAAAAGTTTTTTGTCCGTTGACCTCCAGATAGTGCAACTACTGTTTTCCAGTTGAAAAATCCTTGATAAAAACCTAGCGTAGTACTTATTGGTTTCACGCTTTCTCGAAAAACCTTTCATCATCTTCAATTTCCACTGTCCCCTCGCCTTTACGCTATTCGACTGTAACCTCAAATCCTTTCAATCTCCGCTTAGATTTTCAACCACTCTAGCTAAAATATCGGATTTGATCACTGATTGGCCAGTGTTTGAGCTTGGATCGAAAAAACTAAAGGCCATGGAAGAGGTGGGGATAATCCCTAATAAAGTTCTGATCCTATGGAGGTCAGCAATCAGAGAAAGCTTTTCGAGTGAAAGCGACGGCGAAATCCCAATCATCTGGGCATACGTGGAGTGTGGATTTATGTTGCCAACGCATCCGTTCATTTTGGAGGTCCTGGAGTTCTGTGGGATCGAATTGGTGAATTTAGCCCCAACTCAATTGCCAACCATAGCATTTTCATCCATCTTTGTGAAGCGTATTTGGGGATTCCAGTGAACTTGGAGTTTCTCAAATACTACTACAAGATGACAAGCAGACTGAAAAAGCAGCGATATCACCCGAGAGTTGTTCTTTGCGGCTTCACAATGGGAAGGCAAGGGAGTATATTCCATTGTTCTCTATGTACTCGTGGTCATCATGGAAGAAATTGGTTCTACATGATGCTAAGCAAGGAAGACATCCTTTCCTTCATGAAACAGATTGCAATTGAGAATCCAAGGTGTAGGCCTTCTCCGAAGAAGGAGGGAAAGATAAAGCAATGGGTTGATGCCATCGTCTATTTCAAGGACAAGGGATTGACTTCATGGTACATGGTGAGAGATTTCTCTATATGCCAAATCAGTCCTCTGAAGTCGCATGATCATATCATGCTATGGTAGAGGGCATGAAAGATTCGATCAGGGATTCCTCGAAAGGTAAGCATCGATAATTTTGACCAGTCGATTTTTATTTTTGTTATATTTTTTCTGACCTTAAGATTTCCCTTATGTTTCATTCTTGTAGGCCTATCTCCTTCCGAAGTGAGGGAGAGAATAAAGTTGATTTACGAGGGAGAGCCCAAGCAGAAAGGAGTACCTTTGACCCTAGCAGTTACCTCTCCGGAGATAGCATCAAGAGACTTAAGGTAAAATAATAATTCTTTTCATTTAGATTTTCTTTTTCCGATCAGTGTGTCGTAACATTCTTGAAATGTGCAGATGATTAGGCTAGAGGGTGATGAGTCGACTGAGAGCTCAAAGGAAGCTGCTCTGAGCCCAAGAAGCGGCATAGTGTGAAGAAGTCATGTGGAGCATTGGGATCACATCGCACTCCTTTGACCGACTGCTCCTCTGACTGCACAAGGTCCTAAGAAGCAAGTGGAGCTGATAAATTGCACCGACGAGTGTGTGTTTCTTGGATGAAGGGTTCTGTTGCCGAACTCATCTTGGTCAATGATAGGGCAGAAGAAAAGGAAGGGCCATTGATTGGGGATACCACGACCACGAAACCATCAGATTCGTCGGTCGTGGGCTCGAGATAGTTGTCACCGGCCGGATTGAAGACCCGGTAGCCACCCCCAAGGCTTCAACCACACTAGTGGAGACAACAGCTTTGGTGGTCAAGGAAGTTCAACCTTGTGAGCAGACGACTGGATAAGCTATCTCCGATCACCTCAAGGAGGATCCGACTAAGGATGAGTGCATCTAGTTGGGAGACTCAAAGGGTCCAATTAGCCCTTCCAGTATTACACTGGTGAAGTCAGTCGAAAAGAAGAAGAGGAAGGCGAGCGCTATGGATTATTCTCCATGGCATTTCAACTTTAAAACAGAGAAAACCAGGTATGTGCTAATTGTAAGAAATTGTGTCAATTCGTACTTTTTGATTTCTTGGCGTTTTGAATTCCTTACTTGTTTCTTCTTATTCTCCTTACTTTGTAGCGCCTCTACCACTCCGATGAACTTTCATCCAAGCAATCCTATTGAAGGGGCATCTAAGGAGGGAGTGACCATAGTAGGCCCCTAGCCAATGAGGGAATCGATGGAGGCTTCTACGACCATAGAACCTTCGGTGGCTCTGACACCATCAAAGGATGCTGAAGCGGAGATGAAGTCCTAGCAGACTCTTGTTTATGCAAGGAAGAAAGTTGTCAAAGAGGAGGGAGGAGACATACTTCCTCCATTTTTTGGAGGACCGAATGTTGAGAGTTCTTCCCTGATCAAGCAATCTCCACATCCCAGGAATATCCCAGACTAGAGCTAGATCTACAACAACGAAAGACTCGAGGAGCTTTGGTGGAGAAAGGTCTTGGACCTAGAGCTAAAGATCGGTCTTGAGGAACTCTACTCCTCGTATGAAACTAAAGAGGTCTTGGTAAGTTCTCAAGATCACTTAAGATGCTTTTTTTAATCTTTTTGAAACTTTTTTGAATTTTTCTCCTCTTTTCTTTTAGCACATGGTGGATGCAGTTGCTCTGGTCAGAGAGATGATGAGGTGATTGTTAGCCCTAGAATAAAGGCTATCCTCCATCGAGAAGACGACGAATGGTAATAATCTTTCTTCTCATTACATTTTGGTCTTAAAGTGTCTTTCTTTGCATAACTCTTCTCATATCTCCATAGGCTAGGAAACATTGTTAAGGTGCTTGAGGATACCCTCAAGAAGGAAAGGGAGCTATTCGGGTCTACTTTGATAAAAACAAACAGCTTCTCAAGACCCTTGAGGAGAAAAGCTGCAACTGAGAAGTAAGTTTCTTAAGTTTCTTCTTAATGTTTCTTTTATTGCTTCTTAATCATTACTTTTTCACACTTCATTCTTTGTCATGGTCAACAAAATTAGAAGATTATGAGAAGGTGGCAAAGGCAAAGGGTGATGTCATCCTGAAGCTTGAGGAGATGTGCAAAGCCAAAGACTAGTCAATCGAAGATTGGTCAAACAGGTTCAGTGATAGCGTCCTTCAACATAAGGAAGCTGTTGAAGCTTATAATAAAAAGAACCAAGGTAACTGATCATTGATCTAACCAGTCTTAATTTGCTTATAAGTTATTTTGATTAACTTTGAACTAGCTGTATAGTGCAAGCTTTCAAAGTTCAAGAACTAAAAGAAGCTCTTAGTTTTGAGGAGGAGAAGAGGAAGGAGATTGAAGGGGCTCTTCAAGATAAGATCCTTCTCTTCAACAACATGCTTACCAAGATGGACTTAGAAGAACTTGCCTCATCGGAGGAGGAGGCAATCGAGAAGGTAAGTTGTCTTGGTCGACAACTTGCAAACCATCGAGATCTGCTAGTTACCTCCCGGAGCAATCACGAGCAGACCATGAGGGACGCCGTCGCAGATTGAGTTAGCATTGCATCAGTAAAACTTAAACCTTCTGATCCCTCTCTCAATCTACAAGCACTCAGAGCAAAATTCTACTGCTCAGAGGAAGAAACTGGTCATAAAATAGCTATGGACAAAAGGCATGAGCAAAACTCTAAACATATTCAATCTCGAGTTTGTACTGGCAGCAAAGATCGTAGGAAAAAGGCTATCGCTAGGAAACTCCTTCGAGTGGGTGTGACCATATGCAGAAAGGAGAGGTTTCGACTAGGAGGTGTTCCATGTCTCGACCAGGTTAAATAAGAGAAGAATATAATGTAGAAGTAAGAAATAAAGCCTTCGAGCCCTCGACTATTTAGTGACTATGTCAATTAGCCATTTTGTTTTTAGTTACTTTTCTTTGAGGAAGGAATGTAGATTATCCTAAGAACCATCACTGTGAAGGTCATGATAACAATCTGCATGGCATTTATAGCTAATGAAGTAATAAACACCCCTTAGAAGGGGTCTAGAGAAATACAGATATTTCTTTGAGTAGTTCAAACAACAATAATAGTGTGTGACCAAACGTGAGATAATGAAGTACAAACAAAAATATTTGTTGGAAAAAAGAAAGAATAACAATGTAACTTTATTGAAATATGAAAATAAAGAAGTATATTACACATAGAACTTATGTAACTGATTGACATTTCAAGAATTAGAAATGACACACCTGTCTAACATGGCTAGTTGCACCAAGCCTGCTCTGGTGACTTTGATCAGTGTAGGAACCTTCTTATTTAAGCGAAAGTTTGTTATAATTTGCTTGGATATGAATTTTCCTGAGAACCAAATCTCCCACAGCTAAGCTGTGAGGCTGTACTTTATGACTGTGGTATCTTCGTATGGCTTGTTGGTAAACTGTCGATTGTATTAGGACTGCATTTCTTCATTCTTCAAGGATGTTAATGCCATCGACTCGTCGATCTTCTTGATCATTATCATTATAATAATCTATCCGAGAAGAGTCAACCTTTAATTCTAGAGGAAGCATGGCTTTTGCACCATAAACTAGAAAGAAGGGTGTTTCTCCGATCACACGACTGGTCGTGGTTTGAAAGCCCATAATACAGAAGGAAGTTCTTGTACCCAAGCTCCTAACCATTGTATTAATTGGTTGAACACTCGGTGTTTAATCCCTTGTATTAGTATACCATTGGCTCTTTCCACTGCCCCATTACTCTGTGGATGAGCCATTGAGGTGTAACATACCTTGATACCTAGATCTTCGTAGAATTCCTAAAAAATTTTGCTCAAAAACTAGGTACCGTTGTCTGTGATTATATGACTAGGAACACCAAATCATACAATCTCGTTTTTTGATATAAATTTCTTAGCAGCTTCAATTGTTATTTTAGCAACTAGCTCAGCTTCGATTCATTTTGTGAATGTATCAATCATTATAAAAAGAATTCAAAGCCCTCGGGTGCTCTGGAGAAAGTTTCTAGAATATCCAAACCCCAGGTTGCAAAAGGCCAAGAAAGCGATATAGTTTGCAGAGCTTGTGCAGGTTGATATACTTGTCGGCTATGGAACTGACATTCTACGCACTTTGACACAAGTTCTTTTGCATCATGGAGGGTACTTGACCAATAGTATTCTTGTCGAAAGGCTTTACCGACCAGTGTTCTATAGGAATTATGTGCTCCACTAACTCCTTCATGTATTTCGGGTAGCAAATATTAACTATCCTTTTGAGATATACATCTCATCGACATTCTGTGAGTTCCTCATTTGTAGAGGGTACATTCGACCAGAGCATATGATTTGGCCTTTTAAGCTATAAAATCAGCCTCTACATCATCTTTAGGAAGTGTACGATGCTAAACATATTCTTAGATTGATGTCATTCAATCATTGTTGGGGTCAATGTGAACAACCTCCATTGTAGAGTCTTCATAATTTTTGACTATTGAGGGTTTGTACAGTTGCTCAAGAAATACTCTGGGTGGGACGGGTGATATCAAGGGATATGTTGGAATTTGAAATTGAAGAAATGATTTTCTAGTTTTCTTACTTCCTCAAGATAAGATGACATCATGGTACTTGAGCATTTATACTCTTTCCTATTCGATTCTCTACTAGGTTAGAATCACCTTTCACTAGTAATCTACAAATCTGGGAGCTTTGGTTGCTCGGAGCCTTGCCAATAAAACTCTGTACTATATCACATTGTTTGTAGCCATAAAGTTTAACTGGATAGTGTATTTTATGTTTTCTCCAATTGCAGATATCAGGCCTACCCCAGCCCCTGAGCCCTTTATTGTCAAGGACCCATCTAAGTACATAGCCCGTTGGTCGTGGCTTCATACTCGGGCCATTGGATAGGTTCAGGATTTGTCCACATGGCAATGAATTTTACTAAAACTTGGGACTTAATGGCAGTTCATGAAATGGAATGGAGATCAAACTCCCTAAGTTTTATCACCCATTTTGCTATTCATATTGATGATTCCCTATTTTGGTGAGCTTGACCTAGAGGATATCTGGTTGGCGTCACAATTTTGTAGGCTTGAAAATAATGCCTTTGCTTCCTCGAAGTCATAAGAAGGGTATACAATAATTTTTGTATTTCTAGATATGTTTCTTTTGGTCCATATAAGACTTCTCTTACATAATATACTGGTCGTCGAATATTATCACATTCAACGACTAGTGCTGCACTAACTACTTGTGGCGTAGCAGCCAAGTACAAGAGCAAAGATTCTCCCAGTTTCGGAGAAACTAAAAGTGGGGAACTTGTCTAATATTCCATGACTTTTTTAAAGGCATCATTGGCTTCTTTAGTCCACTCAAATAAGGCAATCCTTTTTCTCCTAACCGTGCTATGAAACATCTTAGCGCTGTCATACAGTTGGTTAGTTTTGTACTTCTTTCATTGTGGTCGGAGGATATATCTATTCAATGGCCGCTATGTTCTCTAGATTTGCTTCTATTCCTTTAGCCAAAACTAGGAAACCAAGAAGCTTCCATGAGAAGACTTCGAATATACACTACTCTGGATTTAACTTAAGGTTATGTCTTATTAAGTTAGATAATTTCTTGCAAGTCAGAGATATGACTCTGATGTTGACGTTTTTTAGAACTAAGTTATCAACATAGGCTTCTAAGTTCCTACCAATCTGTGGACAAAACATTTTTTGCATTAACCTTTGAAAAGTTTCACCAGCATTTTTGAGACCAAATGATTTTTTCACATAACAGAAAGTTACATATGGAGTGATGAAGGAAGTTTTCTCTTCATCTTCTTTACTCACACTAATCTAATGATACCTAGAATATACATAAAATAGCTTAATAACTCACTTCCGAAAGTAGAGTCGACAAGCTGATAAATACGTGGAAGGGTAAAATCATCCTTTGGACAAACTTTATTTTGATCTGTGAAATATATACACATTCACCATTTCCTATTACTTTTCCTAACCATTACAGGGTTGGCGAGCCACTCTGGATGGTCGACTTCATGAATAAACCCAACCTTGAAGAGCTTGTCAACCTTCGTTTGCATTGCTACCTTCTGATTAGGTGTAAAACATCACCGTTTTTTCTTGACCAGTTTCTTGTTAGGCCAGATTGCTAGCATGTGCTCGATCATCTCCCTAGGGACTCCAGGTATGTCAGATGCTTGCCATGCAAACATATTTAAGTTTGGTCGGAGGAAGGAGGCGAGCAACTCTTCTGATTTTGGATTGAGTCCTGCCTTGACCAACAACTTTTCAAAAGTTGTACTAGCATTAACATGTACAAGCGGGCCTAGAACTCGATTAACTTTGAAGTTATTTATAGTAGGTTCTACAATGATAAGGATCTTACCTAGTCGAGTTGAAGGGATATGGTAGTATTCTCGGCTGAAGGAGATGGTTGTCTTCAGCCACCAAGATGGCTGGTAGCAATTGGTGCTTTGATGGGGTTCACCTCATGTTCTACAGTCTTTAGTTACCACCTGGACTCATAGGTGGAGAACCCGCCAAGAATCATGTCGACGGTGTGCTGTGGCTCCTGGTAGTCCATCTCTTCATCGCCATCCTTATCCTTTTTAGCGCTTGGTTCACCAATTTTCTATATGGAAGGGAGAGGAACCTTACCTGAGAAGTAATCTTTCAACTTGTTTTGCTAGGCATGATAGTTGTGCAAATCATGCCTAACCATTTGGTGGAGTGGACACCACATCTTGTTTTTCTTGGATTTGTCGATCGGATGTAAAATTGAGGAGACCGACTAGAGGGGGTGAATAGTCATTTCTAAAAATACTCTTCTTAATTAATTCTATTTAAACTATTTGGCTAAAACCAAGAATATAATGCGAAAGCTTAAATCAAATCAGTATTAGCACAAACAAAGTATAAATCAACTAGGTTCACCAAAATGGACCAACAACTTCAATCTATATCAAAAGTTTGCAATTCTAGAATGACAAGTAATCAATTTAATTCTATGAAAGTAAATTGCTTGAAATTAAATTAAGCACAAGAAAACAAACCACAAAGAACGATATACGGAGACTTACCAGTCTCCACTATCTTTCTCCACGAATTAAGCTAAAACACCTCATCCACTAAGGTTGTCCGAGATGGCGAGAGACTCTCACAATCTTCTTTGAGAAGCTCACAACGCATCCACTAGTCGAATCACATTGAGATTAGCACAAACGATTCGAATATCAAAATACATATCATGGACCAACTCCACGGCGGAAGAATGAAATTAAGCTGCCCACAGCACCAACCGGAGGTTCGCGCCTAGTTCTCGACATCTTCATCCTTGCCATCATGATCCAGCGCTGATCCGAGGTTGCTCTTCGAATCAACACACAAAATCGATATAACATGTATGGCTATTCAAATGATGGCTTTGGTTTATTTTAGAGAGTGCTTTTGAATACAATTATATAAAAATTCCTAAGACCTAGCATTTGAACAAAAGCATAATGTTCAAGGAATATTAATATGAATTTCCATACATATGGCATCACACCATATGCCTAATATCACCATAACTTCTCCCTACATACGGCATCACACCGTATGACCTTTTCGTTATAGCCGCTTAACTTACCATCGGGACGACACCTGTGACAATTCCAAACTAGGGCCTTACAACGCCTCCACTTTTCCATTCCCATTCATAAATCATTTTGAAATAGAACTATATCCGGTTAAGTTCTCATGTTCGCCTTGACCGTAGGCACGCTTATTCGAATAGTTTTGACTCTGCAGAGTTTGTACACTTTCACCACAAGAGACAATCAACTCGCGTTGCCCCACACGATTCCTTAGTCATGTGGTTGAGCACCATCACAAGAACTGCTCAAAGTACCTCGCCTTCCATCATTTCACCCTATGGGTCGTTCCCACTTGCGGTGGGTCCCATACGCAGCGGGATGTCCTCCTTCTCGAACGCCTCAGCACTGGCTCCCCACCCCGCTAGCCCGCCACGCAGTAACTTCACCCTACCCGGTGTCCCATTCAAGCCGTCACACTGCATCGCCGCTTGCACTATCCCACACCACCTCCCGGAAGGATGACTTCTAGGTCCGTAAATCTACTAAGCCAAGTTGTAATTTCTGAGACTTATGGTTGTACTGTTTTACCCGGAGGTCATGACAAGATTCGGTCCTTAGTGGTATCCAAGGCGGTCTACCACTAACCACTTTGTGCTTCCATCGCACCACACTCTCACACCATCGAACCAATCCGCCAGATATTAAAGCATGGTGGGATTTTTGGAAACATAAAATAATCATATCCAACATTTATCACTCATTACCACCATGATCGCCCAACCGCTTTTTCTCGTGATTGTGTGATGCTTGAAGCGCTCGCGCCATGATTACCTAAACAATATTAAGCACGGCATATAAATTACGGACTTATTTTCGAAAGGTTACTACTATAATTTTGCTAGGCGACAAGGTTCACACATTCCAATATTCCAAAGGAGGCGAATATTATTCAAGGCAAACGATAGGCATGTAACTAGAATATCAAATTTAGCATGTATTTGCATAAAAATAACAGATGCAATTTGTTAATTTAAAACAAAGTAATTTGCATGAAATGTAGGTTCAACATGATCAAAGTATTGACTCGCCTTGGGCACGAGTGGTCGGATCCGATTCTCCGGTGCTTTAGGGCTTAACCTTCGATTCGCTCTTGATCATGCTTGATCCGTGGAATCTTCGAACTTCAGTTTCTAATTACGCGACAAACGACTGAATCCAAAAAGAAAGCAAATAACTCAAAAGATCCAAATAGCTCCAAGTAAATTCAACTTTTGTATTGTTATGAATTATTAGGTGATTTGGGTAATTTGAGGCAAGGCTGGTGGCAGAGAATGATGTCTTGACCTTTTATTAATAGTTTCTTTTATTATTTATCAAGGAAGTTCCATGAGTTAGGTTAGATCTATGGACTGGTGTAGGAGTTTAGTGTATAAATTTTATCTTCAGGTAAGTATTCCTTGCAACTTAGGTTATGGTAAAGGCAAACTGGACTGATGGATGAGATCTGTACTTATTCTATAAATCTTCAATAATCCCATTACCATGTTTTATGTATCTTCGTTTATCGTTAGTTTAAGTTTAATTCAAACTATGATCCATTGGTACGAGTCCCAGCTTGCTTTATATACCATTATACTTAATGTTTATTATGTACCATGTACCAAAGCTAGTATCAAGACCTAATTAATTGCACTATTATTAGCTTGCTCCTACTTTAGCTGCTATTTAAGATTTTATGGTTGGCAGTATGCTAATGATAGGGTTTATATTTGCAATAGGGTCTAAGGTGTATAAAAATTGCACTAGTATGATTGTTAATGGGTCGCATACATGCTATCCACATTTCTCTAACTGCTTACTTCCATATACTTATAGATGCTTATATATATATATATACATATATATACATTCGCGTAGTAAGGCTCTACATTTTAGTTGTTACTAGTTTTTAATATAAACGATCTGTCTAACAAGGCTTGCGGTACAAAGTTGTATTTCAATATTTATTAACTAGCAAAACCTACACGCTAAAATTTTATGTAATGGAGGCATGTCAAATACGGGCATAGATTTTAATTATAATTATTGGTAGTCTTTTAAATTTGAACATTTAACCAAAATAGATTTCTTTTATTACTTCCCTTAATTTGCATTTTAGTCTCTTAATTCAATTATGCAAACCACAAGAAATATCACTAAAATTCTAATGAGCTCTAAAATTCATGATTTCAGTTCCATTGGACAGATCTTGATTTTAGATGAATTTAGAAATTTGTCTCATCCAATTTGGAGTTAAAATGAATAAGTTATGCCCATTTGAATATTTCATTCGATTAAATCCCAAAATTAATAAATTTCTCGATGGGACCCACATGTCATATTTTAATTTTTATCTTTTCCTTATTCTTGTGTCTATGACCGGTGGGGTCCATTTGTCGGCGTCGTTAGACATTGACGAGTGGGTCCGATTTGTCGTGAGCTCATGTTCCGCGGCCGACGAACCGGCCCACCCGTCACCGAGAATTTAAAAGAAACTCGACCGCTACGCCCGAGTGGAGGCTCAACGCGCGCGGAGCACGAGGGAGGAAGAGATAACGCTGAAAGCCACTCAGTTCGCTCGAGCGATGCTTACCCTATAGGGTAAATAATCCCTTGAAGTCGCTCCGGAGGGTTCCGCATGAGGAAGAAGAGGACGGCGGCGGGCGCAGTGGTGGCCGGAGAGGCTCGGGGCTTCGTGATATATAAACCGCGTGGTGGTGAAGCTCCGGTGGTGTCGAGGATGGAGGAGCACGGTGGCGGGTCGGCGTGTGCGGAGGCTCGGTGGGAGCTCGGCGGACGGTGGGCTACGGGCCGGAGGTGCGGAGGAGACCGAATAGCTCCGCTTGCTTCCTCGATGCTCGGGAGCAAAGGATTGCTCTGAGGCGGCCGGGTCGGCGGGAGGGTGGCGCCGAGTTCGGGAAGAAGGAGGGGCCGACGGGGAATTGGGGGCTTCTCTGTGCAATTGCAGCTAGGTAAGGGGAGAGGAGGGAGCTGAGACGCGGTTGAAGCTCCCAGGCAAGGCTTTTATAGCCGGGAGAGGGGACGCGCGGCAATGCTACAGCGGCCTCCACCCTGTTCCGCTAGCGAGGGGATGAACGCGATCCTCGGGATTGCGCGAGAGAGACGACGAGATACTTCAACCGCCCGCGAGGTGAGAGAGGGAGAGGGAAAGATCAGCTGCGGCAGGCGCGAGCGCGAGGGAGAGGAGCGGCGCTGGCGCGTGGAGGAAGAAGAGGGAGGAAGAAGGAAGCGCTGACGCTACGGGCCCGCGGCGCAGAGGGAGAGACGCGGGTGGAGGCGGGTCCACCGGCCAGCGGAAGGAGGGGCGCGAGAGAGCGGGGTCCGCTCGCCAGCGAGAGCGGGCGCGCGCGAGAAGATGGGCCGCGGGGCGCTGGCCCATGCGGAGAGGAGCTGGGCCGGGGTAACGGCCGGCCCGGCTGTTTCATTTTTTTCTTTTTCTTTTACTTTTGCTTTTGCATTTGAATTTTACACTTACATATACATTTGCACATAGGTTTTGAGCTATATACCTATACATGTATTTTTACTTTTCTCTGATTTTTGTGTATGTACCCATATATTAATTTATTTACTCTCTCACATAGTATACATGTACATATATACATACATTATTATTCATATTTGTTTGCACTTATATACACTTGCTAGCTTCCTTTAAATTGCTTGCAAACACTTTTAGGAATATTATTTTACGCTTATTTTCATTTCTCAACTTGGTAGTTTATGGATCATCTTTTCAGATTCTTTATTTAGATTTTAAGTTTCCTTTATTTGTATATTCCTATGTGTAGCATTGATTTTGTTTTTATCTTTCTTGAATTTCTTTAACTTTTGAGAGCTCAATAAAAATTTAAAAACACCATGAAAAATCCAAATTCAAATATTATAATAGACAAAAATAACTCAAACTCCATATTTTCAAATTTAAAAACTTCAGGATGTTACAGTCGTCTATGAGTCAGCAAACTCTAAGAGCAATAAGTCAAGCACCTCGCTTAAGTCTCACCACGTGCAATGAATGCACAAGCTCAAATGGACACTAAGTCCAACTCTAAATGCAATACACGCACTCTAGATCACTCTCCTTACTCACAAGGTGCAACACATACATAATTGAGAGGAGTGGTTCACACTAGCTCAAGAAAATAAAAATGGGTCAACCCATATTAACTCCAATCGGCCACAAGAGGGTATTTATACCCCCACACAAGAAAACTAATCGTTGGAGCTAAATCCCTGAAAATTTAGGGAAATTGAAAGTACCACAGGCAAAACACCGATAGTTCCAGTCCCCTCGCAATGGTCAGAAAAACTAGTCGTTACAGTCAAAATTGAAAGTTCAACCGTTCATTTTGTTGGTACTTTCAATCATCGGAAGTACCGCTCCACACATGTGGAACTACCACTCTCGCGGGGAGGAGAAGATCACCACATAGGTGTCTCTCTCGAAAACATACTACAAGAAAATTTGAAACTTCCAAAGTCCAGTAGTACTGTGCAACACACGCTAGTACTTCCGCCTCCTGTTAGTACCGCTCACACAGAGCTGGTACTTCCGTCGGTTGGACGGTCCACTCACACAAAGCCGATCGGACTACTCGCATCCTTAGTACTGCGCAACACATGCCGGTACTTTTGATGTCTGGTAGTACTGCTCACACAGAGCCAGTACTTCCAACATCCGGTAGTACCGCGCAACACACGTCGGTACTTTCGCCTCTTGGTAGTACCGCTCACACAGAGCCGGTACTTCTATTGGTCAGACGGTGTACTCACACAGAGCGGATCGGACCACTCGTATCCTGTAGTACCGCGCAACACATGACGGTACTTGTGATGTCTGGTAGTAACGCTCACAAGGAGCCAGTATTTCCAACATCCGCTAGTACCCTATATACACAGCAATAATTCCGATTTTCCTGACATGTCCATATACTTCAATAGATTTTGTAAAACAAATTTTCAAGCTATAGTATCGTGCACACAAGAATCATCCATGACTCTAAACAAGTTGCAAAATATATTTACACACTTTTGAAATCATGACACAAGGAATCGGTACATGAACTTAACGCGTTTGCAAAACACATTCACAAACCAAAGTCACATGCTACAAGGATTGTATATGAGATTCAACTATTTAAAAAACACATTTACTAATATAAACCTCATACCACAAGGAGTAGGAAATATGGACTTCAAACACTTACAAAACACATTCGCAATGTATAGTCTTATGTTACAAGAATTTCACAAATGAGTTTTAACTATTTATAAAACACATTTGCAAATATAAGTATCATGCTACAGAGAGCAAGAACAAGTGAGATTGAGCTATCAACACATGATGAGACTCAAACTACTAGACATGACCCCTCTTAATAGTACGACAACCTATACTAGCAACCCGGTCTTTCAACCAAACATCAAGACTGGTAAAAAACCAGGAACACATCCTTAGCCCTTGTTAGCCATACCTTTGTTTTCAGCATCTTCTTGAAGCTTGATGATGCACATCATCACTTCAAATCCGGGTTATCGTCTTGACATGCATCAACACATGATGCATCCACTTCTTGAACTCCATTAACACATGATGGGTCTTTGCTTAAATTGATGATCAACACATGATCATCTACTCTTGGACATGCATTTGTAATTGGTCATGATGTTCCTTCTTTGGAAAAGGGGTCAGATTGTAATTGGTCAGAGACCTATTCCTCCAATAGTCATCATGGGGACTGGTACTCCTATCCGGTCGTGGACACTTAGATTGTGTCTCTGACCAAATACATGGTTCAGATGATGACATAGATCATCTGCACCGTAACTCTAATTTTGTCTTTCATGACATGGGGGAAGAGATACTTCCTTCTCAAAGAGCCTTCTTCTCTCGTGGCCTCTTTAATGAAATCTTTGAGTGGATCTTGGGCTTGCTAGCGGATTATGGTTAGCCTACCATGTTGGCTTCTATCATGTGGAGAGTCTGTGGAAGAAGTCAGCGCTTGGCTTTGGGAGTGTCTTTGCTCTCGATACATCTATGTTCGTTGCATGGTCTACTGTAGAATCTCTGATAGTTGACCCACAACTTGAGCATATCCCAGATTTTCTACCAAAGCAGGGTCTAGGTTGTTCAAAATATCATACACTCATTGTAGGTTTTGGATAGTTACCAAAGACCTTAGAGTGTTCCTGCCAGAAGAAGGGGTATGATGACTCGAGCTTCACCTTGAGTTCCCTACTCATTCCATGCAACTAAACAGGCGCAGAGGGGGTAGAAATAGGTAGATTAGATGGTCAATGTCCATTATTTCCATTATTTCCATTCCCTCTGGGTGATGCAGGAGCATTTGCAGCATTCTGACCAGTGGGTCATGAGGGAGTGTATCGTGGAGAGCCTTTCATTGGATTTGTAGTGGTATCTCTGATTTCATTAACTTTGTGCTTCCAGCAAGAATCTCCTGATGAACTCGCATTGAAACTGAGGGAGAGCCTTCCAACGTTTTGGCACATAGCTTCCACAATGGGAATCGCTACGAGACCACCACATCTGGGACTCGGTCAATCCGGCAGATTGCCGATTGAATAATGAGTGTTATTACCTTCTCCTAGCTTTTTGCTGGAGGCAATCTCATCGACACCGTGACTAGGTGTCATCTAACTCCCGCTATATGTAGGAGCCATTAGCGAATAGCGATCACCTATGACTGCATTGAGAGTACACCCTTGGATCATGGCGCTGCACTCTTGTTGCCTTGTTTGCCAATCGAAAGTATCAAGCATGCCCCGATACTTGGGCATTCCGATAAGGTCGGAGCAACTGGTTCCCTTGGTAATGCTGATGGTGGGGGCAGTGTGTCTTCTTTCATCCAGTCGATCTCACTGGTCTCAAAGACGAGCGAGCCTAAGATGGAGGACGACAATGAAGAAGCGTCATGTTCCACGATGCAGATGCATACATCCACATCAAAGTCAACATAGTTAGCCAGATCGAACCAGTTCTCCTCGTCCTAGGTTCCTACCATGATCGCATGGGCAATATTGACAGGGGTTAAGAGAGGAGGATGCTTGCTGATGAAGATACTTAAAGGATTTAGCGCCTTCTGCCCCCACAGACGGCATCAACTATCGACGATCAAGTCGTTGATCTTACAAAAATGTGAGAAAGGGGACAAGATTCCTTTGAATGATTCAGGAAGAGAAAAGGGATGATTTTTATTACTATGAATTGGTTACAAAAGAGCTTATAAAATGGATTTAATTGACCCTAATTTATAATCTTCCCACTACTCAGAAGATCTTAGTTGCCTTGACTCATTCTCTGAATTCTTATTCAGATGCTCTCCCTCTATGTCTTCTTCCGTCAACCTTTAAATACTATAAAAGCGGTGCTATTTATCCATTTGAAGAGACATCTTGTGGAATTAGCGTGTCGAACCAGAGGGGTGATTGCTGTCAAAGAGAGATAAATGATGATAAATGATCTTCGGTTGTTGTTAGTGGGAGATAATCATGGAAACAATTGCATGTCATTTGTTGTCAGAAATATAGTGCTAAAATGTTATGCTATTTGGGATGGATAAAACATGTGTTTTATCCATCGCACAGGAAGAGTTCCCTGGAAGCAAGCCCTCATACTAGTTCACAAACTCTCTGAGTGGTCTGCTGGTTAAGCAAAGTGCACAGTAGTCCTTTGACTAGGGTACTCAAAGAATAGCTTTGTAAAGCTTATAGCCACAAGGGTTTTTGGGCTTTAATTGAGTATTAAAACCATTTTTGAGGGATTATTCAATCCTCATCATCATTCTAGCCAATCAATATGAGCCATCCATGAACTAGAGGCTGGTTTGAGCCATCAATTATATTGATTGTTTAATCGAATGGTCTCAAAGAAGCCAGATGGTGACAATTGTGCTGAAATACCAAGGTGACATTGACATGTCAACGAGCCATTAGGCTCAGGATATTGCCCTAATGATCAGGATCACTGGTCTGAGCAATATGTTGTTCCAATTAGATGATCTTAGACGTGCTACAACGTCGTCAGCCATGATTATATGTGGCAACACTAGTGGGTTTTCCATGTAATTCTATGCTTTTTAAATATTTTCATGGACACACAGATCACCCTCTCGATCGGGCTGGTCATTCTAAGGTGCCATCCATTATTTTTGTTATAAAACAAATGATAAATATAGAGGATCAAAAGAATGGGTGACAAGATTTTAACATGAAAAATCCTCACGGTAAAACTACGGACGAATGAAGTCGAAATTCGCTATACAAGGAGATGTTTACAATGAGCCTCTTACCTTCCCTATGGTCTACAGAGGTATATTTATAATGTTTACAAAGGGAATTCAGGTAGGAGTAGAACTCCATGATGGAAATGAAAACAAATCGAATATGATTTGGATCACACTTTAACAATTTTCATCTTGAGATGAACTGGCTCCTATAACCGAATATTAAATCTCCACCAAATAAGTATTCATCAACAAATATTGTGTGATGAAAGTGTAAAAGACTAATCAATGAGTAAAATTGGATCAATCTTTTCGATGTTTCTCCTATGACACTGGATAACTATAGTGAATAACTAATCTCATATACTTTTTACATGTTTCACTTGGAACATATAACTCGGCAAACAATATCCATTGAAGAGTAACTTGCACATGTGACTATTATATGTATCAAACTGCTAACTGTAAAAGTAACTGAATTCCATGACATAGTTGAAAACTGCTCCTATAGAAGAACATTCGAATGAAAGTAACTCTTGTGCCGTTAATGGAGCAGAAATAATCTCTACAATAAATCCCTTATATTGAGCTGTAACAACTAGAACCTATTACAACTGTAATACCAATGTTGTAGTATGTATGTAGATAATTAACTCCTTTATTGCACTATAAATCCTTCATCTGAAATCATATTTAGAGCATAATCTTTATTAATGAATAAGAAAATCTGGAGATTATTATGTAGCTGCCATCAAGGTGCCAACAAACTTTTGAGAATGGTCGCGTAAGCAATTCAAATTGCAACATATCTAAATAGTGAATAAAACACCAAATTCAATTGTCTCCACAACTGACATTGTTTTGTTTTCAAAGTCTTGATCAAACATAGCCCAAATTTACTCATTGTGTTGAAAAACCTCAACTCCACATTAAACTCTATATGTGCAGACAAGATTATTAGAATCTCGAATCTATCATACGATTCTAAAATTTTACGAACCAAGATTGACTAGACCGATTCGATTCTATGGTAGAATTTTAGTGTTCTTAAGATTCTATCCAAATTTTTGTAGAATCATGATCAAAATTTTCATACAATCCTACTCGATTCTGTTGATTATATTGTTTTATTATAAATAATTATTTGTATACTTTCTTTTAATTAAAATTTTAACTTTTATCTCTTTATGTTCACTATAATTATCATAAAATAACACATGATCTTACATTTAGTCTATAATTTGTAGAGAAAATTCAAAAGACACAATTTTAAAAATGCAGTAATATTATAATACACTGTAGATTTTTAAAATGTTTCTTTGGTAGAATCAGGTAAGATATTAGATTCTACATCGATCCTACGATTTATGATCCTACTAAAGAATCTCCAATTCGATTCAAGATCATGATTCTGACAACCTTGTGTGCGGATCTTGTTGTATTAATCCATAGTAGACGACGACCATCTAAGAATCTCTAATGATTAATCCCACATGGATACTACAATGACCTAAATTGCAATGAACTCTATCTCTAACAAAAAACATATAGAGCTGACGACATAAGTTATTAATGGAAGATGATGATTGACTAAGATAGATGGTGCACTATGATATCAGGGCACCAGAACAATCACCAAGGTAAATTGTGGGTCGACACTCAACATAGAGTCGAGTTATTGAATAGAGTTGAGGCGAGTCGAAATCGCTGAGTTGTGGATGTTAAAATCTTTTGATATGATTCCTTGTGTATCTAGCAAGGGTGCGCGCGGATCTTGGTACACCTCTGTGTACACTTAGCAATTTCACGGAAATCTGAATCTTGGGTTGGGTGACAACCTCTGTTCTCACGTCGGATAGGTTGGATCCCTTCTTTTTTTTTTCTTGTCCATCGACTGGTACGCTTTGCGTGCGACGTGTGCTTTGCCTCAGGACCGATGCTTCTTCTGAACGAGAGCATCAGAATCGGTGACTTGAATTTTCTTTGGACTCGCACGTCGTCTCGACGAGATCAGCAACTAGCTGCTTTGGATTGAGATTGATGAATTGCGACGATGATGTCGCCTTGACGCTGATATTGATGCTGTGGGCTGGCTGCGGGATGGCCGCTCGGGAGTTGCCTCCTCTCTCAAGGCAGCAGCTAGACTTTCGAATCCAAAATTTTAACATTACTTGTTATAAAACGCACAACAACTATAAAGAATTAAAAGAACAAGAGATGCAGATTTTTAACATAAAAACCCTTACAGAAAAAATAACAGCGCACGATGACAAAATTAATTGTATGAGGAGATATTTACAATGAGACTCTTGTCTTCAAATGGTCTATATGGGTATTATAATGTATACAATAATACAAAGGTACTTTAAGTAGAAATAGAACTCGGTGCTAGAAACAGAAACAAACCGAGTAGAATTTGTATCACACTTCAACAGTTTTGATCCCTAGCTAGTATGTTTCCATGCGATTGTACTTGCACGGATAATTTTGTCTATATAAGTCGCCGGGTTAGCTAGGCTGGTTTGAGCCGTCAATTATATTGACTGTTTGATCTAACGGTCTCAAAGAAACGAATGGAGGTAACTAGGCCGAAATGCCAGTGATGGTATCGACATGCCGCCGTGTCATTTAGGTTCACAACTTTACTTCTGTGGACGCAAATCGTCCATTGATCGGGCCTGTTAAGACGAATGAAGGTAGCCATCCACTGTTCCCATCAGACGGTCTTGAACGCATTACAACACGGTAAGCCAGGACTTTATATAGCGACACCAACAGGTTGCCGCGTAATTTCGCCGTCTTTAAATATTTGCATGGACACAGAGATCGCCCTCGCTCAAACGGGTTAGTCAACTCTGTAACGCCTCCATTTCTAGAGACGCTGTAAATCACTCGTAACTATCTAGGATTATTCAGCTGTGAGTTACATCAATCGAGTGCACAACATTGCTAACACATACTCAAAAACAAAAGCCAATATTATTATAATATAAAGGCTTAACAACCAATTATTACAGCGAGACGAGCAACCCTAGATATATTACAATACAAAAGAACACCATAGGAAAGCTTGAGCTGATAACAACCCTAATCCCAAGAGTCATTTATTTCGTAGAATTCCACCATGTCATCCTCGCAGACTTCATCATTCTCTTGCCAGGCATTTTTTGTTATTGTTTTTCGCAAGTATGAGTGCAAACCACCGTACTCAATAAGTTACATAGACTTGCCTTGCGGGTCTAAGTATTCTACGATTTTAAATTCTTCTATTTCTTAATCTTGAGCTTGAGCATCTCCTTCCTGGTTGGGCTGAACTTCAACGTCGGGAGCTAACGTAAAGCACAAAAACAACTCAGTTCCATGCTCGAAGTGGTGAGCTAGGAATAAAGAAATTAAACAAAGAAAGAAAATCCAAGAAATCCAAATAAAAAGGGTTTTGGGTTTATAGGGGTCTGAATAGGTGAAACGGAGCTAAGGAATGGATTGGCAGGCTCAAAACGGTCGAAATGGGTATACATTTGTATTTTCAGGTTTGGGCGAATAGTAACGGGTCTGGCACTATTCACTGCGAGTCTTATTGTTCGTACTCATAGAGTTCTATGAGTGCTCAGGTGTTCGGCAGTATCGGTGAGGCTAAAAGGCGTGGTCGTGGCCAGGTTACGACTACATAAACCGAGCACTTAGTGTGGTCATAAACCACAACACAATCGTAAATCGCATAGTGATTGTAAACCATAGCATGGTCGAAAGCCACACCGTGGTCGTAAACCATAGCGTGGTCGAAAGCCACACTGTCGTAAATCACAAATCACAACATGGTTGTAACGACTACGTGGTCATAATGACTATCGAGTAGTTGAGTGCGAAGTCGACTAGGTCAAACAGTGCACGAGTTGCTACTCAAATCAGATGAAGTCTGAGTAGTTGCGGGGTTTGGATGGGGTCTGGGTGGCTTAAGGGAATTGAATGGCGTACGAGTGGCTTATAAGTATCGGACGACGTTTGAGTGGGGTTACGCAGGACTTGTAACGGTGTGGTTGAAGTCTCTTCCGACCACAAGATAGTCGAAGACTTCAAGCGATGGTCAAAGCTGAAGCAGGGAAGCGGCTGGAGGTGTCGGGCGATCGGGGCCAGGGTGGTTTACAACAACTTCTAGGGATATGGTCAGGTTCCTGGTGATGTGGGGAGTCCGTTTTTGGGGTCGGTGGCCATAGGGGAGTCGGCATTTATCGGCAGCGAGGTCTTCCTCCCGCAAGGCCTTTAAAAAGGACCAAAGCGAACAGAGGGTTAAATGGATAGTGGCTCTTGTGTTTGAGCATCTTTGGGGTTAGGGCAAGCTCGGGAAAGTAATGGTTTGGCAGTGGTGGTCGGAGTTGGGCTGTCCACGGTGAAGTGCTTCGGTCATGTGGCGGGTCTCGGTGGTAGGGAAGAGGGGTGTTTGGGAAGCTATGGTGATGGCTCAGGGGTATATCTGGGGGCATGAGGAGGCTACAGACGAAGTTAATTGGAAAGTGATTGATCGGAGGGGTAGAATTGAGTTAAGGCTTGCCATGGGTAATTCCGGTGATTGCCGGCAATGCGAGAGGCTGTCGGAGCTTTGGGGTTGTTGGGCTGGCTCTAGGTGTTGATGCCTTCGAATGGAAGGGATCAGGGGCTTTTATAGAGCGACAGAGGCGGATCGGCATAGTAGCTCGGCAATGGTGGTAGTCGGCACATGGCATGGACGGGAAGGGTCGGGGAGGCGCAGTGCGACTGGCAAAGGAGATGCACTAGCTGCCTCGGGCGAAGAATTGCGGTGGTCAAAAGTGGTCAAAGGAGGTCAGGTCGGCTGTGATCGAAAAGAGAGCAGAGAGCGCAGGAAGGTCGGCGCGATGATGGCGGGCACGGCCGGTGGCTCTGACATGCGGTCAGGACATTTAAGAGGGGGTGTACGATCTCTGGCAGGCGGCGCAGGGGTGGCAATGGTGAGAGAGCACGAGAAGGCGCGAGAGAGGGCAGAGTGAATTGGGCGGCGGCAAAACAGGGGCAGCGGCGATGCGGTTTTTCATATGATGAACAGTGTCGGCGCAATTCTCTTCCATTGATGCAATGCCGGAGAGGATTGGTGACTTGGATGGCTAAGATTCGTGTTGAATTAGGTTAGGGATCAAACAAAATCAAATCCAAAATGAAATTCCAATTCTTTTGAAAAAAAATCAGTTTTGTTTCAAACGCCATCCATTGTTCCTATCACTAGTGTGTTTCTCCGTAATTTCACTATATATATACACTAATCAACGCGCAGCGTAAAATATGTGGGGAAGTTACCAATGTTTCTAAATGAAGTTACCATCGGTTTTGAATAAAGTTATTGCCAAACCTTCACAGTGTCAAAAAGTTACTAACGTTTCTGAATGAAATTACCATTAGTAGCGAGTGAAGTTATTACCGAACGCTTACAGTACACAGCCGGTGGTAACTTTCCTCACACTCAGCGATAACCTTTCTCACAACTGGTGATAACTTTCCGGGGCACAAAACTACACGCACAGAACGCACAGGTGTAGAATAGTGCTGCCGTGTGTGTACACACACATATGAAGTCTATTCCGTAATCCCAGGAGTACATACTTTCATTTCCAATATACCACTTAAATAAATATTTTATACCTCTTTTTCACTTTCGGTATACATTAATACTAATTCTAAGATACTCCGATACGATTTGGTTGAAAAATTTTCATCGGAACCTTTTATTTTTACTATATATTTTTCCATACATAAAAGGAATATGCGCAAATTATGTTATAAAAATAGATTTTTATGAAATTTTTTATAGAACTCACTTTAGTGTACATTATAATCATTATTAGGGTATGATCAAATAGATAAAGAGATATAACAATACTAATAAAGTAGTATATAAGAAATGAAAATTACATAAGGCACCATGGTGCCTAGGCACCAACATCCGATACACGTGTATGATTGATAATTTTTTTGAGTTTGGGTATGAAAATGTTTTATACCCTTGATATATTTATGGTAAGTAAGTTTTGAACTCAGTTCAAATTAGTTTGAACTACTTTTGAGTTCAATGCAACTACAGTGAGTATATACCATAAAAATAGTTTAAACTAATTAAACTGAAGTTGAATTTAAATTTTTTCGGAGTTTGACATCTCAAATATACTTTTTTATGGGTATATGAAGATACCCACATCAAACGTTATGAATCTCAAGCAAATCAACAGTATTGATATTGGTGCCTAGGCACCATGGTGCATGAAACACTCGTCAAGAGTATATATATATATATATATATATATATATATATATATATATATATATATATATATATATATATATATATATATATATATATATATATATATATATATATATATATATATATATATATAGAAATTGCCCTCTATCTTGATCGGGCAGGTCGATCTGAGCCATCCGTTGTTCCGACCAAAAGACAATCATGAACGCGCTACACACCTAGCTACCCGGCGGTGACTAGGCAACAGTGACATCGGTCTGACGACGGATGGGGTCGTGCATATGGAGCACATATTTCTGCCGTGTCTTTGCTCTGAAGGGAAGGATCGATAGGTAGAACGACGGCGACTCTATGTATATAGTAGAGTCTGAAAAGGGAGGCAGGAGACGAGGAAATTCCGCAGAGATGGCAACAGGCGAAGGTGGGCGCGCGCAGCCGCTGAGGGATCGACCGGCCGGCCGGAGACGACGACGACTGGCTTGTCGCGCGCGCGCGATGGATGGTGCTGGTCAAAACCGCGTGCGCGCTAGTGGTCTCCACGGCGCGACCCACCACCACTAGCCCGCGTCCGTTTCCCACGCGCGCACTGGCCGCATGCCAATGGACGGAATTAGCTAGATCAGGGACTCTCATTACGGCTTCGGTATTTGACTTCTAGTTTTCAAAAGTTAGAAATCGAAATAAATATACTAGTATCTTAATTTTTATTTTTTATTTTTAGCTTTTTTTCTTATTTTTTTATTATTTGTGGAGGTGTAACGGTTTTTGAATTTTTTTCTCGTATTACTTTAATTGAATGACTTGAAAACCCTAACAAACACTATAGTGCAATTTTAGTCAAAAGTCAACGATCGAAAACTAACACTACTATAGAAAATATCATCACAGACGGTTCAAAACGTCATCACAGACGGTTTGGTATGCCATTTGAGTTTATGAGTCAGTAATGATATGATGTCATTACCACAGTTTTTGAACTGTCTATGATACTTACTATCACAGACAATATTAACTCATAACCATTTGTGATAGTTGACTATTACAGATGGTTTGTAGTAGAAACCGTTTGTGATATGTCGGTCATCACAGACGGTTTGGATTAAAAACCGTCTGTGATGTCTGTAATTATCACAGATGGTTTCAATAAGAATCGTCAGTGATATTTGTATTGATGATTTTTGATCTTTTCATTTTTCTCGTCTTCTATCTCTACTCCACAAAATGCCTTCAATGGATCATCACATTTACACCCTTGCTTCGCGAACCGGAACTTCACCATGACCGATCAACCACGATAGAACGACCATGGCAGAACAATCACCGCAAAACGACCACGACGGAACGATCATCGTAGAACAACCACGGTAAATCGACCACCGCAGAGCGACCACCGTAGATCGACCACAGCAGAAACACTACTAACCAAAACTTCATGTACTCGTCGAGGCTGTAGGGACCGTACAACAGAGGGTCATCAAAAGTGCGGAGCATGCCATCTCCCTTAGGCACAGACCTGAATAGAATTGAGCAACGCTTGCGCTTGCTCGGCGTCCTGACACGGTGCATGTAGGATGGCACCCTCCCATTCGTCATGGCCTGCAATCACATTCATAGGCTATAGTCATCGCCTTGTCTTCTTGATGGTATTCAGAGGGAAGGGAAGATAGGATGCATGGGGTTTGCACGTACCGTGAGTAGATCGCCGGTCTTGACGGTGAGGACATCCAGCTCAAGGGGCACAACGAGCCAGCTCCTGTCGTAGGCTTGCATCTCGAGGTCGTTGACGTCTAGCATGGTGGGAAAGGGAGAAGAGGAGAATGGCGATGCCTATATCTCGAGGGATTAATAAGGTGTGAGGGGTGGGAAAGATCGGTGTCTGCTGTTCGTTGCAGAGAGAATGGACATGTGAGATCGGAATCCTAGGGAGATGCCGCGAATCGGTGATGTGGCGGAGCAAGACTGAAATTTCATACACAATTATCATAGACGGTTCTTGTTAAGAAACGTCTGTGAATTCTCATGGATGGTTCTTATTAAAAATCCGTCTTTCCACTCAGACGCTCAACTGCTACAATACTCTTACAAGTACAACTTATGACCATGAATGCTTCAGACTACGGCTACTACTTGGACACTCCGATTACTATAGTACTTCTACAAGTACGAATTATGACCATGAATGCTACAGTACTCTTACGAGTAAATCATCGATGATTTTTGTTAAAAACTGTCTGTGATACTTCACAGACGGTGTTGACCATGAACCATCTATCATATTACCTCTTCACAGATAATTTTTAGTGCTGGCACCAGTACAAACGAACTATAAACTTAATCCGTCTATGATTGTATTTAATACTGACGGTTTCAGTAAATCGTCTGTGATAAGATGTCTAGTATTAGTCTTTTTATAGCAATGTAAAAATCTTTAACTTAAGCTAAAATGAATAGAGCCTATGCAGACGATGTGCACGGGAGAATTAAGTTTCTTCTTTCTTTCAGGGACAACCGATTACAAACGGAATATCACCACGCCAAGTGAACGAAATATATATCAATTTTTCTTTATGTGAAAGAATTGGTCATCAGTGCTTATTGTGCCAACAAGGCTGTACGTATGGATCACACGCATGGATGGAAGGGGTGGGGGAGAAAGAGAGAGAGAGAACCACAGGACAATCTCTATTTATGATTGGTTGCATACAATTTTAGTTAACATAGCTAAATTTGGTATAGTATCTACTACAATTAACTTATAAATCCTGTCTTAAAAAGATGTACTATTTAAAAACTAATTAGTACAACAAAAAATGAAAAACAAAAGCCATAGGTGAAGCCACACCCACCCATAGGCCATAGGCAGAGCCCAGAGACATGCAAACCATAGTCATATAACCTAATCCCACATAGTACTAGCTTAGTTAGTTCTCTATCACGACATAAATATTCGTGCTAATGCACGCATTTAACTTGGCGATAGATATGGCGGCACATAAGTCCGATCGTTGCATTTTCGCTGCTGCAAGCATGCGACAATCGATGATGTGTCGCCATGTGACCAGGGTACCGTGGTCACACATGTACACCGTCCTAGCTAGCTACGCTTGAGGCCTGAGCATGCATGCACTGTTTTATGGCCACTATATGTAGTACTACGTAGTACGAACTATGCGATATCCAGTCGTCCACAACAGTTTCGAGTATGTGTAGTAGTGGCAAGGACCATTGCACCTGGAGGTGTAGTGCAGTGCAGATGGGGTGGACTACTGTGCGTATGTACATCAGCGAGTTCTCGCAAAATTGTTACGAGTTTAGATTATTGGTTGATAGATAGGCTAGCTCTGAAGTCTATTATCTTATGAACGGAGCCAACCTATAGTAGGGGGATTTGCCTGTATTCCCCCGTATATGTGAGTAGTTATGCCCGGCCGTCTGCTTGTGTACCTAGGCTAGCTCGCTATATAGCCACTGAGGATCGATTGTAACGGCTGTGTATTGCTCATATACGAAAGGAATGGACTGTTTCCGGAAAATCAAATGTACGGACCACGTTTCCAAGTCGATCATGGAACTGATGTTAGTATATATATGTGTGTATACACCGTTGATTTCTTGTAACCTTTATGGTGAAAAGAAACTTTCCGTGCGGACAGAGTCGTCACGATTTAGCTTCTAGGGATGTAAGTATTATCGAACCTCGTTAATAATTTTTTTGTGTATTTTTGTGTTTGTTATGACTCGTACCAGGGTTACCACTTACCACTGATTTAGCAGTGACGATCCATGCACTTGAGAAGTGTTGTGGAGGCTGGGCTAGCTTCAAGCAACCTCGTGAAGGCAAATTGTATGTAGAACAACCTGTACTGGGGTCTAATCTAATTTTGCTATAAGGTTCTATCCTTTTCTTCCAATTTAGTTTCCTTACTTAGGTACTGTCATATAGCCTTTTAGCTTTGGCTCACGATTAGTAACAGCTTATAAAGAAGTTTATAGAGATAGACACTCGAATACGATTTTAATCGATATAAATGAAATCGTTGTAGTGTGTATTACAATCGACTGGTAGATCTTGTTTTGAAAAGATACTTCATTTGAAAGTTATGTATTTTAGAAAATCTATTTATAGTAGAAAAATAGTTTTTAGAAATTAATATAAATAATACAGTAGTCACACTTGTGGCGGGGATTTTGATATCCATGGACACTTTCTGGCCATGAACCAACAGGCAATTACACTTCGCTTGTGTACCAGATTAGCTAGCTAGTGGATTAAGGGTACCATGCATCTCACGAGTTTTGGTCGAAATGATAGTATTTGATATGTAATTAGTAAAAATGATATTCGTCATGCGTGATTTGTAAAAATAACGTCTCCACTATATAGTTATTGTGTGAGAGTCACCGATGGTAAACACGTAACCGATGCCGCACGGTGGCCATGTAGATTAGCCAAAACCGCACGGCCACCACGCGGTGGTCACTGTAGCACACACGGTCAACGTGCGGTAGCACTGTAGCAATTTTCAAAAAAAATCCATTTAAGTATACTTTTTGTAGGAATTTTAAATATAGCAAATGACCACCAGGAAAAAATATTTTTTTTGTGGAGCCTTTCGACACTATATACTTGCTTGTGTAATTTTTCCATAACTTTCGCACGGCCGAACGGCGATTCGCACGATGAAGGCTTAGTGAACACAAATTCTTCCGGCCTATTGCACTTCCGTCCATCTTTCCATAAGCTTTTCTTAGCGTGGATCTGATATGTCCCCGTTCCATCTTGTAGGTTCACACGCAACCTTTGAGGGAATGTGTTGGGCAGTTGCACACCTCAGATCCTTCATGCAGCAGTTCTGCTGAGCGTGCTCAAGGCAAATATCTCGCGGCCGTGACCCTTCCCTTTTGCATATCACGTGTTTCCAGTTTACTCGTCACCTTGTCATTGAGTATAATTATCACATCACTTATGCTTGCTTGGCTAATATCATATCATTAAAGTTACCTATCTAATATCATATAATTAAAGTTACATGTCTGATATCATATTATTAAAGTTATCTATCTGATATCATATCATTAAAGTTACCTGGCTAATATCCTGTCACTAAAGTTACCTAGCTAATATCATATCACTAAAGTTACCTAGCTATTATCATATCACTAAAGCTTATCTGGTTATTATCGTACCACTAATGCTTATCTGGTTATTATCATATCGCTCAATTAATAATGTATTCAACCATGATATTCTAGGTTATTTGGTTTCACATGCTTTTATGTTTATTAGGATGCTCAGTTAAAATGTTCTAGAATTCATGCTTTTAATTTGTATTTTAGAACTCATGTTTAAATCGTTATTAGGGGTAGCATATGAATATGTTTTAACTTAGGTTTAAATTAGTAGCACTCTTTGACATTAGGGCTGCTATGTTTTAGTTTTCTAATATCATGATCCATTAATTGTATGATGTTGTATTTGAGCCATCAGGGATGTATGTATTAAACCTGTTAATCTGACTAATAATCACTTATCACATAATAAAACTTGGATGGCTGATAACCTTGTGTGAGCTATATTATAATACCTCTTTAGAATAATTCCTATATCACTATCACCATATCATTATTCCATATTGTCCTCATATCAGGAATTATGTCTCTCCATTTTCAACCCTAGCACATCCTTTCACTTCTTATAACTTTATCTTAGCCTTTCCTTAGTTCCCTTAAATTCATACCATATAACATGTTAACAATATAACAGTTACTTGGCCTGGAGTTATCCACATATAGGGGAGATTGTCACTCACCTGGTAATGTATAAGGGACCGTACACTCTCGTTACTCAGAATATTATACCCCGTCTATGGTTATACAGTCGAGGACAGCGTTTTACCTGACTATTCTCGTATAACAGGGTATGTGGGAGTAATCGCTAGTACCAATGCCATAACTTGCTAAATAACAATTATCTCTGTTGACAAGATAACCGTTACCTGGTCTGGGGTCATCCACATATAGGGAGATTAACACCCACCTGATAACGTACGGGGGATCGTATACTTTCGTTACTCAGAATATTACACCCCGTTAGCAGTTATACAGTCGAGGATAATGACATGCTTGACTATTCTTGTATAACTGGGTATGTGGGAAGTGATCGTTGTTGCCATTATTATAACTTACTAAACAACAATTATCTTTAATTACATTGTTTCTGCGATCTCTATGTCCGATCTATATCACTGTTTCCAGTAATCTAGGTTCATTGCATTTAGCTTGTGTTAATTACTTGCTTACATTGCTTATCCTTTACACATTTTGCTTACTTTGCTTGTCCTTTACATATCTTGCTTATATTACCTGTTCTTTACTCATTGTGTTGCAACCGTTATTTGGTGCTTGCTCTTTCCATTCTCAGGTAAAAGGCCAGTGGAGTGATAGCAACATGCATGGGTGGGAGCACTCGAGTTTTTAGCACCGTGGCTTGCCACTATTTATGTCAATTATTTATTTTTCATTTAGTTAGAAGTGGACCGGTCCCATATTTCAAACATTTACTTTCAGCTTTCAATGGCTCTCTAATAAAGTACCTTTAAAGTTTTAATTTTCTTGTTATTTATATTATTACTTTTATTATTTATTCTTTATTTTGACGATAATGTTACATAGTAGTATCTCATATTTATACGTGAGGTGCTACATAGAGAGGTTAGGGCAGGAGGGGGAGGGGAGCGAGGAGGACAGGGAGGCGTGTTTTATTTTTATTATATGGTGGGACCATCCTAGAGAAAGGGGAGGTCCTAAACATTGGAGAAAAAAAGATAAAATTAGCGTATATGTGATGTATCAATTTTTAGCGTTCAGTAGAGGCATCCTACGCTACGAATATATGCCTTAATGGATAGCCAAAATATATCAAAAAATTAGGTAGAGATCGAGATGGAATAGAAGTATAGAACACACATGAGAGGCGCTGCGCGTGCCATTAGTTTACGTTGGAAATGTGTTATGCGGATTAGATTGTTTAGGGTTCGTTCCTGTGTGCAAATTGCACGGACAAATAGGGTTTTCTTATTGTGAAAGAACTGGCACGGAATCCCAGGGGAATGTCGATCACTTGTTCTTTGTTTGCTTGTTGTTTGCTCGGGAGGGGAATGTTTGTTTGCTTCTTTTGTTTTTGTTTTTGTTTTTGTGGCACGGTTATTGGAAATCACAATCAGTTTGGGGTCATCACCTGAGATTGGGTGATTTTTAAAATGCAGGGAAAATCACAATCTGTTTGGGGCCATCACCTGAGATTGGGTGATTTTGAAATGCAGGGAAAAAGGGTTTAGAATATTGTTGGTCCTTGGGAAATGCTGGGGGCACACACTAGTCTATATGCAGCTTTCTTAATTGATACTCTTATATGCCTTTCTTAATTATTGCGTGGTGGGTTTTCAATATGTTTTTTAAACAATAAAGTCTTTACAGTTCCGTGTGACGTTTGGTTTCTATTGACTTAGAAATACAGATACAGAAAATTTTTGTAAAAGGTTTTAAACTTACCATGATTCTCGTCAATTTGGTCGATCGGTAGAACAGCAAAGATTTGAACAATCTCTTGCTGTAGAAATATGTAAGCAAGGACAGCATTAGGTGCCAAGATGGGTTTATAATAGTGTGGAAAACAAATCACACGTACACTCATAATGCGTTTTTTAATTATAAAAGTACACTAATTAGAGGACAGCCAAATCTACTTTGACAAGAGCTTTAAAGGGGAGTAGTGATGCGTCGTCCTCATCTTGCAATTAAGAAATGGATGGTCCAAACCAAGGATTGGTTCCTGCTGCCAAGAATCTCACACGCATCCCTAAGCTACTCCTCATGCATGCCACACATATATAATTGGATGCTTGCATGCATCACATGGAATGCCAACTCCATGGCATAATGATGATACAAAGATGCCCTAGAAATAACAGGGAAAAAATAAAATGAAGAATGGATCACCCAGTGCTGGACACCAGATCTATGAACAGGATGGGCAATTCAGTTATGAAATTGGGGAGAGAGAGAGAGAGAGAGAGAGAGAGAGAGAGAGAGAGCATATGCATGTCTTGATCTTGTTGTAGTAGCGGTGGTTAGTGTGTCCCTGGCTACTTGACCAGCCTTTTCTTAAAGGCCCTCTCCTCTGAGATATTGATCTTTGACTGCTGTCCCTGGCTTTGCTTCCTGGAGAAGGATGCCCTGTCTACCAATTATGGGTAGGGTTACATGGTCATCTCAGCATTGATTTGTGTGTGCTTCGTTAAGCATTCTGTTATTGTCTCTTTGCACTTTCTATCATTGTTGTGTTATTGTTGGCCATTATTCATGAAGATGGAAAAAGGTCTAGTTTGCTTCTGTATCTAAGGTAATTACCACTTTGAGAGCTGAATTGAAGTGCTATCCGTAATTCATTTCTAGCTATATTAAAACAAGAATTCAAAAAATTATGGATTAATCACCTTTTGAAGTGTGAATATCATTTTCTATACTCAAACTCAGTACTCGTTTACCAAGCATTTCATCTCCCACGTCTAATTAATAATATACGCAACCGACACACTATATTCAGTGTTAATTTGGTGGCCTCTAAAGCTTGCTCTCGTCCTTTAGCTGTCGCCGCCATAGGTCATACTAGCATATATCATGGACAAATAATAGACAAATTGGCTGAGTTGGCCATATGATCTTTTTTTTTTTTTTGGAATGCAAGTGAGTAACCAAAATTCTCACTAAGCTGCTTGATTTTAAGTGTTTCTTTCGTTGAGACATGCATGTAAATTATGTCCCTAACTTGATCCCTACACATGTAAGTTACCACCGGAGTGATGATATATCATAATATATTAATTCCATGAGGAGATCAAGAGCAGGTGAGAGCAAGAAGGCCTTTGTACGTAGTACTTGTTTCAATTAGCGCCATTTTCTTCGAGATTTGAGATGTAAGTGGCCTTAAAAAGAAGAAAACAATGTTATGTTAATAACAACAGTACGTACTCGTCCTATGGGATTATTCTTGGCTTGTGGAGAGAGGAGAGAGGAATGAAAAGAAGAGAAGGCATCCGATTCCGTTCCGATCCGTTTGTTGGGAACTCGATAAAGGAATGTCGGCTGCGGTCGGCACACTCGCATCTACCTGCCACCTCATCGATCTCATCATCTCGTCAGTCGTCCCTGCCACATAACCAGTGGCCAGCATCGAACATGCATGGCACAATCACACGACAACAAGGGCACAAGCCCTGCTACCTACCTAGAAAAAATAAATTTTACACTCAAATGTAATTATATCCATATTTAATATATCACCTAAATAAACTTGAAATACTCCTTCATCACCTTAGGTATACTCATATACTAACACAAAAAACTTGTAAGGGAGTTCATAGTTTTTAACGTATTTTGTAAATACTCGCATATACGCACATAAAAAGGAGTATGTCGTAAAAATGTATATACCACATCTGAAAAATTGTTCATACCACCTAAATTGTCTTAAATACTCATATATTATACATACATACCCTCCGTTACTCGAGATACTCTCTACATTATGAGATACGATATAGAGTATAATTACACCGAGAATAGAAAAGAGGCTTTCTATACACATATATATATATATACACACACATACATACATACATACGAGTGCAACATACCAATCTGCCGATTCCTAAACTTTAAACTGGAGCTCTCCCACAAAAATATAGCCAAGCATTCGTACGCAAGAGAAACCGAGGTGATGCCATTCTATGTCAGCCATCTATTTTGCTACTTTGCTCTCTTTGGCTAAAGTGCTATCAGAGCCTTTTTCTTTTTGATTTTTAGTTTATGACTTATATTATAGTAACTAACTTTTAAACAGGGTGTCTTTTTAATATAGGATCTATAAGCCAATTATAGTAGATACTGTACCGACTTCAATTATATCGAACAAAATAGCATGTGACTATCTCTCTCTATACTTTCTCTCGTGAATAGGTTTAATTTAAAAATTTTAGTCATAAGTTATATCCCCAATGCACGACCACAAAATCTCGGTGATGGATGCACAGTATCCCAAGTCTCCACACCCTTTTGCACTGTTCACATTTACCATCAGCTTCTTCTTTGCATCTAGCACTAGTAAAGCAGTAATTACGCAGTGTCACAGTTACATCTGTTTCAAGATCTGAAGGGCGGGTCTAACTGATGGTGATGCTACATTGCTGTATTATTTAGCATTAATTTAGAAGTGTGGATTTGTGGACATATGATCAGTATAAGTGTGTAACAAAAGGTAATCTCCAGAGTTTTTTTAAAATTATGGCACAAACGGGTTTTATATTTATACACACTTACATGTTTTTCAAAGCACAACTTCCACATAGCTCCAATAGCCCGAAAAGAGGCTTCATCCTATAAGACGTGATCTATACCACTTAAGCAACTATTGCGGTTTTGCAAACCGCTTCTCCACTTGGTATCGGACAATTTTCTCAATTGTCACCCACTGGTCTTCCCAAAGCTTCTCCTTAAAACAACCACACTATTACAGAAAACCGTATTACAGACAGTTCAAAAATATCATCACAGACGGTTTTCTGAACCGTCTGAATTTATGGGTTAGTGATAATCGAAGGTTATCACAGACGGTTTTCGAACCGTCTGTGGTGTAAATATCACAGACGGTTTGTAAGTAAAAACCGTTTGTGCTAGGTGATAATCACAGACGGTTTTTAACTAAAAATCGTCTGTGATATTTACCGTCTGTGATATCTAAATATCACAAACGATTTTTAGTTAAAAACCGTCTGTGCTATTCTTTTCTACCCCTAAATCTATTTCTGTTTATTGGCTAGCCTTAGGAAATGCTAGCCATGCCCTCTAAAACAAGCAGATCAACATGTGCATGTATACATCCAATTCACATCTCAATTTATTTCACAAACATAAAACATCCATTTCGCAAATCAATTAATTGACATGAAAACAAGCAAATATAGTATGAAACGCAGTACACATTTTATTTTTATTAAGATTAGAGCCTACCATTACAATATCCCAAAATAACAAATAGGTTGCCATCTAGCTAACACAATAAGAACAAAGAAAAGCAAAGATCCTCTATGCCTAGGCCTTCTCGCCCCTGATGCAGCGCACAAGTTGGATGTCTTTGACGCCCACCATCGTCGGCGTTGATTGAGCGCTACCTTGTGCATCATCTGCTTTGTGGGGCTATTATGGTATGGGTCAAGGAGGAGCAGGAGGAGGAGAACAGCAAGGAGGAAAAGAATAGCAAAGAGGAGGAGAATAGCAAGAAGAACAACAAAGAGAAGGAGAACAGCAAGGAGGAGAACAGAAAGGAGGCTGGGTTTTGGTGATTATTTATAGGGGAGGGAGTGCGAAATTTTTTGGCGTGGGGACGGAGAGGCGGAGCTACGATCCGTGGGGTAAGGATTGGTGGATTTCTATTGGCTAGGATTGGGTTGAGAAGGATCGACGGGCCCAGCGATCAGATTATCACAGACGGTTAGTAGCTAGAACCGTCTATGATGAATAAATATCACAGACGGTTCTATATATAGAACCGTCTGTGAATTAGAGCACAATATTTTATATACTGATGCAATATAAACAACTAGTCTGAAAAGATAAAATAGCAAAGTTTTACATAACTTCTATATACTCATTTGAAAGGTTTCGATGAGATCTACAACTTTTCAGTTGAAGCAAAATCCAAATTCCGAAAGGAAGACCAAGAAAAAGGGCAAAAACAGAAACCAAAAACTTGCGATGCAGGTTTAGGTCCAAAGATGGCTGATTTTCGGGGTCTTGGAGGGCGTCTAGTGCAAGCCGGTCATTTGTTTTGGATCGGGCTCATCTTTAGCTTTCCAATGAGTAAAAGAAAGTCGAAAACGGACACCGTATGCAAAAGTTATGCCCATTTTACTGAAGGTGTCTCAAAACTAAATCCTATTCGGACTCAGGCGGGAAATTATGAAATTTGGAGAATTGCAAGGCGGGAAACATATCACAAACAGTTTTTAATACGAACCGTCTGTGATAATTCAATATTATCACAGACGGTTTTTAATACGAACCGTCTGTGATAATGAAGTTATCACAGACGGTTTTTTATTAAAACCGTCTGTGATAATTCCAGATTATCACAAACGGTTTTAAATAAAAATCGTCTGTGATACTGGAATATCACAGATGGTTCATCGGTAAGAACCGTCTGTGATACTCGTTTTCTCCGATGCCATCAACACAGACGGTGTCCAAATTAAAACCGACTGTGTTAGTGTTGGTCACAGATGGTTTTGTCAAACTGTCTGTGATTTGGCGTTTAATATTAGGCTTTCTGTAGTAGTGCCACCACATGAAGTCTATGATGTCCAATAACTTGCTACGAAGATCATACATCTGCTATGAGTACTATCACCACTTAAAACGCTTAAGTCTAATAGCACACCACATGCATACATTTGCCTCATCACGATCATAGTCTTTCTCCTGTGCTTCTCTGCTTTAGATAATGCTTCATCAAAACTTACACAACACGCTATGGCCTTAGGACACCTCCCCTAGCCTCGGCCATATTATTGACCGTAACAATCACCAAGCGTATTGTACATCAAAAACAAGCAACCGTTCCAAAGCACAAGTAACATGCCCTTGACTCTCATAAACATAATTGATGTAAACATACACCACTTGACACCCACGTCAAGATTTTCATAATGCATGGACCCCCGCCATGACTAACACATGTACGGACTCATGACATGACTAATACTTGTTTGAACTCCCACCATAGATAACACAACCGAAATCAACTCAACTTACTCAACTCAGCACTGACCGATCTAACCGCCAACCAACAGCCGATCAAACCGCCACGAACCAACTTACTCTTGCAGTAACAAGGGACCGTCTCATCGTGGCATCCATACAGGTTAGACCACCCCGACAACCTCTGGTTAGACCGCCTCTGCACAACGGTCAAACCGTTGTTTATCAAACAACAAAACCAAATATCGAAAGACACAAAATCAAACTCAAACTTCAACAACGAAATACAAAAAAAATCAAATACCTATCACATATATAGTTAACCTACGCATGGTCTCACAATCTATCACTTGATGAAAGTATCCAAGAGATTGGTTTAACCGTTTCGATCGACGATTGCTCGTTGCAAAACAATAATCGCAGTTTTCTCGTCCGGGCTTGCAAACAAACAAATCATGCTCCTACGGTACTGTGTTGTCCATGGTACTCTGAAGATACTACTTACTGAAAGTCACCGAGGGCTGCCTGGCTGCAGGTGTATTAGAAATCACGCATCCATTACAGGAGAAAGGCCGGAGATGTTGCTTAGATAGTACAGACTCTACGGTTCAGTTGGCAACCATGCGTGAAGCGTCGACCTCAGGCACACTACACTGGCGAACGACATGGCGACGCATCATAAAAAGGCTCATATAAGTAACGTGTGTTCAGTGGTACTCCAATATAATACATGCATCCAAGTCCAAGCTCTGAGCCATCAATTACAGCAACCAACAAAGAACCATGAGATATCTAGCTAGATCTGGCCATGCCATGAATATACGATCTCGAGTACGATGGATCGAGCGAGGACGACGTTGTCGCCGACGCGCAGGACTGGACGATCGGTGCATCGAGAGCGGCGTCGCGTGGCAGACAGGACGGGTGGATCTTTCGTCTAGGCGTCAATGGGGTAGTGATCGATCGCCGCTTGCCCAGGACGACGACGATGATTGATGCGTTGACGTTCGGTGCAACCACGCGCGTTGGCTGGACGTACGTACGGGCCAACAGACAGGTGGGAGGCCAACCCAGGGCAGAGGCCGGTCATCATCATCTTCGTCTTTGTAACGTCAGTGATCAGTCCAAAAGCTCCCAGCGGCACATCAGTACCAATCAATACCAATTGGACTGCCGGCGAAGCGAAGGATACGAATCCATGGTTACTTACTGAGAAATTTCACAATTTGGCACCAAATAACTACATGATTTACTCATTGAGAGGCTGACGTCGCAGCCCATACTTCAGTGAGGCATTAATGACATATTGTGAATATACGAAGTTACTAAGTGGTATGCTTGCTATTTTCTTACGTACACAGTTGTCAACTAGGATTTCGGATTTGATCTCGTAACATTTGGAAGTTATACATCTTAAGAAGATACGTCCTCGAGCTCCCGAAAGTGAAATTTGGACATTATTGGACCCTAAAATACCCAAAATTCCATTTTGGCCCCTGTACAAAAAATTCCACTTTGGACCCTTCCCACCGCTGGATCGCCGAGCCGCCACGTGGCGGTCGTGCGGTCGGGACCGCACGACCGCTCGCGCCGCCCCGACCGCGCCATTGCCTCCCGACCGCGCGACCCGCTTGCCAACGCGCCGACCGCGCGACCGCCTCCAGCCGCGATCGCTCGCCTGGCCAGCGGACGCTGCCAGCGCCGCGCCCCGGTCCCGCGGTCGCACGAGCTGGCGTTGCTCCCGACCGCATGTCCCGACCGCAATACTCGTGAATATTTGTATGGTTTCGCAATTTTGTAGTTATAAACTGAGAAAAAATAGATAAAATTGCAATAATAATTTATGTTCATTGTTAGTTGCAGATATAAAAAAATTGGATAAATATTTTTTAAAAGGATTAATCATAGAACGATCGTTTAGTAAAGTGGTAAGTGATATTTAGGGTTTCGTATGGTTTTTAGGTTTGCAATCACCATGTTATTTGTATGTTTTGTCAATTTTGTAAATGTAAACTCGGAAAGAATCTGACCAAGTAGTAATAAAAGTTTATATTCATTATAACTTGTAGATGCCAATAAAATTTTGTAAATTTTTTTAGGAACAATTGACCGTAGAATGATCGATACAAATAGTGGTAAGTGACTTTTAAGGTTTGCTGTATTTTTAGGGGTTGCAATCTCCGTGATTGTTTTCAGTTTTGGCAATTTTGTAGTTATAAACTGGATAAAAATCAGATAAAGTTGTAATAAAAGATTATGTTCATTGTAAGTTGTAGATGCATAAAAATTTTGGTAAATTTTTGTAGGAAAGATTGACCGTAGAACGGTCGATACATAAAGTGGTAAGTGATATTGTGAAGGTGAGTAACATGGAATGCGATACATAAATTTTGGTACATTTAATATTGTTAAATGAGGTGCTACGTGAATCATGGAATGCGAAAATACTAGATATTAAATTTCATAATACTGATTGGGAGTAACATGTCGCGAGATTTTTATTACATGCATAACATATAGCATGATATGCGACTAACCCACCCAATCGCCAGACGACCTCTTGTGTGGACCGGGGCCACTTTCCTTCCTTGCCCGCTCGGCGTTGAACTCCTCCGCGCCTCTTTTGCCTTAGCCGCAATTTCCCTCTTTCTCTCGCGCTCCATCTCGCGAGCCTCCCGATCCCTACGCGTGCACGCTTCAAGATGCGCTGCGTCTCGCGCAGTATACGCAGTGGTGTGCTCGTGCTTGCGACGCTCCTCCTCCAGCAACTCCTTCTCCTTTGTGACATTCCACTCCTCAAGTCGAGGGTCCATTGGTCCGCAGGTGGATCTCAAGATCGATCCATTTGCGGTAGGCACATAGGGCTCCGGAGACTGTAAATAAAGGAGAGATATTGTTAGTGCGTCTTTGTGAAGGACAAAAGATAGGGAAAATTGTGCATGTGGTTGTTCTGCTGCCGATAGGTTGCGGTGTCAAAGCAGCGGTTGGGGTAGTCACTGGAGTAGTTTGCGCAACCCCCGCATCGCATACCTAGACCGATGCGGTGCTTAGACTTGAAGAACTTGCACACGCCCCGCACCAACAAAGGGAGGTGTCTCCCCTCAGTGGTAGTTGTGGCGAACGCTCGGTGGGACGTTCGGGATGGGGTTGTTGCTACGCGGCGCCTGGGGACCTTTCATCGTAGCACGATGGGCTTGTTCTACCGGGCTCATCGCCTGATTTTCTCATCGCGGCGGCATCGCGGGCTGCGGTGACCGTGCTATGTCACGGGTCTCCTCCCAATCCTTCACCATCTTGTCCCATTGCTTCTTCTTGCCTTTGTCCATCCCGGTTGGGTGAGGAGCGCGATGGAGTATGGGGTTTGGATGTGCAATGTTATTTGGGAAATGGAATGCATACCAATTTATAGGGGCCGTTTGTCTCTACTCATACGTGTAAAGATGGTCCGCGTGGTCGTAGCAAAGTGAGTAAAGATGGGAGTGCTGCGATATCACTGAAAAAGGCCCCGCTTTGTCATGTCACCGCCCAAATCGGCATCTTTTGTCATCCCACCGAGCAAAGTCGACCTCTTGTTGTCTTGTCACCGAGCACACTGCCCTCTTTAGTATTGTCCCGCCCAAAGTGGCATCTTTTGTCATCCCACCGAGCAAAGTGACCTCTTTTGTCATATCACCGAGCAAAGCTGCCCGTTTTGTCATGTCATCTGCGCAAAGCCGGCATGTTGTCATCTCACCGAGCAAAGCTGCCTCGCTTTGTCATGTCTCCGAGGAAAGCCGCACCGCTTTATCATGTCATGCGCAAAGTGGCATGTGTTGTCATCTCACCGAGCAAAGCTGCCCGTTTTGTCATGTCTCGAGCACAGTGCCATGTTTTGTCATCTCACCGAGCAAAGCCGGCTGCTTTTGTCATTTGACCGAGGACAATCGCTCTCTTTAGTAATGTCACCGCCCAAAGCGGCATCTTTTGGCATCCCACTGAGGACAACTGCTCTCTTTAGTAATCACGAATTGGCTATACTCATGCCTTTTGGCATTGTTTAGGTGTTTAGCTCTCGCCAATGGCCTCTTATCTCTAATACAGAGCATCGATGCACACTCACCACCCAAGCTAGAAATGATGTCCTCCTTATTCAAGCCACGGGAACCGAAGATGATGGCCTCATTCGGTAAGAGGTGTTATTTGATCCAATATTAAAATTTATTTCATTGTCAATATTATGTACATCTGTCCGGTTTGCATTTTATGCTTTCTTATGTAATGCCTTTTGAATGTGATGTGTATCATTGCACTTGGGACTTTCAGGAATGACTTATTGACTTTGACACTAGCTCAGTGGACTGAAAATGGATAATTGATGAGATAGGCTCGTCCCGAAGACTGCAGAATTTGTGCATTCACTCTCTTACGTGCACGTAGAAAATTGTACCACACGTCATTCTGCCAAGTTAAAGTATTAGCCTAATATGTATATGTCGTAATGGCCTAGCCGAGTCATCAAGCATTTCGAAAGGTAGCTCAACAGCAGCCCGCTTTGTCTAGTCACCGAGCAAAGTCGACTGTTTTGTCTAGTCATCGAGCAAAAGTCGACCTCTTTTGTCATGTCACCGAGCAAAGCGGCCCTTTTGTGAGGTCACCTCAAAGTCGGCATGTTTTGTCTCCTCACCGAGCATGGTGTGGGGTCAAGATTTGTGTTGTCTGTGGTCTTTGTGCGTGAGGCTACCCCACACAACCTATAAAGCGGAGCCATCCTCACATACTCCCCGCCATGTTATTAGTCACCTCTGAGTAAGTTGTACACAATCTGTGTAGTTTTTTCCGTGCTCACTCCCCAAGACTAGGCAATGAGTCACCCAAGACGTCTTCATGGGCACCACGGTGATGTGCCCAAATTGCAACTTGGTGGTTAGACGAGGACATCACAGACGGCCAAGAATCCCGGCGACACTACTACAAGTGCCCCAATCACTCGGTGAGTCATATTGTTTGGGTTCATTCAAATCGTGGTGGTATGTTTAAAAATCTTCTTGTCATGGAATCGCAGGAAGCTCATGGTGGTTGCCGATTCGGGTGTGGGAGGATGAAATGGGAAATAGGAATGACAAGTGTTCGCGCGAGAGAGTTGTCGTGGGGTTGCGACCCGTCGGGATGCGACATCGTTTCGGCAGACTAGAGTGGAAGATAAATTTAATGTTGTGTGCTATTTTGTTTCTTGTGTTTATTGTTATCCTCAAGTTGTAGTCTTTGGAGGTTATCCTCATGTATGTTCGCAATGTTTTATGCTATGTTGTCGTCAAGCTCTTTTGGTAATGTTTTATGTACGGTTGTGTTGTATTTTAGTTCTTGTGTTCGTTGGTGTGTTGGTGGTTGTACTACTTGCTACATGTCATGTACGTGAAATGTATGAGTTGTTCGTGTTGTCTTTGCTGATGCCTTCTCCTCGTATATGTTGGTAATTTTATGGAATTTTTGTACGGATAATCCCTTTTTATTTGATATATACATTGGTAAGTGATATTTTTATGTTACTAAGAATTGGTGTACCAAGAGTATGTTAATATTGTTAAATGACTTGCTATCCGAATCATTGAATGCGAACACACGAAATAATAACCTTATGTGAATAGAAATAAACTTCATAACATCTGCGTACAATTTTATTACATGCAATAAATGTTCCTATGTAGGCTTTTCGAGTAGCAATAAATGTTCGTATGAAGGCTTTCCGGATCGTAGTCTTTATGTAGGCGGTTTAGTGGCATGTGTTGTCATCTAACCGAGCAAAGCTGCCCGATTTGTCATATCACTGCGTAAAGGCGGCTTGTGTTGTCATCTCACCGAGTAAAGCTGAGCGCTTTTGTCTTGTCTCAGGCAAAGCAGCCATCTTTTGTCCCGCCATTCGATATAAATAGCACGGTAGAGGTCCCATGAAGTTGTAGCGAGAAAACCTCAGTAAATCGAACAAAGAACATACCATGGCGGAAGATGAGGGCCGATCGGATATGGGTCACAAGGAAGACCTTCCTTGGAAAGGAGGAGATGTTCGGACCACGCATCGCTTGCTACAAGCCGGCGTGCGCAACCGGCGTGGCGAAATGCGCATACACAATGAGTACGTGGTCGTGCAGTCTGGAAGGGCGAACGATGGCGGACGCCGTTTCTTCCGATGCCCACGCCGGGTACAAATTACTAATAGTACATTTTGTATTGCTTATGGACCCTCCATGTTTATCGTCATTTTTCGCAGATGGCGAAATGCGACTTCTCCATTGGATCGACCCTCCTCATGAACGGTATATTGACCGTTATGTGGGTACTTTATGGGACCGAATAATGGACTTGGAGTACCGAATGGAGACTCTCAATGAGGAGAACAATGAGCTCCGCCAGCAGATGCAACGCGAGAGGGAAACGAGGAGGTTGTCAACATAGGAAGCTCTTATGATCCCACATGTTGCTGCGAACCCGAGCTGCATATGTGCGTGCCACTACCACGATGGCCAGCCCGTCCGAGGCGGCCCCTCGTGATTCTCCATGTGGGTGCCACGAGGCTCGTTTGGCATGTAGGCCACGAGGGTACGGAATGTGTTGATCTTTGTGCGAGGGGATTGTTGTGTTGATGTTTTGGGTGTAGTCAAGCTATGTCTTCTCCGCTACCCGTGTTGTCATCTCTCGGTTGGTTGTATGCCGTACTAAATCAAAGAACTTAGAGCAACCCTTTTATCTGAAACCATCTTTGAACATCAAACCATCAAGCAATTCAAAACATCACAAATATTACAAAAGCACAATTTAAAAATTCATTCATCATCTCGTCGCCGCGCCGCATGCAGCGCATATGATCCTCTCGAGAAGGTGAACCTACTAGGGAGCGGGGTGCATCGCGAAGATCGATCTGCGAGGGGTGTGGCCGAGGGCGGTGGGTACAACTGTGTAGACAGCCATGACGGTACCGTCATAAAGCATAGAGCTCACCCAATCGGAGGAGGTGCCTACGCCCCGCTTAGATGGTACAACTGAATTAGACAATGGAAAGTACAAAAATTGTTCATAATGAAATACACACGTTTAGTGCATACCGGGTATGTGGTGGTGAAATGAGGATGTCGACGGAAGTCCCCATGTACTCGTGCGATGTCATGCCTTGATAGGTCGGCACAACCCACTGTCCCGGTCATATAGGTTGGTGCGCACTGCCCGGGAGATACGAGGGCATCGCCTCTCTGGTTGGTCCGGCGAGTCGGTATTTATGCGGGAGTGGGGCCCCGCTGCCCCGAGAGCGCTGCCGCCGTCCGCCGCCTCCGTGATGGCGATGCCCGTTGCGGCGTGCTATCCGTCGCAATTGCTGCAAGACGAACATGTTGTTAGACATAAATGGTAAATGAGTGCATGAACAAATAGTTGCGAATTGTCGAACCGCCGGGCGAAGCGCGTGGAGGCCGGCGGCCGTAGCTGCCGACTTCGGACAGCCCCTCGGTTCGTGCGGCGATGACGACTCCGTGATGGCGTCGCCCTCCGTAGCTGCGTGCTATCTGTTGCAATTGCTGCAAGTCGAACATGTGCGTGAGACATAAATGGTAAATGAGTGCATGAACAAATAGTTGCGAATTGTCGAACCGCCGGGCGAAGCGCGTGGAGGCCGAGCGGCCGTAGCTTTGCCGACTCTCTGACGGCCCCTCGGTTCGTCGCGGCGATGTCGACCTCGTGATGACGCCGCCCTCCGTAGCGGCGTGCTATCCGCCGCAATTGCTGCAAGACGAAGATGTGGTTAGACATAAATGTTAATGAGTGCACAAACAAATAGTTGCCAATTGTCGAACCGCCGGGCGAAGCGCGTGGAGGCCGAGGATGGCCGTGGCCGATCCGGTGCCGACGGAGGCGCGGAGGGAGGTGGTGGTCCCCGCCACGCCCGCCACCGCGCGTAGCAACAACGTCATCTCGGCGACCACAACTCAAGCCCGTATCGTACCCTTGCCATTTCACGATGTCGCGATATAGCCTACCCACCGCCTTGATTGGACTTCCTATGTCGATAGCCTCATTAGCCTCGATGTCGATACGATGTATCCGGTCCACCTGCAGTGAAACAAACAGTCAGTTCAAATGTAATCCTGCATTGCGTAATGACACAGTACTCTCGTACCGCCTCGTCGACCCGTGCCGCTAGATGACGGTCTGGACCTTCCAGATAGCCGCCCGTGAATAAAGCATGAGGTGGAGGTCGGGGGCTCCCCTGAGTAAGCCTACGGCCGGTGCGCAGCTGCGTATCAGATCAAGGTATGCCCTGTACGGCGCGGGGTCCTCAGGGTCGTACGGCCGTGTCTCATCCACAACCATCGTATGCGCATGGTCAGACCACATGTCTGTCCACGTCCGCTGTGTGGCTCTCCAGTCTTCGGTCGCTCGCCCTCTCCTCGATTGCCTGCAAGTCCATTGAGACATTACACAATGAGTACGGTACTGACATTGACACTAATGCAGTAATTAAATTTGGGGTGTATCGACATACGGTGGTACTCCTCGCAAGAGGGCGCCTGGCATGGGAGGACATCTTTGGTACAGCCCGAATCGTCTCATGACTTCGGTGTGGGTCATGCGGCTCGACGCAAAGGCGCGAACACCAAATGGCGTGTCGTCATCCAAGTACCTCGATCTCGCCGCCTTTGGTATGACAACCCGTGGGGGGCCGTGTTCGCAATTAACTGTGGAGACCATGGCCACCAGTCTACGTCGGCAAACGCCAGAAGCTCGAACCTCTGGTGGAAATCCGAGTACGCACGTCTCGGTCTCTCCTCGCCCACCTCAATCGACCATGCGCCCAACGTGTACCCATTGTGGGCGCATCAATGGGGTCGTCACCACCATACAATCGGGATGAGGTCATAAGGGTGCACACGACGACCAAAGTCGGGCTCGCCAACGGGTAAGTGTTCCCATGACCACAATCAAGGAGAAGGTAGCAGCGGCTAGGATCGGCTCACGGCGATGCAGACGCGCGAGGCGTCACACAAGCCTCGGTATGTGGAGCTAGGATCGCCGATCCCGGCTATACCGTGGTCGTGCGACCAGCGACCATCCGCCAAGGACTCGCTAGCGGTATGTAGCTAGGCCGCACGAGTCTCGATCGTGCTAGGGAACAAGACGTGCCCGAAGCAGATATAGCGGTATGCAACGGCGCGCCCGCATCGCGACCTCATCTGCGTCTGCGGGACAGTCATGAAGCGGCGAAGCCATCCATGTGGCACCCACTGCGTTGTCTCGGATCGCATGACCGAACCGGTGACCAGACGGACCTTCCAATCTGCCGCCGGGGTGGCACCAAAGCGCACCACGGGGGTAGACACTGTAATCATCGTGGACGCCCTGCGGCAGAACCGTCATCTCCCACCGGAAGTGGAAGGTGTGAGTCTCGGCCTCCATCGATCAACGAGCCGACAACGATGGCGCATCGCATCGAACCCATGCGGTAGATCCAACATGCGCAATGGGCGCAGAGCCGGTGTCCCGCAGAGGGATGTACCGAGGGTCGAGACGCCGATTCTCTCGGGGCCCCTAAGGGCGAAGCAAGGAGGCCCTGTGCGGGTGCCGACAACCACACATGGCATCGGTGGTGCTCGTCCCAACGGGCTCTAGCACTCGAACGCCATGTCCTGCCAAAGAAGGATAACAAGTTAGTGTACATTACAACAAAATGTGCAACAAATAACAACATAACTCACAACAAATGTTATGACAGGGAAACGTACCGAATGTACAAAAATATACGTAAAATGTGCACACCAATATGACCCACACGACAAGGAAACATATGGAATGTGCGAAAATATACATAACATGGTAATGTGCAATACATAGCTACACCATCGAGCCAACAATTAAGCGTACACCTCCGAATAACACATTACATATGGATTGTGGTTGGTACTACGAGCGTTGCTTGATGCCTACTGTTTGGGCATCGATCGAGGAGTGGCCAAAGGTCTTGCATAGCCTACACTTCGGGCGCCGAACACGATCCCCCCGGCTCTCATCCATGTCGTTGCGGATGCGACGGCTTTGTCGCCTTCCACGCCCGACATGCTTCAAAGGCATCGTTGGGCACCCACTTTATCTCCCCGCCATAATTCCTCGTGAGTGCATGTCTACCGTAGGAATGGAACTCTGCACTCCGTGTTGCATACAAGTCGCATGTCGTAGTACTTGGAGATGTCTCGTGTCGACTTTGGTTCCATCTGGCGCAAGCCGCATACACATGGGAGCATGGCTTGTGCGAGAAGTCGGGCTTGTTGCACCGCAAGATGCTTCATCACCAATCGTGCATACACGCTGCGCCTCTAATTTGACCCATGACATACTTCTGCCTTAGGCGGACCTCAAACTTCCTCCTTAAGCCATCAATGGGCTGAGCAATGTGGGTTCGAGCCTTCTCCATCTTCCTGTCCATGAAGGCCTGCATGACCTCAGAGTATTGCTTGTTTTCCTCAACGTGCTTCTGCGCCATCCTGGCTCTATTCACAAAGTACCCGACGGTACGGTTCCAGGTCTCGGCCACAATTGCCGTGATCGGCAGGGATCTGACGCCCTTCAATACACCATTGTAAACCTCGGACATGTTGGTTGTCATGATCCCATACCTCGCCCCACCGGTGTCGTGCAACAAAGACCACATTTCCAAGTCGTGCATTGGGTGAACCCATTCGAGAATACCCCGACTCTTGTGGAGCCCTCCACGGCCCCGCTGCTGCATGCACATGCTTTGTAGCCTCGATCGAGCCGCCCGCATGGCGTCGAACTTCCGCCCGGTTACGCATGCATAGCTTCTTGAACATCTTCATGAGGTCCTTGCTACGGAACCTTCGTGGAAGTTCGCCGCAATATGCCTCATGCACCGGCGGTTCTTCACATCACCACGGACGGGGGCTGCGCCCCATCTCAGAACGCTCGCAACGCGAACATCAAGCTCGTGCATTGCGGTCGGAGATAAGGCACACTTCGGCCTGTCTTGCACTCGGCATTCTTCAAATTGCAAAGAAACCAAAGCCACTATCTGTATTCTCGCTCTCCACAATTGCAAATGCCATGGGAGTAGCTGGTCATTTGCATCGCTGCAATCGCGTAAGGATAGTGCCCTTGTACTTGCGGATAGGAACGCCCCATCTACGGTTAGCACTGGACGGCACCACGAACCCTTGTATCGCTCGATGGAAGGCCCGTAACACTCTGTCAAGAATGAAACAGTTCGGGCCCTCCGTAGGATGGACCCTCTCCCGCTGCTTATGTAAGTGCTCGGTTTGATTGTGCAATTTGATCCAGCATTCTTGGGACCAGGTCGCACGCCTCCTCGCACGCCCCATACATACCGCAAAGCACCTTTCGCCGCCGCCACACCTTCTTGTAGCTCACCGTAGCCCGCCTCGCTCGCTCATCGCCGCCATCGAACTTCGGGGTAATTGACACATCCGCCGACGAGGTGCGTGACCACCTCCGCAACATAACGTGATGTCATGTTGCGGTGTCTATGTATCGCCCCGCAAGCTCGCAATCGTGATCTTGCAGCACCGTTATCCGAACTCCGTGCCAACGCCCTTGTACCGCTGTGCACGGACTTTGCCACCACACGACCCGCCCACACACTTCACAACGTGCGTGTCCGGCTTTGACTTGTGGACCCGAGCACGTCCGCTTATGTTGACGGCATGTCTAGCAATAGCTGCTGGATAAGCACTCTTATTACGGAAGCACCGCCCGAAAGAGTGCGCCTCGCTGAACCCCCATTCTCCCTCCTCCTCGTGGCGTAACTAGGTCGCCGCTGCGATGTCGCCCGATGCGGGCGACACACGCACGCACCGCCCGTGGTCACAACACGACCTACCACCCCTCCGGTTGCACCTTCGCCGCCCTCGTCCTCTCGAGCTGCTGTCTCAACCTCCTCATCCTCCTCGCTGTCCTCTTCTTCCACCCGGTCCCCAAGATACTCATGATACCAATACGGCGCCCACCACCTGCCGTGCACACCTTCGTTGGGCTGGAAATTCTGCGCGACGCCTCCTGTCGTCTTCATCACCCACTTCCTCGCCCACATGTTCTCCCCGAATGGTCTTCATGACCGCGGCCACTTCATCTCCACCGTGCATCCGAACCAACCATGCTCGATGATTTCGCCTCTCCACGAACTCGACATACACCATTGGCCTCCCATATATCGCAGCATCGTGGTTGCGCACGACCTCCATGTAGTTCGCCCATGACGCGTCATTGGTCACCTTCAGAAGTTGCCATATGCTCCCCCTTCCGTCATCCACCATTGAGGCATAGACTGCCTCGATCCGTAACTTCTTCCTTGCGGTCTCTCGATCGAACGCTGAACGGACACACCTCCGTAGCTCAGACAAGCTCATGGCGCTCAGATCGGGTGCCCGGATCACGGTCCGCTCGCAATTTGACAGTCCGCCCCATACGCCCATCACGCATTTGAGACCACTCCCATAAAACACCATCAATTGTTCAATGCCGACCATTGCGTACCTAACATAAGTGCATAATCAACCATTTTAGTACACAAGATGTAACAATCGTACCATCTAATTAACAGATTTGATTAGTATATGTTTTGTATTTCTAAATCTACGATGTATTTGTAACTATTTTACTTTCAAATTGTACCATACATCAAATTAAATATTCATATCATTTTTATTTCCATACTACGGTCATTCACTAAGCACACTAATTATACAAATTATCTCTAATCTACAAATTTACCACCTACAAATGCTCCAACATAAATATTTACGTTTTCAACACATACACATTATTACACTACAATCTTTTCTAACTTTTACTTAATATAGTATTTATGTAGCTCTACTATAACTTTCTATGACTGCTATTATATTTTATTTCTAATCTACCAAATTTATTTGTAATTTCTTTTTACCACATACCGCACTGTATGTAGTTCTTCCCTAAGCGTACTAATCATATGCTTCTAATCCTACTACTATTGTTATCACCTACAATTGCTCTAACATAAATATATATTTTCTCAACATCTACACACTACAAATTCGTATTTTCCACCTAACTGAAACTACTCTACAGTACGTATGTTCACTACAAAGGAAAACACTACATACACTACAATATATTATGCCTAACATATGCATGATTTGCTATACATACATAGCGTATAAAAGATTCGCATAAAATAACAGTAACACAAGATGGCTTGCTTAATTAAAGGCTAATGACATACATAAAATGATAATTGCACGGGCACAAAACTTACCTCTTCTTGAAGCTCACAAGACGATCTACAACTTTTGTACTTGCCAAACCACGATTCCAAACGAAAACAACTGAAATCTTACGGCTTTCGCTCCTCACTTTTCTTCAGTTCCTCCCTCGCGCTCGCTCGGTCTTCACTCAAAAAACAGCAAATGAGCTTCCTGGATGTCCATACACGCGTGAAGCTCGGTTTTATCTCTGCATTCATCCATGAGTGAGGGGCCATGCGAGCTAGGTGATGACGCGTGTGTTACTTGTGCTGCTGGGGTGAAAAAACCAAAAAAAACGCTGCTGCTTTCGGCGCACAGAGCCAAACGCGCGGTCGGGAATCAATCCCGCGGTCAAATCAACGCCACGCGGTCGGAGGGCGATCGCGCGGTGGGAAGCGACGCGCGTCCGGATGCGTGCGCTCGGGAGGAGGGCGCGCGGTCGCGAGCGCGGCCGCGCGATCGGCTTGACGCGAATGGCGCGGTGGGCGCGCGGCCGGCGGTCGTGCGGTCCCGATCGCCACGGCCGGGCCACGTGGCGGCCTGGGGTGATCCCGCGGTGGGAAGGGGTCCAAAAGTGGAATTTTTTTGTACAGGGGGCCAAAAATGGAATTTTGGGTATTTTAGGGTCCAACAGTGTCCAAATTTCCCCGAAAGTGGAGGAATAAGATTGCTAGCATGCATCCGCGATCGAGGACCACGATGACAACACCACTGAGCGCCAATGCATCAACCCGTGCAACTGCACGAGCTAGACGCACCAACCAACCAGCGGTGGCTGGGCTGCTAGCTAGCTGGACTAATCTATCGTAGGGCACAGTGGTCGCACTGACTCTGACTGGCCGGCCGGCCAACGAGCAGGCAGGCAGAGAGCCAGGCCTACGCTTGCAGCCCCCATGCATGCCGATGGATGGATCCATCGATCGCGATGTCAACGACAGGTCGATGGGGGCGTGCTAGTTAGATGGATCCAGGATGGATAGCGTCAGTCAGGGCCATATCTGCATGGGTCCGTCTGGCACGTCGTGGCCGGGGTCCAGCCATGTGGCCGCGAGCACCGGTGGCGAAACCTTCACGATCGCTAGCTCAGGAATCTCTCGATCGATCGTCTGCAGAAGAGGCCGGCGCTGCTGGCCGGTTTTCAGAAGTCAGAACAGGGACAGCGCAGCTCAAACGGGGCCGGGAGAAGCACCTTCGCTAGCAGCACTGGTGTCCTCTGCGTTCTTTTTGTCTGTAACTAATAACTTTTGATTCTAATATGATTATTTGTATAGATAAATTAAATATCAATAAATCAATAAGCTATTTTAAAAAGACTATTTTGATAAGTCACTTTAAAACCGTGATAAAGAAGTTGTCTTGTTTATTTGTTCGAAGTAAGTCGTAAATCATAAGTCATAGTTCATAAGTTGAAAAGAACATCTGGCTTGATCCATTGCAGTCATACGGGGCTGAATTTATCTACCATATGTTTAGCGTGTTGATGATACAATCCATGGTCGACTTTTTCCTGTGGTAGAAACCAGTTGGGGATCACACTGATCAGGGTTAAAAAAAACTGGCAGGTTCTACCGGTCTCCTCCACTTGAGCCCGTAGCGACCGGGGAAAAAATTTTATCGCCCGATTTGACTGGCCCTTAGGCAAAGAACGGGTAAAATTCAACCTCCAGGTTTCAATCCGTCTAGAAGGAAACTGATTCCCGCTGGTAACTGGTCGAGAGCTAGTACTATCCCAAAAACTTAACCCTGGTTGAGATTCAATTTCTCTAGTTACTCACCCTGTTTGGCTCCCATAATTTGGTCCATGAAATCAGAGAATTGGAATTCGATTCCGAGGGTAGAGGTCTTTGGCAGCCACTAGAACTGAAATGGAATGATTATGCCAAAAGCCAATTCCAAGACTCCGGTTGCTACTACTCGACATCGGCGAATCATTTGTTTGGAATCGAGAATCAACCGTATCGAGCTCTCGCGCTACCTCCTCGCTCAACCCCGGTTGCTACTACTCGACATCGACGATTCACCGCGCGCCGCTCGACTCTGCTCCTGCCGCCTCTCTGGTCTTTACCGTGAACGCCATATTAGCCTGCTCCCCACCAGATTTCTACTGCCACACTGGTGAGTTCCTTCTCCCCTAGCCTAGATCTATTGTTGTTGCAATCTCTCCTTCAAACCCAGCAGCGCTGGAACGAATCTGCAGCATCCTGTCTCAAAAGAATTGAACCAGCAACTGGCTTGAGCGATTGGACGTGGCAGATTGGCCTCACCGGCGGCGGGACGCCGATCGATCCTGGATTGGGTGGGCTGCAGATTGTGCTTAGGGCTCCTAAAATTGAGAAAATTGATCATTTGCCACTTTGAAGAGTGGGCTTCGCAAAATTGCCACTTTTAAAATTGGCTTCGCAAAAATATCATGCAGTACATTTACCTCTTGATTACCATGCCATTTGAGTCATTTAACTCATTTAATATTTTTTTTCTAATTTCAGAGGCTGGAAAAGACCTTTCTACCCTTGCTAAGTTTTGCAGCTTCAACTCCTTCGTGTTGCTGAAGTTCTGAACAAACTGCCAGAAGCTCACGCGGCACAGATCCTTGTCTCTTTGGTAAGAGCGGTCAGGGAGGAAGTGCAGATCCACCCGTGCCAAATTCGGCGCCTGCAAACTCAGCAAGAACTGCCGGAGATACCACATGTACCTGAAGCGCCGCAGCCTAGGCGCGTCGATCTCCAAGGCGGCGGCGGCGCCGAGCCCCGGATCCTACAGCATCCAGCCGCACTTATCCAGCGCGAGCACGGTGGCCGCCGAGCAATGGAGGCGGAGCATGCGTGCCCTGCAAAACTTAGCAAGGGTAGAAAGGTCTTTTTCCACTCCCTGAAATTAGAAAAAAAATATTAAATGAGTTAAATGGCTCAAATGACATGGTAATCAAGAGATAAATGTACTGCATGGCATTTTTGCGAAGCCAATTTTGAAAGTGGCAATTTTGCGAAGCCCACTTTTCAAAGTGGCAAATGATCAATTTTCTCTCCTAAAATTCTAATTCCAGTGCACACCCAAACAGGAATTTTCTAGTTTAAATCAGCCTGAATCAAGCTCAAATTGTACTGGAAAATGATTTGGAGTCCAACTGAAGGAATTAAATTCAATTGACGGGTGCCAAACAGAGTGTAAGTTAGATTTCTAACCTATCTCGGTCTCTTGCTCGGTGAGAGCGTGGAATATTTGAAACAATCACGCAATGAATAGAATGAAGAACAAAAACTTACATATATAGACCATGCCAGATAGGTGAGGAGGCAAGTATGAAACCATACCAGACAGATGAGAGGGCAAGTGTGAAACCATACCATGCCTTAAATATGGGTTAGGAACCAAGTCATCTAACATGTTAACCAAGTTGTTCTAACCCCCCCCCCCCAACATACACAGTTGAAACGTCGGCGGAGCGGACGTTTAAACTAGATCGGAACTAGGTAAAAACAGAAGTAGGCAGCCCTTTGGTGAATATGTCGGCGTACTGATATGATGTTGGAACGTGAAGAACGCAGATATCGCCAAGACCAACTTGTTCCCGGATGAAGTGGATGTCAATCTCAATATGTTTGGTGCGCTGATGTTGCACTAGATTTGTTGAGAGATATACAACACTAATATTGTCACAGTAGACGAGAGTAGCGCGACATAGAGGACTATGAAGTTCCTGAAGAAGTTGGCGTAGCCAGCACACCTCAGCCACAGCATTGGCCACAGCTTGGTACTTAGCCTCCGCACTTGAACGAGAGAAAGTATGTTGCTGCTTGGAGAACCAGGAGATGAGATTATCACCCAGGAACACGATGTAGCCCGAAGTGGATTTGCACGTGTCAGGACAACCAGCCAAGTTAGCGTCGGAGTAAACAACCAAATCCGAGAGGCTGCTCGGTGAAGAAATAGGCCGTGGTCAATGGTGCCGCAAAGATACCGAAGAATGCGCTTTAAGGCGGCAAGGTACGGCTGCGAGGATCATGCATATGGAGACAAACTTGTTGTATGGCTTAGGCAATATCTGGGCAAGTGAAGGTGAGGTACTGCAAAGCACCTGCAAGACTTCGGTAGAATGTCAGATCAGCTACAAAAGTGCCAACAGTATAGGAGACCTTGGAATGTGTGTCAACAGGGGTGCTGCAAGGCTTGCAAGCGGTCATGCCGGCGCGGTCCAGGATGTTGAGAGTATACTGTCGTTGAGAGAGGAACATGCTTGCATCACAACGACTGACAAAAACACCCAAGAAATATGATGGAGTGGACCAAGATCCTTCATAGCAAAAGCATGCTGGAGGGAGGCAATCACTCGACAAAGCACACTTTCCGTAAAAGCAGTCAGCACAATGTCATCCACATAAAGTAGTAGGTAGACAGTGTCACCACCTCGATAAGACACAAAAAGAGAGGTGTCAAACTTTGCCTCCATGAAACCGAGAGACAGCACGTAGGTCGCAAAACAGCTGTACCAGGCTCAGGGCACCTATTTGAGACCATAGAGAGACTTATTGATGCGGCAAATGTAATCTGGTAAGAGGAATCCACAAATCCAACCAGCTGCAAATAGAAAGCAGTCTCAGAGAGTGTTCCATGAAGACATGCATTATTAACATCCAGCTGGTGGATAGACCAATCCCGAGATAGGGCCAGAGAGAGAACTATGCGAATAGTGGCTGGCTTGATGACTGGACTGACAGAACAAGGGTGCGATCGGGCATTGGTTCGCCTAAGTCACCGAGGGCGTCGGCCATGCTCTTTAGCTTGCGGCAGTAGTCAGAGATGGAGAGGTTGCCCTAGACGAAGTTGCAAAACTCCGTGTCCAGGTATAGGGCACACGTCTCCTTGTTGCCGATGAACTGTTGCTCGAGGCCCACCCATACGAGCCACACCGTGTAGGTAGGAGTCATCACGATCTCAAGGAGTTCGGCGGAGATGGTACCATAAAGCCACGAGAGAATGAGATAATCAATCTGGACCTAGTCGGCGACGTCAGGGTGGGCGTCGTCAGAAAGCATGTGGTCAGAGAGGGCGTACTTGCCAAGGATGACGAGGAAGAGGCCGTGCCATTTGTTGTAGTTTGGAGAGGTGAGGTCGAGGATGACAGGGATGAGAGCCTTGATATTGAGAACACCGTACATATGGGCGTGTAGGGAAGCGGCGGCGGCGGCCTCGGAGAGGGCCAGCGTCCGCGTGGCCTCCTGGTGCATGGCAGTACCCTGCATGCGGTGCGCAGCGGTGGCCTTTTTGCTCATGGTGTGTGGCGGCGGTGTCGTTGTCTTCACCAACCATGTCAGTGGAATTAGCAGAAGGGTGCGGTCGTAGGAGCGATCGCTTCTGATATCATGAAAGTGTGGAATATTTTAGGCAACAATGCAATGAATAGAATGAAGAACCAAAAGTTACATATATAGACCATACCAAGTAGGTGAGAAGGCAAGTGTGAAACCATGCTAGATAAGTGAGAAGGCAAGTGTAAAACCGTGCCAGGCAGGTAAAAAGGCAAATGTGAAAATATGCTATACCTTAAGTATGGATCAAGAACCAAGATGTCTAACATATTAACCAAGGCGTTCTAACACTCAGAAATTAATTGGCACCTTAACTATGACTGAAATTAAGTGGCACCTTAACTATGGCTAAGTACCATCTATGTTTTACATAGACACGTCAGATGTTCAATCTCCAATGCAGTAGATTACGGAGGTATAGAGCCTTTTCTCAATAGAACAGAATTCGGAAACATAGAGCCATCGGTTTCCGGATTCCTCTAGGAGCAGGGGTGCAGTCTGGCCTATAGAACCTAAGACTTATTGGTATAAAATTTACATAAGATTAGAGTGTAACATTCTCTTCTAATTTAGGTAGTAATGGTGATCAGCTCTGCACGAATGAAGAGCGTTTAGTCACTGTCCACGAGGCATGGGATTCGACGTGGGAAAACTGAAATCTCAACGTACTATTGACAATGATTTCCGTTTGAATCACAAACATGTACCTTGACCGGCTAATTAAGAACTGGGGTCCAAATGGAACCCTGACAACAATGACCAAACCTAGGTACCAATCTCAGTCATATCCCTGCACATAATCCAGACCTCTGCTGACAAACGCAAGAAATCCCAGCATTGTGGCCAGGAGTCGAGCACTGAGGTCCTGCACACCCGTCCAAACAATACCAGCGCATGCACGGCGGCGACACGGACCTCTCACCGAAACGGCAAGGCAACCGCCCGTCTGATTTATCTAACTAAACTCCAAAGCGCAAACCAGCGGCTTGAGCATCTCCAACAACAGTATGAGCTAGTTACTAGCTTTAAGATAATTTATCCAATAGTACTAACTTTTAGCACATAACTCATAACATAAATAGCCTCACATAACACTCTCACATAATCTTGGAATGTGTATATGAGACTAACTCTTGATCAAGAGATAGCTTTTCTCTCTCTTCTATTAAAATATAAAATAATATACTTAGAGTTAACTCATAAGTCACTATTGAAGATGCTCTTAACCACACCCACAAAATCTACGGCTCCCAGAATTGAATTTGCAGACAAGGACGCGCCGAAAACCAAACCCCATAACGCCCCCCAAAGTACACCACATCACACCACCACCACTCCATCCAAGAACAACAAATGACGTGTTCGTGTTAACTTTCATGAATCAAATGTAAACACTGGGCTTTTTTAAAGGATTTTCTTACTTCTCTCATCCCTATCTCCCTCCGAAGATAAAACAGAGGATCATGAATATATTACATATTCTAGTCCTCTTGCTCTAATCTCACGTACGTATGTCTCACTCATTTTTCCCACCACTCGTGCTCTTATTCTAAAAGACACTTCTTTCAGCCGCTAATATTCTTTTTCAACCAAAAATCATTAACTGCAGCTAATATGAACAAGCCCAAAAACTACACCTATATGCATATACTTTTGTCTCTATAAGATATATAGTGACACCGACCGACACAAACGTTACGAGAACACCGATAAACCAACACAACACTATGTTGTGTTGGTATCAGAGCTTAGACCATAAGCGTCTTACGTGCATATATATCGTCTAGCCCTAGCTACTTCGTCGCGCCATGATAGATGGATGCTGAACGGAATGATGGGTCGCGAGGATGAGCGAGCTAGCGAGCGAACGAACGAGCAAGCAACGATCTCCTCTCCACAAAGAGGAAGCGACAGCACCATTTGTCCTATGTATGAAACGTGACATGTCGAAGGAGGCCAGCCACTAGCCATGCAACTTGCCCTATCTAATTCCAGGGTTCTATGCCTTTGGGCACTGTTGATTTGTGACGGCAACCTCCCATCCCTCTCGTTTGATTTCGTTTGTCTTATGGAAAGATCTGTACGCCAATCTAGTCAGTAATCAGTGTCGCTGGGACACATCTTGAATGTGACATATGTTTCTTGGCAGTTGAAGATTATGATGCAGCAAGAGCACGCACGCACGCGGGCAGAGATGGGGTATTTTCGATTGATACAACACCACAAGCTAAGCTAGGTATGGAAAAATATATATAGGTAAATAGCACAGAAGGGAAACCCCAGTACATAGATAAACGGATGTATTAGAAAGCTTTCTTCTGAGTTAGTTTCGGCTGACAGATCAAATTCTTATTTCTTACTAGAAGACCCTGCTAGCTTTAACTATGTACTAGTTTGTGCTTAATGGGATATTTCAACAACCAAAACAGGATTAATATATAGCATTAAAAGCTCAACAAGAAGAGTGACAAAAGATCAGAACATAAGCATCTCGTTACTGCTCATAAGTAATGAAAATAGAGGTAAATCAGCAAGGATGATCTTTGCACCCACCAAACCCAACATCTGGGGCCAACAAATTGACCTCTTATCGGCCTAAATGCGTTGCTCTTATGACCAATCATTGCAAATATTTTCATCGAAAAACTATGTTCTTAGCTGCAATTAAGTATAACATCTGGCCTAGATGTAATCATTTGCAGATATTTGTGAAGCTTGGAACAAAATATTTACAAGATAGTTACATCGTCGCCCAGAAAAAAAAAGACACAAAACAGGTTCTGTCCAAAACATATAGCAAGAACACTAGTGAAACATATGCCAAATTGCCAACTCAATGGAAGGACGGACGCTAGCTGATCCCATTCCTAACTGGAGCCCAGCCCGCGAAGGCACCCGGCCCACGCCTTTTTTCCTAGAGGACGCCGAGACGGCGGCATGGGAAGGAGGAAGAAGCCTCCGTAGAGAAACCAAAACATCCCAAACCCTAGCAGCCTCCTGCTCCTGGTCGATCTCGGCGTACGGCGCGGCGCGGCGCAGCCTGATCACGGGGATGCGGACCTCGGCCGCTGCTGCCACAGGCTTAGTGTTCCACTTGGAAAATTTGTATTACCCTTATCACTGCCAGTGATGAAGCTAGAATAAAAATAAAGAATGGACTCCAAGGACTAAACTAAATTAAGATAAACATAGTAAATATATAGTCTTGTGCAATTGAAATTTATACATGAATAAAAGAGAAATGTAGCAAGAAAACAAAATGCAATGAAGATACCTCGCTAATTGAAAGGCATTACAAAAAACATATAAATATATGTTCCCAACACACACCTACATACCGCTAATTGAAAGGCCTAGGTCCCAACACGGCGCCCCCTCCTTGGCTCGGCATCGCCTCGCCGCTAACCCTCCTCCTCTCCTCAGTATCGGGATGGGCTATGCCGCTGTCAGTCGCTAGGCACCAACTGTAGGCCACTAGACACCATCGCCTTGGGTTTCTTCTTCGACAGTTCTTCCTCAACCTCAGGTGTGTTCTATTGTTCGAATTGGATTGGAGAGTAGGGATGGCCGGATGCTTGGACGGGGTAGATTGGTAAGGGAACGTGTGGTGGGGTAGGGTGGATGTGAGTGAGGCCGCAGGTGTCCCTTGTGGGCTTCTGCAAGGGCCCACGAACCAGTTCCCCAGGTAGCCTTTTGGTTCTTCCTCCTTTTTCTGCAGCCCGCCCAATGGCCAATGCCCATGGAGGCAAACAGGCAGACAAGCTGCGAGGACTAAGGCTAACAAAGGGGGTACCGATGCCGGTAAAGGGTAGCCTCAAGCCTGATGGAGCCCCCATTTTGTGTACATCGCTGAAACCAGATTTATTCCTAATCTGGTCAGAGATTATGATTAGGATTATCTTTGAGTTCATGATAGACTCTGTACCGACTTACACCATCGTGGTGCTCAAAGGTGTTTATGCCGATTGGAGTCAAATGTTGATATTCAAAGCACTTTTGACTACAACAACGCTTCATTGTTATCTTCTAAGACTCTCCAAGCAGAGTGTTGTTCCTGTCTCTGGGCATATTACAGTTCTAGTTTCCTAGTAAGTCTCTATTTCCTTGTCGACTTGGACTCGGTTACTTTTTCATCTGGGACTTTTACTCCTAAGGCTATTTATTTTCCCTGTAAGTCTCATGAACGATAGCACGAATAGCACAAATTATCTACACATTAATATGGCAAGAGCGTTCTGTAACTTCCCCTCTATACAGTGATTTCGCCGATTGTGTGTCAGTAGTTTTTTCCTACATTGATTTTTCATATTAAATCTTTATCTTGTGTTCCTGATTATTCTTCATTATTTTATATTTTGCGCATTTTATAAATTTAGATAAGATTTGACTTTTGTATCACGAACCAAAGACTGGAGAGAGGCTGCATCTAAATCCACAGGATTACTACACTAGAGAATAATAACAATCGACTGAGTAATGCACCGAATGTCTAAACACACAGGATTACAAATTACAGAAGCAATCGATTGATGTGTTTTGATCGATCGCCACCACACTTCAGTCCCTCGTGGCCTATCTGCAACGTGATTGTTGAAGATTGCCGCAGGTGGCTTTAGGCTCCGCATCTATGCTGCAGCTTAGTGCTGGCCAGACCCGTCAATTTCTGAATGTCAAAGTTGCCTTAGTGATTTGATCAACAATGCATGCTTTGATATGACGACGACGATGACGACACATGTAGTAATCTGAAATAATTGTGACGTTAACTTTACTATTCAAATTTTGATCAATACAAAATTTTAAAATATTTAGTTAGGGAAGATGAAAATTGTATACTCCTTCAGTCCCGCAATATAAATTCAAACTCACTATACACAGAGAGTAAGAAAACACTTGTAAGCATCTAGGCCTTTATCGTTGATTATGTGATTTTGGTGATTAATGACCCATAAATCATTAAGACTAACCTTGGCTTGAGTGTGATTACGATAAATTAAGTGGGTTATTCTTTGACTTTCATAGATTCCCATAAGTGCAAATGATGACAAAGCATGTGTTTCATAAAAATTAAGAACTTTGTAGCTAGAAATGATCCAAAGAGTTGTGTATGGATCATTTTGGTTGATAAGTTTTTTTGTTTTTGCTTTAGACGTACTATTAAGAGGGTTCAAAGCTGGTTGAACTAGTTACGTTGAGTAACTAATTTGTGGTGCACAATAGGTCTTTCTAGCTCAATTTTAGTTAGAAAATGCCAAAACTCAAGTTGTCATTCAGACGATCTCAAAGCTTAGATCAAAATTTAGCTAATTCAGAAAATCAACAAGGCAGATTATCCAGGTAATGCATACCATCTATCTAGAGAGGGTGTTTTATGTGTTTTTTTATAAACTTACACGGAGGCGGATAATCCAGGTCAACCCGTACCATTAATCCATAGAGTGTTTTTTGGTGCCTAGCTATGGTATTTTACACTGAGGCGTATCATCCGACCCAAGACGTGCCATTGAGGCATATCATCTCCATCCCATGACTTTGACATATGGAACTTTGGTAGTTACTTTTTTAGTGATATATATGCAAAAGGTTATAAATACACAACATTATTAAAATGTTTTTCATTACAAATCAAACAATATCATTTTTGTATTACCTAACTAGAAATTTCAAAAGAAAATATAGGTGGCCAAAGTTTGATCAGTCAAAATCGATGGTGACTCGTATACGCGAACGGAGTTATCTTTCTTCACCGTCTAAACTTGACAAATACATACCAACGATTCCACAATATACACAACACACTAAGTTTTGACTAGCCAAGGATTGGTTGCTTCAGGTTGCTCTAAACATCATTATCATTTTTTGGGTAGGGATAACCATAATTAAATGGAAATAAGAATTTATGTGTAATGACTTGCAAGCTAGGCTTCCCTAAGCATAACTAGGATGTGTCACAATCAAAATAAATTAAGCATTTCTAGTAATCTATCTGTGACGTAATATGACAGACTATCACCTTTATACCATAATTAAACGCAAATTGAAGACAATTCCAAGAGTGATAGGTTGGTAGATTGACAATTAAAGCAAACGATAAAAAGGACGCACAATTCCACATTCTGCTTGGGGCACATGCCCCCTAGCTCACTAATCCAGCATTCGCGTATACCTTTTAACTACTATTTTGTCGAATTATATGCTAGTAAAATATTATTAAAAATATAATGATATGAAAGTATTTTTCAGATAAATCTAGTAATATTATTTTCACATGATAAATTTAAATTCTTTTATATATTAGCAGTCAAAGTTTTAAAAGATTAACTGTACGTATTCTAAAATAACCTTTAAAAAGAACATAGCGAGTATCACGGAGGGGGTCTAGGGACCGATACCCTAAGTAGACAATTTAGTAGAGAACTTACATGGTACATTTTTGGCTTTACGACTACACCACAAGTAAAAGAAATTCCGATAACTGCAACTAATGCAAAAGCAATTGGGAGCGTAATTGTTAAAACAATTCTTCTTACAAAGAAGTTGCATCAAATCAAATGGGAAACGTCCAAGTTATAAACATAAACAAATGTAAAGCAAATTCATCTTTGGTGCATTTGCTCGTTGATGGAAGATGTAACAACACAGTGCCTAAGAAGAATCAATAAAGCTCGTACCGGTAATTGCAACCGATAGTATATATGGCTAAGCCTCCTAGTTGTTGACATAGCACTGTGACAGTCCAAAGCCAACATATCTTGAACGCACTACACTGATGCATAAATCGTCGGACTCTAGGCATTCTTGCACTGTGTCAAACTTGTTGGCTATCTCCACCACATACTTGGTGATCATACTTTTAGTAAGTCTGGTGATATCGTTTAACAAGATGAGTGGCTTTGCCATACACGATGATCCCATTCAGATGTGCCATCCATCTAGGTTCAACCACATTCTACCAACTAAACATACCCTTAAACTAGCAGTGTATAGCTGTGAGGTAAATTGGCAGGTTGTGGTTGAGTTCTTTTCAGTTTATATCTTATGGTTTCTCTTAAATAAACAAACGAGACAGTTTCTTCGTCACTGTTTCGAAACGGCTTATCGGGACAGCTCTTTTAAAGCGGTTTATCGGGATTCAGTTTATTCACATAAGTGTTTGCGCTAGGCCAAAAATCATAAGCTGTATCTGAAAAGAATCCACCCTTTGTTCTGCTTAGCTGTTGTAGTAGTATCAGATAAGATAAATGATGCAAGAGTGAAGTAATAAGCAAGTAATTGATAATACTTTATTGGAGGGAAGAGGCATGTGAGATGGGGTAATTTATGTTCAGCCATCCTCTTCGCAGACACAACGTCACGGTGGTTGATCCGTAGCCTCATTCCAATCTCCTCACTTGTCATACGAAGAAAAAAAACTCACTCCTTTTCCACCTGAGACTACTACTCCCTTTTGTTTTCTTTTAGTTTTTTGTTTTATTTTGGTGCCTTACACACAATGACACAACTATGACACAGATACGCGACATCAAAGGAACCATAACGGTTCAGGTGATTATTATCGACTATCTATCTCATCGTGTGGCCCAAGCGAGAAGCGGTGCCGCTCCAACTGCGTCTCGACGACTCCATCTGGTAGAAGCGTTGTAGCTACAGTAACGTGAGTCTTCTGCAGTGCTTCAGTGCACGTTACTGCAGCAACAGATCTGCTTTTTGCTGCACTGGTAAAATAGTGTAGCTTTCTTCTGTAGCGTTGGTGCTGTAGCAGCCGATCTCGAGCGTTGTCTTCAGATCGGGCGGTGGGCGTGCATCGCTAATGCACAGCGCCGTGCTTCTCTGCATTGGCCCACTCCATTTCCCTGGGAAATACCTGTGGAATGCGTGGAAGCCGGCTCGGTGCAAGTTGCTTTTGTAAGGTTGGCTCTGCAGCGGAGGTGCAACTGTGCAAGAAATTTAGGTCTGTTTTTTTATCACAGTTTATAGCTTTTAGCTGTGACTTATTAATCTAATAAATAATAATTTGCTGAAAGAAATTGAAACTAAAAATTAGCTGAAAAACCGAAAAGAAATAGGCTCTCGGATGCGCATACAACAGGCAGATCCGGTGCATTCCAATCGGGCGAGCACGAGACCGAAAGCCAAGCCCCGTCGCGAGCGCGCGCCACAGGCAACTAACTCCGTCCAAGAAGAGGGACGTGGTCATCAACGCGATGCCGGCACGGGCACGCCGCCAATAAGCTTACGTACACACGCAGCTGGTATCAGAGTCTACCAGAAAACGTAGCTTGCCTTGCCGGAACGCTGCCTCGCGACTGACCTGATGGACGGGTCGCGATCGAGGACGAACCAACGAGCACCATCTCTACGAAAGACATCACACGACGAACCAACTAGCCATTAACCACTACTTGCGGCCGGCCTCGTCTGATTGGCAGTGTCTTTTGACTTCGGGCACTGTCGATTCACAACAGTGACCTCCCATCAGTTTCTTGTGATTTCATCTGTCCTGTAGAACCGATTCTATTCTATGTAGCAGCTCTCAGTCGTCATTAGTACGGAGTATTACTGGGACATCTCAAACGTGACAGATGTTTCATAATTGTTGGGGATAAACGGAGGTTAGTTTACAGGCACCAGCAGTGCATGAGATTGTCACCTGGGTTATAAAATAATTGTAGGTCGCAGATAGACATTTCAATTGACACATAAAAACATCACAAGCTATGGCAGGATAGTTCAGGGGATTTTGGGCCAGGGCATGGAATGCACCTCAGGATGAGCACAGGGTGGTCCTCTGCTTCGCCAGCTGCTGGTTCAGCTTGCCGACGAGCTGCCGGTTGCTGCACATGTACTCCTGGAAGGACAACCGCAGGCTCCGGAGCGTGGCCACGTCGCTGCCGTTGGAGGGCGCGTTGAGCAACGTGGAAAAGAGGCTTTTCCAGAGCTCCACGTTCCAGTACCTGTGATCAATGACATGGGATGATGATGAACGGGGAGTCATGTATCCTTCTCATCTTCTGCTTGCTCGAAATGCAGAGCTCGGCAATCTCGCACGCACCTTTTGAACGGCGATTTCGGTCGGTATTGGTAGCCTCCACCGGCCATGGGCGCCTTCTCGGTGCTCATGGGTGCTCCATGCAGCATCATGTGTGCAATGACGCAGAGGCCGTAAGTGTCGGCCTACAAGCAATAAACCCATTTGCCGTATCAGATAGTTTGCTTTGAGTAATGACTAAGAAAGTGGAGTAACTGCGAAAGTTACGGACTTGAAATTTCCAGTTTCTCTCTTCTTGCATCTCGACGCAACTGAACCCTGAGGTTTGGCAGTCCCCGTGAAACTCTGTGCCGGTTGGGAAAAGATTTAGATCAATGCCACGGCCCCAGTCAACAAGGCAGAGCCCCTGGAATGAACATTTCATAAGCATCAGAAAGGGATCCAAAACCCCCTTACCAAGTTACCAAGCGTGTTAGGATGGATATGCTGACCTGATTCTGCTCGGATCTTGTCTCGCTTCTGAAGGCATCGTCCGTGATATCTCCACTTTACAAACCACAAGTGAAACCAAGACACAGATTAGTGGACAGGAGTTGACAAAGGCTACAAATTTAACTGGAAACTTGGAAAAGTAAGTTTTAAGGAATGTGCAATAGACGTCACGTTTACTTTTTTTTTTTAAAGAGCTTGTATAATGGATGTATAAGAAAGCTTTCTTCTGATTTAATTTGGGCTGACAGATCGATTTCCTATTTTTTAATAGAAGAACCTGCTTTAAATACGTACTAAGTTTGTGCCTGTGGGATCTTTAAATAACCAAAACAAATGCTCAACAAGAAGAATGACAAAAAAAATCAGAACGTAAACATCTCAATAGAAACATGGAGCAACAAAATATGGATTCCCGTTACTGCTAATTAAGTAATGAAAATAGTAGTAAATCAACAAAGATATTTGTGCCCACCAACCCAACATCTGGGACCAACAAATTGACCTCTTATCGACATTCTGCTTTGCTCTTTTGACTAACCATTTCAAATATTTTCATCAGAAATTATGTTCTTAGCTGCGATTATGTATAACTTCCGGCCTAGTTGCAATCATTTGCAGATATCTGTGAAGCTTGGAACAAAATATTTACAGGATAGTCACATGGTCACATCATTACCCAGAAAAACAAGACACCAGGATATGTCCAAAACATATAGCAAGAAACTGCCTTTCAGAAATAGAATGGCCCAACCTTACAGACTTCATGTTTGAGCATTTGCAATTTTGGTACACTTGACATTACAGAAAAAGTAACTGGTTTACCATTGACTAGACACTTAGACAGATACCACTAAAAAAATGATGCACAATTGTGGCACAAGAATAATATATGCCATTTTTTATGAAGCAGAATATTTGTCGATCTAATGCAAAATGTCAGTAGTCACTGGATAAATAATTCTGCGTTACCTATATTTCATCTACAGAACTCCGGAAAACAAGGGAGGTAGCTCCGTCCAGTGTAGAAAGTTGGTTACCTTGGGTAGCAGACAAGCATATTGTCAGGCTTGAAATCACCGTGGATTATGCCAACACTGTGCAGAGTTTCCAGCATGTGCAGCATTTCTATAGTGTAATATATGCATAGAACTTCATCCATATGGCGATCAACAACTAAATGGGCATTTATAACATCCTGCAAAAGATTTGTACAGTATGTCATCACATCTTAGCAACATGGATTAGCTAGAGTTGTAATTCCTGTCAACAACACAGATAATCCAGACATACAAATTGCAGTAGTAGTTTTGCTAGAGCAGGTTCTCAGAAAATTTCTTGATACATATGAAGTAATTACCAGAAGAGTTCCATATGGCAGGTAATCACAAACTAACACACTGACGTCAGCAAAGACATGGACTTCGTGCGCGTAGCCAAAGCTTGGTCTCTGGAAGTAAAATAATTTGTAGTGTTAACATCGCTATAATTTTACAACTATGAGTGTCATGGTGTTCTTGAACAGAAATTTTGCACCTCAATATCTGATATACGCATATCAAGCTGGCGATACATGTAAAACTCCCAGGGAAATGCAGGCTTCTGAATCTGCAAATAGGCATTAGAGTTTAACAGCGGAAACAACTGCGAAAGGCAGGTTTCAGTAAGACAATGGAAACATGGTTCACCTTCAAAGCAACCAGCTCTTCCGTATGACCATCAACATTGGCTTTGTATACTTTAGCAAAAGCACCAGTCCCAGGAGAACCTTTGATCTGATACTTTCTACCACCTTGATGCAACAAAAGGGTTTGTAATTAAACTTTGTGGTATCAGCGATATGAATGTGACTTTCCAAATCGCAAAAAGAAAGGATGTTTCTGTGAAAATATTATGTACTCGTTGTGACTTGAGAGCATTGAAATCACAAAAAGATGGGATATCTCATATCTGTGATGTAGAATGTGTGAGAACTTTGTGCAAGACAGTAAACAAAAAAATTGTAGTTTATACCTAACTCAATGACCTTGTTTCTTAAAACATTCTGTGAAGAAGTTAAGGGCACCTTTCCTGAGTAGACCTTGTTGCTCTTATGATAGCCCTGTTAAGGATTTGTGTAACCCTCAAAGATGAGAGTCAAGCAAAACACTGGAGTACCATACAGAGTAAATGTAACTTACAGTGAACTTTTTGAGGTCACCATTAATTTTCTCCAGTAAACTGTTCCTAGTAAAATCAGACCATGGATCTACCACACTAGGCTCCTTCTTTTGTAATTTTGACGGTTTGGGCTACAAGACAAGAAAAAACAAAATTGGAGTGAAGAACAATTAATCATCAACCAGGATGATAGACATTGAGCGACTATATGCATGAAAACAACACTGGGTAAAAGAGTGGACAGTGATGATGACTTCTATATTAGATAATACAGAAGTTAAAAGAAACAAAAAACATACAATATTTTTCATAAATTATTTCACAACCTGTTTGTTTAGACTTAAGACTTTTTGGCTTATAGCTTAAAGCCAACCTTTTGGCTTAAGGATCTTAAAAGCAGTTCATTGTTAAGCCAAACAAGGCTGTTTGGCATTCTAGCTGTTTTTTTGGCTTTTGAGTGATGGCTTATAGTTGAAATATCTAAAATACCCTTGTTTTAATGTCAAGGATGAATTCCATTACGATCCAACAATACCAAAGTTCATCGCGGAGGGGATCCCATGGCAGGCTGGCAGCGGTGGAGATTCAGATAAGATGAACAGGGTCGTAGAGCATCGGAGGAGAGGGGAGGACAGAGTCGCTAGCGTCGGGGTCAAGGAGGACAGCAGTGCCGAGTGACAGGAGCGACGCGGGGATGACAGAGGTGCTGGGGAGGACAAGTGAGGGTCGGTGCAGGTGGATGGTGAGTGGGGCTGGCGGAGGAGGACGGTGGTGTCGGGCATCGTGATAGCTAGATAGATCTCATAGGCAACGGTGGGGATCCGACAGCAGCGATCGGATAGAGCTCGTGAGTGGCCTAGGGAAGACACGTTGGACACAGGGAGGAATACAGCCCGACGATGATGGGCACGAGGAGGATGACGGCGACTGGATAGATCTTGTAGGTGATGATGGGGATCCAACGGCGGTGGCCTGGGGAAGACGGTGTTGGGTGTGGGGAGGAGTACGACGTCAGCTACGATGAGTGCAGGGAGGATGACGGCAATCCGATAGATCTCGTAGGCGGCGATGGGGATCTGGCGATGGCGGACAGACGGAGCTCGCGGTCGGCCTGGGGAAGACTACGTCAAGTGCGGGGAGGAGTACGGCGTCAACTGCAATGGGCACTAGGAGGATGACGGCGACCAGATAGATCTCGTAAGCGGTAGCCGGACAGAGCTCGCGGGTGGCCTAGGGAAGACAGCGCTGGGCGCGGGGAGGAGTACGGCGTCGGCGGCGATGGGTGTGAGGAGGATGACGGCAACGTGCCGGATGTAGGGGGAGATTGGGAAGAGAAATGAGGGGAGGGGTGAATGATTTTGGAGTTTATATGCGATGGTATTTGGTGGGTAATTTATGTGAAGTTGAGTGGCATTTGGCTATCCCAACCCGTAAAAGCCAAAAAAGCACCTCTTGGCTAGCTTTTGACTTATAGTTATAGGGCGGCTTAGGGTTTTTGAAAAGCCCGGTTAAAAAGCTATCCCTTTGTTTAGACTTTGGCTTTTTAGCTTTTAAACTGGAGAAAAAAACTAAACAAATAGGGCCTAAGTTGTAACATAAACTTCAGATTAATTATCAGGGATCTAAGTGTAAATAGATGTTATGGATGTATAAACCAGTATAGAACCACAAGTACAAAGTAGATCTCAACATGTTAGCCTCCAACTATATTCGACTCTCAAGCGACAAGCAGACACGCAAACATATAAATGGCTGGTGCAAATTAGACATGGTGAGAGGAGACAAATCACAAGCATAGGAGTGTGCATATTATCCTATGATTTGCTAACCGTGTTGTGGAAAAGAAACTGTTTCAATACATAAGAAAAATGATATAAGAAACAGGAACAATCCTTAATATGCTTGTACGCGATGTAAAGGGTTGCCAGAAATACAATTAAAGTAAAGGGCTAGTTCTGACTTATCTTAGGCTTATCCTATATGCTAGCACACTAGTAACTGGACCTATAGCTTATAAGCCAAATCATCAAATAATCCTTAAGGCACTTTGAGTTAACTCAAATAAACAGCTATATATTTCTAAACCCACAAACTACCCCAGAGTTAAGCCCAAGAAAAAAAAACCGGTTTTCACCCTGGCTTTAGTTTCTATTTGTAGGAAGTATAATGCTCTAAGCTTAAGGTATGCTGAACAAGAGTTATGTAATTATACCACTCGTTCGCAAAACAAAGCATATTGACACTTGCGCCTAATTCAGTCCTAATAAAAAACACTTAGTATACCCTATTATCTCTCTTGTACACAGTAAGTGTTCACATGAACTCTACAGAGCAAAAGAACTCGACATGTGTTCGTAGCAAGCTAGTCCATATTCAACTAATTATCACAGACTTGGGAAGTAGTGCATGAACCGATTTAAATTTAATAATTGTACACTTTTCTGGTTGGACAGCAGCTCAGAATGTGTATGCTGTACAGTGCTGAGAACTCCACTGACAAGACAAAACTGTCAACCTAGTGACCATAGCTAAAATACTACATGTCTACAACAAAACCAATATGAAGATTGCAATTGTGTATGAAATCCGTGAGATATTTGCCAGACACACAAAAGTGTGATGCTTAATTTATCCATGTCTAGAAATATCTTGATTCCATCATGTTGTTATCATACCTGTCCATCCGCATCTGCTTCTTCTACAATATTCTCCAATTGTTTCAAAAATACCATATGCATCTTCTTCAAATGATCGAGGGGCTCAGCTTTTCTGGTTAAGCCACGGACCATAATATAACATCATATAAACATGACAACCTGAGGTTGTAGGTGCTCAAAAAGAAGTGAGCATATAGGGAAAATATTTTCAGCTCATACTAACCTGGAAATACCAACCCCATACACCTTATCAGCTTCCAGCACTTTCCCCTTAGAAAAGAGAAACAGTGCATATGCTTCATAGAGCAGCGCATGCTCCAAAAACATTCTTTTCTCCTCCAACTGCTTATATACCTTGTTAAAATCACCAATTGCATCCGCCTAAGTAAAAAGAAAACCGAAGATCAGAAAAATAAGCAAAAGAACAACCCATAGGGGTCATATCAGAATTGACATTTAAAAATCAATCTGTTACATAGAGGATCCAGATCTTCAGGAGGCGGGGGTCAGTGGAGTACTGGTAATCGTCCCCATATTTATCAATGCATTCCGTCACGTAAATCTTGAGCCGGTCAAGGGCTGCTGCGTCAAATGTTGGGCCTGTCCTGAGCTCATCCATGGCCTTGCTGATAGACCTGAATACAAACCCAGAATCTGACATCAGAAAATGGCACACATAGATCATAGAGGCGCAGACCCACAGGCAAGCACCAGTGCAAACACATCAAACTCATATGCACGTAAACTGCTCATGAATACCCCACATATGTATGAAAATTTAGATCCATCTACTCAAATAGGCAAGATAAAACGAAAGGCACCGTATAGATGAGTATTGAGTTCATATGTACATACCGAAAACAATCACACTGCTACACCATTACACCCCCACCATACCCATTTGAAGCCAGAATCGACATATATGTGCGTCCCGATTCAAACACACATGTACAGATGAAAAATTAGAGGCAGAATCGCACAGGTCGAGAAGCACAAGCTTAATTAGACGCCCAAGCCGCGCACGCTTAAGCAATTAACGGCAAAACCTCGGGATAGAAGCACGCGTCTGCGCACAACTAGAGGCGAACTCTCACGTACAAACACGCACCGCACACACACACACCTGAGGCGAAATCGCGCACGCATATACGCAACTAGAAGCAAAATTTCGGGTGCGGAGGTAGATCCGAAGGGTGATTTGGTGCTACCTGAGGTACGGGAGGATGGGATCGGAGGGCGGCGACGCAGCCTCCGGCGAAACCCTAGGCAAGGACCTCCGGAGCGGGCCGGAGGAGGCGGCCGCATCCGTCGCCGCGGATGGCGTGCGGTCGAGCATGACCATCTCCGGTCGGCGGAAGGTTCTGGATTCCTGCGGAGATCGCCGGATGTGCGAGACGGGGACGAGCTCTCCGCTCTTCTGTAGCCGTGGAGGGGCGCGGGGGTGACGTATTGGGGAGTGGAGATGGGGAAATTTTGAATTGTTACCGTTGCTTCGGATACTGGGCCTAAATGGGCTTACGTGGGTGAGCCTAAATTCAACGTAAGCATGTGGACGTTAATTAGTGCCAAAAAAGATCAAACGGTCCAGAATAATCTTCAATATAATTAGTGCCAAAAGGTTAATTTATTTGATAAACTTCAATATAATCAATGAGCAAAAAACGCCACCCATAGGGCCCACTTGTCAGCGACAAGTGAAACAAGATCAAACGGTCCAGAATAAATCCAATTGGAATCAAGAGAGAGAGGGGGGCAAGAGAAAGAGAGGAGCAATGGGCCTCACGCTTTGTGAGTGGGTCGGGCCGCGTATGGGCTGGGCTGGGTGGTGTTCGTGGCCGTCTAGAGAGGCATTTGTGCCGTTTCGGTAGCGACGGCAGCTTGTGCGTTAGCGCGAATGAGCGAGACAGATGGATGGAGGCGCTGAGGGGGTTCGGTTCCCAGATCTGATTCCTCTATCTGGCAGTTTAGTAGGGGGCGCAAATGATATGGATTAATCTTGACTAAATTGGTACTGAATCTAGACGGTATTGAATACGGGAAGATAATTTAGTATCTAGTACCGGAAATTGTTGCCGGATATGGTAGCAAAAATAGAAGAGCTAAAATCCGACCGAATAGCGTCGGTAGATGGTAAACCGGATACTATTCGTTTAGATATCCGACAAGCAAATTAGTACCCTAACCAGCCCAGCCCATCAACCATCATTGATATCAATCAGTCTAGATTTCATCTAAGTCCTAACCTAACTTCAGAGTCCAGCCACTCCAGTCACCACCAATCCTCCCTACTTATGTTGAACTTACATATGAATTTATCGATTTTTAAATTTATATATGAATTTATCATTTTGCGAACTTATGTATGAATTTATTGCTTATATTAAACTTGCTAGATAAATTTATTGCTACTTGAAAGTTTAAAGTGATGGTAGTATGATTCAGTATATATTTCTTTATTTATACATATATTGTCCGTCTATATTATCTGGTTTCGATCTGAAATCGTCATGTATTTATTTCGATGGTACCGTATTCAAAACTTCAAATTTGCATCCGACCTTACTGTATCTGAATCCAAACCTTGAGGAAAAAATATAAGTTAAAATATGATATAAATAATATTCGTTCGAATCCAAGATGATTGCACCTCTACTGTTTAGTCTTTGGTCAGGGAATAGTAACTTCGTTAGTATGCAAGAAATGGAAGAGATTTCGACGTGTTTAGTTGGGCTTCATAGGATTTGATGTGTTGTACACGGAAGCCACTAAGTAACGCGCGAGACTGCAGGAATCTTACAGTTTTGTGGTTCTTGGATCTCAGGCTGTTGCGCTGCCCGCATTTTTTTCTATTTTAGCTTTTTTAAAAAAATATTCACATTTAGACCTCTGGTAGTTTTAATTCTATTTTTGGACCTAGGGGGTCGGCGCCGTGACCCACGGCGCCGAGGTAACACGTCTCGGCGCCGTGGTCCATGGCGCCGAGGTCCCAGGCCCCGGTCAGCGTGGCGGCCTGCGTGGTGGCTAGCTCGGCGCCATGGATCTTGGCGCCGAGGTCTGGCCAGCGGGCCCCACGCGGCCTTCTCCTTTCTCCCTCTGTTTCTTTCGTTCTCTCTCCTTCTCTTTTCTCTTGTTCGCGCTCAAGTGGCGCCCCTCCCGCGCCTCTCCCTCGCCGGCCGCGTCCCCGCGGCGGCCGAGCCCACACCGCCTCCTCGCGCGCCGCCCCGCCGCCCATGCACGCCGCGCGCCGCCTCAAGCCCGCTCCCGTCGTGGCGCCGCCGCGCCGCGCCGCCGCCCATCCACGCGCGCGCCGCCTCAAGCGCGCCTCGCCGCGCCGCCGCCGCGCCGCCGTGGCGCGGCGCGCCGCCGCCCATCCGCCGCGCCGCCGCCTCAAGCCGCCTCCGCCGCCGCGCCGCGCGCGGCGCCGCGCCCGCCGCCTAAGCGCCGCCTCGCTGCGCGCCGCCCGCCGCGTCCGGCCGCGGCCGCCGGCTTTCTCTCGCCCGCCCATCTAAGCCGCCTCGCCGGCGCCTCCAAGACCGGCCGGCTGGTGCCGGGCCGAGGGCGTGCGGTGCCCGGGGCGATTTGCCACGCAGCAAGAAGACCGCCATGGCTGGCTGCCTGGCTAGGGCCCGCCCTCGCCACCGCGCGCCGGTTTGTCCACTACCATCGTCGGACAGTAAAATTGACTATGCAATTTAGTTAGTTAATTAGCATCAATTATAGTGTAGTAGTTAGTTAATTTAGGTACTTAGGTACTCAACCGATTAGTTAGGTAGCATTTAGTTAGTGACTAGGTACTTATTAGTTACTATCTAGTATCCAATTTCGATTAAAGGTATTAAGTTTGGTTTTCTGTATGAACTAGATGGACAACCTAGTCACCCTATATCATGGAGGCAGTGTGACAAGTGATGATTATGGAAATGTTCGATTTGTTGAAATGCAAAGGGTGCCTCTGATATTCAATGATCGGCCGTCGTTTAGTGAGTTGGTTGCTAGGGCCTGGGAGGAGCTACATTGTCATGCAAACGAGGAGAGCATCACAGTTAAGGGGTTACTTCACTTCGGTTTGAAAGACACAATTTTAAGGCGGTTGATCTTAATTGGTTGTGAGGATCAATGGGACAAATATGTCAAATTGGTTATGAAGAATGTGTTCTAATGTTTGGAGCTTGTTGTGCGGAAGATGTCCATTGATCCCACCCCTCATGGTTATTCACCAGAACTAGGTCATCAAGCACCCTTTGACCCTCCGTTACCGGACCTTGCGGTGGATGTGGAAGAAGTGCCTGAGGTGCCCGATGCTCTATCTGCCCCAAACGAGGTTCAAATTTCTCAACCAGTTCGAGTTGAATGTCGGACTGATGATGTCGTGGCGGCCCCTCAGGAGATCCCTTTGACCCAGAATCATCCCAGTAAGTGTCGAGCAACACTTTAGCTTTTCCCGTCATTCCATTCTTTTGTCTCAATCCCATCGTTTTCGTGCTTATGATGCAGGAGACATTCCTGATAATGTGGGTGTTCCTCCCGTTGCTACATCTGCCAACGTTGAAGAAGTCTGCAGGGACTCCAACAGTGTGGATATTCAAATTGTGGATGATCTGGAGCCTTATGAGATCGCAAGGGCCGTTGATTCTGATGATGACCGCCCTTTTGGAGAGCTGACCGAAAGTGATATTGAGTGATCGAGCGTTATTGCCTGGCGGGATCCATCGGTTCATGAATTCAGCGATCTTAGGCATTCTCATAAGGCTTATGCGAAGGAAGGGATGACGAGTCGCTAGATGCTCCTGAGGCCGGGCCAAGCATGACAATTGAGAAGGGTATGGTGTTTGAGGACTTGCCTGCATTGAAAAGGTGGCTGCAGGAGTATTCAGTGATTCGTAAAAGGCCATTCAAGGTGAGGCATTCTTATGTGGAGCAGAGGTACACAGTTGTGTGCGAGAAGGAAACATGTGAATGGAGGGTTTGTGCTAGGAAACAGAAGGACACAGGAAAGTTCAAGATCACAAGAATCGTTGGCCCACACATTTGTGCCGAAGCAGAGCTCAAACAGAAGCATCGGCAGTTGACCTCTACCATTATTGCCAAGTCACTGTGGCACATAGTAAAGGGAGAACCCAATATGAAGGTGAAGATACTTGCTTGGTTTGTTAAGGAGAAATTTGCATACGAGATAAGGTATGGAAAAGCATGGAGGGCAAAGCAACGCATTTGGAAGATGATATATGGGGACTGGGAAGATGGGTATGAGCAGTTGCCAGCACTCTTCAATGCAATCAAAGCGGTTAATCCAGACATGCATTATGAGTACGTCCCGAAAGCAAATGAATGGACACAAGATGGGAGGCAGATATTCTTCCGTGCTTTCTGGTGCTTTGCTCAGTCCATCGAGGCCTTTCGGCATTGTCGTCCCATCTTCTCCATTGACGGTACGTTTCTTCTTGGCAAGTACCAGGGCACACTTCTGATAGCCATTTCCTATGACGCAGACAACGCGTTGGTTCATTTGGCGTTTGCTTTGGTTGAGAGGGAGAACAAAGACAGCTGGGGATGGTTCTTGCGGCTCGTTCGGAGGCACGTGGTCGGCCCTGGTAGGGCGGTTGGTGTCATATCTAATATACACCAGGGCATACTTGCTGCCGTATAGGAGCAGATACCGGGGTATCCAGCTTTGCACCACCATTGGTGCACTCGGCATCTTGCCGAGAATCTACTCCGTAAGGATGGTACGAAGGATAACTTTCCTCTTTTCGAGGAGGTCGCTCGAATGCTTAAGGTCAAGTTCTTCCAGGAGAAGTTGGAGCAGCTTAAAACTGCAACAAACGCAGAAGGTAAACAGTGGTTGACGGGATTGATGAGAGATGTCGACAAATGGACAAGGGTCATGACGATGGTGGCTGGAGGTACGAGTTTCAGACAAGCAACATGGCCGAATCCTTCAATAATTTGCTTAGGGGTATACGTGGTATGCCCGTCAATGCTATCGTATCCTTCACCTTTTAAAAGCTTGTTGCCTGGTTCAACGAAAGACACGCACATGCAATGGCGCTACAGAGTAAACAAGAGAGATGGGCTCCAAAACCGAAACGCCACCTTGAAAAGGCAAAGGCGAGGGCTGAGGCACATGAGGTACATTGTTTTGACAACGCCACGGGAACTTACGAGGTTGTAGAAAGGGGTGGTACAATGACCGATGGAGAGCTCCGGCCGACGGGGAGGCATAAGGTTGTCCTTATTGCTTTCTCATGCACATGTGGTAAACCGAGGCAGTACCACTTTTCATGTTCTCGATGCCAAAGGGGGAGAATATTTTATTTTGGGAGTTTACTTTACTTATGGTATTTGGACCTATGGGCTTATCTACTATGTTTTTTAATTATCTATGGATGGTTGTAATGAACTTATGTTTGATGCTTGGATGTAATGAACCTTATGATCATGGTTGTAATGAACTTATGTTTGGTGCTTGGATGTAATGAACCTTATGATCATGAGTTGATGATATTACTTAGCTGTCTATCTCTCATTGAATAACTTTGTCTTGTGCATCTTGTATAAAATGTCGTAATCTTTATCTATGCACATGTTTAGGGGGAGTCATATTCCCTCTTGGACTCTAAAATGAAAATAGTTCTTTTATCTAAATAAATCTTATTGCATAAGAACTACTCTCTCATTCAAAGTTCACATAGAATATACAATTTGTTGTCTAACAATTTGATATATTCAAATCTTTCATCTCTCAAAATTTGGGTTGTCATCAATTACCAAAAAGGGGGAGATTGAAAGCATCTAGACCCTAAAAGGATTTTGGTAATTAATGAAATTAAGAGAATATGGAATATGGGACTAACGTGTTTTAATGAGTATGCGAAAGGATAGTCCACACACATGAGCGACAAGATGCAAGCCAAAGGACACGCGTGAAAATCAAATCGGCTCAAGACAAAGGTATACTTAGAATAGGACCCTTTTGAATTTTACCGGTCTTAGGTGAATGGTGGAAGACCGGATTATAGGATAGATGATCGTACCATCAAGAGGATCTTGGCTAAGTAGCTTGAATACTCATCTCATGTGCCAAATGGTTTTGTCTTAAAAGTTGCATCCTTTAAAGAAATCTAGTTTTCAAAAGAAATCGTGCTCATCGGAAGAGCGGTAGTCTGCATGATTTTGAACGCGGAACTACTGGAAGCGGAAGTTCCGCAACCAAAATGCGGTAGTACCGCCAGCGAAGATCCGGTTTAGGAGCGGATCAATATTTCCGAGAGCACCCTTGGCTCATTCCAAAGTCTTGCGAACGGAAGTACGGCCGTTGAACGCAGATTACGGCCGCGAGCGGTAGTACCGCATCCTAAAGCGGTACTCCGGACCGGAAGGTCCGGAGGAGAGCGGATCAATTTTTCCAGAGAGCCCTCCGGATGAAGCTCGGATTTTCTAGAGCGAAAGTACTGGCTATTTCAACGCCGGAACTACCACGCATGCGTAGTTCCGCCACTCAGAGCGACTTCCGAGTCCTAAGATCCGACTTCAAAGCGGATGCATTTTTCCGAGAGCCAAGTCTCGGGACCCTTTGGAGTTTGGTGGAGCGGTAGTCGCGCCGACTTTGCGGAACTACGGGTAGCGGTAGTACCACAAATATCAACGGCGGTAGTACCGCGCGCCGAATCCAACGGCCACCGCAGACGCCCGACATAGCCGTTCGGCGCGAAGATTTGTAGCGGTAGTACCGGTCTTTGGGAGCGGTAGTTCCGCTCGACCAGAAAATTTTCGAGGCGGGTCAAACGGCTAGTTTTGGTTGGTGGAGGCTATAAATACCCCACCACCGCTCAAGGGCGAGGTTAGAGACTCATTGCATATTTCTCAAGCCCAAGTGCATTCATTTCACCTCAATTCTCTCTTTGCACATCAAAGTGAGGTGGTTGAGCATTTAGTGCTAGATTTCATTTGCAAATCCATTTGGCACTAGAGTTGCATTCAAGTGAACACCGGATTTATTACTCTTAGTGCTTGCAAGCACTTGGACGATTCGGTGGAAGTTGCCTCGGTGATCTTCTCAAGAAGATTGTGAGAAGACCCGCAAATTGTGAAGGTTGGAGCTCGCCACCCGGAGTGGGAAGAGCTACACTAGTGATCGAGGTGCTTGGCTCAATTCGTGGAGCCGGTCCGATACGTCCGGCTTACCTCAACGTGGACTAGGGAAACCGCAAGTTTCCGAATACCACGTAAAAACATCGGTTGTGTCCCTTGTCTCTTTAGCTCTTGTTCTTTTGCTTCATTGAGATCACTTATTTGTTTAGAGCTAAATTGTTGACCAGAATTGCATAGGATTAATTGTTTTACATCATTGTCATTTAAATTGTGGAGAATTAATCAAGTAAACAAGAAAAGTTTAAAAACCTCCTATTCACCCCCCTCTAGTCGGTATCCTTGATCCTACAGTTGTTCGTTATGTTTTATAGTTCATCTAGTTGTTTTCCCATATGCAATTTGCTTTGTTTCTTGTTTAATTTCTTATTCTTTCCATATTTTATGCATGTTCAATTTTTGTTTACTTCTATGTTGGTGAGAAATTCAATTTTTTTGTAGGATGGCGCAATTCCACCGCTAGACCCATACTACGAGGAGAACCACCGAGGACGGCTCACCGCGGAGGGGAGGGTACTGCCTTCATCACTTCTTGTGCAATTTGCGTTTATGTTGATGCATTAACTAAAAAAATTGGTCTATTCTATACAGGAGCTGCCCATCCTTCGTCCTCGAACCCATGACGGGTTCCTGGACATGCGGTACGACGAGAGGTACACTCCCTTCCTGGAGAGGGTTGGCCTAGACGCCATATCTTACCAGGTTCGCCGTGGGTTGCCCACCCTCAACCCCCCCCCCCCGCCATCACTGCACTGGTTGACTGGTATTCTCCTAAACCATTGCTCCACTTGCATGTTCATTGTGTATCGGCTATGTGCGCCTCAAATTCTCTGACATGTAGTCCTCTTTTTTGTATCATGTAGGTGGAGGCCGGAGACTCACAGCTTCCACCTCCCTTTTGGGGAGATGACAATTACGCTCGAGAACACTCAGAAGATGCTTGGTGTCGCCATTCACGGCCATCCAGTAATCGGACCATGCGTGCCTACAGGTTGAAGAGCCCGAGTAGAGGCCTTCCTCGGGAGAGAGCTTCCTCCTGAGGCAGGACTTCGCACTTCTGGAGTTCCAATCACCTAGCTCCGGCAGTCTTTCGCAGAGTGTCCTGAAGGTGTAGACGAGCAAACAGTTGCCTACTACTGCAGGGCATGGATCCTTCACTTGTTTGGCTGCGTTCTCTTCCCCGACGGAATGGGGGATAGCGCGTCGTGGATGTACATCCACTGCCTCACTGACTGGGACACGGCGGGTCAGTACAGCTGGGCTTCCGGGGTGTTGGCGTTCCTTTACCGCCACCTCTGCGAGGCGTGTCGTCGGACTTCGGCGAACCCGTCACTAGGTGGTTGCCTCTACCTCCTCCAGCTGTGGATGTGGTGTCGTCTACCAGTTGGTCATCCCACGGTTTTGGCTCCTTATCCCTAGTTCGCAGGGGTTCCTCTTCGTCGACGTCCAACAGTTGCCTGTCTTTGGGACCAGGTCTCAATTCCCTACGCCAGGATGAAGCGGGCCTACCTAGAGTACACGAACGAGCTAGATGCGCTCACGGCCTCCAATGTAAGTTAATTCCATTTGATATCGTGATTTTCATTTGTTAGAATAGTACCTTACAAGTAAATTGTTACTATGCAGGTTAAGTGGGAGCCGTACGCCAAGCAAGAGGTGGAAAGTATTCAGTTCAGTGCAATGTGCTACATAGACGAGGCCCTCTACAGGATGAGGTGTCCCCTAATCTGTTTCTATGCTGTTGAGTATCACCTGCCACACAGAGTTGCACGCCAGTTTGGTAAGAGGCAGCTGTGGCCAGTAGAGCCGTTCTCGACGTCTGTGACCTTGCACAAGTAAGTGCCCTGCAATTTCAATTCTCACCTTTGATTCCAATTGCATAGAGTTTCTACTAATTTTAACTATTGGTTTATGTGACATGCAGATTTGATCGTCAGCGACAGAAGAAGGTGACAAACTTGAAAGACCACCACACGTACGTTGAAGAGTGGGGACACTTGCAAGACAACGTGGACGACAACGACGAGCCGCACACCAGCGAATACTTCCGGCGGTACCAAGTTTGGTACCAGGGTGCAACACGGTCCAAGCTGAAGGGACAATGGACACAAGATGACTATGCCGACATTGAGTTCTCGGATGACGAAGACACGCCGTACGACCAGTCTACTCGCCTTGGGACGCAGGTGGAGACAGCACCGATCCTGGACCGAGTGGTAATGTTCAATCTCATTGTTTATTTTCCAATAGACAGAAATACCACTACATATAGCAAATTATCCATTCTTTTGCTTGTTTGCAGGGCAACACCCTCAAGCAGTCTGTAAAGGACATAGAACGTTTCTCCAGGACAGTCGGCGACGTCAGGACACGCAGCTTCCTAGAAGTAAGCTTCGACAAAACCACTCACAAAATTAGTACCTAATATCTTCGTATCTTGTTGGTTAACAAAATATTGGACGACAGAGGTTAGCAGGTCGGCTACGCCGTGCGGCTGGTCGTTGTGGTTGCATGACAGGCGCGGCGAGGGACGTACACGTGCCTTCGATAAGACTTGCAGGCCCAGGTTCGTCTTCCCACGCAGCTGCAGGGTCCACATGACAGAGCTCGTCCCGCACGAGAAGCGACACTTTCCCGACCCAGGGCGGTGAGGACGAGGACGAGGACGAGGTGGAGCAGACTTACGATGAGATAGGCCCGTCTCAACTCGTAGACGCTCCTTCGACTCAGCCTTCACAGCCTCTACCACGCAGACGCCACCGCGAGCCTAGCCGTTACACTCCAGGCACCGACGCACTTGGTAAGGGTAAGACTAGGAGGCAGTGACGGAGACTTGTTCTTTTGGACCATGGTAGACTTGTGGTAGTTTCACCTGTATGGACTGTTTGGACATTGTGGACCATGGTAGACTTGTGGTAGTTTAACCTGTATGGACTGTTTGAACGTTATGGACTATTTGAACTTTGTTCGTATGGATGTATGGACTATTACTATGCTTATGGACTATGGTTGAGCTTACAAGTCGTGCTTCATGTGATATATATGTGTATATGGACTGAGATGGGTTTGTAATGAGCTACTTGTTGTATATATGTGCATATGTTATATTCATGTGATATTTGTGTTTAGAGTGGCTCCAAAAACAGGGGAAACTCTGCCGAAATTTTCTAACGTCCATGATAAAAGTAGTTGATATGCCGACACGTTTGCAATGACCGTAGCTTGTTGTTTGTAAATTATGATTACCGCCTCGAGAAGGCAATGTTGTAGCACTTATTTCGTGGAACGTCATTATTTCGCAAACGATGAAAAGGCTACGTTGTACCAAATACATTGAATGGTCCAAGCTCTGAATTTATTACGAGACTACAGGCTCTGAAAAGCCTTCATACGGACATTTATTGCTATACTGGAATCCTGAAAAAGCGAAAAGATTCCCATGTCGTCCTCTCCACGGACTATGCCCACTGCACCAGATAACCTGCCTACATAAAGGCCTCCTATATCTTCCATACCACATCTCCTCCTCAAGCCATTACAATACTACTACACAACAATGTCTTCCTGGAGGTCCGACCCATTTGGAGTGCCGGAGTGGCACGAGCGCCCGAAGTGCCATTGCGGCTTTAGGACGCTGTTGTGCGTATGGACGGATCGAGTACAACGAGCCAACTACGGTCGTAGGTTCTTCAAGTGTCCAGACCTGGATGACGACTTCATGGTAACGACGACAACTAAATCCTTTGTTTCTCGTTATCGTTTTTCAACTTGATCCATGACATCTACCACGCCACACATAGCTTTGCAAGTTCATCGAATGGGTGGATCGGGTGCCGTCGGTATGGCCATGGAACCGGCCAATGGAAGTGGAAAACAAAGGACAATACTTTGTCAAGATGACTCAGGCTCGCGAGGTGGAACGACAGATGCGGCTTGAGCAAGAGCGCCGCGTGAGGGTGGACCAAATCCGTCTAAAGGGCAAGGAGAATGAGCTGCAAAGGAGGCGAGAGCAATTAAGTCTGCGTGAAGCAGCCATCAAGCGTCAGGAGGAAGAGTTTCAAGCTCGTGAGGCGCTCTCAAGACCAAGAGTGACGGGAAGAAGGATGCGTGGAGCCATCTTGTGGTGTGAGAAAAGGGGAAACAACCACGCTACACCCAGTATACAAAATGTAATAGACCCAGCAAGTTATATTCCCTAAGGCATGTTAGGACTAGTGGTGGAGTTCTGAACATTAGAAGTACAGAGTTCCACACATGCCACTGGTCACGGCGTCGAGCTCGGCGCCGTGGATCCTGGCGCCAAGCTCGGCGCCGTGGATCCTGGCGCCAAGCTCGGCGCCGTGACCAGTGGCGCTGAGGTGCCTGCCATGTCACCGGCACGTCTGCCGCCACGCATACGGGCCCACGCAGCTCGACGCCGTGACTTACGGCGCCGAGACGTGTTACCTCGACACCATACGTCACGGCGCCGAGCCTAGGGTCCAAAAATGGAATTAAGACGTCCAGGGGGTCTAAATGTGAATATTTTTCAAAAAAAAGAGCTAGGTTGCTGCATATTCGGTTGCGCTGCGGATTACGATTCTTGGGATCACGTGGTGGATCTATTCGCCGGGGTTGCGATGTGAAGCAAAGAGATAGGGTTTTTTTTGTCTTCAGTTAGTTAACCTCGTACTAATTTAGACTATAAATTGTTGTTCATCGTAGCTGTAATGTCAAGCTGCAACTACAGATTTTGGTTCGATGGCTGTGAAAAATTGAGATTCTGAGTTCAAAAAATTGAGATTCTGAAAAATTGAGGCATGAAGGCAACACTCAGCGGTTTTTTTGTTTCTTGCATGTTATGGTGAATTCGAACTATCCGCTAGCTCCTCCTTTGTTTGGATTATAGCCCTTCCTTGGAGATTTACTATCCAAAGTACATCTTTCCAGTTTCAAATGCTACTATTTCTTCGTGGGCAAAAAGTCAAAAATCTTCTTTTTCTGGTACTCCTTACTCTTTTCTCCCGTCGTCCTACTTTCAGGCCAGATAAGTTATGGCCGATAGACGCTTTGGAAGCAGTAATAGTCGAAGCAATGGACCGCTTGCTTAGTTTGGAAATGGACTAACTCGAGGCGTTGGAAATGAAGACCGGCTCAGAGAATTACTGTCGTGCTTTCGACGAGCGCTTTTTAGGACATAAGATAGATACCAAATGTTTTAGAGAAGAAGCCGTGTTTGGCCCTTCCGTTCATAAAGTGAAGGGACAGAGGTGACTAATTCCCCATCTCATTTGGGGCGGAAAACGTACAGCCCTTTCCATTTTCGTTGGGATACCCAGATCAAATCAAAGTTCATGCCGCCCGCCTTGAACAAATAGAATAGAAGGCATGGGTCACAGATCGCACATAAGCCATCGGATCGCACGATAGAAGAACACCCAACATAAAGATGCACACTCCTCCATGTGAAATAGAAAGATTCATCTTCACTTTTTTTGTAGTAATCGCGACCAACAGTCATCAGTAGTCGGCTCGTTGGTAAGTCGAGAGCTTCAAGCCCAATTTCAAGTGAAACACACCCCAAACAAGCATCACTCGACGAACGGTGGTGGGAAAGCTACAGGCCCAAACCCTTCAACCCTTCTTTATATATGGGGGTGCCGGGGACACCTCATCTTGTTATTTTGTTGCTCATTCCCCTTAGGGCCGAAGCAACACTGTAGCGTACTACAGCAAACACTGTAGCAAAGTAATGTAGCACAAAAAAATTTCCGATCAATAACTGATCAGCGAAAGCACCGTTTTTCGCTCAATAAACTTTATTCAAAAATCGTGAGCACTATTCATCCATCAGCGCATCTTCGTACCCAGTCGTCAACACCTATTCAACATCTATTCAAAACTCTAATACAACTCGTTCAACTAGCCATGTGCCTTTTTACCTCAACTAGGGTTTTGGCATACTAATTTTCAAGGGACCAGAAACCCTTCCTAACACCTGTTCCAAAATTCCAACTTTCCTAACACGTCACGTGTCGAAGCCTCCAGGACCGCACCTCCCGTGGCTTCTCCACGCACATTCATCACGTGTCTTAGCCTCCGAACCACACATCCGTAGCTCCAATATGTATCATCCATCTATCTCTGATTTTCATGTGCCCCAAGCATGACCCCGACCATCTCGTGACCTCCTTGGCAGTCTGAACGTTGGGTCTCTCATCCTAGTTCCAGTCCCCTCGCATCGGCGTCGACATGCGTCGACAGGGAGACTGAAGAAGGGCGTCGGTGGTGGAGGAGCAGCGCGCCGACGCTTGGCGGCGGAGCCACGGAGGAGGAGGGCGGTGTTGGCCGCATCGTAGCATGCCTGGCTCCGTCTGCTTGCATCATTGCTTGGGCTTGGCGGGTGGGGTCAGGGAATTGGGGTCGCCGCACTGGGTTGCTGTGTTGGGTCGGGGGAGGCCGCGCCAAGTCGAGGGTGGCTGGGTAGGGACGGAGCAGGCCGGAAGGGGATTGGGGTCATCAGATCTGGGGCAGCCGCCGACCGAGTCAAGATCAAAATCGCTGGCTGGTCGGCCGGAGCTGGGATGGGTGGTCATTTGGTGTGGACTCTGGAGCAAGACTCAGTGGAGGGGATAAGGTTGGGAGTTGGGACATGAGGATTGAGGACCTAGGGGCTGGGCCATTGGGGCGATTTGAATTTGGGCTGAGGCATGAGGGATAGAAATATTGGATATTTAGTACTACTAACCAGGCTTTAGATGTGCTATGGGAAAAACAAGCCCAATCGAGTTATTCGAGCTTGGCCCGTTGAGGCTCGTGAGATTGAAATTAGACTCGAGCTCGGCTCGTTTTGCAGTCAAGCCGAGCTCGAATCGAGCCTAGAGCGAAATGAGCTCAAGTAACTCGCAAGTCTGAGTTTTTTTACAACTCTATTGTGAACAGCTCTACTCTTACCGCTCCACTGCCTCTTTAACGGCCTCATAGCCTTAAAACTTTACTGATCCTTGTCTTCATCACTAGCCGGCGGCAAAACCATGCTCAGTAGCAACCTTGCCGCCCTATATGAGTTGATCCTAGATGATTCCACATTTGATGGGATAATGTATATACTTTCTCGACTAGAGATATTAGATGACATCTAGCTTTCTCTCGTCACAAATTCTTGTTAACTATGAGAACCATAAAAATAGTTTTATAAATCTGTCCTGACAAATACCATAACTTATACTTGTAAAATTTATAAAATTGCTTCCTGTTACAGAGAGGCTTCGCCGTAATCTTTCCTCGCCATTCCACCCATATGACTCCTACATGCTATAGTTCTTTTCATATATTAGACAAAAATGAGCAGGGGAAAAACGAAATGGTGTTAACATTTGAGTTTATTGGGATCATGTGTGAGCCCCCAATTCAAAATGTTTGTTCATTGTAAAAGTCAAGAGTGTAGTTATTGTATTGTTTTCACTCACCCCTACTTTTGGAATAGATTAAGTGATTATAATATATTATTTGATAAAGGTAAGTGTGATTTTTATTAACGATGTTTACTTGACTCTAGCACCATAGTGCTTCTGTTATTTATAATATGTATATGTGTGTGTGTGTGTGTGTGTATATATATATATAGGACGAGTGTTTCATGCACCATGGTGCCTAGGCACCAATATCAATACCAGTTGATTTGCTTGAGAAGCGTTTGATGTGGGTATCTTCATATACCCATAAAAAGTATATTTGAGATGTCAAACCCTCAACAAAATTAAATTCAACTTCAGTTTAATTAGTTTGAACTATTTTTATGGTATATACTCACTGTAGTTGCATTGAACTCAAAAGTAGTTCAAACTAATTTGAAGAGTTCAAACTCACTTACCATAAATATATCAGGTATAAAACATTTTCATACCCAAACTCAAAAAATTATCAATCATACATGTATCGGATGTACACGTGTATGATTGATAATTTTGAGTTTGGGTAAAATTTGTTTTATTTCTGATATATTTATTATTATTTGAACTCATTCAAATTAGTTTGAACTACTTTGAGTTCAATGCAACTTAGTATATACCATAAAAATAGTTCAAACTAAATTTAATTTTGTTGGAGTTTGACATCTCAAATATACTTTTTATGGGTATATGAAGATACCCACAAATCTGAGCAAATCAACTGTATTGATATGGATGCCTAGGCACCATGGTGCATGCGTCCTATATATATATATATATATATATATATATATATATATATATATATATATATATAGGAAAATTACATATAGGCACCATGGTGCCTAGGCACCAACATCCGATACACGTGTATGATTGATAATTTTTTGAGTTTGGGTATGAAAATGTTTTATACCCTTGATATATTTATGGTAAGTAAGTTTTGAACTCAGTTCAAACTAGTTTGAACTACTTTTGAGTTCAATGCGACTACAAATGAGTATATACCATAAAAATAGTTCAAACTAATTAAACGAAGTTGAATTTAATTTTTTTGAGTTTGACATCTCAAATATACTTTTTATGGGTATATGAAGATACCCACATCAAACGTTCCATGAATCTCAAAGCAAATCAACGGGTATTGATATTGGAAATTAGGCACCATGGTGCATGAAACACTCGTCCTATATATATATATATATATATATATATATATATTCAACGAAGTGAAAGCGTAGCAACTTGTGAATGGGATAGGTGTTTCGCCTCTCGTGAGGGGATATGGCGAAACGTTATTGCCTCCTATGAAATCATGTTACACCCCTCATGAATGGGGCTTGGTCCCCACTCCTATTCCTCAATCTAGACCACTCACTAATGATTCAATGGTCATTTTTTTATATTTTACCATTTGCCCATCCATCATAATAATAACAAAAATACAAAAAATAAAATTTATTTTTTCTGTATTTTTATTATAATTTTGTACAGAATAAAATTATAATAAAAATACAGAAAAAATAAATTTTATTTTTTTCTGTATTTTTGTTATTATTTATGATGGATGGGCAAATGATGAAAATATAAAAATCGGTTTGAGTACCGAAGGGGACAGGGAAGCCCCATTCCCCCTCACGCACCCTCTCTTCGCGGCGACGCGGCCGCTCTCTTGCCGCCGCCCCGAGCCCGAACCCTAAGTAGCCGAGCTTCATCGCTGCCGCGGCGGCCGCCTCCTGCGTACCCCCGAGCTGCGGATCCGAGTCGAAGCAGTGCTGCTCCTCGTCTCCGAGCTCCGAGGGCGCCCTTCGCTTTCCCCGCGACCATGGAGGTAATAGGGATGCAAACTTGAGCTAACCCCTGAGAAAATTAGTTGTGTCCTTTTTGAGCTCTATGCGTTTGTGTTTGTGCTGAGTGTGTGCTTGTGCTAGCGCTGAGGCTGCTCTTGCTGTCGCTTGTCTTCCAGGGGGACGGGAAGATTGACCTGGACACGACGATGACTACCCTGGGGCCGGAGGATGACACAGCGCAGGGGCTGATCGTGCCGAACAGGGATAGGGTCATGTACCGGCCTCCGCCGGGGAAGTCCGCTCTAGGTATGATGCCTGTGTATATAGGACGTGCATTTCCTGAATGATTAACTCTTCCTGAATTTTAGGTGAATCTCTAGAGTTGTTTGGTAGTTAAATTCTGCATGACTAGTGAGGTGTAGACTTGATGAATTGATCCCAGTTTGAATTTAAGGCGTGCATCCATGTCTGGAAATCTAGAATTTTGAGTGAGCTGATTGCCCAATTCGGAGTCTGTGCTTTGGCAGGCTTGGATCTTCTCGCACACAGGAAACGAGAAGCTGAAGGTGGCAATGCATTTAAGCCGCCTCCTCAGAAGGTAGTGGCAGCTGCTAGTTCTCTTGATGAAGATGAGAAACTCGGATCTGCGGAAAATGATTCTAAGAGCCTGTCCAGTGGCAATCGTGGTAGTGTGTCTCGCCGATACCGAGGAACCAATTCTGATGAGAAAACATCTTTGAAAGGTACTTCTTCTTCTGCGGACCATATACACAGCTGTTGTATAAAATAGCTAATACATATAGTCTTGTAGTATTATGGCTGTATGCTGACGATTAATTTGCACTGATATTTTCCTTATTTGTCAGTCATAACTAAAACTTCCTCTTCATTTTCAGAACCTACGGTCACTGGTGTGGATGACAGAGGACCTGCACCCAGCCATCGAGATGAATCACATAGGCAAGAGGTCAGTAATTACATTGAACCTGCAGTCCCACCTGCTTGCTTTGGTGACTATACTAAGAACTTCATTAATTTTTGTGTTCACCTTACTAACCGAGTCACAATTCTCTGCCTGTTGTTTTGCAGACCTATATCTCTAGAAGTTCTCAAGGCTCCCATCCTCATAGCACTCCTCATAAGTATGATTACTATGATAATAGAGGATCCCGTGACAAACGTGGTGAACATGAGAGATCTGCATCCATTGGCTATAGTAGCAATGGAAAGCGAGGATACCGTGATGATAGAGAATCTCATAGTAGCAGTGGAAATCGAGGATACCCTGATGAGAGGGAATCTCATAGTAGGCGTAATGAACGTGAGAGGTCTACGTCCACTGACTGCACAAACAAGAGAAATCGGCATGAGCAAAGCTCGAGAAGCTCAAGAACACCTGGTATTTTGTTTGTTTAGTATTCTTTTTTTATGTTTTAACCTGACTGGCTTAACACTTCAAATGATAAGACTATGGTTGCAAATTTTAGCAAGATCCGATTGGGACAGTGGGCGATGGGAATGGGAAGATACACCTCGTCAGGAGTACCGTGATGATCGCCCTGGCTCCCAAAGGCAACAAATGCGATCTCCTATGCTTGCTGCTGCATCCCCTGATGCACGCTTGGTGTCTCCTTGGCTAGGTGGGAGTACACCGCGTTTTGCAGGTAAAGAATGTTCAGCCTGATTTTCTGTGATATTTGCACTTTCTTCTATGGAGTAAATATATTTTCTTTACATGTCAGTGACCTGATTAAGTTAATCATGTTCTTTAATTCTTTTAAATGGCCAGCATCCCCATGGGATAATGTATCTCCTTCACCTGCCCCTGTTCGCGCTTCTGGTTCCTCAAAAGGGTCTTCGTATTCACGTTCTAGTGAAAGAACCCACCGGCCTACCTTCTTATCAACATCTGTTTCCAATGTGAGTCATTTTTTCACAACATGCTTTTATACTTTCAAAAAATCTTTATGCTTTCAAAAAATCAGGTATGTTTTGTTTGTTCATTTCACTTATGTTGTGAACTGTTTAATGTTGAACCTTCTGGGATGGCAAGTTAGAAGCGGTGGCACTGTTAGTAATCTAGTTCAACCATTTAGACCAAGGTGCATTACACAATGAGTAATCAAGCATATGCTTTTGTTCAGATTTTAAATTTCGTCTGTTGTGTATTTGTGTTTTGATAATGATTATATATTGCTAAATGTTTCTAATGGGAGGGTATAGCTGATAGATTTATTTCTACTTCTTTTGACTGAACATGTGCACTAATGGCCCTCTTTTTTGTGTTGCATCTTTCTCTTTATGGTAAGTAGGTTGATACATACTGAAATGTTGTTACTGTGATCAGATTGTGCAGTCACGAGTTAGATTTGTCACTGTTGTGGCTATCTCATTCAATAGTTGCATTAATAATACTACCTAAAGAGTTTCTTAATGATATTACAGTTGGACTACTTGTTCTCATTTTAGGAATCAATCTTTATGTTTATGTATCGTAAATAAAAAACTGTAGATTTTGGTTGAGTCCAAGTTTAGTATTTACTGACAGCTACCTGGTGAGGTGCAAAAGTCAAGATTTCATGCTATTTTGAATCACTTTATAGGTTCTTATAAGTTATAAGTTCTCTCTCGTTTTCCCCCATGCAATACGTGGTCCTCATGAACTATAACCACTACCCTGTTATCCCAGGACATTGAAGCTGATGGAAGCCCCTCAACTGCTGATAGGAATTATGAGATTACTGAAGAACTGATGCAAGAAATGGACTATAATGCCGATCGTGCATGGTACTTTTCCTTCCTCGTAAAACTTGCTTAGTTTCTGACTTTCTGTAGTACGAAAGGGAAATGATAGAGGTGCTGTCTGATACAAGAATTGGTATTACAAACGAGTGATAAGCATTAAGCAAAACTTTTCTGCTATTGCATAATGGAAGCGTGTGCCAGCTACTTAGCTTCCTTTATTTTGTATGAAATGCTGGGCTAAAAGATGGTAATGACATCCGGAATAAATTGACAGTGTTGTATATGTATACTCAAATCCTGAGTGTGAATATATTCTACTTGTATTTGGTACACATTTACTCCAATAATGTTTTACTTATGAGTTATTATCTCATGGTACATTCTGTTCAGTAGGTTTTAGTGTAGAGAAATGAATATGGTGACTCAGCATTATCTTATTATCACAGAACACCAATTTTAATTAGCCATTCTTCTAACCTTTACAAATTCTTCAGGTATGACTGTGAAGAACACAACACCATGTTCGATGGTGATAATTCTATGTATCTTGGAGATGATAGTTCCTACAAAAAGAAGGAAGCAGAATTGCCAAAGAAGCTGGTAAGTTCCTTGCATGTTTACCTATATCATGCTTCCAAGTACATCATCCTAACCCTCACTAATTATTTGTTAAGAGTAGGGCTTTTTATTGCAACTACAAAGAACTATGATACTGTAAGAGTTGATGATAAATGATAAATCAAGAATCATGGTTGTGGTGTAAGACTGAATGTAGGGCTAAATACTTTATCTTCCAGCAAGAGTATGGTCTGTTAAGGTGTCAGGTATTTTGGGTTCAGAATTCAGGTTTCCTGTAACCAGCTGTAACCACCTGATAGTTTATACTCAGATGTGTCAAGGTGCATCATAAGAAGTCAAATAGGGCATGCAAAATACAACCACATTAGATGTATGCTTTATCGGCCTTGGTCATATATTGTCTATCAGCTGACAGTCTATGGATTTTCCTCAACAAAGTTCCTGAATTGATGTGCTGTACATCATGAAGAGTGCATCACCACGAGGAATTGTATTCATCTTATTATATAATTCATGTGTTTTCAAGATGGTCAAACTGTGTATGGAAGACACTACTGCAGATATTAGGATGCTAATTCAAGAATGATCAAATATTTCAATTACTTGACAGTAAAGATAGCAGTTTTGCAATCATTTTTCATAGCTTTAACTTGTACAGTATATTTATATTTTGGTTATGTTAACTATTTTTATTGGTTGCAGACTCGTAAAGATGGTAGCCTGATGACCCTTGCTCAGAGCAAAAAGTTATCACAGATGACTGCTGATAACGCTCAGTGGGAGGACAGACAATTGTTGAGATCTGGAGCTGTTAAAGGAACAGAGGTGCAGACAGAATTTGATGATGAGGATGAGCGGAAAGTGATACTTCTTGTTCATGGTGCGTCATTTGCCTACCACAACTTCTTTTTATTGATGTTCTGCTTGCAGTTTTATAGTTGTGATTAGACAGTCGAGGTGAGAGAAATTGCATGTGCCTGCGGGAATAGAACGGGCAAACAAATGGTTTCGTAATGAGTGGATAAGAGATAAGGGTTGAGAGGTATCGGGAAAGTATACACTAAGTATTGGTAATTATTTTCTTTTTTTGAAAAACAAGAAAATCACCGATATGGGTAGGATATGTATTCGGCCGTATAGGGGCCGTATCTATATCTGATATGGTATCCGATACCGATATGCCAATTTTCATAAGTGTCCGTGCAACGTAGACTCACGCCATGACTTACACTGCCGAAAACCAATAGCTCACTGAATTTCACTATCGGCCGGTCATACCGCCAACCATCGGCCGGTATGTCCATTGTCTCCCAGATAGCAAAAATCAGATAATAAAAGGCACAAAATCAAACTCAAACCTCGACACCGAAGCGCATGCGCAGTCAAATACTTATCACAACCATGGGGTGACCTCCATATGGTCACACAGTAACTTAAACTCAGCGTTTTAATGGTAATAAACTAATCAGGTACTTGCAGCTATTTGTCTTATTCTGCATTCGCTGGTATATGTGTTGGCTAGTAGATATGGCTCATTGCGATCCTATCAGGTACTTGCAGCTATTTGTCTTATTCTGCATTTGCTGGTATATGTGTTGGCTAGTAGATATGGCTCATTGCGATCCTTTGTGTCGTTCACCTTCAAAGCTTCTGTACCACTGGAAGCATTGAGCTAGTAGATATGGCTCATTGTGATCCTTTGTGTCATTCACTTTCAAAGCTTCTGTACCACTGGAAGCATTGAACAGCTTGACAGCAACTTGACATTGCTCGTTGTGAACATGTGTGATTGTGTGCGATAGATCTGCCATGCAATTTTCAGCAAACATGTTTCCATTGTTTCTGTCTATGTCAACCTGAAACTTCTATATCTGCATTGGGGCCTTTCTATGTTTTCTTTGTTTAACATACAACATAGTATTCAGTTTTGAAGATAGAACATGCCTATAGCGTGCCCTTATTGTTTTTACGTGTTCACAAAGTTTTCTACCTGTTTACAGTACATTGATGCAGTCGAGCTTAATAAGTCGATGGCTTAATTTTTGGCAGACACGAAACCTCCGTTCCTGGATGGACGAGTTGTATTCACAAAACAGGCAGAGCCTGTAATGCCAGTGAAGGATCCAACATCCGATATGGCTATTATTGCACGCAAAGGTTCTGTTTTGGTTAGGGAAATTCGTGAGAAGCAGAGTATGAATAAGTCACGGCAACGTTTTTGGGAGCTTGCCGGATCTAAGCTTGGAAGTATTCTGGGTGTTGAGAAAACGGCTGAACAGGTAGACTATTGCCACATTTACAATATCTTACTAAAAGTACAGTGCCTTGTCCATATGTTTTACTCAGTTTTGAATAATCAGGTTGATGCAGATACTGCAGTTGTTGGTGACCAAGGCGAGATTGATTTCAAAGAGGAAGCGAAGTTTTCACAACACTTGAAGGAAAAAGCAGATGCTGTCAGTGATTTTGCAAAATCGAAATCTCTTGCTCATCAAAGGCAATATCTTCCCATATATACTGTCCGGGATGACCTGCTACAGGTTTGTACTTGGTTTTGTAAACTTATTTGAGTGTTTTTATTATGTCATGATTTTCGTCTGACTTTCCTCTACTTCACAACATTTAATACATCTGAAAGCTGTATGGTTACTTCTCTATACTGTAAATTATTCAGCATCCAAAAGCGTTGGAAATTTGGAATATGGGTTTGGTTGAAGAACACCTTTGCTTAAGGAGAAAAGACAGGATACAAATTCTTGCCCTTCCATTCAGACAACTGGAACAGTTTTGAAATTGAATTTCGTTTGGAATTCCTTTTTTATTTAGGCATCATCCTTCATCTGACCATTTTTACTTATCTTGTTGTATTTAGTTTCTTTCAAATGATTGCAGTGGCACAAGTTCCTAAAAACCTAGTGTTATGTTGATGTTATCAAGCAGGTTGTGCGTGAAAATCAAGTAGTTGTGGTTGTTGGTGAAACTGGTTCTGGGAAGACTACCCAGCTGACTCAGTATCTGCATGAGGATGGATATACCACCACTGGTGTTGTTGGCTGTACTCAACCAAGACGTGTGGCTGCCATGAGTGTTGCTAAGCGGGTCAGTGAAGAGATGGAGACTGAGCTGGGAGATAAAGTTGGATATGCTATTCGGTTTGAGGATGTCACTGGTCCTAACACTATAATAAAGGTACACTGCTACTTGTGTTTTAGTATTCTTTGTTTTGTGTCAATGTGTTTAAGTATCTATTGCTTGTGTTTTTCACTTGGTTATAGGAAGGTTACTAAAACTAGAATATGCATAGAGTAGTAACCTAGTTCTTGTAGTCATTATGATTTGCGATAACATATGACCAGTTGACCACAACACTTCAGGCCAGATTAACATTGTGAAAGCCAGAAAAATAGTGTTGGTTGGCTTTCAGTTGTTTAGCATGGGATTCCTAACACAAATTATACTTCTCTTTGGTTTTTTTTGGCAGTATATGACAGATGGAGTGCTGCTCCGTGAAACCTTGAAGGATGCTGACCTTGACAAATATCGGTATGCTGTTAACTTGCCCCCTTTCTTTCTTAGTGTTGATAACAGGGAAAAACTTACCGCCAAAAACCACCGGTTATCAGTGTTATCGGTGGGGTCCGGTAAAAATTCAAACCGGGCAAAATATTTCGGATTTATCTATATTTCATCAAAGTGACAAAGTATAAAGGAAATTTGCAACACATTTGTAGTACAAGTGTGCTCATGGCCTGGTGGGAAGTCTCTATGTTTGGGTAGGCCTAGTTGTATGTTCAAGTGCTGGTTCTGCCAATTTTTTCAACTTTTTTCTTTTTTTGCATCTGAAAAATTCAAATTTTAATTAAAAAATATCATCCAAAAAACCCGCAAAATCCGTGAACCGCCAGTTACTGGTTCTATCGCTGCCTCCGATAAAATTTGCAAATCAATAGCGTTTTCCCTGCTTGATAGAGCTGGAGATATTCGTGTTACCATACCTTAGATAGTTTCGAAATATTGCTTACTTGTTTCCCTTTTTTGTAGTGTTATTGTCATGGATGAAGCACATGAGAGATCACTCAATACTGACGTGCTGTTTGGTATATTGAAGAAGGTTGTTGCACGTCGACGGGATTTTAAGCTAATTGTCACATCTGCAACCCTAAATGCAGACAAATTCTCAAAATTCTTTGGAGGGTAAGATAACTTGGTAGATTTCTTTTTCCTTGTAAGATTTGAATCCAATGTCTTATCTCTGCAAACCTCATAATTATTTTCTTTATTCGCAGCGTCCCTATCTTCCACATTCCTGGCAGGACGTTTCCTGTAAACATCTTGTTCAGCAAAACACCCTGTGAAGACTATGTGGAAGCAGCAGTGAAGCAGGCCATGACAATTCACATAACGAGTGGCCCTGGTGATATCCTAATCTTCATGACAGGGCAGGAAGAAATTGAGGCTACCTGCTATGCCCTCACTGAGCGCATGGAGCAGCTAATATCGTCATCCACCAAGACTGTGCCCAAGCTCTCCATCTTGCCCATCTACTCGCAATTGCCTGCTGACTTGCAGGCCAAGATCTTTCAGAAGGCGGAAGAAGGCACTCGCAAATGCATAGTTGCTACCAACATTGCTGAGACTTCGCTCACTGTGGATGGTATCTTCTATGTCATCGATACCGGTTATGGAAAGATGAAGGTATACAATCCACGGATGGGCATGGATGCTCTCCAGGTTTTCCCAGTTAGTCGAGCAGCTGCAGATCAGCGTGCAGGACGTGCAGGAAGAACTGGTCCTGGCACATGCTACAGGATGTTCACAGAATCAGCTTACCAGAATGAGATGCTCCCTAACCCTGTGCCAGAGATCCAAAGGACCAACCTGGGGAACGTGGTTCTCTTGTTGAAATCCCTCAAAGTTGAAAACTTACTTGATTTTGACTTCATGGACCCACCTCCGCAGGAGAATATCCTCAACTCTATGTACCAGCTCTGGGTATTGGGTGCCTTGAACAATGTTGGTAGCCTTACAGAAATAGGTTGGAAGATGGTGGAGTTCCCATTGGACCCGACTCTAGCAAAGATGCTTCTCATGGGGGAGCAGCTGGAGTGCCTTGATGAAGTACTAACCATTGTATCTATGCTCTCAGTGCCCTCAGTCTTCTTCCGGCCAAAAGATCGAGCAGAGGAGAGTGACGCTGCAAGGGAGAAGTTTTTTGTCCCAGAGTCTGACCACCTAACACTACTGAATGTCTACCTACAATGGAAGTCAAACCAATACCGAGGAGACTGGTGCAATGACCACTACCTCCATGTCAAGGGTCTCCGTAAGGCTCGGGAAGTGAGATCTCAACTGCTGGACATACTGAAAACCCTCAAGATCCCGCTGACATCATGCCATATGGAATGGGATGTGGTGAGGAAAGCTATCTGCTCTGCATACTTCCATAACGCTGCGAGATTGAAGGGCGTTGGGGAGTATGTCAACTGCCGGAATGGGATGCCATGCCACCTGCATCCCAGCAGCGCGCTCTATGGTCTCGGCTACACCCCTGACTACGTCGTCTACCACGAGCTTGTCCTGACAACCAAGGAGTACATGCAGTGTGTCACCGCAGTTGATCCGCAATGGCTGGCAGAGTTGGGCCCCATGTTCTTCTCTGTCAAGGAGACCGACACCTCCCTCCTCGACCACAAGAAGAGGCAGAAGGAGGAGAAGACTGCGATGGAGGAGGAGATGGAGAAGCTGAGGCGGGAGCAAGCCGAGGCGGCGCGGATGGACAAGGAGAGGGAGCGAGAGAAGAGAGCAAAGCAGCAGCAGCAGGTTGCTATGCCGGGACTGAAGAAAGGCTCGACATATCTGAGGCCCAAAAGGATGGGTTTGTAGATATATTAGCTTGAGGAGATTTACGGTGTATTGTGATTTTGTAGGCGGAGGGAACTTGTACAATAGCTATTCTGATTCATGAGCTAATGTTGTCTGCACTATGCAATATGTACAGCTCACACATGAATGAATGTAACAATAACACACATGAAAAATACCACTAAATTGAGACAACCAAAAGTACTGCAAAATCTCAATAAACATCAACTGATTTTGGGGTGCTCTTTGTTACCAAAGTTAATGTTTCAGATTCTTGTGTTGGTTTTTTCCTCATTTCCTTGAGGGGGACAGAGTCTCGACAATATGATCTGTAGCTCATATAAAAAGTAGATTCCGAATTCCGTAGTGCTCTGATTAGATCTTCCGTTAAGTTCCAAATGTACTTAATTTGAAAAATGTATGATTTAACTTTTGCGGGTTCTTACAAAGCTTAACATGTATGCTTAAACTGAAATATGTGTGTGTGTGTGTGTGTGTGTGTGTGTGTGTGTGTGTGATTCTAATTTTGCATACACACTTACATTGTTCATTGTGACCCTATATATACATTTATTGTGATCCATCTCTATGCAGAGCTAAATGGAATCCTCGGAGGCAGTACCAACAGACAAAAGTTGCAATCAGGTAAATGTTATCAAGTAGCATGTGACACCATTTTGCCAAACCTTGCTTTGGTTCTTGCATGTATGATTTATGCTAAATCATAACATGAGATGCTCAATCATGCAGGAAACCAGTTCACTATCAGTGTGCTAGACGACGGAGGAGGTCAAGATATGGAAGCTGAATGAAGAGCAGCAAAAAATGGTTGATGCCGGTGGGCTCGGCAACTTGATACACACGGCAGGTCTGTACATCGATCGCTCTGTGCTCATGGCATTCTTTGAGTTGTGGAGCAAAGAAACCAACATAACACGGTTCCATTACTTTGAAATGGCACTATCACTCAGGGACACTGCCTACATATTGGGGGTCTCGGTGATAGGCCATATGGTGACAACCGGAACTGTGCTCAACAGGTCAGTCGGAGTGCTTTGCTCCTGATTCCTGGGTCGAATTCTTGGTTGCAGGGACTGCAGGGGTAGTCATATAAAGCTCTCTTGGCTGAACTCTAGTTTAGCCAGCTCTTGAAGCATCCCACTGATGATGAAATCATGTATAGCACCAGAGCATGGAACCTGTTCTTTTTGGCTTCGACTTATGGCTTATGGATGTGCATGCCATAAGCTCTCCTCTTACCACTCAGCACGGAGACGTACAACACTTCAATGCACAGTTTGTTCCTTGCAATGGCATGATCGAGCATGGAACGGACACACCTCCGGAGCTCTGAGAGGCCCATATCATTTACACCAGGTGTCCGGACCACAGTTCAGTCACAATTTGATAGGTCCACCCCGTACGATCTATTACGTACGAGACCATTCCCATGGAACACGAACTGATCTTGAATGCCCGATATGCTGTACCTACAAATCTTTTTTGAGTGTGTAACGTTAAGTTACAATTTTTCTCAATATTTTTACCACTGCTATACTAACCATTTAATAAAGAGAAAAAAATGATTCTATGGCACTTACTAACATCCGGTTCTAAAAATTGACATTCCGATTAATAATCTTTCAACACCGCCTTCAAATATTTTCCCTACCTCATTCACCTATTCAACAACATTTCTCTGAATTTTTAGATTTTTTAGAGGTTGCTTTCTATTTCAAATAAATCGGGTCTTTGGTCTTTTCGTACGTGATTTCAATATTGCTTACATTTTCTGGACTCCAAAATATTTTTTATTTTGAACGCAATTACCATAGTTTACAACTTCATCCAAACTAACCTTAAACATTTCACAAAGCGTCCAACATTAAGTTACACCATATTGCACTCTTTTTACTGTTGCTGTACTATGCACAGCTTTTTCAAAATGCAGAAAAAATACAATGTTATTCCCATGCAATCAAAATAACCTATGCATGAATTACGACATTTATGTAATTAGTGTAAGTAATAAGCATTTAACGACATTAACAATGATGCTTCTTCGACGTCAACTAAGGCTATTGCCTAATTACAAAAGCCTAACCACCACCTTTTCATACTACCAACTTCTATTTTTCTAATTACATGCTAATCATGTTGTTAAAAAAATTGCTGCATATCGACGAAAATTACCTCTTTCGGATGCTCCAAAGGCGATCTACAACTTTTTCAAATGCGCAAACTTGAAATTTAAATTCAAAACAACTAAAAAATAGGATTCTTTCACGACCTTACTTCCTCTTTTCTCTGCTGCCTCTCGCTTTTGGCTATCTACACTCAGATGAAATTTTGGCTATCTACACTCCTATTTTATCATGATGAAATGGCTTACGTGGGCCGTGCCTATCACGGCGGATGTCTAACAGAACGAAACCATCCTATTTTATCATGCAATCGCACGGTGGTGCGTGGTGTGGTGGGGTGGACGGGGGATTGGTCCAGCGATTGGTCCTTACGAATCCGAGAAAAAATATGGGTTAGGAGGGCAATATCCGCCGGATGTCTAACATCTCACGTAGTAAGAGACAGCGTCAAATAACGGTAAGAACAGCGTCAAAGGGCAGAGCAGCACGGTGGTGGCAGCGTGGTGTGGTGGGGTGACACACTAAGAAGCGTGGCGGCTGGCGCGGTTGGACGGCGTGCCAAACGCCTTGGCGCGGTTGGGTGGCGCGGTGGGCGAGCACGCCAAGGAGAGGCTGGTGACCGTGCCAACAGGTTCGAGCATTACACGGCCACGCTAGGGGACCAAAATTAGAATTCCGCGCGAGGGCCAAAAGTGGCATCGCTCTGCCACGGTGGCCAGATATGCCCAGAATTCCCAAGTTCCAGGCCTCCCAACGCGGCCCCACCACCTGGGAAACTCTCCCAGATGAACAAACCAAACGCCGGCACCAAATCTCGCGACATTGGGCGAAAAGCCGGAAGCAGCAGCGAGGCGACGAGGAGAGAGTAGCGCGACGCGAACTCGCCCCCAAATCCAAACCCTAGCACCCGAGGAGGAGGACGACGAGTCCAGCGATCTCCTCCCCCACAAAACCCTAGCCGGGCGGCAGCGGTCAGATCTTAGGTAGCGGGGGCGAGGGGAGTGGTTATGTCGGACTCGGCGTCGATGGCGGCCGCCATCGAGGCGCGGTTCAGCAACCGCGACCTCATCGGCCGTGGTTCCTTCGGCGACGTCTTCAGAGGGTTGGCTCGCGGAATCCCCCCCTCTCGCGCTCTGATTTTTTTTAAATCTCTTTTCCTCGCACGCGGATTTTTGAGCTGATGTGTGGCGGCGGTCGCCCTGTGGAGCCGTTCGTTTCGGTTTCGGTCGAGTGGCATTGGGGATTCGAGTGTTGTGGCTCGAGATGGTGTGCAGTTCAGGGGGAATTTCGGTGTTGGGGCGGCGGGATTGAGCTAACTGAGCGGCCAATCGTGTGGCCTTTGTGACGTTTCTCACCGACTTGTTCGTGTTACCGAGGTGGCATTGGTGGTTTGATGGGGATCTGCGTGGAAAGGATGCGGTTTGAGTGCAGGGAGGGGGATTTAGGGAAACAAGCAGTGCTAGTTGGGTCAATTTAGTGCCTAACCGAGATAGGCTTACACAAATTTTGTGCTAATTTCTTCTGTGTTAGTGGAGTGGCACTAGTGTGGGATGGCAGGGTACCCGACTTGGGTTCTATATATCGATTGTCTGGCTTCAATCAGGTGTGAAAAGCCATCCGTATTAGGAATATGCTTGCCAGTTCCACATACTTGTCTGAAGCTGAATTTCTTTTATTCATGGAGAATATGTGTACTTCTATGTTGGTGAAACTTGTAGCGAGGAGCTCAGGCAACTTGTGTAGTTCCATTGTTCCGTTTGGACTTTAAAAAAACTCACACTTCACCATTGAATGAGGAGTTGCTGACCATTACTAGTGAAATGGTAGAAATGAAATTTCTTGTGATTGGTTGAGACACAGATTTGTTAGTCACTCTCTCTCTCTCTCTCTCTCTCTCTCTCTCTCTCTCTCTCTCTCTCTCTCCAGACACTGATTTGTCCGGTATCAGACTATTGGAATAGAAACAATGACGCTAGCCAAAGATTTCACCATCTCCTATTCACTAAGCCAATTCAGTGGTAATTGCACTCGAGTATGAACCAACTTGGTTCATAAGCCTTTTTCCGAACTTTCATGATCTTTATTGTTCATTTAGGTGTCAAATCTCATATGGATTGTTCTGAAATGATTAGTTATTTGTATGATGCTACAGTTGTACTTCTAATCCTTTTGTTTTCCTCTTTTTTGGGGGGATGATAAATTTAAATGCTTATTGACTATTTGCTTGTGTTATTTGTTCATAGGTTTGACAAGGAACTGAATAAGGAGGTTGCAATAAAAGTGATTGATCTGGAAGAAGCGTGCGTCCCTAGCCTGAACTTCACTTTGGCTCCTTATTTTTAAATTAACATATTAATATCAGGTTTTAGTTTTACACTAGAAATCCACCTATCGCTCATTACATTATTTCCTGCTAATTACAACCATGATATCCATTTGTTTTAGGGTGTGTTTGGTTGAGCTGTGGCTTCTGAAAAAACTGCTGTGAGCTGTGGGCTGTAGAAAAGCTTCTGTAGGTTGTGGGCTGCGGAAAAGCTGTAAACTATTAGGTTCAAACAAGTATAAAACTTACCTCCTATCTCTATTTTCCTTCAAACAACTGTGAAACAGCTCTCTATTTTCACCATTTCAAAAGCGTAAAGCCAAAAGCCAAAAGCGAGGTCCAAGGTGCTTTCAAAACTATACTACCCAAAAGTAGCGCTTCGAAAAACAGCACTGTTTCCACCCCTTTGGTTGGCTTTTGGCTTTTTGGAAGCAAAAGTAGCTCCCAAAAGCTCAACCAAAGGCACCCTTAGGATGGGAAAAGGATAAAGTTTACTGATGATAATATATCTCTTAACCTGTATTCTACACAGTTTGTTTATATGGATATGGGAAACATCCACTTCTGTGAAATTGCATCCCTTGGTCTAGTGACTCTAGTCTGATGATCGTATACTATTATACATTACATTTCCTCTAATTAATGTTGTAAATCTAGTGTATAACTATATCATCATTTCATTTTCTTAGGAAGTAACTTATTATTACGAAAAATGCAGATTTGTGTATGTAATGTTGAAAGATATAGACGGCAGGGTAACCTTATGTCATATTGGTAACTAATTTTTTTTAGGAAAATAATAGTAACTAGTTGATGCATTTGTTTTCCCATTAGATGTGTCTGGTCCTTTTGATATCATTTTCTCCCTGAGAATTTCATCCAAGTTATTAATATGTCTTTTCAACCTATTCTATGCAGTGAGGATGACATTGAAGATATCCAAAAGGTTGTACTTTCACCTTATGCACTATATTGAATGCTAGATTATCATGGGATCAACTTAGCATGCAGTTTGTGTTGAAATTTCTTTTTCCTAAAGGATTTATTTCATTTTGCAGGAGATATCTGTTTTGTCACAATGCCGGTGTCCATATATAACTGACTATTATGGCTCTTATCTTCATCAAACCAAATTGTGGATAGTAATGGAATACATGGCTGGTGGCTCTGTTGCTGACCTAGTATGTTATGTATATTTTATATCTTGATTGACACAAAAAAGCTTAATACCCAAATTTTGATGTTGCTCCGACTGCTGTTTCCATATGTAGCTCCATGCTGGCCCTCATCTGGACGAAATGTCTATTGCATGCATTCTAAGGGACTTGTTACATGCAATTGAATATCTACATTCTGAAGGAAAGATTCACCGTGACATTAAAGGTCTTGATTTCTCCTTGCCTTTTCCTTTTTTTCTTATCTGGATTTCCCTCGCAAATATCAACTAGACAACTACTGCTTGGAGAAAAGACCAACCTGATAACCCATAGGACCCCCAAGCTGCTTCAATATTATGAGGATGTAAGCTGGAACTGATCCTTCCATTGAGCTGTGTTTGCTTCAGGTAGCCATGGATAATTTGTCCAGATTGATTTATCTTGTCACCCGCAGGATATACAATCCCTTGTTGCTTAGTGTGTTAGATATATCTTTCTAACTAGCCATCCCTTGTTAGTTAGAATGTACGTTCTACGCAGTTATGTTAGCTAGTAAGAAAGAATACTTGGTCAATTAATATAGCAGCAAGTGTAGAGTCAGAGATGTGGGGGTATTGTACCTTCAATAGCTGGGTCAAAGTTGTTAGAGTGGGCTAGATAACCACCTGTCTATTCTCTCCTGTCCATGAAGCACAAGAACCCTTAAAACCACTGCACAGGAGGATAGGGATGTCGTTGCTCTGTTCTGTAAGAACTAGTAGGCTAATAGCACTTGCACATTGTCATTCAGGTCAAAGCATGCTTTCATTAGAAAAATCAAAGATATATTGTTAGTGGTCTCTTGTTTTTTCTCGTTCATTACAAATATTGTTCTGGAAACCTATCCACTCCTTCCGAGCTGCCCTAATCAGGTGGGGGCAGGTAGGATGTGGGTCAAGAGGCAACCAGCTGCCTCTCACCTCGCTCTGCTGTCCATGAATTACATCTTATGTTTTTATATTGAGTTAGTTGACACTTTGTTTTTATTGATACAATAAATTTATTTTTTTATTAACCTGGAGTTGCCAGATATACACAAAAAAGTTGGATTTTTTTGGTTTTGAAATTCAAATAGGGTAGATTAAGATGCTGGAGGGTGGGTGAAAAATTCCATTTGCTGTTAGAGTTGCATGAGGCTGGATGGATTGAAAATTTTAAAAGTGCTGGTCAGCTGGTGGAAATGGAAGGAGAGCAAAACCCTTGCAAACCCCACCCTATCCACAAACCTAAGAGGCCTATGTTTAGCTCTGGATAGTTTGCAATGCCCTGCCACAGGTACAATGCTGTGCAGAATAATGGTCACATAGTTGTGTATGTATAGATAAGAAGAGTTAGCGACTTAGCATGCAGTTGTATGGGTTGCCAATCTACACCATTGGTTATACATTTTATGCTAGTTGAATGTATACATACAAATGATCCTACTGTGTAAGGACTAAGGATTGATTAATCTGGGGATGTTGGCTTCAGTGCATATTTTTTTGCATCTTGCTTTATGTAATACCAAGTATAACACACATTGTAATAGACAACATCATGTGATGTTTTGCAGCTGCAAATATCCTCCTGACTGAAAGCGGAGATGTGAAGGTATAACTTTTCTACGACTTGTGGATGATTCTATGTTTTATTGACAATAAGTTTATTAGCGTATACTCCTCCGTCCCACAATGTAAGTCTAAAGCCCACTATACGCACAGACCAATGAGACATTAAATTTAAGAAAAAAGTTAATACTATTGGACTATGTATATCCCTATTAAATGGTTTGTTATAACTACTCATTTTTTTCACTATTAAACTAGAGATATATGGTGGAAATATTATAATAACTACATTTTTGATCTCCACAATAGACTTAACGCTTCCCAAGAATGATGACTTCTATTGCGGGACGGAGGGAGTAATATCTTTCTAACATTAATATGTGTTTTCCATAGGTTGCAGACTTCGGTGTTTCTGCACAGCTGACAAAAACAATGTCTAGGAGAAAGGTACCATCTTAATTATGATTCTGTAATGTCATGTGCTCAAATTACTCAATGTTTCTGCATTTGCATCAGGAAGACAGGAACCTACCAAACTCCTCTCAACTGCAGCTTTTATTGACTGGGTTGTATGTATAGTGGTTCTACTCATAAATGGAAGCTTTGGAGTAGAAGTAGAAATAGGCTCGCTTTTTTTTTTATCGTAGTTGCACTCACCTAAATAGCTGTTGTTTTCACATGGGTAAACTGTCAGTTTCTATTTCTGACAAAACTTGATGTGTTTGCCATATACATCCTATGCTGTTAAATATTCAGAAGCGATCCTTTTCAGCTTGAATGAATGTAACATGTCCATTGCTGCAGCATTTTTTAAAATATTTTTTCTTTTAATGTAAAATATAACTTTTCCAATCTAGTCTATGTCCCAGTATTTTTTAAATATTTTTTCTTTTAATGTAAAATATACCTTTTCCAATCTAGTGTATGGACTTCCGTTGGCATCGTTAGTAGTTTGTCCTTCGTTGGGTGGATGTGGGCTGACTTTTGATTGCAGAAGACATTTAGGCAGGGTTTTTAAAATTGGCTACAAATCGGATACCTTGGTGGTTGGTAGTGGTGCCAGCCAGTGCAAAATACTGTTTTCACTTTTCAGTAAACTGGCAACTGGCAGTTCACGAGGAACTAGCTAATAAATGATTGGTTTTCAATGGAACTTGGTGGAATTAATGACTTATATACGTATTGTTTTCCCTTTCTAAACACTGTTTGATATTTTGTCTACATACGACTTGGTTGAATCATGGTGTATAATTTATATACTGGTCTATCATGGAGCAAAATGCCCAAATATGTGGTTCCAAAGCTGCCCCAAAACAAACATGTTTGTGATTGCTGCTTACATTGGCATGTATAAATTCACTGGACTAAGGAACCTTGAATGTGTCCTGAGTCCTGACTCCTGAGGGTATATATGGTACTCCATTATAATGCATATCGTCCTTCTCTTCATTTTCCATTTACAATCATGATTAATTCTTTACTCCCTTCAGTCACAAAAGAGTGACGCCCTAGAATGCTGCAGTCAAACCCTATTAATTTTGATCAAAGATATTATTTAAAACGTATGGCTTGGATGTATGAAAATGATATGAGTGAATTTGCCATAAAAATACTTTCATAATATTGCACTTTTACAACTTTTTTGAATATATAATAAGAGAATTTAGTTGTCGAAGGAGCATCTTATTGACTTTGAAAAATAAAAAACGTCACTTTTGTGACTGGAGGGATTATTATTTTGTAACCCAATTGGGGGAATTCTGTCATATACTACAGCTACCATCTAGTGAGCGCCAGATCAGGTGATGTGGCATTCATTATTGATCTGGGTGGTAGGGCAAAGCAGCCGCCCATGAACCCATGATGATTCTTGGGAATTATGTTGAGGTAGGTTTTGCAGAGTGTAGGGAAGGGAGGGAGTGGACGGTTCATGGAAAGAACTCAATAACCAAAGTGTCTCAAGTTAGGTTTTTGATTTGTACAGCCACACGCTTGTTTGTATCAACTGAATGTGCACTAGATGGAAATCACATTATCTGCTATGTTGATGTGGACATGTGGTAGCATTTCAGCTTAACAACGAGCTTACTTCCCTTTGTTGGAATTCTGTACAGTTGTTTTGCAAATTCACATAGATCAACTCAAAATATACCTTGGTACTTGCTTATGACATTGAATTGTTCAGACATTCGTTGGAACTCCCTTTTGGATGGCACCCGAGGTTATTCAAAATTCTGAAGGGTACAATGAAAAGGTACTTGTGCATTTGTTAAACATTTTGCTTATTGAGCTTTGTTAGATAAGTTTGTGTCTCAATGCAGGCAGATATCTGGTCTTTAGGTATAACTGCTATAGAAATGGCAAAAGGTGAACCCCCTCTGGCAGATATTCATCCCATGAGAGTTCTTTTCATGATACCACGTGAAAATCCTCCTCAGGTCACTTGACTAATTTTTAACGACTGTTATCAAGTGCATCATTGCAAGTTATCCAAGCATCTGCTATGCATTTCTTTGCGAGAAGATAAGCGGTATATTTATTAACATGCAGCTTGATGAGCATTTCTCTAAACCAATGAAAGAGTTTGTGTCACTATGTTTAAGGAAGAATCCAGCAGAGGTAAAATTCTTGTTCTGCAGTTCTGCCTCTACCAGGAATCACTTCCCTGCACTTGTTTGACAGAGGTTTCAGATTCATAAAAACAATGTTGTTGAGAACTGTTCTCACTTTGCATTGTTCGTTTGAACATATATTCTTTGCAACAGCACTAGTTTTGTACTAATCATTGGTTTGGGAGGCCCACCAGTTGTAACTAAGATTATGATATGCTATGAAGGGCTCCATTCCTGCCAGATATAAGCGTAATGTAACTAGAGAAGGGGAATTAAATGGCATCTGAGGATGTTTTATAGAGAAGCAGGGACAGTACAACAGCTTTGTGGATATTTTGTTGCTATACTGTAAATTTTGTACATAATTTTACATAGATGTTTTGCCAATTTAGTTTTGCTATATTGTAAATTTAAGAGCAAAACTTTCTTGGTGTGAGTCTCTAGGTCAATCTTATTTGAGAATTATTAACAAGTTAATATCATGTCTAGGCTGGAAATACCGTGCATTTTATAGCCTGTCACATTTTCTTAATGCTTTTCCTTTATGACTTTCTCACAGAGGCCTAGTGCTAAGGAGCTTCTTAAGCATCGCTTCATAAAAAATGCCAGAAAAACTCCAAAGCTTCTGGAGAGAATAAGGTATGTGATATACTAAAACACACTGTTTGTTTAACTGATAATTGAAGTGTATCAATATCTATCTCATTCTCCTATTGTGCCTCTATTGCTGATATTGGCAGAGAGCGGCCAAAATTTTCAGTAAAAGACAGCATGGGTGCCTCAGAAAATGGCCAAACGCATATTGAAGAAGATGACGGTGGTACAGGTACTATCAAGGTGAAGAGGGATACAAAAGATGCAGCTTCTCCTTCCAGGTAGGTTTGATAAAATGGTTAGTAAACTTACTCTGCTTTTGTCATCCTGGTTAGTAAACCTACTCTGCTTTTGTCATCCTGCACCTGATTATTTTTGTTTTATTATAGTCAAGGAACGGTTAGGAAAGCTGCCGGCTGGGATTTTCCTGATAGATCAGAGGGCACAGGAACTGTTCGAGGTGCTTTAAGACCACCGCAAATCACCTCCAAGGATGGTAGATTTGATATGCCTCATAGTTCAAATACACCAAAACGTACAGCTGTTGGAGAAAATCAGTGGAGAACATCATGGTCTGGATCTGAAGAATCGCTGTCAACAAACTTGTCTCAGAAGGAAGCACAGAGTGAACATGGGAGACTAGAAAGTCCTACAGAAGATGTAAGATCTTCATCAGATGGCATGCGACTTCGTAAATGGTTAATGCTGTTGCTAACTGTGGGTTCTTTACCAGAATGACCAATCTGTAATTGGGTCAGGAACTGTTGTGTTACGCTCTCCAAGAGCATCTCAGCTGTACTCAGCAGCTACTAATCACAGTTCCAAGGTACTTAAAAATTGTTTTAGATTTTTAATATTGAGGGTCCTACTTCTCACTAAAGACACGAATAGAAGTAAGCAGCAGCATCTGATACATCTTACTTATTAGCCTCTCAGCAGATTCTCCTCGTATGAAGATATGTCTTCCAGTGGGACAGTTGTTCAGAATCAAAGTGAAGAACCAGAAACTCTGCGATCTTCAAGGTCAAGGCTGGGGATTCAAGAAAAAGCACCAAGTGCTTCACTTGAGGATAGTGCTACTAACCTTGCAGAGGTGATGCACATGAACATGTTTTTTGTTGCCAATTTCTCGTTTGTGGTTAATGGTCAATGCATATTTATTTATGTACTTGAGCAATACATGCAGGCAAAGGCTGCTCTACAGGCTGGGTTAAGAAAGGGAAATGCTCGAGAAAGACCGGTTATCAACAAACATGAAAAGGAATCACATGAACCTGGATTTTCTGTGGTAAATAGTCATGAGGTTCCAAGGTACTTTATGTTACCACTGTCTTGACTTAGCTGTCCGTTGTTTGCATCATTTCTTAACAAAAGTATGTTCTTTACCCTAGTGGGAATGTTGACATGCAAAAAGGCCGCAAATCACGGCAGTTAGCTGATGGGCAATCTGCTCCTCGAGCTTCTGGTTCTGTAGCTTCGCCGGCACTCTCATCATTGATAATTCCCTCTCTGAAAGAGGTAAAGTATTTTTGGCATGTCCCTTTCAATCTAAGTGTCTTTGTTATATTGAATTCTACTAAGTTTACATTTGTATCTTTAAAATCTTGTAAAGACCATAGTGCCTCTGTCTACTACTCTACTTCATTCAACTATTTCTTCATCTTTTTGTATAAGAACTGAACTGAATATTAAGATCATCAAATCTCAACCATGGTTTATGTTGGAAGTGTTGAAATGAAGCACTTTCTATTTCCACGGGACCAAAGTCCAATAACATGTACATGTAAAATATGCAAAAAAAAACACCCTAGGCTATTCATATATCTAACGTCCTCCCTTAAACTCATGGTGGATTAACAATACTGAGTTTGGAGAGGTAGAAGCTATGCTGAGCTATAGTTTGCATCTTGGTGAAGAAATCTGCTAGCTGAAACTCCAAAGGTCATACTGAAGAGCAATAACTTGGTCTTGCATCTGCGATCGTATGTATGAAACATCCATCTCAATATGCTTGGTGAGCTCATGCTTCACGGGATCTCGAGCAATGCTGATCGCACTAGTACTGTCTGAGAAAAGAGGAGTCGGTGCAGAAGTGGAAGCACCGAAATCTTCAAGTAGCCACCGAAGCCAGGGTGATCTCAACTATCAACAACGTCATGGCTCTTAACTCAGCCTCAACGCTCGAACGGAAAACGACATTTTGTTTCTTGGTCTTCCAGGCAATTAAGGAGGAATCAAGGAAAACACAATAGGTAGAAAGAGACCGGCAATCAGAATGATCACTAGCCCAGTCGCATCAGAGTATACCTAAAGTTGTAAAGAACAGTATTTTTCAAGATGAACATCTGGTAAATAGAGAGAACCTAACTGTGAGAGGACATAAAGTTGATTCATGTATGGTGAGAATAATCATCAATAAAGATCACATAAAATCGATGGCCCCCTTTCGAAACGAAGGGAGCTAGGCATCAAACATCAGAGTGTATAAGATCAAAAGAATGATTAGAAATGGTCACTAGAGGGATAAGTGAGTTGCAGCTACTTGCCAAGCTTGTAACCCATACAATATAAAGACGTGTCTTCAGAGACAGACCCAAGAGACAAACGTGGGTAGAATCTAATGTCATGTGAACGGAAGCACCAGACTTCAAGATCCACGGAGACAGAATACCTGACAAGGGAGGAGGTGGAGGTGTGGAAGATGGTCTACTAGTTAATTGTAGTACATACTGTAAGCGTGAGATGCGCCTCCAGCGGCGGTGATGGGACCGGTGGTGGTGGCAGACCTAGACCCTAGTCTAGCTGTGATACCATGTTGGAAGTGTTGAAATGAAGCAAGTTCTACCTTTTCAGATTCTAAAAACTGTTTTCGGTTTTCTCGTTAACTAACTTTTAAGCGGAGACTTACCGACTTCATTTATATCGGTAAAAACCGCACGTGAGTTTCTATTACTCTGTATTATCTCGCACGAACAGTTCAAAAGCTATAAGCTTCAGCCAAAAAGAACGGCCCCAACATTTACATGTAAAATATGCAACGAACACCTTAGGCTAGCACATATCTAACAGTTTAGTTGTGCCACCATTACGATATGCCACCGTATCGATCTTTGCATCCCTTCAGAAATGTCTTCCAACTTTGAGCTGTCTTGCTATCATGTTGTAGGCTACTGGCGACAAGTTTGAAGGGCGTGCTGTTCATGCAGTCCTTGATTCCTTGATGGATCTGGAACATGAACTACCTGGATCCTCTGTGTTACTGGTTGGCAGATTGCTACATCGGCTAGGGAGGTGCGGCCTTCACTGCTCTCTCTCTCTCTCTCTCTCTCTCTCTCTCTCTCTCTCTGGTGTGCCTGCTTGCTTGCTTTTGTGCATGTTCTCAGCTCATTGTGGCTCATGATACCTATTCTGCAGCTCAAAGGATTCCTCGTTGCGAAGTCTTCAGGAGACGGCAATGTCAATTTTCACAAAGAAACCTGAACCACCCTCGGAACCTGCCAACAACAAGAAGCTAGCTAATGCACCATCATTAGCTGCTCCTACCGTAAGCCCTCTGGCGAGGTTCCTTCTTACAAGGTTGGTATAGAGACATTACTTTTTGCACCTTGCCATAATACCCGAAACATGGAATGAGGTAATAGTTGCTGTCATTGGTGCAGGTGGCAAAACCAAGTCTCCCAAGATCTTAACTCCGTTTGATCCAGCTAGTACAGCATAGTATTTCATCTTGATTCAGTGTATAATTAATTTTGAGTGTACATAACGCTATCTCTAGAACAACCTTTTTTGCTAGATGTTCGCAGCAGCATGTGCTGCCATCTGTTGTTTCATTTGTCGTGTTTCATCGTGAACAACGTATTTTCCTGCTCATTTTATAATGTAACTGCCACCGCTGTACCTGTATAACATCTGAGGAACAATAATATATATCCAAATCTTGTCGGTTACTAATATACTTGAAAATGTGCTAATTATTTGGCATGAGATCTGTTGATTTTGGAGGCCCAAAATGATTTAGGCCCCGCTCGGTTAGGCTGAAAAGTTGTGGCTTATAGTTAAAATTGTACTGCAGCAGTTGAAATTTAATTGTAACTGAATGTGGCTTATTTGATGTAATTAAATCTAAAAAATAAAAATAGAAAAATATGCTAGCTCAACACGGACAACGCAAACGAATACAGGACAAAAAGAACCGGCAAAAAAGCTAAAAAAGCCAAAAGTTCAGAAAAAGACGAAATTTATGAATAATGAAAAATAAGTCTGAAGCTGAAATGAGTGGGATCTAAAATCTTTCTTAGACAAGGATATTTAATTCGGTATGCATGAAATGACACCTCAAGTGAGAAAACATGAACTCACATCGCCGTACGCATTTGTCCCCAGGTTAAGGTGGTGATCGGTTCGGCTGAAAAGCTCGTGGCTTATAGCTGAAAACACTGTAGCTGGCTGAAAAAAGCACTGTAGCTGACATAGACTTATTTAGCATAATTAAATTTACAAAATTTAAAAATAAAAAAATATGTTAGCTCATTACGTATAATATAAACAAATACGGGAAAAAAAAGAACCGGCAAAAAAGCTCAACAAAAAGCCAAAAGTTCAGAAAAGACAAAACTTATGAATAGTGAAAAATAAGCCAGAAGCCAGAAGCCAGAAGCCGAAGCCGAGTTGATCAGGGCCCTGTTCACCGATTGTGCTGGTTTAGCGAGGATTCGAATATTTTTTGAGATGAGGTTTATAAATTAATTATATTAGATACTGTTTTGATTTTATCCATATCGATTAAAATTGTATGTGAATATACTATCTCTTGTGAATAGATGTAATTTAAAATTTTAAACTAAAATCAAAAGTCACACTCTCAAATAACTCACCTCGAATATTCCGCCAATCGGTGAAGAACTCCAACTCCGCGGATACGCAGAAAGCAGACTTGTAAGGTAACAATAGCCATGCATCCTGTCTACCTAAACAAATGTTTCTTTAGCCGACTAATGGTAAATTTGCATCAGATTTTTTTTTCTTGGATCATCACCGCTAGCACTGATCATGGTGGTAAATATGCTCCAGGCCATCACCGTCAACGATCTCCTCTTTTCCGGTAGGTCCCATCATCCAGCGCCTACATTGTTCGACAAGCCTAGCAGCAGGCAGCCAACGTGTTCTGATACAGCTGGTCACGCTGGGGACGTTGACGACATGGACTCCTACACTACACGCACATCTGTCGCGTCGCTGCTGTACACTTCACATGATCCCCTTCACTTCCTTCCTCAAACTAATCCGCTAATCTTTACTCCCCACCCACTAATCCGACCGGGCCCCACCGCAGCCTCCCACAGAAGTAGCCGTTGGGCGCGCGCCCACACCACCGCTGGCCGCCTCTACACCCAAGGCATATATAATGTACATGTTGTAGGTTTATATACCACATAGGTTTAAGATGAGAGAGAGAGAGAGAGAGGAGAAAAGTATATTTTCTACTATATGATTTTATAGATATTTTTCTATTATATATGTTATTGTATAAATAACTATATAGATAATTTATTACCTGTATTATATTATTACAGATAAATATATAGACAATACTGTATAACTATTTTTAGTTATATTTATAGATAATATAAATGTTTATTATAGATAACCGTTATCTATATCATTATAGATATTCTTCCTCACCAACCGTTTCTATACCATATTAGGCCCCGCTCTAATTGGCTCATAACTTAAACTTCTGGCTGTAGCTTTTGGTTTATGATTAAAATTACGCTATAGTGATAGATAGCTTTTTCTGAGAAAAACAGAAAAAAGAAAAACATTATATCGCATTGACAATGAAAAAAATAAGGGAAAAAAAAGAAAAGATAAAAAAAAAGTCAAGAAGCTAAATTTAGAAGTCGACATATTCTAGATGACTTGAATAAGCTGAAAGATAAAATAAAGAGTAAAGTCCATTATCGGTCCTTAAACTTTTTATGCTGTGTCATCCCGGTCCATAGACTTTCAAAGTGTGTCATCCCGGTGCCTAAACACTCTTTGGGTCTCAAAATTAGCCTGTTCTGGTCTTGGTCATGTCATCCGGTCCTTAAACTTTTATCTTTGTGTCATCTCGGTCCATGGTTGTTACCACAGTAATGGCACACTTTGAAAGTCTATAGACCGGGATGACACACTTTGAAAGTCTATGGATCAGGATGACACAGCATAAAAAGTTTAAGGACCGGTAATGGACTTTACTCTAAAATAAATTAGAAGCTAAAAATCCATTCTTTTAGGAGAAATTTCGATATTTGACACTGAATACGTGCGCCTCTCAACTTTTAACCCCCAATTCGCACGCCTTTGGAAATTTAACCCTGTCACTGCGAATTCTTTTGATTCAAGAGATTCTCTTAATTTTCGCAGTGACAAGTGTCAAAATAGAAAATGAGAGAAAATGAGGAGAATCGCTTAATCAAAAGAATCTGCAGTGACAGGGTTAAATTTCTAAAGGCGTGCGAATTGGGGGTTAAAAGTTGAGAGGCGTACGTATTCAGTGTCAAATATCAAAATTTCTTTTCTTTTAGATTGTAGCTACTTTTAGATTGGAACTTATATAGCTTATACTGTGGATTTTGAATTGACGTTTCCTCCCCTCCCCAACGGTCTTCTCCTCCCACCCTCCATCCCCACCACCTTCTTCCTCCTCCTCACTTCTCCCCCTTCCCATCGACAGAGAGCAAGAGAGAGAGAGAGGGGTGAGAGGGTGAAACCCTAGCAGAGCCTAACTCGCGCGCTAGCCCTACCTAGGATTCCTCGAGTCCATGGCGCCGGACACGAACCCCTCCTCAGGCCCGGCGGCAGCGGCGCCGCAGTTCCAGGTGGACGAGGCGTACGAGTTCCGCGCGCCCAAGTACTTCGACTTCGTCAACGACGAGACGGAGAACGAGGTCCGCGCCGCCGAGCGCTGGTTCGAGGCCTACGCCAGCCACGCGCCCTCGCGTACGTGCGCCGTCCCCAGTCGATCGTCTCTCCCCCTTCCCTCCCCGCGCCAACCCGTCGCTTCTCTCCTGGAATTTATCCTGGATTTCCCTGTTCCTGCCCACAGCGTTTGCGCCGAGGATCAAGGAGTCGAGGACGGGGGTCAAGATCGACAGCCTCTGCGACGTCGAGGACGCGGAGACGGCCCCCAAGGTAAGAAGAAAGCGAGAGAATTGCTCGAAATTGGCCCTGATTTTGGTTCCTTTTCCCCCGTTTTAATTATCCGGCGATCGGTGAATTTGTAACGAACAGGAGGAGGCAGCGGAAGGCTTCGCTAATCACGCGGAGAATGTTGATGGGTAAGCGTTGGAGACTTCTCCTCCTAAAATTTGTCGAAGCTTCGCTGTGATGGAAGTTATTTTTTCTGTGTGTGTTCACTTCTGGCTGTTCAGGAATGCGCAGGAGAAGAAAGACGGTTCGTTCGCATTTGTATGTGATTGTTCGCCGATTTCCTGTGCTCTCTCCTCAATTCTTGGATTTATTAGTTTCTTGGAGCTCACATTCTGAATCCTTCAGGTCCCTGAAGTCAATCCCGGTGGGAATTGCGCCAATGATGGTAACCAGCGGCACGAAGAAAGGTTGCCTCTTTGGACCCCAATTTGCTGCTTCATTCTATTTCTTGCTCCGTGTTTGGCATACGAATGACTGCCTTGGTTGTTTTGGACAGTGCGGCTGCATGTCCTGATGCAATGTCGCAGTCGCCGCCGGCGGAAGAGGAGGAGAAGGAATCACCCAAGTCTTTTGAGTTCCCCCCTTCGAAAAACTCGGCCGCAAAATGTGGGTTACTAACTATTTTCTTCAATCAATGCCTGTGCGGAATTGTGATTTCTGAATTCTGACATTGACACTGGCGTGGCTTCAGCAGCAGATGATGGGTCTAGCACGCCCAAGATTCAGAAGCCTCCTCCTCCTGTGAAAGTTGTCACTGCAGTGCCTACATGTGCCAAGTTGATAGTGAAGACCGAATCGTGCACTCCGAAGGTGCAGGCGAACGCGTCCAAGGGAGGTCTTGCGGCTGTGACTGGATCAAATATCGTGCAACTGTCTTCTCTAAAGCAGTCCTCGATGAGTGCCAAGAGGAGTCTGATCAAGTAAGAGAAATATACACTCACCCATACACATTGTTCTCCAATCTTGAGATGATTTTGTTAATGATGTCTGGGTTGTTGGTTTTTAGGGGGGCTCCTGATGTGGTGACCGCAAAGGCAGCTACTGCTGCTAATGACATTGCACAACAAAATCAGGCTGTGAAGAGGCAGAAGCTAGACGATGGAAGGACAAGACAGGTACTGGAATGAGACTATAGATGGAACTTATAAATTCAAGTCGTCGTGAAGTTGTAAGATTGGTGACAGGTGTTAAGGGTATTGGAGATAGAGTTGTATTAGGATATAGAGTTTGTATTCTATTCCATATATGCTTTATCTCTATATAGTATATGGCATATCCTCTTGTACTCTCCTATATATATGACCCTTTGGGTCTCATATCTATATACATACAATATTCATAACATGGTATCAGAGCTTAGGTCAAAACCCTAACCTCGATCTACTTCCGCTCCGGCCGCCGCCGTTCACCGCCGGCCGCCACCATTGCCGCCCCCGGGAGGAATGTGCTCCACTCCCGGGGGCAGCCACCTCCTGGATCTTCTCGCCGGCGCGACCACGAACGCGTATCCGGCCGCCTCCCCCAGCCAGTCCGGCTGGATCCGCGCCTGCATCGGCGCCCCGTGTCCGCCTCGGGTGGTCATCTCCCGGCCGCCAGCCGCCTCATCGCGCCGCCGAGACGGATCTCCAGTCGCCTCTGCTCCCGCGTCGTTGCCGTCCTCTTCTTGGACCGCCGCCGCCGCTCCAAGCCGACTCTCCCTCGGATCCGGTCGGATCCGTGGCTCCCCTCGCCGGATCCGTGGACTCCCCGCGCTGGCGCCCGTCGCCGAGCTCTTCCCTGCCTGGATCCAGGCCGCCGCGCTCCGTCCACTTCAGATCCGGCCGCCGCCGGTCTGGCATCGCCGGATCCGGACGTCTTCGCCACCGGATCCGGCCTCTCTGCGCCGTCTTCCACCGTCGGCTTCTCCCTCCGGCCGCCTCTCCATCCAGCCGCCGCTCGCGCCGCCGCCGCCGGATCTCGCCGTCGCCTGGCCGGGGAGCCGGCTCTCCGCTGCTCCTTTTTCTCTCTGAGTGAGCAGGCGGGCGGGAGTGAGAAGACGCGTGCGGGCGGGAGTAAAGAGAGATGGGAAGGGAGTGCGTCTGAGAAGAGAGAGAGAGCTGGTGATAGCTTTTGATGGCTGCTCAAGTTGCTTCGCTTCGGTCGTCGTTGAGTCTTTCTATTTTTTGTGAGTCTTCCGTTGCGTCCATCCAAATCCGTAGTCTTTAATTTTTAGTTCGCTCAAGCCGTGCGAGTCCACAAATTTATTGTCAGTCATAGAAGTGTAGGAATTTTCTTTTGCATGGCTGCAGCCGCTGCTCTTTTCCTTGAGCCGCTGCAGATCGTAGAAGTCTTTATGATGCCGCCGCTTCTCTTTGAGCCGCCGCCCCGAGTTTTTAAGGCCGTCGCGCTTCTTCTGCACCGCGCCTCCGTTGCGCTTTTTTGTGCACTGCGCCGCCGCCGTCTCAGGCTTTGATCTGTGCCGTCATGCTTCTATCTATTCCTCTTCGGCTTGATTTGTGGTTTATTCAACGATCGCACGCAAGCAGCGACTTTATCACGACTCGGATATCGGATATTTCTTGTTTTAGTATTAACCCTTTTTTCAAATGCAATGCTATTGCATACGCCTTGCATTTGTGGGGGGGGTGTTAAGGGTATTGGAGATAGAGTTGTATTAGGATATAGAGTTTGTATTCTATTCCATATATACTTTATCTGCATATCCTCTTGTACTCTCCTATATATATGACCCTTTGGGTCTCATATCTATATACATACAATATTCATAACAACAGGAATGTTGTGTTGTGTTGTGGTCAGATACTAAACGTGAAGACCCGTGTGTTGCCTCACAAGGGAAGAGGTGGTTTAGCGGGAAGCACCGAGATGACCCTGTCTTCCATGAGGAAGCACCATGACGATCTACACTCTATGAAGGTAGATGCCAAAATCTTCTTCTGACTCTAATGATAGATTTCGTTTTATGTTCAGTGGAGAGAGATGAAAATACAAGTGCAATGTGTTTGTTTAATTTGGTACTTATAGCAATTTTGTTCCATTTTTCAGGAAGTGACTCCATATGTTTCGGCAGCAGAAATGGTTAAGAAGTTCGAGTCAGGGACTAGAGAGTTGGGCATCCCCCACAACGGATCACTTTCTCATGTTAGTATTCCTTCCCCATTTCTGTTGTTAGCTATGTAGCAATGTACATTGCTTTCACATTCTTATTTGGGCAGTTGAATCCTTGTAAAAGCGGATTGTCTTAAAGTAAAGATGATGATGTGGAAATCCATTAATTATCAACAAAATATTGCCCACACTTATAAAATTTAACATTGGGATTGTTACTTAAAAACGCAAAAGAAAAAAATGACTGCATATGTTCAATATTTTGCATGTGCATGATGTTTATTTTATTTTATTTGTTTTTCTTGGTGCATGATATCTCCACCAGTCTGGTGTTTGATAGAATTCCATACATTTATTACATCTGAATACTTGATGATGAAAACAGTATTGGTAGTTGACTAAGAGGTTTTTGATCATATTGCAATTTGTATGCACAATGCAGGAGGATGCTGCAACTGCACTACAGAGAAGGCCTAAGCTTATGCTAACTAGGCCAAAGGAACCTGAGCTTCAGACTGCCCACAGGATCCGAGCAGTCAGAGCGAAGAGCTCTGCCGAGCTAGAGGAGGAGATGCTGGCCAAGATCCCAAAGTTCAGAGCACGGCCATTTAACAAAAAGGTGAGAATTTGTCTAACTGTACATTTGTTTGACTTAACTAATTACAGACTTCAGGAGTTGAAGCCTAACTTAATTACTTGCTTCTGCATTTAGATTGCTGAAGCTCCTTCATTTCCTCCTCTCCCAAGGAAAGCTCCACAGATTCCTGAATTCAATGTACGTATTCTATTATCATGACAAAATTTACGAGTGCACCCTTTTCATTGGCTAATTCAGTTGTGCCTTTGCAATGACTACAGGAGTTTCATCTTAGAACAATGGAAAGAGCGACTCGACACATGTACACCTGTTCAGAAGCTTCTTCTGTGGGAACTATCCGGGTAAGCATACTTATAACTGGTTGCCACGTTAAGACGTCAATCCTTATCATTGCTGAAAGTTAAATGCTTCAATCTTGCAGAGTCAGAGTAGCAAGCCACTGAAACTGACAGAACCAAAACCTCCACAACTTGAGACAGCAATACGAGCTAGACCACCAAGGTTTGCCTTTGACACTCATTCATTGAGAAACCAATAGTCATTTTATCTTTATGTTCGATTCTAACATCATTTTTCAACAGGGTGAAAAGTTCTCAAGAATTGGAACTGGAGGAATTGGAGAAGGCCCCCAAGTTTAAGGCCAAGCCACTGAACAAAAAGGTCTTCATATCTCACTTAAAGCCAATACATTTGATGACATTATGATTCAGAGCATCAGTCTAAACTTCATTTCATGCAGATTCTTGAGAGCAAGGGCGATATTGGTGTGCTTGTCCATCCAAAGCCTCAGTCAACAGCGCCCAAGGAGTTCCACTTTTCTACTGACGATCGCTTGGGTCCTCATACAGTTGCGGATCTATTTGATAAGGTGGGTGTAAGTCATATAAGGGATCCTGTTATGTAAATGATGAATTAACCCAATTTTATTATCAGAAACCTTTCACCCTTCTTAATTTATTTTCTATTTTGCAGCTTTCTCTTCACTCTGAAGCTTCTTCATATCATGACAAGAAAGATGTGCCTAGACTCACGATACCAAACCCTTTCAATCTACATACAGATGTACGTGAAATGCAAATTATTTTACAATGTTCATTGCATTTCTCACGACCTTTGTTGCAAGCAAATAATATTGTATCCATGTTACAGGGTAGAAGTCATGAAAAAGAGAGGCAGCTAGCTGCACAACTCCTACAGAAGCAATTAGAGGAAGAGAAGGCCAGGATTCCCAAGGCTAACCCATATCCTTACACCACGGACTATCCAGTGGTACATGCAAAGTTATTTGCTCAACATCTCCTGGTTGCAGGCCACCTCTTAATTCTTCTTGTCTAATTTTTTCTGTCCAGGTGCCAGCGAAGCCTGAACCGAAGCCATGCACGAGGCCGAAAGGTTTTCAGCTGGAGAGTTTGGCGAGACATGAAGTGGAGCAGCAAAGGATGATGGAGGAAAGAGAAAGGATGGTGAGGGAAGAGGCTCAGAGGAGAATTGTCAAGGCACAGCCTATACTGAAAGAGTAAGTAGCAGAAACAGTCTGTTGTCCTTAGAGTTCTTGAGTTCTATACGAGGAAGATGCATTGATAACAGCCTTTTAATTTTGTTGCAGGGATCCTATTCCTCTTCCAGAGAAGGAGCGGAAGCCTCTCACTGAAGTCCAACAGTTTGCATTGCATGTTGATGAAAGGGCGGTTCAAAGATCAGAATTTGATAACATGGTCAGTAAACTTGCCCGCGCCTTTTCTTTGTCATACATTAGAACTGTTGTGGTTACAGGCTAAACAGTGAATAATATGGCTATGAAAAAGCCACAAAGGAGCTACCCGGAGCTTTAGAAACCACAGAGTTGGTGTATATTTTGAAAAATGGGTCTCTCCCCTCTCATGACGCCCCGAGTCACATATTTGTAGCTACGAGGAGATTGCTTATATAAACACCCTTATCTGGGTCAGTTGTAAGAGTAATTACGTCCTTTCCCTTGTAACAGCCCTTTTGGGCCAGCCATGTGGTTACATGATTATTTGGTATCCTGATGTAATGGGTTGACTGGCCCAAAGGTAGCCACTCACCCAAACAGAACCCAATGATTGGAGCTTGCCAAATGTTAGTTGATACCTCTGAAAGATTCAGATTTATCGGGAGATTTTACGGAGCGTTTTGTTGCGATGCAGGTGAAGGAAAAAGAGATTAGTTACAAGAGGTTGAGAGAGGAGAACGAATTCGCGCAAAAGGTACTGTATCTTACCTGTTCCTCAAATGTTTCTATAGTGCATGCATTTTTTATCTGCTCTGGCGACTAACCGCTGTATTCTGTATCTGAAGATCGAGGAAGAGAAAGCATTGAAGCAGCTGAGGAGGACCATGGTGCCACACGCACGGCCTCTGCCAAAGTTCGACAGACCATTCCGTCCACAACGGTGAGCAGAAACGACCAAGATTTGCCACTTCCAGTGTTCAGCTTCCTGACGTTTATCTCACAAACTTGCAATTGCTGTTTTCGCAGATCCACGAAGAATGTGACCAAGCCGAGGTCGCCAGAGTTTCACGTGGACCAAAGAGGGGCAAGAAGGCATGCCTTCATCAGATGATCAATCTCTCCAGCTCTCCAGCTGTTGTACCAGTTACACACCCGTTCATCGCCAAGTTGTTGTCATTCTTTCTGACGATATATAGGCCACAATAGTCAGTCAACACAGCTGACACAGTGTATGCTTTTGTTGGGCAAAGGGCCATTGCTTATTGCTGCTATTGTGTATTTTGTGTGTTGTGTGAACCATTGCTGAGCACCCTTGTGTTGATTTTGTGTCCTTCTCTTTGGCGAACTGGAATTGCATTCTACATGATGGCAGCCAGCATCCATTGGAGAACTGGTATGTTGTTCAAATGGAAGGATGACTTCTAATCCATTAAGGCTTCAACTTCAGTTTTTCACACCAATGGCTGGAAGATGTGTCAAACTGAGTTGAGCTAATACATTTGCTAACACTAGATGCGACTTAATTCCATTCAGATACTATGAGAACTTGAAAGATGCTAGTACAATGAACCTATTGACCATTAAGCAGTTCATCGTGTCTGTATGGGGAGGAGTCAACTCTTACAGTATAATTGTGATTCATGGCACCCTGTTGATTGGTCAGTCAGTCATATTGTCACATGCCTCCCTCTTACTGATGGCGATACTTTTTGACTTGCATAAAACCAATGGGAGTTTTGCATTACCAATTCTAAAGGTCGCCGTCCTATTTTCCCCTGGAAAAAAGCGAGGACCTTTTCAATTCTTTGCAGGATTAGTGTAGCTATTGTAGATGGTTCTTTCAAAGAACTTAACACAAGTTGGTGCATAAGTGTAGCAAAATTTAACCTCTATTTCAGATGCGATGAATGATGAATCTTTCCAAGTACTTTTTGGCTTATCAAAAAGCTCCTTACCAATAGGTAGAAATGTCTGAATAGATTTCTTACAATTCATCAGTACAGAACTGGCTAGCAACCAGACAATTTTTTTTCCTTTCCAATAACTGTTAGAATTTATTTCTTGCACAGTTTCTACTTTTTTTTTTTCAGTTTTTGGCACTGCTTGATAAGTGATAGCATTTCGACATATCTTGCGTTGAAAAATGATGACAAATCGCTCAAGTGCATGTGCTTTCCATACAAAAATCTTGGCAAAATTGGCTATATGATATTGTAAAATGTTGACAGTTGCCCTAAGACACTCCAAAATCATGGTTTGGTTAGAAGACACTATAAAATTATGACCATTTCCCACAACACACTGTAGTCATTACTTCATTCCTTTTTATTAGAATATGTGCCATTAAACTTTCTAAAATTTGATTGCCAATATGTTAAAAACCATCCAAATTAGCTATATAAAAAATATATCATTAGATTTGTTGTTAAAAATACGGTCATAATATTATAATTTTATTAGTATATCTTAATATAAGTTATAAAAATTAATGATCAAAGTCGCAAACGCCAAGTAAAAAGAAAAGAGGGAGAATCTCAGCAAGGAGGGAAGAAAATGTGTTCAAACTCTCTAAGAGCAAGTATTATAAGAGGTTGTAAGCTGGCTGTATGCTGACGTGGAGGAGAGAGAGGAGGAGAGAGAAGAGAGGTGGGCTGTAAGCTTACAGCCAGCTGAAGCACAAGAACCAAGAAACTTTGTGAGAGGAAGGGGTAGGTCATCTGACCTTCAATTTGTTGTAACTACTATATAAGTAGGCTGAAAAGTGAGCTGTAAGTATTCATATAGCCAGCTGAAGGCTGTATTATAAGACTTGCTCTAATTTGCCCTTGGCACAAAATTGATAAGGAAAATTTAAAAACTCTCTCCCTCCTCCTTTTAACATCCCAGAATTACCATTTTGGGCTAACGTTCATTTAGAATGTCATTCTGAAATTTTGAGAATTTTCAAGAATTATTTGGATTTTAAAAATCCTTTCCAATGTTCTAAATTTTAAAAGTATTTATTGTGATTAATTAGAGGTTATCACGACCTAAAAATATTTTATTTGAATTAAAAGGCTCTATTTCGGATCTCTTATTTTTCTTGGATTTTTGGAGTTAATTTGGTATTTTCCAGATTAAGAACAAAAGAGGCAATTGGACATATGTGAGATATTCTCTCTTCAAAACGTGCAAAAAAATTATTTTAATCCTTCGAGTGTGTGATGGCAAACGACCACCATTTTAGGGTGTCTTCTAGCCAAACCATGATTTTGGAGTGTCCCCCCGAACAAATGCCAACATTATACAATGTCTTGTAGCTAATTTTGCTAGAAATATTGTAGTTGTCAATCTTTTTTGTAAGTGACAAAATATGTCACTTTAGATAGGAGTAATCACTTTTGGCCTTTTTTCACTGTAATGGAGATGTTGCGGACTGAGACCCATGTGAATCAATATCATACGATGGAACGCTGAATACGACATATCATTGAACAAAGGTAAAAGGAAAACAGAGTTAAAGCCAGATTTCATACTGTTTTGCATCGTATTTATAAAACTAGCTTTATATGTATAATATTTGCAAAAATATCATTTCTGCCGTCCGTTGAGCGGGCGGGGAGCGCCCACAAGGCAACACTCGACGGGACCACCGGCGGTAAGCGCCTGCCGCCCCCTCACCAGACAGCAGACAGCCTGCCATCCAATGGGGGGACAGCAAGCAACCCTGCCGTCTTGTGAGGGGGGCAGCAGGTAATTAAGCTAGCTAATTAGCCGGCTTAATTACCTACCTTATTTTTATTTAGTATTTGTTTGAATTTTTAAATATATTAAATGAGTTCAAAAAATTATAAAAATTTATATACAATCTTCTAACACAACGTACCTCCCAATGTAATTTTTGTAATTTTATCTATTACGAATGTTGCTCAAAAATTTATACAATTTTGATATTTTTATGAGTTTTATATAGCAAATGAGCTCCAAAAATTACAAAATTTTATGTGAAGCCTCTCGACATAGTCATATTTATTATATAGTATTTTAAAAATTTTATGTGGTCCGAATAAATCACGTTTATTCGAGTTAACTTAATCATGAGTTTAACAATCCTCACACATCTTTTGAAGTGGCCTGTGTCGGCTAATCATGCTATATTTTATTTTCTGCTATCTGGTTCGTACAATTGTCACTCTCTATGTATGTGCCCCCCTCGCATGCTCTCTCGTTCGCACTAATGTAATTATGTCCGTGTCGTCCCCCTCGCCGCTCCCTTGTTTGCACATTTATTAGTGTTACGATGTCGTCCCCCCTCACACGAAGTGCTGCTCATGATAATGAGTCCTCAATATATAGGGTGAGCGCACTGGATTCACCTTTCGCTCGGTCATAAATACGAACCTCTCGTAGTTCGTCGTTGCTAATCTCAGTCGCTCATCGCAGAAGGTCATTGTCGTGGTCGTCACTTAAAATTGGGAGTGTGTAGCTCATTACTTTGAGAAGCTAGTGTGTAGCTCAAAATTGGCAGTGTTGATTTCTTCTCTATAAAGGCAGGTAATTTTTTACTGTATGCTTTCGACGTTATTCTCATAATCCTAGTCAATTAGTGTTATTTAGTTAGTCACGATTAATATAGTTTGTATTATGAAGTAAGTAGGTCATAGTAATTTAGACATAGTTTGTATTATTTTTGTGTACGCACGGTACCTATAATTTGTTATTGAATGAAAATATGTAATTAATTAGTCGTAATTACTATAGTGGCAATTAGTTAGGGGTAAGTAATGAGTTAGTGCTAAGAACGACGGTAATGAACGACTCATCATTTTTCGGATGAGTAATCAAATTATCGCTAGGTAGTAAAGTATTCGAATATGTACACACATGTAATCACTGATTTGTAGTATGTTGATGTCATTATCAATCTTCACACTAATATTTTGTCTGTCCCATTTATTGCAAGGTGCTCTTAAAATTAATAGTGCGTAGCTAATTATTTGGAGAAGGCAGTACATAAGTCATTAAGGATGCGGCAGTGCTGATTACTTCTCCAAAAAGACAGGTAATTTGTATAGCATGCTTTCGATGTTATCCCCATAGTCGTAGTCATAATTACTATTATTTACTTAGTCATAATTTACTTAGTTTCGCACTAATATGTGGTATGTCCTATGTATTGGTAGGTATGGTTTTACCGGAGCTTCTGGAACACTCGTATGATGAGAAACACCATTGCCACTTATGGATGACGGGTGATGCGGCTAGCCCTTCGTTATTCAAGCTATGAGGGGGGATCCGTGGGCGCTAGACGAGCGCTACGTCCCAACCATGCGGGCCACGGGCTTATTGCCCTTTGCAAGCTGGTCTCCACTAGGCACGAGTTCACCATTGATAGCAGTCTGCTCACAGCATTGGTGGACAAGTAGAGGTCCGAGACGCACACATTCCACTTTTTGTGGGGTGAGATGATGGTCACTCTGAAGGACATCGCGTTCTTGACCGATCTCTCTTGGGGGTGACACACTTGTTTGAGCCCTTACACCAACCAACTGGAAGGAGAGGCTGACGGACCGGTTCGACCGACCTATCCCGGAGAGTGCACGTGGCATCCCTCGCACTTGGCTAAATAATTTCAATGTGTGCCCGTAGGTTGCACCGCTGGAGATTGTCAAGACACACCTCGTCACATTCCTTATCCAACTCTTTGGTTGGAGCATGTTTCCAGCCACACATGGCGATATTTGCAACGCTGAAGTCATCGGCCTCGCCGAGTCTTTGGTGGACACAGACTTTGAGGGTGATGCCTCGGTACAGTTGGGGATCAGCAGTTCTGTGCACCACGTATTGGGAGTTATGTGAGGCTTGCCAGCACGCCACTACTAGTACCCCCAATCTGGCTATCTGCTATGTGCTCTATAGTTGTGGAGCTGGGAGCACTTCCCTATCGGATGTACGACCATCATGACACCAGTACACCTGTTCGGTGAGTTCGCCGACTTGATAGATGGGCCCACTATGGGCATCTGGTGGATTGTTGCCCGTCTACGGTAGGCAAAGGGCAAACCATCGAGGTACTACTTGCTGTGGCACAACGAGTTCGAGTCGTTGCATGACAACAACGTCATATGGGGTCCATGGACGGTAGATTTTGTGCATCGTGCATTGCCGTACGGGCTATCCCTGCATTGCCTGTAGGACGCAGAGCTATGGGCGATGACACACCATCTGGTGTTTTGTACATGGTGGAGGCTTACACGCCACAACGCGTGATGTGACGATTCGGTTTGCATCAGGCTATGCCCCCCTCTGGACGGCAGGTTCCTACCGCAAGCCGTACACCGGTGATTCAAACTTCATTCGACTATTGTGTATACTTTTGTATGTCTTAATATGTAACGTTGTTGATTCTGAACATTGACCAACACTATCCAATGGTTTTGTATATAAAATTCTATGTGAAACCTCACAGTTTTTGGAAAACTTTTCTTAACAAAAATCGACATGTTGAGTTGAACCAGTAAATTTTGAAGTTATTTAGTTTTGCATAGTACCATAAAATTTTGGATTGAACCATGGCTGCCCTCCACACTGCAAAATGGTTTAACCAAGCTTCCGAACTAGGTGAAAATAAATATAACACAAATGATTTGCTCTAATGACATAATGGTGATGTCCCAGTTTATTGATTAGGAGCCAATACTGATTCTTTTCGTGACGAGAGGAAACTGTCTTTAGTCAATAACTTGTATTTGTCACCCCAGCATGTAACTCGTGGAGACCAAGTCAATTTTATCCCTAGCATGAATAATTGACCTCTGTTACAGTTTGTGAGGAAAATTGAATGGTATAAGCCTTTAGCTATTCTCGTGAAACTCCAGATTTTCCGGATGCCAAATTTGACAAATACTGATTTTTGAGGCAGTGCCTCAGCTCCATCGTTATCTTGCCTTCCCCATAAAATCAATCCTCTTGAGTGTGAAACAACGGCAGATCTAGAACAAAAATAGCGTGAGGTTCATGCTCTATGTATGTACTTATTAACACATCCATCAATAATATAGTAAATAATAATGTATTCTAAATTTTATAACACCAATCAACTTTATGACAAAGTTCAATAGTCCATAACCATAACTATTTATTAAACAACTTGCCAAAAATAAGAAACCCACTATTAGTAAAAAATCTATGATGAATCTAAGAACAAAAGGTGGTTAGCATTAGTAAAAAAAATCTAATCCCATTGTCTACAAAATAGATAACAAAACAATGTGTGAGTTACATAATACTCGAATAAAGTGAAGCTAATTACATTTTATAGTTAGTTTCAATGACTCCTCATGTTCTAGAAATGATCTATTATAGAATCATTGGAAATGAAACTCAAGAGGCAGGAACCTATGATGAACTACCGTTGGCCCGTCACTCGCTATAGAGGAAAGGAGATCGCGTGGGGAACGAAACTGGGAAAGTAAGGGTCTGGGACTCTAGGGTGTTGATGAACAAAAGTCTTGAAGAGCCACTCGCTGGTAGCTAGGCCGCGCCCGCACCCTTGCCTGATTACCTACTGGCCTGGGTACTAGCTTGGGCGGCTGGGCCGCTCACTGGCCTAGGCCACGAGGCCATGGGAGAAGGCACATGGAAAAGTTCTAGTCGATACACTTATCTAGGCCATTTGGCTGCAAGGTATGGTGGGCTCTAGTTTTAAATATATTCATGTGAGAAATTGGCCCATATGAGCATGGTTCATTTTCTTAATTCCAAAGCATACATGGTTTAGTACCATATTGCTAAAGTAAGGTGGATGAGACCAATTTATAAGGTGGAGTCCTCACCACTCCTTGAATATGGATAGAGATGGCATGAGGAGGGTTTTGGCTAATCACGCACGTGCGCATGCGTATTCGCGTATTTTCACGTGAAAATCGTGTGACTTGTGACTTGCGATGTGCGACCGCATCGTGGCGTGGCGTGCCACTTGGCAGACCAAATCCACCTTATTTTTGCTATACTATGCATCAACTTTCACATTTTTAACTGGTCATAATACTGCTTAAATATCATAATGCGATTTGATGAGGCAGTTACTAGTGAGTTTACACTGTTTAATTTGTGACTTGATGAGGTAATTACCAGTGAATAATTATGTTTAAATGTAGTAGTTACTAGTGAATAACTGCAGCACCCTTAAAAGGGCCTAGAGACGTCCATGAAGAAACAGAGAGTTTTTCACCTCTATTCTTCCAATCTTCCTCTACTTTCTTCTCTGCGAGCTTGTGCTGTGCCGTCGGAACCTCGTCGACCTTTCTTCTCAGCGTGCACCTGGAAGGAGGGAGAGCGACTATCTCCGAACCGTTGTCGCAGAGAGTACCTGCATGGGATAGTAATAATGTTTCTGGGCAGCGCATCTGCGCGTCCGCTCGCTTCACTGCGTCATCTTGTTCTACACTACATCAAAAGTAAGTTGTTCACGCGTTCATTTGACTTTGTTACTATATTTTCCTTGTGTATATTCTAAAGTATGATGAGTAGTCTGCTGTTAGTAGTAAGTTTTGCATCACTGGTATATTGTATTTGTCTCCTAGTAAAATTTGGAATTAAAAGAGAAAGCTTGGACCAAAAACAATCGATGGTATTTTTTAGGATATGCTCAAAATAGCACGGCCTATGGATTTTTAGTAGTTAAATTAGAAACTCTGGAGATTATTGCTAATACAATAATGGAGTCTAGATATACTTCTTTTTTAGACTATCTTTCCTATGAGAACAGCAAGCAGTACTTCACGAACAAAGAATGTTCAAACTGATAATATTGAAAGTGAGAATAATTAAACTTCTAAACTTTCTACCATTTCTGAACCAATATGTGATATCCCTGAGGAGGATAACAATCTAATCGCAGAAACTCCTCACAGGAGCAAGAGACAAAGGGTTGAGAAAACCTTTGGTGATGACTTTATTGTATACCTTTTGGATGATGTGCTAAAGACTATTTCGAAGGCTTATGCATCTTCTGATACTGAGTATTGGAAAGAACTAGTTCGTAGTGAGATGGACTCGATCATGACTAATGGGACTTGGGAGATCACCGATCATCCTATCGGGTGCAAACCTGTAGGATGTAAGTGGGACTTAAAATTAAGGCCTGATGGTACTATTGAGAAGTACAAGGCAAGACTTGTGGCCAAGGGTTACACCCAGAGAGAGAAGATTTCTTTAATACCTATTCTCCTGTCACCAGTCTAACCACCATCAGAGTGCTTCTTGCGTTACCATCTTCCTATGGTCTACATGTTTATTAAATAGACGTGAAGACAACTTTCCTTAATGAAGAGTTGGAGGCAGAAATCTATATGGATCAATCGGATGGTTTTGTGATTTCTGGACAAAAAAAGGTATGTAGATTATTGAAATCTTTGTATGGCTTAAAATAAGCACTTAAACAATGGCACGAGAAGTTTGACAAAACTTTGACGTCCTCTGAATTTGTTATGAATGAAGATGATAAATACATGTATTATTGTTATGGTGGGAATCAATGAGTGATCTTATGTCTGTATGTAGATGACATACTTATATTTGGAATAACCACTACCGTAATTGACGATATCAAATCTTTCTTATCTCAGTGTTTTGATATGAAAGACTTGGGAGAGTCATATGTCATTCTGAATATTAAATTGATCAAAAGTAAGGATGTGATCACTTTGAATCAGTCCCATTATGATGAGAAAATATTGAGCTGGTTCGGTTTTGAAAACTGTAAAGTTTCTCCAACACCTTATGATGCGAGCATTAAGATTTGAAGGAACCAGGGGTTAGGAAAAAATCAATTAAGATATTCACAAATTATTGGGTCACTTATATATTTAGCTGGTGCCACAAGACCTAACATTTTATTTGCTTTGAGCAAATTAAGTCGGTTTACTTCTAACCCAGGAGATGATCACTAGGAGACACTTGAAAGAGTGTTGCGCTACTTGAGGGGCACAACATTCGCGCGTTCGTTCGAGTTTGTTACTATATTTTTCTTACGTATATTCTGAAGTATGATAAATAGCCTATTGTTAGTAGTAAGTTTTGTATCACTGGTTTATTATAATTATCTCCTAATAAAGTTTAGAATTAAAATATTATCCATATTTTTAATAAGGAACATGCTGTATAAATTTAGACTAAGAAAAATTAAAATCGATCCAAGCGGTTGTGCCCTGTATAAGGCCTATTCTTTAAGTCAAAAGCTCTCCTACTTTGATATGGGCGGTTTTGATTTTTGCTATAATGCCGCGCGAGGCGCCCCTGCACAAGACTCGTCGACGTCGCTGGCGGGCGCACAGACGCCGAGCGCACGCAGGAAGCCTTCACATGCGAGGAACGCTATGCCGAGGCCGGCCCTCGGGACGCATGACCGGACGCGGCGCCGGATTACGCGAGAGACGAGCGATCACGCGATCGGAGGCGGGCGAGCGGCCCGAGGCAGGATTCGCGACGGAGGGAAGAGGCGGGCGCGAGCGAGGGATTCGGCGAGGTAGCGCGAGGCGCGGAGCGGATTCGCGACGGAGAGGAAGAGGCGACGGCGAGCGAGGGATTCGCGGCGACGGGGAAAGAGGCGAGGCGAGAGGGAAACCGCTCCAACCGTGATTTGGGGCTTGGCAGAGCCCTGTGAAGCGGAATATTTTCTCAAGATGATGTCTACAAGTTAAACGATCTACATGTTAAAAGTTCTACATCTGTACTAGCCAAAATCGTAAGTGAGTATCTATCTCTCTATAATCTGTACTATAAATAATCAAAATTCACAAATTTTAATCAAAAACTATAAGCGAACTGTGCTTACCTTACTCGATGTGACCGAATAGTCCTTACTGCATCCGCCCTGGTGTGAAACACGAAGAGGAAGGAGGAAAAACCAATGCTTTTCCGTTTCTCTCTCTTATCCCCACTTTGTCTTGACATGTTCCCAATCTCCCCTATCTTAGGTCAACCGACTCTTTCCAAGGTCTAGTCCCCCCTCTCCTTCCTCAATGTTCCCCTTCCCCCAAAGCAGACCAGCCCCCACCACCACCAACCCACCCTCCCTCAATTATTGTAAGTTTATAACGTTGCTGATTGCTGCAAACTGATCCAACCATCAGTCGTATTGTTTTGGTGGGAGAGAGCAAAGAAAAGGGTGTGATTTTAAGGGGTGCTGAATTCCAAGAAACCATTTGTCCGCTGCCAGGGTGGTTGAATTTCAGGCAGGGACTCTGAATCAAGGTTTTCAAGAAGCAACCAATGGCTGGCAAGGAAATCTACCACAAGATGAAGGACAAGGTAACAGGAAACAATTCTTGTTAGCTCTGCTTGTGCCCTCCATTTAATCTCTTATTGATTGTTTCTGTTTGCGCTATCTAGCGAGTTAGGAGCATCGTTGTCTCATGTGTTTCCTTTTCTGGTCCTTCTCCTTCCATCCAAGATGTGTGCTGATTACTGAACTTTGAGGGTGCCTTGAAATGGCGCATCCCAGAAGGCGCTTATTTAGATGTCTTGTGCTGAGAAATTTTGGAATGATGCTTGTCGATTGGGTGGTTTTTTGGTCAAATATGTACCTTTCCAATGATGATCCAATGGGGATGCACATGATTGTGAGGTCCTATACACATGAGAAACTTAGCAACGAGGCCTCTATCCCATGAATATTAGTGTTGCATGTTGTTTTGGCGAGGGGGGATAAATTTGGGGGTTGAGGTATGTAGGTTTCACTAGCTGAATGAGTCAATTTATTAAAAACAAATTTACAAGAGAAGGGAAATATTTTGTTCTACAATATCATTGCAATACCGAAGGTATATTTGTGTATAAGCGTTAGGCTTTATGGAGTTATGGTTCATGGTTTGTCATTCCATTAGCAGATAAAGGAAACATTTTTCTGTTTCCTGCTGATAGCTCTGAAGAAAACAACCTTTGAGGGAACAAAACTCTTGTAGGAACAAGAGAGAACATTTGTTACAAGAGTCTGGTAGGAGGGCACAATATAATGGACCATATACACAGGCTTAGATTTGAGTTAACACTTAAAAAATCTGCATCATCGCTGGTTTAATATGAATTTAATTTTATGTGCAAAATATTGAACTTTTTTACCCCCTATTTTATTTTGAACAACATGTATATTGTTTTTGGCTTTTTGGGACATGCATCCTGGTTATTTTCTAAACTCTGTTAAAAGTGCTTGTCAATACTCACTGATAGATGTTTTAGCTCTGTGTGCATGTGGGTGTGCGGTGTGCCCTGTAAGAACATATCTGCATGTGGAATGTCCGAGCATTGTTATAACTTATCACCTGGATATGTTGATTTATCCTATGTTTAGTTGTTAACAAATGAAAGTCAAGGTGTAAATTCATCACAGGTTTCTATTCTATAGCATCGGCGTTCAAGTTCCATATAGTTCAATTTTTCTGTAAAAAGTGGTGTGCTCCAAATGAAATCCTTTTTGCTGTGATCAAGCCTCAAAGTTTTTGGTATTTATTGGAATTAAATGCACCAGAATGTATTGGAGTGTAGCGGAATTGGGATATCTGCAATCCCTGACAAATTATTGAAAGCATGTCAGATGCCAATTCCCAAATGACAATTCTCACCCCAAAAAAAAAAGGTGGAACCACAGGTGAAAAACTGAAAATTACTTGAGATGCAATCATGTCAATGGATGGCATTATACAGGCCAATTCTTTTAGTTTTATTTTGGTCATTGCTGAGCCTGTAATTCGTTTTGCCCATAATAGCTTTCCTTTTGCAAAATTACCTGTTTTTCCTACTAACCTAAAATATCAGAATTTATAAATAGCCGAGGAACAGAGGAAACAGAACTTTCTGAAATATGTTGCCTTGTGAGAACCTTGGCAGTTGGTAACTAAACAAGGGGTGGGTTCTTTTGGGCTGTGGTTTATGGCTATGGTTTTCGAATTCTGATCTGTTCATGAGAGGCAGTACATACAGGAAAATAGTCGTATATGATTTTAGCCAATACAGCTGAACTCATTACATTTTTTTACCACAATTGGCCTTTAGATCCCGCTTAAAAAAACACACTGTTTTTAAAAATCTACTGTAGCTACAGTTCATAAGCATAAGCTATAAGAAAAAAACGAACCCGCCCAAGAACTACTCCTGGGAAACATTTGATACGAGTTGGTCATGCTTGTGAGTTCTAGAGTTTCGATCGAAGGTTAGGAATTGCAAATTAACTTGAAATGTTATGCTCTACTGGATGTACACATGAAGATATACAGACATTAACTCCTGGGAAAACATTTGATACGAGTTGCTGATGCTTGTGAGTTTTAGAGTTTCGATCTAAGGTTAGGAATTGCAAATTAGCTTGAAACGTTATGATCCACTGGATGTACACATGAAGATATCCAGACACTGTACACAAGTTCATTTTGGTATTTCTGGCTTATTATCTTGTGTGTCTTTATTTTCTCGATGTTTGCTGTTATGTTCACTCTTTTGATGCAATCAATGGCAAAAAACAGGGTTGTTAGCTTCATTGTGCCTGATGTTTTCAACAAGCTTATATATTTGCTTTGTTTAGTGTTGTGCTCGTCATCAGCATAACATGGCTGACAAGGTATTATATGTTGTTCTGACAGGTGAAAGATGCTTTTAGTTCATCAGGACCAGAAACAGGGAAAGGCAAGACAAAATTGTCAGGCAGGTGTGTCAAGCATGGTTACCATCTTGTGAAGGGGAAATCAAATCATCCAATGGAGGACTACCTAGTGGCAGAGTACAGGCAAGTTGGCGAGCATGATTTGGGTTTGTTTGCAATATTTGATGGCCACCTGGGCCACACTGTTCCAGACTTTCTGCGTTCGCATCTCTTTGATAACATCTTGAATGAGGTAATGCTTCAATTCAACTTCCTATTATCTTTGTAGGCAAAAATTCAGTAACTGCTGCCTTGCCTATATGCTGAAATGGTGTTAGTAAGAGTGTGTTGTAAATATGTGTCAAGTATTTGAATATGGTAGCTTTATAGAGTAAATTTCACAAACATACAACTTTAGTGTCAAAACTATCAGAGAACTGCATATTTAAGTTTCTATTTTGCAAAACTACATGTTTAGTAGCCTTTTTTCTCACAGAAATACAATCCTGTCACGAGAGCAACGTTGTGACAGGACGACTCCATTGTCAGCCACGCATGGTGAAACCTCACCGTCACGGGTTGCCAAATGGCCATGCCACATGGCAGTCCACGTGGATGGCCCACTCTTCCCTCCCTCTTCAGCGAAGGCCCACGCGGGAGGGCGCTGCGCCATGTCTGAGTGCGCCCATCGTGGGAACATAGAGGAGCGCATGGGTGATTCCGGTTGAGGGCCAAGGAAGGGCTAGGGCTCCTCAATCCTTGATGACTACCAAAATGCCTCGCGGGGGCAGAGGCGAGTATGTGGGTGGCATTGGCATGGGTGGAGATGCACGGAGTCTCGCTGGCAACAGTGTGCAGTGGCAAAACTTGCTGGCTTCCATGGCTACTATGGTGTAGAGAGCTAGGAGCTAAACCAATCGTGTAGTGAGCTAGAAAGCAACAATAGGAAGCTATATACTGTGCTAGTGTGGTGCGTGAGGCTTTGGTGAGGTCTAGCAACGTCAATCGGCGGCGAAAAAAGGGAAACCTCGCCGGCGGTGACCTAGGGTTTTCGAGAGGATCCCGCAGCTACCTTACCATCTTTTCAAGTTGTGCAGATAGCTAATTGAAATGATCCTTAGATCATTAATGTTAAACACCGCCGGGAGGACTGCCGGGCGGCGACGGCTTCTTTGGGATGAGGGGCAGACTATAGATGAGGGTGAAGACTTGGATGAGAAAAGACTTAATTCATTGTTCTTGCTTGAAACCAAATGACCAGCCGAGTTCTCCTTTAATAGAGCCGGCCTCACCTAACAATGCTTGTCTAACCAACAAAAGGATAAGATAGCCTAACAATAGAGATACTTGCTGCTGAAATAAAGGAAGTAACAAAAGGATAACAATAGATGATACGGCTGCTGCTGCAGCCCCCTTGCGCAAGCCCCTTGGGCTCACACGGCCGACCGGTCAGCCGGCTGGTCATGGCTGCACATAACACTAATGGAGAAAGGAATCGGATGGAGGCCTACCAAAGAGGGAGAATGGTAATAGAAACTTAAATGTGCAATTCTCTGATAGTTTTGATATTAAAGTTGTAATTTTGCGAAATTTACTCTAGCTTTATATCCTTATGGGGAGAAAAAGTACAGGACAATCAGCAATGCTGATGGTATGCTATAACATGGTAAAAAGAGTTTTTGGATTTTTGTTAGGTTTTAAGTACATATATTTGGAGTACATGGTGTCTGTGCTACAGTGTACTTGCAACAACCATACTAGGAAGAGCAATATAGATTAGCGATTTAATGTACAAAATATGTCTATGTGGTTGAACATAGTCACCTTAATTCACAAAAGTGCTGATTATTTTATTGACTCCTGCATCTTCAGCCAGAATTCTTGAGTGATACAGAAGCTGCTATCCGAAAAGCATATCAACTTACTGATCAGAAGATATTGGAAAGATCAGCTCAGTTGGGAAGAGGAGGCTCCACTGCTGTTACCGCCATCTTAATCGGTAGCGAAAAGAGTGTAAAGTTAGTGGTCGCGAATGTTGGAGATTCACGAGCGGTTATTAGCAAGAATGGTGTAGCAAAGCAGCTTTCAGTTGATCATGAACCAAACAAGGAGCGACAATTAATCGAGAAAAAAGGTGGCTTTGTTTCAAACCTACCAGGTAAACGGACATCTCTTATCAATGTCTACCATTAAACTGTATGTGTGGAACATCATCTTCATTCCGACTTAATGGTTCTGAGTTTAGATGTTTTCTCCCGAGCCTTTTCTAATGACCAGTGACACTTATGTGGACCCTGCTAGGCTGCTAATAACAGCTTGTTCTTGCTATGTTCACAACTCACAGGCATATTATCTGTATTCTATTGAGCTTCAATTCCAAACATGTCTCACTTGCAGGAGATGTACCACGTGTTGATGGGCAGCTGGCGGTTGCAAGGGCATTTGGAGATCGGAGCTTGAAGAAGCACCTCAGCTCTGAGCCTGATGTGGTCGAGGAACCTATCGATGAGAATACTGATTTCCTAATTCTAGCAAGCGATGGCTTATGGAAGGTGATGCCTCAGAATGATTATAATGTGTTTACCATTTAGAATGATTATAATGTAAAGATCGCACAAATTCAGGTGATGACCAACCAAGAGGCAGTCGATGAAATCAAGGACTTCAAGGACGCGCAGGCAGCTGTGAAGCATCTGACGGAGCAGGCTGTGAACAGAAAGAGCAAAGACGACATCTCCTGCATCGTTGTAAAATTTGTGTGCTAGCAGAGTTTCAAGCTGCTCGCCCCCAAAGTGTACAACTGTTGTCAACCTGTCATGTTCACGGTCTTATGTTTGGTATTGTCGTCGGATGTTGTGTTTAATCTTTTCTGGTTGGGAATAATCCACAAAGGGTATCAAGGCTTGTAGAATATTGTTGTTTGTTAAAGGCTGTAATAAAACATGTTTTTTTATCCTTGTTATTTTAGTGAGCGTTCCTTGTTATCTTTTTCTGTGTCTAGCTGCATTTCAGGCTTGATTTTTTCACCAATTTGTTGTGTAAGGCTTATTTTGTGGTTGTGTTGTGCTTTGCTGTGATTACTTTTAAAGCTGCTGTAAGCCTATTACTCTGTTTGGTAAATCATATTAAAGCCAGATAAATTTTGTTATCCAATAGTTGTCTTCGCACATTTCATCTCTAATGTTCTGGAACGCAATAACACATCCATTTGCAATTTGATTAAATGGAACTGTGCGTTTCCACGCTAATTTTCTAGCGTGAGTAAAGGACACGTATACATGTGTATATGTGTTCATGTATGTGGGTTGTGTGCGCGTCTACTTTATATCCATAAAAATGAATTGTTTTGTTTAGTATTATTACAAATATTTTGGAGTTAAAAAAATACCATTGTTTATGAGAATGACATTTGAGGCTCAAGATTACTTATCAGAAGCATATTTAATGATCTTTAAGATGGTACCGGGCATTACTATCTTTAAAAAAAAAGAGCTTGGAGGCTAAAACTTCCCCAGCAAACGGACCACCACGGCCCGGCACGATCTCGGCCCTGCGTCCCGGCGAGCCTACCGAACCAGCGTTTTCCCACGGCCCGGCACGGCAAATGCTCACGTTTTTGCGTCCGCCGCACAAATGGGCTGGGGGCTCGAAGGCCGGCATCCCAGAAGCCGCGCACGTTAGAAACCCTAAAGGCACAGCCCTTCTTCTCCCCCAAATTGCCGCCTACCCCCCGCCGCCGGTACGGTACCCATTTCGAGCCGAGGAGGGAAGCGAGGGAAGGATGCCGCGGACGACCACGCTGGAGAGCCCCGGCTGCCCGCCGCTCCGCGCTCTCACCACCGACATCCTCGGCCTCATCAAAGGTAAGTATTACCCTTCTCGCCTCGCCTCCGCCGCGTGCTTCTTCGCCACCTCGCCTCCCTCCCTATTTCCCTCCTCCCCGCGTGCTGCTTACTGTTCTCCTTCGTCTTGTCCCGACGCAGTCGTCGAGGCCCGCGCGAAGCCGGCGGGCGTCGCCAAGGTCGTCGAAACGTGGGGCACGCCCGACGCCTCCAGGGCCGTCCTCGCGGCCTCCCTCGCCGACCGTGCCGTCGACCCCGTGAGCACACTCTTCTCCCAAAACCATTCGTTCGAATTGCGGTTGCTCGTCACTGTAACGACGAACAGGGGCATGGTCTTAACGGCGTTGTTTTTCATCTTTTGCAGGTTTTGGCCGTGGCAAGGAAGAACGGCGTGGTGAGTAACCTCCGCTTCTGAGAGACTGAGTATTGGTACGCTTACCTTGTCTGTCTTTCTGTTGTTTGTTCATTCCGGTGGTCTCCTGTAGGTGGAGCTGCTCAATCCCCTGAATGGGGATGCTTTGGTCGCTGTCAAGGCCGCCGGACCCGAGCCAACTGACGGTTCTACAGAGAAGGACCCTCTCGTCGCGCTACATCTGTTCAAAAAACAGGCGCCAGACTCGTCCATGTAATTTTCGTACGATGAGTCACGATAGTCCATTTTATGTTGATCTAAATTTCCCGTAGATAGGTTAAACGCCACCTGTATTGTACCCATATTCTTGTAAAGTTCATTGCTCTATTATTTTGTGTGATGTTGGCCAAGTTGTTTTTATCTAGTTGCTTATAGCAGGTTAGGTACATTTCTTGCTTGTACAGAGAAGGGCAAAGCATGTGTGAAATCTGTCGCAAAGGAAATCACAGCTTCCGAGTTGGATGTCGGTCCCTCAAGCACATGGGATGTGTGCAATGGGGGTAAAGTGCACTTTTCTTCAGTGGATGCTGGTGAAAACTATGCAATGTTCGGGGGGTGAGTTTACAATAATCTTGGCACGAGATTATCTACTATACTTCAAAAACTATAGTTGGGCTGCATTGCTTTTGTTTACCAACTTTTCTGTTTGAGATGTGAGAAGCTTTCAGGAAATTTGAGTCTCTAGTAACAATGATTTCATTTCATTATAGGAAAGCTATAGAAGTGAACTTGTGGGATATCACATCTTCTAATAAGATATGGTCTGCCAAATGTGTAAGTGCTTATTTGTTTGTTCACTTCTTAACTAATGTTATAGCAAACCTTCATTTATTAATCATTTGATTTGATTCTTTTTACTGAAGCCTCGAGCTAACAGCCTTGGTATATTCACACCACCTTGGTTCACTTCTGGAACTTTCCTGTGCAAGGATGATCATCGTAAAATTGTAGCTTGCACAAATAATCATCAGGTATCATATACTTATCACTCACTACTGCTGACATGCTAATAAAAATTCCCATTGGCAACTAGTTTGGATAAAAATGGCTCTATGTTTGCATTACTATATAATTAATTGAACCGATCCAGCATTCCTTTTTTTTTCTCGAACACGCAGGAGAGCTGCGTATCATTATATTAAAGAAGAAGAAGGGAATAAAATCCCGGTTACAAAACACACACCCCCAAAGGAACACAAAATTACAAACGCGCCGTTTTTCTCAAAGAAACACACGACCTGGAACGACCTAGCCCCTAGGAACAACGGCCGACAAGAAAGAAAGCCCTCTCGCTCCACCCAACGCCCAAAGGTGGGCCTCCTCCTCGAGCAAGCAAGAAGGTGTAGCCATATTGGCGGCAAAGGCCTCAAAAACACATTTGTTCCTATGTTTCCAAAGAGTCCAAGCCCCTAGGATAATGAGGGAGTTGATGCCTCGTTGCAATTTGCCAATGACCATTTCATCAGCTCTATACCACCAGTCCTCAAAAGAAGCATCATTTATTGTCGGCGCTAGAGTTTGCAGCCCAAAGCGATTTAGGAGGGAGAACCAGAATTGCCTTGCAAACACACAGCTAGTGAGCAAGTGGTCAATTGTTTCCTCAGCTTGATCGCAATGAGGACACTGAACTGGATGAGGAAGTCCACGCTTGGCAAGACGGTCTGCAGTCCAGCAGCGCTTGTGAACCACGGTCCACATAAACCGATCCAGCATTCCTGCTCTCTGATTGCAAGGCTGCTTGTTGATGGGGTTTAGTTTGATGATTATTAATTTGTTATTTGTTCAGCTGTGCAGTCCCCTCATAGCTCACAAATTATGAACCATTTCATTTGTTTAAATTGTTGTGTTTCTACTTTCTACTATGCTAGGCAGTGCATTAACTGGGCATGTTCTCATAAGACCGTTTGCATCTTTAAAACATTGTTCTGCACTGGTGATGATTTCTCAAGACTATTAATTGATTATTTATTTATTTGCATTTCCCAGGTTCGCTTATATGATACTGCTTCCCAAAGAAGACCTGTCATTTCAGTTGATTTTAGGGAGTCACCAATCAAGGCAGTTGCTGAGGATCCAAATGGGCATACTGTCTACATTGGGACAGGAACAGGGGACCTCGCTTCCTTTGACATGAGAACAGGTATGATAAGCAGCTGGTGCGTAATACTTTTTGCTAACACTGAGGATTTGAAAACATATTGAATGCTCTTTAGAATGTTACACTAGCTCACTTGCAACTTTTGTAACTAGTTTCCGATGGCTCGTGTTGAAGGTTTTCATAGAAATGCACTTGCATTTTTTATCCCTTTTTCATTTCTTCAAAGTTCAATCTACATGTCACTAGTTTATTCCATTATAATTGTCACATATACTTCATACTCTGGTGCCTTATATAGGTAACAATGGTGTAACATATTGGTCCATGTCTCTTTTTTATTTGATCGAGAGTTAGCCCATGATATGCAGCTAAGGGGCAGGTTAGAACCTGTTATGCTGACATATTTATCGAAACCTACACATGTTATAGTTATATGTATACATGTTAACACTCCAGTTTAGATGATGTTGAACTAACAGATATATTCATCAGCAATTTGGGTATTAGTTTTTGGAAGAGCTATCATGTTCATGCTTATTATTACATATAATAAGATGAATAGATGATATATGCTTACAAAAATCTAGAGTATAATCTATGATTCTATGGTGAACTGCTATTTTCCAGCTTTGTGATCAGTGTTTACTTTTTTTACTTTGCCATTTTGCAGAATTAACCTTTGTTTACGTATTTTTCCAGGAAAATTACTGGGATGCTATGTTGGTAAATGTAGTGGAAGTATTAGATCGATAGTTAGACATCGCGAGCTACCTTTGATAGCATCTTGTGGTGAGGCTACGTACTTGTTAATATATTTTCATTTATTTTTGTTTAATTTTTTTAGTGTAATTTATAGTTTACTGAACTTTTGTTGTACACTTTTACTAGTTAATGGTTACCTCTGTTTGCACTTACTTTTACTAGCTAGTAGTTACCTCTGTTTGCACTTGCTTGCAAGGTTCTAAAAATCGGTAACCGGTACTCAGCCGGTCACCCAACCTAGTAGTAATTATACGGCATAATTGGTCTATTACGCAGATAACTGGCTAATAGGTAGGGGCACCCGTTACCTGTATACAGCAGAGTTTTAAGGCCTAGTAGACCTGTTTTTAGAACACTTCTTGCTTGCATGAACTCAGGACTCCTTTTTTATCTTTGTAGGATTGGACAGCTACTTGCGCATCTGGGACACAAATACAAGGCAGCTTCTTTCTGCGGTATGTTTAAAAAAGTATTTCGTAGCATTCAAATCGAACTCGTAATTTGTTGTTGCTCTATGCAATTAATTGATGCTGTTATCTTCAAATTTTCTTTTAATTTGTAGCCGGTGCATTTAGACATGTCAGTCTATAAATGAATTGTTGTTGTGGAGCATGAAGATATCATTGACTGCCATATATTTTATGACTTAATCTTGGGTTACTCTTTATTACCCAACAAAACAAAGTAACTACTACAATCATTGACGTGTGAGATTATTTGGCATGGATATTGGTTTTGCTGTACTGGCTACCATTTTACTCCTAGTTCATTGCTTTTGAGTGATCGTGTTGTTGGCTTTTTGCATTCTATTAAAAATTAAGATATAGTTCCTTTTGAAAGTGCATAATTCATGGTGAAGTTGTACAGCATGGTTCTTGTGCACTTTGAAACTATGTCCAAGGTTAGCTTCTTATCCTGCATTTTCTAGATCTAATTCTCTTCCTTTGTCCTGTTTGGGAACAGGTCTTCCTCAAGCAGCACCTCACGACTGTGGTTATCGATTCACATTTCTCAGTTGAAGGTTCTTATCTATTCTCTTAAGTTATTCCATTTTCTTGTTCTCTGTTTTCCAATCTAGTTTTGGCAAGTTAAACGTGAGGGAGTTTTAATTATTTAACATTCGTGTTATCTTGAATAGTAATGATCGTTAAGGGAGCAGTGCTTCTTTTAACACTGGACCTTCGAGACCTGTACTCTTGAAATGGCGTTCTTTATCTAATTATAGTTAAGAGAGTATTGCTTCTTTTAGCACTGAACCTCGAGACTCATACCCTTGAAATGGCATTCGGTGTCATATGTCTAATTGCTTCTTGAAAGGATACCTTGATGTCATGTGCTAACACACTTGCGGATGTGCAGAATCTGAGACTAAATCCAACCAGCCAGATCCTTCAATGGTGGCTGAGGCTGAAGTCAGAAAGGAAAAAAAGAAAAAGAATAGAACGGTTGAAGAGGATGAAGAAGGAACTGGAATGGTAGACCCTCATGATAGGGATGCTGAAATGTACACCCCGAAGAGAAAAAAATCTGGCGAAAGAAGCAAAGGCATGAAAAAGAAGAGCAAGAAACAAGAAGTTGCATAGGACATGTATCACACTGGAATCACTGTTGTCCAGTTTTGACTTTTGACCACAGTGCTTGCCTTCAATGATTTTGTAAAATGATACCTTTTGTATTAGAGTTTATTTAAAATCGAATGATATCTCATTTTTAATTCTTGAAATATTCAACCCGGCCATTTTGTGGTATTTTCTAGAAGCAATATGTAAGTAGTTTGGCGCTTTGGCTTACTGTCATCTGCTTGTTGCATACTTGTCCTATTATGGTCATCTAATTAACAATGATCAAGCTCAGTTTGACCAACGACAGTCTTGTTGCTGCATGGAAATCATATAATACCAGTAGAAAAAAAAAGAGAAAAGCAAAGAACAAAAACAACCTAGGGAGGAAAAAAAGGTTTTGCCGTTAAAACCCTTCAACTTTAGAATGTTGAATTAATTAGTGCTTATCGAGATACTTGAACCGTCTGAGATCGGCACCTTTTGTTAAAGTGGGTCTCATTATTCGGCAGAAAACTTAGCTCAACATCTATTTTTTATCGACTTATCTTTCGTAATAGAAAAACCAAAGAATAGTACCGAAATTGCTCTATGAACCAACGGTCCTAGGGTTTTACTTACAAGCACACTCGACTAAGAGTGCCATGGGGATAAGATAAGGGCAGCCAATACTTTGTTCAAGCCAAGAGAGAGAAGTCAATCAAAATTTTATCCCTTATAAGCCAGCCAACACCAGTATCCACACACAACCATCACTCTCATTTCCTTCCCTAAACCGAGAGCCAAACTAGTGAAGGCAAAGCTCACTCTACCATTGCCTTGCTCAGCCAATCATAGGGATAAGCCGAGCACTACTCCAACACCACTCAAGTCCATGGCCACACAAAGAGACAATGAGGAAGAGAGAGAGCCTAGAGGAGAGAAGCCCACAGGGAGTTGGGGAAGACCAACTACGTGAAGATGGAGACCGCAACAACCACAAGCCACCAAGGACCATCGTAACCACGTCGAACTGGACTGGGACAAGGAGGCGAGAAAGATTGACGGAAACACATGGAGAGCGTCACCACCACCACCACCACCACAACCATCGTCATCGCCTTCTTGTCCCTACCCAACCTAAACCAAGTAAGGTCCCCACAACCATCCGACAACACATTCACAGCAACTTAGCATAAACACACCACAACAAGCCAAACCAGCCGGGTAGAACGATATGAGGAGAAGGGCAGCATACCATACCTTAGGCATAAGGTTGCTATGCCATTGACGGTGAGTCCGTAGGACCATCGTGTGCCCTTGGACGGAGGTGCATGCTCTCGACGCATGCCTCCCTACCAAGTCTCATCGCGATGGCACCCGTTGGCTTTCCCAAGCCATGCGTAATTAGGAGTATAACAAGCAAAAATAGCAACTAAAAAATAAAATACGTAGAGTAAAGGAAGAGAGAGTGAACCATCTTAGGTAGGAAGGAGAGAAAGGGGTGAACCGATAGAACTGTAGCAATCCGTGGGGAAGACCGGAGCCATGGTGCTAGGCCATAGCCGAGCCGGATTCACAGGCACCAAACTGGTAGTGCAGTAGCCGGAGCCAGGGGAGGTACGGAGGCACTGGCGATTGACGGTGCAAGGGTTGTGGTGCTGTGGAGCAGAGGTAGGAGATGGAGCGTGGATCCAGCAGAGGGAGGCGAGGCGGCGAGTCGTGGCCGACGAGCCTGAGAAGGCGGCGATGGCATTGCGTAGAGGAGAGGAGGTAAGGTAAGGGGAGAGGAGAGGATAAGAGTTGTGGATAGATCCGAGTAAATGAGGATGGCTTTGGCCAGGTGAGAAAAAAAAAGAAAGGAAAGAAAAAAGAAAACGGGAAGGGAAAGAAAAGAAGAAAAAGAAAAGAAGAAGGGAAGAAAGGGAATAAGCGTGCACGATAAAATTTTTACTTTGTTAATCTTTAAATTATGGCCATTTGAGCACTAGAATAGCGGGAAGGTGTCCAGTGAGAGGAGGATTGTTTGTGTCGGGTTTACGCATAGTAACAATGCCGTTTGCCTGTATGCATGTATCACTATGGTGTATTGAGATTAGATGATGCTTGTACAGGTGGAGGTTCTGGTTTGTTGACATCCACGCATCATCCTTGAGGTTAAACAGACAAGTATGTGATAGAATAGTGGGTTGTGTGGATACTTGATACTCGTTCCTTCATGCTTTATTTTACAGTGTTTTATGAGATGATATCCATGATTACATGTTAATCATACCCTGTTAAGTGATGTATATGGTTGAATGGCAACATTGGAAGAATGTTGCATCATGCAAAATGTATATGAGCCAGGGCGGAAAGTCATATAGATAGTCTAGAGCGCATGAACCAGATCGGTGAGAAAACTATATGACTAATCCAAAGTACTCTTGAGTAAGACTTACAGAGATAAGCACCTTCATAGGATGAAGAAAATACCTGCATCAGTTGGCACTCACGGGAATGGAGTTTGAGACCCCGTATGGAAGAGGACGGGGCAAGAGTGACTCATCGACAGGTAACACTCTGTTATACCGATATAAGCTATAGTTATAGGCACATGGCGTTGCATTGCATTAAAGTAACAAGAGACATTGATACAATAATAGAGATTATGAATTATAGTTCATAGATATGGAATGTACTGGATTGCTGTGTTAACGCCATTGTTTTATTGTGTGCTTTGTGAGTCTTTGGATTCATCTTTGTTTATTTAGTTGTTTTTAGGTAAACATTAAAGATGACATGCATGGGCAGGAGTAGCACATTTATTTCACGTGCAAATAGTAATTCGCACATCACCTTTAGTGGATGTATTTACTTTAATGACATGTTTAGGTAGTTAGTGTTAAAATAATATGTTATTTATCATGTCGTTGAGATTTGAATAGTGGAGTTGCTGCCAAAATCTAGCAGTGACGGCTGAAAATTGTAGTGTTATATGGTAGTGGTAGCATTCCGGGCTCAAAAGCTAAACCGGAGTGTTACAGTTGGTATCAGAGCAGGCGTTAGGTCCGTAGTGATTTTTTTTGACAACATAGCTTAATTATTCAACTAAAACTTCACCTAAGTTGATTAATTACTAAAACTTGACTTAGACTTAATAATTAAATTGACCTTGACACACTCTGGTGCACAATAGGATGGGGTTTGGGGTCAAGCATTGCATTTACGTTTCTGCTAGTTATGTTGTTGATTTGTAATGTTATGAGGTAGGTGCTTGTGAGTTAATTGTGTGAGTGCTTGTTTGATGTGAACATAGATGCCAAGAGGTAGAGGTCGTGGTCAAAGTGCTGCCCGAGGCCGAGGAAGCCATGGCCATGGAAACGGATCGAATATGATTAAATAGTCTCAAATACAAATATAAATCCATATTTTTAAAATGAATAGGAATACGAATTGAAATATTTTTTAATATGAATCGAATGTCGTAATGGATACGAATTTGAATCCAATATGTAATTCGGTTGAATACGAATATTCTCCTACAACATCTATAACAAATCTCGGTAGAACAAATTTCTAGCGGTTTTGTTAGTTTTTCATTGGTTTTTGACTAGTTACTGGAACGGGTACCGGTTTTAAACTGCCCAAATTCAAATTTTGAATCACAAAATTTGTCTAGGTTTCTTCGGGTTCCGAAAATAGATTGAATATGAATCGAATAATTTCGAATACTAATACGAATATGAATATTCTTGAATACGAATATTCTCAAATACAGATATGAATATTCTTGAATACGAATACGAACATTTTCAAATACGGATTTTACTTATCACATTTGTGTTTTCTTCGGATTATCTGTTACCGTTTCCCACCCCTAAGAAGCACTTGACGTGGAGGTTATTTCTGCTGAGCGGTCTATAGTTGGAAATCCGGCAAGGTCTTAGCCTAATTGTGAGAGTTTATAGAAGAGGTATGTGTGCTTCACCGACAAGCTGGCATCCGCTGCTGCGGTCGTACCTGTTGCTGCCCCTGCTGTTGATCTAGTCTCACCTAAGGTAAGAATGAGCCTTCATGAGTGGATGGCATTGTAGCTGGACACTTTCGATGGTTCGGGCACACTGGTCCATGGTGCGGATTGGTTGCACTATATGGAGAGGTAGTTCGAGGCTTTAGAGATGACCTCACAACTTAAGGCTCGCTTTGTGGCATTTCAGTTGAAGGGTCAAGTGGACATTCGGTGGGAAGGAGTCCTTTTAGCTAGGACCTCTACCTAGAGTTCAGCTACTTGGGAGATCTTCATCGAACAATTCAAAGTGAAGTATTACCTAGAATCTTTTGTGCAGAGTATGGAGGTCACCCTGTCGACCTTTGTGCAGGAAAAGATGACCGTGGCTAAGTACGAGATGGGGTTCAACAACCTGATCTATTTCATACCATCAATCACTAGCAGTGATCTTGAGAAGGCCAAAAGGTTCCACCAATGGCTCAACTCTGAGTTCTGACATGTTATGGGAGCTACCAAGCTATATGATTTTAGGTCCGTGGTAGAACAGGCCGGGGGGATGGAGATGATAATGCAACTCACTAAAGGGCTACAACCCTCTAGTGGTCCAAGCGCTTCTGGTGGTGGCCAGAAAAGGCATTTCAGTGAGGGGGTGGGTCATCTCAGTGGTCTACTCCTAAGAAGTCCAAGTGGAGCTAACGTCCTCCGCAGTCATCCAAGTCTAAGTCTTTGAGGCTGCCTTCTTCAACATCTCATTCTTCTTCTGCACCACCGGCATTGCGACCTATCCTAGGCTAGGGTATGATTTGTTTCAAGTGTGGTAGTGGGCACCGTGCTACCAAATGTTCTTGGGCGAGGGAGTGTTGACATTGTGGCCGATCGGGCTATATGGAGTGGGTTTGTTATCATAATCCCACTAGCATTATCAAGTGGGATCCAGTATCTACATCATCATCAAACGTTTTACCTCGGGGGTTAGTCCATATGTTGGCGGCTGCCCTTGCGCCATAGCCTCCTCTTTCCAGGGTGCCACTTACTAGGAATTACTAGCACCCTACACCGATCACTCCACTTCAGCATGCTGCCACACCTCCATTTTTGTTGCCACCACAGCAGAGTGCCAGGCTCTCGCTACGCCGGCGCCACCCGAAGTCTATTTGTTATCTGTTACTGAGTTTGTGGGTCGACCTGATGTGGTAATAGGTACCCTATTAGTGGATTCGTACAATGCTCTTATTCTTTTTTACTCCAGTGCTACTTATTCTTTTGTGTCCCATGAGTTCATTAGAAGGGCAAAGTTGAGTCTTCAACAGATTTCTCAGTCGGTTATAGTCAATTGTCTAGGGGGTACCATTGCTAGCTCCACGATGTGTCCTGGTTGTGTGGTTTTAATAGATGGTAAGGATTTTGTTGCCAACCTGATGGTTATTCAAATAGATACTTTTGATATTATCCTTGGTATAGACTGGTTGCATCTCTACTGGGCCGTGATTTCCTGCTTCTGGAAAACAATCACCTTGCAAGCTCATTCCAGGGAGGATGTAAGATTGAGGAGGCCGACTAGAGGGGGTGAATAGTCGTTTTTAATATTCTCTTCTTAATTAATTATATTTAAGTGATGTGGCTAAAACCAAGAATATAATGCGGAAGCTTAAATCAAATTGGTTTTAGCACAAACAAAACCTAAATCAACTAGATTCACCTAAGTGCATCAACAACATAAGTCTATATCAAAGACTTGCAAATCTAGAATGACAAGTAATCAATTTAATTCTATGAATGTAAATTACTTGAAAGTAAATTGAGTAGAAGAAAACAAACTACAAAGACACGGTATCTTTTTATCGTGGTGTTCGGAGACTTGCCGGTCTCCCCTAATCCGCGTTGAGGTTAGCCCAAATAAATTGGACCGGCTCCACGAATTATGCCGGAACACCTCAGTAATTCTCACATTGCCTTCAGTGGATGTATTTACTTTAACAACATGCTTACGTAGTTAGTGTTAAAACAATATGTTATTTACCGTGTCATTGAGATTTAAATAGAGTTGCTATAGAAATCTGGCAGTGACGGTTGAAAATGGTAGTGTTATAAGGTAGTGGTAGCATTTCAAGCTCAGAGGTTGGTCCTGAGTGTTACAAATCAATAGTGACTTGCAAGCTGTTCCTAGAAATCTGAAATTTGAATCTGGTTCAGAGCTTGGGAGTTTCCTACTAGTTCATACCATAGTAGTAGAAATGTGTATTTCAGAAATTAAATTATGCCCTGCTTGTAACGCGTAACGCAAGAATTTCACCAGACTTTATGAAAGTGGGTATTTCTGATCTGATGGATCACTCCTTGCAGAGACAATCAAGTTGCCATCTCCATAAGACATGGGGAACAACATTAATCTTTACGTAGTTCCCTTGAACAACTCTATGAACAGTGCTTCCATATGAACACTTCACCTATAAACTACCAACATATCTCCATATATACCGCATCTGAGAAGGATTCTCATCACAACAAATCATGTGTCAGCCAAACCAAATATTTCGGCAATCTTGCCACAGCAATCATATGACAGCTAAACAGCCAAATTGTACTGGATAACTTGCTGAATCAAACAGCTTCAGATCGCCATCCCAGCTTTTAGTTAAGGCGCCATTGTTCTCGACTACGGGGAGGAATTCATCAAAGTCAGCTAAAGATTTCAATTGCCTGCTCAGTGAAGCTATTGTCCTCTGACAGTCTGCCAGTTTCCCTGCAGCATGAGCTAGCTCTCTCTCCTGTCGAAATTGGTGATATTTCATTACTCATTATAAACATGACTGAGAGTTTTGAAACTGTTCTCACGAGATTTGATTGCAATAGAAAAGAGAAATCAGTAAGTACTGTAAATTTTACCTTTTTGATGTGAAGATCTTTATTTGCCATAGGCTTCACTGGTTGATGGGCAGGAGCTCTGCTGGAAAATTCCTCTTTCAAATTCTGACATTGCACTGCAAATTCCGCCGATTGTGCTCTCTCTTCACGTATTTGTTCCTCGAGTAAACTGATCTTTCTTTGCAATTCTTCTGCTTCTTTCTCTTTGATCTCAACCCGACTCGCCAATTTGTTCTTCTGCGCTTCAGAAGCATCCAATGCAGTTATGTAAGCTGATGACAAGTTCTTCTGGCTTTCAAGCTTCTTTTCTAACAGACTGGCATTCTCCTTTAAGTTCTTGATTTCAGCTAGTGCCAACTTGAGTTGAGATTCCAGTTGTGCCGTCAATGGCTTATGTTTCTCTACAATCTCTTCAAGCATTTTAACCTTCTCATCCAGGTCAACAATTTCTGAATTTGCAGATTGGAGTTGAGATTTGAGCTCATTTCTCTGCACATCCAATGCCTCCAGATCATGGCACCGCCTTGTGAATTCAGCAGACAATGCCTTTTCTTCCTGGATTTTCAGTTCCAAGCTACTCAATTTCTTCTTGAATGAAGCAATTTCCTCTCGTGCAGATTCCAACTCGAGCTCCACACCCTTCTTCTTTGCTTCCAGAGCTTCGATGCCATGGCATTTCGCTGCGAGCCGCACTGAAAACGCCTTCTCCTCCTCCAGGTTCCTCTCTAACAAAGTGATCTTATCACTGAACTTTCTGGTGCCAGACTGTGATACCTCCAACTGAATGCGCAGCTCTTTCCTCTCTGACTCCAGCGCATCCATATGCTGATACTTAGCTGCAAGCTCGAACGTCAACGCCTTCTCGGACTCAAGCCGCTCCTCCAGAATGCGTCCCTTGTACAGCAAGCTCGTGATCTCGGCAAGGGACAGCTCAAGTTTACCCTCCAGTTCATTCCTTTTCATCTCGATGGCTTCCATTTCAGTCTCCACGGCATGCTTTTCACCATGGACAAGATTCAGCTCCCTCTGCAGCTCAACTGATTTCTCCTCTGCCACCATTGCCCGATGGCGGGAAGCCCTCAGTTCGCGCTGAGCTTCATGCAATGCCTTCTCCCTGTCGGCCTTCTCGGCTGTCAACTTCTTGACCTTCTCCTCTAGTTTCACCAACTGACTGCTGGCATCCTCGACCACGCTTTTCGACGAGCCATTCGCTGAGGCGAGCTTCTCCATCTCAAGGAAGTCGTCCATCATGCCAATGTCTGCAGTTACAAGGCTTGCAGTCCTTGTGCTGCTCTTCTCGTTCTTGAACTGATCAAGCTCAGTGATCAGAGCTGAGGCCCATGAGTCCGAGCAGTCTGATTGGCAGTCTGTCACTGACTCAGCGCAAACCGAGCTCGGAGCACGCCCGAGCTCAACGCTGAAGGAGGATCTCCATGCAGTGGCCTGCTGAAAACTTCAGAAATGTTAGAAAACAAGATTGTTTCACGCAATGCTTCCGATGTAAATCTGTTTGGCAGATGGAAAATTGTATCACCTGCAGCCTCCTGCACTCGGCTTCGAGCTTGGCCATCTTCTTGATGCTCTCAAGCTGCTGCTTGCTCGCCATCTCCGCCGCTCTTCTGTTCAGCTCCTTCTTTATGGTCCTGAGCTCCAATTCCTCCACCTTGGCGAGCAGTTGGACCTTCAGATCCGAGTTCTCCTTCTCCAGGGAGGCCAGCCTCGAGATGGCATCACTGTCAGTCGTCACTGAGAGCTCGGACTTCACTTCGAGCTTCGCCTTGAGCTCGATGATTCGCAGCTCAAGGTCGGTCTTCTCGGATTCCCATCGCCGAGCTTGCTGTGCTAGCACGTCCTGAACCTTCTGATCCTGCTCTTCCTTGGCACGCCGGAGTTGCCGGACGCACTCCTTGAGGGCGCCATCGAGGTGGACAATCCTGTCCTCCAGCGTGGAGTTCTTGACAGTTGCAGCATTCAGCTGGGTTTTCAATGATGCAATCTCCTTTTCGGCCTTCTCCCATCCTAGTAGAAGAAAGACAGGCCTTGTCATGCAGAACCGAATTGTGAACTGAATTCTGTTCAAGCAAGAGCATAGAAATACTACAGTTTCCTGATAACTTACGCTTCTGGTTGAAATCTTTGGTGCATTGAACTTAACCATGGAAATTTTTTTAGAATAATAATTTGTCTGAACTTTTGCTTAACATATTGTATGTAATTCTCTGATTCACTCAAATTTAACAGCATACCTAGAACAGCTTCCTCCGCAACTTTAGAATGCTGCTTCACGAGATCGTCTTTCGCGCGTATATCCAGTACTGCTGATGACAGCCTCTCGCTCAACACCGTAACCTTTACATTGTTGTTGTCCTGCGCTTCCTTTGATGCGATCTCCGGTGATGGAGTGGATTTTGGGGTATCCTGATCACGAGACAACAGAATCAAACATTGTTGTTCCTCAAAAAAGAACCAAAAATTGTCCAGGCTAACTTGGCTCATTTTTTAGCTTCTAGGGAAAAGAATGCGACTAAGCACAAAATTAGGTGATTCCTACGCAATTTTTGGTAGACTTCAGATACAGTTATTCTTGGAGCAACGTCGTACAACAAGGTGGCGGTTGAAGCAACAATAAGGAAAATCTACGGGATGCATCTGAATCACTTGTCAAAAACTCAAAAGTACCAAACACTGTTCTGTCAGACAATGGAACATGAGAAGCACGGCATGCTACTTCCTGAGATCATGTTCCGCTCGTACGATCCCGGCATAATGCTCAGCAAATCACGATGCTGACGCTCCTTCCTAATCATTCATGGAGTAACTTCTACACATTAGGACAGCCCAGCACTTGATCTCACTGTTGCATCAGAGTACTAGACATTTCTAGGGGTACAATACAGACTACAGCTGATGGAGAAAGATAACTTTAGTCAAAGATCACACGTGAGGGCACCAAGTACTGGTGCACATGAGCATAGTTGGGGGAGAGAGGGAGAGAGAGAGAGAGAGAGCCATCTTGATTGCTCTGTGCCAGCAACATTATGATCCATTTGGGTTGGGCCAAAGGTGACGGTGCAGCACATGGAGTGGCCTCTCAAACAAATGCATCTTGCCCTCATGCAGCCAAAATGTTGGCACTTGGCAGAGAAATGCTAGTCCCAACTAGCATCACCTCCTTATTGTCCATGCATAGGTAGGGCCTCTTGTCTTCCCGGTATAGAAACAAACAGGACCCTCTCATTTTTCTCCTTCAATTGGAGGCCTACCAGCCCCGCTCAGTTGGGCTGAAAAACTGTGACTTATAGCTGAAATTTTACTGTCGCTGAAGATGGCTTATTTAGCGTAATTAAATTTTAAAAAATTTTAAAATAGAAAAATATTTTAGCTCATTACGGACAACGCGAACGAATATGGGAAAAAAAGAACCGGCAAAAAAGCTCAAAAAAGTTAAAAGTTCAAAAAAGACGAAATTTATGAATAGTAAAAAATAAACCAGCAAACAGAAGCTGGAGCTGAAATGAGCGGGGAACTGTCACATAATCATGAACAAATTGTCAATGTTACCCACCAAAGCAGGAAGTGAAACTGAATCTTGCAGCCTCTCTCATGTGGCTGAGATGAATGGTGTGCCTGTGAGGGTATATGATGAATAAATCCGTAATAAAATGGTTGGGCCGCTATTTGGAGGTCTACGGCGATGTCGTGTATGCGCATTTATCCTAGTATTACCAGATGAGGTTAAACCCAAACAGAATTGATGAAACATCAAACAGCAAAATTCTTATACCCCACAGAATGACAGGTAGGATGAACTAGGGTTAGGAGCAACTTAGCTCTTTTATGAAGATGAACTCCGATCCGCCATCGGGAATCTCTATCTAACACTATCCGATCCGAGCTACAAAGCCTTGATTTTAAGAGTTCATATTTGCAACATGGTGATAGATTACCAAGCTTAGAGGCCATACAGATCTGGCATTGGATGAAATCTCACATGTTTGCCATGTCACATGGCCTTCTTATTTTCTCTGAGCTGCACATGTTACATGATCTGTTAAGGGGAAGGAGTGTATGACTCACTCTTAGACACTAGGCAGGCATTATTCTTCAATATCAAGTCCTTTTTACAGTGGTTCAATTTCCTTTTCCTGCTTCTTGGACCCATTAGTAGTTAGCTAAATGTGAGATAAACACGAAGAAATCGACGCAACATTGCGGAACTATGGAACTTAGAACATGAACAGTGCACACTACTGCATATTCCCAAAACTAATTTGCAGGTATCAGTTATGTCATGGAGGCTTTGGAAATTGGAATGCAATGGATAGAAGTAGAACAGGAAACGGTCTGCGCCATCAATACAACAAGGAGATTTTTTCTTCTCACCTGTTCATCAGTTAACCTCTCAGATGGGGAGGAGGCCGAGCTCTCGGTCTCGGCGCCGGTGGGGCCCTTCTCGGTCGACCTCCGCCGCCACAGCCAGCTCCGGCGATCCATCCCGGTAGCTCTCTACACCATTCAATTCAATGCCGAAGCCTCTGCGCCGCTCTCTCCCTTTCTCCCTGCTCAGCAATCCATTGAAGAGTCCATGATCACACTAGAAACCAAAACACAAAAGGAAAAGAAGGGAACAAGATGATTGCGGTTTAGTCCGTCTTTTCAAGAATTACAAGAGTACAACCAAAACCTTCAAGAACACGAACTTCATGCAATCCAATGACAATTCATCAATTTCGGGACTTGGAGCGCACACCCAAACCTCCAAATTAAGGCATGCATTTCAGCTCAATTCAGATGTTCATTGGTGTGCCCCTTTTGGAGAATTTGCAAATAATTTTACAAATTCCAACAATCTACCCACCCAGACACACAAACTCACCTATCAGAGCCTAAGTTTCATCCAATTAATCCACAGATGCAGGGAAAAAAGCAGAAGAAGAAAAATCCATCCATGGAGAAGAACAACAAACACCGGACCATCACAAGGAGAAACACGCATTACAATCAATCTAAAGACAAACATTACATCACCTGAATCCAAAAGAAACCGCAAGTTGCACGAGTTCCTCAAGAAACAACACAATTAAGAACAAGAAGCACACCTCCTGAGGGCAAGAACCGTGCCTAGACGAGGACCCAACACGACCCAGGAGCTGAGCCCCAAGAACCGCGCCCTACGGAAGCATGTCTGCACTCTGCAATTGCTTCCAAGATTCTTCTTTACCTGGGCTAGCTAGGCTTATTTAAAGAGAATTTTTTCAATATATTGTACTGATAGTAAGAAAGTAATAGTAGATATTAAATTTAATTATTGATTTATAAAGGTGTAATAGATTTTTTTTTGTAAATCTAATTTTTTTATAAGGGTATTATAGGTTTTCTTCTTAACCTATTATTAATCCTTTCTGTTGTCGTCGGCGCCGTCTCTCGTACGTGTATTCCCCTTACAATTTTACGTTTTTAGAATTCTACTAATAATACTGCTGATGGTAATATAATAAAATTCTAACTAATTTGGTTTATTAGATCAAAAGAAATGAACGGGTTATAGGTCCTATTCTTTTCCAGCTTTTGATTTTTCTATATTAACTATCTTTTAAACGGAGTATCTTTTCAATATAGGATCTAACAATTAACGGTAGTACATACTGTACCGACTTCATTTATATCGGCAAAAATCGTACATGAATTTTTATTACTATATAATCTCTTACATAAATAATCTAAAAGTCACACGTCACAGCCGAGAACTATGAGTCTCAGTCAAAAAGTATAGGTCCATATTAATGTTGGATATTATAAAATAGCCCTATTTAAAACTGCGAGCTCGGAGGGTACAAATGGGGAATAAATTAGAGAGAGAGAGAGAGGAAGAAAAGGTGTGGTCGTTTCAGAAAGATGGAGGATTGATCCTGTTGGTAGTAGTGCTAACGAGTACACCGTACTAATCACAGAGCTTAATTTCGGATACTTTACATACATAAATCCGCTCTCCGTGCGCTTCCGCCTATCTAACACCGTTACTAGCAAACAATCTGGAGAGACGTTTGATGGGAAATGTTGTTCGAAACCAGAACGATGAGACAATTTACCATTACGACATCTGCTTTGGACTGGAGGCAGTGCATTAACAGTACTATTACTACGATGATAGGAGAAATTATCTTCTAGAATTAGGGAGTGGCAAATTAGGTATGCAAATAAGAGAAGGGATTGTCTATACAACATGTAACTGTTTTTGAGAACAAAAAATAGTCAGATTTTGAGCCGTTAGATGGAGATCTAACGCCCAAGATCATTTTTTTTGAAGGGGTTATTTTTTTGGAGGGGGTTTGTATGGGTGGATCATGGATATCTAACGCTCCAGATCAATCTAACTATTTTTGTCTTAAAAAACAGTTATATGTTATATAGACATTCCTATAAGGGAAAAGAGTGGAGCTTGCTATGTGAATGATGGACAAGTACAGCGTGCTGTACACCGAGAGCGATACGCTGTCTCGCACAGGAGTAGCAGCCTACCGCATAATTGTTGTACTGTCCTCTACAAGCAAGTGATTAGTGTGATGTCATTTATATCATGCTACATATGCACAAAAATACATAATTACAAGGAAATTTTTGCCAAGGGAGAGCTGGATGCTGACACAATTGTCAGGTTGGCATATTGTGGGATTTTGAAAACAACTTGCAAGCGAAAATCGGGGAGAAATAGTGTCAAAAAGTATTTTGCAATAAGTAACGAGACAATCAAACATGTAGTAATTAATCAATCTCCTTTCTGATCTTCCCTCTAATCATCCCAATTGATGACGGAAATTTGACATGTATTGGCTGCCAATCATCTAGTCAATTCAACAATTTGAGTTTTTTTCTATATCCCCAGGATACTTTAAGCTTAGGTAGTAGTCATTCTCAAGATTGTCAGAATCATGATCTTGAATCGGATCGAAAGTTCTTTGGTAAAATCGCAAATCGTACGATTGATATAGAATATAAGATCTTACCTGATTCTACTAAAGAAAATTTTTTAAAAAATCTACAGTGTATTATAACACTACTACATTTTTAAAATTATGTCTTTTGAGCTTTTCTTTACAAATTGTAGAGTGAATATAAAGAGATAAAAATTAAAACTTTCAATTAAAAGGAAGTATACAAATTATTATTTATAATAAAACAATATAATTGACATAATCGAGTAGGATCGTATGAAAATTTTGATCATGATCTTAGAAAAGTTTAGGTAGAATCGTAAGAACATTAAGATTCTACTATATCCAAACCCCACACTACACCGCGCTTCCTTCATCCCACCGGGATGGACAAAAGCCAGAAGAAGCAATAGAACAAGATGGTGAAGGAATGGGAGGAGTCTCGGGACCTAGCACAGTCAGCTGCCGCCCGCAATGAGAAAATAAGGGCTATTGTGGCCCAGGCAGAACAAGCCCGGCATGCTACGAGGTCAGCTCCCCGCAATGAGCGGCCGCGTAACAACAACCCCATGCCGAACGTTCCCACCGAGCGTTCGCCACAACTCCCACCTGAGAGGGAGACACCCCCCTTTGTTGGTGCGAAGACACGTGCAAGTTCTTCAAGTCTAAGCACCGCATCAGCCTAGATATGCGTTACTGAGGTTGCGCAAACTACTCCAGTGACTACCTCGACCGCCGTCTAGACACCACAACATATCGGCAGCCGGTAAGGACCACATGCACCATTTTTCTCTACCTTTTCTCCTTCACAGCATGCACTAACAATCTTTCCCCTATATTTACAGTCCCTGAAACCCCTATATGCCTACCGTAAATGGATCGATCTTGAGATCCACCCTGCGGACCAATGGGCCCTCGACTTCGAGGAGTAGAATGTCACACGGGACACGAAGTTGCGGGAGGAGGAGCGCCGCAAGAACGAGCAAACCCTGCGTATACAACGTGAGACACAAGCTCATCTTGAAGCGTGCACGCGTAGGAAGCGGGAGGCTCGTGAGAGGGAGCGCGAGAGAAAGAGGAAAATGGCGGCTAAGGCAAAAGAGGCCGCGGAGGAGTTCAACATCTAGCGGGTAAGGAAGGGAAAGTGGCACCGGTCCACACAGTAGGTCATACGAGCAGTTGGGTGGGTTAGTCGCATATGATGCTATATGTTATATACTACTACAGAAAGGCTAATAGTAGACGGCAAATCACAGACGGTTTTGTGAAACCGTCTGTAATGTGAACTATTACAGACGGTTTTAATTTGAAGGCCGTCGTGGTATTTGTGGCGGGAAAAGGAGTATCACGAGCGGTTCTTACCTCAACCGCTGCGTGATATCGAATATCACTGACGGTTTTATTAAAACCGTGCGTGATAATCTGAGATTGTCGCGACGATTTTATATTAAAACCGCTCGTGTTGTGTCGACTATCACAAACGGTTGTTGTTAAGAACCGTGCAGGAATGTTCATGACGGTTTTTCACAAGAATCGGCCGTGATGTCCTTTGTCTCATCATATTCTTTTTTTGAAACTTTGTCATCATATTCTAGATCAGAGGTTAATATATAAGTACACATTGCTTCAAATAACTTAACTACGTAACTCATGAGACAAGAGATCACAAATTAAAGGCAACTTTATTAATTTCAATTAGAGGCAAATTTATTACAAAAGTCACACTGTAAAGAGTTTCCTGTGTTGTATTCTTTTGGGCCGTAGCTTCTTCTTCAACTTGGGGACTTGGAGGATCACCGCTAAATTCTCGTAGTTAAGATTGCCCTTGTCCTCAAGACTTCCTCGTGCGACTGGGCAAATGATCGCAAACATCCATAATGTCGTAGATGATAGCATGAAAAGATTCTCGAATCTGCCGTTCGCTTGATCGGCAAGGCTATCCATCGATCTCGCAATGTGTGTAGAGCTTCTTCCGCATTGCGCACATTGTGGAGAAGAACCGGGGTGAGGGTTGTTTCCTTTCTTGAGCGGCGGCGAGACGCCCCGTCGACGGCGGAGGATCAGTCAAGCCGACGGATGCAAGAAAGTCGGGAAGGAGAGCGAGGCGGGTGCGAAGAAGTCGCTCCAGATGCAAATTGCGGCCGCTGTGTAAGGTTCCGCCGAACAATTCGTGATGAGCAGATGAGAGGAAGGAGATGATCACAAGAACGATAGTAGAAGCCATGTTGTATTGTATATTGTATTGTACGACGTAGAAGAGACCGCAATGGATTAGGCGCACATATTTAACCTTTAGAACAGGCGGTTCGTATACCCAAACATTAATGATATAGACGCCGTATAACGATCGAGAGGCGTTAGCTAGACGATCGAAACACGGCGTTCGCATCAAACACGCGCGGCGCTCGGTATGAAGCTTATGACGAGACGGTTTATACGGGTAACCGTCGTGATATTTTCACGATCGGTTATTAACAAGAACCATCTGTGATAATTGAGACATCACGCAGGCGGTTCGTATTAAGAACCGTCAGTGAATTTTCGCAGGCGGTTCTTAATCGAACCGCTCGTGATATCTGCCAACACGCGGGCGGTTCGTGTAACAAACCGTCGTGATAATCTGAGTCACCAATAATTGTTGACCAATAATTGGTGTGTATCCGGATTTCGATCTCGACCGTCCATTCTCTCCACATGGAATGGCGGCAGCGATTCCTCACTACTCGGCCCTTATTAATAACCCCATCTATCGCGACACGACGGGCGGTGGACAACACACTCTTACCGTAAGTGTCTTAAGTGTGTCTTTGTTCGGACGCACCGTCGTGTCATGAAGGGTTCGTTAGCTGTAATAGATTTGAATGTGTTGTCGTGCTTGCCTCGTATTTGATTGTTTTCGGATGGTATGGGTAACATTATTTTATTTGCTTGCTTGCCTCTGTATTTGCATGTTCCTCGCGATGCCGGCTACTGTAGAGATGTGATGTCCACTCCAACAATCCTTCTTTTCCTACAAAATTCAAAGCAATTTTATTACAAAGTTCAAAAGACATTCCAGATTCTTGGTGAGCGAGCGACATAGCCGACTTCTTGGTGGCGACTATCCATCGCCTCTTTCCTCCTTTTCTTCATCTCGGTCTACGGATCACGTACGCGATGGCGATAATTCGATGTAATAGATGAATCATCGCTCTTGGCGTCGTGATACGAGACGAGAGATGTAGAAAAGGAGTGGGAAGAAGCGAATGGATAGTCGCCACCAAGAAGACTATGTCTGCTGCTCAACAAGAATCTGAGAATGTCTTTCTTTGCACTATTGTAATAAAATTGCCTTGAATTTTATCGAGAAAAGATGAATTATTTAAATCGAGGCATGATCGCCAACTCGAAGCATATATAGCATAGCATTGAGGCACATCAGGCTGCTTTGTGTCTTGAGGAATGCCAAGCCGGTCTTGATGTGGCGGCCACATCTCAAGACCAGCTCTTGGCATTCCTCAAGACACTGGCAGCAGAGCATCGGATGTGCCTCAATGCTATGCTATATATGCTTCGAGTTGGCGATCATGCGCTCGAGGAAACGATTCATCCTGTAACTATCACTGAGCGGTTTGTAGTGTAAACCGTGCGTGAAGGACTATCACGCACGGTTCTATACACGAACCGAAATGCGATACGCATAAATCACGCACGGTTGATATTTCAACCGTCGTGATATTATGTACATCACGACGGTTATTTATGCGAACCGCCTATGATATGCGAAATCACAGATGGTTAATATTAATAACCGTCGGTGATAATTCCTGAGACGGGTATTAATACGAACCGCGTGATATATAATTTTCGCTGCACCGCTTGTAGTTGGAACCGCTCGTGATATCTGCGTAGTATTAATTACTTGGCGTATTTGCTTGAAGGATGTCGACACCGATCTGTCTTCATTTTTGCATCGGTGGAGCAAGGCGCCGCTTTAGGGAGTTGGGGTGAAAAAATATCACCGCTCTTCTTATTGATCCGATCGAGGTTAGCATACTCAATTACTTAACATTCTTAGTGATCCGATCGAGATTAGTATTCAATTACTTAACATTCTTAGTGATCGATCGAGGTTAGTAGTAGAGGTAATAATCATTTTTGACACCCATTTGTCACTTGTGTAGCGTAGATGGACCAAGTTGGATGTATATTGAGAACCGTGTGAGTGAAGAGTACATTATCGGCGTGTCGCGCTTTAGAAGGGCGGTCGAGATGGATATGTTGAAGAAGGGGATGAAATATATGTATTGCCCATGTATTGATTGTGATAATCTCAAGATGTTTAGCAACTCAGTAGCAGATTGAAGCTCACTTGATTGAAGGGTTTGAGAAAAGGGTACAAATGTTGGACCAATCCACGTGAAGAGAAGAGTACACAAGAAGATAGTTATGACGACATAGCCGAGGAGACAACGATATGCGGTTGTGGGTCGTTCTTTCGATCATGAGGATAGGTCGCAGGATGACAACTGGATCGATGTTACGTGATGCGAAGGAACTATAGTGAGAGAGAGTTTGGTAAATTCGAGGGCTTGATAGAGGACTCAGAAACCTTTGTTCCCAGCCGCAAGTCGCAATACACGAAATTGTCATCGGTTCTAGAACCGCTAAAATTGAAGTCAAGCAATGGTTGGTCGACAAGAGTTTCACGGCATTATTAGGTCTCCTAGTGGACATGCTTCCAACGGAAATGTGTTGCCGAGAACCACCTACCAAGCCAAGAAGATTCTTTGTCCATTAGGAATGGAAATAGAAAGAATACATGCATGTCGGAATGATTGTATCCTGTATCGTAAAGAGTATGCTAGCTTACATGTTTGTCAGGTGTGCAAAGCATCCCGATACAAGCGTAAAATGACTCGTGATGGGAAGGGCTCGAGGTGAAGCAAGGACCTCTGCTAAGGTGATGTGGTATCTTCCTGTAATCCCCGCTTGAAGCATTTATTTGCAAACCGCAAGGATGCAAGATTGATGCGTTGGCGCTCGCGAGCGGCGTAAGAAAGACGGAATGATAAGACATGTTGCTGATTACGCGGTGGAGGAACATCGATAGGATGTTTGTAGATTTCGGTGTGGAACCGAGAAATATAAGGTTTGGGTTGAGTACAGATGGAATGAATCCTTTTGGTAACATGAGCACCGACATAGCACTGCCCGTGACTCTGTGCATGTACAACCTTCCTTCTTGGTCGTGTATGAAGCGGAAATATATTTTGATGTCACTACTTATCCAAGGGCTGAAGTAACTCGCAACGATATTGATGTGTTCCTAGCCCCATTGGTGGAAGATCTTGCAATCTTGTGGAATGAAGGGTACATGTATGGGATGCGACAAACGAGAGAACTTCACTTTACGGGCCATGTTGTTCGCACCATTAATGATTTTCCTGCCCTTGGTAACCTATCGGGTTGAGTATAAAGGAGCCAAAGCGTGTCCGCATCGCTTAGATTATACCGAGAGTGTGTGGTTGAACAACTCGCGAAAAATCGTGTACATGCGCCACCGTAGGTTCCTTCCAAAGTATCACCCATACCGCAAGATGAAGAAACAATTTGACGGAAAAAGAGGATGACTCAGACCAATACCTTTTAGCGGGAAAGAGGTGTATGATATGGTCAAGGATATAAATGTTGTGTTTCAAAGGGACGTAAATTGAGGAAGAACATATGGAAAAAGAGGTCAATATTTTGGGACTTGCCTTATTGGGAGCACTTAGGAGTTCGCAATTGCATCGATGTCATGCACGTAGATAAGAATGTATGTGATGATTCGATTGGTCTCTTCGAACATTCCGATAAAACAAAGGATGGTGTTAACGCAAGGCGTGATTTGGTCGCTATGAACATCGGGACCGAGTTAGCACCGATAGAGACCGATAAAGGCGGACGTACCTTCCCCAAAGATGTTACACTCTGTCTAAGTCCGAGAGAACCGAATTGTGCGATCCTTAAATGGTGTGAAAATTCCATCCGGCCACTCGACAAGAATGAAGAAACTTGTTTCCATGGAACATTTGAAATTGATTGGCATGAAGTCTCACATTTGTCATGTGCTAATGACTCAAATGCTACTGTTGCAATTAGAAGTATTTTGCCGAACAAGGTTCGAGTGACAATCATAAGGCTATGCTATTTCTTCAACGCAATTCCTCAGAAGGTCATTGATCCGGATGGACTAGATGCTTTGCAAACCGAGGTGGTGACAACTCTATGTCATCTAGAGATATATTTCCCTCCATCATTTTTTGATATCATGGTCCATCTCATTGTCCACCTTGTGAAAGAGATAAAAATATGTGGCCCCGTATTTCTACGTCATATGTACCCTTTCGAGAGGTACATGGGAATTCTGAAGTCTTATGTACGCAATCGATCTCGACCGGAGGGTAGCATCATCGAAGGTTATACAATAGAAGAGGTCATTGAATTCTGCATCGGCTACATGGCTCAGATAGAGCCGATAGGTGTACCTCTATCTCGTCACGAGGGGAGGCTAGAGGGTATTGGGACTATTGGGAGGAAAGCAATAACTCCGGATCAACATACGTATGCTCAAGTCCATTTCATGGTTTTACAACACATGACTGAAGTGACCCCATATATTGAAGAGCACAAGGACATGCTACGTCAGGAGAATGTAGTCCAGTCAGAAGTTTGGATCACGAGACAACACAACCGTCAGTTCAACGAATGGTTCAAGGCGCAATTGACTAGGAGGTCGTCAAGTGAAACACTACAATGGTTGGCAAAAGGGCCAAAATTTACAATTGTGACATGGCAAGCATACGACATTAATGGCTACACATTTTATACAACAGATCAAGATAGAAAGAGCACAATCTGAGAACTCGGTGTTCGTGATAGATGCCTATGATGCGCACGGCAAGATCACCGCCCAAGCTCGTACTACGGGCTTGTAGAGGAGATTTGGGAGCTTGACGCGTAATTTTCAAAATTCCTCTATTTGGTGCCGTTGGGTCCAACTTCCACGGGTGTAAGGTTGACAAATACGGTGTCACTACCGTGGACCTCGAATGTGTAGGATACAAAGACGAACCATTCGTACTCGCGAGGCAAGTTGTTCAAGTATTTTATGTAACCGACCTGGCAAATAAAAAGCGCCATGTAGTTCTTCAGGGAAAAAGAAGGATTGTCGGGGTTGAGAATGTTGTGGGTGAGGAAGAGTATAATCAATTTGATGATTTGCCTCCATTCGGACACGGCATCAGGCTCGAGGAAGAACAAGGCGATGAAGCAAGCTATATGCGTGTCGATCATCGTGAAGGGCTTTATTTAAAATTATATAGCCAAAGTGTAATAAATGATATTGGTTATGCTTGTGTTTTTCATAAATGTATATGTATGTTCCATTGTAATTGTAAAATGACTAAGGAACTAAGAAATAGTTATATTTATGGTTATGCTTGCGTTTTTCATAAATGTATCTATGTTCCATATTGTAATTGTAAAATGACATAGGAACCTAGCTAGCTGCGGGTATTTATAGTGAACTATCACAGGCGGTTTATCAAAAGAAACCGTCTGTGATAATACATCATAGACGGTTCTATATATATAACTGTCTGTGATAATGTCATATCACAGACGGTTATATTGATAGAACCGTTTGTGATAGCTCATCTTTAAATACCCGCTGCTAGGTCTGCGGAGTCCGCTCTTGCGCAATCTCTTGTCTCCACCCTGCAGCGCCCCTACTAGCTAGGTTTTGCTCCCTCCCACCGCCGGTCCCTCCCGACGCCGCTCCCTCCCGACGCCGCCGGTCCCTCCCGTCGCCGGTCCCTCCCGACGCCGCTCCCTCCCGACGCCGCCGGGTCCTCCCGCCGCCGCTCCTCCCGACGCTGCCGGTCCCTCCGTCGCCGCTCCCTCCCGATGCCGCCGGTCCCTCCGCCGCCGCTCCCTCCCGACGCCGCCGCTCCTCCCGTCACCGCTCCCTCCCGACGCCGCGGTCCCTCCGTCGCGCTCCCCTCCGACGCCGCTCCTCCCGTCACGCCTCCCGACGCCGCCGGTCCCTCCCGTCGGCGCTCCCTCCCGACGCCGCCGGTCCTTCCCGACGCCGCCGGTCCCTCCCGACGCCGCTTTATATGCTTCACATGTTATATGCTTCACATGTTATATGCTTCACATGAATTTTATGTTATATGCTTCACATGTTATATGCTTCACATGAATTTTATGTTATATGCTTCACATGTTAGTTTTATGTTATATGCTTCACATGAATTTTATGTTATATGCTTCACATGTTATATGCTTCACATGTAAGCTTTATGTTATATGCTTCACATAAATTTTATGTTATATGTTTCACATGTTATATGATTCACATGTATTTTATGTGATATTGTGATATTGTTACATTCATCTGTGTATCGCATTTTGTTGTACTATGAGTTGCAATTAACTTATATCTGTCATTTATCTGTAATCTGCTTGCTTTCAGAGGGCATGGCTAGCATATCCTGAGACTAGCCAAGAAACAGCAAATAAAATGGATGATGCACTTGGTATCACTGAGCGGTTCGTTGTTAAAAATAAATCAGTGATACCATATCACAGACGGTTTCAAAGAGTGCCGTCTGTGGTGTGAATGATATCACAGACGGCCTTTACTACTGACCGTCTGTGATATACACATTATCACAGACGGTTAGTAATACAAACCGTCTGTGATATTGTTGATATCACGAGCGGTCTTGATTACTAACCGTCGTGATAGACGAGTATCACGACGGTTGTTTATCAAAACCGCTCGTGATAGTCTTTATCACGCATTTATTTTTGTACAAAAACCGCTCGTGATAAAGACTATCACGACGGTTTTTGATAAACAACCGCTCTGTGATACTTCGTCTATCATGCATTTTAGTAATCAAGACCGTCAGTAATGTTTTATCACGCAGGCGGCTGGGAACCGCTCGTGATAACCACCAACTATCATCGACACCTAAACACCGATGGTTCAGAACTGCTCGTGATGACGGTTCCGAACCGTCTGTGATAGGGCTGTCTGTAGCAGTGTATGCATGTAATAAAAAAAAGTACGCGGCATGTTACTCCCAACTGTATTATGAAGTTTATTTCTATTCAGATAAGCGTATTATCTCGTCTTTTCGCATTCAATGATTAACATAGCAAGTCATTTAACAATATTAACATAATAGTTCTCTCCGTACACGAATTCTCAGTAACATCAAAATATCACTTACCACTGTATGTATCTATCGTTCTACAGTCAATCGTTCTTAAACAAATTCCCAAAAATTTTTATACACCTACAACATACAATGAACATAAACTTTTATTACAACTCCACCAGATTTTTTTCCCAGTTTAAAACTACAAAATTGACAAAACTTAAAAAAACACGGATCGAGTAGTCTTTCCCATTGGGCGCATCAGACCGCAAGTCGCCCAACGGGAGGCGATGGTTTTGGCCGCGCGAGAGTAGGGCGACAGAGATTCTGTTGGCCCCTGGTTGGGCAATTAGCTCCAGTCACCCCGCCATTGGGCAACTGGAGCCTATATTTGTAAAAAAAAACTTTCCCACAAGTATATTCTGTAATTTTGAATAAAAAATAGATTATTCGTACAAAAAAATTCGGACGTAACTACCCTAAGATGAAACCTTAGCGGGTGTAATTTACACTGGGGATTCATTGTAAAAGTTTTGTGATGATTTGTTTCATTTACATGTCCAAAAAATGTGTGAAATATACCAAGTTAATTATCTCTTATGGGTAAAATGTATAGTCTCTGCAGAATATAAATTGTTTGAACAGTTGTGCCCACAGTCAAGAGCGGGCATGGAAATTTACTTGAGTTAGTTCCATTTGAAAACCTTTGTGGGTGAGTGAAAAGTCGTTGGATGAATGCAACCCTGATTTTGGCTTTTTCTGGGTGGATGTAACCAAGTGCTGATAATTGGATGGATGTAACCTAGTAATCAAAATCTAGCATATGGTAGATGGAATCGTGTAATAGGTGGATGAAACCTACACCGTTATAAATGTTACATGCTTTCATTTCCTTTAATAAGATATATTTAGGTTGAAATGCTAGGTCATAGGAATTTCTAATTATTGTATCTTTCAAATGTTGCCTTTAGCAAATAAAAGAATTCGAGCATACCTTTGTTAAATCTTACATGTATAAATAATACATTTTGTGTGTTGACTCACAAAGCATTGTTGCTTGTGCTCACCATCACTTACAAAATCCATCAGAGCTTGTGAATCAAGGACACTACACGTATTACAATGTCCCAAAAGCTGATGATAAATAAGGTGATGGAGATTAGATTAGTCTCTAGTAGTCTAAGTCTTAACCTAGTCTAGCTAATAAGGTTGGTGATTGCGTGCATGAATATTAAGCTCTATTTGTATTGGTTTATAAAAGCGGGTTTTCTACCATAAATGGCTTTTCTATAATACCTAGCTTTCAAACGGAGTGTTTTTTCAAGACGGAGTTTACTAGTCGATTATAATACGTACTGCAACGACTGCATTTATATCGGTCAAATCGCACGCGAGTGTCTCTCTCTACAAACTTCTCTACAATTTGTTATTATTAATATGCCAAAAGTTAAAACCAAAAGTCTATATGAACAAGTCCTTATCTAAGTCTTTGGTTAATATTGGTCGTACATATGGTACTCCGCCTTTTGCTTTTGTGTTTATGTAATATATCCATTTGGTCTGATCGGCTCTATTGTAAAGTTGACCGAACACGATCTATTTAAACTCCAGTAAATGTAATATTAATGTTTGGTATACTTTACATCGTATATGAATGATTCAGTGATGTATTCTGTGAGCACTATTTACTGTTCCAAAGAATAGTACAGTAGTTTCATAGAGAATTCTAGATTAACCGCTCATTTGGGCTTTTTTGGTGGCTTATAGCATATTTTTCACCGTTTGATATTGTAACTTGTTTACTTTGTAATGTAATTAATTGCAGCTTTTTAGCGTAATTAAATTTAAAAAATAAAAATAAAAACATGTTAGCCTATTACAGATAATGCCATGCAAAGGAATAAAAAAGTAATGACAAAAAACCTAAAAACAAAAAGGCAGAAAAATACAAAAATAAAAAACTACCGGCAGGGATTCGATACTCGCTGCTTGTGCGGTCGGAGGCAATCAAAACACTGTACACAAATACCCATCTCCTGTTACGGTTTGTCACCTACCACAGACGTACAGTCAGATAGAGCCAGGCGCAGTGCAGGACGACATGCATGCTTGCATGGTCCCAGCGAGGCAGCAGGACTGCCCAGCCCATGGCCGCGTGTGTCGTCGCGTGGCCCCGAGTAAGCAAGCAGCTAACCCGAAAGGCTGTACTGTACGTGCCAGTATGCGTGTGTGTATGCGCCTCTCCAAAGTCCAAGCTGAGTCCACCTGCATGCGGCGTGCCTGCTGCTGCTTGGCTGCTTCGCGTCGCATGACATGCTTTCCTACTGACTGAACCCCATCGGCAATAAATCGTTTGATTCTGCTGTCATGGCACATCATGCGTATCTGCAGACTATAGACCTCTAGGCTCAGCGATGCTGCATGCATTCATGACTGTAGAGACCTCTAGGCTCACCTGTACACGGTTCTGAATCTTGCATCATCCTCCATGTGATTAACATTCACTTTTATGGCGTTAGTCACATGACAAGTCATTAGCGCGTCGCGCGCGCCGCCCCCTCCCGCGCTCTCCGCGCCTCCGAACCGCCGAATTCACCGAGGTAGCTGGCAGTGTAGCGGCCGAGGAAATACGGCAAAGCGGGACCCGGATAGGAGGCGCAGGGCGGCTTTTAGCGGGGCTATTTATATAGTAGTTACAAGGCGCGGGAGGCGCAAGGCGCGGCGCGGCGCGCGGCGCGGGGAGGCGCGGTATGGGCGGCGAGCGCGGCGCCGACATGGCATGCCATGTCATGTGACTTGGCGCCACATGGGCTCAAAAGTGGCAAAATGTTAATTGCGATGAAGAGAGTGGCATTTGGATATGTGACATTCTTAGGAGTGGCAAACCCCCTCTCTAAATTTCCTCCTCCTCTCTCCTCCAATCTTGCATCATCCTCCATGTGATCATTCCGTTATTGTTACACTCTCTCTCGGCCTCTTCGTCTGATTCTGCCAGTCCGTGTCATTAACACGTAGGATCAACTAGTTACTTTCGAGAGGTCTGCTCTAATTAGCTTTTGTCTTAGGTGCCGCTAAGTTAAGCTGAAATAAACTAATTTATGACTAAAATTATATTGTACATGGCTAAAATTACACTGTAACTGATAGTGGTTTATTTGGCATAATTAAATTTTAAAAAATTTAAAAATAGAAAAACAGGTTAGTCCATTATGGACAACGCAAACGAATACGGAAAAACAACCAGAAAAAAACTCAAAAAAAGCTATAAAGTCAAAAGACGAAATTTAGAAATAGTAAAAAATAAGCCTGAAGCCAGAAGTGCAAGCCGAAATAAGCAAGGCCCTATAACTATGTTTTTTTTTGAAATTTGTATTGTAATGATTGTTAGTTTTTTGAGAAAAATAAAAAATATTATATCATCTCATATTGCACTGTAATAGTTATTAGTTATTTAAGAAAAATAAAAATATTATATCATCATAGACAATACAAACGAATAAAAGAAAAACTAAAACTAAAAACTTATTTATTATAAATGACTTCTGATTTAAATAAAGTATAAACCGAAACCGAATAGAGAGACAACCCAACAAGTGGTTTCAATCCTGATCACCAGCCACCATTTGTACAACATCTTAGTATCTCTTGAAAAGCCCCAAAAATTCAAAACCCAAAAATTTGTGTTTTTTGCTGCATTTTCGAGTGAATTTTGGGAACTTTCCCTTTTTGGAAAGTCCCCCGCCTTCCCGCTTTCCCTTCTGGGCGCAGCCGCCTCCCTCCTTCGCTGGCGCCCTCTCTTTTGCCGCTTTCCCCGCCGGCTCCTCCCATGGCGCTTTCCCCTCTCGCGGCGCCCGCCCTTCTCCGTTTCTCCGCGCCCGGCGCCTTCCCTCTCTCTTTCTCTACTGAGCTCGCCTCTCCCGCTTCTCGCGCGTGCGCCGCGCCGCGTCGCTCCGCACCGCCTCGGATCCGCCTTGCGCGCGTCGCCCCGGCCGTCGCGGTCCAAATCGTGGCGCCTCCGCGCCACGCGTCGCCCGCTCTGCGCCCGACCCACTGGCGGTCCCGTCTCCCTGTCTCTCGCGACGCTCCGCTCGCGGCGGCTCACTCGCCTCCTCTCCGTCCGTCGCCATTATCACTGCGAGCCCGTCACCCTCCGTCTGCGCGAGGAGACGCCTCAACAGCCCCGTCACTCCTGCAACCCAGCGCCGCCCTGTTGCTTTCTCCCGAAGGACCCCTCCTCCGCTCGGTATAAACCCCCTTCCGGCTCCCTCCTCTCCTTTGCTTCCAGAGCATCCCAGCACCCCCATTTCCTTCCCACTACTCCCACCGCCTCCGGGCCGCCCGATTGGAGCCCGCGCCCGTGGCTCGCCGCCGCCGTCCCTACGCGGTGGCCCAGGAGCCAATCTCCCCCTCCCCTCTCCCATTTCGCAATTACTTCCGCCGAGAGCATCTCCTTCCCTCACTGATCTTCTTGGTAACATCCTTTAGGCAGGTGATCGCCCGTGGAGCTCCCGCCTCGTTGCTCACCGCCGGCCGAGCTCCCTCCTCCGTGGCTAGCCCTCTCCGCAGCCTCCCAGCTCCTGCCACCGCCACCGATGTAAGCCTCACCCTCCCCTTACTGTGTAACTACAGCCGATTGGGCCCTCTCGCCGCCGGTGACCTTCCTCGCCGCCAAATGCCCGAACCTCCCCCTTCTGTCTCCCGCCTTCTCCGCGGATCCCCTTGCCTTCCAACCGCCCAAAATGGGTTCCCCAGCCCTAGCTCTAGCCGGTAGAGCCCTCCCCGACCATCGGGGGCCATCACCGTCGTCGGAGCGCAGCAGCTCCGCCACCCCCGCCCCTCTGTCGCCCGCGCGCGGCTGGAGGAAGACAACGACAACGTGGCCTCTCCCCCCGCCGACCGATCCCATCGCTGTTGGTGATATGCCCTAGAGGCAACATGGAGATGTTGAATATATCACATACTATGTTTATGATGCATTACTTTGTTCCTTGAAATAGACATTATCATTATTGATCAATGAGTATGTGACTTATTCATGAGACTCTTAATGCTTAAATGTTGCTATTTCTAAATGATCCCGATCATATATCATATGAGGAACAAATATGATTCAAAGATCGACATATGTATTGATTGATGATCATGTCTCATGGATCATGGTATGGTGATACCAAATCAATAATATGGACATGTGTTAGTGAACATATGTTGGATAGACCCGCCATGAGACAACTGCAGAGATTTCATGTGTCATTAGTTGGTCTCAAGTAGTGTTTATGTAGAATCCTTAGACTTGAGATCATCATGGTTCCCAACATGCGTAGTAGCCTATTTTGGGACTACTAACCACTACTCCGTGGCTGGGTAGTCATAAAAGTAGTCTTGGGTTTCTTTGTGAAACATGTAGTGGGATGTGAATGATCAAGATAGAATTTGTCCCTCCTTATGGGAGAGATATCTCGGGCCTCGATGTAATGGATTATGAAAGTGCATGGCCATGCCAATGTGATTGAGGAGTCAATCACAAGTTTATAATCCATCACGGAATCGAGAGAGTGATTGAGCTATTAAGAGGATGACACGAGTCTCGCCTTGAGCTTAATCTATATCGTGAGGCAAAGAGATTCGTACATGAGAACATTATAGGTTCAGTAGATATGATCTTTACGTATACTTTGGGGTTAATATGTCTTGCTAGAGGCCGCTATTAATGTGGTGACCGGAAGGCGTTTCCGGTCGCGACCAAGTATACGTGAACCTGCTGTGGTCGCACACTTAACGGGTTGGAACACTAATTCGAATGTGATTCGGATGTGGGCTCAATTCGGATAGAGATCGGATAGACACACTATTGGGCCTCGGTCCACGAGGCCCAAGTGAGAAGGTCTATATATATGGAGGTGGGGTGAGGATATGCGCATCTGTTCCTTCCGAGCAAAACCCTAGCCGCCACCTCGAGCCAAACCCTAGCGCTCGCGAGTCTTTGGTACACTCGCGACGGCGTTCCGGCCGGGCGTGTGGATACCGGTGGAGGCGCTTGCTCGTTGCGGCGTTGATCGGCATCAACAAACTCTGATTGGAGCGGACTCGTGGTGTGGTTGATCGCGTGGAGGAGACGATCCGTTCGGACGATCGGCTACTTCCACTACTACCTCGGCGCGCGTGGTTGGATCGGCTTCTCCAACTCTTCTTCGCTGCGGCTGGCGTCTAGTGGTAACGATCTATGATCCTCCTTAGCATGATGTCCGTGTGCGCGGTAGAAATTTTTATTTTACGCTATCGTAGCCTCACGCGCGTTCCTTGATGGTATCGAGCCATCTTGCTTAGTTTGCGATCGGATCGGCGCATATGATGATATGCGGTTGTAGTAGATTGGATCTATTACGATCTAGATCGGTCGGTTCATGTGATGAATCGATGATAGCACGAGTTGATGAGATCAATCGGTGAATAGGGGTTGGATGAGGCATAGATTGTATCACTACTAGTGCCTAGAGATTGTCTCGGATCGGCATAAGGTGGTTATGTCGAATACTTGTAGGATCTGAATCGATAGCCTCGGGCGATGGGAATACTAGTGCCCTAGAGATTGTCTCGGATCGGCATAAGGTGGTTATGCCGAATACTAGTAGGTTACGGATCGATGGCCTCGGCCCGGTGGAAAAACTAGCATCCTAGAGAATATCTCGGATCGGCATAAGGTGGTTGTCGAATAGTTTTCCGTACCGCCTTGTATAGCGTCATGGGTTCACATCGTTAGGTAGAATACGATTCTACGTCTAACTTGTTTTTGCAGAGAATGATGTGAATAGTATGGCCTATATCTTATTAGAATGTATGAGATGTATGTGATGCATGTAACATTCGTTCATGGCTGCGTGTCATGATTATTTCAGTTTTTGTTAGTTTGTCTTTATTGTATTTAACGACTGCGTGTCGACCTTAATGCTTGAATCTATCTTTGTAATCTTCAATTTCTAGCTATTATAGGTAGTAGCCTAGTTTTGAGGTTAGAAGCTTTCAAGCATGATGGCCTAAAGGAGTGATGTGGAGGATGGAGATCGTCTACACCTACATGGAGATGGAGATCACCATTTTTGGGCCATACTACTTCACGATTAAATGTGTTTATCTGTGATATTATCTATCTTATTCTTATGCAATGTTTTTGTGATATGTTGCTTTGGTAGGATAGAATCCCTCATAAAATTAGGTGTTCATGCCCTTCCATATGTTGCACCAAAGATAATGATCACCGCATGGTAGGTCTACCAAAGTAGAGTGCCGTCGGTTATCATCATTATTTGGGGTAGATGTCGGACATCTACATGCGGAAGCATTTGGTTTACTTAACAAGGTTATCAAAGCAGTTTTGGACCTTGGGGCATAGGTTGGGGCAGGGGCATATTGATGTCACCCAACAAGCAAGAGTCACATAGGGATGTGATTAGCAAGGTGTTGCTTACCCATGTCACTAGTTTTCTAGCCGTGATGCCAAAGCTCACTAGGAATTAGTGAAATGAGGATCTTGACCCACTATGTAACTTAGAGGAGTTTTGTTGCAAAACACATAGTGAGTCTTTTGTTAAATAGTTTAATAAAAGATGAACATAAACATAGTGCTAAACTTTGCATATTCTTTGTTGTAGATCATGTCAACTAATGCGCATCCAGTTCTTTTAATTTGCGATCTATTCTTGAGAAAGAAAAACTCAATGGAGCGAACTTTATGGATTGGTATCGCAACTTGAGAATTGTTCTCAAGCAAGAGCGCAAGGAGTATGTCCTTGAGTCTCCTTATCACGATGACTTGCACGATAATGCTCTGCTGGTGCACGGAGGCTTATGAGAAGCAAGCGAATGATTGCCTTGATGTGAGTGTCTCATGCTTGCCACAATGTCCTCTCGAGCTTGAAGCAATATGAGAACACAGATGCCTACAATATCATTGTGGGGTTGCGTGGTATGTTTGAGAACCAAGCAAGGGTGAGAGGTTCAACACTTCAAAGTCCTTGTTTGCGTGCGAGCTTGCTGAGAAGGAATCGTCGACCCTCATGTGATTAAGATGATTGGCTACATTGAGAGTGCGGAAAAGCTTGATTTTCCCTTAGCCAGAGTTGGCTACGATGTGATTCTCGATCGCTCCCCGAGCTTTGAGCCATTCATCTTTGAACTATCACATGAACAACATGGTCAAGACATTGGTGAGTTGCATGGGATGCTAAAAGCGCGAGAAAGCATTAAGAAAAGCAGCAATCATGTGATGATGATGCGAGAAAGGCAAGAGCAAGCCCAATGTCAAGAAAGCGCGGTCAAAGAAAGTTAGCTCCGATGAGATCGCGAGCGGTTCTAAAGCCAAGCAAGTCAAGAAGGGCGCTGCTCCTAATGCTGATTATTACTCGTAAGCAATCGGTCATTGGAAAAGGCGCCCAAAGTACTTGGAGGATCTTGAGAAGAAGAAGGAAATCGACTTCCTCTCGGTATAAATGTTATAGAGATCAATCTTGCTACTTCATCCACCGATTCTTGGGTATTTGATCTTTGGATCGGTTGCTCACCTTTGCAAATCGTTGCGGGGCTAAGAAGAAGTAGAAGTTTGAGGAGGAGCGAAGTGGATCTTCGCGTTGGCAATGGAGCAAAAGTTCTTTGCGGTCATTGTTGGCACCATGTCATTGTCTTTACCTTGAGATTAGTTTTGGAATTGAATAATTGTTATTGTGTTCCATCTCTTTCCAAGAACATTATTTTTGCTTCATGTTTGCAAGAGAAGGTTATGACTTTAGATCTGTGAACAATGGTTGTTCTCTTTATTTCAAAGATATGTTCTATTGTCATACTCCATTGGTGAATGGGTTATATGTTCTTACTCTTGAAGAGTCACGGTCTATAACATTAATGCAAAGAGGCAACGTTGAATGATTTGAATCCCACGTTTATTTGGCATCGTCGCTAGGTCACATAAATGAGAAAGCATGGGAAGCTCCATAGAGATGGTATTCTGCACTCATTTGATTTTGAATCATTTGAGACATGCGAATCTTGTTTAAGCCCTGTTTGGCAGAGCTCTAGCTCTAGAAAATCTGTAGATTTTCTAGAGCTGGTCATCTGTAGCTCTAGGAAATCCTGGATCTAGAATTGCAGGCATGTTAAGTGTATTTACATCACTCATTTCATTTATATTATATATTAAATCAAAATATTTAAATCATTTTAATTTAGTCAACAAACTACAAATTCAGCATAGATCTCGGAGCTAGAGAGTGTGCCAAGCAGGGCCTTACTTGGCAAGATGACAAAGGCACCTTTCACCGGTCAAGGTGAGCGGGCAAATGACTTATTGGCACTCGTACATTCGATGTATGTGGACCAATGAGCTCAATAGCCGAAGGGGTTTCGATGCTTCATAACTTTATCGATGACTTTAGTAGATATGGGTATATCTACGATGAAGCATAAGTCTGAATCCTTTGAAAAGTTCAAAGAATTCCAAAATGAAGTGCAAAATCATTTAGGCAAGACAATCAAGTTTCTACGATCGATCGTGGAGGCGAGTATTTGAGCCATGAGTTTGGCAATCATCGAAGGATTGTGGAATTGTTCCACAATTGACTCCGCCGAGAACACCTCAATGGAATGGGGTATTTGAGCGGAGAAATCGCACCTTATTAGATATGGTGCGCTCCATGATGAGCCAAAGTAATCTTAGTTGTCTTTTTGAGTGCGCTCTTGAAAGTACCGCTTTCACACTAAGCGAGGTTCCATCAAAATCGGTAGAAAAGACACCATATGAGATGTGGGCGGGACAACGTCTAGCTTGTCTTTTCTTAAGATTTGGGGATGTGAGGCTTATGTAAAAGCGTTTACAATCTGATAAGCTCGGTCCTAAATCGATAAATGCTTCTTTATCGGGTATCCTAAGGAAACAAAGGATATTACTTCTATAATCAAGGAGAAGGCAAAGTGTTTGTCGCATGGCATGGTGTCTTCTTAGAGAAAGAGTTTCTCTCAAGAAGGGATAGTGGGAGCACGGTGCAACTTGAAGAAATTCGAGAAACACAAAACGTTTCAGCTCCTCTGAGAACCACAACAGGATGAACAAAGCTGTTGAAGAACTGTTGTGGACACCAGGCACCACGTGAGTCGAGAGGTCACGTCGTGCACTGAGAGGTACATGTTCTTGACTACTCAACAACGGGACATATTGTTGTTAGACAACGATGAGCCTAAGACCTATGAAGAAGCGATGGTGGGACTAGACTACGAGAAATGGCTTGAAGCCATGAGATCAAATTGAATCCATGCACAGTAATCAAGTTTGGAACTTGGTTGATCATCTGATGGTGTTAAAACCATTGAGTGCAAATGGATTTTCAAGAAAAGATAGACATAGATGGAAATGTTCACATCTATAAAGCGCGATTGGTGGCCAAAGGTTTCAAACAAATTCAAGGTGTTGATTATGATGAAACTTTTACGCGTCGCAATGCTAAAGTCTATTCGGATCATTCTAGCGATTGCTGCATATTTCGACTATGAAATATGGCAAATGGATGTCAAAACAACTTTCCTTAATGGAAATCGAGTGAGGATGTGTACATGACACACCCACGGGTTTTGTCGATCCGCAATCATTTGAAAGATATGCAAAGTGCAAAGATCCATTTATGGATTAAGCGAGCATCTCGGAGTTGGAACATTCGTTTTGATGAAGTAATCAAAGGGTTTGGTTTCATCAAGAACGAAGAAGAGCCTTGTGTTTACAAAAGGCTAGTGGGAGCGCACTCGTGTTCTGGTCTTATATGTGGATGACATATTCTGATCGGAAATGACATTCCTATGCTCGAATCTGTTAAGTCTTCATTGAAAAATAGTTTCTCTATGAAAGACTTAGGAGCGGCATATATTCAGGCATCAAGATCTATAGGGATAGATCAAGAAGGCTAATTGGATTAAGCCAAGATACGTACATTGACAAGGTGTTGAAAAGGTTCAACATGCAGGATTCCAAGAAAGGCTTCCTACCTATGTCACATGGTATAAATCTTAGCAAGAGTCGGTGTCCTAGTACACACGATGGCGGGATAAAATGAATGCGATTCCATATGCTTGGCTATGGGATCCATTATGTATGCCATGCTTTGTACACGTCCGGGCGTCTCGTATGCTTTAAGTGCTACAAGTAGATACGATCGAGATCGGTGAAAGTCAGCTGGATTGCGTAAGAACATCTTGAAGTACTTGAGAAGAACTAAAGATGTGTTCCTCGTCTATGGGGGTGAGGAAGAGCTCGTTGTAAATGGTTACACCGATGCTAGCTTCCAAACCGACAAAGATGATTTTAGATCGCAATCTGGATTTGTGTTTTGCTGAATGGCGGTGCGGTGAACTGGAAGAGTTCCAAGCGAGGAGGCGGTTCTTGATTCTACAATGAAGCCGAGTACATAGCGACCACGAAGGCGCTAAAGAGGTGTTTGGATCAAGAAATTTGTTTCGAGCTTGGTATGGTGGCTAGTGCCTCGGCCCAATGGACCTCTTGTGACAATAGTGGGGCCATTGCGCAAGCCAAGAGCCTAGATCACACGAAGTCCAAGCACATTCTCGGCGATTTCATCTCATCCGCGAGATTGTGGAGAGAGCGATGTGAAGATATGCAAAGTACAAACAGATTTGAACATTGCGGATCCGTTGACAAAGCCGCTTCCCAGCCAAAGCATGAGGCTCACACTAGGGCAATGGGTATTAGATACCTACATGGTTGACTCTAGTGCAAGTGGGAGGCTTGTTGGTGATATGCCCTAGAGGCAACATGGAGATGTTGAATATATCACATACTATGTTTATGATGCATTACTTTGTTCCTTGAAATAGACATTATCATTATTGATCAATGAGTATGTGACTTATTCATGAGACTCTTAATGCTTAAATGTTGCTATTTCTAAATGATCCACGATCATATATCATATGAGGAACAAATATGATTCAAAGATCGACATATGTATTGATTGATGATCATGTCTCATGGATCATGGTATGGTGATACCAAATCAATAATATGGACATGTGTTAGTGAACATATGTTGGATAGACCCGCCATGAGACAACTGCAGAGATTCCATGTGTCATTAGTTGGTCTCAAGTAGTGTTTATGTAGAATCCTTAGACTTGAGATCATCATGGTTCCCAACATGCGTAGTAGCCTATTTTGGGACTACTAACCACTACTCCGTAATGGGTAGTCATAAAAGTAGTCTTCGGGTTTCTTTGTGAAACATGTAGTGGGATGTGAATGATCAAGATAGAATTTGCCCCTCCTTATGGGAGAGATATCTCTGGGCCCTCGATGTAATGGATTATGAAAGTGCATGGCCATGCCAATGTGATTGAGGAGTCAATCACAAGTTTATAATCCATCACGGAATCGAGAGAGTGATTGAGCTATTAAGAGGATGACACAGTCTCGCCTTGAGCTTAATCTATATCGTGAGGCAAAGGGATTCGTACATGAGAACATTACGAGTTCAGCGATATGATCTTTACGTATACTTTGGGGTTAATATGTCTTGCTAGAGGCGCTATTAACGAGGTGACCGGAAAGGCGTTTCGGGTCGCGACCAAGTATCGTGAACCTCTGGTCGCACACTTAACAGGTTGGAACACTAATTCGAATGTGATTCGGATGTGGGCTCAGTCGGATAGAGATCGGATAGACACACTATTGGGCCTCGGTCCACGAGGCCCAAGTGTGAAGGTCTATATATATGGAGGTGGGGTGAGGATGTGCGCATCTGTTCCTTCCGAGCAAAACCCTAGCCGCCACCTCCCGAGCCAAACCCTAGCCGCTCGCGAGTCTTTGGTACACTCGCGACAGCGTTCCGGCCGGGCGTGTGGATACGGTGGAGGCGCTGCTCGTTCGCGGCGTTGATCGGCATCAACAAACTCTGATTGGAGCGGACTCGTGGTGTGGTTGATCGCGTGGAGGAGACGATCTGTTCGGGACGATCGGCTACTTCCACTACTACCTCGGCAGCGTGGTTGGATCGGCTTCTCCAACTCTTCTTCGCTGCGCTGCGCGTCTAGTGGTAACGATCTATGATCCTCCTTAGCATGATGTCTGGTGTGCGCGGTAGAAATTTTTATTTTACGCTATCGTAGCCTCACGCGCGTTCCTTCAATCGCCACCTTCTAACCTCGTCGCGCGATCGCTCGTACCATTTCGCGCGTCCCGCCGCCGCCGTCAGAACTCGCTCGCGTCATCCGAGCCATCGGTCCGCCTCGCATCCTGCGCGCTGCGCGCGTGCGGCGGCCATCTCGACTTCGGCGGCGCGCTGGCTTTGGGCCGCCTCCTCGGCCGCTCGCTCCGCTGCAGCGCATAATCGAACCAGCGGCCTTGGCGTATGAGCCGTTTCCGTCGAACATGCCGCGTAGCCGGGCGGCCTTCTCTGTTCATGATTTTCCGATGATTTATCAATTTCCAAAATCCTAGAAAATCACAGAAAATCCCAAAAATTCCCAAATTTCACCCCTTTGCTCCAAATAATATTCTGAACCCATTGTTGGCCTCCATTTCCACAGAATCATCCAAATTAAATTCCTAAAATTCCCATTTGGAGATTTATGCATTTTATTCCTTTTTAATTAGTTTAATTTTTCCTCGCTTGATTAGTTGCAAGCTGGATTTAATTATTTTATTTATTTGCGCTAGTGATGGAGATTCCGGAAGCCCAGGTGCAGTCTCAGGAGCCAGAATGTTCTTCGTTCGAGCTAGCTGAAATCGTCCGGATTGACGGCAAGTCCCAAATCCTTTGATCATATTACAACCCATGTGATTTAATTATGCTAATATGCTATTTGCATTATGCTAGTTGTGAAATGTTAGTTTGAAATAAAATAAAATGTTTAGAATGACATGTGATATAGTTAGACCTACCACCGCTAAATGCCCTGTTAAACTTGTAGCCATGCCTTTGTAACCCTAGAAAATAATTATCTGTTAATCTAGATAATTGTAGATTATTACTATCATGCAAAGTCTTGACACTAATAAGGTCGTGGCTACGGGCCAATAGAATTTGGAAAACCCGACTCTAAGGTAGGGTGGTATGGGACACCGTATCTTAGGGCGGAGAGGGTGCCGGCGTGCACAAGGTAGGGTAAAGTTGGGGAAGAGCCGCGAGACGTCCGCCCATCTTTTACCCTAAGATTGGAGTTAGGGTGAGGGTGTTGTGGGAAATCGCGAGACGATCTACGCCCACCGCTTACCCTAGGTTGGGTCGCGGGCCTGGCGAGGTTGCGGACCATGTGAAAATATAAGGACTAAAACCCTTACGCTGAGCAAATGTCATAGTGATCGCTCAACCACAGGAGTTGACTTGTCAACACTGGTCTAGTAGCTGCTCAACTCGTTTGAAACTCTACAGGTGTGGCGGAGGAGGAGGTTTAGCAGTGAGGTTAGGCGGGCCGTGCTGCGGGTGCCTAACAACGGTAGAGTTCACTCGAAGCGGACGTTTGTTGTCTCGTTGTGTGTGCGTGTGTGTGTGTGAGCCAGACCCGAGTGAATTCTACCGGGTAGAGCCTATATAAAGAATTGAGCAGTGAAACGACCCGGCTTTCTTAACTCTTTAGCGAGAGTTAAGGGATCGTGTGGGTAAAGTTGAGCAAACTCTGCAGAGTCAAAGAAATGGTATTCGAATACGTAGTGCTCGGTTAATGGGTGTGTCACTTGGGTGATTCAAGAAAAGCTTAAGTAGTTTTGTACAGGCTTTAACTTGAATAGTTGGTTAATTAACTCTTCATGAAAAACCCCTGAGATCTTAAGAAGTAGTTTTGGGTCCGTCTTATCAAAATGAATTGCAAATAAAACTACATCCACCAAAAGCTAATAAAACAAGTATACTCCCTTCCATTGTTATTCCGTGCATATAGTAAGATAGAGTCCCTTTGGGGCTTGCCGAGCCGGTTGTTTGGCTCACGGCTTGCTTAATCCACTCTTTAGAGGATCAAGACTCTGGTGAAGGTCTCCCCGTCGAGGACGTCCCTGAGGATTTCTTCGTCGACGAGGACCCGTGGCTTTAGGTCTTCGCCGCGCTCAGGCGGATTCTAGAAGTCTTTTGTAATGTAATTATACTTTGGGCTTGCACGCCCCGCTGTCAAAACCTGGATAGTAATCCTTATGTGAAATATATGCTGGACTTTTGTTGTAAGCATGCAATGGTATACTCTTGCGCAACACTCCATAACTGTTCATGCGTGAATAGTTGCGGAATGCCGTGTCCGTACGCGCCCCTGGAAATGGGGGCGTTACATCTCTAGTCTCTTCATCTTTTATAATCATGTCAGGATTAAAACATTTTTATTGGATTGCTCAATCAGCGATACTCCCACTTGACAGATATGTTTTGCGCGCGCTCTCTCTCTCTCACGTGTGTCTCCGTGTGTGTCTATCCGTCCGTTTCTCGTACTGTCATACATGGTCACATATTCAGCTCGCTTAGTTAGACTAAAAAAATAATTTATAATTAAAATTATATTATAACTGACTAAAATTATATTGTATTTGTATCTAATAGTGACTTATTTAATAGTAACCAGAAATCGAAGCTAAAACAAAAATGACCGGGCCATTGTCATATATTCCATCAGCTGCTGCAGCACCATTATTGTGATCGATTCATCACTGACAACTGCAAGGATATCAAAAAATCGATCGACGCTTTATTCTGGCACCTAGCTCTCGTGTATGTTCTGTCGTTTTGCACCATCATTTCAACATTTGTCAGTAAGTACTAGTACAGCAGGTGCCCATACATGCCAGAGCTTCATATAATTAATTTCTCACTAATGAGGCTGCTAGTGGTTTATAGCTAAAGCTAATAACTTTAAGTTATATCACAAACATTTATATAAATAAATTGAATATCGATAAATAATCTTAAAAAGGTAAACAAAAAATTATTATATTTATTTGTTGAGAAAAATCATAAATTATAAAATAAAAAGAACAGAAGCACCTAACTTAATCAATGCACATCAAACATGTCATTACAACTCGAACTGAGTACACAAATATCACTTAGACACTTTTCAAATTTGGCCCGGAACACCTATGTTTAAAAATAGCTCTCTGTGGATCTACCATGCAGTAAGTATCTACTAAGTCAGAGGAGCTCAATAAGTACCTTTCACGTACGATAGTTCACTAAAGAGCTACATTTTTTTAAAAAAATAGAGGCTTAAATGCTAATATTTTTTAAAAAATTGTTGAAGTGATATTTTCAACTCAGTTCTAACAGCTCACAGCCTAGAGCTATCAAATCCCGAGAAAAAAGTCTACCCATGTAGCGTCGTGTCACACGGATGGACCACCATCCTCGTCGTGTCTTTTCTTATACTCTGCCCAGTGTACCGCACTGCTGCTCGAATTGCTTGCTTAAGTACGTCGCTAATCTATCCGGGCCCTAGTAATATTCCCACCAACCTCACTTATTAAACCTCCGTCGTCCAACCATATATCATAGATGAACCATGACAAATGCGTGCATATTCTCGGGTCATGCTTGCGGTTTTAACACATAATATGCGTGCAGTTTGATGCATTATCTTGACCTTTAAAATATTTCGAGATTGATACCACCAGTTGAAGAGGGAATCAAATGCGTACGTTGTGGACCGGATGCATGTGATTAAAATCTCCATGTGGACCGTACGTTGTGGACCTTAACGTCTCCTCTCCTCTTTCCTCCACCGTCCTTGAACTGACGTGGCGGCCACCCAAAAAATCATAGGACGTAACCTAAAAAGCCACCCAAAAATACACGAGCAATGAACGTCGTACGTCAATTTTGGCCTCATCTATAGTTACTGCTACCTAGTAGGAGGTCGATCAGAACGCGCGCGTTAGCAGCATCAATCGCCAGCAGCTCAATCGATCCCCTACCAGTACTCAACCAAATCAAAACAGGTCCACACTGCACCTTACTATCTCAGCAGTGAGTAGCAGTACTTGTACATCCAATAATTAATCGACACTATACATTCCCCATAATTCTTGCGCCGGTTAAGCCGCAATTGCTCCTACATGTATGTGCATGTAAGTAGAAAAGACTTTTAAATAAGGAAGTTGGCTTTTAGTTGAAATAGACACTATAGTAATGTTAGTTTTTAGCTGAGTAATTTAATTAAAGAAAAAATAGAAAATAAAAGGCTCATTATAGTTTTATGGACAATACAAAGGAAAAAAAAGAAAAAATCACGTTAAAAAGCGATACATTTAAAATAACTTTCAACTTCTAAACATCATAAACTAAAAACCATTTTGAAGCAGGCCGAAGGAAGAGAATCCAAATCGCAGTGAAAGTAGTACTTGTATGTAACCAGGAGCTGAGGTTCACGACCAAATTAGCATGTCGCGCCCGCGTGTACAGTGTACTGATCAACGTTGAGACACGGTGTCACAGCCAATGCAAGAACATGGTGGGGGTACGTGCATGTACTCATGCGTGCCAGCGTGTGCTGTTGATGAGATCGAACGAGGCTGCAGGAACACAGGCACAGCAGCTAGCACGCCGAGTGCATGCCCAACCGCCAAGGCATACACACGCGTTAGGATTTATATAGTGATACAGATTGTTGATGCTTATAGTATTCTTCAATATTATATATAGGTAGCATTAAATATATCTTCTATAATAAATTATTTGTAAGTTATCTATAATAAGTTGTCTATAAAATATAGATAATATTTATACAATAGTATGAAAGTCGTCTATAACAGCTTATTTATAGATAATATTATATAATAATATGAAAGCTATCTATAACAGATTATTTTCTCGCGATTTCGATCGTCTATAGAATTATATTTGGCCTCTTTCTCTCTCTCCTCTTTTTCTTTCATCTACCTTAACAAAATTCTTATATAATATGTCTTATAAATAGTTTATATTATTTTATTGTACGTGCCCTTACATACGGCCGGAAAGGAAGCAAGTACGAATGCGATGGGCCTGGCCGCTTGGCCAACATTATATGGCCACTTTTGGCACATGAGCTGAGGACCCACGGTATCTTATGGGGGCGATGCTTGCGAAATGACAAACTAAAATTAAAGAGTAGCTATGCATTTTACCTCTCTGAATATTTTACCTCCTTGAAATACAGGAAATGCAAAACACAGAAATAGAAAAAAAAAATACAGGAATTGTATAAGAATACTGGTGCAATCCTACGTGAACGCAGAACAAAGGAATCGTTCGAATGTAAAGGTTAATGAAGTGCCTGTGGTTAAGAACAATCGTCACTCTCTTTTTTCCTGTGATCGTTACTCAGCTACGTACCTGATATAGTATTTACGATTATGTGCCTTTTGGACCATTGGATTGCTCAGCTCCGCATGCTTTGACTGATCTCCTAATGTAAAGACGGCGTGCAACCCTTAACTCCGCACTGCATGTACTGACGCAGCTGCACTGGGTCGTGGCCGGCGACGACAGACGACGGCGCCGCCTATCGTCGTGGATTCCGGCAACTCAAGGGGTTCGAAGAAGAGTCGATGGAACGATTACTCGGAGTGACAAGCCGCGGCCCAGAAAAGATTGAATTGGAGTGCCCCAGCTGAAAAACAGCCCAGCGCAGCCACCCGAGCTGAGAACGGTAGCACACGCATGCGGCCGACGTTGCATTGCCCCGTGAGGCCCGGGCGGCCAGCGCGCCGCACTGCACACACAAGGGCCCAGGGCCGTTTGGCCCGTCACGACACACGACGCATCCGGTTGCCGTGTCATCTCTGTGCCCGAGAACTGTTTACACATTTGACCATGTAGCTAGGGCTCTTCATTTTAAAAACGAACTGAGCAAATCGTACTGAAAAACCATACCATATCGGTCAACTCGATTTGATGGGTATTCTCCAGAAATGAGGTTTTAGGTAAAACCGATGGAAAACCGAACAAACCGAAAAAAACCGAACACGCTTGGCTGCTCTCGCCTCTCGGGCTCTCAGCATCCCATAATAGTAGGACTAGTGTGCGTAGCGGGAGCGGCCAGTGGGCCGAGTGCAGGCACGCAGCCTATCATGCTGCCCATCCCAATTGGGTCGTGTGCGATTGCGCGTGTGTATACAGCCGCAAACGCAACGTCATCTGACAACTGAGAAGTGTAATTAGCCTTCAACTCTTCATGCAACTTTGCAAGCTACTTTGTGTGTGTATACCTCGTTGCTTCCTCTGTAACTTTGCTTAAGTAATCTGTATGTCCAATCCTGTGCGATAATATCGGTTTAAACTTTGTATATAAAAGTTAATCATCATTCCAATTGCTACTTCCTCCGTAACTAACTTTGCTTCTAAAGTTCTAAGTTCTAATTCTATTGCCAATAGTATATATATTATCATCTATTCGCTTCGTTAGTCGCTATATCGTTCGCAATTCACGTCAACTTTAGTAAATATGATATTTACCGATACCGCATCGAAATAAATTAGGATTTACTGATATCGAACCATATTTTCAAAAATATCGTATATTACCGAATTAACAACACCATATTTACCGTACACACTAAACCGATTTTACCAAACTAACCGAATACATAGCCTTACCTATAGTGTAATTTTTTTACAAAATTTTGTCAATAGATATCTGTTTTACAAAACTAACTTTATTCTTAGGCTCGACAAACGTGGCAAACAGCACGTCTCTCTTGCCACGCTATCAAGCAGGCGACAGGCAGCAAGCCGAGCAGGACAGGCCAGGATACGGCGTTGGCGTGGTGGGGCCCAGGTGACAGACTGATAAGAGTGCGATCCGTCGATTTACAAAAACCAGTAGTATCGTCATGCTTTCGGTACGGTGTACCGTTTCTAGAACATCCTGAACTTAGCTAGCATCTCCTCTCTGTTTCTATCTCCACAGGAAATAGTGAATTTTTAGTCCTCGATGGAGCCCAATTTTCATCCTAAACTCCGAAATCGTTTTCCTTAACTGCCAGTAGCCCTCTCGAACACACGGTGGTATTACGCCAAGGCGGTGTCGTAGTCAACATAAATCCAATGACTCTACCGAGGATGACTATGATGTGGTAGAATAGGGAATTGTTTTGTACGGATAATTCATTTTTTATTTAAAAATACATAAATATATCTGTGGGAAATTTTTTTACAAAAATAGGCTTCAGTCACCCCCCAATGGGCGACAACCACCTTTCGCCCAACCGGGCGGCGACATTTAGGGAATGTGGGAACGGTTGAGCGAATCAATAGTATCGCCTGAGCGTTGGGCGACTTATTGTAGTCGCTGTACGGTTGGGCGACTGGAATTCCAGTCGCCCAACGGTAGAGCGACAGGAGGGGTACTTTATTCCATCGCAGTTGGCCGCCCACTACCACCTACCACTGTTTGCCCTCATTCTGCGCACAGAGAAAAAACGAGAGAAGAAGAGAAGAGGAAGAAGAAGAGGAGAGGAGAAAGGGGCACTCATTGTGCGAGAGAAGAAGAGGAGAGGAGGAAGGGGAAGAAAAGGAGGGGTAGAAGAGAGGGAGGAGGGGAAGAACAGGAGGGGAGAAGAGAAGGAGATGAGGACAGCGTTGGAGGAGGAGATGAGGGAGGAAGGAAGAGTAGAAACTATTCCATCAATTTGGATCTAGGTATTTTTTTGATTATGTTGTATTTGCACTATTATTTAGATGAAATGTTGATGTTAGTAAAACTTGTAAATTTAGAAAATGTAGTACAATTTTAGTATGAAAATATTAGTGTCAAAAAGTTGTAGTATACATTTTGTAGTATGCATTTTGTAGTATGGAACATTTTGTAGTAAAGAAATATTAGCACCCTTTTTAGTATGGAAAGTGTAGTTTAGTGTTGTACGATGTTATTTGACATGTCGTAAATTTCAATCATACATGCAAGCCTACATCATCAATGGCCACTACAACATTGAGAGTGTATTATGGTGCTGGAATTATTCGTGAAGGTCCAAATGGTGTGGATTTGAGCGATTTTCCGCAAGTAACTCTCGTACTTCCGGATGACGAGAATGCTCGAATGACAGATGTGCAGCATTGGTTGACCCAGAGTTTTTCATTGGATCCCGAGGTGTGCAGCGTCGTTGTGCAAGGGCTTTGGAGCCGGTCTCCCACGAACATCAGATGGGAGTTGAAGATATTGGTGCGCTCTGCTTCGTGGAAGGGCTTTGTGCAAGAGTGTCGGCGCCGTGGATACGAGTGTGTCCTGCTTGTGCAACCGTGCTCACTACAAGCAGCTGCGCAAGCTCGTGCGCCCGCCTATGCCTTTGCCGGGAGGTGCTAGTAGCTCGGGCGGGCGCACGCGTTGGCGGAGCGATGAAGTTGCTCGTGATGAAGGCAATGCGGTACATGGAGGAGAGTTGCAGCCGTCAAGCTATAGAGAGGAGCGGGCAAGGCGATGCGGTATATGGAGGAGAGTTACACCGTCAAGCTATAGAGAGGAACGGGCAAGGCGATGAAGGAGAGCATAATGAGTATATCGTGCAGCAAATGGAATCTGATGACCAGAGGACATGGGATGAAGAACAAGCTGTAGAGGACGAGGAGGAGGACAGTTCCGATGATGAAGAAGTTCCTATCCCCCAGGAATGGAACCGGTTTAATGCGGAGGGTGTTTCCGTACATGATGAGCATGAATCACCATGGGAGTATCATGGGACAGAGGTTCGGTTGCATACTATGTTTGTTGACAAGGAAGCTCTGTAGGATGTCATCAAGCTTTGGGCCCTTTCACTGCAGCGGACATTTCGCGTCGTCAAATCAAGCCAGGAGCAGTACACTGTGAAGTGCGATCAGGCTCGTTGTCCTTGAAGGGTGCATGCACGTAGACCCAAGTATGAGACTCATTGGATTATTTCCAAGGTGGAGCCGCACTCCTGCATTCTAAACACTGTCTTGGCGAGACATCGTAACCTGACGTCCGGATTTATAGCCAATTTGATGTATGGGGAGATAGTGGAGAAGAAAGATATTGCGGCCACGCATATTGTGGTAGCTATCGAGAATAAATTCAAGTATAAGATTAGCTACGCGAAGGCGTGGCGTGCAAAGTAAAAGGCGTTGGAAAAACGTTTTGGCACTTTCGAGGCGGCGTACGACAACCTTCCTCGTATGCTTAAGGTGTTGCAGCAAAGAAACCCGGGCACGTACATCGCCGTGCACGACAAGCCGTCCATAAGTCCACCGGGATTTGCAGTGTTGCAGAGAGCATTGTTTGCATTTGGTGCTAGCATTGAAGCATTCAGGCACATGCTGCCAGTGATCTCAGTAGATGGGACCTTCTTGACAGGCAAATACAAAGGGTAGCTCCTGACGGTCATAGGTGTTGACGGTAACAATCAAATACTGCCGCTGGCCATTGCATTTGTGGAGAGTGAGAATTATGAGAGCTGGCTGTGGTTTCTCAGACATGTGAAGGCTGGAGTTGTAGGCACCCGTCCTGGTGTGTGCGTAATTCATGATCGCCACGTCGGTATTATAAAGACGATACGAAAACTTCAAGAAGACCCTGAGGAGACCTTTCATTGGCCGGACATGAGGAACCGGTGGTTCAGTCGTCACTTAGGGGCAAACTTTTTCAAGCAATTCCCGAAACAATCTTTGATGAAGCTATTCAAGAGGTTAGCTAGGTAGAACCAGCAGAGGAAATTTGATGCTTTATGGGGGTTGTTGGATGAGCACACCAGGAATAACGTTGAAGAGAGGAGCAAGGGGCCGGGTCACTCCTGGGGCGGCACAACCGCAATGGTTGCTAGCAATCGATGAGCCTAACCGAAGTGGTCTAAGAAGGAGGAGCTCACGAAACATCAAGTGCTTCTCACAGTGGATCGAGGGGGAACCATTGGAGAAGTGGTCGCTGTTGCACGACACGGATGGCGCAAGGTATGGAATAATGACAACTAACCTTGCCGAGGTCTACAATTGGGTTCTCAGGGGTCTCCGTTCTCAACCCCTTGTCGCCATCGTGGAAGGTGTTCTTCACAGCACAATCCGCTACTTCGGGAGAGAGACGCGAGTGCCGCACTTCATGCGCCAATCCCGAGCCTCAGATTCGTCAAAAATTACTGCGTACATGGAGACGAAGGCACAGAAGGGTCAATTGCACATTGTGCATGTCATGGGCAACAGGGAGCATTGTTTTGAGGTGATACTCCGTGACAGAGCCGGATTTAGGACATCTCGTTCACTTATTACTCACGAGGTATGCCTTGGAGATCATGCTAACGAATCTAGTTGCACATGCAACAAGCTTAAGTTGTTACACAAGCCATGCTCTCATGTCCTCGCTGCATGCAGGACCGTGGGCATGGATCCTTCCAACTTCATGTCCGAGTACTTTTTCAAGGAGAGAATCCGCAAGCTTGGTGTGGGAGCTCGGGGTTCGTGGTGGTGGGAAACTTTGCCACTTTGGACATTTCAGCGAGGACCTGAGTTCCGGATATTAACATGATGAAGGGTGGGAAGGGTCGGCGACACAGCCGACGTATTAGAAATGACATAGACGAATCACAAGCGGGAACATCTGGTGCACGTTGTGGGCGATGCGGTCAAGAGGGGCACACAGCTAGACGATGCAATGCATGTCCTGATCAGTAATTGCAATGCATGCTAAATTTCATATATCATTTGTAAAACTTGTATGTTACATCCCTTTCTGTAATGTAGTTGGTGTTGTGCTGGTAGCTTAGTATTGCTTACTTACTAGATGTATTTGTTGTTCGTTAAAATGCGATAGCACCCACATGGAGAACAATACATACATTGCACATACAGAACATATGGAAGTACTACAACCAAGAATTTAAATCACGACAACAGGCCCAGCGCCACACCATCAACACAACACGACAACTAAGAACTAAAATACGACACAACCATATCCCTCGTTGGCTATATGCCAAAAGAGCATCGTGGCACCCACATGGAGAATTGCTGAGGGGGCCGCCTCGGACGTGGCTGGCCGTCGTGGTAGTGGCACACACATATGCAGCTCGGGTTCGCGCAGCAACATGTGGGATCATAAGAGCTTCCTATGTTCACGACCTCCTCGTTGCCCCTCTCGCGTTGAATCTGTTGGCGGAGGTCATTGTTCTCCTCACTGAGAGTCTCGATTCAGTCCTGCAACTCCAAGACTCGATCCCATAATGTATCCACATAACGACAAATATACCATTCATGAGGAGGGTCGATCCACCGGGAGAAGTCGCATTTCGCCATCTGCGGGAAAGGACGGTAAACATGGAGGGTCCATAAGCAATAACAACAAATGTACTATTACTAATTTGTACCCCGGAGCGTGGGCATCGGAAGAAACGGCGCCCGCCATCGAACGGGCCATCCAGGGCCTGCACCACCGCGTACTCATTGTGTCTGCATTTCGGCCACGCTGGTTGAGTACGCCGGCTTGGTATCAGGCGGTAGTGTGGACCAAAGATCTCCCTCCTTTCCAAGAGAAGGTCTTCCTTCGGTGACCCAAAATCGACTGGCCCCTCAGCTTCCGACATGATATTTTCCACCACGAAAGAGATGGTACTTCTTTGCTCGATTTACGGGGTTCTATGTGTACAATGTCATGAGACTCCAACCGTGCTATTTATACCAAACGAGAGGGCAGCTTTGCTCAGAGAGATGACAAAACAGGGCTGCTTTCTGCACCCTTTCTGCACAAGAGAGGGCAGCTTTGCTCAGTGAGATGATAAAAGAGGACATCTTTGCGCAGTGACATGACAAGAGAGGGCAGCTTTGCTCAGTGAGATGACAAGAGAGGGCAGCTTTGCTCAGAGAGATGACAAAACAGGGCTATTTTCTGCAGTGAGATGAGAAGAGAGAGCAGCTTTGCTCAATGAGATGATAAAAGAGGGCAGCTTTACGCAGTAAGATGACAAGAGAGGGCAGCTTTGCTCAGTGAGATGACAAGAGAGGGCAGCTTTGCTAAGTGAAATGACAAGAGAGGGCTGCTATCTGCACACACATGACAAAAGAGGCCAGCTTTGCCCAGTGACATGACATGACAAAAAAGAGGTCAGGTTTGCTTAGTGAGATGACAAAACAGGGCAGCTTTGCTCACTGCTACGACCACGCGGACCAGCTTTACACGTAGGGGTAGAGAGAAAACGGACCCTATAAATTGGTGTGCATTCCATTTTCCAGCAAACATTGCACATCCAAATCCCATACTACACCGCGTTTCCCTCACCCCACCGGGATGGACAAAGGCAAGAAGAAGAAATGGGATAAGATGGTGAAGGATTGGGAGGAGACCCGTGACATAGCACGGTCAGCTGCCGCCCGCGATGAGAAAATAAGGGCTATACAGGTTCGGGTAGAACAAGCCCATCGTGCTACGACGAAAGGTCTCCCCAAAGAGCGCCCGCGTAGTAACAACTTCATCCCGGACGTCTCCACCGAGCGTTCGCCACAACTACCACCTGAGGGGGAGACACGTCCCCTTTGTTGGTGCGGGGACGTGTGCAAGTTCTTCAAGTCTAAGCACCGCATCAGTCTAGGTATGCGTTACTGGGGTTGCGCAAACTACTCCAGTGACTACCCCAACCGCCGTTTTGACACCGCAACCTATCGGCAGCCGGTAACGACCACATGCACCATTTTTCCCTACCTTTTCTCCTTCACAACACGCACTAACAATATCTCTCTTTTATTTACAGTCTCCGGAGCCCCTATGTGGCTACCGCAAATGGATCGATCTTGAGATCCACCTGCGGACCAATGGACCTCGACTTGAGTGGAATATCACAAAGGAGAAGGAGTTCTTTGGAGGAGCGCCGCAAGAACGAGCACACCTGCGTGATACAACGCGAGACGCAAGCTCATCTCGGCGTGCACCGTAGGAGCGGGAGGCTCGCGAGAGGGAACGCGAGAGAAAGAGGGAAATTGCGGCTAAAACAAAAGAGGCCACGGAGGAGTTCAACGCCGAGCGGGCGAGGAAGGGAAAGTGGCCCCGGTCCACACAGTAGGTGGTAGGAGCAGTTGGGTGGGTTAGTCGCATATCATGTTACATGTTATGCGTGTACTAAAATTGTACGCGGCATGTTACTCCCAACTGTATTATGAAGTTTATTTCTATTCACATAAGGTTATTATCTCGTCTGTTCGCATTCAATGATTCAGATAGCAAGTCATTTAACAATATTAACATACATGTTCTCTTCGTAAACTAATTCTCAGAAACATGAAAATATCACTTACCAATGTATATATCAAACGTTCTACAGTCAATTGTTCTTAAAAAAAATTTCCAAAATTTTTAATGCACCTACAACATGCAATAAACATAAACTTTTATTACAACTATACCAAATTTTTTTTCCAGTTTAAAACTACAAAATTGACAAAACTCTACAAAATCACGGGGACTGAGTACAGTCGTGCATCCATTGGGCGACTGCACTTTTAGTCGCCCATCCATTGGGCGACTGCATGACAGTCGCCCAATGGGAAAGCAACTGATTGCGGTCGCTTGAACGTAGAGCGACAGAAATTGTGTCGCCTCCCGGTTGGGCGAAAGGTGGCAGTCACCCAACGTATGGGGGGGGGGGGCGAGTGAAGCCTATTTTTGTAAAAAAAAAATTCCGCGGGTATATTTATGTATTTTTGAATAAAAAATGGATTATCTGTACAAATAATTCGCTTTTTTCCCCTTTCCGTCTCCTATTCTTCTACAGTGATCTGCTGAGGTCGTCGTCGCATTACCTTGGGCGTCGAGCATGGTAACCTCGACTTTGAAGCTCTCCGTTGAGAACCTATTGTGCCCCAACTAGCTCGCCACGACCAGTTTGCCTCGCCGACGAAGTCATTTGCAACTTGTTTTAGTTGGCACTGTCTCTAGTTTTAGGGTGTGTTTGGTTCTAGGGATAATAGGGGATGGGATGGGGCTATCTCAGATTTGGACCTGTTTGGATTGGAGTCAGCAGGGACAGAGTCCATCCCTTTTGGGGAATATCTCAGGAATATTCCCTTAAATCGAGGATGCCCCCGTCCCTAAAAAACGAGGGGATGGGCTCGTCCATCTTCCTCGCCTCTCAAAAACAAGAGGATGACAAAAGGGCCCCACACGTCGGATGACTCATCCCATATTTTGATGTCCCAGAACCAAACAAAAAACGGGGACGGTCCTATCCCTTACAACCAAACAAAGAACGGGGACGGTCCCGTCCTTAAAAACAGGGATGGAGCCATTCTATCCCTACTGCCTCCAAACCAAATATACGCTTAGTGTACGACCATGGTTTAGTTGGAGGGTTCGATTTTAGGGGATGGGAGAACGCAAATCAAGGAGTCACCCCCGCCCCCACCCCTCCCCCGACTGGTAGGGTATCTACAGTATGGTCCAGTTGCTTGCTTGCTTGCAAGCGAGAAAGAGAGAGAGAGAGGAGAATTTGGTTGATATGTGGGACATTTTTACTTGCTGGGTGTTAATATATATTTTTTTATCTGTACTTTTTACTATAACAGTAAATGATAAAGATGTTGATTGAATATTGCATATAATTTTAAACTCAAGAAACCATTTGGAAAATCTATTTTAGCTTTTTGACTTTCAGAAAAGCTGAAAACCAAAAATCTTGGCTACTACGTGGACCCACACCCTAGTGGACTGGCCTAAGGGGTATTCATTTGGAGGCCAAAATTAAATGATTTTAAGGTATAGGATGAAAAGACTCCAAAAATATTTGAGAGAGACGAAAATTGAACTTATTGTTATCTATACTAAATTTAACAGTCAAAGTCAACAAAGTCATTTCCACGTGGATTTTAATGTTGGCAGGCCTGCTGGACAGCTGGACCCATGCCGATGTAGATCAGCTAGTCCATATTAAGGTCCTACTTATTTTGGTTCGAACTTTTGGCTTCTGACTTACTTTTTACTATTCCTAAATTTTGTCTTTTTTTTGTTTTTAGCTTTTTTTACCGGTTCTTTTTCCGTATTCGTTTGCGTTATTCATGATGGGCTAACATATTTTTTCCATTTTTAATTTTTTTAAATTTAGTTACGCCAAATAACCTACAGTGTAATTTCAACCAGCTATGGTGCAATTTCAGCCATAAGCCAGCTTTTTCAACTCAACCGAACGGCACCTAAACTCGACCCTGCACACCTATTTCACCGCTTGCAAACGTGTTGGGTTGGACACCAGGCAGCCAACCAAAGTGACTCGCGATTTGAAGGTGTTCCCTGCTAAGCTTTTGATTGGATTTTTTAGTTTTTGGTTTTTAAATTATAGTTGTTTATAAAAGATATTACGTAGAAATAAATAGTCGTATGTGATTTTTGTCGGTATAATTGAACTCAGTATAATATCTACTACAATCTACCTGTAGACCCTATCTTAAAAAAGACACATTGTTTAAAAGGTAGTTAATGTAGCATTTAAAACCAAAACCAAAGCATGAGTCGTTTCCAACTAAGCCCTTTTCTTTTAGGCTGTGATTGATGGTTTTTGTCTGTGTTTTTTAAAATGATAGTAAATGATGAAGACATCGATATAGGCGATATATATAGTTTTAGACTTAGGAAGTTGTTTATAGAATCTACTTTAAAAAAACATTTTATCTATTTTAATTTTCAGAGAAAACTAAGAGATAAAAAAAACCACTAAATCTTGTAACACCCGTCCAGTACCCAGTCCTCACGCGGGTCGCGAGGAGACCAGCAAGGTTTTCTTTGTACTGGGGGAGGAACCGAGAGAGGGAGGCCCGCTCCAGTCCAGTGCCCCGTCCTCCTCCGGCTGCGAAGGCTCCAATCCAACTCCGCGCGGAGGCTCCAAGTTTCCATCCAGCTGAGAGCTCCCGCTCCTCTCCGGCGACGTACGATCTCCGACCCGGTGGATGGTTTTGTGGTTGCTATGCCTTGGTTCTGGGGCTTCTTGCTGGGTTTTGATCCGCCAAGGGCACGATCCTTCGCTTGCTCGCGGTTCTTGATTCCTAGGAGGGTATCAGGGAGAAGGCGAGGAGAGGAGCGTGTTTTCCATTAGAGCATAGGCGCACCATGTTGCTATTTGTTCCGTGTACGATCTTGGTCCGTGCAGAAATTTGTGGAGAGGGGGAGGGAGTCAGGGAGGGAGAAGAGAAAAAAATTGGGGATAAAGAGTTGTCTACCTATCTTTTCTATCGATTTCTCATATGCTTGTCTTGCAGAATACATACATTTATAGAATAATTCAGAGAATCGCTACGGCAATAGTGCTAATTGCACTTTTGTTAGCTCCTCTACTGCGCTTTAGGATCATTATGGCTCGTAAAAATTACCTGGAAGCAAATTTGGCATTGTGTCGAAGATACTCTGGGTGGGAATTGCCTGTTTGGGTTTCTGTTCTGATCCACTTGTAGCAGCATTTGGTTCTGAGACTTTCCCTAAATTGCTCCCTTATTTAATGTAGGATTTCATCCATCCTATTGTCCTACGTCACAAATTCTTGGTTGAAAATGCTACTGGGTTCTGTTTTGTGCGGATAGCTCCATCTACTGTTTCTCTAGCATCTACCTTGGCACAAACGGGTTGAAGGAAGGATCGGGGTAGTTCTCATTACAAATTTTTGTTGTTGTATGTAACTATATAATGTATTAGTCCTGCTCTGGTTGTTCATTCTGAGTTTCCAACATAATTGCACTCCTCTTGATAAGTCCACAACATAATTCTTGATGGACTTTTGAGAAAAAGCCTCCAATTATGAGAAATCTCCTTGTTCCTTTTTTTCGTGGTTGTGCACTTGGGCCGCGTACTATTACTATTACAGAAATCCTGCTTAGTTGAGTAGCTTCCCATTTAGCTGTGTCCTGTGTGATTTGTCCTACAAACTTGGGTGAATGGGTGATCTTACCAAAAAAAAGGCACTGCACTTGATCCCTTTAACATATAGCTGATTCTCAACTTGATGTACCACTTCCGAGTACTGAAGGTATAGTGCCTCATTCAACATTCCCTGAAAGGAAGCTGAGCTTTGGGTCAGTCAAAATGGAAAACTCTCAGCTCTAGTGTCCTCGGTGGGTTCTGAATTTCTTCTTGTGCAAATCTGAGGCCTATGCTCATATCTGCTGATACCCAGTTCATAAATCCACTTTCAGGGAACACCATATCCTTCTCCGTTTATCCATTAAAATCATCGGTGATGGGAATGTGAAGCTTGTATTTCACAGTAATTTCTAGTTCACATCAGTCCACACATAATCTCCAACTTTCGTCTTTCTTGACTAAAACCCCTATTTTAGTTAAGTGAGTACTAGTTGTAGTCATTAGTTGCTGGTGGACAAAGGTATGTTCTTTTTAAAACAATTGAGTTCAACTGAAATTTTTACCATCGAAAAAGTAGAGCTTGTTTCTTTAGTTAAGTTTCTTACCTTAAAAGTTAAACAGTTAAGAAAACACTTTTCTTACATTATCCCAGTTTTAGCTGATAAGTGAGTATTATTGGAAATTATTTTCGGATGGATAAAAAAGCAATTTCTTCCTTGAAACCACTGAGTTATTTAAATTTTAAACTGAAAATTTTGCCAAAGAAAAGATAGTGCATGATTCTACTTCTAGCAATCAATGAATTTGAGTAAGAAAAAGTTGACATGTGTTCTTAAAATTTGACTTTAACAAGCAATTGCAGTAAGCAATTGAGGAAATGCAAAGCAATATACTTCAGCACTCCCCTCATGTCTAGGCTCCACCAAGCCTACGACGTGGACTCGAAGTGGACACAATTATTTTTTCTTAAAATTGCGCTAGCTAGGTCTCAAGCTCAGGGACTTTATTGAGATTCATGCATCAACTTTTTTTTTAGATAAAGGATATAAAATCCGGCCTCTATATCCACGAAGGATATACACAGCCAAAAGTTACACGAGCTCTTAGGCTCAAAACCTCAAAACTGAGGTACATAAAACAACATGAAAGATAGCTTAAGGACTATGAAAAAACTAGAAAGGCTAAGCTCCAAAGACTTTTTCTCCGTCCTTGCTTACATCCAAGCCCCTATCCTCATCCGATCGTGCCATCCAAACTTGGTCCGCTGCGTGAAGATGGACCTCCGGCGGCGACGAAGAGTCGCCGCCGTCGCCGCCCGCCTCACCGAGGCAAGGTTTTCACCTAGAGATCGATGAAACATGAGAGCTATGTAGTGCCACGACACACCTCCGGGAAGGATAATGGCGCCGGCGTCATTGATGTCGAGACCGGTAAGATCACCCAGAAGGCTTTCGCCAAGACCTCCACAAAGACCCCACGCACTACCCACACACAAAATAGATCGCCACCAACACTCGGGGCCCTGCATGCCTCAAGGCCATGGCATAGCCACCCTTGAACTCCACGACGAGCCGCTTCCCGCGATGTCCGCTACTGTAGAAACCACTAAGCGACGTCTAAGCGCCACCATTGAGCAGATCCAGGGACATGAGCCACGAACAAACCTACAGCAATAGAACGGAAGGGCTCGACACAAATCTTCCTAACGCCTTACGGAGCTCACGCGCACGTGGATCACCACCGCCTTCTTGCTCCCGCCGCAACCAAGCGGAGATGTTCTTGCATTGATCGCTTCTTTGCGCGAATCACGGCCTCGCCTACTACCACACCGCGCCCGCGGCGTCCTCCGACAGCCGACGCGGCACCCGACGTCACAACGCGTGGCGGCGCGGCGCGGCGGCGTCCTCACGATCGCGCGGCGACGCCAAAGCCCGACGCGGCGCACACCGACGCGGCAGCGCGGCGATGCACGCGCGCGAGTGCGGTCGATGCGCGCGCGATCGCGGTTGCGCGGCCGGAGAGCGCGTTGCGCGCACGCCGGCCGGCGGCGCGGCGCCGGCAGCGTCGGCCGTGGTGACACACGACGCCCGGCCCGGCCCGCGAGCCGAGACGCGTCGCGGATGGCCGCGCGACGAGCCAAAGGCCGTCGCGGCGGTGCCGAGCCGAGACGCCCGCAGATGGCGCGCGCGGTGGCGCCGAGCCGAAACGCCATGGATGGCGCGCGGCGAGCCCGCCGGACACGTCCGCGGATGGCGGCGCGGCGAGCCAAGGCGAGGCGACGGTGGCGGTGCCCAAGGGCGGCGGCGGAGGCGGCGCCTAGGGCGGCGGCGGCGCTCCCATGGAGGCGCCGGCGGCGGCGGCTAGGGTTTCTAACCATCGACCTCAACCGATTGCGCCCAGATCCGGATGCCTCGCCTGATCCATGAGAGACGGCCGCCGCCGCCTTCCTAGCACCCGCACAGGCCTCCGGCGGCGTGCTCCAGCGGCGGCAAAGCGGAGGGGAGAGGAAAGAGGGAGGCGACGGCGAAGGAAAGTGGAAGCGGAGGGGAGAGGAAAAGTCGGGCGAGATTCATGCATCAACTAGTTTAACTAAAAGCTTAAGTTGTTGAGAAAAGGTGGAATAGACTTCAACATCGAGAACTCCATGTGATATGGTGGTGCCTCCTGGTTCACTAACCAAGATCGTTATGCATGCAAACTATGATCACTACATATGCACCTTTTTTTTAAGCATGTAACTATTGGCCCCCTCATATTTCATTAAGAGGTACTGTTCTGTTTATTTGCTCATTTTCTGGACTCCTTTGAGCAATTGAAATAAGACAATTGCAAGGAAGACCATTTTTTCCTGTTGCCTATTTTTTGTTGTCGTCTCAATGCTAATCAACAAACAGTTTATCCACCTAACTGTAATCACTAGGTTGGATAATGATGTAACTACTGCCTATGGAGGAAGTTATTTGAGGCATATCTTGATCTGCTTTCATTAGTGTAGAAGATTTGAGTCATATCTTGACGTGTTTTCATTAGAGTAGAAGAAGAGAATATGAATATCAGCTCCATATGGTTTGAGTTATGTGTTCATTCTGGTCTCCTGCTTCAGATATCCTTGCATGTTCATGAAAATGGAGTGATGGCATACTTAACTAACCAAATTTAATCACAGAAACAATGGTATCTGAAGCTGTTCAAATTATGAAACCAAAACCCAAGTTGTATCAAAATGAAACAATGCCTGAAAATCTTGAAAATGATCATACAAACCTTTATGCCCCTTTTTGTTGCTCTTATGATTTCTATTTTTGACCGGTGGTTAGCTAAATTTATATTCCCTGATGAATAAACATGAATATTTATATCTTCAGGCACCATGTCACTGTTCCCGGGGATGGATCTTACTAAAATGGATCCTCCAACTCTTACCCTCCTTGGAGCAGCTTGCTGTGTAATGTTATCTATGCATTTCACAGTACAATTGGTATCACAACATCTTTTCTATTGGAAAAATCCCAAGGAGCAGAAGGCTATACTCATTATAGTGCTAATGGCCCCACTGTATGCTATAGATTCCTTTGTTGGTCTTCTAGATATCCAGGGAAGCAAAACCTTTTTTACATTCTTGGATGCTGTTAAAGAATGCTATGAGGCACTGGTGAGTCACTGAGTCCTCTTGGGCCAACGTCATTTTTTCCACCTGAAGTTGGTGATTTCACTAACCCCCCAACACACACACAAATATGCAGGTGATTGCTAAGTTTATGGCATTGATGTACAGCTACTTGAATATATCTATTAGTAAAAACATTGTACCTGATGAAATCAAAGGGAGGGTGCTTCATCATTCTTTCCCTGTTTCTCTTTTCCTGGTATCTTTCTTACACTATGTTATACTTTTTTTTGGAGGACGCCCTGGTATACTCTTCTATAAAATTTGATATTACTGAGTGTTTCTATAATCCACACTTCAATTTCGGTAATGCAACCTGTACTATTATTGGCAAATTGACAAGGGGTCCTAGGTGCATCCCTGGAGACATCCATAAGGAACCTTACATATTTAGGAAGCATTATTCAGTAACACTAAAATGATTCACGGTCTTAACAAGAATGTTTATACATCTCCATTAATACAGTAGTCATTAATGTAGTAATATCTAGATTGATTGAATCATTTACTTATGATAAGTCATGTTTTAAGTTTGAGTATGATTTTAACTTCAGTTTCTTCATCTATTGCTCACCAAATTTCCCTATATGCATGTACGTAAAATGATGTCGCTAGAACCTGCCCTTGCTTCCTTCCACAGTGGTATCTTGCACCTGTAACCTGCGTAGGTAGTGTGGAAGCTGTAAGCAGTTCTGTTAGTTAAGAGTCTACCCTGTTCTTTAGTTTTACTTGCTTTACTTCTGTGTGTACTGAAAGAAACTAATACGTTTGCCACTTTGTGCTATGGCAGCCCCGCACTGTTCGATTGGAGCACAAGACACTGAAGCTTCTGAAGTACTGGACCTGGCAATTTGTTGTTGTTAGGCCAGTATGCTCCATCCTGATGATTACACTGCAGCTTCTTGGGCTGTACCCCAGCTGGGTCAGCTGGACGTTCACAATTATACTGAACATTTCAGTCTCCATGGCGTTATATTCCTTGGTTATATTCTATCACTTGTTTGCTAAAGAGCTGGCACCTCACAAGCCTCTCGCAAAGTTCTTATGCATCAAAGGGATTGTCTTCTTCTCTTTCTGGCAGGTAAATCATATGCTCTCCTGAATGGAATTAGTGTTAGAATCTTTATATGTTTTTCTATGGGGTTAGTTCTTCTGTGTGTCTGAGTGCTCTTATTTAATTTTGCACCAGTTTCTCTTGATGATATCTTAAAATTTGACTGAACGATATTGGTGCACTAATGTAGACTGTTTAGACCTTTTGTTCCTTCAGAGCGGCCTGGTGTAATTTGGCGTGAAGCTTCATCTCTTGGTGGTTATTTGGATTTAATTCAACACGATATATAGCCACCTTATTTTCTATTTATAGTTGATAATTATAGATTTAGGAGCTTTATCTGCAATTTAAGTTTCCATGCCTTGGCATTTAAATATTCTTTTATAAAGAAGGGTCGCAAGTAAACAGCTACACACTGTTACCCTTCTAGTGAAAAAGATAGCTGGAGTGGGGTGTAAAACAAGTTTAAGAAAATGAATCAATTTTAGGTATTTCACCTCTTAAGGCACAACTTAGTTGCAGTGTAATCCTGATTGAAGGAGACGTCCCGGTAGACAGTGGACATTTTCTAGAGTGCACCCTACTATTTGTGCATCAGGCAACCATGTAACGTGCAAACCTCCTTTACTGTAGCAAACAAAAGTGCTAAATTTAACTAGTCCCATTTTTTTCCTACAGTTCTTTTGATGAAATCAATAGTGATTGAAATGCTGAATGCTATTATCTTTTCGCAGGGTGTTGCACTCGATGTTTTAGCTGCTGTAGGGATTATTCAGTCCCACCATTTCTGGTTGGACGTGGAGCATATCCAGGAGGCGATCCAGAACGTCTTGGTCATCCTCGAAATGGTTGTCTTCTCAGTCATCCAGCAATACGCTTATCATGTCGCTCCATACAGCGGCGCTGACAGGGCGAAATTTGAGAAGAATGATTGAACCCTGTTTCTTACCGAGTAATATCGTGAATCTCTTGTGTGTTTTTGTGTGTTGGAGCATGGACTCAACATGTTGTAGAACACATGTATTTCTTATGGACACAAAGTAGAGTCAGGCAGTACATCTTGAACAATAGAAAATAAGAGGATTAGGAACAGATATGGATGTTACTGCACTGTAAGCCTATGCAATGCCTGAATAAATGGTGGCTTTGTCTCGTTGAATTTATCGATGAGACCACCTTGGATTGACAATCTTGCAGTCTTGGGGGCAACCCATTATCTATAAAGCTAGTCTTACAGATGAGAGGAGGCACGGAGCTATCGATGAGGTTAGGTATCTGCTGCCAATTTCGGATTTGTGCTGCGCGAAAGTTGGTTTGTACTGTCTGCCAACACGCCATATCCCAAATGGTTTGGTGTCGGTGAAGGCTGGAGTTCAAGCTCCTTAATCGTGTATTATGTTGGTTATTTGGTGATACTTCTTTCACTCTGTTTGTGTGTTGTTCGGTTAGCTGAATGGCATCCAGTTCGGGGCTGTTCCAATGGCTTTTAAGCTGTGGCTGGCTTTTGGATGTGATTGTTGGTTTTTAGTTAAAAGTGCATGGTGGCGCTGTTAGTTTTTCTTAGTTATTCAATTAAAAAAATTAAAAGCTATTATATCATCATGAACAATAAAAAGGAATAAATAGAAAAAAGATAAAAAAAAAAGCTGAAAAAAAAAATAAAAAACCGAAATTAATAAGTCGGCAGTTCCAATTAATTTTTTGCAATCGTTTGAAAGCAGGGTCACATGTTTTCCCCTTGGAAACTCCAAATGCCTCAAGGTCCGAAGCTTGGACGTTGCTGTGTGATTTAGAGCAACTCGTAGGGCGAGACGACGGCCATTGGTCGCAATTTGCATCGTCCTGTCAGCGAGGAAAAAGGAGGGAGAGAAAAGAAAAGACGAAAGGGGTTGCAGTCCAGTCTGTCTGCTGCGTAGGGTACGTATAGTACCTGAAAGAGGGAGAGAGCGGTGGACCTCAGCGCAGCGCGCAGTGTGGCAAAGTGGGCACGGGGCACTAACTGGTGTACGTGGGGTCGTGTGCAACTCCTGTAGATTCCAGTCTAAGCCCGCCCTTTAGCCAGGGTCAGAACCGTCTTTTCTTTCCTTACCCTAGCCTGGCTGCACCTGCACGTCTATCTCTCTCTCTCTCTCTTCTTCCATTATCATTTACCAGTACTGCTCCAGAGGGATTTGGCTATGCGAAAAATTGGAGAATTCCTAGCCCTACCGGTGAAGCGCATGTGATTCAGATATGTTTGGGGGCACATGAATTTCGCAGCGAGCGGTGCGGCGGTTTCTACGGACTTTGATTTTACAGGAAGTGTAAAATGTCCTGACTAGTTGGAAAAGATACTGTAAAATGTACTAACTAGTTGTCAAGTATTTTCCAGGAAATCTCGATCAGGAGACCAACTTAGGTGCTCATGTTCTTGAGAGGATGCCCCAAAATGACATCACACGTGCGGTCTTGCTGCCACACCAACATATCATATGCCAAAAGAAAGATTTTTTGAAATAACCGACGGTTTTATTAGTATTACAAAAATAAATAGTCAATTTTTTAAAAATAATACTCAGTAGCCAATTCAAATGACGATAGGTTTTGTCATCAAATAAATTGGCAATAGGCTAAAAAGGCACCTGCTACCGTCATTTTTAAATGACGACAGACTCTATCGTCAAATGAAGTTTCGACAAAGGCCTGCCGATTAATCGAAAGATTTAGGCAAAATCTGTTGGCTAATTTATCTGTCACTAAATGAATAGGCGACAAAGGATGTCGGCCAATTGGTAATATAGGCTGAACAAATCAATGGCCAGGTTTCTGTCGCCCAATTGAGCTGTCGCCTAATAAAATGACGACATGTTCTATTATTTCTATAAATTCTTTTTTACTATGTATTTTTGTAATATTAAAAAAATCCCAAAGAGAAAAATCGCCGTATCACGTCAACTGATTGCGTATAGCCGAGTAAGCAAGCAATCCGGAAACGCTGAGAATCCCAACTGGCAGCCTTGTCGGCACGCGGAGGCCGGCCACCAGGGACCCAAACCTCACACGGGAGTGTGCGAGAAAAGCAAGTGATCACCACTCACCAGTCATCAGAGAGTGAGGAAAAAGATCTTGAAGAGAGAGAGAGGTGAGAACCGAGTCAGCTGAGAAGTGAAGGCCTTTTCCTTCGGGGCAGCTTTATTTGGGCGTCGTCCTCTGCGAGCCAGTCAGTGAGTGACTGACAAAGCGGCCTCGGATCACGTGCAGCTGCGCGCCTAAAGCCGAGGCTGGAGCCGACCTTGATTGGTCACTGCTGCTTGCTGCTGCTCTCTAGCGTCCACCAATCGGCTCCTACTCCCCGCGAGGCCGTACGCACGCTGCACGCGGGAAAGGCCAAAGGAAACGATGCAAAGCAGAGGGAGGAGGACGCGTACGGCGCGGTGGCCGTGTCGCCGCCATGTGGGCCCCGGGGCCCACCTGCCAGGGAGAGGTGGTCCGGACCCCAAACCGGATCCGATCGATCTGACCGGCCCACGCGCGCGCGCGCGTGGTGGTCCCCTCCGGCGGCACGGACTCGTCCTCACAGGGCGAGCCGTACGTGCTACGCGTATGTATATACGCTCGTACGAATACCATCCTTTGCTGCGTGCTATATATGTTCGCACGGCTATAGCCTGTACTGTACCATCCATCGGTAGCTGTCGGTAACTTTCGGAGGCCGCCACTGTTTGGAACAGGAGGGCTTTCCGCTTGTTTCAACTTCAGCTTCTGCTTTCTAGTTTATTTTTCACTATTTATAAATTTCGTCTTTTTGAACTTTTGACTTTTTTGAGTTTTTGCGATTCTTTTTCCCGTATTCGTTTGTGTTGTCCGTGATGAGCTAGCATATTTTTTCTATTTTTAAATTTTTTTAAATTTAATTACGCCAAATAAGCCACCTTCAGCTATAGTAAAATTTCAACCTCTACAGTGTAATTTTAGCCATAAGTCACAGCTTTTCAGCCCAACCGAGCGGGACCAATCCAGCTGATCTCCTAAGGTTTTGTTTTTTAGCTTTGATTTCTTTTATTAACAACTATGTAGTAAACTAATTAATTACAACTAAAAGTTGTAGGTTGCAACATAAGAAATGTCTTCCATATCTTGCCTCTCGCCCTCGCTAGGCCGGCCTAGCTAGTTGAACCCGGGCAGCCGGCCGGTTGCATGAGCACCAGGCCATCGCGTGCGTCAACTCCTGCCGGTTCGCGCTACCGCGAATCCAGGCGATCAAACTTAGCCGTCCATTAGGAGGCAACCAATGCTAGCTCCTTGTATGCGATGCGGTCTGAGCTACTTTCTTCTTATGCACGTTCTTAAAATTGTGTGTGGTTTTTTGACATCCGCCTGATTAAAAGGAGGTGCAATATATCGCAACGGTCACTCCTGGTGTTTTAGGCCCCGTTTATTTCGCTTGAGCTTCTAATTTCTTACTTATTTTTACTATTTCTAAATTTCGTCTTTTTCTTGTTTTTAGCGTTTTTAAGTTTTTTTTGCCGGTTCTTTTTTTATATTCGGCTGTGTTATTCGTGATAGGTTAATATTTTTTCTATTTTAAATTTTTTAATTTTAATTACGCCAAATAAGTCACTATTAACTATAGTGTAATTTTAGCTAATTACAATATAATTTTAATTATAAACTAGCTTATTTTAACTCAATTGAGTGGCACTTTAATTTAGCCATGATCATTATGATTATGCATATATCAGTACGCTAGTCTGGAGTGAAATGGTACGGTGGTGAGTAGTTACTAAAATTAATCGAATAGCCTCAAGGGCTAGCTTAGCTTTGCACGTGTACGATTGGCTTGTTAGCTAGGACAGGTGAAAATCCAATCTGGGAGGAACTTATTCCGACCCTTTTCCGCTACTCTTTGCATCCATAGCCTAGTTTTATTCTACAGTACGTTGGGCCAATGAGAATGGCTGGTAGTGACACTATCACACGACTAGTTGTTCTCTCCGTAATAAAAACAAGACATGATGGGTTGAAAGAGATGCCCGAAGGCTACCTAGTACTGCTAAAGTGTTAATGGATTTGTCGTGACTCGTGACCTTAGAGAGGCTAGCTGTAAAGCATCTAAGGACCTCTTATTTGGGTTTTGCTTCCCACTTCTAACTTCTTAATTTTTTTTGATTTTTTAAATTTTTTACTCTTTTGTTTTTTATTTGTTTATATTATCCATAATGACATAAGTTTTTAATTTTAAATTTAATTACGTTAAAAAATTACCAGTAGTTACAGTGTATTTTCATCTACTACAACATAAAATAAGAAATAAACAGTTACAGTGTATTTTCAGCTGCTACAGCACGAAATAAGCAATAAACCTAGTCTTATAAGCTCATTACTAGCTAAATACCCATGCGTTGCTATGGATTTTTAAAATTTATCATACTACATGTTTTAAAATTTATCATTCTACGAGGAGCGGAAGAACTACCTATGTGCGGATCTGGACGGCTAATATTTGATCGAACTGCTGAGAAGAGAGAAGGGAGAATGGACCGACGACTACAAACTTATATTTTTATAATTATATATTATATAAGCTCAAATACGCACCACCTAAAGAATTAGGAAATTTAGCTCACATCACTCAATCCACCCGTATTCAGAGAAATAACATCCAATTCGCATTTGATTTCCCGGTGACATCGCAAACATACAAAATTATGGAAACGACGCTCCCGAGGATTATTCCATCACAATTTTTTCAAAAAGACAAGTGTCTCTTCCTCCCTCCCTACAGCAAGTCCAACAGGGCGGCGACAAACCGAAGCCTGTGTAGCAGCAATAATGTGGAGGTCGCTGGAGAAAACCACCACCGCGGTGAGGGAGATGCGCGCTGGATCACCCGCTCTCATCCACGGTGCGCGGCGACGCAGCTCAACCTCTCACGTGCGGCGACCCCCATCTTCACGCGTGGGGTGGTGGCGCTGCTCGAGCCCTCCGATCCCACGTGCGGTGGTGGCATGGATGTGTTGTAAATAATCTTGTTTTAGAGTCATGTGCAAAATTTGGGTGTAATCGAAGTCGAATTGCAGCCGCAATTCAAAGTCGTAGGTGGAAACCTAGTCAAAGTCGTATTAGAATCGAGTCGGAGTAGATATTGAGAACCCGTGTTGAAGTAGGACAAGTAGGGTATAAAAAGAGGCTTAGAGCCATGTAATCTATGAACCAAGCAATTGAGAAAAGACCAAAGAGGAGAAACACGAGCATTGTTTTGTCGTGTGTTTGCATAAGCGTGGTCGAAAGGACTCACGATCACCGCAAGCGTGATCGGGAGGAGTTACGACTACGGCGAAGAAGTCGAAGGTGGTCGTAACGAGCCACGACTACACAGAAGGCGAGCGTGGTGGAAGCAACTCCACCACGTTGAAGAAGTGAACGTGGTCGCATGCGGTGTTCGACCACGGTGAGCGATGATCACCGGCATCACTGCGTGATCGTGAAGGCTTCGATCACGGTATCTTGGCGGTGAAGGAAATGGCGGCGAGATCGCGAGCGGTTGTAAATTGCTACGATGAAATTTACGACCACGTTGAAAAAGCGATCGGAGGAGATTGAAGCGTTCGGAATTGGTCGTAAGTACTACGAACCGATCGTATTTGATTCTCACGGTCGAAAGCGACTTAACCTGGTCGTAAAGGTCACGGGAGGTCGTAAGACCTTACGACATTTGGTATCGAGCGGTGGTTAAACATGGTCGACACGCGAAGCGAGCGTGTCATTGCAGATGCCGATCCTCGGTTCGGACAACTATCCGGTGCGGGCGATGAAGATGAAGGTCAACATGATCGCGCAAGGCGTGCAGGGTGCGGTCGAACCAAAGGAGAAGGACAAGGTCCTCGATGATCGTCTCGACAAAATGGCGATGGCGGCGATCTATCAAGCCGTGCGGAAACTCAATGATGCGGCGGCTAGTCGGCAAGGAGGCGGCGAAGGAAGTGCGGACTACTCTGCGAACCATGCATGAAGGAGTAGATCGAGTGAAGGAAGTTCGACTTCAAACCTTAAGAAGTGAGTTTGAAGCCATGAAGATGGGAAGAGTCGGCCAGTGGAAGAATTCTCAGTCGATTCAATGAAGTCGTAAATGAGATCAAATCTCTCAACAGCGATCTAAAAGATGAAGTGGCGGTGAAGAAGTACTACGAGCATGCCGGAGAAGTTTCTCGATTGTGACTACACTTATGTACTCACGGGACCTCTCGAAGATGAAGATTGAAGAGGTGACCGGAGCGCTCAAAGCACACGAGCGGCTTCGAAGAGTTATCAAGCGACAATGAAGGACAAGGGCCTTACAACCAACAAGCATTGTTTGTAAAGGAAGACACGAAGAACCGAGGAGAATCATCATCAAGGGGCGGTCGTGGGCGTGGTCGTGGCGCGCGCGTCTCATGGGCGAGGACAAGGGCGAGGCTATGGCGAGTGGCCGTGGAAGAGGTGGTCGAGGAGGTCGTGGTGGCGTGGAGATAGCAATCACGGACGGCACAAGTCGATATCGATGCACGCGTGCGAGAAATTCGGACATTACTGCTGCCGAATGTCGGAGCCACATCGATGCCACAAGCGCAAGAAGTATGGTCACTATGCTGCAAATTGCCGGAGTAAGAAGAGAGTAGAAGAAGCAAACTGGCTCAAGCGGATGAGCACAAAGAGCCGACATTCTTGTTGTCGCTCTGACCGCATATGAACCGACAATGGTTCTATTAAGCGAGGAGAAGTGTTTCGAAGTCATTTGGAGAAAGGAGAGCAGACTCAAGAGCGGATGGCGATCGGTATCTCGACAACGGAGCCGGCAACCACATGACGGTGCGTACTCGATGTTTTATGAATTAAATAAGAATGTGCTTGGAAGAGTGCGGTTGGAGACGGCTCGACCATTGGATAAAAGGGAGAGGCACGATCGATGCGATGCAAGGATGGAAGCGAGAGGAGATTGTCGAATGTATACTACATTCCAAGTCTACGAAGCAACATTATAAGCCTTGGACAATTGGTGAAGAAGGTTGTCGGATTGAACTCAAAGACACCTACCAAGATGTACGACCACACCGACGACTACTAATGAAAGTACTGAGAACGGTAAATCGTGCATACAAAATTCAAATTGAAGCATGCAGCCGAAGTGTATGAAGACTACAACCGATGATGCGGCACGGCTATGGCACGCAAGATTCGGACATCTGAATTTCGAGTCTCAACACGATGGCGGAAAAGAGATGGTGGTCGGATTACGACAATCGACCACCCGAGCAAGTCTGCGAAGGTATGCGGTGGCGAAACAAACTCGTAGCGGTTTTCCACGCAGACGAGTTTGAGCTTCGCAACCACTCGAACCGGTTCACGTGGATGCATGCGGACCAATCACACCTCGTGCGATGCCGGAATCAATACTTCATGTTGATCGTGGATGACTATTCAAGAGCCATGTGGGTGTACATGCGAAGAGCAAAGATGAGGCAAAGACGAACTTTCGAAGTTCGTAACTCTTGTCAAAACGAAGTCGACAAAAAGGTGAAGTCGGTCAGTCGGATCGAGGAGGAGAATTCCTCGCGAAAGAGTTCGACTCGATTTGTGAAGAGAAGGGTATTACAAGACTCTTCACGGCTCGTATTCACCTCAACAAAGCGGAGTCGTAGAAAGAAGAAACGGACCGTGGTCGAAATGGCACGAAGTCCGTTGAAGAGCCGATTCTGCCGGAGACTTTGGGCGAAGCGATGCGACATCTTTGTCTATCGCTAAATCGTGCGACCACGCGATCACCGGATGGAGTCACTCCATATGAGCAGTGGTCGGAAGAAAACCCAATGTCGAGCATCTAAGGGTCTTGGATGCTTAGCCCATGTGAAGCCATCCACTTATCTCAAGAAGCTAGGCGACCGGAGCGAGCGGATGATTTATCTTGGCTCGGAACCGGGCACCAAGGCGTACAGTGCTATGATCCGGTCGAAAAGAAGATTCATGTGAGCGAGACGTGGTCTTGAAGAGAACAAACATTGGGAGTGGGAAGAACACGAGGACATTGAGAAAGACATGTCGAAGTGGGTAACCTTCAAGTCGGCGATCGATGCGACAATACGAAGAAGCTACGACCACATCTCAAAGCCAAAATTCGGCCGGTCTTGATGATCGAAGTCTCACCTAATGAAGAAGAGTCGATGAAGAAGATTCGGTGATAGAATACCAAGATGAGAAGCATAAGTGAGATTTATGCACAAACCGAACGATGCGATCGAAGAGTTACTATACACAGCAATTTGAAGAACCCAAAGCTATGAAGAAGCGACGGAGAGGAACATTGAGAAGCGCTATGCGGGAAGAGCTGAAATCCATTGAAGACAACAACACTTGGGAACTCACCGATTTGCCAAAGGGTCATCGAGCGTCGGTTTAAAGTGGATCTTCAAGGTAAAAAGGATTCCAAGGAGAAGTCAGAAACACAAAGCACGACTTGTGGCGAAAGGGTATGTTCAAAAACAAGGCATCGACTACGAAGAAGTCTTTGCCCGAGAGCTCGTATGGAGACTATCGACTACTTCTTGCGTTGGCGACAAGCGGTGGATGGGAAATTCATCACATGGGCGTGAAAACGGCGTTCTTGAGCGGAGACATTAAGGAGGAAGTTTATGTCTCTCAACCGCGGGTTTTCAATCCAAGGAGCAAGCGAGAAAGTCTTGAAGTGAACAAAGCTCTCTACGGACTTAAGCAAGCACCACGAGCATGGAATTTGAAGCTTGACAAAAGTCTAACGGCACTCGGGTTCGGAAGAAGCAACTCGAACATGCGGTATACTCAAGGGGGAGATATGAAGAACGGGATCGATCGTGGCGTTTACGTGGGCGACTTGGTCATTCTTGGATCGAGTTGAAGGAGATTATGAGGTTTAAAGAAGAGATGAAGAGGTCGTTCAAAATGACCGATTTGGGACTTCGTGCTACTACCTCGGCATTGAAGTAAATCAAACCGACAACGGCATAACACTTTGTCGATCGGGATATGCTCGAAAGATTACGGAGAAGTCGGTATGGAAGAGTGCAATCCATGTCAAACCCCAATGGAGAATCATCGAAGTTGAGCAAGACAGCCCGGGATCACGATTGATGCCACGACTTATAGGAGCATTGTCGGAAGTCTACGGTATCGGTGCACACCGACCGGACATCTCGTTTGCGGTCGGATACGTAAGTCGTTTCATGGAGAAACCGACTCGGGAGCATATGAATGCCGTGAAGCACATCACGAGATACATCAAAGGTACTTTGAATCTCGGATTGATCTGAGAAAGGAGGTGGAAAGTCGTTGCGGTGACAGCTCTGATGATAGCGACATGGCGGGAGATGTCGGCGATCGAAAGAGCACGCAGGCATAATGTTTGTGCTCGGGAGAGTCCGATCGGTGGCAAACCCGAAGCAAAGGTGGTTGCATTATCTTCGTGTGAAGCCGAGTACATCGCAGTGTAGCGGCGTCGTGTCGAGGAGTTTGGCTCGCTCGACTATTAAGCGAGTTGTCAAACGAAGCGGTTCAAAAGTGACGCTTGGGGTTGATAACAAATCGCAATATCACCGAGCAAGAATCCGGTTCTACATGATAGAAGCAAACACATAGACACAAGATATCACTATATCGAGATTGTGTCGAAGAGGAAGATCGATATCAACTATATCGAACCAGAAAGAAGAGCGCGACATATTGACAAAGTCATTTGGGCGGATAAAGTTTTGAGAGATGAAGAAGAAGATTGGCATGATCGAAGTTGAAAAACAAGATTAGGAGAGAATGTTGTAAATAATCTTGTTTTAGAGTCATGTGCAAAATTTGGGTGTATCGAAGTCGAATTGCACCGCAATTCAAAGTCGAGGTGGAAACCTAGTCAAAGTCGTATTAGAATCAGTCGGAGTAGATATTGAGAACCCGTGTTGAAGTAGGACAGTAGGGTATAAAAAGAGGCTTAGAGCCATGTAATCTATGAACCAAGCAATTGAGAAAAGACCAAAGAGGAGAAACATGAGCATTGTTTTGTCGTGTGTTTGCATAAGGCGTGGTCGAAAGGACTCACGATCACGCAAGCGTGATCGGGAGGAGTTACGACTACGGCGTGAAGTCGAAGGTGGTCGTAACGAGCTACGACTACACCGAAGGCGAGCGTGGTGGAAGCAACTCCGACCACGTTGAAGGAAGTGAACGTGGTCGCATGCGGTGTTCGACCACGGTGAGCGATGATCACGACATCAACTGCGTGATCGTAGAAGGCTTCGATCACGGTATCTTGAGCTACCGGCGAAGGAAAGCGGCGGCGAGATCGCGGAGCGGTTGTAAATTGCTCTGATGAAATTTACGACCACGTTGAAAAAGCGATCGGAGGAGATTGAAGCGTTCGGAATTGGTCGTAAGTACTCTGAACCGATCGTATTTGATTCTCACCGGTCGTAAACGACTCTAACCGGTCGTAAAAGGTCCTGGGAGGTCGTAAGACCTTACGACAGGATGCACCACGCTTGCTTGCCATGACGGCGGCACAGCCCAGGATCAGTCAGCCACACGCGCATTTCCGTGGGGTGGTCATAGGCGCGGCGCAGTGGCCGCAGTGACGGTGGCCCAAGCTTGCACCGTCGCCTCCATGGCGGCGGTGTCACAGCCCAAGCCCTCGCGCAAGCTAGCGGCGGCGAGGCGGACCTATTTTTCACTTTAGAATTGTAGAACGATTGTGAAGCACACTTGGGAACCAATGACAAAAGAAAAGTCATCACATCGAAGAATATTCTAAAGTGGTGAAAGAGGCCACTTTACAAGCAAGAATTGTCAATTACAGCGGTCTTATTCTCTCGCTAAAACTGCAAAAGCAAAAAGCAAAAGCTTGCTCCCAATAGCACGTCACAGTGCAATCTTTACCGAAATTTGGAAAACATATTTCCTCTTCAAAAAAAATACAAGTTTATATCCAATCAAAGCATGTGTATCCATGGTAAGATAGCTTCTCTCCCAAGTTATCACAAGATAAGCATATCTCCTTTTTAAACGTATATCTTTATATTCAATTTAATAGCTAGCTGTATCACAACCACATAATAATCAGCTAGTACATGAAGGATTCATACGCTATACGATACCACACTACTACTTAGAAAATCTAAAACATCGAAACTGATACCCTCATTCGGAAACACAAAAAAAGGTTTGCGCTTCTCTCTCTCTCGCTCTACGCTCTGCCAGGCCATCACGAACAAAGGAATTTTACCAGAATTTTGAAGGAAGGATTCAAACCTTCCATTCTAGAATGCATTCACACACACAGACATACATTATATCTATGATAATGGATGAGCTTTTCAACCTAACAGGCCAGTTCTCGCATTAGTAGCCCCTGAAAATAAAGTTACTGCAGTAACATGGAATGCGATGCGTGGTACCAAAATGGTACACGGTGTGCAGGAAGAGCCGGGTCCCGGGGGGGCCGGCCGGGGCACGGCCTCGCCTCACCGGCAACATGGTGGGCCCCGCCGCGCGCGTCAACTTTGGTGGTGGTGGTACGGGTCGCTGGCGTACACATCGTTTCCATACGATTTCGGCCATGAATGCACCGGCCCACCCCAGCAGCTTGCTAGCTATAGCTTCTCTCTCTCCTCCGTCTGCCGTGATCCTTACTTCTCGCTGGCGTCCCCTTCTTCTGGCTCAGGCTTATAACTCCGATCAATCGAACAAATGGACAGTTTCTTATAGCATCTTTAGTGTATTAGATCGATATCGATTAAAAGTTATGCCATAGGATTATTTTAGAAACTAAGTTTATTTTTTCAATATATTGAACCGATTTGTACTAATAACTGAGACTCACGTTACATTAAAATCACAAAATAATAATAATATACTCTCTCAACTGCACTTTCTTTTATATAGTTGTTTAATGCTTATATAAATTATTTAATACTTTAAATCGACTCATAAGTAGAGTTCGGTTTCATGCATTTTTTTGGTTAGAATGGACCCTCCAATGTATTTAATCGATTTAATGCCTTCTCTCTCCTCATTTGAACCGGTTAAAACACAATATTAGAGATAGCTTAGTCGTTTGAAAACGTCTTATTATAATAGTATTTTAAACAGCTTATCGTCACTCGATTTATTTACATAAACATTTATGCTAGGATTAAAATCCAAAACCACACCTATAAACTATGAACAGCAGTAAAAAACATCCACCCTATACTTTATCTTCCCGCCCCATGCGTACTGAAAGCGTACTCGCGTGTGCATAAGGGTCGACATCAAAATTTATATTTATTAAGTGAAGTCATACACCTATAACTCCATCACCCATCAAAAGATATTCTAATAACAAATTTTGTTTATGACTAATTAACCACGCACTTAACATTGTTTGATCAGATGGTATAGATCATGATAGCTGTGTAGATGCATGGCAGTTAGGGCTGAGCGCAGGAGAGTTCGAGGGAACACCTGTCTTCTTTTCTAATATAATAGTTTAGGGAGTGATTATTACACAGGCGACTGAAATTTTTTTATCTTTCAGTCACCTGAAGTTGCACTTTGAATCACTTAAAGTTGCAGGTGTTTTTTTGGAGGGGGCTGCAATTTCAGTTGATTGAGAGTGCAATTTCAAGTCACCTGAAGTTGCACTCTGAATCACCTAAAGTTGCAACTATCTTTTTGGAGAAATGCAATTTGATTGATTGAGAGTGCAATTTCAGATGATGAAAGATAAAAAATTTCTGTAATAGCAAAACTGAATAGTTTAATATCCGTGTGTTACTAGAAATGAAAACAAGATCTTATTATCTTAACACGCCAAACCGCTGTCAGCGGGTTCCATGTGAGCTCATCTCCACCTACCCCAACACGACAAGCGTTACGTCATGCCTCTGTCACCATGATTGGCATGCTACACCTGGTTCCACCGTTGCGCCTACCCGAGCTTTGCCCTAGCCGCATGGTGTGTCCACCGTCGTGCTTTGCTTGCAGCGCGTCACCAGCTCCGCCGCCTCGATCCTCACCTTGCGGCACGAGGCCCTCAGCAAAATGGAGCCTCACTGCCAATTGGCGTAATGCGACTAGAGCATCCCCAATTGTCATCTTGCCGCATCATGTGCTACCCGTGCTAATCGCAATGAGAATTGAAAACATGGTCGGCAGACCAATATACTAATCGGCCACTTCTTGCAAATTTTAATCTCAGCAAACATGATATATTACCCATTAATCTTCACCTTCTTTTCTTCTTCGCTTCCATTCTCTTCTCTGTCCTACTACTCCTCCTGGCTGCTGCCTTCTCTGCACCCCCGGCCCGCCTCATTATTTGTCTACACGGCAACCAATTAAGCAACAACAACAGTTTTTGTGGCTGGCAGTAGAGGTGCTAGAAAAGGCGGTGGCAGCAGAGCAGCTTGAAGTGGCAGGAGCATAGCATGCATGCAGTCTCACGCATATGTTCTTGGAGCCTAGAGACATGGTGTTGTGCATCTCACGAACCTGCAGTTCCGAAGGAGTCGACAAGACAACATACCTCAACCCTCTGTTCTCACAACCAAATCGAACAGCAGGGTAATTAAGGCTGTGTGGAGCTCACCACCGTGCCGTTCAGGTCGTCATGGAGGCCCTTGCCGTTGCTGGTGGAGTCGAGCCTGAGGACGAGAGCGAAGGAGTGGTCAATGGAGGCGACGGCGCAGTGACGACCACGCCGCTGGCCGTTCGCCCACGCGGCAAGCGCAACATGGTAAGGCACCGAGAATCCTCCAAATGCAAACACACTCTCTCCCTCTCCTCCGACCTCTTCATCTTGTGATTCCTCCCGTACTGGCGCACGGCAGTAGAAGGCAGCGATGGAAGGAAAAGTGGGCAATGGGGAGAGATTGGACAAGGAACAATGGCATGTTAGATTGGTTTGTTGTTCCACTAAAATTGTGATTAGTTGCGGACAATCAGGAGGACAGGTATAGAGAATTCATTCAGGGTTGGTTAGGGCCGAAGCATTCGCCGAATTTGTGGAGGAGAAACGCTCGCGTGACAAGCTACGCGGAGAGAGAGAGGAGGGACCACCTGTTGGCGCGCCTGTTTTTCTGCGAGTGGACGAGGTTGAGAAGAAGATCGGAGCTTGACCTAGGAAAGGAATGAATGGGCAGGCCCGATCAGATCAGCTAGGCTAGGGCCTATCTATTGGCGCAAAACTAATATGAGAGATGGTGGGATAGCAGATGAATCATCAGGAGATAGTGATGAATCACCACCATCAACTCTATTTTTTTAATTAGTAGAGATAAGCGGTCAAATTTTAAGCTTTCACATCAAGATCTGACGAATTTCGTCGTTCCACCCATCATCTATCATCCCACCACTCTCCTCCCAATTCATGATTGTTAGGATGTAGTTGCATGTCATTATGAGAAGATATAGCACTATTTATAAGGATAAGAATGGACCTACTTATTAGGCTAGTTTTCGGGAGGAGGGGATAGCCAAAAATCACTATGATTGTTATTTGTTTGGTTGAGTTTGTAGATATAACGAACCAACTACTTAGTGTCAAACCATTGGTTTAGCATACCTGAGATTGGGCGCTGATTTAATGGTCTGATAGCGCTGACACTGTGCACCAGTGATCTGCACCGCTACCCATTAAATCTATATAATAAGGGTTTTGTTAAACGTCATCCAGATATTTTATTGTTAACTATCATTTAAATTTAAAATCATTAAATTAAAGATCTAATGATCATGAATTCTACCCTTCCCATTGTTTTACTGTCCCACCGACGTTGATTGCCGAAGCCACCACTGAAGCACAATTGAGGAGACAAATCAAAATGATGAAGAATTAACTGCTTTGATGTTAGAAAACATTCGAGCGTTGGCAAACCCATTTTGTCGTTTGCTTAGTACAAGGTTATTAACATGTGATCGAGTCTACATGTATCTAAGTAGATGTGGCCTTATTACACGTATATATACGTTCGTACAACGCATATATATACACACGTACGCACGTACTCTGTCGTATACTGGACCGTATTCCATAGTACCGCGCTCACATGCGCGCCCTGCCTCCACACACACGGCACCCGCCTTTATATCCCTTTCAACCCTTTCCACTTCCCCCCTCCTCTTTTTCTCCTCCTCCTCCTTCCACTCACGAGCTAGCTCCAGCGTTTCCACCTCCCCTCTCCACTCCCCAAGAAGAGCACTAGCTTCGTCGTCTCCACCACGCGCCGCAGTACCGGCCGGCATGGACTGCAAGGACAAGCCCCGCAAGTCCTCCTCGGCGGCGTCCATGGCCGCGCTCGTCGCCGCGGCCGCGGCCGGCGACGGCGCCGACGGGATAGTGCCGCCGCCCGGGGAGGAGGACAAGAAGCCGAAGCTGGTGACCGTGCCCGTGGCCGCCGTTGGCGCCTCTAGCTCCTCGGCTGCGGCGGGGGCGGCGGCGAGGAGGGGCGGTGCTGCTGGTGGCGCCGTCGCGACGGGCGGGAGTGGGGGCCCGAGCTGCCAGGCGGAGAGGTGCGGCGCCGACCTCAGCGAAGCGAAGCGGTACCACCGGAGGCACAAGGTGTGCGAGGCTCACTCCAAGGCCGCCGTCGTGCTCGTCGCTGGTCTCCGCCAACGCTTCTGCCAGCAATGCAGCCGGTAAGGCCATGCTCGCCAAAATCTTTGGGCGTCGCGCAGCATATGGGCGCGACTTGGCCTAATTAGCATACTCAAAAGTACATCTTATTTTCGACTAACTATATGATTGGTTCGCTATCTAATGCTATATACCAATTGCAAGGATTAATTAGACAAAAGGTTTAAAGAACTGTTCTTGGATCATGAGCTGTTTGGCTCTTAGCTTTGCAGCAAAAAACTCATGCAATAATCTTGCGCAAATTCCAAGTCCATGCTCTGTTTGATTCTTTGCCTACTGCTGAAGTTATATTGCAAATTATAAGGTGATTTAATTAAAGGGCAGTATAGTTAGTGTTCTTGGATGTTGTTCCTGGATTTTAAGAGACATGTAGTTGTATAAAGCCTATTTGGTATAGCTCTAGATTACGATAGAACTAGATTCTACTCTGATTCTCTGAAGAATCAGGTCATGAGAGAATCAGGAGTGGGCCAAGAAGTGTTTGGTAGGATGACTCCGAAATCCTCCCGCCTTCTCTTCCTCACCGCTGGCCTCCTCGCTGCTGGCGCCACCGCCTTCTCCATCATTGCCGGCCTTCCCGCCGCCTTCTCCGTCATCGTCGGCCTCCCTGTCGCCTTCTCCGTCACCGCCAGCCTCCCTGTTGCCTCTTTTCACTACCGGCCTCCCCGCTGCCGACGCCGCCTCCTTCTCCGTCGGCACCGACCATCCTACGAGCCTCTCCACCAACGGCGCCGCCGCCGTCGGCGTTCGCCTAGCTGCTCCCGCTCCTGGATCGCGGAGCCAGCTTCCGCCACTCCTAATTCTCTAGCTCCGGAAGCCGGTTGCGTTTGGCGCTGCTCCGGCCGTGCCCGACGAGAATCTGGGAGTAGGAGCTAGGCCAAACGGGGCATAGTTCATGGCCTCTTGGTGACTGCAATGGTCTAATACTGTGAGCCAGTGATAAAGAGGTCAGGTCAGACCAGGTTAGCCGTACATATTGTTGCACTCAAAAAATGGATTAGTGCAAGTAGCTGTTCTTGGGTGCTGTACATGTAACTCTGTATGCATTTTCTCCAGCAGGGTGGTGAAAAGTAGGATAAGGTAACTAGGTTTTCATCTCATTCAGAGGATTCTTTGCCTTGCTAGTGCACCATGCACCATAGTGGACATCATTGTCCTTTTTTGTTTGCTTGGAAAGGGTAGTTGCCGTATTCTTTATGGGCCATGAAACTTTAGCTTTTGTCGGTGGAGATCAGAACTCGACTCGAGCCTGCCGTTTGCTGAAACAATGGCCAGATCCAACTTGTTCAGCCTCTCCAAGGCAGCTCCTGGCTGCCTTCCCAGTTTGGCTGCTCTCTCTCTCTCTCTCTCTCTGAAACTAAGCTGCAAACATTCATATCTCTACTACTATGGTTGATGGAAGGTAGTACTTCCGCACCCTCTAATGAGGTGTGTGTTGATGTTGTGTAGTCATTCCTAGATGAGCTCACCTGGGGGCCAAAACTAGTCAGGTTGCTGTTCTCTGATGCTTTATGTTTCTTGTGCCATCTTGCTGTTTTGGAATGTATACATATAGCACTGCAATTGTATGTACAATACATAGATGTCAAGTAGGCATTTTCCAGATTAGACGAGTCATTCTACTGTTTAGGCTTATTCACTTCCAGTGGTTTTAATATTGCAGACTTACCAAATTTGACAGATAACATATGCTTAGATCCAACCGAGTTTCACTCCCCGCGCCACAAGTCCAAATAGGCTGAGCATCTAAGCCCACGGGTTATCGTATGCATGTCCTAACGCAGCAATTTTATAAGTGGTACTGAGTCTTCTCTCCTCAAAAGACTAGTCTAATGGGTGAGGTCTCCCTCACACTTATAAGTGTGCTTTTTCCCACTACTAATGTGGGACTATTCCCAATATTCTTCCCCTCACACATTAGTTATGCACTTCTACAACTATGAAACATTCTCCTCCTCACATATTAGTTGTGCACTTCTGCAACTATGAAGTTTAAGGAGATATTATGCGCTTGGGCTCTGATACACTTGACAGATCGGATCCTGACCGTATACCTAGGTCCAATCAGGTTTCACTCTTTGGGTCACAGGTCCAAATGGGCTAAGCACCTAAGCCCACGGGCTATCGTATGTAAGCCCTAAAGAAATAACCTTATAAGTGGTATTGGACCTTCTCTCCAAAAGACTAGTCTAATAGGTGATGTTTCTCTCACACTTATAAGTTGTGTTTTTTCTTTTCCACAATCAATGTGGGGCCATTCCTAACAAAATTCATGTGTCACATGAGCAAAGGAATTAACTACTTAGTTTGAACTTAATGTAGTAGTAATATTGAGCCAGCTCTTTTCCGGAGCAGTTGGTCACTAGCCCTATTCATAATGCACCAGTGTTGTTGAAGGTTTTGATAAAGACATGCTACAACAGTTCTTGATTACTCATAGGTGGGGAATTTAAGTGGAACAAACAAAAAATAATTTTGGTCCTTTGATTTAGAATGCCCTAGATATGATGATCATACCCTTCATGGCCTTTAGTGTGTGATGCGTAGTTAGCGCAACCCTAATAACGCATGCCTAGGCTTAATTGCTGCTTGAACTTGAAGAACTTGCACATATCCCCGCATCAACTAAGAGGCGGCATCCCCCCTTGGGCGGCTCTTGCGGTGAATACTCAGTGGGAATGTTGTGGTAGGGATTGGAGCTATGGGGGCGTCATTGTGGGGAGGTGGCCTCCTGGTATGCTTCCTTTACTTGTCGTGGGCTGCAGCAGTTCTTGCTAGTTGGTCGATCTTCTCCCATCGCTTCTCTATGTGAGCGAGGTTGCGTTTCAATCTTGTTGCTGGAAAGCTGGTAGTACTTTTATGCCGAGGCGGCACGACGTACACGGCTGGAGTCCAATTGGGTTGATGCAAATTCATGTCTGCGAGGCAGCGGCCCCGAGGAGGAATCTTACTGCGGCATGTGTCACGTCACTGCACAAAGTTGCCTCGTTGGGTCATGTCATTATGCAAAGCTGCCTCGTTTGGTCATGTCAGTTTGCAAAGCTGCCTCGTTGGGTCACATCGCCACGCAAGGCTGACTCGTTGGGTCACGTCGCCGCTTAAAGATGCCGCGTTGGGTTTGTATGAATTAATGTGATGAAAAGACGTTGAAGCAGTAATGACAACTAGTAACCCTGTTTGAAGATAAAGGTGTGGACAAGCATTGGATAGCCATTCATCATATAGAAGATTACAGGATAAAATGCAATGGTACTGAAGGCATGATATCTGGGTGTGTCGACTGAATTATCTTCATCGGCTCGTCACACACACACACACACACACACACACACACACACACACACACACTATGGGACTGAAAACCGTGGTGGTAGCAGAGCATCTTTCATTGAAATATCTGGGTATTGTAGATGTTTGGCCTTTTTCGCGAGCCACTTGTGCTTCTACAACATCCTCATGTAGAAGTTTGCCGATGAGTCCAACATATCTGGGTATCATACAAGTTTCACTGTACATAAAAAACAAGTTAGGATAATGCATGAAATTACGACATTGAATGACAACCAGACGAGCTCGTTCTGTTGGGGCAATCTTTCATTGAGTGCCTAGGGGTCTTGCATATCCTACACTTGATTGTGCGGCTAATACTGATACGTTCGCTAGCATCCATGTCATTCTGAAAGTGCCGTGTCTGCTGACATCCCTTCCCAATTATCTTCAAGGCCTTGTTCGAGGCCCATTGCACCATGACTGGTCAAAGATTCTTATAGTTCCTGTCTAAGTTGTAGGACTGAAACTCTCTGCACTGCATGTACCGAAAAGGTGCTGCATGTCGTAGTACTTAGAGATGTATGATGTAGACATCTGCCTCATTTACACACATGCCTTGTACATATCCGAGCATGGTTTGTGCAGGAGTTTTGGCATGTTGTAGGTGCATGTTGCCAGGTCATCTAGGGTGCATGCGTATTTCCTTTCCCCCGGCATGACACCTGATCTTGTACTTCCTCCTGAGGCCATCGATTATTCCGGATGTCGTGCATTTGGGCATTCTCCATCTTCTGGCAACTTTCGACATCAGCAACTTAGGGGAGATGGACATGTCCGTCGCAACTAGTTGGCTGATGAGGCTTGCCACATATACGAAAGTCACGTTCTGATATGAAAGTGTGTTGGTCATCGCCTTGACAGCAAATACTGGGCCAAAAATCTTTGCTCGTTGAGCACTGACCTTGACAGGGCAGCCTTCTACTATGCACTTCACTGCATAATATCCTGGGTTGGACCATGCACTCGGTACACATGGCTGATAGACAAGGCATACCGTGCTATAGCTTGTTGTACAACTATCTTGCTAAGGAAGCGCTGCCTAACTAAGTGGGTGTCGGCATAAAACCCCGATCGGGACCCTTCTTCTTGCGGCAGTATAAGAGAACACACCGCAATATCATCAAGTCTTGCATGTTCGAGATTACCTAAAGCCACAACAACCCAGTCCGCAGTATGCGTTAAAACAAACAATTGACAACAAATTGCATGTAAGTGATCGACTACATATATGTAATTAAATACGAACAATTCATTAATTACCAACAATTTGATTACTCCTCAAAAATTAATTACAAGTAATTCATTACCATCGCCCTTACCACTATTAAACCATACCTTCATTATCACTTAATTACTTACCACTAACTAATTACTTTAGCCTAATTGCTACTACACTAATTATGACTAATTAATTACTACTAAATTAATTACGACTAGTAATTTTCCACTAACTAGTTCGTATCGAAAATAACAAAGCGTTACAAAGTATCATGCACTAATAAATTACGGATACCGTACCTACGACTATATTATAAACAGTAAAAAAACTATAGCTAAATTACTGTGACGTACTTACTTCAGAATACAAGCTGCATTAATTACAAGTAGTTGATTGACACTGACTAACTATGACTACAGTAATAACGACAAAGACATCCGACAAATAATTACCTACTCTTCAGGTAAAGCAATCAAAACTACGGTAATAATGACAAAGGCATACGACAAATAATTACCTATCCTTCCAGGGAAGCAATTAAAACTGCTATGGTCGTGATGACCGCTTTGAACTTTACTCTCTGAAAAAATTAATTATGTCATGTTCTCTGTGTTCTCTATGACGAGCGTGAGAACAAGAAGCAAAAAGTGGTTGAGATGAGCGATGAGTGACTACGGGAGTTCGGTATTTATAGCCGAGCAAAGGGATAGCCACTGCGTTGGCGCCAAGAATTCCGAAGACGTTGTCGAGACATAGCACTATGGGCAAGGGGGGACGGCAGCGATAGGGCGATAGATGTGTGGAGGAGGGAGGCTGAGCAGTGGGAAAGATGGCCACCGCACGGTGGCTGTGCGGGTTTGGTGTCACCTTGAGAGAGAGAGAGAGCCGGAAAGATTTAAAAGAAGAATTAAATGAGCACCGCATATCGCTAATTAGGAATAAATTAACATGGCTAATTGGATAGACCTTTAGAAAATATAAAATTCTAGAAAAATTACACAATCAAGTCCACTGTGTAAGGATCATTAAAAAATTCATAATTTATGGAGCCCATTTTCTATATTATTTTTTACAAATAGTATACTTAAATGAATTTTTGAGTAAACTTTAGAATGGATAAAACTATGGAAAACTTATATAATCAAGTACACTGTGTCGAGATGCTCCACAAAAAATTTCATAAGTTTTTTTAACTCATTTGCTATGTTTATAAATTCCTACATGCAATACACCTAAATGAATTCGCTAATTAGAAATAAATTAACACAAATTAATAGATATGAATAGTGGCCACCGCACGATGGCCGTGTAGCATAAGCCACGTGTTGCTCCTTGGTACATCCCGCACGGTGACCGTGCAGTGTAATTGCATTAGATTTCCGAAGCGATGGGGTGACATCTATGCGGAAGAGGGAGGTTGGGCGATGGCCTAAACCCTTAATGGTGTCTCTTAAGAGTGTCTCTTATTTAGAGTAGTCATGTGGTAATAAACTTTCTACATTTCAAGTCACATGAAATCATGAAACTCTAATTTCCGAAACCTAAAATCCTAATTTTTGAGACTGAACCCTTAATCTTTGAGATAATTTTGAAATATATAAAATTATAGAAAAATTGCCCAATCAAGTACACTATGTAAGGATAATTTAAAATTTTTTTGTAATGTTTGGACCTCATTTTATATTATTAAAAAATTATTATAAAATAGTGTAATTAAATAAATTTTCAAGAAAAATTCAGAATGGATAAAATTACAGAAAAATTATAGAAGCAAGTACACTATGTCCAAAGGCTTCACAAAAACATTCATAATTTTTAGAGCTCATTTGCTATATTTATAAATTCTTACAAAAAATATATTTCAATAGAGTTTTTCTAAAAATTTGTGCACCTCGCATGGCATGTGGTGCTGCGGCCACCTACTGTTTTGGCTAATCCGCATGGCGGTCATATGGCGTACATACATATCGCACCCGTATCAATTCTATATGATGGCTATATGGTAAAGATGTTATTTCTATACTTTTTACAAAACGATTATTATTCTTACAAATACGAGCCGAAAAAACGTTAATACGGCCAGAAACTGCGTGGAATAGGACTAATACGGCCTAATGCTTGCTTTTGTTGTCTCTACTTTTGCATACACATGCATGTGCACGGCGCATAGCACCAGATTCCAGCAGTAAAACTCTTGTCTGTGCTGTTCCTTTCACTTTGATGCCAAGCAAATAGCTTTCGGTGATTCGTTTTTAATGCATGGTACTAGTAGTACCTGACTTGCGTCTCTTGATTTGACAACGGAACATGCTTGCTAATTACTGCTTCACAGTAGGGCCCGTTTCAAGAAACTTAAGCTTTTATGTTATGGCTTTGTTGGTTGGTTTTTGGTAAAATTATGCTATAGAGTTATTAGATTTTTTAGTCATTTAATTTTTTTAAAAAACTATTATATTGTTACGGATAATGTAAAGAATTAAGAAAAAAAGAAAAGCAAAAAAATTCTAAATAAGATGAAATTAGAAACCAATGCGTTCTAAGTGGTTCCTGATTTAAATAAAACTGAAAACTAAAAAAAGTCTGAAGCCGAAGTAGTTTTTATCAGTTTTTGACGGAATATGGTTTTCATCTGCTGCTGCTTATTTGTCAACAGTGAAGAGCTCAAGTTGATGTGTTTGTTTGTTTGTCGTCTCTGAAAATGCTGCTGCTTTTGACAATGTATCATGTATGTATGCAGGTTCCATGAGCTTTCCGAGTTCGATGAAACCAAGCGCAGCTGCCGCCGGCGCCTGGCCGGCCACAATGAGCGCCGCCGGAAGAGCTCGGCGGAGTCGCACGGCGACGGCTGCCGCCACGTCGACCCGGACAGCCGGAGCCACCCGGGGAACCCGCCCCTGAACCACTACCAGATCAGATAAACCTAAGCATGCTCCCTCTCTTCTGTCATGCAGCCATGCTACATCTTCATATCTATGTATCTACCTACCTATCCTGTGTACTAACTGGCAGTATATATGATCTCCTGTATTGCTATATATGCACCGGAGGTACATGTGCTTTATCTGCCACAGCCTAAGCTAATTGTAACCTGGCGATTAAGCAGGTGTTAGAGGGATTTGTGTGTGATGTTTAATTGTATGGCCTGTGCCCAACTGAGACTTACGCAGGCTGTGTATTGCTGTTGTGTTGGGATAATTGCGGTAAAATATGCTATTTATTCGAGTAAATGAGGACTCAGCTTCTAATTGTTATGAATAGCGCATGTATTCATATGAGGCCAATGGGCCGGTATATATACACAAAGTACAGTGGCAAATATGCAAAGAACCCTCATAACAATGGGAATAACAAACTATACATATATCTCTAACACCCCCTCAAACTCATGGTGGATCAACAACACTGAGTTTGGAGAGGTAGAATCGTCATGCTCGAGTCGGGCCTTCGTGAAGAAATCCGCTATCTCAAGCTCCGAAGGCACATACTGAAGAGTAATCACCTGATCATGCACACAAGTCCTCATGAAAGAAGCATCAACACCAATGTGCTTGGTAAGTTCATGCTTCACAGGATCACGAGCAATACTGATAGCACCTGCATCGCCCCGACAAGAGAGGGCCTGTAGTAATGTAAACACCAAAATCCTCAAGCAACCACCGTAGCTGGCAATCTCTGCCAAGAGAGCCATAGCTCGCAACTCACCTCCTGACTCAACGGACATCGCAGCCTGCTTCTTCGCCTTCCGTGCAATGAGAGAACCACCAAGAAAAACACAAGAAGCGCAGATAGACCGACGATCGAGGGATCGCCGCCCAAGTAGCATCCGAATAGGCCAAGTCGAAACGAGTGGAACGTGGAAAGAAGAGACGGCGAGAGATAGTCCCGCCAAGATATCGCAGAACTCAAGGAGGTGGTCGAGTGGACTCGAGTGGAGCTGAAACAAATCGACTCGTAATATGAACTGGATAAGTGATATCCGGACGAGTAACAAAGAAGGTAGACAAGACTCCCAACAAGATGACGAGAAGTAGCCTGGACGTAAAGAGGCTCACCATCGAGAGTCGGAGGTGAACATTGAGCTCCATGGAGTCTCAACAAGACGTTGTCGATGAGGGAGGCGCGATCAAGAAGATCTGAATATATTTCTTGGGACATAAAGAAACCATCCGGAGTGGAAGTAACCTCAATCCCAAGAAAGTAGCTAAGAGGACCAAGATCCGACATAAGGAATCGCTCACTAAGACGAGCCTTGACAAAGGCAATGTACTAATCATCTCCGTAATGATCATATCATCAACATACAAGAGAAGAAGAGTCCGACCACGAGACGAAGTGTGGACAAAGAGCGCAGGATCATGATCACTAGCCGAGAAGCCGCAGCAGTGACCACAGAGGAGAAGCGCCAAACCAAGCACGAGGGGCTTGCTTAAGGCCATGAGAGAGCGACGAAGGCATGCACCATGCCCTCAGAACAGAGTACCTGTGTGGCGGATGCATGTAGACCTCCTCACGCAACTCACCATTAAGAAAGGCATTCTTGACATCAAGTCGAGAAATGCAGACAGCCATGCAATGACGCCACCGAAAGAAGAGTGCGAACGGTGGTCATGTGAGCCACGTGGAGCAAAAGTCTCGTCAGTAGTCAACACCATGCTCCCGCTGAAACCACGAGCAACAAGACGCGCCTTATAGCGCTCAAGAGAGCCATCGAGCGAGTCTTAATCTTATAGACCCACTTACATGTGATGGGATGAGAATGGGATGGACAAGGAACAAGATCCAAGTACCAAGACGCTCAAGAGCAAGAATCTCTCGCCATGGCAAGCTGCCATTCGTAGTGAGTAACAAAGATCCCTGAGGGAGACAAAGCTCACGAGTAGCGCGCGACAGAAAAGCAAAACGGCAGGAGGCCGAATCGATCAAGCGATCGCGAGAGCGTAGCGAGGAGAAGATGACCCATCGGGGAAGATGGAGCATCGTAAGAAGAGGGAACATCGAAGAAGATGGCTCATCCTGGAAGATCCTCAACACGAGGTCGACGAGTGTAGAAGATAAGAGGAGGAGGTATCAGAGTGGGAGGAGCCTGGGAGTCGAGGAGACGACACACAGCGGTGACAACGCGCGAGAGGCCACGGGGAATATGTGGAGACTCAGCTGGGACAGTGGACAAGGGCAAAACAGATATAGGAGTATCCGGAAAGGTCAAGAAGGACAGAGACTCTCGGAGGAAACCGAAGGAGTGGCAGGACGTGGGTAGAATGGACGAGACTCACAAAAGTCACATCCCGAGAAACCCGCATCCACGATTAATGGATCCCAAAGACCGATAGCCCTTGTGCTCAGATCAGATCCCGTAAAGACACACTCAACAGATCGAGCGGTCCGCTTGGTGCGTTTCGAGGGCAAGGAGAACGAGCAAACGCGCCAAACATATGAAGGGTAGAGTAGTCGGAAGAAGACCACGAGACGCCAACAGGATCGCTTCCCCAAGGGCGTAAGAGGTGGATGTTGACGAGATAGGTGGCAAGTGGAAACACTCTTCCAAAAATGAGGTGGAATAGAGGCGCAATCATCGAGTACGAGCCGCCTCAAGGAGGTGACGATGCTTGCGCCAATGACACCATTCGAGCATGAGCACCGTGACAAGAGAATCGAGCGAGAGTGCCCGCTCAAAGAAGAAAGTCGCGCAGTAACGAGAGGTACTCGCCACAGAATCAAGACGAAAGACACGAATAGGAGTGGAGGCGTGTATGGATCATAGTGGCAAATTGTTTATAGATAGACGTAACCTCACTACGAAGACATGAAATATATCCAAGTATGGCGAGAAAAATCATCTATAAAATGATATAATATCGATGACCCCTTTCAAACGGCGAGCCGACTCAAACATCCGAATGAACAAGATCAAAGGACGCTGAGACACGTCTCACTATGAGGATAAGGAAGTCAATGCTTACCTAACTTACACTCGATAATCTAAAGACACGTCTCCGAGATGCACCCTAAGACCACGACTAACTAAGGACGCAGGCGACGGATCCACACAGATGGCTAAGGCGATGATGCCACCGCTGAAAGAGCCGTAGACGGCGGCGAAGCGAGAGATCGCGCGATGGTGGCGCGGAAGGAAGGTGAAGCGGTCAAGCTCCCGAGAGACGCCGTGAGTCACGGCGCCGAGGCCGTAACCAACCGTAGCTCCCGGATGTGTTCCATCCATCTCTTATCCAACGGTCCACGTGTCAGTTAGCATGATTGTGCTCATACACTTGATAATGATATGCATCAATCAGAATTCAGATGGATAATAGTCCGTAGTTTTTCTCCATGGTCTAATTGCCGTCCAGGTGTCAGACAAAAAACATTTGGTGATTTATTACATATATCCATGTGGATGTGGGGAAGAGGATGTGGCACCTGGAACATGTCCGTGTTGTGCAGTCATCTGAAAGCACCTTCAGAGTTACTGGATCTTGTTCCAAACAGCTTCTGATATTTTACTTTTAAAAGCTGGTTTAATTTTTGAACGGAGTGGTTTTTCAAAATAGTTTCTATAAATTATTTGTAGGAGTAACTCTAGGAACCATTTTGAATGAAATGTCTTCTCAACACGGTATTCCTTATCCTCTCAACCTCTCTCGTAATCAGCCAAAAACAAAAAACTACAACACTTTTGAACTTGCCTTAGGTAGATATTTCATAGAACTAAAACAGTTGCCCCCCAAAGCATAGTGATTTGCTAGAACAGAAACTTGCCACTTGTACTTCAATATCTCTATGATTATACTTGATGTGCACAAAGTAAAAATGTTCGAAGATATGTATAATTCTTGCATAGTGAACAGAGCATGCATGCTTTCCTCTCTCTCTCTGTGTTTTGTCGTAGAAGGCGCTCTGATCTAGCTATTTAGTATAATTCTTTTATTCTAGGTGTTGATTCTTGTTTACAGCGTGCTTCTTTCACACACTTGTATTCAAATCCTGGCATAAGTAAAATTTTCCGTAATCTATTCTCTATCAAGTATATGTTATCTAAACAGCTCGAAGTTCAGACGTTAGCCAAGGAGCTTTGATTCTGAAGAACCCTTCATTTTCAGGCACAGTTAGGCAGGCATCTGTATATGCATTGCACTATCGTCCTTAATTTGTACCTTTCTTGGCTCGATCGTGTAAAGAAAAGAGGGATTCGATCCAAATATACCCGATACAAAACTGCAAAGGAAGTTTATGCTAGTAGGTTACTTTGTTTGAGAAGTATAACTACCTGTAGTTATCTGATTCTTGGTTACAATGGATGGAACTAAATAGCAACTATGGTAAACGCAACAACGGAAATGTTTCAGGCAGAGTTCTCAGAAAAATGAGTACACCTGAACCTGTAGAATACAGCTCCACATTAACTTTTCCCACCTAGAACGTGAATACGTGTATATGGAGAACCGAGATCGGTCACTAGAGGGCGATAAATAGGAGCCAAAATTAATTTTGAGATTTTCTAAAATCATTTTTTTGAGCGAAAGCAAAACCCTTTACTTCAATAGATATCGAAGCTATAAAGATCAGAAACAAATAATCATAAGAAAAAATCTAAGCAAAATCTAGCAAAATGCTCTTTGATGTGCCTCGGATGGTTTGACCTCTACAGAGGTGGCAGTCTAACCTCCATAAGGGGGCGGTCCGACATCCATGAGGGTGGCAGTTTGACCTCTAGTGCTGGCAGTCTGACCTCCATTAAGGGGGCGATCTGACCTCTAATTCAGGAACAGAGCAAATTTCAACATTATTTCAAATCCAAAAACCAATGAAACTTTTGATCCACAAACTTCAAATGATCTAAAACTTGAAATAAGGCTAAATCATAAGTTTAAGAACCTATTCCAATCAAATATCAAGAAAGAACCGAAGAAAATTCGGATCTATTGCTCTTGAATATCTATTGCATCAAAACCTTGCTAAAACTACAAATTAAGCCAACACTAAAACCAAACCTTCAATCACTTGAAATTTGATATATATATTCTCTAAGATGTCAGAAAACTATTTGAATCAACAATCAAGAGAATCGTTACCAAAATTCTAATTTATTCATTTGAAGGAAAGTTGCACCAAAACCAAGTAAAGGAGGGAATCTTGATCTGCTCTTGCTCGTGAGTTCTTAATGATCTAGATGATTTTGGATAGATTTTCACATATTATAACAAGCTAAATCAAAGCATGAACTCAAGCTAAAAGTCCCACAACACCAAAACACCAAAATCACTCCTTCTTGAGCTAAAACGGGCAAATATACAAATACAAGAGCCTAGATAGATAAGATTTGGTCTTTAAGACACATCGTTATCACTTACACATCCATAGCACACATAAAACCAAGGGGAGAAGAGGAAACATCAAACACTAAGTCAAATCAATAATTTGTCACTTGAGCACAAAAGGGAAATAGTTAGACGAATTTTGACCTCTATTGATACTTGAAGATGAATGCTTATAACCACTCCCTAACCACATACAAAGCCTAAAGATGGCAAAAAGCTTAACCACAAGAGCCCCTCACATCTTACGTAAGGTTCTCTCCATGAATCCTAACTCTCCTCTAAAAGACTTGGACTAAACTCCAAAAACTTAACCTTGTCACCTCTCTCCCTCCTTATATATAAAGGCTCACAAGAAAAACCCTAACCAACAGCTATGTTAGATTTCATCCACTTACATAAGCTAACCCATTAATCTAACACCATATCAGGTTTTACACTTACACATGCACGCTTGTAACATCCCAAAAGTATGGGAATAGTGTAATTTAGAAAATCTAAAAATCTTTTGTCGATTTCTAGTATTATTTAAAATTTTCAGCGTTCATTCAAGGTTCTTGTTTCAGGTTTGTGCTAAATAAATTAATCAAGGAAAATAAAAATATGTGAATCAAGAGCCAATACCGGGAAAATCAATTTGAGCAAAATTTGAAATTGAAAATTCAAATTTAAAACTGGAACTTGGATTTTCAAAACCAAAACAAGAATTTGAATCAAACATACTAAATAAAATTCCCATCTTATTATTATAGCCAACAAAATTCAAAACTTAAGCTTATCCTCAAAATGGCTTTTCAAATTTCATTTGAATTTTGAAATTCCCAAAAAACCATAAAACATTCTTGGGCCTAACTCATTTTCTCAGCCAGTTTTTCTCAGCCCATGGTCTGCCTCAGCCCACCCGGTCTCCTCTCTGTTTGTTTCTCCCCCTTCCTTCTCGTGGCTTTAGGCCAATCCGGACCCGGCTCCTTTGCCGTGCGCCCGACTGCCTGCGCTGCATGACCGTCATGCACGCTGCCCTTTGTAGCACTGCCTAGACCCGACACCGAATGTGCGTTGGTGCTGTGGCGCACTGTTGCCCACGTGCACCCGGCCGTGCCCCATGTATCGCCCATGCGACATGCTCCCGTGCCGCACGCCTACTCTCGTCGCTCTCCACTGTGGACATCAATGTTGCACGCGCCCTCTATGCCCTAGCCGTCACACCCTACCTGCCTTGCCTACGCTCTACTCCTGCCGCCCACGAGCGTCATGCGCTGCCCCGCCGACAGCAGCATAACTCCACGTGCACCTTTAATGCACCCAACAGCAACCTTCCGGCCTCTCGCCTTTAAGAAGGCCTGAGCTCGCCCTTGCTCTTCCCCTTTGCCCTCTTCTTCTTCCCCCAAGCAGAGCACAGTCGGGGCACCCTTGCACTCGCATCGGCCGCCGCTTCTCCCTGGCACTCCCACCTCTACAGTGAACCTCTCCGCAAGGCACCCACATCACACAGTGTCCCCGAACATCTTCCTCCTCTTCGCCTTAATTGGGAATCCACACCCTAGAGCTCATCGCACGATGCTTCTTCCCTACTGTCGGCTGAACCCACCTACTCTACTGCTACTTCTTTCCTAGAGCTAGGCCTGGGCGTTCGGGTTACCCGATTTTTTCGGGTCGGGTAGTTCGGGTAATTCAAAATTTGGGTAATGAAAACTGCTACCCGATATTAGCCCTAAAAAAACACTACCCGCAATTTTGGGTACCCGATAATTCGGGTTCGGGTATACCCGATATACCCGAATTCACAAAAAACCAGCAAACTGCACGGAATTTGCATAGAATTTCAGCAGTAATTTCGGGGTTCGGTTCGTAATTCGCACGTAATAAAGTGATAAGTTCAAGTGTATTTCGAGGTAGTTCGGGTAATTCGGGTAGTTCGGGTACCGGGGGATATTACCCGAACTACCCAAACTAATTTCGGGTAATCAGAATCGCTATCCGAATTTGGGATCGGGTACCTCGGGTTCGGGTATTTCGGGTTCGGATCCGGGTAATTCGGGTACGGATAACGGGTAGCGGGTATTTTGCCCACCCCTACCTAGAGCATTGTTCCCTGATTCCCCTCTCCTGGAGCTCCACCCTGGCACCTTGGAGCTGCTCTAATCAACGACCGAGCCTCATGGCCACCTGAGCTCGCCGCCACCTAACGGCACCCCGCGCTGCCCTAGTCCCCATCGCCGGTCCGGCTTGGCCCTCCTCCAATCCTGCTAACCACCAAGGTGAGTTGCCCGCATCTTCCTCGTGCTCATGCTCCCCCTAATTCTCTTCCTCCTCCCTACGGACACTACCATCGTTATCGGCCCCCCTTACCTAGCAGCTCCCCACCTTCATGGGCCTCCCTACCTCGGGGGTTCCCCCATTTTAGTTGGCACTGGTGCCACCCCGGCTGAACATCGTCAGCGTCACCACCGCCACCCCTAGCCGTGCTCCTCCCGCTTCCTCCCCTGTTTTCCCCCTTTGGCCAAATACCTTCCCCACTTATCTCTCTCTTCCTTCATGACAAGTAGGCCCATTCCTTTAGAAGGTGATTCACTCATTCAATCAAGTTATCAATAATCCTGTAAAGCATATTTTGTTAAGCTCACAAATGCCATGAGTTAATTTCCAATTAGAAAGTAATCCTTGGTGGAATTTAACTTGGTGGAATTTAAGTATTTGGCATAAACTCAAACGAAGAGAATGCTAAGACAAAATCTAAATATAAAATTAAAAACTTGCGCAAAATAAAAATGTCGGAGATTTAAAGTTGGTTAATTTTCATGTCAAGCAAGAAATTAGCAAGATAATGAGAGTAACTAATGTGAGAATTTAAACTTGCATGTTATCATAAAGTGGGATTTGAAGCTTTTCAAGGATAATGTTTAATGCTCTCAATACTTGCTCTACAACTGAAATGCCAATTGCAAATCCTCAAAAAAACACGAGTGGTCTAAATAATATCTATCATATCTTTATCCCTGGATCTAAATCTATTAATGCAAATTAAAGTTAACTAATGTGGTAAGATTTTGCCACATAAAATAATGATCATGATTGCTCATCTCCAGGGATCATGATCGAAAACCTGTGTGGTCGAAGATCAAGTGGTCGAGAACCAGAGTAGTCAAACCAGGGTGGTCGAAGACCAGAGCGGTTGAGCCCAAGTAGTCGAAGACCTGCATGGTCGTAGACTAGAGCGGTTGAACCGACATGGTTAAACCAACGTGGTCGAGATCTGTGTGATTTTGACCAGCGTGGTTGAAACCGACGTGGTCATAGACCTTCGTGGTCATAAACCACTGTGGTCGAAATTGACGTGGTCGTAGACCTTCATGGTCGTAAACCGGCGTGGTCGAAGTCGACGTGATCGATTCCTGTGTGGTTGGAATCGATGTGGTTGAAACAACATAGTCGAAGATCAACGTAGTGGTCAGAGATCTATATGATTGGAGACCAACGTGGCCGAATATTGACATGTCGATGTGGTCAGAGACCTGAGTGATCGAAACCAACGTGGTTGCAGGCCAGCAGTTGTTCTCATCCGATTGCCCAACAAAAATGTTGTTGCTATGGAGATACGGGATAAAGTATACATCGGTGAGGAGCCGATGCTTCCCATTCCAGCACTAGAACAAGACAGTTCCCTTGCCGTGGATGTCCACGAGTGAGCTGTTGCCAAATTTGACTTTCTCTTTCACCGATTCATCGAGCGATCTGAACATCGCTCGAGACCTGGTCGTGTGGCTGCTTACTCCCGTGTCGAGGTACCAGACACCGTCGTCTGCGTCCGTCGGGATCACCTTCTCCTCGTTAAGGAGCACTGTCTACTACTGGACCTCACTATCAGCTTGTGATAGTTCACAGTGCTCGACTATGAGCAGCACGGGTTGTTCATCTTATGCACACATCAGGTGCACCTCCTCCTTGCACTTGCGGTGGGGCTTGCGACAGTTCCTGGAGAAATACCCTATCTGGTCACAGTTGTAACACTTAACTTGCGATGCATCATGGCACGCGCTGGATGAGCCATCGCCCTGGGCATCATGCCCGGCCTTATCACGCCCGTGGCCTTGCTGCCTTCCATAACGGTGATTGTCGCCACTGTTGCCACTTCTCCGATCTCCACCTAAGGAGCCATTTCCCTACTCCTGTTTCTTGGCACGCGCGAGCCACTCCTTCTCAGTGAGGAGCAGGCGCCCTCCGATGCCACCTTTGTCATCAAGTCTGTATCGCTCCTCCACCGCGTGAAGCCACCCAGAGCTCTCGTCGATTGAGAGTGTGCTCAGGTTGAGGAGTGTATCGATGGAGATGGCCACCTGTGCGTACCGTCGGAGTACGACATAGAAACTTCTTTACAACTTTGGATTCCTTAATTGTGTCATCGAGGATGCGAAGGTTGTTGACGAGGCTGGTGATCCACATCGAAAACTCGTCAATAGTCTCGCCATCCTTGAACGCGATGTCTTTGAACTCCTTGCAGAGCTTTTGCACGTTCGCCTCACGCACGCGGTCAACACCCATCCGTTGCACCTTTACAGTGTCCCACGCCTGCTTTGTCATGTCCTTCATGACGAGCATTGATAGCATGTCTGGTGGCACCGCGTGGAGGATCGCGGACAGCGCCTTCCTGTCATCGCGGAAGTCGGTGTTGCCCAGCTCAATTGCTTGCCATAGGCCCTGTGCCTGCAAGTTGACTCTCATGACGAGAGCCCAGTTGGAGTAGTTCGTGTGCGTCAGCATGGGGTAGACCAACGTCCCCTCGCTCTCCCTTGTCACCTGTCGCACCACCACCTCACAGCTATGCACCCTCATCTTGCTGCGCCCGCGGATCCTCGGTGGAGTGAGGGACCTCAAAGGAGACTCTAATCCATCGCTTGACATCGCCGCTAGGATCTCTACACCACTTTGATACCACTTGTTGGAGCAGACACGCACGCAGTCGCACGACCACGAGTACCTGGTACTCGTTACGACCATTCGAAGCCGCTTACGACCTCAAGGTCATTTACGACCACTCGAAGCCACAACAAGTCGATAGTCGGTTACGACTTACAACCACGTATTCAATAGTCGGTTTCAACGTTTGAACACGAACTCGACGCAACAAGTCGATAGTCGGTTATGACTTCCGAACACGATGGAAGTCGTATACGACTACGACTATGAAGTCGAACTTCGGATGCGACACTCAGGGAAACACAGGGATTTGTGTTGCTCAACTTCCACAGCTTTTCTCATCATTCTTCTCTTATTTATAGGATCCGAATATAAAGAAAAGGCTAAACTTATTTCTTATTCTTATGCCATGATCTGCTTTAGTCGTGCCAACCCACATCCAGCGAAAACATAGCTCCACTAGTTAACTGAATAACGGCCACGACGTGAACGAGAGCACGTCTCAGGCCACTAATTTTGACAGAATAAACATACAATACAACGGGCTTAAGTCCAACAGCGGCAGCCACAAGTGTCCTGACTAAGGAACCCTCATGCGCCTCTCCATTTATATACAGTAACAGGCTAAAAAGGGCACGTTGGGCCAGGCCAAGCCAGCCCAACAAAAGAGCTCCCCCTTTACTTTCCTATTTCTTAATTCTTTAATCTGAATTTAGATGATATTTGGAGTAGAGGAGAATTAGGAAAGGAATTTAGGAAGGAACATTGCCATAGTTTAATTTTGTAATTTCAGGGTGTTACACCAAACCAGATCTCACAGAACCATACTGGCGTAACAGCGCTGGGCTCCCTCCGTGTGTAAAATCTCTTGCACCAGTTTCTGGAGCGCACCGAACGATGACCCGTCCTTCTCCACGGCCTTCCTGCACGCGGCCTTCATCTGCACGGCCTTCTCCCTCGCCTTCCTCCCTTCTTTCGCCTCGCCCATCAGGCGCCGCACCGCCTGCTCCAGCTCCGCCGCCTCCACGAAGTTGTTCTTCTTCCTGTGCACCTTCATCGGCACCGCGACGCCCATGTCCGCCAAGAGCTCGAACGCGTTGAAGTGCTGCTCGGCATAGAGTGGCCACGGCACCATCGGCACGCCGAACCAGATGCTCTCTAGGACCGAGTTCCACCCGCAGTGCGTCACGAAGCCCCCAACCGCGGCGTGGGCGAGTATCTCTTTCTGCGGCGCCCACGTCGGCCACACGAGCCCCTTGGTTTTGGTCCTGTCCAAGAACCCGTCCGGGAGCAGCTCTGCAAGGTTTGCATCCGTCGGGTGCCACGACCCGGCGGCCGGCGGGCCACGAAGCACCCACAGGAAGCGGTAGCCGCCGCGCTCGAGGCCTTCGGCTATCTCGCGCGCCTGCTGCGCGGCAAAGAACCCTCCACTCCCGAAGCAGAGGAGCACAACGGACGCCGGCGGCTGCGCGTCGAGCCACTGAATGCATTCGTGCGGCCTTTCCGGCTGTGGGTTAAAGGAGAGAACGGGACCAATCGGATAGACGGTCGGGGCTCTACGTCCGGGCGGGCACCGGCCGTCTGCCATGGCCGTGAGAACTCCCGGCTCAAGCTCAGCCGCCGTATTAACGATGATGCCTTTGACTTCCATGAAGCGTCTGCAGTGGTACATGGTCCACGTGTAATTCGGGTTCTTCTTGTCAAGCACTGACGACGGCATGGACGCCGGCGGCACCGGTGGCATCCCGGGCACGTCCACCTCCCCTTCCATCTCCTCAAACTCCACGGCCACCTCCTCGTGGAGCGACGGCAAGCGCAACGAGAGCGCGACCGCCGCGGCAGAGGAGGTGAAGTACAGGTAGGCCGGCACGGAGAGCTCGCTGGCCACGTCGAGCAGCGTCGTGCAGAACATGTCGATGACGAGCGCGGCGACAGGGGACCTCATTTCGGAGATGGCCGCCCGGACGTGTGGCACCTGGAGCTGTATGAAGCGGGAGACAAACTCCTCTATTCCGAGGAAGTCGGTGGGGGGCTCGACGGCGGGGAGGTGCTCGAATAGAATGTCGAGGCCGGAGGCCGCCTCCCGTCGTATGTGGTCCGCCACTTCGGACGCCGACTCTGCAGTCGGCGCCTGCATGACGAGCACGGTGAGCGAGACAGAGTGGCCACTGTGGCTGAGCAGCCGCTTGCCGGCTTCGAGCATGGGCATGAGGTGGCCGGAACCCCATGCCGGAAGGAGGACGATAGTTGCGCCTGCCATTATTGTGGTACTACTGCAGTATGACCGCTAAGTATTCTAACCCTTGGACTACAATGGTATAGCAGTACACTTAAATAATCGGGAAAGCATGTGACGATATGATATTTGTGGCTTCTGTTTTTAGTTGGAATAAAGTAAGCAAGGAAATTTAGGCCATACGTACAATGCGATTTTTAAAAATCCGAGAAGAATTAAATTATTTTCTGTTAGATTACTAAGAGTATAAAATTCTTATGTTCGAAACAAGGCTTAAGATTTCGTAGAACTTGAAACACCCCAGAAAATTTCAAAATTTTTGAGGTTTTTGCTGAATTTTTGAGTGAATTTTGAAACTTTTCCTTTTGGAAAGTTCCCCCGGATTCCGCCTCCTTTTCTGGCCGGGCGCCATCTCCTTTCGTTGGCGCCACTCCCTCCCTCCGCTTTCTTTTTCCTCCGGTGCCGCTTCTTTTCTTCTCCGCGCCTTGCCCTGCCCCTCGCTTTCTCTCTCGCGCTGCGCGCGCCACACCGCTTTGCGCCGCCCTCGCCACCCCGACGTCACCCGGTCCGAAGGCAGCGCCGCCCCGCGCCACGCGCTGCCGCCTCCTCCCTCTGGTCCCCACCCGCCAGCCTCAGCTCCCCTCCCTTTTCCGCGTGTTGCGCCTCCGCCCACTACGGTTGCTCGCCTGCTCCCCACGCGCCATCCCTCGCCAGGGCAGTGCGTCACCACCTTTCACTCGATGTGACCCCATAGACGCCCCGTCCCCTCGGTTGACCCTGGTGCCGCGCCCATTCCCCCTCTCTCCCCCCTTTTCTCCCTTCCGCCGGAAGCCATTTCTCCCCCCTTGCCGCGCCCCTTATCCCGGCCATATAAAAAGCCACCCGAGGCTCACATCCGCGTCACCGTCCTTCACCCCCGCTCCCACCCCGCTCGATTGAACCCCCGTGCCCTACACCTCGCCGGCGCCCGTTTCTTCTCCACGGCCGGCCGCCAAGCGCGCCGCCGCTTCGCTCAACGCCGGCTCAATTCCTCCCTCCCATGCCTCCCTTGGAACCCGGTGAAGCCGTCCGCGCCATCAGCCGAGCTCCTCGCCACCTCTCCATCGCCGGCGTCAAACCTCTCCCGAGCTCGCCACCGCCGCACGCCGCCGACCCATCGCCGGCACTCCCCAGCCTCCACCACCACCACCTTCAACTTCCCCGTGAGCCCATCATTCCATTTTGCCCCTCACCGGCATCTCTCCGGCCGCCCATCGCCGGCCACTCCGCCGTCGTTCCCCGCCCCCGGCTTCCTCTGCTTCGGGATCCGGCTGCCGCTCGGCTCTTCTGTAATCCTCCCCTCCGCTCGGTCAGGTAACACTGAGCGGCCGACCGGTTAGCAACGCCCGCTCTCACGCCGCCCGCCCGCATTCGAACCCCTCTGCCGCAGTGTTTAAAATCTAGTTTTTGGTGATCATCCCTCCGCCGTCCGATCTCCTCCACCCCGCATCCCGTCTGCCCGCTCCTTCGCATCCCCACCATCCGCGCAGCCACGCGTCACCCATCCGCCCGAGGCTCGCGCGCGTGCGCTTGGGCCGCGGCCTGCTCATCTGCGCCGGCCGCCTCTTGCTTGGGCCGCGCGGGCCGCTCGGCCGCGTGGGCAAATTTTCGCCAGGCCGCACTGTAGCCATGGGGCCGGCCTGTCACTGTTCATAACCAATTTCCAGAGTTTTATTCTTTTCTAAAATCCAGAAAAATCCAAATAAATCCTAGAAAATCACAGTAAATTTCAAAAATTCCCAAATTTCACCACCTTGCTCATTTTGATGCCCTGAATCCATTTTTGGCATCCTTTCCACCAAATTCATGCTTGAAAAATTCAAAAATCTCTCATTTGAAGTTTTATGCCATTTACTCCTTTTTCATAGATTTATTTTTCCTCGCTTGATTAGGCTCAAGCCGGACTTATTTGTTTTTGTGTGTTTACGCTAGTGTCGAAGTCTTCGGAAGCTGCAGTGCAAGGTCAAGATCAAGGAAGCCGGTTTACGAAGTCGCCGAGCTAGTTGGACGCAAGGCAAGTCACAAGTTCTTTGATCATGTTGTATCCCATGTTCTTTAATTATATTACTATGCTATTTGTATTATGCTAGTTGTGAAATGCTAGTTCAAAGTAAAATAAAATGTTTGGAATGACATGCTATGTAGATAAATCCTACCATCGATAAATGCCATGTTAAACTTGTAGCCATGCCTTTGTAACCCTAGAAATAATTATCTGATAATCTAGATAACTGTAGGTTGTTATTATCACGCAAAGTCTTACACTAATAAGGTTGTGGCTGCGGGCCAATGGACTTTGGAAAACCCGACTCTAGGGTAGGGTGGTATGGGACACCGTGCCCTAGGGCGGAGAGTGCCGGCGTGCACAAGGTAGGGTTAAGGTGTTGGGGAAGGAGCCGCGAGATGGTCCTCGCCCATCTCTTACCCTAGGATTGGAGTTGGGGTAAGGGTGTTGTGGGGAACCGCGAGACGGTCAGCGCCCACCGCTTACCCTAGGTTGGAGGTCGCGGGCCTGGCGAGGTTGCGGACCCCTAAAAATGTAGGGACTAGACCCTTACGCCGAGCAAATGACATGGTGATCGCCCAACCACAGGAGTTGACTTGTCAACACTGGTTAGTAGCTGCTCAACTCGATTGAAACTCTACAGGTGTTAATAAGATAGGGTATTGAGAAGTGAGGTTAGATAGGCCATACTGCGGGTGCCTAACAACGGTAGGGTCCACTTGAAGCGGACGGGAGTTTTCATGTGCCAGACCCGAGTGGATTCTACTGGGTAGAGCCTATATAAAGAGATGAGCAGTGAAACGACCTGGCTTCCTTAACTCAGTCACGAGGGCTAAGGAATCGTGTGGGTAAAGTTGGGCAACTCTGCAGAGTCAATTAAATAGTATTCGAATACGCCGTGCTCCCGGTTAATGGAGCTGTGTCACCTGGGTGATTCCAGCAGCAAGGCTTGAGTAGTTTTCATAAGTGTTTTAAATTGACTAGCTGGTTAATCAACTTTATGAGAAAACCCCTGAGATCCTAAGGAGTAGTTTTTGGTTCTGATTTTTCAAAATGTTTGCGAAATAAAGTGCATCCACAAAAATTAATAAAACAAATATATACCCCTCCTTTGGCAATCTGTGCAAATAGTTAAAGTAGGGTTTCCCTTGTGACTTGCTGAGTACGAGGTTGGAGTACTCAGGCTTGCATAATTTCCCCCCATAGATACCAGAAGAAAAGAAGGCATTTCAAGTTATCGTGTTAGGGTTGCGACCGCACTTAGACTTTCCTGTGGTGCTTTTGCGGTTCTTCTGCAATGTAAGTATATTTGGCTTGCACGCCCATTTTGTAAAAATTGACCATTAGGTCTTATCTCAATCAAGCTAACTCTTCTTAAATGTTCGTAAGCAGCTATGATACTTGTTCGGTCCGTAACCAAACTCCTGGGTGGTTGCGGAATAGTGACGCTCCTGTTCCTCCCCGAAACGGGGGCGTTGCAGAACTGGTAACCTTTTTCAGAGGACTAGTAAGTCTGCAAAAATGATAATGACAATGATATTCATGAGCAAAATGCATGTATGATATAATAAATCATATCTCAAATGTTTAAGAGAAATTTAGATATATATATATATATACCACTCTAAAGTTTACATATAACACTGTAAAGTGATGCATTCCAAATATGCCATTGCAAACCCATCATATAACACCGTGTTAAAAAAAACGAAGGGAGCATGTCGATGGGTTATGGGCTTATGGCACACTTTCCAATGGCAGGAACTTCCGAACCTTTCATCGTCACATATGCAGATGATAGTACGCTTACGAACGAACGTTTTCACAGGTTCGTTCGCTTGCTACTTGTAGCATAGCATGTAACGTCTTCCCACAAGAGCACAATCCTTTCCATCTCCGATAGAAAATAGCCACCAAATTGCCATCTAAAGCTTAGTTCCAAGAAACAACTTGCAGAAACTGAGAGGATACCAATCCTGAAATGCTGGCTTAAAGGACTTGCTCTGAATGGCAAGAAATGGAGCGCCGTCGTCCTACGCATTTCAAGTTCCCAACAATCACCAACCAGACAACGCCGGCCGTTGTTGAATAGTAAGATCATTAACCATTCAAAGTCTCCTCGTCGCTGCGAATTGGTGCGTCTCACCGCCGGCCATCCTCATCGGCCATTTCAGTGTCGCGCGTATCACAATAAGTCACCGCCGGTCATCCTCAGCCATTTTCAGTGTCGTGCCGAAGGCTACGTAGGGTCTGTTCTTTTAAGTCAAAAGATGATGGTTTTTAGTTTTTCTATAGTATATAATTTTTAAACGGAGTATTTTCTCAAGACGATATCTACAAGTTAAACGATCTACATGTTAAAAATCCAACATCTGTACTAGTCAAAATCATAAGTGAGTATCTATCTCTTTGTAATTTATACCGTAAACAGCAAAAATTTAAAAATTTCAATCAAAATCTATAAATCGCAGTCGGAAAAACAGACCCGTAGTTCTCGAGCTAGTAGCGGCAAACTTTTCAGAGAGCGCGTAGCGCGGGGCAACGGCTCAGGCGCACGCGCTTGGCTGAAGGCTCCACAAGGAAGGTGTCACACCAACATCAAGTTGCTTAGCTAGAACGGTCCAGACGAAGGCTCCACAAGGAAGGTGTCACACCAACATTAACTTGCTTAGCTAGAACGGCCCAGACGCTCGTGGTTCATGATCGTTTGCGGAAGGTTGCAAGCTGCAAGCCTGCAACAACTTGGCTCCACGTGAAAATTGGGTTGGAGACAGGCAGCACTGTGTTTGCAGTTTGCACATGCTCAGATCAGGGGGCCGTGCATTGATTTATAGATCTTTGCTATGCAGCACTGTTACCAACCACCCCTTGGTTCATAAACACCCGCCACTTCAACTAATACCGTCCATATGTATAATTTTCGTACTTTCGAAACTCCCCATGTTTATAACATGTTCGTCGTTAATGCGCTATTAAATTTCGGAGACATTAGCCTAGAACTTAGTCGGCCCTTTTTTTATTTATCGTTTTGAACATCGACACAGTAATTAATACACGTATTTGAGCATTCCTTTTCTAATCATATGTTGGCAAAAATAATTAAAAATATATATTAATATTTTAGTTCTTTTAATGATGAATCTACCAATGCCATTTTCATATGAAAAATTTTAAATTAATACGGTAATTTTAAACCTATGAGAACTAACATGGTAGCTTGTATTAACATTATTTTAATATAGATGGGTAGATCATCCAATGAACCAAAAAGTCAAAGCTTAGAGATTGCCTCGGCAATATGAACAAACAGAACAAGAAAAAATCACACGAGCCTTTCGCGCAGCGCACCTTCGAGGATCTCCTCACAGAGGCTCCCTAGCGCAGACTACGAGGACCCTCAATCCTCCACAGCGTTCCTGCACGACTGACTCCAGCGGCTAAGCGTTAAGCCATCGCACGCACTCGTGCAGCTTCTCGACCGACGGCTTAAACGTCAGCACGGGGCCCATTGGGTACACAGTTGGAGTGCGGCGTTCGGGCACGCAACGGTCATCGGCGATGGCCGCAAGGATAGCCCACTCGAGCTCGGTCACCGAGTTATAGATGACGTTGTTGGCTTCCATGAAACGTCTGCCGTGGTGTAAAACCTACTTTTTCCGCTTCTACTTTGATGGCTCGATCAACCCTATCTCTCTTGTCCGCTTTGTCCTTGTTCCCCGTTGTAGCAAGGCCACTTTGACCGTAGGTGGCATGACACAGGGACAATCACCGAAATAGAGTAGGGTGACAATGTTGAGGGTGCAGCACAATGGCAAAGGCACCATGTGAATCCCAGTCAGCGTGGGGTAGGACGAGCACAACGGCATAGGCACAACTCAACTATGGATAGAGCTCTGCTAGGCCCTGCGACAAAGCAAGAGGCAAGGCTTGACAAAGTTGTGGGTATTAGGATTGTTTATCCGCAGCAAAGTACGGGCAATGAACTAGTATATAATATATATTTTGCGAGGGTTAGTAAGAATTTAAGGTCAGTCAAACTAAAATGATTTTGAGTAGAAAAAATAAATCTAAACAGAGAAAGAATATATATAAAAAACATGCAGCAGTTTAACAATCTGATGGATATTTTCATGTGAATGAGTAGGATATAAGTAGGAATTCTATCCCTGTCTCCTTCCTTTTTTTTTTTTGCATCGTACAAGGTACTACTTGCTCCTTTTCCAGACTGTAACCTTGTTTTTTTCTCCCGTACGTGTGTAGCTTTGCTATATACTATGCCCTGATCAACTCGGTTTCGGTTTCTGATTTCTGACTTATTTTTCACTATTCATAAGTTTCATCTTTTTCTGAACTTTTAGCTTTTTGTTGAGTTTTTTTGCCAGTTCTTTTTTTCCTGTATTTGTTTGTATTATATGTAATGGGCTAACATATTTTTTATATTTTTAAATTTTTTAAAATTTAATTATGCTAAATAAGCCTCTCAGCTACAGTGCTTTTTTCAGCCATCTACAGTGTTTTCAGCCATAAGTCATGAGCTTTTCAGCCGAACCGATCACCACCTATATCTTCTCTTTTAGTTATTAAATTATAAAGTAATATAAATCTCTAAGTAATAATATCTAGTGGACCTTACAGTTCAGATTTAAATAGGATCTAGCAGATTGAGGACTAGATTTTTTTAGAATTTCTAATATATCTCTCTTTTTTTCTTTATAACATCCAGCGGTCACCAGAGTTTAGCTTTGGTTAGAACCTATCAAACTGAGGATTAGATATTTTTCTTTGTATGGAAACTTCCATACATTTCTCTTTTCTCTTACCATTCGTAAAACACTTATCATCAACTTTAGATAGATTATAAGCAAACAGTGGGATTAAAGTCACCTCATTCGCTCCAAAGGCTAGAAATTCCCACACTAATCCTCAAAAACCATATAATTCTCTCATTAATTAAGAGAAAAATATTACGTTAACCTATAGGTAAAGAAAATTCCGATCAGTGATAGTGCAAAAACGATTTGATTCATATATATTTGTTTTCCTTACATTCAAACGATTCCTGAGTCCCTCTATTTTCTTGTATGTACAAAGTGGGAGTATATTAGTGCTAGACTGCTAGCATCCCACGGCGAGCACGTCATCACTCTTCCACTCAATGACTTTCAAATCGACAAAATGAAAAGCTTTCATCTTACACCCGAAACAAACGTCGACATTCAAGCTTTCAACTGAACTCAATTTTCCACTCAACTAATTTAGATTTCAGCCCCAGACTCTCGGTCTGAGTTTCTGCTTGTAATATTTACTTCATCTCTCTTTTAATTTACGGCAGATCTTCTGCCTTTTCAAAAAAAAAAATTTAGATTTCAGCCAAATAAATTTCAACTTTCAACTCAAGCAAATTAACTTCGAACTGGCGAAATTTAGCTTCGAACCTGGTCAAATTTTAAATTGGAATTTGGGAAATTTTGCCTAGAAACTTTGAAAACTTTCAATTGCCCCTAAGCACGGCGGTTGGCAACAGTAGCACGGTGTCAAAGACAAGGAGTGCAAGTTACCATTAGCCTCATTGACGAAGGTGACGGTGCGCTCGGCACACTCGTTGCCTCTAGGGTTTGGGGTCAGGGAGAGATTGGGGAATGGGAATGGGAAGGCAGCGGTGACTCTCCCCGGTGAATGGGCAGTGCCGGCTACAATCACACACCTCCGATCAAGCGGTGCTCGGATGTGTCCGCGACTTTGGAAGGTCACAGGCATCCGTTAATTAGTGAGTCAGCTAATTGTTTTTGCCCTGCTCCTCGTTGCCGCCGCCATTGAGTGCCTTGCGCCCTCCACCTCCTCAAGGGCGAGGTCAAGCGGAGGTGCTACCGCAGGCGCAGATGCTTGTCGTCTTCCACCCTCCTGCTCTCCTCCGGTGCGCAACCACGAGCGATGTTTTCTCTTCCTGATTTCGTTGGCTTCACTCCGCTGCCTTCCTGACTACACCTTTGTAAATTGTAAGCTCTCTCTCCCTGATGCTGCTCGCTGGTCCCAGTTACTGACTTCTCCTCTGGCTTTCGAATTCTGTCACTGTATCTTCCAAATAGTGCACAGATTGGTTGCTAATGTAATCCATATCAATTTGTAGCTGTTTCTGGCCTAGCTTTGGGATCTCGTTGCTGACATCATCAGCATTCAACAAAAAAAAAAGGACACGGTGAACATTCAGCTTTAGTGATTAAACCCACCAGTATCATATTTGGGACAAGTCCTTGATTTCAGATACTACCAAAGAAATATGCAGGGTGTTTTTTTTTGCAAAAATCATTATTTTTAATGTCTGCATGTTATGCGGTAATACTTGGCGTGGTAGCTTAATTAGTAGTTTGGGGGAAATTGTCGAGAGCAAATTATTTTCCCCATAATTTTGCTTTTTTTTTCTACTGCATTAGTATTCTAAAATGATTTGTCCTTCTTTCAATAGCCAAAGATGATCAACACTCAATTCTATGTGCTCGGATTTGTATGATGGCCTCTGTTTTGTCCTAATCAATTTTAATGTCTTCAAAATGCAAATGAGGGCCCACTAAAAAGTTTAATGGTATGACCGTTCCAATGATTTTTATATAATATGAATTATTGGTTGCCATGACATGAATGATATGATTTTTGTATACTACGAATTATTGGATGTCATGACATGAATGATATGATTGTATTATACACCGTTCCTGTATGGTTGCATAATGCTATGAAATTATGCCATGACATGGGTCTCTGCATCATGAAAATATTTAATAGGACTGTTCCAATGATTTAATATATTAGCCCCTCAATTCTTTTTAATTTTCTCTGTTCTTTTTATTTGACCTTCTAGAATTTGTGCTGTCAAACTGATACAGGAAGGGTTGTCCAATCTTCACGGCATAGGATTGAAGATAACTGGATCTGTGCAACCTGATGAATAACACTGCCAACCATGGTCTCTATTATGGCAACCTGTGACACTCGATTCACCCCAATCACATACTTCGATCCCTTAATCTACTCGCTCACGTACAGTAAATATGCTTTCGCAATTACGAAGGCAAACACAAGAACGATAGAGATAAGAATCTCAGATATTTTTTAATTCTAAGGGGTAAAAATGCCTCACTTTAACCCTAGAAACAAATTCTTCCCTCATGATTGCCTTTAATTCTTGTCAAATTCTCATAAAGCGTCTTTTAGGATGTTGCTTCTACCAATTGTAAGCATAATCCTCAAACTCTATGGTGGCTCACATAAATTCTTTAGCTTTGGACAGCTTAATGGATTTAAGCTCCAACTTCACGTGTTGTACCTATTTAAGGTACCCCTCCGGATCAGCACTTCCATAGAAAGAGAGTTCTGCATACTTGTGACCTGCCATGGTTAGTTTCATTGCACAAAAATTTCCATTCTAAACAGTAGGTGTATAATGTGGAATCACTCAATCTCACTTCTTTCTTACTGAAGTTTTTATGACTGCTTCATGGGTTGAAGATTTGTATGTACTCCGGTGATGGTAGACAATACAAAGGTGATGGATTAAGGCCATGTTCATATTGGTTTCTTCTTGTAGTTTCTGCTTAAAAAGCCAAAAGCTAACACAAACACCTGGCTTTTCAAAGCAACTTCTTCACTCCTCTCACTACCGTCTCGCTCCAAGAATAAGGCAGGGGGGTCACGAGTGCATCACATACCCCGCTCCTCTTGCTCCCATCAAATGCGCCCATCTCTCCATCACTTTCTCCACTACTGGTGCCCTCTTTCTTAAAGTCACTTCTTTCAACTACTACTATTTATTTTTAGCCAAAAGATATCAACAAAAGCCAATACGAACATTCCCTTAATGAATCAAGGTCCAAGTGATGTAAATGATATGGGATATTTTGCGGAAAAAGCCACACAAAAATGTTGTTCTAGATAGGGATAAAAACGACTAATATAGTAGCTAAGAGTAAAATCATATAGTGTCAATCTTGTGCTCTGATACCAACTGATATGGGGAGGGGTTGCCCGACCTTAACGGTGTAGGATTGGAGATAACTGGACCTGTGCAACCTGATGAATGACACTGCAACCACCGTCTCCATTATGGCAACTTGCGACATATGATCCCTTTTTGCACTCGCTCATATGGAGTAAACGTGTTCTTGCAATTATGAAGCCAAACACAAGAACAACAGAGACAAGAGTCTCAATATTTCCCAATTGTAAAAAAGTAAAAATGCCTCACTCAAACCCTAGAAATAAGAAATGCAATCTTGAAATTTTTAAGTCTTAAATTACATGGAGGGGGCACCCTCATATCTATATCATCCTAAGACGGTTGCTACGGCAGAGCACAATAAGCGGCCGCACAATATTTCCTGCGCTACAGTGATGTCACAGCACAGTGCTTCTTCACTAAAGTAATTCGCCTCTATAGTAATAATTGTGCGCTACCTTGCACATTGGTCTCTCCTCTCGAATCAAGCTCTCCTTGGGCTCCAAAGTTTCTTTATTTTTAAACCTAATAATACACATAGCATATGTATTAGATAGTAGTCAATTCTTATGTAAATTAATACTTAACTCAATTAGAAAATGATTCACTTGTTGATTATGTATTTTAGCTCTAGCTCTTGTGATTAGTGCAATAGATGTTTGCATATTTAGAATAATTTGTGCTTGCATGTTTAGGGTTGTACTTGATGACAAAGAAGGTGAGGTTAATGCTAAGGTTGTCTACGTCATAAACTTTCTAAAGTTCCACCACCAATTGATTTAAAATTATTTAGATTGTTTATATACAAACCATATCATTAGATTTGTAGTTAAAAATACTTTTATAAATTTATAATTTTATTACTATATCTTAATATAAAATCATTGAAAGTAGCGATTAAAATCGTATCTTGAAGACCGTAAAAAATAAAAAAAAATGTCAAGCAAAAAGGAACGGGGGGAAATATGATTATTGGATGACATGATTATTTGTTTAGCTGTAACTTTTCTTACAGGCATCTCTGCATCTTGAAAAGCTTTACCAATTCTAGCACAATATCTATGTTATATTATCGTTACTTAACACATCCAAAAGTAGAGAAACCAAATTAAAAATTAAACGCGGCCGCAGTGGCAAAGCCTTCTTCAACCAATCAAAATCCGAAGCAGGAGAGACCAGCCTATTGAAATTGACGAGACGGCTGAAAACAGAGCACCCGAGTAGAATATTATTGTCTTTGTAATTGAACAGACAACTGGAGCGCGGCTTTCTTGTTCCTCCTTCCTTTCTTCCTCGTGTTTTCGTCGACATGATACCTTATGTTTTTCTAGTGCTCTGAATCTCTGTCATGTAGATAGAAACACGAGGAGAATAGAAAGAAGGGAACAGAGAAGCTGCGTGCGAGAAACAAGTCATCTTCGGCCTCACTTCTTCGGCAGCACCGCACCTCTACGGAGCTCCTCGGAGAGCCTCTGCAAAGAAGCGTAAGAAGACCCGCTCTCCTCCACGGCCTTCCGGCACACGGGCTTCATCTCCATGGCCTTCTCCCTCGCCTTCCTCCCCTCCTCGCCACCACCAATCAGGGACCTCACCGCTCGCTCCAGCTCCGCGGCCTCGACGAAGTCGCCCCGCTTCCTGTCCACCTTCAACGGCACGGCCACGCCCATGGCGGAAACCAACGTGAACGCGTTGAAGTGTTGCTCGGCGCCGAGCGGCCACGGCAGCATCGGCACGCCGAACCACAGGCTTTCGAGGATCGAGTTCCACCCGGCGTGCGTGACGAAGCCCCCTACGGAGGCGTGGGCCAGTATCTCCTTCTGCGGCGCTCTCTTCGGCCACACGAGCCCTTTCTCCTTCGTCTTCCCCAAGAAACCCTCGGGAAGCAGCTCCGCGAGGTTCGCATCCGTGGGGTCTCGTGCGCCGTGAGCGGTGTTCGCCGGCAGCCCACGCAGCACCCACAGGAAGCGGTGCCCGCTGCGCTCCAGGCCGTGGGCTATCTCGTGCACCTGCTGTGTGGTCAAGAACCCTTTGCTCCCGAAGCAGAGGAGCAGCACGGATGCCGGGGGCTGTGAGTCCAGCCAACGCAGGCAATCGTGCGGCTTCTGTGCGGGCGGGTTAAACGAGACCACTGGCCCGATCGGGTACACCGTCGGGGCGCGGATTCCGCGCGTGCACCAACCGTCGGCTATGGCAGCAAGAACACCCGGCTCGAGCTCGGCTGCCGTGTTGATGATGATGCCTTTGGCTTCCATGTAGCGCATGCCGGTGTGCACGAACCACGTATAAGTCGTCGTCTTCTTGTCCAGCATTGTGACTGGAAGGGAGGACGGCGTAACCGGCGGAATCCCAGGCACGTCCACCGCGCCTTCCATTTCCTCGAACTCTACGGCCACCTCCTCGTGGAGCGCCGGCGAGTGCAATAAGAGCGCTAACATCGCTGCACTGGAGGTGAAGTACACGTAGGCCGGCACGGCGAGCTCGCGGGACACGTCAAGCGCCGGCGTGCAGAACATGTCGACGACGAGCGAGGCCACCGGGCACGTCAGGCCGGAGATGGCAGCCCTGAGATGTGCCGCGTGAAGCTGCACTACGCGGGAGATGAATTCCTCAATGCCCGAGTGGTCGGTCGGGAGCTCAACAGCGGGGAGATGGTGGAAGCGGATGTCGAGGCCGGCGGCTTCCTCCCGGCGTACGTGGTCGGCGATGTCGGACGCCCCCTGCGCCGTCGGCGACGGCATTAGGAGCACGGTGAGCGAGAGGGCGCGGCTGCTGCGGCCGATCAGGCGCTTGCCGGCCTCGAGCATGGGCATGAAGTGGCCGACGCCCCAGACGGGCAGCAAAACCACGGTTGGGTTTGCCATGGACGGATTGGATTAGGACGGTCTTCGGCTCACTGGTCCTTCCTTTTCCTGTGTGACTAACAATGGCAAGAGCGGATCTTGCTTTATAAGCAGAGTAGTCGACTAGATGTGTGGTGAGAAGAGAACATGGACATCAATGCGGTTGCAGCGTTTGCTGTCGAACCAGCGGACCTCGTCGTCTACTCCCTTGTCATGCTTAAATGCTTGATTAAACTGCAAATCATGCAAATGCACGTCGTTGGCAAACCAAAGAATCACCGCGCGCTGTTGTGTGGGTACAAAGGGTATGAAATAAAGGAGATAAAAAACACCAGGCCACTTCAGGAAGAGAGCCGGTGAGTAAAAATAAGAGATCCGTATCTCATATGTTTTTCGGGGCTTTCTATGTAGAGTTAAGGGATGTTGTTTCTCATCCTACCTCCTAATAAGGGAAGCAACTACATAATGGTATCCGTATCTCATATGTTTTTCGGGGCTTTCTATGTAGAGTTAAGGGATGTTGTTTCTCATCCTACCTCCTAATAAGGGAAGCAACTACATAATGGTATACCGTTGCAACGGTATAGTAATAGGTTTCATGCAGTTTTAGCAAATTTCAAGAAACATGTTTGAAAATTTTCATGTTTTAGTTAGTTTCACATGTTTATAGAAGTTCTCAGAAGATTCCAAGCCAAAGTTATAATAAGTATCAAATTTTGGAAATCAAGTTTTAACAAGTTTCAACTTAGAGTTTCAGTAAATTTCAATAAGTTTTACTAACGAGTTTCAAGAAGTTTCAGCAAGTTCTAGTAGGTTTACCTAGCTACGATAGAGCGGTGGCTTGCACAGACGCTGACGGCGCTCCACGGTGTGGATCCGGAGGCGGCACACGAAGGGCACAGTGGCCAGTGAGCAGAGGAGCCCAATGACACCTGGTGTAGCCTAGCCCCACTGTCGTGCCAAATTCGGCCATCAAGAGTCTCGCCACCATATGATCCCTGTGTCCTGAGCCGCGCTGTTGTCGACCATCGCTAGATGCAGAGCTAGATGAGGAGAGGGTGGCGTCGGAGTAGAAGGAGGAGGTGGAGGAGGGGGAGGGTGATGCCAGAGGTGAAGGATTGGGAGGCAGCTTGCCTTCGTTGGCTCACCAGATGCTCTCTTCGACTAGACGTGGGAGAGGATGAGGGAGGGGCAGCAGTGGAGGAGGATGGGGAGATGGTGGCACCGGCAGTGGAGAGGGTCAAGAGAGAAAGGATAGGATGCACGATGAATATGAACCAACGATGGATGCCTATAGCGTTTCAACAATATATGGTTACGTAATATTTCTCCATAATAATTACAAAATAATGAGGATAAATTAGTACATTCACTCCATGTGTACAATATTTTGTTCATAAGCTAGTCCTAAGACCCACATATATGCTTGGCAGACCAAGAGATAGAATACCCAATTTCATGAGCTTATGCCAAGGCGCTCTAGGCTATCCTAACAGCCCAAAGGGGTGGTCATTCGGATTATATGATTATATCGATTCGTTTTCTTGGTAAAAAATACTTTAGTTTTTCAAAATTGGCCACCGAATTAATCAAACTAAAATAAAAACCAAACCTAATTAACCGAATTAATTTGGTTTGGTTAATTCAGTATTTTGATATACCAAAATATTGATAGAGGAAGGATGCATCATGATCCAAAGTACACAATTAGATCAAACAAAGTAAGCAACCAACAACCACTTTTTAATTGCCCACGCAAATTACCTCATCGCCTTGTCAGGTGGCAGCTGGAACAGGTGCCCGTACTCAGGGCAGAGGTAATGGAAGACCCCCGGATGCGTCCATGGTGGACGGTGCCGCCGCCAGGGGCCGCGGTGGGATGCAACCGAGGATGTGGTGGTATCAGTGGCCGCAGCAGAGGTGCGGCTTGATGAGGCGACGCTTAGGGGTGGAAACGAGCAGAGTCGGTTCGAGCCAGGCTCAGCTGAGCTCGTTCAGAGCTACGGCTCGGCTCGTTCAGAAAATGAGCTAAAAGCCTAGCTCGGCTTGGCTCGTTTTCTGGCTCGAGCCGGCTCGAACGGCTCGCGAGCCCTCCCCTTCAGATCCTTACAAAGCATTGTAATTTCTCCCAATTTTTACACTTAAATATCCAAGAATCATTCACCTAGCAAGATGTACAAGACAATGATCAGTACCTAGTGTAAGGATTCTTCCTAATCAATCGATAGATCTAGCGTCGTCCCAAGAAAACCACACATCACACATATACATACATAACATAAAGGAGGGACCAAGCGCGAATCTTTCACCGTGGAATCATCAAGAAAAGTTGGGGCAAGAAGTAACAAGAAGAGAGGAAGTGGTAAGGAAATCTTGATGCAATTACTAGCGCTGCAGGAGGTGGGGGATCCTTTTGCATCCTTGAGCTCCTTGAGGATCCGCTTCGACGCCATGGGGACGAGACTGACTAGTCCAATCCAATCGAGAGGACCTCGCCTCCGTTGCTATGCCGCGACCCTGCCTGTTGTGCTTGCCTTGACAGAAGCAAGGGCGCCATCTCTCGCAGTGCCGGGCGGTGAGAAGCACACGGAGGGGGGAGCAGGTGAGCATCACATGTTGGGAGGGGAAGGGGAAGCACAAGGCGGTGCGGTGGGTAGGCGCCGGGTGGGGAGATCTGCTGGCGGCGGGCGCCGGGCGGGGAGATCTGCCGCGGGGGGAGCACACGGCACCGGGGGTGAGAAGCACACGGAGGGGGGAGCAGGTGAGCAGCACACATTGGGAGGGGGAAGGGGAAGGCACACAGCGGCGCAGTGGGCAACCGGGGACGGGAGCGACGCAGTGGATGGGGTGGGACTTGGGAGCGATGCAGTGGATGGGGTGGGTGGGTGGGAGCGGCACCGTGGAGACTGCAGCCAAAAAGATGGAGACTGTGCAAGCTCGAGAGACTTAATGGGCTGGTCGGCTGGGGCCTCTGCGTGCTGGGCCGGATGTAGACACGAGCCAAATAGCTCGTGAGCCGGCTCGCGAGCCTCAAGCTATTTTTCCACCCCTAGCGACGCTAGCAAAGCCATGTCATAGCACGGAGAGGCGAGGGAATTTGGGGGTAGAATTAGTGGTGACAGGATCGAGGCATTGAGCGATAGACAGGGGATCAGGAGAGCGAGTGTACGAGAGATGGGGAATGAGAGCATATGAGGTGGGAGGTAGGACTATAAACAAGTCGAGCTCGATACAACCATGAGCTGATTTCGAACGAGCCTGAGTTAGAGTCTAAGCTTGGACTTAGGCTCGAGCTCGGCTAAAGTAAACTTGGTAGCAGTTAACATGCAACCATTTTCAATAATTTTCAATAACTACGAACAACTACAGGTAAAAGAACAACCTAAACATCCACAAATTTTAGCTCTTCGCATCAACAAAAGAAGAGGTTGGGTGAGGGAAATAGTTCATACTCAGATGTAGATCATGTTGAAAGGCGATGGATGGTGGGCTTGCCTGCTTGGGCCAGGGGGGGGGGGGAAGAGAGAGGTTGTCGACGCATCGAGGACTCCTTGGTGGCGACCTATCAGCGGTGGATATCCCTAGTGGCAGTAGCAGCTGTGGGAGGTCAGCGGTGGAGACGGGGAAGGCAGTGGTGGGTTGAGACGCGTCGCCACCTCAGTAGTGGAGGAGGGGCATCGTGTTGTTGCATCAAGGTGAGGGCTGAGGTTGGTGTGGCTTCCATGGTGATGGGCATCATGGGAGGAGAGGTAGCGATGGAGGAGTAGGGGAAGAGTTGGGGAAGAAAGAGATTGAGGCAGGAAGTAGGATGGCTTGGTGGGTAATGGTGCTTGGGTCCGGGTGAGGTTAGAGTATTGGATGATGTTGGGACTTAGGACTTGGGTGACAGGGTGAAGTTAGAGTAATGGGGGCAGATGGCAGAGGTGGGGTGCCGTGTGGGTCACTGATTCAATGGGTGGGTGATTGGGTGGTGGCCTCAGCTTGGGGGCTTGCGCTTTATGCTGGCAGCTCAAAATGGACGACAGAACCTATTGTTGGATGGGTTGAGAAATTAATGAGCCTAACGAGCTATGCAAGATTGGCTTTTCAGAAGCTCACAAGCTTTGAATTAGGCTTGGGCTCAGCTCAAATACTAATCAAGCCTAGCTCGAATCAAGCCTAGATCGAGTCGAACTCGAGTAGCTCGCGAGCTTTTCTTGCAGCCCTCGTGGGAGGAGTCCTGGGGCGCAAGGAAGTAGGCTGTGATGGGTTGTGGCTTGTGGGCCTATGCCTTATGGAGTTGGGGTCTGTTGGGTCGCCTAATGGGTTGGTGTATGAGGGATGTTGATTTATTCGGCCCGTTCGATATCTAGCATTTCAAAACCAAAATTAAAACCAAAGACCGAACAAAGAGAAAATTAACACTAGATCGAACACCAAATAAACCAAAATTTTTGGTTTATACGGTTCAGTTCTGTAATTCAATTTTAGTGAAAAATGCCCACCCCTATTAGGCACCCCACAACATGCAGAAAGGACTGCCCTCTATCCACCAGCCACCTCCTGTCTGGAATTTTTTATGTGACCCTATTGTGGCACCTTAATTTCAAAATTAGCCCCAAATGGTACGAAATTACAAATCTAGCCCCTTGAAAGAACCCATAGCTGACATGTGGCTCCTACCGCACCACCCAAGCGCGGCAACATCCAGCCACCGTGGCACCACCGACGAGCGCGGCACAGGCTGGCCTGGCGCGGCAGGTGGTGGGACCCATGAAGCTGCCGCGCCACCCGACTGCGGCATAGACCAAGCTAGTCAACCTACCGCTCAGGGGCACAACAGCAGGTCCAATGCATGTGATTAATTAGCACTTAATTACTGATATTAATTAGTGACTAGTGATATCAACTACTACGGTAGCTTCCTACCGTAGTCCCCAAGCGCAATACGTTCAAGTATAGGGCTAGATTTGTAATTTCGTACGCATAAGTGCTAAATTTGCAAAAAGGAAAGTGTTAAACAGCACTCAAGTGTTTTTTGGACTGGAAGCACTCAGATTTTTCTCCTATATATGTACCCTCTTCAAAAAAAAATAATATGTGTGATCCGAACCATAAAAAGCATTTAAATCCACTTTCTCCCATGTATGCACCACCTCCAAAAATATATGAATGCACTAAACTAAAAAAAACACTCAAATACCTATTCTCTCATGTATACACCTCTCTAAAAAAAATCTGAATACTCTAAACTACAAATAAACATTCGAGTGCTCTCTAACACCATCAAAAAGAGAAGTTAGTTATAGTGCTATTTGTGCACTCAACTTTTCTCTCCGCACGGGGTTCTGTTTTTACCTTGATATTTTACAACTTCCAGCGAGCTTTCCTCAAATCCTCACGTCTTCCTTTACTCTCTCTCTCTCTCTCTCTCTCTGATTTGCAAGAAATTTGAGCAGTGTGGATTGGAATAGCTATGATGAAGGTTGTCGCCGCCGTGCTCGTCCGCACCCTGTCCTGGTGAGCGCCGCCACCAACCGGCTACAGTTACCGACTTACCGTAATTAAATGGTAATACAACCGTAGATTTAACTTTAGCGGTATGATCTGCTCTCCACCATTTAGGATCTTCATAAGACGTCATCTTCTCCATTCAGGAGTTAGCACCAATTCTGAATATCCTTTTTTGAACGAAAAGGCAGGAGCTCTGCCAATTTTAATTAAAGAGGAGGATAAACACGTTCAGGAAAAACAAAGATGGGAAAGACAAGGACGACTCCTGCCCAGACCTAAAACCATAAACATTAGGCCGAAGCAACGAAGTCACAGCTAGAAAGAGGCCAATTAAGAAGAACTTGCTCCCAAAGTTGAACCAATTCTGAATACCATTTCTGATCTAAAAAAGTCTGAATATCATTTCATGGTCTTGACCAGTGATAAACTTACATGTGCAGGAGTAGGACGGTAGTGTGACGACCCGCATTATTACCATGGGGTAATAACGCTAGTCAACGGATTATTATTCGTTTTAACCGATAGAATATCGCTCTAACGAATAATAAGCCATCAGAGTGTTGCAGCAGAACAATAATTAGAGACAAAACACAATATTACAATAATATTGCCACGCAGGGCTACAGTTTATCACAACGCCTCAAGGGCTTAAATATTACAATCTTTAGACAAAATATTCTAACTACTTATTCAATAACGACCATACGGAGTGTCCACCTTGTACCCACTGTACTCCGATTCCATGGTATTCCACCCAAGTAGCTTCCTCCTGATCTTAGCCATTCTCTGAATTGTCATGCTCCTAAGCAAAGGGGGAGATAATAGCAAGGGTGAGTACAGAAGTACTCAGCAAGCGTTATTAGCAAAAATGCATAGAATGCTCATCATTTATGCCTATAGGAATATCAATTCCTCTCTTCAATCTCATGCTCATTCTTAACACTCTTTGCATCATCAATTTCCTTTCCATGACTTATAGAAGATAAGGTTTGTTGGTTTTGAAAGGATCCAATTTATTAATTTAGAAAACTACTGAACATACGCATGAACAGCAAAAAAAACCCCATAAGTTTCCGTAGTTCTCCTTTCCGGAGACAGGCATGAATTCATGATTTTCAATAGCATTGCGCAAGCTTGTATCACTTTACCCATCATCACTCTGCTCGTGTTGGCTCTTGGGGTTATCCGTAATTCCTTTGAAGCGGCGCCCAGAACAGAGTACAGTGCACTTATCTCTAGTTCAGTAATTATATCTCCACCCGGTTATACACAATCAGCAGCCTGGAGTGGTGTAAAACCCTCACACAGGCCCACTGAAAACGACATAACCGTTGGTTGGTAGGGTTTCCGACCCTCACCCAGCCCCCTTGCCAGCGTAATATAACGCCAATGCATAACCCGCCTGTGGGTTCTTACGCTCCGGTCTTATACCGGTTCCTTTGGGCTTATCCCATAAATAAAATCACTCCTGTGGAGAATATAACACATCACTAGAGTACCGACTGCCCGTGAAAACGGAACGTTGGTTGATACGAGTTGGTACGGTCTGTTCACACAAATGAAGTTTGTAATTCCTTATATTCTATTCTTATGCAGAGGTCCCACACCTTCCCACTCATTACCTGCCCTGGCAACCTCTACCCACCTTCTTACTTAACTGCAATGGCCAACTGCTCCATCAGTTACCCTCTATTTCCTTTCTAATATCCTTTATTTCAACTGTTCGATTTAAATATCTTTTAATTCTTTCATGCAGGGTGATACTAGATTAATATCAAAATACTTGTTTTAAGCAATATACGCTAAAGATTTGATCAAAGGAATGCTTGCCTGGATTTCAACCATAATTCGGATTCAAGTAGGATCAGGTGAAATCACCCCCGTAGCTTGGATTGTCGCCTGCAATTAAATACGTCGACTACGATTTAATTTACAAGAATATAATAACATACGAGGTGTCGATGTGCTTGTGCTCCTAAGATGAGGCTCCGCTTAACTCAACCCGATCGTGGTTTAGCCCTAGTTAACTCGTATTCTATACTCGTCACTTGGCGTTATTTTCCTAGCATAGACTGGGTTGTTTACTTACAGGTTAAACTCAATCTTTTGTTGCTTTCTGACCATCTACCATTGCGATACGATTAAATATATACACATACAATTATTGGTGAATATTAATCTTAGTCGACCTCGCGCATGCAATCATATCCGTTTAACTTCTTCTAGATGTGCATCTATTTACCTCTAATTCACTTATAAGTCTTATGGTTATTTAAATAAATTCCTTTTTCCTTAGTATCGGTCCTTTCTCGTAACTAGTACGCGCGTGATTAATTATCTCCACCAATAAAATTAATTCTTAAGTAATTATTAATTGAATTATACTAAAGCGTCTTTGTACGGTCGCCAGGTTTTATTTTAGCTAGCTGCGGATTGTTACGGCTTATGCTATTTAAATTACTATGTACCAGTTTAATTGGCGGGCACAACTTTTGAGTCATGGCTTATTATTTTAATTTGGTATAGGTTATTTTAGTCGTCAAGACCAGTTCTAAATCTTCTAATGGCTACTAATTTATTCTAACAATTTAGAATAGTTATTAGCGGATTTTCATAGTTTATATTCGACTAACAAAATTTAGCTGGGCATTTAAATGCGCAATATAATTATCTAAATGATATAATGATATTATGATCATTTGCTCCGCATGCATGCAATTCCAGCTTATGGCATCATTTAGTTTATTTTTAGGATCCAATAATGTTCACTAGGAAAATTCTATGATTTAACACTATTCAGCCTAATTAAGTATTTAGTTATAACCTTAAATGATTTAATTAACAATGCATCAATTAAATTGGTACATGCTACGACTTTATTTTACAAATGACAATACATTTATTCTAATCATTGTAAATACTAATTAGTGGGCTTCTACTATTTAGATGGACCTAATCAATTTATCTAGGTATTTAAATCTGCAACCAAAATGGTCTTAGACTATAGTACTCTAATTAAATCCGTACGCCTATAAGCTTAATCGACTCACTTCTTTTAAATCATCGGACCCAATTAACTTGTTCTAATGACCTTAAATAACCAAAGGTGGATTTCTATAATTTAAATGCTATTAATCAAATGTCTGAATAGTTAAATGTACCTTAGAATGGTTTAAACGACGATACATAAATTTTAATACACCTGCGTACCAGTTTTAATTCATCGACAATATTACATTTATTATAAGAACGTAAGAATTATCCTAGACTTCTGACTTAATCTATGGCGTCGAAGAGATGCTATTGTTTAAGTAATTAAACGAATCTTGCTAGATATACTTGCGGCTTTCTAGGTGTTCATTTAAGTCCTAAAGGAATCTCTATCGAGTTTATACAATTAATAGTCGAATACAAAATTCCTAAATGCACATTTTAATCTTTCAACTTTTTATTTTTCTCTCTTTTTCTTTCTTTTCCTATTCTTTTCTTCTATCCGGCCCCCTTTTTCCCTGGCCTTCGGCCGACGCCTCGGCTCCTTCTTTCTTTTCCCCCCACCAACGCCTCCTTTTGCCTCTCGCGCGACTCTCCATCTCCTCCTCTTCCTTTTCTCGCCTCCGCCGGCTCTCTCTCTCTCTCTCTCTCTGGCCTCTCTCCACGCCGACGCTAACGCCGCCGCTTCCTCCGCCTGGTCGGTCTCGCGCCACCGCCGGTCCGGCTCCTCAACGCGCCGCCACCTCTCGCGCCGCGCCTCGGCGCCTCTTCCCGGGCGCGGCGCCTCCTCAGTGCCGCTCCCCCTCACGCCGGCTCCCCGTCGCGCCGCATAGCTCCACGGCCGGATCTGTGGCCCAGGCCCAGATCTGGCGCCTAGCTCCTCCATCCCGCTCAATCTAGGGTTGGCTTGATGTGGTTTGGTTGCTATTTGCTTTGATTTCTAAATTTGTGATTTGCTAACTTTTTGTGAGGTTTGCCTAGGGTTTTGGGAGGCGGGTGACCGTGGCTGTCTCCGCTGGTGAACTGTCGCCGACGGGAGTACGGTGGTTTCTCGTAGGGAATCCGCACCGCCGCCTCATCGGTAACCCTCTTCTTCCCTTCTTTTATCTCCGGTGACATGTTTATGGTTTCTAGCCTATGTTGAATGAATTGGGTAATGGCATTACATGGAGGGCTAGAGGTGTGGGGATTTACCTACACTAGTGAGCACAAGAGGGTTAGGGTTTGGGCCGGTTGTGGTTGCTGGCTTGCGGTGGTGGATGATGGTTGCTGGCTTGTGGTTCTCCTGTGGCCGTCACGTCCCCTTGCTCCCTTCGGCTTGTCGGTTCTTCACTCCCTGGACCTTCGGCTCCACTCGGTTGTGGACTCCTCTGCGGTCTGGGGATTGGCTGGAAGAGTTGGGGAAGGTTTACCTTACCTTGTTTGTCCCTCTGTGCCCTTTCCTCTCGGTTTGGCTACTGGTATGCAGTGGTGGGATATTTTTGTTGGATGCTCTGACCTTGCCCGAGAAGTTTTGTTGGCTGGCGATGCTATCTGGGCGTACGCTCGCCCGTGCTATCTGCTTCCTCGTGGTTGGCATTTGCATGGCGAGGGCTTTGACAGGTGTTTCTCTGTTGTGGGTTTGGGCTGGAATGATTTGTGATATCCTGGGCTTTGCCTTGGTTGGATTCCTATATTCAGAACAGGTTTGTATATATATAATACCGTGTGATGAGCCTATGGTTGTGAGAGGTGCCGACTGGCCCCCGAACGGTCAGGTATCTCCGTGAACGGATTACCCCGCCCGAAGTTAATCCTTAGGGCTCTGACGGCAACACTTTCTTTATTTTACTTTAATTTTGTTTAATTCTTTTGTTCGGTCTTTTTCGGTCTTATAATTTGATTGCTTAATCATAAATGAATAACGATGCAACGGCAGCTCGACGACAGTCTGATCCATGTATGAAATGGCCTAAATTGTAATTAGGCTTTCTCTTACTATTGATGTATACAAAATAATGTAATCTCTATTCTTTATTTCCCTATTGTCATAATTTTGTATGAGATGGATCTCTAGTTGTAATTGATGCTCTCTATTGTAATTGCTTCATATTTGAGTTAGTTATTTGGCTAAGATACAAAATTGCATATTTGTTGTAATTCAGATTGTCGTTATCCTGTAATGCAATTTGTAATACTTTTATTTGACTTGATATAAGTCATACTTGTTGTTCAATGGATGTTATTGATTTTACCATCTACGGATTGTAATAAATTATTGTTGTACTTGAATTATATATATATATATATATATATATATATATATATATATATATATATATATATATATATATATATATATATATATATAAAATTGAGTTGAATACTTCTACTTGCCGCATAATTGAATTTCCTTTTCACTTTAGTCTATACAGTTTAACCTTCACCTAAATCGATGAAATGGGAACAACAACGTATTAGTTTATCGCTCGTTGATTTCAATTTATACGACTAGGTAGAAAATTTTAAATTCCCTCGTATTTTTAGATTCTTAATTACATAATTAATCATGCTTAACATAGTAATTCGTTGCTTAAGGTCAATTAATGATGTGGGTTGTTACAGGTAGTTTTTCTGGCCGTGAAAGCTTTGAAACTGGGTGTTTCTCGGTACATTTCGAGAATCTTGATTTTTTTTTCTGGGTCAATTTATCAAATGTTACTTTCGGAACATGTAAAAGAGGCTAAAACAAGCCTATGTCGACTAATGATTGCATTTGGGGGGTGGGGGGGGGGGATTAAGGGTGAAAACGGGTTTGCAATTCCTACCAGGGGACCAGTAAAATCGGTTTTCACTAGTTACCAGCGAAATTGTTTTCCGTAGTGTCTAAGTATTACCTGGATATTTTCTTCTTAGTTATCATCTAAATTTGTGATCATTGGATTAAAGGTCAATAGGCCCCTTGCTTTTGAAGGGGGATTTTTTTCACGTGGGAGATGGTAGAATTTAAGGGAGAGGAGGGAGAATTTATAGTTATTGGATTTTTAACCCAACAATTCTGAATCTAGATGATATTTTAGAAAAAAAATATCTAGATAATATTTAACAAAACCCTAAATCAAATAAGCCTCCGCTCCCACACCCAAGCAGAGGAGCAGGTTGGATGCCGGAACCTGCGCGTGGAGCCACTGGACCCGGGCATGACGACCAAACGCTTCACAGCACACGCGCGCGCACCGACGGTTTGCCAGAAAACGCTTCACAGCCTCTCCCTCAACCAACCAAAAGCTCAGGCTAAAGATAGGCTCGGAATGAACACACGCAGCAGAAAACCAACCACAAGACGCTCCAAGTTCATCATCCAAATGACCACTCACTTATTCGGTCCCGGTGACGGAACTGCTCTTCGGTCCCGGTGACCACTCACTTATTCGCGCGCACCGCGCCTCTGTGCATCTCCTCGGAGAGGCTCTCCAGTGCGGAGTACGAGGACCCTCCCTCCTCGACGGCCTCCCTGCACGCGGCCTTCATCTCCATGGCCTTCTCCCTCGCCTTCCTCCCCTCCTCGGACCCGCCCATCAGCGTCTTCACGGCTCGTTCCAGCTCCGACGCGTCCACGAAGTTGTTCCTCTTCCTATCGACATTCAAGGCCACGGCCACGCCCATGTAGGCGACCAGCGTGAACGCGTTCAGGTGCTGCTCCGCGTAGAGCGGCCACGGCGTCATCGGCACGCCGAACCACAGGCTCTCCAGGACCGAGTTCCACCCGCCGTGCGTCACGAAGCCCCCCACGGCGGCGTGGGCGAGGATCTCCTTCTGCGGCGCCATCGTTGGCCACACGAGGCCTTTCTCCTTTGTCCTCTCCAAGAACCCCTCTGGGAGAAGCTCATCGAGGTTCGCATCCGAGGGGTGTAGCACGCCGGCTGCCGGCGGGCCACGCAGCACCCAAAGGAAACGGTGCCCGCTGCGCTCCAGGCCGTGGGCTATCTCGTGCGCCTGCGCCGCGCTGAAGAACCCTCCGCTGCCGAAGCAGAGGAGCACCACGGAGGCCGGAGGCTGTGAGTCAAGCCACCGCACGCACTCGTGCGGCTGCTCCGCGGGCGGGTTAAACGAGAGCACCGGGCCTATTGGATAGACCGTCGGGGCAATGATTCCGCGCGTGCACCGGCCGTCGGCGATGGCAGCAAGAACGCTCTGCTCGAGCTCGGCCGCCGTGTTAATGATGACGCCGGTGGCTTCCATGAAACGCCTGCCGTGGTACACGAACCAAGTGTAATTCGGGTTCTTCTTGTCCATCATCGGCAACGGGAGGGAGGACGGCGGCACCGGCGGCAGCCCAGGCACGTCGACCATGCCTTCCATCTCCCCGAACTCGACGGTCACCTCCTCATGGAGCGCCGGCAAGCGCAAGAAGAGCGCGAACATCGCGGCGTTGGAGGTGAAGTACACGTAGGCCGGCACGGCGAACTCGCGGGACACGTCGAGCAGCGCCGTGCAGAAGAAGTCGATGACGAGCGCGGTCACCGGGCACATCAAGCCGGAGATGGCCGCCTTCACATGGGGCACGTGGAGCTGTACGTAGCGGGAGACGAACTCCTCGATGCCCACGTAGTCCGTCGGGGGCTCGACGGCGGGAAGGTGGTGGAAGCGGATGTCGAGGATGGACGCTTCCTCCCGGCGTATGTGGCCGGCGACCTCGGAAGCATGCTGCTCCGTCGGCGGTTGCATGACGAGCACGGTGAGCGAGATGGCGCGGCTGCTGCGGCCCAGCAGTCGCTTGCCGGCGTCGAGCAAGGACATGAGGTGGCCGACGCCCCAGACGGGAACCAAAACGACGGTCGGGGTTGCCATTGGTGGAGAGGTAGGACGGTCTATGGCTGTCAGGACTTTCTTGGAATGAAGAAGCGAGAAAGTTTAACGAATGATACGAGTTAATGGATGTTGTTTTTTAAGCTTAGTGGCAAACGAGTTGTCAATTCTGAAACATGAACTAACCAGTGCTAAAGATGGCAAGAACCCTAACCAATTAAGGTAGATATCAATCCTAACCAAACATAGATCAAACCAGCAAAGGATAGATCAAGAGTATCTTTCATAATTACGTGAGCAGTGAACTGCTGGCAGCGTGGCAAGCGTTTTAACTACAATCTTCCAAGAAACCAACCAGACCATCGCTGCAGCTGCTGCAGCGTCGTTGTCGGATCACAGGACACCAGAGGACCGGCAATTGCAACAGGAAGGTAAACATACATTTTCAAAATCTTTCGTTAGATATTTAGAAATCTTTCACTTCAAGAGCAAAATAGCTATTAAGATCAGATTTAATAATGTAAATCTAAACAATAATGTAAAACAACGAAGATGCACAAATTCAGCACTAATCAGTTTTGGCTGCCACTTGGAGATGCGGTCTAACCGGTGGGTGGTCTAACCAACCAAAGAGTGATGTTCTGATCAGCTACAAGCTGACGGCCGGTTTGACCGGGACCAAGAATGGTCTGATCACTCTTCTATTCTTGAACAGAAAATCAACTTGAGTCCAAACCACTTTTAGTGCAAACTTTAAAATCCATCATCAATGAAGTTAAACTTTGCACACATCTTGTTGAAGGTCATAAGAATATAATCCATCAAAAGATTACATGGATCTTGGCAAAGTCCCAATATTTTCGCAAAATACACAATGTTGTACTAAAATCGGACAAATCTCTAAAACTCAATAAACAACTTGCTCATGGGTTAAGAATAGCCAAAATGGCTCTAGATTTGTTCTCGCATGTCACAGTAAATAAAACCACCCAATGAATCGAAGAAAAAATCCTCATGCTAAGATTCCTCCAAAGGGCTCCAAATCAAGTAAGAATCAGGCAATTTCGAAATCTTGCAAACCATAATGTCTACATGGATAGGATCTGATCTGTAAGTCATCTCCATCACGTACACGTCATTGGTGCATAGTAAGATCAAGAAAGGGAAAGAAGAGGCAAACAATCAATAGGAACAAAAGAAATTAAACCAAAACAAGAAGATTTCATGGGAGATGAACAAAGTTGATTTGTTGCTTATGGATAACTGTTTTGCAGCTACTCCATGAGAAGGACAAGAGAACACACCACAACATTCACTTTTCTCTCTCAAATCCTAACTAAGAATGGTTGAAGCGGTTAGCCTCCAAACTTCCATCTCCAACACTAAATAGATGGAGTAACCAGCTAACATCTAACCCTAATAGATACTATCCACTAGTATAATTGGGAGAAACTAGTTAACCCCATACAACATTGTTTTTCACTCACAATTAACACATGCATGCTTTTCAAAGCATATGAATCTGAACCCGCCAAGTTTTTATTCTTTGATCCATTTGATTTTCTCAGCACCTCCTTGACCTAAACAGTTTTTCTAAACGCCGCTCAAGCGGCGCTATTTTAATCCAACAAAGTTTGGGATATTTGGCAAACTACCAAAATACGCTCACCTTGACTCGGTCTTAACTTTCCCTTCTAAGCAATCGCCGTGCTTGCCACATGTAGGTGCACCATTAGTTTGCTACGTATTGGCAAGTCTCTTCCACTTTAGTTCTATTGGACTACGTCTCACTTGAACCAACTATATCACTTGATGCAACCCATTGCGCGAACCTTCTCTTCAGCATTTCTTACCTTCCTTATGCCATACTTGAGCTCAATCATCTCACCCAGCATACTTGACCGTTTTAGACCTCGGTTTCTCTATAAGCGTAGTCTCGGTCCTCGTTGTTGACCATAATTAACTCTAATCTTCTCTGCACATCCAAAAATCAATAAATTATTTTCAGGCACAAGTTCTTTACAACTTGACACACAGTAGCTCAAATATGTTTCATACAACATGAATACATTGACCTAGGACCAATTTACCCAATCCTCAACTAAAATCCCAAATTTCAAAACACATTACCGAAATTCAGAGGGCAGCCGGTCTGATCGCTGTGCACGGTTGATCTGACCAATTTCATTGGTTTGACCACTCAACAGAGTATGTCTCACTGCTACGGACGGCTGATTTGACCAGTGCCATCGGTTTGACTATTCAGTAGAGCCAGTTTGACCGCTAGGAACTGAAACCAGGAACCTAAAAATTTAAATCTTTAATAAATTTAAATTTTAACTCCACATATATTAGTAATGATTCATGAGAAAAAAAAATCCGGGATGTTCTGACGTGGTCCCCTTGACGTCCACATCAACTAGCTCCCTTTTCCTCGCTTAAATTGACTAACATGCGAATGAGTTCGATGCCACACCAAACAAGCAGGCGCGTATGGATTGTGAGGAATAAGAAAGTTTTCCTAGGCACGACTCCAAGTTTGGATGAATGGAAAAGAATTTTCAAGCATGAAGTTGGCATGGCATCCATCGAGCAAAGGAAAAATACGACCAAGAGTAGGTTTGGAGCATCCTGTCAGACTTCGCTGGAATGATATGCCCTACCTACTACGCCAAGTTTAGTGGTGAAAATTGCACCACTAGTCCACCGCCGAGGCATCCCATTCCAAAGTCCCATCCCATCTTTGTCAGTACTGAGCTGCCCACCTCACGATTGAATGGCGCAAAACGAATAAATCCTTCGTTAAAACTCGAGTCTGACTGCTACGAAGGTGACTCCAGTAGTTGAAACACCCCAAAAATTTGAAAATTTTGAAAATTTTATGAATTTTGATTAAATTCGGATTTCTTTCCCTTTTTGGCAAGTCCTAGTGAAAATACACTTTTTATTTTCGGCAATTACGCCTCCTCCTCTCCACTGGCGCCGTTCACGTGCAGACGCCTCCCCGCTGCCTCCACACTCACCTCTCGCCGCACGCTCTGCTGCCTCCACGCGGGATGTTTTGCCGCGGTCTACTGTCGCACACCTTCGGTCAAGGGGTCCCACCCGCCAGCCTCACCACCCTGCTCCTTTCTTGCCCTGCGCGCAACCGTCTTCGCGTTCATCTCCCCTTGCCGTTCACCTCCCCTGGCCGCAGCTCCCCTACTCTCTCGAACCCTCTTCTCTTGAGCGCTTAAATCAACGTTCCTGGCAGAACTGTAGTGCCACCTTTCCCCTTATCCCCTGCGCAGCAGCAAAGGCCGTCCCCTCCCTTCATTCTCGCGCGAGAGGCGCATTCCCGAGCCCCTCTCCGTGGCCACCGTCTTACCGTGCCTTTAGAGCCTAGCAACCACTATAGAAGGCTTTACACCACCCCTATACACCTCTCAAAACCGCCAATTTTAGCTCCGCTTCATCGCTTCGTCGACGATTGCTTCCCCGAGCCGGTAAGCCTCCCACCTTATCTCTCTCGTTTCACTGTCATTTTTCAATTGCCTTTGGCCACAACATCTCCTTTGCATGCCAAATATACTGGTGAACTCAATCGAGCATTAGCATTAACAGAGAGCTCGTGGCGCGGTTTGCCACGGCCAAAACCACCTCCCGTGGGTGACCCTCAGGAGCTCCCGACTTAAATCACCGTCACACCCGTGTTTCTTGCAAACCCTAGAGGCTTAAATTGCTGCCAATCTTGCCAAGTAGCCATTGGAGAACCTTAATTTCACTAGGAAGGCCGCAGCCTTCCTTCTTGCCGCCAGCCGACACCACCCATCCTCAAACTCCTCAGAACCCCAACATGGGTTCCTGAACGTACGCTACTCCGCTCTGTACCCTCCACTTCCCGGGAACCACATCGTTGTCGCTCCTTTGAACTACCGCTCCTCGCTGCACGGAGAGGAGGCTAGAGGAAGAAGATGACCAGGAGGAGGCGACATGGTTCAATCTCCACCATCGGCGCCAGTTAGTGCCGCCCCATCCGAGTGTCCGCTCGCCGTGCATCTGGGCCGCTCACGCCATCTGCGTATCGTCCATTGGGCATGCGTGCGCGCTCTCGGTCGCGCGCAGGTGGCCGGGCCGCCGATCGGTCGGCCACTGTTTGGCCGCAAGTGAAAAGCGGTCGGCCGCTGCACTATTCACCGGGTTGGCCCCAAAGATCAGTAGCACACAATTCACCCATTATAGAAAATTTAGAAAAGACATTTCAAAATTTCAGAAAATCCCGGAAAAATCCATAAACCCCAAAAATACCAAAATACACTATTTTGACCAGCTTAATATCCCAAATTAAAATTTGGCATCCATTCTTCCAAATTTAAATTCTAAAAATTTAAATTTCACCATTTCGTAAACTTAACTCTTTAAATTCCATTTCCACTGTTCCACCCAGTTCAAATACTATAAATTCAAATTCCCCCGTTCCACCAAATTCAAATTTAACCCTTACGTCATATCCATCTCCAAATAAATTCAAGTTCTTTCGTCTTGCCAAATTGAACCTTGATAAAATCCAAAATTATCCAATTCAAAGATCAACCACCTATTTTTAAATATCTATCTTTTATTTCCAAAAGTTGGCCTACCACATATATTACCTATTCGATCGTCTTAAATTTATCTAATCCAGTTTAGCCGTGTCAGCCCATCAAGCCTCGTTGAACCTCGACCTCCCAACCCAATCCATTTCTTTTATACTCTTTCTTATTTTTAATTTGCATTTTATTCCCAGCTTGCATCTCGCAAAGCAGGAACCTATTGGACTTTGTTTTCCGCGCTAGTGAACGGACCAAGCAAGTTGGTCAATTAAAGGACGACAAAAGCAGCTGACGTAAATTTAAAGCCAATCAAGAAGATCAAGAGCAACAAAAAGAAGGCAAGTCACATGTTTTTGATCATATTGAATCCCATGAAATTTACATTATTTACTTAAGTATTTTTGTCGTGGTTACGGACCAAACAGAGAGAGAGATGGTAGTGGAGAGTTGGGAGAAGTGACAGTAATGGCTTGGGTCCCCCCATGGCCTGCATTCCACATATATATACACACACACATGGGGAGTGCTTTTACAATTATACCCTTACATCTGAGTATCCCCTTCAGGGGAACTTATGTCATTACACATGGCCTGTTCTAAACCTTATAACCTTCTACCAGGCCTGCTGGGTTTAGGTGGGGGCCACTCCTACAACAGGAGCCTCTCATGGTGAAGGGCTTCACAGGGCCGAAGCCATGTTGCCGAGTCCTTTGGCCCTCCGTCCTCGCGGCTCGTGAACTTTTCCGAACTTGACCGGGGGCTGAGGCCGTAGCCGAACCCGATGCCTGGATTGGTGGTTGAGGTAGATGCGCGAGCGTTAGTCCCAGTGGCGCCGATCGAAGTGGGCGCGCGCGCGCGCCGTCCCTCGCCGTGGCGAGGTAGGGTTGCCCGGCCGAGTCGAGGCGTTGCGCCGCATAGGTAGGCGTGGCGGGCCTGAGTTGTTGCACATGCGTCAAGGGATAGCGGGCGCGCTGCGGCGCTCCTTCTTCTAGCCGTCTACGTGGCGAAGTGTGCTTGGCGCGGTGCAGGCCTTGAGGCGTCGTGGCCATTTTAACGTGGCGACGGACTTCCGGTGGTTAGACTTCCGACGGTTGGGCTCCCGCCGGTTGGACTTCCGCCGGTTGGGTCTCCCGCCGGTTGGGGTATATATATACGGTGCTGGTGCGGCGTTGTTCCTGCACTGTATCCTTGGATAGAAGTCGTTTCTAAAATGGGCCCGCCAGGTGCATTGACATTCCTCGGCGGCGGCGGCTTGGGGGATGTTGATGTGCGGATGGAGGTGCATTTTCTTGGGAGCTTGGTTAGCGTCATATCGGTAGCCAACCGCGCTTCCCGCCTCGCTGCGTTTATGCATACGGCGGCAAGGTTTGTCCTGTTCTCTTAAACAGACCTACCTTCAGTCGGGGTTCCTGATGGAGCCCATCCGCATTACTTTGAAAAAATGTTAATGCACTGAAGGTGGCCTGTTAAGGAGAACAAGCCAACCCTTGCGCGACATGACCTTTGCTTTTGCCATGTGTGGGAGGTGCCAACGGGCGAGTTCGCTCGCGCGGGTCCGCTCCTCGAAGCCAGGGTCCAGGCCGAAGCCGCGGCGGTGGCCAGGTTGGTGTGGCGATCGAGAAGACGACCTCCTACGCGCGCGTCGCGCTCCCGCATGAAGATGGCAAGGTTTGACCTGTTCTCGTAGACAGATATGTTTGAGTTCATCTGCATCCGCTGATTGTGCCAACTGGCGCTATCATCAAGGAATGGTGATGTACTGAAGCCTATCTGTCTATGAGAACCCGTCAAAACCTGCCGCACATCCGCCCTTATGCGTCCAAAACACGGAAAATCCCGGCGCCTGAATCCTTGTCGGTTTAGGTCATGAGGTTGTCGCGCGGGCCCTGACGCCGAAGTAGCCGTCTGCGCTTTCCCCATGGAGGCAGAGCTCATGTCAAGGCTACCGCTGAGGTTGCTTGGCCCGTGGCGGCTTGCCGCTATACCCCGGCGCAGGGCCGAGGCGGGTGGCAGGGTTTCTCAGCTAAAGCGGAGACTCGCCCGTACTAGGCTGCTGGAGTCGACGCAGCAGAGCCGACGCCAAGTTATAGACGCGCGTGCTCGCCCCGTACTCGAGCGGGTGGCGCGAGGTGGCGCCGGCCGGCGGTAGACGCGCGCGCTCGTCTCCTACCCCTCGAGCGGGTGGCGGTGAGCCGGCGCGGCCGGCGAGACGCGCGCTCCGTCCCCTACCCTTCGAGCGGGTGGCGCGAGCCGCGCCGGCCGGCGAGACGCGCGCGCTCGTCCCCTACCTTCGAGCGGGTGGCGGCGAGCTGCAGGGCCAGTAGACGCGCGCGCTCCGTCCTCTACCTTCGAGCGGGTGGCGCGGGCCTGGCGCGCCGCCAATGAGACGACGCGCGCTCGTCCCCTACCTTCGAGCGGGTGGCGGCGGGCCGGGCGCCACCGGCGATACGCTGCGCGGCGCTCCGTCCCCTACCCTTCGAGCGGGTGGCGGCGAGCCGCGCCGGCCGGTAGACGCGCGCGTCGCGCTCCGTCCCCTACCTTCGAGCGGGTGGCGCGAGCCGCGCGCAACCGGTAGACGCGCGCGCGCTCCGTCGCGCCGAAGTGGACGCGCGCAATCCTTAAAGCCGAGGCCAAGACTGGAGCCTACTGCGGCAGAGGCTTAGTGGTGGTCTGAGGTGCGACTTCGCACCACGAACACCACCATGCGTGCGGTGATTGCGATCTCATGATGCGGTCCTGCTCTGTAAAGGTTTCTGGAATCGTGCCGACCCCCGGTTTGCTAGAGCTAGGTCGTTGTACCGCGCGACTCGCCTAGGCACGTGTAGGGCACGTGGCGGCTTGTTACTGGTGCGCGGCGGGATGTGAATGGTTGCATGATCGCAGCTGCTCGCCTCTTCCCTAGGGCAGGGGGACACAGGGCGGGCGACGAATGGCGCAGCTTCGACGCTGTTGTGACCCCCTGGGCCATTAGTGCGTTTTTAATGGCGGCTGGAGTCGTGTCGACGCCTGGCCTCGGGTGCGCCAGCTATCATGTGCGGGGGTTGGCACGCGGCGGTAGGCCACTGGAGCGTCGCGCCCCTCCGTCTTTGGTTCTGGGGGATTGTGCGGGACGGGCCTTTGTACGACTGCGGGCGTGTCCGGTACGCGGACTGTCACGACGCTATGGCACCGGGTGAGGTGGCTTAAAATAGCCCTTGTAACCGCGCCCCCGCAGTTCTACGCCCCCTTCTTGCTTGCATCGCCTGCCATACTCCCGTAGTATTCTCGCCGCTATACTCCGTTCGTGAGAAGCGATGGCATCTGATGGCAAGCGCGGCCAGGGGGCTGGTGCCTGCGGCATCCGCCGGCGGCCTTCACCGGTAGAGGTGAAATACTCGATCAAGGAATGCGACCCGGCGGTGGCGGACAAATGGTGCCTGGCGTCGGAGAAGGGAGGCGCGTTCTCGGCGAGTGGGCCTCGCCGTGGATCGAAGACCATCCAAGCGCTGCTGCGCGCGGGAAAGCTGTCAGAGCGCCAGGCGGTGCGATTGTCCGCGCGATGAGACGGAACCGCGCTCGAGAGGTCGGCGCTCAGATTCGTCGCTTTTTGACGTGGGGCCGCATCCGCGGCGGCGGTGTGGGCAACGTCTTTGCGGACCTTGGCCGAGGTGGCGCAATCGACTCAAACGCCGTGGCCCGGCTCGCGGTGTCTGATTGGGCCTTGCGCTCGATGAGCGTCCGCCCGATGCCTCGTTGTTCGCCTACCGCACGAGGCACGGTGCGGCCAAGGAGCGGAAGAACGAGGCGCCGCCGAGCCGGCGGCGTCACCTTTATTCTTCGGTCGCCTTGCGGCAAGCTCTTCCTCGCGAACTCCACTCGCGGAAGTGGAGTCTCATCGATGAAGCGGTGGTTCTACCACCGTGTGGAAGCGGAGCGGCCTCGAGTGCCGGGCGCCGATCGCGTTCAAGACCTTGCCCGGTCGGACGCTCGGCAGCGAGGATAGGCGGAGGCCCGACGGCCGAGGCGTGGCGCGCCGCTTTAACATACGCGACCTCGCCGAAGAGTACGTGATGTACGGCGTGGCGCCGCCGCTCGCGGATGGCGCCTTGCCGCCGAGAAGCGCCGAGATGACAACGTTTTGCCGCGGTCGCGCTTGTCGCCGCACCGCCGGTCTTAAAAGCGCGATCGTATCGCTTTCGCTCGCGCGACATGTGTTACATGTTAATCTTATCTCTTACTTTGCCGTAGGGATTCGCTGGAGGATGCGAGCAAGCGCGCGCGTGTTCTCGGGCCGCATGCCGGCAGGAGCATGAGCGGCGCATGTCCGCGCGCGAGGCGGGCGGGTCGAATAAACCGCGTGTGCGAGGCCTTGGGACTTGCTGTGCCGGGCGTCGAGCCGCCCGCAACACCAAGACGACGACGCGACGAGGAGGAAGGCCCCGCCTCGCAAGAGGCCGAGGCGGCGTCTGCCGTGCTTGGTGTAGCGGTATTCGAGCTTGGTGCTCCGATGGCGCGCGACACCGAGTCGGATTCGCGAGGCACGCGGACTCCGCTTGATGGCGCAGACGCCGAGGGCGGCGATCTTCGGCGGCTGCTGACGGCGGGCTCGCTACTGAGCAATGGAGAGGAAGTCTCGCCACCACGGCGTCGCCGAGGTAGGATCTGAGCGGGCGGCGGTGCTGAGGTGGAGCTTCGCCGTGGCGCCAAAATGCCGAACGCCCGTGGGGGCGCACGAGATCGGGACTTCGCCGCGGTAGTGGCGAAACCGAGGTGCCCTCCACGAGGTTACCACGGCGGGGCTTCGCCCCGGTGCTGCAGCCACGGGGCCTCTCCGGCGGCGGCCGCTAGGGCGGCGTCGCCACCACTTGCCCGGCTAAGCGGCCGTGTCTGCGGCCGGAGCTCCACCAGACGTCGAGGGGATTCGTCGTGGCGACGGGCATCGGGAGCTTGTGGGACTCTGATGCGCACGCCGACGTCCCTGCGGTGCACGCCCCCTCCGCGCCCCAAGCCACACCGTCCGCCGCGCAGGAACGGTCGGCGTCGGCCCCGAGCGCGGAGGCTTCTGCTTTTGGCGGGACCCCGCCTTCCACGGGGACTTGCGCCACGGCCACTCCACCTGGTACTGGGGGGGCAGGCCCCCGGAATCCTCCTTCCGCTACCGAGGGTAAGGTGGCTTGGCTTCCCTGGTGTTTTCTTTGTTGTGCCCTGCGAGGCTCACCTGCGTCCCCGTCTGCAGCGTCGCTTATTCCGGAGGAGGAGGCCTTGGCGGAACATGGGGGGCCTCGTGTCGGCGGGGCGACCACCGGGCGCCTCAGTTCGGTGGACTTCGTTCCCCCGTCTGAGACGCTGAGGGTGTGGCATGGGATCGTGGATGACGCGGCCGCCAGCGTCGGTCAGCATGCGCTTCATACCTACGGGGTGGAGCGTCTCGGGGATGCCTTCGAGGTGTCGGGGGTGAGGGTAAGTACTCATACGACCCCGCTTGGGCCTGCTGAGCTTGCTAAGCCTTTCATTTCTGGGACGCCAGGCCGGGCAGGCCTTGCAAACGGCCTATACTCGCGCTCAAAGGGCACTTGAGGATAGGCTGCGAGCCGCCGAGGAGCAACTACGCGAAGCCTCGGGGGCCCGCTCTGCCCAGGATGCCCGCATCCGCCAGCTGGAAGCGGAGTGCGCTGAGGTGAAGGCGCACGCCGAGGGACTTGCCGCTTCGGCGCGAGAGTCAACCGCGGAGGCAGTGCGGCGGGAGTTCGCGGCGGAGCGGGATGGCCTTCTGCAACAAGTCGCCTCGCTAGAGAAGGAAAAAGGCGAACTCGCCTTAACTCTAGCGGAGCGTGACCGGACGCTTGGCGAGGCTTCGGTAGTTGCATGGGATGTCATGCAAACGCTGGAAAGCCATCTCCAAGGGCTTGTGTCCAGTGCCGACCACGCCGCCCGAGGAGTGCCGCGACCTTCGCTGGATCAAAGATGCCGCCGACGCGCTGCTGCTGCGGTGCGCGCGACGACCTTCGGCAACCACTGTGCCTACGTGGCGTCGTGTATGGTGTGCGCGCTTCTACGGCACCGTGGTTGCACGCACATCACCGGGCTGGAGGACCCCCATCTGGAGATGCCCGGCGGGGCTGGAGTAATGTCCGGCACCGTCCGCGCCGTTCACCACTCTATAAAGCACTTCTACGAGTGGATCTGGGACTACGCTGGAGTGGCCGCCGCACAGGTCGAGCTCCGGAAGTCCCTTTACGGGGAGGGGAGCCTCGGCCAATTTCTGGACGGGGTCCCCCGACGCGACGAGGACGGCGCTGGGACCTATGAAGGCGCTGAGGACTCGCAGGTGCGACGCCGAGGTGGCTAGATGTAGGCGTGCGTTGTGATGTCCGCCCCTTTTTTGTAAATAAAACGCGCGCTTGTTCTACGAACTGACTATTTGACTCGTGCCGGCACTTCCTTTGCCGGGACGATCGCTATGTCCGACCTGCAACCCGGCGCGCTTTCGACGCCGGCAAAAGGCCGAGGAGTCGCTGAACTTTGGGCGGGCGATCTTCTTCGCAAAGTCCCGCCTTAGCGCTAAGCATGACGAGCCCGCCGAATAATGGCTTACAGCGGCAGATATGCTGGCGGGCCTCTGTACTTGTAAAATTTTCCCGATGTATACATCTGCTGGCCATTAGGATATTCGCTGCGCGCTGCGGTTCGGGTGGTCTGACAGTAGTTGTGCGGGAGCCCCGCCTGCCTAGCCGAAGTGGGCACGCGAGCACTCCCGGGGCCTTGTTCCTTGGCGGAGGTGAACCTCGGCACTACGGCTTGTTTAGAGCCTGTAGACTGGCGCGTGCGGAGGCGAATCTCGACGCTACGACTTGTTTAGAGTCCGTAGACTGGCGCGTGTGGCGGCAGAAGTGTGCGCACGCTCCGTTCCCCTACCCTCCAGGGCGGGGGTAGCCTCTGGTGTACCTCGCGCTCCGCGTGCGTCCTTCCTGAGGGCAGCCTCTGACTCGCTATGTCGCCCTCCTGGAGCTCTTGGGACTGGACTTCGGTGGCGCGAAGACGAGCCTCGACGCTCTGTCGCGATTGATACCCATGCCCTCCTTGCGTCCCGCGGAATGCACCGAGAGCATCCACGCTTTATCTATACTCCGCAGAGTGCGTGGGGTCAACATCCACGTCATATTTATACTCCGGAGAGTACGCACAGGGACGAAGTCCCTGGCGTGCGCGGGGTTCACGTCTTGTTTATACTCAGTAGAGTGCGCAGGGAGAACAACCGCGTCTTATTTATACTCCGGAGAGTACGCACAGGGACGAAGTCCCTGGCGTGCGCGGGGTTCGCATCTTGTTTATACTCAGTAGAGTGCGCAGGGAGAACATCCGTGTCTTATTTATACTCCGTAGAGTACGCACAGGGATGAAGTCCTTGGCGTGCGCGGGGTTCGCGTCTTGTTTATACTCAGTAGAGTGTGCAGGGAGAACATCCGCGTCTTATTTATACTCCGTAGAGTGCGTGCAGAGGCGTCCCCCCACACGTCTTTGTTTATACTCATGCCCGTGTCTTCGACGGAGAGTGTACACGCGAACGTATGTCTTCGTTTATACTCATGCCCGTGTCTTTGACGGAGAGTGCACACGCGAATGTGCGTCTTTGTTTATACTCATGCCCGTGTCTTTGACGGAGAGTGCACACGCGAACGTGCATCTTCGTTTATACTCATGCCCGTGTCTTTGACGGAGAGTGCACACGCGAACGTGCGTCTTCGTTTATACTCATGCTCGTGTCTTTGACGGAGAGTGCACACGCGAATGTGCGTCTTCGTTTATACTCATGCCCGTGTCTTCGACGGAGAGTGCACACGCGAACGTGCGTCTTTTGGTTTATACTCATGCCCGTCTTTGACGAAGAGTGCACACGCGAACGTGCGTCTTTGGTTTATACTCATACCCGTACCCCTGGCTACGGAGAGTGCACACGCAAACGTGCATCTTTGGTTTATACTCATGCCCGTACCCCGGGCTACGAAGAGTGCACACGCGAACGTGCGTCTTGGGCTTATACTTCGGGAGTACACGTGTAGGCGAAGCCGCCGCGCGCTCTCGCCGCGTATCTTTGCACAATGATAACAGGGGGCGACAAACGGAACTTTATTTCATTCCTGTTTGCGCGGGTAAGCGATTACATGTGGCGGAGGTACTAACCACTTGTCTCATGGCGCGGCCGGAGCCTCTAGTAGTTGCGCTAGCTGTAGGGCTTGTCGAGCCGTCCCCGGATGACACCGCGGGTCCCCGTGCTGTGGTGCCGATTCTAAGTGTGCCGGTGGTCGCTGAGATGGGGATGTCTGGTGCCGTGCTCAATGCGCCGGGCCATGTCCTGGTCACCACGAACGGTAATGATGGCCCGCGCCCCGGAGCTTCATGCATAAATAGCGTGATGCGGTACCGCCCAAGGAGTTGAGGACCGACGCCCAAGATGGCATTGTAAGGGTATGGGAGATCGACGACGCCGAATATGGCATCTTCGACCCTTGCATTGTCATCTGGCCAAGGAGACCTGAAGACATATTTGGCCGAGCGCCCGGAGAGGTCGTCCTCTGAAACCTTGCAACGGGACTCCCGACGCGTAGGCGCCGGGATCCCCATCCGTCGAAGGTCGCCGCAAGCAGAATGTTCGCGAGCCGCCGCCGACTAGGGCACGCCCACGCCGCATCCGCTATTACGACCCGGACGACTAGGGGGTTCTGGTGAGGAAGCTCTACGCCTTGGGCATCGGCGGGGGTGAACGTGACCTCATGCTATGCCCAATCCGGCGGTGTCTGCGCTGGGTATGCCGCCACGTGGTGTAGCCTTTGTACGTAGGCCTTCCGCTGCCGTGCCGAGGCGAACTCCAACGAGGAGCCTCCGAGATGACATTAATAACCTCGCGGTGGGTGGCGCCCGAGCTCGTAGCCGCAGAAAGCCCTCCGAGGCCGCCGCACATGGGCTCGATCCGCAGAGGGCCTCGTGGCCGCGTCCCTTGTGCTCGGATATGCACGGGGTTCGTATGGTGTCTTGTCGTGGCCACCACGGGCGGCGTGCTTCCGTGTTCCCGCCCTCGGTGACGCTCGCGAGCGCCGCGATAGAGGTGCACGCGCGCATGTCGTGGTTGCCGCGACCGTGGACTGCGCACCACAGCCCCTGGTGTTGGTCGTCATAATCTCCCCGGCCTCTATCGTCGCGGCCCCGACCACGGCCGCGCCCCCGACCTCGGTGCCCCCGACCGCCCCGACCCGTGGGAGCGGTTTCTACGGAACCGCCTTCGATGTCGAGGACGTATCGGCCTCGCCGCGACATCTGTTGGCCGCGCTTGGGCCTATCGGACGGCTCATGCGGGGCATCCCTGCGCTCAGACGCGTCCTTGGACGACTCCTGCTTACGCTTTCCCTTCGCAGAGCCGTCCTTCGGCGGGTCTTCGGTTTTCGCCGAGCCACCGGCCTGGTTGGTGTCGGAGTCGTCACCTTGTCTTCGCCGCGGCGCCCTCTTCCGCTCGGCGTATTCTCCATTTTGTCGAAGAGCCGCCATCGTCTTGATCGGCTTTCTTGCGTTGTACTCACCATGGGGCTCGGGCGAGGCCTGTATGGCTGCATTAACAACGATGGTTTCGTTGACATCCTTGACTTGGCATCGATCTTTGCGGCGCTGAAGTAGTCGCGAGCTTCTCCAAGGTTTCGCTTCACGGCAAAGAGCCGGTTCGCGCGGCTCGCTCAACATAGTTTCCTTGAAAGTTGTTGTGAAGGCGGTCGCGAGTCGCTCCCACGCGTAGATGTAGTTTGGCTCTATGGTAAAAAAACCAGGAAAGCGCCACTCCTTGCAACACGAGGGGGAGGCCCTTCGCCTTTGTGGTGTCATCTCCGCCCGCGGCTTCGATTGCGGTTTCGTACACACGCACAAACTCGCGGGGGTCCATATCACCTTTGTATGGCTCGATGATACTGGGGAACTTGAAGTCTTCGGGCCACGCCGCCTGCTGTAGCCCTGCCGAAAGCGGGGACTCTGGATCGACGCGTCGCAGTGGCACGCGGCTGGATGTGGGGGTGTCGCGGCTATCGCCCTTTCCGACGTGGGCTCTGGCGCGGCCTGCTGGCTCCGAGCCTCTTGTATGTCGCAGACAGCCCCACGAAGATCCCCTAGCTCCTGCTGGAACGCTTTGAAGGCCGCCAACAGGCGCTCCACCTCGCACGGCGGGGCCACCGCGCGCCAATGGACGGGTCGGCACAGGCACGATCGCCTCGCGAGCTCCCGAGCTGCCAGCCGCTCTGTTGTAGCTACCTCCAACCGCCTGGTCTGCGCTACCAGCGAGCGTTGCGGCAAGGGCGGCGAGGTTGGTTGTCGCAGCGTCGGCGGCGGGGTTGGTCATCGCAGCGCTGGTGACGGGGTCGGTCGTCGCAGTGCCGATGCCGGGGTTGGTCGTCGTAGCGCCGGTGACGGGGTCGGTCGTCGCAGCGCCGGTGTCGGGGTTGGTCGTCGCAGCGCGGTGTGCGGGGTTGGTCGTCGCAGCGCGCCGATGGGTCGATGTCGTCGCAGCGCGAACGCCGACGCCCCGACCACCGCACTGCGTCATCACCGCGCGCCAACGGCCGATGCCGAAGCCTCGTACCCATGCGACGCCCGACCCGCCGCCTTCTTTCCTTCGCCGTTGACGAAGCCTTTTCGTGCCATCCTTCGATTTCAGCTTGCTCCTCGTCCTCCCCACGGACGACGCCAACTGTTGTGGTTACGGACCAAACAGAGAGAGAGATGGTAGTGGAGAGTTGGGAGAAGTGACAGTAATGGCTTGGGTCCCCCCATGGCCTGCATTCCACATATATATATACACATGGGGAGTGCTTTTACAATTATACCCTTACATCTGAGTATCCTCTTCAGGGGCACTTATGTCATTACACATGGCCTGTTCTGGACCTTATAACCTTCTACCAGGCCTGCTGGGTTTAGGTGGGGGCCACCCCTACAACAATTTTCATTACTGATAATTGCGAAATGGTAGTTTACGTAAAATAAAATGTTTAGAATGACATAATATTTAGATATTTCCTACCACTGCAAATGCCATGATCAATTGTTGCCATGCCTTTGATAACCCTAGTTATAATTACTTGGTAACATACATAATTATATGACATTTACATCTCATGAAAAATCTTTACACTACTAAGGTGTTAGCTGCGGGCCGATAGGTTTGAAAAACCCGGAGAGGGTAGTGTGGTATGGGACACCGTACCCTATGCCGGTGATGCTGGAGGTTGCGGACCTCCTGAAAAATATAAGGGCAAGAACCTTGTGCTAAGTAAAAGACACAGTGATCGCTCAACCACAAGTGTTGATACGTCAACCCTGGTCTAGTAGCTGCTCAAGTCGATTGAACCTCTACAAATGCAGTTTGGAGACAAGGTGCGAGTCCATACGGAAGGAGTTAAGCAGGGTCGTATGGAAGTTGGTTAATTTATTTGAACAATCTGACCGATCGATCTGAACTTCGATCATATATTATGTGTGCCGCACAATAGTAGGCTAAGATAAGTCAGGTGCGGCCTGAGCTTATTGGGAGGCCTACTAGGTGGATGTTATATAAAGAATTGAGCAGCGAAAAACCTTGTTTTCTTAATGTCAGACGTGGAATTAAGAAATCTTGTGGGTAAAGCAGGGCAACTCTGCAGAGTGATATAAATGGTATTCGAATACGCCATGCTTCCGGTTAATGAAGCTGTGTTAATTGGGTGACTCCAACAACGAGGCATAAGTAGTGTTTCTGATGTTGTTAATCTGAGTAATAGTGAAACTTTGTTTGATAACAAAACCCCCTGATATTTAGGAGCAAGGGTTTTAAATTTTAATTGTTTGCAAATAAAATTGCATCCACCTCCTCATAATAAAACAATTATATTCGCTTCCCTTGAGATTATCCTGGCAAGCATCTATATAGTATTTCCGCATGTGATTTGCTGAGTACGGTGGTTGGTACTCAGGTTTGCACAATTTTCCTCCACAACAGATACCAGAAGAAAAGAAGTTGATGTAAGTGTTCGTGTTAGGGTTACGTCTGCACTCAAGTGTTCCTGTGGAGGTTTATTCAGCTCTTTTGTATGTAAGTTAAGCTTTGGGCTTGAACGTCCATATTGTTATTAAAATTGGCTATTAGGTCTTATTTCAATTAAATTAACTTGTTTTAATTGTTCGTGATCAGGTATGATACACTGTTAAGCCGCAACAGAACTCCTGAACTGTTGCGGGCGCATAATGTCCCTGTTCCCAAAAGTCGGAGCATTACAGTAGTCCTCAAGATAAACTCTGATTAGGCATTTTTGCGAACGGTCTCAGACCGGGAGCCGGAGCTTTATCGCACGCGACTCTACAGGGGAGGTGATGTCCAGCACGCGGAACATACAGAGGCAGAAGCTTGTATTCGAGCTCTGCGAGTGGTTTCAGCCCTCGGCATGCCAGGAATTATCGTTGAAGTGGATGCCTCGAAACATGGCGATAGCACTACAGAGTGCTGTATGTGACTTTTCCTCTTTATCGGTATGATCATCCATGAAGCCCGGGAGGCTCTGTATTTGGCGTTCATGCAGACGAAGGTGGTGTGTGTGACAAGGTGGCAGATTCACTTGCCAAGCGTGGCTATCCTAATCGGTTCGGCTTGAGTTTTTTACTTCTGACTTATTTTTTACTATTTATAAATTTTGTCTTTTTTCTGAACTTTTGGCTTTTTGTTGAGCTTTTTTGCCGATTCTTTTTTTCCCGTATTCGTTTGTATTATACATATTGGGCTAACATATTTTTTATATTTTTAAATTTTTTTTAAATTTAATTATGCTAAATAAGTTTCTATCAGCTACAGTGTTTTTTTAATCAGCTATAATGTTTTCAGCCATAAACTGAGTTTTTAAGCCCAACTGATCACCTAAATTTGGTTGAGTTGGCTGAATGTTTATGGCCAGATGTAATCCCGGAGTCTGCTTTAGATTGGGCTGCTGATGATTTAGTCAGCGCTCAGAGTTAATAAAGTTTTCTTTACTCTAGACAAAAGAGGCTCCATTGGACGATGCGTTTTCACACTTTTTTTTAATGAGAATAGTGATAATCACACTTCAAACACATTGGCTGCGTTTGAGTCCGCTTAGGCTTAGTCTTTGGCTTCTGTTGTTATTGTAACTAGCTTTTAAAGTGGGGTCTACAGATATATTATAATAAATATTATACCGAGTTCAATTATATCGGCCAAAATCGCATACGATTATTTCTCTCTACGTACTGTCTCTTACAAACATCCAAAATTCAAAAATCATAAGACAAAAACTAAAATTATAGCCTAAAAAAATCCACCAATGACCTGCCTTACGGGCTCAGTTTGAATTAGTTTAGCTAATGTTGTGACCGATTAGTCAAACAGTCGGTGTCGCCGGCTGAACCGTCACCAATACTACTACTTTGGTTTTTTTTACTTGTGCATTGTAGATGTTGACATGATCTTCAATGCACACAGTTGATCATTACCTTTTGTAATTATATATTAGTAAAAAATTATTAAAACTATAATTATATGATAGTATTATCGATCAAATCTAGTGATAATATTTGTACATAACAAATCTAGATACTTTTTTGTGTATATTAGCGGTCAAAATTTTAAAAAGATGACTGCACGTTTTCTTAAACTAGGTTAAAAAAAGAACCGAGGGAGGGAGTATAATCGAAGGTCCATTGACACCATCTAACAAAAGTAATTGGCCGTATAATGCATGCTAGGAAAGCCTGACGTTCTAATCAAAGCTATACCACCTTCGACCCATCTCAAACGTAGAGATGGCAACGGGTAAATACCCATCGGGTATTGCCATTCCATACCCGTACCCGCTAGGTGTAAATTTACCTATCGGGTTACCCGTATCCGCACGCGGGTAGGAAAATTTACCCATACTCGTACCCGCGCGGGTATTACTACCCGACGGGTAACCCGTACCCGCAAACATACCCGGTTCAACACATAAGAATATCATCAATTTAGACATTCATTAATCATACATGCCAAGCACAAAAACATCTAATGATCAAAATTAGTACATCACATAAACATACTTGACATGACCATATCAACATATGACAAACAAATAAACAATCAACAACAAGTAGATAATAAAATTAACATTTGAGTGGGATGTCTAGTTGTCTAATGCGGGTATTCATTACGCGGTGGTAGGGTATGGGTAGTATATACCACACTCGCACCTACTACCCCCGGTAGAGAATTTCGCCCAATAACGCACCCATGGGTACATAAAATTTTCCATACCCGTCTCTTTATCGGGTAAAACCCGTCGGGTATTCGGGTATCGGGTACCCATTGCCATCTCTACTCAAACGTCTCACTCTCCGTAGGGGACGAAGTAGGCCGGGTTGTGGGCCGAATCGCATGGACCCGCAATGACCACAAAGGCCGTCAGCGGATTACGCGGAGGCCCAGCCCGCAGTAGTAAGCGGGCTGCTATGCTTCCATCGGTCAGCATATATCATCAACCGCAAGAAGCCGTATCTTGCGGGCCGGCTGGCACCACTTCCATTTTCATCCCTGCAATGTCTCCATCACGTATTGTCGTGATCGTACCACTGTAGTATCGTTGTTAATGCAAAGTGGTGAACTCGCAAAATTAACCATCGTCGTGAGCCTGTGACCAGTACAGAAAAAAAGAAAACGCTGTGTTTAACCAAGCACAAGACTGCATTGGTACTGTAGTATTAGCGATAGGACATCTTGCTTCGCAATAATAATACAGAAAACACACAAACAAAAGTTTTATGATTCAAGCATGACCACACTACCAAACGACGCATATGCTCGGCTTCACTTCTTCGGGAGCACCGCGCCTTCGTGAAGCGCCTCGGAGAGCCTCTGCAACGCAGCGTGGGAAGAGCCGCCCTCCTCGACGGCGTTCCGGCACACGGCTTTCATCTCCGCCGCCTTCTCCCTCGCCTTCCTCCCCTCCTCGTCACCACCCATCAGGGACTTCACCGTCCGTTCCAGCTCCGCCGACTCGACGAAGTTGTCCCGCTTCCTGTCCATCTTCAGCGGCACGGCCGCGCCTATGTCGGCCACGAGCTCGAACGCGTTCAGGTGCTGCTCCGCGTACAGCGGCCACGGCGCCATCGGCAAGCCGTACCACAGGCTCTCCAGCACCGAGTTCCATCCGCCGTGCGTCACGAAGCCACCCACGGCGGAGTGGGCGAGGATGTCCTTCTGCGGCGCCCACGTTGGCCACACGAGGCCCTTACCCTTCGTCCTCTCCAAGAAACCCTCCGGGAGGAGCTCGTCTAGGTTCGCGTCCGTCGGATGCTCCGACCCGTCCGGCGCGCCGGCGCCGGACTCAGCCGCAGGCGGGCCCCTCAGGACCCACAGGAAGCCGTGGCCGCACCGCTCGAGCGCGGTGGTGATCTCCACCACCTGCGCCTCCTCGAACCAGCCCATGCTCCCGAAGCAGAGGAACACCACCGACGCCGGGGGTTGAGCGTCGAGCCACGCGATGCACTCGTGCGGCGGCTCGGAGGAGTCCTTTTTGGTGGTGCTGCTGCTGCCAAGCGAGAGCACGGGACCGATGGGGTACACCGGTGGCGCGGTGCGCCCGGGCACGGCTCGGCCGTCGGCGACGGCCGCGAGGGGCCCCGGCTCTAGTTCGTCTGCAGTGTTTGCGATGATGCCCGTGGCTTCCATGAAGCGGTCGCCGAGGCGCACGAACCACGTGTAGTTGGGGCTCTTCTTGTCCACCACCGGGCACGGCATGTACGCCGGCGGAATTGGCGGCAACCCGGGCACGTGGACCTCCCCGTCCACCTCATCGAACTCCACGGTGACCACCTCGTGGAGCACGGGCAGGTGCAGCATGAGCGCGAGCATGCCGCCGGTGGACGACATGAACACGTAGGACGGCACCCCGAGCTCGCGGGCCACATCGACCATGGGCGCGGCGAACATGTCCAGCACGAGCGCGGCGACGGGGCATGCCATACCCGCGACGGCGTCCCTGACGTGGGACGCGTGGAGCTGGATGTACCGCGCGATGAACTCCTCGACGCCGGCGGCGTCGGCGGGCGGCTCGATGGCGGGGAGGCGGTGGAAGCGGATGTCGAGGCCGGAGGCGGCCTCGCGGCGGACGTGCGCCTCGACCTCGGAGGTGGCCTCGGCGGTGGGCGGGCGCATGACGAGCAGCGTGATAGAGAAGGCGCGGCCGCCGCCGAGGAGGATGCGCTTGCAGGACTCGAGCATGGACATGAGGTGGCCAGAGCCCCACTCCGGCAGGAGCACCAGCGTGGGCGCGGGTGGAGCTGCCATTGCTACTGCCCAGCTGATTGGACTAGCTAACCGATGGATTATTATAGCTAGGAATATGATTGCTTTGCTTTAGAAAAATTCGCCGGATGAGCAGTGGCGCTGGCACTTGTACAAAATAATGGGTACCATCGATAGTGATCGACAGCGTGGTGTGGGAGTGGCGAATTTGGACTTGGCGATGGTACGAAAAGGAGCAGCGAAGATGCTTTTCATCGGATTTATCACATATTTTTTGACGCTTGGGCACGGGTGATTTGCTGACTCGAGAAAATGTTTAGCCAAATATTAGGGGGAAATCTGACACGAAAGAAAATGATGTCGGAGGCACGCATGTGAATTCAAAGCCGCCGCGATAAACAAATGGCGCCGCCGGAGCGACGCTGCCCCGAGTTAGACCGGCGGACTAATGCGTGGCCAGCATGGATTTGCTCTGGTTTTTTTACGGTGCTTTGATTTGCTTGCTGCCTCTAGTGGGTAGCTCAGTCCCCGCGTCTCTGTCTGCGCAAACGTTTGACTCACCCGCGCGTAGAATTTGGAGGCGAACTCCGGCACGGGCCGGGCAGTTCTAATAAAAGGTACGTGGGTTTTTTACACTGATAATTTATAATTTAAATATTTGAATTCTGATTATTTATAAGAAATAGTATGTAAATAAAAATAGTTACATACAATTTTGATCGATATGCACTATTTAAAAGTTAGTTACTATAAATAGTACAAACATAAACCAAAAAAGCTGTGGACCCCGTACGACTCATTGAAAATCAATCACGCAGGCATACATATCATATAGCACTGTTTTTTTTTTGAAGCTACGGTTGATAGCTCGGCCGATAACTTTCGGCGCACCTCCGGAAGCGAAGGCAGCTCACGCCCCAGAGCCCACCTCTTCCCTTCGCCACGGCCGTCGCTGCAACTCGCGACCGCGTCCGTCCCAACAGCCCATGAGTAATGATAGATGGTTTACATCTACTAAGAAGTAAATCAAATAATGCAAGAATTCATCATAAGAAAAGATAAAATACCCACCTTAATTCGGTGGACCCTAATTAAGACTAATCCAACAATGACGGATGGTTCACATCTCCTTGAAAAAAATCCTAGAAGTTCTAAAAAAGAAAAACTAATACTTATTTGCTGGACCCTAATTAAGACTAATCCATAACCATCAGATGTTATCTAGATAATATTCAAACTCGAAGATGAGAGAGTATTGAGCCTTACAATTCACTCCTTAAGATTTGCACTATATTAAATTTGAGTTGTAAGATAATAAGAGTATATGATGATAGAGTTCACATGATAAAAAATAGGACAATATATGTCTCATTAAGATATACTATCGGTCAACAACATTGTCTAGTGGTGTGTTTGATTCTCACCAACCACAAGTTAGATAGGTTATTTATATGAATTTTCTATTTTAATTGTTCGAGGTTTGAACCCGTAAACTTTGGGTTGTATGGCTTAAAATAACTACATCAGCCAATTGTTTCCACACTCTTAACAAAATGAAGTCATGAGATATCAGAAATCTATGGCCAAATGCCCCAAAGGAAGACTTCCCTCCGTCTCTAAGTTTGTCCTTAAAAAGTTGCTCGTAGTTGGTGGGTTCCTGCCCGACACTTTGATCACTGAACGCAACGAGGACGAGACAACTCGCATCTACATCACATCACGTATACATGATTATTGGCACAAAATTTTTAGCACATATCATACTATTTGAATCCGTATTTATGGAAATATCAGTATATACGTGACAATAGCAAAAATATCCATTTTGCCTTTCGGTCACCGAGTGGCAATGTCATAGAGCTGACATTTGGCACTTGAAGCCCCATGACACGTGTTTATTTACTTAGTTTATTACGCATGCGAACATATGGAGTGGATCGAAGGCCATTTGGCTGGTATGGAAATTGAGAGCTCGTGCAGATGTGACGAGGGAACATACCACCAAAAGAGAGGTTGCGTCGCGTCTGTCCCCTTGCGAGCAGTTTACTCCCGTCATTATCAGCGCTTCGTTAGCGCGCTGCGCTCTCGCTCCTGCTATAAATTGTGAGCTCTCTCGCAGTCTCTCTTTCGCATCCCTCTCGCAGTCGCTCTCATAGTCTTGCAATTGTTTGCAGTTGTTAGCAGTCGTATTAGCATGTACTTCCTGTGTAATACATATGTCTGTATATTTATGTAATTATTTATTTCATCATAATTCTTAATTTGTAGTATTATACTACCATTATATGTATGTATGTGTTTATATGTGCTGCCATTATATATATGGTAGCGCTATTCTGTGCTTGTGCGCAATTTTGCGCCATGGAAAGTTATCACCGGCTGTGAAAAAAGTTATCACCGGCTGTGAGGAAAGTTACCACCAGCTGTGTATTGTAAATGTTCGGCAGTAACTTCACTTGCTACCGATGGTAACTTCATTTACAAACGTCAAAAACTTCTCGGCGCTGTGAAGGTTCAGTAATAACTTCATTTAGAACCGATGGTAACTTCATTCAAAAACGTTAGTAACTTCCCCACGTATTTTACACCCGTGCGCTGGTTAGTAATTATGTGTGTGTGTGTGCATGCATGTGTGTATATACATATATATAATATATAAATATATATACATGTACATATACAAATATATACATGTGTGTATATATATATGTGTATACATATATACACACACATATGCATATGTATATATATGTACATATATATACATGTATATATACATATACACATATTCATATATATATGTGTGTGTGTATGTACATACGTATGTATGCATGTGTGTGTATATGTACACATATATGTATATATACATATATATACGATATATACGCACATATATGTACATGCACATACATATGTATGTATATATATATGTACCTACATATATATATACTTGTATATATACATTAATATGTGTGTGTATATGCACATATATATATATATGTGTGTGTGTGTGTGTGTGTGTATGCATGTTTGTTTGTATGTGTGTACGTATATATGCGTGTGTGTGTGTGTATGTATATACATATATGTTTGTATTATTTATTTTATCGTAAATTTCAATTAGTAGTATTTTATTATCGTTATCAATCTTCGTACTAATATTTCGTCTATCCTATTTGTTGGAAAGTATGTCTTTATCGGAGCTTCTTGAAGAGTTCTACGATGAGAACCACCGGTGCCACTCATGGATCACGGGTGACGCGAATGACCCTCCGCCCTTCAAGCTACGGGGAGGGAGGGATCATTGGGAACTAGACCATCGCTGCGTCCTAATCTTGTGGGCCATGGGTTTATTGCCCTTTACAAGGATGGTCTCCATCGGACACCAATTCACCCTCGACGGTAGCCCGTTCACGGCACTGCTGGACAGGTGGAGGTCCGAGATGCATATATTCCACTTTCGATGGGATGAGATGATGGTCACTCTGCAAGCGTATCGTTTTTGATAGTCTCCCTCTCCGAGGTGACACACTTGTTCTAGCCCTTCCACCGGCGGACTAGAAGGACGGGTTGGCGTATCGGTTCAGCCTGACTATCCCACAGGGTTCTCATGGCATCTCCGGCACTTGGCTGAGCCATTTCAGTGTATGCCCACAGAATGCATTGGTAGAGGTCACTAGGACGCACCTCGTTATGTACTTTATTCAACTCTTTGGTTGGAGAATGTTTCCATCCACATATAACGATATTTTCCACCACGAGTTCATCCGCCTCGCTAAGTCTTTGGCTGACGCGGAGGTTGGGGCAATGCCCCAGCACTGTCTTATGCACTACATATCAGAGGTTGTATAACGCTTGCTAGCGTGGCACCAGTGGTTCCCCTAGCCTGGATATTTGCTACGTACTCATACAGTTATGGAGTTACGAGTACTTCCCTGTCGGGTGTCCAGCCATCCTGAGGCCAGTGCACCTGTTTGGTGAATTCGCCGACTAGATAGACGAGCCCACTATGAGCTTCCAGTGGACTGGTGCTCGTCTGCGCTAGGCCAAGGACAGACCAGCGAAGTGCTACTTGTTGTGACACAATTAGTTTGAGTCGTTGCACGATAACGACATCATCTGGACTCCATGGACTCTAGAGTTCCTGCTGAGTGTAGCACCGCACAGGTTATCCATGCAATGCCTCTAGGATGCAGATTTATGGACGACGACCTACCATCTGGTGTTTTTATATATGGTGGATGCTTACACGCCATAGCGCGTAATGTGATAATTCTATTTGTACCAGGTTGTGTCCCCTCCGAACGGTAGGTTCCTGACACGAACCGTACACCAGTGAGTCAAACTGCATCCGAGCAATGTTTGCACTTCATATATTTTCCTCTGTAACATCGATGATTCTAGAAATACAGGAAATTGAGGGCAAGTGAGCATGGTACGGACTGACATCCAATGCAGTAGGAGTGGACAACAACATGGACGAACAGGGCGCTATTGGATGTCATAATGGAGCAGCATCCGTATGACGTTCAGATATACGACGGATACCTACAGTGTTACATACCCCGGTTGCATGGCAAACTCACCATTCCTCCACCAGATCGCCTGGAACAGGTCACGCACGACGATAGTCTACAACGCTAGATCGATCACCATAATGCTTCGCGGCGTCATGACATCGTCAGATAGTTGCAAAGTCTGATAGTTTTATTTATGAAATTTATAATAGTGGTTACTGAACTTGTTTCATATCACTTCAGTTGGAGCAGGCGCGGTGCATCGCAAGCGCATCTGAAACCGCCATGAGCAGCCCAGACACACCACCGGCCCTACAAAAAACTTTCAAGTACATCCTATCGTAAGCTAAAAATAATAATGGACAACCTGAGCTACAGCCGATCGATGGAGCACACCATGCACGTCGGGCACCCAGTGGGGGTACCGTGTTCATCCGCCAAATCATCGTGGCCTAGCGAGTCCGGCGGACCATCGCAACCTACTGAGTCTGGCTAGCGTCATAGTACTAGCCATCAATCATCTACGAGCCAAGTCGACGAGGAGGTAACTTACGTACAACATATGTTTTGTTTTCTTGTTATGCCTTACGTTATACTAACATCATGGCGTTCTCCCGCCAAAGGTCCGTCATCGAGATTCATCACTTTTACCCTCCGCACACCCTACACAAACTACCGCTCCACGTCGGTCATCTTCGCTGCACATCCGGGAAGTATGAGATTTACATTCTATATCTGGAATATTTATTGTGACTAATATCGTTCCATCTTACAGCCTTCAATTCAATGTGGGGGTAAGGGTCAGTCCACTGACGATGATACGGGCCTCCCGGCTGCTTCCAAGGAGCGGTACACAGCGCAAGGATTTGCAGCATATGCAGGATAGAGCTCATCGTTCACACCATACACTGGGTTTGGAGACTTCGGTGGGCAAAGCTTCTTCGGCATCGCTGGCACACCGTACGGTGAAGGCCAGGGCTCCTCCGCACATCTGGGATTTATAGAGTCCCTCGTTCATGACTTCATCTTTGGCGGCCCCAATTTGGCATGTCTTAGCAGAAGCACATCGATGCTTACCACCAGACACTGCCTGCTGTACCTCAGTCTACTAGGCCACCGTCAGGCACTCAACAAACGGAATGGTCTCCATACCTCCTCCGATTCGACACACATGCTCCGGACCGGCTATCGTACCCCACGGGATATGCTCAACGGAAGACAAGGCCACGAACGCGGAGGCAGACGTGGGGAGGAGATAGTACTAGCTCAGATGTGTGAGCCATATTGTATCTTTTGAAAAGAGAAGACGAGCGGTGGAAAATGTGAGGGAGAGATGCATATACGAGACAAGAGTGAGGAGTAGGATGCGTGATACGTCTGTGACTCTGCCTTATTTATAGAGTGAGACGGGAGCGAGAAAAGTGACGTAGCGCTTTAAAAAATTAGATGTTTATATTAACTTTTAGTTTATCTAAATAGAAACCAAAAAGAAAAAGAAAAGTCAATACGAACTGCTTCTAGACTTTGGGCAATTATAGACTTTGCGCAGTTATAGTTGGCCCTGACGGGGAGAAGACTTGGGTTTAAGGCGCGAACTTGGTACCAGTCCTACGAAGAGGAATGAGGCCGAAACAAGGCCCCAAACTGAATTCCGGAGGTCGGCCCAATTGGAACAGAATAGTTAAACACTCTCTCTTTAAGAGAGACGGATTCTGAATGTGTCTGCCACTAGGTAAATTCTGAACAAAATACAAAACAAAGTGAAAAAAATGCAGAACCTGATAATATGAACATAATGTATGAAAATAATTAGATGATGGAAGCACGCTAGTTCGTTAAATCGCAACTATCATTAGTTCCATGCCTATCCAAACAAGGCGACCCGACCCTATCATTGACTTTCACTATGTATGTGGAAATCCGGGGCCAAGGAAAAAGATGCAATAAACAACGAGTTTGGGGTAAAACTGATGGATGATTGCTTTTATTCTGTCCTTTTGATATCCCAAATCTTGGTATAGTCAAATGTGAACAGATGAGCACCATGCAAATAGTCAAGCGCACTTCCATGCACGAGGTATGAAGATATCACACATGAGATCGCATGTATATAAAATGATGATCGGCAATCAAGTATATACACTTCTTGAGTTAAAAAAAAGTACATATATATGCTTCTCTTTTATTTTTTTTTGAGGGATACATCTGTGTTAATTATATGCCTCTTGGCACGTCCTTAAAAAACTAAAATGTATACTTCTCTGCACAGCCTCAATTTTTTTTTCTCTTCAAAAAGTATACAGAAGTAGGATTGATTAATTATTGAGAGAGGTTCAGCATGCATGCACATAACGGCGTTTAATTTAGTTTGCTGGTGTGACAGTATACCTAAACCTTATTTAAAAACGGACACGAGGTTTGCCTTCTATTAATTTACAGAAGGAGTTAAAAGAAGTGACATAAAGAAGAGTAAGGGGGCTTAAGGGTGGAAAGGACATCGGTTGCTAAGGGCCTAAGAGCAAGTATAATAAGAGGCTATTAGTAGGTTGTATGCTGAGGTGGAGGAGAGAGAGGAGGAGAGAGAAGAGAGGTGGGCTGTAAGTTTACAGCCAGTTGAAGCACAAGAACCAAGAAACTTTGTGAGAGAAAGAGGTGGGTCATATAGCCTTCAGCTAGCTGTAAACTACTATATGAATGGGTTGATAAGTGGGCTGTAAGTGTCCATACAGTCAGCTGAAGGCTGTATTATTAGCCTTGCTCTAAGGGGTGACCACCACAGCGAAGAAGTTAGATTATTGCAGAGGAGATTGAGAAGCTCGTGAACTTAGGGCCTGTTTGGTTGCCCGTATCTTCTCAACCCAGCTCGTATGGCTCATCCTGGCTAGACACATGCAAATATACTTGTTTGGTTGCCTGTATCCGTTGAAGCCATATGAGTAAAGATGGTGTTTGGTTGCCCGACCCGTCTCTCTCTCCCTCCACTCATTTCGGCCGACTGGCCTCCTCCCTCACCCGTCTCTCTCTCCCTCCACTCATTTCGCCGACCGGCCTCCTCCTCACCTTCTCGCCTCCGGGGGGCGGGCGGTGTGTGCCTGACAGGCGCGGCGGCGCCGGTGGTTCTCCGTCGCCCCTACCTTCCTCTCGCCACCTACCTCTCCCCGGCACTCGGGCTCACCTCCGGCGGCACGACGGCGCGCTGGTGGCTCGGCTTGCCGACCTCGGGCTCCTCCGCCGGCCTCGGGCTCTCGCCGCCGTCCTCCTCCACGCTCTCTCTCTCTCTCTCGGCGGCGAAGCGCGGTGCGGCCGTGGAGCGGAGGCGCCGCCGGTCCAGATCGGCCAGATCCGGCCGGCGCCCTACCGTGGCTCGCCTCCTCGCCCCGCCGGATCCGGCCGACCCGAGCGGAGTCGCCGCCTCTTCCGCTCTCCTTCCTTCCCTCAGGCGCCGTGCGCTTGCATCCGACGGGCCAGGCCGAGGAGCGAAGGACCCTCTCTTCGTTTCCCTCGGGCCTGACTCGGGAGAGAAATTTGCATGAGATGGGCCTGGCTCCCAGAGCCAACTAGGCAACTAAACACATGCTCATTACATGAGCTCATGCAAACCAAGCTACATACAGGTAACCAAACAGACCCTTAGAAGCTCTCACAAACACCCAGGCTGCAAGTATACCTAAATCTTAACCATTAAGTAATGAACGTTCGCCGCCATGATCATAAGATTCGTCAGAACTGCCAAACTTGACACTTGTCTGCATATTTTCGTCAGTCTCGTATATAATACGCTTCGTCAGGCAAGTACGTGCAAACCAACTTGACGAGGACGTGTTGATGTTTTTGTTCATGCGATTAATACAATGTATATGTCAGCATCGATCGAGCACGAAGAACAGTTGGTACGTACACAAGGCGTTTCACCGATCACATTGGGACTGATAGTGAAGGGGCGGCCAAGAGGAAGCTTAACTAATTTGTTAACTCCCCTAGCAGCCCATGCATGACCAAACAGACCCCACCTAGAGGTTTTGATCTAATGTAGTTTTTGATATTTTAGTCAACTTATAAAAATATCATTTTGGCTCCATCTTCATTTTCTCTTATAAGCAATCATCATACTTACCACATGTATGTACACCACTGACTTGCCACGTGTCGTTAAGCTTTTTCCGTTCCGAGTTCATCGGTCCACATCTCACTTGGACCGACCAAGCTACATGGTACAACCCGTCGCTCGAACTTTCCTTCAACATTTTTTGTCTTTCTTTACAATTCTTGAGCTCGGCTATCTTAGTCGGTATTCTTGATCGTTCTAGGCTTCAGGTCCTCAATGAGCATATGACTCCGATCTTTATCGTTGACAATGGTTGATTCCAAGCGTCCCTGCACAACTAAAGACTAAGAAATCTTTTTTGGCATAAGTTCTTCACAATTTAACCCATATTTGCTAAAACATACTTTATGCAACACATATGCATTGACCTATATCATACCAAATCACCCCACGATCAAAATTACTAAAATACATCATTTCAGCCAAAAGAAATACCTCTAGCCGGCCAGGCCGCTCCCCAACCAGCCTGACCACTGGTGGAGGCCGGTCTAACCGTCACCTCTGGCCGTTCTGACCGGTTAGTTTGCAAACTGACTAGAAAAAAGGTCAAATTGTAAATTTACAAAATCTAAATTCACACTCCTCTTAAATGGCAATGGTTCATCACAATGAAACCTTGAATCTTCTCGCATAGTCTTCAGCAACCATAGGATCAAATTCTGAATTTTGTATTCTATCATGTGTTTTGCAAGTTGCAACCATCTGTTTTCCACATATAGTCATTTTCTATGCATGTGTTTTTAAAATTAAAAAAATACAATCCCACGAGTATTGCCAGACTATAGGGCCTGTTCTTTTTCCTCCGAAGCTAGCGGCTTTTGGCTTTTGCTACAGTATCTAACTTTCAAACGGAGTATTTTCTCAAGACGGGGTCTACAAGTTAAACGATGTACACGTTAAAAGCCCAACATCTGTACCATCCAAAATCGCAAGTGAGTATCTATCTCTCCGTAATCTGTACCGTAAACAGTCAAAATTTAAAAATTTCAGCCAAAAGCCATAAGCCGCAGCCATTGTCAAACAGGCCCTATTTAACCGCTTTAAGAATGATGACATGCGCAGATCACCCTACTAGTTTCTAAAATGAGTAAATTATATGGAACTGCTCATATTTCGATCAAACTATCACGGAACTATACTTTTAAGAATATATTTTATAAAACTACACATTCCTTGACATACCTACTGTAAAACTACACTTTTAGCAAATTCATGTTCTAGTTAAGAAACTCTGACCAACCGTGCCATGCCATCAAGATGACAAGGCATTACCATGCGTACCATGTGTCAGTCACAGTGGCGGAGCCACGGTGCACGGAGGTAAAGCTATACCCTCAAAATTTTTTTTACAAAAATCCGATATATACCAATTTAATACATAAAATATACACTACATACTAACATACTCCTTCAAATCTTTAGCCCGCAGCCGGCAACCCATTAGACCCAACAAGTCAAGCCCAACAACACAACAGCCATAACACAGCACCTAACGCCATCCTCAGGAGAGAGTCAATCCCCAACTAGTCACCCAAATTCCTCAATCCCCGTCTTCAGGCTTCTACCCTAGCTAGTAGCCACCAGGTGCCGGCCAACCTGCCACCCATGGTCGCGGCTGTGGCCGCGGCCGCTGCCGACGACCACCCTCATCTTCTCCCTGGTCGTGGCCGCCTCACCCAGTCACCCTCCACTCCCTCCTGGCCGCCCGTCGCCACGCTGCGTTGCTGTCAAACCAGCGAACCTGGCAACCCCAACCGGCCAACCCCGTGTTGTGTTGCTGTGCACCGTGCCACCATGGTTGTGCCCTTGGCCCCACGTGTGGCAATGTCCAGTGGCGACCGAGCACAAGCACATCAGCCGCTAGCTGAAGTGCCGAACTAACAAAGGTTCTTTTGAAAATACCTATTTGTTTTACTTATTATTCTACTTTGTAAGTTCTAAAAATACCAATTTGAGCACAACAACACTTGTTCTATTTATTATTCAATCTAGTTATCACTAAGAATTTCCATCGGTAAATGTAGATTTGTAGAGCACTAAAATATAAAAAAGAATAAAGACATAGTCTTTTTATAGAGTGCTCATTCTGCCCAAGTAAAAAAGTACTATGTCATTTAAACTTATCTTAAGTTGTATCCTCATCGTTAAAATCTTAGCTCCGTTATTGATCAGTTAGTTGATTTTGACTGGTATTGTAAAAAAGATGTAATTTTGCAATAGATTTTTCAAGGAATACTGGTTTTGTGATAGTCTGGTTAAAGTATACGGTAACTCCGTAAAATTTACTCTTTAAAAACTGAAGTTTCTAGAAGAATAGACCCCACAGAAACATGTACGTTGTTGTGTATAGAGTTCTGTCTCCGTCAAGCAGCCAACGTCGTGGTCGAGAAACGAGCTGTGGACCGGAGCGGAGGTAGGTAGGTGCATAGGTACAGTCGCACCCTATTTTTTTTTATAAAAAAAGTACATAGTAGGTATAGCATGTATATGTATACATACATGGCCACATACATCATATTTGCATCCTAATTAGCATCTCAGCCTATAATTTGTAACTTGAGTTATGCGACCTTTTTATTAGTCTGTACCTTGAATTATTTTATTAGACAACATTTTTTTAACCCCGCACCTCCATCCCAAAATTCCTCGCTCCGCTGCGGTGGCGGATGTAGGAGAGATGGTGGAGAGGCGAGGCGGCGGAACGGAAGTGCCTCACGAACGGCAAAGGAGCCATGGAACCTCGGATACATATGTGTCCACTGGACAGGGGAGGCAGCAACAGGGTGGAAGGAGGCAAGTGCGCAGAGGGGGAGAAGTGTCTGCTACAAGATGGAGACATGCGCAGTTGTGTTGAGGTATACGAAATATTGTCAGCAACGAGGTAGCTTGTGTGTATTCAGCACAAAAATGTGGGCTAGCTTGTCTAGTTTTGGCGTACATCATACGAGAAACTGCGGGTTTTCCCATCAGATCAGAGTGTGATTGGAGCGCAATAATGCATGCATCTGTAGCTTTTGTAGTATTGATTGATTTGAGTGGAAAGCAATAATGGGGACGATCCATTTCGGCCGAGTCCGCGCCTCTCCTCCCATTTCCCCATCACCACCACTCCCCGCACACAAGAAAACGGAGACGAGCCAAAAGCTTCACACCAGTCCGGCCTGTCTATCTATATATAAACAACGCATCGCACTCGTTGGTCGCCAGCCAGCGCCGAGCGGCGATCGATCGCGAGCGGCACCACCACACGCCACGAAAGGCAAGCTCCCCTCGGGCGGCCAACATGTCTTCGGCACCGCTGCTCGGCGCCTGCGAGCACGACGGCAAGGGCGCCGGGGCTGCTGGGGGAGAGGGGCGGCCGCGGTGGCTGGACCGCGTGGTGGACACGGAGGAGGCGTGGGCGCAGCTGCAGTTCGCGGTGCCCATGATCCTGACCAACATGTCCTACTACGGCATCCCGCTGGTGTCCGTGATGTTCTCCGGCCACCTCGGCGACGTCCACCTCGCCGGCGCCACGCTCGGCAACTCCTGGGCCACCGTCACCGGCTACGCCTTCGCCGTACGTGCTATACGCTCTTTTGCTGCACCAATCCATTAAACCCCGCTTGCATTCACGATGCATATCATCGCAACGTACACGCCGGCCGGCCGCATCCCGCATGCATGTCTAGCTATGCCTGCTTGCACACACAATTAGTACGCGTAATAATGGTGATAATAGCGCGTCCGTTCCCATGATTTAGCAGTTTTTTTTCCTTAATCATGATATTTGTTTGATGTTTGTGGCGTTGTCGTCATTACTCGGCAGCAGGAGTAGCAATAAATGACACAGAAAATGGGCAGGGAGACGCGAATCAGATGGTCATATTCAACGCTCGTGCTAGGGTGCACTGTTTACATTTATTGTAGCGATGGGTCTTGCACGTCACTAGAATAATTTCTTATCCCCTTCATTTGAGTGCGAGCTTTTGATTTTTGATTTAACCATAAACCAGTTTATTTTAATCTAACTGAGGGGCACCTTAATGCTAAAATACCGGAGAGGTGCAGAAGTAGGTCGTACCGCGTACATATGCGAATGCTGGAGCTAGCGTTCGCTTCCTCCAAAACTAAATTAAAGAAGAAAGTAGAGATGGATGGTAGAGACATGAAACACACGATGGATTCCGGGCATCACATCTGTCAAGCTAGACCCTGTGATCCAGTTCTCCACACACCACAAACACAGAGCTAGCGACGCCAAGTCGCTTCCTTCTCCTGGCCATTAGCTAGCGCACGTCTGGCTAACCTCTACCCGTGTACACATGAAATTTCTTGCCTACTACCGGTACATCTGTACATGCTGCCAATCATGACAAAACAATCGTTGTTAACCAGACGGGGATCGCGACGACTTAGGTTGCTTGTCTCGGTAGGTAGGTAGAGGACGAGCGGGTAGGACCGCGGCTCGGTGCCGTCGGAAATCTGCGGCTGCTAATTAACGCGAATGGAGTCCGGAAGCCTTCCTCCTCCTCCTCGAGTGGCTCTAGTATTAGGCAATCTCCATTGGTTCTTTAGCACCTCCTGTTTTTTAGCTGTTATCTCTTGGTTTGAAATTATATTGTAGTAATTATTAATTTTTTCCTGAGTTATTTAATTAAAAAATAAAAAATACTAGTATATCTTTACAAACAATAAAAAAAAGAAGTATTAAAAACAAAATAAAAAATCAATGTATTCATTTTAGCTTCGAGCGAAAAACCGAGGCCGGAGTAAACTGGCCTTGGCCAGCGCAATCTTCTTCCCGGCCGGCCGTCCATTTCCAGAAGCCCCGGCCATCTCGCGACCGCAGCCACGAGCTGTTCGCGCGTGCGTGTGGCAGGAAAACGGGGAGCAGCTTGGCACGCACGTACGAACTCGTCAGATCGATGGAGGGTACTAGTACCGGCTAGCTACCTACTGCGACGCGTCTGACTGCACGGACTTGGTCGTCACGCCACCGCGCTGGCAGCCAAGTCGTGCGCTGATGGCTGACCGATCAAATGCCAGGAAGTCGTGCGCTGATGGCTGACCGATCAAATGCCAGGAACAGGAAGTCGTCGGTCTCCACTGAAATCCCTGGAGATGCGGTAAAAAAGTCCCGGCCGGGGGTCAGAAGCTCTGAATTCCTGTGCGCCGAACATGGAGTTCACAGGCTTTGAAAACGTTTTGTGCTTGAATTAGTCGCGATACAACTGCTATTTCCCGAGTCGGTCGTGTAGGTAATAATATGCATAATCCTTTTTTATTACGAGAGTTGCAATACTACTACTAGTAGTACTGCTGTAGTAATAGGCAACTTGGATCCAATAAAAAGGCACAACTTACTTACTCCTGTTCAGAGATATACGATGTCTTAGAAAGCTTACAATCAAATTTCTTTAACTACTAATATACAAAAAAAACTATTTTAATTGTTTATATCAAAATGATATCATTAGGTTAGTCATAAAAATATTACAATACTACAATAATTTTATATCTTTTGAATATACTTATATAAAATATAATTGTTAAAGTTGCATACTAAAAATCCATGATGAATGACCATTTAATGATGGTAGGTCATCCGAGAGGAACACGTACTAGCTAGAAAAATGAGGCATAGTTTTTTTTGACCTTTTTTGTTTTCCCAACCGCTGAGCCTGCAATGAGTGGAGAGTTTCCTGCTGTGGCCGTGCAGCTGCACCTACTGCGGCAGGAGTAGGACGGACGGGACATGAAGCATGAGAGTACGAGAGAGTCAGTCTTTCTATGCCATGCCATATTGCCATGCTTTGTTGAACGGAGAGTCACAAAGGCCATGTCTTGTCACTTTTATGATGTTCTGAAACCGATAGTGCACTTTTCAGATTGCTTGGTCGTGCTTTTGTTGATCGCTTCGCGCGGTGTTTCGTTTACGTGGTCATGGAAAGCTCAAGATAGTTCAGACGGCAATTCTGATATGGATATATGATTTCGAATCGAACTGTTTTGTGACCAATTCAGCACGTTTGCTGGGGACATATACATGCCTGTAACACGAGCAGTAAGTTTGGTTTAATATCCAGCTTTACGTAAAAACCGATTATGATTTACTGTAAGCGGGACCAAACTGGCAAAATTGACGGTTAACGATTCTCTTGTTGGTATAGTAGGTAGGTAAATCATGCCCGTTATGACTGATCATTACTACTTAGCATCAGATATGCATGTGCACAGTTGCTCTACTCATTTAGCATGCGCAGCTTTTGGAGCCAATGCCCATTGGTAATGTTATTCCAGTTCCATAGTCTGTCTTTTTTAAAATTATATATATATAATTCCATAGTCTGTCGTAGCCAAGAGTTAGCCTAGTTCGTAATTATATTTGTACTTTTCTGACGCGAATGATGTTGCATGACTTGCATCTGATCCTCACGTAGCTAGCTAGTTAGTACTAGTTACATCTTACATGCAACGCAATGCGATGCTTAATAAGCTTGCAAAACTGATGGTTTCAGACCGGCCTGAGCGGCGCCCTGGAGACGCTGTGCGGGCAGGCGTACGGCGCCCGGCTGTACCGCATGCTGGGCCTGTACCTGCAGTCGTCGCTGATCACGTCGGCGGCGGTGTCTGTGCTCATCTCCGTCCTGTGGTGCTTCACGGAGCCTCTGCTGCTGTGGCTGCGTCAGGACCCCGAGGTGTCCCGCGCGGCCGCGGCGTTCGTCCGGTTCCAGGTCCCGGGCCTGTTCGCGTTCTCCTTCCTGCAGTGCCTGCTGCGGTACCTGCAGACGCAGTCCGTCGTCGTGCCGCTCGTCGTCTGCTCCATGGTGCCGTTCTTGCTCCACGTCGCGCTGACGCACCTGTTGGTGAACGTGCTCGGCCTGGGCCTCGCCGGCGCGTCCGTCGCCATCTCCACCACGTTCTGGGTCTCCTGCCTGATGCTGCTGGTGTACGTGCTGCGGTCCGAGGTGTTCAGCGAGACGTGGAAGGGCTTCTCCGCCGACGCGTTCAAGTACGTGCTGCCGACGCTCAAGCTCGCCACGCCGTCCGCCGTCATGGTCTGGTCAGTACGTACATATATATGCATTGCTGCATGCGCGCCGTTTCTTCTTGATATGCGCATGCACCGTCGCGGACGTCGTTTCCTTCCCCCGTCTGGTATGGCTGGATGTGACGTGACGTTTTTTACCGCATGCAGCTTGGAGTTATGGGCGTTTGAACTCCTGGTGCTGATCGCCGGCCTGCTCCCGAATTCCACGGTGAGCACGTCGTTGATCGCCATGTGGTATGTCACTCTAACGAGCTTAGCTTCAGTATTCCGTCATATGTATGTGCCATGAAACCAAGTACTGACCGACTCGAACGAAATGCAGCTCGAGTACGGAGGCGATTGCCTACATGATCACTTACGGGTTCAGTGCCGCTGTGAGGTACTGCCCAGTTTCAGAGTTCAGACAAGCCAATTAAGTTCTTCTGCTGTCAGCTTGAATTCCTGCTTCTTGTGTTCATGGTGGTTAAACTGCATTGCGTTTGCTTTTTCACCTTGCAGCACCCGAGTGTCGAACGAGATCGGGGCCGGGAACGTGGACAGGGCGAAGAATGCGGTGACGGTGACGATGAAACTGTCGGTGTTTCTTGCCGTCTCCTTTATCCTGCTGCTGGGCTTCGGCCACGACCTGTGGGCGAGCCTCTTCAGCGGGAGCGCTGTGATCGTGGCGGAGTTCGCCGCCATCACGCCGCTCATGATGATCTCCATCGTTCTCGACTCCGCACAGGGTGTCCTTTCAGGTGAGATCAGCTAGCTAGATCAGCGGATCCAGCGGTGGGGCGGGGGGCTCGAGCCCCCCCTACCGCTACCGGACCCTTGGAGCCCCCCTAAATTTTTAGCCATGGATGTATAATGTAGAAGGGGCTGAGGTCGAGCTGAAGGTACTTCAGCCCCTCCAAAAAAATTTCCTGGATCCGCCACTGAGCTAGATCATTATTTCTCTGTTACATACTTACATTTCACAGATAGAAATTAGAAATTACAATGGAAACGCGTTGTTTGTGGCATGGCAGGCGTGTCGAGGGGCTGCGGGTGGCAGCATCTGGCGGCGATGACAAACCTGGTGGCGTTCTACTTCATCGGCATGCCGCTGGCCATCCTCTTCGCCTTCAAGCTCAAGTTCTACACCAAGGCAAGTGACGATCAATCAACGATGTGTTCATAACTTCATAAGCCAATGCGGCATGCATGCAACTCGTGTCAGAACAACACAAGTTTCTGAAAGAAGCTGGAGTACGCTGGACACAGTGCTAACTGAACCGAACATTTCCTTGCAACTTTTTTTTTGCAGGGTTTGTGGTCGGGTCTGATCTGCGGGTTGGCAAGCCAGGCCAGCGCGCTGCTGGTGATCACCATCCGCACGAAATGGTCCAAGATCGTGGATGCGATGCAGGTGGAGAAGGCCAACTACGTTGCTTAATTAGTCAGTTAAAAATGCAATTCATGATCAGACGGCACAATGTCAGATATGTATGTACACAGGATGAACATATCTGTAGCAACATCCGCGGCACGCTTCTATGCACAACACCACCAGTCCTTGCGCAGTGCACCTGTTCTGTACGGGTATTTTTGGAGATGACTAGTGTGAACTGTGAACTGATTGAACTACTGTTAAGCCTTCACACAGTAGGTTTTACTGTATCTTTGGATGGATTTCAGCCTGAGAGAGATCAAGCCTGCTATGCCAATTAAGGGATAAGCTAGAGGAATGCAGAGGGAGTGGGCGTTTCTTGGTGAAAGAATGCAAAACTGAATTTGCTGTATCTTTCGTTTGTTTTTGTTACGAACCAGCAGGGGATTGGGCAATCAGAAGCAGGGGTTGGGAAATCGGAATCAAGAGCAAGGCAGGGGTAGGAAGAACTTGGGGAGGAAATAGACGGATCAGGTAGAAGATAGTTTCTGTATTTTCTTCAGCAGAACAGAACACCTCTGGTTTAATCCCATCTTTGCCCACACGGCAACGCCCACACCCATACTTACAGTAGGTAAAAATGGATCAGATAGTTTTCAATCGATCTGGAAAGTTTTCCAATATGAATTCTATTGGTTCGGATATTTGTCGAATACCATCGGATTAGAAACGAATATGGATTTGATAGCTTACTATCCAAATACGGATCCAGATTATCTAGATATTCACAGCCTATACCCTCTATTTCTGCCCAACTCATTTATATGATACTTGCGTAGCCCATCATACATTAATATATACGTCAATACATGGGGTTAGAGAAAGAACCTTAGCCTATATGAAGAATTCATGAATGTTCTTCATGAATGGTTAGATCAAATAAACTAGTTATATTTTTGTTATTTTGTGCGTACAATTTAAAGGATTTCTATGTTCTAAGAAATATTCGTGACTGTATTCGATTCGATTCATATTCACTCTGTATTTGTATTTGACATTATTTGTATTTATATTCGTATATGGAGAAAAATATAAAAACAAATATAACAAAAACATTAACCAATCCGTTTTCAACACTACTTACAGAGCCAATTGGGCTTGGTTGTACTCCTGGTTGGGACTTTTGCCTCGCTTGATCCCTCTAGTTTGGCCCACGCTTTCCCCTTGAGCGACTGCCCTTCCCGCCTTCCTCTTCTGGTAGTCAACGCTGTGACATTATTCTCCACTTCACCGCAGGCTTGTCCCCAAGCAGGTGTGAAACAAAACCGAATTTCAAAAGTAATTTAAATTATTATTTAATTTTGATTTCTCTTGAACCTTGGCTTAAACCCGCACCTATGCCTACCATCCATGCCATGATCTCCTTGCCGCTTCGCCCCTTCAGTCGCTTTTCGCACGAGCACAGTTCACCATCTGAAAATATCACCGTCGTCCCGATTCTTCTACTCCTGCACCTTCCAGTTTCTTCCTGCCGCTGCCCCACCGCTGCAATCGGTCAGAAACCGTAGTGAAGCGCTACGGGTAGGCTAGGCAAGCACAAACTCAAAAGTTCTACCATGTAATCAAGGAACCTCTGTTAGTAATAGATCATGGGATTACCACTAGACACGTAGACTCGTAGTGAAAATAGTGTCAATGTAGCATGTTGATGTGGTCGTAGTTGTACCAGCCGCATGTCTTCTCCTTCAAATCCTTGTGATCATCACAGGTTGCGGATCGTCCTAGTGCTGAAGCTTCGCATCAACACCTCTAAGGTATCCATACATACGGGGCAGGAACACTACGCACCGGGATGCTAGCGCCGGTAGCGCAGTATTAGATGAGGAAGGTTTGGTGTCTAGAGTTTTGATAATTCTGGATTCTATCTCTGTCGCACAGACCCTATACCACCGCACCTCTCTATTAATAGGCATCCACAATGTTCCTTGAACTTGAGGCCCATTAGAAACTTGTGACCTACATGAACTCAAATCACTATCCGAATTGTATACCAACCCCTTAAGTGTGCAACCCCATAGTTCACATACACCTAGATATGGCCCGAGTACTCCTACTCGTCCACTAATCGACAGCGGCCCCTAACAGGACATATCGACTCCCAAGTATACATAAATATTATATCAGATGAATCTTATCAAAGCTCATATACATTTTCCTTTACCTCATGATATCGGTCAAGCTCAAGGCGAGTATGTGCCATCCTTGTTGGCTAGCTCGACCACTCTTTCTCGATCACGTGATTTGAATTCCCGACTACGATTAACTCTTTAACCACAAGTAGCATGACTATGTATTTCTAGAATCCAATCACTCGAGAGGCCTAGAGATATTTATCCCATTGTATGGAGGGGCAAATCCTATCTTGATCGACCATGCCCCGAGCATACATCGTGATAAACCCAAAAGTTACCTTTATAATTACCTAGTTATAGAGTAGCGTTTGGCAACCCCTAAATTAGCCATTACGTATTACAAGTATGTGCGACGACCCCAAGTCCAAGGACATAGCATACGCATTGTAAATGATACCAACTGATGACATGTAAGAATGCAATGTTCTCACAGTGTCTTATGGCAGATCGAATCCAACCCATGTTCCCTAACATGTTTTCATATTATTGGTTTGATATCTTCATATCTATGACATGTGAAACCTGGTCATCAACCAATACATATGCTAGTCTATTCATATGTGTCCTCATATATTTTCGACTAGGGATCGTTTAAGAATAATCATCGTAGAAATATAGAGTTCCCAATCGAGTCATATACTTGATAATAAATATTAACGATATTATTTAAGAAACAAGATAACATATTATCTAATAGATCATGAACATAACAAAATAATATGGTCAAACCAACGTGATCGACCAACGCGGTCCAACCAACGTGGTCAAACCAACGTGATCGACTAATAGGTCAAACCAATGTGGTCAACCAACGCGGTCGAACTAACTTAATCATATCTATGATTGCCTCTAGGGCATATTTCCAACAGTCTCCCACTTGCACTAGAGTCAATCATTTATGTATCAAATACCGATAGCTCTTGTGTGTGCCTCATACTTTGGCTGTGTGAGAGGTTTTGTCAACGGATCAGCAACATTTAAATTCGTGTGAACTTTGCATATTTTTACATCTCCTCTATACACGATATCACGAAAAAGGTGATAGCGTCTGAGTATATGTTGGATTTCTGATGAGATCTAGGCTCCTTAGCCTGCACAATGGCTCCATTATTATCACAATAAAGATCCATAGAGCTCAAGGCACTCAAGACCATACCCAACTCAGCAATGAAATTCCTTATCCAAACACCTTCCTTCGCAGCTTCAAAAGCCGCAATGTACTCGGCCTCCGTTGTAGAATCAACAATTGTCTCTTACTTAGAACTTTTTCAGCTCACTACTCCTCCATTCAAAATGAATACAAAACTAGATTGCGAAAGATAATCATCTTTGTTAGTTTGAAAGCTAGCATGGGTGTAAATGTTTACAATGAACCCTTCATTACCGCCATAAACTAGGAACACATCCTTAGTCCTCCTGAAGTACTTGAGAATGTTTTTCACAGCTGTCCAATGACCTTCGCCAGGATCAGCTTGGTATCTGTTTGTAACACTTAAAGCATATGACACATCTGGTTGAGTACATATCATGGCGTACATGATAGATCCAATATTTGAAGCATATGGAAAACTATTCATATGGTCTCGCTCTTCAGCCGTCGAAGGACTTGACTCTTGCTAAGATTTATACCATGTGACATAGGCAAGAACCCTTTCTTGGCATTTTGCATGTTGAACTATTTCAACACATTGTCAATGTAAGTACTTTGGCTTAACCTAATTAGCCTTCTCAATCTATCTCTATAAATCTTTATCCCTAATAGATATACTGCCTCTCCTAGTTCCTTCATAGAAAAACTATTTTTCAATGAGGCCTTAACAGATTCCGGCATAGGAATGTCATTCCCAATCAACAATATGTCATCTACATATAAGATTAGGATTACGAGTGCGCTCCCACTAACCTTCATGTAAATAGTTCTTCTTTGTTTTTGACGAAACCAAACATTTTGACCTCATCATCAAAACGTATATTCCAACTCCGAGATACTTGCTTTAACCCATAGATGGATCTCTGAAGCTTGCATATCTTTCTAGCATTTTGGGGATCAACAAACTTTCAGGTTGTGTCATGTACACATCCTCACTTAGGTTTCCGTTTAGGAAAGCTGTTTTGACATCCATCTGCCATATCTCGTAATCAAAAAATGCAGTAGTAGATAGAATGATCCGAACAGACTTAAGCGTAGCGACGGGTGAGAAAGTTTTGTCATAATCAACACCTTAAATCAGTTTGAAACCCTTTGCCACAAATTGTACCTAATAGATATGAATATTTTCATCCATGTCTATCTTTCTCTTAAAAACCCACTTGCGCTCAATGGTTTTTACACCATCTGGCGGATCACCCAAGTTCTAAACTTGATTATCATACATAGATTAGATTTTGGATCTCATGGCTACAAGCCATTTCTCAGAGTCTGGGCTCATCATCGCTTTCTTATAAGTTTAAGGCTCATCCTTGTCTAACAATAAAATGACATGTTGATAGCTTATCGGTAATTAACGTGGCATTTTACACCTACGTGGGGCCGTGTCGGACCCCAAGTTTACTACCTGGAATCCTCTGTGATAACACTGCATTATTCCCTGGATCAGTAGATAATGCTCACAGATACAATGCTGCATCATTTCATACACGACAAAACCATACATTACAATATCAGAGTTTAAATAGACCACGTTGGGCCAAGGTTACAATAGGGCCGTCAGGCCAAATGTCTTACAATACATAAAAGCGGAAGCGGAAGCGTACATAGCGTAGGGGCACAACTCACCACAGTAAGCGATCGGGATAACTCGAGTACCAATGCTATTAATCGGGGACCGACTAATAACGAAGGCACCCGCCAAAACTAGCTCGGTCAACTTTATCGAGGCGAGAGGCAAGACTACGAAGCCTATTCTAACAACCACCGTCTTCATTTCCTTCGGCATCCTGATCCTCATGATAAGCGTAGTGCTCTTGATTCACATCTTCTGAAAGGGGGGTTAAGAGCGAGATTGAGCACAAACAACCGTGCTCCGCGAGCCAACACACAGAATGCATATAATTATGGATGCAAGGCTATTCAAGGAAGGCTCGGGTTCTTTTATTTGCATAAAGCGACATTTGAAATTACCATAATTAAAATTTCTATGACCTAGCATTTTTCAAGAACTTATGATTTAAATACTACAAGTGTACAATAAACGGAGTAGTTTCCAATTCCAAATTTTATGGTTACATCCACCATATTTTAGGGTTACATCCACCCTATGTTATGGTTATATCCACCAATGCTTAACTTTTGAATAGCAGGTTACTTCCACCTTAATACCAACACTGGAGTACATCCCTCCAGGACAAATTACCAAAGTCAGGTTACATCCTTTGACGCTTTCTCCCACCCACAAAAGTTTTTAAACAGAACTAACTCGAGGAAGATTTCCATGTCTGCCCTTGACCGTGGGCACGGCTATTCGAATAGTTTTAGACTCTGCAGAGTTTGCACACTTTACCCACAAGAGATAAATCCACTCGTTGTCCCACATGATTCCTTAGCTATGCGGTTGAGTAGACCATCACAGGACCTTTACAATGCATTTTTCCTAGCAGAGTTACGCCCGCTAAGGTTTCCACTTCTTCCGGGTACGACCACCCTTCCAGAAGCCCCCTCTTGCGCTGTCACGTCGGAGGATGTGGCCATCCTCTACCGCCTTGTGTTCACACCGGCGCAACTCTTACTAAGTCGATGCAAATTATTTAGCCCTGCCTACACTTTGCCAGCTTGTGGTTGTACTATTATACACGGAGGGTCCACACAGGATTAAGTCCTTAGGTTGTTCGGGCGGTCATTCCACAAGCCCCTGTGTTACATCCACACCCACCACTCTTACCATCCGCTCAAACAGGTTTAGCAATTTTCAGGGTTTTGAGAAGCATAACACATTTTAACATAAATACTCAGCCACGTACATCCCATGGCTGACCCAAAACTAGTTTCCATGATTAAAGAATGATTATCAGGGCTAATAAGGCCCTGGATTCAACAAGACCAGCATGGCAGTAGTATGACTTATAACTATCTTAGTTATAGTTTATACCTAAGGCGACAATGATCATGTGGGTTCAATGTTACTGGTGGGGTATATTGTTATGAGGTGGATACAGGTTATTAGCTACCTTAAGAGTGACATACGTTTCCTTATAAAGTAAAGCATGCAGATTTTTATAATTTAAATGAACATAGTTTCACATGAAATATAGGCGCAACATGATCAAAGTATTGACTCGCCTGGATCGAAGGCTTGGGGGTCTTGTGCTGCTTCAAGCGGGGTCTCGTTCGCGTCGTCGAACTCTACTCGGACGGGAGAAACCGGAAAAAGCAACACGAGAAAACGAGAGCCGAATAAGAACCAAATAAAATAAAACAACTCAAATGAACTCGGAATTGAACCAAACCAGAACCATTAGACAGGTCTTGATTTTAGAAAAATTTATAAGTTGGTTTCATTAAATTTGGAATTATGGTTAAGAAGTTATAGCATTTCAAAGTTTTATTTTCTGGAAAATTTGAGAAATAACAAGGGAGAGAGGGAGTGAGCTGCCGACAGGTGGGGCCCGAGGGGGAAACGGGTGGCGCTCGGGCTGGATGCGGCTGCACCGCAACTGACAGGCGGGCCCGCGTTTAACAGCAGCTCTCACCTGCTCTCGGTTGGATTAGGACAGTGATAATTGGCCGATTAAGACAGTGATTTAATAGTGGCGTTAAAGCACTGAGTGCTCCTCGCTACGCTTATCCCGCCGCAGGGAGACGGGCTCGCCGGCGGAGCGGCCATGGCGGCGCGACGAACCGACCAAAATGGGTTCCGTGGCTCGCGCGCTCCTCGGGAGAGAGAATCGGACGGATTCGTCCGACGGTGATCGACGGCGGTGGCGGGCGGTCGGGACGGGAGATTGGCGCGGCGCCTCGGGCGTTAGGGCGCAATTGCTTGCCGTGGGAGCATCCACGAGTGTCACCGATCTCACTGCGGCAGGCGGCGGCGAGTGGAGCCGAGCGGTCGGGCGGCGGAGGAGGTCTCGACGGCGAGTAGGGCGGCGATGGCGGCCCGTTGGGGAGGAGGTAGGGTTCGGCGAGGTGGGAACGTGACGGCGGGGTCCGGCGATGCTCACGAGCGGGAATCGGCCCGAGACGTGGCGGTTCACCGACGGGACCGACGCCGAGTCGGGAAGAATGGCGTCACCGCGGCTGTAGAGGAAGAAAAGGCAGTTAGCGCGAAGGAGAAGGGTGAAGTTGAACTCGGGAAAGTCTCGGAAGCCCTATGGTCGGCCGGCGGTGCTTGCGCGGGGGGCGGCGACGGCTCTCCTGCGGGTGGGGAAATGCAGCGGAGGAAATGGAGCAAAGCTCGACGCCCTTTAAAGAGCACAGGAAGAAGCAAGACGCCGAGGGGAGGGCAAGCGGCATGGCGCGCGCGCGCGGGCGTCATCGCCGTGCGCGCCACGAGGCGCGCGCGGCTCGGGCGTGGCGCGACGCGGTAAATGCGGGATGCGGCGCTCGGTCCGGTGGTCGCGGGGGCCGTGGCGAGAGGCGGAGCCGGCGGCGCCGAATGGACGGCGTGACCGGGAAAACCACGGCGCGCAGCGCTCGGTGGGGCGGGAGAGTGCGTGCACGGCGGGCGAGTCGGCCGCGCGCGAGGCGTGCTCGGTGTCGCCGCTGTCGGGCGCAGAAGGCGAGGGCTGCGCTGAAGACGAGGTTGTCGGCATGGCATTCAATAGCCAGCCTAGGTTGGTGGCGGAAAGGCGACGAGCGGCAAGGACAGAGGCGCTGCAGCCAGGAGGAAAGGGGAGGCGCTGCAGTGTGAAAGAGGAAGGAGGAAGGGTGCTGCGGCCAGAGAAATGGAGGGGATGAACGGCAAGGATTGAATGGAAAAAAGGATTGAGCGGCCAGGATTGAAGGAAATTTTGGTTCCAGTTTCTTTTCATTTATTCCTTTTTCTGAAACTTCCTAGCTTTTGCAGGAAATTTTAATTTCTAGCTTTTTACAAGATTCGCTTTGGTTTGCCTCTTTGGAGATAAAACAAGGTTTTCCATTTTGAGTTCTTCTCACATTTTTTTTAACTTTCATTTTGAAAAGCACAAGAACAACAAAACTGCAGATAAAACCTTTTAAATTTATTAACATAGCTTAAATTTTACATTAGCTCCAAGGGTTGAAAATGGGATGTTACAGATCCTACTCCCCTTAAAAGGAATCTCGTCCCCGAGATTCGGGTAGAGTAGAAAGAAGGAGGTGGGGCAAGCTGGCTAGCAATGGGTTCCAAGGTTTTGCTTGACACTTCGCTCTTTCCTTGGAGTCACCTGAAGAGAGGATATCCATACAAAAGTGGGTCAACGCCACACCGCAGAAACCGTGTTCTTCTAGGTTTACTTCAGCTGGCTTCCCTTCATCGGTTGACATTTTCTGGGGCTTGCTGTTCTTCAACGCTGGTTGCTGCCTTTCCTTTATGCTGGAGTGGATCTGAGTGAATACTTGTACGAGTGATAGGGACCCAAGCGAGTAGGAACTACTAGTTCTTGCTTCTTGCTTCTAGCCATGTCCTTGGCCATTGTGATGTCTTGATTAGTGAGTTTACTGAGTGAGAGGGGACTTGAGTCTTGATTGTCTTGACTGAGCTATTTGTCATGTCTCGCTTGTAGATCTGACGAGGTTTTCAGCAATAAGGTGAGGGGGAAATAGCACTAGATACGTGGTAGATCGCGGGGATGAGATACTCTAATCCACCCCAAAAAGAGCACACACAGAAAATTGGGGCGGCATACAAACCCCACAGAAAAACCAAGGTTTTGAAACAAGCTTTTCCTGTGACTGCGAAGTACAGTGCCCGAGAGCAAGAAGGCAGTGCACAGGGCCAAATAAAATCTTTTTTTTAAAAAAATAACGCCTATGCACGAAGACACACACAAGAGGGCACAGGGTTCTAAGCACTAGGCTTGCTGAAGCGAGACCACAAGACCTTCATGAGCATCCTTGATGTCTTCGAGCTTTTTTTTTTTTGAAGTAAGGGGAAAGAAAGGGAAATCAAATTTCCTTTTTGTAGACAAGTAGAGGAAGGAAAGCGTTGAGAAACGTTTTGGCGATGGAGCCCATGCTCCTCATTATTATTTAAGAACAGTTTTTTTTAAAGTACCAGGGTTGAATTTTTTTTTGAGTATCCCCAAAAATTTGCAAAGTAGGTAGATTCCCAAGTTTTGGTTTTGAAAGCAAGTTCTTAGAAATTAAGTTTTTGGGTCCTCAAATACTGGGGCGAAGTTTGTAAAGAAACTTTGAAATCAAGGCTCTTTGCAACGAAGATACACTATTTATATTTGATATAGAATTTTTATAGCAAGACTGATTTTCTGAAAGTGGTTTTGAAATACTTGAATTTTGAAATACCCCCTTTTTTTTGGCAATGGTATCTTAACCTCTTCCAATATCACAATCTTGACAGAATAATTCACATTCATAGCCCTTCCATTCGTGGGCTTCTTATTCCAAGGCCTTGCTAATCCTGCTTATACTCGATTGATTATAGGGTATCTTCTTTCATTGCTTAATCACTGCACAACTGGTGTCTAGTACTCCAAACAGTGAACATTATCATTTATTCAATCCACAGATCATATCACTTCCAAGACATCATTCGTAGTTATTATTCACCAGATCAGGGTCTCCTACTCCTTAATTGAATCTCACTTTCCTACATAAAATCATAAATCTAGTCTTGGGTTCATTTGTCAATAATCCCTCCCAACTATTCACCTAAACATTACTCCAATTTCTTTACCTTTGAATCCACCCGTACTCGATAGCTTCATGGTTTCAATATTTCTATATTTTAAATCCACCAGTACCATTCACATCTTTTACATTTTAAATCTAACAGTATCATTTGTATTATGGTTCCAATATTTCAATCCACCAATAACATTTGTATTATAATCCAACCTTTTCCACCATAATTCATAAACTCAATCCTGGATTTATTTTTTAGCGATACTCCAGCATCTTTACTTTTAAATCCACCGATATCATTTATATTATGGTTTCTTAATACTCCAATCTGTTCCATCTTTAACGCATACTCATAATCCATTTTTCCAGTGATCAAATCCACTATCTACAATCTTGTGTCCAACAACTTTATTGGCATAGACATCCACCGAGACAATGTTTATTAATCAAATCTATAATTCAATGGTTATTATCACATCTCCTATTGTCTCCAAAATTTCCAATAATCCACCCGGTAGTCGACTATACTCTATTATCCCACCCTTGTAAACGTTCATCTGGATTCATACTGTCTATTAAAGCTACAGACCAACAATTGTTATTACACTCCATATTTCTCTAAAGATTCCATCGGTCCACTTATTCAATCGTCTAAATTGGCCCGTTTATTTAACCAATCCAATTATTTAATCAATCCAATCATTTTAAATTGGCCCACTAATTTAGCCAACCCAATCATCAAATCGGTACTCATGTAGCCAACCCAACCATTCAAACTAGTCCGCTTACTTTTCAACTAGAAATTCATACCGTTGATTCTATCTCATGATTGACATGAATCCACCAAGATTTATACATGGGTCTGAGGAACCAGAGCAAACCTTTGGAATAATTTGGTTGGAAGTTAAATCTTAGAAAGTTTTCCTCGGAAGGTTAGGTTTGCAAGAAGGGGGGGGTCTGAAAATGAACTTTTATAAATAATTTGATAATTGACTTCCAAGGATAAAACAACTTTCAAAAATAGATTTCAAATTTAATCTTCGCGATTTTGGCCCAAAATAGGTTTTCGAAAGGGGTTTATAAGAGGAGTGCTGGACTTTTATTATTTGAATCCGGGATAAGAAAACTTTAGGAGTATAAATGACTAGGGCAGCATATAGATAAGAGGGAATCTTCTAAGAGGGATGAGAATAAGCAACACATCTTTTTTTTTTTTTGCAATTAGATTTTGAAGGAACAAATCCAGTCATAACACTAACGGTTAAGCTAAGTTCAAACCACAGCCTCTACCTTGGCCTCTTCCACGAGCTGCGGCCCTTGGGGCTCGGCCCCTACCACGAGCAGCAGTCCTCCTGGGAGCCATCTGGAAAACAACCTAGAGCCTTTTTAGAGACTAAAAGAAAGAGGGAAAGACATATATGAGGGTTTGCTAGCCCCCTATTAGCACAACAGAAACCAAGCAAAAGAGAGGCAATAAAAACACAAGGCATTATGCCTAAGGTAGTTCATTTCATTAAGGGGGGTTAGGTGTTACATGACAGCCGGGCACAGCGCACGGGCTTACAACAAGTCACGACACCGCATACACAACGTCTACTAACTGGGTACATAAGGGGGTACAACTGGGGGAAGTGTGCGTGCACACCAAAAAGAGATTGCCTAGACATACTACTGTCTAACCTACATCAGTCCACCTCCGGGGATCGCGCGTGGGTCTGACCGCAGAAGACGCAATCACCTGGAAAGCGGGAGCAGGAGACGATGCTGGGAGATCGGGAGCGAGAATGGGACCGAGAAGGGCTCGATCCGTTGTTGGAGGGACGGGAGCGGGACGAGCGACGCCCCCTGCTGGGCTCTGTGAGGGTGCCATTGGACGGTGGGCGCACGCTCGTGCGTATTGTCAACGTGGGGCGAGGTCCCCGCATCGAGTCTTGTGCCGCGCCGAGCTGGGCTGGAACGGACACTGGTACGGATGCGGGAGTTGGAGCTGACACTTGGGTTGGAGCTGGAGCTGGCACTGGTGCTGGTGGTGTAGACTGAGGGTAAGTGGCTCTGGCTCGGAAGCGCTCAAGCCCAGCCTCGGCGGCGAGCCTCTCGCGCTCCGCCGCCTGAAAGGCGATCAGGTAGCGGTTGAGCTGGGCGCTGAGGACATCCGACTGCTGCAGGCTCGCGGTCAGAAGAATGCGCAGATGCCCAATCTCCTGCAGGGCGAAGGCATAGGAGACCGACATCGCCTGCGTCAGCTGGATCTGGTGAGACAGCTGGGGGTTGTCCACCCTGTGGTCGAGGCGATCTGGAAGGAATTGCCCCTGGCGAATGCGAGGGGAGTGGGCAAAAGGCGACTGTCGTAGACTATCCTCGTGCACCTGGCACAGGTGGCCCACGGCGAGACGTGCCGCGTCCTGGATGGCGTCGACGAGGTACATCCGTGGAGGCTCGGCGTGGATAGTATGGGAGTGGAGCTCCCTGTTGCTATCCCGTGCGTAGATGAAGACCTCTATGGTCCACAAATCCATGCTGTGGATGTGGGCTCTCCTGCCTCGGTAAACGGGCGGGCGAGTGTACCCGAGACAACGCAGCAGCTGCCGCAGGATCTCGGCGAACCCTCCTTCGCTTTCCCCATGGGAGATGTGATCCCATGGACCAACTGGTGCAGCTCCAGCCATCTAAAAATTTTGAACACCAATAGGTTAGAGCAGATGAAAATACAAAAGAAATTTTGGGTGAGTATAGAAACTAAGAGAGTTGAGTAAAGCAGTATTACGCTATATTTTTGTGAAAGTTTTACATAGTTTTTGTAAATAGGACTCGGACCTTAAATCATGACCAGCCTAGCTAAGGTTTCTACAGTCGTATGCTCTGATACCAGCTCTGTCGGACCCCAAGTTTACTACCTGGAATCCTCTGTGATAACACTGCATTATTCCCTGGATCAGTAGATAATGCTCACAGATACAATGCTGCATCATTTCATACACGACAAAACCATACATTACAATATCAGAGTTTAAATAGACCACGTTGGGCCAAGGTTACAATAGGGCCATCAGGCCAAATGTCTTACAATACATAAAAGCGGAAGCGGAAGCGTACATAGCGTAGGGGCACAACTCACCACAGGCAAGCGACTGGGATAACCTGAGTACCAATGCTATTAATCAGGGACCTGACTAATAACGAAGGCACCCGCCAAAACTAGCCTGGTCAACTTTACTGAGGCGAGAGGCAAGACTACCGAAGCCTATTCTAACAACCACCGTCTTCATTTCCTTCGGCATCCTGATCCTCATGATAAGCGTAGTGCTCTTGATTCACATCTTCTGAAAGGGGGGTTAAGAGCGAGATTGAGCACAAACAACCGTGCTCCGCGAGCCAACACACAGAATGCATATAATTATGGATGCAAGGCTATTCAAGGAAGGCTCGGGTTCTTTTATTTGCATAAAGCGACATTTGAAATTACCATAATTAAAATTTCTATGACCTAGCATTTTTCAAGAACTTATGATTTAAATACTACAAGTGTACAATAAACGGAGTAGTTTCCAATTCCAAATTTTATGGTTACATCCACCATATTTTAGGGTTACATCCACCCTATGTTATGGTTATATCCACCAATGCTTAACTTTTGAATAGCAGGTTACTTCCACCTTAATACCAACAACGGAGTACATCCTCCAGACAAATTACCAAAGTCAGTTACATCCTTTGACGCTTTCTCCCCACCCACAAAAGTTTTTAAACAGAACTAACTCGAGGAAGATTTCCATGTCTGCCCTTGACCGTGGGCACGGCTATTCGAATAGTTTTAGACTCTGCAGAGTTTGCACACTTTACCCACAAGAGATAAATCCACTCGTTGTCCCACATGATTCCTTAGCTATGCGGTTGAGTAGACCATCACAGGACCTTTACAATGCATTTTTCCTAGCAGAGTTACGCCCGCTAAGGTTTCCACTTCTTCCGGGTACGACCACCCTTCCAGAAGCCCCCTCTTGCGCCGTCACGTCGGAGGATGTGGCCATCCTCTACCCGCCCGTGTTCACACCGGCGCAACTCTTACTAAGTCGATGCAAATTATTTAGCCCTGCCTACACTTTGCCAGCTTGTGGTTGTACTATTATACACGGAGGGTCCACACAGGATTAAGTCCTTAGGTTGTTCGGGCGGTCATTCCACAAGCCCCTGTGTTACATCCACACCCACCACTCTTACCATCCGCTCAAACAGGTTTAGCAATTTTGTGGTTTTGAGAAGCATAACACATTTTAACATAAATACTCACCACGCACATCCCATGGTGACCCAAAACTAGTTTCCATGATTAAAGAATGATTATCGGGCTAATAAGGCCCCTGGATTCGACAAGACCAAAGATGGCGAGAGTATGACTTATAACTATCTTAGTTATAGTTTATACCTAAAGCGACAATGATCATGTGGGTTCAATGTTCTTGGTGGGGTATATTGTTATGAGGTGGATACAAAGTTATTAGCTACCTTAAGAGTGACATACGTTTCCTTATAAAGTAAAGCATGCAGATTTTTATAATTTAAATGAACATAGTTTCACATGAAATATAGGCGCAACATGATCAAAGTATTGACTCGTCTGGATCGAAGGCTTGGGGGTCTTGTGCTGCTTCAAGCGGGGTCTCGTTCGCGTCGTCGAACTCTACTCGGACGGGAGAAACCGGAAAAAGCAACACGAGAAAACGAGAGCCGAATAAGAACCAAATAAAATAAAACAACTCAAATGAACTCGGAATTGAACCAAACCAGAACCATTAGACAGGTCTTGATTTTAGAAAAATTTATAAGTTGGTTTCATTAAATTTGGAATTATGGTTAAGAAGTTATAGCATTTCAAAGTTTTATTTTCTGGAAAATTTGAGAAATAACAAGGGAGAGAGGGAGTGAGCTGCGAGCGATGTGGGGCCCGAGGGGAAACGGTGGCGCCGGGTGGATGCGCTGCACCGAATCGACAAAGCGGGCTCGCGTTTAAAGAGCTCTCACCGCTCGGTTGGATTAGGACAGTGATAATTGGCCGATTAAGACAGTGATTTAATAGTGGCGTTAAAGCACTGAGTGCTCCCTGCTCTGGCTTATCCCGGCCGCAAGGGAGACGGGCTCGCCGGCGGCGGAGCGGCCATGGCGGCGCGACGGAACCGACCAAAATGGGTTCCAGGGCTCCGCGCGCTCCTCGGGGAGAGAGGAATCGGACGGATTCGTCCGACGGTGATCGGCGGCGAGCTGGGCGGCGGTCGGGACAGGGGAGATTGGGCGCCGGCGCCTCGGGCCGTTAGGGCGCAATTGCTTGCCGTGGGAGCATCCACGAGTGTCACTGATCTCACCTGCGGCTTGGGCGGCGGCCGGAGTGGAGCCGAGCGGGCTGGCGGCGGAGGAGGTCTCGACGGCGAGTAGGACGACGATGGCGGCCCGTTGGGGAGGGAGGTAGGGTTCGGCGAGGTGGGGAACATGACGGCGGGGTCCGGGCGATGCTCTACGAGCGGGGAATCGGCCCGAGACGTGGCGGTTCACCGACGGGACCGACACGAGTCGGGAAGAATGGCGCCACCGCGGCTCAGAGGAAGAAAAGGCAATTAGCCCGCGAGAGGGAGAAGGGGTGAAGTTGAACTCGGGGAAAGTCTCAGGAAGCCCTATGGTCGACCGGCGGTGCTTGGCGGCGGGGACGGCCGACGGCTCTCCTGCGGGTGGGGGAAATGCAGCGGAGGGGAAATGGAGCAAAGCTCGACGCCCTTTTAAAGAGCCTGGGAAGAAGCAAGACGCCGAGGGGGAGGGGCAAGGCGGCATGGCGCCGTGCGCGCGGGGCGTCATCGCCGTGCGCCACGTGGCGGCGCGCGCTCGGGCGTGGCGCGACGCGGGTAAATGCGGGGATGCGGCGCTCGGTCCGGTGGTCGCAAGGGGGGGCCGTGGCGAGAGGACGGAGCTGAGCGACGCCGAATGGACGTGCGTGACCCGGGGGAAAACCACGACGGCGCAGCGCTCGTGGGGCCGGGAGGTGAGGTACGCGCGGCGAGGTCAGCGGCGCGCGAGGCGTGCTCGTGGTGCGCCGCCGTCGGCGCGAAGGCGAGGGCTGCGCTGAAGACGAGGTTGTCGGCATGGCATTCAATAGCCAGCCTAGGTTGGTGGCGGAAAGGCGACGAGCGGCAAGGACAGAGGCGCTGCAGCCAGGAGGAAAGGGGAGGCGCTGCAGTGTGAAAGAGGAAGGAGGAAGGGTGCTGCGGCCAGAGAGATGGAGGGGATGAACGGCAAGGATTGAATGGAAAAAAGGATTGAGCGGCCAGGATTGAAGGAAATTTTGGTTCCAGTTTCTTTTCATTTATTCCTTTTTCTGAAACTTCCTAGCTTTTGCAGGAAATTTTAATTTCTAGCTTTTTACAAGATTCGCTTTGGTTTGCCTCTTTGGAGATAAAACAAGGTTTTCCATTTTGAGTGCTTCTCACATTCTTTTTTAACTTTCATTTTGAAAAGCACAAGAACAACAAAACTGCAGATAAAACCTTTTAAATTTATTAACATAGCTTAAATTTTACATTAGCTCCAAGGGTTGAAAATGGGATGTTACAGGCCGGTGCCTCTTCCATAGGTTCTACAACATCTTGTATATCTTGTAGAGGTTCAGTAGGAGTCAAAATATTTTCTAATGTCTCTCCAATTTCTTCTAGTCTCACCATGCTCCCACTAACTTCTTTTGAGAGAAACTCTTTTTCCAAAAAGACACCATTTCGGACAACAAACACTTTGTTTTCATCTCTTTTATAAAAGTAATATCCTTTAGTTTCCTTAGGATACCCCACGAAGAAGCATTTATCAGATTTATGTGTGAGTTTGTCAGACGTCAAATGTTTTACATAAACTTCACATCCCCATGTTTAGAGAAAAGACAAAGTAGGACTCTTCCTAGTCCACATCTCATATGGTGTCTTATCCACTAATTGGTACCCCATTTAAAGTGAAAGCTGCAGTTTCTAGAGCGTAACCCCAAAAGGACAATGGCAGATCAGATTGGCTCATCATGGACTGAACCATGTCTAACAAAGTTCAATTCCATCGTTCAGACACCTCATTCCATTGAGGCGTTCCCAGCGAAGTTAGCTGTGGAACAATTCCAAATTGCTTTAGATGATCACCAAACTCATAGCTCAAATATTCACCTCCACAATCTGATCATAGGGTTTTAATTGTCTTATCAAGTTGATTATGTACCTCATTCTAAAATTCCTTGAACTTTTCAATGGATTCAGACTTATGACTCATTAGATAGATATAACTGTATCTACGAAAGTCATCGGTAAAACTTATGAAGTACTGAAACCCACCTCTAGCCGTTGAGCTTATTGGTCCACATACATCTGAATGTATTAAGACCAACAAGTCATTTGCCCTCTCAACAAGACCAGTGAAAGGAGCCTTGGTTATTTTGCCAAGTAAAAAAGACTCACATGTTTCAAATGATTTAAAATCAAATGAGTTTAGAAGACTATATTTATGGAGCTTCATCATGCGCTTCTGATTTATGTGACCCAAATGACAATGCCAGATATAAGTGGGATTCAAATTATTAGGTCGAAGCCTCTTAGCATTAATATTATAGACAGACACATCTTAAAGATTTAAAATATATAATCCATTCACCAATGGAGCATGACCATAAAGCATATCATTCAAATAAATTGAATAACAATTATTTTTTATTCTGAACTCAACTTCCCAAGCCACCTAGTACCTTGGCAACTAGCATCGCCTCCCGACCGAAGGCCACCACTGTGGATAGCCCAACTCGATGATCCCCAGCATGAGTCGTCACTTCCCTAAGCTCCCCTACTCCTAGAGATGCTCTATCACTAATTTCATTGTCCTCTTAACCTGCCATTACCCCCCGAGCCATTCAAAAGTCCTGAGAGAGGAAGACCTCACCGCTGGTGATGCCAACTTCCAGCTGCTCCCAAGCTCAAAAATGCAATCCTCATGGCCCCAGGAACCTACCCGTGGTCGCCAATTGTTGTTTTGACCATGAATTCTTCAACCACTCCACCGCTTGAATTCTCTGACTGCTCCACCGCTTGAATTCTCCAATAGCTCCACCACTTGAAATCTCCGACTAGTTTGTAATCGAGAGAAACTTTGACCACACTGCTTCAAGTCCTAAGTAACACCACTCGTATGCCGTCCGATGCTCTTAAGCCACTCGGACGCCATCCAATCTTCGCAGCTACTTAGACGTCGTCTGATCTTTGTAGCAATTCATGCACTGTCCGATCTCCATCGACTTCGCACTCAAAGTCGAACCTCAACCATCCACCTGACTTCATAGTCGTACCCGAAACCACCCGAGTAGTGAAAACTCCTCTATTCTTCGAGTACGTGGCGATAACCCGATAAGAACTAAACCTGCTATAAATAGTACCAAACCTGTTACTGTTCACAAAACCCCAAAATACATATATACATCTATTTCAATCATTTTGAACTCGTCTACCCATTTCTCAGCTCCGTTTTCCTGTACCAGCCTCCTATAATCCCTAAACCTATTTTTTTGGATTTTACTTTTTTATTTTCTTTCTTTTTATTTCTAACTCAATCCTTCGAGCATGGAATTGATTTGTTTCTTTTGCTCTGCGCTAGCACACAACATCGTGGACCAACCAGTACAGGAAGGAGAAGCTCAAGTATAAGCACAAGACTTGGAAGAATACAAATTAATAGAATACATTAATCCGCAAGGAAAGTCATATGTTTTTGATCATATTGAACATATATTCCTTTAATTATTTATTTATCAGTATTTTCGTTATGTTATTTACATGCTGTTATTTCTCGTACAATAAATGTTTAGAATGACATGATACTAGTTACGTCCTACCAACTGAAAATCCTAGTTTAATTTGATGGCCATATTCATCTTGACAAGATTTAGTATTACTATAAATACTACTTAAATAATCATAGTCAATTAGGAACTCAATTGTTTTATACTACTAAGAGGCTTGCCACTTTGCCGGTAGAATTTCAAAAGTGGTTCTAGGAAAAGGAGGTGTCATGGGAAGCCACAAGATGGTTGGGTTCCATGACCTTAATCCTAGGGTAGAGGTTTGGGCTAGAAAGGTGGCAGTGTGAAGGGGCACTGAAACTGCTTCGGTGAAAATATAAGGACTAGAACCTTATGCTAAGTAAACAACATAGTAATCTGTCAATCACAAGCGTTGATTTGTCAAACCTAATTTAGTAGCTACTCAAGTTCGATTGAATATCTATAAAGGGTGGAGGGAGACTAGGGAGTTTTTATGGTATGGAATGGGTATAACCATACTTAACAGCAATAGATCTGCTTCAAATCGGGCGAGACCGTGTTGGCTTTGTTGGGAAACATTACCTATTAGGTAGAGGTTATATAAAGAATTGGGCAGTGAAAAACCTTATTTTCTTAACTCGGTCATGAGGATTAAGGAATTTTATGGGTAAAGCTGGGCAGCTCTACAGAGCCATTTATAAATGGTATTCGAATACGCTGTGCTTCCGATAAATGAAGTTGTGTTTAATGGGTGATTTCAATAGCGAAGTATAAGTAGATTTAGAATTGATTTGGAAATGCTGAAGTCTGGTAATCAAGTTTTGAAACCCCTATTCCTTAAGAAGTCATTGTCCTTGTGTGTTTGAAAATATTTACAAATAAAACTGCATCCACAAATAATTAATAAAACTCATATATCCCCATCTCTTGGAAATCCTGGCAAGTAATTATATAGCATTTCCCTATATGACTTGTTGAGTACAGTTCATTATACTTAGTCTTGTTTTATTTTCCCTCAACACAGATATCAGGAGAAGAAAGAATGTGGCAAGTATTCGTGTTAGTGTTACGACCACACTCAAGCATTTCTGTAGGAGTTTCCTGCAGTTCTTCTAATTATAAGTTAAATTTTAGGCTTGGACGTCCATTAAAATTTCTAAAGTTAACTGTTAGGTCTTATTTTGATCAAATTAACTCCCTTTTTAAATGCTCGTGAGTAGGTATGATACTCTTTTCATCTACAACTAAACTCTTAAACTGTTACAAAATGTACGACAACTCTATTCTAAAAAAAGGAGACGTTACAAGATGTGTCGGGAAATCGATGCCGAAGCTCGGTGTAGTCTTCCCAGGTCGCCATTGATTTTGAAAGTCTGGACCATTGAATCTTGACTTGGACTGCTGTCGACGCTCCCTTCTGGTACAAGCGCCAGAACACGCTCAGGCACTTGCAGTTGAGCTTGTTCCTCGGTAAGAGTCGGCAATCCTTGTTGCACTGCTTCGGTTGGTGGCAAAGCTTGGTGCAGCTGGGAAACATGAATTACTGGGTGAATAAGATCATATTTATATTGGATTTTGTTTTTGGTTTTTACTTAAAGAAGTCATAAGTCAGTATAAACACGTAACTTCTCGAAGCGGCTTCTCGCTCTCGACTCACTCTTATCTTGCTTTGAGGATAAGTCAGAGAATTACAAACGCATCACGTGGTTTTTACTTAGAGAAATCAGAAGTCAGTATAAATACGTAACTTCTCAAAACGGCTTCTCGCTCCTTTCTCACTCTCATCTTGCTTCGAGGATAAGTCAGAGAGTTACAAACGCATCACGTACCCTATTCTTTTCGTTTCCGCTCGCACACGTATTGCTCCTTCATTTTTTGCATCACTCTCGTTCTCTTTCTAAAAACTACTTTTATTATATACTACTTATTTATTTTTAGTCAAAAATCACTAATAAAAGTTAATATGAATACACCTAAAGCTGCGTGGTGGCAACCGCAGCTTGTAAGCTTATGCTCCAACCCGCTGCTCAACCAGAAAGGGACCATAATAACAGAAGGCTAGTTATGGGTAGCTCGATCCGCCACAGAAGATCGAACGTATGGCTGGATCTTGAGGAACGCCCAATCTCCAACAGAAAAGTCTCTCTCCGTGCGCTTCTGATCCGCCTGAAATAACTTATTGGTTAAGGTTTGTAAGACCAAAACCCAAATACATCTTCCATTGTTCTGACTTCCAAGCTTATTTTGGGAGCTTTTAATGTGAACTGCAAAGGCTTCAGGGTGATGAATAAGCCTAAAATAAAATACTCAACCAAGAAGGAAAAACAAATGTGGAAGCATTAGCTCGGAATTTCGGAACCTTCTAGACAATTCTAACATGTGTACTACTTTATTTCGTGCATAGAGGTTGGCTCGTAGAAATCAGTCGATATAAAGTGAGTGCCAGCCTATCAGTACCAGGAAATGTCATGCTTAAACAAACTATTTAGCTGATTCCTCAGAACTGTAGCTGAGCACTCACCAACAATAATTCAAATGGCGACGTCCATCGATTAATTAAGTACCTATCCTTGTCCCGTTGTGTTTGCTTCGGCGTTCATCAGGGAGCATAACTCATGGCCTATTGTCGGTGACTAGCGGTTGATTGAAAGACGACAAGCAGAGTCGTTCACAACCAACTTTCATTTCTCTTGTAAGTGGTCAATAAAATCCAATTAATTGACTGTGAATCAGCTACACCCTCACAGAGATCGCGGACGGGCCATCAAGAAACATTATAAAACGGTCGGGCATGATCTCAAAACTTCTAGGGTGGCAAGGACATCTAATACGATGTTCTTTGTCTAACTACTTGTCTCTTAATACATGAAAGCTTTGAAGTTAAAAAAAAGACATGAAAGCTTTATGAGGTCTATGCTTTCTATACATGCATACGTACGTACAGCAACTGAGATCGAGAGTACACACACTTAAGACAATCAAATTAAAGGGCTGGGACACAATCCATATGAAATATCAGATACGACAATGAAAGAGGATGTCTGTACGTACATACCATGCTGAGGCGTAGCTCATACACACACATGTTAAATCAAGCCTCAACAGTTCAGCCTAATAGCAAGTAAGCGAGGCACATGGAAGCCACAAATATACCTAGCTAATATCTACTAATATAACATAGGAGTTTGCTTGCTCACCTCCTTTCTGTTCCCATCCCACGCGCACAGCGCGTAGCCCCCAACACCTATTCACCTCCCTCCTCATGCGCAGTCCCCATCATTTTTGGCTTATGGGTGGGCCTCCTTATTCCCAAGCCCACGTGTCATTGTATGTGTGCGTATTGCACGTTCCCGTCCAACAAATTCTATATTTCTCTCCCTCCCCGATCTCTCTTCCTCTCCCTCTCCCGATCTCTCTATCCCTCCCCTGGTGGGTGGTTGTTGCCAGTGAGCAAGCGAATGACTACAACGCATGGGTCTCGCGCGCCATGTTGGGCCGCGTCTGTGGCGCCTCCATCACTACACGAGGACTCTTCCTCCGCTATCGACTCCCCTCTCCTGCCACCTCACCGACAGCCATCCGTCCCTTTCCCCACACCGTCGTAAAAGTCTAGTGCTGATCGACCTCCTAGCTCCGCTTTCGGCCCCCTACATCCATCCGGGTCCAGCTCACCGGATTTGGGTTCCCCAAGGTCTTTGGCACCCAAGTAATCTTCCAGACTTGCAGCTTTGCCACCTCACCTATAGCGCTACCCCTCCCCCAGGTCCGGTGCCGGTTGGACCCTTCGCTCCTCTCTCGTCCACCCTCCCTATCGCCTCATCAGTGGCCATCCATCCCCTTCACCACACCGCCGCCTAGGTCCAGCACCGGTCAACCTCCTCGCTCTACTCTCAGCCCCCGAAATCCATCCATCCCTTTCCCCACAAATGCCGCAAAATGCGGAGTCAAACATGCGCGACGGTTGGAAGAAATGAGGAAACGTGTGCGATAGGCGGTTGCCTAAGGAGAGACCACAAAAACATCAGCTTCTCTTCCACTTCTTCTTCAAACACTTCAACTCCTCCACAAAAATATACAGGGTAAATACTCCGGACTCCTCTCTCTTTCCATTTTTTTCATGAACATTCTTCTGATACAACTTAGATTTCTTGACAGTGCATTTTGCCGGCGACACAGAGGCAAGTGGAGGGGTGGGGACGACGTGGTGGGAACCGGGGGTGGGGGCAGACACTGCCATTCTCACTGCTCTTGCTCACCGTCTTCGTGTAGCAGCATCTCCAAGGTTCAGGTGTGTTGATGTTTGTGATGATTATGTTTAAGTACAATAACTTTGTTCCGGTATGCCTGAACTTGCCTTGCCTATGTTTGCAAATTATGATTGCTACATGTTGTGTTTGCATTTATGTGAATGTAAAATTTAGTTGTGAGTAAAATTGGTTAGATTGCTAAACACAATGGAGGATTTTTAGAGCTAATTTAGTTCGTATGTATTAATATTTGTGATCAGGCTTTGATACGTTCTATTACAAAATGTTGAAAAAAGATTGTGTTGTTTAGAGTACAACAGCTTAGTTCAGATTTGTTGTTTTGGTAATATTTGTGATTAGGCTGTGATGTACTTTCCAAGGTTGTGGGGCATTATGTACTTTATTTTTTTGATCATTCAGTAGTATGGCTAAGATTAAAAATGGCCATTGAACTTAAATTGATCTTAGTGCTCTGGACCTGTCAGATGAGTGGTTCCTTCCTATTTAGTAGCCTACAATGCTAAATTGCTTTGGTTTTTGAAAATAGGATTATATTGTGCAAACGTTACTAAAGTAACTACTATTTTGAGCTTAATAGATGAGTAGGTGTGCTACACATGGTCAAGGGTATGGTAAATCCATCATACATGGCAATCAAATTTTGCTGAGCCATCGAGAAAACATTGTAGCACATGTTTTCACTCAACTTTATGGTGCAAGACTGCTATAGAATCAGTAACCAATAAATAGCGTCAATTTCATTCATCACCGATTGGTAGAAAATGACACATGCTACTTGATGAACCTTGTTTGTATATATTTTTGTAATGCCTACTGTTAAGAGAACATCACTTGTGTTGGTCTGGAAGCTCCAAGTTACCGGTCCAAAGTTCTAAACTGAAGAATTGCCATCATAGATGACCGTTTTTGGTCTTTACTCATCCCACTATCTACATATATGTGTATTACAAAACATATACCATCTCTCAAATCAACACAAACTAGTGGCTTGAGCTCCTTTTAGGTCGTTTGGGTGTGACATTTCTTCATGTTCTACCATTATGTCTGAAAGCTGCTTTTCATGAAGTGTTTAGTGGATTTTATCAATTTCAGTATATTTCTCATATGGGCTCGCTGCATTTTTCTCAAATTTTGACATAACCCAAAGTAGTTTTGTTGTGCTTAATTTTGTCTTGATCATTCTCTAGTTCCTATTCATGGCAGCCCCTTTTTTTACTACATTGTGGAGATGTGCACGAATATTCGCTCTCTTTTGATAGGTTGTGAAGATATAACAGTGCAATACCCTGTGTCCTATTCATATGTTTTTCCATGTACATTATTATATGTAGCTGCTATTGTGTGAACTTGTCTATTTGAATTGCATTAAACATTAGAAGTAATTGCTCTGTTCATATAGTTCGACATACAACAATTTTTTGTTTAACCATTTAAACCTAACTAGCTAACCTTGCTTGCTATTGTAAATCCGCGAAATATGTGCTACATGGTCATCAAGTTTATTTTCTCATAACTTAGCCTTCTTTTGCCATTTAATGACACAAACTTGTTCTAAATACATGTGTGCCTACCAAACGGAGGTTTTGGCTAAAGATTTTGGAGTTTGACTACACTTGCTAACAATAGTAGATTCTTTAAGATAGAAAACATCAATTGATGAAAAATTTTAGGGTTTTGTTACTTCAGCTTGATAAAATAAAATGCTCTAGGTTGAATAGTGTTCCAATAGAAATTGTTCACAGTTTTAGTTGTTGCATGATTCATTTTGATATTCTGGTGTCCCTTTCAGTATTGTGGAAAGAGGGTTTTCTGCCTCGCATACCATTGTGCCCCTCCGATGACAAAATGTTCCCATTTAAGTTCAAGAGGAAGCAATTTCCTATCAGACTAAGCTTTGCAATGACCATCAATAAGGCACATGGACAAATAATCCCAAATGTAGGTGTCTACCTCTCCGATTCGGTTTTCTTACATGAACAACTATATGTTGCCTGTTGTGGGGGTGGCCCCCACCTAAGCCCAATAGGCCTATTGGAAGGTTGTAAGGCCCAAAATGGGACATGTATAATGACATAAGTGCCCCCAAGGGGGATATTCAAATGTAAGGGTACTATTGTAAAAGCACTCCCCAAGAGGGTATATGAATACGACATAGGCCATGGAGAGAAGCCCTAAGCCATTACTCACCTAACTCTCCACTACCATACTCTCTCTCTCTGTTTGGTCTGTAGACACAACAGTTGGCGCCGTCCGTGGGGAGGACAAGAATAAGCCTCCAGATCTGAAGGAGGATGGAACTAAAGAAAGCTCCGTCGAAGACGAAGGCGGGAGCGATGGGATTTCGTGCCAATACCAGGGCAGCGGCAAGCGCGGGCAGCGGCGCGAGCGCGGCGGTCGCGAACACCCGCGCCGCGCGGCGCCGACTTCATCGACCTCCAACTCCATCGCGTTGCCACGGCAGGCAGCCCGGGAGCACAGGCTGCGGCGTGCCCGGACGTGCCAGCGGCCTTGGTCACGCCCATGGGAGACAGCGCCCTGCTGACGGCCCTTGGCATGCTCCGACGGGAGGTGGCAGATCTTTGCGTAGCCGTGCAAGGTATGCAAGAGGTTTGGGGCCAGCAGATCCCACCAGCAGCTGCATCGGAGCCCACCCCGGAGAGGGCGGATAGCCGTGACGCCCTTACATCCGGTCGCGTACTGCTACGACGCGTGGACCCGGAGTCCCCGCTTTCCGCGGGCTTGCAGCAGGCGGCATGGCCGGAGGACTTCAAATACCCGGGTGTCATCGAGGCGTATAAAGGTGATACAGACCCGCGCGAATTCGTGCGCGTGTACGAGACAACCATTGAGGCCGCTGGCGGGGACAACACCACGAAGGCAAAGGGACTCCCCCTTGCATTACAAGGGGTGGCGCTCTCCTGGTTCTTCACCATCGAGCCGCAGTCCATCTACGCGTGGGAGCAAATCCGCGACCAACTCTACAACAACTTTCAGGGAAACTGCGTCGAGCGTGTCGATGCGGACCAACTCTTCGCAGTCAAGCAAAAACCCGAGGAGGGGCTCCGGGATTACTTTAAACGCTTCGCCAAGGTACGTTGCCAAGTCAAGAACGTTAACGAGATAACCATCATCAATGCAGCGTGCAGGTTCTCCGCCCAAAACCGCTCGCCGAGTATAATGCGCGGAAGCCACTCAAGTTGGTGGCAAAGCTCTTCGACAAAATGGAAGCATACACCCGGGCCGAGGAAGATGCGCGGAGATGCAACGGCGACAGCTCCGATGCCGGTCAGGTGGAGGAGTTGTCGCAAAGAAGCATAGGAGACGAGCCGAGGACAAAACGCAAGCAAGCGTCCGCGGGTGACACCCATGAACGCGTCGACGCCGAGGTGCACCAAAACCCGCCAAGCGACAGGCGCAAGCCCCGGCGTAACCGGCGGAGGCCCCAAAAGGCTCGCCGTGTTCTCGCCGCGCAAGGCGTTCCTCGTGAAACCACTTTAACCCCGCGCGCCGGAGGGGAACGTGAAGGAAGCCGCGACGAGAAGCCACATGCGGAGAAGGAAATCCTAGAATATGGCAGATGGTGTGAGGTGCATGGCTACGGGGACCATTTCACCCGGACATGCACCGAACTCATGGCATTGCGGCAAGCAATGGCCCAAGTGCGGGCCTCGGAGGCGCCGACCCCCGCAGTAGCCCACGCACAGCAGCCGCAAGGAAGTCCCTCGCGCGCCGGGCCCCTGGGAGAGACCCAGTGCCGTGAAGTTAGCATCATCACTGAAGGCTCTTCGTCGAGCACTTCCCCAACACAACTCCCTCTGGGAACGTCACATCGCAGCATCACCTTCACGTCAGCCGACGCCCAGGGCTTGGAATTCCCCCACCAAGATCCCTTGGTCATCCAGGCTGACATCGCAGGCTGCGACGTCAGGCGCATCCTCATCGATGGAGGGAGCTCTGCAAACATTTTGTTCGCAGATGCCCTTGATCGCATGGGGGTACCTCGGAGTCTATTAAAAGCATCGGAGGCCCCTCTCCAAGGCCTCGGAGGCCGGCCACTGAAGGCTTTGGGTCAGGTACGCCTCCAAGTCTCCTTGTGCCAGGCCGACAACGCCAAGACTGAAGATATCGTCTTCGACATCATGGACATCCCGTATTCATACAATGACATACTGGGCCGGCCTGCCATCAACTCCTTCGAAGCGGTCCCGCACTACGCCTTTTTATGTATGAAGCTCCCGGGCCAGCGGGGCATCATCACTGTCTTCGGCGACCAGATATAGCTAGGAGTGTTGAAACTGGAGCTGGGAGCCTGCATCGCAAGGTGCACGTCCTCACCGACAAGTACCAGGCGGACGCGCCATTCGCCCCAGGGTGAACACCTAAGCCTCACTCGGAGGGCGGAGTTAAAAGAGTGCCTCTCCAGGCGGAAGGGCAGTTCGTGTCCATAGGCGAGGGCCTCCCACCAGACGTAGAACAAGACTTGCTCCGAGTTCTTCGGGCCAACGCGGATGTCTTCGCATGGTCCCCGAAAGATATCAAAGGTGTGGACCGCGCCCTCATTGAACATAACCTGGCGGTCCGCCCTGATGTCAAGCCGGTCAAGCAAAAACTTCGCCGTATGTCTACGGACCGGCAGCAAGCGACCAAGGTGGAGGTGGCGAAGCTCCTTCGGGTAGGGGTTATTCGTGAGGTCCAACATCCGGATTGGCGAGCCAATCCGGTGCTGGTCAAGAAGGCCAGTGGCGCCTGGCGTATGTGCATCGACTTCACCACTCTCAACAAGGCATGCTCGAAGGACGACTACCCTCTGCCGCGCATAGATCAGCTGGTCGACGCCACCGCGGGGTGTGAGCTTATGAGCTTCTTGGACGCCTACTCCGGCTACCACCAAATCTACATGGCCAAGGATGATGAAGATAAGACTAGCTTCATTACGCCGGTTGGGACCTTCTGCTTTGTCAGAATGCCCTTCGGCTAAAAGAATGCTGGCGCAACTTTCACCCGCCTCGTCGCGCTGGCCCTAGCCGCTCAACTCAGGAGGAACGTGGAGGCCTACGTGGATGACGTGGTCGTAAAAACCAAGCAGCTCGCCTTCCACGGCCGGGACCTCAAGGAGACTTTCGACAACCTTAGGAAGACGGGCATCAAGCTTAATCCGGACAAATGCATTTTCGGCGTACAGGCGGGCAAGCTTTTGGGCTTCCTCGTGTCCGGCGAGGCATCCAAGCGAACCCTGACAAGGTCGACGCCATCCTGAGCATGGAACCGCCCAAGACAACGAGGGAGGTCCAGAGGCTAGCCGGCCGCGTGGCGGCCTTGAGTCGTTTTCTGTCCAGGCAGCGGAACAGGGCTTGCCATTTTTCAAGACCCTACACGGTTGCGATGGGTTTCATTGGGACGACGACTGCGTGAAGGCCTTCGACGACCTTAAGAAGCACCTCGCGACCCTTCCCACTCTGGTGGCCCCAGCACCAGAGGCTCCCCTTCTACTCTACCTCGCCACCTCGGCAACGGCAGTCAACACCGTCCTCGTCCTCGAGGAGGGTGCTCTCCAGCGACCTGTGTACTTCATCTCTGAAGCCCTTCAGGGCGCCAAGACGCGGTACACAGAGCTCGAGAAGCTTGCTTACGCGCTGGTCATGGCCTCAAGGAAGCTCCGGCATTACGTCCTGGCCCACCCAATAACTGTGCCATCTTCGTTCCCCCTAGCAGAGATGCTGCACAATAAGGAGTCCACGAAGCGAATTGGCAAATGGGCGGCCGAGCTCGCTCCATTCTCCTTAACATACGCCTCCCGAACGGCGATCAAGTCCCAGGTTCTGGCGGACTTCCTCGCGGAATGGACCCCTCCAGCTCAGCCTGTCCTTCAATCGAAAGACCCGGTGTGGATGCTCAACACCGACGGAGCTTACGGCGTCGCGGGCGCAGGAGTCGGCACGCCTGGCATTTCCTGCCATGAACAACACGACTGAGAATGAGGCGTTACTCTTTGGCCTCGGGAAGCTCAAAGCAATGGGTGCGAGGCGTGTCCTCGTTCGCACCAATTCACGACTAGTGGCGGGTCATGTGGACAAGTCATATCAGGCCAAGGACCCGGAACTAGCCAAATACCCAGCAGCCGTACGAGCAAAGAAACGGCACTTTTTGGGTGTCACGGTGAAAGCCATCCCTCGGGCAGACAACGAGCAAGCCGATGTCCTAGCAAAGGCTGCCAGCCAGCAGCTCCCAACACCCGATGGGGCGTTTTACGAAGTCCTATCAGCGGCAGCCATTGCGCAGGACAACCGTGATGCCGCCCTCGTCCACCAGATCACCCAGCAGGGCGACTGGCGGGAGCCACTTTTCGGTTTTCTACAGGGCATCGCGGAGCCAGACGACCCCATCGAGCTCCGGCGTTTACAGCACCGCGCTAGGTCCTTCCAGGTGCTCGACGGGGTGCTCTACAAAAAAGGGGTCTGCACACCGCTTCTGCGATGCCTCTCACGCGAAGGAGGAAAGCAGCTCCTCGCAGAAATTCATGCGGGGCTCTGCGGTTCACATCTTGCACCACGATCGCTGGTGGGCAAGGCATTTAGGCAGGGTTTTTATTGGCCAACGGCTGTCGCGGATGCCCAAGATCTCGTGCGCCGTTGTCAAGGTTGCCAATGGATGGGACGGGCCATCCGCAGGCCGCCGACGAGCCTGAATCCCATACCCCCGGTATGGTCGTTGGCGCGATGGGGCATCGACGTCGTGGGACCGCTTCCCAGGGCCCTAGGTGACCTGCGGTTCGTAGCGGTCGCTTTGGAATACTTCTCCAGGTGGCCCGAGGCAGTAGCTCTGGCCAAGATTACCTCGGCAGCTATGCAACGCTTCCTCTGGCAGAACATCATATGCCGATTCGGTGTGCCCAGGGAGATCACCGTCGACAACGGTCTGCAATTCGACGCAACCCCATTTAAAGAATTCTGCGACAACATGGGCATCACGCTCCGATTCGCCTCGGTTGGACACCCACAGTCCAACGGTGCGGTGGAGCGGGCGAGCGGTGCTATCTCCGCCGCGATCAAGAAGCGCCTTGTCGGGCTACCAAAGAGGAAGTGGCCGGGCGAGCTCCACAGCGTCCTCTGGTCCCTCTGCACAACGGTCACACGCCCAACGGGGTTCACGCCATTCAAGCTCCTCTTCGGCGACGAGGCAGTCACACGTGAGGAAATAAAGGCTGGCTCGTGAAGGGTCCTCGCCCCAGCACCGGAAGCGGAGCGCCAATTATCCATGGACCTCATTGATGGAGACCGGGTAAGCGCAACACAGCACGCCATAAAGTACGCGCGACAGATGGTGCGCAGTCGGGATCGTTCGCTGTACCCACGTGAATTCAGACCAGGAGACCTCGTCCTTAAGATGGCACTCCACGTGGAGACGGTAGGCAAGCTTGAATCCAGGTGGGAAGGCCCATACAACGTCGTAGAAGCCCTATCGAAGGGAGCATACCGCCTAGCCATGCTGGACGGGCAGACATTCCGCCACACGTGGAATGCAGACAGGCTGTGGCGGTATTACGCCTAAGCCGAGTGTGCGAGCGCAAAGACCTTCCACGGCTTCGGGGCACGCCTCGTCACCCCCCTGTGTGAGCCACTCTGGCACTAGAGGCTCGGGACGTGTGCAGCTTCACCACGGGCAACGACGGCCGCGATCGTCTCCACCTTTAAGTGGCCGCCGGTTAGTGCCTCACCTCTTGGAACCGCTCACCTGCGCAAATGGGAATTTAATAAAGTTCATCGTTCGCGCAGATTCTTTCCTTTCCTACCAAAAGCGCGCAAAGGGTTACCTTTGCACGCAAATGCACGTTCGCGCGCGCACTCTCTGTGGAAAGCACGGGCATGAGTATAAACAAAGACGCGTGGGGGGACGCCTCCGCGCGTAGTCTACGGACTCTAAATAAGACGTAGTGTCGAGGTCCGCCTCCGCACGCACTCTACGGAGTATAAATAAGACGTAGCGTCGAGGTCCGCCTCCGCACGCACTTTCACCGCCCGCAACGAGCGGAGGCTCGCCTCTGCGCGCAGTCTACGGACTCTAAATAAAATGTAGCGTCGAGGTCCACCTCCGCACGCACTCCACGGAGTATAAATAAGACATAGCGTCGAGGTCCGCCTCCGCACGCACTTTCACCGTCCGCAACGCGCGGAGGCTCGCCTCCGCGCGCAGTCTACGGACTCTAAACAAGACGTAGTGTTGAGGCCCATCTTCGCATGCACTCCACGGAGTATAAATAAGACGTAGCGTCGAGGTCCGCCTCCGCACGCACTTTCACCGCCCGCAACGCGCGGAGGCTCACCTCTGCGCGCAGTCTACGGACTCTAAACAAGACGTAGCGTTGAGGCCCGCTTCCGCACGCACTCCACGGAGTATAAATAAGACGTAGCGTCGAGGTCCGCCTCTGCACGCACTTTCACCCCCGCAACGCGCGGAGGCTCGCCTCCGCGCGCAGTCTACGGACTCTAAACAAGACGTAGCGTTGAGGTCCGCCTCCGCACGCACTCCACGGAGTATAAATAAGACGTAGCGTCAAGGTCCGCCTCTGCACGCACTTTCACCGCCCGCAACGCGCGAAGGCTCGCCTCCGCGCGCAGTCTACGGGCTCTAAATAAGACGTAGCGTCGAGGTCAGCCTCCGCACGCACCTTCACCGCCCGCAACGCGTGGAGGCGAGCCTCCGCGCGTAGTCTACGGACTCTAAATAAGACGTAGCGTTGAGGTCCGCCTCCGCACGCACTCCACGGAGTGTAAACAAGCCGCAGCGGAGGGACGCCTCCGCGCACACTGCACGGAGTATAAAGAAGACGCAACGTGAGGCCTACCTCCGTGCGCACTCTACGGAGTATAAATAAGACGCGGATGTTGTCCCTGCGCACTCTACAGAGTATAAACAAGACGCGGATATCCCCGCGCATGTGCAGGCACTGTCCTTGTGCGTACTCCCCGGAGTATAAATAAGACGTGGCCGAGGTTCCCACGCACGTAATCCCTAGTAGTCTACTGCCACCCCTTCGGAAGGTAGGGGATGTAGCGCTCGCGCGACTACTTCGACGGCTTCCGAAGTCCAGGGTCCGCGGCGCGAGGCGTTCGCAAGCCTGCTCGCTACTGTCAGCACGAGAGGCGGAGTCGAGTCTGAGGACCCGCACCTTACATGGCACCCCAGCTCACAACGTAATACACAACAAAAAAGCACGGGAGAATTGTCACCTAGCTCATATAAAACGGGAGTTGCATTACAGTAGCAAACAGATGTACATGGCGCGCTACGCACCCAAACCCGGCACTATTCCTACGAGTCCACGCCATCTTCGCCGTGACGAGCGCCTGTACTGCCTTCGCCGCGCCGGGGAACCTCTTCGAGCCAGCGAGCACATCCCCCTCGCCATGCAGCGTCCACCGCAACGCAACCGTGGCGGCATCCTCCCTGATGTAATTCCAAATCCGATTGTGAAAATTTTGGATGGCGGGCTGGGCAGCGCGAAATGCATCATATATCATCCTGGGCTGGGCAGGCAGGTCATGCTGGGGGTTAGCCAGCTCATTGACATGCTCACACCCACCAGCGTGCAGCAGGGCGAGCGCAAGGCCAGTACTCATGTAGCCGCAGTGGGTGCCAAAGGCCTTGGCGCTGCGAAAGGTGACGCTCGAGCCCTCTTCGATTCGCCCAAGCGTCTCCACCAGATCTTGACGGCTATGAGTGGCGTCCTCCACGTGCACGGAAAGCTCCCGGAGGGCCTGCTCCAAAGACTCCATCGCCCCCCACGCGGATGTAGACGCGTTGTCCCAGGACAATGTTTTCTCTGTAAGGGAAGCAGTAAGCTGCTCCTTCTCCGCCTCCAGCGTGGAGATTCGCTGTAGAAGGGCGGTCTGCTCCTCCGTCGCGACGCACTGAGCCTCCTCGGTCGTGCGTTGTGCCGCTAGCGCCGCGCTCTTCGCGTTCGCACCTACCAACTGCGCGTCAGAGATAGCCTCGTCACGTTCCGCCATCAGCACCCGAATGCACTCATCCTTGGCTACATGGGCATCGTCAGCGGCACGCAGTCGGTCCTCCAGCGCCCTCCGTTCACACGCGCGAGTCTCCTCGAGGGCTTTGCTGATGGCAAGCGTCTACAAGGACACAAGAACAAGGGTTACCCATCAGCTAAGCAAAAGACATGGAGCGCGAGCAGGGATAGTTACCCTCATCTCCGAGGCGCCCAGCGCGAGCGCCAAAAGGTCGCCCCCGCAGGACCGCAGCGCCTGTCGATCTAGCTGGCCGTTAGCATACTCCGCCACCTCGCTCAAGGCGCGAAGTGTCTCCCACCGAGGAACAAAGTCGGAGACGCCAAGCTCTAGAGCCCCCAAGCCAGCGCCTTCGACAACAATTGGAACACACACAGTCCCCTGTTCAATTAGGCCAGAGACCTCGCGGGCACCCCCGTTGCTCGATTCTTGTCCTCTTCTGAGAGACCGTGTCTCGCCTGATGTCGACAACGGAATAAGCGAGCAAATCGGAGAGAGTTTCGCGAAGTCGCGGGAGGAAAACGAACCACACCTACCTCCGCACTCTCATGCGCAGACTTCACCGGCCTCCACTGGTCGTGACCACCTCGGCGGCTCGGGAGAGCAGCCCCTCGGCCGTGAATATCCGCTGGGTGCTAGAACCCCGGTCACTGGGTCTGCCACGCTGAACGCTGAACCGGCCTCTCGAAGGCGGCGGTGACTGTACATGGCGGCGTTTCGCCCTCGGAGATGTAGGCGACGGTTCCGTGGTTGCCGGAGGTGACGGGGCATCACCTTCAAAAAACAGCGAGGCTCGGGCCCGTCGCCTCGCCACCGTATAAGGCCTCGTCGGGAATAGTGTGCCTTTCCGAACCGGTTGGTTCGGGCTCAGCGCCCGTCTCGCCCCTCGTCTCCACGGTCTCGACCGGTGGCACGTCCGGTGGGCTGAAGATAATGGTCTCCGATCGGACCTCGCATCGCGAGGACGGCGCCCCCACCTTCGAGCTGCTTGGCGTTTCCACAGGCACCGGGCGTTCTGGAATGGGAATTCTCAGGACCTCTGCCCTTGCTTCGCCAAAGAAGTCACGGACTCACGGGCCTCGTGCTCCTTCGCCGTGTACGGCCCAAGAATCGCAATCACCGCGTGCTCCGCATCTTCTAACCGGCGCACTGCACGCAAAGGCGGAATGTCATACATAAGGGCTTGTGTCCACCTAGGCGGTGCGTGGCCTATGGCAGTGATACTTACAAGGCGCGGAGGGTTTATGGAGCGAAGACACTCCCGGGTGGATGCCGTCCTTCCGGTCGGGCCCCCGCCGCTCATACTTCCAGTTACAGGAAAGCAGAGCTATCCCGTACATGGTGAACTCCTCAGCGAGGTCATGCATGCTGAACCGGAGGGCGATGCCAGCAAGTCTTCGCGCCTGTTGTTTGTCGTCAGACCGAGGCTTCACATCCGGACAACGGTTAAATGATATCGGCTTCCCCCGGCTTCGAAGACCGCTCGTGCTCGTCACAAGGTGGTAGAACCACCGCCGTGTCCAGCCAGACTCCCACTTTCCCCGTGTAGCCAGCGCGGGGAACAAATGCACGCAATCCGCCCTCAACACGAAGTTCACGCTGCCAAAGTTCGAATACACCTCCCCTTCCATTTTCTTCGGTTGGCAGTGTGCGTCGTGCAGGATGGCGAACAAATCGGCGCTGGGACGGGTACCTTCCTTCTGCATCGCCCAAGTGAAGATGGTCAGCCGGACGATCGCATTTGGGGTCAGCTGCGCCAGCTCCAACCCATAGGCTCGCAACACCTCACAAACAAAGAGTGTCGACGGGATTCGGAGCCCGGCATCGAAGAACGCCACGAAGACGATTGCCTCCGATTCCCCGGTTCGGCCCGCCTCGTCAAAGCCCGTGCAAACGAGCCCGAAGACGTCCTCAGCTTCTTCTCCCAAGAAGGGTTTGGAGGGTCTCTCCGTGACGTGACTCCGCCCCAGCACATGGGAGCAGCGACCCTTTGACTTCTTCATGGCATCCCAACGATGGTTGGTTTGCCTTTTGTCACGCAGAACCGGGCGATACTCCACTGGTGGTGGCGTCAGGCAGCGCTGGCTCGATGAGGCGCTCCCACTAAGACGGCGCGCAGGATCGTCAAGGGTGGCGCCACTGTCAGCCGGGCGGTCATCGCACGTAGCCATTTCTCCCTCCCCACTATGACGACGAGCAGGAGTGGATGGGGAAGCAGCAGCGGGGTGCGCAAGAAAACGGAGAGGAAAGCAAAGTACAAGCACAAGCAAGCAGGCAGCCAAGAGGAGCGTTTGCATGCCCACGGTGAGACCTTATAAAGTCCCCCGTCTCCCCCGCAAGCAGAAGACCAAACGGCAGAATTACAGTGGTTCGGCTACCCACGATCGGGCAGGGCAACCGCTGATAGCCGCGACAGGCGGCGGTAGGTGGGTGATCAGCGCGTGACGCGCCGATGCGTTCCTGCCACGTGTCCATTTTCCCTGGGGAAGAGGCGAACGGCCGTGGTCGTGTGACCGCTGACATCCCACGACGCTCCAATCACAGCCTGCCGCGCCCCCCACCCAGCGCAAAGCAGATAGAATGGTCGCGACAGTCTGCCCATGACAAGATAAGGGCCGGCGTGATTCCGGGCGTCATTAAAGCGCACTCCCAAGCCGCACAACCACCAATACACGCGGAGCACTTCCCAAAACTCAGCTGCCCAGGGCAGCCGCCCAAGCTCTACTTCGCGCCCACAAAGATCCGGGGCGCGAGGTATGTCACGCCCTGACTTCGGCCCCGTCAAGGCCTTCGGCCTCCCTAGTATCTTCGACCTCGCGGCCGCGCAGCTCCGGGGGCGGAAGACACGCCAGCTCCCGTACCATCAGCACGAAGGAAGGTGTATTTAATCCATCGAGGGTCACAGGCCGATGGGACGGAGGGGGCCAAAGGGCGCGGCAGCATGGCTTTGGCCCGTGAAGCCCTTCACCATGAGAGGCTCATGTTGTGGGGGTGGCCCCCACCTAAACCCAGTAGGCCTGTTGGAAGGCTGTAAGGCCCAAAATGGGACATGTATAATGACATAAGTGCCCCAAGGGGATACTCAAATGTAAGGGTACTATTGTAAAAGCACTCCCCAAGAGGGTATATGAATACAACATAGGCCATGGGGAGAAGCCCTAAGCCATTACTCACCGAACTCTCCACTACCATACTCTCTCTCTCTGTTTGGTCTGTAGCCACAACATTGCCCTCTCGTGAACTACTGCTGGGAGCAATCTCAGAATACTTGTTGTGCCAGAAAAGGATGCTAGCTTCGATTCTGCTGGCACATTTACCAAGAATATAGTCTACAGAGATGTTCTTACGTCCTAGATGTTTTATGTATTTTATTGTTCTCATGTTGCACAGCAAACAACGTTAGCTACTAAACGTGAACATCTATTTCTGATTTGATTTATTTATGAGTTTGTAGATATGTGCTCTGCTTGATATATGTTTTGGTACTCTCATTTGGTACTTTGTCTGATGATGTGTGCTCATTGATTTACTTATGAGTTTGTACAAGGTACTCTCCATTTGATGTTCAAAGTTTAGTTTAGGATCACATTTGATAATATGTATCGCTCTCATTTAGTACTCTGTTGTAACATATAGGTATCTTACTAGTTAAAGAAAATAATGAGTAGGGTGTGACAGGAATGATCGGGGCAACGCGCACATCGTGTGATGGCGAGCCTCTCAACGCCGGCCACCCACCGGCCGTCCCAGCAGCCGCGCACTCCGCCGAGCCCATCAAGGCCAAGCTCTCCTGGATGCTCTCAAACCCAGTGGAGCCAACCTTGTCTATGTGCATAGCATCACTTAAAATGCCTTTTTATCTTGATCAATTTCGTTGTCGCTTTTCATGTACTCACGCAGTATATATATGTCGGTCGTGCGCTAATGTCTGTACTGCATGCAAGGAAGCATGTAGTATGCAGGATCCAAACTCCCTAAAATCTAGAATTAGTTTATTGTCCAGAGATCAAATTACTTTATTGTTGCCTTCCACCGATCTGCTTAATAGTATTATAGTAATGATATGATGACAGTTCTGTCGATTGCATGTCCTTATTCCAACAAGCTTTAGCTTTTAGCTTCTAGCTGTGATTCTTAATTGAAATTGCACCGTAGCAGTTGTTAGGGCATCTCCAATGGTTATAGCTAGCAACTAACTATAAGACTTCCACATCATCTATATAGTACACACTGAAGTTAGCATTCTAAAGAACTATCTATAAAGATAGCTATTTGATGCTTACATGCACACACAGAATTTATGGAGGCTGCCTCATTTGGCGCTATAGACTATCTCTAGAGCTGTAGAGAGCTGCGTTCTCTTTCTTCATTTAATATCTTCCACGTAGGACAGTTGATGACATGGACTCTCTTGTAGATAGCTGCTATAGACCCATTGGAGATGCTCTTAGTTTTTTTTTTAATAATTCAACTAAAAAATAATAAAATAATAAAAATGAAAGATATCGTTATATCTTCATGAATAATGCAAATGAATAAGAGGAAAAAACAAAAAATTGAAAAGCCAAAAAAACCAAAATAAGAAACCGACACGTTTTAAATGGCTTCTCACTTCTGAAAACTGTAAATCAGAAGTTAAAGCCAAAGCCACTTAGGGCATCCGCAATGGTAATAGCTATTACTAGCTATATAGTCAGCTGACATGGAGGTGAGAGACAAAAGCAAAGACTATTTTATACTGTTGGATCCACATGCTCCTCTCTCATGTTCTTGGACTACGTGAAATAGATCAGCTATTTGCTCGTCGCTAGTGACTACTCTCTCTCTTACTTTTTCCTTGCCACATCAGATCTAGCTAACTAAATAGCCAGCTGTTGGAGACGCCCTTAGAGTGGCCTCTAGCTACCCAAATGATTCTTCCAATGGTCTACTCTAAAGCTAGATTGGATTGTAAATGAACAAGAACAAGCTTTAAGTACAAAAGGTCTCAAAACATTACAATTAGTGAAGCACCTCCACTGGGCGCGACCAATAGAAGGAAACGATGTAAAAGGCTAGAGTCTGAATGCTTTTTTCCTTAGCATCTATGGTTGGACGTGGTCAGGGGCGGAACCAAGCGATAGCCTAAGCCACGGACTAGGTTAGCTATTTTGGGGCAAAGCTATATTTTTATTGTTATTTCAAGAGAAATTTTGATGGGCTTTTGATTTCAGGCCTCATGCTATAGTCTAGATAGCCCGAAGCCTAATTTTGCCATTGGATGTGGTAGCAAACAACGTTCATATTTCGACATTGAAGAGGACGATGTCAACTTATGGACGCTATTAACAACGGCTGCCTTCCTAGATTCATAAGTTTTGGTCCACCTATCTTAGGGCCCGTTTAGATCAAAGGTTTTTCAGAGGAATTTTGGATTCTAGTATTCCTTTGGAAAGTTTTACTCTGTGTGTTTGGATCAAAGGTTTGCATGGTTCCTTTCCTTAGGGAAGGGAGCATACATTGTGCATTTCATAGGAAAAAAACATGTAGTCTGAGCCAAAGGAAATGAGTGCTGATTCCAGAACACCCTCCCTTCCCATTGCTCTCTCCCTAGTATGCAATTCAACATTTTCCTTTGATCCAAACAACCATTTTTTCTATTCCTGTGTTTCAAAATCCCGTGGGTTTCCACTTTATACTCCATCATATTCCTATGTTTTTCCCATTCCTTTGTTTCCAGTTCCTCTATTCCAAACAGGCCCTTAGTTTTGTGATATCATATTATTTACTACTAATAAAAATTCGGCATGAGACATATCGCCAAAAAAATTAACTGAATAGTCTGATAATTAGTACTTTCTTTCTCCCCCTAGTCCTAATTCCTAACAGGCGGGCCCAACTCATCATAGCCTAAATCTAATGCCTCATTGACAGGTGGGCCCAAATTGCCTAACACCCTCCCACCCTAGCTTGGCTCCAAGTATCCAACTGGCCGCCTTGCCCCCAGCACAAGGGATGGCAATTATGCCTATTTGCCTGTGTATGGGATGTATTCTTTGCCCACGGACATAAAAATAGGGGGGACTCTCTGCTCATCGGGTAAATAGGCACGGGCATGGGTGAGCTCCACCCATACCTGTCTCGCCCATTTACCCACGACCTAACATGTGGCCCAGCCTGTCAAAACCCTAGTCTCTCTAAGACCCCAAGTAATTTCCAACCTCTAAGCCCAGCTGCCACCAACATTACATGTAAGTAAGCAACACTCCAGATCTAGATCCCAACCACCTTTGGCCTCATCTTCCTCCCGACCATCCGTCACACCCACCCCGCCTGCTGCCCCTCACCTCCCACCCACCCGCCACCGCTCGACTCCCCACCCAACCGTCTCGCGCCTCAAGACTCCCACCTAATCGCTGCGCAGCCTCGCGCCCACTCGCCGCCACCGCCTCGGCCCCACCCGCCGCCACCGCCCCTTGGCCCCCACTGCCACTTGCTCGCCCCACTGGGGGCTCTCCCGGTCGCCACCCTCCTCCCGCTCAACCTCCTCCTCTACACTGTCCTCAATACCCTCCTTCCGCTCGAGCGCCCGGCCTCCTCCTGAATGTCGTCCTCAATGCCCGGCCTACTCCTCTATGCCCGGGCACCTGGCGTCCTCTTCAACGTCGTCCTCAATGCCTGGTCGAGAACTACGAGTTTGCGATTGCCTCCAAGGTTCATAGTCCCTCTCCCTCCTTTGCTAATGCTTTTAAATTTTCTTCTTCTGGATGAATTGTCTACTGTGAGGTTGATTGTGTACGTTTGAAGAACTCAAGCTCCATTGTTGATGTTATTGAGGACATATGCTATCGTATTAAGGACATATGCATTGTTGGACATATGCTATTTTATTTTCTAGATTAATTCAACTCTCATATGGTGACTCAATTCACGGAGTAAATGGCATGCCCACGGGCAACTGGTACACATGGGCGACGGACATGGACGAGGTTATTTGCCCGTCATCCTCCGCGGGCATGCCCATTGTCCTTCACGGGTGGGCGTAAATCGAAGTCGCAGACATAGATATAGACAAGCACTATCCGTGCCCACCTCGTCTGATTTCCATCCCTACCCAGCACCAACCACCCATCCCCAACACCACACGGGAATGCCCCACCAGCAAGCAGACCCGCATGCTCTAACCTAGCAGAGCTAAGCCGCCGGTGAACAGTGCAATACAGAGAGAGCAAAGCCGCAAACCACTGCAGCCCATCTTGCGCTGTAGCTGGTCCATTCATCTCGGATCGAACGGCTGACATTCGTAAAAAAAAATCAGGGCACCGTGCTGTGCTTCTCTGACTCGGCAAGAGGCCTCGCCGTCATCTCCCACCCCCCGCCCGTTTGCCCCCCTCCCTTCCTCTCCTCCCCCTCCGTTCGCTCGTTCCCCTCTCGCTTTCCCCTCCCCTCTTCCCCTCTCTAGGTTTAGCTCCCCCCGAACCCCACCCCACCCCACCCCACCGCACCAGCCAACCAGCCCCCCGTGCTCTCGGAGCGGTTGCGGTTGCTTCGCCCGCCTGCTTCTGCTCGTCCTCATGGTGGCGTCGTCTTCGTGGTGAAGGTAGCGCGCGCGATCGGAAGATGGGCCCTGCAGCTGCTGGCGCCGTGCTGAGGGTCGCTGTGGTGGCTCTGGCGGTGGTCGGGCTCGCCCTCCCGCCGCTGGCAGCCGCGCTTCGGCCACTCAGGGAGCGCGTCGCTTCCGCCGGCGCCGGCGCCTCGTCCGGATCGTGGGCCGATGAGGTGAGAGACCCTGATTGATTGATGGGCTTGGAAGTTTTTTCCCCATTTTTACTCCTGGGTTTTAGGCGAATTGGATTAGAGCCATCGAAGCGAACATTGCGGAGAAATATGCTTGTTGTCTTTTGGGAGCTTAATTTGGTAGCTGCAGGTGTAAATTTGCGGGCTTACGATTGTGCTTATTCCCCTCTGCTACAGTTCCATGGAAACATATAGGTATTGAATTTGGTGTCGCGAAAGCATAACTGCCGTCTAGGTTTGGGAGTCAAATTAGGCTTATCTACTCCGGATAATCGTTCGAATTGGATGCCCTGCATGTTCAATTGACTGCACCAATCGATCCCAGCAATGGTGGGGATAAGAGTCCAGGAAGTAGGGAGCACTCCATAGGTCTTGATGTTTCAACTCAGTGTGCAATAGCAATTACTCATTCCACAAGGAAAAGAATGGTGGCTTCCATTGGTTTTCTTCCATTTATGATGTTACGGTTGTTACCTGCTTATAGTCTTGAGTTTATCTGTTTATCTGGAACTGTTGATTCTACTTGTATGTGTGCAACTGAGCTTGTTGCTCTCGATCTCTATGTTTATGCAGCATGCGTTCATCAAGAGGGATGAGAATGAGATAAGTCAGTATTCATGGAACATTACAGGAACGTATAAAGGTAACTTCTGTTATTTCCTTTTTTTTTACCATAGTTATAAACTAGCTGTATTCGACCTGTAGTTTTATCATAAAGTTTTTTTATATCCCAGCAGCCTATGCTATAGTGTTAGCTTGTCTTTCCCTTGACAACTTAGTATTGGCACTGCACACATTAGAATGTGTAGCTGCCTTAAGGTCTTGAGGAATTAAGTATGTTATGTCGGCTATGGGCAAATGTATGATTTGAAGAATGGGAGGATGCCCTTAATTCGTGGAGTTCAGTAAATTGTGCTGAAATTTTAGGCTTTGGAATGATTTTTGTTGAATGTTACCAAATTTTTCTTTAGAAGTTTAGGATAGGCTTGTTTCTTCCAGTCACATCATACAACTCAGTGATGTTCTTTTGTACAAATCCTAAATTATGATATTTAATTTTGCTATTGTTGATTTTTTTTCTTAATGTTGTTCAGTAGTCTTCCTTGTGCCTATGCATTGCTCATGTTTGCATGTTTTACTGCCTAGATCTGTCTTGGTTCTTAGGATATTGTTTGTGCTTGCTGTGCTGTGCTGTGCTGTGGACTCTAGTTAGTTACAGTTCATGTTAGATTTTGCTGTTATGTCTCCAAAAAAGGCAATTTAAGTATTTAAAGTATCCAAAAATAGGAAATAGAAGTGCTTTTGAAAATCCACGGTAAAAATAAAACCAAATGGGGCCTTAGTCATTGGCTTGACAATCCCAGCAAATGCGGTCTTATGTTCTTAACATTCATACAGCACGTCCATATATTGTGTGGTTTAATGCTACATACATTATTCTTTTGAACTATAGTTGTGAAACAATCTTAATAAAATGCACACATAACACTTCCTTTTTCCGAATTTACCCTATTCTTGTTTTGTTGTGTATAGGATACTACTGCTTACTATGTTGGTGCAATTTATGAAATAACGTCACCATTCTATGGTTCAGGAAGTTGGAGCTTTGCTGGTGCCTCAAATGGTTCTTCTAGGTTTCTTGAGTTTGTGAAACTTAAAGGTGACTCAGTTTTAGAATTATTGAGTACCCCAACAAAGATAAGTGGGGTACATTATGTTCAGGTAAAGCAAGCTCCTTTTCTTATGGCTTCCGTTACCATGTGAACAAAATGTTATCCTGGACCTGTAGTCACCAGTTCCCCACATGTCTACCAAAATTTCTTTTGTCATTCTAATTTAGCCTTATTTGTTAATATGTGAACAAAGTGGTATCCTGTAGTCACCAGTTCTCCCATGTCTACAATTTTTTTTGACATTGTAGTTTAGCCTTATTTGTTAATAAATCTCTCAGTTTTTACATGTCCAACCCAAGTTCATTATAACCATGGATGTTATTGCAATTTTGATCATTTTCCTCTGCATGCTCTGCTGATCACTTTGCTTACCATGGGATGACAGGGATCAATTACATTCCATGGTGTTATTGACAATGCCCATGATCATGGAGTTGCTCAAATAAGGTTAGAAGGCGTGTATATATGGCCTTTTAGACAACTTCGAATGGTAGCAAACAGGTACATGTTTAACCTATTATTTTTCTTTGCAAGTTGTAACTAAGGAGTTCTGTTGTACCTTTTGGTCTTCTTTCCTTTGAATTGTATTGTGTGCTGTTAATTATGTCCACATCAAACAGAGATATTCATATATGTTGTACTGCGAAGCAACCTAAAAGTACTCCAAAACAAAAAAAATCATATATTTATGCTACTTTTGTCCAGCTAAAGACAAGTGTATGACTGAACCTAAACCTAGACATACGTCTCATTTCCCAAATTTTAAAGGTCAGCCCTCGACAACCACCCTTGCCCAGCAAGCGTGGCCCTCACAGATCTTGCACTCCAAGCTCCAGGCCTCCTGACTCCTAGTCCTTAGCCAGTGTGGCCCACATGATTTGCAACTAGTCAGCATAGATCTACGGTTATTATGCACATACGTTTCATATTCAGTGACTTTAGTAGGACTATTTTTTGTGTTGATGTTTTATATCATGCAAGTGGAAACACATAGACTAGTTACTTCATGCAAGCTTAACTACAATCATTTAGATTCCTTGGTTATCCTTGATGGACGAATTGTTTTTGTCTGTACTGTAGTGCATAACTTAATGTTTGTAACGTAGTAAGCTGTAGTTTTGATATATCTTTAGTTATTGTGAAGGTTCTTTTTGGTTAGAGTGACATTTTTATATTTCTGTGTTTTATTGGCATTTTTATTTTTGGAGTATTCTGTAGTGGCATATATGCAAATTGCTCGTTTAAATGTAAATATTTTGTAGATCCTCCTTTTGCCATATGATCTAATGCAGCTGTGTTAAATTTTTTAGTGGTGCAGACGGTGAGCCACTTCAAGAAGAGGATTACTTCTTATCGAATCCATACCATTTGGTAAGCAACAACATTTTACTTGTTTTTGTCGATGATTTGTACATGGATGCTATTTCCGTTACGTATCTTACATAATACTATCTAGGTTCTTGAGATTTTAGAACATTCCACTGTTTCCAGCGTTCTTTTTTTAGTTGTGTTAAGGGTATTAATGGTATTCCCTATCATACTAAGATTTAGTTTTGTGTCCCCTTTATACCCTATATATATTGCCCATTGGGGCTCTTGAATACATATACAATATTCATAACATGGTATCAGAGCTTAGGTTCAAATCCTAATCTTCATTCTCTGCCGCTGCCCCTGCCCCCGGGAGGAGCATCTCCACTCCGCTTGCTGTGCAGCTGCCGCTACAATGGCTCTTGGCCGTCGTGGCTTCCGGCCGCCGCCCATCGCGGCCTCTCTCCGATCTGCACTGCCATTCGCTGGATCCCGCCGCCGGGTTCTTCCCCGTTGCTGGATCCGGTGGCCCTGCGCCACCCGAGCTTCACTGCTCTTCCCCGCCGCTGGATATGGTTCGGCCACCATGTCGCCAGCCTCCTCCAAGAAGACACTCGTCGTTGCCGTGCTCTTTGTGCACCACCCGTTCTCCAGCAACTCACCTGCCGATGGATCTTGGGAGTCACTGGCCTAGCTCCTTGCCGGATCAGATCAGGTCTCCCCGAGCTTGTCGCCGCCGGTTCCCTCATCATCGGCTTGTCTTCGCCGGATTTGGCCATCCACGGCTTGTTATCGATAGTTCTTCAGGTGGCTGGAGGCGAGGAAGATGGCTGAATCCGGACGCCATCACCTGCGCCCTCGCCCAATCTAGCGGGCCCCATCTGAGCCACCATCGGATCAGCGTCGACTCGACCCACGGCTTGCTCTTCCTCGTTGGCCGCCGCTCGCCTCTTGGCTGCCTCCAAGGCTTCCTTGGCGTCGGTGTCGCCTAGGCCTCCGGATCCGCACCGACTCGACCCACGACTAGCTCTTCCTCGTTGGCCGTTGGGCTCTTTGCCACTGCTCGCCTCTTGGCCGCCTCCTCCAAGAAGGCCTCCTCGGCGTCGTTGTCGCCTAGGCCTCTGGATCCACGCCAACTCGACCCACGGCTAGCTCTTCCTCGCTGGCCGTCGGGCTCTTCCTCGACGCCCCAGGTGCGTTGCGGATCTTGCTTGCTACCTTCTTATTTGAGAGGGAGGACTCTGCTGATGGGGATGAATTGAGATATTTGACACGTTGAAAGGAGCTTTTTTGTGTTGGTGTTAGCAGCTGTCAGCCGTGTTGTTTAGGATTTTGTCTTTTTTTAGTCTTCCGTTGCGTCCAAATCTAGATCTTTTTCAGTTTGTCAAAGTCGTGCGAGTCCACAAATTTCTGTGTCAGTCGTAGAAGTATATGAATTTCCTTTTTGCATGGCAGCAGCTGCTCTCCTCTTTGAGCTGCATGCAGATCGTAGAAATCATTATGATGCCATCATTTCTCTCTAAGCCGCCGCCCCAAGCTTCTAAGACCGCCGCGCTTTTTCTGCACTGCGCTTTTGTTGCCCTTCTTGTGCACTGTGCCGCCGTCACCTTGGGTTTTGATCTTTGCCGCCATATTTCTATTTATTTCTCTTCGGCTTGATTTGGCAGTTTTTTCAAGAGCTACATGCTACGACAACATTATCAAGACTTGGACTTTGGATTTCCCCCCCTATTTTAGTGTCAACCCCTTTTCAAATGCAATGATATTACATACGCTTTGCATTGGGGGTGTTAAGGGTATTAGTGGTACTTCCTATTGTAATAAGGTTTAGTCTTGTGTCCTCTTCGTATCCTATATATATTATCCATTGGACCTCTTGAGTACATACACAATATTCATAATAGTCTTTAGATGTGCGCTTGCGAATTATACTCTTACCTGCTAATTATGTATCAGCTGCGGACTTTCTCATCTCAAGTGTTCCAAGAATCTTCTGAAGAGAAGAATCGAAGGAAGAATTGTAAGATTTGATTTCTACACTGAATATTACCTACCACCTGATGTGATTTTGATGTGTGCTACTTCTTATCAGCTCTCACATATGACATGGAGAAACGCTGTAACATAGAAATAGCTGCTAAGGTGGTCCATGTGTCATCTAATCTAAATGGTATTGAATTTCTTTATGGTATTGTTAACTTTATTTCCCACTGGTTGGTAATTTGTGCATCATCAAAATGATGTGTGCATACGCTAAGCTTTCTGTTGGTCATTTCTTATCTTTCAATAACATCTAAATAGTAACCACTTTTGTAAATACTTACTCTTAACTAGAAGGAGAGCACGAGAAGTACCGATTGGAGGGTTTGATAGAGAGTCCGGCAGTGGATGATGATGGAGAGTGCTTCTCACCTATCCTATTAAATGCAACATCATTAAATGTTGAAGTTTATTACAACAAAGCTGTCAACTATACACTGATGGTCACTTTTGTATCCTTTGTGACTGTTTGACTTTCTTTCTTTTGATCCTATCTTTCTTGGTCTGTTCTCCCTATGAATTCCTTAATTGGAGTATACTAGATCTCTTTCCTCCAAGTTTTGCTGCTGATTAGACAAATGGAACATAGCAACACCCAGTCTGTAAGTATTAATTTTCCCTTTTAGGCCTTGTTTGGGAGGCTCATTCTTGGGCGGGATCCACGTGGATGGGCCAGGATTTTAGTTCAAATTCCCGGCTCATCCACGTGGATCCCGGCTGAGAATGGGCCTCCCAAACAAGCCCTTAGGAATCTATTTTTAAAGTAAAATTATGACCTCTTCCTCTTGCTTTACATGACTTTCAAGCTTCCGGTTTTTTTAATGTACATCTGTATTGCTTGCAGGGAGCTGCTAAGGTTTCTATTTTAATGATTGGGCAACAAGCTATCATGGATGCATACCTTTGTCTACTGCATCTGACGGCTGGGATATTGGTTGGTGAGTCTTATGACTTGTCAAATATGTTTCCCCTTATTTTATCTCTTCTTTTCTGACAATTGCTACTGCCGCGAACTATTTCTTTGCTTGTAAAAAAAGGGAAAATTATCTCAGTAGTACTGCAAAGTTGTATAAATTGGGAAAATATTTAATGCGACACGGACAAGTTGGCCCTGGCACCACTTGCCAGTGACACACTGATGATATATTTCAACTTTCATGATGTTTGTAGTCCCACTGAGCAATTTGCCTCTAAAAAATGTGGCCCATTCGAATTTCTGTGAAAATCTGATAATGTCATTTGGTTTTATTTAATTCCCCTTTGGTTATTCCATGTTTAATTCACAGCTTTTTGTTGAAGAATTGAATACCAATAATGAAAATCTGAGCCAAAGGCAAATAGTGTATATAATATTATGATTATATTATACACTACTTATCAAGTAGAGATTGTGGAACTCTCAAAAAAGTAGAGACTATGGAAAGTGATTTTATGCAGTAGCTTGATCGAAGCCATATCCAACAGCACATATCTGCCAAGTATGCTAACCATGAAATAAGTATCATCAACAAAACCCAAGATTGGTCTGTGCTACTGATGCCGAGATGCCTGAAAATTAACCTGCAATGCTATTAGTCACAAGACTCACAACATTAACTAATGGAACAAGTTGAGCTTTTTTCTTAACCACTTTTGCATTCTGTTTATTGAATTGTATGGCAGCTTATTATTTTTGAAATTCTGTCAGTGTCCTACGAGATCTGTTATTGGCTTCAACATTTTCATTACATGTTTTAACTTTCTACAGAGTCTCTCTTTAACGCCTTTGCAACAGCTGCCTTCTTCAAGTTTGTCATATTTTCTATTTTTGAGATGAGGTATCTCCTCGCTATATGGAAAGCAAGTAGACAATTGAACAGTGGAGAAGGTTGGGAAATAATGAGGCGAGAACTATCTGTTCTTTACAGCCGCTTTTGTAAGTACTAAGTATCATCTGGTTTCTTCACGTTTTCTTAAGAATCATGCTAGTAGGTCACAAGAGCATGTTTATTGTCATCTATTTGTAACTATTAGAATTAACATGTGCATGTAATCTGGATCTCAAGAAGTTTAACATCAAGTTCCTAGAACCAGTGCTGACTGTAGGAAAGTGTAGCACTGTAATATGCATTATATTCCACCAAATGGATCCAGCCGCGATACTCAGCCTCTGCGCTGGAGCGTGACACCGTGTTCTGACGCTTGGAGGACCAGGAAACAAGGTTGTCTCCGAGAAACACGGCATAGCCCGAGGTGGACTTGCGCGTGTCCGGGTAACCGGCCCAGTCAGCATCAGAGTAAACCACGAGATGAGACTGCGAGGATGGCTGAATAAAGAGGCCGAGATGGAGAGTACCACGAACATACCGAAGAATCCGTTTGAGAGCAGCAAGGTGGGGCTCGCAAGGGTCGTGCATATGGAGACACACCTGCTGAACTGCATAAGAGATGTCCGGCCGAGTAAATGTGAGGTACTGCAAGGCCCCGGCTAAGCTGCGGAAATCGCTGGGATCACTGACAGGGGCACCGGCTGAGGCTGACACCTTTGGATTGGTGTCAACAGGGGTGGTGCATGGCTTGCAATCTGTCATGCCGGCACGCTCCAAGATGTCCATCATATATTGTCGTTGTGAGAGAAGAAGACCATCACGACACTTCTGCACATGCATCCCCAAGAAGTGGTGAAGCTCACCAAGATCCTTCATAGAGAACTCCCGCTGCAATGCAGATATGATGTGACGGAGGAGCTCGGCAGATGAAGCGGTGAGAACGATGTCATCAACATAAAGAAGCAGGTAGACAATCTCAGTGCCGCGGTGGTACACAAACAGGGAGGTGTCAGACTTGGCCTCAATGAACCCAAGAGATAGGAGATATGAAGCAAACCGGCTGTACCAAGCACGAGGAGCTTGCTTGAGACCATATAGTGATTTGTTCAGGCGGCAGACAAACTCCAGATGAGTAGAATCCTCTAATCCGGATGGCTGGGAACAATAAACTGTCTCAGACAAGGTCCCGTGAAGGAAAGCGTTCTTCACATCAAGCTGATGGATTGGCCACTTCCTGGAGAGGGCAAGAGCCAGCACTGTCCGCACGGTTGCCGGTTTCACAACGGGACTAAAGGTCTCGGCGAAATCCACTCCCGGACGCTGAGTAAAGCCACGGAGTACCCAACGGGCTTTATAGCGCTCGAGAGATCCATCTGCCTTGAGCTTGTGCTTGAAGATCCATTTACCGGAAACGACATTTGCCTGGCTCGGGCGAGGAACCAAGTCCCAGGTGCGGTTTTGCAAGAGTGCCGCATATTCTTCTTCCATAGCAGTTCGCCAATTGGGATCGGCGAGGGCGGCACGGTAAGTCCGAGGGACAGGTGACAGCTGCGTGACGTGGTAGAGAGCGGGAAGCCGAAAATCGGACTTGCCGCGTGTCGTCATTGGGTGCTGATTGAGCACAGGAGGCACCAGATCGCACCGAGGAAGCGGCGCGGGGGCGCTCTGGCCGGGCAGAGGCGCTGGGATCGACGGGCGGAGGTGGAGGATCCTCCTTCGTACGCCAGGTGTAGACATGGCGAATGATGCGTCCGGCGGGGGCCGCATGTGGCAATGCGGGTGGAGGGACTGCCGCACATGGCAGTGCCGGAGGTGCCCTGCACACCGCATCGACCTCCATTGATGGGTGCGGCAGGGTGGGTGGTGTAGTGTCGTCGACAGCCGCGCTCGGCAGAGAGGCGGGGGCGGCATCGTCCGGGGCCGCGCGTAGCGCGCGCGCGGAGACGTCAGCACTCGCGTCGTCCTGGCGCGGGGGAGAAGTCGCTGTGGGAAGACCTGCAGTCAAAGAGGTGCACGACGGTCCAATGGGAGTCGACACGGGATTAGTGTAGTCATCCAGAAACTCAAAGTCTGCCGTGGAAGGGGTGGAGGGAAGATCAGCAAAGGGAAAGGAGGTTTCATCGAAGGTGACATGACGGGAGATGTAGACCCGATTGGAGGCCATGTCGAGACATCGGTATCCCTTATGGTGGGCGGAGTAGCCAAGGAAAGTACATAAGGCGGAGCGAGGGGCGAGTTTGTGGGAGGCTGTGGAGGCAAGGTTGGGGTAGCAGGTGCATCCAAAGACGCGGAGATGATCATACGAGGGTGAAGACCCAAAGAGCGCATGGTGAGGTGTGGAGAAGTTCAGTGTCTTGGTGGGAAGAATGTTGAGGAGGTAGGTGGCAGTGGTCAAGGCCTCAACCCAGAAGGATGGTGGCATAGACGCCTGAAACAAGAGTGAGCGAATGACATTGTTGATGGAACGAATGATACGCTCAACTTTACCATTCTGCTGGGAGGTGTAGGGGCAGGACATGCGGAGGTGGACACCACGAGTGAGGAAGAACGTGCGGGCGCTGGAGTTGTCAAACTCGCGGCCGTTGTCGCACTGAACTGCCTTAATGGTGACGCCAAACTGAGTGGAAACAAGAGAGAAAAAGTTAGCGAGTGTCGGAAAAGTGTCAGACTTGAACCGAAGAGGAAAAGTCCACAGATGATGCGAGTAGTCGTCGAGAATGACCAAATAATACTTGTAACCAGAACACTATCAACAGGTGAAGTCCAGAGGTCACAATGTATAAGATCAAACTTGTGGGAAGCACGGGACGCGGATACATGAAAAGGAAGACGAACATGACGACCCAGTTGACAGGCATGACACATGTAAGAACCTGTGGTTTTATTACATGAGGGAATGATAGAAGAACTCGCTAACTTAGACAAAACTTCATGACCGGGATGACCAAGACGGCGATGCCAAAGCGGAGCGGAGGAAGTGGCGAGGAGAGACTCGGCGGTGGGAAGATGCAGGGGGTAGAGCGGCCCGGAGCTATTGCACCGGATGATCACGTTCTGAGACCGAAGATCCTTCACAGAATAGCCAGTGGGATCAAATTCAACAGAACAGTTGTTGTCAGATGTAAACTGGCGAACAGAAATGAGGTTTTTAATAAGAGTGGGAGAAACAAGGACATTATTAAGACGTAGGGAACCATGAAGGTCGGCCATGCCGGTGGAAATGACGAGAAGTAAAGAGCCGTTACCAACAACAATGGAGGAAGGAGTGGGATATCGAAGAGCTGAGGAGTGAGAAAGGATACCAGGGTCGGAGGCCATGTGGGAGGTAGCGCCGGAGTCGAAGTACCACTCGGATTGCGGGGGTGGGGTGAGCGTCATGGTGGAGAAGGCGCCGCAAGGTCGCTACTGGTCCCAGAGTGCCCGAAGCTTGGCCGTGGAGAGCCGCCGTAGGCCGGGTCCAGGGAGGAGCCCACCGGTCTTTGGCGGCGCAGAGCTCGCGGCGAGTCCGCCGGGAAGAGCGGACGGATGCTGGGCGGTCAGCAGATCGTGTGATGGAGCGTGGCCGGAAGGAATCCACTGGGGCTGTGCGGCCAGGAGAGCATGATGTTGTAGAGGTGACGGCGAAGCCTAGGGGGACACAGCCGGCGCGAAGACATGTCCTGGCGGAAGAGGAGCAAGGGGAGGACGGGGACCTGGCCACATTTGTATGGTACCTGACCAAGGGTTGTAGAAGCTGGGCCAACCACTGTGTTAGCGCGCCGAGCCGCCAGGCTGCCGCCATCGCTCGCCAAGATCGCCAGATCGCTTGCCGCGCCGACCTCGAGCGTGGGAGGAGCCTCCGCCCGCGCCTCCGTTGTTGCCTCCAGGTCCGCTGAGAGCAAAGGAGGAGCGGTTGGTGGGTGTCGAGGCAGAGTGAACGCCGGAGGAGAGCAGAGCGGTGGCCGGAAGATTCTTGCGGTTGGCCATGTGAAGTTCTTCCAGAAGAAGGTCAGCACGAGCCTCAAGGAAGGAGGGGAAAGGCCTACTGCGTTGGAGGTGGAGGCCGATGGCGGTGAACTTCTCGTTGAGGCCGCGAATGACATGCAGGACAAGGGTCCGGTCGGCGATGACTCCCCCGAGATCGGTGAGTGCGTCGGCCATGCTTTTGAAGCGGCGGCAGTAATCAGCAATGGAGAGGTCGCCTTGGACGAACGTGCGGAACTCGGTGTCGAGGTAGAGGACGCGCGATTCCCGGTTGCCGAGAAATTGGGTTTTGACGGCGAGCCAGGTGATGCGCGCGGTGGCCCGGCGCTCCAGCACAGTCTCGACGAGCTCGGTGGAGAGGGTGCGAGAATCCACGACTTGACGACGCAATCCATGCGGATCCAATCGGGAAGACCCGGATTGGGAGCATCGCAGAGTACGTGGTCTTCGAGCGAGTATTTCCCAAGGGCGAGGAGGAAGAGTTCGCGCCACCGTGTGTAGTGGCCGGAGGTGAGGTCGAGGACGAGAGGAACCAGCGACCAGATGTTCTGGACACCGACGGCTTGAGCATGAAGAGTGGCGATGGCGGCGGCCTCATGAAGGAGAAGGGCGTCGTGAAGGGGAGGAGGTGTTGCCTCGCGGACGGACTCGGCGTCGAAGTCGTCTTCCCCAGAAGCGGCGGCGCGCTCACGGGCGGCGCGTGCGAGAGCAGCGCATTCCCGATCAGCGGCGGCCGCGCGTTCTTGGGCGGCGATGGCGGCCTCGCGCTCAGCGACTTCGGCCCGCGGCGAGCGGCGGCACGGACCGTGGCGGCGGCGCAGGCGCGATCGTGGATCACCGTGGTGGCGCGGGCATCTTCTGCAGCTCTGGCGGCGGCGGCGGCCGTGGAAGGATCGGCTTCGGCGGCAGCAGTAGGAGCAGAGGATGGTGGCGGCGGATCGCCAGGCATGGCGAGAGGAAAAAGGGGAATAGGGTTAGGCGGAAGCGGATGGCCGAGATCGACCGGATGGTCGGGATCGAACGGCTGATACCATGTAGGAAAGTGTAGCACTGTGTAGCACTGTAATATGCATTATATTCCACCAAATGGATCCAGCAATACAAGGTATATATAGGCAAGGGATCTAGGGTTAGGTCTAACAGAAAAAGAGACCACCCTGGAAACCCTAACAGATAACCTGACTAGGCTAACAGAAAGGGACTAGGAGCACATGGGCCTAACAGCCTGTCTAACACTGACCAATGACCATTGTCAAGTTAGCCAGATCTTGTCTGTACCATACCCATAATGGCCCATGTACCTGTAACGGTGAGTAAGATACCTCATGTGCAAGTTGGTAGGCAAAACGCCTTTTGTGTGCTATTTACAGAATCCCTGGGCCGTGCTGTTCTATAGGAGCCGTTAGAATGATTATTTCCTTTGCTAACTTGATTAACATATGTTTCCTAGTAGTATGTTAGTAAGATGCCAAATTAGTTGGCATCTTCCACATATTTACATCAGTGTTTAGCTTTTCTTTTACCAATTTTAAGATGTTCCCAAATTAGTTGACATTTTCCACATATTTACATCATTGTTTAACTTTTGTTTTTACCAACTTTAAGATATTCTTCAATTTGCTTTGTGTTCTGCAGATGGTATTCTTTTGGGAGGAATCCTTCTCATGTATGAGTTGCATAATTTCTTACGCCCACTTCTTTTCCTGATGTACTCCTTTTGGGTTCCTCAAATTGTCACAAATGTCATCCGAGATACAAGAAAACCCCTGCACCCTCAGTATATTATAGGCATGACTGTTAGCCGCCTTGCTATCCCACTGTATATATTTGGTTGCCCTAGCAACTTCATGCGCATCGAGCCCGACAAGAATTGGTGCATAGCAGTGACAATATTCATGGGTATCCAAGCAGCAGTGCTCCTGCTCCAGCACTATCTTGGTTCTCGCTGCTTCATTCCTCGCCAGGTAATTACTAACGTGATATTACCCTAACGCACGCAGTTTGTTCTGTTGCATTCTAGATGCATTTTAGTTCCCATTCATGTAGCTGATTCCATTTGCCATTCTACATGCATTTTGGGGTCCAGTTGATTCATTCCTCAGAATATGTGGACAATTTTGTTTTATTAGTATTGTATTACCGTTAATTAATTTTTCATGTCTACAATTTTCAGATCCTCCCTGAGAAATACTGCTACCACAGGAAGGTTGAGGATAACACAAACCAGCCCATCGATTGTGTTATTTGCATGACTACAATCGATCTTACCCAAAGAACCAGTGAATACATGGTAATTGTGAAATCTCTGGGCCTGTCAGATCATACAGACAATTATGATCGAATGCTCACTGTCTCTCCTCCCGCAGGTGGCACCTTGCGAGCATATATTCCACTCAGGCTGTTTACAACGATGGATGGACATCAAAATGGAGTGCCCAACTTGCAGGCGCTCCCTACCACCAGCTTAGCGGAACATTGCTTTGTACCATATAGTTAACAAGAAGTAGGTAGCTCAGCTTATACAAGGTATTACGAGTTTACAACGCTTCATTCCTTTATCCGGAAAAGAAAGTTTAAATTCCTCAAATTAACCATTTGTCTATTAATCTATTTCTTGCATATTCAGGTGGGAATTTACGTGCAATAAGACAAGGCTGTAGCCATGCCCGGTTTCTGAAAGGTAATTGTAGAAAAGCCTTATGTTTTTAGTTTCAAGAGGTCTTGTGTTGTACAAACTGCTGTACCAAGTTACCACGAAGAAATCTTCCTCTCATCCATGTACTATTCTGGCGCAGCATGGCTGCACTGTTGCATACCTTTTCCTTCAGCGCCAGTATTTGTGGTTCTGTTTCGGGTCTGAGCGTTGTTGTACAAAAGGGGCTTTAAAGAGTTCCAATTGTGGAGGTACATTCCGCACTGTGAGCAGCTGCTATTTCTGGCTTCCAGCAATCCAGTTACGCCGCCGCGTCATGCAAATCTTGCGTTTGTCTTCGCATGCGTTGTTGCAGGTTCCGGGTGTGCGTCTCGGCGGTTGGTATGTCGGATATCAAGTCTCACCTGTACGCTGAGGTGGATGGTGATGTTTGTTCGAAATTGGGATATAATCGCATACGATGATTGCGAGTGCCATACTGCCATGCGCTCAATTGTTCCGATTTGTTTCATCCTGGAGGCCATGGCGCATCTATTCCAAGGTTCCTCAGCTCTAGCATGTTTGAGGGGTTGTCCGGATGGATACCACCATTAGACATATAATTTTTGCTAATGCGTGACAAGCTACATTTTTTGTGGTTTCTAATTTGGTAGCCACAAGTTGACAAATTTTGGTGAAGTAGTGTGTTTTTGATAAGTAGGGTAGGGTGCTAGGAAAATATGACATGTCACAGTTGTGGCAGGTTGGCAGCGAACCAAATAACTGCGACAGAAAAGTCAAAAAATAAGAAAAAATAGTAAAAAAATAAGAAAATTGAAAAACACCACTGTATCTTTTGAGATAATACAAAGCAATTTAAAAAAAGGAAAAGTAAAAAAAGCTAAAAAAAGTAAAAATAATAGAAATTAAGAAGTTGATGTATTTTAAATGACTTTTGACTTTACTTTAGAGCAGGAACTTAGTCTTTGAGCTACATGCTTGACGTGATTCCGATGGGAGTTTTAGGGTTTTTTTGGTGACGGTTTATAGTTTAAATATTTGAATTCTGACTGTTCGTAAGAGACAATACGTGAAGAGAAATTTGATCGGTACAGCTGAACTTATATATTTTTTACTATAATTTTTCTATTGACCGAAAAAACGTACAGAGAACCGGCCAAAATATGACTAGAGCAGTGGCTGGTTCGCCGCGATACGCTGCACTGTGCCTATTTGCATTTTCCCCGTTTTTAGCTACAACAATCCGTATGACCGGAAGTTCAGTATCTAAAATATAACCAGGGCAGTGGCCGGTTCACTGCGGTATGCTGCACCAGCTACAACAAGACGTGTGGCTGGGAAGCTCTGTAGATCAACAAGACAAGAGGCACCGGTTGGAATACGAAAATTTTGTCGGTTTTCCGTGGGAATTGTAGTCATTTTTGCAAATTTGCTGCATTTCAAACAGATCCAGAAATTCTGCGATTAGAACAAAAATAGGTGGAAAGACAAATTCTGCAATTATATGAAGAGAATCACCTTTTGTTAAGGTGATAGGTTGTGGAAGTACAACACCGCCCAACTAGGGATACAAACGGATTGAATACGGACGGATAATGCTTTAACATATTTGTTTTCATATTTTTTTTCTGATGCAGATATGAATACGAATACCTCGGATACGAATACAAATATGAATAATATCGAATACAGATACGGAGCGAACACGAATTAAAATGAATACGGTCACGAATTTTGGGCCTGTTTGGCAACGGCTGTGGCTTATGGCTTTTGGCTAAAATTTTTGAATTTTGGCTGTTTACGGTACAGATTACGGAGAGAGGGATACTCACTTGCGATTTTGGATGGTACAGATGTTGGGCTTTTAACGTGTACATCATTTAACTTGTAGACTCCGTCTTGAGAAAATACTCCGTTTGAAAGTTAGGTACTGTAGCAAAAGCCAAAAACCGCCAGCTTCGGAGGAAAAGAACATGCCCATTTATCGGAACATAAAAAACCCCTTAAACTATACATCTAAAATCAATGAAAACATATAAATAATTTATCTTGTCAAAACATTAATGAAATCTAAACAAACATAAATATTTTTATCCACAATAGTCATTCTATTGTATAGATTTTAAATCTTCAAATGGCAGTTCATTTTTTCTAAAGTCCTAAATAATTCTTAATGAATTTCTACCATTTATATGTGACTAATAAATTAATTAAGAATTTAAATTTGTATCAGAATGATTTAAACGGCAGTACATCAATTTAATCGGCAAATTTTAATCTACCGAAATTACTAAATTTATTTTTAATAAACATGAATATTTGCTAGTGGGCTGGTTGCAGGGGAGATGAGAGAGGCTGGCTTGGGCTGGGCAATGTTGGGCTGAAATCTTGGATATCCGATCCATATTATCCGGATAATCCGTATTCGCGGGATATCAGGCCTACTGTATTCGTTTCAGATTAAAAAAATCCGTATTTGTTTCCGATCCAAGAATTATCCGAAGAAAATCCGATCCGACACAATCTGTATTCGTTTTCATCCGGATTGATCGGGAACTATCCGATCTGTTTTATGTCCCAACAAACTTTAAAGTGCTGGTACCCACCTTTTTCCTTTTCTAGATAGAAATAGCAATGTATCAAACTTTATATTAAAAAATGCCTATTTTAGAACGCAAATTTATCGCAGGAGCCTCAAGTATGTAAAAAAGTTTTTCTCACCCTTAGCATGCCCAAGGGCATCACAATACCCCAGCATTAGCGTGCCTCTCATGGCACGCACCTAAGCAGTAGCGCGTCCCGTAAGCGTTGGTTGGGCGCGCAGACATTCCGCTCGAGCGCGCTTAACTCGCCGCAACATTCGGATGCCCATGCCATACGCCAGCCAACCACTAGTAGGTCCAGATCTAAACATTTTTTTATTTTGGCTTTTAGAAGGTAACTTTTGAAATTACTTTGAACGAAGTAGTTTTTCAACACGAGTTCCCTTACTCCCTCAATCAAGCAAAAGTCACAGCTAAAAACCAAAAGACACAACACTTTTGAACAGGACCGTACTCTGCTCTACTCATACCCTCATGGACCCGCTCTTCCTACACTGTGGCACCGACCAATGGGCCCAATGGTCTCACGCAGCCGCGTGAAGCCCATGACGCGGTCCAGTGGTCTACCTGCATTTTAGGATTCCACCCAGTATGGACTATGGAGGCCGTGTCACCGGCTCACCATCGTATCGGCATGTGAGCTGGAATGCATGTCTTAGTTGCATGAATTCACTCCAGATTTTGCTCTGGAGCTGCACCACAACACTACCGCCGCACCCAGATTTTACAATCCGAATCTTCAGGATTCCACCGCACTATTCTCTGGATCGTAGATAGTGCTCACGACATCGCTCGAATATCAAGGTACATATCATGCGGAAGCGTAAATATAATAGTAAACTTACTCATGGGCCGATTAGGCCGAAATCAATAAATTGTAGCAATGGAAGAACGGCACACAGTGGGACCTTCGTGACATGCCCACAGTGCACCAACCGGAGGTCCGCGACCTAGCCCTTGACATCTTCATCTTCTCGCCGCTTTGTCCAATCTTGTTACCGAGGCGAGGTGATTTGATTCTGATTCAATTGCCGCAAAGCGAGTGTGAGCACTCCAACCCCGTGCTCCGCGGGCCAATACACATAATGCAAATAAATAGTATGCATGGTTTAACAAAGGAGAGGCTCGGGTTATTTTATTTGCCAAAAATCGCTTTTAGCAGCATTATTACCATTATTTAATCAAAGTGTTACTATTGCTACCTAACTCCGCACTACAGTTGCCAAAATTGACTTAATCCACCAAGGACACACTTACCTTACTGATTACTGTCTAAGACCCCACACAGCGAGTGCCATCATTTAACTAATCCACCGGTCTCTTTTGTATTCTACTCCCTAACGATCCAATCCTTTTCGCATCGATCCACAACCATAATTTGCTCTTCCAATTATCACTTTATAATCCATCTCTAACTACTTCACTATTGTACCTCCACCAAGAATATCATTGATCAAGTCTACAAATCGCCAGTATACATCCACCAAAAATGTCATTGATCAGATCTAGAATTCTCTAATAAATATCCACCAAGACTATCATTGATCAGGTCTATAATTCACTAATATATATCCACCAAGATTATCATTGATCAAGATAAATCTCCCATAGTTATTTTCATACCTCCAAATTCCCAAGATTCAAATTATCCATCTAGTATTTGATCAAATCATATTAATCCCATCATTGTCAACATCTTCCAAGAATTTATACTAAGTATCAGTGTTGTAATCCAACAATTACCTTTATACTCCCTAATTCTTCAAAGATCATTTAAATCATCTATCTAACCTATATATTCATTTAGGCTCCACCAATTTATTTTTCCCAGAATCCACACTATCATTATCCCTATTATGATCAACATGAATCCACCAACTTCTTTATGCAATTACCATAAATAGCTATCTACTTTTCTTACGACTCTATTTATTCTTCCCATATTTTATTTTGTAAGAATAGAAATACCACTAATTGAAATACAATACATAAAATTTCCTGAAACCTAGCAGCTTTGGAACAAAACATAATGTTCAAAGAATATTAACATGATTTTCCATACATATGGCATCACACCATATGCCTAATATCACCATAATTTCTCCATACATACGGCATCACACCGTATAATATCTTTCAGCGTTATAGCCGCTTAACTTACCACTGAGACGACACCCAGGACAACTCAAATCAGGGCCTTTCACTGCCCTTCCACTTTTCCATTCCCATTTTCCAAATATTTTTAAATAGAACTATATCTAGTTAAGTTCTCATGTCCGCCCTTGACCGTGGGCACGGCTATTCGAATAGTTTTGACTCTGCAGAGTTTGTACACTTTCACCACAAGAGACAATCAACTCATTGCTCCACACGATTCCTTAGTCATGTGGTTGAGCAGACCATCACAGTGACTTTTCAAAGTACCTCGCCCCTTCCATCATTTCACCCTATGGGTCGCTCCCACTTGCGGTGGGTCCCATACGTTGTGCGGGATGTTCTCCTCTCGAACGCCTAGCGGTGGCCACGCCCCTCGCCAGCCCGCCACGCAGAACTTCACCCTCGCGAGTGTCCCATTCAAGCCGCCACACTGCATCGCCGCTTGCACTACCCCACACCTCCTCCCGGAAGGATGACTTTCAGTGGTCGTAAATCTACTAAGCCAAGTTGTATTTACTGACTTGTGGTTGTACTGCTTTACACGGGTTGACATGACAAGATTCGGTCCTTAGTGTATCCGGCGGTTCTACCACAAACCACACTCGTGCACACCGCACCATACCCCGAACCATCCGCCTGGATAAATAAGCAATTCGAGGTTTTGGGAATATAAAATAGCCATATCCAACATACACCACTCATTACCACCATGATCGCCAACCAATTTTTCTCAGATTAAAAGTGATGCTTGGCGCTCGCACCATGAGTATCTAAACAATACTAAGCATGGCATATATTTAGAGACTTATTTTCGAAATGTTACTATTATAACTTTGCTAGGGCGACAAGGTTTACACATTCAAATATTCCAAAGGAGGTGTAATATTATTCAAGGCAAACAATAGGCATGTAACTAGAATATTAAATTAACATGTATTTGCATATAACATAACAACATGCAATTTGATAATTTAAACCAAAATAATTTACAGAAAATGTAGGTTCAACATGATCAAAGTATTGACTCGCCTGGTGCGGTTTACCGTGGTCTTGAGCTCACACGAAGTTGTTTCATACGATGATCTTTAATTCCTGGTCTTCAGCAATCTCGGTCTCGCTTGATCCATAGAATCTTCCGGACTTCAATTTCTAATTACGTGCTAAGCAACTGAATTCAAATAAAGACAAATAACTCAAAAGATCCAATAAATCCAAGTAAACTCAATTTAGCTTTATTATGAGTGATTAGGATGACTTGTTGCGAGGTCGGTGGCAGAATACGATAACTTGATCTTTTATTAATAATCTCTTTTTATTATTTTTGTATTTATCAAGGAAGTTCCATGAATCAGGTTAATCATATAAATTGGTGTACGAGTCTAGTTAAGTATCATTTTGTCTAGCGTTAATGTTCCGGGCATATAGCATTTTGTGATACGACATTTTATGTAGCCTTAGTTTTCCCTAAACTTATTTCAAATTGAATTAGTATTCAGTTGTATGGGCCACATCTTATTATTTCATGATCATCATTATTATTTATTAAATCTAGTATTAAGATTTAGTTAATAGTACCATTATTATCTTGCTTATACTCTAGCTTCTACTAAGCTTAGCTTTACTACTATTTTTAGTTTACAATTAGCTATCTAGGCACGACTTGGTATATAAGGTCATATTTCAATATCTCATGAATTAGCAAAACCTATGGCTACAATTTATTTAATGAAGGCATGTTGAATATTGAGCATAGATTTTTAATTATAACTAATGTTAGCCTTTATTAAATTCGAACATTTAACCAAAAGAGATTTTATTTATTATTGCCCTTACTTAGTAGTTAACCATTCACTTCATTTAGGCAAATCACATTAATTATTTATATGTGATAACTAGTCCAAATGCTAGTGGCTTTATACCCAAATTATCTAATAGTCAAAAATGGTTCTCTTGATTGCTTAGGGTATAGAGATGATGGTTAAGGTCTTTATCATGCTATGGTCACTCCTATGTTGTTCATTAATATACAATGGCTTAGGTTTTATTTTAATTCAAAGTTATTTATCTGGGCAAAAATTATTCTATAGAGTCACATTTCATTATTTGCCACTTAGCAAAAGTCTATCGTTATGATTTATTTCGTGGTATGATAATTATTAGGGCATAAGGTTCATATTCTAATTAAGGGTAACCTCTGTTAAACTTGGATATTTAATCAAAGTCATAATGCTGTTATCAATATCTTTATTTAATAGTAAATCTTTAAAATAATTATTCAAACCATATAAGTTATCATATATGAGCTAATTCAAGTTTAAATATTGAAATAATCTCATTTACATTCTATTTAAATTTTAATAGCTTCTCTAAACTATCCCCTAATTTTTCATACTTTTTACTAATGAAAAGGGTGTACAAAAATGGAAATACAAAATGAAATAAAAGGGTACGATCGGTGGGTTCGAACCCAAGAACTGAGGGCAAAAGGCTCACGCATTTGCTCATCTAACCAAGTGGCGCAGCGCGATCGATACTAGAGGCACGGCATATGTTACGAGGTAATGGGTGGGTGGAATCCCAAACAAGGGAGGCAAATGCGCAGATCTGGGTGCGGCGGCGCCGCGCGGGGTGGCCGGTGATATGGAACCCGTGAAGGCGAGGAGGCTAATGGGCGAGTGTGCGCGGCCGGCCGGGCGCCAGAGAGGTCATGGCGCCGAGAGCGGCCGGCAGGAAGGTGGAGCGCGGCGGAGCCGGGCGTGGGAGGTGAGAACCAGGAGCGCGTAAGCATGAGGAAGACCCGTGAAGCTTACCTGTAGTCGGCTTGGCGGAGGGAGGCCGAGGTGGGCCGCGACGAGGCGGCGGCGGATCGGGAGGTCGTGGAGGGAGGAGCTCCGCGACGAGGAACTTCATCGCCGCTGGAGGGCTCGTGGCACGCAGAGTTGCTCCCACCGCGCGGAATTGAGAAGATGCGCCCAAGGAGGAGGTGGCGTAGGAATGGCGGTGGCGGCCGGTGTTGGGAAATGGCCGGCGGCGAGCCCGGTGCATGAGGATTCGATTAAGCGAGAGGGAGGTAGAGGATCCGGGGCACGCCGACGCGCGCGGCGAGGCGGGCGGCGCGGAGGGCGGAACGGCATGGAGGAGCCGCGGGCGCTCACGGTGCCATGCGCGCGAAGGGACCGGGAAGAAGGGTGTGGCGCGGAGGATCTTATGGTCACGGAAGGCCGGGAAACGGTGGGCGGTGCGGGTAAAACCGGGCGATGGCAGGAGGGTGCAGCGCATGGCTGCCACGGGGAGGAAAAGTGCTGGCGCGGCAGAGGGAAGAAGAAAGGGAGAAGAAGGCGCAGGCGCGGGGAAGAGAGGCGTGCGGGTGGGGCGCGGGCAGAGCGGGCCCACTGGCCAGAGAGGAAATGCGGGGTGGAGCGCGGGCAGAGGGGGTTGGGTCGGGCTGTGGCCGGCCTGACCTCCTTGCTTTCTTTTTTGTGTGTGTGTATACATATGTTTATATAAATATGTATACATGTATATATAGTATATAATATTTTTATTTATTTCTATTTTTGTATGTGCACATATATATTTATTTTACTCACACACACACATATATATATACATATATATGTATTCTTTCTTATTTACCTATTTATTCATTTGCACCTTCATTTTTATACACAAGTATATATTTCCTTTTTACTATATTATTATTATTATTATTTTGCCCTTTTATACTATTATTTTCAAAATGAGATTTTATATTTTTAACTCAGGTTTCTCTTTTCTTATACTAGATCATCTTTTCAGATTCGCATTTTAAATCTTGATTTTCTTTTAATTAAATATGTTTGCTTCTTCTTGATCCTTTTAACTTCTGAAACCTTCACCAAATTTCTCAGAAAAACATCATAAACTCCAATTTCAAATAAAACATATTGCAAAATAATTTAAGAACTTCACATTTTAAAATTTTAAAATTTTGGGATGTTACAACTACCTAGTCATGTCCAATCGGGCGGCCCTACACGGGCACAACACGTCATGACCCATTTAGCCTGTGAGCCTAAATGGGTTGTGTCGTGCCAGCCCGTGGGCCAAGAAGGTGGCTCAGGCATGGTCCAGCAGGGAGCCGTGCCATGCCAGGCTGGCACAAGCCCGTTTAGCCCGACGGGCCAAGTAAACATGGTTAGCCCGTTCAGCTTGAAAATTTTGAAAAAAATATATAAGAAAATCCTAGGGATTTATATAAACAATTTAAAAATACAAAATAAAATTATTTATACTTATAAATTTAAATATATAAAATTTAGAAAATATAAAGTAAAATTATATGAATATTGAAAATTAAACGGGTCTAACAGGCCGTACTAGGCTAAATCTTGTCTGGATCGGATCTAACACTATTCGTGACACGCTGGGCTGAGTTGATGGTCCAAACATGATCCGATGCAGGCCATCCCTACTTTGGTGTGCCGTCGGCTAGCCCATCAGACACAGCCCATTTAGCCACCTCTGGCACTACTGCTCGTCTGCTCCGTGTGTGGCCCACTACTAACCCTGCCTCCTTCCTATTTGCTTCCACTCAGTTTCTACATCCCACTAACTCAGCACTACAATCGGCACTAGGATATGTTCAGTTGTCAGCACACATTGTACAGCTTATAAGCTACCAACACCAATAGGGAACTCCCCAAGTCTCGTAAAATTTCCTCGATTCTCGGAGAAATCTAGCAAATTTTCCGCATTCCAGATAAAATACGTATACAGTGAGGGGAGCAAGCAGTCAAGCTAACAATCTTATCGACGCTAACGTCTGTTTGGCAACGTAGGAATTTTTTCAAAAATTTCAAAAAAGCATTTAGTTTTCGCCGAAAAAAAATTCGCGTTGCGTCAACTGTTCGGCTGCATATCAGTCTGGAAAATACTTCGGTTATAGATGCTGGAGTTACCCAGGTACACTCGCACTTCCGTGGGACATTTCCTACATCCTGTACTTAGGAGAATCAATCCAAAATTCTTATGTCCTCGGGTGGCACGTGAGTCGTGCTCAAGGACGTCGGCTGCTCCCACTTCTCTATTAAAAAAGAATCCAGTGACCACATCCACAACTCCAATCTCCATCAATTATCATAAAAGCAACCATATTTGGTTCCGTCTCAATCCAATCGCCATTTCTGCTCTCAAATTCGGACAGCTCATCCCGATTCTTCAAGCCTTTCCAGCAAGAAAAAAATAGCAATTTTGAGTACCAAAGCAAATGAAAAGGCTCGTACTTTGAGAGAGAGAGAGAGAGAGAGAGAGAGAGAGGCGGGGACAATGCAGCAGAGATCTCTTGGTGTGCTGCAGCTTAGGCTGTGCCTGCTCGCCATCTCTGCATCATCGGCTCTTCTTGGTGTTCTTGCGGCTGATCTTACCAAAGGCGAGCTTTCTTGCTTCTTGCTTGCTTTTAGCTTAAAATTTGCTCATCCTGCTGAAATCCTGCTAAATGCAGCAGAGTGGTGAGGTTAGTCTTGCGAATTTCTTGCATTTGTGCCGGTGGTATTGGATTCTTGAACAAATCAGCAACCGTTTTGTCTACAGAATGAGAAATATTTAGTTTCTTCTTTGCCCCTTTTCTTTTTCTTTTTATCTCGAAATGCAATCGTGCTAGGCGCTGTAAATGGTGAGGTGGGGTCCCCCAGTTCTTGATTTTTTTGCACTTGATGTTTCATTCTTGGCCAAAATGAGGTGTTCTTCGGTTTCAGTCCAGCAGATTTCTTGGATTATCCCTTCTATCTCTAGCCCTCTTTCCATTTGCGTGGAGAGTACTTCCCCTTTCTTGCATTTGGGGCTGTTCGTGCTGCGCTGTTGACGAAATGAGGAATTTGATTATGACCTATTTTGAGAAATTTTCAGTATTCTGCTTTCCTCACCCTTCTGTCGGTTCAGCTTAGATTGGTTGCTTCCTTGCTTGTTGGAGCCAGTCCAGTTACTGCATTTTCTTGCTCACATGTGCTATTTGGTAGCTTCCATTTTGCTAAACATGCCATTTTAAGATAAATTTTGCTCAAGCTAGTACTGAATATGAAGGAGGCATGAGAAAGCAAACATGCAAGCCTTCCTATCTGTATGCTTGTACTTTCATGATTTAATGAACCTCTTGCTCCATCTGTATAACTGACATGGTACATTTATTTACATTAGTTTTTTTTTGAACCATAAATACAGCAGGGGAGGCCCCCACTGCAAAACTTTAAATTAGAAGGAAAAAGACTGTACAAAAAGACTAGAAGAAAAAGGAGAAGAGGAGAAAAACAATCAGCTAAACAACAAGACAAAACCCAGGAAAAGAGAGGAGGAAAAAGCTACAGGAGAAGAGAGGAAGCTTAGAGGCCTAAAAAAGAGAGAAAGGCCTCCCTTTTATGGACACAAAGTCTATGAGCTTGTAATTTGGCTTCTTCCAAAAAATTTTGCTTCCATGATTCAAGAGAGGGGCGGCCCCGGTTGAAGATGAATTCATTTCTTTGCTTCCAAATCTGCCAGGCTCCAATGATGAAGATTTCCATGAAGAAAATGCTTGGAGACTGCTGCTTAGCTTGGATTATCATCTGAAAGAAATCTACATCAAGATTCCAATGAATGCCAAGGAGCTGCCAACAGCTTTGACTGAACGAACACCCAAAGAAAAGATGAAAGGCCGTTTCTTCTAAATTTCTATCACAGAGCACACAGTCATAGTTATTCCTTTCCAAAATCTGCTTCTTTCTCTTGAGGATGTTCCTTGTGTTCAGCCTATCCATTAGGAGTAACCAAGTGAAGACTCTGAGTTTATTACAACATTTGGAGTCCCAGATCCAAATGAAAGGCTTAGGAGGTTGAACGTGTTTGTAGGGAAGGTTATAGAACTTAGAAGAACTGTAAGTATTGTTTCCCCAGATGTACTGCCAAATGTCTTTGTCTTCTTGCTGAAACTGAATTGTTTGCAAATATTCTTGAAGACTCTGATACTCATGAAAAGCTTGCTCGGAAAGAGGTAGATGGAACTGGGTTTCCAAAGTACTGTTTGTCAGGAACTGAGCAACTGAAATGTTCTTATTTTTTGCAAAGGTGTAGAGTCTTGCGTATTTGTTTTGCATGATATTGTCATTCCAGAGGTCCAGCCAAAAGAGGACAGTTGAACCATTACCAATTTTGCATTTGGCAATCCCTCTAAACAAGTCACATAGTTTCAAAACATCCCTCCACCAGAAAGAGCCCTTGTTAGGAGCGACATGGGGAATCTGACCATTGGGATAGTGAGCGTTCCAAATGAGCTTAACCCAGGGAATTTCCTTCTTGTTATAGAATTTATCCAGATGCTTGAGAAGAAGAGCTCTATTTTGACTTCTGAGATTGATTATACCAAGTCCACCCTTTCTTTTTGGTTTGCAACATTTATGCCAGGCTACAAGAGGCTGCGATTTAGCATTACTGTCAGCTTTTCTCCACAAGCAGTGCCTTCTTGCTCTGTCAATGCATTTTAGAACAGCCATTGGAATTTGGAGAGTGCACATGGTATAAGTAGGAATAGAGGAGAGAACTGCATTGACAAGTTGAAGCCTTCCAGCATGAGTTAGGAAGTTGGAGGTGGCAGTAAGTCTTCTTTCAATCTTGTTCATTACAAAATTTATTTACATTAGTTGCTTGATTGATGCTTCTTATCTTAACATTGCTGTTCCATGTAGTTCTAAATGTAGTTATTTTCAGAACCATTTACCATCCGTATAAGCTGCGGGAGTTTCAACGATGTCCGCACAGCACCTACCAACACATTGTGGTACAGAGATTTTGGTTATACTGGTGGCAGGTTTGCAAATGCCACTCGCCCCAACTTTATCATACCTCCGCTGAAAACTCTTCGATATTTCCCTCTGTCTGATGGCCCTGAAAATTGTTACTACATCAACAATGTTCCCAATGGGCACTATCAAGTTAGGCTTTTCTTTGCCCTTGTGGCTGATCCTAATCTTGGCAGTGAGCCAATTTTCGATGTTTCTGTTGAGGGCACTCTATTCAGTTCTTTGCTTTTGGGCTGGAGCAGCGATGATGAGAAGACATTTGCGGAAGCTTTGGTTTTTGTCCAGGATTCAAGCTTATCGATTTGCTTCCATAGCACTGGTCATGGTGATCCATCGATTCTTTCTATTGAAGTTCTCCAAATAGATGACAATGCCTATAACTTTGGTCCACCATGGGGAAAGGGGACAGTGCTTAGAACTGCCAAAAGGTTGACATGCGGTTCTGGAAAGCCAGCTTTTGATGAAGATCTAAATAGTATCCACTGGGGTGGGGACAGATTCTGGTTAGGGTTGAATACTTTGTCATCCAGTTCTGACGATCAACCTGTATCAACTGAGAATGTTATAGCAGAGACATTGCTTGCACCAAATTTTTATCCTCAAAGTGTCTACCAATCTGCTATCGTGGGCACTGATAGGCAATCAGGCTTATCTTTTGAAATGGATGTTACACCAAACAAGAACTATTCTGTATGGCTTCACTTTGCAGAGATTGAGAATGGGATAACTGCAGAAGAGGAAAGGGTATTTGATGTATTTATCAATGGTGACACTGCCTTCAAGGATATTGATATAATTCGCATGACAGGAGAACGTTTTACCGCGCTTGTTCTGAATAAAACTGTTGCTGTCAGTGGGACAACACTAAAAATCATCTTACAACCTGTTAAAGGAACACGTGCCATTATTAGTGCCATTGAGGTGTTTGAGATCATTCCAGCTGAAATGAAGACTTTAACTCAAGAAGGTTGGTGCTTGACACCCTCCAAATTCACTTTCCTTTGTTTCAAGCAATAACAAATTTAAGGTAGTAATTATGTTTTGAGACTTTTGGATTAGAAAACTGTGTATGAAACTGCCACTTGCTGTCTTGCAGATGATATTCTTGCTTTAAATATGTAGAAGGTTCAAATATCATCTAGGCTACTTTTCCATTTGATGATGTATAATGATGGTTGACAAAATCCACTACCAAATAAAGTTCCTTTTATTGAATGTAAATAAGTAGCACAACTTATGTCTTTTTCAAAGAACAGTTATTCACATATGTATTGCCAGAGTTTAGCTACTAGTTTTATGTATTGATTTTCTCGTTTACAATGCTCTATAGTGAGTGCTCTGCGGACTTTGAAGGGTTCACTCGGTCTTCCTCTTCGATTTGGCTGGAATGGTGACCCCTGCGTTCCCCAGCAGCATCCATGGAGCGGAGTTGATTGCCAGTTTGACGACACCAAAGGGCATTTTGTCATTAATGGGTTGTATGTTCTCTACCTTATACTGCTATATATTGCATGAATTGGTAGTTTTTTATGATTAGCATGCTAGAAGTCCTATAGTGGATTCAATTTGTTGATTTCTTGAAGCTGAAATACATGTGCAGTGATTCTTTATTTGTGTAAATAGCACAAGGATACTACATGAGGACTATCTACTTACTTATTTGAAGCTGGAAATTATTTTGTGATATTTGCATTTCAGTAACTTAAAACTAATAAACAGGTATGTTCTAAATGAGGAAGATTAAATGTACAATGCCACTCCAATCCAATCACTAAACTCCATAACAAAAAAAAGGGTCTAAGAGACCAATAATAGAAGACAAAATTTGAACCCATGAACATACTAGTCGTTAACTGAAGGCCCTAATTCTCCATGAGCTAACACCAAATGACATCACTTCTGAAATTCCATGTATATTGGGTGAAGGTTGTAGCAATCATACTAGCAGTTCTACAACAATTGGCACCTAGTCTTGTTCTAGAGTACCTAAAAAATGCTCTAGAAAATCATCTTTCCATGCAATGCCATCATGTGTATTTCCAATCAACAGTTGTTTGTCCATGTGACATTCCATAGGACTTCCTAGTGAACTAGTGGTGAAAGAATTGATTGATTTGAACTGTTGTGGTTGGTAGTTAGATATGGCTCTAAAGACCGGGGATAGGGTACTCGCCCTCATTTAACCTCCAGCAGGACCCTTCCATGATGAGGTAGAGAAGCTTTGAGGCTTATGTGGAGAACATTTATTTATTCATTGCTTAATTATGAATGGTGTGGCACCTCTTTTTATATAGATGATATTAGCCTATAACAATATGAAAACTAACACAATGTAATGTATAATACCATATCCATGCTATCTAAATATAAAGATATGCATCTATCTATTCCTAATATGAAGATATGTATCTAATTATTCCTAATACGAAGATATGCATCTAACTATTCCTAATATGAAGATATGCATCTAATCATTCCTAATCTAATCGCTACAGTACATGCGGTATTGTTCACGTGCTACAGTGTATGCCTCACCCGATCCTAGGCCATAACATTACACCCTTCGAGGCGAGACAGCTCATCCTCGAGCTGTCAGGTGGTGGCCATGGTTGAAGTCCTTTGTAAACCCATGTTGACGAGAGCCCATGGCGCCAATGGATAGTCACGTGGAAGAGAGAGTGCAACACTCCGATGGATAGCAGTGAAGACTGTGGTCCTTTGGCGTGACTTGCCGTTGTAGGAGGCGCCGGTAACATGGACAAGCTACGCGGGGCAGCAATGACGATCTTCCTACTGGTGCGGGGAAGAACGTGACAGCGTTGCAGTCCTAACACCTGCCACGCCCACATCTACGAAGGCATGGCATTGGCTGTCCACGTGGAGAGGACCGCTGTTGGACAGTGGCAACCTTCCTCCTTGGTGAAAGCACCAAAGGTGCTGCTAAGTATAGTGAAGCCTAGAAAGGAGTCGTCGTTGGTGAATGCGGTAGCAGGACTAACGCTGATGACGACAATAGGGACGGTGATGGCAGCGTCGCCATTGCAGTGGCAGGCGTCGCCTCTTGCTACTCCTCTATCTTGGATATGGTCACAACCAGCGGCGATGTTGACTCAGAAACTGCAGCAACATGCTGCGCTTTCTCCTCCATCTTGGCCATGAACTCTTTCATCCAGGCCATCAAGTTGGCGCCGATCTCAGTGGAGGATAACTCGGCATCGAAAGCCACGGTAGTTGGCTCGGTGCAGACTTGACGTGTGGGTGGAGACTGCGCGATGGTGGTGGCGAAATGGAGGTTGACGTGTTTAACAAAACTTGGCCATGTCTGCACCCCGAATGTACACTCCAGCTGCCAATACCACAGGGCAGCATTCCCCGTCAGGTGGTGCGATGCCAACCACTCCTCTTCCTTCATCGTTCGCTGCTCTTTGAAGGATTAATCAAAGTGATTCAACCAAGGTTGCGGATCTTCCTTGTCGTTGAAGGTCGGAATCCCTAGGTAGTGGAATCATGAAGTTCAGGTCTTCATGGGATCAAAACCCCTGTTGCTTGTCATGGATGGCGAAGTCGTAGTTGGCTCTGATACCAAACGTTGTGGTCGATGGTTGGGTACGGGTTCGAAGATCGGGGATAGAGCACTCACCCTTATCTAACCTCCAACGGCGATTGCGGCCATACAAAAAGAAAGGAAGCACACTCGATCCAAGATGATGGACCGTTGCTAGCAAAGCAATCGGCTGACTGATACATAAATTCGTGGACTCGCACGGCTTGGACGAACTAAAAGATAAAGACTAGATGGACGCAATAGAAGACTCAAAGGAAAAGACTGACAGGCAGCGAATACTAGCAGAAAGACTAACAGACATCTAATACTAGTAGAAAGACTAACATGCAACGGATACTAGCAGAAAGAAAACAGAAATAGAGTACTGCACTGACTTCATACTACGAACGAGTAGTATTAGTATTGTTCACAACACCTACTAAGTGTTCAGTAGGGAAAGCAGATAGATGGATGGACGAGGTCAATAGTTCAGCACGACCGACACCAACACAAGGACAACCAGGGTTCGGTTTCCTGACGGTTACGGCGCAGAATCACGCAGAACCGAAAAACCTACTGGTTCTGGATGGCAAAACAGTACGAAATTTAAAATTCCAAAATTTGAATTTGTATATGTTTGAATGGGAAGAGTGGGCTTCCAGGGGCGTTGTAGATGCATTGGATGCTTAATCATCTGGTTGGGAGCATGTAGGGCCCATGGGGCATGGTAAAGTGGTGCTTTTTGCTTGTTGCATATGAAGAGAGGAGTCCTCTGCATGTGGGGGAGAAAAAGTAGGAGCCTGCAACAGTGCATCACATAATTAAGAGCAAGAAAGAAAAGAGAGGAGAGGAGAAAGCAAAGAGAAAGCGGTGAGGGAGGAGCGACTGCGTTCGATGCGACAAAGCACCATTTCTGGGATGTGATCTGCACGGAAGAGAAGCAGTAGACTGCAGCACATATTGGCATTCTGAGAAGCAGTAGGCTGCAGCACATTCTGCACGGGAGAGAAGCAGCATGTTTGCTCTAGGGTTTGTGAAATTAGAATGCTTTGCTCTAGGGTTTGTAGGTCTGTTCTATAGATTAGAAATTAGAATTCGTGAAATTAGATGATTAAGCATCTGTTCTCCATTTCCTACAAGCATTTGTGAAATTAGAATGCTTTGCTCTAGGGTTTGTGGGTCTGTTCTGTAGATTAGAAATGATAATGCCATTTTTTGGTATGCTGACATCAGCAATGCCATGTGTAGGGCTTATTTTAGTAGTGTTTGGACTTTGTAGCGAGAATTTGGTGAAAGTGCTGCTTGTTTGAAATGTCTGCAGTGAGAATGTGTGCTAATTTGGTCCTGGATTTTGTGCCTTTTGAAGCAAAATTCAGTAGTTGTACTTTATGTTGCTGTGTAGATGTGGGGAATTATTTTGTTTATTATTGATATATGTTTTTGTTGCTGCATGATATTATAGTTGATGGCTAGTAAAAGTATCAATGTTTGGGACCATGGAGAGACTAGGTGGTGCTGAGTGGAAGTACAGATATTGTAAGCTTACGAAGTCAGGCGGAGGTGTGACACGCCTGAAAGTACATTTTGTTGGGAAGCACGGGGATGTTATTCCTTACAGTGGGGTTCCGGCAAAAGTGAGAAGGCTCATGCTAGCAAGTATAGAAGAAACGAAGACCAAGAAGAAATCTATTAGAGATGAGCACCTGAGAATGGAGCAAGTTGCTTCAGAGCCTGTAGCTCGTGGTCCATCACGTGAAGATGTCTTCGATGATGATGAGGAAAAGCAGATGGAATGGGCTCGCCGAGAGTCGTTGGAGTTGCACCAGCTCGAGCAGAGGGCAAGAGCTCAGGGTGCGACATTTGAACATGGTGGAGGTAGTGGAAATGCCACAGGAAGGGGTACAGGAAGTAATGCCCTTTCGAGGATGTTTGGCAGGTCGAAGTCTATGAGAGTTGTTCTAATATTTTGCGCAGTCGGGCACCCGTCCAACCCCGCATTGACACAACGCTTAAGAAAGAAGCAAAGTCAAAACTTGGGCTAAGTGGTTCCATAGTAATGACATTGCTGGAAATAAGGCAGAGTGTCCTTATTTTCTAATCTATAGAACAGACCCACAAAGCCTAGAGCAAAGCATTTTAATTTCACAAACCCTAAAGCAAACATGCTGCTTCTCTCCCGTGCAGAATGTGCTGCAGCCTACTGCTTCTCAGAATGCCAATATGTGCTGCAGCCTGCTGCTTCTCTCCCGTGCAGATCACATCCCAGAAATGGTGCTTTGCTGCAGATCAGAACGCAGGCTGCTCCTCTCCCTCGCTGCTTTGTTGCTGCTGCTTTCTCCTCTCCCTCCTGCTTTGCTGCTGCTCTCAATTATGTGATGCACTGCTGCAGGCTCCTACTTTTTCTCCCCCACATGCAGAGGACTCCTCTCTTCACATGCAACAAGCAAAAAGCACTACTTTACCATGCCCCATGGGCCCTACATGCTCCCAACCAGATGATTAAGCATTCAATGCATCTACAATGCCCCCTAGAAGCCCACTCTTCCCATTCAAACATCCACAAATTCAAATTTTGGAATTTTAAATTTCGGCCGGTTTTTGCCATCCTGGACCCAGCCGGGTTTTCCGGTTACGGCCGGTAATCGCCGGGAAATCGAACCCTGCATAGGACACACAAAGCTAAACCCTAGAAACTAAGAAATACCACAAATACCCTTATACCCATAACAAAGATATGCATATATCTATTCCTAATATGAAGATATACATCTAATTATTCCTAATACGAAAATATACATCTAACTATTCATAATATCTGTTCATATGCTATAGTGCACGCCTCGCCAGATCCTAGGCCGTAACATGAACACTTATCAATTTTTTCATGGGATTGGTTTTACATTACAGAGGTTCAGGGGGTTTAATCTCTTCTGGTTGTAATTTTATGTTTTAGGGGCTTACCCATAATTTTTGCTTTCCTATATGCGTTACAATTTCATTGATTATCCATCAAGGACAAATCATTTTTTATTGCAAGTATTTAAAATTACTTACTGAATATGCAGAGGTCTTGACAACCAAGGTTTGAGAGGAGTTATACCTAGTGACATATCTAAGCTGCAACATCTGCAAAGCATGTAAGTTTGTTGCACAACACCGACATGAACACATAACCATTTCGAAGTTTTAATTTAAATAAACTGTTTTCAGGATCACTACTATGCTTTGCTGTATCTTTAGAAAAAAAATTGTAGCATTGAAAACACATAACATTGTAACACCATTAACTACAATCACTTTTGATGGATGTATTGTGATTTTCATAAACCCATGCAACATAAAGGACTGCTGGAAATGGTGTTGAAGCATCTGGAAGCGATATTTTCTCTCTTCATAATTTTTTCAATCAGATGGGAAAGTGCTGTACATAATCTGATTGCCTTGATGTGTTTTCATGCATAATCCATGGAAATCACCTATATTTATTGAGAAATGTAAAATACATGTGGCTATTCTTGAACTGGTGGCAACTAGTTAATTCCTACTTGCATCATATTTTAGATGGGTGCGAATCTTGAACGCATAAACAATTTCAGCTACTTTTGTTTCTTACTATTTTTACAAAGTACTGTCACTTATATTTTAATCTGAGCTAACTTATATTTTAGTCTGAAGTCTGAACTAAATTCTCATTTTGTCAAACAGAAACTTGAGCGGTAATAGCATAAAGGGCAACATTCCATTCTCTTTGGGTACCATCTCAGGGCTGCAAGTACTGTAAGTTCACTTTAAGGCTGTATACTTCTGTATATTGTGTGATATTTCTGTTTGTTCTTTCAAGAACAACCATAATATGTTTTTCTGATAAGAAGAGTATGAAAAACGTGACGTAAATGGCGCTCTTTTCATGCTGTTTTGGCTTCTTGATGTATGATGCCATTTGATCTTGGATAGGTGATGATAAGGGAAAATGATTTATTTGGATGAAGTGTTTGCCTTTTTAAGTGATATAAGGATACAGAACATCAGAATGGGTGATTGCAGTGATTAGATCTTGCATCATGTGCTTAAAATTGTCAATATTTCTGGTCCTTTATTTTTATTGTAAATTTAAAGGCTGCTTATTGCCTGGTCTCTGTTGACCTGGAACTTGTCCTTTTAAAATACATTCCTTATCTTTTAGAACTGTTGCAATCTTTGGATTCATTTCATGTCTTGCAGATTTTTTTAGCCAAATCTGCTTCAACAAAAATATCTGTCCTCTCTTAAACAAAATTTAAGTATTGGGGAGCAGGCACACTGTTTCATACTATGCTTATTTTCATAATCATTCTTTGTAGAGATATGTCATACAACGAACTCAATGGTTCTATTCCGGAGAGCCTTGGCCAGCTGACATCATTACAGATACTGTGAGGACATTAATTATGCATGTTCTTCTGTTTGGGACTTACTTTGTGCTTCCTCCCCCTTAACTTGAAACAACTGCTCTTTCGCAGAAATCTAAATGGCAATGATCTTTCAGGAAGGGTTCCAGCCAGCCTGGGTGGAAGACCTCTACACAGAGCTAGATTTAAGTAAGAACCCACACTTTGTTAAAAAAAACCCCCATACTTACATTTTGTTACTATAGATAGTTTGTGTTTGAGATGCGGCATTCTCCACATACGTAGCATCATATATATACCAATCTAGATACACATTTGAGTTGTCATTTCTGTTAATAGTAACTTGAATGGTAAGGAAGCTTACTACTGCTCAAATGGCAGCTTTACGGACAACGCAGGATTGTGTGGAATTCCTGGTTTACGCGAGTGTGGTCCTCATTTATCTGTGGCTTCAAAGATTGGCATGGCCTTTGGGGTGCTTGTAGCTTTTCTGTTTCTAGTTGTATTTGCAGCATGCTGGTGGAAAAGAAGGCAGAACATTCTCCGTGCCCGGAAATTAGCTGCAGGTAAGAGGCTGTAATATTTTGTTAAAATCTGAATGCAGGTGTACAAATTTCTATAACGGAGTGCTTGTATTTCCCCCCTTTTTGCAGCAAGGGAAGCTCCTTATGCTAAATCTAGGACCCAATTTACACGGGACGTGCAAATGGCCAAGCATCACCACCCACATGAAAGCTCTCGAAGCGGCAACAATGGAAGCTCGCCACATTTGCTTTCCTAGTTAATTGCCAGCAATTGTGACGCAGCTTCCATTGTGCCATTCTTTCTTGTATGCTCAGTTAATTCCGCTATCAGTTTGGGTTGTAAAACAAATTGTACATACTAGGTCAGGGATGGTGTGTACACGCCCTTTTTTTTGCTCCCATGTTCAGTCCAGAAATATTATCAGATGAGTGAAATGAATGATCCAGATCATCCTATTTCTAGCTGATGGAACGAAGGTGTACTAACTGCATTGCAATCTCTCCTTCGTCGTTTGTGCAAACTGGCTGCCAGATTTTTATTAGTTTGCAAAATGCAAATTCAGGAGAGCTGCTCTGAACTAAAGCTAAATTTGTGTATTGACAATATGGTCAATATGGCAAGTAGTACATTAATATGAAATAGCTGTACATGTGTTTCAGGACAAATATACCTTTGTGGATTAAAACGCCATAGAAAGTACGCAGGACCAAAAGTGAAAACAAGCATTACTCCCAGTAGCATAAGCTTGCTGCATGCCTTGCATATTAGCCATCCTACTGATATCAGGATCTCATCAGGATGTTGCTTATTTTCGTACCTCATAAACGTTGCAACATTACATCACATAAAGCAGCCGATTGCCGTCATCACCAGCCATACTTCACCGTTGCGAATCACCGCGTGACACCTGGGATGTCAACCCACTGCAGGTGGCAGGATGATCTTGCCAGTCTCAGTGTTCCTCAGCCTGAGGACAACGTCCTGGGAGACCTTGCCGTCCTTCCATGTGATGTGGCTCTCGGTTGCAAAGCAGTTTTTCTTCTCAGGGTGGATCGTCTTCATCACTGAGCCGTCGGGCGCATGGCTCAGGTCCTTCTTGGCGATCTCGACGAAGTCGAGGATGCAGAACTCTGCGTCACCCATGCTGTCATCCTTGGTGAAAGTATCCTTGTCAAAGACTTCCTGTAATCGAAGTGCCAAAGCAGATGTTTGTTTCAGAAACGAGAGGTAACAAATGTTCAGAAGTAGAGTGGCTCTGAATCACTGAAATCCTGAAGAAGGCAGTCGCTGAAGGTTTCACTGTCAATGGAGATGTTAATGAACTTACAATCTTAACCGGCAGCATCATGTTTGTGATAGACAGGGTGAGTTCCACGTTCCATTCTGGGTTGATGCAATGATATTTCACACTTGACTTCACCTTCTGCACATTACAAGAAAAGAAGTACCAGATAAAAGAAAAAAGAGATTTGACTTGGTCAACAATGAAAGAAGATCATTCAGGATGCGTAAGATCAGAATAATTGTCCTAGATAGTGAAATCAAAGAAATCAAACCGATTACAGAAAATCGAGAAATAAATTTTACTTGGTTTTCTTATCATAAACTATCCGTTTACTGTAGAAAGGTAATGGCACTCCATTTTTCTAGGGGAAGTAATGCCACTTGTGATGCTCTACTTTGTTTGAGGGTTCAGTTTGTCCATATATGAGGTTTCAAAGAAAATTTGTTCATCTATTTCAAGTTTGCTCAGATCGGTTTCTATATGCCTGCAAAATTGGTTTACTATTGGCCCTTTTGCTAAAAGAATGAATGTAAAAATTAGGATGGCTGGTACAAACTAGCACAAGTTGATTTGTTAAACCCATTTGTTAGTGTGTAAATAATTTTGGTACAAAGACGGACAAATACTTTGACAAATTAGAGAAAAGAAGCAAACCATGTTCACGCCCAGTGTTCATCCAAGGCGATAGCGTTGATGCTGAAGCAGCCGGCTAGGGGTAGCAAGAAAGGCACCTCCTTGGCTTACTTGCCGTCATGCCACCCATGACAGTAGAGGAGGTGGCGCCGAGCAGCCGGGGCTGCAGGATCTCGCGCGCCTCCTTAGCTTGCTTGCTGCCCCACCATGGCGGCGACGGTAGTGGCATGGTGAGGAAGTGCTATTGCATGTCGGAGAAAAGGTATAGAACAGGGGATGAGGAGGTGACTGGTGGCTTAAGCCCTGTTCTTTTCAGCTTATAGCTTCTTCTGAGTAAATAAACGGGATGACTTCTCTACCGCCGTTTCGAAGATATTTATTGGGATAGACTTTTCGAAATGATTTATCGATATTTATTTCATTCATACAAACGTTAACGTTAAGATCAAATTATATCAGCTGTCGAAAAAAACACTCCCTCACGATATGAGAAGGGAGAGAGATGGGAAGGGGAAGAAAAATGGGAAAGACATGCGCATATCAGTCCAACGGCTGGGATCAAGGGCCTTCGAGAGATCCAAGAGAAGATCAGTCGCCTAGTCCTGAATTGAGACGTTGACACATATCAAGTCGAAAAAGATGGTTCTGCTGCACTGATCCATAGAAGCCAAGCCAGTTTCATGCAAGCTACATTACATGCAGCTCCTAACCACGCTTTTCCCTGCACCTCCCGCTGAAACTGGGACCTTGTTGGACGCACTCGGCGTCACCTTGTCCAAACCAAACCCGCGACTTGACGACGCGCCCTGAGCGAAATCCTTCACACCAACACCCGACGTGTAATTCTTATCGTCGCGCGCCTGTGACGTTTGCGCACTGACCGGCGAGGTCGCCCTCTTGTTTATGAACTCCACGACGCGCTCCATGAGCGCCGCTGCGCTCCCGCACGCCGGCCGGTACACGTGGGACCCATGCTCGCCCTCCGACTCCACGAGCGTCACCTCGCCGCCCCAGGCGCTGTCACGCATCCGGGCCGCGTACCGGCGCCCGCGGTCCAGAAAGGGGTCACCCGCGGCCACGGCCACTAGCGCGCGCCGGCACGCCAGCGACGCGATCTCCTCGGCCGGAGGGTCCAGCCGGGGGTCGTCGTTTCCGGCCGCGCCTGCCGTCACGAACGGCCAGAACTTGTCCAGATGCTCCGGCACGATCACGTCCCCGTCAGGCCGGTCCGTCTCGGAGGGAAGCCGATCGGTGCCCCAGAAATAGGGCTGCACGATGACCAGGCCCTCGATGTCGATGCCATCCCTGTCGGCGCCGGCACGGGCGGCTCGGACCGCAGCGTGGTGCGCAATGTTGGCGCCCGCGCTGTCCCCGGCGAGGAACGTGCGCGTGGGGTCGGCGTGGCCGGCGAGCCACGGGTCAGCTAGCGAGGACGCCCACCTGAGCGCCGCCCACGCGTCGTCGTAGGCTGCGGGGACGGGATGCTCCGGGGCGAGGCGGTAGTTGTAACACCCCCATTTCTGGGAGTATCATGAAATCATCGCAGTTGCCCAGGACTGTTCAACTGCGAGTACACCCATCGAATGTATAACATTGCCAACACAAGCTTAGGAGCAAAAGCGAACTTTGTTACAATATAAAGGTTAAAGCCAAGTATTACAGCAGGCCAACGGCCTTTACTTATATTACAGCAAAAGATGCCACAGGCATGCCTGAGCGGAGAACGACCCTAATTCCACGTTTCATCAACATCGTATAGCACCACCTCTTCGTCTTCTCTCGCATCCTCAAAATTAATCGTTTCTGTTTATGTTTTTAGCAAGCATGAGTACTACCACTTGTACTCAACAAGTCACACGGAGCTTAATAATAATTTCATGCACGGTATATCAAGAAAAAGGGGATAAAGTCTATTATTTTATGTGGATGCAGTTTTAGTTGGAACCATTTGAAAACCCTAAAAAGGTACTTCATTAAAGTAAAAGGGGGATTTCAAGCTTGATTATCACTACTCAACATTACCAGACCATTCCAAATCTACTTATGCCTTGATACTGGATTCACCCACTAAACACACCGTTCTGGAAGCACGGCGTATTCGAATACCATTTGTCATGACTTTGCAAAGTCGCTCGCTTTACCCACAAGATCCCTTAACTCCGCGATAGAGTTAAGACAACAAGGATGTTCACCGCTCAATTCTTTGTATAGACTCGCCCGAGAGGTGTTTAATCTCGACGAGCCCGGATGACCCCACGGATCTCGTCCGACTCATCGCATCCTCCCACAGGTTGTATGGTTAACCACCTCCCATACGGACTCACCTCTGTCTCCCCTTTCCAGATTGCAGAGGTTCAATTGAAGTTGAGCAACATCGAGCGAGTTTGACTAAGTCAAGGTTTGACCAAATCAACGCTTGTGGTTTGGCGATTTCTATGTCCGTTACTCAGCATAAGGGTCTAGTCCTTACATTTTTAACTGAGGCATCATCCACACACAAACCCAAATTCAGTACACCCTGTACTGCCACCAATCCACAACCAGCCTCCACCCTAGGATAAGGTCTTCGGATCCACCTCTGCGATCCTCATTTATCCTATTTCCAACTTTCCAAAACTCTAAACCAAATACCAAACCTTAACAGTATAAGGATTCGATGTGGTCCTAAACTACCATGTTATTAATAATCTTATATTTTATGTTACTAGGTCTTGTCAAGGTGAATGTGGCCATCAAGTTAAACTGGGCTTTTCAGGTGGTAGGACATAACTAATATCATGTCATTCTAAGCATTGATTGTACATAAAATAACAGTGCGCAAATAACATAATGAAAATACAGTAAATAAATAAATAGCGGAAATGTAGGTTCAACATGGTCAAGGTATGTGTGACTTGCCTTGCGGATTTTCGATTTCGATTATTTCGTATTCTTCAGTGGGCCGGGTCTGGACTTGAGCTTTTCTCTCCTGTTCTTGCGAAATCTCGACTTCGTAAACTAACGCAAAACAAATAAAATAAAGTTAATTCCATGCCCGAAGGATTGTGCGAGGAATAAAGGAAATAAAAGAATAAAGAATAATCCGAAAAACTCCATTAAATTGAGGATATTGGGTTATAGGTGGGCCATATGGGGAAATGGGCCTTGGATTTGGGTTGGCGGGCTCGAAACGAATCCGAGGAGTATAAATATGCATTTTTGGGTTTGGGTCCAACACTGTTCATTGGGCTCGGTGCACTGTTCCTTGGGTTCGGGTCGGACTCGGCGAGTTGGCTTGGTCGAACCGTGTTACTCGGGCTCGAGCCGGCTGGAACGGGCGCGGGGTGCGCGGCTGGGTCTAACCGCGTCGGTGCGGCTCGTGTCGGTTGCATCGGGCGTGGGCGGGCGGACGCGACTCAACCGAGATGGAGGGGCTCGGTCGGGTGAACAGGCGCGGGCGAACGGCGCGGGGGCGAGCGGGTCCGACGCGGGGCGGGTTGGCTTGGCCCAGCCAAGTTGGGGCGGCGGCCGGTCGGATGAACAGTGCCCAGGGGCACTGTTCTTCTTCCTCCTCGCGTTCCCGCGCGCAGAGGAGCAGGGGAAACGGGCGGTGAGTGGCGGCGGAGCTCCAGAGTTTTGCGACGCAAATGGAGGGCACGGGCGGGTTCATGGGAGTGAGGGGGTCTCATTTTTGGCGGTTGGGGGTCCGGCGGAGGCGGCGTTCGCCGACGGCGAGCTCCTCCCTTTTGCGGAAATTTTGAAGTTGTGGGCGAGTGGGGGCTTCTTATAACAATCGGGCTGGTCCTAGGGCATCAGTGGGTATTGGGTAGGCTCGGGAAGGGGTTGGCCGAAGCTTGGGCGGCCCGGTTTGGGCTGGCCACGGGAGCCGGTTTTGGGAGTGAGGAGGCTCACGGTGCTGGGGAAGAAGAGGGATCAAAGGCTCAAGGGGAGGGTTGAGGGGTGTTTCTATGGCCCTAGGGGTGCTATAGGCGAAAGGGATTGGAAAGGAGAGGGCCGGAGGTCGGACATTGGATTAGGGCATGAATTTGGGGTTTTGGCCATTACCGGAGTTGGGAGGGTCGGGGGATGCTCGGGGGTGGCCGGTGAGCTTCAGGGATGTCACTAGGGTCTAATGGAAGGGCTGCGGTGGTTTAAATAGAGGGGGAAGGTCGGTTGCACCGGAGAGGGAGAAATCCACGGCGGCAGAGGTGGTTTTTGGCGGTCATGGTTTCGAGTGTGAACGGGGCTGCCTTGGGCGCGAGATTGCGGCGGTCAAGGAGTGTGCTGTGGCGCTTGCGTCTACCGAGAGAGGAAGGCGAGAGAAAGGGGCAAAGGTGGTGGCGGGGGCGAAACAAGGCACGGGAGTGGCGGGGAAGCTTGGCGGCGCCCGACACCGAGGCAAGCGCATTTATGGAGGGCGTACGACGGCTGACAGGCGGCCTGGAGCTGGCAGGGGCGTGCGGGCGCGCGAATGCGCGAGAAGGAGCGGCGGCGGTAAAAATCAGAGGCGGCGGCGACAAAAATCGGGCGGTGAACAGTGCCGCGCCGTAATCCTCCGTTTCCACCGTGATCACGCCGTGCTGACAAGGATTAAGGGGCTGTGAAGCTTTGAGATTTGTGTATAATAGAGCTAGGGAGGAGATGGGCAAAGGAGAAGGAGGAAATCAATTCAAATTTTGATTTTTGCAAATCGGTTTGTTTCGGTAGTCCACGGACACGACGAGCGCCCCGGCGCGCGCGGCGAGGGAAGACGCGTACCGGTGGTACGTCCGGTCGAAGGCGCTCTCCGCGCAGAAGGCGCCGCCGTGGAAGTACAGAACCAGCGGGAGCTTGTTGCCGGTTGCTGCGGCAGACGACGGGAGGAACAGGCGCGCGGACACACCCGTGACGTCGCTGACGACGACGTCCTTCGTTGCGACCCCGGTGGCCCCTGGGTCCTCCGACGCCGGCACGAAGGGGCTGCGCAGGAGCCGCTCGACGCGGCCGTCCTTGTGCACGCGCAGGAACGGATAGAGGTCAAGGGCGATATGATCGCCACTGGTATTCCTATCTGTCCGAATCTTGTTTGCATCCATGGTGCATGAGCTGCGGTGAGTTGGGGCACTTTCGTTGCAAAGTTGCAGGCGTTAATTACTTGCGTCGCAATTGTACAGATTATAGTACATTGTTTGGCCAGCAATAATGATGGTGCTGATAAGCATTAACCGTCATGCCTCATAATTAGCAATTGTTTGACGGGACTTGTCTTCTCAGCGCCGAGTTGGGGCACTTTGGTTACAAAGCTGACTTTTTATTTTTCCTATAGTAATTAATTTTTAAATAAATTATCTTTTTAAGATAGAGTATACAGGTTGATTGTAGTATATGTTATAATGACTTCATTTATATTAACCAAAACCACATACGAGTTTCTGTTATTTCATACTCTTTTTTATGAATAATCCAAAAATCAAAAACCGCAATTATAAATCATAAGCCGAATTCAAAAATAGTAGCTAGGACCGTAGATCAAGTTGTCCGACTGCTCTTCTTTTGTACTACTAAACTCTCTGCGTTTACTTTGCCCTCCAATGTCATGGAATGCTTGAGATAAAGATAAGAAGGTTGTGAATATAATATGCACCAAGCAAGCCGCCGGCCGGTCAATGGAATAGGAGCACTGTGACGACATTACGTCTAAGAGCAAGTATAATAAGAGGCTGTTAGTAGGTTGTATGCTAAGGTGGAGGAGAGAGAAGAGAGATGGGCTGTAAGTTTACAGCCAGCTGAAGCACAAGAACCAAGAAACTTTGTGAGAGAAAGAGGTGGGTCATACAGCCTTCAGCTGGCTGTAAACTACTATATGAATAGACTGATAAGTTGGCTGTAAGTGTCTATACAGTCAGCTGAAGGCTATATTATTAGCCTTGCTCTAAGGAACATATATTATTATCGTTAATAATGCACAAAGCCGCCGGGCAATCAGGCTGTAGCATCTTGACGTTGCGTCTCCGTTTACTTTGCACTCTATGAGGCAGGTAGAGCTGCAGGCTGCAGCCTAAAGAAAACAAGTAATAATGCACCGAATTACGTAGCAGCATGAAACTTAATTTTTTCCTATCAAATTTGACAATAACAACTTTTCGGTCTTCCTTTGGGTTCATTCGAATCCAAAGACTGGCAAAGAAAATTTAGAGCATTTGTTCTGCTTCCTACATTTTAAATGGTAGCGATTGTCAGTCGAGTTCACATATGCACCAGCCTCGTACCTCCCGGGCTCCCGGCAACTACATCTCCGATGCCAAAAAAAAAACTACGTGCACTCTGGTTTGATCTTTGATCGATTGTAATCTCGCGAATGTTTTCGAAAAAAAAAAAGAATGGTCAGACTTACAGCAGCGGACACAAGAATTTACGGAGTTGCTCACGGGCTAGCTATGGGATAAAAATAAAAAAAAAATTAATACATGAACTGCCCGTACTACCTCTCCAAAGAAGAAGAAGAAGAAGAGCTGCCCGTACTATTTTAACACTAAGACCACAATTACACACCATATTACTAAACCAGTGAAATTACAAAGGCAAAAGAAGTATACAAAGGCTAAAGAAAAGTAACGAGGACACGCAGTGAATTGCAGGAATGAAAATTTTAAAAGTTTAATTTCTGTAATAGTTATAATATAGAAATAAATATTATTTTTTTGAGAATACAATGTAGACAAGCACACTCAATAAACACCGCACTCACGCTACCATGCACACATGTGGGTCCACATCATCTATACATGCTTAGAATTTATCGAAAGCATCCAAGAACTTACGAAGCTAGATACATATTTTTTTTACTGAATATACACACCTATGACCTCCTAAAATCGGTAATCATAAACTTAATTCAGCGGCAGATCTACGGTACCGTACCACTGGTGTCAACTGTCAAGTGACACCAACGATTTTTTTTTTCTCGGTAGGCTCTTATGCAGAGAAGTGAGCCTAGCTGGCCAGGCTTGAGTGACCCCAGCCCGTCCCGGCCGGCATCATTCTCCAGCCAAAGCTAGCTTCCCTCATCAGAGTTCACAGCGTCTCAGCTCAATTAGCTAGCTTTCACCTTACCTCTTGTTAAAATTTGTGGGCCAAGTCCATATAAGGCAAATCTCAAAGGCCCACTCATGCAAAGGAGGCATGCATGTGAACTTTAGTACCACATTGCTAGTTCTAGGAGAGGAAGACCAACTTAAAAGGAATAGTGCACTCCTAGCCACTTGAGGCATGTGTGGGAGAGAACTAGAGGATCACACGCGCGCTCGCCGCCGCCGCCGGGGCGGGCGGGGCGCGCGCGCACGGCACTGCGTGAATGGTCCGCCAAAATCGGCGCCAGGTGCTTGCGCAGACGCGGCTTCCTTTTGCGCTTTATTTTTGCGGTTTTGAGTGGCGGTGAATCGGATCGGATTCTGCGTGACTTTATGGAGAACGTGCGGCGTCTTGATCACGCGCCCTGATTCCTCTATAAATACCGAGTCGCGCCTCCATACAAAGCATATGCGAAAAACAATCTAGGGTTTTGCCTCTTCCATTGTCCGCGCCGCCCCACGTAGTCTACTCCGTCCGTTCGCCGGCGTGCACCGCTGCTCGGGAGAGCAGTCTCGGAACCGCCGCCTTCAAGTCCCGCACCGGAGAGGCGAATAAGGTTTTGGGAAGCGCTCGCGCGATCGCTTGTCGTAGATCTCGCTCGTCTTCCTCGTCGTTCGGCCGCGAAGTCGTCATCGACACCGCGTCATCCACACCGTTCTGCAGCGTCAACATCTCGTGAATCGATCGTAGCAGAACCATCGATGCACGTAATAGGTCATGTTCTCCGTATAGATCTGTTCATATACGATTTCTGGTTTACATGTCTAGATCGTTTATGCTCGTGATGGTTCTGTTATTTTGCGTGCATGTTGTCATGATTTATTTATGGAATAAATTGAATCTACATGTGCTTATATTTCCAACAATCCAAAAACCTTATTGTAGGCTTCGTGGTTTTACTATGGCTGGATTTGCCGATGCATCGAGGCCGGATAAATTCTCCGTGTGCACTTTAAGAGATGGCGAGATCAAGGTCACTCGTGGCTTCTTGCTATGAATGTATTCGGGTTAGTAATGGCAAGCTGAAGGTGTTCTTGATGCTGAAAAGCGAAAGAATTCGAGACCGCCACTACTCTCTTTGTTGGATGCATTCTTAGTGTTCTTGCCGACCGTCATGCGAAGTGTATATGCACATGACAGACGCGAAGGAGTTATTGGATGCACCGAATTCCAAATATGGTGCTATCGATGCCAAGAATGACATGTATGTCATGGAGCAATTTCATGACTACAAGATGGTTGATAACCGTTCTGTAGTAGATCAGGCTCATGAGATACAGGCCATTGCTAAGGAACTCGAACTCCTGAAGTGTGCCTTACCCGACAAATTTGTGGCTGGATGTATTATTGCGAAATTACCTTCTTCATGGAGGAATTTCGGAACAGCACTCAAACACAAGAGACAAGAATACTCTGTTGAGAGTCTGATTGGGTCTCTTGAAATTGAGGAGAAAGCTCGGGAAAAGGACGCCGTGTCTAAGGGTGATGGAGGGCAGTCTAGTGCCAATGTGGTACAGAAACCCTCAAGCAAGAACAAAGGAAAATTTGTCAAAGCGCAATAGACAACCAACTTCAAGAAGAAGAAGAAGAACAATAATCAGGATGATAGAACTTGCTTTGTGTGCGGTGAGGTTGGTCACATGGCCAAGAAGTGCCCACAACGCAAAGGAAAGAAGGCACTGTGAGGATGACTTCTAAGTCCATTAACGTGACCATTGGCAAGACGGAGATGGGACTGGTATGGTAATTTACCTCATCGTTCTTTCAGTTAGTCAATCTACCAATTGGTGGATTGATACAGGAGCTAATGTACATGTGTGTGCTGATATTTCGTTGTTTTCTTCTTATCAAGTCGCCCGGGATTTCTCCGTCCTAATGGGGAATGGGTCACATGCTACTATTTATGGTGTTGGCACGGTAGATCTGAAGTTTACTTGGGAAGATCGTGCGGCACCAAGAACGGCAGACATGTCCCTTCTATTGACAAGAATCTCATTAGTGGCTCCCGTTTATGTAGAGACGGGTTTAAGTTGGTGTTTGAGTCTAATAAAGTAGTCGTGTCTAAACATGGATATTTTATTGGTAAAGGCTATGAGTGCGGAGGCTTGTTCCGTTTTCCTTTGATTTCTCGCAATAAGTCCGTGAACCATATTTGTGGCGATGTGGATGATGAGGCCAATGTTTGGCACTCACGCCTATGTCATATTAATTTTGGTTTGATGTCTCGACTTTCCAAGATGAATTTAATTCCAAACGCTTCCATCACCAAAGGTTCTAAATGCCATAGTGTGTGCAATCAAAGCAACCTCGTAAGCCTCACAAGGCTGCCGAGGAGAGAAACTTGGCACCACTAGAACTCCTGCATTCAGATCTTTCTGAGATGAATGGCATGTTGACGAAGGGTGGAAAACGATATTTCATGACATTGATTGATGATGCAACTAGGTTACATTATGTGTATTTATTGAAAACGAAAGATGAGGCTTTAGACTATTTTAAAATCTATAAGGCAGAAGTTGAAAACCAATTAAATAGAAAGATAAAAAGACTTAGGTCAGATCGTGGTGGAGAGTATTTCTCAAACGAATTTGACTTATTTTGTGAGGAACATGGCATTATACATGAGAGGACGCCCCCTTATTCTCCCGAGTCAAATGGGATTGCCGAAAGGAAAATCGCACGTTGATCGACTTGGTGAATGCCATGTTAGACATCTGCGGGCTTACCTAAGGCATGGTGGGGGGAGGCTCTGCTAACCTCTAATCATGTATTAAATAGAGTTCCTAATAGAAATAAGGACAAAACACCATACGAGGTATGGATTGGGAGAAAACCATCACTTTCTTACTTGCGTACATGGGGGTGCTTGGCGAAAGTCAATGTGCCAATAACTAAGAAACGCAAGTTTGGACCGAAAACTGTGGACTGTGTCTTTCTAGGATATGCTAATCATAGCATTGCCTATAGATTTTTGATAGTTAAAACTGAGGTACCTGACATGTATGTTGGTACAATTATGGAGTCTCGAGATGCAACGTTCTTTGAGAATATTTTTCCAATGAAGGATACACATAACACTACTAGTCAACCTTCTGAAATAATTCCCAGTTCAATCACACCACCTGAACCTTTTGAACATACACATGAACTTGTCAATGAGGAGGATGACAGTGAAGCTCCTAGAAGGAGCAAGAGACAAAGGATATCCAAATCCTTTGGTGATGATTTCACTGTGTACCTTGTGGACGACACTCCCAAGTCTATTTCGAAGCGTATGCATCTACCGATGCAGACTATTGGAAGGAGGGCTGTCCGTAGTGAAATGGATTCCATTATCGCTAATGACACCGGGAGCCGACAGATAGACCTTATGGGTGCAAACCCGTAGGGTGCAAGTGGGTGTTCAAAAAGAAGCTTAGGCCCGATGGTACCATTGAAAAGTACAAGGCTCGGCTTGTTGCCAAGGGCTATACTCGAGAAGAAGGCGAAGATTTCTTTGACACTTACTCACCGTTGCTAGACCGACCACAATTCGAGTACTACTTGCTTTGGCTGCCTCACATGGTCTTCTCGTTCATCAAATGGACGTTAAGACAGCTTTTCTTAACGGAGAGTGGATGAGGAAATTTACATGGACAAAACTGATGGATTTGTAGTAGAAGGTCAAGAAGGCAAGGTGTTAAAACTGTTGAAATCTTTGTATGGTTCAAACAAGCCCCTAAGCGGTGGCATGAGAAGTTCGATAGAACACCGACATCTGCGAGCTTTTTGCCAATGAGGCAGATAAATGTGTATACTATCGCTATGGTGGGGGTGAGGGAGTTATTCTATGCTTGTATGTGGATGACATCTTGATTTTTGGGACAAACATCAATGTGATAAATGAGGTCAAATTATTCTTGTCTCAAAATTTTGATATGAAAGATCCGGGAGTGGTGATGTTATTCTAAATATTAAATTGGTTAGAGGTGAGGATGGTATTACATTATTGCAATCTCATTATGTGGAGAAGGTCTTGAGCCGTTTTGGCTATTCGAAAGCAAGCCTTCTCCAACACCTTATGATCCTAGTGTGTTACTTCGTAAGAATAAGAAAATTGCTAGGAATCATTGGAATACTCCCGGATAATTGGCTCACTTATGTATCTAGCTAGTGCAACAAGGCCAGACATCTCCTTTGCTGTGAGCAAGTTGAGTCGGTTTACTTCTAACCCAGGAGATGATCACTGGAAGGCGCTTGAGCGAGTGTTGCGCTATCTGAAAGGTACCTTGAACTTGGGACTTCACTATACTGGGTACCCGTCGGTACTGGAGGGTTATAGTGATTCCAATTGGATCTCTGATGCTGATGAAATCAAAGCCACTAGTGGATATGTTTTCACTATTGGTGGTGGTGCTGTTTCATGGAGGTCTTGCAAACAGACTATTTTGACGAGGTCAACCATGGAAGCGAGCTCGCGGCACTAGACATCGCTCATCGTTGAGGCGTAATGGCTACGGGATCTATTGATGGATCTGCCTACAGTGGAAAAGCCAGTGCCAGCTATTCTTATGAACTGTGATAATCAAACTGTTATCGCTAAGATGAACAGTTCTAAGGATAATATGAAATCGTCTAGGCATGTCAAGAGACGATTGAAGTCTGTCAGGAAAATGAGAAACTCCGAGTTATAACCTTGGACTACATCCAAACAAATAGAAACTGGCAGATCCCTTTACAAAGGGACTATCACGAATGTGATAGATAGTGCATCGAAGGAGATGGGAATGAGACCCATGTGAGTTATCTATGGTAGTAACCCAACCTATGTGATCGGAGATCCCGTGAATTAGGATCTGGGAAAAACAAGCCATTAGTTAACTGGAGGAGAGTAATTTCAACCTCTCTATGTGAAGATGCAATACTCTTAAACTGCAAGGCAGTTGGTTAAGGCCTTAATGTGTTCCATTGGCTTTCAAAAGCGAAGACGTTATCTGCGAACGTTCTTGAAAGAACACACCTATATGAGCCCGATCGTTAGTCATGATCTATGGAGATCTTGGGAAAATCTCCTACTAAGCTCATGAAGAGACCAAGGAGTATGACTTATACGCTCCAACCGAGAGGTAGCCTACTGGCGGTCTAGTATCAGTTAAGTCTTTAAGTGAAGCTTGCTTGCACCAAACTTGCAATTCAAGGCGTAGTCCATTGTTCAAGTTGTGAGTAAGTGTAGCTTGGAGTTCTAGGTGGATGTTCAACCTTAATCGGTCTCCATCGAAACACTGATATATAAACAGTACATTGGAATTTAGGCAAATCTCTGTGGGACTTTAAGATCTGGTGGGGGATTGTTAAAATTTGTGGGCCAAGTCCATATAAGGCAAATCTCAAAGGCCCACTCATGCAAAGGAGGCATGCATGTGAACTTTAGTACCACATTGCTAGTTCTACAAGAGGAAGACCAACTTAAAAGGAATGGTGCACTCCTAGCCACTTGAGGCATGTGTGGGAGAGAACTAGAGGATCACACGCGCTCGCTCGCTCGCCTCGCCGGCCGGCCGGCCGGCAGGCGGGCGGGCAGGGGCGTGGGCGCACGGCACTGCGTGAATGGTCCGCCAAAATCGGCGCCAGTGCTTGCGCGACGCGCTTCCTTTGCGATTTTATTTTTGCGTTTTGAGTGGCGGTGAATCCGGATCGGTTACGCGTGACTAATCCGTTTGATTCACGAGTTATGGAGAACGTGCGGCGTCTTGATCACGCGCCCCGATTCCTCTATAAATATCGAGTCGCCGCCTCCATACAGCATATGCGAAAAACAATCTAGGGTTTTGCCTCTTCCATTGTGCTGCGCCGTCCCACGTAGTCTACTCCGTCCCGTTCACCGGCGTGCACTGTCGTTCGGGAGAGCAGGTCTCCGGAACCGTCGCCTTCAAAGTCCTGCACCGGGAGAGGGCGAATAAGGTTTTTGGGAAGCGCTCTGCGCGACTGCTTGCTGTAGATCTGGCTCGTCTTCCTCGTCGTTCGGCTTCGGCGAGTCGTCATCGACACCGCGTCATCCACACCGTTCTGCGGTGTCAACATCGCAAATCGATCGTAACGTAACCATCGATGCATGCGATCATGTTCTCCGTATTAGATCTGTTCATGTACAGTTTCTTGGTTTACATGTCTAGATCGTTTATGCCTGTGATGGTTCTGTTATTTTGCGTGCATGTTGTCATAATTTATTTATGGAATAAATTAAATCTACATGTGCTTATATTTCCAACACCTCTCACTAAGCCCAACTGACTAGCTGTTACCTCTACTCTCACCAATCACGATGCCACAACCAAGGGGATCAAATAGGAGACAAGGAAGTAGCTGGATATGGCAACCCAGGCTGTGGCAACCTTTGGTAGCAAGCCTAGTCTTTGGCTCATTGCCTCGTAAAGACTCGCTCTACTGGGAGATAGGTATATCATAGGGTCTGTTCTTTTTGGCTGCGGCTTATGACTTTTGGTTGAAAGTTCTTTTTGATGGTACTTATAGTGGTTTCGATAAATAAAACAGCGGAAAGTTAGTTTTACGATTATAATTGAGACAACTAATTACAGCCAGAATCACGCCCTATGGTGAAACTTCTGAGGAAAGCTACCATCCAGATGTGCTTCAATCCTCCTCAATATTTTTCTAAGGTTGAATTGCCGTAGCGAAGCTTCTAGTTCTATCCTTCTATTGCTTGAAGTCGACCTCCTTCGTCTTGATGTTCAGTGAAGCATGCTTCTATGTCTATCGTGTTTGCAATCTAACAAAGGAAAATACAATATAGGAATGAGTATGAAAGGCACTCAATAAGTCCAGTTTAGCAAATAGCAATATAACAAATGAGAATACAATATAGGGATGAGTACAAAATGTACGCAAGTCCAATTTAGGAAAGCAATAGATGCATACCCATAATCCAACCTTCACATATATCTCTACTGAACCACCAAGGACCGAAGTCCACCAGGATACCATGAATCTTTGGAAAAGACATTTGTTATTAAAAAAATTCAAGTCGAATTATTAAAAACCTATTGTTCATATGACACCATAGGACAGAACCCCCTATAGGTTCTCTTTCCTACCGCGGTCACAATTTCTACCCAAAACAGGGAGTGACAGTCATAGTTCATACCCTCTGCATAGGTGCGCTAATTTACCCATAGTCGTGTTAGTCATCATGCCAGATCAGTTAACACACTTTCTTTGGTGTGCGGAATTCATCGTAGGCTTTGTACCCCCCCGACGAGATCTTCGATGGTGAGAGTCTTCAAGTCCATGCACTGCTCGATGGAAGTGATGAGCTGTATGTAGTGCGCCAGGGCAGGATAAAGAAACCCACGAACAACGACAATTTTATCCACTGTGGTGTCGCCCAACGCACAAATACTGGTAACGATAGACATCACCCAACCGGTGAAGTCTTCAACGGTCTCCCCTTCCTCCATCTTTAGCCCCTCGAAGTCTCTCTTGAGGGTTTACAGCTTAGCTTCACACACGCGCTACACACACGCTCGTGCCCCGTGTGCGCCATCTTGATTGCCTCCCATGCTGATTTTGCCGTATCTTTCCTGGTGAGGGAAAACATGACTTCCTCCGGTATGGCTTGGTAGATGGTATACAATGTCATCCGATCCTTCTAGTACTCTACGGCACCAGACTCCATTGCTTCCTACACGTTCTGAGCCTAAAGAGCGATACACATCTTCATCGTCCAAATCGTGTAGTTTGTGCAAGTAAGCTGCGGGTACGACAACATCACCACGCTCTCCGTCTTCACCCCTGTGAGGTGGATGGATCATCTCACAATAGGCCTCGCACTGCGGACGGAGACACACTCCTTCCTTCCCTCAGCATCTTCTCTGACTCATGGGAACCTGCTCTGATACCAAATATTTTCACAGCCTAGGGAATAAACACACACGAATGGAGACTTAATAAACACAGGAGAAACTTCTTTTGTGGCAACATACATCCTTTCTTCTTTCTATGTTATTCACTCGCTTCTCAATAAGCTTAACATGAAGTACACGGATTAAATAAGCCTCACACACACAGTCACATGATCTGTACTCCACACACCCACTAACTCCATTAGCTAACAACTAGGACCTATTCTCATGGCACTGTCTGGGATCTTCTCCATGATCCGCATGACTCGGCCACCTTATTGACTCAAGATACAACTGTTACTCAGATGCTCAGTCATGACTTACGATCACTGTGCCTCGACCACGGCGCCTCAACCATGCTACTTCGACCATGGCTGTTCGACCATGGCGTCTCACCGTAACTCAGGATATACTGCTCACACAGAGCTAGTACTACCAGTCTTCGAACATGCAGATCTTCTGAGCATCGATCGGGTACTTGCACTTATGACTACCGATCAGGTACTGTAGCTTTGACTACCGATCAATTACTGTAGTTCTAATTACCGACTAGGAGCTGTAGTTTACGACTACCGGCTAGTTACTGTAGCTCCAACTACCGATCGATTACTGTAGTTCCGACTACCAAACTGTTACTGTAGCTCCAACTACCGACTGGTTACTGTAACTCCAGAGGGTCTCCGACTTCTATAGTACTCTGGAGTCTCTGACTCTAGGGTCTCCAACTGCTACAGCGCTTCGGAGTCTTCAACTCCGGGATCTCCAACTTCTACACATACTTGGACACACGAGTACTCGACATACAACTACACAGTATTCGAACACATGAGTACTCGACACATGACTACACGGTACTTGAACACACGAGTATTCAACACATGACTACACAGTACTTTAATACACGAGTACTCGACACCGACCACTATCAACAACAAGACTAGTTTCAACAGCGCTGAGTTCACCATCATGCTCTTTAGTGGCCCCGAGGGGGGCTACTTCCATACACTCATCAGCCCGGGGTTGTTCTGCGATGGTGCGGGCGCCGTAATCGTCAGTGCCGAACCCATGAGCCCTGTAGAGCACCCACTGTTCGAGATGATGTCGACCTCACTGACGGTGATATCAGAGTCTAAGCACGCCAGCAACATGCATCTCATGAAAGGTGGCTTCGACGGCAACATCTGCACGAGACAGGTTCCAATGTTCATTGGAGGCAACATCGAGCAGGGGCGGATCCAGCGATGGGGCGGGGCTCGAGCCCCTACCGCTACCGACCCTGGAGCCCCTCGAGCCCCTAAATTTTTAGCCATGGATGTATAATGTAGAAGGGGCTGAGGTCGAGCTGAAGGTACTTCAGCCTCTGCAAAAAATTTTCCTGGATCCGCCACTGACATCGAGCGTTGCATTTTGGACTCATTTGGGCAGCTTGGCATTGGTGCCAAATGGAACGACGACCTCTTTTGGATGGTGCATCCAGGCTCGTCTGCGATCTTGGACCATAGTGATGGCGTGCTCCAGCTTGAGCTTGAGAAGCTGGCAGCAAGCCGCCGAGTGTTGAGCGAGTGCGGGAACATGCATGCTTGGCGTGACAGTCGTGCTCGATGAGCTGTGGCGCTTATTGGTTTGGTCGGACTTAGTCTTTGGCTTATCACTTTCAACTATATTAAATACCCTTTAAATGGTGTGTCTTTTTAAGGTGGGATCTACAGATAGATTGTAGTAGACACTGTACTGAGTTCAAATATATCGACCAAAATCATATACGACTATTTCTCTCTGTATATTATATCTCGTGAACAGTCAAAAATTAAAAGTTATAAATTAAAGATCTCAACCACAATCCCAAAGAGCTCAGAGAGAGGGGCCATTGGATCGGCACGTGTGGATATGTGGGCGTCACACGGCCATGTTTTGGACCTGCTTCTCTTTGGACATCAGTGGATTGGATCTGGCTTGAGTGGGACAAATCCAATAGTTGGCCCATTATAGGATTTTGGATATTTGATATTTACTGGATGTACGATGGCCTATACAACGCACATCACGTTCATCCCTATCCAATGGGCTATCCGATAGACAGGCCCATCGAGTACACTGTCGCCCCTGCCGTCGAGCAACACTTAAACGTCACGCCGCCGCCACTCGACGCCACGTTCTAACTCTTCCTCGCCGCCGACAACCCGAACCGACGCTGGTCCATTGTCTACGAGTCGGTCGAGTTCTATGTGCTCTCTACAGCGAGGCCGTAGCGTAGCTGGCGGTCGCCGTTGCGCCGAGCCGCCGATGTTCCACCAGCCGCACCGGAACGAAACACGGCTGGACACACGCGCAGTGGCGCGCTCGGCGCCGGTCGCGGACCAGGCGGCGCGGGAGCTGGAGCATGACCCCATCGCCGGCGAGGTTAGTGTGCACGTGCGCATGCGCGTGGGCGTCAATACCACATGCAGACGATCTATAGTGGTTGTCGGAACTCGGAACTGCGGAGGGGAGCCCTTCGCGGCGCCGGACGCGAGAGCTTTAAAATGTGTCCTCAGAATTGGCTCGATCGAGCGAGAAATTCTTTGCATAGCTAAGAAATAACGAATGCTTGTTATAAAGTATGACCTCTAGGATTGGTTCGATATATCGTGCAAGAAATGCTTTGCGCTGCAAAGAAATAAGAGTATCCGCTGACCAATACCCAAGAACATCGATCCCTGCCACATCGCACCTGTGCATGGCGAGCTTCACTAAGACAAGAACATATATGCTTGCCTGTAGCAGATCGTTTCCATTTTGGCCTCTTGCCCTTGTGAAATGGAAGAATATATTCCTCCCTCGACGGGGGACGGGGGGACCCTGAGCACGAAACGGACATATTCCAGTTCCTCCACACGACGGCTCACCGCGGTGTCCATAAAAAGGGGACGACGACGACTCTAAAAATCGAAAGCGATCGTGACGAGACGACGGCGTTATACGAGCTGGTCTCCTTGAGGTCCTTTGCGTGTCGACTGTCGCACGAGAGGGGAGGATGGCGGAGGCGATCATCGGGCCGCTGGTGGGGAAGCTGCAGGAGCTCGCCGTCAGCGAGGCGCGAGCTCTGGTGGCGGTGAACGACGACATCCGGAGCCTCCGGGACAAGCTCATGTGGATGCAGGCCTTCCTGCGAGACGCCGACCCGCGGCGGCGCGTCGTCTGCGACGAGGCCACCAGGGTGTGGGTGCACCAGACACGCGACGCGGCCTTCGACGCCGAGGACGCCGTCGACCAGTACTTCCTCCAGGTCGACCTCTCCAGGTATACACGTGCACCGTGTCACCGTACGTCATGTACGTATATGCGCCAAGACTCGGGAGTGTTTTCAGAACTGCTGCATTATTTTAGTCTGAGGCGAGCCTGCTTGCTTTTTTTTATGTGTCTGGATCTTGCTAGCTCGTATAAATGTTTTCGCTAATTTCAAGTTGCGCAATTTTTCTTAAAAAAATAAGTCATTTTTCGTAGCCATTGGATAGTTATTCACACTGCTGTTCTTGTTCAGTGGGGAAGCCCTCCTTTGAGGGGTCTCAAGGGCGGTAACGATGGTGAGGGTTCAAACTCACCGAGCTATGGTTTAGGTTTACCGGATCGGAGAACAGCGGGCGCCCAATCGTGGCAATTCGTTGATGCCACCCGAAAGAGTCAAGTTAGCCTTTCGGGAGCCAGTGTCGTTGTCCAGGGAAACTATTTTCGTTTTGCAAAAAAACAAAACATTCCGAGGGCAATGAAACGTATTGCAATATAAATGAATTACTTATTTTTCAATATAAATGAATTACTTATTTTTTCTCATTAGTTTAAGTTTTTAGGTGAACTAATTGGTGCATACAACTCAATATAGTATCAGAGCCAAGAGATCTTGAGTTCGAGACCCAGTTTGCGCAATTAAAAAAATAATTACAACCTTTGAATCTTTTTACAAATTTAACAAAATTTAGATAAAATTCAGATGAAGATAAATTCAGTTAGAATTTGACTGAATGATTTTTCTTTCGGAGGATAGTAAAAGAAACAAAATGAATGAAATTTCGCCAAGACTGAAAACCATTTCGCGCCCAAGATTGTGAGGAAGGCTGGCCCTCGGGATGCTGATTTTCATTATTCCTAAATTTCGTTTTTTTATGATTTTTTCAATTTTGAGCTTTTTTACCGATTCTTTTTTCCTATATTCGTTTGCATTATACATGCTGGGCTAACCTTTTTCTATTTTTAATTTTTAAATTTAATTATACCAAATAAATCACCATCAATTACAATATAATTTTAACCAACTATAATAAAAATTCAATCATAACCCATAAAAATTCCTCCAACCGAACACACCTCTTAATTGCTTGGACCACCATTCCCAAATTACCGGAAACCCCTGCTCCACTTCCTCGCCACCAAATCCGCGAGCTCTCGCCCTCCCGCCGTCACTTCCTCCCCACAGGCCATGGCTTCCCACGGTCCCACCTTGTCCTCAACCTTCCCGGCGCCGCCACCGCCGTCGTGTACAAATTAAGCACGGCGCTCCGTGACGCTACGAGCGGTGCGCGTTCGTTAGGCGCGATGCCCTGCGGCGACGTCGGCGCTGCGGTCCTCGGCCTTCATGGCCGTGATGCCACTGACGCCGCCACGGCCGCCACCTTCCCAGCTGAATCGCCGTCCACTGCCGAGAAACGAACGTATTGGTTGATTGGTTCTCTAGCTCATTTTCCCATTTTGGTACCAGTACGGGGGGAATGGGAGTTTTTGATATATTAGCTAGGGGGAAAGCTTGGTGATTTAGAATTTAGATAGTAGAGTAATATGCTGCTGTCTAGAAACATGAATTTTGCCAAGGTCTTGCCAATCCTAGAAACATGGGTGATATGGAAATACCAGTGGCTTCTAAATGGATTTGGGCATTTGGCAAAGCTCCTGTAGGTCAAGACAAGGTTTTCTTTTGGCTGCTTATTCGTGATAGGCTGAATACAAGAAATCTGCTGAAAAGGAAAAAAATTCACATTGAAGGGAATGATTACAGTTGTGTGCTATGTCATCAACATGAGGAGGAGACTCTATTCCATCTATTCTTTGGCTGTGAATTCAGCTTGGCCTGCTGGAGTGTATTAGGGGTACAGTTGAATATCGATTTCTTGAAATTTTGGATCAGCTCAAGACGTGCTTCCAAGTACACTATTTCATGGAGTTTACTGCGCTGGCCTGTTGGGGCATTTGGACTGTGAGAAATAACAAGATCTTTCAACATGTTATGCCTTCTTTGGAGAGTTGGTGAGCTATCTTCAAAGCAGAATTTGCCTTGGTTGTCCATAGAGCGAAAAAGAAGTATACTCCTTCAATTGGTTCCTGGCTAGAAGATTTTGGTTAATATGTGTGGCGTTTCTGCAGTGATCAATGTACATTTACTTTTTCATATTTATTAAATATATTCACAATAGGATCCTTTCCTGTCGTTTCTCCTAAAAAAAATCCTACCCCCTCCAAGTCCCTTGAATGCTATGATATTTTTCAACAATTGACTACAAATCAAAAGTGCATTACATAGCCAAGAATACAAAAGTGTTGTACTCCATTTAAGCTGTTGTAATGCTTCGAATTGTAATTATCCACCTCTTTCTTGCATAATTTCATAATGTACTTACTATACGAGAGAATATAAATTGATTTTCCCCTTAAGGTACCCAAGCTGGACTCGTGCCATTATAAGGTTTATTGCCGGATTCACTACACAAATACGTGTGCGGCGCAACCTTTCTAGCAAGATTCAAGCTATCAACTCAAGACTTGAGGACATCATTAAGAACAAGGACAAGTACAAGCAGACCGACTCCGCTAACACAGCAGTTGTACCATGGAGAGCTTCTACGACCATCTCTGTTGCCCCAACCAAATTGTAAGTAGGCATAAGCACTACCTTCTCGATTTCGCTATGAGATGATCCCATTTTTTATTTGTGAGATCTCCGTTGCCCGTCGGACATGTCCTAGTGTCCTACAGGACGGGTACGTGAAAACAACATGCTCTGTTAAGTCATCAACCCGTGCACCCTGATGGGCTACATGATTTTTATATTTTTTGTATATTTATTTTGAAACTACATAATTTGGGATAGCACAATTTTAATGTCAAATTTGGAATGTTATAACTTAATTCTAGTAAATTTGGAGAACAAAATTAGTTCCAAATTTGGAAATTTAAATATAAAAATACATAATTTTAATTTTTTAATTAGGGATATATAACATATAGTTTTACTTTAGAATTTTAATACTATATATCTTCATATACCACAGCTTATTTTTGGAAATCTTTTTAGAATTTTTAATTCTATTTAAAATTTTATTATATTCAGAATGCAATTCAAGCATGCACATAAAAATGACATATGGACTCTTAGGTTAGATCTAATTCATGCCATTTGTATGTGCATGTACAATAGAGGTGCTTCAAGAGGTGTTTAGCAAACATAGGAGAAATAAGGTGCTAATTTTGTAGCTATACTTGAGGAGGCACTGATGCTTATGCATATATTTACCTATAATTAATATATAATACAACCTATTGAGGGATGGTCCCTGCGCTACCTCGGGTCCATGACAATTTCAGCGTGATGACACCTATTGGGAATCTACCCTGGAAGAGGTCTACAGACTAACCCTAGACCGAGTCCGCGTCATCCTGGACGAGGTCTAGGAAACTAAGACGGAGCTCGAAGACCAACCTTGGCTAAGATTCGAAGTCTATCCCAGACGATATCCGGAGTTCCCTCCCTCATCCCCCCGAACGGAGTCCACGCCACCCTGGACGGGGTTCAGGGGCCGACCCAAGACGAGGCCAATCTCGGGTGGGGTCCAAAGGCCAACCGCGGATGAGGTCTGAGAGCAACCCGAGGGAGGTCCATTGACCTGCCCTAGAGTTCCTCAGATGCGGTGGAACCCACTTGGAGGGGAAGAACAAAAATACCCTTAGGAGTATGCTAGTCCTTGAGGGCAAACTTGTAACTTCACTTACCTCCTCCTCCTCCTCTATAAATAGGATCCCTTGTAAAAGGGGACGGATGCCATTTTGTAATCCTGGACACCTATATTGAATACACTTGGTCATTCGTATGTGATTCTTGTTGTGTCCCATCGCATCTTCAGCGGTATTCGAATCCGACCGAAGGTGCATATAAATGTACTGGCTGATCTCGTATCGACGACAGTTGTCACCATCCGTGAGGACTTGAGCGAGAAGCCATGCTATCTAGAAAGATTAAGGCATGGAAGGTCATTGGAGGGGTTCGTGCTATTCTGAGGTTCGCCAGGGCGCCGTCTTGTCTGGACCTCTTCCGAACTTCACCCCTGGACCGTACCGAACTTTTATCTCCATTCTTCGGGGGACTAGAGGTGTCAAGCGTTCCCATGCGCTTTTATCTCCTGTGCATAAGCTTCTATCTCCTAACCTTGCCCACCTCCCGTTCGTCGGTCTTTTTCAAGCTTTTATCATAAGTCCTTAGCTCGCCACCGAGCTTGGCCCTTCCTGACTAAGCCAATAGAAATCTAGGACCACTACCCACCCAACAACCCCTCCATTATTGTCCTTGACGGATTTGCCCTCCTCATCCCTGAAGAAGTTGGCCTCACCGTCGGCAATGGCCGCGATGTAGGAGCCAAAGAGGGAGTACCCACCGGACATGACGTTGCCAAACCTCAAGAGCGGGCTGTTTAGCACCGACGGGTTCCGCATGTACAACTTCAAGGTGAAACATTGTTCACGTGCCTACTCCCACAATGGACTAAGAATGTGCGCCATGATAGAGTTAACCTAGTCATCTTTAGGTCTAGTCGAATCTATGACCATGTTCAAGTTCTATAATGGTTATAAGTTGTATGGATTGTAGTTGTCGTAAGTTAGACTATAGTAGTCATAAGTCGTAAGGGGTCAGGAGTCAGAGTCTATTTAGATTCAGAATTGGAAAGTCGGGTTGTTTCCATATTGGATTCCAACATGGTATGCTGTGTTGGTTTCAAGGTCGTGTATGTTGCTCCTCTATATAAGAAAGAAGAAAAGAACACAGACGCATTGCATTGCATCGCGTCACAAAAACTCGACTTGTGTCTACTTGTGTTTCGCATGTGTGTGTGATAGTAAAAGATTGGCGACCATCATTCGTCTAGATTCCCTAGGCTATTTCCCCAACAATTGGTATCAGAACCCATGTGCCTAATATTTCTTTGGAGGACCTCCTGGTTGTAGAAGTGCACAACCAATGTGTGAGTTGGAGAATGTTGGGTTGAGTTTAATCCCACATGGGTTGTGGGAAAGGAAGAAGCATAACTTATAAGTGTGAGGGAGCCTCCACCCGTTAGACTAGTCTTTTGGGGGAGAAGACCCAATACTATTTATAAAATTGTTGCTTAAAAGGGCTTACACAAGTGCAGCCTATGGGCTTAGATGCCCAGTCCACTTGGTCCTGTGGCCTGGGTAGTAAACCCGGTTGGACCCCAGGGGGTCTGATCTGACAAGTGGTATCAGAGCCTAAGGGGACGAAGCAATGGCCGACAACGCAAGTAACCCGTCGAAGTCAGGAGAGCACATCAAGACCACGGGCGACGTACTCGATCCATCGAAGACAGGCGTGCTCGTCAAGCCAACGACAAGAAGCGCCACGACCCACTTCAATACCCGATGTTAAGCAAAACGAATTACGACATATGGGCCGTCAAGATGAAGTTAATCTTGTGTTCGCTAGGGGTTTGGTCGGCGGTCGAAGATGGAGACGATGACAGCGACAAGGATCAGGGCGCGATGGTGGCCATCTCGAAAGCTGTGTCAGACGATGTGATGATGTCGATCGCCGAGAAGTAGACAGCGAAAGAAGCCTGGAGCGCACTTAGGGAGATGCGAATAGGCAAGGATTGCGTTAAGAAGGCACGAGTGCAAGTGCTCAAACGACAACTGAGCAAGCTATAGATGGGAGACTCGGAGTCCATCAGCGAGTACCCCATGTAACTCACCGTGCTGGTGGGTGAGATCCGTTCGCTCGGCGTGAAGCTAGAAGAAAGCGACATGGTCAAAAAGCTGTTCAGCTCAGTTCCAGACTGATTCCTTCAGATTATCAGCACGATTGAACAGTTTGGTGATGTTGAAACGATGTCGATCTCAGAAGCGATCAGTCGTCTTAGAACTTTCGAGGAAGGACTCAAGGGTCGATGGCACTCGAAGGATGGAGGAGAAAAGCTACTCTTTGCCGAAAACAAGAGGAAAGAGAGGAGCTCGAAGACTAAGAAGAACGAGGGCACGAGCTGCGCTCAAAGTGGTGGTCGTAACGGATGAGGATAGGGACATGGTTGTGGTCAAGGCGGTAGCCGAGGAGATGGCAATCAAGGTGGCGATGAACGATTGCCGTCGGACTTCAACAAGACTAAGGTCAAATGCTTCAACTGCAATGAGTACGGGCACCTTGCGAAAGAGTGTCCAAAGCCAAACTGAAGAGCACTTGTCAGATCAGACCCCCTGAGGTCCAACCGGGTTTACTACCTGGGTCACAGGACCAAGTGGGTTGGGCATCTAAGCCCATAGGCTGCACTTGTGCAAGCCCCTTTAAGCAATAACCTTATAAGTGGTATTGAACATTTTCTCTCCAAAAGACTAGTCCAATGGGTGGAGGTTCCCTCACACTTATAAGTTGTGCTTCTTCCTTTCCCACAACCAATGTGGACTAAACCCATCCCAACATTCTCCCCCTCACACATTAGTTGTGCACTTCTGCAGCTAGGAGGTCCTCTAAGGAGATGTTAGGCACCTATGCTCTGATACCACTTGTCAGATTAGACCCCCTGAGGTCCAATCGGGTTTTTACTACCCGGGCCACAGGACCAAGTGGGCTGGGCATCTAAACCCATGAGCTACAGTTGTGCAAGCCTCTTTAAGTAATAACCTTATAAGTGGTATTGAGTCTTCTCTCCCCAAAAGACTAGTCCAATGGGTGGAGACTCTCTCACATTTATAAGTTGTGCTTCTTCCTTTCCCACAACCCATGAGGTCATCACGTCCCGCGTCGTTGCTCCTACACTTGTGTCCCCTGCCCCAAGTTCTGCAAGGGCGGCTCCTATTAGAAGGGTGACACCTACGAGTATGCACTCGACGTCTTCGAGTACCAAACGTGCCTCTGTGAGGATAAGGTTGGATGCACGTGCTACATCTGCTTCTTCACCCACAAGCTAGAGAAGCTTCACGTCATCAACCCCTCAGCTGCCTCAGCCGACCATGGGGGCTCGCCCTTTTTCGTCCCTCCTCCTTGCTGGGGCCAGGCAGAGCAGTGAGGCACGACTGCTGCATGGGGATACCCTTGCTTGAGGAATATACCAATAAACTAAAGAATGCATAAAATTGGTTAGGAAAAGCTGAATAGAAATAAAAATAAAATAATACACTCTAAAGATAAAGAATTTGAGGGCGATAACTTGCAATTTGGGCTGGTAAGTTTACCAGTCTATACAATAACTTCTTTCTTATGCTATACCTACTAGGTTGGCCCGTGCATTTATGCGGCTAGATTTATTACATATCGTTTATATACTTAATATTGGTATTTGTCAACCTAATTATAAGTCTATTTTACTAACCAATTTTGCTTTTCTGCTTCAACATCCAATAGCAAGCCCAATTTTTTATTGATCCCTCTTAGTTGCTACCCCTTCTAGTGCAATACTCTACCACATAGATATCTTCTACTTCTCTCTGATTATTTCTAATATGACCGTTGTGACATCAAACATGCGTACACGTGCTACATATTTTTCACATATTCAATATTGGTATTTGTCAATGTTGATTGTTTGATTTTCCCTAGTTATACATCAATTTTACTGACCTATTTTGCTTCAACCTCCAATGACAAACCCAATTCTTGATCAATTCTTCTCTACCCCTTCCATGCAATACTCTACCATATACTTATCTTCTACCTCTCTTCAATTATTACTTAATCCTGACCGTTATGATATCAAACATGCATATATGTGCAATCATCATCGATCCCTATCGAGGATACCTATTACACTCTAACCGGTGACCTCAAGCCTATTACCTACGGCTGCGCCATCTTTACTCCGAGCTCTTTGTTCTTGTGCTTATGTACTCCTGTTCTTCCATTCCTATGGATGCATGTATATAGACAAGCATGATGTTATACATGCTCGATGTCATCTTCTCTTGTGTCAACCACTACTCTTCTTCGACGCTGGCTAACTCAACATTGTGGCTTCCTCACTAATCGCGATAACCTTCCATCTTCGCCGATGCCGCCATGTTTGCTTTAGTGGCTATCTAATGATATGGAGAATCTTCTCGTCATTGTCAGCGACACCGTGCCCCACACCAGCGCGATGGCATGCTTCTAACTACCCGATGACCCCATATCATCCATAGCTCATCTTCAATGCAAAACTTTATCTCCTCTTTGCCAGGGAATCCCCATCATCGGGCTTCTTTGGCCACTGACTTCTTCAACAACACCAACACCCACCAATCATCGTTGCGGCTTTTGGCTCTTTTGACTCTGGTCTTTCTCTTCAATGACTCTAGCAAACAGCACAACATCATCCTTGTCGAATAGCTAAGGTAAGCAGCATGACATTATCCTCATTTCCATCGCTGTCGCCTCGACTCTTCACTTCCCTGTAGGTCCATGTTTTCTTGTAGGACAAGTCGACGTCATTGCACTCTTTCGTGATCTCCTCCAACACCATTCGTGCTATTCTCACTATAACTTTTATTTTCATTCAAACATTTAGTTATTTTTATTGGATTTCATATACAAATCAAATTGCTAATCTTATTTAATTTATTCCAATTTTAGCTATTTAGGAATTTTACTTTAGAATTCATATGAAAATTAAATTACAAATCTTATTTTATTTTTATTCAAAAACTCACTTATTTTTGGTTGAATTCATATACGAATCCAATTGCTACTTTTTCTTTAATTTTTATTCTAAATTATATTTATTTATGGATTTTACTTTGGAATACTTATCAAATTTGAATTGATAAATTTATTTTTATTCTAAATTTTAGTTATTTGTGGTTGGAATTTGTATACAAATCCAATTGCTAATTATTATTTAATTGTTTTTTGAATTACAATTATTTAGGGATATTTCTTTGGAAGATGTATCGAAATCAAATTGCTTGTTTTTTATTCTGAATTTCAGTTATTTCTATATTATACTTGATATGGACTTGTTTTTAATCTAGACCGTTATAATCTAGACTTACAATAATAGTTGGTATAGATCTTTATATTTTTCCACCAATTAATGTGAGAACTTTAGCCCTTAAGAGCGAATGTGGTGGTTTTTTCTCTATCGCTTTGATAGGATAATAGATTACAAAGTAACACATATCTCTAAGTACTAACATGATATCCAATGGCCGCTATATTTCAAATTTAATTAGGGCCACCATATTAATTAAGGGCCAAATGTTTTGCTTTTTGATGAGAATTTTGAGCATTATTCTCTCTTTTTGATAATATCCAATGGCAACTATAATTCGTCTTTAATTAGGACTTACCTAATTAAGGCTCGTGTATTTTTATTTTTCATGGGAATTTATATAATATTTTTTAGTGGTTGTAAAACAACCGTCATGAGCTTTTATTATATTCTAGAATATAATAGATATCTTATCTTTGTCATAAATGCACACAAGCTGCAATTGATACATTTAAACTACAAAGAAATATTACAAGAGGTGGGCAATTCGAAGAACGTACCAATAAGAACAAATTGGAAGAAAATGATTACAGAGCGTGAAGAAGGATACATTTGTAAATGGGGAAAGAACTAGCTAGGCTCGTGAAAGGGTTGGTTCAAAGCTTCATGCACCCCTGGTCTCTTCAAAACATGAATGCAAGTTTGATCGAAATGGATTATCTTTACGTGGGGAAATTATACATTTGGAAGAATGACTTACTTGACACCACAACATGTCAAATAGCGAAGTTTACATGCATCCACAACAGAAAAACAGAATATCTTGTGTCTTTCATGCTTCTATGACAATATTCATAGTCTTGTTTTTTTTTGGTATTGATGAGAATCTGTTACACTGCCTTGTTGGGAGTAACAGATAGACCATATCAGACGTTGCTAGTTAGTACCATAATATGAAAACATTTCTGCTTTGCTGGGCAATAACTGTTCAATTAAAAAATGTAACACAGGGACAATTTGCTGCAGCCACCACTTGTGAGTTGTGAAGACAAGCACAAAGAACTCGATCGTGCACTTCGAAATGGAACTGGTCGTCCATGGGTGATCTCTGTGGTAGGGCAAAGTGGTGTGGGCAAGTCAACTCTTGTAAGAGATGTCTATGAAAGGCTGGCGATCAAGAACCATTTTGATGTCCTGGCTTTGGCGACTTTCCCACCTTATTCAAGTGCATCCAATATCCTGCAACTAATCCTTAGGGATCTCAAAGAAGATGACGTTACATGCCCTAAAAAGGAAGTCAGCAAGAAGCTCCAAGAGGAGCTAAAAGAGAAAACATACTTGGTGGTGATAGATGGTGAAGTTAGCACCACTGAATGGAAGCATATTCTAGCTGCCCTCCCTGCTGATAAAGCCGGTAGCAGAATAGTGAGAATGTCAAAAGAGAGACCAGAAGCGCCACCTGGAAGCTATGATCATTTATTCATTCGACTTGATCGTTTTGATAAAAATGCTACCATGGAATTGTTCCACCAGAGAGTGCATAGGGAAGAAAGCAGTCCAAAGTACAAACAAGATGTACGCCATGGTATTAAAAAGGATTACCAGCAAGACATTTTCGACATCACGGAAGGACTACCTCTAGCCATTGTTCTTCTTTCAGGTCTTCTACGAACAAAGGATTTTCCAGTGGAGTGGAAAGTTGTATTTGATCATCTCAAAGCCAAGCAATCAAAGCGGCTTGATAGCATACTGTCCCTGTGCTTTGATGATCTTCCATATGACTTGAAATCTTGCTTCTTCTACTTTGCTGCATTGCCGACAAACATGCCGATTGAGGCACAAGATTTGGTATGCATGTGGATGGCAGAGGGCTTCCTAAGACCAAAGGAGGGGATGACAATGGAGAAGGTTGGCTACCGTTACTTGAAGGAGTTGATTGCCAGGCATTTGATCAACCTTGAGCCTATGGATGAGTACAATCCTGGGGACGAGCGGGTGACCATCCAAAGCAAAGTCCATGCCTTTTTGCAGCTTGAAGCACAAGAGGCAAATTTTGTGGAGATCCATAGTGGTGACGACATCCCTGCTTTGGCAACTGCTCGTCGCCTCTCACTACAGAATCGCATGGATAAATATGCTGCGCTAGCCAACCCTATGCCGAAGCTACGGTCCATCTTGTCTAATTTTGAAAAGGAAGAAATCAGTAAGGAAGATGAAAGCAGCGATGAAGAGGAGCCCAAAGCACAACAATTTTCAACCTGTCTACATTGCTCAGGACATGGAAGAAAGTCTAAGGAGCACATCAAATCTTATATACGACAACTTCTGCAAGTATCTGAGTTCCTCCGTGTTATTAACCTGCAAGGCCTTGAGGTTGGTGACAAGTTACCAGATGAAATTGGTGATGTGGTGCACCTGCAGTACCTCGCCGTTACGTCCTGTTCTTTGGAAGAGATACCGTCATCAGTCGGAAGGCTCACTAGTCTTCAGACACTTGATGTTCGGGATACCTCTGTTACGAAGCTACCTGAATCATTCTGGAAGATTAGAACACTGCGGCATGTGTTTGGTCATGAACTCATCTTGCCTAAACGGGTTGGCGACCTGGAGCACCTACAGACACTTGATACCATAAAACCTGATGAGCATGGCTGGGATAGCACTACCCTTGCAAAAATGATCCAACTTCGTTTCTTGTTTATTTCGGAACTCTCCGAATGCCATGTGAAGGCTTTATCTGTTGCTCTAAAAAAACTCAAATACCTTGTGACACTGACCATACATGGTGGTGTTATTCCGTCAAGTGTGTTCACTAGCTCCTCCCTTCGACGCCTTGAGGTTATGGAACTGGATGGGAAGCTTGACTTGTCATCTAAACAAGAGGACATCAAATCATGCCTTCCTAATCTGCTTCTTTTGTCACTGGAGAAAACATTGGTTTCACAGGACTTTATCAATAAGCTGGCTGAGCTGCCCTTCCTTGCCAGTCTCACTATGGATGTAGGCTCATACAAGGATGAACAGCTAGTTTTCTCTCCCGGTGGATTTCATAGCCTGAGGAGACTGACGGTTGACTTGGTAGAACTAAAGAAAGTTGAAATACGCGAATTGGCGCTTCCCAGCCTTGCAGACTTGGATATTCTTGTCTACTCTGAAGATTTAGAAATCGAGATCATCAGTAAGCCTGAAATTGTAGACAAGCTCCGAGGTGAGGATGAAAACCTTTATAAGAAGATCAAACGGACTCCAAGGACCTATCGGACGGCGGGAAGACGGTGAATGATCAGTACTGAAGTATATTAAGCTGGAATGTATAGCTTTTTTTTTTTGAAACAGGAGGCTGGCGCGATGTACGTATTATACGCACCTATGCCTTTATTGTCTGTTATGTAATAGTGTGTCTGTGCTTGATAATTGAAATACGTGCTTGTATGATCTATTGGTCTATTGTCGGTGCTGTGGTGTTTATTCTGTAATACCATAGCAATAATGTAACACCCAAAAAGAAAAGGAGATGGGGAGGGGGAGGGGGGGGGGGGGCTGAATTGGCCTCGGCCCAGCCCAACCGGGCCACACGCCCTACATGAGGGGAGCTGGAGGTGAAGGCCGGCTGCCCGACCTCGTCCCTGCTGCTGCCATCGCCGCTGTAGCCACATGCTCCCTCTACCCGGATGGGCCGCCTCCCTAGCCATGCGTCGTTGCCCCAGCCGTGCCGCCCACACATCCACCATTGTGCGTCGCTGTGCCCCTGCGCTGCTGTCGGCCGACCTTGCCCACAGTCACCGCCCTTGCTGCTCCTCCACTGTGGCCGCACCACCCACGCCAAGCAATCGGCTGTAGGCCCTACTACCAAGGAAAGGGGAAAGTGGGACAGGGAGGGTGGGGCCCGATAGAGAAGGGGAAGGTGGAAATGTAGCGCCCAAGATTTGAAAGGTGCATATTATCTTTAATGTCTCTCATCCTTATTTCTAACCTCTCTCTCCCATCTACAACATTTCTCTATCTCTCCCCCCTATCCTCACGAATGAATCTTCCATCTCTCTCTTTATTCCTCTTTCGCGTAGCACTCGGCGTGACGGTGGCAGGCGGCGCACGCCATTGGCGGAGTGGCATGCGGGCGCGTGGGGAGCAGCGCGGCGGCTGAGGCACCCCAAGCGGCGGCGGCAGCACCGCCAGAGGCGGAGGCGGTGTGGCGATCGGCACACCGCGGCGTATGGTAGAGGCGTGGTGTGGCACGGCGGCGGCGTGGCACTCAAGCATCAGTGGCCAGGCGTGACACAGTTGCGGGCGGCAGTGTTTGGCGGTGTGCATGGTTGGAGGAGGCACGGTGGTCGGGTGCCGGCAGGCCGGGCGGTGGCGGCCATCGGGAGCAAGTTAAGGCGGCGTGGCGGCCATGGAGGCACGGCCGGTGGGCACCAGGGCTAGCGGTGCCATGGTGGGCAGCGGCGGTGGCCATTGGCTGGGGCCGGTGGTGGTGGTCGGAACTGATTCCACAATCGTGGGATTTGGTTGGCTTGGAATCGCGGCCGAATCACGTTTCGCACCACGTTTTTGTGAGATCGTGCTGCGGGTGTGGTTCACATGGCTAAATGGCAAAATGCATGATCAAATGGCGATTCGCACGATGAAGGCTTAACGAACGTAAACTTTTGTAGCCGAATGCAGTTCCGTTTGTCCTTCCATGAGGTTGTCTCAACTCTGATCTAATTCGTTTTCCACATACGCACATGCAGAAACTCATGCAAGCACACACGCTGTTAACAGATCAGAGAAAAACGAGAAGGGTTTTGACGCACAACACTACTTGCGTCCTTTTCTGATTTTCTTGCTCTCTTTCTCACAAAATAGATTGCATGTCTTCTATTTATATAACCTAAGGTTTTTATAAATACCGGACTCTATATCTAATTTGAACATGTATCGGACTCTAACTCTATCTTCAAATTGAACACGGCTTTAACTTAAATAACAGACTCGATTTGAACTTTAAATGAAGGTTATTTCCAACATATCTGGCTTCCCTCAAGACAAGTTCTTGTAGTTTTTTTGTGGAAAATTCTGAATGTGTTAGTGTAACACCCCCATTTTTGGGAGCGTTATGAATCCCTCGCAACTGCTCAGGATTGTTCAGTTGCTAGTTACATCATTCGAGTGTATAACATTGCCAACGCAAGCTCAATTACAAAAGTCGACTTTATTACAATAAAAGGCCTTAAAGCCAGGTCTCACAGTAGGGTCAACGGCCTTTAGATATATTACACAAAAAGAGATATCACAGGCATGCTTGAGCGGAGAACGACCCTAATCCCAAGCTTCTTCCATCTCATAGTATATCACCTCTTCATCATCGCCTGACTCCTCAAAGTTAGCAGTTTCTGTTTATGTTTTTAGCAAATATGAGTACAACTACCGTACTCAGCAAGTCACATGGAGCTTATCATTAACTATATGCATGGAATATCAAATGAAAGGATAACAGGTTCTTTAATTGGGTAGATGCAATTTTATTTAATAATCAATTAAAAACTTGAAAAGTAACTTCATTAAGGTAAAGGGGTTTTCAAGCGTGATTATCAATATTTCACATCTCAAACCATTCTCAACCCTACTTATGCCTTGCTGTTGGATTCACCCATTAAACACAGCTTCATTCACCGGAAGCACGGCGTATTCGAATACAATTATTTTATGACTCTGCAGAGTTGCCCTGCTTTACCCACAAGATCTCTCAACTCCCGCGACAGAGTTAAGAGAACAAGATTATTCACTGCTCAATTCTTTATATAGCCTCCACCCAGTAGGTCCTAATTCCCCATAAGCTCGGACGACCACACGGATCTCATCCGACTCATAGCAATCCTATTGTTGTATTTTTAACCACCTCCCATACGAACTCACCCTCGGACTTCCCCCGCCAATTGCAGAGGTTCAATTGAACTTGAGCAGTTATTAAACCAGGTTTGACAAAATCAACGCTTGTGGTTGGGTAGATACTATGTTCTTTACTCAGCATAAGGGTCTAGTTCTTATATTTTTCTTTGAGGTATCATCCGTACACGAACCCATATTCAGTACACCCTGTACTGCCACCATTCCTCAACCAAGCCTCCACCCTAGAGTAAGGTCTTCGGATCCACTTCTGTGATCCTCGCTTACCCTAGATCCATATTTTAAAAGCTCTAAACAAATATTAAGATTCTTAACAGTGAAAATTTTTAGTGAATTCCTACGCTATCAAGTTTATATCACTATTATATTTGATACTACTATGTTTTATCAACATGAATATGGTCATCAAGTTAAACGGGGCCTTTTCGGGTGGTAGGTCATAACTAATATGTCATGTCATTCTAAACAGTATTTATACATAAAATAATGATTTAAACATATCATAATGAAAATATTGCTAAATAAATAAAGACAAGATAGGCACAACATAATCAAAGTATGTGTGACTTGACTTGTGAGTCTATGATTTCAACGAGTTCAAATTCCTCGGTGGGCTGGATTTGGGCTTGAGCTTCTCCCTCCTGGTCCTGCGAATCCTCGACTCTGGATGCTAGCGCAAAGCAAATAAAATAAATCAATTCCATGCCCGAAGAAATGAGCTAGGAATAAAGAAAGAAAATAAAGAAAGAAAATCCGATAAAATTCAAATAAATTGAGATTTGAGCTTATAGGAGGGTCATATGGGTAAATGGGCCTTGGATTTGGGTTGGTGGGCTCGAAACGGATCTACCAACAAGCATTTTTGGGTTCGGGTCGGTTACTGTTCATTAGGCTCGGTCGGTACTGTTCCCTGGCTCGGTCGGGTTTAGTATGCGGTCTGGTCTAGCCGAATCGGAAGCGGCTCGGGTTGGGTGCAACAGGCTCGGGCGAATGGACTTGACTCAGCCGAAACCGAGTGATCCGGTCGGGCACTGTTTGTGCGGCTCGGGGGGGGGGGGGACCCGGTGTGGCTAAGCGGTGCGACTCAACCGCACCGGTCGGGTGAACAGTGCAAAGCACTGTTTATCTTCTTCACTCGGCCAGTCGCACGAGCGCCGAACAGAGCAGGGAGGCGGTGGCTTGCGGCGGGGCTAGGGTGGACGGCGACGCGTTTTGAGGGCATGGGCGGACTCCAAGAAGGGTGGGGGTTCCATTTTGGCAGTGGTGGGTCCGGTGGAGGCGGCTATCGCCGGTGGCGAGCCTCTCTATCCGGCGGCAAGTGTGGGCATTGGAGGGCATATAGGGGCTTAATCGGAGAATTGACTAGTGCTAGAGCATCAGTGGGAGTAGGGGAGGTCAGTGGAGGTGGCGGTTTGGGCTAGGGGAGCCGGAGTCGTGCTAGCCACGGCGGACGGTTGGCGGCGGCGGGGTGTTCACGGCGCCGGGGAAGATGGGCGGCCGGGAGACTATGGCGGCGGGTCGGGGAGGCTTTGGGGAGTCCTAGGGAGCTACTAGCGAAAGTAATTGAAGAATAGAGGGGCGGGCGACCGACATTGGGCTAGGGTTCAAGCTTTGGGGATTTTGGAATTACCGACAATGGAGGGGAGTAGGGGAGGCGTTGGGGCGTCGGGCGGATTGAGGGGGTTGATGGCTTCGGCTAGGGGCGCTTGATTGCTTAAATAGCGGCTTGGAGGCGGTTCGGCACCGGATATGTTCCAGGGCGGCGGTGGCGCGTGGCGGCCGGCGGCAACGCCACGCCTTGGGGTAGGTCGGGGGCGCCAGGGCGGTGGGGGAAAAGCTGGGAGGAGCTTGTCCACGTTGCGGAGGTGGCGAAATCAAGCGGCGCGGGGGCGCGATCAGGGGAGACGGGCGGCGGCAAAAGCTGGGGGCGCGGCGGCTGCGGCGGGCTGGCGTGGCCTGCCACGGGGCCTGGGGCGGGGTACGGTGGCCGTTCCACCGAGCGGTGCTGGCGGGAGAAGGCGCGGGAGCGGGCGGTCACGAAAAACGTGTGAGCGGCGGCGGGTTGGTAAGGCAGTGAAGCTTTTTGGGACAAGTACTGTGCTAGTAGTTGCCCCTCTCTAATCCAACTGAGATGGCAAGGACTGAGTGCAGCTGGGTGATGAGATTGGTGAGGAATAGGATGGGGAAGCAAGAGAATAAAGTAAAAACGAAAATTGAGCTCAAAATTAGCTTTTGAACTTTTTTCACAATTCGGTTTTGTTTCAGTTAGGAACCTGGCTTCCGTAAGGATGTTCATTCGTTTCATGTGTCATAGACTGGAACTGTTCCATTAGATCCAATGCGCAACGACTCTCTTAGGATGTACTGTGTGACATCATATCACTTCAGATTAACCAATTTCTTAATGTTGAAAGAAAAATTGGATACACGGGATTTTCTCCATCATGTAAGCCTCAGTTTTCAATAAATGTCCTGCATTTTCTTCAACGAAGATCTGATAGCAGCCAGCAAGAACATTTACAGGAACAAACTGAAAATTTATGCGAAGTAATGAACACCTGAACCGAATACCCTTCTATTTAGGCTTTGAATTATTAATTTACACCTCACTCCAGCTAGCTGACATCAACAGGGTGTTTCTTATTGTTGAAACATAAACTTCCACAACCACACCAGGAAGTGCTACACATGGGAATGCAAACATCACGCTCAAAACAACAGCGCAGACAACAAACATACACTGCAAATCACTACATCCACACATAGTTTACAATGTGACACTGGGAACAGGAATCAACTGCAGCTGCAGCTCCATCAGACCGGGTCGCGACGACCCTCATGCAGACACAGCTTACAGCTTAACACCTGCGACGTGAACCCACTCCAGCTGCAGCACGATCAGGCCACTGTCAACATTCTTCAGCTTCAGAATCAAGTCTTGGACGACCTTGCCATTCTTCCATGAAACGTGGCTCTCACCACCAAGGTAGTTCACGCCAACTGGGTAGATTGTCTTGATCCTGGTCCCATCAGAGGCATGCTTTAGATCCAGCTTTGCACCATCATAGATGTCAATTACATTGAACTCAGCCACGCCCATGCTGTCATCTGCTGTGAATTTGTCCTCGTCGAAAACTTCCTGCATATTATTAACAACTCAGAAATCAAGAGCTCTTTTCCTGGTCGTTGCACAGCTGGAAATAGAAGTGCTCCGTTCGTAGCTGCGCCAACCATCCATGGACCTATGATGGAAATGGTCCCCTATGACCATATTTATTCATGTTTTTCCTAATAAGAAAATTTTTTTGTGTTCAATTTTTTTGGCTAGATTAAGAAATTGGTTAATCTGAAGACAAATGATTTGTTGTGCAGTACCATATTGAACTTCCTAAACAAAATTAAATTATAATATTATATACATACACATCAAATTTGTTTAGGTGATATATCAGAGGTAGGATGGGAGTAACTATACTCAGGAATAGAAGGTAAGGTGCGCGCGTGTGTGCATGCGTGCGTGTAAGTCGGAGAGCTCACTGTGATGAAGCATTTCAGATAGCAAACTTACAAGTTTCACTGGCTTTGTAGGATTTGTGACGGCGAGCTGCAGTACTTCATTCCATACTGGATTGGGATTCTTCTTCTGGACACTACTCTTCACCTTCTGCACCATGAGGAAAAGAAAACTTCAGACATAAATACAGAATGAAATTAGTAGTAACAGTGAAATAATGGATGGGCATCCATGTCACAGGACCTGAAGTAACTGTAGAAACTACAGTGTATACAATCAAGAGTGCATAACATTAAACTGAAAATCTGTCATCATCAAGACTAAGGTGTGCAGTCACTCTTCAGTTTCACTATATGGAAAAGGCTATGACATGAAATTCATAGCATTCAACCGCTACATCAAAGGAAAGCAAACAATAATAAAATATAAGAAGACCTCTCCTACAAGACTATGAGTGAATTATACTAGGCTCTAAGTTGGTAATCGTGCAGTGCAGCAACAATGTGCTAAGTCCTTGACAATCTTAAAGAAAATAAAAGTACGATAATCCATGATTTATTTCAAAAATTTACAACTACGAATAACACAAAGGAAATTAGAAAAGTCATGATAGCTAAACATCATAAGTTACCCACAAACGGACCATTTCACCGAAGAATATGCCTTTTGGTCAAAGTATTAGTATTAGGAATCACAAAAGACTGCTTACTGTACCGGTTCAGAGTGATCTTTTGCAATGTTGTCACATGATTCATCCTTAGTTAAGTAGACATGTCATCACAGATTTCTTATTTCAAGGTGAACTTATCGCAGGATTTGGTACTGTGCTCTTCAATTCGCAGTTCTGCAAAGCATAACATGGCCTGTGTATAGAGCACGCTTAATGCATCAGTAGTGGTTATGAAAATCGGCCGAAAATCGGCTCTACCGACCACTTCCGGTTAGACTACAAATCGGTCTCAAATATTTCGTTTTACACTGAGGTAGTCCGATTTACTCTGATCTCAAATATTTCGTTTTATACCGAGGTAGTCCAATTTACTCCGATTTATGACTGATTTAGGCTGATTTCAGCTTATTTTATTTGAAATTTGAATTTTCATTCGAATTTTTTGGCTCAAAAACTACCAAAATGTTTCGAAGATCCGTCAAACCGGTCCTACCGGACCCCAGGTAAAAATTTAAAACCGGTTTTTGTTTTCCCTGATCAGTGCTGCAATCCCATGACCAAGTTGGGAACTGCTGTCCGACTCAAAGTAGGCACTTCACAACCTGTTGTCCTGTTGACAAGAAATTATTAATCAGCATGCTCCAGCCCTCGGAAAATATGGTATCTAGTTCAGGCAGATAGAGAGACCCTACAGATGTCTTGCAAATCTCCAGACAGAGAACCAAAACAAGAACCTAGAATGAAACGGCAAAGAATATCTGGGCCCTCAAAAGGCGCAAGCATGTTCTTTTGTCGAACATCTCTAAGCACATAAGCACGATTCACAAACACCATTTCTTGGTCCTGGTGAGCTCCACATAAGGAGATCGCTGCCCTCCCTGAGACCCTGACCCCGATCCCCAGAACCCCGTGCTGGCCATGGCCTATGCGTGTCAGATGCCGTGATCACCGGCGCGCGGCAACAGACGGCTCGTCGGTCACGGGGTCGCGTACAGGGAGGAGAAGACCGACCCAAGCAATGCGAGGGGGAAAAAAGAGACGAGATTGTGACGGAGGAGGAGGGGGGATCGACCTGGGAGCCGTAGCAGAGGACGACGTAGGGGTCGCTGGAGTGGGTGAGCGGGTCGCAGATGGCAAGGTTTGAGCCCCGCACCACGCGGACGATGAGCTTCCCGATCACCTCCTCCTTCGCCGCCGCCATGGCAAAAGTTGTGCTGGTTTATTGGCTCGGTTTCTAGCCGCGGGGATGGAGACAGTGTGAGACAGGTCGAGCGGAGGGAGAAGTTGGATTGCATGCGGCCAGCGGCTCCGGGTTTTATAGCCGGCTCGGTCCACTCCGGGGGGGACCCTCGGCTGGCTTGCGAACAGATTTATTATTGTTGCTGTTGTTATTCACTAAAAAAGCTAATTATTTTTTAATAAGAATTGAAACTGCTATGATTATAGACTAAACAGTAGATAATAGGGATATAGAAAGACCACAAAGGGGCTTTCCGAAGCCCTAAATATAGTAGGGGTGGATGTAAAAGATGTATGAACTGTATACAGTAGATAATAGGGCTATAGAAAGACCACAAAGGGGCTTTCCAAAGCCCTAAACACAGTAGGGGTGGATGTAAAAGATATATGAACTGTATCCCTTTCATTAAAAAATGAATCATCTCTCCTTCATGTAACCTTAAGAAACATATTTATAACTATGGGAAGGCTGTTTACATAAGTGCCTTTATTGGAATATACAATAGTGAGATCAAGCATGTCTTTTCTGTTGTCATAGCCCTTTTTGGGCATGCCTTACCGTTACACTTTAATGGGCCTTTTAACACAGTGGGCCAAGGTGGGGGACATCCTCAACAGTAGCCTCTCATGGTAAAAGGCTTCGCTTCTAGTGGGCAAGACCATGTCGCTTGCTCCTTGACCTCTTCCATCCCTTCGGCTCAATGGATGGTTGCCCATTCAGTTTTCCCTGCCTTTTTTACCATTGATGGAGTGGGTGCGCGTGATAGCCGTTAGCAATGTACATGTGGCGATGTCCTCTCTACCAATCATACGACATTAATCAATGCACTGGTTACGGTGGTGCGCACACCCCTAAAAAGGCGTGCTACCATACAGGCATTAAATGAGCCTGTCACGCTCGGTACTTAAATAGCATGCCACCTAGTTTTAGGCTATTTGCTTCTTCTTCCTTGCACTTGCCCATTGCTGATTGTGGTTGATCTCCTCATCGTTGCCTTTTCACTAGCACGCTTTCATCATTCATCTTTTGCTCATCGCGCTCTCGTCGTTCAGGATGGTCTGTGGGAGTGACCATAGCAGTCGCACTAGCAAGTTGGCTGCCTCTAGCAGTCATGGTGGTGAAGATGAGTAGTCTGAGGCCACCGGCAGCAAGCGATGGAAGGCGTCGGCGAAGGTTTCTAGCATGTACATGAACACCCTTAGCCAGTCGATCGTGATGAACGAGCTGTTGGCTACACTCACGTGTGATGGCAAGGTCTCCTCCCATGAGCTTGTTCACCTCCCCGCCGGCGGTGAGGTCAACCTTTAGCCATAGGAGGGCGAGATGGTGGTTTTTGCGGCCTACTTTGACGTCGGCCTTCACATCCCCATGGTGCGCTTTGTATGAGATCTCCTTCATCTATACGAACTTGAGCTTCCATAGCTTACGTTGAACACCATTGTTCAGCTCACAGTCTTCTCTTGGGTGGCCTGTTCAGAGGGCATAATTCCCAAGGCACCATTCTTTGCCAATCTGCATGATGTGCGATGCCAACCGAAATGCATGGATGATGGGCAGTACTCAAACCTGTGCAGCGTCAGCTTACAGCTTCGATGCGGTTGCTCGAAGGACTTTCCTTTGAATTCCAATCGAACGAAGTGGGAGTAGCATTGGTTTTGAAGGTGGTTCTATCACAAGATCGAGCATGATAGTAGCCTTCACTTCACTAGATGCATCATGGACTTCATGCCTTCACAACTAGTGAAGCTCTACCGGGGCGATGAGACGCACACACGGAGGATTCGCTTGGTAGCACTTCGGCTGAATATGCGTGACTGCATAGAAGAGTTCTACATGCTTTGCTTGTCTCTGCTAGCTCACCGATGGGATGTGCGGACAGGTCCCGCAAGAATGATGGAGTCCATCCTACGCTGGTGAATCCTACTGAACCAAGCACATTTTTGACACCCACCTCCAACGTCCGTAATAACTGGCATGTGATGTCTGCTCTACGCTCATCTTCATTGCTCTTATTCTGTGTAGTCCTTCCCTTGGCTGAGGCAGAGTGGTGCGGCAGCCGTGCTCCTAGGGCCATACATCACAAAGGAGCATAGCCTTCGAGCTAATGCCACATCGAACGGTCCACGCATCAATTGCGTGTGCAAAGCTCTAGGGATTCCTGTGCCTGATCATCTTATCCCTGCCACGAGTAAAGATCACTCTTGCGGCTCACGCAGGAGTGACAGTGAAGATGGCAGAGGTTGTGTCAATCCCGACGCATGCGAGGGGCACCCTCGCCTATTGTCGCCATCCCTTTAGCATCGGCTCCCCTTACTTTGCTCGAGACCGATGATAGCCCGGATGAAGTCAGCGGGCATGATGACACTGGGGCAAACAGAGACGATGGAGGTAATGATGATGATGAAGATGATGATGGGCTTGACTCGTGCGACAATGAAGTCGATGATTCAAACATAGATGAAGGATTGAGGCGGTCCTCGACGCCGGGTGTGGCATGGATGCGGGTGAAGAGCGACTAGTGGATGAGTCAAAGGCATGTGCATCGGGCGCCGTCGAAAGGAGCTACCACAGACACCTCTTTGTTATCCTTGATGGCTTTGCTACCCATCACGTAGCCTGCTTCGTCGTCCTCGCTAGGCCGTCCTACAAAGCACGCTCACTGGAGCCCTCCACGGCAATCCCAGAGTCAAGGTACCACATCACAATGGGTGTGTTGGATGAGGATTCCAGTTCTAAAAGTTGGGACCCCTCTACCTCTTGTGGACATCGCCGTGGACTCCACTACAATGTCTACTTTTGTTCAAACCTAAGCATGGAGCAAAGATGACACCCCATGCATACCTCTTGAAAGCCCACCATAGATTTGAGCCCTTCCTTCTGTTCCCAAGACTTCGTGAGGGTGTCTCTGATATACTCCCTCACACTATCGCTCTCGTCAATGACTCCACCTCTAGCAACGAAAGCATGGGAGTCTGGGAACGAGGTTTTCTGAGATATGGAAGGTGTCCTCGGCGTGGACGACACCTCAAAGTGTGTTACGGCGGAGGTGGTGGGCACAGAGGTGCGGTGTCCTTCTCTTGGGGACTTCATCCCCCAACTAGAGGCGCTCCATGTGATGCGCGCCATAGTGGACTCCGTGGACACCGTGCTGGATCAGTGGGTGCTCCAGTCATGTGGCACAAAGCTCCTCTTCGACGCTCTCAAAGCTAGCGAGACTAAGGTATGCCATGCTTTGGTATTATGGCCCTCAGGGCTACGCTTGTGCCCAATATCTTTATTTATTATTATTTTCTTTTTCTTCATATTATTATTATTTTTATTATTTTTAATGCATGCATACTTGTATTGTTCATGGTTGTGCAAATAGTGGCCTTGGAGTGAGCGATACAAGCGGTGACATGGCGAGAGTCTGCCAACCTGCAGGAGCAGCTAAGTGCTGCTTGAGTGGAGGTCATCACAGCCTGGAAGGGTGAAGAGGATGCCCAGGCCAAGCTTGATGCTTCACATAAGGCTGAGGAGGAGGCATAAGCTCTGGCCATAGAACATGTGGAGCACATCCATTTCCTGGAAACAAAGGGTGCGAAGTCCATTGCCAACTCCAGGGCCCTTGTGTTGTAGGCTAGTGCCCGCATGGTGGAGGAGTGGGAAAACTTTCTTCAGAACATTGCAGCTCTGGAGTAGGCAAGGGCCACTTGTTGTCAGAGGTGACAGAGGGCCACTCTGCGTGGGAGCCATGGGCTTTGGAGGATACGTTAATAGACCTAGCGGTCAAAGTTCCCTCCAAGGTCGCATGGGCCAAAAGACTTGTTGAGCAGCATCCGACACATACAGGACACTTCAGCACTTTCGCTAAGGTTGGCTCATGCATACAGTAACCATTACTCACAAGCTATGACACAAATACTTCTTGGATTGCTATATGCCCAAGGATGTGAGCATGTGGGCGAGCTGGCGGCCCCCTGCTCGACCTTCCCCCTAGCGACACGATGATGCCGCATGCACTTCATGCAACCAGGAACGCATCTGGGGGTACCTTGGCAAGGTTGCGATGAAGGTGTCACTACGACATACCCTTAGTGTGGTGATGGAGATAGGGACGTGGCTCACAAACGTACAGCAATGAACCACTCCTGTGCAACTACTGTGGGGGGCCAGGTCATAGATTAGCAGGTGTGAAATCATCGAACCCCTCCTTCACACTTGTCCTTGCATATAGGCCATAGGGTGCAGCATGCCACCGCCTCACTTTTGTTCATTTTAATTTTTCTTTGTTTTGTGCTCTAGGATGTAGGTGAGTATGCTTTGCACCTCCTCGGCAATTTGGTTACTCTGTGTGATCTAGATAGGTGCTCAAGGAGGATTGACTCTCCATTGCAGTCTGCCTTCTCCGCCGTGGGCTTCACCATTGGGATTGGGAAGAGGAGTCACTGTGTTTCTAGGAAAACTTTTGGCCTTAGCCGCATGTTCATCCTAAAGATTTTATAAAGAAAGAAAGCTCCGATGAGGGTGATTAGCACTCATTCGCACCATTCCCTCTAGCCTCACTGTCTCTTTAGTCAATCGGAGGTCTACCTCGAGGTATCATGTGCTTTGATAGGTCCTCACACTGTTTGTGTGTGTCTGATGTCCAAATGTTACCCGCTTCACTTTGATTAGTGCTGACGAAGTCGGTGGTGGGACGTAGTTGTTCATGTGTGCTCTGTCTCCCACCCTTCGAACGAGCGTCGATGAAGTTAGCGGTAAGGTGTAGTTATTCACACAAGCTCTCACCCCACCCTTCGAATGAGCGTTGACGAAGTCAGCGATATAATGTAGTTGTTCGCGCACACTTCGCCCCCACCCTTCGAATGAGCATCGATGAAATCGATAGTATAACATAGTTGTTCGTGTGTGCTCCGTCCTCCACCCTTCGAATGAAGTCGGTGGTAGAACAAGAGTTGTTCACGTATGCTCCGCCCCCTACCCTTCTAACAAACATCGAAGAAGTCAGTAGTAGGACCTAGATGTTCACGTGCATTCCGTCTCTACCCTTCAAACGAGCATCGATGAAGTTGGTAGTATAACGAGAGTTGTTTGCACGGGCTCCGTCCACCACCCTTTGAACAAGTGTTGACAAAGTTAGTGGTAGAACGAGAATTGTTCATGTGAGCTCTATCCCTCAGCCTTCGAATGAGCATCGATAAAGTTGGCGATAGGGCATAGTTGTTCGCACACGCTCCATCCCCACCCTTTGAACAAGCGTCGATGAAGTCAATGGTAGATAGAGAGTTGTTTGCACATGCTCTGTCCCCCACCTTTCAAACGAACATCGACGAAGTCGATGATAGGACATAGTTGCTCGTGTGTGCTTTGTCCCCCACTCTTTGAATGAGCGTCAATGAAGTCGGCGATATGACGTAGTTGTTCATGCGTGCTCCATCTCCCATCCTTCGAATGAGCATCAACAAAGTTAGCAGTAGAACACACTGTTCACGCAACTAGCGACTAAGTGGTTGAAGAAGATATGGGTGTAGATGCGAGGGCATCCTTCCCTAGATAGCCAAGCATGGCATGGCGACCAAGGAAGGGGACACCTCAGCTAACACTAGCAAAAATGGTGTTTACCCCATGTGGTGACGGCGCGGCCACTCTACTCGGAGGACAAGACTGAAGATGCCCACGACGTCAACGACCTTGACCCTGAACAAGAAGAGGGCCAGAGCCAAGGCAAAGCAGGCTAGGGTAGGTCAATGAAGGTGGAGGTCATAGCTAGTAGGTAGCTATGGACGCTTGCAGTTGATCATCGGTACGCTTACCGAGGGCCTCTAAAAAGCATGGAAGCGGTAGGGTAGGCCAGGACATGTGAGGGTGCCAACGTTTGTTTTATACTCTACTGAGTGGCACAAAGACCGGGGGTTCCACGCTCAATTTTAGACTCCGTAGAGAGGGCCAAGATGCATGAGGGTCCCCATGCTTATTTATACCCCATAAAGTGGTGTGGAGCCCAAAGGCTCAATGGTCTATTTTTGACGCCGTAGAGTGGGCCAGAACGCATGAGGGTCCCAGCGGTTATTTTCGACTCTATAGAGTGGGTTGAGACGCACAAGGCTCCTAGCGCTTATTTTAGACTCTGTAGAGTGGGTCAGGACACACGAGGATCCTAGTGCTTGTTTATACTCCGTTGAGTGGGTTAGGACACATGAGGGTCCCGACGCTTGTTTATATCCCATAGAGTGGGCCGAAATGCATGAGGCTCTCGGCGCTTGTTTATACTCTATAGAGTGGCATGGATCCCAGGGGCTCTACCTCTATTTTAGACTTCGTAGAGTGCGTTGGGATGCACAAGGGGTCTCTACACTTATTTTAGACTTTGTAGAGTGGGTCGAGGGTGCACGAGAGTCCTGACGCTTATTTTAGACTTTGTAGAGTGGGCCAAGACGCACGAGGGTCGCGACACTTATTTTAGACTCCATAGAGTGGACCAAAACACATGAGGGTCCCGATGCTTGCTTTAGACTCCGTAGAGTAGGTTGGGTGCACGAGGGCCGCAGTGCTTATTTTAGGCTCCATAGAGCAAGCCAGAACGCACAAGGGTCCCGACACTTATTTTAGACTCCATACAGTGGGACAGGATGCACAAGGGTCCCGAGTGGTGCGGAGCCCTGGGGCTCCACAGCCTATTTTTGACTTCGTAGAGTGGGCCCGAACACATGAGGGTCCTGGGGCTTATTTTATACTTCATAGAGTGGCGCGAAGCCCGAGGGTTCCGCGCTCTATTTTGACATAGGCGTACTTGCTGTATCGGGTTCAGAAAGTGCTCTATTCATCCCCGTTTGCATGGGTATACTTTACAAAAGATCTATACAACTATCGTGCACAGACATGTAGGCTTCACGGCTATCACGGGTAGTAGCGGCGAAGGCGATCGCCATTCCACGTGTGCTTGAGGTCCATGCCATCTAGGGTCAAGAGGTGGTACGAGCTTGCCCTAAAGGAAGTAGTACTTATATAGGGCCCCTCCCACTTAGGCTCTAGCTTCCCTATTGTGGTAGTGTGAAGGGCCTTCTTAAGGATGAGGTACCCACTACGAGGCACTGTGGCTTAACCTTATTGTTGTAGGAGGCTACGATCATCTGGAGGCGTTTGGTAATACGGTGAGTTGCATGGACCCCATCCTCATCAACAAGGTCGAGTGAAATGCTACGCTATCTAGTAGTCCAGGATCTATTACTTGATGGGACATCGCCTTGAGCTCTTTATGTGTCATGGCCGTGTCCCTGAAGAGCAACTTGAATGGTGTGAAACTGGTGTGGCACGAGGTCATGGTGTGCATAGACCAGAGCACCTTTGGCAACTCCTTCGGCCATCTTCCCTTGGGAAGGCCAACCATGTGCTTTTTGACGCCATCGGTGATGGTGTTGTTTGTGTATTTAACTACTCCATTGGACTGTGGATATCCTACGGAGGCATAGCACACCTTGATACCCCATGCGTTCGTAGAATGCCTAGAATACTACTGTGTGAACTACAAACCATTGTCAACCGTAATTTCTCCTGGGACTTAGAAATGACAAATGATATTTTTCCAAAGGAATTTTTATGCCACCGTAGATGTAATTTTGCTGAGAGGGACCACCTTGACCCACTTGAAGAAGTAATTGTAGGAGATGATAATGAACTGGAGATGCCCAGTGGCTCGAGGTAGCGGATCAATGATGTCGATCCCCTACCGCGCCAATAGCCACACCAATGGGATTAGCTGGAGGAGGTTGGGCGGTGCATGGGAGAATATCCCCATACATGCCATCCTTGGCAGTGCTTGACTAACTCTTTGGCATCCAAACTGCCATGGGGCAATAGAAGCCTTGTTGGAAGGCCTTCCCTATGAGGGCATGTGGTTCTGTGTGCGAGCCACATAGGCCACCATGAATTTCCGTGAGGAGTTCTGGGCCTTCTCGGCATGAGAGGCATCTTAGAAGTGGAACACATATGCCATGTTTGTAGAGCATGCCTTTCACCAGTTTGAATGTTCTCACTCGGTGTGCTAATCTTCAGAGCTCATGTGGGTCGTCCGCCTCCTCGCTCCCCTAGAGGAAGGCGATGATCGACTACCTCCAATCGTCCTCCTGTCCAATGTGTAACACGTGGGAGGTCTCTAGCTGCTCCTGCAACACCGCGACGAAGGTTAGGACTTTGAAGAAGATGCTAGAGGACAGCTTGCGGCCTAGGCTAGAAGCCTTTGCAAAGGCCCTATCTTCGCATTGTCAACCCACAGTATCAACTTGATGGTGACCCCCTAGAAAGTGTCACTCTCTCACCCTGACTATGACAAGGTATTTGGTGAGGTCGAGGTCCTTGGCTTTATAGGATTTGTCGATGTGCCCTAATAGCAAATGGGAATTGGTGTGCAGAAGCACCCTTCGAGCTTCGAGCGCTTTCACCTTGTTGGTTATTGGGAATTTGAGGTGAACCACATATGCTAGGCTTCAGCCCTCGAGTGTTGTTATGATGGCCCACCCTTACACTTACTGCATCATATGCCCCATCCTTGTGTAGGGCCCATACATGCTCCAAAGTCAACTGGTAGCCCAGTTGGCCGCAGGGTTCATTCTGCAATAAAGTCTGCCAGTATCTATGACTTTATCATGGTACATGTGACGTAGGTAATGGAAAAGGGGGCTAGCTCAGCCACCCACTTGCCGATGCAGTCTATGGATTCTTTGTTCTATATCACCTCCCCCAAGGGAAAGACGAGGGCACGATGATGTTGTGCTCTAAGAAATAGTGGCATAACTTGCGCGAAAACATGAGAAGAGCGTAGGCCAACTTCTCCAGCTCGGTGTATCGCGTCTTGGCACCCTACGCACCATACTGACAGCGAGCAACATTATTGCTAGATACAGTAAGAGCGGAGCCTCTAATGTTGGACACACAAGCCTAGGAAGCTTGGCGAAGTATTCCTTCATGTCCTTGAAAGCATGTGCGCACTCGTCGGTCCATTGGAAGTCTCCTAAGCTATGCAGTGTTTTAAAGAAGGGTAGCGCCTGCTCTTTTGTCCTTAACAGGAAGTGGCTAATGGCAGCTAAGCAGCCTGTGAGCCTTTAGACCTCTCTGACAGTCTTGGGAGCCTCTATGGATAGTATAGCATTGACTTTATTAGTGTTGGCTTTGATTTCTGTCCCAGACACTAGGATGCCAAGAAGCTTGCCTGTTCAGACTCTGAAAACACATTTTCCTAGATTGAGCTTTATTCTAACCCGTCGAAGGTTGTCAAAGGTTTTCTGGATGTCCACGTCGTGGGATGCTGCTCGCCTGCTTTTGGTGACCACGTCATCAACATAGCCTTCGACATTCTGACCCAACTAAGATGCAAGGACGAGGGTGATGAGCATGGTGAAGGTTGTGGCCCTAGTGTTCTTTAGTCCGAAAGGCATCCTAACAAAATAGTATGTCCCATCGAGGACTATGAAGCTTGTCTTGAGTTCATCTTCCTTGGCCATATGTATCTGGTGATATCTGGAGTATGCGTCGAGGAAACTCATCAACTCACACTCCACTGTGGCATCCACCAATTGATCAATATACAATAATGGGTAGTTATCCTTGGGACACACCTTGTTGAGCTTGGTAAAGTCGACACACATGTACTAGGAGCCATTCGTCTTCTTCACCAACACTGGTTAGCAATCTACTCAGGGTGGACCACTTTCTTGATGATGCCATAGACGACCAGTTTGGCCACCTTTGCCTTGGCACCGCCAGCTTGTGTGCAATGGTGGAGTGCTCCACTCCAGTGATATCGGCAGGTGACTATGCGAAGACGTCCACATTCTTATAAAGCACCTCTAGTAGGCTTCACTCAGTCCTGGGGTAAGGTTGCCTCCCATCAACACTTGCTTCATTGGGCCCTACAGGTTGAGTAGCGCCCTCTTTACTTCACCATCCGCCCTTGGCTTCGATGTCCACCCTAGGCGAAGGGAGGGGGTATCGCCGAGGGAGGTGTGAGTCCTTCGCTTATGACGTGTACTTTGTGATGGGGGTTCCGCGTGCCTACTTCGATCTACCATGTGATGTCTTGGTTGCCGAACACGGTGATGATCCCCTTGGGGCCTAGGAGCTTCATACACAAGTAGTTGTGATGCGTGATCTCGCTAAAGGCGTCGAGGGTAGCCCTTCCCAAGATAGAATTGTAGGGATATTGGAGGTCTACAACGTTGAAGTTGATGACTTCTCACCTGCTTTGTTCTCCTTGCCCGAAGGCTACCTCGAGCACTATCTGCCTCAACGTGTTAACCGGTTGCTCGCTGAAGCCTTACAAGGCCTTGATGAACAGGAGGTCCATGAAGTTGTCTCCGTCTACCAGGACCCGCCTCACATTGCATCCCGCGATATTGGTCGAGATTACTAGGGGGTCTTGGTGGAGAATTCCACTCTCAAAGCGTCCTTCGCCTTGAAAGTGATATTTGCCTAGGCCCACTCTAGAACCACATGTGTGGGGGTACGCAGTGACGTGATGTGTTCGACATGTGTAGGCCCTCTGCTGTCTCTCAAAGGGGAATTTGAGGGATGACCCACCCATGATGACATTGATCACATGGCGGGGGCCGACTTCGGGGGCCTAGATTCATATCATGCTCGGTGCGGGCTGGACAAGCTATACCTCCGGGTTTGTTGCATGTGCACCACCACCGATGCTCATGTATATTGGGCATGCTACCTGGCCACACTTTCGCAGAGGGCCACAATGGTGGGGCAATCACGAGTGATATGATCTCCTCAGTCATCTTGTCAACGTCCTTTACTTGATAGTGTATTTTCACAAAGTGTCTAAAATACTCTCGCGGCTTCTCCCCCGGAGCCTGACTCACAGCAAAGAACTAGTCAGCGTCGGCTTGTTCCACGTAGTTGCCTTAGAAGTTGTTGTGCATGAGGTCCCGAACCTGCTTCCATGCATATACCGAACCGGGGGTGATGAAAACCAGGACAATGCAACACCTTGAAGGGAGAGCGGCAACCCCTTTTCTTTCGTTGAGTCATCTCTCCCGTCGCTTCGATCGTCATCTCATAGACGCGCAAGAACACTAGGGGTCCTATCACCCTTATATGGCTCCATCGTGGGCATCTTAAAGTCCCTCAGTCAGGCGCTCCACTGCAAACCTATGTAAAGAGGGGACTCATAGTCCACCCGCCGAGGGGCGCTATGGGCTCCTACGTTGGCCTCACGAGTCTCCATCCTTTCCGCGGCCATCTCTGCTGTTGCCACGGTCAGAGTCTACTGACTTTGACTCTCCTGCACCTCCTACATGGCCCTTCGCAGGTCCGTCAGCTCCTATTGCACCGTTCTACAAATCGCCTCCAGGGCACCTCCACTTGTACTCGGTGTAGGGGCTAGGGTGCCCTCCGTTCCCTGCGTAGTAATGACAATGGTGCCAGGGTTGACATAGGTCACTACCAATATAGTATGGGCCCCAACGTCACTAGGAGTGATGCGGTCGTGTCCTTCGCTAGCAACGCTTCCTGCTCCATCGTCGGCGCGACTACCAAAGGGCCACCTTTATTACCTGTCGTGGCCCTGGATATTGTCGTGCTGATGTGCCGCTACCACGGGGGCAGGGGGCCTTCGTAGACTAGCTCCTTTGCTCTCACCGCAGTAGTCTTAGTAGTCGTGCTTCTCTTCCGCTTGGAGGCCGACATTGTCGCCTTCCTTGGTGCCATTGCGTCCGAACGCCTTTGCTTCAGCTCATAGCTTCTATGCCACTCCCCACAGACAGCTCTAACTGTTATGGTTACAAACCAAATAGTAAATAATGGGGTTATGGGGAGGCCACAAAGGGGCTATTTGGAGCCCTAAACACTGTGGGGAGTGGATGTAACAAATAGCCCTAAACACTGTGGGGAGTGGATGTAAAAGATATATGAGAAAATGAATCATCTCTCCTCTATGGCACTCTAAAGAACATATTTATAGCCATTTGAAAGCTGTTACATAAGTGCCCTTGTTATGGTCTACAACAGTGATGTCAAATATGTCTTTTCTCCTGTCATAGCTCTTTTTGGGCCTACCTTACGGTACACTTTAATAGGCCTTTTAGCACAGTGGGCTGAGTTGGCCAAGATGGGGCCTCTCCCCCAACATAAACATTATTTACTTAGTGATTTCACTATTGTGTCCTGAAAAATAAACTGGTAGGTAACTGATGTCAAGAGTATAAGATCAAAGATGACGCATGCAGCTCGCACCAATGCTCCAAATAAATTTTGTTGTAAATTGTAATTCGAAACCCAACGGGTTTTTCATTAACCAGATAGCTTTCTCGCCTGCACTTTAGATGGCTTTGTTTTAGTTTTTATTGGAATTTTTAAAGTTCTTTTCGCGCTTTATATGTGTGAAGTGATAATTAACCAACACATGTATTTCATAGTAGCACATAAAAATTAACCATCATTCCAACCAGTTCCAAAAATGTAGGTTTGGACTAGGATATCTTGTTCCTCAAGGATTTGTGAGCAGGTTAAAAGGCAGTGGCAGAGGGAACTGGTCCGATGTCTGTAGAGGGTATTTGAAATTTGTTGGGTAATTAAGGGAGAAATAAACAAAAGCTACAAGAATTAGATACAACATTTTTTTTTCTGTATGTGTTTAGCTCCACAAGGTTGAATCTCGGCTTTGCCACTGAGGTTAAGCACACCATAAACAAAGACTTACAAACTGGAGAGCTAGTCACTTGTTAACAGGGGTTGGTGAAAGTTTTGGAACAGTTAAGCACAGATATCTTGATTGGTTTGTGATCACGAACGCAGATGATGACAAAAGTATTATGTTAAACCAAACCTTACGAAAATGATCATAGACCAGTAACACTGCTATACTTCTCCCTCATCCACAAGCCAAAAGATATCAACCCTGAATTATAGGCAAACTAGACGGTAGAGATCGACGGTGTCATTTTCTGCATGGATCACCAAACGATCCCCAGGATAATCTTCTCCAAATTGTTATTTCCATATGGGCCCCTACGTTTAGAATTTATTACGTAGAGCGACCTCACCTTCCCCGCCACATGGTTTTCACATGCTCGTACTCTTCGCTTAGGTGTTTCAGACCTTCAAGCGCGACCTTGCAACCGCAGAGACTAATTTGATCATATCTTCATTAAAAAAGGACGTATACGCAGAATGGGGCTTCCTGTCCCTTACAGTGTCCCCCTCCATGTTCCCTCCACATAGCACCATTTAATTGGCTCTAAGGTGAATTAGTGACATAATTAATTAGTTAGATAAATTTATACTTACTATTTATTTCAATTTATCTATACTAATTATTCACACTAATATTTTATACTAATTAATTACCAGCCTAATTAATCATCTACATTAATTAATTACCTCACTAATTCACCTTAGAGCCAATCAAATGGTGCCATGTGGAGGGAACATAAAGGGGGACACCATAAGGGGACAGGGAAGCCCCGTTATACGCACGCATACTATAGATACACATATATAAGTGTATCTTCTTAGCATATGTCTAGACAAATAAAAATTGAGGATAATCTATAGTCTTATAAATTTTTTACTAAAACATGCTTGTATGTGTACGATAGGTCAGCGCCAAGAATTAGCCATCTAATGTGCTGGTTGGGCAGGGAAGTTGCTGGTTGGATGCATAATTTTTTGCGGCCTTGTGCAGCTCGTGCACATTAGTTATCCCTGGCTGATTGACCTAATTTGCTTGATGATATTAGCAGTAGTAATAGACTAGTAGTTGGTACCCCGTATGAGATGGTTAAATATATGTGTTGGTATTCTTATGGCGCTTTCCATTAATCAATCACGGACCGTATAATTAAAGCATCTGTATTAGATAGCATAAGGCTTATCAACCGGTGGATAATCTGGTATGAATCTAACTAGTATGATACACATGTCCTTCAAAAAAAAAGTATGATACACATGTGTTGGTTAGCTATAGGCCAGAGTTCGAGTCTTAATGGCTACATAGGTAGGTTTATTGTAGAATTTGTGGAATTTGGTCTTGTAACTCATTGCTAGTTAAGCCGCTCACTCCAAAGAGCTTAAATTTCTGGATTATAGTTTTGACTATTAGTTTTTTGCTGAAATTACACTGTAGCAGCTGTTAGTTTTTCTAAATTATTTAATTGAAAAAATAAAAAAAATCATTATATTGTGACGGGCAATATAAAGGAATAAGGGGAAAAATCAAAATAAATCAAAATTAGAAGCCGATGTTTTTAAAGTAACTTCTGATTTAAATAAACTAAAAATTCAAAAAAAAAACAGAATCTAAAATTGTTTGGATCAGAGCATTAAGATGGCTCGACTGCTCTTTCAAAGAAAGGACAATGCATCATGGTTTGGTATCAAGTACAAGCTACTCTCGTAAAGCAAACTTCCAATTTTAGAGTTTTGGCCAATTTTCCGCTGGATTTGTCTCTTTGGTTCTCCAATTATATGATGAATTGTAGCCTCAAATTTTGGTCAAATTGTAGGACTTACCATACGAAGCTTGGCATCTCCATTATTGTTTTTCTTTATTGAAAACTAGCTAATGCACTCTTAAGATACTTTGCTTTGTGTAAGCGGAAGTGCCTTATGTTGCAAGATCCTTGCAAACAGTCAAGATTAAATTTGGTTAGAACATACAGAAGAGATGGGAATTTCGGAGTCAAAAGTACAGATGCTTTAAAAGAATGAAAGTGGATAAGACGGTAGGATCTGATAACATTTCTATCGAGGTGTGAAAATGACTTGGAGAAGTGATGATCATTTGGCTAGTTAATTTATTCAATAGCATTTGTAGGTCGAACAAAATGCCAAACGAGTGACGGAGGAATATATTAATACCAATTTTTAAAATAAAGAAGACAATCAAAGTTATACTAATTAGAGAGGAATTAAGCTCATAAGCCACACAATGAAACTTTAGGAGCGAGTGATTTAGCATCGTTTAAGAAGAATGACTAGCGTGACGACATACCAATTTGGTTTTATACTCGGGAGGTCGACCACGGAGGCGATTTTCTTGACACAACAATTGATGGAGAGGTATAGGGAGAAAAAGAATGGTATTCACATGGTGTTTATCAACTTGGAGAAAACCTAGTGCCAAGAAAGATCATATGGAAGGTGCTCTAAAAAAAGTCCCAACAAAATATGTTATCGTAATCAATAATATGCACGAAGATGTTATGACTAACATTAGAAAATATGGTGGTTATATTAATGACTTTCCTATTAAGATAGGACTATATCAAGGGTTAGCATTGAGCCTATACATTAAGATAGGACTACACCAAGAGTCGGTATTGAGCCCATACATTTTTGCTCTAGCGATGGATGAGATCAGACGAGACATACGAGGAGATATTCCTTGGACAGGTGTCGATAGGAACCTGGAGTAGTAGATGAAGACCTTAGAATCGAAGGGTTTTAGGCATGGTAGAACTAAAATTGAGTATATGGGGTGTGATTCCAGCAGTGCCAGGGTAGATGGTGGAGATGTTAGTTTAGATGGACAAGTAGTTTCTAGGAAGAATACTTTTCGATATTTGGGATCAATGCTACAGTGGGACGGTGAGATTGATGAAGACGTGAGTTATAGGATAAGAGCGGAGTGGATGAAATGACACAAAGCATCAGATATCCTGTGTGATAAAATAATCTCTCAAAAATTAAAAGGTAAGTTCTATAAGACAGCGATCAAACTGCGATGTTATATGAAGCAAAATGATGGACGACTAAAAGATAACATATACAAAAGATGAGTGTAATAGAGATGAGAATGATGCGGTGGATCTGTGGTCACATAAGACAGGATCGAATCTGCAATGAAGGTATACGTGATAGGATGGAGGTAGCATCAATTGAAGAGAAGCATGTCCAACATCGCTTGAAATAGTTTAGATATCTCCAATAGATGCCTCCTGAGACACTGATACGTAGTAGAGAAAGCAATTAAAAGAGACTTGAGGGATTGGAATCAATCCAAAGAATTAGTTTTAGATAATATCGCATAAAAGTTAGCGATCTATGTACTGGAACCATAACATAAGAAGAAGATATAGAGGCGATGTTTTAGGCTCTCTGCTCAGATGACAAGATGCAGGCTTAGGGTTTTTGCCCTGTAGGTTTTATTATAAGGCTCTTGTTTTTTTAACCTTGAAGAGATTTTATTCTTAGTCTATCTTAACTTATTTGGAACAAAACGCTTTATTGTTGTTGTATAAAGAAGAGATGGATAAAGTACAATTACCAATTAATTAGGCTATGTCTGGCCAGTGTCAACTCTGAAGAAACGATGCTGGACGAATAGTGGTGTGAACTCTGCTGACCCATTCGCTGTTCCGAATAAAATGTGGAGTGCATGATACACGTTCTCGATGGAGGCCAGCATTAACTGGGTCATTTTCTACTGGCTCCTCCATTTTCAATCAAGATACATGACTTGGCAAATCAGCGTTCAAGACACATCATACTCCACCATTTAACTGGTGCACACAAAAAAAAAATCCCAATGTCAACTATTCTACCAAATAATGTTGTGTTGAGAAAAAAATGGAATTGCTATTCATCTCTCATCTGATTCTTTTAAACTTTGGATCGTTACATACATACCCAACGGATCCCACTATCCCCTCTCCCAATGACTTTACCTATACTCCCCTCTACCACCACATCACCCACTTTTCCCGCCGCCACGTTGCTCCTCCCATGCCAATCTTGCCGTCCGTGTGCCCCCATCCTCATTCTTGCGCAGTGAAGAAATACGCCGATGCAGAGCCCTCCGCAGAGCGTTCCCCTTCTCTCTCTGCCGTCCTCTTGCTTCACCTCATCTACTGGATGTCGTCGCCACCGCTTCGCCTGCCGGTTGTCCTCTTTTAGACTATGTGATGGTTGTACAATTTGTTAATAATAAATAATTGATATTTGGGTTTCATTGAAATTTATGTGTTAGGAAGTCCCACATGGATTGTGGGAGGAGAGCAAGCACAACTTATAAGTGTGAGGAAACCCCCACCCATTGGACTAGTCTTTTGGGGGGAGAAAGTCCAATACCACTTATAAGTCTGGTGCTCTGTTGCTCCGTGGGCTTAAGTTGTGTTCAGTCCATTTAGATCTGTGGCCCAAAAGTGTAACAATTGGTATCAGAGCCTAGGTGCCTAACACCTCCCTGGACCTCATGGTTGTAGATGTGTCCAACCAATGTGTGAGGGGGAGATTGTTGGGAATAATCCCACATTGGTTGTGGAAGAGGAGAAAGCACAACTTATAAGTGTGGGGGAGCCCCCACCCATTGGACTAGTCTTTGGGGAGAAGGCCCAGCACCACTTATAAGGTTGTTGCTCCGTTGCTCGTGGGTTTGGTTGTGTTCGCCCATGTGGACTGTGGCCGGGAGTAAAACCTACTGGACCTAGGTATGCGGCCGGACTAGTCTTTTCGGGGAGAAGGCCCAATACCACTTATAAGGTTGTTGCTCCGTTGCTCCGTGGGCTTAGTTGTGTTCAGCCCATTTAAACCTGTGGCACTCAGTTGGACCTAGGCATGCGGCCAGAGTCCAAAAAGTGTAACAATTGGTATCAGAGCCCAGGTGCCTAACATCTCCTTGGACCTCATGGTTGCAGAAGTGCCCAATCCATGTGTGAGGGGGAGATTGTTAGGAAGTCCCACATGGATTGTGGGAGGAGAGCAAGCACAACTTATAAGTGTGAGGAAACCCCCACCCATTGGACTAGTCTTTTGGGGGGAGAAAGTCCAATACCACTTATAAGTCTGGTGCTCTGTTGCTCCGTGGGCTTAAGTTGTGTTCAGTCCATTTAGATCTGTGGCCCAAAAGTGTAACATTATGTTTTGGAATGTTTTGGTTGATGTGCTTCTGTGCTTGAGTTTTCAGGATGGCTTCGATCACCGCAGAATGACCACGACAAGTTGACTATGACAGACTTCGATCACGGTATCTCTGTCACTTTAGAACGATCACGGTAGGTAATCGTAGGCTTCAACCTCGAACAGTGAACCAGTCTTAGCTACAGTAACCGATCGATAATCATAGACTTTACTGGTGGTACTCGATAGTTGTATACTTCATAATCTTTGTCATAGTCGTAGGCTTGGCTTTGGCTGTCGTAGGCTTCATGATCGGTACTCATAGACTTCGAGTGCTTTCTAGTACTTTAATTCTTGTGATCTTCGAGTATCTTGAGTACTTGTGTCTGATGGGCTAGTGGTCTATCCAGCCAGTGCATGGCTGTCAGACTGGTCTTACTGAGAAGTCGGTGCTATAGTACCAGGTGGGTACTCGGTAGTTGTTGCTATAGTACCTTGTTGGTGATGCATAACTGTAGACTTTGTGATTGGTAGTCGTATACTTAGCGATCCGGTGTCTTAGTCATAGCAATTAGTACTCGGTAGACGGTACTCGTTGGTTCTGTGGTCAGTAGTGATGCTTGTTATTTTTGAGTGTTCAGAGCGATAGTTTTTCCTGAGTATTTGAGTTTGTGAGTACTCAATGGCTAGCAACCAAACTTTGCATGGTGGACATAACCAATCATAATGAGTTATTTGAAGTTGGTGATTTCTGAAGACCGTGGAAAATGTGATCGTGGACAACCTGGTTGGTGTTAGTGTTGATTTGGTTCTTGTTTATGGACAGATGAGGGTGTGTTATACGTGTGTGCGTGCTGATAATGGTCAAATTAGGAAGAACTTGTATCGGAAAAATGTTCTTTGGTCTTTGATATGTAGGTTGGTGTGGAGACGATCATGGTCGGTGACAAGTAGGATCTGGACCAGTATAGGAAAGTCTAAGGTCCAGACGATTGAGGATATCACGCGAGGTGGTTGGGCTCACGTTGGAGCACGTGGAGATCAAAGGTGGTGATTCGTAGAGAAGCTACGGGCAATGCAGTCCAGGAAGCTTTAATATGGAAGCTGATGAAACATGATGAAGATACAGGAGGTGCTATCCTAGAGCCTTCATCATGTGGTATGTTAGGAATTGTGGATGGAGTACAAGATTGAAAAGGTTGGGAGTTTGAATAACCCGTGTTCGAAAGGGTTTCGGGTCCCTTGGTTTTCGGTAGGGATGCAATCGGATCGGATTTGAATGGATATTGTCATTACCATATCCTAACCCATATTTTTCTCGGATTTGGTATCAAATATGGTCAGCTCAGATACGATATGAATTCGGAATATGCGGAATTTTGGAAATAGTAAGATCAGTGCAGATATTTGACAAATTTGAATCAAACAACGGATAATATAGATGGATATCACACGCATACAAAACAATACATTCAACATAAGTTTTTAGCACAATACAAATTCAACATAAGTCATAAATTGATATATAATTCATTAACCAATAGTCTAACACGACACAAATTTAACAAAATGATTAATGACATATGGTAAATTCGTCTCGTCATACATAACATAAGTTCCATAACCACAACAATACAAGAAACAAGTTCAAGTGTTCTACATATGATTGTAGCTTTCTAGGAAAGCTTTATAAACTTTCGTAATAGTCATTCAATCATAGTCTCACATGAATATAGGATGACATGATCAACTTTGTCTTGCTCTTGCAAAATTCCAAGCATAGCACAAACATCAGAATATGGTTTCTTGGAAAAAAAATAGTGAGTGCTCCTGGAAAATAAGAAATATTAAACCAACATTGAATGTCATGCATGCTGCCACGGATGTATCCAATTGAAAATAACTAGATAACAGCATATATATGACTCTTGGGATTCGCATACCAAATCTGCGCCTCATTTTCTCAACCTTGTAATTGTAATCAAATGTTAGAACATCAACATACACTTCAACTAGCGGAGACTGTTCACTAAAAGATATAGGTGTGTTCCACAGCAGAAAAACCACACCAATTGAACAAATATTGCAACTATTTCTGAACACGACAAACCATACACACATTGATCACGACAGACAATAGTTCCAAGAATTTTGCAGAAATTTTGTCCTTAAGAGTAATCAATATGCTGTGTAGTCAGGATTTTGCACTACACAAAAGCTATTGATGATGATATGAATAATCTTGACAACACTACACCATTCAGTCACATGGATAGTTAACTGATGTAGCTCTTGGTTCGATGAAAGATGTTGAGAACATGATTTCCAAAAGCTATGTGTGTGCATGGTTTTTTTATCTGAGTTCTGACAGTCGTAAAGACCATGATCTGCTAACTGTACAATATGTTATCGCATATGGCACTTCGTAGATCTGAGAGGAATGATGTTGTATCATTTCTAAACACTACTACTAGTTTACTGTGAAGCACTATGTTAAGTTGAAAAATGTGGGAGAATCAGAATTAAGAAAAATGAAATGAAGTAGGGCACCTTTCCAAAATAGGACCTATAACTAATCTACCAATAGAACAGATTTTGTTATTTTACTATCCTAATTTTTGAACATTTTGTAGACATCTTAGCATAATCAAATTCAAAGATATGGTGCCACCATATATCTGATTTATGAAAGCTTTTCAAAAGAAAAGATTTGTGAAGAAGCATGAAGCCACGAAGCAATAAGAACTCAATTGACATTTAACTAGCACAACTACAATGTCTCAGTAATATTATGTACTACTGCTATCTCATATTTCTCTTGATCTAGGATATTGATCTAGCAGTCAATTGTGAAAACAAAGCAATAGCCCAGTGCAAACAAAGATGTAACTATACCAATTTGTAATGTACTACAATTTCATAATAGAACAAACTTGCATATATTCCTATTTTAGAAAACTTGGCCGAAGAAGTCATGAAATTTTGTGTAATATTTCATTTGCTATTTGCGACTAGATTGCTACAACACTATATGCAAGTTGTATGTATAGTATTTTTGCTAAGAAGAAAGCACTCAAGAATAAGTTTGTAGGCCAAATTACTTGATACTTCATAGTCACGCCTCAAACCAAAGTAGAGCTGATCTCAGATTCATCTTCCCATTAGATGGTTGGGGCAAGTCAAGAACTAAATGAGTCCTAAGCAAAAAATCATATGTCAAGCAGACAGATACAAGAACTAGAATCACAAAACTCTAAATAGAGCAAAAGTAGCATAGAAGAATGTACAATTTCCAAGATGGGAGAACAAAAACAAGCAACCGTCTAGAGGAATCGGCGGAGAGGGTGGAGAGGGATCTAGAGGGAAGACCTGGTGGTGGGCGCGAGGACGGGAGACGCTGCCTTCTCTCCGCGATGGCGTCAGTCGAGGGCGGGATGGCGCTCGGCGAGAGGGACATAACGGGAACCCTAGAAGAGGGATGGAGACAAAAAGGGAGGCATGTGTGAGTAGTGTGGGAGAGCAAAGTAGCGCCAGCAGTTGTGGAGGTCGGCGACCGATGGGAAATGGCCGAATGCTCCACCGACGATTTGGGGCCTAGTCGCCTAGAGGTCACGGGACGGGAGAAAGTGCGTGGGGGCCGGAATGGGGGGATTGGGGATTTGGGGTTAGCTAGCCGGGGTATACCGATATTACGATTAGGGGCGCCGGATATCCATCCGATAACTATCCAACTATCCAGCTACCAAAGCAATTCAGTCAGATAATAGCTATCCCGGTTCCATTACCAAATCGACACGCAATATTCGGTACCGTTACTGAATCTGACCGGATATTTCGTTTCCTTCCCAAATTCGGTACCAATCGGATTTTGTACCAGATCGGTCGGGATTAACCCATCTCATTTGCACCCCTAGTTTTCAGTAGACATAAGGTTTTGAGTCCATATTTAAGGTAGACACGGTTTGTAACGTTGGCCTATAAAAGTAGGGAGAGGCTATGGGTTAACGTACGAGTTTTTAGAGAATCCTGAGAAGGTTTTGGTTTTAATTTTTGGTTAGGGCTTTTAGGTGTGCTTATGAAGGCACTTTGTAAATCCATGAAATTTTAGTAATAAAGATGGTCTTGAATCAATCTGGTTCTTGATTTGCTTAAAGTGTGTCGGTGATTGTTGGTGATTTTGATCTTATGACCACGTTCAAAAGCGCTTGAGCAGAGGGGTCGTTCAAGAGGTTGTATGTGCAGAGTTAGTGTTATACCTGCTGATGTAGATAATGCAACTAAAATTTTGAGGTCTTTAGGTTTAGAGTGGTTGATGGTCATCACGACTATTAATTAAACCGTTGATCTAGATACTCTTACCATAGATGATCTGTACTCTAGATTGAAAACCTATGAGATGAAAGCTTTGCCATCTAAGACTGATAAATTTTCATCTTTAGCACTTGTGACTAACCCCAAGCAGGCTGCTTCATTGAGTGCTTTGTCTTGTGTTTTCTTGTCTGCTTTGTTCTCATTTTCAGAAGATCGGTTCAAGCAACTCTCTGAAGAGGGCTTGGTCTTAATCTCCTCACGAGCATACAAGGCTCTCAACTATCTAAAGATAAGAAAGCAAAGTAGAGCTCCAGGTCCAATCTAGTGCTTTGATTATGACGAGTCAGGTTACATTAAGATGGATTGCCCCAAGCTCAAATGGAAATTGGTCAAGGGAGATCGGAATTATCATCGTCGATCATCCAAAAATAATACCAAGAGTGAAAATTTTCATCACAAGGTTGCTGAAAAAGTGTTATCAGCTATCGAGCACCTTGATCTGAGTGGTGTTGATTTTGAGAGTTGTGACGATGATGACCACGACGAGGATGATGTCAAAGGGAAAAGGAAGAACACTGACGACTTCACGGGCATATGTTTCATGGCAAGCAACAACAGTGAAGACGAATACATTGGTCCCGATGAGGTAAGACCATCATATGATTAGCTTGAAGATGGTTTAATTAAGCTTGCTATTGAATTGAAGAAAACTAAAAAGAAATTGAAAGAAAAACAATTTTGTAGTCAAATGCATGAATTCTAAGATTAATAGACTCAGAGCATCTATTCTAAAGATGATTCTTATTGTCAGACCCAGATTGTACAATCCGGAATCTTCTGTGATTCCACGCACTATTCCCTGGATCAGTAGATAGTGCTCACAGATTACAGTTCTGAATATCAAGGTACATATCATGCGGAAGCGTAAATATAATAGTAAACTTACTCATGGGCCGATTAGGCCGAAATCAATAAATTGCAGCAGCGGAAGAACGAAGCACACAGATAGGACCTTCAGGACGTGCCCACAGGCAGCCAACTGGAGGTGCGCGGCCTAGCCCATGACATCTTCATCTTCTCTGCCAGTTTTTCCAATCTTGTAACTGAGGCGAGGTGATTTAATTCCTGATGCTGAATTTTGTCGCAAAAGCAAGTGTGAGCACTCCAACCCCGTGCTCCGCGAGCCAATACACATAATGCAAATAAATAGTATGCATGGCTTAACAAAGGAGAGGCTCGGGTTATTTTATTTGCCAAAAATCGCTTTTAGTAGTTTTGTTATTATTTTATCATAGTGTTATTGTTACTACCTATACTCCACCTAGCAACTACCATAATCGACTTAATCCACCAAAATACACTTTCTTTATTGATTGCTGTATAAGACTCCAAACAGCGAATGACATCATTTAATCAGTCTACCGATCATACTCTTTCCATATTAATTGCTATCTATGACTCTAAACAGCGATTATCATCAATTATGCAATCCACCAATCATACCTTCATTGCTGCTTAAATCCCCACATAGCGAGTATCATAACTTATATAATCCACTGATCAATTACCGCCTATAACTCCAAACAGCTAGCAACATCATTTATCTAATATCATTTATTTAATCCACCAGTATCCTTTGCATTCTAAATTCTTAACAGTCCTTTCGTTATTGATCCACAACCATAATTCTTCAATAATCAATATTATTTTTCCATTATCTATCTCTAACCAATTCATGAGTATACATTCACCAAGAATATCATTGATCAAGTTTATACTCCAGGAATTGTTATCATACCACAAACCCCCAAGATCAATTCATCCATCCAGAACTTGTTCAAATCCTATTAATCCCAATATTGTCAACATCTCCCAAGAATTTATATCAAATAACAGTGTTGTAATCCAACCATTACCCTTGCACTTCCTAATACTCCAAAGATCATGTAAATCATCTATCTAGTCTAGGTATCCATTTGGGCTCCACCAAATTTATTTCTCCCAGATTCCACACTATCATTTCCTTTTTATAATCGGCATGGGTCCACCAATATATTTATGTTTTTACCACAAACTTCCACTTCATTACTCCCGACTCTACTTATTTCCTCATATATTTTACTTTGCGAGAAGAGAAAATATTTTACTTTTGCAATATGATACATAAAAATTTCTTGAGACCTAGCAGTTTTGAACAAAAACATAATGTTCAAGAAAATACAATAATAATAGCGATCCAGATTCCATCCACCGCTACATGGCATCCGCACCATATAGCATCTTTCAAATTATAGCCGCTTAACTTACCACTAGGGACGACACCCAGACAATTCAAATCGGGCTTTCCAACGCCCTCCACTTTTTCATTACCACCCACAAAGTTTTTGAAATAGAACTATATCTAGTTAAGTTCCCATGTCCGCCTTGACCATGGGCACGGCTATTCGAATAGTTTTGACTCAGAGTTTGTACACTTTCACCACAAGAGACAATCAACTCGTTGCCCACACGATTCCTTAGAAGTGTGGTTGAGCGCACCATCACGGTGACTTTTCAAAATATCTAATCCCTTCTCTCATCTCACCTTATGGGTAGCCGCCCACTTGCGGTGGGTCCCATCTATACGCGGATGTTTCCCACACCACTAACGCAACCGGGCTCCTACTTCCCGCAACGTTAGGATAGTGGGAAACTTCACCTCCACCGGTGTCCCTTAGGGCCTCCCTTGCCGTGCGTATCCACTTCTATCCACTACCAGTGAGATGAGTCCGGGGTTTCGATAAGTTTACTTAGCCAAGTTGTACTTTACAGACTTGTGGTTGTACTGTTTTACACAGGAGGTCATGACAAGATTCAGTCCTTAGTGGTATCTGGGCGGTTCTACCACAAACCACACTCTCGTGCACCCCTGTACCATACCCCCGAACCATCCGCCCAGATAAATAAGCAATTTGAGGTTTTTGAGAATGTAAAATAACCATATCCAAATACACCAGTCATTACCACCATGACTGCCCAACCAATTTTTCTCAGGATTAAAAGTGAGGCTTGGGCGCTCTCGCGCCCATGAGTATCTAAAACTAAGCATGGCATATAATTACGGACTTACTTTTGAAAAGTTACCATTATAATTTTGCTAAGGCGACAAGGTTCACATATTCAAGTATTCCAAAGGAGATGTAATATTAATCAAGCAAGCAATGAAGCAATGGGCATATAACTAAAATCTTAAATTAACATGTATTTGCATATAAAATAATAGCATGCAATTTGATAATTTAAACCAAAGTAGTTTGCAGAAAACGTAGGTTCAACATGATCAAAGTATTGACTCGCCTGGTGCGGTTTGCCGCAGTCTTGTGCTCTCTCAAAGCTGTCTCATTTGAGGGGACTGCTCTGCTGGTCTTTTCTATACTTTGATCTTGGTCTTGCTTGATCTATTGATTCTTCGAAACCCCAGTTCTAACTATGCGATAAGCAACTGAATCCAAATAAAATCAAATAACTCAAGAGATCCAAATAAATCCAATCACTTTAAATACCCGATTTACTTTAAATTATGCATTTATTATGGTTGGAGAATAGAAGGATGATTTAGGTTGATGTGTTGTAAGCACGTGAGTGTTGGTTTGAGCAGAGGACGAGTTGTCTGAATGCTTTACCGTGAGGAAAAATTTTAGAAATACGAGGGATCAAAGTGAAGATGTACCTATAGGAATTATCTGCTTTTGGGAAAGGAAGGTGGCCATACATGGCCGATTGGGGAAAAGCGAGGCTTAACCTTTTTATTAACAATTTCTTTTATCATTTTTGTATTTATCAAGGAAGTTCCATGAGTTAGGTTAGAGCTATGAATTGGTGTGTGAGTTTACTGAGCATTATTTTGTTGAGTGCGATCGTTTCGGGCATATATGTTTACATTATGGTAAAAATGACCTTTTATCGCATGTGGTTATTTAACCAGAGTCACTATATTTTATTTAAGTCTTCGTTTGATAATTTGGCTTCATTTAACTATTTAGTCCATATTAATTATTCGCATACTAAATATTCATATATTAAATATTATGTAACCTTATTTTACTTCCAAATTAAATTTTCTACATTCCCTATATTATTCCCAAATTGTCCATAATTCTCACCAAAATTCATATGAGCTCTAAAATTCCTGGTTTCAATTCCATTGGATAGATTTTGAATTTAGATGAATTTAGAAATTTGTTTCCTTCAATTTGGGGTTAAAATGAATAAATTATGCTCATTTAAAGTTCTCAGTTCAGTGAAATTCCAGAAAATATGAAGTCCTGACAGGCGGGTCCCACTTTCCAGTTTTAATTTCTGTTTTATCTTTATTCCCATTCTCTATGCCATTAACATGTGGGACCAGCTACTGTTCTTTAATTAAGGGTGGGGTCCACATGTCAGTGAGGGGTTTTTAATTAACAAACCAATGGCAGTCATTAACCATTAATTAACCTCTGTATGAACTAAATGAGCTTGCTTATATTCAAATTAATCTTTAATACTCCCATCAATCCTTTTTAATATTCCCTAATCACTTTTAACATTTCTTAATCACAGTTAATCATCTCCTAATCACTCTCTCTGTTTACTGTAGCTCGGCAAAATGCCTAAGAAAAACCTAATGTAAACCTTGCGGCCAGAGGAATCGAACTCGAGTCGCCCGAACGAATGCAAGCGCTGCTAGCCAGTCGGCTCGGGGGTGTTACCTGACAATTGAGGCGTAGGGCACCAGTTGAACCAACGGTGGGAGGCGCCTGGAACAGAGGAGCTTGAGGGCGGTTACGGCCGACGGTGGCGCCGGTGAGGGGTGGTCGGAGAGGAGGGGGTGACGGCGAAAACGGGTTGCTTGCATGCCGGGGATGCTGGTGGAAGCATCGATGGGGTCCGGGGGCCTTCGAAGCGGGCCGGCGGCGAGCTCAGAGGGGCTCTCGGTGACGGCGAGGTACGGGCGACGGGAGGTGCGGGTGAGACCGGGGACGACCTCGTGATGCTCTGGAGATGGTTCGGGCGCGTGGAATTAGCCTCTCGCGGTGTGGAACGGCGGGGAGGGTCGGCGGTCGGAGTTGGGGAAGGAGGCGGCTCGCCGGCGATTTAAGGGCTCCAGACTCGATTGCTTTTGGTGGAAGGGGGTGCGGTGTATGGGGAGTTCAATGAGGGCCTCGCTGCCTCTTATAGACGGCCATGCGGAGCTGGCAACGGGTGGGGCGGCCGTGCGGTCATGTTGGTAGCAGGCGGCGTGACTGGCAAAGCTATTGCGAAATCCCGAGTAAATCTTTGCGCGTGACCCTACACTGCGTGCTCTGCAGCCCTGCGCAGCACAGGCCGGTCGGCAGGAAGCTGGCGCCGCATGGCCGAAGGATACGACGGAGCGGGGGAGATGTGGTGGGCGGTGGGGATGAAACCGGGGGCGGCAGCGGTTTCACAGGCGCTCCCACCGGGTGACGGGACGGCTCGGGCGGGGCGACGTCGGCCGGCGAGGCATGGGCGCCACGGGGAGGGAGAGCAGGCGCGGAGCAGAAAGGAGCCGGGAGGAAGGAGAAGGAAAAGAGAGAGCGGCGCGGGAGGGCCACCGGCCAAAGGGAGAGAGCGCGGGGCCCGCGTGGCAGAGACGGGGAGCGAGGAAAACGGGCTGGGTCGGCGCGCGCGCACGGGGAGAGGCTGGGCCGCTCGGCCGCAACGAGGGAGGAGTGGGAGAGGAGGAGCTGGGCCGGGTTGGCGGCCGGCCTAGCTCCTTTTATTTCTCTTTTCCTTTTTATTTTCTTTTTCCTTTTTAATTTGCTTGCCCCTTTGCTATTCATACCATTATTTTCCTAGATGAGATTTTATGCTTAATAGAAACTCTCTCCTTATATTTTATGGATCATCTTTTCAGATTCTTATTTTAATTTTGTTTATTTCTTTCTTGACCTTATAACTTTTTGGAACATTCACCAAATTTTTCAGAAAAATCCCATAAACTCCAAATTCAAATGAAACACCTTGTAAAAATAATTCCAAAAACTTTATATTTTCAAATTCCAATTTTCAGGATGTTACACTTATGAAACTTGTCAAATCTTACATGCTGAGTTAAAGACTGCTAGATCAGTTAATGCAACAAATCTGGTTCAACTCAGAGATATAACTGCTAAACTTGACGAAATAAAATTGGCACATGATTCTTATGATGGAAAACTTAAACTTGCTAATAATACAATTGAAAAGCTTATGTTTAAGGGCCTGTTCTTTTCGACCGAAACTAGCGGCTTTTGGCTTTTGCTACAGTACCTAACTTTCAAACGGGGTATTTTCTCAAGATGGGTCTACAAGTTAATTGTAGTATATGTTAAAAGCCTAACATCTGTATTAACCAAAATCATAAGCGAGTATCTCTCTTCATAATCGCTGTCGTAAATAGCTAAAATTCAAAAATTCAGCCAAAAACTATAAGTCGCAGCCGCGCCAAACAGGACCTAATTCTTCTAGATCATGTTCTAAGTCTTACATGTGTGTCATCGCCGTCGACAGCAGCTTTTGATTTTTCTCAGTATTTGTCGGGATGATACATTCACGGTTGATAAGCTACGTATATTAAATTTTATTTTCCTTTTGGTTTTTTTTCAAGCATAAACTATGTCCACAGAGAATGCGCACACAAAAGGGAGAAGGAAGAAACAGAGACACGACAAGCTACGTGCTGAGAAGTGAGAAGTGCGACTTGCTCAAACGAAGATGGCTCATTCGTTGTGCTCACGACAATGGAACAATCTAAATCTCCAGCGAATTCCAAGCTCAGCCACATCCCTTGAAACAAACTTAAATTTGGCATTAAATATGATTTGCAACTGCTAAATTACTTTCACTATTCCTTTCTATGCTTAGAATAGTTTAAATTTCAGACATTGCATTTCGAGAACACAAAAATATGAGACATTGCAAATGTAGTGAGTTCAGTACACTTACCATGAATAGATATAAACATGATAATTCCATTATCCCAAGTACAACCATCTTCAGAAAGAGAGATGCCACATTCTCACCAGTGAGGATCACTCATATATACACCCAAACAAAAAAACGCAACTGAAAATTAGGAAGGTGTATCATCAGAAACAAGATCAGCATTTCGATTAGATCTCTGTTTTCCTCTCGGTCAAGACACATTGCGCTTGCACAAAACATATTTACATTTCTCAAGAAAGACTAGCTCGTATACTTTTAAGTGGTTAACAAAAGGTAGAAGCCTCCTCAAAACCAGGGCTTCACGAACTCCACATCTAAAGCTGGGAGTGGCGGCTCCTTTTTCTTCCTAAATCCTAAAGCTCAAAAATTGAGGTGCGCCCGAACAACATCCTCAATAGGAGACTGACAGATTGGGCAATTCCTGCTGCTCGATTTCAGCTGATCAGCACAGTTGAAACAGGTGCACATATGCCCACACCTGAATGGATGATGATAAGCAACTCAATTAGCGAGATTCCACTCAGCACTACAGGTTGTCTTCGTTCATGATGCTATTAGAAAACAATGCATAAGAACTAAGATGCGAGGTTCTTGCATAAACTAGTGTGTTACTACTCACTATAAGCAAGACAAAGGTGTGATTCTATGTTAAAGTGAGTCAAAGTACATAGTTTGTCCCTGCAAATCATTACCTGTAAAGCAGAGAGTCAACTTGCATCTGATGGCAGATGCAGCAGTTGCCCCTTTTTGCTGTTGTGTCGGGCTGGCTTAGCATCAACCCTATCCAAAAAAATGGCATTAGGAAAAAAAGATGTTGAAGTATGAAAGTGTTCATCAATGATTACAAATGAAGTAAAATTAAGATGTCAAAAAAGGTGCAGTGGGGCACTAGTGAAAAAAGAAAAAGCCAAAGTTCGTATGGTATTCAGCAGGATGCATTACAAAATCAGTTATTCAGTGAAGTAGCAAAAAGGTATCATGGACAGACGGTCCAGTCTACGATTTAAGGAAAAAGCCTGGAATACATAGTTTTGCTTAGAAGACCAGAGTAACTCTTTCTGAATAGTGCCACTCCAACGTAGTTGTGGTCTTTTTTTTTTTCAAGATCTCATTTGACTAGCCTTTTAAGGCAACCTAGCTCACTTGCATTCACAGCTCATATTGCCTTCAATGCAATTTTTCTTCTTCTTTTTTTTAAGAAAAGAAGCCTTCAACTCCATATCCTGAACAGGCTCAGGATTTCGGTCATTGTTTCAAATATTAGAACAAGAAGGTTAGGCTGCTTACAGTATCAAGCATATTCTGGACTAAATTTTTGGTTATTGCGGATAGGAACCACATACTTAGAAAACTTGTATTACAACTCACCTGCTTCACGAAGTGCACTGCACACCTCTTCTTTAACGGAGTGCTGCATCTTTACTTGGGATGCAATACAACTTTCCACCAACTTCCGTAGCTCATATATTTCATGATGAATCTGGGACATTTCACTTCTTACCGTGAATTCCATTTCCTATAAAAGATAATATAGTAAGAATATGACTTTTACAACAACTGAGATTGAACAGCATCTGACTTACAAGGAAATTTTGGTTTTCATGGCATTGCTGTTCAAATGAAGAATGCTGCCAACTCTGTTGGTGGTGGGATGCAAGGTGGGAGATAGGTGCTAATGAACATGGTGCAGATACCACCTGATCTTCATTCTGGGGTTCATCATTCTGCCTCCAGTATAAGCGTTCCTCATAGTATCCTCCAAAATCATCAATCATGCGTTGTTGCCTTTGTTTGTGCAGGATGGTTAGCAGGAGATGGTTCATTTTATTGCTAAAATCACTCTCAAGAGACTTTGAGACCTTTTTGCTGCAGGGAAGATATGTATCATGGCTTAATACGGCTGAGTTACTATGTACTATATAAAACTAGAATCGTTGACTAAATAAAAATAGGTCATGCTCACTATGCATTCTTATTGGCACATGCAAAAATCGTTGACTAAATAAAAATAGGTCATGCTCACTATGCATTCTTATTGGCACATGCAAAGTAAGTTTTTAGAACCAAAGGGCAAATTCAAAAGAAGTATAAGTGGTAACCTTGTTTATCAAGATGACACAATGATTGCTATGTTTAAACTTCAGTGATTAGTTAGCAAATATTAGCAAGATATTAATTCTAAATGGTATCATGGAAATGATTGGCGAACTAGCCAAGCTTTATGAAACAGTGAAACACTTGCATCTCAGTAACTGATACCATAAAAGGTTAATGTTGGAGTGATCTGTGACTTAAATGCATCTAATTTTGCAGGTGCAAATATGCAAAAACATTTATATGGGAATTAAACACAAATTACCTCTCAAGAAGATTACAAATATCGGCATTGCCGGACAAAGCACGGGAGTCTGCTTGTGTGGCAACACACAATGATCTCCATGAGTTAGGGGAGTCTATCCAGGGGCGATCGTTAAATTCAATCTGATTGTGATTCTCAATATCCCCAATGGCATCCTGATGCCAGCTGTCCGGACTCATGGAATCTACTGGTGCAGGCCAACCAAGACTACTTATCCATAATGCTCTCTCTTCCCAAGAACCATTTAGACTTTGGTTGTCTTCTTCACGTAGATTATCACCTCTAGATGATGGAGTGTCTTGGAGTTCATGCAATGTGCTTGTGGTACTTGGGGAGACATCACCCACATATTGATTGTCATCAACAGTACTATGATCATCGTACCTTGCAGAGCTTGATGCTTCAGAATATTCCTGATTGTGAACACACAAGCTTACCACGTTTGCACAATCATCCTGGCATTGATTTCCATTGGTGTTAATCTGCTCATCATATTGTCGGTTTCCTGAACCATCAGAATTAACAAGGTTCTCAACAGAAACGCCGATAGACTTTTCCTCAGCTGGAATTCTGTCATCATTATGTTGTTCATCAGCCCTGCACTTGCTGAAAATAAGTGTTGCTTTAGGCATAGGCTGACCATAAAGGGGAAAACAGTAAATAGTTATAAGAAAGGTCAAACTCTATGTCTCTACGTAAGCCATTCAAACCAGTTGTTTACCTATTATTATTTTGCTGAGTGTATTTATTTTCTTCTTGTAAGTCTGACTTCCTGCTATCGTTTCTGTCCATTAATTAGAGAAATGAAATCAGCTAACAAAAATTATCAAAAGTTATAGATAAGAAGTTCTCTTACTATTTAATCCACCATACTACAAACTTAAGTACTTAACCATTATGATTTTTATAGCAATCTAAGATCAGATTAGGAAGGCCAACATGTAGACATGAATGTGGTAGAAAAGAAGAATCTGTTTAGAGATTTTTTTTAATTCACCAAAATTTTCTCAAGCAATCTTAAATGTAGTTATTGTCAAAAAAAAATGTGATAATACCTCATGGTACAGGTCTCAGGCCCACGTTTTGGTAGGTGTGGCCTAACCGATCTTATTAGAGTCCCCGCATCATCCTTAACTGTAACTCCCTGACGCAACAGCCTCAGGCGAAGCATGGACTGTGGGGTATCAAAGAACATTTGAAGATCAGGAACAGAGGTGTATTGCATAAACATGCTTAAAAGGTACTGGGGAAAAGGTAGAGTCTAATGAAATAAACCAGAGAATAAAAGATGGCATGCCCATAATGTCCCAGGGACTAAACAAATACTTTCATGCTATGACACACTTGTGACTTGGAATATTTGCAGCCAAGTGCTGCGCTCTTATTTACCAATCTTTGCCTTTTGAGGAAAGAATAATGAAACAAATTTTGTTTTCTTTATGTTAATTGCTGATGCCTGGAATATGCAGAAGCGTGTTATGCAACAAAATACTTGCTCCTGTAAACAAGAACAATTGCTTCCAAAGATGGTAACACTTAGGAAACACACCGTCTATGTCTTCTGCAGGCGAAGTTTCAGCTTTCCTAGGTACAATGCACATCAATATTCGCTGGAGTTGGAGTAAAGAACAACCAAAAGTGTTCCCAAGTAATTGCAGGTACAGTAACAACAAAACCAGCCTAAAAGGCAATGCCATTAAGACCAGTTGAAATTTGCATAGTACTTCCACGAACAAACTGCCCAGCCATTACACATATTTATGTGCCACAGGTACATGCTATTGCTATAGCAAGCAACCTGTGAAGTCATGTGGTATGGTTCGTGTGGCCTCTTGGCCACAACTGTGCAGCATTCACAGACTCCACAAGATGTCAGATTTTGGGCGTATCAGAAGAAACCAGACAAACGAGAGATGTTATTCACTTGTGACATCTCATCCACTAGATATGCCAAGCCACAACCAATCTGTGAATGGAACACCCATCGCTACTCTACTGCACATTGCTCCAAGGTCACAAGCAAACTTTTAGTTGCATATATCTGCCTTTGCAAAGTACTATGCCAAATTTGCAATTTCTTATCTCCTTTTTTTGGTTCATAATGACATACTAACAGATCTCTAAAAGCGATGCACATGGCTGTAGAGTAATAGAATTCCCACAAGATTTTTGGATCTTTTGGTGGAGCTTTCGTTACTATTGTACTTAACATTGAACCGGAGTCATAAACAAGACTAATAATTGGCTGATTTCAATGTCACTTTAGAACATGCAAGTGTCAGATTTAGATCGTTTTTATCTTATTTTGGTTTATACTGACATACCAAGGAACCAGTGGAAACGAAGCATGATTATGGACTTTTGCACATGACACTGATCAGCAGTGCCAGTTGGGAAACCGATCTACCAAACAGTCATCCGACCCACCCCATCCTTGGGGTCAAAATCAACAACTCATACTTCTTGGCTCGTCTTAAATAATGATTCCTCGATCAAGAAAGAGAACAATATCCCACTGATTAATAAATATACTAGTAGTACTTCGATCCATGATTAATAGTGGTGATTTGATCCAATGCATTATGCAAGAGCAATTCAGACAGCCAGGTTTTTTGGGAAAAAAGAGAGAATAAGCCGAGTGACAAAACTTGAGACTTTACCTGGATCCTGCCTTTGTGCGCGAACCGAGACACGGCGTGCCGCTCGGAGAGCGCGGCGAGCTCGCAACTCCGGCGATGGGCCATCCTGGCGACGAGCTCCTCCATTGCGCGGCGGCCGCGCACAGTCCGGACGACCAGCTGCGGCGACCGGGGGCTCATGATACCGGCGGCGGGAGGCTCCACCGCGTCGCGCATCGGCGCGGGCGACGGGGGCGCCGACTGCGTGAGCGCGAGCTCCTTGTTGGCCGCGTCCAGGTCGTCCTCGGGGAGCAACGACGCCCCGCTGAGCTTCTTGACGATGCAGCCCACGCGGCTGCGCGGCGAGCCGTCGGGGCGGGGCGTGACGGGACCCACCGCCTCAATCTCGCGCCACCGCTGAATGAGCGACGACGCGCGCGGGCCGGCGGGGGGAAGATGCAGCTCTGCCCCCGCAGTCGCCGTCGACGACGCGTCCGACGGCGCCGGGGACGGCTCCCGGAACACCGCGGCGCGCGCGGCCACGGGGCGCGTGGCGGACGCCAGCGCGGACAGCTCGGCCTCCTCGCGCGCCGCCGTGGGTCCAGCTGGGCCGGCGCAGCGGACGCCGTGGCGGCCGCAGCCGCCGCCGCCCAGCGCTCCAAGATTTGCCTCCGCCGCCTCGGAGTGGACTCGGCAGCACCCGCGCCCTCGTCGGAGAAGGACGGGTGCGGCGGCGGTACGAGGATGTTAAAGAAGCCTCTGGGCCTGGAGGGGTCCCTCCATGGGGTGGACTCCTGGTGCATGGCGGCCACCGAAGAGGCCATGGCCGTGGCCCGTGGCCAAGAAACCCGAGAAGAAGGGGAGGAGAGCCTCGCGCCACGCCAAGACGGCCAGTGCTCGCGGTAGGACGCGTGTCCGGTGGTAAATATAAGTGCCGCGCGGGTCGCGATCCTGTGTTCTATTTTCCCGGAGGAGAGGGAGATGGTCACACAGCTTCATCAATATTTTATAAGCTATTGTGAATTATTTTTTATCAAATACTCTTTTTACAAATAGCTTTATAGATGAAGCTCCTTAAATCATGCTCTCACAAGGGAATAGGATGGGTGAAGATGAAAATAGTAGCTTTTCAGCTCTCTCCCTCAGGCCTGCAGTTCTAGGAACCCACTGCCCTTGTAGTTGACAGAAATTACAGCACTTTGCCACTGGATCCCCACGCTTGTTTCCTCTCCTCCCGTTCGCACTTCTCTACCGTTCGCACTTCTCTAATGATTTTAATTTTTTTATTTTAATTTTTTAATTCATACTCATTCAAATATATTATTTTTTAATTCATATGACCATATACAAACATACAACTCCAAATGTTAGAACAAGTCAGGTAGACAGGGACATCTTGGACAATTGCCCTCTTTTAGCCATGCATGAAGCTATTGGTGAAACTGTTTTGCCAAACAGTTTTCCAAAATAGTTTTAGCTTCATCGGTGAAACTGCTCGTGAAGTTGAAACAAAAAAAACAGCTTCACTAGTGAAGTTGAGCTGTGCCAAACGGGGCCTAAAATTGAGGGAATTTTTTTGGCTTCTACATTGTGAGTTATGCTGTAGCAATTATATTTTAAATAGAGACTTTTTTAACTAGAGTTTTACAAATTAATTATAGTAATCATTATACTAATTTCAGTTCTATCGACTAAAATTATATATAAATATCTCTCTTTATACTCTCTCACGAAAATATAGAATTTAAATTTTTAAATGATAAGACATAAGTTAGAGAGAAAAAACAATGGTATTGAACCGTTGAGCAGCGGAGAGGAGAGAGAATTTGGTAGCTCCGGGCTCGGGTGCTAAATTTAGGCGGAGACGGTAACACGAGGGTTGTAATGCCGCATTGCCGTTGCGGTGCGGCGTTAGCGCGGTCGCGGGGCGCGTGGATTGTTAAGTGGTTTCGGCGCGATTTCACACGTCCCATTTGCTGGCGCCCCGCTTCGGCAGCAACTCGATCGGCACGGTGAAATCTTCTGGTTTAGTCAATCAGTTTTGCTAATGCACATGCGACTGAAATTTTTTTATGTTTCAGTCACCTGAAATTGCACTCTTAATGAGCTAAAATTGCAGCCCTCCTAAAAACAATTGCAACTTTAGGTGATTGAGTGCAACCAGTGACTGAAATTGCACTCTCGATCAACTAAAATTGCAGCCCCCTCCAAAAAAACATGTGCAACTTCAGGTGATTCAAAGTGCAACTTTATGTGACTGAAAGATAAAAAAATTTCAATCGCTTGTTCAATAGTCTATCCCTTAGTCAATAGGTTTGGTGGTCCGCGCGGCGTGCGCGTGGATTTTGTAAAGAAACCTAGACCTCGTCAGGAGCTTAGGTCTATGATAAATATCTTATTGTAGATTATAAATAGGAAATCGTACCGGTATATTTTGTACTCATGCAATTGAAAGAAATAAAGAAATATCAGAAGTTCTCTCTACCTCTCTATGTGTTTTCAATCTATTATTCTGTCTTCTATGATTGATTCGTTTTATTTTAAACAAAAAATTGATCGAACTGGTTGCCAGCGACGGTTTCTTAGTAGATTTCTCTCGCTTTCGGAGGAAACGCAGACGTCGTCGCGGTGCGCCTTGCTTCGGGGCGGAAAAAATACAGGCGCGCTTTCGCTTTCCGAAAGAATGTACGCCTAGCACCACCACTTGCCACTGCGTAGGTGCAGACGTATAGTGGGTGTGTTTCGGATGTTGAGACTTGACTTCCGAGCCGTCTCAAAAGCCGTAGCACGAGCTAGCCAACCGTGACGGCTTTAGCTTTTCTCTTCTTCGTTTTCGTTCTTTAAAAAGATTAATAAAGTATAGTACTCATCGTCATGGGGTTAGCATAAACGAGGGGTTTGAGTTTGGAGTCGCCCATCGCCATGGGTATTCCCAAAAGTACAAGCCTGCGTCAGGCACGAAACGTTGCTTTCCGGCTGGGAGGCTGCGTCGCGGTTGAAGCCTTGTATGCCTTCGGCTTTTCCATCAGATTTTTGGCTTCACTTTCTATCGACGGACCTTATTTTTCAGGTCTGTTTGTCGTATTTAAATGCTATTAGTCATTGTCTAAAAGAATAGAGTCTGATTTTTGACTCTTTATTAAGTCAAAATAAACAGATGCTTTTTCAAAAAAATTTAAATGTATTTTCGAATCTAAAATTGTATATGTTGAATATATAAGCACATGTAGGTTTAATTTATTCCATAAATAAATCATGACACCATGCACGCAAAATAACAGAACCATCACGGGCATAAAAGATCTGACATGTAAAGCCAGAAGCGTATATGAACGGATCTAATACGAGAACATGATCGTTACGCATCGATGGTTCTCATTCGATCGGCTTGCCGATGTAGACGCCGCAGTACGGTGAGGATGACACGAAGTCGATGACGATTCGCCGGCCGAACGACGAGGAAGACGAGCGAGCTACAGCAGCGAGCGCGCGAGCGCTTCCCAAAACCTTATTCGCCTCTCGGTGCAGACTTGAAGGCGACGGTTCCGAGACTCGCTCTCCCGAGCAGCGATGCACGCCGCGACGGGACGGAGTAGACTACGTGGGACGGCGCAGACAATGGATGGAGGAGGCAAAACCCAGATTGATTTTCGCGTATATCGTATGGAGGCGGCGACTCGTATTTATAGAAAACCGGGCGCGTGATCAAGACGCTGCGACGTTCTCCATAACTCGTGAATCGAACCGGATTAGTTGCGTAACCGATCCGGATTCACCGCCACACAAAACAAAGAAAAGATAAAAGCGCAAAAGGAAGCGCGTCGCAAGCACTGAGCGGATTTTGGCGGACCATTCACGCAGTGCCGTGCGCCGCCGCCGCCCTTGCCCAGCCCGGCCACCCGGCCGGCCCGGGCGAGGCGAGGCGAGGCGAGCGAGCGCGCGTGTTATCCTCTAGTTCTCTCCACACATGCCTCAAGTGACTAGGAGTGCACCATCCCTTTTAAGGTGGTCTTCCTCTCCTAGAACTAGCAATATGGTACTAAAGGTCACATGCATGCCTCCTTTGCATGAGTGGGCCTTTGAGATTTAATAGAATTATTCTTATTATATGGGCTTGGCCCACATAATCCAACACTCCCCACGGATCTCAAAGTCCCACAGAGATTTGCTGAATTCCAATGTACTGTTTATATATCGGATTTCGATGGAGACCGATTAGGTTGAACATCCACCTAGAACTCAAGCTACACTTACTCACAACTTGAACAATGGACTATGCCTTGAATTGCAAGTTTGGTGCAAGCAAGCTTCACTTAAAGACTTAATCGATACTAGGCGCCAAAGAGGCTACCCTCTGTTGGAGCGTATAAGTCATACTCCTTGGTCTCTTCATGAGCTTAGTAGGAGATTACCCAAGATCTCCATGAAGCTGCGACTATGATCGGGCTCATATAGGTGTGTTCTTTCAAGAACGCTCTGCAGGATAGCGTCTTCGCTTCTAAAAGCCAATGGAACACATTAAGACCTTAGTCAACCTGCCTTGCAGTTTCTGAGAGTATTGCATCTTCACATAGAGAGGGTTGAAATTACTCTCCTTGATTAACTAATGGCTTGTTTTTCCAGATCCTAATTCACGGGATCTCCGATCACATAGGTTGAGTTACTACCATAGATAACTCACATGGGTCTCATACCCATCTCCTTCGATGCACTATCTATCACATTCCGTGATAGTCCCTTTGTAAAGGATCTGCAGTTTTTATCTGTTTGGATGTAATCCAAGGTTATAACTCGAGTTTCTCAATTTCTGACAGACTTCAATCGTCTCTTAACATGCAGACGATTTCATATTATCCTTAGAACTGTTCACTTTAGCGATAACGGTTTGATTATCACGATTCATAAGGATAGGCGCACGGCTTTTCCACCGTAGGTAGATCCATCAATAGATCTCGTAGCCATTCGCCTCAACAATAGCGGTGTCTAGTGCCGCAAGCTCGCTTCCATGGTTGACCTCGTCAAAATGGTGCATTTGCAAGACCTCCATGAAACAGCACCACCACCAATAGTGAAAACATATCCACTAGTGGCTTTGATCTCATCAAAGATCGAGATCCGGTTGGAATCACTATAACCCTCCAAAGACCGACGGGTACCCAGTATAATGAAGTCCAAAGTTCGAGGTACCTTTCAGATAGCGCAACACTCGCTCAAGCGCCTTCCAGTGATCATCTCCTGGGTTAGATGTAAACCGACTCAATTTGCTCACAGCAAAGGAGATGTCTGGCCTTGTTGCACTAGCTAGGTACATTAGTGAGCCAATTATCTGGGAGTATTCCAGCTGATTCCTAGCAATTTTCTTATTCTTACGAAGTAACACGCTAGGATCATAAGGTGTTGGAGAAGGCTTGCTGTCAGAAAAGCCAAAACGGCTCAAGACCTTTTCCACATAATGAGATTGCAAAAGTGTAATCCCATCCTCACCTCTAACCAATTTAATGTTTAGAATAACATCAGCCACTCCCAGATCTTTCATATCAAAGTTTTGAGACAAGTATGATTTGACCTCATTTATCACACTAATGCTTGTCCCAAAAATCAAGATGTCATCCACATACAAACATAGAATAACTCCCTCACCCCCACCATAACGATAGTATACACATTTATCTGCCTCATTGACAAAGAAAGCTGCAGATGTCGGTGTTCTATCGAACTTCTCATGCCATCGCTTAGGGGCTTGTTTGAACCATACAAAGATTTCAATGATTTTAACACCTTGCCTTTTGACCTTCTACTACAAATCCATCAGTTGTTCCATGTAAATTTCCTCATCCAGCTCTCCGTTAAGAAAAGTGCATCTTAACGTCCATTTGATGAACGAGAAGACCATGTGAGGCAGCCAAAGCAAGTAGTACTCGAATTGTGGTCGGTCTAGCAACAGTGAGTAAGTGTCAAAGAAATCTTCGCCTTCTTCTCGAGTATAGCCCTTGGCAACAAGCCGAGCCTTATATTTTTCAATAGTACCATCGGCCTAAGCTTCTTTTTGAACACCCACTTGCACCCTACAGGTTTGCACCCATAAGGTTTATCTGTCGGCTCCCCTGTGTTCCATTAGCGATAATGGAATCCATTTCACTACTGACAGACCTCCTTCCATGAGTCTGCATCGGGGATGCATACGCTCGAAATAGACTTGGGAGTGTCGTCCACAAGGTACACAGTAAAATCATCACCAAAGGATTTGAATATCCTTTGTCTCTTGCTCCTTCTAGGAGCTCCACATCATCCTCCTCATTGACAAGTTCATGTGTATGTTCAAAAGGTTCAGTGATGTGATTGAACTGGGAATTATTTGGAAGGTTGACTAGTAGTGTTATGTGTATCCTTCATAGGAAAAATATTCTCAAAGAATGTTGCATCTCGAGACTCCATAATTGTACCAACATGCATGTCGGTACCTCAGTTTTAACTATCAAAATCTATAGGCAATGCTATGATTAGCATATCCCAAAAACGCATGATCCACGGTTTTAGGTCCAAGCTTGCGTTTCTTAGTTATTGGCACATTAACTTTCGCCAAGCACCCCATGTACGCAAGTAAGAAAGTGATGGTTTTCTCCCAATCCATACCTCGTATGGTGTTTTGTCCTTATTTCGTTAGGAACTCTATTTAATACGTGATTAGGCGTTAGCAAAGCCTCCCCACCATGCCTTAGGTAATCCTGCGATATCTAACATGGCATTCACCAAGTCGATCAACGTGCGGTTTTCCTTTCGGCAATCCCATTTGACTCGGGGAATAAGGAGGCGTCCTCTCATGTATAATGCCATGTTCCTCACAAAATAAGTCAAATTCGTTGAGAAATACTCTCCACCACGATCGACCTAAGTCTTTTATCTTTCTATTTAAGCGGTTTTCAACTTCGCCTTATAGATTTTAAAATAGTCTAAAGCCTCATCTTTCGTTTTCAATAAATACACATAACGTAACCTAGTTGCATCATCAATCAATGTCATGAAATATCGCTTTCCACCCTTCGTCAACACGCCATTCATCTCGAAAGATCCGAATGCGGGAGTTCTAGTGGTGCCAAGTTTCTCTCCTCGCGAATTTTGTGAGGCTTACGAGGTTGCTTTGATTGCACACAGCTATGGCATTTAGAACCTTTGGTGATGGAAACGTTTGGAATTAAACTCATCTTCGAAAGCGAGACATCAAACCAAAATTAATATGACATAGACGTGAGTGCCAAACATTAGCCTCATCATCCACACCGCCACAAATATGGTTTCTGAGTCTTATTGCAGAAATCGAAGGGAAAAGCGGAACAAGCCTCCGCACTCATAGCCTTTACCAATAAAATGTCCATGTTTAGACACGACTACTTTATTAGACTCAAATACCAACTTAAGCCCGTCTCTACATAAACGGGAGCCACTAACGAGATTCTTGTCTATAGAAGGACATGCTGCACGTTCTTCACCGCACGATCTTTCCCAAGTAAACTTCAGATCTACCGTGCCAACACCATGAACAAGTAGCATGTGACCCATTCCCATTAGGACGGAGGAATCTCGGGCGACTGATAAGAAGAAAACAACGAAATATCAGCACACACATGTACATTAGCTCTGTATCAATCCACCAATTGGTAGATTGACTAACTGAAAGAACATGAGGTAAATTACCATACCCATCCCATCTCCGTCTTGCCAATGGTCACGTTGATGACTTAGAAGTCATCTGCGCAGTGCCTTCTTTCCTTTGCGTTGTGGGCACTTCTTGGCCATGTGACCAGCTCACCGCACACAAAGCAAGTTCTATCATCCCGATTGTTGTTGTTCTTCTTCTTCTTGAAGTTGGTTGTCTGTTGGGCTTTAACAAATTTCCCTTTGTTCTTGCTTGAGGGTTTCGTACCACATTGGCACTAGGCGCCCTCCATCACCCTTAGACACGCGTCCTTTTCCGAGCTTTCTCCTCAATTTCAAGAGACCCAATCAGATTCTCAACAGAGTATTCTTGTCTCTTGTGTTTGAGTCTTGTTCGAAATTCCTCCATGAAGAAGGTAATTTCGCAATAATACATCCACCACAAACTTGTCGGGTAAGGCACACTTCAGAGTTCGAGTTCCTTGGCAATGGCCTGTATCTCATGAGCCCGATCTACTACGAACGGTTATCAACCATCTTGTAGTCATGAAATTGCTCCATGACATACATGTCATTCTTGGCATCGATAACACCGTATTTGGAATTCATGCATCCCATAACTCCTTCGCGTCTGTCATGTGCATATACACCTCGCACAGACGGTCAGCAAGAACACTAAGAATGCATCCAACAAAGAGAGTAGTGGCAGTCTCGAATTCTTTCTGCTTTTCAGCATCAAGAACACCTTCAGGCTTGCCATTACTAACCCAGAATACATTCATAGCGATAAGCCACGAGTGACCACGATCCGCCATCTCTTAAAGTGCACACCGGAGAATTTATCCGGCCTCAGTGCATCGGCAAATCCAGCCATAGTAAAACCACAATGCCTACAATAAGGTTTTTGGATTGTTGAATATATAAGCACATGTAGGTTTAATTTATTCCATAAATAAATCATGACACCATGCACGCAAAATAACAGAACCATCACGAGCATAAAAGATCTAGACATGTAAACGAGAAACCGTATATGAACGGATCTATACGGAGAACATGATCATTGCGCATCGATGGTTCTGTTACGATCGGTTTGCCGATGTAGACGCCGCAGCACGGTGAGGATGACACGAAGTCGATGACGATTCGCCGAAGCCGAACGACGAGGAAGACGAGCCAGAGCTACAGCGAGCAGTCGCGCAGAGCGCTTCCCAAAAACCTTATTCGCCTCTCCGGTGCAGACTTGGCGGCGGTTCGGAGACCTGCTCTCCGAGCAGCGGTGCACGCCGGGACGGGACGGAGTAGACTACGTGGGACGGCGCAGCACAATGGATGGAGGAGGCAAAACCTAGATTGATTTTCGCGTATCGTATGGAGGCGGCGACTCGTATTTATAGAAAACCAGACGCGTGATCAAGACTCCTTCGCATAATAACAGACGGTCGGCAAGAACACTAAGAATGCATCCAACAAAGAGAGTAGTGGCGATCTCGAATTCTTTCTCGCAAAGCATCAAGAACACCTTCAGGCTTGCCATTACTAACCCAGAATACATTCATAGCAGTAAGCCACAGAGTGACCCTGATCTGCCATCTCTTAAAGTGCACACCGGAGAATTTATCCGGCCTCAGTGCATCGGCAAATCCAGCCATAGTAAAACCACAATGCCTACAATAAGGTTTTTGGATTGTTGAATATATAAGCACATGTAGGTTTAATTTATTCCATAAATAAATCATGACACCATGCACGCAAAATAACGTAACCATCACGGGCATAAAAGATCTGAGACATGTAAACCAGAGCGTACATGAGCAGATCTAATACGGAGAACATGACCACATTGCGTGCCGATGGTTCATTCGATCGGTTTGCCGATGTAGACGCCGCGAGCACGGTGAGATGACACGAAGTCGATGGACGATTCGCCGGCCGAGCAGCGAGGAAGACGAGCGAGCTACAGCGGCGATGCGCAGAGCGCTTCCAAAACCTTATTCGCCTCTCCGGTGCAGAGACTTGGCGGCGGTTAGGAGACTCGCTCTCCCGAGCGACGATGCACGCCGGCGGACGGGGCGGAGTAGACTACGTGGGACGGCGCAGACAATGGATGGAGGAGGCAAAACCCTAGATTGATTTTCGCGTATCAGTATGGAGGCGGCGACTCGATTTATAGAAAACCAGGACGCGTGATCAAGACTCCTTCGCATAATAACAGACGGTCAGCAAGAACACTAAGAATGCATCCAACAAAGAGAGTAGTGGCAGTCTCGAATTCTTTCTGCTTTTCAGCATCAAGAACACCTTCAGGCTTGCCATTACTAACCCAGAATACATTCATAGCAAGAAGCCACGAGTGACCACGATCGCCATCTCTTAAAGTGCACACCGGAGAATTTATCCGGCCTCAGTGCATCGGCAAATCCAGCCATAGTAAAACCACAATGCCTACAATAAGGTTTTTGGATTGTTGAATATATAAGCACATGTAGGTTTAATTTATTCCATAAATAAATCATGACACCATGCACGCAAAATAACGAGAACCATCACGGGCATAAAAGATCTAGACATGTAAACCAGAAAGCGTATATGAACAGATCTAATACGGAGAACATGACAGCATGCATCGATGGTTCTCATTACGATCGCTTGCCGATGTAGACGCCGCAGCACGGTGAGATGACACGGTCGATGACGATTCGCCGGCCGAACGACGAGGAAGACGAGCGAGCTACGAGCGGCGATGCGCGAGCGCTTCCCAAAACCTTATTCGCCTCTCCGGTGCAGACTTGGCGGCGGTTCCGAGACCGCTCTCCCGAACGCGGTGCACGCCGGCGGACGGGGCGGAGTAGACTACGTGATGTCTCCACATCAGTATTCACTGTTGTCTTAAAAAATACAATAAAAACAGATTAGACGTAGCTAAAAACAATTAGCTGTACTTAAAAAACAGGTTCTTCAATGCGTGTCAATTTGCCATTTACACCGTGCATTGCACGTTGATAGTTATCCACTGCTCGTCTTCTCACGGGTTCCGAGCTTCTGTGGTATGTTGGTGACGTGGTATCGGATGCACTGCTGTTAATTTTTACTAAGATGGAATGGCGCTTTCCATTTCTCTCTCCTAAGAAAAAAGCGAGATAACTACCTAACAATCGTTCATCGCAAAAAAAGAAAAGAAAAAACTAACCTAATGGTCAGGTCAGACGATGAACTTGTCAAGCTCCGTGCGTCGTGACCGACCAGATTAAATTCAGAAATTCACCTGTTATATCCTTCATTGGAAATACTGAACATCATCAAGGGAAGAAGTAGAACGCCGTGTTGCTGAAAATCTGGAGTAGTTGACTGAACAGAAGCTTCACCAAACAGAGCTACAGAACACATCCTGTCAGCTTAGCTCACGCGAGGGCACGACTTGCTCTTGGGGCCAACAACAACAGCAACCACGACATGTGTACGTACAGTACAGCATATTCAAGGAAAAATTTATGATATATCACTTTCTAAAAAGTGGCATAGCTGAGGATAGCACTCCAAATATTTCACTCCATAATATACCACTCCAAATATATTTAGTTTCACATGTTTTCACTTTTTATATATTTTTCTGATTTTTCTACCTTGTGACCTATGAGAAAAGTCATTTTTGCCCCTTTAGGCAATGCTAGAACCAGGTGTGAGGCTCTCACCCCCTGTTGTCCTCCATTTCCTAAATATGCTGGAAAATGTTGTTGGTTAGTGTGTAATGGTCTATTAGTTTCATGACTTGAACGAAATTAATTATATGAAATTTTGGTGTGAGATGACTTGAGAAAAAAATTGTTCAACCTTTTAGCATAATAATGTATAAAACAAGGTGTTACCAGACAAGCACACCAGTGCAGGTAACAAGTTAAACAAAACATGCAAAGTTAACATTCATTGCATTCAAGTGCATATCGCTTAAATCAAACCGTCATACAAAAATGAACCAGTGCTGAGCATATTTCACATGTTGTAAGGGCCTAGTTCGAACTCAGACCTGGAGAGGCGAAAACAATAATTTTTTCCCACAATTAAAAAGGTAGAAAAGGCATGAAATAAACGGAAATTACATTGTTCAAATCTAAATTTTTTTTGAGTGGTATATCATTAAGGAAAAAGCTTTAAAGTGTATCCCAAGCTATGCAACTCTTTGGTGTAGTATAGTATTAATTTTCCCTATATTCTTTCATTCCCTTTATCGTTTCTCTATAATGGAATATGTGGTTAGCTAGCTATACAAAATTCTAGCATTTTTTTCAGGATTTCCGTAATTTAGCTACCGTTGCATTAAAACCTTGGGAAAATCTTGGGGGGGGGGGGGGGTGATTACATGCCAGGCAAATTTTAAATATTAATAAATCTTGGCCGGTTTTCGTCCGGATTTCAAATTCAACTTTAATTCATAAGTTCAAATTTTGGGTTTGTGAGCGGATACTACCTGCAATTAACCAAAGAAAAGCTGAAAAACCACCATGGGGCGGTTTTAGGGTCGGTTCTGAGTAACATTTGAGGACCAAATTGATCTTCGGCCCATTTGGACCAACGAACACTACTTTAAATACTTCAACTACATTATGCAACTTTTTTTAGACTAGTACATCATGCAACTACCAGCGCATTTCGTAGGAGTAAAATTTTCCCGGCCGGCACCTACTGCTTCAGCTACCAGGTACGTACGCTTGATCCCCACAAGTGGTACCGGATGACCATTTGGAGCCAAGAAGAATTTGAAAGTTGAAATTTCGCAGAATTGGAGGCTCTAAACTTGTAAATTGAAATTTGAAGGGAGGAAAGGGAATTTATGTCGATGCCTTTTAGGCTGTGATTAATATAGCTTTTTTTGAGTGGCTTATGGCTGAAAAGCATCATGAATCGGTGAAAAATATCAGAGCTAACAGAGACTTATTTAACATAATTAAATTTAAAAATTAAAAATAGAAAAAACATATTAGCCCATCACGTATAATGCAAACAAATACGGAAAAAAGAACAGGCAAAAAAGCTCAAAAAAACCAAAAATTCAGAAAAAGACAAAATTTATGAATAGTAAAAAATAAGCCAGAAGCTGAAGCCAAAACAAGCAGGGCTTTGGAGGCTCTAAACTTGAAATTTGAAAGTTGAGATTATGCATGGCAATAGACCGAGGGATTGCGGGAGGCAGCTCCGTGCCCTAACCCCGCCCTACCCTGTGAAGGCTAACGGGAAAGTGTGTCCCGTTTCCGTCCCCCGCGGGGATCCGACCCCATGGGGATCCAGGTTCCTTATGAAGGTTAAAAATAGTATATATGTATATTTTAAAATATTATATGGTAATATTTATTAATTTATACGAATTTAGATATGTTTTTCCTCAAATTATAGCTTCAAAATATAATTTGTAATATATAGATACACATTTAGTCCAAACATATAAAAAATACATATTTCATATTCAAAACTATAATATATAAATATGAATAATATATTATAGTATCTTAGCAGGTCACTACATGCCCTATGGAGAAAATTTCTCCCCACCCCACCCCGCTAGGATAACAGGGCCTCATCCTCGTTCCCTCATGAGGGGAATTTGACCCTCACCCCTATAGGAAAATTCCCTGCAAATCCCCACTCCCACAGGGGAATCACCATCCTTAGTTGAGATGGTCGAGGCATTAACTAGGAGGCTAAGAGCTTGGCGAGGAGAAATGTTCAATAGCTCAATAATTAATTGCAGGTTGTCATGTTGTGTACTGCAATTACCGAATACAAGTTCTAGTTTGACGAGGATTGAATAATCCATTAAATGCAGCTTTAGTATGTAATTAAGCTCATAAACTATTGTGATTGTAGACCAATTAAAACAATATTACCTGAGTGCCATCGGTCGGAGGATTATTGCCTGAGTACTCTTTATCAAAGGATTATTACCTGACCAACCACTAGTCGGAGATCCTACAATCTGATAACTGGGCTTAACTCCAGACAATTTCCCGTGTATTGAAATAGGGCATGTGTGTTCCTAACTTCAATAACCGCACAACGATTCGGCTCTATGCCTCCGACAACAACCGTCTCACAGTTGTTGCTACAATCTTCTCTCACTGACAAGTAACTAATCGACGGTTATTTGTCATATTTCTCTCGCTGACAACAACCGCCTACTCGGTCGGAAGGGAGGAATTGATAAGGCACTTGCTCCAGTAGGACAACCGACACCTCTTCGACTCTATTTAAGCCTTAAGGAGAAGATGAGAAAACAAAGAGATGAACATATTAAGAGATATATTGATAGACGAAGGCAAGGAATATCAAAGTTATGGCTAGTAGAACCCTTTTGTAATGGTTCTACAAGATCATGTTATAATCCCAATATAGTAATAAAGATAGTTTTTTTTCTCCTTTTCAATGCTTGTGACAGACTTGGTTTTTTTTTACAATTCGTAAGATCAACGATTTCATCATCCACAGGGTGGTTAATTTGTAAGGTGCACATATGCTAGTACTCTCTACAGCTCCTCAAAGGAAAAAAAATCAGTGCTACCAATAAAGGCCCTTTAGGATTAATTTGTGCACTTTAATTTACGGTTAGAACTTATAAACTACTTGATGGGTGCAAAAATGAACCACATTTCTCCGTTCGATGCACACTGGGGACAGTAACACACGCACACGAGTGTGTCTTAATAAAATCTTTGCGAGATCACGAATTTATTCTTGGCCTCCGCCGTTCTATATAGTGCTAGGGACATACTTTGTGTATGTGCGCGTGATGGTGTGTACATGTGTCTTTCTCGTAATCGAAAAAAAAAACATTGCTAGCTCCAACTGAGGTATTTTTCTCAATCGGGATACTTATGCTGAAACATTACGAGAGATCCATCAAATGATGACAATACCCATCACATGAAAATGATCACATAGCCTAAACAAATCACAGGAATTCATATTCTTATTTTGCACATTTGTTGCCTTTACCGTTCATAGATCTGCACAGTAAGTACCTTTCTTGCATGCTCTAGTTATTTTTCACGAGTAGTAGTAGCGTCTGATAGGCGGGCGGTTTTAGTGCAGGTAGTACTTGAAAAGTTGAGTAGAATCTACACGACAATTGGTTTTTTTTTTCTCTAGACACGAACACTGCTCGAACCAAACCGATCGTCCTTTCATAGGACCGGTAGCTTTTCTGGTCAAGATCCAGAAGCATTCCGTTTGTGTTCTCAATTCTGCCCAACTTTTGGGTGCAGCGTTGCGTTTGTCTGTTTTTGTTTCTTTTTTCTTGGGAAAACGGTCAAGTTTCTGAACTTATGATTTGTTTAGAGATTTATTCTCTAGCCGGTGAGTTTGTCTTCCTCAGTAGTGGTGAGTTAGGATTCAAGGTTCATCGGAGTCCCTCAACTTAGAGGGAGGCTGAAGCAGTGGAGTGCCGGTGAGGGGTGATGGTGGTGGCGGCTGCACCGACCATGGGCTTAGAAGAGGATGGTGGGAAGTGGAGGTCGGCGGGGAAGATGAAGACAACAGATATTAGGAGGCGATGAAAGGTAGTACAGAATATTAGGAGGCGATGAAAGGCAGTGGCAAATTCGACGGCGATAACCACCGGAGACGAGGAAGAAGACATAGCAGGGGAGATTGGGGCAAGCGGTGGCGGTGGGTGGCAGGGAGGGAGACACCGGAGATGGGGAAGAAGGCATAAGGATGATGTCGAAGGAGGAGCTGAGGAGAGAGAGAGCATGGGAGGAGCAGGGACGGCGTGAGGAGGCGGAAGGAGTTCCGATTGTCACTGGTGGCGAGGCAGTGGCACTACCAATGGACCTAGGAAGGGAAGGGGATGAGGTAGTTCCAGAGAAGGGGAGGATGGCGTCCACTGGATTTTGATCCTACGGCCACGACTGTTTTCACCCTTAAAAAACATGTGACTGTCGTATAGACAGATCCTGAAATGTTTGCAGCGTTTCAAGTTACTGCTCCGTGTTCAACGCTTGGAGTTACTCGCGGGCCGTATTTTTCAGTTTTGTGAAAATGACCATGCATGTGACTTTACAACTTTTCGACAACCTAGGGAGCATGCTTTTGTTCTACGCATAAGGACTGTAATTAAATCCAAAAGGGATGGTACAACTGTTGTTTCCGTGGGCATCGGTCAGAGAAGAAAATGGTTTGGCTTAGAAGCAACCAATCGAAGAATGGACTAACCAGCGATCAAGATCCCATTCTGTCAAACTGCATTTCGTGTCAGTTTCGTGGGTAACTAACTGATCAAACAAACTCTGTCATTTACTATTTCGTTCAGAGAAATTGTTGTTACTATCGCTCGATGCTTCAAGAGCACCCTGCTGGTGTTATCCCAAGTAATAACATAGGACACGTGGCGGTTTGGTGCCCTCCAAGGGCCGTTCAATCTATCTTTTTTTTAGCTTATAGTTTCTGGTCGTTGATTTTTAGCTAAATTTGCAATATAACAGCTGTTAATTTTTCTAAATCATTCAATTAAAAAAATAAGAAGAAATAAAAACACTTATATCTCTATAAATAATATAAAAAATAAAATCGATAAGTCAACACGTTCATCTCAACTTCTAGGAAGCTAGGATGAAGGGAGCCTAAACTTACAGCTACCGACTTCGGTTCCTCTAGACGACAGGTTGCTTTTCCATGGCAAACATATCCATCAAAGGAGTTTTTGGCACTTTTGGTACGTTTTGAACCCGTATTTGCAAAAAATAGCCGTAGTCACGTGGAAATAGCACTTCTGCCGCCCGGTCACCGGACGACAACAGCGTGGAGCTAACACATGGGCCCGTTGTCCGACCACTGTGCGACTTCCTGCCTGCCACCCTACCACCAAACGATAGGTAATTAAGCTGGCTAATTAGCCGACTTAATTACCTACCTTAATCAGTCGATGGCTGAAGTGGTCGAATAGCCATGGTTGGACATGGTCGATGGCTAAAGTAGTCGAATAGCCATGGCCAAACGTGGTCGATGACTGAAGTGGTCGAATAGTCGTGGTTGGACGACTGGAGTGGTCGAATGGTCGAATAGTCGTGGTTGGACGACTGGAGTGGTCAAATGGTCAAGGTGGTTGAATGGCCGTGATCAAATTGCTAAAGTGGTCGAATGGCCGTGGTGATCGAATGGCCGTGGTCAGGGCCGGCTCAACGTTTTCAAGGGCCCTAAGGCGAATTCGGCTCTATGGGCCCTTTACCATAAATTTTTTTCTACTTATAAAATATGCAATTTAAACTTTATATTGTCTAAAGTGACACAAATCAATAGTTCTAACATGATAAACTAATTAGGTACTAACTAGTTCATAAACCAAATGTAACTAGTAAGAATTAATTTACCTCAAATAGGAGCGACAAATATCCAATGTCTTTCATAAAAAGGAACTTCTAGCACTTCTTGATGCAAAATCATTAATAATAACATCGAGATCAATGTCGTCCAAGATATTCTTCTCAATGCAGCACATAGCCAAGTCATTCAATCTTTCTTGTGACATAGTAGACCGCAAATAGTTTTTCAGCAATTTCAATTTTGAGAAACTCCTTTCAGTGAGGCTACGATCACAGTACGATTAGAAGAATTCGATATGCAACAGAGACATTTGGGTAGCAATCTACACTGTAACGAATCAAGAATCTCGATGCCGACATCTTATCATTTGGCAAGGTGACTTGCAGCACTTTTAATTCAGAGAAAAATTATTGAACTCAACGCCGATGACCCATCATGAGAAAAAGCTTGTACAAAAGTAGTGCAACACCTCCGTAGATCATTATCATCCGAGACTTTAGATTTTTGAGTTGAATAAGAAACCAAACACATTTTCAAATGCCTTCAATCGCTCAAATCAACTAGTCAATGAAGCAATTGCAACATCAATCATGACAATAAAGTAATTAACTCAAGGATTCTATAGCTGATTGTATTTCTTCATTTTGGTCATTTTGTTCATCAAAATGCTTCTTTCTTTACTTTGACGCTTTATGGGAAATTCGCTCTACATCCATTTTGGATGCAATAACTTTTGCAATATCAATACTAGCAGTGAAGCCTTCATTTCTGTACCTCTTAAAAAATGAGATGACCCCTTCAATTTGTGTGAGAGTAGCATCCATGCACACAATCTTAGATTGTAATTTCTTGCTCACCATATTTACAGAAAACAGAATATCATGCCAAATAACCATACCAACTAAAAATTCAAAATTCTCAAGTGCAGTTACCAAAGATTGAGCATCACTTACTGCTTTTGGATCATCAGTAGAAGATTTCTCTAGTTCCAACAAAGCTGACCTTATTTGGGGAGTTTGGTACCTGATAGCTTGGACACTTTTTATTCGACTCTCCCAACGAGTATTAGACAAAGATTTGACTGTCAGTTTTGGAACATGGTCAAGCAAAATCTTCCACCTTTTAGTAGAACATGAAAACAATGAATATATCCGTTGTATAACCCCGAAAATTGAAATAGATTTGCTGCAAGATTTTGCCATATCACAGAGAGTGAGATTTAGACTATGACATGCACATGGCATATATAATGATCTTTGGTTAATTTCAAGCAACCGCTTCTGAACACCTTGATGTTTACCCTTCATATTGGAACCATTATCATAACCTTGACCTCTCACATCAGCAACATTCAAATCAAGAGAGCCCAAGGCACTCATCATTTCATTAAAAAGCCCCAGTCCTGATGTGTCATCTACTTTTAAGAAACCAAGAAAAAACTCCTCCACTCTCGGAGTGTTACTTGACATATTGACACAACACACAATTAAAGTCATTTGCTCTTCATGGCTCACATCTGGGGTACAATCCAAAATAACAGAAAAATACTTGGCATCCTTGATGATCCTTACAATAAAACTTTTCACGGCATGAGCAATAAGCGATATTAACTCATTTTGAATATTGTGGCCAAGATAATGATGATGAATTTCATTATTTACAATGCGCCTAATGTGTTCTTGCATCACATGATCAAATTCAACAATCATCTCAATTGTGCCCAAAAAATTACCATTGTTATCTTCGTAAAGTTTCTCCTTTGATCCTCGAAAGGCCAGATTATGTTTAGCAAGCAACTTCACAGCAGAAACAATTCTAACCAAAACTTGCCTCCAACGCTCTTTTTCCTTTGCAATTTCCCGTTGCAAATGATCACCAATTGTTTGATTTTTGTTTAGCCTCAACCTAAGTTCATTCCAAGTATTCATGTGTTGTATATGCTCAACACTATTTTCATGTTGTTTGAGTCTCACACTAAGATGCTTCCAGTCTCTCATTCCATCAAGTGCTAGTGAATTTTTGGTCTCAATTGATTTAAACAATTGACAGCAAAAACAGTAAGCTCATTTTGAATATTGTGGCCAAGATAATGATGATGAATTTCATTATTTACAATGCGCCTAATGTGTTCTTGCATCACATGATCAAATTCACCAATCATCTCAATTGTGCCCAAAAAATTACCATTGTTATCTTCATAAAGTTTCTCCTTTGATCCTCGAAAGGCCAGATTATGTTTAGCAAGAAACTTCACAGCAGAAATAATTCTAACCAAAACTTGCCTCCAACGCTCTTTTTCCTTTGCAATTTCCCGTTGCAAGTGATCATCAATTGTTTGATTTTTGTTTAGCCTCAACCTAAATTCATTCCAAGTATTCATGTGTTGTATATGCTCAACACTATTTTCATGTTGTTTGAGTCTCACACTAAGATGCTTCCAGTCTTTCATTCCATCAAGTGCTAGTGAATTTTTGGTCTCAATTGATTTAAACAATCGACAGCAAAAACAGTAAACTTTATCCACATGCTTAGAATAAACTAACCACTTTCTATCAACAACCTCACCATTACTTAACTTTCTGGAGTAATAAGCATATGAAAAATGTCTACCAAGGTTATCTAAAGGGAATTTCAGATTCAGTTCTCTCACAGGCCCCTTTTCAATCAAGATATCTCTTTCCTTATTGTCAAGATTATCCCATGTTCTAGGATCAAAAATTGATATAAGTGAGTCGTTCTGTTCATTACCATTTGGATTCTCAGATGAAGGCTGCAGACTTTTTTCCCCCGCATTATCCTCATTGGCATCAACTTCTGCATTTAAATTATGATCAGATTCTTGTTCTTGATCTTGTGTATCATCCACCTCCTCAGGATTATCACCGAGAACAACACTACTTGAAGCTGAAAAGAACTTATGTATAGATCCCTTTTGCGATTCAATAAACCGTTGTTCTCATTTTCTTTTGTTTCTTTTTTGAGCACCCGACATATGCTTCTTAGGCAACATTCTAAAACCTGTAATTTACAAAGTAAAGTAAACAACAAGAACATAAAATCCTAACCTAATTTTTGAAGTAGATGTAGATGAGTTCATGAGTAGATCACTATATGTAAATTGTTGCCTACTTGCCTGACCTCGATGATGCGACAGATGCAGATGGAATCGAGAATTTAGAGAAACCAGACGGTGACTAAGATCCAAGAGGCGACGAGCAAATAAGCAATCGGGAGGCGGGGCGACAGATGCAGATGGCAAGGTGAATCGCCTGATCGGGCGCGAGGTAGCAGAGCAGAACGGATGGACGGATCACCGATCACGGATGGAGTATTGGAGTCTCGGGCTGCGATGGCCTCACGGCCACGATGTCGGCGCAGCACGCAGGAAACGATCACGTCGAACTGTCGAAGCCGCGGCCCGCGGACGGAGTTCACGACTTCACGTTCGGCACTTCGGCGAATCGGCGCGACGGCGCGGCGTTCTTCTGGCGTTAGTCGAAGCGTCGAGGCGTTCCGCGTTACGGCATTAGTTGAAGCGTCGCAATCACAAAACATGTATGCATGGCTCAATCACAAAACGTTGAGCCAGCCCGCACGCATGCATGCAAAGCTCGGGACTGGCTCGCCGTAGTCCGCGCGGGGGGTGGGCCTCCCGGCTCGGGGCCCTAGGCGGCGCCCTCCGCCTACCCCGAGCCGGCCCCGCCGTGGTCGACACACTGAAGTGGTCAAATGGTCGAGGTCGTCAAATGGACGAGGTGGTCGAATCTACAGAAATCAGAGATACAATAGCTGGTTGATAGGCTTTAGGTGGTCGAAAACTACAGAGTACAAAAAGTGGTCGAAACTTGAAAGTGATCGAGAGCGGTCCGAGTGGCTGTAGTCGTGAACGACCGTAGTCGAATACGGCAGTAGTCGAGATAATATGGTTGGTGGTTGAAGGTTGGGAAAGCAGTTGCGACCGGAACTACTAATTTATGCCTACGTAGATTGCAGGAATTTTTGCAAGTTCCTAGGGAATCCAAGTGTTTTTTACGTGAAATTTCTATAAAATTATTATGTTAACATGTTCTAGTTTGATGTTAGCTTTTATTATTGTATATTATCATCTGTGAAAGCTAAAAATATTTTTTGTAACAAATTACTTGTATTTTATTTTCATATGCGCACTCCAAGAGTTTTTAAAAAATCACTATTCAAAGCAAAATAGGTTTTTTAAGGAAAAGTCCTAGATTTATATTAGTAATATGCAACACACTGCATAAGGCGAAGAGTTAAATTGAAGTCCAGCAAAAATAGAAAATTACAGCAAGGTCTATCTGGACTAAACAGTAAACTTGCAATAGCGCGATCAACTACCATGCCCCAGTAAATATGGGGATGATAGACTGACTTTTGTCAACGCTAACCATTCCCCAGTAAATCTATCTTAAAAATTCACAAGTTTGGTCACCTACTTCTTCTTCTTCTTCTTCTTCTTCTTCTTCTTCTTCTTCTTCTTCTTGGTTTGAGAATCATCTACTTGTTGGCTTTGCAAAGGCCTTTAAAGGATTTTGTTTTAAGGAACCGGACTTCAAGTTTTTTCCGATACAATTTATCTCTAATAAATTTATATATATCAAGCTTCAAAACATAAATGTATATTGTCAATTCCTGTTTGATGATAGATGAATGGATCGATCAGTGCTATCTTCCAGGAACATATTGATCACAGACACTGAATGGATCGATCAGTGCTATCTTCCAGGAACATATTGATCACAGTCCACAGACACATCACTTTTAGACTAGGCATTGTCCAGGGGATTGATCACACATGGAGAGATCTTTGCCCTTTTGTTTTTGTTTGTTTTTGCTTAGATATATTCTAAAGAGAACTTTTCATATACTACTGATCATTCCTGCTATACATAAAAGTCTGGATGAAACATAATTGCATTGATCCATTGAGTTAGCTATGACCCCACACGAACCGCATAATTCGCAACTTTTAGATACATGTGCTTGCATGCGTCTGCATGGATATTTCTTCGCCTCCTGTTTGGGGAGCTTATTGTGCTTAGCCATATCAATCAGGTGCAGATCCAACCACACGGTAAAGGTCAGCCATCTTTGGCTACTAGCTAGCGGCTAGTCCTGCTCAAGTCCATGTTCAACCAACGTACATGCCGGATTCGGTTCCCCTACCTGAGAAAGGAACAGTCCTAGTAATGTAGCATGATGCATACAATGCGGCCATAATCAGATCTCCCAAGTACAATAGCTAATTGCCCGTCAAAGAGTTCCAAGCGAAACAGCCAATTGCGAGGGCCCTCTTGGAATGCAAGAATAAATAATATAGAAGAAAGAAATTCGGGAATAGAATGCCAAGGTGGTAGAATCCAAAAATGAATTTATAGCACATGATTAGTTGGATAAAGGTGTTTTCGGTTGCTTCAGATGAAATATGTAGGAATATTAACGATGATTGTGGGGTGGAGGGTATACAATTCTGGAATCACTACTATAAAAAGGCTAATACCAGACGTCTTATCACAGACAGTTGACTAAAACCATCGGTATTAAATGCAATAACAGACGGTTTTGGTTTAGAGATCGTCTGTATTGTTGCCAATGCTAAAAAATCGTCTATAAAGATAAAATAACACAGATGGTTCATGGTGAAAACCGTCTATGAAATATCACAGACGATTATTAACAAAAATCGTTTGTGATATTACCAAATATTACAGACGGTTTTTAATACAAATTGTCTATGATATTTCACAGACAGTTCGTATTAAAAACCGTCTGTGATAATTAAATCATTGTGATATTTCGCCGCCCGAGCCCTGATCAACTCGGCTTCGGCTTCTGGCTTCTGGTTTATTTTCACTATTCATAAGTTTCGTCTTTTTCTGAACTTTTGGCTTTTTGTTGAGCTTTTTTGCCGGTTCTTTTTCCCCGTATTTGTTTGTATTATACGTAATGGGCTAACATGTTTTTTTTATTTTTAAATTTTTTTAAATTTAATTATGTTAAATAAGCCTCTGTCAGCTATAGTGCTTTTTTCAGCCAGCTGCAGTGTTTTCAGCCATAAACCACGAGCTTTTCAGCCGAACCGATCACCACCATTTGCCCCTTTATTCAAACTTTTAAACTGAAGTGGTGCCACGACCTCTCAACTACTGATCGGTTCCACTACTCAAATGCCATTATATATGTTGCCCACATGCCTCCCCCAAACACTCCAAACTGAAGCACCGCCTAGCTACCTCCCATAAACCAATCGAAGCGTTGCCTCCCCCAACGACGCCGACTACCTCCCCGAGCTCCTCCGCCTCCGACTGTGACTCCTCCCCTCTCTTCCTTGATGTTTGGATATGAAGTTTTTTTGAAAGCCATGCTTGGATACCTCAAGCTGGAGCGGATTTGGTGCTGGTCGGGGACAATGGCAAGGAGTGCACCTACAACGACGGATACCTCAAGAGCCAGGCCGTCTTCTCCTACCTCACTTGCATGGCCGTCGGTGCCACCGGGGTCTGCACCGCCTACAGCCTCGCTTGCCACAATGGCCATGAGGTGACCCATCTCTGTGTTCCAGTGTATTTTGCCTTGTAAATATCTTGTTGCTCTTCTGGTTGTGTGCGTTGGTTTTGTTTGCAACCGGAATACTGGATTAGTGTCTATTGGGGTGAGAAAGGGAATATGGTAATAAACGGCTTACGACTATGGTATACGACCATGGCATACCAAAGCGACCAAATAACAGCACATACAACCTAAATAACGAGCCACTAAAGACATGGTGCTAATCATAAATAGGCATGTTCTGATTCATCTGTATTCTTTGATTGCGTTGTTTTATAGTGCAATTAGAGAATGTTGATGAAGTGAAGGAGGCCTATTTATGATGTCATGAGAACGCAATCATACACGATTCTTAACTAGAACAGTTTGTGGTAATAGAGAACCGTATGTGATAACTGTTATCACAAATGGTTCTAATTAAGAACCGTCAGTGATAATGGTTATCACAGACGGTTCAAAAACTATCTGTAATGCCCTTAGAGTATTACTGACCCATAAGCACAAACCGTTTAGGAAACTGTCTGTGGTGACATTTTTGAACCGTCTGTGATGAGCTTTTCTGTAGTAGTGAATATAGATAGGAGAGAACTTGTTGGACAACTCATAAGTAGGTGTGCAATCGAAGCGGATACAGATGGATATCGTTTATCCTGTATCACATTTTATATTTTTTTCTCAGAGTTAGAGTCGGACATAGATAATGCCATATACCCATTTCTCCATTCTGTAGTCATTCCATAAGCATTTGGACAATCGGTCGGACGAAAATTATCTGCTTCTTTTACATCCCTATACATGACATTGGACAATAAGGTGCAATTAGAGCGACCACTGAGAGACTAATCGCCGAGATGTCAAAGGAAGAACACTCAATATTCTTTGTCTGTTTAGATGTGACAATCCGACTATATGTTATCTATTTCCTAAGTGGAGTCACAACAGACTTTCTCATATCACTTGACATACGGATATATATACGAACGGATATCACTTATCCTGTATCATATTCCATATTTTTTCTTAGAGTAGGAGTTGGATACGGATAGTACTGGATACCCATTTACCCCTTCTATATTCGCTTCGCAAGCTTTCAGTCAATCAGTTGGACGAAAATTATCCGCTCCATTTGCACCCCTACTCATAAGGAATTTTTCAAATGATGCTAGAGACCTCATGCAGGTTTCAACCCCTCCTAAGTTTGTACGAAACGGAAGTTTCATGTGGGATTCTTGAGATTCATGTCTACAATCCGAGCACCGTTTATTATGATTAAAGGTTTTAAGGGATTCCAATACTACATTATTCCTAAATCATCTTTTATTTCAAACAATACCTTATCCAACTATCTAGTTGTTTATTTCAAACAGGATTTTAGTCAGTAGCCCAATAGATTTCCCACGCAATTATCTAGTTGAAGTCAGGGTTCAAACCATTCACCATGTCACGTAGGTTCTTCATTGATAGAATTGGAATTTTCAATTATTTGGTGTTTTTACTATCCCTGCTCAATTTCCACACGTATCTAAATTTGGAATCTCGATCCCTTCAGCGTCAGGGGATTCAAATCTCACCATAGATTTTTCATCAAACGTAAGACAAAAACACATACGCGCGCGCCTTATCCAAGATCCACGAAGGCATTCTCACGGTCGAGATCAAAGCAAGAGGGAAATTTAGGGTTTCAGAACTCCTCACGAGGAATCGAAATCACGTCATCCACCCTGATCCAAACCGTCTGAAGTTCGATCCAACGTCCAGAGAATGCTGAATGGCAAGGGAAGGCACATGAGAGGAAAGGCAGAGGGATGTGTCCTTCCAAGATCCACCCACCAATAGAAATTATTGTCTGTGATCATACATATCTCCTCTATCAGTTATTGCTCGTAGGATTAAAGAACCAACAAAGCTGCTAGCTAGCTAACGAGGGATGAGCAAAATGTGGCATGTTCTTTTCAGCTTCTAAAAGCTACTTTTCTATAGTAACTAATTTTTAAATAGAGTATTTTTTGAAGATAAAATCTACTAGTTAATTATAGTACATACTTTACTGATTTCATTTATATAGGTAAAAACCGCACGTGAGTTTCTGTTACTCTATAATCTCTTGTACAAATAGTCTAAAAACCACATACCGCAACCAAAAGCCACAAGTCATAACAAAAAAGAACAGATCCTGTATGTAGTTGTACGGTAGCATTCGTTCCCATGCATACACCGAGCGAAGAGGTGGTCATCCTGGTCCCTTTGTGCTGCTGAGGTTCGCCAGCATCTCTAGCTCGGGGACCTCCTCGCAGCACGCAGCCTGCCTCCCCCCGGCCGGCACAACACCTGCTTTGGAGGAGCCTCTCCTCGTGTCACAAATGGTTAATTTTTATCCGACTAACTTAATTAGTCGCCTGAATGCATGGCTTTGGTAATCCAACTACTCCCGACGTTTAGAAACATAGGACCTGCTTTGGAGGAGCCTCTCCTCGTGTCACAAATGGTTAATTTTTATCCGACTAACTTAATTAGTCGCCCAAATGCATGGCTTTAATAATCCAACTACTCCCGACATTTAGAAACATAAGACGTATTTTAACTTCGCACCAAGATTGAGACGAGAAAAGTATGTGAGAAAATGACTTAAGTATCCTTTATAATTGCCTCGGAAAGATGAGTGAGGATACTTTGTGTGGTGCTAGTGAATAAATGTATATGATAGAGAGAAAATAAATAGAGACATATGAAGGACTATGTGAAAAGGTCTAGAATTTTGTTATGATCAATCATTGTCATTTTGCAGAAGTAAAAAATTTAAACTTTGCATATTTTTTCGAACAATTTGCAAAGGCAGTGGTCTAACCGGCCAGCTTATATTGCTTCGTCTGAAATAGATGATTTTGAGAATTTTGAGTCTTGGGATTATTTGCTTTGACCTAGGTCATGCATATGTGGCATTATGTATGTTTCAGCTAATGTGGATTAAATTGTGAAGAATTTATACCTGAAAATGATTTCTTGGTATTTGGATGTGCAGAGGCGCTTGAAGTCAATCATGGTCAACGATGAGAATCGGGGTTACGCTTATGAAGGAGCTGAGGCCCAAAACGATCAAAAATACCAGGTGAAATAGCTGGGCTCAAACATTACATAAGGAAGGCGAAAAATATTAAAGGAAAGTTTGAGCATGGATTACACCATGTGACTTAGTCGGTCCAAGTGAAATATGGTTCGGTGAAACTAAAACAAGAGAGACTTGTCAATGCATGGTAAACAAGTGATAAACTTACACGTAGTAAGCATGATGATTGCTTGCAATGGAAGATAAAGACTAGGTTAAAAAATGGTATTTTGATGTATTGATCAAAATACAGAAAACTACCTTAGATGAAAACCGCGGCGCTTGAGCAACGCTTGAGAAAGCGGTTTAGGTTAAGGAGAATATGAGTAGATCAAGTAGGATCAAAGGCTAAGGACTTAGTGGATTCATACTTATATACTTTGAAAAATGTGTATAAATATAGTGTATAAGTAAAACTCGAGTTGTGTGGGGTAACGAATTTCTCCTATTTGTACTAAGTGGATAGTATCCATTAGAGTTAGATGGGGCTTTTGCTTTGTCTATTTAACAGGTTGGGATGAAGACTTGCTAGTTAATCATCCTAGTTTTATTCATTGAAGCCAAATATTCTAGGGTTAGGTTTTGAGAAGTATGAGTGCAATAGTGTGTTGTCTTGTCTTCCAAGTAGAGTGACTATAAAACCTTCATCTTCAAGTAGTAATATATCAACTTTGTTCATCACTCATTGATCCCTCTTATTTTGGTTGATTTGGTTATTTTTGATCTTGCCTCCCCTCTTTCTTAATCTTGCTTTTGATCTTGCCTCTCTTTCTTAATCTTCTAGGTGCTAAGGATGAGTAAGTGATGGAGATATATCTTAAAATTAATTTCCATCCATCTAGTCATCATATTTGGCAAGTTCTTGAAGTTGCCTGATTTTCGCTTAATTTAGCATCTCCGAGTGATTTATTGATCTAATTGTTTTTGCCTCGATCTCTTGGGTGTTCTATCTTGCTATGACATATAAGAATTCGTCTAGAGCAATCTTGGCTATCAATCACCCACAAGCAAATCATATTCATCATTTTTTTGTTTTTGCTTGATTTTAGTGCAACATTCCTTCAAATGAAAAAATTTGAAACTTTGGCAATAATTTTCTTGGTCATTGATTGGAATATATTTTTGACATTCTAGAGATGGTGCATACCAAATTTAAGTGATTTGGAAGCTTGGCTTGAGAGTTTGCTTAATCTGTGCTTTCGGTCCGGTTTTAGTGCAATAGAGCTTCACGAACTAAAAGATCTTAATTCTCTCAAGTTTTTTCAAAATTTTTGGTTGAGATAGATTCTTAAGGTTATGATCTAGTTTTAGTTCAATTTTCAAATCTTTTAAATCTACAGATCAAAAGATACATGGATTTTTATATTTAGAATGGTGTTGTTCTTACTGTTCACCAAGCTAGCATCATTGTAGCACAGTGAATTTTTGAAATTTTAGGTCCTTGATCTTCATATCTTTTCATAGCTATTAAAGTGAAGAATCGGCGAATACTTGACGGAAATTTTAAAGGCATCATTCACCCATCTTCCACTGTTGCCATACCGGCCCTACAACATATGAGAAAATGCCCCCACTAAATCTACATGCAAACCATATTTTGATCAATAAGACCTTTCAAATTATAGGACTTATAAATTTCTCACAAAGAAGTGTACTTATAAATTTCTCACAAAGAAGTATCTTTTTTAACCGGAGGGAGTAGTGTATACGTTATCATGATGCTGCGACATCGTTACCACACACTTTACAAGACTAACTAGCCACACGCCGAGGAAGTTCCATGTATTCATTAATTTCTTAATTTTGGCGTTTCTCTGGTATAAATTTTCAGCCTCCACCCCAGGTCAAGAACGTGCATGGAGAGCCAAGGTGCCCTATGGTTTTCCTGCAAGCTAGACCGTGATGGTCTGATGGACGTTTTCTCTGACCGTTGCCTCCACATATATATTTTTTTCATTTCTGGCCCATCACCAGCATCTATCTATTTGTTCTTCTCTTCTTGTTGAGAGCATAATTATCTTGACCCAAGCGGCAGGACTAGATCTCTCAACAAGTTGCCGCCATGTCCTATGCTGGTGTAATCAAGCGCGGCACTGTCTTGCTTAACTATTCATTGATGCCGAAGTGGTGTGGTAGGACCATGCATGCATGCATGTGTCCTTGGTTCGACACCTCGAGAGAGGATGTCTAGGAGTGTTTCGTTGTAGCCGATGGTTTTTTACTGAAATAGAATGGTAACAAATGAAAGAAGCAACTTTTGAAGTAAAATTTGAAAAGTGGCTTTTGGAAGGCGCAGACACGAAGGAGATGAGGAAGGCCAGCGGACGGCTTTTAGAATCGGTTTGAAGAAACGCTTTTAGAAGCAACTTGAAAAAACCACTTTTAGACACCAATGTATTTAAATTGGCTTCCTACTTCATTCAAGCAGAGGCCGAAACCGATTCGAACATCTCTAGTGCTCTTGCAGCTTCATGACAGCATTAGTGCCTAATGAAGGGGCCTGGACTGTATGTGTGATGGGCCGGGATGCATGGGCTTCCTTTCATCTCACTTTTCCATTTTAGTTCTACCTTTTATAGCACTTCTATTATTGAATTTTTTAAAAATAATCATTTTTTATTTGGTATTACAAAATTATATCTGCGATTTTTTTTGTAATTTTGACAGCATGTCGCCGCTCGGTTGGGCGACACATGTCTAAGCCGCTCAACTATTGGGCGACTAATCCATATTGCCCACCGATTGGGTGACTTGGACCATAGTTGCCGAACCGTTGGATGACTTTGTCCCTAGTCGTCCAACGGTTGGGGAACTAGGGGTACATACCAAAGCTACGCGGCCGGCCAGCACGTGCCTCATTCGCCTGAGAGAAAAGGAAAGGAAGCAGGAGAAGGTAAGAAGAGAAATAGAGGGGAGGAGGAGGAGAGGAGAGGAAAAGGGATCTACACATCCATGACGGTGAGTTTTCTGTGTTTTTTGTACAATTGTTTTTGAAACACGGTAAGATTGCAATTGAAATCATTAAATTTGTAGTTTAGAAACTAACGGTAATTTAGTTGTTCTTTTGAAGGCACGGTTAATTTTGTTAGTCACTTATAAATTGTAGAAACCCCATAATTAGTATTGTTAATTATTACAATAACTAATAGGCATCGAAATATTTAAAACTGATCATGACGATTCGAATTGGATGTGCCGATTTAAAATAGTACGTGATGATTTAAAATTATGCGTAAAGATTAAAATTGTATGTGACGATTTAAATAGCATTTGAGTTGTAAAAATACACAAATAACTAAAATAAAATTCAAGGATCCTGCAGGGACGCCTTAGTATAATTCATTTAATTATTATATTTAAAATTTATTTTTCTATTATATATGTAAGTAATTGTATCGTAATTGCTAGCTTAAAATAGATTTGCAGATATGGCTCACGACTTTGGTGGTTCAAACTGGGCTTTTGGCTTGCTGGACCAGTACATCGACGTGCCGTATTGCGCGAGCTGTCGTGTCCCGTATCCCAAGGACGGGGACGAGGAGACCGAGTTAGGGGTGGTCCATACACGAACACCCTAACGGTCATGGAAACTAGACCCATGCTGGAGAGACAAGTTTGTGTACAAAGTATGGTATGTCTTTTTACGATATTTTCGCTATGTACTTACTATTTCATACTTTGCAGGCTGAACGATACAGGCCTTCTACCCCTCACGCAAATGGTGGAGGCCACCACGAGGACGGCGCTCCAGTGGAGGAAGTCAGGGAGGTCTGGGCCAGCTCGAAGCAGTCATGACTATTCCTGTTTGATTGGTCATTGCTAACAGCTTTGTTGGATCAGTGCAGGGCTGGTCCTGAGATTTTAGAGACCCGGGGCGAAACCAGAAATAGAGGCCCTATTATAAATATCTAAATATAAATCTGCATACACACACACACACACACACATATATATATATATATAATTTTACCAACAAACACTTAAAATATGTTATGTATTAAAGAAAAATACATATCAAAGAGTTTATAGATATTACCTTAAAATTTCTTCATGGGAAAGACCGTAGACGGATAGTATTCTACATATGCGTTTGAAGCGTTTCACTTGGCCAGGTTCATGCATGCGTTCATGGGCTCATGGTCGTGTTTGATTCTTTTGTTAAGAAACCTGGGCCTGCAGCCCAGGGCCCATGGTGGGCACCTCATTGTAGTCTATAAATAGAGAGCCATACCTCCTCATTATGTACACATGAATGAAAGCAATAAAGAAAGATCAGGAGTTCTCTCTATCTCTCTGTGTGTTCAATCTATTATTCTATGATTCTGTGATTGATTCGTTCTTGTTCTAAACAGAGGAATCGCTCAGACTGGTTGCCAGCGACGGTTCCTCAACACGTTATCAGCACGACTTCGCTCCGGTGAACGAGGTAATCATCGAAGCACAGATTGAATTTTCTAGATCGCTTTTGAATCTATATTTTCTTTTCGCGTTCTAGATTGAAATTCTACGGTGCAAATCCGCCCTAATCTACCGCAAGCAGACTTGAAGTCGCCGGCACAATGCCGATCGGCAGATTATGAAACGGGGTAGATGTTGATTGCACTGTAGAACGATGCAAATCCGTCCTAATCTACCGCGAGCAGATCTGAAATCGCCGGCACAATGTCGATCGGTAGATTCAGAAAAAGGGCAGATGTTGATTGCATCGTAGAAACAGGAAATTTATGCATTATTTTCTGTTTGATAACTGCACGAGAAATTTGCATTGTCTCTGTTCAGTTTCGCATCTGAAAAACATCACACGTAAAGAAAAAAGAGGAAGGCCGCGCCACCGCCATCGGCCGCCATCGCGCTTCGCGCTGCGCACGACGCACCGGCGCCATCGCTCCACCGCGCCGCGCCGCATGCATCGGCACCGCCGTCGGCCTCCGTGCCGCACCTGCGTTCGCATGCACCGGCGTCGCCGCTTTTCCCAACCGTCGGCCCGCTTGCACGGAGGACGAGGCGAGCACCTCCTGCCGGCCGCCGGCTAGGCCGCCTCCGCGCGCCCCGACGGGCCCACTTGGTGCCGCCGGTGGCCAGTCTGCGCCGAACGCACCCGCCCCCGCCGCGCATCGCTCTCGGCCGCCTCGGCCTGATCGCCGCTCGCGCATCCATTACCGCCGCGGCCGGTCTCTCCCGCGCAGAGCCGTCGTGCGCATGCCGCCGCCGATCTGCGGCGGCAGCCACCGCCCCGCCGCCTCGGCCTCCTCCGCGCGCGCCGCGCTGCGCCTTCGCGCCGCCAGATGGCGCCGCGCGCCGACGGCGCCGGCGCGCGCGACGGCGCTCGGCCTCCGCGCGCGCCGCATGGCGCCAGCGCGCCCGCGCCCGAACGCCCACATGCGCCCGCTTGCGCCGCCGCCGCCGACCGCCGCCCGAACGGCGTAGCCGCCGCCGCCGCCTTCTCCACCGCAGACGGCACCGGCTGCCTCCACCGCCGGCCGCCCTCCTCCGCCGCTGTTATGCGCGCCGGCCGGCCGAGCTCCTTGCCGCCTTCACCCGAGCCGAGGCTCAGGGCTGCCGCCGCCGCCACCTCAAAGAAAACCGGTAGGGAAACCCTACCGGTCGGTGATCTAAGTGGTCGGGTGGGCCACGGGCCATTTGGGCCAAATGGATGGTGGGCCAGGGGGAAAGGAATGGGCCGCGGGTGGGGATGGGCCAGAGAAAGGGATCCGGCTGGAAGAGAAAAAAAAAGGGGCGGCCGTGCGGGGGGCGAAATTGCAGAAACCCCCCGCCTAATTAGTGTATTTGCCGATGAGCCCTTAAACCTTTAATTTCAGTGCAAACTTTTGCACAAAACTCCTCGGTAAATCAGAAAATTACGCAAATTTTTTCTCTGAACTGGAAATTTGTGTAAAAACCCCCTGGATTTGCATAATTTGCTGAAATTTTATATTCTTGCATAAAAGAGCCTCGGGGATCCGAATTTTGAATTTTTTTAGCATTTGAAGCTTATTTATTTATGTCATTATTATTCTCTGTATTTTCTATATTTATTTACTGTTTTGGTTAATTGTAATTGCTGAAAATTGCTTTTAATCACTGAAATTAGCAGTAAAATTATAGAAAATGCATAGAAAATTATGAAACATTGCGAGAACCTTTTGTACCATTTATTTACCCGCAGTGAATTATTCCGTGCATGTCTACCAGAAGTAGACTTATACACATTTAGATGACTAGCATCACGAACTGGAAGTTCGAGAAGCTGGTCCAGCATGGCCAAAACTATCTGACATAGGCATCCGATGTCGAGATTGTGCTTGGAGTCAGGAAGGTCTGCGTGACTATTGGGATTGGCGGACTGAATGATGCTCAACCCAAATCTGTGGAGAATGATCAGGCACTTCATTTTCTCAGACATCATCTCTGCCTCACTCTCAAGAATGAGTATATGGCCGAGAAGAGCACGCTAGCACTATGGACCGCACTCAAGAAGCAGGTTTGAGAGGCTAAAGTACACCATTCTTTCTCAAGCAGAGTATGAATGGATCAGACTGAGGTTTGCCGACTTTAAGATGGTCGGGGAAAAACAATTCTGCCTTGCACAGGATTTGTACCCCAATACAGAAAGTTGAGAAAATCCTTCCACCCCAATGCAGTATAATCCGCACGCAATTATCGTCAAGACGGCTATGAGGAATATGCCGAATTGATTGATATGATGCAAATTGCGGAAGCTCAGGACGAAGTTCTCCGCAAGAACTAAGTCACTCAGCCATCTGGTAGCTCCACTGGCCGTGAAGCCAACGCCGAGAGCAACAAGGTGTGAAAGCCCTTGATAGAGAAAAGGGGAAGGAAGGGTAAGACCGCAGCCCAGAACGGCAAATCAGATGCTCCACGTGAGAATAAGGCTAGCAAGCTAAAACGGGATGGCAAAGGGCACATGAAGCCCACTCTGCATCGGTTGAGGGGGAGCGTTCTGAGCAGCTGCCTGCGCTGATGGTGTTTGAGACCATTACGATAGCAGCACCCCTCTCGACCTAGAAGCAGCCACCGTCATGATTTCTCTTAAAGAGAATGTCACCCTGAGAAAATAGCAGAAGAAGTCCAGTGCACTGAATGCATTTCGACTTTAATTGTCATTTATTTTGTGTGAAAGAATATATTAGAATTTGCATGGATGGTACTTAAGAATTGTTATCTTCTCGTGATGGTTTGATGATATTTGAAGAATTTATTCATTTATTCAGTTTATAATGGCATGATATGTTCTGATATTGGAGTATTTTATCTATGTGTTGATTGCCTTCTCATGCATGTTAAGAAACCTGGGCCTGGGCCGGCAGCCCAGGGCCCATGGTGGGCACCTCATTGTAGTCTATAAATAGAGAGTCATACCTCCTCATTATGTACACATGAATGAAAGCAATAAAGAAATATCAGGAGTTCTCTCTATCTCTCTGTGTGTTCAATCTATTATTCTGTGATTCTGTGATTGATTCGTTCTTGTTCTAAACAGAGGAATCGCTCGGACTGATCGCCAGCGACGGTTCCTCAACATCTTTCACTTTCAGTTTGACCCTGTTAGAACTTACTCTATTTTCTTGAGAATGACAAATTGGTTTTGACTAGAGACAAACTAGCTGCCATGACGGTAATGTTTTTGGAGATGCTTCTAGCAATAACAGCCGTATAAAGTCATGTCGGCTGGATAACTCTTGAGCTGGCCATTTGCTGTAGACATAGCTAGGAGTTTTTACTTGGCCGTGAATGGTAGAAAGAGCTAGAAACTATTAGCTGGCCAATGCTCAAACAAGTGAAGTGCTTAAGTCGGCAAAGACTGCTAGCTACAGATTTTTCTAGTGCTAATTGAGTTGTACACTTGAGTCGGTTGTATAAGTCGATTTTGTGTTAAGTCGGTGCATGTAGCCTATACATGGACTTGTAATGTGTGTGTGAGATGTAATACAGGCCATACTTTTAAAGCATCTAATGTATCAAGCAGTGGCTGTTTTACTTCCAAGCTAAGGTATTATTTGTCCGTTGTCTTTCATATATGAGTGTTTAAATCCCAACAGGCCCAAGCCATGACAGCATGTACTAATACGTGATTTGTGTCTGCGTGTACATACTGTAACACATGATATATATACTATGTATATAGCCATATGGGGCCCCTGCATTTTGAGGGCCCGGTGGCCGCCCCCCCCCCCTCAGGGCCGGGCCTGGACCAGTGGCAGCCCGAGACGCACACCTTCCACCTCCCATTCGGGGATATGGCCACCACTCTGTAGGATGTCCCGCTTATCGCGGGAGAGGCTACCCCACTGGAGGATGCACCTGGCAACTGGCGTTACGACCTGTTGCATAGGTTTGACAGGGTTCTTCCAGCCGAGGCTGCCGCAGTGTACCAGGCCTTCTTGATGTGACAGAAGCATGGCCTACCCACGCAATGGCTTTCCCAGTTCTGGGTATGTATGCTATCAATTGTTCCGATTTAGTGATGCACTATTCTTGCCATATGACGGGCTTCCTAATTTTTCGTTTGTGCAAAGGTCGAGTGGATGGATCCGGATGCCAACGAGTACTAGGTGTCATGGCACCTAGAGGAGTACTTGTTGTGGCTGTTTGGCTGGGAATTGTTTATCAGTAGCCATGGTGACTCCGTCGACGCCCGCCTCGTGCACGTCAACTGGGGATCAGCCGTACTTGCCGCGACCATGGGACCAGGTGCACGTCAGCTAGGGATCAACCGTACTTGCCGCGACCTACCATGGCATGTGTGACACTTGCCGTAGGATGAGGACGATCCCTATCCTCACAGGTTGCCCCTGCTACTGCAGTTGTGGTCGTTCAAGCGCTTCCCCCTTGAGCAGCCGATGCTGCTCAACAGCGGTCCGTACCACACGGATATATACCACGAGGATGCCATGGACCGGCCTACCATAGGGTCCCTTTGGTGTCATAGACAGGTACGTGCTCTTTTGAGTCTTTACTATACGTACATTACAGATCATCCTCTGTAACCACTGTTCTGGCTCGTAGGCATTGTTTGCGCACCTGCAGGTTACCCATATGTACACCCACTTCGTCAAGCACCTCAACCACCTCACCGTTGATGATGTGCACTGGAAACCAACTCTGCTCAAGAAATGGTGGACCGTGCACCCTCCGGGCTCTCATTGCTGTGCTTGCGCGACCAGGCATCCTAGGTCACACAGAAGAAGCTCCTCTTCGCGTGTTTGTCAAGGACTACACCGTGCACAGGGTGTCGGGCGTTGGGTGCCTGACTCGATTCACACGTTACACACAAGATATGTCCCTATATTTTTTCATAGTTATGTTACGATGCCTTCTAATTGCACTTGTACATTTCGCATGCAGAATAGGAGGGGTGGTAGTGGGATGAGCTGGACCGTGAAGATGTCACCATGGGTGGATGAGTGGGCAGAAGCACTCCAGGACTTCATGCAGGAAGCCACCGCGTATGACCCCAGCACATACGCGGAGTACCTACGCTGGTTCGCTTCACAAACACGCACCAGGCTGATGCATGTCATCGACCCTCCCCCGCTCACATGCCAGCACCGACAGACACGTACCCCATGCACTTAGCATGGAACTTCGCCCTCGCTGTAGGTACTCTCATATTTCAAAGTTTTTGAGTTCGATTACCACAACTACTACTTTGACGCTTTCATATACTTATTGCAGACAGATATCACCACCGAGATTGTTATGGACACTAGGTTAATTATGGACAAATCGCCCATGGTTTGGAGGTGACGTGCGACAAGCTGGTGGGCATTTTCCAACGGGTCTACGAGAGGGTGAAGCATGCCATCGACCTCTCATCGTGCAGGACGCTCCCGGAGGTGGCCACATCGATGCGTACGCCGAGGCTACCATGTCCTGCAGCTCAGGTAGGAGGCTCCGGAGGGCCACATGCATGGGCCTCACTGACGCCTGACCAGGCCAGAGGGTCGGCGTGGCCACGTGCCTACCCCTGGGCACCGACATCACCACTGTTGAGCCAGGCCAGAGGGTCAAGGTGGGCACGCTCATACACAACAAAGACGTCGTCGTCCGTGGACCCCTACCTAGCATCGAAAGGGCAGCACACGTACGGCCAGGGCAGGTACGCCAGTTTGCAACAAGTTATGGCCCACTTGGAAGGTATGTTTCATCTCTTAAGATTTTTTTCATGTTGATATATTGCACGAATAAACAATACCTATCCTGCAGGAACGATGCAATGGTCAGGAGTTCACCTATACCCCCACGAGGATCTACCGGGGGACATGAGCAACTTCCTCACGGAGGTCCTTTCTGGGTCGTAGCTCAGCAGTGCCCCAGTTCTCACGCAACCACAGGTGCAGTCGACCCCCAAGGCATTGGGAGCACGGGTCAGCAAGCCTCCTGAGCGCTTGACCCCGTCGGAGCCCAAACCCCAACACCCTGCGCTGACGAAACCCAAATAGGGTCGTACGGGCGGCCACGTACCGGGGGTGGAACGTGGCGACGATGGAGGAGGTGCTGCAGGTGGTGTAGCTAGTGGCGAGTAGTGGATCTTCCTCCTGCTATGTGTACTTTTTTGTTGTGTACGTATTTACTTTGTCTTCCTCCATGTATGAATTATCTATTGTATCGTAATATCACTTACCTTCCTACTTATAAATCATTGCTATCTCAATCGTCTTCGTAAATTTCTCATACTACAGTAATGTACGACAATCGCAAAATGTTATTGCAAGTCTAACATGTTCCTAACCATTCGTAATCTACGAAAATCACACATGCATCAAACGGTATTGCCTATCCTTTTATTTAAAAAACAACTACAAACAAGATTTTTTAAATGTTTTACGTACAAAAAAATTGCCATTTAATTCCCTGCAATTATTTTCATTGGAATAATATAATAATTACATGATTATTTAAATCACCGCACGATTAGACAACTTGGGCTAGTCGCCCAACAGTTGAACGACACGTAGCCTAGTCGCCGCACGGTTGGGTGACTTGGGCTAGTCGCCCAATGATTGGGCGACTTCCGTGCAGCGACATGCGGTCAAAACTGCAAAAAAAAAATACAAGTATAGTTTTGTAATACCAGATAAAAATGATTATTTAAAAAAATTCCCAATTATTTGTGCCATATTTTTTTAGTACGGTAGTGGAGGCGTGCACACACGTCGGGGCTAAACAGTGTGGATGATGGGGGGCTTGCGGCTGGCATCAAGCAATTACAAGTGCCGAGGGATCCTGGTGGCATCGCGCTCATCATAAGGGCTTCTTATCAATAGTTGTTGGTTCCTAACAGTGCACACACTTCATCAAGCTCAAAATGAACAGAATGCTGCAAAAGACACCGTTAATTTATATATCCTTCCTTGGCTCCAAACGATCTGAGCCGTATGTATATCCAACCCAAGATTTTACACCACAAACACCAGCTAGGAAGAGAAGATTAACCAAAAGAAGTGAATTAAACCCAAAAACACAAGCATTTTCCCCTCAATTAACCAAGAAACTAGCCAAAATGGAAAAGGCGGGAACCGATCGAATTAGCACGCATACACATGCATGCTTCACTCAGTGGTATCAGTAGTTGACGGCGGAGCACTTGAGGCGGACCTCGCCTTCGCCGCCGGTGAGCACCTGCACGTCGCCGAGGCGGCGCATGGACTCGGCGAACTGGTGCTTGAAGAGGTCGGGCTGGTTGGCCATGTCCCTGACGAAGCGCCCCGTCCGGGAGTCCGGGAGCATCTTCTGGTCCGTCTCCAGGAGCCCCATCCCGTGCATCAGGTTCTTGTAGTACGTGTTGTCGAATTGCGTCGGCGTCTCGCCATCGAGCTCGACGTACTCGCCGTCGCCGCGGTGGCACTTGCGCCGCAGGAAGTTGGAGTACCGGCGGTCCAGCGTGCCGTCCGGCTTGCCGCTGCCCTGGTAGTTGCACAGCCGCGGCTTCACGGCGCCGCACGTGGCGTGCCCGATCGTGTGCGCTCCTGCGTCGGTCACGCACAAACAACGTTCATGTTAGATGCCTGCTCCATTCTTGCAGGAGAGAGAGAGAGAGAGAGAGAGAGAGAGAGAGAGAGAGAGAGAGAGAGAGAGAGAGAGAGGAGGGAGGAGGAGGTGTACCGGAGAGGACGACGAGGTCGAGGATGTTGAGGCCCCTGGACTCGAAGAAGTTGATGAGGTCGGTGATGCTCTCGCGTCCCATGGGCACGTACCGGTCGGCCTCCTCGGCGCGGGACTCGCGCCCGTCCTTCCGGCCGTACTTGAGCGGCCAGTAGTTCACTCCGACCTACACGTACCACGTAGGCACCTAGCCGTTCGTCGATGGATTTCGCAGTGAAAGTTGAAAAGTACGCAATGAGGTGCTACGTACCTCTGTGCTTGCGTCGCGGGCGGCGGCGGTGAGGATGTCGGCGCAGGAGACGGTCTTGGGGCACTTGGTTTCCAGCTCCGTCTTGATGTCCTCGATCAGCTTGAAGCCCCGGAGCGTCTTGCTCGCCGTCGCGTACTTCTCGCTCCCTTGCGCGTCTATCAGGATGGACCCGTCACAGCCCTAACGAATGCCACAAATGGAAGCATGCAAGTGATCAGTAAAATCTTGGAGAAATCGAAGTACGTACGACGAGGTCGTTTCATGTCTGATGCATGCAATGTATGTGTACGTAATTGTGTATACCCTGACGGCGAAGTCGTGGAAGAAGAGGCGGATGAGGCCGGCGGCGACGGTGTAGTCGGCGGCGAAGGCTTTCTTGACGGCCCTCTGGACGATGCCCTCCATGTCCGGGCACGACTTGTGGTAGTACGCGGCGTCGAGGCCGTCCACCGGCTTCTCGTAGGCAGGCTGCTGCGGGCCGGCGTAGTCGTTCGCCGCCGCCGACGCGGCGAGGAGGAGCGTCGAAAGGGCGAGGAAGGAGAGAGCCGGCGACGTCCTCATCTTGCTCGAGCGTCTGAGCAAATGAATGATCAAAGGCTTCTCTTGTGAGAGATGGATTGACCTGGGGTTTCAGTTGAGGTTATATAGTTCGCGAGCTGGTTGTCATTACATGCAGGCACGTAGGTGAGGTAGATGCTTGAGCTTGCAACGACGTGAGGAGCAACACATGCTGGAATTATATATAAATGGTTCGCATGTAGCTAGAGCAGATGATTAGGTATATCGAATTGTTCATTAATGGAGGTCAGCATTTGCTACCATCAAGTAATTGCACAGGTGCATGTGTGTATCAGCAAATTCGGCATAAATTTTGTGGAGCTTCTTCACATGCCGGGGGATCATGCAAGCATGCCATCTTATTGACATCTCATGCATGTCTTGCATATATATCAAAAGTCAAAAGTACATAGCCACAAAATAATGCAAAAGTTAGATATTGCTGTCGGCATGACCTGAACAGAGCATAGAATGCACACTAGCATTTACTTGCTTTGATGCGGTAATCAATCAAATGCTAAGAACGTTTCTTAATTTGTGTAGGAGAAAGCTTCACTCTTTTTCCTCAGGTTTACACTAGCAGCTGTAAATAACAGTGTTCAAACAAACAAATCAATTTAACCTACTCTAGGATTTAGAAGTGCATATCAGTAAAACTCCAAAATGGGGGTTAAATTTACAGGGTCCAAAATACAGTGGGAAAAAGCTTTTGCCTATATGAACAAGCTGCAGGGAATACCAGCTTGGTATTCGGAGCAAATCTCTATTGTACCCAACGAATGGATGCTTCATAAATCATCATATTACCCCAGAAAAAAATTTGGGGAAATTTCTCAGACAAGACCTCGAGGCACTCCACTTTTGTCAGACTAGCTCTCAATTGCCACAAGATTAGCTGCTAACAAATCATTCCATGTATCCGTTGGTCCCGGCAAACACCAATGCATGCAATCATCGTGCTTCTTCCCACCAGTTGTCGAAGGATGAGCATCAGCTCTGAATTCACTCAAGCGAGTGATGTTCAAAACTCTAAAAGTAGACTGTTCGAGAGCCTTCATCAAGATCTCGTTTACCAAACGTACCTCCATGTTTGTGCCATTGTTGTGCAAGGAGAAAAATTCTTCGACCTGAACAAGTTTGGGCTCAAGATATTAGTCTAAAAACTCCAATTGCCAAAGAATCACAAAATGAGTAAAGCCTTAAATTTGGTGTTTGGACCAAAGGAAAAAGGTGTAATATTACAGCAACACTGAAACAATAAGCCATTCAATCACCTTCAAAAACAGAATGCAGGTTCAGCAGAAGAGTGTTATTCCAACTTAAGTAAATGAAATCTGACAAGTTTGGATCCGTATCTTCAGTTACTGCATATTTATGATGCAAATACTCTGTACCATTGGAATTTGTTGCGCAGATTGATGAGTGCAGAGGATAAATATTGAGAATGAACTTTTTTGGATGTCGTGAATGTTGGTTCTCTTTAGGTGTGCCGTTTGTGCTTGAAATGGCTAGGTCAATATAAAAGCAAAGGATAGAAACATTGCCAATTTCCCCCCCTTTTTTTGTTGGAAGTGGCCGAAAAAGATTTGAGTACTTCATGAAAAAGTTCGAGTTCAGGCAAATGTATTAAGTCTTCTTTGCCCAGCATGCATAGGTCTAGCGAAACAGCTGCAGAGACTCGTACAATAGCTTAGCTTATTGGCCTTAAAACTAAGTTTAATAAGTCAACTTATAGACATGTATATGCTTTTTGCAAACAAGACTGGTCTCAGGTGCAGTCATAGTATCCTCTTGCTAGAGCATTTTTTTCACTCCATATTACAACTGAGTCCTTATTTAAACAACTTGAGTCATTCACCAGATTAAGACTACCTAAGAACATTTGAACAGTGTAAAAGGATGCACCTCGGTAGACATCCATGTCAGGATAACATGCACGGTGTTGAATGAAAAAGGGAAAGAAAATGAAAGCATGCAAGAAAAGATGAAAAACTACTATCCAAGTATTCAATGCACTGTATTCTGCAGTTTCAGACTTTCAGTACCTCTTCAGAGGACAAGGGCTGGTCACGTTGACAAGATCCACCTTCATTCCAGTCACCACCTTCGAAGTGTCTAGGAGATTGAGTGCGGAAAAATTTCGCTCCGTTGGGTCTCATTGCTTTGTTCACAAATGTTATCTGATGAAAATCGTTTATTCATAGCGAGAGAAAATAAGTTGAATATCATGATCATAGAAAATAGCAAGGTGGTAATTTTCTCCTTTAGTAGAGTTCAGAGTATATTGAGGTGAGCCATTCAGATTAAATGCACACGGCAAAAATATTTAAGGAAAAGGCGACCCAAACTAGTCAACAATTTGAAGTACAATATCCACCTCTGATGGACTAATAAATGAGTTAACAACCCACTGAATGATCTGTATTGTTTCACAGAAAATGCCAGTCCATTCTATAGTCAGAGAATTAAAGATGGCAATGGGTCTATACCCATTGGGTTTCACCACCCCAAACCCACCTCCATTAAGCAAAAATATCCCCGCTGAAGGACCCAATAACACAGGCGGGTACAACATTTCCCCAAACCCATACCCGCGCGGGTGAAATAAACCCGGCGGGTGACCCATACCCGAGACATGATATACAAGATTAAGGATCAAATCACCTAAACAACAAGATCACCATTTAAATTAAAGTGCATAAGCTTCCTGCAATGGAAACAAGGGTTAAAGGAGGCGAGGAAGCTTCACCGACTATCATCGTTCGTCGAGCCGGAGAGTGCCGCCATGGGCGTCAGCGGCTTGGCAGATGGGCGACGGCGGCTTGGCAGATGGGTGACGGCAGCGGCTTGGCAGAGTGCGGCGGCGGCGGCTTGGCAGAGGGTGGCGAGGATGGCTTGGAGGGCGGCGGTGTCGAACGGCGAGGGGGGCAGCAGCGTCGAATGGCGAGGGGGGCAGCGGCGCCGAACGGCTTGAGGCGGCGGGCGGCTTGAGGCGCCAAGCCCGAACGGCTTGGAAGCGTGAAATGGGAATTGGGGTCCGCGCCGTCTGGGAATAGGGTTAGGGTTTTAGTTTACATCTATTGGGCTGGGCCAAATATAATTATTTGTTGTGTGGGCTGGGCTACAAATAGATGGCCCATAAATACTCGGGTATCCATTGGGTAATGGGTATGGGTATGGGTAGTGTCAAACCATACCCACACCCGCGTACCTATTGGGTCCTATTTTTCTCCATTAGTAGACCCATGGGTAGACATTTTAACCCATATATGTACCCTAATGGGGTAATTACCCATCGAGTTTCGGGTTATGAGTACCCATTGCCATCTTTACAGAGAATAACTTCAGGACTCAGTTACATACAAGGTTCAGGCGTGGCTGAAATACTTATTGGTTCAGCGTTATCAAGCAAGGAACAATAAACAGGAATTTTCAGAAAAGCGAAGAAGCGCAACTATAGGCATACCATGTGTTTAAGAGCCAAATCCAGTCCTGCAGGTGGCAGTAAAGGAGGTATAATCGGCATCCCTTTCTCAAAGAATAGCATTGGAGACTTTATTGGATCAAACTTTGAAGGGGCCCACCACCTGTATAAAGTAAAGCAGGATGAGCCCGGTAATATGAAATATGTGTGCATTACAACAAAACAACACAAGGATCAGGAAATCAGGATGAGCCCGGTAATATGATTTAATGCTTATCTGACTTATGAATTATAATGCCTGCATACCAATGCCCTGTGTTGAAAATAAGAACATCATGAAAGCTTGGTGCCTTTGCCCATGTTTGGTCGGGAATATCAACATCAACCCTGTAGCCTTGCTTGTATCCGAGAGATTCTAGGGGACCTCCATTTGGACTGGCTGACCACCTACAGAACCAGCAATATGGCTTTGATCAATGAGGACCAAACAAATAGGCAACTGCATCATGTATGTAAAAAGAATATGAACCACCCTATAACGCGCAGCAAAAAGATTAGGCAAACAGTAGTCTAACAGATTAAACAAAGAAAGAAAATTTAAACAAAAATAGTGAACCAACAAGACAAAAATTTATTAATACTCCCTCTAGTCACAAAAGAATGTCGTTTTGAGGTACATGCCGTCAAACGTTCTAAACTTTGGCTATCAATATCTTTTGCAATATTTAGATTGAACACATGAAAATTGTATGTATAGATTTGTCTCGAAAAGAACTTTCATAAAAATATAATTTTATTAGGTTTTATAAATCTATTACAATATAAATTAGTGGTCAAAATTACGTTTTGAGGATCATGTTGATATCCAAAATGATATTGTTTTGTGACTGGAGGGAGTAGAAATCCAATAATTTGGAAAACAGGTAGCAAGAATGGTCTACTAGAAAGCATTCAATCCTCCCAAGTAACACCTAGAGTCCTAAACTGAAAGCAAGATGCCCCAAGTTGCGGAAAGATAATTTGTGCAATCCATAACAATAGAAGTTAGCCATATCTCCAAAGAACCATATTTTGGTATTACTAATACAAATGACACTCCTTACCTACCATAGTGAACCAAAAGATTAGTCCTGTGGTATGCAAGTGTGAAATTATAGCGCAGAAATGTGAAACCTCGGTCTGCCCCTGCTGGACGCCACTTGCGAATCTCTCCACTGACTCCCCTAAGCATGCAGACCAACGAGGCAAACATGTTCCGATTCAATGAATCGCCCACAAATCCTACAATTAAAGCATCGAACATACATCATCAGAAGGTGGAATGTTCAAGGGGTCTCTGAATACAATACACCTGGCAAAGCAGATAAATTTGAACCAACTGGCTGCAACATTTAAACCTTGCATCAACCCAATTTTCTCCTTACAACATTATAATCATAAGCATGTAGCTGATCACAACAATTGAACACGCCCCCACATAACCACACTACATGATAGCAACCATACACTTACGTAAATCTCAGTACATTCCACAATAGAGGACATCGAGAATGCATATCAGGATGCCCACGTCTCCACCCAATATCTATCCCCAAACCAGACTATCTTGCATTGTAAACAAAGCAATGTGCAATTGCGCAGCCACATTTCTCGTGTTCTGGTCATCGACAACTAAGCAGTAACCACAATGCACATTACCACGTTCTACACAGCAGCTTTCATGAACGACGCCCAAGAACCCCAACACCCGAATGAACTGCATGTAAAACTACAAGGAAGCCACACCAAGAGACTTCACCTTGCACCGCAAGCTGCATCTCAAGTACTAGTTACCAGACATAGCGAAATGGGCACGAGCACGAACCAATGTTGGTGTTCCTGTGGCGTTCCAAGAACCGGAGCGGGTCGAGCCGGGGTAGGCGCTCGCACCCCGCGGGCTTCCACCGCCAGCGGAGGAGGGCGCGGCCGTTGCGCTTGCCGTTGGCGGCGCAGTTCCACCCCTTGAAGATCTCCTTGCAGGTGTGGTCGTACCGGGGGTGGGACCCCGCGGAGGCGTCGGGCACCCACTCGCCGTCGGAGTAGCCGCAGGCCCGGTGGCTCTCGGGTTCGGGGTTGCGGAGGGCGGAGAGGGGGCGAGGTGAGGAGGTCAGATGCAGGAGCAGCAGCAGCAGGGGGAGGAGAAGGAGGAGGAGAGGGAGGAGTACGTTGCGCCGCCGCACGATGGCGGCAGGGCTCCTCGCCGGCGGCATGGGGAGGAGTACGAATCCGGCCGGCGAGGCGGCGGAGTGAGGCGAGCCGGATCGGGTTGCGCTTTGGGCCTGAACAAATGGTCAAGGGGAAAGGCGCAGGCGGGCAGGAGTGGGCCCGGCCCAAACCCTCGGGAAGGCAATGGCCCTAAACACGGGACTGAATGGGCCGAATTCGACTGAGACCTGTACCTGTTGGGCTGGTCTGGGCCAGCTGTGTAACTACAATTAGGGATTTCTTTTTCCAACATAGCAGTATTTATGGATCCTCGGACACATGCCAGCGACACATAGAAAAACAAGTCCTCAATGGCATCTATTCGCAATGGCATATTCTCGATTATCGTAATAAAAGGAGTTTTTTTAGTACTCGCCAATTACGATGGACCATTCGTCGTTTCCAAACCAACGGACCAAATTAGCTACAACTCGATTTTATCCCGTCACCAAGTACAAAGAATTATGACCTTCTCAAGGGGTGAAACTGTAAAGATGCTTGTGTTATAGACAGTAGGGGTAAATCCTCAATTATCCCAATAAAAAGAGCTCTCTTACTACTCGCCAATTACGATGGACATTCGATGTTTCCAATCCAACGGACCAAATTAGTTACAACTTGATGTTACTCCCTCACCAAGTACAAAGAATATAACTTCTCAAGGGGTAAAACTGTAAAGATACTTGTGTTATAGACAGTAGTGTTAGGAGCCCTGCTCATTTTAGTTTGAGGTTCTAGTTTCTGACTTATTTTTCATTATTTATAAATTTCGTCTTTTTCTAATTTTTGAGTTTTTTCTTATTCGTTTGTATTGTTCGTGATGGGTTAACCTGCTTTTTTATTTTTAATTTTTTTAATTTAGTTAGGCCAAATAAGTCACCATCAGGTACAGTGTAATTTCAGCCAGCTACAATAAATTTTTAGCTATAAATCACTTTTTTCAGCTTAACCGAGCGAAACCTAGATCGTAGAAAGATGAGGCAATTAAGATACACCCCCTGCGGTACAACTAGGAAGACACCCGGCTCTAAAATCCTATAGCTTGCCTTGTAAAAGAGGGCTGTCTATTCATAAGGTGATGGGTTCTTTTTGAAGTATAGTTCACATTTCCACATTTCTAAATAATTGGATCAAAATCAGAAGAAAAAAAAGACACAGGTACACCTCAAAGGTAATCTAATGCCTAGGTAAATCGACCTACACTTGACCCAAAAAAGGCCAATTATAAAATAGTAAATCCGTTTAGAGAAGCTGATGTCAAATAGGTTTCGATCTATTGGGGTTTGATCATAAATGCTTGTCTGCAAACATTTGCTAGCATGTAATTAATAGCTACTCCCTCTCCAAGTTTATGAAACGTATTTCTTTTTAGCACATAAACCAATGACATATTAAAAATAACTATACCAACATTAATTGTTAACTCTAAACACTATATTTAGGTGGTGATCGGTTCGGCTGAAAAGCTCATGGTTTATGACTGAAAACACTATAGCTGGCTGAAAAAAGCACTATAGCTGACAGAGGCTTATTTAGCATAATTAAATTTAAAAAATTTAAAAATATAAAAAAATATGTTAGCCCATTACGTATAATACAAACAAATACGGGAAAAAAAGAACCGGCAAAAAAGCTCAACAAAAAGCCAAAAGTTCAGAAAAAGACGAAACTTATGAATAGTGAAAAATAAGCCAGAAGCCAAAACCGAGTTGATCGGGGCCAATGTATTCTCTCTATCCAAATTTATAAGGCATATTTTTTGAATGACCTTGTACGTAAATATGAGGCGTATTCATATTTCAATGCAAAATTAATGTGAGTTTTCTCTATGCCCCTAATAAATATTCAGTTTTACTTTATATTCTTTACATGTATGCATAAATATAGTGCTTAGAGATAATAATTAGATGTAGTCTAATCATTTCCAATATCTTCTTAGTCTATGTGCTAAGAGAAAATACGTCTTATAAATTTAGACGGAGCGAGTATGTATGCAAAGAGTATAAGGCAAAGCTGGATATTAATTAGAGTTATAGAAGGAATATTACAATAATTTTATATTAAAATATAAAATACGATTTATATCTACGATCAAGATCATTCAAACAATATGATTTATAAACTGGGACGGATTACCTACTCATCATTTCGCTCAAGTTTCTCAAAGACGAAGCCAGTGTGAAAGGGAAGAAAAAAAAAAGATAAAGTGAGGTAGAGACACCGGTAGCACAGCAAATGAACTAAACCGCACCGTCCTAACCTAGGACTACAGCATCATACGAGAGTCATGCATACGTACGTGCTCACCAGCCAGCCAGCAGTGGTCTGCTGTCGGCGACATCAGCCAGGCCGGGAATCGAACAACCGAATGGCGGAGTGGGTGTGAAATCGGAAATGCCGTTCGCCTCCCTGACGGCCTGATCGATCTCATGTCCCCATGCATTCTATCTCGATCATCAAACCGTGTCCTCGTAGTAGCTGTAGGCCTGCATTCCTACCCCGAGTCCGGTCACGCTATAGTCACCGTGGAGGAGACAGGTACATTGTACGTGCACGTCTGTACAGTACAACCCAATAATATAGCCCTATCGTCGTCATGTGAAGCTCATAGTTCGAGTTTCTGAGCAACCTAAGCGAGAGGCCATATCCTACATAGTGTACTGCTGTACTGTGCCAAGTGCCATGATGCAGTGCAAGATCAGGGGAACTAATGTATTAGAGGGAGAAGAACAAGAAGAAAGCCATGTTCTTTTAGACTTTTATCTTTTGTTTTTTGATTTCTTCAAAAAGTCAAAAGAAATGAGATGACTTTTTGAAGCGGATTCTTTAAATAGCTTTCTAAATCCAAAACCATGTGCATCATCCACGTCCACGTCTCTACCGTTCGCTGCCGTCTCAAAAAGAACATATAAAAACAATCAACCATAACCCGAAAGAACAAGACCAAAGAAGAACTAGAATGGGACCTACTGCAAGGCAAGGCAAGGGATTAAGGTGCTGCTCCAACCGGCTATTGGCTGCGACTTCTGGTTATTGACTGAAATTATACTGTAACGACTGTTAGCTTTTTCTGAGTCATTGAATTAAAGAAAAATAAGAAGAAAAAAATAAAACACAGTTATATATGCACGGACAATGTAAAGGAAAAAGGGGGAAAAGCAAAAAAGGCTAAAAAAAGCCAAAGACAAAAAAAGAAATTAGAAATCGACACGGTACAAGTAGCTTCTAGCTTAAAAAAGCCAGAAGCCAAAGCTGTTTTGAGCGAGGCAAGGCATGTACAATGCTATAACGTGGACAATGATCTCACAAGTCCACATCGAAGGCAAGCTACGGTGGAGGAGAAAGATGGTGAGGGCGGTGGCTTGCAGTGATATCAAAGGAGCTTAGGAGAGCTCCAGGTGCTTGAAGAAAAAGATACTGCTCCAAGAGAGAGGGAGCTTGAGGAGGAAAGGAGAGTGGCACCTTGGTGACCATAAAGACGATGTCTATGATTGGGATCTCAATGATGACAATGGCGGTTGAGATCTGAACGGCGGGGGCGGAAGAGGGCAATGTCACCAGGGTTGGCTGATGGAGGCGGTGCTGAGTTGCTAGGATAACAGCGGCAGGTGACTTCTATTGTATTTTGTTATCTAAATCTGATTAGATCCGACCACTTGAAGAATCTGATCAGGTTTTGCTCAAAGATATATTCCGACCAGTATAACTGATAAGTAATACGAACTGATTAGATGATATGATTGAGATCATCTTCATGTTCATGATGAACTCTGTACCAACTTGCACCATCATAGTATCCAAAGGTGTTTACGCTGACTGGAGTCAGACGTGGCTACTTGAAGCATTTTCGACTACAATTATTCACCATTATCTTTTGAGACCCTGTTTCATCTCTGCATGGGGTATTGTTCCATCTTCGAGTAGGTTACTATTCCATTTTTTAGTATGTCCCTATGTTTATTGCTGACTAGAACTCTATTTCTTCCTTGTCTGGGACTCTTGTACCCAAGGCTATTTATATCATCTGTAGACCTCGTGATAGATGGTGTGCATAGCATAAGTTATCTACACATGTAATATGTTAAGAATGTTCTATAAATTCTCCTCCACATAGTGATTTCGCTAATTGTGCATCTGTGATTTTTCCCGCAAGAGTTTTCCACGTTAAATCTTTGTCTCATGATCCTAATTATTCTTCATTGTTTTCATATCTTGTCGTGTGTTTTATAACAACAACGGTGGCACAGTGGGCTGGTGGGGGGCATAGTGACCTGATATAGCTGAGTTGCTGAGGAAGATAACAAGTAGGGAGACCGAAAAGACAAAAAGGCTTGAGGACAGCGTAGGAAACCAGATCTAGACACCGACAACCATCCTACCGGAGAATGCGGCAGCACTTTGGCTAATCGTGGTGTTGCCTCGGCAAATCACAACGACAGTGGTGGTGGTATCGTGAGAAGGAGGGGGAGTGAAGGTGATGGGTGGGGGGAGAGAGAAAAAGGGAAAAAGAAATAAGGTTATGGGCTATAGGTAACTAACAAGTGGACTATGGTTTTGTTTGTAAGTAGTTTTATTGCTCCTAGGGTTTTTAGTGTAAAACTTTTGGATAAATATGTAAATAAAAAATACATGGAGGCTAAATTGGAAAAGTTTGGGGGCTGAAGTACAAAAAATATGTGATAAAACCATTATGCATTATAGTGGGTGGTGGTTTAAGGTCCCGTTCATTTCGGTTTCGGCTTCTAGCGGAATGAATACGTTGGCTTCTTAATTTTGGTTTTTTAGCCTTTTGCTTTTACTTTTTTCATTTTCTCTTTGCATTGTCTATGGAGATATAACGATATTTTTTATTTTTCTTTAATTGAATATCTCAAAAAAAGTGAATAATCGATATAGTGTAATTTTAACCAAAAACTAGAAGCTATGAAAAATGGATTGAACGGGGCCTAAGAAGGGTTATATACCTAGGTGGAGCACTCCCTCACCTCAAACCACCACCACCCGAGACCACCGTGTATTGTACGTGTCCTACCAAATGCATCGCATGCCTGTCTCAATCCCTATTGAACCTGTGAGTGACCCCAGCCCTCGAGCAGTCCTTCGTGCATGTGTCCGACCTTTGTCACCTTCCTCGGCGTGTCAAAAGGTAGTTTGGTGGCTTCACAGGATCTGCTAGCATTGTCATTTCTCACATGCCTCAGCCCCTTGCCGTGTCTGTTCTGCTGCCTGTTGTGTGCTGAGATCGATGTGATGGATGCCATATATGTTGCCGTCTGATCTGGCCTCATCATCTTCCCTTGGCCTCGTCTCGCATGTGACTCGATCGGCGTCGGTGTTACATCCCCATTGCCGGAACCTGACGAGCCACGGCATTGACAATGGCGCAGCTGCAGGCGGCATGGACAGGGAGCTAGGTGGAGTTAACAGGCTGGTAGCAGTGTAGCACATTCCCGGCAAGTCCGTCCAGTCATAAAATCGATTTGTTAGAGCCATATATACCACCCTCCAACGCACGGAGTCCACTAAATTCCTTCTGTTCATCGCACGCGCAATCGCGTGGCTAAGTATGTGTTGACCCAAGGGGGATGAGCAGCAAGCTGCGTGGCCACAGGGTTTTGCTAGACTAGCTGCTGCCTGCTGTGCCGGGAAGGCAACAGTAGCTGTCTGGGAAAAGAGAAGCTCAACTGTAACTGGACCAATTAAGACTGCTAATCAAGAGCCGTTGACCAGAGGTCCGGCATGTTTGACTCTACCGCAGTAAGGCGCCCTGATCGACCTGTGGGCTCGATGAGGTGCCCGTGACTCAATGGCTGTACGGACCAGGCGTTGACCTTTATGTGTTAATTGGGACTATTGGTTGGTTTTGACCAAAGGAGCGGTTGAAACCACTCCATTTGCAAATTGGTTGCTGCGTGGGACGCTGATCTGCCGCAGTTTACGCATGAGTTTCGTGCGTGTGCAAACCGTCGGATCAAGCATCGACCATCTAGATTGACCACCGGGAAAATTAGATCTCTAACTCCAGTTAGGAAAATAGTAGTTTTCAGCATGACAAGGGGAGCTTACAGCGTGTGTGCAAGTCTATGATTTTGCTAAAATTTCACCTTTTTTAACGATACGGGAGTAGTGTACTGGCGAGCATGAATTGATCTTGTCCTTGAAAACAGTAGCTAGTTAGAGGTATCAGTGTCCTATTAGGCAGACTTTTGCGCTCACAGGATGACGAGACGCATTCCCTGTCCTCTGCTGTCTTTGTCTCTTGCTGTGTTTAGTTCATGGCTGCACACTGCATTTCTTTCAGTGGTGTCGTCCTACCTACTGGACTTCAATGCCTTGGCCAACATATATCTAATCCATGACTTTGCTGACACACACATTATCAGGAGACTATACAAATGCTTTGGTTGCAGTGTGTACAGACGCTACAGAATACAGATAACTGGGTTGGGTTGAACACTTTGCTGCATAAGCCAGTGCAAAGGACAAAATCCAGCTAAAAGCGCATCGCCAAGTATGTTTCATCTGTCGTTTTATTCCCAGTTCTCAAATCTGACTTTGCCTTCATATATATGTGCAGTCAGAATTCTGAAGATGCTCATGTTTATGTGAATTCAATAGTCAAGGCTGAAATATTATCATACTGGTCAACTCAGTGTTGCAACTGGCATTTAGTAATTAGTACTCTTCAGTTTAAACAATTCAAAGGTGGGAATATTAGTGTAAAACAAACAAACAAACACCTGATTAATGTGATTTATGTGTGAAGAGATAGCATCTCGTACAAGACCAAAAAATCTTATCAAGGTGAGAAGAAAATATCTTCAGTTGTTTTCACTCCCAGTTTCCTTGTCTGACTTTGCCTCATGTACTCTGCAAGAATTTCAAGGTGGTAGCATCTGCAGAACATGCAATTTAGCAGTCTAGCATTCATACTGATACATGCAATGTTGCAGGAATTTACCTCTCTTCATCTGAAACATTCGGCAATAATGTGAAAACACATTGGGTATTCTGAATATAATCCTTATCTCTGCTGCATGAAGTTAGAGCAAAGGACATGTTACATTTGTTCAACTGCGAGATCTTAAAAATAGTGGCTTGACCTAACTTTATCTCTGAATCCAGCAGTTCATACAAGCGAAGTTGAAAGTAGGTTTGCAAGGTTGAAGCATTTGACATTGTTCTCCCGATCCAAATCATGCAACAAGCTTTGACGTTGCTACTTCTGTCCTGTATCCTACATGGGCTTCATCCTTTTTGCTGAGTGTACACTTGATGTTCCTTCTCCATCTGACCAACAATGGATATACATGGAGCTTGCAGCTTGTAGGAGAAATCTGTTGATTTCGCTGTTTACTTCGATCAAGAATTGTCGTTGTCCAATTCGGCCGTGGAAGATTATTTGCGATGAAGTCTGTTCGAATATCAAATGACGAGATGCGTTAGAATGTCAGCATGACTTGCTTGTTGGATCACCAACTATTGTTTTTCGCTTATGTGATCTGAATTTTTTCAGAAGTTGCCGACTTAATGTCCATATCTACTACTAGCAAGACGTACAAACGGCAATTTTTTTAGATAAAGGAATCAACCAAACTTGCTAAAGATCTCCAACACCACTCTCTCCAACCTCATGCATCCTGCTAACAGCGCCCTCTCGCTTTCTCTTTAGACAGATTGCGACTAATACCGATCCAGTAAGTCCCCCGAAAATGACTCGCACAATAGAGTGAGTAATGATCCTTTTGAAAACGGCGTCATTTCTATTCAACCATAAAGCCCAAAAAAAGTGCTATACCCACTAGAATCGATTTCTAAGCTTTACGAGAAAAATTTCTAAGCCAAGAACCAAACAACATCTCAACACTAGTAGGTGGTTGAACTCCAAAGCTAATGACTATCACATTCCAAAAGGCCGAGCCACATGGCACTCGAAAAATAGATGTTGAATACTCTCATTAGAGAGACAAAAGCAACACTGATACTTCCTTGCCAACGCCTTTTGCAAGATTATCCTTTGTTAAAATCACTCCTTTTTCAAGAACCAAAGGAAAACTTTGACTTTAAGAGGAATCTTTGTTTTCCAAAATACATTCTTTTCAAATGCCTTCTCTTTCCATGAGATCTCTATACAAGGAACAGACGATAAAAGAACCGCTCTTATTCAAGTTCCAAACTAAAACATCTTCTTTCTCATTCAAAGAGACTCGAACTATCATACTCACCAAATTAAGCCACGAATTCCGCTTTCCACCTACTAAAGCTCTCCTAAAAGAAACCTTTAACGGTGAAGTACTCAGAACTTGAGCAACCGTCATATTCTTCTTTCTAACAATTCTATACAGATCGTGAATTTCGTCATTAGCGCTTCCTTCCCAATCCAAATGTCTTCCCAAAACCTCGATTGTTGCCCATTATTAACCCTAAATCGCTTCTTGTTAGAAAGAGATTTTTGACCTCCATAAGCCCACTCCAAAGTGAGAATCCACAGTTGCTTAATCGTTTGTGACAGGTCTTACCTTTCAAATACTTTCTCTTAATCATGCTCTGCAGAGGCCATCCTCATTCAACAATTTAAACAACCACTTACTTAACAGACAATGATTCGCATTTCCAGGTTTAAAATACCCAAACCCCACGCACTTTGGTTGACTAAGAATACCCTATCCGGCCAATCTATATTTCTTTTATTCCCATCATTTTGCGGAAAAATGCTGGATCGATAATAATCCAGCTTTCTTGAGATTCCTTTAGGAATCTTGAAGAAAGACATCATAAACATCGGAGACTTGATAAAGCTGAATTGATTAGAACCGGTCTACCGCTCACCGATAACAACTTACTTTTCCAACTACTCAACTTTTTGGAACCTTTCCTCGACCTCCATAATCCTTGTTCAAAACTTTTCGGTAATGCATAGGAGACCCAGGTACCTAAATGGTAGAGATCCCTCCTTGCAACCAAAAAGCTCAACATAATCAGCGCTTCTGACCTTAGCATCCCCGAAACAAAAAACCTCACTTTTGTGGAAGTTTATTTTGAGGCCCGACAACTGCTCAAAAGTACTTAGTACTAAATTTAGATTTTTTGGCCCCTCGAAATCATTTTCCATAAAGAGAATGGTATCATCTGCATATTGGAGAATCGACAAACCGTTATCTACCAAATGAGGAACTAAGCCTCGAACATGTCCATTAACTTTGGCCCTATCTAAAAGAATTGCCAACATATCACCACTAAATTATATAAAATTGGCGAAAGAGGATCCCTTGTCTCAAGCCTTTTCTAGTCCTGAAATCTTGGCCTATGTTATCATTCACCTTAACCCCTACACTGCCACCACTTACTATTGATTCAATCCACTTACACCAAGTCGAAGAAAACCTTTTATTCTCGTAACTGCTGCAAAATGACCAATTCACCTTATCATAGGCTTTCTCAAAATCTAGTTTGAGAATTACCCACCTAACCTTTTCTTGTTTAGTTCATGCAACGTTTCATGCAAAACAACTGCCCCTTCCATAATATTTCTTCCGGGATAAAAGCCGTTTGAGAGGGCCTAATCACCTTACTCGCAACCCCGTGATCCTATTAGCCAACACTTTTGTGAAAATCTTAAAGTGACATTCAGCATACTGATTGGTCTATATTGTTGTATTTGTTTTACCTCTTTTTGTTTAGGAAGGAGAGTTATTATCCCAAAGTTTAAACTAAAGAGAGAGCCTATTCATGTGGAAATCTTTAAACATGGCCATGAGGTCATCTTTAATTAGACTCCAAAACACTTGGTAAAACTCGACCGAAATCCATCAGACCGGTGCTTTATTATGTTTCATTTGGAAAATGGCCTCTCTTACTTCCTTTTCAGAGAAAGCATCCGTAAGAATCCTATTCTGCGTCGAAACTCATGTGGATATCATCTTTGGATGTTTCGTCAAGAATCAAGTTACTTCTTCCGACGACCCAAAGAGATTTTTATAATACTTTGTAATGAACTTCTCCAGATTAACATCTCCTTCAATCACCCCTCCTCTTGCTCAAGACGACTAATTCTAGTTTTCTTCTTTTACCGTTAGCAACTAGATGGAAGTACTTTGTAATTGAGGTGTTAGTTTTCCATCATATACCTTGTAGCAGTTAACAGGAAACACATCAGAGGAACAGATTTGTGATAATCATCATAAAAATGCCATTGTTCCATTTTTCTGGTAAATTCAGTAAGTAATTAAATATCTAAATCAAGTGACATGTTGAGAAACCATATACTAGGTCTAATATATGTTTGTGATGAACAATTGCCATATTGGTTTAGTTGAATTTGAATTTTGCAATAGTTTCAAAAATTCATATTTGCTATCAAGTGTTTCTGGTCAGACCGGTCGGTGGGACCACTAGGAGGAAGCGGTTAGACTAGCTTGTGAACGATGGTCTGATCGAAGATCTAGTGTGACCGGATTTTAGAAGCGGTCAAATTGAGGAAGCTATATGACCGATTTCTAGTTGATAGCTATTTTTTTTCCAAAAGTGAATTTTATTGTTGGTTGCATGCGGTCGGACTTGCCATGGTTGGCGGTCGAATTGGGGAGAGTTGGCCGGTGTGGCCGGCATTGAAAATGCAGTCACACCGGGTAGCTGGTCAAACTGGACAGTGATTAGCGATTTAAGTGGAGCGGTTCGAATGGCCTGAGGAAAGCGGTCAGATCGATGGCTACATGCAGAGGAGAGTTGAGCTAGGTTGGTTTGATATCGGCTCATGGCTTGGGAGCTATGAGGGTTTGTATTGCATTGCATCGTGCATATTTTTGTCTAACATGAGTTAAATGTATGGAACTTGTGCTCGATATGTGCTTGGTTTTTGGATGTGCTGGTGGTTTAGAAGATGTGGCGATCGACGGCAATGGACCGGGACTAGGCAGGGGAGCTAATGTTTGGAGTGATCATGTAAGTCTAGGTGAGGCTACGCAGCTCAAGCAAGGAACACAGAGAAAACAATAATCATGAAGAAACGAGTTGGTGCATATGGCGCACTAACTAACGAGGCCGATGTACATAGAGACAATTCAGGAGAGTCTGAATGCGTAAAGACGTGGCATTTAGTTATTGGATACTATGGGCACGTATCAAAATATGGAGAGATGATTTGATGTGAAGATGAAAGAGAAGATGCTTGGAAGGTTTGTCGAGGGTATTTTGATAGTTACCCAAATACTAGGTTGGTGCCTTCATCAAAATGTGGCATGGAGATGTGTAAAGGAGAAGTAGTTTAGGTCAAGGAGAGCTGAAATTGACAAGTGGATCAATCGTTAAAGAGTTGATGGGTTGAGTCTTGTAAAACGCTTTAAGAAGTGTGCATGAGTATGTAAAACCCATGTTAGTGAGGCTAACGGCTTTCCCCGGTAAGCTTAATGGGTTGGTCTCATTAGGGTTGTGCTGGTTATTTAGAGGAAGGGAGAGATGGTATATTAAAGGAATCTAAGGTTTAGTTTTTGTTCCATTATCTTGTCTTGTTCTATGGTTATGAGAGAGAACTTAAGGAAAGGGAGATACTTTGACTGCACCTTGTGTCCATGAGTATGTAAACCTCATTGTCCACTGAAAATAGATCAACATTTTATCTCAATCATGTTCTTGCTTGTGTTCTTGCTTGATTTTGCTTGTTCTTAAGTTAGATTTGTGATTTTCAGGTTCATGGGTGTTCTTATCCAATCTCTTGCTTAAATTGCATCGTTAGGACATATGAGAATAGATATGAAAAATCTTATATCTTAGATCCTCATAAGCAAGAAGTGATATAAGATTTAGGGTTTTGGTGTTCTTGTGAACTAGATTTGATTCTTTTGATTTGGTGAACTCAAGCACAAGAATCATGTGATTTTTAATTGGCTAGATTTCTATTATCTTGAACAAGTCTCATACAAAAATTAAATATGTTTGGATGAGAATTAGATAAATTCTTGACATTTGAGCTTTTGTCACGATGGGTTTTCAGGTCCGAAACACAAGGAATTGGTTGGACTAGTTCTAAACCTGCGATCAGACCAACCTATCGGTGTGACCGATAACAGACCGACAATCAGACTGGCCCATCAACGGCAGTCTGACGGTCGTGGCTCCTGTTTTTATTGGCTATTGCTTCTAGTTTTATTTTGCCTCGTCTTGTTGGTATGATCTCAACTTGGTGACTAACATAGTCATTTGAGTAAAAATTTTAAATATCTTAGCAAAAATGTTTCGTGAACAATTCACTCTCTCTCATTGCCGGCATTATCAGTAATCAAGGTCAACAATGGGGATAATTAATTCCCAGTACCTTTTAAACGACTGAAGATGCGAATGATCATTCAGAGAAAAGGCGCAAGTTAATATTTGTGCAACATTTTCTTTTTCATTTATTGTCGCTTCAGTACGAAAAACATTGCAAAAAATAAAAGAATTCGAGTAATTCTTGTTGATTAGTCATAGTCAATTTGCTGTTTCTAGTTAAGGTATCATATTCTCGAGACCTTTTTGTTCAACTCTGCACTGTTCCAAGAATCTTTAGATGCACCAAACTCTTGATAATTCTTTATCCAGCAATGTGCAGTCGCTGTTGTAACACCAAAGCGTGGACACTTGCCCATGCTTCTTCTCGTCGGTATAACAGTAACCATATGAAAAAGACATCTCTCAACTTCTCAAATATCCAGGCTTATCACAAAAGCAAGATTTAGGGAGAAAGTAGAAACAAGGCACATGCCACATAAAACCATTGCCATGTCGAACTTTTCCCCTTTTTATTACTAATTTCTGGGGGGAAAAAGAGATTGAATTTGCAAGTTACTTAGCCAAATTCTACCGGAGGTAAGCGAATAGTAGAACACTCCAATAAACAAACACATCAGAGTTCTATGTACCGATCAGTTCACTCAGAAAAATCTTGCAACTATCTTTAACTAATTTCAAGAGATCGAACGACCCTAGAATCCGAATGGCCCAAGGTTTGCGGTTAACCCATCGCTATCAGGCCGCTGTTCAAGCCATGCAAGAACACCCGGATGATCCAAGCAGGCAGCGTCCACGCAAAGTACGGACCAGCTAGTGCACCAGCCGCAACAGAAAACTAAAGCTAATTTGAAGGACGAGATAAGATCAATCCCATCGAAACACCGGTAGAGATGATCTCCATGGATCGGTGGCCACACAAACTAAGGACATGTTCTTTTCGACTGCGGCTTATAATTAAAATTTTTAAATTTTGGCTGTTTACGGTACAGATTACGGATAGATAGATACTTACTTACGATTTTAACTGGTATAGATGTTGAGTTTTTAACGTGTAGATCGTTAACTTGTAGACCCCTTTTTAAAAAACACTTCGTTTGAAAGTTAGATACTATAGCAAAAATCAAAAATCACCGGCTTCTAAGATAAAAAACAGACCTTAAGCTTTGAGTAAGCTGTTGTTTGCAGTTCACGCATCACATCGAAATATCTGCCCAGCAAGCTAGCTCGTCGGATCGATCGGCACAGTGATCGAGCTGGAGAGAAAACCACCTGAACTGTAGGCTGAGACATGGGACTGGGAGTAGCTGCTTGCTTTTTTGCCTGACAGGTAGCAGTAGTTAGGCGCGATTAGCCCGCCGGTTGGTGCCTAGTCTTGCATTGCCCCCAAGCAGAAGCCACCAGCGAGCGCCATGCATGGGCCTGGTTCGTGTGCATTATTATCTGGATCGATCGAACTGTACCTTTCTCTTGCCAATCAAGTTAACGACGAGCACGAGACGTACAACGCTCTGTGTCGGTATTAAGATACGTAACAATCTGACAAACAATCACATATAATAATAAAAATAGTAGAGATCGAGTCATGCCATGGATTTGGCTCAGGACATTGACGTGTATGTTGACCACCACCAATACTCTTTTCTTGAAAATTTCCAAATAGTTAAAAGGAACTTTATGCAACTTTACACACAAAAAACTAATACATTGGATTAGACAGCCGAGTGTTACAGGTAACATACATTTGCTATAACCAGTCCAATAGCTAGGACCGTGCAGGACAGGCATCTTTCTTGTACTCCATTTTGCCTCAAGAAAGCTGTGCACTAACATACTGCTCTACCTTTCCATCCTACTTGTTTTTGTGTGTCGTGTTGACCTATGCCCCAAAAATGCTTCATCCTCCAGGTTATACATACGCATCACACTTGTTGATCGAGGTGTCATCCGTGATGGATTTTATTTATGTTGTTAGGTTTCAGTGGCGAAGCTAGAATGAAAATAGAGAGTGAGCTGGATTAAGCAAAATTGACATAAACATAGTCATTATTACAATTTACAAATCTATAAACAAATGTAAATTTCACCACTTCATCAATGATTATCAAGAGTAACTCAGCAAAGAATCAAGACAAAATATTGACTAGACTATAAATTGCCGCAAGCGTAGCGCAGACCGTAGGCCGCATCACACCCTCAACCCTCCCCAAGGCTGCCTAACCCGCCGCTGACCACCTCCACCTCCTTCAGGCTCCGGTCTCCCCCACCCAAATCGGACCCTCCAATCCTCCACCACTCCCACCAACCGCCTCCTAGTTCCCCGCATGGCCCGTCGCACCAGCACCTCCTTGTCACCGCTTCCCCATTCCCCTCCACAGTTGCCTCGTTCCCTCGCATAGCCAATTGATGTCGCTGCCCCTCATCGCGTTGCGCCGCATCGCCATCGACTCGGCTTCTTCGCGCCCATGCCTCGTCAACCCACCGTCACTGTCTGCTGCCCGCTGACACCGCCCTCCTCAGACCTCAAGTGCGCTTCTCTTCGATCCTTTTCTCGATTGCATCGATCGATGTTGGATTGGGGATTTTGGGTGGATTGGATGTGAGGCTGCTTGAAAATTTAGGATCTTGGTGCCGGATTGGGGATTTGCCACTTGGGCCTTGTGGCTTGTGGCCTTTTGGGCTTCAGTGCCGACTGCCAAGGAATGGCCTAAACACAAGCATCTTCCATTATTCTACTTCTCTTCCTTTGTTCATCTGTTTCATTCAAGTAGCTTTCAGCTCTAGGCCATGGTGAATTGGCCGCCACCGTGGGGGGAGAGGAGGTTATGGTGCCAACCAAGGGTAAGCTAGAGCCTAACAAAGTCCGCATGGATTCACCCCTGTTAGATTTGACTAGTGTCAAACACATCATATTAGTTAGAACAAGTATTTTGGAATGAACAAGCTAGCTAGGCGCATAAAGGCAGAGCAGATGCTACTAGCTCAATTATTAGCAAGTACACAGTGGTGGTCTGCATAGATATAGTAAGGGACGGTGGGAGGGAAGATAAAGAGGATTAGCTTACCAAACAAGAAGCTTGATCTTCATCCAACCTCCTTCCCCCACCACACATATCTATGTCGAGTGGCAACCAAATCTCCTTCCCCCACCACACATATCTGCATCTCCAAATCCTCCATGCCATAAATAATTATATAGAAATTCTGAAAGAGTATGGGCAGGTATACAAGCACTATTTCGTAAAATACAACGCTGACTGACATAATACTTGTGAAACTGTCTACTCGATGTGCAGTGTAGTTGGTCAATTGGCAAAATAAAAGCCCCTTTAGGCAAAGGGCATTTTCGATTTGATTCAAACCATTAATGATTCAAACAATTATTCCCCAAGCTTTCACTCGACTTCAAATTTGTAGGTGGTAGCAAATCTTAGACCCACTTCAGAGCAGATTCTGCTAGGAAGTTTGGATGGATTGTACTATTTCCTGCTCCAAATAAGCTTTTAATTTTTATATCACCCCACTCGCATGCATGTACGTCAGATTCTCATCAGTTGATTATTCTGAAAAAAAATGCTCAAATAAAAAAGTTGATTATTTAGAATTTCAACGTTAATCCCGTGTTACTCTTGACTTGGGGTCACAAAACAACAAATACCAAATGCTTAATCTATGCCTCCCAAAATAAATATACGAGAGAGACTAGCTAGTTGAGTTGTTGTTGTTGTGTGTGTATATTGCTCCAAGGAGTGTTTACTTCCACTTCTAATATATCACTTAAACAACTATTTTATACATCTTTGTTGTATTCGGTATACTTAAATACTAATTCTAAGATACTCCAATACAACTTATTTGAAAAATTTTCATCGGAGTCTTTATTTTTGCTATATATACTTTTTCATATATAAAAAGAGTACATACAAAAATTATGCTATAAAAATAGATTTTGATGAAATCTTTTTATGAAATTCTCTTTGAAAGTATCTTATAATTATCATTAGAGTATGCTTAAATAGATAAAGAGATATAATAATACTTATAAAAAATATATTAGATTAGGAGGATAGAACCATTTTAATTTGGTGAGAACGTAGCGACAAGAGCACACACTCGCGTTCGGTGGCTCAACTCCAATGACATCCCAAGTGCGCGCTAGTTTAACGGAAACTCTCTCGGTACAAACGTCCTCACATACAGCAGTACAAGCTTATCACTGACAGGTGGGTCCTGACGCAGCGCATTGTGGATGGTACCCACATGTCAGCGACAGTCAATTATTCCGTGAGACAGGCTGCCGCTCTTGTTTCAGCGCTCTAAATCAACTGAGCCGCGAAGGGGATAATAATTAACTTAAGCTACGATTTAGCAGGGATTAGGGAATTAATTGCGGCTCCGTCATTGTTCTGATCCAAGGTGCCATTTGCCTCCTGCCGCCCGTGACGAAGCTACCCCAGTTAACGGGTGTTGGATCTTCCACCGGGTTGATGGATCCGACCCGGTGTAAACGAGCGGCTGAAACCAAAAAAAAGGAAGGAAACTTTGGGGGCAGAAAGGGGCTCCTGGAAGGAACTCGCAATGCGTTCCGTTCCGAGATTATATCCCGCCCTACAAATTCGGCACGTATATTTATAAGACATATTATTTAAGTAATATTTAATAAAATTAAAATATAGTTGCTTTTATTAGATAGACATGATACTGTTCTTTCTATTGGAGATAAATACAATCTAATTTTATTAAATATTACTTAAATAATTTATCTCATAAGTATGTATATCAGATTTATATTGTGGGATGAAGGTAGTGCTTAGATAATGGATTTTTTTGTGCAATTTTGAGATGATGATTTTAATATTTGCTTTCGCCTTTTCTACTTTTAACCCTGCGTCTTTAATCATGTTGTGATGATATTGTTCGGCAGTGCTTTTTGGTAGCAACTGGTACTATGTATCTTTTTGGCCATTCTTTGAGACCTAAAAAAGTAAAAGAGAGAGAGAAACATGCGTGCCATTCACCTTCGGCCTCCGAACGGCAGTCCATACTACTGTCCTATTCATTTTACTTATGGCTCATAATTTTTCTCTAACCAAATATTTAAAAAGCTTATCAGGACGGTTATTTTGAAGCGGCTTGGTAGGATGGTTTCTTTTAAACGCGTATCGATATTCAATTTATTTATATAAATATCTATGCTAAGATGAAATACCATTATTCGTATCTAAAAAGAATCCGCCCGTACTTCATAGTGCTTAGCATCTTAGTAAGGGAAGAAAATAGAAGCTTCCATTAAGGTGGGTCACTGGTGATAAAACCGATAATAATGTCTAGTTAAGCTTCTCTAAAATAAGGATCTGCGTGCGTACGACATGAAAATGACAAACGCTTTGTTCGTCCTAACCCTGATCAATTCGGCTTCAGCTTCTGGTTTATTTTTCACTATTCATAAGTTTCGTCTTTTTCTGAACTTTTGGCTTTTTGTTGAGCTTTTTTGCCGGTTCTTTTTTTCGTATTTGTTTGTATTATACGTAATGGGCTAATATATTATTTATATTTTAAAATTTTTTAAAATTTAATTATACTAAATAAGTCTCTGTCATTCTGATGTTTTTTTTCACAAATTCTGATGCTTTTTTAGCCAACTGATGTTTTTACCATAAGCCATGAGCTTTTCAGCCGAACCGATCACCACCTAGATAGCATGACTCGAAGTCGGATATAACGCGCGCATCCGAAACGGTTAGAGCGCATGCGTATATTTATTAGTCAGATTAGTGCTAGTGTAAATATTTATATGAATAAATTAAATATTGATAAACTACTTTAAAAAATTAGACTCACGAAAAAAAAAGCCGTCTCTAGAAAACAAACTGCAATTCATAGTGCACAAGCTGTACTCTGAACGAGAGAGCAAAGGGATGACGAAGCACGGGACGGGCCCACGGCGTCAGCGACAGGTCGGAAGCAGACAATATTGTGTCGGACCACGTTTTGACCGCCTGCCCTGCCCGCCCCCACGCACACTCGCGAGCCGAACACCCTTTTTCCCACCCCTGCTGTCCGGTGGGGCCCACCCGGCACAGTTTCCGGATCGCGACGTGGACACCGCTGTCTGGGTCCACCGTACAGTCTCCGGTCGTTCGGAAACCAAGGTTAAGGCCACGTCTGCAGAGGCCTGGTTTTCATTTTCTGAAAATTGAATCGATTCTTATAAAATTTATGTATTCTAAACAGAGTATAAACCTGTAGAATTCCTGTGTTCTAGACAGCCAGCTTTTTGCGCGAGTGGGTAACTCGTGCTCACTAGCTACGCGGAGTTTAGGAGTGCCCTTCGAAGCTAATGGGTTTTGGCTTTTACTGCAGTACTTAACTTTTAAATAGAGTATTTTCTCAAGACGAAGTCTACAAGTTAAACGATGTACACATTAAAAGCCCAACATCTGTACTATCCAAAATCGCAAGTGAGTATCTATCTCTCCGTAATTTGTACCGTAAACAGCCAAAATTCAAAAATTTCAATCAAAACTATGCCGCAGCTGTTGCCAAACAGACCCATATACATCCCTGTCAGGGAAAAAGAAAAGGAACAATGCAGTGCACAAATCGAACGATGTTTCTGCTTCATATAATATAAAGGGCAAATAGTGATGTTTTGCCCCTTGTTCGTTGAAAACCAACGCGCTAATTAAGACTATCGATGCTGTGCGAACATGCTACCGTAGCAGACGATGTCGAGCGAACGTGTTACCGTAGCAAATGAGATTCATGCGAGGTTTTATGGCCCTGTTTTTTTAGTTTTTAAAAGCTGTTTTTCAATTTTCTATAGTAACTAACTTTTAAACGAAATATTTTTTAACATAGGGTTTACTAATTGTAGTACATACTTTATCGACTTTATTTATATCGTCAAAAACTGCACGTGAGTTTCTGTTATTCTGTAATTTCTCATATAAACAGTCCAAAACCACAAGCTGCAACCAAAACCATAAATCGCAGTTAAAAAGAACAGCACCTAAAGCTACAACGGAGAGGCCGGTTAATCAAATCACTCGCACAGTCGCCCCTGCAGAAGATTCCTAGCTTGCCCTGTGCTTTGCTGGGTGTGCGTGCATGGGGCATGGGTGCAGACTGCAGAGCTCGCTCTCCCTGCATGCTTCGCTGTGCAGTGAAGGGCCAGGGGTAACCGGGCAAACCATGGATCGTGGCTGCTGCTACGCGATTTCACGTCTTCGCATCGCATCTGCACCCAACTTTTCCGTCTTCCCACGTTGCCGAGGGACGGTAGTGCGCGGGCTGAGTTCTCCCGTGCTCCCACGAAAAGGCAAGCACGCACAGTTTGTAAAGCAAAAGCGGCCTTCAGGTAGATTCGTTCATATTTTACAGTCTCACAGCTTAACCATGTGTTTAGTTGCAAGGACTAGGTGGGACGGGATAGGATGGACTCGTTTTTGTAGGTGTTTGGATGGGAGTCAAGCAGAGTCAAGGACATCCCACTAGGAATATTCTTTGTAGATCCGGAACCAGGCAATCCTCTTTTTTTCATGGGACAGAGTCATCCCACATGGGATAGAGTCATCCCACCTCTTTGTTTTTTTAAGTACTGTTTTGTTTAAATTTTTTTTAAAAAACTCAAAGGCTTATGTGTAGAAACATATCAACAATAGCCTTCAAATTTTTTTTAAAAAAAAACTCAAATGCCGCACATGTCCCACCTTCATCCTTCCATCCAAACAAAGGATGAGATCATTCCATCCCACTTTATCCTTCTAACCAAATAAAAAACAGAGATGACTCTATCCCCCAACCAAACAAAAAATAGGATCATCCCATCCTAAAATCAAGGACAGAACCATCCCATTCCACCTTGTCCCTAAACCAAACACAACCTAATAGTACCCGCTTCGATCTTGGCAGAGCTCCCGCTCTTGGTTGAGCGAAGAAACAGCCTGATATATGCCCATCTTCTAGTTTTATCCTTAGAGATCGTCACAAGTTGTGTTTTGAGTTTTTTTTACAGTGCGCACAAATTAGTATAGACTGTCCATTCTTTTAAATTCAACAGGTTAGATTCATTAAAATTTTGTTGTACTATACCAACAAGTATGATTTGAGTTTTTTACGGTACACAAAAATTAGTATAGACCGTCCATTCTTTTTAAATCCAACCAGTTAGATTAGTTAGAATTTTGTTGTACTATACCACCAAGTATGATAAGTATAATTTTGCTTAGAGATGGAACTGTAATCCAAAAATCATTGTTCCTAAAAACTACACATTGTTAATCCAAAAATGCATGGATGTGCAAATCAATAGTTTATGTTGTCGCCATCATCCATCCTTTGCCATGGCAGCGGCTGCGAGGGCCGCCGGCGTGTGAGTTGTTGGAGTTTTGGGAGGCATCGGGGTCCGCAACGGGCGTCGTGTGCACAGGCGCGCCGATGATCTAGGCCGTTCCCAATTAAATCAAGTACTGGCAGCAACCGAATGAGGACACTGCCCTCATAGAGAGAGAAATCCGATCATTGTGTTATGATGTAAGAACATGTCTTTCATCAAATTGAGGATGTATTATCATTATTTTTTTCTGTAACCACTGGAATATGTGCGGTTGCTAGTTCAGTTTGGAACAGTATCATTCCTTCATTCATCCCCAACTTACATTTATTCCAATTTGACGACTGCTGTTGCTAGCCATCCTCCACAGTGTCACGGCCGGCAAGGTCCATGGCCTAGCCGGCGTCCAGGATGAAGACGAGACTCAACCTTGATCTGCTCACATGTGCTTCAGCGTACAAAATGGTCTCATGATGACAAGCAAAGGAGGGCGATAGGAGGTGATACTCTGTAGACTGGACAACAGCTGGCCATTACTCAACGATAGAGCTTCGTTCGGCACAAGCTGCAGCAGACAAGATTGAGATCGGATTTAGTTTAGGTTAAACAAAAAGTAGATCATAACTTTATAAGGTGAGTATAGATAGATTACATAACTGTAAATTTAATTGTTTATATCACTAATTTTGTTGAAGTGATACAACAAGATACAAAATGAGACATGGGGACACATTTAGCGCTAACATGATGTTAGCTATGCTTTTAGTGTAGCTCAAGATTGTGTCTATTAGGCTTGACGTGAAAAAATTGCAAAGAGTCTATTGGGTTTTATCCTCTCTGTTAGTTAGGCCCAAGTATCCCCTATTCTCACGAAGAAAATGACAGGCACTTTGAGCACACCGCCTAGAGGAGGGTCCAATGATCTGATCGGCGTGCACAGATGACAACGCTAGTACTTCAACCATTAGGAGCAACGCTGCTTACATATAGTGAGTTGTGGACCTTGAAGGAGAGACAGGTGAGGAAGAGAGCCATGGGGGGTGGTGGTGGTAGGGGGAGAGGGCATGGGGGTGACGGTTATGGGTGGAGGGGACTAGTTATTTTAATAATCAGACAAACTCATATTACAATCATTTAGAACTATTGATATAATAAACTCGGAGCTACACCTAACCAAGATATATAGTTTTTAACAATATAGCCAGTCCTTTGCTAAAAATATTGACTAGAAGTGATCTTGTTTTGTGAACAATTATCTAAAAGAGTTATCTTGTTTTGTTAGTAATTATTACAAAAACAACCGGGGCTCTATCGGAGGGGAGAGGCAACTCTGTGCATGAACCACAAGATCCCAAGCTTCTCTTTTGTACCTTGTTGCATCATTTAAATAAAAGGGAGGTGCTTTAATGTTTTTTCCAAAGTCATTTGCACAACTTTTAAAGTAGAACTGAATGGTTGATAGTGATTACTTACTAAATAAAATTAGTAACATAAACGAGCAAAGTTATAGTTGTGTGACCTGTTTACACTTATCTTATAAGTTGTTGCAACTGTGGTGCATTTTACTCACTAAAATATTAGAGTCAAGACAAAGTTATAGTTGTGTGACCTGTTTACACTTATCTTAGATGGTGTTGTTGTATCGGGGTGAGAGCGCATGAGCGGATGCAAAAATGTGATGCATTTTACTCATTAAAATATTAGAGTCAAGACAAAAAGTCTATATTGCTCTTAAAAATTGTTGGACAGATTTGATTTATGTTATCATCCATTACAACTAGTAGAATCCGTCTTAAAAATTCTCATTTTTTGGAGGATCGCATGCGAGTTCCTCTTGCAAAGAAAATGAGTTCGTTATAACCTGTCTTATCGTTAGTGACTCGTCGAGCCTCTAGCGCTTACCGCTTCGCTTAGCACGGTCCATGTGCCTATCCTGCTGCAAACGTCGCCGTAGGTCCTAGCGAAAACGAGATCCAAGATTCTCTTAACACCGATAGATTGTACCGCACTGTACTAATCCTCTGCACCTGGATGTACTAGTAATCATGTAGATGTTTTCATTGAACTTTTGTCCTCCAAGTTCCATTAGTTACGGCTGAGGGGATGTTTTTTTTTTTGACACAATAGTGAAAGATAAGAAAGAGATGTTGATATAGATAATATATATAATTTTAAGCTTGAGAAGTTATTTAAAAACCAGTTTTAAGATATCATTCTATTTCAATATTTTTTTTACTTCCCTAAAACCCAAAACCTAAACAAAAGACCAATGGCTGCCGGGTTCAATCACAATTACTAATAGTACTGTAGTAGTGAAAATATAAGAAAAGAAAAGACTGTACCGTTCGTTGCATTCTCGGTGGTTACGAGTGGCCAATCTGAAACATGGCTCTTCTTATAATTTATAGATTAAATTATAGTAATTAATTTTTAAATATACGTTTTTAAGATAAAGTCAACAGGAAAATTGTAATAAAAAGTGTACTTAATTCAGCTGTACCTGCCAAAATTATATATGACTATTTTCCTTCACGTACTGACTCCTATAAACAACTAAAATTTTAAATTTTAAATTATAAACTATAAGTCATAAATAAAAGAAAGAGCTACCCAATATCGTGTGCAGGTACGAGCTACACAAGGGAATTTCTCTGATTTCCACGGAAGCTGGAATTTATGTAGGCCTATCCAATTATGATGATTATTATTTTATGCCGTATCCCCAACAAACAGGACATGTCTGAGTCTTGAGGAGTCAAAGGCTCACAGAACACACACTCATTTGTGTGTTCCTCTCATGCTTGGCCTTAGCTCCAAGCACCAAGCAACAACATCCGTTGCATGCGAAGGCCTAGTCCGGTAATCCAACGGCAGACGTACACTACCATGCACGCCCTCTAGCTAGCGGATCATCCGACTTTACAGAGGTAAAATCACCAGCTGCGCGTCTTTATAGGCCATTAGATCAAGATCGAACGGTCCAAATCATAGCACACCAGAAATAGAATATCTTTCTTCACAATAAATTAGCAGCTTATCGCCCACCAGAAATTCAGATTGTTTGTTGATTCACAGGATGGTTCCGGATGCCTCAACCGCCCTGCCCCCCCTGACTCACCTCTCTAAAAAGGGTGCTTACTTGAGTTCAAGCTTTTAGCTTTTTAGTTTTATCCTTTTCTGTTTTTTGGTTTTTTATTTTTTGTATTTTGTATTTCTTTGTATTGTCTGTAATAATATAGTTTTTTAAAATTAATTACACCAAAAAACTATCAGTAATTATAATGAAAAAACTGCTACGTTACTAGAAAAGCACTAAGCTTAGCTTAAAAATTCCGAGTATCTCTTTCCTAGCTACCTCCATCCACTGGGCACTAATGTTAAATTCTTAACCATCCCATTGAAGCCTCAACGCTACAGTCACACAATCTTTTCATTAGGAGGAAGACGATCGTTCATTAATTAGTGGAGTCGTACTCACGTCAAATCTCGATCACTAATTAGAGGAGTACGTAGCAGCGAAGTCCCCAGCCATGGCGGATCCTCAACCCATCACCCATAAAAGGGAGGCCAACCACTCCCTTTCTCCTCCTCCTCCTCTCTCTCCTTGGCCCCAGTCCTACTCTACTCACTCCCCCAACTGCCGCGAATTCCCTCTCCTCTCCTCTCCTCTCCCTCTCTCCTCTGTTTGAGCAAGAGAAATCGAGGTGAGCTCCTCCATTCCCCAAGCGCACCAACTCCTTGAGGCCGACGCAGTCGGTGCCATGCACTGACCCGACACAGATACCGCCACCCCCTTAACTCCCCCTCCCCTTCTTCTCCACTTCCCGACGAGCGCGGACTCGCCCAGCTCGCGCGGGAACCCGTGCGCCCATGCACATATCCATCCGCGCCGCAGACGTGCGCGCCTGCGTGTGTGAAAGCTGCTCGTGTTGTACTGCTCCACAAAGGTTGACACCTAGTGGTGGTGGTGGCAGCGAGTGAGAAGTGTGCAGACGCCAAGGAAGTAATGGCTGCGTGTGTGAAAGCTGCTCATGTTGTACTGCTCCACAGAGGTTGACACCTAGTGGTGGTCCGTGGTGGCAGCGAGTGAGAAGTGTGCAGACGCCAAGGAAGTAATGGCGCGGCGTTTCTTGGTTCCGGCATCGCTGCTGGTGGTTCTGGTTTCTTGTCTTGCGGCGGCGGCGGTGTTGGCGTCGGCGGCGGGTGACGGTGATGTGCTGTTGGAGGTGAAGAATGCGTTTCTGGAGGATCCTGAGGGGGTCTTGGAGGGCTGGTCGTGGGGCGGCAGCTCGGCGGGGTTCTGTTCCTGGGAAGGCGTGGCGTGCGACGAGGCGGGGTTGAGGGTGATTGGCCTCAACCTGTCCGGCGCGGGGCTGGCCGGACCGGTGCCGGGGGCGCTCGCGCAGCTCGATGGGCTCGAGGTGATCGACCTGTCCTCGAACAGGCTCACGGGCCCCGTCCCGGCGGCGCTCGGGGGGCTGGGAAGGCTCGCGGTTCTGATGCTCTACTCCAACCAGCTCGCCGGCGAGATACCGGAGGCGCTGGGCAAGCTCGCCACGCTCCAGGTGCTCCGCCTCGGCGACAACCCGGGGCTGTCGGGGCCTATACCCGCCGAGCTCGGGGAGCTCGGGAACCTCACCGTGATCGGCCTCGCTTCGTGCAACCTCACCGGGGCGATCCCGAGGAGCCTCGGGAGGCTCGCCGCCCTCACGGCCTTGAACCTGCAGCAGAACTCCCTGTCCGGCACGATACCGCCGGACATCGGCGACATGTCCAGCCTCGAGGTGCTCTCTCTCGCCGGCAACCATCTCACCGGTGCGATACCGCCGGAGCTCGGGAAGCTCGCCGGTCTTCAGAAGCTAAACCTGGGGAACAACTCGCTGGAGGGCGCCGTGCCGCCGGAACTCGGCGCGCTCGGCGAGCTCGTGTACCTCAACCTCATGAACAACCGCCTCTCTGGGCGCGTCCCACGCGCGCTCGGCGCTCTCTCGCGCGTGAGCACGATAGACCTGTCCGGCAACATGCTCTCCGGCGAGCTCCCCGCCGAGCTCGGCCGGCTATCAGAGCTTAACTTCCTGGTGCTCTCCGACAACCGCCTCACCGGCCGCCTCCCGGGCGACCTTTGCGGCGGCGGCGATGGAGCAGAGTCCACTAGCCTCGAGCACCTCATGCTCTCGACGAACAACTTCTCCGGGGAGATACCGGAGGGGCTGTCACGGTGCCGGGCGCTGACGCAGCTCGACCTGGCTAACAACAGCCTCTTCGGCGCCATCCCGGCCGCGCTCGGCGAGCTCGGGAACCTGACGGAACTGCTGCTCAACAACAACAGCCTCTCCGGCGAGCTGCCGCCGGAGCTCTTCAACCTCACCGAGCTCACGACTCTAGCATTGTATCACAACAAGCTCACCGGCCTGTTGCCGGACGCCATCGGCCGCCTAGGGAACCTCGAGGTGCTGTACTTGTACGAGAACCAGTTCACCGGCGAGATACCGGAGACCATCGAGGGGTGCGCGAGATTGCAGATGATCGACTTCTTTGGGAACCGGTTCAATGGGAGCTTACCGGAGTCCATCGGGAAGTTGCCTGAGCTGGTCTTTCTTGACCTTCGGCAGAACGAGCTGTCGGGCCGGATTCCGCCGGAGCTCAGCGAGTGCCGGAATCTCGTGGTCCTTGATTTGGCGGACAATGCGCTGTCAGGGACGATCCCGGCGACGTTCGGGAAGCTCCGATCACTCGAGCAGTTCATGTTGTACAACAACTCGCTCTCCGGCGCCATCCCGGACGGCATGTTCGAGTGCCTGAACATCACGAGGGTCAACATCGCGCACAACCAGCTCACCGGCAGCCTCCTGCCGCTCTGCGGCTCGGCGAGGCTGCTGTCGTTCGACGCCACCAACAACTCGTTCGAGGGCGGGATCCCGGCGCAGCTCGGGCGGTCGCCGTCGCTCCAGCGCGTGCGCCTGGGGAGCAACGCGCTCTCCGGGCCGATCCCTCCGTCGCTCGGCATGATCGCCGCGCTGACGCTGTTGGACGTGTCGAACAACGCGCTCAGCGGTGGCATCCCAGACGCCCTCTCGCGGTGCACGCAGCTCAGCCACATCGTCCTCAACCACAACCGGCTGTCGGGGCCGGTGCCTGTCTGGCTGGGTACGCTGCCGCAGCTCGGCGAACTGACGCTCTCCGGCAACGAGTTCACCGGAGCAATGCCGGTGCAGCTCAGCAACTGCTCCAAGCTCCTGAAGCTCTCGCTCGACGACAACCAGATCGATGGAACAGTGCCACCTGAAATCGGCAGCTTGGCCTCACTCAACGTGCTGAATCTCGCGCACAACCAGCTCTCCGGGCCGATTCCGGCGACCGTCGCAAAATTGAGTAACCTGTATGAGCTGAATTTGTCACAGAATTACCTGTCCGGTCCGATCCCTCCTGATATCGGCAAGCTGCAAGAGTTGCAGAGTTTGTTGGATTTGAGCAGCAACAATCTCAGTGGCAACATCCCTGCATCACTCGGCTCACTCTCCAAGCTGGAAGATTTGAACCTTTCTCACAATGCCCTCGTCGGAGCAGTGCCGTCGCAGATCGCCGGGATGAGCAGCTTGGTGCAGTTGGACTTGTCTAGCAACCAGCTTGAAGGGAGGCTGGGAGCAGAGTTTTCCCGGTGGCCGCAAGGCGCGTTCGCCGACAATGGCCGGCTCTGCGGCAGGCCGTTGAGAGGTTGCAGCAGCGGGGATGGCCGATCGGCACTGCACGCGGCGTCGATCGCGCTGGTGTCCGCGGCGGTCACGCTGTCCATTGTGCTCCTGGTGATCGTGCTTGTACTGATGGCGGTGCGGCGGCGCGGACAGCGGTCGGGGGAGGTGAACTGCACGGGCTTCTCGTCGAGCCTGGGCAACACAAACCGGCAGCTCGTCGTCAAGGGCTCTGCGCGGCGGGAGTTCCGGTGGGAGGCGATCATGGAGGCGACGGCGAACCTGAGCGACCAGTTTGCCATCGGCTCCGGCGGGTCGGGGACGGTGTACAGGGCGGAGCTGTCCACCGGCGAGACGGTGGCCGTGAAGAGGATCGTGCACATGGACAGCGACATGCTGCTGCACGACAAGAGCTTCGTGAGGGAGATCAAGATCCTGGGCCGCGTCCGGCACCGGCACCTGGTCAAGCTCCTCGGGTTCGTCAGCCACGACGGCGGCGGCGGCGGCGGCGGGGAGCATGCTCATCTACGAGTACATGGAGAACGGCAGCCTGTACGACTGGCTGCACGGCGGCGACCGCAAGAAGCCGGTGCTCAGCTGGGACGCGCGGCTCAAGGTGGCGCTCGGGCTGGTGCAGGGCGTCGAGTACCTCCACCACGACTGCGTGCCGCGGGTGGTGCACCGTGACATCAAGTCCAGCAACGTGCTCCTCGACGGCGACATGGAGGCGCACCTGGGGGACTTCGGCCTCGCGAAGGCCGTCGCTGAGAATCGGCACGCCGGCAAAGAGTGCACCGAGTCAGCCTCTTGCTTTGCCGGATCATATGGGTACATTGCTCCAGGTAATTTCGGTACCTGAAATGCTACAGAAACGAAAAGTTCAGGCTCATTACAGATTTCATATACTGACCATGTCGATGTGTGTACATTGCATCTCTGTGCAGAGTGTGCTTACAGCTTGAAGGCGACCGAGAAGAGCGACGTCTACAGCATGGGCATCGTGCTCATGGAGGTCGTCACCGGGCTCATGCCGACCGACAAGACCTTCGGCGGCGACGTGGACATGGTGAGGTGGGTGCAGTCCCGGTCCGACGCGCCGTCGCCGGCCCGGGAGCAGCTTTTCGACCCTGCTCTGAAGCCGCTGGCGCAGCGCGACGCGTCGTCGATGATGGAGGTGCTCGAGGTGGCGCTCCGGTGCACCAGGATGGCGCCGGTGGAGAGGCCGACGGTGCGGCAGGTCTCCGACCTGCTGCTCCACATTTCGCGCGATTATTACCGAGCCGGCGAGCAGAAGCGTTAGGATTGCGAAGGCTGGAATATGTCCTAGGAGCCTTTTTCCCCTCTGTTTCTTGTTTCAGCTGATTTGCTCATCTTTTCTTGCATGAAAGAAGTAACAAAAAGTTGTGGTTTTTAGGGTGTGCACATTGAACCAAGCAAAGAATCCCCTTCAACTGGATTGTTTAACTGACAATTTGACTGGGTTTGGAGATTGTTTGTACAAGCATCTGAAAATGTCTACGAAATGAAAGTTTAAAAAGTGTCAGTGAGGATTGAGATCCTTGTATTATCATTCTGCAAATAGCTGAAACAAATGTGATACATCACTTTGTTGCAAAATGGAAGAGACAGTACTCGCGTGCTGATAGGGTGAAACAATTGTTTTACTTCTAACTTATAATAGGAAGGTTAAGGTTTGGCGATTACAAGTCTAGGAAAATCATTGCGCTGAACAAAAAGGGCAATGAAGAAAAAGAAATGTCTACAGATGGGGAGATGAATGATGTCTACTGATAGGGATATGAATGAACGAGATAAGTGATGTTTCACATCCGTAGAACCTCACAATTTGGATAGCAGCAATGTTGACTATGTAAAATCATAATTATTGGAACTGAATAATTTTGCATCAGAGGGGTAAGCCATCAGATTCAAGTGCCATAACCGGTCACTCATACAAACAAACGATCAGATCCTTTGTGAAACAACAGTTTATTACAGTACGGCAGTCGAAATGCGAAACCAAGTGTTGATACTGCAACTACAGATGGATTGGTCCAGACCATGTGTACTGACAAAAAGCAAACTGCAAAAAGATTGGTTGCTGACAACCAAATTTGAATAGCTAATCTTCATCATCATCTGCAGAAAAGTAGAATAAACGGTTAATAAGCACAATAATATCAAACAGAGTATCATATTTGTGGCTGTTGATGTTACTGAGCATCAAGCAAATGGTTCAATTGGAAATGCATTTAACTCGTTTACAAACAAGCACTGTACTGACTTGTGAAAGTTATTTAACTTGTGCTAATATTGGCGCCTCCAAGCAAGCATAGGTACAAAAACATTGTCGAGCTCTACAACTGCTGCGCATCAAATGTAAGTTGAATAATTATTGTCATTTCTACAGGAAGGGTTTGTACAGTTGGCTGTATCAAGAAAAAGAAAACCTAATCTCTTCACATCGATCATCCAAGCCCACATCTCAAAGCCAGACATCATGGCTATAATCTATACTTTGTCTTTAATTTCCACCTTGTTCTACTAGAAGATTTATCAAGAAGGAAACATAGGCAACAAATGGAAATGTACTACATCTGCATGTGTAGTTCAATGAAGCTACAAGCCTACAACTAGAGATTAGTATATCATATGGTAGATTAGTCATGATTCACACCTTTGCAGCCATTTCTCTCTTCTTCTCTTTGCTTTCTCACTAAAACAGTATAACCTGACAAACTTGCAGTCACAAAACCTATCTAGTTGCAACATCTGATCTGGTTTATTCAGATTAACAGAAATTTGTGTTTTCCATTATTTGGTCCTAACCTTTTCAAGATATCCATTTATTTCCATGTAACCTCCATTTCTCGATCCTAAATTTTCCTGTTACTTCACCTATTTAGTTGTTTATCTGCCATAAAAAGTAATGGCAAAATTGAATTTTGTTATGACATCAATTTCTTCGTTATGGATGTTAGCTATTTGTTATGTGCTGTGACCCTCATTTTAGAGTGACAGAGGCAGATAACATAGGAGGATTTACATTAAACAATGGCGTAACAAATGTGATGACTATTAGTTCTAGTGCAAAGGATTCCAAACAAAAAATCAATAAAAATTAAAATGTTTAATGGGATGGAAATATTATGCTGGAGACTAGCGCAAGTAATGGTGGATAATGCTCTTGCCACAGCTTATGAACCGTATCACAGTTAATATAACAACATAAACATCAGGCAAAACAGAACATTAAAAAATCGGTTGAGCTTTGTGTTAGTGATGTGCCCAAGAGGCAATCATAAACAATTCGGTTTTATAGGCCAAAAGGGATATTGATCCATATGGGATTAGGGTTCTAATGGACCTACAACGTGGAAGCCATTAGCATGCTCTATAAATATATGGAGGCGAGGCTGCAGGTAAGATAGACTACTGTGCTGAAGACCCTGGCCGCCACCTCCCCTCGGCCGTATCCCGAAACCCTAGCCGGGCGTGCGGTGCTAGCACACCAGCGCACGGCGTTCCATCCCGAACGTGTGGACTCCGTGAAGGCGCCGTTGTTGTTGCTGCTGTGCTGATCGGCGAGAAGCGCAAGGTTATTGCTAGGACGTGAGGAGGAGACATTCAGTTCGTGAAATGATCGATTGCTTCTTCTTCATCAACGCGCATCTACGTTGGACCGGGCTGCTCCAACTCTTCTTCCGCTGCGCAGCGTATCTAGTGGTAACTATCCATAACTCCCTTACATGCATGTTTTCTGGTTGAACGCGGTAGAAAATCAAATGTTGTAGCTAGCGTAGCCTACCCATTCTCCTTCACTTTGCACTTGAGATCGTTGTAGTCGGAAGGGAGAGACAGGAACAAGCCATGAGTTGGAACCCAAATACCTTGTGATGAATAAGATAAACTCCTGCTTGATGCATGCACAATCATCGATATAGGTGATGGAAGAACGGCGAAATTTTGGAAACCCAGGAGGCTTAACAATCAAGCACCCAAGGACATTGCTCCTAATCTTTTCAAATTGGCGCACAGGAAAAATAAAACTGTTCATGAGGAGCTTACAGATGATAATTGGCTTAAGTCGATGAGGAAAATTACCACTTCAATTGAGTTTTCGGAACTCATTGAATTGTGGTTACATATTAGTTATTGAGTTTCATGCACCAACCAGTTCACCCAAAAGCTTAAACTGATGAGGAAAGATGGGCAATTCACTTATACTTCAACACTCCCCCTCACGTGTAGGCTCTCTTAGGCCTAATACGTGGAATAGAAGTGGACTGCAATTAATTTTTTTAATTGCGTCAGCCAGGTCTTGAACTCGAGACCTCTTGGCTCTGATACCATATTGAGTTTCATGCACCAACCAGTTCACCCAAAAGCTTAAACTGATGAGGAAAGATGGGCAATTCACTTATACTTCAACATTAGTCAAGGTGTGCTATCTATAGGGGTGAACGACTCCATCTCATGGAAGAGGACGGCGTCTGGCGATTATTCAACAAGTTTGGCCTACGAATTTCAGTTTAAAAGTGTTTATTGCAGCTTCAAATCGCGCATGGTTTGGAAGGCTTCTGAAAGCAAATACAAAGTTTTTGCAGGACAAAATTCTAACAGCTGATAAATTGTTCAAGAGAGGGTGGCCACATAGTCCCATTTTTACTCTATGATGCTCTCGCTGCTGCCAGTCCTTTCACCAGTGAATGCTTTGTAGTCACCTTCGGGTGTAGTAGCACCGCCGCTAACCTTGCCATCGTGCTGCTACCTCAGACCATCTCCCGCTGCGCTATCGCTCCTGTTGAAGTCACCAACGTCCCCGCAACCCATTTTGCCCATTGCAGATCACTGCCGTCACCACCGTCACCAGTGCTGAGCCCAAAACTGAGCTGCCACCGCGCCCCGTTCCTCTGCTCGGCCAAGCGAGGAAGATGACAATATGTCACCGACTAGTAGGCACCATAGGTAGATTAGGTTAGTTTAATTAGTAATTAGTTAGCAGTTAATTAGTTAGATAATGTCAGTATGACATGTGGGCTCAGATTGATTAGAAAATCTAATTAAACCCTAGGTTAAGTTGTGAATCGCTGATATACACCCCCTCCCAGGCGCCCATAAAACTGACATGTAGACCCGGTTGGTGGACCTGAGCCACTGACATGTAGACCCCGTTGAGTGGACCTAGTTCGTTGGACCATGGCCCCACCTATCATTCTATATCATTTTCCTTAAATAAAATTAATAGAAAAGAAATTAAAAACCCGGCCGACCACACCTGTCAGCTGTTGAACCTTTTCCTTAAGAAAAATAATTAAAAATGAAAATATGGCCAACTCCATCTGTCAGGATTTTCTAAATTTTTGAAATTTCCTCTTGGTTCACACTTTGGGGAGCTCATTCTCGCTCATTTTAACTCTAAATGACTTCGTTTTTATTCTTAAACTCATCTAAATTCAAGATCTTTGTAATAACACCAAAATCATAATTTCGAAGCTAATTTAAATTTTATTTGAATTCATGTTGAACGTGGATGTTTGAGTGTTTATAGAATTTGATGCTTCGGACGCTCCCATCGCTACCGAACAAGAACCTACACTATCCACAGTTGAGCAAGGCAAATTCTTATAATTGATCATGTTAAGCCTAGTTTTAAAATGTAAATATTTTGATTTCAAAATACAAATTACATGCTTGTTATTATTTATTAAATATTATGTTAAATGTTGATGCTTAATTATACCTCACAATTGATACATATTTATTCGCCTCCATGATTGTTGAAATTACCTTTACCATGTCACCCTAGGATAATTATTATAATATTCCATCTTGGTTACTACTTAATGAATAATGATTATGCTTAGAAATGTAATAGTGGTAAATTTGAATGCAACATAAACATTACCAATAGAAACTTGAGACATTGTGTAGTAATTAGAGTGGTAACAAGAAAATGTTTTATTAATTAGTGGAGGCTCAAGCAAGTGGTTGGGATGAGACTAGTGCTATAACATGCGAGATTTGGGTTTGTTGGTTGTCTCACCTATGTTAATTAAGGACTGAATCTTATGCTGCTCTTTTCTACACCACAATCATGCAACCACAAATCAAGTATGAAATTGATCTGCCTAACTAATTTGCTTAGTTTCGGTATAACTCCCACATATTAGATTGGTAGGTGGATTTTGATATTTCTATTGTGATTATTGTAGGAGTGACCTGTGCTAGCCACTGCCTAATGTGGATTTCTTGTAACGTGAAGTGTCATAGACTCCCTAACAATGGTGGTCTCTCATTGAAAACATTGCACGTAATTGTTGCTTTCTGGAGTTAACTCGTAATGGTCATTGCTCCAATGTTGAGGAGTCTCACCTCCGGAGTAGGAGAAAGCATTAAGACTAAGTATTGTAAAAGTGTTATTGTGATTTTTTCAGTCGCATACCTATAGAAGCGTGTCATGGCCGACAATATGGGTTAATTATATCTTGTGGGTAAAGTTGTACAATCTCTACAGAGTTATAATTTATTCGAATAGTCATGCCCTCGGTGACGGGCAAAGTGTAGAAATTCCACACTTTGTTAGTTTTTGTAAAATAATGGATATGGAGTTATGCTTATGAAGTGGATATGGTATCTTGGTATGTAAATGAATATAGAATGGTGTTTATGGAATGGATATAGTATCTTGGTATAGAAATGGATATGGAATTGTGCTTATGGAATGGATATAGTAGACAACTATGAAGAGAGTCCGCTCTCATGAACTTAATTAAATTGGACACTTTGATTTTAAGTTGAAAAGGCTAAGTCATAGATTTAAAAACTAGCTATAGTGTGATAATTGACAAACTGACTTTATGCTAAAAGAAACATAAGACATACCCTTGGTTAAGCCTTGCATGTAGATATATACATATATACTTGCATTTTGATATAATAACTTGCTGAGTACTTTTGTACTCATTGTTACTTAACTATATTGAATTTAGTGCTCAAGTAATGATCTACTAGTGAACATTTGTCAACATCCATCGAAGGTTGAAGGCGTCGTCAAATACTAGGTCGCGTACCCAAGTCAATTGCCTATGGCCATATCCTAAGGGCCTCCCCTACTATGTGGCTTTTCCGCTGCATAGCTTCATTTGTATTTGGCCTCCCCAGCCTATGATGTAAGAACTTGAGTCTTCTGGCCTGTTTACATTTCATTTGCACTTTATTTGTGTACATGTATGGATGTGATATTCGCTATTATTGTACTATGTGAGCTAGTTACTGATCTAGAGACTAGATTAAAATATATAGAAGGCTCAAATTGCTAAATCCGGGTCGCTACACACCGTTATAGCGTATCTATCGATTTGTGATCCAAAATGACAAAGAAGATGAAACCATGGTTTGTGGGAGCAAAGGGCCTGTGGCCTCTATATTCTAGTCTTATTCGAGTTGAGTTGTTTTGTACCTCTTATATATATCCATTATAGAGGCATATGATTAGAGAGACGCATCACTGTAAAATCTACTGCATTGTTACTCTTCTTATGTAGTTGATTATCACCAGTTATGTGTTTATCTTCAAGAGTTTTTCACGTTAAATCTATATCTACTTTTCTTTTATTACTGTTTGTCTTGTCCTTTCTAACAAGATCATCGCACTATTAATACCTCACCATAAAAGTTACAACACCTAGGTCCCACTCCAACGAGCTTCTGCTTCTGATTTCTAACTTCTTAATTTCGTTTTTTTGGCCTTTTAGTTTTTTTGTGCTTTTTTATGTTTTCTTTTTTCTTCCTATTCCTTTATATTATTTGTGATAATAAGCCCTTTGGATGACTACCCTAATCTCACAAAAGCAAGACCGCAACAACGACCCAGTATCACGATCTTTCCTAGTAAGACGCACCGACAGCGAGCATTTCAGCATAATCTCTTGTGCTTCAAGAATCCCGGCAGCTTCCATGCAAAGCGTCTCACTCTCACAAGTTTCAGCAACCGATGATAAGTAGGTTTACAATTAGCAGTGATCGTATCGTTTGATACTCTAGGGCATAGCAAAGGCTCAAGAAAGATCCCCTGACTCGTTGAGTGAAAACAACGTCATCCTGATGCACACTCACTGTTCACCATTACCATTACTGCTTATCACTTAATTGCCTAGTTAATTAGTTTCTGCGCCCTTTTGATGGATCAGACAATAAACTTTATTTGGTGTTCCCTTCCCCCACACACACAGGCATAAAGGCCAATTGACCAACACACGAAGGGGGTGTGCCTTGGTGCGTGCGTGTGTGTGTGTCAGCGTGTTAGGCTTTACATACACACTGTTGGGGAGGAGGGAGAGTGGAAAGAGAGAGAGGGGGGGGGGGGAGAGGATTGTGCCTTGGCTAGGTCAGCCACCGCCGGCCGACCATGGGGCACCACTGCTGCAGCAAGCAGAAGGTGAAGCGGGGGTTGTGGTCGCCGGAGGAGGACGAGAAGCTCGTCAAGTGCATCACCGCCCACGGCCACAGCTGCTGGAGCTCCGTCCCCAAGCACGCCGGTACGGCCAGTGAACCACTCCATCTCTCCATCCATGCCTACTATATGTGCTCCTCATGGTTGCCAAAATGCCAAGTCGATCATCAGGGCTCCAGCGGTGCGGCAAGAGCTGCCGTCTCCGGTGGATCAACTACCTCCGGCCGGACCTCAAGCGCGGCACCTTCTCCGAGCAGGAGGAGCGCACCGTCATCGACGTCCACCGCATCCTCGGCAACCGGTATGTGCATATACTGATATACGTGCTGGTTTCGAGTGGGTTGGTTGGTGAATGAAACTCAAAAATTTTGGCCGGTCTGCGCTCGCAGTTGGGCGCAGATCGCCAAGCACCTACCGGGGCGCACGGACAACGAGGTGAAGAACTTCTGGAACTCGTGCATCAAGAAGAAGCTCATAGCGCAGGGCCTCGACCCCAAGACCCACAACCTCCTCCCGGCCTCCAAGACCCTCCTCCATGGCAACACCGCAAACCCTAGCAATTCTGCCCAATTCCAGTACAGTGGCGCCGTAGCCAACGGCGCGGTCACCACCACGCCGTTCACCATTAGCTCCCCGACCAAGGCGACCTTCGACGCCGTCACGGTTGCACCGCCAGGGATGCCGCCGGCATTGTACGACGTCCCTGACCCCGGCATACTGATGGGTCACGATCACCAGGCCGCCGTGGCGATGCCGGGTTACCCGTGCACGGACAACGGCGGCGGCGTGCTGATGAGCTTCAGGGATCAAAATGCCGGTATCCACGCCTCCATGGACTTCATGATCGGCTCCTCTTCCTCTTCCATGGAGCACGCCGCCGGCATGCCTAATCACAATGGTTTCAACCCGGGCACGGCAGCGTTCATGGACGAGACGGCAGCAATGTGGGCCGCCACCGTCGAGACGGGCATGGGTGCAGGGATAGAGGTGGCACCGCCGCAGCAACAGCAGCAAGGGCTGATGCAGAAGGAGGTGGTTGGGCCGCCGACGCTGATGAACTGTGGTGGTGGTGAATCTGGCAAGGGCGTGGAGATGATGGACGTCTCGTCGGCCGTGTACGGCGGCTCCGGTGAAACGACGGCGTTCGATCTGGAGCTGATGGAGTCGTGCGGGATGTTTTGCGGCGGCGCAGGCAGCACCATGGAGCAGCTGCAATGGGATTGCTAAGCTCATTATGCTCACCCCTAATTAGTTTATTTCAAAGTATTTAATTCGATGCGTTCTTTCCCTTTAGGTGTTCATTTCCTGCGTTCTTGATTCAGATCGTCCTTTCGAGAAAGAAATGCATGCTAAGCTGAGTGACGAAATGAACTCGATCTAATTGAGATATCAATAAAGCTATTTAAATTTCTTCCTAGCTAGTAACCATTGTTGACATGTTGTCTGTGGTCTCTTCAATTAATTTTCCACTAGCAAGCTGATTATTCACACGGGAAAAAGGCACATTTCTTAATTAGCACAGATAAATCCCTTTAAATTATATCATTTTGCATTCTTTTCTTGCTCTTTGGTCAAATTCATGTGAAGGAACAACTCAGTTACTAGCAGGCAGCAGCACATACGTTTCAATCTTTTAATCAGTGCAAGAAAAGCTGTTTGTCAATGTGTGCAGAAGCACACAAGTTTTCTCCAACAAACACTGCACCTTGCATGCTTGCAATAACACCTTTTGTCTCCATGTATATATATTGCAAAGGATAACCGTCATGCATTACACAAGAAAAAAACTCTCAAGCATTCTCCAACATACACTGCACCTTGCAAGCTTGCAGTAACACCTTTTGTCTCCGTATATATCTTGGAAATTAGAGGATAACCGAGCATTACAAGTACACGTGTACATGGAAGTAGAAGGCCAGTCTTGAGTCATATTTTATGATGAGAAGATTTCCAAGTTGTCAGCTAATGTATAACGTGAAGCATTGGTGTGTGTTGCGGGAGGGTTCTCGCACTACCTCGGGCAGATGATAACTTCGGCAAGACAAGGTGCTCCAAAGTGTGCCATGACAACTTCAGCAAGCGTGACACATCGAGGGATCCACCCCGAACGAGGTCCAACTCGGCGAGGATCCACTCTGGATGAGATAAGGTGATCCAACCTCGGCAAAGTGTGATGCATCAGGAGATCCACCTCGGATAAGGTCCGGGGACCAACCTTGGCAAGGGGTGACACATCAAGGGATCCACTCGGATGAGGTCCGGGGTAGTCACACGCCAAGGCCCCATAATGTCATGAATATCGGACGTAGTGGGACCCACTTGATATGATGGATGAAAGTACCCCCTCGACGCAAACTAAGATCTGAAGGCAAAAAAGTAACTTCGGTTATTTCCCCCTCCACTCTATAAATAGGACCCCTGGTAATTAGGGAGGGAAATGCCACTTGTAATATAGACTACACTTATGCAATACATCGATACCATTTCTAGAGCTAGTTTCTCGTTGGACTCCCTCTCGCATCCTCGGTGGTCTATGCATCCGATCAAGGGCGCCTACAATTTTACTATCCGACCTCATATCAACGACAATTGGCGCCATCTGTGGGGACTAAGATAAGCTACAAGGCTATCACCCATCTAACTCAACCTCTGCTACTTCTCACACAACACGGGTTCGCCGGCACAACTCTACTTCACCCATCCCTCCGTGCGCGCATCGCCGACCTACATCATGCCTCGAGTTCGATCCTAGGCTTGGATTTAGCCACCTCACCATTAGCTCATGACTCAGTGTCTCGCCCGTGACATCCCCATCCCTACTTCACGTCAGAGGCCACCACCATTGAAGACGTCACAACCATAGTCTACTAGGCAATGCCTGAGCATGAAATTCTCTATTACCACTATCGTGGGTTCCTCTGCTACCACTGCATCACCAGATCTGGTTGAGGGCTGGGCTCTAGCCCCCTCCATGACCACTGGCTCAAGCTTCACTGCTTGTGCCAGCTACCGCGTCATGCACACAAGTCATGCACCCTAGTCCACCGCTTGCCTCGCCATTGCACTTCTCCTATTCTTCAGGCTTGCTTGCTCACTTGACCCCCAGACCAAGTCTACGCCCCCCTTGCTCGCTCATGCCCCCGACCGGGTCTAGGGCTAGGAAAGCTGCCAGTGCCACCCTCCTATCATCACGGGTCAGGATTCGACTACTCCAAGCACTGCATTCCCAGATTTGGTCAAGAGTGTTGTGCTGAGCACAGCCACTCCTTTGGGTCTCCTTTGCCTGGATCAGGGCCCGGCCACACTAAAGCTTTATGCTCACAGATTTAGTTGAGTCTGTCGCCACTACCCAATAGTAATCGAGCTCGAGCTCCTCACTCTGCTGCTACATCACTGGCACACCCTGCTTACAAGTCCAAGGGGAGCGCACGTGTGGTATCACCATGGCTGAACTCAGTTTCAAAACTAGGTGACCACTCAAATGCAACATGAATTTGACTCTCCCAGACCTAGAACTAGCCTCTAGTTCACACACCACGTGGTTTTGCACCTCCTAGATCCAAGATCGGTGTGGCTCATGAGCATTGTTGCACCATCACTCTCAGGCCCACAACTAGATGTCGAATCATGTTTCGACTAGAATGCTTGATGCCCCACTCCTTAGCCCAATTCCAAATTTAGGTTAAGTAACAAGGTAGGAATCACTAAGGACCACACGATGTTGAGGTGTCCTTCAAATACAAGCGTGCACTACTTGAAGGCCCCCACCCATGGGGAGTAGAATTCAACATCTTGTGCATCGCCACCTCTTAACTCTCCTTTCAAGCCAAGGGAGCATTTGATTTGGTGATGCACATGCATAGAGATGCTGGAAAGCAACTCGCCTAACCCCTTAAGTCAAAATGTGCATGCGCGTGATGGGCCATCGTGTTCACTAATTCGGCCTAGCAAGGTGTGGCTCAACCTCATCAATTCTACCTAAGCAGATCGAGCATCATGACCTCCATCTCAGCATAGGACAACTTGGCCCTGATGGCTTTGCCTTGTCAAACTTCGCTTCGCCTCTATGGCATTTCCTCGACTAGGGGCTCCCCCCAACTTGATCGATTCATCTCGGTAAGCTCTAACTTGCCTCGATGGCTTTGCCTCAGCGTGGTATAAGTCAGCCTCAATGGTGTTGCCTTGGTTGAATTTGGCTCTGCTTTGATGATGTCTCTTCAATTAGGGGCTCCCCCTGACTCGTTGGATTCACCTTGATGAGCTCCAACATGCATTGATGGTTTGACCTTGGTGCAATTCATCTTGGCCATGATGACTTTGCCTTGGTGAAAGATTAAACTCTGATTAATTGAATGGTTAAGGGGGAGATTGAAAGATCAAGCCCCAATTAGGTTGGTTTTGGTGTTAATGACAAATACCATTATGAGATCTTGGTAATAATGACAAATACTTTTATTATGTGTTGGTGATAATGACAAATGTATATATGAGACTAATATGTTTATTCAAGTCTATTTATGTTTAGTCTCATTTGGATGAAAAGGTGAAATCAAAGTGGTATGCATTCGAAATCATTTTCTCATTTACTAAGTAGGCTTGAGCGGCAACGACCGACTTATGTGACGTGGTGAGCATGCCCAACTCGTGGCGAGCAAACAAGTGGGTAGTGCCCTGCGGTGGCCAGCTGTGATGCATGCAAGCCTGCCGACAGCGACTAAGGAGTGGGCACAAAAGCAACGAAGGTCAAGGAGCAAAGTGGAGACTACGACAGGTGTGTGCATGGGTGGTGATCGGGACTACAACGTAGGCTTGACGGTGGAGGTCAAGGAGGGCACGACAAAGGCAACAAGCGGTGGCTCAATTTACACTATAGCTTGCAAAATTCCAGGTTTATGTTTGAAACTTATTAAAATCTACTTATACCTCCATGAAACTTGAAACCTACTCAAAAACTTTTTTGAAATTTCTTGAAACCCACCTCTAACCTTTAATTTTCTGATTTCAATTAAACTTGCTGAAACATAGCATTTTCAAACTTGAAACTAGTTGAAACCTTCTGAAACATGGCATTCTAAAACGTGCATGATACTTGAATCACGGGGATCTGAAACCTAAACTTGTTGTCCTATTGTAAGTGTTGAAACCCACATGTTGAAACCGTGCTCTGAAACCTGAAACATTTGTCAAAACACTATAGCAAAACCTAAAACTTGAGTCTATTGATACCTAAAACTTGAGTCTAATGATACATGAAACATGTTGAAACCTTGCTACTAAAGCTGTAACATTGTTGAAACATGGTACATGTACTAGTAGTGAAACTTGGAGCCTAAACCATGAAACTTGAGCCCTTAAGAGACGAAACTTCTAAGAGGTCATCAAACATGGGAAGAGTATCAAGGTTCAACCGCTGCCGGAGGATGCCGACAAGGCATGGACAGCATGCGCGGAGGCCATGGCGAGGTCTCAACTCGCAACACTTGGAGGTGGCGGACGGCAATGTTTACGTGCATGATGGAGCCGAAGGAGCTCAGCGAGTATTTCGACACGTGCAGAAGCACTCAAGAGGATATGGAGTGGGTTGTTTAATTAGTTTTGATCAAACGGTTGATACCAATTCCGTTGGAAATGGATTTGGACGGTATCCCGTCATCTAGCTGCGTCCTCTAATTTTTGCATCTTGCGTATCTTGATCGCATTTTTAGCATCTTTTTCCAGTCGTTTTAATTTATATGCTGAATTCTATACTCCCTTCATGCGGGACTATACTCTAACAGGTCTCATGTTGGGCCTTGTTTGGCCAAATAGGATGATTTTTCATATATACTATGAATATAAAAACTACAATGGTCCAAAATGCCAATATATAGCAGGTTGAATTGCTCTTGATATTACCAAGTTCACTTTTTTATTTTCGGTTTGGGCATGGAATATGGGTGAGACTCAGAAGGGAATATATAGATAGTTTCTTTAGATGGGAAGGAATACATGAATGGGCTGAAATATATATATATATATATATATATATATATATATATATATATATATATATATATATATATATATAGAAATTACATAAGGCACCATGGTGCCTAGGCACCAACATCCGATACACGTGTATGATTGATAATTTTTTGAGTTTGGGTATGAAAATATTTTATACCCTTGGTATATTTATGGTAAGTAAGTTTTGAACTCAGTTCAAACTAGTTTGAACTACTTTTGAGTTCAATGCGACTACATGAGTATATACCATAAAAATAGTTCAAACTAATTAAACTGAAGTTGAATTTAATTTTTGAGTTTGACATCTCAAATATACTTTTTATGGGTATATGAAGATACCCACATCAAACATTTATATATATATATATATATATATATATATATATATATATATATGAAAAATATTTTTTACTCCCGAGTGTAATTACACCCACCTCTAATATACCACATAAACAAACTTGAAATACTCCTTTATCACTTTATGAATACTCATATACTAATTATAGGATACTCCAATGTGAACCACACGAAAAAATTGCAAGGAAGTCCATAGTTTTTAGCGTATTTTATAAATACCTTTTATATACGTACATAAAAGGAGTATGTCAAAAAAAATATGCATACCACCTCTGAAAAATTGTTCATATCACCTATATAGTCTTAACTCGTATACTACACGTACATACTCTCCGTTACGCGAGATACTGCCTATGTTGTGAGATACGACATAGGGTGTAATTACACCCGGGAGTAGAAATTTATATATATAGGATCTCGCTCAGAGATTTTTGTGACCAAGTGGATCGGAGCATCCTTTGAGAGAGGGATCTTTCCTCTATAAATTTTTTTTTTCAAATTAGAGGGAAGTGGTCGATTGACTATAAATTTTTTTTTTCAAATCTGCAGGTATTACCACATAGCAAAACCAACCAGTTTTCTACCGTTTTTGCAATTGAATGAAATATAGGAGGGAAGCCCGAAGCCTAGACATTAGGAACAGCGTATTGGATAGGGTAAACTGGCAAATGAAATATGGCTAGATGAAGGATAGGATTTACGATTCGTATCAACAAAGTGAGAGAAGTCAACTCCATCATCCCTTAGCGCAACGGAGGATGTGTGTATTCAAACAACTTTTGGTTCTTTTTTTTTTAAAAAAAATATTTAGAAATTACACACTATTTTCCATAGTTGAACAAGCCTTCCTAGAGGAACAAAGAAAAAGAGCCATGAGAAAACTTAGTCAAACATTACTCTACCTCCATGTTTTAATTTAGAGAAAAACTAGGAATGGTATAGCATCCTCTCTCTCGACTGCCGCTCCAGCACGCGCTCTCTCTCTTGCACCAACAGGGGGTGCTGTCACCGCTAATGGGTTTGCTGCACCCTTCGGATGTAGAGGGAGACTGGTCTAGTGGTGGGCAGCGGCGAAGGGAGGCACAGCGAGGTTGCGTGCTGAATATTAGATTGGGTTGGGCTGGGGGCGGGGCAACAAGGTCACCGCCGATGGTGGAGGAGGCGGAGAAGGGGTGTGGAGCTGCGCCGGTGCGAGAGAAGAGAGAGAGAGAGAGGGAGGGGAGGGGAGGGGAGGGGGAGCGGCGGGGGAGGAGGGAGAGCTCGCTGACAGGGAAAGCTACTCCGGCGCCAAAGAAGAGAGAGGAAGGGGAGGGGGAGAGAGGCTATACGGTCGGAAGCTCTTTCAATGATATAGCGTTCTTTAGCTACTCCCTTTGGTTTAACCATAGCCCAAGCAAACACAAAGAAAAACGTTGGAGAAGAACAAACTAACACACACCAAGATTCTAACCACAAAGCTGCAAGAAACCTCCTGCAATAGGCAGCTATAGCGGATGGCGAGGTACAAACTAAGCGCGCGGTACACTTCAATTGACAGCTAAATAATTATTTAATCAATCTCCTTTTAGGTGAGCTTTGTGTAGGCGAGTTAACAAATTGGAAGTCTCACTATGATTGGAGCTGAGAGCGACGCAGGATAAAAATTAACAACCGCGAATTCGACGAAACATTGTCGAACACACTGCTTGATATATAGGTTGGGATATCACGATCAAAATGTTATTCCCTGAGCGAGCTTGAGGTAGCCATCCATGGGTGCGAGTGCAAAATTATCAGTTTTTCTTATGTTCAGTAACCTTGTAGAACGCAACCAGTTAGGACATCCTAACAACCTTGAAGTGAAACGGCTGGTCACTACTACAGAAATCGACATTACAGACGGTTCAGAAACGTCAGCACAGACGGTTTTCTGAACCGTCTGAATTTATAGGTCAATGATGATCGAAGGTTATCACAGACGGTTTTCGAACCGTCTGTGATTATTAGATATCACAGACGGTTTTTCATTAAAACCGCTCGTGATTATCGATATCGCGACGGTTTTTAATTAAAACCGCTCGTGATAATCGATAATCGCTGACGGTTTTAATGAAAAATCGTCAGGATACATATCCTGACGGTTTTTACTTAAAAACCGCTCGTGATATTCCTTCCTCCTAAACCAAAATCTATTTCGTTTATTGGCTAGCCTCAGAAATGCTAGCCATGCCCTCTCAAACAAGCAGATAATCACGGACAAAAAACATACAATTCACACATCTCATTTGCTTTCGGTACATTTCGCACATAAAACATCCAATTGACATCGCACTTCATCTCACGGACATAAAGCATGCATCCATTTCGCAAATTAATTAATTGAATTGAACTGAAATATCCATTAACAAATGCACATTATAAAAGATCTACACCGCATTTACACTTAGTGATAAGACCAATAAGAAATCGCAGCGCAGTGGAACCGTCCTTCCGGCCGTATGACTTGAGTCAAAAAGAACGCCAACTCGATTGAACCTCTCAAGCTCGATCGTTTCAATGCGGTTGACGGGATTGATACTGACTGTCGATAGGAATATCAATGTACATATGTATGTAACGTGATAAGTATGAAGTAATTATGGGAAGAGTGACAAACCTTGCGATTGGTGACCTCGAGGAATCGAGGAGTAGTTCCATATGTTGGCAAACGTAGTATCCACATGTGTTGCCATTACTTCTTGGTGGCACCGCAAAAATGGAATGTGTTAGTTCAAAAGGCATTAGTACCATCTGCTGCATAGGATTAATTAATGTGAAATAGCGAATACCTTAAAATCTCGAACATGTGTCGAGAGCCGTTGGCCCCGCTTGAGTCACCTCCTTTTCAATGTACATCGCGAACGCCCTACGTAATTCAAAAGGTTAACCTTAATCATTCGGAAGGAAAGAAAGAGTACAATGTAGATATGTATGGGGAATATGTGCTTACCTATCGATTACTTGGTGACAATCGTGAAGTCCATTTTATTCTTACTTAGGAATCAAGGTAATATACCTTGTTCCATTTTGGTACAATTACTATTAAAATCCAATGAAAGCTCGATTGAAGGGTATAAGTACATAGTCCTTATTATGCAACTCAGCAGTTCGATGCAATGTACCTCTCGACGAGGATGCCTCCACGCCGATGGTAGTCTTGGCGACCAATTGTGGGTCCAAGAAACCGGTGATGAGTTCGATACTCTAGCTTTAATCAGCATGTGTCTATATATATACACACGAAAGCAAAAATTAGATATGGCATTTATCGGTATGGCATTAACGGAGATCGTGATTGTACACACTTACGGCCCAAAGATCGAACGATTGAGACGTCAAGAGCGTTGAGCATGAACAGCTCGAATAAATCCTCAAAGGCGACCACGAATGTACACTCTTGAAGATTGTGGTGTAAATCTTCCTCGGAGAATTTGTGATGATACTTGAAGTCTGTTCTCCTCTCGCTTATTGGATCTTCTTGATATACCACGTGTGCAATTGCATGCAACTATATGGTAGCTTTTGGAGGGCTTTTTGCTCGAGCAACACCGCCAAGCACGAATTTGCGGGCCAAAGGGTGGTACGGAAGATCATCATTGGTCTTCTTTGCTTTGCCCTCGCCGCCTTGTCGCTCGGCTATAGGTCGACTTCACTAAGTCGACTTTGAAGGTAGCAGTGGTGCAAGTTGCTCTGGCGAGAATAGGGCCCGTGGAGATAGCATCGTTGTAGTATCCGGTGGTGGAACCGATCGGTCTTGTATCGAGATGGCACCGGTGCATGTTGCTCGTCCGCCACCGGTGAAGAAGCCTCCAGAAGATGTCGCTTTGGGCCACCGGATGAATGTTCCAATGGCTCGTCCTAGAGTCACGATCTCGTCGTTGGGGGCTTGATAGCGGGACCACCTCAAAATTGACATACACACCATCCACATTAACTTTTGCGGCTGGCGCTAAAGCTTGGCGTGCACCATGGCCCGTTACTGCATTTAATATGCTCGCCCCAAGCGTACAAGAGAATGACGCCATATCTCACTTGGAGCTTGCGGTTCGAGGCTCCTACATAACGATACAAAATTAGCTACTCGAATAGGCCTACCAATGGAGCAAGCATTCGAGAGGTAATAATTATTACCGAGATGTCGCCCACGGAAATTTGGACTGGTATGCGTCGGATTGGACGCGCAGACTACTCGGACGGTTGTGCGGGCTACCTAGCATAGCAATGGCGGTGGCGGCTTTGCGACTTTCTGTCTGTTTCCGCACCTCTTCTCGATTACTTCACCCATCCGAGCAAATAGCTCCTCTCGAAGAGATTCCTTGATCTCTTCTCGTAGCTGCTCCTCACGCTCGGCTTTGTTTCTCTTCCTACGCCGATACATTCCGAGTCATCTTGGAAACCATGTTTCCAAGGAACGTAAAGCCCAAGACCTCTCGTGACGACCCGGTGCTCCTTGTTTCCCGGGGCCACGGAGAGCATATCATTCTCCTTGTTCCTCGGAATGATCCTGGTAGATTCAAAACTCACTCTTCCCGCAAGAGCACGACATGTCATTTCAATTAAATGCGAAGTTGTGGAGTAATTACAAGCTACGTAGTTCGATCGATATCTTACGGTATTTGGGACACTTGCTGGTCCGCAGGTTTCAAAGGAGACGTCCCCGATGTCGTTGTAGATGACCTTGCTCTAAGCCAATTTCGAGCGCGGTCATCCGGGATATTGAAAACGGCGGGCGATGTCCTCTCGCAATGCCACTCATCCTCCAACCTCCATGCGGGATTTTACCCGCATACCCACCGTGCCAAGTCCGTGGGGTGCGTGTTTTTTCTGGAGGGCCTTGTGCGCCACACTTGTACTTTGAATTCTTGGTCGTTTTATCGCCTTGAACTCTTCCCATTGTGGTTCCGGGAATGGGTATTTAGTAAAAGGCGTTTCGTCCGTCTCCACGTATTTCCTGACAAGCGTGCTCTTGAAGTTCTTCCATGCTTTGCACGCCGCTTGGTAGGTTTGTCGTTCCACAGCGTGTAAGTGTTCTTCTGGGAACTCGAACGATGCCAAGATTTCGGTCCACACCACGCTTCCGAGTGTCGTGCACGTTCTTCCACGAATTATATGTGATCTCAATTGTTGTCGTGCAACTATTCCGACCATGGTTCGGAATGCGTTTACCGCTTGCTTAGGAAGGATAGGGACCCCAGCTGCGTTTACCGCTGTGATGGTCTGTCGGCTCTGAGGCTTCTTTGATAGCCCTCTTCCTTGGCGTCTTGATGTTGGAGCGGACGCCTCCGGCGATGATGATGAAGAATGCGTGGGTGACATGTTGCTCATTTTGTGGGTATATTAAGATAAGATGAGAATGTTCAAAGTGAGGAAGCACGAAAAGTGAAACATGATGCTCAATGTTCGGAAGAGAGGAGAGGAGTAGAGGGAAGGGGAGAAGGGAGGGGTGATGTGGACACAGAGAGGGTTATGTGCCTATACTATATACTACATACTATATGTGTATATACATACATATACATATACATACCTACATATCTACATATACATACCTACATATATACATATATAATGGTAGCAATATGAAGCAACAAGCAACAAGCATCAATAATAGAATCAATAACAGTCTCAACATGAATATGTGCTCTCAAATTGTAGGGTTGCACAAGATTAATCTTGGCCGTCCGCTACTAAATCATATACTCTTCCTTGATTGGTTATGCCAAATAATGAATTCATATTTTGAGCTCTAGATACAAACTCTAAAATCTCAAGATCAAGATATATTCAAGATGCATATATTCAAACAGCAGATTCATACAGATCAAGACCACACAAGTTAACTTTGCCCAATAATCCAGTCTTTTAACTTGTCAAGATTAAATCCTAACAGATCAATTTAATAACATGCTATAACCTGAAAACCGCATGAACCGACGGCTATTAGAGCTCAAGCATCGAATGAACCAATCTCAGATATGATTTTATCATCATCGAGCAAATGTAGTAAACAATTAATGTACCAAATAGCAATATGTACCAAATAGCAAACTAAATAAGCTACTGCATAAACAATGTACCATGTAATATGTACCAAATAGCAAACTAATTAAGCTCTGCGATAAACAATGCTCACAATGCTCAAAACCTAGTCCATCACGAAAGTGCTCACAATGCGATTGGTAATCGAGGGAGGTGGTCGCGAGGGCTCGACGGAGGCGGCCGCGAGGGGCTCTGGGAGGCGGTCGACGAGGTTCGGGAGGCGGAGGCGACGAGGGGCTCGACGGAGGCGGTCGACGAGGGCTCGGGAGGCGGAGGTGACGAGGGGCTCGACGAAGGCGGCCGGCGAGGGGCTCGGGGAGGCGGTCGACGAGGGTTCGGGGAGGCGGAGGCGACGAGGGGCTCGAGGAGGCGGAGGCGACGAGGGGCTCGACGGAGGCGGCCGGCGAGGGGCTCGAGGAGGCGGCCGACGAGGGTTCGGGGAGGCGGAGGCGACGACGGGCTCGGGATTTACTTGGATCTAGATCGAATAACTGCGCAGCGCACAGGGAAAACCCTAGCCAGAGGGTATATATAGGGAGGTTATCACAGACGGTTCTAACTCAAAAACCGTCTGTGATATTAATATCACAGACGGTTCCAAGTCTAAAACCGCCTGTGATAGTATAAATATCACAGACGGTTCTAAGGCTTTGCAATTGATGGTCGTAGACTTTGCGGACTGCTCATGCTACTGAAAGGATTCATTCCATCTGTACTCAGTCCAAACCTTATATTCCTTGGTTCTGCACCGAACTCTGCAAAACTCCTATCGATGTTTCTCCACTGCGCGGAATCAGCAAGGTGTCTTATCATTCCATCCTTCTTGCGCTCCTCCGAGTGCCAACGCAGCGATTTTGCCTCCTTTGGATTTGCAAAAACCTTTTCAAACGGGAATTATAGGAAAATACCATGTCACCTTAGCAGAGGTCCTTTCTTCGCCTCTGTTCCTCGCCATCAAGCGATTGATTGTTACGTTTGTATCGGGATGCGTTGCACACCGGACATACATGCATGTTTGCATACTCTTTACGGTAGAGGATACAATCGTTCGGGCATGCATGTATTCTTTCTACTTCCATTCCCAACGGACAAAGAACCTTCTTGGCTTTATACGTGGTTTTAGGCAACTCATTTCCCTCGGAAGCATGTCCGCTAAAAGACCTAGCAGCGCCGTGAAACTCTTGTCCGACCAACCGTTGCTTGCCTTCAATTTCAACAGTTCAAGCACGGCCGACAACCTCGTGTACTTGCATCCCGTGTACAAAGGTTTCTCTCGAGTCCTCCATCAAGCCACGGAATTTAACATACTCTCTCATCATAGTTCTCTTCAACATCGCAAGCATCCGATCCAGATTATCATCGTGCAACCTATCCGAATCCGACCCACAATCGACATCACCGCGGCATGTCATTCGGGCCACAGCGATGTCATCCGGGGCATATCATTCACTTCACCGGCGATGTCATCCGGCGGCATATGATCATTCACTTCGCCATGATCGGTCCAACACGTATAATCCTTTTTGAAACCCCTCCGAATCAAGTGCGATTCAATTTGCCTCGGTTCTTAAACATCTTCACATTCTCATGATCGGTGCATGGACAGCACATATATATCGCCCCCTTATTCAACATATCCTCCTCGGCAGCTCTTATAAAAGTAGAAACGCCATTAATGTACTCTTCACTCACACGGCTCGCGGCATACATCCAGCTTCGGTCCTACGTTACGTACATATATAACAACTTAGTATTAAAATCTAGATTAACTAATTATAACTACATATATACGGCCACATTTATTATATTGAGACTTTATTTGCTAGATTCATATTACAAACACAAAAACTATTATATAACCAACAATTTTGCAAATTAACCATCTTCAATAACCACTCATGGATTACTTAGAACTAAATTGTAATGCAATTAAAGAAAAATAAATTGCATTACTAACCATATCTAGAACAACCAGCAAAGTATGAATCTTCAAAGCTCAATCTCGCCTCTTCCCACCAAATAAACAAGGCTGAAATCGCCTAGCTTCCTCCCGAGTGAAAAAGTGCGCAGCGATGGCTAGATCTGGATCGAAATGAAGACAGATGCGGTGCGAGCAGCGCAATAAATGCCTATCGACATTATCACGATGGTTTTAATAAAAACCGTGCGTGAATTATCACGATGGTTTTTAATTATTAACCGTCTCTGATAACAAGGTTATCACAGACGGTTTTTATTTAAAAACCGTCTGTGATAATCTGGGATTATCACGAGCGGTTTTAATACGCACGCTCGTGATACAAACGTATCACAGACGGTTCATAGTTAATAACCGTCTGTGATAATCCATTTTCCCGCCACAAATACCACAGACGTCCTCCAAATTACAACCGTCTGTAATAGTGCTCATTAGAGACGGTTTCACAAAACCGTCTGTGATGAGGCGTCTACTATTAGGCTTTCTGTAGTAGTGGGTCGTCGTTAATTACCGACCGATTGTGAAAAGTAGGGATGCAAATCCCGGAATCGATGTTTGATTGGCCTTCCAGGTTGTGAATTTGTGATCAAGAGTGATGGATGGGGTAAAAAAGAAAAGAAAGATCGAGGTGCTCCACCGACGTTCGTAAAGATTTTGTTAGACTCCTGATATTTAGCCTTGCATGGCGTTGTATTTTCCTGCCGCTTATCCCTCCTGACCTCCCGATATTTACTTCTATAAATCGGTCGATTGGTTATGGCAAGGGTGTGGCTTATATATATGTGCTTCGCATGAGTAAACGATTCATTGCGTTGAGCCAAATCCAGTATAACGCTTTCATGGTATCAGATATCTTTCCATCCTAAACTTCCGCTCCTCTCCCACCCTCGCTGCCGGCAATCCTCCTTCGCCCTGGCATCACATGGCCGCTCCTGACGCCCCGTCCGCAGCGGCTGCAGCTACTCTTGAGGCTGCCGCGTGGCAGCGGTATTCGGCGCCGCCGCTTGCGCGCCATTGTTCTCGTAACGCCCCATTTCGAGACGATGCGAACATCGTAACCATACGGAGTGTCTGATTATGACATTCAGGGTTACATATGATCATCACAATGATGCCACTTACATAAACGTACCAACTTTATTACATTATTATATTGTTGTTAAGGTACACAGAGGGCGCATAAGCCCATACACTACCATATACACACAACAGGATCAACGGCCTGAGCGTGGCTAAATCCTAAGCCCAATCTTCTTCAAAGTAGACTGGTTCTTCAGGAGCGTCTTCTTTATGGCGTCATCTTGCCAGTAATGGCCTTCGTTAATTGTGTTCAGCAAATCATGAGTACCACTGTACCCAGCAAGTCACAGGGGTAAACCCTGGTTTACTATATGCATGGTAATCCAAGGATGGGAGTATATTGGTTGTATTACAGTGGGTGGATGCAGTTTTATTTGTAAGCAAGCAAAACTTGAAGATGTTTGCTCCTTAAGATCAGGGGTTTTGATTAACAGAATCAGTTCATCAGTTATCACATTAAATCATCTCCAATCCTACTTATGCCTTGTTATTGGAATCACCCAATTAACACAGCTTCATTAACCGGAAGCATGTCGTATTCGAATACCATTTGTTACACTCTGCAGAGTTGCTCAACTTTACCCACACGATCCCTTAACTCCCGCGACAGAGTTAAGAAAGCCAGGTCGGTTCACTGCTCCATTCTTTATATAGACTCTACCCGGTAGCATCACTCAGTCACGGCTACAATTGCACACATACTCTTCTCTAGCCATTTGAGAGTGACTACTACCGTTGTTAGGTATCGCAGCATACCTAACTCCCCGTCTACCTGTCGTCACAGCCTGTAGAGTTTCAATTGAATGGAGCAGCTACTGGACCAGTGTTGACAAGTCAACTCCTGTGGCCTGAGCGTTGACTATGTCTTTTACTTGGCACAAGGTTCTCGTCCTTACATTTTTCACCTGAGGCATCCAACCACATCCCCCTCTGTGCCCACTGGCACTACCACCACCCATCCATACCAGCCTCTCACTCGGGTAAGGTCGTGGGCGTGAATCACCGCGTGATTTCCCACAGCACACCCTTCCCAGTCTCAATTCCCTAAGGTAAAGTCGTTGGCGTAGATCACCACGTGATTTCCCCACAGCACACCTTTACCTTAGTATCAGCTTTGAAATCCTACCGGCCTGCGGCCAACACCTTAGTAGTACAAGTTGTGGTATAAGGCGATCATGGTTACTTTGATATCATACATTATTTCTTACTAAGGTTGTCAAGGTGAATATGTCCATCAAGGTAAACAAGGCTATTTATCAGTGGTAGGATTATCTAGATAGCATGCCATTCTAATTCTTTGTTTTAAACAATTATCAGTTCGCAACTATCCATAATGAAAATACATTAAATAACTAATGTAATTTAATGGGATTCAATATGATCAAAAACATGTAACTTGCCTTGCTGGTCGGGAATCTCTACTACGTCTAGATCTGAGCAGTCGGCTCCAGCTCCAGAATTGGGACTTCAGCTACGTCCGATGCTAGCGTAAACACATAAAATCATAACATAAGTTCCAACTCAAAATGTGCCCAAATCAACGTAACCAATTCAAAAGAAGCCAATTAACACAAAATCTCAACCAAATACTTCAGAAGTGTGTGGATGGACATTTTTCTAGAAAAGGTATTTTTAAATCTATGAAATTTGTATTTGGGATAGTTGGAGTTAGTAAAAGAGGAAAATTCAAATTTAGCAAATTTGAATTTGGAAGAACAGAGACCAGATTTGAACTCAGGGTACTTTTCTGGTCAAGATGGTGTATTTTTGTATTTTTGGGAATTTTTAGATTTTTCTGTGATTTTTGGGGATTTTTTGGATTTTCTATTCTCTATGAACAGTAACGGGCTTGGCCCAATGAACAGTGCGGCCCGGCCCGTGCGCACGATCATGGCGGCGGCGGTTTCCGCGTGGCTCGGCTGGCCGTTGGCTAGCTCGCCCTCGGCCGAAAGCGAGCGAGCCAGCGCGCAGCGGCGTGCTTCCGCGATGGGCGACACGTGGGCGGTGCAAACGGTGCGGATGGAGGTGGGGCGACGCGAATTGAACGGCTGAGATTTAAACGGAGGCTGACGGTCGGATGAAGTTGGATCGACGGTCGAGCGTCGTCGTCTTCCTCGCGCGTCCCCGACTCAAGCGGGAAAACGGAGCGTGCTCTCCGGAGCGGGGAAGCGGGGGCAGTGATGCTCCCGGAGAACGGCCGTCGCCAAACGGTGCGGTTACTCGCATCGTTTCCATTTGAGGGCTTTGGGAGGGAGTACGGTGCACAGAGACGGTCGCGGGCCGTCGGAAAGGCGAGGACAAGTCCGGCGGCGCTGAGGGGAACCGACAGCTTTGCGACCCAATTAGCCGTCGTTTCACCATCTAGGGGACCTTAGGGACCCGTTGGCGGTGGCGGTACAGCTCGGGGGAGGCTGGAGTGGCCTAGCCACGGTGACAGCCTTGTGGTCGGCGGCGAGCTCCGTGGCTCGGCTGCTAGACTCCCGCTCTCGGTCTGGTGGTTGCGTCATGGTGTTCAGGGAGTAGAGGTACACGTGCTAGAGGGAGGAATTGGATTTTTATCAGCTAAATCTCCCGATTGCGGTTAGGGCTTACCAGGCTCAGGGGCGCGGCGTGCCGGTGGTGGAGGCGGCGAGAGCGCAATCGGTGGAGTGGGGAGAGGGAGGGGGCGGTCTGGAAGCGATCTACAGTGGAATTATGCCTTTATACGGCGTGCACAGGTGGCGCAGCTGCGAGGCGGTTCGGCGGCCTTTTCCGCACGAGGAGAAGAGAAGAGGGGTGAGCTGGGGCTACGCCGAGCGAAGGAGGGCAAGGTGGCGAATGGGTTCTGCAGCACTCGAGTGCTCTCTTGACTTCGAGAGGAGAGAAGCAACGGAAGGCTTGCGCTGGCGCCGGCGAGGACAGCGGGCTGCCCGGGCGTTCTCCGCACGGGGAGAGGGGCGGGGCGGCGTCTCTGGCGCGTGGGGTCGGCGTCCTCGCGGGCTTGAGCTGGAGGGGCAGTCTCCTCTGTCGCGCTGGCGGGGAACGGCGACGTGGGCGTCGGCAGCTTCGGGAAGGAGGGGCCGAGCGGCGAGCGCGCAGACGGCGCCGGCCAAGGGCGAAGGCGGAAAAGGAGGAAAAAGGAAAGCGCCTTTTGCCAGTTTTTGCCAAATTGGGTAAGAAACCAAATCCAATTTGAATTTCCAAAAATTTTCAAAAAGGCTCAAAATTTGGCAAGCCGACGCCTCGGCTGTCTCTGCTGCCGATGCCATCGCTACTGCAACAGCCGACGCAGTACGTGCAGCACTCGCCTCCTTCCACAACCCGGCGTCGGCCTCTCTGTCGTCTGCCCCCGCAGATCTGTCCGCCACTCCGGACGATACCGATGCCACGGCTTCGCTCCACGCTCAGGCGGTTGCGGTTCTCAACATCAAGACGTTGATTCCCGTCACCCTCGACCTCGCTGCTTCCAACTACTCCAAGTGGCGCGGTCTCTTCCTCATCATCCTCGGCAAGTATGCACTTACCGACCACGTCCTATCCGACGACTATCATTCCGATCGGCCGGATTGGGTTCGGATGGACTGCGTGGTACTCGCGTGGCTCTACGGCTCCACCTCCGCCGAGCTCCTTGAGATCGTGATGTCTTCTTCCTCGACTGCGCGCATCATTTGGCGTGGCCTAGAACATCAGTTCTTGGGAAATCGGGAGCAGCGCGCCCTCAACCGCTCGGCGCAATTCCATTGCTTCGCTCAAGGCGATCTCTCCGTCACCGACTATTGTCGTCGCCTGAAATCCATGGCGGACGGTCTCGCCGATCTCGGCGAGCCCATCACCGATCGCACGCTTGTCCTCACCGTCCTTAAAGGTTTGAATGAGAACTTTCATCACTTGCAAACAATTCTCCCACTGCAGAAACCATTCCCCACTTTCGTCGAGACTCGCTCTCAATTGCTTCTTGAGGAGATCACGAAGGGCAATAGGGCTCCGGGCGCCTCCACGGCATTTCTCGCCGCCGCCTCCTCTGGCGGTGGAGCGGGACGTGGCTCTGGCTCCGGGAACTTTGCTGCCCCGAATCCTGCGCACGCTACCGGCTACAGCTCCGGAGGTGCAGGCGGGGGCTCTGGAGGCAACGGCGGGCGCAATTCCCGCAACAACCGCCGCAACAAACGCGGCAACGGTGGCGGCGGTCAAGGCCAAGGCGCCGGCTTCTCCTCTCAGCAACCCACCATCGGCCAGCCACAGACCGCGCCTTGGCCCAGCCCACACAACCCTTGGGCGGGGACAATCCAGATGTGGCCCGGTCCTCTGGGCCGTGGTCTTCTCGCCCGCGCCTCTCGCCTGCCGGCGGGGGCCTTTGCGGCGCTGCGGCGGCGGCTCCACGGCCATCTCGATGCACTCTGAGCCCACGCGACGGTCGACTATGGGTGCGGGGTTGCCCATGGCACCCAGCGTTGGTGCCATGTCCTCGGCGCTGTCTTCTCCAATGACATGGAACAGCGCTGCTAGCACAGTGGCGCCAGTGTGGGATCAACACACTCTGGCCAACACCTTCCACTCCGTCTCTCTGACGCCACCGCCCTCATCGGCAAATGAGTGGTACATGGACACAGGTGCAACATCCCACATGGCTTCGAACGCCGGTACCCTTTGCTCCTCTCGCCCACCTCCCATTGATGCCCCTTCTAATATAATTGTTGGCAATGGCTCTCTTTTACCTGTCACTTCCGTTGGTTCTACTCTATTGCCTGGACATGCTACTTCTTTTTCTCTCAATGACATTTTGATCTCACCACATATGATTAAAAATCTCATATCTGTTCGTCGTTTTGTTTCCGATAACAACTGCACCGTTGAGTTTGATCCCCTTGGTTTCTCTGTGAAGGATCTTCATTCCAGGAACGTGATCGCCAGGTGCAATAGCTCGGGCGACCTCTATCCTTTTTGTCCTCCACCACCCGCCGGTGCCTTCCTCACCAGCTCCGCCACCCTATGGCATCGGCGCCTTGGTCACCCGGGTCAGGACACTCTCGCCCGCCTCGCTCGCTCGTCCATCATCCCCCATGGAGTCTCCACCAACACCTGTCATGCCTGTCAGCTCGGTCGACATATTCGGCTCCCTTTTACTAGCTCTTCTACTAGAACCACGTTTGCCTTCGAGTTAATTCATTGTGATCTATGGACATCTCCTGTTGCGAGTGTTTTGGGTTATAAATACTATCTTGTCATTCTTGATGATTTCTCTCATTATGTTTGGACCTTTCCTCTCCGGCTTAAATCAGATACCTTCACTACTTTATCTCATTTTTTTTGCCTACGTCCATACTCAGTTTTCCACTACTATACACAGTGTCCAATGTGATAATGGCCGCGAGTTTGATAACTCGTCCGTCCACACTTTCTTTCTCACAAAGGGGGTTACTATGCGCATGTCCTGTCCTCACACCTCTCCTCAAAATGGGAAGGCAGAGCGCATGCTTCGCTCCTTGAACAACATTGTGCGCTCTCTCCTTTTCCAGGCACATCTCCCTGCTTCCTTTTGGGTTGAGGCTCTTCACACTGCCACACATCTTATCAATCGTCATCCCACCAAAACCCTTAACCACGAAACACCTTACTTTGCTCTCTACGGTGTTGCACCCACCTATACACATCTTCGTGTTTTCGGTTACGCTTGCTACCCCAACCTTTCCGCCACCGCTCCACACAAACTTTCTCCCCGTTCCGTGCAGTGCGTGTTTCTTGGCTACCCTCTCGAGCACAAAGGTTACCGGTGTTTCGACCCCGTGTCCAATCGGGTCATGATCTCACGGCATGTGCTTTTTGATGAATCCATGTTCCCTTATGCTGAGCTCTCTTGTGATACGGCAGGTGCTACTGACTTGGCATTTTTGGATGATTTTTCAGCTTCCTCACAGCTGCCGATTAGCCGTGCTCCTGCACCGCGGCTGGCCGTGCGCGGCACCACTTCACGATCAGCCGTTCGCCTCGTCACACTCCCTGGGACGGCTACTCGTGCTGTCGCTCGGCCGCCATCAACAGCCGGACCGCCTTCCCTGTCTGGTGGATCGACTGGGCCCTCTGAGGCCTGGCCACTGTCACCATCTGCTAGGCCGGCTCGGCCCGCTCCACTCGCTGCACCAACTGAAGCTGCAAACCTGCCTAGTGGACCGGTGCCTCGATCTGCTCCACCTACGGAGGCGGCGTGTTTGCCTGTTGGGCCGGACGAGAGTACTGGGCCCTCCCCGCCTGATCGCCTTGCAGGGGCGGCGCCTCTGGCCCTGCCTCCTCAGGCTGTCCCGACGCGCGCCCGTACCGAGCGCCTCCCGGGCGCCCCTCGGCTGACAACTTCCTTCAGCATTTCTCCCGCAGCTCCAGTGATCAACTCCCACCCAATGATAACACGGGGCAAGACCGGCCTACGGCAACCCAAGCAACGAGAGAACTTCCATGACACTGCACTTTCTCCTGTTCCCCGGACTTACCGGGCAGCCCTCGCCGATCCTCATTGGCGCGCCGCTATGGAGGAAGAATTTGCCGCTCTCCAGGCAAACCGCACCTGGGATCTTGTTGCTCGTCCCCCCTGGTGCGAATGTCGTCACCGGCAAATGGATCTTTCGGCATAAGTTCAAGGCAGACGGTACTTTGGACAGATACAAGGCCCGCTGGGTTCTTCGCGGGTTCACTCAGCGCCCCGGTGTTGATTTTGATGAGACATTCAGTCCAGTTGTGAAGCCTGCCACTGTCCGCACTGTTCTCAGCCTGGCTGTCTCCCGTGATTGGCCAATTCATCAGTTGGATGTCAAGAATGCTTTTCTACATGGCACACTTGATGAGACCGTCTACTGCATTCAGCCGTCTGGGTTCATCGACTCCTCGCACCCTGACCGAGTCTGCCGCCTCAATAAGTCCCTCTACGGACTTAAGCAGGCCCCCCGTGCCTGGTACAGCACCTTGCCAGCTTCCTGATGTCCATCGGGTTTCGCGAGGCAAAATCTGATACCTCCTTGTTCATCTATCGCCGAGGAGATGACAGTATTTATTTGCTACTCTATGTCGATGACATTGTCTTGACGGCCTCCAGTACAGCTTTGCTCCAGTGGACTGTTTCTGCTCTTCAGTCCCAGTTTTCTATAAAGGACATGGGTTCACTCCATCACTTCCTGGGTATTTCTGTGACTCGGCAGCCTTCTGGTCTCCTTCTCAGCCAGCTTCAGTACTGTCTTGAGATTCTTGAGCGAGCTGGCATGAGTGAGTGCAAGCCTTGCAGCACACCAGTGGACACCACCTCCAAGCTATCCTCCACAGCAGGCACACCCGTCTCTGATCCTACCGACTACAGGAGTTTCGCTGGAGCTCTGCAGTACCTTACCTTCACCAGGCCTGACATTGCCTATGCGGTGCAGCAGGTGTGCCTTCATATGCATGATCCCCGAGAGTACCATCTTGCCGCTTTGAAGCGGATTCTCCGCTATGTTCGCGGCACCTTGGATCATGCCCTGGTTATTCAGCGTTCTTCCACGCATGATCTCGTCGCCTACTCAGATGCTGACTGGGCTGGCTGCCCGGACACACGGCGCTCCACCTCGGGCTATGCAGTTTTTCTTGGTGATAACTTGGTCTCGTGGTCTTCCAAGCACCAGGCTACAGTGTCTCGCTCCAGCGCCGAAGCCGAGTACCGGGCGGTCGCCAATGCCATGGTTGAGACCTGTTGGCTTCGCCAACTACTTCAGGAGTTACATGCCCCACCGGCTAAAGCCACTCTTGTCTATTGCGACAATGTCAGCGCCGTCTATCTCTCGACGAATCCAATCCAGCATCAGCGCACTAAACACATCGAGATAGATTTACATTTCGTCCGAGAGAAGGTTGCCCTTGGCACAGTTCGTGTTCTTCATGTCCCAACAACATCTCAGTACGCCGACATCTTCACCAAGGGTCTCCCGACGACGGTGTTCTCCGATTTTCGGTCCAGTCTCAACGTCCGCTCCACCGACGCTGCGACTGCGGGGGGTGTTAGACTCCTGATATTTAGCCTTGTATGGCGTTGTAATTTCCTGCCGCTTATCCCTCCTGACCTCCCGATATTTACTTCTATAAATCGGTCAATTGGTTATGGCAAGGGTGTGGCTTATATATATGTGCTTCGCATGAGTAAACGATTCATTGCGTTGAGCCAAATCCAGTATAACGCTTTCAGATTTTATAGAAAAGGAATCGATCACCCATGCGTATTAGGCATCGAACAACACTGGCTAGAAAAGAGTGTAACTGCTAGATATCAATGCAAAACAAGTTCACTGGGAAATAGCATCACTTGGCCAGGGAGGGGTCGTGGATGGCAGAACTTCTCACGTATGCAGTTGGTTATCATATTCATCTTTAGATCCTAGCAAACAGATGTCACGGGATAAAATATCAGAAAATCCACAATAAATCGACTTACCATAAAATTAGTAGGACTCGAATAGTGGCCGTTAATTATAAGTTCTTGTTTAAGAGCCCAAAATTCAACTCATTCCTCGAATCGTCACCGTTAACCATAATCGTCGCCGTTAACCATAAGACATTGTTTAGGAGTCTAAAATTCCTGACCCATCCGTTTGGGCCTAAGAGGGTCCATACCAGTTGAACTACCCAACTGTTGGTGGAAGTCGCAAGAGAGGCACCACCATAGCTAGAGACTAACCCACAAGAAAAGGTGACCGAGGAAGTGGACTATCTTGTGATCAGTATTTCCATGACGCACAAGGTTTCCAGGGCCAGCGATCTTTTGAAGAATTAGCATAGGGAATCTTTGACAAGAATTAGCATAGACAATCAATGATACACAAGGTTTCCAGTGCAGTTAGTCACCTTGACGAGGAACCATGGTGTAGAACCGGGGAGAGCTAGAGAGCGTGGTGGCGGCGGCGGGAAAACAGACACAGCAGTGGTGGCATCACCGAGCATCGCGAGAAGAGGCTGAGGGGTTGGGTGAACAAGGCCGCTCTTGCGTCGTCCAGAGGAGGTAGGCGGTGTCATGCATCGTATTAGCGTGTGTTTGGTTTAGAGGCAGTAGGGATAGAATAGCTCCATCCCTGTTTTTAAGGATGGGACCGTCCCCGTTCTTTGTTTGATTGTAAGGGATAGGACCGTCCTTATTTTTTGTTTGGTTCTGGGACATCAAAATATGGGATGAGTCATCCGACGTGTAGAGCCCTTTTGTCATCCTCTTGTTTTTGAGAGGCAAAGAAGAGGGACGGACCCATCCCCTCGTTTTTGAGGGACGGAGGCATCCTCGATTTAGGGGAATATTCCCAGGATATTCCCCAAAGGGGATGGACTCTGTCCCTGCTGACTCCAATCCAAACAGGTCCAAATCTGGGATCGCCCCGTCCCATCCCCTATTATCCCTAAAACCAAACACACCCTTAGAGAAGCAGTGTTGTGCTAACTGGTAAGAAGCCGAGACCCATACCCATATGGCCATATGTCAGTAGAAATCGATCAAACCAAATTGGATAGGAGACTATTTTGCAAAGCAATTGTGTCTACCATCTATTTGTATTGGCTTCTGCTCTTTGCTTCTACTTAGAAAAATCAAAAGCCAGTTCTGGTTATGACTTTTAACTGAAATTTTTGAATTTTACCTGTTCGCGATAGATATTACTAAAAGAGATATGCTCACATACGATTTTAGCTGGTACAGGTGATAGGCTTTTAATGTGTACTACAATTAACTTATAAATCTTGTCTTAAAAAAATACTCCATTTAAAAGTTAGATACTGTAACAAAAGCTAAAAGCCATCCACAAAAGCCTAAAAGAACAAAGCCATAAACATCCGACTTCTCTAGACAGCTTCTCTACTCCTCTCACTCCCGCCTTGCTCCGAGATAAGACAGAGATCACACGTGCATCACACACCTACCCCTCTTACTTCTGTTACACGCACATATCTCTTCCTTACTTTCCCTATCGCTCGTGCTCTTCTTTTTAAAGTCAATTCTTTCAGCTAATAATATTATTTTTAACTAAAAGCCATCAGCCACAATTAAAAGCTAATACGAACACCTCTGCAATACAAAGTAGCACGTACAAAGAAAGTACAATTAATAACCGTGTACATTCTAGATCTCAAAAACTCAGATCAATCACGAAAAGAAAAGACCCTGTTCATAGATTAATTTCCATTGATCGTCATTACTCCTTCCATAGCAGAACCTCACAATACAATCTTCCAATAAGTGTAATTATTTGTTGCAAATACTGGCTATGATTACAGCCTTGTCTAGGGCATGCTCTCACCAATTTGCTCGCTTCGAAAAGGTTTAAATGTCACTTGTTGGACATTATACACAGCATAAACATACTTCCGATAACGTTCATAAGCTTTTCCCGTAGAGGTCAATGGATCCTATCTGAAACCTTGGATTGGCATTGGATTCTCTCACACGTAGAAACCGAAACCTGGCAAAGGCAAATAAAACATTTTGTCAGAAGGGAAATATATATTGCACAATGTCTGTATCAGCCAATAAAAAAACGTACCGAAAAGCATTTGCTTTATCTCTCTTATCCACGGTAAATGTTTTCCTACAGAAACGGCTATCGAACATTACAGAACTCCGAGCATCAATTGTGTTCCAGGTAGAGCCTCCGTCTGCGCTCCCTTCAAGAACCCTGTGACACAGTACTGCTTCAGACTTATGGCACATCATCATTTCAAAGAAGATTCAAGACAAAGCTACTAAAGATAGGAACATATCTAACGATAACTTAATTTACGATGTGAATAACTTATAGCTCATAACAAACTGTGCCTAAATTTAAAATCTTGTCAGCGAGTTATATTGTTTTACAACAATAAAAATGGCAAACATGTTATTGAGTGCAGGAAAATGTTACAGCAGAAAAGTTAAAAGTTTTCTTTGAGCAACACAAGAAAGAAGGACAAGACATCTGTTGTAGACAATGTGGCCCAGGAAACAGAACATTGCGGCGGCGGCAGAGGGCAGCGGCATGCACGTGGCTTGTAAGGCATGGTGGAGGCCAGGCCTGACGTGCAGCGGCCAGGAAATCCAGCAGCAAGAGGTTGTCATCAACACGAGCAGCAGCAACAAGAAGTCCGTACAGAATGAGGAGAGTCAGAACATTCTATATTCTAAATAAACAATGTTGGCCAAGATATTTACAAGTCCATTAGGACCAACTACTCAGTACTCACCACAAAAAACTTACAAAGGATGAAAAGCCTTTAGCTTGTAAGGCAGGCTTTTAAATAGGTACTTTTCTTAAATGGCTTTCATAGAGGTTATTGCACAACCCAGCTTATTAGGCTTTTAAATTACATACCATATTAGTTGGCCTCTCAAAGAAGTATTATGTAAGCCAAGTAGACCATTAGTACTAAAAAAAGGATGGCACTCATGAATTATTTTACATGCATAGCGTACAGCATACACTAGATACCGTCACACAAAATAGAATCAAATCGAAAAACCAAGCAATCTTGACTTGAAGTTGGCATACAATGCTAGACGAAAAGGACAGCTCTAAATGGCAAATACTTATTCAATGGGAGCTGCACAAATCTTGAGGCACTCAAAGGGGCAAGTAGCTAGAATCCACCCTTGATTTGTGCTTCAAAATTTGTGCAACTCTCATGGGTGGAGCATAGAAGTACCTCCCAATATGTAGTGCATAATGTATTCAACAAGGTAAAAAGTTAGTAACGAGACATGTTTTTTAGTTATTGTACCAGTCCATTGGATCCCTCTCTGGAACATCATTAGCTGACATCAAATCATATGACTCCAACTCACAAGTTTGGGCATCAGGCATTTTATAAATTAGCCAACATCCTGCAAATTAATTATGTTAGCTAATACAACAAATCAATAAAATTCCACATTTGTAAGTATTTGAAATACTTTTTAACTTTCTTTAGCACAACATGAAAATTCTGCAGAACATCTTCACAACAGTTATGACCAAACACTACTGCCAAAAGTGGATAGATCCATCAGTTAGGAATAGCATCTGGTGTGAAAAGAACTAGATTAGATTTCAAGGTGGATATTGGCAATGAGGATATGCTGGGAGCAGCAGAAAAGGTTTACCATCTAGCATCTAAGAACTAGTTCGTGTAGATAATGGAATTCTGCAACAATTTAAAGAATGAACTCTAAGATAAGTACATTCCTAACTAAACCATCAGAATTTTATTTCCAATCTAGCAAAAGAAAAGTGGACAGATCCATCAGGGAAACAAAAGAGATGGAAGTAACGGAAAATGTCATCCCAATGCCAAACATCATCACGGTTATTATGATTAACAAAGGAAAAAGGATTCAACCTAGGTAACGAAGTATGGGCACTTAACGTTTTTTTATCAGACCCAAGTTGGGATAATACCAAAATAGGAACCAATCAATTCGAAGTTCTAAATTCACAGATATTTTGGTTTATACTTCTAAGTGTACAACCTACATTTATGTAAATTAAACATACCAAAGGTACATGTCCAATTAATCAATAAGCATGGGCACACCGGCACAGTAGTACAAACAAGAATTTCTTTTACAAAAAAGTGGATCTCTAGACTTGGGGCTTCCATCAAAGTAGTCTCATGTGAATAAGACTGACTGTGCCTAAAAATTATATTGGCGTTCACTACAACCAGATTACCTTTGGCTCCATCAGGTTCTTCCCATTTGGACGAGCGAATGCCATCAAATGCTGCAGTTGCCTGAAACAATTTCAAACACACTATTGTAGGGCAAGCCCTGATGAATGGATATTAAAAAAAATGCACAATTTGCAACACATACAATTCCATTTGGGAGTTGCTCACTGCTTGCAAGGACTGAACCTGAACAGAGCCTATTGCCTCTTGGGAATTGGTGACCTTTTGTGTAAATGATATTGTTCTTATAGTTACTCAGTATCTCATCAACTGCATCCAATGCTACTGGCAATGCTAAGGATGCATGAATTGGATTTCCAACTGTAGCCACAGTCACAGATCGTTCTCCATCAGTACCCAACTCTGCTTTCAAGGAAATAGCAGAAAGCAATATTTCAACAGAAGGAAATATCTCCTCAAAAAATTGTTGTGGTTTTCGATCTAATGTAGCTCGCCTGCTTTTGAAGTAGCATTCTTTAAGATTTTGCATCAAGCTCTTCAATGTGTCAAAAATTTCAATGATTCTTTCTTTAGGGATGTTTCTATCACAAAAATGTGAAAGAAGAGCAGAAAGAGCATCATATATTTTTGAAACATGAGCATCCACACATCTCCGAACAGGGCAGGATGAGCAACTAAGTGAGTCCACTTGGCCCAATTCTGACCTCGCTTTTCTCCATTCCACAGAACCACTTTGCCTTCCAGGTAAAGATACTGCAGTGTCAACTTCAAGATAAGCAGCTTTACTAAGTTCCTCGGACTCTTTCTTGTCACGGTTCTCTATGACTGAGAGTGCATCTATTGACAATCCACTGCGATACTTCCCTGTTATAGACAATAGAATAGCAGAAACTGTATCTTCGGAGGTAATTGTTCGCCTAGAGAGAACCTGCAAATGAAAGGCAGGACACATGAGACAAAAATCAAAAAACTTTATTCTAACAAAGGTATCCCATTCCCACCCACCCCTAACACAGGCCCTAATCAAGCAAAAATTTTCTACCTCGTGCCACTTTCTGGTGTAGCGTTTTGTTACATCACGTACTCCATCTTTTGAAACAGCAATGGCATAATTCAACTTCTTGTTCCACCTAGAAAATTCATGCGACACAACATCAGTAAATGCAGTGAAAATTAGACAAACTCTGAGATGCACTTTATGGCAAAACAATATGATTATGCCAAAAGGAATACATTTTTACCCTTTCTCATACAATAGGGGATTATCATAGACTCCTTCGCATGGATCTAGGTGCATCCATCTAAACATTCCAGAACCATGGCATTAAAAATAAGGGTAACAGAATACCAAATCAGAAGCAGCGGTGGTAGATTACACTAACCTCACATACAAGTTTGAATAACATTCTGTCCACACATGATCAGTGAAATCCACAATCTGTAGATTATACATAGGTAAGCAAGTTCAATTTATTGACTATAATAGAAATAAAGATTGATGGATTCCTAGTTGCTCCAAATGGAATTGTTGCTGAACTTTGAAATTGTCTTCACAAACAAGCATATTTTATTGAATTAGACAAGAGCACAGACCAGTCACCAGTGAACCACATAAATTTAGGTCTGCTAACAAAAGAGTAGCCGCAAGCCAGCAATAGAGAGATAGGAGAAGAATGTCAACAATGGTTTTGGAGAAAACTAACGGAAATGCATGATGAAACAGAATACTCGCAAGAAGCAGAGCCTGGAACCTTTTCCAGGGTACAGATATCAATCAAGAGTCTAGTCCAGTGTTCAGTACTTCAGTGTCTTATATATTGATAATGCTGACATAAGGCCACATCAATGCTTAAAATAGCTTATGTTCCAAACTAAAAAATTAAGCCTCCCTTTTCTTGGCCATTTTAGCATTAATAAAAAAAGGATCACCTAGCATAACTACTGAACTAGAAAATTATGCGCATTGTAGCTTATTCAACTTTGATCACACTAGATCCTTCAAATTAGAACAGAGATGAAAACATATCGAATTTGAATCAAATATCAGCCAAACCATATTCATATCCATATTTTTAAGTCAGGATAGAGTTTGAATCAGATGAAGAACGAATCCGAATGCGAATCAATCTCTGCTCAACTTGGTTGGATTCAGGCATATGCATAATTGTACACTAGCTAGACAATAATGACATAAGGTCCTCACATGTAATCCATAGAATCAGGAACACAAATTGACACTAACTTCAGAAGAAACAATGTTTGATTAGTTAGACATGCTGCAACCAGCGCGCGCGTGCGTCTATCTATCTATCTATCTATCTATCTATATATGCTTTATAGAATTCGAATGCGGGCAATACAGCATTTAGGATGGGAAAATCTAAACTGTATTCGCATCCATGTTTTTTCATCGGATCCGGATATGAATTCAAGTATTGCAGAAAGCCAGACACAGTTATTTGGATTGGAAAAATCTAAACCATATTTGCATCCTATTGAATTCGGGCTTGTGGATGTGGGCTTGTATTCCAATAGGCCAAAAGGCCAGATATATACATAAGATACAATATGCAATGAGCCCCCTACACAATGTAATAATCCTGCAACCTCTACACATCTAACACCCCCCTCAAATTCATGGTGGATCAAAAACACTGAGCTTGGAGAGAAAAACTGTGTTAAACGCTTGTTTGTGCCTTGGTGAAGAAATCTACCAGCTGAATCTCAGAAGGCACATACTGAAGAGCAACCATCTACGCTTGCACCTGCGATCTCATGTAAGAAACATCAACACCAACATGCTTTGTAAGCTCATGCTTCACTGGATCACGAGCAATACTGATCGCACACGTGCTATCTGACAAGAGAGGAGTCAGTGCAAAAACAGAAACACCAACGCCTACAAGGAGCCACTGTAACCAAGTGATCTCAGCATTCGGCAACACCATAGCCCTTAACTCAGCCTCAGCACTCAAATGAGAAATTGCAGTCTACTTCTTAGTCTTCCACGCAATAAGAGAGGAACCAAGAAAGACACAGTAGACAGAAAGAGATCGGAGATCAGAATGATCACTGGCCCAAGTCGCATCAAAGTATGCCTGAAGTTGTAAGGAGCTAGAACTAGAAAAGAAAAGACGACAAGATATGGTCCCACGAAGATATCACAGAACACGAAGAAGGTGGTTGTAATGGATCTAAGTAGGAGCCGAAACAAACTGACTCAAGATGTGGACAGTATGGGAAACATCCGGTCTAGTGATTCTAAGATAGACCAGACTACCCACGAGGTGACGATATCGAGTGGGGTCCTCAAGAGGTTCATCATCAGTAGGTCGAAGATGGACTCCAAACTCCACGGGAGTATCCACCGTGCGCTTGAGACTAGCATGAGCAAGAAGATCCTGAATGTACTTCTCCTAGGAGAAGTAGTATCCCTCAGGCATAGAAGAAAACTCAATCCCAATGAAGTAACGAAGGGGACCAAGATTAGGCATCAAGAAATGCTCACCAAGATGCTTCTTCACATATGCAATATGGTGTGGATCATCCTCAGTGATAATCATATCATCCATATAAAGAAGCGTACAACCACGAGAAGTGTGAACAAAAAGAGCAGCGTCGTGGTCACTAGCAAAAAGAGTAGCGTCGTGGTCACTAGCGGTGAAACCGGCAGCAGTGACAACAGAAGAAAAAACTCACAAACCAAACACGAGGGGTTTGCTTGAGCCCATAGAGAGAGCGACGAAGACGAAAAACCATACCGTCAGAGACAGAATACCCAGGAGGTGGCTGTATATAGACCTCTTCACGCAGCTTACCATGGAGAAAGGCATTTTTGACGTCTAACTGAGAGATGGACCACTGACGAACAGAAGCCACAGCAAGGAGTGCGAACAGTGATCATATGAGCAATAGGAGCAAATGTCTCATTATAGTCACGACCATACTCCTGCTGAAAACCATGCGCCACAAGACGAGCCTTGTAGCGCTCAAGAGAGCCATCCGAGCGAGTCTTAATCTTGTACACCCACTTGCACATGACAGGAGTGGTACGAGCTGGTAGGGGAATTAGATCCCAAGTGCCAGTACACTCCAGAGTAGCAATCTCCTCTGCCATCGCGTGCTGCCACTCCGAATGAGCAACAGCCTCACAGTAAGTCATAGGCTCAGCAAGAGCAGTGGCTGCAAACCCGTAGCACTCAGGAGGCGTAACTAAACGATGATCACGAAGATCGTACCGGGGAGTAGAGACTAGAGTAGGACCTAGCAGGGATGGAAGAGGTGCAGAAGGAGGCACAACTGAGGGTGTATCATGGCGAGGACAACAAGAGTAGTGCAGCAAAAAAGGAGGGACGACCTCAACAGAAGAGATAGTGGGAGCAGGAACAAGAGAGCCTAAAGAGGAAGAAACAGATGGAGGTGAAAGAGATGAGGGTGACAAAGGTAAAGTCGGAGGAGGAAGCGGAGAGTCAGAAAAAATCAGAAAAGAAAGCACGTCAGAAGATACTGAACTGGTGGAGGAAGACTGAGGGTAGTAAGGACGAGACCTATCAAAAGTGACATCTCGAGATATTCTCATCCTACGAGCAACAGGATCATAACAGTGATAACCCTTATACTCAGAACTGTAGCCAAGAAAAACACACTCAATTGACTGAGCAGTCAACTTGGTGCGCTCACGAGGAGGAAAAAGAACAAAGCAGACATAACCAAAACAACAGAGATGGTTGTACTGAGGAGGCATACTAGAAAGACGCTCAACCGGAGTACAACCCTGAAGAATAGATGAAGGCTGCAGATCGACAAGATAAGCAGCCGTAGAAACAGCCTCAACCTAGAAATGAGGTGGAATATGAGACGCACGCAAGCATCAAAGCACGAGCGGTCTCAAGTAAGTGACGATGCTTACACTCTGAAACACCATTCTGAGCATGAGCACCAGGACAGGAGTACTGAGGAAGAGTACCCTGGTCAACAAGAAAGCAAGATGGGCAGCAGATAGATACTCACCAGCAGAGTCAGTATGAAGAACACAAATGGCTGAATCAAACCGAGTACGAACCATAGTGGCAAAAGACAGATAAATAGAAAGCAGTTGACTACGAGAAGTCATAAGAAATATCCAAGTATATCGAGAATAATCATCAATAAAAATGACATAATAGCGATGACCCCTTTCGAAACAAAGGGAGCCGGACCCCATACATCATGATAAACAAGATCAAAAGGTCGGAGAAACACAGAATCACTAGATGGGTAGGGGAGCTGCAGTTGTTTGCCAAGCTTGCAACCCGTACAATGTAAGAAAGTGTCACCAGAAACAGAGCAAAAAACACTACTATGAACTAATGAAGATCGATATGAACATCCGATGTGACCCAAACGATAATGCCACTGGACGAAGGTGGCAGCAGAGGAGGCAACTGAAGCGGAGGTGGTGGAGAGAACCAACTGGCTGGTGGAGGCAGCGGAAGGAAGGTGCAACCAGTCGAGCTCCCAAAGATGTTACGAGTCACGACGCCTAGGGCCAGTCCCAACCAGAGTCCCGGTGCAACGATCCTGAACACAACACGAGTCAGAGTCAAGAATAATACGACAGCCATGATCAGTGATCTGACCAGCGGACATAAACTACATAGTTAGTTTGGGAACATCAGATACTACAGGAACAAGAAATGACAAAGTAGAAAGAGTGCCTCGTCCTGCAACAGGAAGGGGGTACCATCTACAGTCATAACTGTGTGAGTAAGGACGGGAGGCCTCATAGAGGTGAGGTGAGTAGAATCTGGTATCATATGAAACGAAGCACCAAAATACAGAATCCAAGGGAATGAGATACCTGAGGAAGAAGGTGGTGGTGGTGAAGCACCAGAAGACTGAGCAGCAGAACCAACAGAACCAAACAAAGCTAAGGCAGTAAGTCACCGAAGCAGAGTGAGCATCTCCTGCTGAACCTCAGTGGCGGAGCTCTGGCGTGACCCTGACTGAGAAGAGCCACCAGTGCCCTTGGGAGGGCGACTACCCCTGCGGCTCTAGTTCTTTCGCTTATAGCACTGCTAGAACGTGTGACCATCGCGATAACAGAAGGTGCAGTGAAAACCCGTAGTAGAGGCCGCTGCCACCGGTGTAGCAGGAGGCACCGGTGTAGCGAGACCAGGTGCTAGAGAAGACGCCCGAGCAGCTAGAACACAGGCGGGTTGCAACTGACCCACGCTGCGAAGATGAGTCTCCTCAGCACGACCAGAGGTGAGAGCCTCTAGCACGGACGGACGTGGCTGACGAGTCAGGAGGTGAGCACGGACAGGTTCAAACTGTGACCGAAGACGTGTCAGGAACTCGTATAGACGGTGAGTCTCTAGGTGAGTACATTAACGCACACAGCAAGGACAGGTCTAACAAACGTCCGGTCCCAGAGAGTCAAGCTGACGCCACACCGTGGACATCTGCTGGTAGAAGTCATCCACCGTGGCATCAAGCTGCTGAAGAGAGTGCGCTTGATGTACGACCGAGAGATACATAGCAACACTTGTCGGCTCGTAGTGAGCACAAAGGCGCTCCCACATCAGCGGAGATATCGGCAGCTCCACCACATCCATGGAGATAGCGATAGTCAAGCTTCCAACTAGGTCGGCAGAAGCACGAGCCTCATCGTCCTACCACCTCTCGTAGGAGTTAAGCTAAGCCTCAGCGACCAGGGGCGCGCGGGGAGGTGCAGTGGCGGCGGCGGCTAGGGTTGGAAAACCCTAGCCCTCTCCTAGACTGATACCATGTTATGAATGTGAGCTTGTGTTCCAATGGGCCAAAAGGCCAGGTATATACATGAGAGACAATATGCAATGAGCCCCCTATACAATGTGATAATCCTGCAACCTATACATATCTAACAATTTGCATCCTATTGAATTTGGTAATCGAATGATGTGGATAATCTATAATTATGTATCCGTTTTCACCCCTAAATTTGAAGATGTCAAGGATGGTAGTCACAGATAGGGAAAGACAAAAATATGCTAAACACTTGACAATAGAGAATCACTTATTCGGAAATAATAATGATAATTTTAGCTAAAATAAATTTATAGACATTATGGAACTAACCAAACGAGCTTCATATCCAAAAACTCGACAGTAGAATGTGAAGCAATTGGCCCATTCTCCACAACGTCCTTTCCTAGTTTGTATAAGCTTCCAAAGCAAGAAGTATTGAAACAGACAAATTTGATCATCAATTTTCAGTTTGGTCCTTTAAAAAATAAACACTTTAACCAGATCACAAAATACTAGGGCTGCTTAGTCATACCTTATATGGATCATTGTACCTTGGGAAACGGGTGATACTAGAACAATGATTGCACCTAAAGATAGCATGTCAGCATATGCAAATGAAGTAAAAAAAAATTGATCATACAGCATCATGTGAAAGAAGTGATTAAGTCCTAAAGGATAAAAGTACATTAGTTCCGGTATTGTAGGATCTTGTGAAACTAAAATCCTGTGGGACCATTCCAATCCTGACCCTGAGTAGGATCTAAATCAGGATCATATAAAGGTGATCTAGAAATCATGATCTTTACTATCACAATTTTGTAGCTAGCATCCTATCATGCTCCTATGGTCCACCCGAAAATGATCCTAACTAGGATCCTAATCCTGACAGCCTTGGTTATTCAGATAGAGATGACACATGGAAATGCATCTCAGATTTGCTTATGCTGCAGGTACAGTTGCAGGGTTAAGAACATTCTGGAATGATATTTGAAATAGATTGAACTTGAAGCAGATGAGAGCACCCTTATCAGCAATATAGACAGGCGTAGGAAAACAAAATAGCATATATAACCAGGCTTCAAGTAGTAGCAATATGATTTACTACGATACCAAATTTGCAAGTTGTTGAAGGAGATTTGACCCTTCTAAATTAACTTTGAATTAGGATGAGAGATGTAAGACAAACTGAACATTATCTGACTGCTACCTATAGATCTCGACACGGGAGGCACCAAATTCAATTTCCGAGGGAAGTGGGTTGCCCATTCCAATATTGGATGTTTCACAGCCACAGCTGTCACAAGGTGCTGCGTTAACCCATCTGAAAAGATAAGCATCGTCATTGTTAAAAGGTGAAGCGCATATGAGCTCCATTCTAGGTTGTTCTATCCCCAGTATAGACTGTGTATTGAGCATCGTAAAAGTATAGAAATCCAAAGACTAAAAACACCACAGGTAATACCATAATAGGGCTCAAAGTTACTACTGGAAAATAGTATGAACACCCTTGTTCCAATTCAATAAACTTAATAAAAAGATCAAAACAGCATCACTCCTTAATATCTATGTTCCGTAGGCTAAAGTGACGCCATGTAAATATCACAGGAGTACTTTGTTCCAGGACTACTAATCAGTCAGCCATGCTTTTCTTTGGACTCCTTTGATGCCACTGTTTAATGTTTCAAATAGAACTACTTTTCAGAAAATAAATTCAAGATTCCTCTATATATGTTTCAAAATGGCTTTTGCAGTTCAAATAGAATGCCACATGTGTTGATGTTTAGTTCATATAATTTGGCATGTCTACAATATCATGCTCTCATCATTGGTATGGTGTGTCCTATCAGGAATCTCCAAACAACCACAGAATAAAAATCTCCAAACAAACATGATGATACACAACAAAATACTTGCAAGTCATACTGCTGCCACTATAACAGAAACAGTGTTAGTATGCCAATTTAGAGATATGCATAAAAAATATCTTAGCAGGACAAAAGCGTACTTCAGTTAGGACTTAGGAATATTAAGCAAATAATAGGTAGAAGTACTAATGCCACAGAAATATAGATGATAGCAGACATCTTAGGAATATTAAGCAAATAATAGGTAGAAGTACTAATGCCACAGAAATATAGATGATAGCAGACATACACACTCGACATTTGCAGAAAGTAATGACTGAAAACGAAGGCATGAAAGTGTTTCAGTGACCTGAATGATTGCTTAAACCAGAAAAGCAATTGCAACAGAAAGGCATGATCTTCTTCATCTTTCGAAGGACTGAAGTTCCCTTCCTACTAAATAATCTTTTGTAAGAATTTCTGACCAGCAATCTCTTCAAATGTAGAATGCAATATAGCAAAATTTTCCATAATCCATATCATTACCAAAAGAAAAAATACCCAGACACAGCCATGGTGGTAAATTATAAGAGAATCCTAAAATACAACATTTTTACTTGGAGCCAACTTGTACCAAAAAGAAATTTTATCAATAAATCCAAGGAAACATAGCCATGTTGAAATATAGAGAGCATGAAGGAGAAAAAAAGAAGAAGAAACTAACAGAAATAGAACAGAAACAGAAACCTTGGCCAGTGAAACCAGCGCCTTCTCCTCGAGTTCATTTATCGGAACCGTCTTCCGTGCTGCCTCTTGACGCTCTGGATCCTCGTACTACATCCAAAATAGTGTCAACAAACAAGGACCAGATATTAAAAAAACATAATATAAGGGAATGCTTCATAAATGAGATACTCCTACATTCTAATTCTTACCATCAGAACCTGGCGCATGTAAGGCTCGACCCTTTCTCTAAACATCTCCCCTCCATCATTGCGTATGTTGTACTGTTGTAGGAGAAGTGCCTCTTCTTCTGCCTAAGAAAATTTCAAGAAATAACCATAGTTCTGATGGGAATGATAACAAGTAGTTAATTTGGATTTTCTTCTCTCTCTTTTCCCCTAGGCAAAGTACTTAATTTAGTAATTACTTCATTTCTTTGCCATCATTATGACAATATAGCTAGGCAAGTTTGACTTTTGTGGCCACCGTTTGGTTCCTAGTCACAGTTGTGGTGCGCCACAGTTTCTTAGCACCCTAGCTAAACTAAAACAAAATCTCTGGTGTCCTAAATCATGTGAAACAATTCTAAATGCTATAAATACCCGTGTCATCCAAGCCAGAGTGCAACAAAATTGCATCCCCTTTCAAATAAAACACTCAATTTCCTCCAACCTCCAATCCACTACCCTACCAAACAAAACAAACCAAGTGACCCCTACCAGCCACTGCCAAGATCAAAATCATCGCGCAATCCGTCCAACTTAACCAAAGCAAACCAGACCAATTTCCATGCTATCCCCAACAAACCTTTGCCCAATTCCAAATCGTACAACAACATCAGTTATCGGGGATGTTAATTAATCATGCGCACCTGAAGCATCCTCGCGAGCTCCTCATCGGACTTCTCCTGCACCCTTGCAGCCGCCGCCCCTGCCTCATCCACATCCTCCCCCTTCTCGATTTCCACAAGACGGAAGCCCTCAGAAATGGACTCCAGGTCAGTACCATCCTCCACCACGGAGCCAACAGCCTCCACCTCGATCTGCACTCGCTCACCACATCGCATCTCCTCAGATGATGAGCAAAGCAAAGAAGCAACTTGGATCGCGGCGAAGCAATGGGGAGGGGTTCAAACTTCAAACCTCAGCTAAACTGAAACTAAAATAGAACTCTAATGTCTAAACCATGTGGCCAATTGCAGCATTTCAAGCTAAATGCGGCTAATTTAACACTCAGTTTCCTCCAACCCCCAACCCACTGCCCTACCAAACCAAACAAAACCAATTGGCCCCTACCAGCATCTGCCAAAATTTTAAAATCATCGCGCAGTCTAGCCATCTTAACAAAAGAAACCAGATGATTTACAAGCTAACCCCGACCAACTCATACTCCAATTCCAAATCGCACAAAGCCGTCAGCTACTATCAGGGATGTTAATTAATGACGCCGCACCTGAATCATCCTCGCGAGCTCCTCGTCGGACTTCTCCTGCGCCCTGGCCGCCGCGGCCGCGTCATCCCCCTCATCCCCGTCGATGCTCACGAGGCGGAGGCCCTCGGAGATGGACTCCAGGTCGGTGCCGTCGTCCACCACGGACCCATCCTCCTCCACCACGATCTGCACGCTCGCACCACACCGCACCGCATCGCGTCAGAGCAGAGCCACAGCGTTCGGATGGTCGCGGGGTTGGGGGGTTCGAACCTTCTGGAGGTCGGGCGGGACGGAGGTGAGGGAGAAGATCTGGAAGCGGAGGACGTCGAGGCCGTGATCCGTGTCATACTCCACCACGTGCTCCTCGCCCTCTCCCTCGCCGCCGGGGGCCTGCCGGAGCACGAACCGGCGAGCCACCATCGCGTTCTCTCGCCGTGGACTTTGGCGGAGTCCAACCTTGGAAGTAAAGAATTTTTTCGTTAACTAGATACCACACGTTCGATCCCCTCGATGTCGGTGTACGCTGCCACTCCTTCCCCACTTTAGTATTACAACCACTCACTTTTCAACTATAAAACTAACTACTTACTTTTCACCTTATTTATTCATTACTGTCAGAAGAGTCTCGCCCAACCATCCAATTTTTTGTCTTGCTCCTCCTGACCTATTAGAATAGATTTTAACTGAGCCATTTCAACCACTATGAGTGGCTCCACTCTTACTTATGCCTTAATATCCTAAGCTCGGTCGTCGATCAGAGCTCTTTATCGCTCGTGCTCAACGAGGCCACCCACCGCAACCGGAGCTCGTACTGGAGGTCTCACCTTGTAAGAAGCGACTAGAGCTCGCCGGATCTAAGCTAGGATGAGACTAGAGGAGGTGGGGAGGTCAATGATGAATGTATGATCGGTAACGAGGCAACGTAGGGGCATGGCCTAGGCACAGTAGAGCATGCGGTGCTAATCAGGCGACATAGGCACAAGCGCCATGGCCGGATCAACTCGACATGGCAGGCGCACATGGTGCAACGGACACGTCAGGGCTAGGTCTAGGCACATGCGGTGAGGCAAGGATGCGTTGTGCAGCACACGGCGTGGGGCTATGGCAAGCATATAGTGCGACGGCCAGCACGGGAGCACACAACATGCAAGAACAGGTGCGCGACGTTGTTGCACGCTTGCGGACATGTGCGTGCGTGGCATGCACGGGTTGAGAGCACGACCAGAAAGTAGAGGAGAGGGGGGAGGAGAGAGAGATGAGTGGGCTAGGAGTTGGGCCGACGGGATGGGTTGAGCCAAAAAGAGATGAAGAAAGGAAGAGGAAGGAAATGGATCAGTCCTGGATTGGAATTTTGATTTTAGTTTGAATTTAGGTTTTGCATTTGAATTTTGGATTTCATTTAAATTCTTGGCTCAATTATGCAAATGCAAAATTTAATATCCTTTTGCTTTTTCTTTTTAGAGTTGAAATCTTTATTGTTATTTGCTTTGTTAACTGCTTGTCTCTCGATGCTGGGTTTTGATTTTATTTTTTGTTACTTGAATTGATTGATAAAATTCAATCAAGATTCTTGAATAAAAATTAGAAAAATTCAAACAATGCCAAAACACATTAAAAATTTAAAAATTTTAATGTTTGTAGACATTCTAAATTTTGGGATGTTACATATTACCTTGTGTTTTTCTATGTAACTCACATCAAATTGATGCTCCTTTGGACAGTTGTTTGGTGACTTCATGTTTGGTGTTTTGTACATTGTACTATGACTTAACACAACGAGTATACAGTGGCGGACCCAGAAATGAAGTAAGAGGGGGCTAACCTAGGATACCCTGATACACGATATGGGTACAGCGATATAACAGTAGTAAAGTGTGCAAACTATCTTATGAGACTTTAGTCATATTACATCAAACAACCTCAAGCAATATGAAACTTCCAAGAGGGGTTTCACATCTAATGGATATTGCTAGTTTTTTTCTTAAACTTTCTTCTGGAAGTAAATTTGAGCACAACGGAATTCCCAATGTCTAAGTATAGTGACATAAAGTTTAGACAAATGCCTCTATTTGTCCATAATATATCACAAATAGCTATTTAGAATTGATGAACAAATGTTGAATCTTAAAATGCTTGTATGAAAAGACAGACAATGAGTGCATTTTAAATCATGTTTGAGCTTGTATCAAACTGGATTGGTAGGGAGATAACCCAAGATTGTAGTATATTAGCAGGAAAACCCTTAGCGTAGAAATTGTATCGCTCATGTCCATTGCAACATTTCGACAAACATGTGGTACGTAACAACAACTAGAGCAAGACTAGCATTACCAAACAAAACAATACTAGGCAAGTTCATACTTTCTTCTGAGGCATTGCATCAAACACCTCACACGCAAGCAGCAAGCAAGTAAACAGAAGAATGCACTCTGGGCACAAAAGAGACTTAGGAACTTACTAGAGGCTACTGCGACATCGTAGCAGCACCCTATTGAAAAGCGATCGAACAGGGGAGGGCTGAAAGCATCTAGGCCCCTAAAAATAGTTTTGGTAATTAATGAAATCATGTGAATATGAGACTAATGTGTTTTATGAGCATGCAAATGTTAGTCTATATATGTGCTACAAGATGCAAGCCAAAGGACATGTATGAAGACCAAAATTGGCTCAAGATAAAGATATACTTAGCGTAGGATCCTTTTTATTTTTACCGGTCTTTAGTGAATGGTGGAAGACCGGATTATAGGATAGATGGTTGTACCATCAAGAGGGATCTTTGCAAGTAGCTTGAAAAACATGTCTCTTGAGTCATATGGATCAACATTAGAGACTTGCATTTATCAAAAATCTGTTTTAAATCAGAATCTGTGCTCTGTCTGGAAGAGCGGTAGTACCGCAGTTTTGAACATCGGAACTACCGGATAGCGGTAGTTCCGCGCCCAAATGCGGTAGTACCGGCAAGCAGAAGATCCGGTTTTGGAGCGGATCAATTTTTCCAGAGAGCACCCTCGGTCCATCCTAGAATCTCGCGGGAAGGGAAGTACCGGCTGGTTGAACGTCGGAACTACCGCAGAGAGCGGTAGTACCGCATCCTTGAGCGGTACTTCCGGATCCCGTAAGATCCGGAGGAAGAGCGGATCAACATTTCGAAAGCACCTCCGGATGGAGTCCGAATTTTCTGAGCGGGAAGTACCGGTGATTTTAATGCCGGAACTACCGCAGTTGCGATGAGTTCCGCTTCTCGAGCGCGTGCCGAGTCCGTAAGATCCGGACCCAAAGCGGATCAAGATTTTCAGAGAGCGCCAAAATTTGGGACCTTTCGGAGTTTGGCTGGAGCGGTAGTAGTCGCGCGACTTTGCGGAACTACCGCAAGCGGTAGTACCGCAAATGTCAACGGCGAAGTACCGCGCCAAATCCAACGCCACCGCCACGCCCGATGTGAGCCGTTCTGACGCAAAGATTTGGGAGCGGTAGTACCGGCCCTAGAAGGGCGGTAGTACCGCTTGCGGGGAATTATGCCAAACGGCTAGTTTTGGTTGGTGGAGGCTATAAATACCTCCACCACTGCACAAGGGCAGAGTGAAGAGACTCATTGCATATTCCTTGAGCCCAAGTGCATTTATTCCACCCATTTTCTCACATTGAGCATTAAATTGAGGTGGTTTTGTAATTAGTGCAATCTTTCATTTGTTGATCCACATTGACACTAGAATTGCATTCAAGCAAACACCGGGGTTTGTTACTCTTAGTGCTTGCCGACACTTGGACGATCCGGTGGAGGTTGGCTTGGTGATCTTTTCAAGAAGATTGTGAGAAGACCCGGCAAATTGTAAAGGTTGGAACTCGCCTACCCGGAGCGGGAAAGAGCTACATTAGTGATCGAGGTATTTGGCTCAATTCGTGGAGCCGGTCCGACTCGTCCGGGCTTACCTCAACGTGGACTAAGGGAAACCGGCAAGTTTCCGATCACCACGGTAAAAACATCGGTTGTGTCTCTTGTCTCTTTAGCTCTTGTTTATTTGCTTCATTGTGATCATTTAATTGTTTAGAGCTAAGTTGGCTAAATTGTTAACTAGAATTGCATAGGATTAATTGCTTTACATCATTGTCATTTAAATTATGAAGAATTAATCAAGTGAACAAGAAAAATTTAAAAACCTCCTATTCACCCCCCTCTAGTCGGTATCCTTGATCCTACAAGGGCGTTGTGCTGTTGCTGAAGCAGGGCTACAGAGGTGAAGTGCCGAGGCGGTGGAGGGCGTTGTTGGAGCAAGAGCTAGGAGGCTGGAGCCGGAGACGGAGTTCTGGGCTTCTGACAAGCTGGCGTTGGGGACGGCGGGATCGGGCGGGGGAGCCATCGGTTAGCCAGTTAGGATTGGGTTGTTGGGAGAATGGAAGGAGAATGCGACTGAAATCTGGACTCTGGAGGGAGGATGCACTAGGGAGGCTAAGCCAACGGTGTTACATGTCTATGGGCCCTGTGAATAGTAAAAAATCATGGAATTAAGTGGGACAAGACCCGGCTACAACCCCCTAGCCCGGGCCCTAGGTCCGTCCTGTGCGCATAGGAAATTGAAAAATGTTGCATACAAATGATATCACCTTTTGAATCTTTATTTTTGTTAGCATTGCAACCATTGGTTTCTTTTTTAATTCATACAAGTTAGATTGAAAGCATTTTTTTAATTTGCTCTATGTGGTTGAGTAGGTTGTAACTTTTATTGATGGTTCTTCTCATGTGTTTGTCATATATGTTACTTTGCACCTCTTCTCATATTATTATTCAAAGAAGAGACATCATCATCGATAATTATATCGGCTCATTCCTCATACCTATTTCAACGCCAAAAGGAAAAAATATGCTTCATAGAAAATAGGCAAAGTGAAGATGTAAATACCACTCCAAAGCATCTATTTTACATCAAAACAAGGTTTTTAATCTTCGGTCGACCACATAGTATAACACTGCTTATTATATATTTACTTTTACAAGTAACGCTGCCATATTATATATTATCATAAAACTCGTGTTATTCTTAATTCTTAATCCAATCTTACACAACATACTTTATTGATAAGAAAACACTGCCCTAATAAACCAAAGAAATCACATAAAGTTTGAAAAGACCAAAAAGTAATAATACTAAGAACAAAAAGCGCGAGGCATCTTCTTTGCCAAACCTCACAAACTGTCAACCTATAAAACCTCAAAAAATTTTCGCACTACTACAAGCCTTCCCCTCCCAAACGGCGAGCGATCCATCCAATCCCATCCACCCCACACCCGCCGCCGCCGCCCGCGCCTGGAGCGGCGGGCCGCCCCACGCCACCACGGAAACCGGCACCCACGCTGGCGCCCGCCCCCACGTGTCCCTCTCCTGCTGCCCGCGGGCCCCGCCTGTCACCCACCCCTGCCCCTGGTGGGCAGGCGAAAGCGACGCGCGAAGGAAGCGCTGCCTGCGCTCCGCCCCGCTCCCACCCCCACCCCCCTCGATAGCCGCGCTGCTCTGCTGCCCCTGCGCCCCCGTTCCCCATTTGCCCCCTTCCCCCTTCCACCCCCATCTACTCCCCCCGCCGCCTCCGCTCGGCTCGGCCCCGCCCCCGCGCAGCGCGATCTGCCGGGGCCTCCGTCGATTCGGCTCGATTTCGGGGGCGCTGCGGCGACCTCGGGAGGTGAGGCGGCTCTCTCGGCGCTGCGATTCAGCGTCTGTTTCGGTGGGTTTACGGTGGGCTTTCGCAGGAATTTGTCCGTGGAGAGGTTTGACCGGTGGGTGGAGTGGTGAGGGCGGAGATTCGTATTTGGGTTTGGGTTTGCGCGTGGTGCGTTTGGGGTGTGAGGTTTGTAATTTGTTAGCCGGCGGCGAGCTTGTGCGAGAAACGGTAGTGCTTCTGCGAGGTGCGAATGCTTCTGCTTGTGTGATCCGATTGGGAGCTGGTTGGAGTTGCCTGAGTTGCCTGCGTGCTAGTTTGTTGATCAAATGATCAGTTAGGTTTCTGTACCAGGGTGTGTAAGAGAGTAAACAACGATGGAACTTCGGAGATTCGTGACGGCAGTAGGCGTACGAAGTGAATCATGGAGATTCATGATGGCAATAGGTAGCACCAGGGAGTGGAATCGTGACGCTTGTGTTTGCCATGATCCGATTTGAGTGCTAGTTGTGTGGTGTGCTAGGTTACGGTTGTGGTAGGTTTGTAACGCAGATTTAAATGCCACCGAACACGGGAAATGTATGGTAGGTTTTGTGTAACGTATCACGGAGGTGAGTAATGCTGGCTGGTTGTGTATTGGTGATTAGGAAGGTTTTGTGTGAGGTTTCTGAGTGGGATTTGGCTATTTGTTGCATGCTTCCTTTATAGGTAGTGTTAGTGTGGTATTAGTTACAAGTGACAGCAGACAATTTTGTCTGTCATGTTCTGGTTACCGTAGTTTTCTGTCGTTTAGCTTCCTTGTGGGGGTTTTCATGGTAATAATTTTTTTGCTTCATACATTTTATTGCACACCATGAATGTCAGCTTGTTGAGTTGTATATGTGCATTGTTGTTCGATAATATGGTACAAAGAAAAACGAAGCATTCAATGGAACCAAATAATCCAAGTGTCACCATTTGTGTGTTGCAAATTTGCAATATGTGGCTGTTTTTTTTCTGCAATAAGAGTTTATCCTTAGATCGCATACTAATAAAAAAGATAGTAACCTTTAGTTTGAGTAGAACTCTTCATTAACTAATGCTTCATTTTGATATAAATAAGAACATCAAACAAGTAATTTCAGATACCTCAAGTGCTTGGTTGTTCTAATATGTCAGCAGTGTGTTTTAATGCTTGAGTTTGCTCTGTTTGATCTCACTTGAGACTTGTGACTAGTATTCTATTGCATAGGTATCTCTAACCATATATGGAGGTTAGTTTATTTGAATTAAGGGTGGTCTATTTTAACAATTTTGAGCTACTAATAATGAAATGCATTCTTCTGTTCCTAGCAGCATGTGACGCCGATACTCTGACGATGAAGGAGAGGAGCTCTTTATGTGATAGTGCAGCAGATGGAAATTGGGTTTTGAAATACAAAAGAAAACGAAGCAAGTTAACAGTTAGCCCCTCAAATGAGCATGAGGTTGCATCACCAACATCGGACTCTCCAATGAGCAATGGTTCCATCAAAAAGAAGTGCAAGCATGACACTAACATTTCTCCATCAGCCAAGAAGATAAGAGGGCGTGATGGGGTGAATTTCTCTTCCAATACCTTTGCATTTGTACTTTACCTGTTTGTCTATCACGTGGATATTGTTTGCGATTTACTTCTTAAGGTACCTGCATGTGTTTTGCTTCCATGTAAATACAAGCTAAAGGCTAAAGCAATGATTTAATCACAAATTCCAATGTAGCCAATGTATAAAATACCTTTGTTGTTGATCACATTCACACGTACTACTATGGCTTCGGTGAATCACCTGGATTTTAGGAGTTCAGGAATTTTCTTCACACAAATGCTGTAAGTCAAGCGAAAATTTTAAGAAGTAGGAGCTTACATGGTTTATTAACCTCTGCCTGCAACAGTCAGTCAGATATGTTAATGCTTGCTTATTTGACATGTAACGGGGATATGGCTGAACTCTTGTGGTGTTGTTGCGGGCTTGCGGCCAAGATAAATGCCTGCAAACAATACTGGAATCACTGTGATATGACTTGTGGTGGAGAAAGATAAATTTGGCGAAGATAGCCCTCAGCCCTTGCAGCCAAGGCTCTGATCAAGCCAGGGAACTAACTGAATTGATCTTTATTGCCTTCTCTCAAATAATGGCCGGCTACCTTTATAAGAGTAGGTGCCTTCCTAACAGTGGAAACTATATCATACTAATACTAAAGAGTCCTTCTAGATATAGATTACCTAATATAGAGATATCATACTAATACTAAGAGGTACTTCTAAATATAACAATAGCCTTTCCTACTACTTATCTCTTTCCTCATGTTGATGCTGCTCCTGATTCGGACCCCCTGCTGCTTCCTCTGCTGTCCCATACTCGGCCTCATCTATTGCCGCAGCTGGTACTGTATCACGTCCAGACATTGCCACTGCCGCTGTATCGCATCCAGCCATTGCCACCGTTGCTGTTCATTGTCGTGGACGATGCCGCTCATGTACTTTGCCCACAAATGCGTCCACAACACACTGATCTTAGTAGGTCACCATACATGCGTGTGGTGAAAATTCTAGGCAACTGCAACTGCAAAAAATTTTAACATAAAATTATAAACACTGAATTTCAGCTGAGCAATTACATCTTTCTCTCCGACGATCCATGTAGCAAGTACATAATTAATGCAAGTTCAAGGCTTCATACACTATTATTTTCTTTGCATTACTTTGTATGTCACCTCCATCATGCTGTTCAAGTCTTCTTATACACACATTCTTTTGTTCCTTCAGTACTTCTATGAGTGCGTAGAATGTGATCTTGGTGGCAATTTGCTGTGTTGCGATAGCTGTCCACGAACGTACCACTTGGAATGTCTTAATCCTCCTCTTAAGGTTTGAATAATTTCTGTTGTTTGATTAGACAGCTTTTTTTTGGGTGTACTGATCAGTTTTTCTATCTTTGCATGCTTCCATTTCCAATCTAGCGTGCACCACCTGGGAATTGGCAATGTCCAAGATGTCGTACAAAAAAAGTTAGCTTGAAGTTGTTAGGCAATGCAGATGCTGACACTTCTAAGCGTGAAAGAGCAAGCTTGAAGTTGTTAGGCAATGCAGATACTGACACTTCTAAGCGTGAAAGAGCAAGGAGAATGCGTACAAGCACCACATCAGAGAGCTCATCTCCCCATAACAAAGTTTCTTTTAGCACCCGAAGCCCCACACAAGAGAAGAGTGAATCAAACGAACAAGGAAAACTGTCATGTGGTAGTGCATTAAAGGAGGGTGACCTCAGTGTGAAGGCCAATGAAGTTGAGAAAAAGAAACCATTGATATTACATTTGAAGAAGCGTTCGACCAAGGAACTATCGGCAAATATGAAGCCCTTGAAGTCAGAATTTCTCGGGAAGTCTTCAGAAGAGAAACATGGAAGTGCTTTGAAAATGAAGAAACATCTGCGCCCCACGGACTTGTCTCCAAAGAAATCTAAAGGCAAGAGGCAACATAGTCACAGAGACAGCAAGAGATCTGAAGCAAAAAAGCTCAAATATTTGGCAACAGAAGTTGACAGTGTTTCCTCAATGGAACCATCTACATCTCTTGATCACAGCGAATCACCACCAAAAAGAAAATCATTGGATGGAAGAACACCTACATCTAGTACCAAGAAAGGAAAAAAGAAAGTGAAATTTGTTGATAAAAAGCATTCTGAGGTATTCAAACAACACTTTGTTGTGTTCTAATATTCATGGGCGAATACATTTTTTTTATATTTCGCCTTTCTAGAAATGCCCCTGAGTGATACTCACTGTCATACCTTGGTGAACACATTTAGTATGTTAGTTGTTTGCTCAAGATATCTGTCTTGTGTTTCTTTCTTTCTAATTCTGCCACCATTTATTATATGTACATTTTACTAAAATTTTCATTTTCTGCGGGTTTCCTTTTCTTTTTGTTAGAATTGGCACCTTTCCTGTTATGATCTTCTTAAGCTCATTTTTTGTTTTGATTATAACCCTTATTTTATGAATAACCTGAATAATTTAGCACACAACTGCAAAATTTTATCAGCAAACTTGCCGTAATTAACATTTTCTAATAGTATATCTTAGAATGCTTTCTGAATTCTGATCTCACCTGGAAAATACCTAAAATTAGTTGTATGTGCTCCTTTAAGTTTGGTTGTCTTTTAAGGTCATCTTGTCTGTTTTCTCAGAGGCGCTGATGTTTCTGCATTTATTAGCATACAAGCAAATAAACAATGGTAGCTTTTGTACTTCCCGAACATAAAAGTGGCTTGATTATATTTTCTTTTATCATTGGGTATAATTTTTGCCCATGGCAGCATTTTCTGGTCATTTGTCGTTGGTTGCTACCATTACCAGCCTTTACTGCTTTTCTAATGTCTGTTCTTAATTGATGCAATTTCTGTCGCATGATGAATACCTTATTTGATGCTTGCACTCTTATCCAATGTCCAAATTCTGTAACATACTAATGTTCAGAATGCTGTTCATATATGTGAAAAATGGTGCAGGAGCAAGGTGTGCCAGGAGACAAAATAATGACTCAGGATGATCTGCAGGTTCGTTCTGGCAATCATCTACTATTGTAGATAGCAACGTATGGTAGCACCGTAGCTACACCTCGCCACTACCTTATCTATATACATTGCATCTTCATCCAATCATTTTTCCCAGCTTCGAGCTGTCCCATTTTCTATGTTTTTTTTCTGATTATCACAAAACATTGCTCTTTGCTTAGGTTGATCGCATCCTAGGCTGTCGACTTCAGACAAACCAAATCAGTTCACCGCTCCATGCTTCATCAGAGCAGATTGAATCAACTAATTTGCAGCTGGAAGATATGGCCCCTCCTAGTGCTTCCAGTGCGCTAAAAGCTAGCCACGTCATTCAATATAGATTCCATGAAGGAATACAGTCTTCTAACAATGATACTGATACCACTCTAGAGGATGTATATGCTGAAGAATCAGCAAACCGTGGCAGTGAAAATCATTTGGATGGTGTTGAAGAGCAAAAGGAAAGTAATGGTAAATCCCGTGAAAATAAGGAGCCACTGAACCAAGAAGAAACCATTAAGACAGTAGTAGGAGAAAATGTGCCAGCTTCAACAAATGGTGAACATGAGACAGTATCTGATATTCCAGCTGAAACAGATGACATCAAACTTTCAGTTTCCAAAGCTGATGCAATAGTCCAGACCAAACAAGAGCATACACCTGAAAGTAAAGTGCATGGAAAAATCGAAGAAATCGCAGGTAAGGACCATGATGGTACTGTGTACGAGTTTTTGGTCAAATGGGTTGGAAAATCAAACATCCATAACAGCTGGGTTTCTGAATCTGAACTAAAAACATTAGCAAAAAGGAAACTAGAAAATTACAAAGCAAAGTATGGAATGGGTTTGATAAACATTTGCAAGGAACAATGGTGCCAACCACAACGAGTTATTGCTTTGAGTGTTTCCTTAGATGAAGTAGAAGAGGCTTTGATCAAATGGTGCGGCCTTCCTTATGACGAATGCACTTGGGAAAGATTAGATGAACCTACCATGGTGAAGTATATCCATTTGGTCACTCAGTTCAAAAATTTTGAATGCCAGGTTTTGGATAAGGATATGGGAGGTGACTATGCAAATGCAAGAAACTGCCAAGAGCTTAATGTGTTGGTTGAGCAGCCAAAAGAACTTCAGGGAGGCATGCTCTTCCCTCATCAACTGGAAGCATTGAACTGGCTACGTAAATGTTGGTACAAGTCGAAAAATGTTATCCTTGCTGATGAGATGGGTCTCGGAAAGACAGTGTCAGCCTGTGCTTTTCTATCATCCCTGTGTTGTGAATTTAAGATTAAATTGCCATGTCTTGTCTTGGTTCCTCTTTCTACTATGCCCAACTGGATGGCTGAATTTGCATCTTGGGCACCTCATTTAAATGTTGTGGAGTATCACGGTTCTGCAAGGGCAAGATCTATCATTCGTCAATATGAGTGGCATGCGGGTGATGCAAGCCAGATAGGTAAAACCAGGAAATCTCACAAGTTCAATGTTTTGCTCACCACTTATGAAATGGTGCTTGTTGATGCTGCATATCTTCGTTCTGTGTCATGGGAAGTTCTTATAGTTGATGAAGGGCATCGTCTGAAGAATTCTAGCAGCAAACTCTTCAGTTTGCTCAATACATTTTCATTTCAGCACAGGGTTTTGTTGACTGGAACTCCCTTACAGAACAACATTGGTGAAATGTACAACTTATTGAACTTCTTACAACCTGCTTCTTTCCCTTCTCTGGCATCGTTTGAGGAGAAGTTTAATGACCTTACAACAGCAGAGAGAGTGGAGGAGCTGAAGAAACTTGTAGCTCCACATATGCTTCGAAGGCTGAAAAAGGATGCAATGCAAAACATCCCCCCGAAGACCGAACGAATGGTACCTGTTGAATTGACATCAATCCAGGCTGAATACTATCGTGCTATGCTTACAAAGAACTACCAAGTACTGCGCAACATTGGAAAAGGTGGTGCTCATCAGTCATTGCTCAACATAGTAATGCAGCTTCGGAAAGTCTGCAACCATCCATATCTTATTCCTGGAACTGAACCTGAATCAGGTTCACCAGAGTTTTTGCACGAAATGCGAATAAAGGCCTCAGCAAAGTTAACTCTATTGCACTCTATGCTTAAAATGTTACACAGGGATGGCCACCGTGTTCTTATTTTTTCTCAGATGACAAAACTTCTTGACATCCTTGAAGATTACCTGACTTTAGAGTTTGGTCCTAAAATATTTGAAAGAGTGGATGGTTCGGTATCTGTGGCAGACCGCCAGGCAGCGATTGTTCGTTTTAATCAGGACAAGACTCGTTTTGTATTCTTGCTATCTACACGGTCATGTGGGCTTGGGATTAATTTGGCAACTGCAGACACTGTTATCATATATGATTCTGATTTCAATCCACATGCTGATATACAGGCGATGAATAGGGCACACAGAATTGGACAGTCAAACAGACTTTTAGTTTACAGGCTTGTGGTATGCGCTAGTGTTGAGGAGCGTATCTTGCAACTTGCCAAGAAGAAATTGATGCTCGATCAACTTTTTGTTAACAAATCAGAATCACAGAAGGAAGTGGAAGATATCATTCGCTGGGGAACCGAGGAACTCTTCAGGAATAGCGATGGTGCGAATGTTAAAGATAATAATGAAGCTTCTGGTGCCAAACATGATGTAGCTGATGTTGAGTTTAAGCATAGGAGGAGAACTGGTGGCCTAGGTGATGTTTATGAGGACAAATGTGTTGGTGGTTCTACTAAACTTATTTGGGATGAAAATGCTATCATGAAGCTTCTTGATAGATCCAATCTCCCATCAACAGTAGCTGAAAGCACTGATGGGGACTTGGACAACGATATGCTTGGCACTGTAAAGGTAATTTAATCTGTGTGCCTTTTTCAAATGATGAATATTTATGCAAGGACTCCCAGGTAGATTATGGTATCAAGAATGTCACCTTGTCCATGTTTCACCAAATTGTTGTAGTTCACCAAATTGCTGTAGTTCACTTAGTTTGGAAGTTCCTAACCAGTATCATTCCATTAGATTTTGTTGTCAGTATTCTGTTACAAACAGATTCATCCACTAATTTTGGATCTTTAGTTCTTACTTCTTAGACCACCTTAACAATTACATTTATTTTTTTTCTTTTGTATGGTGGCTACCAGCCTACCACTGTTATTGTGATATAGGTTTTACTTTGTGCAATTGATAGCTTCTCTCTGGATGTCTCAATTAATACTTTCTTTTATCTCCATCCGTTAAGCAGTCAATAGATTGGAACGATGAGCTGAATGATGATCCTGGTGCCACTGAGGACATTCCAAATATTGATAATGATGGTTGTGAGCAGGCATCTGAAACAAAGCAGGATGCAGCTAATCGTGTGGAAGAAAATGAATGGGATAAATTTTTACGTGTCAGGTGCTCTACAATACCATGTACTTGTTATTTCTCTTGGCTTATGACGGCCTTTTGCTTTATGTTTTCTTGTTTACTTCATGACTTGACTGTTGTGGTACGGGTCCTAGGACCGAGGGTAGTGCACTCGCTCTTGATCGGCCGTTCATGCCGCCGTCAAGGCTCTGATACCTATTGAAGAAGAGAGGAAGACTAGAGAATTTTGTTTATTTCTTTGCTTAATAATGATAGGTTCGATGCTGTCCCTTTTGTAGGGATGGCTAAACTTGATCTCTAAAAAACATATCTCTATATTAAGAAAACTAATTCTTAATTATAGGAAACTTATTTCTAATACATAGAAATAATCTAAAAGGAAACAAATCCAAATAATAAGGAAACTGCACATGTGATGTACTGTTCATGTGTGCGGTGATATATTACCATGCGGTACTGTTCATGATGCTACAGTACCACATGGGTATTGTTCATTCATGTAGGTACTGTTCATTCAGCGCTGCGGTACCCTATGGTGTTGTTTGCGAGCCTGCTGCATGCATCGTCGGAATGCTAGGCCATAACATTACACCCCTCGCGGCGAGACAGCTTGTCGTCGAGCTATCAGGTGGCGGCCATGGTTGGAGTCCTTCGTTACTCCATGTCGACGAGAGGGCACGATGATGACCTTGTGTCGCATGAAAGAAAATTAGCAAAACTCTAATGGACATCAACCTTGGGTGTGGTTTGATGACGCAGGAGATGTTGAGGGCATGGGCACTCAGCGCGGAGCAGCAACATCATCCTTCTTGCCTCAGGATGCAACGGTTGTGGAAGAGATGTGACAACGTTTCTGACCCCCACATGGCAACCGTTGTGCTCCACACTTGCAGAGGCACGATGTTGGTCAGCCGCGTGGAGATGACCACCGCTAGACAACGACAACCTTTCTCCTTGGCAAGGGCACCAAAGGTGAAGCTTAAAGAGGAGTCATTGTTGGTGACGTGGCCATTGCCAATGCCGACGCCGGGGAAGGTGGTGGCAGCGCAACCATTGCAATGGCACGTGACGCCTCTTTCTGCTCGTTTAGCTTGTCCACCAACTTCATAGACTTCTCCAAGGTGGCCATCATATTGTCGAGTAAAGACTGTTTTCTTGTTGCTAGACATCAACATGTCCAACGGAGATAATTCAGCATCGGAAACCATGGTGAGTGGCTCTGATACCAAATGTTGTGGTACGGGTTCTAGGACCGAGGGTAGGGAACTCGCCCTTGATTGGTTGGCTATGCCACCGCCAAGGCTCTAATGCCTATTGAAGAAGAGAGGAAGACTAGAAAATTTTGTTTATTTCTTTATTTAATGATAATAGGTACAATGATATCCCTTTTATAGGGATGGCTAAACTTAACTCCCAAGAAACATATTTCTATATTAAGGAAACTAATTTCTAATAATAGAAAACTTATCTTTTATACATGGAAATAATATAAATGGAAATGAACCCAAACAATAAGGAAATTGCACCCGCGAGGTTCTGTCCACATGTACAGCGCTACAGTACCACATTGGTGTTGTCCACGGTGCTACAGTACCACACGGATACTATTCATTCACCGTGGGTACTGTTCATCCGATGCCGTGGTGCACCACGGTGTTATTCATGAGCCTGCTGCGTACATCACCGGGATCCTAAGCCATAACATTGATGAGTCAGAAAGGAAAACAAAAGGGAAGAATAAATGTGGTAGCATGAATCCCTATTTGTGAAAAGTGCATCGTGCACTACTTGAAATTTTGCAGTTATGCAAAATAAATGGGGACTGGCGCTCATATGTTCACCAAAACCTCATTTGAACTTGCGAAAAATTTCACAGGCAGACCCTTTCTTGTTTCTACTTAAATATTAAGGCCTTGCTTGGATGGGTCGAGATGGGCCAAGATCCCAGACCATCCAAACAAGGCCTAAGTGAGTCAATGAAAGGCCATGGTAGTTACTTTATTAATTGCTATAATTGGTCCATTTGCTTAGTGCTCTCTCTAATGCGCGCACGCATACACAGCATGATGATTGGTTACTAAATGCAAATTGGTATTTCAGATGGGAGCAGTATCAAATTGAGGAGGAGGCATCTCTTGGTCGAGGCAAGCGTTTAAGAAAGGCTGTTTCTTACAGGGAAACATTTCCAACAATTCCTAATGAAGCTTTAAGTGAGGTACTTTTTTGTGGACGTGACCTTGTTGTGCATATTTTTTTTTTCTTTTGATCACGAAACATTGCTGGCACATTTTGCCTCATTTACTGCTTTACTAACAGCATGAAAATTATACCTGACTGGTATATATCACATAGGGGATTTGTACTCCTAGCAAGTGAGTAATGAATAGATCTTTGTATTTTTTGCCAGCATGATCCATTGGATTGTGGCATAATAATGTTTCAACTCTATGAATATATAGTTTTGCAAAAATGTCCTTTCTCTATATATGCATATTGACCTTTAGGAAAACATCAACTATTTAACTGTATGGTTTTACAATGCCTCGTGTGTGTTAGGCCCTGTTCTTTTGGGCTTTTGGCTTATCTGAAAGTCGAAACAAATAGGACGACTTCTTGAAGCGGATTCTCCAAACGGCTTTCCGAGCCCAAAACCGCGTATGCCATCCGCATTAGCGCCTCTACTGTCCGCTGCTGTCTCGAAAAGTGCAGATGAAAGTCATCAAACGTAGCCAAAGTTATCAGCTGCAGCCCAAAAGAACAGGGCCTTAATGTTGCAAATTTTGAATATGTAAGTCAAAGTTGCACCACAGGTACCATACTATTCAAATTTGCTGGGGGAACTACGGTTTTCTTGATTTGAATCCCTCTACTACTCGCTCATGCCTAATGAAAGACTTCCCATCTATCCCTTGGATAGAAATCTGATGCAGCACTTAACTGATGGCGCAATAGACTACTTAGTCACATAGCACATGGTTACTTTTATTGATAAACAACAATAGTCTTTTGTCCTAAACAAGTTGGTATAGACTAGAAATAAAACCTTCTCCAGGTTAAATCTCCTCAAGGTCAAAGAAACAAGAGTCTTGTAATAAATCTACAAGGTTAAAATCTTAAGTCCTACATCATGCTATCTGAACCGAGAGTTTAAAACACCGTTCCTGAACCTTCTTCTTATGTCATGGTTCCAGTATGCGGATCGTTAACTTCCATACGCTCCTATTCAAAGCCAAACTCTTTGGATACATTCCAATCTTTTAAGTCTTTTTTAACTGCTTCCTCCTACATCGGTATTGGTCGATCTCTACAGTTTCTTATGTTTTCGTTACGTATTAAAATTTCCAATTTACTTTTATTGATAGCTTGCCACAAAAAAAAAAACTTGACCTCGGAGTCTCAAAACACTTTCCCAATATCTCCCATGACCCCTTTCCATAAGCACACAACCATGCCCCTCTCCTCACAGTTCCTCTCAGCTATATCCGAGCACATTTTGAGGCAGATCTGTGGCCGCGTGAAGGCACCAAGCCAGGTGGGTGGGGTGTGGTGGATTTATGGCAGTAGGGGGTGTGATAGTACATCTGATGTGGCAGCAAATTTCTCCATGCCAATTCACAGGATGTGTTGCAAGGGTTTGCCGAAGCAAGTTAGTTTGCGGTGTGTTTGGCAAAAGCTGTGAGTTTTTTGTCCTATGGTCACACGAATCATTGAAATTTTTTGGTGTGATATTGTCATGCGGCTTCAACAGAGCATGTTTTGTAGTTTCTTGTGCATTTGACTTGCTTTTCTTCCTTTTTGCAAAGCAAACTCTACGCAACCAATTTTAGTTTAGTTTCTTTGTCAGATTTGTCTTTCTTTGTTACTCCTATAGTTTTGCTTTCCTTCTCATGTTTCGCTTTCTGCCTGATTTGCGAACTATGTTGAGTTTGAGTCAACTTGCTGTACAGAAATGGGTTTTTATTATTTGTTTAATGAAATACTCGTTATTTAATAAAAATTTCTATACATGCTTGCTTACAGTATTACATCTGCAAGAATGAGTGTAGAAAAGAATTACACATGCAATAAACAGGTAGGCGTTAAGAGAAGTTCTTTCTAGAAAATATTGTTAACGATATCGTATATATCTATCTCACTGGCACCAGTTAGCTGAAAACTTAGAATCTTGGAGGCAAGAAGCCGATAAGTGAAAAAAAAAGAAACAAAAACAATGTTATTACTTGGTTGTTCTAGCAATACAACCTAAACACATATGCTTTGCCTCGTAAATTTCATATTGTTGGCTGATGGCTCCATCCAATTGGATCCGTACTAATACTTGAAAAATCAGCCAGGACCAGTTTTTCTTATTGCAGCCACTAAAAGATTTGGAAAATCAGCTAGTTAGGGTTATTTCTTTATGGCTGTTTTTGATGTTTTGTCTACTATTCTTTATTATATTTCATAGCATTGTCAAAAAGATGGAAAAATTATCATAACCAGCCATAGGAACATCCGAACAGTGTGTCAGCAGCTGTTTTTTTGGCTCCAGAATGATTTTGGGGCAACCGGTTGCATCTATTGGTTGGATTTTTTTAGATATGCCCTAGAAGTTTCCAGTTTGCGCACACAAGTGCTTTGTTTAAAAAGACTGCAAGATTGGTTTCACCGTAATGTAGATTAATGCATTATGCATATACTTCGTTCTAAAATACTTATCATTTTTGACCTAAATTTTTGCTCCGAAACTACCCCTGTTAACTACACCCATATTGCATCACTTTACTACTTAATTGTTTATGTTTGTGATGTTCTTAGAGGGTATTTGGACCAGGGTTCAAAATCCCGGTGGTTACCGGCTGGTAACCGCCGGTTACCGTTTTTACCGGTGGAGACCGGTAATCGAAAAAACCGGCCGGTATCAATTTTTGATTTTCGAATTTTGGCCAGTTTTTTCGGGTTTTTCTGGTTACTGGCGGTTTTTCCGGTTACCGGTTTCTAAACATCTCAAAATTCAAAATTTGATTTTCAAATTGTGACCGATTTTTTTACCGGTTTTCCCGGTAACCACCCGGTTACCGTTACCGGCCGCCGACCGGGATTTCTTCTGGTTCCGGTTTTTGGAGCTTTGATTTGGACCACATTTTATCCAAAGCGTGATTACCTTTGTACGCATGATTTGGTCAAAAGTGACAAGTATTTGAGAACGAAGGGAGTATTTTGAATTGACCATTGTTGGTCTGTAGTGCGGATCTTTTGACCTTGTTGACAGAACATACAAGAGTATTTGTTCAATTCTAATGACAAACTAGAACAATAGTCTGAAACTCTGAATGGCAGGCGGCGTACAAACTTGAGGGTCTTGAAGGAGCAATCCAATGGAACTTGCTTATAGTAAATTCTATGTTTTTCCTTGCAATTCAGATAGATATCACATAGTTCCTTAATAGTTTAATCTATCCTGAGTAATATTGCATGATTTCCATATAAATATAATATCCTGAGACTTCCAAAGATATTTGACTGCATTGTGGTTTTTTATTTGCAATTTGATTTGCACTCTCTTATATTTCAATAATTTATGTAGTTGTGCAATGATTTGCTGATATTGGTATACAGGACTCTGATGAGGGGGATGAACCAAAGCGAGAATACACTGCAGCTGGACTGGCTTTGAAGGAAAAATAGTATGCCCCTCCCTCCCTCTCCCCATATCCCCACTTGCTTTTGCATGTGCATTTTTCATCTTCAGGCACTGATTTACTTCTGATTGTAACAGTGGAAAGCTCCGAGCTAGGCAAAAGGAAAGGATTGCTCAGCGGCACACAATCAAGAACTATGCTGATTATAAACTTGAAGAGTTCATAAAACTATATGACACTAGTGTTAACGAACATGGTGTAAATCCTTTAAGAATTATAGAAGATCCCAATCCTGTGCAGCCATCTGGGGCTAAACGTTTCAGTGAATTAACAGCAGAAGTGAGGCAATCCTCTAAGAAAGCAAAGGGATATCCTGAAATCCCTCAAGAGCTTTATGCCAAGCTTCCCAGAAATGCTGGTCCATCGAAGCATCACACAAAAACGACAGATGTCTTAAATTCAGGGACTCCACATCACCTCTTACCCGTCCTTGGCCTTTGTGCTCCAAATGCTGATCAGGTGAACTCATACAAAAATTCAATTTGTGGGCCAAGCATGAAGGAGCAAAAAAGAGCTAATGGTGAAGTAGCCAACAAACCACTGCCTACTGGGGCTGACCATTCTAGCGAACAAAAAAATGATGGCCAATCAGCTCCTAGTAAGCCTATGTTTCCTAGTTCATCCGAGGAGACTTTGCGAAGGCTGAGTAACGTCATTCCAGATAGTTACTTCCCCTTCCATCCCGTATGTCCTCTTCTCTATTTGGCAATGCTCCTTTTTTTGACACACCTGTTTTCTGCATCATTTCATATAGTCACTTTATCATTGTTCATGTTTTTTTTCATTCAGAAGTCAGAAGTTATAGTCCACTTTATTTGTATTAGGAGTAAATGTTGCAAGCAACTTGATTGATTTTTTTTTGAAATTCGATTTTATGGATATAGTGGCTCTCTTCTTTTGGGTTTATGGCTTGGCTTTCTAAAGTAACTAGCTTTTAAACGGAGTGTCTTTTTAAGGCAGGGTTTACAAGTCGATTGTAGTAGACACTGTCCCGACTTTATCTATATCGGTCAAAATCACATACGAATATCTCTCTCTGTACTCTCTCTTGTGAACAGTCAGAATTAAAAAATTTAAGCCAAAAGCCCAAGCCCAAAAGAACTCACTGTTGCTAGAGCGAAGAGTAGTCATTCTCTTGAGCAGATCATGCTATTTTTGTATAATCAAGTTAAGAGATACATTGATCAGCAGAAAAAAGAATAACAAGGTTCTTGTGTGCAGATTCCTCCTATATCTGGGAAGGGGCTATGTGACCCTGTCGAAAATCCTGGATCTTCCTTTGCATCATTTCAAGGGAAGCTGGGTCTTCCGAACTTTAGTCTAGAAGACAATATTGCACTGAAGCATATGAAGTCGTTACCAGATCTATTTCCCAAATTGTCAGTGGGCGCTATCAAGGAATATGTTCATAATTCTGTCCCAGAATTGCCAAATAGTTCGTTGCTACCAAACATCATGGCAGATATTGCTGGAACTTCAAAGCAAAAGCACAAGTTCATTGCAGATATGTCTGGTCTTCTTCCAGGGCTGGGTATTAGCCCAGTTCAATCAATCCATTCAGCCATGCCTGAAAATCACAAGAAGGTCTTGGACAATATAATGATGCGTGCTCAGTACGCCACAAACAAATTCTTGAAGAAGAGGTCAAAGCCAGATTATTGGTCAGAAGATGAACTTGATGCTTTGTGGATTGGAGTTCGTAGGCATGGAAGGGGTAATTGGGATGCCATGCTTAGAGATCCAAAGTTGAAGTTTCTGAACCACCGAACTAATGAAGAGCTGGCATCGAGATGGATTTTGGAGGAGCAGAAAATTCTGGAGGAACCAATAACTACAGCCACCAGAAGTTCGAACTCTACATCATTTCCTGGAATATCTGATGCAATGATGTCTCGGGCACTGAATGGAAGTAACTTCTCCAAACTGAGGATGGAACCGCCTAAGTTGCAGCTCAACCTAACTGATATTCATTTAGGTTGCAGTGATATACCGTCCAGATTTCCTCATGTTGAGCCTGCTAATTACATGAACTCAAGTGAGGGTGGTCCATCACTGACACCATGGCAGGATTTCAAGCATAGATCAGGTTATGGTGGAGATTTTCCTGGCAGCACATTTGACAAGTGGGAGAAACCTGATGTTGGACTGGTCCCACCATTTACACCAAATCCTTTTATGAAGGAAAGCATTGGCTCACTGCCCATAAACAGACAAAATAGTAGTTCCATTCAGCAGAATGAAGTTGGATCAAGTTCTCATGAGAACATTCTTCTTCATGGTGTTTCAGATGGGCAGGTCAATTTGTTTCATGAGATGCAGCATCTTGTGAAGTTAGGCAAAAAGCCCACTGAGATGAATCTGAATCACACAAAGCACTCAAATCCTCTACTTGAGAACTACGGTGACATTGGAGGTTCAAAATCAAATAAGCTACCGCATTGGCTTCAGGAGGCTGTGCGTGCTCCTCCGTCTAAGCCACCTGAATGTGAGCTACCAGCAACTGTTTCAGCAATTGCTCAGTCTGTGTACCTACTTCTTGGAGAACAAAAACCATCAATACCTCCATTCCTTATCCCAGGACCTCGCCTTTCTCGCCCAAAGGACCCGCGGAGTACTGTAAAGAAGTGGAGAGTCCACAAGGTTCAGCAAGCTTTCCCCCAGACAAAGAATTCGAAAATCAGATTTGGGCGAGGTGATCATAGCTCTACTCCTTCAGCACCACCACTCATGGAAGCTTCACCTGCGTCTCCTGCTGTTGACCACAATAATGGCGCCCCTTCACTCAACTTGAACTCTCCATCATCATCTTCAGCTGGTACCCAGGGGCAAGATGGGTTACCTCCTTCCACTTTTGAAGAATCACACAAAACCGTGGAAGGTTCAGAAGCTATTGCTGCTACTTGCACGTCCAGGTCAGAGGCTCCTGAAACTGGCTGTCAGGGAACTGAGTTCTCTGCAGTAGATGACATGGCTAGTGGATCTTGTAGAATACCAGTGAGGGATACTCCTGACCCTGGCGCTCGAAGAAGCGAATTGTCTGGATCAGGTGATTCACCTACAGAATTTTCTGTATTGCCAGTAGTGCATGCACCTGGGACAAGCAGCAGACCAGCTGTAGCGCCTGCTTTATGTGGCGATGATGAGTCGAAACAAGAGAATAAGCACCGGCGGCTCTGAGAAGCTGACGGAGAAACCGACTCCTGTAGATGAGACTGGAGATTCAGATGCATTGCATTCAGTCTCAGGTCAAATAGTTGATGAAGATAAAGTGGACGAAATCGTCTTGAGGAGCATTAGGCTTGAGCGATGAGCTCAATATTTCTTTTTCTTCCATTTAGTGCTGGGATTTCCCCTTTCCCAATGTTTCCAGTGTGGGGGGTATCTTGTGTTTGTACGCTTAGTCCAGAGAGAGTAAAATCCTGGGACTAGTGGTTCAGCGGGAGCAACTCTGAAAAGCCTCTATATACGTGAAATGTATATTTGCCAACCTGGTGTGGACAAGTATATTCATTTATTTATGCGTGTATGGTTAATATAGTCCTTTTACAACCCAGGTTTACAAAAACATGTTTTTCAAGAGAGAAAAAGGCATTCCTGGATCCCACTTAACCCGGTTGGGAGCCGGTAACTGCCCGGTTCGAGTGGTTCACCGGTCAGCTTCTCTACTTTTTCTTTGTTTGTTCTTCGTTATTTGCTCATTTCTTCCATCCATCTTGCATAATGCTTAGTATCAGTACTCTGTTTAACGCCCCGTTTGGAACGTGGAATTTTTCTTGATTCCTGCTCCCATTGAATTTTTATATGAAATTGTTCAGTTACATGAATTGGACAATATAAGTTGAACGATCTGAACCCGAGTTGTCCATGGATCAGTTTGTCGGCACAGCAGTTGTAGGCTCTGTCCGGTCAATCAGTTTGTGTATCATGCACCTCCTGTGACCTCATTGCTTGGCTGACAGTATTTTTTTTCAGCCGTTTTGTATGCCCTGCTTCAGTACATGTCGACTTTTTTTTTTTCTATTTGTGTAAATTTGTAGTTGAGGTCCTTTCAATAACAGTACCATGTTGTGTGGCACAGGAATCTCCACACCAGCAAAAATGCTTTGTGCTATTATAAAAAAAACATTACAAAAGTAAAACGGGTACAACCATCGTCACCTGGGCAACCCTGATTTTTAAAACGAACAGTAAAACTTTACTTCCATAAGGGCCGTTTGAAAGAGAGGAATTTTACCGATTTCTCCTGGCCTGACATTTTCAGCTTTGGGTCTATGTTGCAGATTAATTTTCCAAAATCCTAGTAAATAATATGGTATCCGTTCCTGTCATTCAGATAGACCGGTGAACAATGAAAAAGGAATTTATAGGGTCTATTCTTTTTTATTTCAACTTATAACTTTTAGTTGCGACTTATGTTTTTTAGGCTGTTTGTGAAAGAGAATACGGAGTAATAAAAACTCGTGTACTGTTTTAACCGATATAAACAAAGTCGTTACAACGTGTATTATAATCAACTTGTAGACCCCACATTAAAAATATACTTTGTTTAAAAACTAGTTACTATAGAAAAGCTGAAAAGCAGCTTTTAAAAAATGAAAAAAATAGGCCCAATACTAGAATGGGTTGTATATTCCAAGGGGCCAAAGTGCCAATATAACATATACAGGGTTATCAAATATGCAAAGAACACCCTAGGCTATATACATATTTAATACTCCTCTTAAACTTATGGTAGATCAACGACACTGAGTTTAGAGAGGTAGAAACTATGCCGAGCTCTAGTCTGTGCCTTGGTGAAGAAATCTGCTAATTGAAACTCCAAAGGCATATACTGAAGGTCAATAACTTGGTCTTTCACCTGTGATCGCATGTACGAAGCGTCCACTCCAATGTGCTTGGTGAGCTCATGCTTCACGGGATCTCAAGCAATGTTGATCGCACCAGTACTATCTAATAAGAGGAGTCGGTGCAGAAACAGTAACACCGAAATCCTCAAGTAGCCACTGAAGCTAGGTGATCTCAGCTGCCAACGACGCCATGGCTCTTAACTCAGCCTCAACGCTCGAACGGGAAACGTTAGTCTGCTTTTTGGTCTTTCAAGCAATCAGGGAGGAACCAAGAAAAACATAATAGACAGAAAGAGACCAACGATTAGAAGAATGCTAGACCAGGTCGCATCAGAGTACACTTGAAACTGCAAAGAATTGGAGTGAGGAAAGAAAATGCAATGAGTGATAGTCCCACAAAGATATCGTAGAATATGAAGAAGGTGATTGTAGTGGAGCTGAGTAGGAGCAGAGACGAACTGACTCAGGATGTGAACTAGGTGTGAGATGTCAGGATGAGTGATCCCAAGATAGACAAGGCTCCTGATAAGATGGCGGTAGCGAGTGGGATTCTCAAGAGGCTCACCATCGAAAGGCCTAAGGTGAGCGCCAAGCTCCATAGGAGTATTCACCACACGCTGATTAGTGAGATAAGCACGGGTAAGGATATCCTGAATGTAATGCTCCTAGGAGAGATAGTAGTCCTCAGGCGTAGAAGTGATCTCAATCCCAAGGAAGTAATAAAAATGACCTAAATTAGACATCAAAAACTGCTCACTGAGATGTTCCTTTACAAAGGCAATATACTGAGAGTCATCTCCAATAATGATTATATCATCCACATATAGGAGGAGCATCTGAACCCGAGGAGAGGTGTGTACAAAGAGGGCAGGTTCGTGATCACTGGCAGAGAAGCTGGCAGCGGTGACAACAGAGGAGAAGCAGTTAAACCAAGCACGAGGGCTTGTTTGATCCCATAGAGAGAGCGATGAAGACGACAAACCATACCATCAGGGACAGAATACCCAGGAGGCGGCTGCATGTAGACCTCCTTACGTAGCTCACCATTGAGAAAGACATTTTTAATGTCTAACTGAGAGATAGGTCACTGTCGAACAGAGGCAACAACAAGAAGAGTGCGAACAGTAGTAATGTTAGTAATAGGAGTGAAGGTCTCATTATAGTCACAATCATGCTTCTGCTAAAAACCACGTGCCACAAAACAAGCCTTGTAGCGCTTAAGAGAGCTATCCGAGCGGGTCTTGATCTTGTACACCCACATGCACATGATGGGAGTGATATGTGCCGGTAGGGGCACAAGATCCCAAGTGTCAGGACGCTCCAAAGCAGTAATTTCCTCACACATCGTGAGCTGCCATTCAGGGTGAGCAGCAGCCTTACAGTAGGTCATAGGCTCAGAAGAGGCAGCAGTTGTAAAACCATAGCGCTTAGACAGTCTAACAGTGTGAAAATCATGAAGATCGTATCTGGGAGGAGAGGGCAGAGCAGGATCATGCAAGGACGGAGAAGATGTAACATCCTGATTTTCAGAGCCTTTTTGAAGCTTTCGAAATAAAATTCACCATTTGAATTTTTCTGGAATTAATTAAAGCTTAAATGAAATTTTATGAATTAAAAAGATTTAATACGATTAAGTTAAACATTAAAATGTGCTAAAAGTATTTTATTTGAGTTCCCTGAGCCTCAAGAGCTTTTCTGGTATTTTATGTGATTTTTTCTGGATTTATTTGCTATTTTCTAGAGCTCAAAAGTATTTGTTTGAATTTCTGGAAAAAGAAAAGAAAAGAAATCCTAAACCGCCGATGGCGAACCCACCACCGGCCGCCCAGCTCGCCGCCGATCCGGCTGCTCGCTTCACGCCACGCGCCGCCGATCCGCCCCGCGCGCGCTTGCCCTTCGGATGTGTGCGCGTGTCACCCATCCACTGCCGCGCGCGCGCGCGCGCGCGCATCGCAGCTACCGCTTAGTAAGTCGACTCGCCACGAATGGGACTCTCGTGTCGTATCCCACCCGGACTCGTACTCGTGGTCGACCGGGACACCTCTACGACCGGGTATAAAGGGCCGAACCCCGTGTCTCCTCGTCCCAAGTCAAGCCTCGCCTCGAGTTGAGCCGCAAACCGAAGTCGTCGCCGCCCGCCGCCGTGGTCATACGCGTAGAGCCGCCGTGGTCGTGCCGGAGCTCGAGATCGTGTCGTCCTCGCCGCCGTTTCGCTTCGCCGATCCGCCGTCGCCGGTGAGTCCCGCCGCCATCCGTGGTCGAGATCCGTGTGGTCGTGGGTTCTACGACTACGTTGTAGAGCCTTAGTCGTAAGTCGTAAAGCCACCGGAAAGTTCTTCGTGGTCGAAGTTCGGCCGTGGTCGTAAATCGACCACGTGGTTGTAACCCTCCGATCGCGCTTGCCGTGGTCGTAACCCTCCGATCGCGTTTGACGTGGTTGTAACCCTCCGATCGCGCTTGCCGTGGTCGTAACCCTCCGATCGCGCTTGCCGTGGTCGTAACCTCCAATCGCGTTTGTCGTGGTCGTAGTCCCTCCGATCGCGCTTGCCGTGGTCGTAACCCTCCGATCGCGTTTGTCGTGGTCGTAGTCCCTCCGATCGCGTTTGTCGTGGTCGTAGTCCCTCCGATCGCGTTAGCCGTGGTCGTATCCCCTTTTCACCACGTTGATTCCCGAATATGACTTGTTTTCTCGATTTAAAACTTCCCGAGCCCGTTCTCCTCGCCCTAGCTCCGATTGACCGTTTCTTTTTCCTAAATTCATCTAAAACTGAGCTCTATCTTTTGGTTCAAGTTTGAGAATTTTTGGAGTTCATTTGAATTTTATTTTATTTTATTTTGTGTTTCGATTTGCGTTTCTCTCGTTAGATCACGCGTTCAAGGAGCGGAAGTTGGATTTGAAGATCAAGAGCCGTCAACTGAGCAAGACCAAGGCAAGTCGTGTCCTTTGATCATGTTGAACCCAGTTTGTAATCTATTATTTAATTAGTTTGTCTTAAATTATCTTGCATCACTATTTTTATTCAAACCCTTGTATTGGTAGTTCTCGTCCCAATTGGTTATTTCCCTCCTTGATATTTTGGAATACCTTGATGCCATTGTCACCTTAGGTTGGGAATTTAATTAGTGATGCTATGTTATTTGTCACATTGGGTTGGTACGATTAGAATGCTTAGCCTTGCTTATTTTGCGAAAGGGTTCATCATCACATGTGGTTAATTAATCTTGACTTAATGATATACTTGAATGTGGTGGTTAACCACGATTATAAAACTTGTTCCCATGGCATGGGTAGTGTCATTGGTGTTGGTTATACAAAATTGATTTTTACTTGGGCGATTGATCGTGCGAAGAAGGGTGCTGAATGCACATGGGATGTGGATGCTTCACTGGTAATTCTTAAGGACTTAACTTTGTGCGCCATTGATCCGAGCTAAGTCGTGCAAACCACATGTCTAGTATGGGATAGACTGGCATAATAATTTGTGAAGTCTCCACTTTGGTTTTGCTACCGATGTTGTTGTGGCGTAAGAGGGGCAATTATCGACTAGGGGTTACCCTACTCGACGGCGAAACCTTAGCGAGTGGGATCGGTGGAGATGGATCATTGTAAAAGCCTTGTTGTGATTATCTTTAACGTGAGGATTATCACATCGTGTGGGTACAGATTGTGCAACCTCTGCAGAGTGTAAAACTATTCGAATAGCCGTGTCCTCGGTAATGGACAATGCTCGGTGATCTCACACGAGGGTAGAGTTTTCATAAAAACCGGTTGGGTTAAGTTGGGAAGTGAATGGTTAGTTCACGGTGTTCATTTCATGGATCTTGGTTCATGGTGGATTCCTTGGGTGAATGGTCAATTCACTTGTGGTTGATCTCAATTCCTTTGGTTACTTATTTATTATCATTTACAAAGCTTGCTTTTCAATCTACTTATTGTATTTACTTTAAATTGTTGCTTTCGCAAAATTAACCTCTCACCCATCCATTGGTAAGCCTTGCATACTATATTGCATCTTTGTTACAAACGACTTATCGAGTACTCTATGTACTCACGGCTTTATGCCTCGTTGCTCGATTGAGGAGGAGGAGAATCACCGGCAGGAGGTTCCGAATGAGAGTACTTCACGTCTTCGCGGATTAGGCTTCGTTCTCCACTCGATAGCTTTGTGGGCGTGTCGATTGGTCGCCGCGCTTTCTTTTGGAATTCACGCTAGTTTTTGTTAAGCCCTTCAGCTAATAATTGTAAGCTTGACCATAAGGTCGTACTCTGATGATTATTAATAATATTTGAGTCTTTTCTTAGTAAATCGTGATATGTTCGATATTTCATCTTTGTTTATACTGTGTGCACTAGCGTGATCCTGGACTAGTGCAGAATACACAGGAGAGTCCGGATTTGCATATTCGGGTCTCGACAGAAGAATAGCTGGGAACAGGGCCCAGCAAAGAAGGAGGCTCAACTAGAGAAGGAGTAGACCGAGGATGATAAAAGTAGTGCAGAGGAAAAGGTAAAATCTCAATAAAAGAGTAGGAAGGAAACTTTGGCGGAGGTAGAATAGGTGCAGTCGGAGGAGAGGGAGGCGAAGGAGGATGAGGTGAAACAGTAGTGCAAGGCAGGAGTCAGGAAAAGTCAGGAAAAGTCAGAAAAAAGATCGACTCAATAAGAGAATCTGACCTGTCTAGACTCGTCGAAAGGGACATTTCGAGAAATCCTCATCCTACGAGCAACAGGGTCGTAGCAACTAGCAACGATAATTTTATACTCAAGACTATAGCTAAGGAAAATACACTTAACTGACCGAGCAGTTAGTTTGGTACGCTCACGATGTGGAAGAAGGACGAAACAAACACAGTAGAAACAATGAAGATGACTATACTCTGGGGCACGACCATAGAGATGCTCGACAGGAGTAAAACCCTGAAGAGCAGTGGAAGGCTGCATGTTGATGAGAAAAACAATAGTGAAAATAGTATCAGCCCAGAAGTGAGGAGGAACAAAGCGCGAGCGGTCTCAAGCAAGTGACGATGCTTACGCTCAGAGACACCGTTTTGAGCGTGAGCACTAGGACAAGAGTACTAGAGAAGAGTACCCTGCTTAGCAAGAAAGTGACGCAAAGCAGCAGATAGATACTCTCCAACAGAGTTTTGATGGTGGCAAACATCTGGTAAATAGAAAACCTGACTGCAAGAGGACATGAAGTAGATCCAAGTATGACAAGAATAATCATCAATAAAGATTACATAGTATCGATGACCCCTTTCGAAATGAAGAGAACTGAACCCAAATATCAGAGTGAACAAGATCAAAAGGACGAATAGAAATAGAATCACTAGAGGGATAGGAGAGCTGCAGCTACTTGTCAAGCTTGCAACCTATACAATGGAAAGAGGTGTTACCAGAAACAAACTCAAGAACACCACGGGCTACTAGTGATGATAGACACAATCTGCAGAGATGACTTAGACGATGGTGCCACTAAGCGAAGGAGGTAGTGAAGGACGTGGCAAGACCAGAGGTAGTGTTAGTGGCTGACTAGCTGGTGGAGACAGCAGAAGGAAGATGAAGTCAGTCGAGCTCCCACAGACGCTGTGAATCATGACGCCGAGCATCAGTACCAAGCAAAGTCCCCGTGCAGCGATCCTGAACACAATAAGAGTTAGACTCAAGAACAACATGACAGGCGTGATCAGTGATCTGACCAGCTGATATAAGTTGCATAGCAAGCTAAAGAACATGAGAGACTGCAAGAACATGAAAAAGGAAGCAGAAAGAGTGCCTCGACCTGCAACAGGAAGAGAGATACCATCTGCAGTCTGAATAGTGCAAGGAAAAACTATAAGACATACGGAGGTGAAGTGGGTAGAATCTGGTGTCATGTGAAATGAAGCACCAAAATCCAAGATCCATAGAGATAAGATACCAAATGAGGGAGGAGGCAGATGCGAGAAAGACTACTGAGAAGCAAGAGCCAGACGAGCAGAACCCAAGGAGCCTGAGGACGAGTTGACACCGAGGCGCTGGAGTAGCGAGAGGAGCTGCTGTGTGGCGTCACTTGAGGAGCCCTAGTGAGAGGCACCATCTCCTGCGTGGGAGGAAATGCCAGAGCCCTTCAGGGGATGTCCACCCCAACGATCTTGGTCCCTCCTCTGCTTGTAATGGTCCTGATACATGAGGCCGTCACGCTGGCAGTAGGTGCAGTGGATACCTACAGTGGAGACGGCAACCACTGGTGCACTGAGAGTTGGGGTAGGGATCACGGTCGATGCTAAAGAAACAGGCGAAGGAGCAAGCGCTGAAGCAGACAAGATAGCCTGCATCTGGATCGTGCTACGGTGACGAGTCTCCTCAGCATGCACAGCCGTGAGGGCCTCCACCGAGCTCGGGCGCGGGTGGCAAGTCAAGAGTTGAGCATGCGTCAAGAAGTCGTAGAGATGGTGAGTCTACTGGTGAGCCTGGAGCCACACACATCAGGGACAGGTCTGGCAAACATCCGGCCTAAGAGAGTTAAGCTGACGCCAGGTCTCAGACTTTTGTTGGTAGAAGTCATCCATGGTGGCATCGAGCTGCTGAAGAGAATGCGTCGGTGCAAAATTGAGAGGTACATAGCATTACTCATCGGCTGGTAGTGAGCTCGGAGGCACTCCTACATAAGTTGTGTCGTTGGCAACTCCGCCACATCCATGAAGATGGCCACGAGCATGCTACACACCAAGATGGTTGTAGCATGAGCCTCGGCATTCTGCCATCGCTCGTAGACATGTAGCTCAGACTGATAAAGCTTTAGGGCCTCCTCCGGTACAACATGGGTGTCCTCCTGAGCCACCTGATTCGCACCAGTAGAAAGAGCGGGCATAACTGGCGGTGTAGGGCGAGGCGAACAAGGGTGCTCGCCAGTGAGATGACCCTAAAGGCACTGGCTGTTGAGGTGAATCCTCATGTGAACAGCCCATTCCCGGAATTTTATCCCATCGAAACAAATGAAAGAGAGCGGAATGGCAAAAGAACCACCAGCGGTAGCTATCGGGAGCAAAATGGGCCAAATATAGAATCGGGACAGCCGGATTTGGCCAGGGCAGCGCCAGCCAGAGCTGGCCAAGACGATGGCGACGGCAGTGACCAAAGCTGGCTAGGGTGGCTCAAATCCGACGCAGTGAGCTCGAAGATGGCCGGATCCAGGCACAACAGGGCCAAGCTCTGTTGACGATGGCCAGATCCAGGCGATCGAGGTCAATGAGCTCGGATCCGAGGGCCGCAAAGGTCGGCATGAAGGCAAGGCAGACGACGCGATGGCAGCACAGAGCGGATCCAGCGCGGCGACATGAACGTGAGTGTGATAGGGGCAAAGCTCGATTGATGACGACTGGATCTAGGCAAGGCAAGGTCGGTGGTGGCCGAAGCCGAGCGACACAGAGGCCGACGCGGAGGCACGGCGACACGAGCACGGGCGCAGGCGTGGGTGTGGGTGCAGGCGTGGGCACGACGGTAGCAATAGTCGGCGGCAGAGAAAAAACCTTCAGATACCATGCTGGAATATTATATATTCCAAGGGGCCAAAGTGCCAATATAACATGTACAGGATTATCAATATGCAAAGAACACCCTAGGCTATATACATATCTAACAATTGCAAGTTGATAACTGATTCATACAACATCACCGTTTACAACCACAACAGCAGGTAGTTGCACTTAAAACATGCTGAACGCTACAAGTATGTATCAACGGCATTTGGGTGTCAGTATATATAATCCTACCTCCTCAACATGTAGGTGAGATCAAACTAGTGGCCAACCTTGGCAATTCAAAACATATCCAGGGTTGGTAACGCATCTAAATTTACAGAGACTGGCTCCTGCAGAAGAGAATTCAGATGTGGGTATGTTAGTACATGGTAACATGTAAAAGCACAGTAAATTTTTTAAGCTGTTAGTAAAATGCATGGTCAACAATACTGCAATTGGAACTCTCGATGGCTTGATGGACAAGCATTAACAGAAATTGTGCCAAACCTCTATGAACATTCCAGTTGAAAAAACAATCAGTGCAAGTGGTCATGGCTGACCATAGATGGATATGACATCAGGCACAGCCTCACAATCCAGTTCTATGTTGAAATCAAGGGAAAACTCGGGGCCACGGTGCTGTGAACAGGAAAGCAGAATAAAATCACTTGGATTTGGACAGCCTACAGTCAACAATGTGCAAAATTGGCATGTCTTATGCAGTGTGCAGATGCGACTGCAACTCCATTCAAAATGCTCACTTGGAAGGCCTGGGTGTTGTTAAAGTGCATGTTTTGGTGTGGTTGCCACTCCAGGACAGGTTTTGGACAGAGGTAGCACAGGGCCAAGCCAGTACAAATTGCCGATTTTGCCAGGGCACTGGTAGGCACAAACAGAGTGCAAATCTTTAATGGACAGGGACTGACAAAACAGATAAAAGGCTGTTCTCAGGCTACTTCTACAAGATGTAAGATTAGATGATAGGGTACCTCACAACCTTGTGCAGTGACCACAAACTACTGTCCCTAACATATATGTAAATTACTTCTTTCTCTATCAATGGAAACTAGCGGCTGTCCTGCTTGTACATTTTACTTTAAAAAGTGGAAATGATTCGGCAACCTAAAAAGCACTATTATGCGTTCAGCAATGCCATCATGAAGGAAGTTAAACAAGAAGGCAATTATCGTGGTTCAGTAAAACTTAACTCCAAGTCTTGCTGGGAGGCAGTCCATCCAGGTTCATAAGCTTCCAGAAACCCGAGCTTTGCCTTGTTTGGGAGGTCATGTGGATGGACAAATGGAACCCCTGGTGGCCATCCAATTTCAATTCTAATGTTCTCACATGGACTATCCAACGAACGTATGTGGCTTTCACATTCTTTAAGACTGCAAAATCTTAGTTTGATCCCTTTCTTGTCTGCAATATCCTGGACACGCTCCTTGAGCACCCTTTGTGCCTCCAGGCGAAGTCTTTTGGAAGGAGGGAGTGGCTTTGTTCTCATACTTCCCTTCTTTTTCTTCGCCACAGAGCTAAATGATGCTGCACACCAAACAATTCAACTAGTCATCAATACACGTTATTCCAATAGTGATAAAGTTTTTATCAAACCCGAGTTTTGTAATCCACGACATCATGAAAATTGGATCCATCGCATCCAACATTTAGCATAGTATTCGTTTTTTTAATGGAAAATGGAAACAAGGATGTTTTTCCTCTGGTTATAAAAAAACATTTAGCATAGTACTCCATTAGGATGGTCCAGAGGAACTATCAACTTCATCATTATTTCAAAACAGGTTTTATTATACCATTGACGCCTTGGAATTCCTAAAGTCCCGTAATGTTAATCAATAACATTGCAGAGTGAAACCAAAGAAATTGTAGATAATAACTTTCATGATAAGCAGCCTATAAAGAACACAGTTATTATTTGTTGTTGCCCTTTTTTGGGGAACTAGTGTGTTGTCACCCCTGCGTGGGTGGGGATCGAACCCAAGACCTCACACTTGTGCACCTCCCCACTTCACCACCCGGAACTCATATTTGATGAATTACACTTTTGTGGGATCACATCTTATTATGTATCATATAGATTAGGAAAACACATTAATGACAAGATGTAACAGACACATTAATGACAAGATGTAACAGACCTAGCAAGTGTTGGTTCTAAAGAAAAATTAATAATGGCCACATGTGAGGCAGGAGGATCAATTGGTGCCACATAGAAGTTTCTTCTGAACAACTATGCATTATCATGCATCCTAAGTTAGTGAGGCTAGCCTGGAGGAAATAGCAATGTTATAGAGCACAGCAGCAGCTTCAAGCTTTCAAGTGTAATTCACATAGTAAATACTGGGAGACACTAACCATCCTGTTCTGCAAGCGATGATGGTTCATTGTTCTTGGGAAAAAGTTGATCTGCAGAATGATCTGTCTGCATGAAATCATTAACCGGTATTGGGACCTGAAACTGAGCATCAACACCATGGCCAGCAGCTCTCATCTCTGAACCACTCAGCCTTGCAACTGATCTAGGCATGAGTTTGAACGCCAAAGAACACCGCCCAAACATACATCCCTGCAAGCTTCCAACTTCTGTCCTGTGTACAGCTGGATTTACATAGCCAGCAGTTTCCTGATAAAGCGCAAGGCCTGGATAGACAACAACATCATTTGGACCAAGGTCCCCATCAACAAGAATCCAGCGTCCATGCAAATCTTTGACATATAGGCCTGACCTATCTGACTTAACTAGGGTAAGCAAAGTCTTATCAATCTGTTGCTCCTGCTCAGAAAACATGAGCAATTGCCCATCATCCTGAGAAGCAATGCCATGCTGCTGTGCTCCTTCAAATGACGGCCTTGAATGGCAACATGCTGAAAGGACAGAGGACGATACTTCCTGGCTCCTCAAGGGCATGTTGTCGAGTATCTCGGTAAATGCGCAACTTCGTAGATTCAACGAGAAGCAAATCGCATCCAAGATATCTCGAGAAACTTTCCCAAGAACGGAGAATATGTCAGGCAGCCCCGACGGAGGGAATTCTGTCACGCCATTGGGCTCCATCACAGTAATACCAGGCCTGTAATCATACATTTCCAGCCACATTTGGGGATCTGCATAGTAACCAGAAGTCTTGCACCACTCACGGGCGTCATCGGAGTGGACAACCTCGCTCGGATTATACCCGCGCTGATGGAAGAACAGGCGAGCGGAGTCCAAACCGGACCTTAACAGGGCACCTTCAGCCGGAGGCAGCTGAATGATGGCCGCCGAATACTGAGCCAGCGACTGCGTCAGAGTCGATACGCATATCTTGTAGCTGTCAGAAGGGAGGCCCTCGAAGGCCGCGAGGTCGCCGAGGCGTACGCGGCCGAGAGACGCGAGAATGTTCCCTACTGCATCATCCATTGGAGATGGTTCTTGAATCTTGAGTTCCAGGGCCGGACTTAATGACGGGCATGGGGGTTCAGTTGAGCCCCCAAAATCTCTGGAAAATAAACGGCACCATCTCACCTTGGGTACCAAATCCTATGGGTCAACTACTCAGCTGAGCTCGATCTTGCACCATGAAGAAGAAGAACCTAATCGAATCATGTATGGGTGGATCAGATTAGAAGGGCACCGCGCAGCAAACAAACCAGCAACGAACTGAACGGGGAGAAAGAAAGATAGCAATCCATCCAATCAAGCTAGGGTTCCTTACCAACAAAAGATGAAAGCAATCCAAGTCGGGATGGATCTCCGCTCCACGCCTACGGGAGAAGACTTCGGTGTGGAAGGAGGTCTGGCTCTGTGTCCCGTCACCGACGGTGAGGTCGCCGGTGATGAGGCACACCAAATTGTCAGAAAGAAAGAAAGAAAGAAAGAAAAGAAGAAAAAAAATGAGACTGGGGAAGGAATAATTTGTGTGTGAGGACGAAGAAGAACAATGGAGATGTGGAAATTTCAGAATTGTGTTTCAAATGTGCTTTTTTGGGTGAATCGGTTGATGGCCTGTTCTTTAATGGTTTTTAAAAGCGACTTTTGTCTTACAATATCTATTATCTAATTTTTAAATAGAGTATGTTCTCAAGACGGAGGCTCCGCTCAAAACAGCTTAGGCTTCTGGCTTTTAACATATTTTCACTATTCAACTATTTCATTTTTTTTGGTTTTCGGCTTTTTTAGCTTTTTTGTTAGTTCATTTTTCCCGTATTCGTTTGTACTGTCTGTGATAGGCTAACATATTTTTTCTATTTTTAATTACGCCAAATAAGTCACCATCAGGTACAGTACAATTTCAGCCAGCTAGAATGTTTTTCAACCATAAGCCACTTAAAAAAGCTATTTTGAGCACTTTCGTAATCTACAAGTTAATTATAGTACATGTTAAAAGCCTAACATCTGTATTAACTAAAATTGCAAACGAGTATATCTCTCCCCGTAATCGCTGCCATAAGCCTCTCAATCTTCTAGGGTTTGTTTGGAACGCAAAAACTGTATTCTGATAATTTGTTTTGAAGAACGGTCTGGCGATAGAATTTCTTTAGCTAACGTTTGTGTCTACCCCGAATTAAAAGTTAAACCATACAAAAAAATCATATTGTACTATGAAGCAAATATTGTCCACATCATATTGTACTAGGAAGAAAATAAGCAAATTAAGACAATATTTTAATTCCAAATTTTACTAGAAAGCAAATATCGCAAATAACTAGTGATGCAAAACTCACAACTAACAGCAGAAGGTAAATCATATTGTACTTCAAATATACACAACAACAGAATTTTATCATAGTGATCGGTTACACGAATGACTTATAGTGAGGTCTGATGAAGAATAGGAAGCAACACAGGCTCGATGCAGTGCAAAACGTAGAACATAGATAAAACAACGAAGTGAGCAGTCACGCAAAAGTGGGCTGCCCAGAAACCTTATTGTTGTCCTTGTGTAGGTCTTCATGGCAGCAACGGTTCAGAGGTACTACTCTCCCTTCATGGTGCACACCGAAAAGAATAGTCGACGAGGTTCAGGTGGCGCAACACAACAACACAGGTTTACAGGAGAAAGGAAAAGAAATAGAGAAGATAGTGATTCAGGACCCTCCACCAGCTATTTTATCCACTGATAACTGATGCAATTAATCAGCCATTTTATCTACTGGTAATCGCCTAACATCAATACCCAGTAAAGCATCAAATTCAAATGTTTGAATCTTATTCAAACAGTGAGATGCATAGTTCAGCAAACGTAGGGTAGACTTGGTTCGCCAAGTGGCACATCATGTTATGCCATGATCGCGAGTTGCAAGTCACGCGATTTGCCAAGCAAAAATATATGAATACACACACGAATGTGCGTGCATACGTGTTTAGCCAAAGCCCTCTCATACCATAAGTCTCAAGATTTTAACGAATGACAAGAATACTACCTTATAAATTGATGTCCATTGTCGTGCTTTAGCAATACGATACTAAATTATATTAACTTTGAAATTACACAAAATAAGACTCGCACTTTGTAGGATCGTATGCGTAATCAGAGGGGGTGAATGATTGCCTTCACTTCTCGGTACCACTCGGCGTTCGACCGCTCCTCTATCACTCGACTGCTTTGATAGCCCTAGCACTCCGACCGCTAGAACACTCGCTTCGACCACCTTTGCACGTAGTCAAAATCACCCTCCGCTCGAAAGCTTTAGCTGCTTGAATGAGAACACATCGAAAATAACACCATGCTTGTTTTACACAAGATCAAGATATGTTAGCACGTCACTGCCGAGGACACAAGAAAATGATACTCAGAAAATATGTCTCTGACACTAGGGATGGCAATCGGGCGCGCGCGGGTATGGATAGTGCTCGCCCATACCCGTACCCACGACCCCGATTTACGCCCATGGGCATACCCGCGAAAGACGATGGGTAAAGAACTTCACCCATACTTGTCGCCCATGGGCATGCCTGTTTACCTACGAACTGAGAGTCATTATCTGAGAGTTGAACTAATGATAGGTACATATAAGCAGCAACTGTTGTTAGGAAATATAATAGCCATCAAAAAAGTTTATAACAATCAATAGCAATTAGAGATATGCAAAAGTTTATAACAATCAATAGCAATTAGAGATATGGCTATGCTTACGCCACCTGTCAATCTATATCGTGGGTAAACGGGCGGGGCAGGTACGGGTGGAGCTTACCCATACCCGTGCCCGTTTACCCGACGGTTAGAGTGTTCCCCCATTTCCATACCCATGGCTAAAGAAAATATCCCATACCCGGCTACATTAGGGCATTTACCCACGGCCACGAGTATACGGGTAGACGGGCACAATTGCCATCTCTAGCTGGCACCGACTAACTTTTCTTGGAATAGATCTGATATATTATTTTTATATCATGTATATGACTACAAAGTGCCCTTATGGCACCCCTAAAAACCCTAGCACAAAAGGCCTCTCCAAAGCCATGGATAAACCCTTAGCCTCTCTCCTTCTTTTATATGCTAGAGCCCTAAACCGTGTTCATCTCAAACACAAACATCTCAAACTATGTCCATAACAATCTAGACATGCAATCCTATCTCTTCCGAAAATCAAGCGATCCGAAACCCTTCCGAACATGAGTTTGGAGGCGAGGAGAGGAAATTGGGGGTACGGGGAGGCTGACTGAGGGCTTTTATAGCCGGGAGAAGGTGGGTAGCCGTTGGGTGCCTTGATGGCAAGCGCGGAGGCCGAGGATGGTGTCACCGGCGCACGGCACGACACAGGGAAGGAAGGCGGGGTCGACACAAGGGATGGGCACGCGCAAGGAGACTTAAAGTGGGGTGGAGAAGGCTCAACGACCGACCGCGGATCACAGCACGAGGAGGCAACGTGGTGCGGGTGCGACGTGGTACGGAGGAGAAGAGGAGGAGGGGGTCCGGTAGAAGCGTGGGCAGTGCTAGGCAGAGCTAGCATGGGGGTGCATAGGGGCAGGCAGCAGCGCACTATGGAGGCGCAGGGCGGTGTAGCGAGGGTGCGCACGACACGGGCATGGGTCTAGCGCGGTGCCAGAGCCAAGGGAGGGCAAGGGCCAGGCTGGGCTGAGCCAGGACCAGGCCAGAGGCCAAAAAGGGGAGAAACGGACTAGGCTAGGCCCGAAAAAGGGTTTGGATTTGGAAAATTTTGAAACTCGAGTTGAAATTTGAATTTGAACTCAAATTTGACTTTTGCTCAAGCCAAGTTTTATCTCTCAAAATGGGATGTTACAGATTCTTCTCCCTTAAATAGAATCTCGACCTCGAGATTCGAACTACTTAGAGAACATGTAAGGGTAGTTTAACATTAGCTGATCCTCGTGCTTCTAGGTAGCTTCTCTCTCCAAGTGGTTACTCTACTAGACTTTCCAGGGATAGAAGATCTGGTGTCTTGTTTGGTTCTTCATGACATCGAGAATCTTGATCGGACGCTCTAGGTATGTCAGGTTTTTCTGGAGCTTGATGGCCTCTACCCATGCTTGATCTTCAGGCATTTTGAGGCACTTCTTGAGTTGCGAGATGTGGAACACGTTGTGGATGTCTGCTAAATTTGCAGTTAACTCTAATTGATAGGCTACTTCTCCATACTTAGCAGTGATTAGAAACGGGCCTATATATCTCAGTGCGAGTTTGTTTTTCACTTTAAATCTTGAGATTCCTCAGGAAAGGAGAGGAAATATCAGCAAAGAAGAGAGCCACTAAACCAAACTGCACACACAGAAAGCTCATCACTTCATGAGTGACCGAGACAAGGAGACCAAGCTGCAGAGATTTCCATGAGGAAAGCAGAGTCAAAAGGGGAGAGAAGAAAGCAACCACTTTGTAAGCATGTATTAGCAAAGAAAATAGGGGAATCTTGAAACGAAATGTACGTTCTAACAGTACATTACTCCTCCAAATCGATCATACGTTGTGCTGCAAATGCAAACAAACCGAAAAAATTGCATCTTCTCCTTCCTACAGATCGATCAAAATCCATACAACTCATGTAAACCCATCCGAATCTCCGATCAAGAAAGGGACGAAAGAAATCGGAGCGATGTTTCAGACATCACAGTGAGCGCGATGTGATGATCCGTCGAATCGCCATTGCTGCCACGCCATTGAGCTCAATGGCATGAAGTGATCCATCCTTGCAAGAAGACAAGAACCAGGCCATGGATCCAGGCGAGATCGGCGTCAGTTGCTGGCGTTGGGGCCGTAGCACGCGCCGCTGACGGGGTTCCAGAGCCACTGCACCAGGAACCGCCTGCCGTTGAAGCCGTTGACATTGTAGGCGCTGCCGTCGGCGGCGCGGGACACGTTCCCGACGAGCCCGCCGGTGCCGCCGCCGTCGCCGTACACCCCCAAGCAGAGGTCGGCGATCTCCGTGGGCGCCGTCGGCGTGTCCCCGGCGTACCACGCGTTCACCAGCGGGTTGGTGGTCAGCTCCGCCAGCTCGTGCCCCAGCACGATCACCATCCCGTCCACCCCGGGGTCGCCGTTCGGCGGCCGCAGCACCTGCCCCCCGCCACCGCCGCCATACTCCGGCGAGGCAAACGGGTACGCGCACTTGCCCGGGCACTGCGCGCCGCTGTTCCCGACCCACGCGTACGGCACGGTGACCCCGACCACGGACGCGAAGGTGAAGTAGTGGAAGCCGCAGACGGCGCGGCAGAACTCCTGCTGTCCTGCACCTGCACGTCCGGCGAGGTGAGCACGAGGTAGACGCCGTTGTAGGGGTCGAGCGGGAGGGGGTCCGGGTACGCGACGACGGCGGAGAGGATGACGGACTGCATGTCGATCCGCTGCAGGGAGGCGCCGTGGGAGTAGGCCGCGTCGGAGTGCTCCCCCGCGACGGCGAAGGTGGCGGTGAGTTGGCGCCGGTCTGGTCGGTGTAGAGGCGCGGCGTGCGGGCCCACCAGTCGGAGACGGCGGGGAAGGGCGCCGGCGCGGAGAGGGAGGCAAGGAAGTCGCGGAGCACGGCCTGCGCGGCGGGCTCCCATCGGCCGTACCAGATGAGGTACAGGTTGGTGGGCGCCCCCGACACGATGGGGCCCATGTGGTACTGCATGTCCACCAGCTGGGATCCGTCCACCAGGTATTCTGGCCCGTACACCGGGGCGCACAGCACGCCGGTGGTGGAGCTCACGCTCCAGATGGCGGCGGCGAGGAGAAGGCAAGGGAGCAGCCTCCCCATTTTTGGGATGAGTGGAGTTAAGTGGTAGAGAACTAGAGTGAGTAGGGGAAGACAGGTTTTGGTGGTTTCTGAATTCTGAGTTTGAATCCGCACCGCAAAGTTGGGAGTAAAATATTTATGAGGGTGCCTTTAAGAAAGGAGACTGACACATGGGTCCGGTGCTATGGTGACCTGTGTTATTACTATCGGATAATAACACTACTCAATAGATTATTATTTGTTGAAATACTGTTTTGTCAAATAATAAGTCCATTCGAATGTTGCAACAGAACAATAATTAGATATTGTTCCATAATATTATAATACCATTGTCACACAGTGCTAAAGTCTTTAACAAAGCCAACAATGCCTGAATATTACACCATCAACAGAAACAATACAGTCCAACTAATAATCATACATATGCTAGGAATAATAGACAAAGCGACGCCGCCGTCCTCACCTGCGCTCCCCCTCTGCCTCTCACTTCTACGCGCTGCTCCCCTCCCTTCGTCGGCTCTCGCCTCCGCCTCTTTGCCTATGGCTCAATTGGTCTTGTCAACCATCGTCATCCTTAGGGTCGCTGTCCCGGCCTATCACCGCTTGGATCCACTTCAACGATGGCAATTCCAAATCTGGTCACAGGGACCTGACTCACCTTACTAAATCTCTCTTTATTTTTCTAATTTACTTTCTTCATTTTAGTTTTCCTTCATTTACATTTTCGATTTGATGATTTATTTCTTTTATTTATTATTGGTTAATGGTGGGGGTTCGTACTCAAAGTGGGCGTGCAATGGCAGGGCTTGAGACCTCCGATGCATCGGGGAGAAGACTAGGGTTGCTAGGTACGCTTGGGTGGTCTATGGCGAGCAAGGTAAGTACCACTATGGTTCTCCATAATACCTCATTCTCCCTTGCCCCCTTCTTCCACTAGTCTATTATATATGTGTGGATGCTACTGCTCTAGTGCGGTGCATGTGTATGTGAGGTTGTATGTGCTCATGGTCCTGCGATGGTGATGGCAAGGATTGGATTGGAATGGAATGTAGGATACCTTTGGTTGATGCTGTTGGCTCAATTTGGGTGGAACAGTGGTTCTCTTCCTCCTCCTTGGTCGTGTGTGTGGCTCGGCTCTCCTTCTATGCTTCTACTGGTCCCCGGTCTCCTGGTCCCTTCGCAGGCCTTCTCCTCCTGACTCCACCTTTCCTCTTACTGCCTCCTCCCTCCTCTGGTCCAGCTGCCATGGCTCACTCAATCCCCTCTTCCCTTCGCACAATGGGTTGGGGATTTGGGGAAAATGGGGCCGGTTCTGGTGATGGTTTTGCTTTGGGTGGTGCTATGGCTATGGGTGAATAATGGCCTGTCTCTCTCGATCTTTCGCTCGGTCTTATCTTCTTTTACTTGCACGTCGTGTGAGCTGTGAGATGAGAGTTTTTTTTACCATAGTAGTGTGTGCTCTGATACTTCAGTAAACCATTTTACTAGGTTGGCTGGCACTATAAAAATGAATTCGGAAATGATTCAGGTTTGTTTCTAATGCTGACTGATGAAACCCTATGACTACTAGAGGTGCCAATTGGCCCCAGACGGTCTGGTATCTCGATGAGCGAATTGTCCATTGCATTATTATAAAGAGGATTATGACGATAATTTTTCTTTGTTTATTTGGTTTATTTAGTCTTTTTTTGTATCGGGTTATCGATTCTTCCTGTGGGTATTAAATATCAATTACTCCGGTTTATGCCCAAAACTAAAGGTCTCGAAGAATCTAGTCCATTGTAATTGCATACATTGTATTCAATTGTATGCATGGACATGAATGTATAATTAGAGAACTCAGTGCTATGTTTGCGGATTGTATGGAATTTGTAATTTATGAGCTACGTGGCATGTTTTGGAGAAATGATGTTTTTGTTGTATCTTCTTACTTAATTACTCCTTTGCTTCGCTTTGGATTGTTACACATTTTAAGAGATTGAATTGTATTATAATTTTCTCATTAATTATACAGTTACTATCGTGTTTGATTCTCAAAGTTAGCAACTAAGGCTAATTAGGGATGCAGGGTGTTCCAGTCCGGTGGTGTCGGCATTGTAAAATGGAAGGCATCAGGAGTTGTCCGATTTAGATGGCAAACAATTTGGACCATTTTATTCTTTTTTTCAATTCATTTTTGGAGCAATGGTCTGGTTGATCCGAGGGGTGTGTGCAGCGTAGATTTTTCAAGGAATTTTGTAGGACCGAGTCCTCTTGAAAATTTTCCTATATGACCTTTCAGACCAAACGGATGAACCGTTGAAACTTCTACAAAATTCCTGTGGAAAAATCAAACATGCTGTTGACCTGACGGAAATTTCCCTTTGTACTTCTCTCCGAACTCTAATACTTTTACCAGAAAGCATCCAAATAACTTAACTGAAAATTTTGGTTTCCATAATTCTTACTTGCTCTGTCCAAGTTTGCTTATTTTCTCTTGGTATATAGATCAAAGAGACAGTGAAAATAGCTAGACTACCCTAATTATTGTCTCTTAGCACTATATTCAATATATGCATATAGAGAATAGCAAATAAACCTATATATTTATTAGAGATATAAAGAGAACATCATACTAATTTTATATTACAACATAAAATATGTTATGTATTTATATATAAGATCATTTAAAGGATATATTCTATAAATTTGGACGAATAGAGTACGAATTTAACTGAACGTACTATTTCAATTCCTTTTTATTTCCTATTTATTGCACTCCTGGGCCCTGAGTTGTTTATTTTACCTCTCCGCGCTCTTCCTGGGCTTCCTGTATTTAGAGCAAGTCCAATAATAGAGCTAAGTGTTTAGCTATAAGAGCAAGTACAATAGTATAACCAACTAGTGGCTATAACACTTGTCCATTTCATCTATAGCCTTCAAAAAATAGTTCATATAATAAGGTAGCTATTACAATAACTATTTGGCCCCACGTGTAAGAGAGTGAAATGCATATTTTTACGTACTATAGCTAGCTGTAATTTAGTAGCCAGTTTCCTTCTCTCTCTTCCTTTCTCTCTCTGCCACGTAAGATTTGGTTGATATTATATTTGCTATAGCCTGCTGACTAAGCCTTATTGTACCTGCTCTAAGTCAAGTTATAAGAGCCAAGTTATACAATAATTTATCTTCTATTTGTCTACAAAAGGTTTTTTATTATTATGTGGTACCATATCTCACATTCTTTTTCCTATTCCTCCTCACATACATTTATTATCTGAGCCCACCACTGCATAGGCTTTTGTGCTCAGCTTGTTGCTTGCATGAGAGCCAAGCTCTCATCTCTCTCCTCTCTTCTCTCCTCCACATCAGCAAAAATGCTGACTAGCTTGGCTATAAGACCATTATTGGACTTGCTCTTATTCTGTCTGGACCGACCTACTTGATGTTTGCCATGGACCACTTGTCAACATGCACGCAGCTCAAAGCTAGCACTTGATTCTAGAGCCGTGAGGATGACATGTGGGCCCGACCGGCGGTAAGAAGCCATCATGGCAGTCACTTGTTGCCTGTAAAAAGCTTGAAGGCGTGTAATCACCTCAAGGGATAAAAACGCGTGTAAGAGCAAGTTCAATAAGAGCAGGTACAATAAGGCTTAAGAGCAGGTACAATAAGTCTTAGTCAGCAGGCTATAGCAAATATAATATCAACAAAATCTTACGTGGCAGAGAGAGAAAGGAAGAGAGAGAAGGAAGCTGGCTACTAAATTACAGCTAGCTATAGCACGTAAAAATATGTATTTCACTCTCTTACACGTGGGGCCAAATAGTTATTGTAATAGCTACTTTATTGTATGAACTATTTTTTTGAAGGCTATAGATGAAATGGACAAGTGTTGTAGCCACTAGTTGGCTATACTATTGTACTTGCTCTTAGTCAGCAGACTATAGCAAATATAATATCAACCAAATCTTACGTGGCAGAGAGAGAAAGGAAGAGAGAGAAGGAAGCTGGCTACTAAATTACAGCTAGCTATAGCACGTAAAAATATGCATTTCACTCTCTTACACATGGGGCCAAATAGTTATTGTAATAGCTACCTTATTGTATGAACTATTTTTTTGAAGGCTATAGATGACATGGACAAGTGTTATAGCCACTAGTTGGCTATACTATTGTACTTGCTCTAATGGTCTTATAGCCAAGCTAGTCAACATTTTTGCTGATGTGGAGGAGAGAAGAGAGGAGAGAGATGAGAGCTTGGCTCTCATGCAAGCAACAATGTAACATCCCAATTAGGGAGCTAGTGTAATTTAAAAAATTTCAAGATCTTTTAATCTTTTTTTTCTAGTGCTTCTCAAAATGTTTTTGGCAAAGTTCAAATTTTCTCGAGTCGGTTTCTTGTCGAAAGCCCGATTAATAAAATAGAAACAATGGAATCCAGAACCAAGGTTGGAAATCAAACTGAGAAAATCTAAATTTACTTGGAAAACCTAATCTCAATATTAAATTAAAAATTGGGAGATTCAAAACCAGGAGCGGAAATTAAAGTCACTCCTTTTTCATCTAATGTTCATATGCAAAAATTTAAATTCTGCAATTCAAGGTTTATCTCTCAAAGCTCGGCAAGCCTAGCAATGCAATCGTTGGGCTCAAAAATTTAAACCAGGATTTCAAATTCAGAACCCAAATCAGAATTTAAAAAAAAATGATGATTTCATAAGATTCCAAAAATCACCTCTCGGGCTCGGCCCACTCCTTTTCTTTTCCCCCGGGCCGCTTCCTTTTCCTTTCCTGGTCGTTCGGCCTATTTTTTTTCCCTCCTGGCTTTTGGCCCAAGCCGCCAACGCCATCTTCCTCCTTCCTCCCTGTTTCTCCTTCTTCCTTCCTCCTCTCTCGCCTCCGTCGCCATCAGCCCGCCTCCGCGCGCGTCGCTATTCCTCGCGCCGGCCCAGCCTGCACCGCCCGCCCCGCCCCTGCTTTAGCTCGAAACCGCCTCCGTACGCCTAGCTACACCGGCCTAGCCCCACGCCACTCCCCTACGCCGCTGCGCCATGCCACCGTACCCGTGCCCATGCCGACGTACGCCTCTCCCATGCCGCCGCCGTACGCCTCTCCTAGTGTTCAGAACCCTGTGCTCTCTTATGTGTGTCTCCGTGCATAGACGTTGCTTGGTCAAAAAGATTTTATTTGGCCCTGTGCACTGCCTTCTTACCCTCGGGAGTTGTATTTCGTAGTCACAGAAAAAGTTTGTTTTCAAAAGCTTGGTTCTTCTGTGTGGCTTGTGTACTGCCCCAGCTTCTGGGTGTGCACTTCTTAGAATGGATTAGAATATCTTATCTCCGTGATCCTTTGCGCATCTCATGCTAATTCTCCCTCACCTTATTGCTGAAAACCTCATCAGGTCTGCAGGCAAGAGATAGCAGATAGCCAAGTCAAGACACTCAAAGCTTTGAAATTAAAGAGGCAACACCTTCGGAAAAAAAAAGACAACAATAAGAGGCCTTAGCCTACAAAAGGGGTCAAGACTCAAGTCTCCTTCTCGCAGCAGACTCACTGTTCCAGTTATCATCAAGACATTGTCAACGGCCAAAAAGAAGGCTAGAAACAAGAAACCGAACCAGCAGTTTCTACTCACCACCGCACAAGCCAACACTCGATCCATTCGCAAAGACTACCAAGAAAAAGTCGCCACATGATAGGCAACCGTACCACTACATTAGGCGGACCGAAAGAATACCATCCGCTTTTATTGCGGAGAAAAAGGACATGATGTTCGTAGGTGCCCGAGAAAAGGAACAGAAGGGTGCTTATCCCTTTGCGAGAACACAGGATGTTGCATGATTAAATGTCCCCGACGAAATCTAGAAGGATTAGCCTGGGATGCTATCACCACCAATCAAGGCCCCCAGAGGAAGCCAGGCCATGGGTTGAACTGCTTCAAATGCAGTGACCCAGGGCATTATGTGAGAGACTGCCCTCAACGAAAATCGAACAAGCAAGAAAAGGATGTCGTTGCCATCAACCTTGGTCTTGGCAAAGGGAAGTGTGTTAGCTCCAAGTGTGTCATCCAGGAACCAACAGGACCTAACGAAGCCCTACTATCAGGTCCAGAAGAATTGCCAGCTACTGCGTGCGCTGAATGTGGCAAGACAGGACATGACGCCCAATCATGCCCTCCACTACGTCAGGCTATATGCTTTGCTGTGGACAACCAGACACTACAATTATAATTGCCCACTCTGATCGTCCTTACTACAAGAAACATCATCTATCAGAAGGCTGTCTTAAGAACCTAGTGGCATGTACACGCTGTGGAGAAGAAGGACACCAAAAAGGTCAATGCACTGCAAGTCGCCCCAATTGTGAGAAAGACCATCAACACGAGATTGTCCAATGAGCAAGATCGCCTGTTTTTTCTGTGAAGGACAAGACCATCGCCCAAGGATTGCTCCATGAGCCTATTGTCGACCAAGGTGTGAGATCGAGACCGACCTTTCAAGCCGCCATCAGACTCATCATGAATGGAGCTGACAAAAGCAATTAGTACCGGTCACTCTTCATGTTAAGGGGGGTAGCCTGAATAAATAAGGAGTGTCAGAGCACCTTGATGTTTGGCCTTGTTACCACTCCGGCATAAATAGCAGTTAGCAATCAGCATTGAAGAAACCACAAGCCCAGAAATGTCAAGCAATGGAGTGAAGCCAGTTGCAACCAATCCAGAAGAAAAAGGTCCCCTGTGTGGCGTTTTCTCAAGTGTTGACCCGTTTTTAATTGGATATCCTCTCTTCGGATGGCTCCAAGGAAAGGGGCGTAGTATCAAGCAATACCTTAGAACCTAATGCTAGCCAGCTTGTTCCCACCTCCTTTCATCTACTCTACTCGAATCATGGGGACGAGATTCCTGTTAAGGGGGTAGGATCTGTAACATCCCAATTAGGGAGCTAGTGTAATTTCAAAAATTTCAAGATCTTTTAATCTTTTTTTATAGTGCTTCTCAAAATGTTTTTGGCAAAGTTCAAATTTTCTCGAGTCGGTTTCTTGTCGAAAGCCCGATTAATAATAGAAACAATGGAATCCAGAACCAAGGTTGGAAATCAAACTGAGAAAATCTAAATTGACTTGGAAAACCTAATCTCAATATTAAATTAAAAATTGGGAGATTCAAAACCAGGAGCGGAAATTAAAGTCACTCCTTTTTCATCTAATGTTCATATGCAAAAATTTAAATTCTGCAATTCAAGGTTTATCTCTCAAAGCTCGGCAAGCCTAGCAATGCAATCGTTGGGCTAAAAAATTTAAACCAGGATTTCAAATTCAGAACCCAAATCAGAATTTAAAAAAAATGATGATTTCATAAGATTCCAAAAATCACCTCTCGGGCTCGGCCCACTCCTTTTCTTTTCCCCCAGGCCGCTTCCTTTTCCTTTCCTGGCCGTTCGGCCTATTTTTTTTCCCTCCTGGCTTTTGGCCCAAGCCGCCGACGCCATCTTCCTCCTTCCTCCCTGTTTCTCCTTCTTCCTTCCTCCTCTCTCGCATCCGTCGCCATCGGCCCGCCTCCGCGCGCGTCGCTGTTCCTCGCGCCGGCCCAGCCTGCACCGCCCGCCCCGCCCCCGGTTTAGCTCGAAACCGCCTCCGTACGCCTAGCTCCACCGGCCTAGCCCCGCGCCACTCCCCTACGCCGCTGCGCCATGCCGCTGCCCATGCCACCGTACCCGCGCCCATGCCGACGTACGCCTCTCCCATGCCGCCGCCGTACGCGCGCTCGCCTATAAAGGGGCTCGAGCTTGCCTCCCTTCCGCTCCTCCTCCTCCTCCCACCGGCCGAGCATGGCTCGTGTCCGCCGCCATTACCGCCGCCACTTCCTCCTCCCGCGGTCTCGGGCCGATTCCGCGCGGTGGGAGCAGCACCTCGGCGCCCCGAGGCCTTCCCACCGTCGGTCGCCGCCTCCGCCGCCCAAGTCTCCCGCCCACGACCGGCCGCACCACCGCATGCGCCGCCACCGGCTCACCTCTGTTCCCCTCCGTTCGATTCGACCACTCCGGTGAGTTCCTTGCGCTCTAACCGTGCTCACGCCACCTTAGTCCGTTGTTCTCTCCTCCCGCCACCGGCGCCCCAATCGGCTTCCGTGCACCGACCGCCTCCGTCGCCATCGCCCGCCACCACGCCTTTCGACCGGGAGCGGCTACCCTGTGGTCTCTCCTCCTTCACGGGTTCCACTTCGCAGTCGCAGCCTCCTCCCGCCACCCTTCGCCGCGCGCCGCTACCATGCCGCGCCTTTCCTCCCCGCTCGCTTTGCTTCAACCGAGCTCTCCTTCTCTGTCTCCTCTCTATATTATGACAAGTGGGCCCGGTTAGCCAATGGCTTAACTCCTCACCCTTTGGCTCAATGGTAACTTTGTGTGTGTAAGATATATATACATGCATACATTAAAGTAAGCTGTGAATGATAATAAGAATAAGATTGTATATATAAATTTATAATGAAAAGATTCATGCAACTAAATTGAACTTTAACAATGGTTAATTTGTTTATGTACTAATCAAGATTAATTCATCGATCCTCATATAGAAGATTAATTAGGGTAAATCTATGACATGAACTATTTTCCCCTTTCTTTAGAAAGTAACATAAAGTTAATAACCTAATAATCATAACAATACTATCTTGACTAAAGGATTCAATCATGAAGCTTAGGATTTATATCTTTTCTTTTTGCCTACAGTCATGGCAAATAAGACATTGGTAACAAAAAGTAATTAATATAATAATTCGAATGAATGTATCATCAAATATAATATTTCCATCATACAAATTTGTAGCTACCCTGCTTAATGAGTTTAACCCTCAAAAATCAATTGCATGCCACATAAAATATCAAGTGTGGTTTACTTATCCCTAAAAATCATGAAGGCTATCTTTTCAAAAGTGCTTAAAATATTCGTAGAAAAGACTTTAACATTATCTTAAAATACTGAGATTTAAGATGACAAATAAAATACGATTAAGAATTCCTCATCAAGAGAGAGCAGTCCCTAATCTTTGTCTCGTACCCAATCCCCAATCATTATCTCGGGATTTAACTTTAATGATCGAAATTAAATAATAATAATAATAATAAAAGGAATAGCTTTATTAAGATGATCCCTATAAAGTGATAGCATCTCTTTTAGTAAAACATAACCGTTGGCCATTTCTAATAATTTTGTTAATGAAGCAGAATAATTAACTTTGCTCATAATAATGATTGGACTGAAATGGCCAACCCCATCATTCAATTAAATCGTTAACATAATAGTTTGTTAAGTTGGCTATTGCAATCTCAACTAAGTTTTGCCACAAAAAATATCAAAGTTGCACCACCTATTTAATTATACTCACCTTACGTATCCGTGTCCTACAACCATAAAATCATGATTCTCTTTACTACCATTGATACTCTCTTTTATCTGTCCCTAAGTCCTGCCCGACTCATGGAACTTCCTTGATAAATGTAAATCGATTAAAAGAAAGTCGTCAAATAAACGATCGAGCCTTGCCTTTCCCAAATCGGCTAAGTCTGGCCACTTCCTTTTTCCAAAGTGGAGAATTCCTGTAATTACTTCTTTTTCATTTTTTTTGATCCTCGTCATCCTAAAATTTTCCCTCACGGTAAAGTTACTTAGATAATTCCTTCTCCTGCCCAATTCATCTACTGCGTGTTTCTGACCCATTAATCCGAATCATCCTTCTATTCTCAAATCATAATAAATGTATAATTTAAATTTAATCAGGCATTTAAAATGTTTGGATTTATTTGGTCCTTCTTTTCTTTGCCGCGTATTAGAATCGGAAGACTCGACGAGGCGACGGATTCGAACAAGATCGAGACTTGGGTAAACGCGAAGATCAGCAAATTATAAGCACTGACTGAGTAGGCTTTGACTTAGATCAATCAAGGCCATGGTACACCAAGCAAGGCAAGTCACCACTTTGATCATATTGATCCTACATGTTATGCAAAACTATGTTCTTTTAAACTATCAACTTGCATGCCTAATTTATTATGCAAATATATGTCAAAGCTTAAGGTAGCTATATACCCACTTGATGTTGTATTAAATTTATTATGCCATCCCTTGATACTTGAATTACTTGATCCTTGTCACCATAGATATTAATGATAACAATACTAGCTATAAGTCATGTTAAATGCCATGCTAGTTTTGTCAATGTCTAGGGCGCTAGTTGCCCTGATCATCAATCTCTACAAACATAAGAACTTGTTTTGGGGTAGTCACGGGATGTACGTGGCTGAATACTTTGTGATTACTTATTTTATGCTTCTCAAAACCCTCATAACCTGCTATACCTGTCTGGGCGGTTGGTGAGAGTGGATGGTGCTGATGTCGCACGAGAACCCGTGGTTTGGGGTAAGAATCGCCTGGACAAATTAAGGACTGAATCTTGTGATGACCTCCCGGTGTAAAACAGTACAACCACAAGTCTATATGGGTACGACCTGGCTGATTAACTTGCAAGGGTTTAGTTCAGATATCACCAGTGGAAAGTGGGTGCCAGGGTGTACTGGTTTACTCACAGTGAGGCACAGAGATTTACTGTACTCATACGGCGCAAGAGGGGGCTTCTGACTATGGTGGATTTAACCCTTCAGCGGTGAAACCTCAGCGGGTGGTGTCTAGCTAGATCGGAGTAAGGTAAAGGCTTTGTGATAAATTATCGGGGTCTCATGCCTAAGGAAGCATGTTGGCTATTAAGATAATTCATCTCTTGTGGTGAAAGTGTACAACCCCTGCAAAGTGTAAAACTGTTCGAGCAGCCGTGCCCACGGTCAAGGGCGGACATGGAAACTTACTCGAGTTAGTTCTATTTCAAAAACCTTTGTGGGTGGGACAAAAATCTATCAGAGGGATGTACTCTGATTTTGAATCTTTCCTGGAGGGACGTACTCCAGCGTGATTGATAATATGAAAGTGGCATAATGATCAAAAGCTAGCATAGGTGGATGGAACCATGTAATCGGTGGATGGAACCGACACCGTTATATTTATTGCACAATTTCAAACTCTTTAAAGCATGTTTATAAAATGCCAAGTCATGGGAATTTTAATTATGATTATCGCAAATGTCGCATTAAGCAAATAAAAAAACCTCAAGCCTCCTTTGTGACCTTGCATCTATCATTATTGCATCTGTGTGGTGACTTGTCGAGTATCATCGTACTCATTCTCGCTTAACCGCCATCATCCATCGTAAAAGAAATAAGGTCAAGCCTGCGATGCCTAAAAAGGGTCGACAGAGCTGGAAGACGATGAGGCCATGGACTAAGTCACGAACCCCAGTTGGCTGCCTGTGGGCAAGTCCTGCGGGTCCCACCTGCGTGAAGTTTCCGCTGCTGTAATTTATCATTTTCGGCCTAATCGGCCCATGAGTAAGTATTACTGTATTATTTACACTTCCACATGGTATGTTTTTGATATACAGTAATGTATCTGTGAGCACTATCTACTGATCCAGGGAATAGTGCGGTGGAATCATAGAGGATCTGAGTTTGCTAACCCGAGATCCGACAAACAAGCTGGGCACCGGAGCCTATGCAGTGGTGGGCTCAGATAATAAATGTATGTGAGGAGGAATAGGAAAGAGAATGTGAGACATGGTACCACATAATAATAAAAAAACCTTTTGTAGACAAATAGAAGACAAATTATTATATAACTTGGCTCTTATAACTTGACTTATAGCCAAACACTTGGCTCTATTATTGAACTTGCTCTAACTGAGGCGAATTCAGGAGTTTCTTCAGCTAAAGGAGTCTTGATGGTTGCTTTGCTTTGGAGACGAGCTGTGTACATTGGGGTGATAACCAGACGTGGTTTTACGGTGACTCTTCTTTTCTAGATGACCTTTTAGAAACTTGTTTTTTTTTCTTCTTATATAGATGTTGATTTAGGTTTTCTAGTATTGTTCTCTCAAGGAGTCCTTATTAAAAACTGGTTGGCATAAATGACATACTCTAATTAAACATTCTCAACTACATTACCATGTTTCCAAGATAAGTTAATACAAATTTCCTTCCATTCTAAAAGTTTTGAGATTTCCAACACGCTGCTCCCTTAGTTCCACGGCAAGCCAGTACCCTATTATACTCGTATGCCTGCATGTTTACATTAGACTCGATGTTTACTTGCATTAGGCACAATACATACGAGAGAGCCAAAGAGCAAGGGTGCCAAGTTGCCATAGGGCCTGTTTGGTTGCTCAGATGAGTGATCTGTTGCATGAGCGTGGCAGCCGAGTAGAGAAGGTCCTCACCACGTTTCTCCTCACTGGCTCAGCTTGATTTTTGCATCCGCTCGTGCATGCTCTCACCCCGATGCAGGCAACCAAACACCATCTCCCTGCATACGCTGGTGCGAGCCACCTCGATGCAGGCAACCAAACAGCCCCATAGTGGATTAGGGGATGCTGCCGGATTCATTGCGGCCATGGTGGTGAGCGTCGTTGTGCGTGCGGCGCGTGTGACGGAGACGGCGCGCAATGCATCGCGACGCAAGTGGCCGGGCCAGCCGACGAAGAGCTCCTTGGGAGGATGCTGTGCTCTATTAGACCATGAAACAAACCGAAAAATTTCAAAAATCAAAATTGGATTTGATTTCCTCCTTCTCCATTGCCCATCTCCTCCCTAGCTCTATCCTCCACCAATCTCAAAGCAAAAACGCCCCTTACTCCTTGTCATCACGGCAGCATCACGGTGTGAACGGGATTTTTCCGCGCGGTTACTGTTCATCGCCCGAAAACATCGCCGCTGCCGACCTTCCCGGGCCTTCGCGCGACCGCACGCCTCTGCCAGCTCCAGGCCGCCTATCAGCCGTCGTACACCCTCCATAAATGCGTCGGCCCCGGTGTCAGACGCCACCGACCACCCCTACTGCTCCCGTGTCCTGCTTTGCCACTCCCCGCCGCTGTTTCTACCCCGTTCGCGCGCCTTCCTCTCTGTGCCGACCTGCAGCCCCCTAAAACCCCTTGACCGCCGTCTCTTCGCGCCCAAGTTAGCCCCGTCCGCGTTGGCAACCGGGAGTTCCCGATCCATCGCCGCCGGGATATTTTCTTCCCCCTCTCTGGTGCCAACCGCCTTCGCCGGCTATTTAACCACCCCGAGCCTCCCAAATAGAGCACCTCACCTCCCTGAAGTTCCCCGGGCCCTCCCAAAGCAACCACCGCCGCTCTATCGCCGGTAATTCCAAAAATCCCCAATTGCGGAGCCCTAACGCAATGTCCCCTCTCCGGCCAATTGCTGACCAATTCCCTCTGCCTGTAGTATCCCCACACCCCCTAGAACCTCCCTGAAGCCTTGCCCTGGCCTCTCGAACCCCCACCTTCCCTGGCACCGTGAGCCACCCCACTGCCAAATCCCGCCGCCGTGGCCAGGCCAACCCGGACCTCCCGAGCTTCGGCCAACTCCCCTCCAAGCCTCCCTAGACCCCACTGATGCCCTAAGACCAGCCCAATTGCCCTAGCAACCTTCCAGTTGCCCCAGTTTTTAAAAATGGCCGTGGGAGAGATGACCTCGCCGCCGGCGATTGCCGCCTCCACTGGGCCCGCAACGACCCAAAATGGAACCACCTCACCTCCCCGAACCCATCCATGGCTTTGGTTTGCGTCGCGCTTCACCCAAGCTCCGCCGGCAGCCACCGCCCACTCCTCTGCTCCTCTGCACGCGCGGGAACGGTTGGAGAAGAAGAACAGTGCCGAAGCACTGTTCCCCCGACCCGCCGTCCCGACTCGGTTGAGCCGAGCCCCGTCGCCCGCACCACCCGCACCGGATCGCCACCGCCGCGCGCCGCGCGCCGACTCAAGCCACCCCGCGCGCGCTGGGCCGACCGTCGCCTCGCCGCCGCCGGACCGACCCGCCCGCGCCCGATGCCTCCGACCGAGCCCAGTGCCACGCGGTCGAGCCGAGTCGCTTAACCGCGTCGGATCCGAACCCGAGGAACAGTGCACCGAGCCCGATGAATAGTGACTAGCCCAAAGCCCAAAATACATATTTATACTCCCCGGATTCGTTTCGAGCCCGCCAACCCAAATCCAAGGCCCATTTCCCCATATAGCCCTCCTATAAACCAGAAATCCCAATTTAATGGAGTTTTTCGAATTTTCTTTATTCTTTTATTTTCTTTATTCGTAGCCCAATCCTTCGGGCATGGAATTAACTTTATTTTATTTGTTTTGCGTTAGTTTCCGGAGTCAAGATTTCGCAAGAGCAGGAGGGAAAAGCTCAAGTCCAGACCCGGCCCACCGAAGAATACGAACTAATTGAAATAGCAGACCCGCAAGGCAAGTCACACATATTTTTGAACATGTTGATCCTACATCCCCTACGTTATTTATTTACTGTATTTTCATTATGTTATTTGCGCACTGTTATTTTATGTATAAGCAATGCTTAGAATGACATGATACTAGTTATGTCCTACCACCCGAAAAGCCCAGCTTAACTTGATGGCCACATTCACCTTGACAAGACCTAGTAACATAAAATAAAGATTATTAATAACATGGTAGTTTAGGACCACATTGAATCTTTATACTATTAAGGTTTGGTATTGGTCTAGAGTTTTGGAAAGTTGGGAATAGGATAAAAGAGGATCGCAGAGATGGATCCGAAGACCTTATCCTAGGGTGGAGGCTGGTTGTGGATTGGTGGCAGTACAGGGTGTACTGAATTTGGGTTCGTGTGTGGTTGATGCCTCAGTTAAAATGTAAGGACTAGACCCTTATGCTAAGTAACGGACATAGTAACCGCCCAACCACAAGCATTGACTTAGTCAAACTTGACTTCGTCAAACCTAGCTTAGTAGCTGCTCAACTTCAATTGAACCTCTGCAACTGGAAAGGGGGAGACAGAGGGTGAGTTCGTATGGGAGGTGGTTAACCATACAACTGTAGGACTGCGATGAGTCGGATGAGATCCGTGGGGTCGTCCGAGCTTGTTGAGATTAAACACCTACTGGGCGGAGTCTATACAAAGAATTGAGCAGTGAACATCCTTGTTGTCTTAACTCTGTCGCGGGAGTTAAGGGATCTTGTGGGGAAAGCAGGGCAGCTTTGCAAAGTCATGATAAATGGTATTCGAATACGCCGTGCTTCCGGTAAACGAAGCTGTGTTTAGTGGGTGAATCCAGTATCAAGGCATAAGTAGTTTTGGAATGGTTTGGTAATGTTGAGTAATGTTAATCAAGCTTGAAACCCCCCTTTACTTTATTGAAGTATATTTTAAAGATTTTCAAATGGTTCCAAACCAAAACTGCATCCACATAAAATAATAGACTTGTTTCCACTTCTCTTGATATACCATGCATGAAATTATTATTAAGCTCCGTGGGACTTGTTGAGTACAAGTGGTAGTACTCATGCTTGCTAAAAACATAAACAGAACAACAAATTTAGAGGATGCGAGAGAAGACGAAGAGATGATTCTATACGAGGTTGATGAAACGTGGAATTAGGGTCGTTCTCCGCTCAGGCGTGCCTGTGGCAGCTTTTGTTGTAATGTAACTAAGGGCAGTTGACCCTACTGTGATGCTTAGCTTTCGCCTTTATATTGTAATAAAGTTCGCTTTTGCCCTTAAGTTTGTGTTGGCAATGTTATGCACTCAATGGATGTACTCGCAGTTGAACAGTCCTGGGCAGCTGCGAGGATTTCACAATACTCCCGGAAACGGAGGTGTTACAGACCACCGTCGCAAACATTGCAGCTGTTATTGCTGCCGATACGCTCCCTCTTGGGTGGCAGGCATTGGTTCGATGGGTGGGCATTGGAACCTGGCGCTATGTAGTTGATTCTTGGTGCCAATAATTAGAGATAAGAGCTATTATTAGGGGTAAATAGGTCGAAAATTGATGAATTAACTGCTACCTTATTCTCTCTGTGCCAGGTTACGCAAGTGTTCAAATCGGCTTCGGCTTTCGATTTCTACTTAGAGAAGTCAATCTGAATACATCAATTTTTAAAAACGGTTTCTCTAAGCCGCTTTCAAAAGCGGTTTTTCAAGTCGCTTCTAAAAGCCGTGGCTGGCCTTCGTTGTCTCCTCCACGTCCGTGGCATCTCCAAGGAGAAGCATGTGAGACCTGCAGTTTAAAAACCTTTGCATCATTCTATACAATCTTTATTTTTCTGAACTTTTTTTTGTTTGTGTTTCCAATGTCTCTCCCCCGTCCCTCTCTCTCTCACACACAGCGGCACACACGTAACTCATCACTGCAGTGCTGCACCGTGCACGATGCCTGCACAATGCATTGCTTTCTGAAGTGAAAGTGGAGCCAAAGTGACTGCAAGTTTGCAACAGAAACAGAGAGAAAAACAATGGCAAGGATGGAGGAATCATCACGACACCTGATGAAAGATGATGATAATGCTATCGCAATGGGTGGCATGGCACCACTGGCTTCTGGTTTGACCCACGGTTATTTACATATATAGTGATATATATCATGGCAGATGTATGTGGATAGGATCATAGGAGCAAGCATTAAGATTGGGCATGTGATGGCTATAATTTATGCCTAGATCTCGCGGAGCGGAGTCCGGCGGAGAGATCGGAAGAAGCATCGACGGCGGCGCAAGCACGGCGACCGGAGCCGAAGGAGCGCCGGCAAGTGGCTTGTTAGGTCAACGGTGGGAGGCAGCAGCGCCAGCTGTTCCTGGAGAAGACAAAGCTGTGTTGTTCATTCCCTAGATATGTTCTTGACCAGGTTTATGCGTCTGCAGTAGCACCAGGCTTAGATAGTTAATGGGACCAACTTGCTGCATTGCAGCTTACCTGAACAGACTGTAAATTTAATACTCCCACAGTCCCACTGACAAATATATTACTACCTGGGATCAGACTTGATTACATGCTGATATGAAGACATACAACACTAGGAACAAAAAATCCAGTGTTAACAACAAATCTCCCATATCATAGCAAGTCATCTCAAATGAAGACCAGTCAAGTGTAACCGCAATTCAATTTCATAGTATCGCCAGGTTGGTTGAAAGAATGATCTGGCCAGGATCAGGATAGTTGGAAAAGTTGTGTGAAATAGAACTGGTCATATTATACCACTGGAACAAAAAGGTTTATTTCTACTGGATACATGAGAGTAGTAGTACAGCAAGTTTGCAACTCACCATCTTCTGTGAAATTGCCAGACAAATGAATCTTTTAAAAAGCATACAATGCACCATGTACATTACATGAGGCGTACACAGGGTAACATCAGGTCAAATTATTTAAGATGTAAGTTCATCTGGCCTAGCATGATTCAGATAAAACCTAAGGGGAGCAGCAAATATCTAAGGAAGTGAAAAAAAAAGGAAATGATTATGTACAGCTGAGCCATTACATGGATCCGAAAATCTGGGGCGGCCAGTTGTCATCTCATATTGAACAAACCAATTTAGACCGAATTGGTTAAAAGTCGGTAGTTTTTGATAGCTTTCACCAAGTTTGACCCTTTTTTTTCACCTTCGTTCAGGCGGTCACCAACACCCCAGCAGCAAACAAGGAGGTTAAACCTGATCTATCACCACTAGGGCTGGAAAAACTACTCGAAGCTCGTGAACCGGTTCGATTTAGGTTTATGAAATTTTGAGTCAAACAGAGTTCACCATTCAGCTCGCGTAAAAAACGAGCTAAGCTCGAGCCAGCTTGCGGGCGGCTTGTGAGCCTTAATTGGCTCGGCCCACGAACGACCAGGAGTCCCACGACCCCTCCCTAACCCTACACCAGTTCACCAGGCGCACCGCTCTCGCCAATTCCCCATCCTTTGCGATCCCAGTTCCCATCCGCCGTGCCACCACGCTGCTCGCCCCCGTCCGCCACGCCCCTTCCAACCCTGGTCGGCCCTGTGCTCCCCCGACCCCCCATGCTCCTGCCACCACACTGGCCCCGTCTTCCCCTAGAGAGAGAGAGAGAGAGAGAGAGAGAGAGAGAGAGAGATGAGGTGCAGATGGAGAGGGCAGCGCCGGTGAGGAAGTCTCACACTTCAATGGCCGGCCTGCTCGCCTGGCCACAGCAGGCCAATGGCCCCGCCTCGCCGTAGCCAACATGCCGCCCCCACCAGGTAACCCCCGCCATCACTTCCCCTCTTCCGTGGATGCCTGCCTCTCTGTGTTGTGCGTGTGCTGTTCTTGAGCTCTTCTTGCTTGCTTGGGCACAGTCATCGAAGGCGGTCAAGAAGGTGGTGTTCGGCGACCAGGTCAGCGAGGAGGCGTAGAGCCTCAACAAGAGGTCAGATGTATGCTAAATTTGGAATGTCATTGTTCTTCGAATTGGACGGCCCTAAGGTCCCTCCAGTACTTCAATTATTAGCACAGTCATTCCGATTGTGCAGATTTCAAAGTATAGCTGGTCGTACTATAGTTTTTCACTGTTTGGAGTTTAGAATTTAATTCTTTGTGTAGGTTTGTGCTTTTCCATCCAAATTAAAATGTGATGCCTCTATGTGATTGGTTAGGCAAAAGGTTCTTTGAAATTGTGAGAAACTATGGACCTGAAATAGACCAACATGAAGATCAAAGTGGCTCAAGACAAATGTATATGTAGACTAGGATCCTCTTTTTATTTTTACCGGTCTTAGGAGAAAGGATGGAAGATCGTATTATAAGCTAAATGTCGTACCATAAAGAGGGATCATGGCAAGTAGCTTGATAGCATAATTCTTATGCCATTTGGATCAATTTAGGATCATACATTCATTGAAAATTAAAATTGATAGCCAAATCTGTGCTCTATCTAGAAAAACGGAAGTACCGGTGTTTTAATGGTAGAACTACCATAGAGCGGAAGTTCCGCAGTCTTGAGCGGTACTTTCGGTGATCGGAAGCTCCGAAAAATCGAGCGGAACCTTTTTTCCAGAGAACACCCCCGGAGTCGCTCGGTGCTCTGCCCAGACAACCGGAAGTACCGGCGTGTAAATCGCAGTACTTTCACTTATCGGAAGCTCCGGCTATTCGAGCGGAGCCTTTTTTCCAAAGAGCACCCTCGGGACGATTCCAAGTCCACGGAAACCGGAAGTACCGGAGTTTCAACGGTGGAATTACCGTTCGAATGGTAGTTCCGTAGCCTTAAGAGGTACTTCCGGAGCACGGAAGTTCTAGAAGGTCGGGCGAAACTTTTTTTCCAGATAGCGCCAACTCCTGGCCTAGGTCCAAACGGAAGTACCGCGCTGACTTCCTGGAACTACCGACCAACGGAACTACCGGATTTTTAACGGCGGTAATTCCGCGCCAACTTTCAACGGCTAGTTCAGAAGTTCTGACATAGCTGTTACTGTCGTGTCAAAACAGGTGCGGAAGTATCGGCCTTTGGCCTGCGGTACTTCCGCTCGACCTGAATTTTTCTGGAATTTCACTCTAACGGCTAGTTTTGGTTGGTGAGGGTATAAATACTCGTGCTCCTGCTCAAGGACAGTAAGAATAGACCCCATTGAATATCTTTGAGCATTGAGCATTTACTTCACACCTCATTTTCTCCTTATGCATTTATTTGATGTGGTTGAGCCAAAAAGTGCATTGCATCCATTAGATTGATCCTTTGGAACTTGATTGTGGTCAAGCGAAGAGTGTGATCTTTTACTTTTGGTGTTTGCTGGCACCTGGACGACTTTGAGGAGTTTTGCACGGTGACTTCTTCAAAAAGGTTGTGAAGAAGTTCGGCATCGACTTGTGAGTGGTTAGAGTCCACCACCTTCGGAGTGAAGGAAGAACTACCACTAGTAAATTGAGGAGCTAAGACTTAATTCGTGGAGCCAATCTAATTCGTTTAAGCTTTCCTCAATGTGGACTAGGAGAAACCGGTAAATTTCCGAACACCACGGTAAAAACATCGTGTGTACATTGGTTTTCTCTTGTCTCCTTTTAGCTCTTGTGTATTGTGATTATTTACTTGTACTAGTGTTCTAGTAGAGATTTATTCTTGTAGAGCTATAATCTTACTAGAATTGTGTAGGGTTCAAGTGCTTTAAATCTTTGTCATATTAAAATTGTTAGAAATTAATTAAAAGGCAAAAAATTTAAAAACTTCCTATTCACCCCCTCTAGTCGGTTATCCTTGATCCTACACTTATACTATTTGGCATGGCTGTGAGACTCACTGTGCATCGACTAGACTGCCCCTACCTTCTCTCTATTTGACTCTCAAGTCACTGTGGGCTCTTTGGACTTTTGGTCCAAAGGGTGGCCATGTCTTTATGCATGTGTAGCTGCATGTTGGCTCTTGGTTAGGAAGTAAAATGGTAGAAAGGTAAATCCTGATGGATGATGAGAATCCAAATGCGAAATGGTGTTGATCGGCCGTGGATGGTCTGGGAACCTCAGTGAACGCTACCTTTATTCAGCATTCTAGAGCCGATGGGTCTGACGGCAAAACTCTACTTTATTTCTTTTATTCTCTCTTGGATTGTTTTATTTCTCACTTTTCTTCCATTTGCATTTTAGTGGTATTACATGTTTAGTATTTCGATTAGTGATTCTTTGAAAGGTCACTGACAATTGGTTTGTTTCTTCGACAAAACTTCAGGACTGACACCGTTGTTGAGGATTTCTGCTAGTACTGAACTTGTATAATCCAGTGGACAATTGAACGTGTCAGCTGGTTCTTTGTAATTTGAGTCGAATCTAGGTTACAATCAATGGCTATGTACAGTATTTATATGTTACCATGTTGATGTAAGCAAGTGGGCCCTGTAGACACTGTCATTCCCAACTTGTAACTGTGATGCTAATTATAATCAATCCTGATGAGCCTATGCCATCTCTGAATCCATGAGCATTATACCATGCATGTTGGTGATTGTTCAATGGTCTGTGCCTAGCAAATAAGCGCTCGCGTCTTTTTAAAGACAGTGGTAATTGAAGAGGGAGGAGATCTGCTAAATTGCTCCTGCAAACTTGTTTATTCTTGCATGTGAAATTTATTGATATACAGCCTCTATAGGCAAGCTCAACCATCACAAATTACAACAAATACATTATCACATAACAGGGGAAGAATTAAACATTATATCAATGTTCTGTTGCATTTATGTTCTATATAGCTACTGCAGCTGTACTTGGACCCCAGAATCGTATACGGTCCCTGCCGTCCAGTTCTGCGGTATCGTGTTCGTCGGAATTAGCCATTTCTGGTCACCACCACGGGGAGCTCCGCTGCTGAACAGCATCCTTACGGACAGAGGGCCACTTGGCGGGGAGACGGCCGCCCATACCGCGCCATGTGTCCGGCTCAGAAGCTGGCATGTCAGGTTCGCAGTCTGCATCAAGCAATCAGAAGGTATTCAGTACTACGAAATTTTACTTTACATTGACAAGTATGGAAAGCTTTCTGTAAAATTTGATCCTAAGCATTCGTGAGTAATCATGGAACGACAAGCTTTGTTTTTTACATGGTATGCACCATTTGGTTAGTGTTTACCTCACAAAGCTGGACTGCAATGATGTCCTGGTTGCCTTGCTGGTACCAGATCTCAAATTCAAGGTAGTAGGGGAAATGGCTGCTCTCGGTGATCTTGAAGGCAATGTTCTTATTTGGGTAGCTGCAAGAAACCCTGTGGTAGAGAGAAACCAAGACAATTGGAAGATCATTTCTGGTGCAGTTTTTCGCTTTCTTTACCATCTGAAGAAGAAGCAACTGCAACTAGGTGTATATATGGTTCAAGCAGTTTTGGCCAGGTTTACTGTATTCACTCACCTCCTGTACTCGATTCCGACATGGCCGAGGGCGAGCAGCGCTGCACCGGCGTCCGCGCTCTGCCCCATCCCGGCAAAGGCATGCTGGCTGAGGATGAAGTCGGTGCCGTCGCTTGCGCCTGAGTCGGTTATCACGATCGTCACGCCATTTGGGGAGCAGTAGTAAGGATCTGTGCACCTGACCTGTTGGCGATTCGACGTTTTTAGTGGGAATGGAAGAAGAACGATGTTCCACTATTCACACGGCCTACTGGGACAGATGGGTTTTTACCTGGTAGCAGGCGCCGCAGCCTACCCCGTTCCTGTAGAGGCTCGCTGACGCTGAAACGTCGCCGTTGTTGAGCGTTGCACCGAATGCGCCATACTCACATGCTCCATCTGAAAGTCTCTGTCAGAAACAGGTATTTCCCTCTTTTGACAGCATCTCGTTTGCTTAGAGATTCAGTGCAATTTTAAGTACTAGCCTAGTAGCTTGATGGTCTTTCTGTAGTTAGCATAACTTAGCTTTTTTTTTTTTTTTTTTTTGTACGTATGAGTCGTGGCCCTGTTAACAAACAAACTTCTGTCGCGGTCTATCGGCTTATCGACATTCGATTTGTTCTCACGAGTGTTCGTACTAGGATAAAAAAATTATTAGCTGTAGCTATAAATTATAAGACGCAGTCGAAAAGAACGCATCACATACAATTGGAGTAGCTATCTGATACAGTATCATGTACTCACTTTCGGTGCCTTTTGTTTCGGAGTTGGGGTAGTATGCCGCTTTCGACACGGTGTAGTTTGCATCTGCAGTAGCCCTAGAGAGGAACACGAGGAGATATAAAAAGGCTGGGAGATGGCGATGAAGTGGCTGAGGCATCGGTGCTACGAACTTAATGGAGATGTAGGAGCAAAGCCTCAAAGATGTCGCATGCAAGAGGGGAGATGATACCGTGTATTTATAGCGTTCATCTTTGCGTTGCTGCTTGCTGCCCTTTTAGGTTGTTCATGAGCTATGAGCTGGAACTTGGAAACTGGTTTTGAATGGCAATGTCGTTGTTGACACTGCTTCCCTGCTCTGGTGTATACGTGCACCGAAGTTCTTGTCTATCTTTTTTTTTCGCTTTCTCACGCAAGTAGGTGCTGTACAGTAATTTATGGGGACAAAAATAGGAAAAGATGCAAAAACTATTTTGTAGTATGTCGAATTGTGCTTTCACCTTGCAAAAAGAAGGGTCTGTTCTTTTTGGCTGCGGCTTATGGCTTTTGGCTGAAATTTTTGAATTTTGGCTGTTTACGGTACAGATTACGGAGAGATCGATACTCACTTACGATTTTGGTTAGTACGGATGTTGGATTTTTAACGTGTACTACGTTTAACTTATAGACCCCGTTTTGAGAAAATACTCCGTTTAAAAGTTATGTACTGTACCAGCTACTAAAAGCCGTCCGGCTTGTGGGATGCCGAACACCCCCGAAGAAAAAGACTCAGGTCCCATTTAGAGCATGGGGATTTAGTTTTTTTTTCAAACTGGGAATTTAGTTAGATTTCTGTAGGAATTGATCTGCTCCCTACGAAATTCAAGTGTTCCAAACGGATCCCCAGAATTAGCACAACTCTCTGGTTTCAACGGCCAATGGCCCTCGTGTTTTTTGTTCGTCGGTAGAAAGGTTTTTCAATGACTGAAACTGGCACGCAAACTCAAAAGGGGTACCATTTGACATTTGTTCAAATGAACCTATAAAGAATTACAGAGGCTAGCCGTAACTATCAGTTCCTAAAGTACAGACATCAAGTCTTTTTGTATTATCATTACCATTGGTAGTTTGTGTTATTAATTTATCAAGAGCACTTGACCGTTTGAAGCGAGCATCACAATTGGACAAACCATCAAATACACGAGTGCCTAAGTATTCCATGCCAGTAATCCAACCCCCTCAGGACCTAACCCAATCGTTATAGGGCAATAAAGCAAGCAGATAGGAAAATTACCGGAAAATTGCATCTCGCAGCCGCCTATTGCATCGGCAATTTGGCATCATCGTCAACGAAAAACGATGAACTAAAGAAAGTTCAAGGATGAAGAGGGAGGCTTCAAACGGAGGAAGAACATTGACCAAGATTGGACAACTGAAGGAACTAGATAGCAAATCGTTGAAGCCACCTCTCCCTTTCTGGAAAGGCTTAGTGCTTTCCTAACAACAAGATGTTGAAAGATACAAGAGCAAACCTTTTTCGCACACTGTTCGAGTCAAGACATTAACAAGCAATATCCAGTGCAATCACAAATAGAATGGTGTATCAATCTTGCTCTCTCTCCCCCCCAAAAAAAATGAAAGGATGTGTGAAAGGAAACCGATTATCAAGGCTTAAATCTCAGAATGATTTAGTGATAAATGACAGCTTTCATCTAATTTCTAGTTTATGCTAATCGTCGTACTTTGTAGTTAGAATTGAGAATGGAAAATTACCATGCAACGACTTAAGATGGGCAAATGAACGATGGCCATAAGCGTTAAGGCTCACAGAACGACCCAGTATGAACCAGATCAAAAATCTTGACATGTGCACAATGATGATAGGATCAACTGAGGTAGGCAAGAAGGAACCAGTTTGGCTGCTGCCAAAGACCACGATACCAGAAAGGAATGTCCACAAGGGTTTCCTCATCTTGATCACATCGTAGCTGACATGGATATCACTAACTGACTTTCAGCCTTCCAGGAACGGCGATATGTAGTAGAGTATCACCAAGTAAGAAACGGGAACATTACGGTGCCTTACCCTTTGTAGTAGAGATCTGGAACAATTTCTATCTCAAAGAGGGAGAGATCTGACAAAGTAGCGTACTTGAAAGGACTACCTGTTGCTTACGGACTGTGCACAAAAATATGACTATAGCGACTTTCTATAAAAATTTAACTTTGAATATTCGTTTTTACAAATCTAACCACTAAGTGAATCTAACAAACTCGGCAGACATCTGCTAAGCTAGGGGAGATAGAGGTGCCTTCTGAGCTCCCCTAACTCAGCAAGTCATCTACCAAGCTACTCTAGCACGGCATGTACCTCAAATAGCAATGTGATTAGCGCTTTAATTAGCAATCACTAATTAAGCTACCTACAGCCTGCCACACACATTGATGGCTCGGCAGCGACCTACTGAGCTAGGGATAGGTGCTGCCGACCTACTGTAGCTGGACAGGTTACAAACTGAGCTCTTCTTGTTCTATAGGTATCTACCAAACTTCGTAGGTCACAGAGAGCTAAATTTACAAAACAAGCAATCAAGTGGTATTTTTTTTAAAAAAAAAAAAAGTTGCTACAACACCATTTTGCGTGAACAGTTCGTTGCTCACGCCATTGGTTGCGCAAATGCAGTTCCACGAACAAGACAGCAACAATGGCCAGCACTAACACGATGTCTTCATTCAACATCGACAAGGATGGGCACTGTGAAGTGTGGACAATAGCAGCCAAACCATAGCTGCAAAATCGCAAATACTTAAAAAGAGACAAGGATGGTTATACTGCTGGAGGGGCTGCACATATCCTTGATTTTGTATCCACAAATCACAACAACAGACATAAGTAATATTTTCATACAAAAACTTAAGAAAGGGGTCACCGGATAGCCATCGTATGGTGTTAGACAAGTAGGCAGCCAGACGAGATTCCCTCTGGACTCTGGTAAACTTACGGCTTCCATTATTTGATCTGTGTTCAAACACATGCAAAACTATTAACATATGCAGAAAATTGGCAAGCAAGTCCCAGTTATTGCACGCCCGATACTTGAGATACAAAATGTACAGAAGATTCAAATGTGACAGATAGGGAGCCTATCTTGCACTCCCAACTCCCAAGTGTACCTCTAATAGTATTTGATTTAATTCAAACTGAGATATTCTATCACGTGGCGGCTGCATGAAAACAATCGAGGCTGGATGGATGCTCATAGCAAAAGTGGCTATATTTCTAAAGATCCAAAACGCAGCCTAAGGTAAATTGTACAGGATCAATGAACAGACGTTATACAGCGAAAGTAGAGCTCTAGTCTTTCTTGTACACTATTGTTGGATAGAGCGGACTCCACATGTTGTTCTTGACATAATCAGCTGTTTCTTCCTGTATCACAAAGAGTTCAAGATTAATGAGGTAAAGAAGAATAAAACCATAATAATAAACCTCGCTTGGATAGTAAAGAGATCAACAACCTCACTGAGTTTTGCAAGTTCACGTGCATCCATGTCACGATATCCCTCAGCTAGATCCTCTGCAACAGCTTCCCTCACAACTGCTGCTGCTACCTCCTTCGTGATGTCACGTATTCTGCATGTATAATAAATATATCAGAAGGCATGACACGCAGCAAAAACTGGAACATCGGTTTTAGAATAATAGAACCTCGAGATTGGAGGGTAAATTATCCCTTGGAGAACCTCCTCTTCTTTCATGTATGAAGCCAAGCTAAAAAAAATCATGGTAATGAAAATAGAAGACGATCAAATAAGTAGTTTAATTGTGTTAAAAGATCTTATGATTAGAGGTCAAGGGAGTCACCGCTCAGCCGCAGCCTGGAGCATTCCGTCAGAGATAACCCGTGCACCAGACAAAAGGGTTCCAAGCCCTATTCTGCACATCGGTGAAGTAAAGCAAATGAAATCATAATTTGCACAAGAACAAAGTCCAATTGCATAGTACAATACAATCGTAACAGAACTAACCCAGGAAAGAGATACATGTTATTCCCTTGATTAGAGTGGCCAATCTTCCCATTACCTGCAAGAGAACCATTAATAGCTGCACCCTGAGTAACACCTTACAAATTCAGTATTTCACAATTCATCAATGTTTTGATTACAATGGGCCTGTTCTTTTAGGCTATGACTTATTAGTCTAATGAATAGTAATTGTTGAGAGAAGCTAAAAGCAAAAGGCCGTTGAAAAAGCCAAAAAGAACAAGGCAAACATCTTAGGCTTTGATTATTTCCATAGTTGATGCCAAGCATAGATACAACTGGTGAGTTTGGTATAAGGAGAAAGTGAGACTCAGCTACTTGGAAAGAAGTGCACAAAGGGGACACAACTGTACGGATGAACAGACATACCGAGATCCACATCATCAAATGGGCTTCCACTGGCAAAGATGATCTTTTCACCGATAATTGAAAAGGCTTCTTCAGGTGTACATTCAGCTATAATATGGAACCAACACAGAATTAGATAACAAGTAATAAATAATAAAATTCCACATCACAAAGACACAAACCATTCTTAGTTGGATTCGACATTGCAAAAATTGCTGGTCTGGAAGAGGATGAATCTTTCAGTGCTTCTAAAACCTGACAATGCAAGCAACCAACAATCAGCATTCACTTCAATTATTGATAGTTTTCCAATCATTCAAAACGGTGGATGCAGTGCAACTAATCTAATCAACGAGTACCAAACTGGCCGTGATGCAAGGTCCATAACTTGAGACAAGCATAGGATTTGCAGGGACCCTTTAGAAAGAATTACCAGTAAGGCAGTAACAGCATAGGAATGTTTATTTTTGGCAAGCTTATTGTAGAAGACAAATAACTGAGACTGCAACAAGCATACAAATTATATTCACAATATCTAAGCATAAAATGAAATCAACAAATGACCTACAATTTGTCTACTAGTGTTATAACTAATTTATGTTATTTAATCCTGTAGATATCCCAACCAATATATCTGGGAAGCTATTGATTCTGTCCTTTGCAACAGATTTAATTTACGTAGATTCACTGACATATGACTAGCGAATGAAACTAGTGGAGGAAAGAACAATTGGGCATGAATCATGAATTAGTATTGTTAGATATGTGTATAACCTAGGGGCTTATTTGCACTTTGTATGGATGTATGTATTGGCCTGTTGGCCTCTTGCAATATAACAGAGATTCAAACCAACATGGTATCAGAGCACGGTTAGGGTTAGGGTTAGGGTTTCTGGCCTGGCCGCCGCCGCCGCCGCTACCGGAAAACTCTCTCCCTTCCTTGTGCCTGCGCCTGTCACCGACTCCGCCGTCCCCGCCTCCCGCGATCCCAGCGCCGCCGGTCCTCGAGCGCGCGCCGAGGCCGACCGCCTCCATTCCGCCTCGCCGACGCCGCGCCCTGCGTCGGGGCGCCGCCAGCCGAGCCAGCAGGGCCGCCGCCGCGCTTGCCCGCGCCGCCTCGCTCCCCGCTTCTCTCCGCGCCGGATCCGCCGCCGCTGCCGCCGCTGCGCTTTGTGGGACGCCTTGGCGTCCATCCGCCTTTGCCGCCCGGATCCGCCCGAGTGAGTGAGTTGCCGCCCGCTGCTCTAAGTTAAGTAGTGCCTTTACCCCAAAAAAAAAAAAAAAAGAAAAAAAAGAAGAAAAAAAATGACTTCCACCGGTGGTTCTTTTGCCATCCCACTCCCCGCTATTCGTTTTGATGGTACGAATTTCCGGGAGTGGGCGGTGCACTTGCGGATTCTCCTCAATAGTCAGCGTCTGTGGGGTCATCTCACTGGTGAGGATCCCTGCCCGCCTCGTCCTACACCACCCATCCAGCCCGCTCTCCCTGCTGATGCGGATCAGGCGGCTCGGGATGAGGCCAATGCCGCGTTGGAGGAGGCCTTGGAGCTCTATCAGTCTGCCCTGCACACCTATGAGCTATGGCAGACGGATGAGGCTCGTGCTACTGCCATCCTGGTAGGTAGCATGACCATGGCTACCTCTATGGATGTGGCGGGCGCCAGCGACACGGCTTATGTGGGGCGTCTCGAGCTCACTATCACCGACGAGTGATGCTATGTATCTCTCGATGCGTGCCGGCGCGCTCCTTCAACGGCTCGATGCCACCGTCGGCGACTTCTACCATCGATATCGAGGTGTGGCGTCGACTTGACTCTCAGGGCGGATGTTTGCGGATCGTCCCTGCGTGTGCGGCTCGTGCTCATCGGAGACTCACCGTCTCTCGACTTCTCGACGCGTCTCGGCACGAGTTCGAGGATGCGGGCTCGGCTCGACTCGCCACCGCGCCGAGCCTAGTGGAGGCTCTCACGGTATGCGTCTTGAGAGACTCGTCTTCATGCTCTGATTCGGACACATGCGGTCTTATGCGCCTCTGCGCTGCCTCTTGCCGGCCGTGAGCTCTCTTCCCAGCTCCCGCGCCCGTGTAGCTGCTGCTTCTACGAGGACTTCACCGCACGTCTTGCGGCGTGATGGTCACGGTATCGGGCGCTACAAGAGGAGGAAGGACGAGTCGTCGGGGTGGGCGTCCCGAAGGCTCGGCGATTCCACCGATCGATCCGGTCGTAGTCGCCCAGACGATCGCATCCCACATATGCCGCACTGGAGCTTCACCTCATCACCGCGGCCCGCTCGGCGTAGTTGGTCTTGGTGAGGTAGGCCACCGCCGCCGGGCCGGCGCCCCGGCGACGACTGGTACTCGTGGTGACCACGATGCCGAACCGGGAGAAAGCGCGTTGCGCTGTGAGGCGCGCTCTCCGTCGACCGTCTGCGCCGCCGTCGCGTGCCTCCTCCAGAGCGCCGCGCCGTGTCGCCTCGCCAGAGCGCCGCCGCGCGTCGCGCTGTCTGGGCTGCCGCGCGCTCGTGGCGTCGCGCGCGCCCATTGCGCTATTCGCCGCTTGCTTTGCCTCCTCTCCAGCGGTGAGGTCGCGTCGGCGCTGTCATCACGAGCCGAGCTGCTTTGTTGTTGCCGTATGAGCCTTGACCTCTCGCTGCTTTGCCGCCGCGCTGCATCTGCCGCCGCTGCTTCGCCTCGCGTTTGCTGCTGCTGCCGCTCGCCATTGCCGCCTTGACGCCCTTTCGCGCGCGCGCGTCTCTGCCGCCTTCGCTCGCTGCTGCTCTGCCGCGACGAGCTCGGCCGTCTGTCACGACGCCGCATGCTCGAGGCGGCCGAAGGCGAGAGCGCCTGCGGACATGGCGCGCTCTTGAGGCATTGCGTGGAGAGGCGCCGGCAGAGCTTGCCGTCTCGGAGAGGAGCGAGCGGGGACGGCCGGAGCTGCTTTGCTCATCTTGGTGGGCTGCTGCGGCGGAGAAGGAGATGAGCGAGGAGATGCTCGAGCTACAGGATACTAAGGCTCGATACCACTTGTTAGTCATTGGACTCTTGCTCTTGGTGATAGCAAGATCCTTACTCTCATGGAGAGGATGACACTAGGAGATGGGGCAAGTTTTCTTGTTTATTGCTCACACAATGCCATGCCAACTTTGAGGGTTGGGGATACAAATTTATAGGTGAGAACCAGCCAAGCATATGCTAAGATGCTATCCTAGATGCTGTCCTAAAAGCGGCCAATATGCTGTCCTAAAGCGAATCTTGTCCTAAGCGAATCTGTCCTAAAGCAAAAGCAGATCTGTCCTAAGCGAATCTTTGTCCTAAAGCGATCAAAAAAACAAAAACTACCATAGCCCCACAAAGACCACAGTACAGGGACTTATTCATCACGACCTACCGATGGCGAGCCTCTTGAGGATCCCACTCGCTACCGCCATCTTGTTAGGAGTCTTGTATATCTTGGCATCACTCGTCCTGACATCTCTCATGCAGTTCACATCTTAAGTCAGTTCGTCTCTGCTCCTACTCAACTCCATTATAGTCACCTTCTTCGTGTTCTGCGATATCTTCGTGGGACCATCACTCGTCGTCTTTTCTTTCCTCGCTCTAGTTCATTGCATCTTCAGGCATACTCTGATGCAACCTGTGCTAGTGATCCTTCTGATCGCCGATCTCTTTCTGCCTATTGCGTTTTCTTGGTTCCTCCTTGATTGCACGGAAGACCAAGAAAGCAGATTCTTTATTTCCGTTCGAATCCGAGGTGAGTTGAGAGCCATGGCGTCTTTGTGGTGAGATCACATGGCCGGTGGCTACTTGAGGATTTTGGTGTTTCCACTCTGCACCAACTCCTCTCTTATCGAGATAATCTTGGCGCGATCAGCATTGCTCGAGATCCTGTGAAGCATGAGCTCACTAAGCACATTGGAGTAGCTGCTTCATACATGCGCTCACAGGTGCAAGACAAAGTTATTGCTCTTGATATGTGCCTTGAGCTTGATTAGCGATTTCTTCACCAAGGCGTAGACTGTTGCTCAACATCGGTTCTACATTTCCAAACTCAGTGTTGTTGACCCACCATGAGTTTGAGGGGGGTGTTAGATATGTGTATAACCTAGGGGCTTATTTGCACTTTGTATGGATGTATATATTGGCCTGTTGGCCTCTTGCAATATAACAGAGATTCAAACCAACAAGTATTATGAATTTAGACTTCAGAGTAAATGGCTTGGAATCAGTACTGAACAGAAATTGGCATGTGGTTACTGTAAGATATTGTACCTCCTTTGAGAACAAACCACCAACAGCAGATAATCCAAGTATGACATCAGGCTTCACCTTTTTAACCTGCTCAATAGACAAGGTACAATATAAACAGTTCAGCACCAGTCCCAGTCTTACTTTCATGAGCTGAATTCACTTTGGTAATGTAAATGTAATTTTTAAATAGACTTAACACTTACAGATATAAATTAGGGAACGAAATATTTCATAAATAATAATTTTCTAAAAAAATAAAAAATCAAACCTAGTACCACTGATGACGGTGTCAGACCAGAAAAGGCTAAAAGTAACAGAAAAATCCAAAGTCTGTTATCCCATATGGAATGAGTGAATGGCATTAGCTCTCGGCCACAGAAAATTCACAATCAAAAGTTTTGAGCCAATATCATTACGTGCAGCATCACATCACAACAGCCAAAACCGGGTACTCTTAGCATAGCTATGGAGCAACAGTGCTAGAAATGGTGGTGTCAGGAATTGAGTCTATCTCTGAACTTTTTGCATATTTGTCTATTTTTAAAACTCCTTGGAAAGAGCATTGCTCAAATAATGAAATGCTTTGCCAACAAGCTAGAATAATGTCACAACAATAAATTGTCTCAATCTAACAAATTTTGGGGAGACATGTCCCTTCATATATTACGACACATGGACCTTTGTAGTTTGTAGTTAGTAAGATGTCATGCCTATAACAGTACATATGCTGTGAAAGGAACAATCTATATGCATCTAAATAGAGAAGTTTAGACAAATACCACTTCAATCAAGCTTGCCCCCTCACTTAGACCTTGGTGTCCCAGTTCACTCTTTTTCCTAGCAAAGGGACGTGCATCTGGGTCGATGTCTGCACGGTCCTCTGTTACTAGACCCTGCAGAAAAGAGAACAGAGATGACAGCAAGGTTCCAAAAACCGGAACCGGAAGAAATTCCGGCCGGCGGCCGGTAACGGTAACCGGCCGGTTACCGGAAAAACCGGTCACAATTTGAAAATCAAAATTTGAATTTTGAGATGTTTTGAAACCGGTAACCGGAAAAACCGGCCGGTAACCGGAAAAAAACCGGTCAAAATTAGAAAATCAAAAATTGATACCGGCCGGTTTTTTCGGTTACCGGTCTCCACCGGTAAAAACAGTAACCGGCGGTTACCGGCCGGTAACCGCCGGAATTTTGAACCCTGGATGACAGTATTGAGTATATTTTTATAAGAGTGCGACAAGAAGACCAAAGAAAAGCTAGACTGGGTCAACACATTGCCAATGATTCAGCTTAATGATTGGCTGAAAAGCATGGGCGACACTCTCACCAGTAACATGCATAGAACAGCACTGATGCAGTTGATTTTGATAGACCAACAGAGTAGTGGAAGGCTGCAAGCCCTTTTTTGTATTTAAATTATTACCCCCAACAAATACCAGAGAAATCCTGCAGATGTATGAAAAGATTCTTAGTTATCTGACTCACATGGGCATCAACTATCCAGAATTGACTCCTGGCACTCTCGAAAGCAACCTCATTCTTTCCCAACATTCTTGCCATGGTCCTGCTTGCAGCATTCACCACACCAATCCCAGCACTGTAAAAAGTGTAATGTAGTTAAGTCATACTTTTGAAATGTGTCTGATCAAAGGTAATGATGATGTGTCGACCTGTACAGAACGGTGCAATTTTAACTTCGTTCATACTTCCTAGATTCTTTCAGAACTGAAAGTCTGAAACACAGATCTTGCTAGAGCTAATATTTGGTATAGAAAAACGAATTCTTAGGAAGTAAAAGAATCACCAATCAAGGAAGTAAAAGAATCACCAATCATTTGTACTCTAATTTTATAATGAGTAAAAAGTTCAGGTATGTTCCGAACCTGCCAGCACCTGCAACAACAATCTTTTGCTTTGGGAAGTCTAACATTGGCCTTCCTTGTGCCCTTACAGCTCCTAGAAGACCAGCTATTGCAACGCCAGCAGTTCCCTTTTTACATAAAGAATAGTCATTTCAAGTATGATATTTTTTTTTACTATTCTAGATAATGCACGAAGGGACTACTACTAACTAGAACAAAAGGCTGTATCCAGCAATAGTAAATGCTCAGAAGTCAAAACCTCAGGCATGATTTTAACTGAACTGCTTGAAGATGAAGATATGCTGACGAATATTGTAAGTATAACTGGAACTTGTATTACTGCAGGGCACATCAGGTGTCTTCCATGAGCATAAGCAGTAGTGCTCAATGTGGATAACAGACATATATCTGCTAAATACCCCATATATATTCAAAGGTTATCTACAAATTAAAAAAGAACAAAAAGTTTTTTCGGATATTTTTTGGGCAAGTGGTACAGATCTTTGGAATCATGGAAAGTGTCAGTATATCTCAAGAAAAATATATAAATATCACAGACCAAGAAGAAACATAATAAAAACTTACAAATTTACATAAATAAAACTATTTATTACCTGGACATCGTCATTAAACATGCGATAAGTCTTCCTGTAACGCTGCAATAACCTGAAGGCCCACTTGCTTTGGAAATCTTCAAACTATGGGAACGTAAGAAAAGTATTTGTGAAGATATTCCAGCTAAAGCCACAAGCAAGAAAAAAGTTGACCAAGCACCAAACACCAAAAGAACACCTGTACAATCACATTGGGCCAACGAGAAAAAACAGCTTCCATGAATTCATCAATAACTGCAACGTATTCTTCTCCCTCAAGACGGTGTTCTTGTAGCCCAAGATCTGTATAATATGAAATTTAGAAAAGAATCACAGAAAACACCTACTCAATCGCTTGCTGGCTATCTAGTAAATAGAGTTTGAAAAGGTGCCATTATCCGCATCAAATCAAAAGGAAAATTCCAAAATATTGCTTAAGTGGAATTAAGAATAAAAAAGTAACCCATTCTCGTGAGCCGGTAAAGATTACAATTTAACATGTTTACACATCTTCTCATGGAATATCTGGAGCAATCTAAAATACAACCATAATATGATAATACACATCTTCTCATGGAATATCTAGAACAATCTAAAATACAACCATAATGGTGAGTACGTGACTTTGATGTCTACATCTATTTTCATTTCCTTCTAGAGAATAGTGAGTTGTCGTGTTTTGAACATGACACGTGTGAAAACTAGAAATTTAACCGCATACTTAACAGACAAAATATATACTTCAAATATTGGAAATCCAACATTGAAATGTTCGAACAAGATCTTACAAAGAGGATCCTTGAGGAGTTTCTCATTGTTTGTTCCCACATCAATCATAACTGGAAGAACCTAGAAGAAAATAAGAACGCAATTAAAATTGGAACAGTAATATAAATTATGCTAATCTCATGAGAAGCAAGTGAATAGTAGGAAATAAATTGCAGTAGAGCACAGAGACATTATAACACCTAAGCAACAAGCGATATACGCTGGTGCCACACATTAGTGAATAGTGAGGTAACATGTCAACATGATTTATAGTCGCCCAGTCTTATATGATGCAAAGGGGCTAACTGGCACAGTTTGATAAACATATTTCATCTTAATTCAGTATAAAAATGACCCAAAACTGGTAAAATTCTAGAAGTTATTTTTATCTCCCTGAATTATGATGCAAAGGGACTAACTGGCACATTATCAGATAAGTAACACAAACTTTATTTCCTATCTACAAAAATCCCTGTAGATGTTAAATATGGTATTATCGTTTCCATTAATAATCTTTACCTCTTCAGAAAATGTGCTTCATTGAGAAATTTCTTAGTTTAGCTGATTTAAGTCCTGCAACATAAACCAACACCGAACAAACAGAGGAACACTGCAGTTTCCGATCATGGGAACATTACATCACTTAACAATCTTGATATTTGCATTATAAAATAGTTCACCAATGTACAGTACATTTAAAAATGGAAGATGGAGAAGAAGGTACCACAAAACATACCCTCTGAGGATTTATTCCAGCAGCAGCAACATATAAATCCAGCTTTCCAATAGCAATGCCAATACCTTGCACTCCCAGATCACCCAGGCCCAATATCCTGCTTCCATCAGTCACCACGATCATGTCAACCTGCAAAAGATTGACCACTTTTATTTATTTGAAAATGTAAAAAACTTTTCCTCAGCAAGATTCTCTCCTAGGAGGTCTTCAAAAGGCAAAAGCAAGATTCTCTCTTAGCCCAACTGAAATATACATTTAAGCCAATGGAAGAGATAAACTACAGAAGGTCAATTCAGTAAGTGGACAAGAACAAGTACATACCTGATCAGCTGGCCAGTTGTACACCATGGACATCATTTCCCCACGATCTTCCGCACTAAAATACATTCCCCGAGGCCGTCTAAATAAACCACTGTAGTTTTGGCAAACACGTCCAACAGTTGGTGTGTAAACAATAGGTGCATACTCCTCAATGTTATCTATTAAGACCTATTAAATTATCAAAATGAGGCAAAATAAGGTAACCAATTTGAAAAAGTACCTATGTTCGAGATTGCAGTAACAACAAAGTTAACAAATAAGCATATCATACATTGTGAGTAAATCGTCCATATTCTGCATATCAAATGCTCTTGAGAGAATGTACATGATCAATAGAAATAAAGTTGCACCTAGAGAATGTGTCTGTGAAGTTACACACCTTGTAGTACATTGTTTCATTTCTGTCATGCAGTCTGTTAAGGATACGCCATTTTGCTAATTGATAAGTATCAGACGGCCCATCTCTTGCATATTGCTGCAGCCGTTTCAGGTCAAGCACTGTTATCAAAGTAAAAAAGAAGTAAATTCACCACTCACATCAACCAATGTTCAAGAAGGCGCCAGGCGAGCAGCGAGGTGGGGCCTAGCGCTTGGGGAGCCTAGGCGGGGCCTAAGCAGCCGAATCAAAAATGAGAACAATAGCCAGAAGATAAGTATATATTTGATGTTTAGATGAAAATTAGTCAGATTTTGGACCGTCCGATGAAGATCTAACGTCTCAGATTGAGTCATCAAATCATATAACTAATGTTTAAAAAAAAGTCAGGCTTCAGACTGTCTGATAAAGATCCAACGGTCCAGATCGAGTCATCAAATCCTTATATACCCTAACCCTAAATCCATCCACCGCCTCCCCCCACTCTCCCCCGCAAATCGCCGCCTCCTCCCCGCAGATTCCGCCGCCCGCCTCCCCCACTCTCCCCCACACATCACCACCGCCTCCCCCGCAGATCCTGCCGCCCGCCTCCCCCATCTCTCCGGATCTGGCGCGGGGAGTCCGGATCCGGCGGTGCCGGCGGGATCTGGCGCAGGGAGTCCGGATCCGGCGGTGGCCACGGGAGCGGCGGACGGGCGGGGGGAAGATGTCCCCTCCGGCAGGCAGAGAAAATGGCGAATGGCCGGAGGGGAGGCGAGGCAGAGAAGATGGCGGATGGCCGGAGGGAAGATGGTGATGCAGAATCCGGCAAGTCGACGACGGCGGCGACGGTCTCGTGTGTGGTAACTCTTTTCCCCTCCCTCAGTTTATATACTCCCTCCTCTATTCCTTGGCGTCATCGCCGTCATGCGTCCACCGCGCCCGCCCGACCATCCGCCGCACCTCGCGCGCGCTTGGCCCGCCTCATTGCCCGGCCACGGACTAGGGGCCAAGGCGGGCGGTACCCGCCGCCAGCGCCTGGCGCGCGCCGGCGCCTTCTTGAACAGTGACATCAACACTTTGCAGAATAGTTTGTCATATATATATATATATATATTGATCATTTCATTTTTGGCACTTCTCACACATGGCCCATGGGAAACTCGGCTAACCTAGCACTAAGCCCTCATACACTCAAGCTCTGAATGAAAGTTGCAGGTTCAGGATCCAGCTTTTCTATACAAACTTTTTTGTCCAGATCGAATGCAACTTTTCAAAGGTACAATCTGTCGGAGCTTATTGAGCCAAGAAGCTGGGTATAAACTTTGGAACTTGACCAAACTGGGCTTTAACACAACGCATGCACTTACGACAGAGATCAAAAATAAAATTTATCCTGCAGATCCTCACCAATGCATGACAAAAACTGAAACACACGTATAAGACACTAGTGCCACCCGCATCCCAAATTCACGATGCCTATCAATTGGAGCACAAGCTAAAGTCGCTCACTCTCCAAACCCCACCCAACCCCTACGGATCGATCGATCTGATCATCATCCACCAAAATACCTCCATACGCAGCACCGACCAATCCAATTCGATAGAGCAGCAACCGAGACAAGCAAGGGCGGGAAGAGAAGAAGCAAGCCATCAGGGGGTCGTCATGCCGTACTGAATCGGTCGATCTGCTGCTGCGAGGAGACGACGTTGGGCGGGAGCAGGCCGCGGAGGCCGAGCCGGTCCCTCTCCGTCATCGAGAACGCCGTGCCCTGCAGAACCCCCACACACGCACGCATCAGGCCACCACCGCAAAACCCAGACGGATCGGGAGGCGCGCGCACGTACCCGGTTGAACCATGGGTCGTGGAGAATGTCGGAGCCGCGCTTGTGGAGGACGACGGGGCGGTGGCATTCGGCCGTCACGAACCCCCGCCGCTGCAGCCGGAGGAGGAGGTGGGTGGCGAGGGATCGGCGGAGATTTCGCGAGACGGACGCCGCGTTCGCCATCGCCGCGCCGGCTCTCTGGTGGAGGCTTGAGCTGGTGGCTCCTACAAGTGGAGGGGGAAGCGGAGTCGTAGCATTTTCCGCGGCTCCGTAACGCGGAACGACTTTTCCGTGGCCGCGACCGGTTCATCTCAGCTCGTGTAGACCTGTGCCTGTCGTGGTTCGTAACCATAAGGCCGGGTTGAAAATACCAAATTTCAAAGTTTCGATTTGAATTTCGCTTTCACCTTTAACGTTACTTAAGCGTATGCTAGCTTTAAAAAGTTGGTAAAAAATAGTGGCACAGGCGCTAAATAGCACCTAAAATATGTTCATGTATAACGTAAGATTATTATACAGTATCGTGAGGCAAAAGGAGTGGGCAATTAAAATAATATGTTAATGTGTGACAAAGCTAATATATTTTTCTTTATTTTTCTCTGTCATACAATAGACCTCGTTCAATTCGACCTTTCTGATGACTTTTTATTGAAATTACACTGTAGCGACGGTTAACTTTTTCTAAAATATTCATTAATAGAAAATGAAGGAAAATAAGAAAAAAATTTAAAAACATTATTATATCTCTATAGACAAAAAAAAACCCAAAGCTATTAAGAATGGGGCCATCTCTTACCAAAAAAAAATTAAAGTAAAGAGTGCTACATACTTATATCGTAAGTTTATATAGTTCTAGACTGGACACGAAAGAAGAGTATAATGTCTCTCACACTTTGTTTACTTAACTACAAATTGGACGAGTAAGATTATAGTGCCTCCCACACTTTGCCTTCTAATATACTTAGTTTTTGCTAATTCCTAGCTTAATATACTTTTATTATCCTAAGTCCTGAATACATATTCATGTGTGAAATTAAGGAGATCCCAAATGCTAGCAGTGCATCCGATCCTTTAATGAGGTTCCATGTATGCCTTCAAATATTGTTGTGGACGTCATCCGACATAAGACTTATTAATGCTATAGGAAATAAACTACTATGTACTACGACTAAGAGAAATGTTGAGAAGAGTTACATAGGGGAGCGAAAAAATGCAATCTAGATGAGGCATACAAGATTGCCAAAGATTCCAAGAAACTAGGGAATATACAAAGGCTAATACAAAATTAAATCTTGACAAAAGAACGCGAAAGAAGAGGAGTCGGTGTGCTGAAAAATGTTATACAATGACTTTTGCCAATTGTACACACCACCTAAATTGCGTACAATGGCCAGATAGTTCCTTAAAAATATTATATCATTATGGACAATGCAAAAGAAATAAGGAAAAATACAAAAAACCAAAAAGATAGAAATAAAATGAAATTAAGAATCTAGAAACCAGAAGCCGAAGCTCTAAACATAAAACTAATAAAGCAAAAAAGTAATGATAAAAACTAAAAATAATAAAATATGAATAGTATAGACCAAATTTTGTCATATTTTTAGTACATATGTATTAGAAACAAATTTGATTGCTAATGTTTTTTATGTTTGCAGCGAATTGAACTAATATTTCGATATTCACGTGTTTGCCGGTACAGCTGCAGCAACCTGTCCAAGAAAACACCGGATCCGTAACATGTTTTTACCCAAATGAACGTAACAAAAGGGCTCTCTCTTCCCATTCCTCCGATCCTCCTCAGCCCCCGCAGGCGCTCGCTAGTAAACGGTAGGCACCAATCCCGGAGGCAGCGCCAGGGCGAGAGCTTCGGGGAGGCACCCACCAATACCGCGGGCGCGAGCAACCCTTCCCCCTCTCGATCCACACGCCCCCGGCCGGATCCGACGGATCTGATCTCGCCGCCGCCGCACGCCGGAGAAGGGGAGACGAGGAGGAGGAGGAGATGGCCCCCGTGTCGGCCCTCGCCAAGTACAAGCTGGTGTTCCTGGGCGACCAGTCCGTCGGCAAGACCAGCATCATCACGCGCTTCATGTACGACAAGTTCGACAACACCTACCAGGTGCGGCGTCCTCCTCGATCCTTTCGCCTTCCCCAATCCCGTGCATGTTGTTCGCTTGATCTTGCCGTTTGCTCGTCGCGAGCCGGGGTTGGGGCTGGATCTGACCGGGCCAGATCCGGCGCGAGCGGACGGGCCTTTGGTACGATCTGGTTCCGTGGACTGGTGATTGGATCTGTCGATCATGCGCGCCGAGCCGTTCTTGGCCGGGGCAATCCGATGGTTACGCCATCTGATTCTGTGCATCTGCTTTTTTTTTAAAAAAATGTCTGTGGTGTGTCACGAAACGATGTAATGCTAGTGCTCATGATCCCTAATTGGGGAAGATGAATTGGCATGTTGCCGGTTCGTGTGTAATCAGTACGATGTTATTTGAGGTGCATTTTGGGATTTTAGGCGTGAGAAATTGTGCCGCGGTCGGTGGTATCATTGGATCTCAGAGTCGTTCGGTGCAGTGGCGGAGCTAGGATTTATCGAAGCCTCGGGCACAAAACTAAGGAGGACATAAGTGTATAACTAGTATAAAATACTATCAGTACTGAGATATAACAAAAGTACAATACAAATACATAATCAAAATAAAATTTGAATTCCATGTTGAACGATACGACAAAATAGATAAAACATTACAAAAAGAAGAATGTAACATACCATTAGCACGATGTAATTTTTGCGTAATTAACAAAGATTTGGTTCATTTGAGCCTATCATATCTTCACCAACAATAGTACGAGAACCTAAACCTGCAAAGATAAAATTGCATATGTAAATCAAGGAAACAAGGCCACAACGTTATTTTTAATGCAAATTACGAAATAAGAATGTAGCATACCACTAGCACGAGGTAGTTTCTGCTTACGCGTCCTCATATTTTGAAAACGTTGTAAAATCTTGTTATCATCGATGCTTGCAAATACATCTCGCTCAATATAGCATATCATGCAATCATTCATCCATTCATCACTCATCTTATTCCGTAACTCAGTTTTGATAATGTTCATAGCTGAGAAAGCTCTTTCTACTGTTGCTGTTGCAACAAGCAAAATCAAAGTCAATTCAATGAGTCGATATACCAATGGGAAAACTGTGTGTCTCTCGGTCTGAACCATCTTCACAGCAAGATTACCAAGGTCATTACAGCTTAAGAAATCCGGATCAGCCCGCACATCAATAATGAATGTATCAAGTTGGTCCTCCAGGACTATACAATCATATTGGGAGAAGTCGGTGGCATAAATCTTGGCAAGTTCAACTAGTTTATCCTTATCAAAGTTGGAAAATGAATTCTTTGGATCAAGACAAGCAATGCATCTCAATAACCGAGTAGATCTTTCAGCAAATCGATTGTTTAATTCAACAATAATTTGATCAAGCACCATATTAAATATTTCATGATTGAAATGATGGTAATAAGTTACCAATTGGCCGCCACGACCTCTTGAACGAAAAGTTCCCCTTATTATTTGATCTAGAAGATTTGTTATGTCCATGAAAAGCAAGAGCTTGCAATAAAAGAAACCTTACAACACCTAAAATAATAGTAATACGAGCCAAATATTCCTCCTCCTTCTTCTTGGTTGAACCAGCCCATACATGTGCCACACTTTGCCTCTGATTTTTAAAAGCCTCACAATGCTTTCTAGCTTTATTGTGAGCACTATCAACTTTACCAACATGCTCATTAAAAGATTGAATTGCATTCTTCCAATAACTAAACCCCACATTTGTGTATGCATCAACACCAAAGTTGTCAGGTCTCCTTTGCTTGAAGAGATAACAATAAAAACAAAATGCAGCATCTTTAGCAACACTGTATTCCAACCAATCATATCTTTTGAACCATTCTTCATGAAAGCTTCTAGTCTTACCGCCTATCTTTTTTCGTGGAAATTTATGGCCAAATGGCCGACATGGTCCCAATAGCAAATACTCCCTTCTAGCGGCATCCCTAATATCCACATCTAACTCTTCAATTGGTTTCCGAAGCCCAGGATCGGCAACAGTGTCATCCGGATTAAGCACAACACGGGGATTGTTTTGTGGGGTGTTACTACCTCCAGTTTCTATTGCTTCTAGAGTTTGATTGGAATTGGATTGCGATGGAAAATAAGATGCCAATGTCTTGGTCCTCTTCATCATGTATTTCTAATTCTAGTATCGCAAAAATTTAAATGGCAAGTTAATAGACTGCTAGTTTGATAAACAAACTACAATAATAACACTATCATACTGACAATCTCACAATGAACTATGAACAGATGCAGACTAACAGACATACATTGACAAGTGAGTGAGTCAGTCAGTGACAATCTCACAATCATACTGATTATTGAATTACTCACAAGTTACAACAAATCAACAATGAACAATCAGTCAAGTCAATCACAAATTCACGATCACAGTCTCACGAGAATGACATAAGCTCACGGGAGTGGCGGTGGGGGGTGGCGTCGCGTGATCGCCGGCCGTGGAGAGGAGCGCCGCGGAGTCGCGAGAGGAGGAGGCAAACAGCAAGCGAGAGGCGGTGCGCGCGGCTGCCATCGCCGCGCCGTGGCCGAGGCCGAGGCGGAGGCGGCAGCGAGTCGCGAGAGTCGGAGAGGAAGCAGCGAGGCGGCCGCGGCTCAGCGAGAAGAGGCGGGGCCGGGCGGTCTTCTGCGCGTGGTTGTGAGAGTGAGAGAGAAGAAGCGGGGATCCGGAGAAGAAGAAGCGGAGATCTGCAGAGAGCGGAGAAGAAGTTCACGAGGCGGGCGGGGCGGTGGGAGGTGGCGGTGGGCGCGCGTCACATCTCTTCTTTGGAGCTCGGAGAGATCTGTTGAGGCGGTGGGTGCGAGCGGAGGCGCCTCCGCGCGAGTCGCGACCGTGCGGTTAGGGTAGGCCGAGCGCCCGGGCGTGATGGTCCGCGGAGGCATGCCGCGGGGGTGCACTCGTTGACTGCTCGGGCCGGCAGAAAAATGGGTCGGGCCGTCCCATAAGCCTCGGGCCCAACTACTAAACAATATTTTTTTGAGGAACAGTACCTAAATATTTACACTATAATTTTTTCTGGGCCTCGGGCCGTTGCCCAACCGGCCCGAGGCCCATCTCCGCCCCTGGTTCGGTGAGAAATATGTCCTGTGTGCATGAGGCCAAGCTTTTGAGTGCATTGGCACAATAATTAGGTTGGGAATGGCCTGCCCCAGAATTCTGGGCGTCGCAATGCTGGGAAAGAAACCCAAGAGTTTTGTTAAATGACCTCTAGGTGAGAACGAAGTATCGTGACACCTGCCATCCCAATTTGATACGGAACCTTTGCCATTCCTAGGGGATTGGCACCGTGAGCAATTCAGGAGCCTAACACTAGCCCTGCTTTCACAGAATTGTTAGTTGTAACTTAAAGACCTTCAAGGCAGTGTAGAATAGATGCTGTAATCTTGAACTTCTTCATTCCTGTGATGTATGGTTGTGGGAGTGATGATGGTGTTCTGATGCTTAATTTTATTGAACACACTCATGGAAGTAAAAAATAGTGTTTGGTTTTTTACAGTAATCTTGCTCAATTAATTGTCTACTTACGTTTTGTTCGTTTGCAAACAGGCTACAATTGGTATTGACTTTCTGTCAAAGACAATGTACCTTGAAGACAGAACTGTGAGACTCCAACTCTGGTATGGTGACAGCTTTTACTGCATTATTGACAAGTCGGTCTATCCGTAGTACTACTGAGTGCTGACCTTCATCATATGTATTTTTGTTCTTTACTTTCAGGGATACAGCTGGCCAGGAAAGATTCAGGAGTTTAATCCCAAGCTACATCAGAGACTCTTCAGTTGCTGTTATTGTATATGATGTTGCAAGTATGCTCTCTCTCTGTCTCCCATGTCCTTTTTTCATCTGCAGCTGTTTAGAAACCCACAAGCATGCAGCACAGAAATAGTTTCTTAGGCAAATTTTGATGTCAGATGTGCAAAAGTTGCAATTTTGACAAGCAATTTCTTTTTTTTAGTTAATTTCAGATTAAATACAATCGTTCCTGTCTTTCCTCTTTCCCCTTATTTCTTCTTTCATGCTGTAGGCAGGCAGTCTTTCTTAAACACTTCAAAGTGGATAGAGGAAGTCCGCACTGAGAGGGGCAGTGATGTTATCATTGTGCTTGTTGGGAACAAAACTGACCTTGTTGACAAGAGGTGAGTGTGGTTCAAATTGTTATCTGTTTTCTGTAGCTTTTATTGGTGGTTCGGTTTATCTGTTGGATGGTAATGAGTGCACTTTAGTTGCAATAGTTCCATTTGATACCCCTTGGTTCTGTGTGATGCCAGATGTGGTTCTCCAGATGTCTTTTGTGTTGTTAATCACTTAATCCTATGTGTACCCAAATTTGCAGTTTGATTGTTTTATAGAGGAAAAAACCGTATGCTGACTTAATGATATACCAATATTCTTTTATTTGCACCGTCATTGAATTGTAGAGTAATTCAACACAAATAATCATATAAAGCAAAAATAACTAGCACCATTCTGATTGTTTTACTTTGGAATTTTTAGTTGGATGACATTCTAAAGTTTGTGATCAGAAAAATCCCACACACTATGACTATGACAACTGGGACCTCGGTCCACATGTCAGTTTTTTTAAGAGATCTGCTTTTTTGTTTATTCGGTCGCATTTTGGTGTGTGAATTTTTGAAATGAGGTGCATATGGTCAGAACCTCAAATTTCATGACTACAGTTTATGTGCTCTTTAATCTCCTTTTCCATGGTAGGTTAAATTGGCCATTGGGATATTTAAAATATTGACTGTCTTTAAGCAAAGATTTACATGGTCATAAATTATATGCTATTGCTCAATATTTATGGTCAATTATTTGTAACATGAACTAATATATGACATATAGAGCCTTTTTAAGACTTCAGTCATTTGTGTGTGCTTATTTCCTGCTTAGCTAGTAGCTACATTAACTGAATTACCAATGATTTTGTACCTCCTTAAGGTCCTAATGTGATCTGTAGAAATGTGTTGTTCGCATATCTTTGCTGAAGTTGAAGTTCTGTTGTTTCTCATGCAACAGGCAAGTCTCCATAGAGGAAGGGGAAGCCAAGGGAAAAGATCTCGGTGTGATGTTTATTGAAACCAGTGCTAAAGCTGGTTTTAACATTAAGGTATGCTTCAAGAAATAGATATTGTGCATTTCATTTAGTACAAGTAGGCTTCATGCTGGATAACATGCTTATAGAGCTGGCTAATGTTTCTAAAAGCTCAAAGCAGTGTCCTCTTTTAGAAAGGTTGAAATATGGCTGGTGTAATGAATAGGTCACATCTCATTCCGTTTTTTTTTTTTTTGCAAGTTGATTAATTTGTTTGTTTTGTGTTAACCGCCACAAACTTGTACCAGGCACTGTTCCGTAAGATTGCGGCTGCACTCCCTGGAATGGAGACCCTTTCATCAGCAAAGCAGGAAGACATGGTTGATGTGAACTTGAAGTCCAGCAACGCAAACTCATCCCAGTCGCAGGCGCAGTCTGGGGGATGCAGTTGTTAGCTCCGGTCCCTAACACTCAGCTGCTCATGATGTCAAGACCCCATGCCATCAGACAGCACCCACCCTGCTGCTTTTGTCAGGAAGGAGGGTTGATTGCCTCGCGCCAGTGAATCCATCTGAGTCTTGATTCAATGATCGAACCATTTGCATTGGAAAGATACGTTTTATGAGTTTTTAGTATTTTGTCAGTGGCCTAAGCTAGCAACAGTGTATAGTTGGGTTGGCACTGTGAACTCCTGTCGCTTGAGTTGAGTATTAGAGTTAGTGATTGGTTTATGTTCAACCTATATTTTCATCTCCCATCTTGTTGCAGTTAGCCCGAGTCCTGTTCTCTATGGTGTACTGAACATATATTGGAATTTTTGTAAGCTATAATAAGGTCTACATGGCAATAGCCATATGTTATCCCAGATATTTGAGCATTGGAAAGTTCGGTTCTACAAAATGTTTGGACAGTGGAATCCCACATAGCCACGTGTTCTACGTGCGATCATAGCAAACCTTCGAGGATGACACTCCCTTTTTGCTTACACTTGGCCGGCATTAGGAATGCGATGATTTGTAACAATACTTGGCAGGCATTAGGAATGTGAGAATTTTGTAACAATTCTTTCTTATGAAATTCATGCGTTTCAATCATGCAAGTGGCGGGCCGAAAAAACAACCAACAAAAACCGGAAATACGCCAGTGGTGAGGCTAAAACAGCAACCAACCAAAAATGGAGATCTGTTCCTGTGTTTACCATGCTCAATCTACACAATTGATGCTTGGTCCGGTCTACACCGTCTTTACAATCCTAAGAGCAACTCCAAGAGATTAGTCAAAAAAATATCTAAATTTAGTGATTTAGCTATTCTCTAAAATGAATCTCATCCCAAAAAACAAGACTACTCCAACAGGCTATCTAAACTAGAGAGCGCGCGGTGGGTCGCGTACGCGCGGGAATGGAGCGCAACGTGCGGGAAGGAAACGCCGACCGCGCCAAAAGGCTGGATGGTGAGCGAGGTAGGCTATCCAAAAATAGAGAGCGAAGGAGGAGGGATGGAGAGCTACTAAATTTGGAGAGTCATTTACAGAGTCTATTGGAGACATTTTTTCTCTAATAATAACCAAATTTACCTTTAGAAAATGATTTAGCTCTTCTCTTGGAGTTGCTCTAAAGCATCCACTTTCTCTCCTTTTTCTATTGCTAGGTTATCTGAATTCGATAGGATCCAAATATGTTTTCGGACGTTTTTCTTTCACCTGAATAGTAGTTTCTTTGCAATTTAAATTATTACAAACATAAAAAAAATGATACGGATGCAAATATGGTTTAGTTTTTTCCATCAGAAATGTTGTCTGTTCACATCTGAATTCGGTAATGCAATCAATTTATGTTCCTTCAGTTTGATCAAGGTTCCAAATACCGGCCGGTTACCGCCGGTTTTATCGGTGCCGACGGGAGAAAAAAATTGTCGGTTTTTTTATTTAATTCAAATTTAAACTTTTGAATGTAAAAATTAGTTTCTCTAATGATATTTATATTGTTTAACACTAATAGAATGTATTAGGAAGATTCATACTTCTCCGATGCTTGACTTCATACTTGTTGCCATGAATGTGTTAGGAATTTTCAATTTTAAATTTGAAAACCGGATTTTAGCGGTTTTTCCGGTTTTTAGTAGTTTTTCTCCAGTTTGTTGGGCAGTTATCATCCGGTTTTTCAGTTACCGATTTTAAATTCAAATTTTGACGCGTGAAATTCGACTGGGTTTTTTTTCGGTTAGCGGCCAGTAACCAGTATCGCCCCCTGGCGGGATTTACCCCGGTAACGGTATTTGGAACCTTGAGCTTGATTCATCATGTTACAAAGACTTATTGTGTTGCACTCAAGATTACAAGTCTATTATTATCTTGCAGCTTACAAATTATGTAAATTCAACCGAATGGAATGGATAATTTATTGGAATTCATGCTCGATCTCTATTTGAATTCGTGATTGAATCTAACAATATTCGAATTCGCATTCGTGTGCTAATGAGGTTTAATCTAACAAATGTTACATTCGTGTTGGATCTGTTACCACTCCTAGTGTAGCTCGTCGACCTGCCTGACCACACCCACTGCGGCGGCACTCCCGCATCCTCCTCCTCCGTCGAGATCGCTCGCTCATCATCTCCGACGAGCTTGCGCTACGGGCCACTTCTGCTACGTGGAGCTCACCGCTAGAATTACTCAGCCTGACAATTGTTATGTAGTACTAGTAGTGTGCCCGTGCTAACGCTACGGTAAAATACAAAACAAGATAAAATTTGTAAAAAATAAAATGAACAATCAGATTCATTAAGATTCACGTCTCATATATTGTATAACCAAATATTTTTGTCACATAATAAATGTTACATAACGACTGATCCTTTGAGGAGGCGACAACATCATTGGACTCACCCACCGACGACTTTCTCCATCCCCATATTGTTTAAACTTGTCTCCATCTGTGATTATGTTATTTGATACATCTCCAAATACGCGTCGGCCTCCTTTTGTCCGGTCCATTAGGACAAGTTATTGATTTGTAGTATCGGCAATGTTCACTTATTCCTCTTCTTCTTCTTTTGTCTATAATAACACAAACAATATATATATTGCGGGTAAGTGAAAAAGCAAAAGTAGGCTAGATAGTGTAGCGCATCCGGCAATAGAGTGCTCAAATGATTTGCAGTAATCCACATTGCGATGCAGTCAATGGAAGCACAAACCAAATTTGCGATCTGATGAGGCAATTTATTTGCATGACACTGTGATGAGATTTTTCTTTAGACGGCAAATTAGTAGGAACTGAAAAGAGGAGGCGTCCTGCTGCTCATCGTCGGGCAGTATGGTTGACATACCTGGGTGAAGCAGGCAGATCAGGTTCTATTGGACAAACTGGTTCCTAATCTAATGATCTCATTAGTCTCCTAACACTGTTGTAAAGGCCTTACGACCTCACAGGACTTTTTTTACGACCGGTTAGAGTCGTTTACGATCGGTTCCAATCAATTACGACCGGTTCGACCGGTTCTGACCACTTCTGTTGCCGTACGACCACTCAGATAGCCGTTCGACCACTTTGCTTTGTCACTGCGCTCGAAATACCGTGATCGCAAACTCCTACGATCACTCAGATGCTGGCGATCACTGTTCACCGTGGTCGAACACCCTTTCGACCATGTTCAGATCTCCCCGATGAAGTCGCAACATCCGGATCCTAGCGATTTATGATTGTGCCTTTACTGGTGAAATGAAAATACAAATTTAAACTTTGTTTTCCTTTTACGGGAGGAACAGTAAAGCTGCACAACATTCTACTGCAGGATTAATGTTACATTAGTTCAGTAATCATACATTTGGAAGGAAGCAAGAGATAAACTGCAATCTGCTGCATAAACTGACAAATATAAATTGAAGGACAAAGTGTGCTTCTTGATGAGTAAGTCGAGATACTGACAATCTGAATGCGAAGTAATGCCAATGTTGTCTCGGAGAACAGACATACCAAGGACCAAATAGTTAGCGTAATTTCAAGCCATTAGCAAAATAGTCGAAAATCTTAAGAAAATAAAAAAATCTTTATAATTTCTTTCAGAAGGGATTGTGATGCATAATATAATGCAGCTTACAGCACATACTTGATTGTATCATTTTATATATGGAGACATGCGACATTACCAATAAAGAAAACTTGTAAAACAAAGTAGTAGATTTTAGACTGTAGGCCAAAACCACCTCCCAATTTCCATCACAGATAGATATTGTGTCCATCATAGTATTAAAACAATCCCTCCTAACAACCCACGGAGGAGAAGCTCCCATAATCATTCAGCAGCTACTCAAACCAGATGAAAGGAGACAAACTATCTCAGAACAGAAGGCCAACACAGTGGAAAAGCAGATAACATAAAGCAGTATACTGGATTCAAATGCCAATAACAAAAACTAAAGAATAATCATGTCGTCGCCAAATATTTAGACCATACACCACCATAACTATGAATCCAGATATTAAAAAAATTTCCATCCTAGTAAGCGAGCACGTGAAATATAATCCACATCAAAAACATTGAAGTGCAAAAGCATTGCTCGCATCCAAATTTCTGTATACATGAATACATCTACCAAACTAAACACATGTACAGCCTAAGTATATAATATCATGACAAGACATGGAAGTTATTCATACATAAAGCATTACATTTCAGCAAAATCACCGATGGCAAGCAATCCATGAGCGTTCACATCAGTGATCTATCTTGATCCTGCAAATGTGCTACTCATTTGCAATCAGCAAGCTAGGTAGAGGAACTCTGATGATGGACTGACATGTAAATATTATCACTATGTTATGCGAACATTAAGGCTCAAGCTTTGAACTGCCTGGCTGTAGTAGCTTTTTGTATTTCGTTCTAATGCAGGAAGAATTAAGCACATACTAATCATGAGTCAATCAAGCAAACTTATTGTTCATTTGTGTAGCAGAAGGATATGTCATGCAAGAATTACAAAGGGGCAGGTAAATAGGCAACCTTCTTACCCTTAGGGTTCTTATTCTAACTAATAAAATCGACATATTTTTCTGATACTTAAAACATTGCATGCTAGCAAAGCATATTGCGAATTAAAGCTGATATCCAGAAGACAAATGCCTAGAAGAAAATTACCTCCAGAAATGCAATCTTGAAGTCGTGTGGGGCTCTTCGTATCACTGAGAAAAACGAACAAAACATTAGAACATGCTAAACAACAGTTTTATTGCAGTGACAAAGAAAAAGTGATTTTATCCTTAACACCCAATTTTATGTGTCAAGATTCAATCGATGGTTAACAGATGATGTTACCTTCTCGGTAGTGTGACGGAAATAAACCATCAGGTCAAATTACAACAGGTCCGTTAGGCAGTGCTTTCCCATCCTGCAAAACTGCGAAGGGATATTATTGTCCAGTGGACAACCAAGTTTATAGGGAAATAGAAATCATTTAGCACATCAATTCAGTTCTACTGCAAATGTGATTAGATCACTACAAGATGAAAAATGTGATAGAAGAAAACAATAAATGGCAATTGTTATTTTTACCTGTTTAAGATTGAAGAGGAAGTTTTTCGTCAGATATGCTTGAACAATAGCTCTAGCACTAAGGAATAGTAGTTGATAACCATTTTCCTGGCCGGGAAACAAAGGGCTCATCAGAAACTTACGTGAACAAAACTGGTTACAATCTCGTCCTAAAATGAAGAAAAACTGAAATTAAATAGGAAAAAAATTGTGCATCACAGCTTTATTGCACAAAAAAGTCAAGCAACACCAAACTAACTCCAATCTCGTCCAATTAACGGCATGACCTGGCCCAACACGTCAGGCCTGAAATGTAACATTAATTACTCAAATTCAGATATTATGATAATTTATAGCAAAAAGAGCATGTATACCAGCTGTACACTGCAAATAATGTTAGTTTCCGATAAACTTAAAAGGCAATTGCTGGAAATGCATCAACCAAGAATTACAGACCAACACAACTTAACAAGAAAATCAATGGAGTAATTAAGCATCACACATTAACAAAATAAGCAGAAAATCAAAAGAAAAGAATTAGTACAAGCTAAGCTAATGAATGGTCAACTATCATGTCACTATCCAAATTTCTTTTAACACAGTTTTAGTACCAATAACTAATGAATTTGTTTAAAGGATCAGAAAGACCTACCAGCCAGCATAAATTGCTAGCACAAACACAGAATATTAAGGACAACCACAACTAATGTGTCAGTACAATTCGTACGGCCAGTTTGGTGGTCACCAAGTACTAAAGGGGCAGCAAATAAATTGGTGATACTAAATGCTTGTCTAATGGTGCTGATCAACAATTCTAAAAAGTTCCTGAAATATTTCTTGCTGCCTGTCATTAATATTATTGAGCCAATCCTTAGAGCAACCAATGCAAAATAAAGCAATCTATATTTAATAAAATCCACTCCAAAATTTCTCCAAAAATCCTTAGTTTTGACTAACTTTTGGCAAAACCCAGGAAAGTAGATCAGATATGAGCATTTTTTTAAAAAAAAATGTTGCTAAACTTGGTAAGAGTTGTCATAGCTCAGCATACCGATTCTACACTCCAGTAACCTTAAACCAATCATGAATCTTGGGATAAAATAGGCCTTCTGTTGAGCAGGATTTAGGATGATAAGTTGATAACCAATAGTTCACCAGTTTTCTGATTATTGTTGAGAGCCTGAGATGCTAGTTAGCTCTATTTTAATCCCAACCCAGAAAATATTACTCCAAAGAACTAAATAAACTGAAGTAGATGTGGAAGTCTAATGCTTACGCCACTGAATCGGAAGGAAATCAACTGAAACAAAACTCTATTATTCATGCAAAGCAAGCATGTGATCCACTTGATAGTCAATGGTGCATCAAACGGCTCATAAGTGCTTTCCTCCTAACCCAGTCACCAAACCACACTAAGGAGTAAGGGCCATGACAGCTGATAAAACTATCCAGTTGAACCCTAAGAGAGGTTGACCACACTGGAAGATGGCGCACTTCCTCCCAGCCATACTTTCCTCACCAACGGACACTTACAATTCAGCTTTTTTGGGATCCCACATTGTGCCAACCGACGCAATTCTAGCTCGGCAAGCACTTTCACGGTTTCACACAAAGTGGATTAGGAAATTGAGAAAACTTAGCCTTAGATCTAGCCTAACATCCAGTGTAAAGTAGAGTGAGGTAGCAGCAAGGGATGAAGCCAAGAATAGCACATACCGGCGGTACTGGATGGGCATGACGCCGGCCTTCCAGAGCGCGATCTTCTCGAAGGCCTGGATGGGGAGGAGGAAATGGTGGTTGGGCGGGTTGCAGACGCCACCGGGGTCGGCCGGGAGGCCGTAGTTGGGAGCGCAGAAGTTGGTAGCCGTGACGACGATGGAGGTGCCGGGGAGGCAGTACTTGAGATCCTCCACGCACTTCACCTCGTAGCAGCCACCGCACGCCGCGCCGCGCTCAAACAGCGCCGTGCTCAGCCCCACCGTCGCCATTCTGTACCCGTGCTTCCCCAAATCCCCGAAGCCGCACGCCCCACCTGTACACGGGCATCCCAAAGCAGTAAAGCACAAATCAATTACGTTCGTATGGACAGAACCAGAACACGAGGGAGGGGAGGAGGCGAGGGCGGCGCGACGGCGGAGGAGGGAGGGGAGGAGGCGAGGGCGGCGGCGCCGGCGGGGGCGGGTCGGTGGACATGGATCTCTCCCGCGATCGCCGGAACCCTAACCCTAGGTGTCGCCGGCGGGGGGAGGCGTGCGGGAGTGGAGGCGCGGGGGAGCGGCGGGAGTGGAGGCGCCGGGAGAGGCGGAGATGGGGGAGCGGCGGGAGTGGAGGCGCTGGGGAGAGACGGAGATGGGGGAGCGGCGGCGCGGTGGAGGATGGGGGGAGCGGAGGGGAGGCGCGGTACCAATAAAACAACGCGTACCTCATCGCGCGGCGGCTTCACGTCTGGCGTCTGCCCCGTGGCGGCGGCGCCCGTGCCCGCGTCGGCCTGCCGATCCAGCGACATCCTGGGGGGAGGAGGCGGCGCGGTGGAGGACGGGGGGAGCGGCGGGAGTGGAGGCGCGGGGGAGGAGGCAGCGGCAGCGCAAGGTGGGGAGGAGGAGGAGGCGGCAGAGCGGGTGCGGGAGGGGGTGGGGAGCGGAAGTGGCTTTCTGTGTTCAATGATGTGCATGATCCGGATGATTTTGGCCTTAGGATCTTCAATGAGTAAGAGAAGAAGGCTTGAGGAGAGATCCAGGTCATTCATTTGTATGAAGTTGGATTACTTTGGTACACAAATCTGGGTGGACTTAGATTAGGCATGACTGTGGGGTGGTTGAGGGGGGTGAATTTAGTAAAGAAAATTTTGGTGTATTATAGAGTAGAGTAGATATAGATGCAGCATTGGTGTAAGGCCCCACTAGAATTTCATGGCGTGTTTGTACTTGTCGGATCTGGATTTAGTCAATCCAGAATGCTATGTGAAACCACTACATTATTATCTGAATTAGTAGATGGTGCTTATAGAACATATCACTATATCATTTTATACATGACGTAAACCATGTCATACATTAATATTACATTATTAGAGCTTAAATAGACTGCATTGAGTCAAATTTACAATTGGGTTGATTAGGCCAAATGGATATATTACATAAAAGCGGAAGCAGAAGGGAAAATAAAAGGGAAGTCACATCTCACCACAGGCAAGGGGTAAGTTGTGTGTGATCAATATTAATCAAAAACTTGAATAATATTAGTGCGCACAAACACCAACTTAGTCAGTAAGACAGAGGTGATATCTAGACTAATAGAGACTATCCTAAACCCTTCTATCTTCTTTACCATTAGCTCTTGAGGCGTCATAGTACGCGTAGTATCCTTGATCTATAAGTTCTGTGGGATTTGTGAGCGACGGTGAGCACAAGCAATAGTGCTCCGCGAGCCAACACACAGAATGCAATATTTAGGGCCTGTTTGGGACTGCTCTGCTCCAGTTTTTTCAGCTCTGCTCCACCAACTCCACTATGGAGCAGCTCCACTGTGGAGTTCCTGGAGCAGGTGGTCCTGTTTGGCACGTAGCCTAGCTCCAGCTCCAGGAATATGAGGTTTCCCTGATAAAGGTCCAATGTGCCCCTGAATGATGTTTGGTGTATGTTTTGATGTCTGCGGAGCATATGTAACTGAATATTTTTTGTTGCCAATTAAGATATGATGAAAATATTATAATCGCAATTAATTTATTCAAGAAAACCAAAAAACAAAAATTTTGGTCAAATAATTCCATCCTTTTATCCCATAAATTGCAATGTGCATGATAGATAATTAACAAAGTCCCATAACATTGCTTCTTTCATTTGTTTCTGCCTCAACTTCGTGAGTAGTTCTTGGGAGCGTTCGTGATTTTTCTCTTTTGCCAACACCGTTGCCTCTGCTCACCTGGAATTTTGGCTTTGAAGCCCCTCCTTGCTGCACCGCCTGCGCATCTACGCCAATGCTGCCCGTCTGCCGCTCCCTTTTCTCTCCACTTCGTCATTGCATCAAGTCCTGCTTTCTCACCGCCATCACAACCCCCCTTGAGTGGTGTGCCTCACCACGCCTCTACGCCAACCTCGGCCGCCTCCTCCCCTTCTTCCGCCGACGCCCCCGCCGTGGCCGCCAAGCTCTCCTCTCCCCTATAAAACGTTGCACTATCTCGCCTCATCCCCAAACCACTCCTCTTATTCAATCAGTGGAGAAGCCCCGAGCCCTTTCTTCTTCAACTCGCGGGGCGCGCCGCGAATACCAAGTTCCGCGGCAAATCTCTTCGATTCCTCGCGTCAGGAGCCTCAATAGAAGGTCCTGAAGCTACTACGGCCGCCGCCAAGAGATCCCTCCTTCTCCAGTGAGCTGCCGGTGATGACCCCTTCTCCGCCGCCCGGCCCTCCGATGCTTGCCTCCTCCGCTTCTCCTAGAAAGCCGCCACCACCATAGGTGAGCTTACACTCCTCCATGGATGCTCCCTGAGCGAAGAATTGAATTTTGATGTCTTGTAGAGCCATCGCGCCGAGTGTCCTGTTTTCGCCACTACAAAGCTCGCCGCCGGCGACTCTGAGCTTCGTTTTAGCCCGCGACAACTCACAGGGAGGTGTGTGCTGGGTGATAGATCCCGTTTTAATCATTCTCACACGCCGTCGATAGCCCCCATCTCCGCGACGAGTGTGGTTCAATCGGGAAGAAGGAGAAGCTGCACTCTGCGAGAGGTAGCCGTAGAGAAGCGAGGTCGGCGATGTGGCGATCGGAGGCGGATCGATTGAGGAGCGGTGAGGATGGCGGTGCTGAGGTGGAGGACGCGGTGGCGCGGTTTGGGGAGCAAGAAGGCGCGCTGGAGAATGGGAGGAGGCGGAAGGTGTAGAGGAAGGAGCGGCGCGGCAGAGGTGAAGGGGAGTGGCGGCGCCGAGGAAAGAGAGGTAGGAGAGGAAGGGGGAGAAGGTGGCGCGCCGGAGAGAGAGGCGGCGGAGTAGAGTGGGCGGCCGGTAGAGGAGGAGATGGCGGCCGAGGCGCGGTGGTGAAGCAACGGGGGAGGATATGGGCGGCGATGTGGGAGGAGGTAAGAAGGAGCTGCGGTGAAGGAGGAGGAGACGGGGAAGAAAAAAGAAACGAAGGGGTATGTTTGTGTAATGGCATAGGTGGGTAATTTTTCTTAACTCCATGAGGAGGTATGAATCTTTAGTTTCTGGAGTACCCCTTGAGGAGCTCCACAAAAAAAGTGGAGTTGGCCCTCAACTCCACCTTTTTCTTGGAGCAGAGTTCTTGGAGCTGGATCTGTTTGGCTAGACAAACTGGGAGCAGAGCTGAAAAAACTGGAGCAGAGCAGTCCCAAACAGACCCTTATATATGCAAGGTTTAATAAAGTTAGGCTTGAATTATTTTATTTGCTAAAGCCAACATTTGGAATATACAATTAAAAATTTCTACAACTTAACATTTTAACCAAAACACATTTTATTAAAGAAGGTAAAAGTGTGCAATATTTATAACCGTATAGGTTCTATCCACCTGTTACATGATTTCATCCATCGTATGCTAGTTTTTTTATTATTATGGTTACATATACCCAATTATCAACACTGAGTTACATCTATCCAGGGCAAGCCAAAGTCAAGGTTACATTCACCCGACAAGTTTTTATCCCACCAACAAAGTTATTGAAAAAAAAACTAAGTCGAATAAGTTTCCATATCCACCTTTGACTGTAGACATGGTTGTTTGAACAGTTTATACTCTAAAAAAACTGTACACTTACCAACAAAAGATAATAGACTTGTTATGTTTCATACATTTCCTCAGACATATGGATCAAGAACATCACCATAGAGCTTTTATAATGCATCACCCAGTGTAGATTACATTCACTAAGGTTTCATCTGAGTGAGGTTACGTCCACCACACCCAGACCCCCTCTTGCGCCACACGGTGGCTTACACCAGCGACACAGCCCGTATCCACGACGGTTTAAAACTAGCGAGATGACTCGTGGGTCACTCTAATGGTGCAATCTGCACTGATGGATGCAAATTAGCTAGCCATGTCATACAAAGATGAAGCAGCAAAGAAAGGAGCCGAGGATGTCATACATGAGCGCCTGGAAGGTGGCAAGTGTGTTGGTCAGCCCGAACAACATGACTAGGAATTCATAATGTCCTTGGTGTGTGCGGAAAGCCATCTTCGTGATGTCGTCGGGGTGCATACGGACTTGATGGTACCTAGAATGAAGATCAATCTTAGTGAAAAATCAGGTGCCACGTAGCTCATCTAAGAGCTCTTCCACCACAGCGATGGGGAACTTATCCATGATCGTTTTGTCATTGGGTGTGTTGTAGTTGACACAAAAACACCATGTGTCATCCTTCTTACATACCAGCAAGACGAGCGACAAGAATACCGAAGTACTGATGGGAATAATGCCTTGGCGTAGCATGTCCTGGCATTGACGTTCAAGCTCATTTTTCTGCAACTACGGATAGTGATATGGCCGAACCCCCACTGACTCCGTCCCTTGGACCAGGTGAATGCAATGGTCATAAGGCTGAGCTGGCGGTAAGCCACTAGGGAGGGCGAATAAGTCTGCAAATTCCGCCAAGAGTATCTCCAGGATCTCGTCAGTGCCGCCGGCCATACTCCTGGCCACCGCCCCCTGTGCCGCGCAGCCGTGGAGGGTGACATGGTACGCTCGGTGCTAGAAGGACATGGGGAGGCAGGTGAAGTCCCATGTAATCGGGCCAAGCGTTGCGCGCAAGCCATTGAATGCTGAGGACGATGTCGAATCCTGCCAATGGTATGGAGCAAAAATCCAGACTGAATGCTTTGGTTCCGATCTGGAGTGACAGATGCTGACAAGATCCTACACTGAAGAGGTGATCTCCCGCAGACCATGTTGCGCTACAAGAATGTATTATTCTTAAGATTCGGATATATTGAAATAAGATCCTCCCAGCGTTCGTCAGATGCTTTGATCATTTTGTCATTATCATCCCAACCAAACCCTGTGTGCACCAAAAGTTTTCTCATGGTAGTGCAGCAACTCCTGAAGTACTTATCATGGTTTTTCAATTGCTGCAATTCAAGTTTGTCAACCCTGGAATCATTGAACTTAACTAAGATTTCACACCATGCCTTCTTTGTGTAGCCTGTTCCTTCTTTCCCACCATTTAATGTTTGATCCTTTAGTATATTGAGGAGGAGTTTGTCCTCAGAAGATTTCCAGATGTGTCACTTTATGGATGTTTTTTCTGCATTCTCCTTCCTAACTTTTTTGGACACCTGATCATCCATATTTCTCTAAAAGAAACCAAAATATCAAAATCCTTGATGTAGCATGAGCATGTTGACACAACATTGGTGGACTGACATGTATGATCTAGAAATGCAGTTATCGGCATGGAATCAAAACATAAAGCCGTAATGCTATATTGCTATATATTCTTCACATCAGTCAAAGATTATTACCTGTTCTCTTGTGTTTGTTTTCAAGGCAAAGAAATATTGCTTATCAGGGACATTATAGAAATTTGTGGTTTAATCAGTAGCTGCATGTTCTGGTTTATTTTATTTCGAAGGTCGTGCATGCTTTCAGACTTGATCTAGTTTACATGTTCAATCAATAGTTACTTGCTCTGAAGGCTGCGGCTACTGGAACCAACTTGTTAAGATGGTCAGAAAATTTTCACCAACCTGACAAAATCTAGTGATTTCATCCTCAAAAACTTGCAAGAAGAGCAAAGAACACAACTAATATTACTGAAATCTGGTTTGGTAACTTTGTAGTTACATGTCCATGCTGTCATCCGAGTAATAAATCTGGTTTGGTAGCCTTTCGATCAATGCATGCTATCTTGGCCGAACTGTATGTTTAGTAGTACTTACATTACATCTGCATGCTATGTTGCAACAACAGCGGCCTATAGTGAACTTTCGATCGCTGAAAAACCTAACCTATGTCTACATTATCTAAATGCCTTGCAGGCGATCAGATAAGATGTGGTATCTAATCAAGGTGAAGCCATTGGTGCATGCATGTCCGATGTTCAATCTACGTAAATACTTGTCATTGGATTTGTTGAAGTATAAGTGAATTATCATTTTTTCCTCTTCAGTTTAAGCTTTTGGGTGAACTGACTAGTGCATGAAACTCAATATGGTATCAGAGCCAAGAGATCTCAAGTTTAAGACCTGGTTGACGCAATTAAAAAAATTAATTGCAGTCCACTTCTATTCCACGTATTAGACCTAAGGGAGTCTACATGTGAGGTAAGCTTTTGGATGAACTGACTGGTGTATGAAGTCAATAGGATTTGATGTACAACTTACCTGCGACGTCGAACTGCAATTCTGCAATCTGTGAACAGATTGAAGGGCACGGCTGACACGTCTACGATCACGGCCGTCGGCGCCCTTCTCTCCGATCTGAATGGATTAGTACGGTAGTAAACTACCAACCCTAATCCTTCTGTTCCTTCTTTATAAACATGTGTAAAGCGGACGAGTTGGTGACCAAAAAAGCTTACGCGCGCACGATCCAGAAAAGCGAGTCTGTTGAGAGGTCGACGACGAGTATATCAGAAACTTTTGTTTAGAACTAGTAAAGTACCCGTGCTTTGCAACGGATTTTATTTAAACGTTACCATAAATTCTGAACTCATATTATTTCTGACTCATGACACAAATTCCTTGAAGTTCAGCTTATCTAGCATCCTTAGGAGCATTTGACAGAAAGACATTGAAGCAATCAACACATAACATTCCTCAATCACACAATTCAGTTCGTTTAGCCAAATCCCACATTATTATAACTCAATATAACAAAAAACCACATTATTATTAGACCCTATCTTAAAAAAATACTCCGTTTAAAATCTAGTTACTGTAGAAAAGTCCAAAAACAGCTTTTAGAATCTGAAAAGAACAGGGCCTAACTATCAGCTGTAAAGATCTAGTCCTTGGTGTTCCCCTTGCTCCATGGCATAGCCCGGACAAGAAACCAAGTAGGCTCTCTATATATTGCCAAAATATTCAACAAATGTTGTCAAACTCTGGGCCTAAGAAAGCAAAATGCCAGGAAACCAAGAACAACTCCAAGTTGCATCACACACACAACAAGAGGAAAAGGGGTGTCGAGGCCGCATACTCTTGCAACCGGTGCTTCCAACTGAAACAGATCAATTGAGCAATGCGATCACATGAGTTCAAGATGATGGTATAAGCAAGAATTGCTCTTATGTGTTCCATTGTACTATAAAAAAGTTGGAAGGTTCAGTACCATCTAGAAGCAGTGCTCAGTGATGGATACAGCAATTTCAGCACCAAACCCTCCGGTGATTGGAGCCTCACGACTAACCTGTCATAGTATTTTATACACATGGCAAAGATGATGAAATAAAAACAAGCACCAAGATCTAACTTACGAGAAGCTTCCAGACTTCTTGACAGAGGCCTATACTGTTTCCTTGTCCCACGGAATCAGTGTTTTTAGATCTATGAGCTCACAAGAAATTCCATCCTGGAATATACTGGTGTCAGCAAATGTCTATGAAAGACTAAGGGAGATAAGGAAGAGATGGTGATGAAACAATATGGAAACAATCAAGAAGCAACATGAAAAACACACAGGTATCATTTGCAATTACTTGTCATTAAATGGTATGGATAACCAGCAATAGCCTTGGCATTGTCACTATGTCAGGATAATCGGCTCTAGTTAAAAACTCACAATTAGGGTTGTATATTGATCTGAATTAATACTTAAAATGAAATGAAATCTATATTCCTAGATGAATACGTGCATGTTGAAATTCAGATGTCTCCCTTCCTGTGCTTTCCCCATAGTAGGCTGTTCATATATAATCAAGCAGTTCCAAACCTTTCCTGCTGATGACTTGGCAAACTAAAGTAGAACATACAGTTTTGTTTACACTTTACCAAGAGTATGTGATAAGGTAGGTTTTGTCATAAATTCCAGCTCGAAAGCATTAACTGAATTTTGCGTGTAAGAACTTACGTAAACAACAGATCTTTGCAGCATCTTCACATGCTTGTTCCAGTACTGCGAGTTGAGCTCCCCAACCAATAAGTGTTATATCACCTCCTTTGCGAATCACCTAAAGTATATAAGTTGCATAAATAGTTTGGTTTTTTCATGACCAAAACTATAATGGGATAGAGATATGCTCACTTCTGCCTGAGATAAGGGCAGCATATAATCCACGTCAGGAACTTCAACAGCCAAACGGTACAGCAACTGCAGAAAAAGAGTAAAGCTGTTTGTAAGTGTCTTGAGTATTCTATCAATTAACATTTCAGGATTGTACAGCAGCGATTCTCATGCAGTTATTCTAGCACTTGGGATATTTTAAGGAACTTCTTCCAATTTTTTTCCCGCTACCTTTGGTTCGAAAAATACAACCGGATTTGGGTCTCAAATGCAATTACTTGTCATTAAATGGTATGGATAACCAGCAATAGCCTTGGCCTCACGTGGACTTCAAGAAAGTGTTTTTTCTCAGTAGGCAGGAAATAACATCAGAACTTCCTATATACACTTATACGGTAGAATATTCTGAAGAATCAATTTTAACTTTTTTAGGGTATTAATCAGAACATTATAGCGGAAACCTGCATATCTTGCTGGTACAGTTGTAGGAATGTTCAGTAGAGTACCAAGCAGGTGTATATTATTCTGTAAAATGTTAGCTTGATATTTTGCTGGAAAAGGATCACAATTCATGAAGAGAGTACACATGAAGCAAAAAACTTAACCTTCAGGCCAGGAACATGGCAGGAGAAAGCCTCTGGTGACTGTGAATGGTAGTGACCAACATGCCCAATAGTGAATGTGAATGGTGGCGTGACGAGTAGCAGGCTCGCCTAACAGGGGCCAAATCGTCGAGAATACCGCCACCGTGCTCACCCGGACGGGAGGGCCGACGAGGAGCCGCCTATATGTTAGGACATAAAATTTCACACGAAAGGAACGCATGCAAGGACATAAAATAGTCTGTTGAAGGTCATGCGGTTACTTTAGATCCTTTTCCTATGATGTATTCTAGCTCTTTACTACTCCGTCGATCACAAATTGCAGTTGCTAAAGGGCATAGGATGGTTATGTAATTTTGCCTATAGCGGCAACTCTTTGTGTCTGGGGGGAGTAATCGGTCACAAATCTGCTTCCTATTCAAAATATGTAAGATCCATCCAACTGTGCTTGAACAACAAGAAACAACAACAAATATGAGGTATACATCAAATAAAAAGAAGTCAAATAAGGAAAACACATTGTACAACATTGTCTAAGCGTTTGGAATGATCTGTACCTAGATAGGTGATAGGTCATAAACGACTTAAGCTATTCCTAGAGGTGATTTACCCACTATCAGTAGAAAAATTAAGCTCTGAATTTTACCTTTCATTGGAGCTTTGTTCCAATCTGAAACTATCAGCACATGATTCTGATAATTCTGCCTCTAAACCAGGACAAAGCACATTGCTGGGGTCATCAAATTTGTCCAAAGGAGACGGCCACGACACAATTCCCTCACCTCAATCGCCGCAGCCGCAACCGTGCTGCTTCTCAGCCCTATCACACAATCCAACAGAGTAGTTACCACCGAAACCCACCCAATTCCAACACAAACAACAGCTCTCTCGCTAGCTACGCACGTATTATGAGGATTTGATGACTCTCCGCCGCCTACGCCACCGCCCGAGGAGGCGATGGGCACACGCTTGACGACGACGTCGGAGCCAGCGGGGATGAGCAGCGCGTCGTCGTCGAGAGCTGCGAGGGACAAAAGAAGAGTCAATTTTAAGGGGTCGGATAGCTTTGGCACAGGGATAGAGGCTGAAGGGGGGGTATGACGGGGCGTACGGCAGTTGGAGGCGGCGTCGGAGATGAGGAGGTCGAAGTGGCAACGGAGGGCGGGGCCGAGGATGCGGGCTTGGAGGTCGCGGACGGAGACAGCGTCAGCGCCCGCGACGTCGAGCGACTCGAAGCGGGGGGAAGCTCCGGTAGCAGAAGTGGCGGGGCAGAGCAGATGCATGGAGCGGCGACGACGGCGGTAGTGGCGGGCGAGGAATCGATGGGTTTGCGCAGCGAGGGCGGTTCTTCTGCTCGGTTCTGGTCGCTGCTGGTCTCAATGCGCCCAGATCTGGTCGCCGCCGACACCTTTCCGCCACCCATGGCGCCGCTGCCTCGTCGGATCCGAGCAGCCTGCGCCGGATCCCGCCATCACCGCGCCGCCCCAGCCCAGATCTGGCGTGCGCTGGGGGGAGGAGGAGGCGGCAGCGCGGGGTGGGGGAGGAGGAGGCGAGGGCGGAGTGGAGGAGCGGGGGCGGAGTAGAAGAGCGGGGGAGGAGGAGGCGGCGGCGGCGCGGGGTGGGGAGGAGGAGGCGGAGCGGTTTCGGGATTTCGGCGGATGACGCGAGGGCGAGCGATTTGCAGTTATGCGGGGGAGGAGGAGGCGGAGCAGTTTCAGGCTTTCGGCGGATGAGGCGAGGGCGAGCGATTTCTGCGGAGGAGCGGGGACTGCGTGGAGACTGGTCCCACATGTCGGCGCAAGAAAACTGAGGGATTTACTTGTGGAGAACGGACGGACTGTCACCAACTCAAACTTATTAAGTAGTAAAGATATTCAAAAGCTTTGCATATCATTTTAATTAAGAAAGAAGAAAAATTCAGATACAACACGGAGCATAGAACCAGGGTTAAATATTTTGTTTTGAAAAAAAATTCGGAGGTCACCGAGACGAACGAAAGAAAGAACGAACTTTTGTTCATTTTGTTAAAAAATTTGGACGAAAAATTCAATTTTTTTATGGAATGTAATCAAAATTTGGATGAAATTTAGACAATTCAAATGGGGATAAATTCGGCTAACATTTGACCGAACTAATGTCCTTTCAGAGGGTAACAAAATGTCCGAAATTTCAGCGAAATTGTGAACACTGCATAGAACAACATTTGCCAGAGGAGAGAAAAAAAAACTAGACAACAGGAAGAACTATCAAGATTACATAAACCAAATACGGAGACAAGAAACTCCTACTGCGCACCATAAAAATCGTTCACGCTGGATTACTCTCAACAATTCCGTTAAGGTGTTGAATTTTTCAATTAAAAACTCTCACATTAAGTTCTTTCCATAACAACCAAAACATCAAAATAACTCATGTCAAAACCCCGCTTGTGCTCCTTCGGCGTTGCATTCCTTGCCACCATCCACCGGTCACCTATTTGAACGTCACCATGCGGCATAAGTGTGCCGTTATTTATCAGAAACTGGCTTTCTTCAAACTGATGGGTCCTTGTTTCTGGGAAAACGAAATATTTTGGATTTACGATAAACCAGTTTTACTTATCCCGGGAGTTAGTTAGTCAGTTTTCCTAAAACCATGCTAAAAACGGTTTTGTGAAAATCCGTTTTCACGAAGCGTACGATCCAAACATGGCCTTGGTTCCTCTTCGAGATCTTGTCCTTCGAATACTGAAAGGCTTTATTCTTTGAGCGGCCAAATGGCCCACATCTGCTTTCATTAGTATTAGAGAATCATCAGCAAAAAGAAGGTGTGAAATACTCGGTGATCCACTACAGATTTGTATCCCTTGGATCATCTCAGTGGCTTCAGCATGATGCAATAGATAGCAAAAAAACCTCAAGCACAGAGGAGAAATAAGTAGGGCGGAGGGCCGAAGTCCTCGCTCTGGCATTAACCGATCCATTGTCGCCTCCGAAAAAGTCCCATTCCACACGGTCATACGTTTTGCTCATGCCAAGTTTCAAGGCCATAAATCCCTCCTTCCCCATCTTTTATTTTTGCAAGAAATGTGTCATCTCATAGGAGTCATAGCCAGTAGCACATTGTCGGTAATAAGACGTCATGGGACAGCCGCGCTTTGGTACTGTTTACATTGGCTTTTGAATTTAACTTACAAATAACAACAGCTTGTAGAGAAAGACACTTGCGTGTGATTTTGATCGATATAAACGAAGTCGTTGCAGTGTGTACTACAATCGACTAGTAAATTCCACCTTGAAAATGCATTCTGTTTAAGAGTAAGGTATTATAAAAAATTTAATAACTATAGAAAAATAACCTTTAGAATCTAATATGAACCGGGATATCCGTAAGAAAAACCATCAGCCGATTGGCTAAAATCTTAGAGATGACTTTGTCTAACACATTGCAAAGAATGGTCGGGCGGAGATCCTTGACCCGTTCTGGGTTCTTAACTTTTGGTATCAACTCAACAGTTGTTAATGATATACCTTAAAGATAATCATGAAAGTAGGGCGGAGGGCCGAAGTCCTCGCTCTGGCCACGGTCAGAGCAACTCCATCCCATTAGTCATTTCTCCCTCTCTATTTCTTAAGATAAAGAGGCTAGCTATTATTTGCAGCTCTCTATTTGAGGTAGCATTCCAATGGCCTAGCTATTCTCCCTCTTTAAATTGTTTAAACATCTGGATGGGCTACTTTAATATGGTTTAAATTTGCGGGCTGAATTCTTTTGGGCCTTCCTAGTGTTAGAAGTAATCTTGTTTTATGTTTTCTTGCCGTATTCGAGTATGAGTCCGAGTATACGAATATGTATCTGAATTGTATTCGAGTCACACTGCGTCGTTTCCGTTTCGCGTGAGAGTATGAGTCCGTATCTGTTTGTGCCGAGTTGTATCGGTGTCGGTTTTCATGTGTCCGTATCGGAATGTGAGTTGGGTGGTGTACGCCTTTAAAAGGACATGCGATCGTAAGAAAGATGTGAAGCACGGGAAGGAATAGAGAAGGAGAGAAAGAAAGATTGAGTGCAGGAAGCCAACGTGAGAGAAGAAGAGAATAAAGAAGAGAGGAGTGTGCCGGAAAACAATTTGTTCGCGTGAGTGTGTTTTGTTGTCCTCGCATACGAAAGCAAGGCGTGTGTACTACGAACGGAAAACAAGCGAAGTCTGCGTGTTCACGCGTCTGGTCGGCGAGGTGTTCGGCTCCGTCGAGGCTTCCGTAAAATTTATACTCGAGTTCGGTTACTAGATGGAAGAGATGAGCAACCCATCTCTACTTGAGTCATCGTCCTCTGACGAGGATGATGATGACTATGAAGATATAATTTTTGCCTTGCATATTGCATACAATGATTATGAATCGATGAACTTGGCCCGCACGGTGGATCGGTGGTTGGTCGTCGGTATGTTGACGCATATGAGAAGCCGGTCATCCGAGGTTGTATGAAGACTACTTTTCGAAACCCCTACGTGCGGAAACATTTTTTCGTCGAAGATGCGCATACACTATTTAAGTACATAGTCAATTATATTTATGATGATTATACTAGTTTGAAGTAGTAGCATAGAAAATATTTAAGAATATATATTAATGGTAAAATTTCAGATTTTATATTAGTGGACAATTTCAGATTATATATTTAAGAATATTTTTGCCATGCAGGTTTAGAATCGTCGCCCACTATTTGTTCAGTATTGTGCAAGTGTGGAACAACATGATACATATTTTGTTGAAAGGGACAATGCGGGCGTCTTGGTATCACCTTTGCGAGAAGGTTACCGCTGCTTTTAGAATGTTATGTTATGGGTATCTTTGCGGATTGTATTGATGACCTAGTCAGAATTGGCGAAAGTACAACTATTGAGACTTTGAAAAGGTTTGTGAAAGCAATTGTCCATATTTTTGGTCCAGAGTACCTCAGGTCGCCGAATGAGACAGATATTGCTAGACTACTTCGGATCAATACGGATAGAGGTTTCCCAAGAATGATTGGATCTATAGATTGCATGCACTGGAAATGGAAAAATTGTCCATCGGCGTGGGCAGGACAATTTACTGGGCACGTGCATGAGCCCACTATTATTTTGGAAGCAGTTGCATCCCAAGATTTGTGGTTTTGGCATGCATTTTTTGGATTGCCTGGATCACACAACGATATCAATGTTCTGCACCGTTCTCATTTGTTTGCAAAGCTAGCTGATGGGAATGAAAGGGAATCGTCCATTGCCTCCAGCCTACCTCTTCTTGCATATTTTTCATTGTATGGTCGACATTCCCAGAACAGTTGGAGGAAATAATTGATCAACCGCGCCTTCACCCAGTTGCCAAAGCTCCTCTCGCGACAATTTGGCACCTTTGTCAACGACATCGTTGACAAGATTCGAAGTTTCTCGAGTGCTCTATCATACAAATTGCACCCATATCATATCGCGGATAATGGGGACCCTAGAAAAAACGAACAGGAGGCAAATCATAAGATAAGTACAATAATATCTCCAAATAGTTCACTACCCACTACAACCTAAAGCGAAAGCAAATCATAAAGTGATGTTCTGAACATATATAACATATATATCCAGTACACATGTTAAACTTGTACAAGCATTAACTTCATGTAAAACTAGATTGATCTCATCCAAACCGACGAGTAAATATCTCATCCTTTAACATCTTGTAAAGCTAACTGCGATCGGACTCATTGTACTAATATCAATGTTTATTATTCTTTCGTCTTCAATCCTTTGCTTCATCTCCACGTCCTTCCGCTGCGATTCGAGCCTTTCGCGTTCAAGTCGTAGCCTCTCGTCATTGCGCTCCTTCTTCCTCAACTCCCTCAAATCTTCTGTCTCCTTCTTTTTGATCCAGAAATCGCTCATCACCTCCTTCAAGTGGTTCTCTCCATCACCATAAGATCTTTTCCCTCGACGTTGTCGCTCCTTCTCTTGCTTCTTACCGGGAGGCCTTGTCATTGCTTCATTAGGTGCCTGTTCATTGCTTCGGGACTACAGATTCAAGGGACTAGCACCACTTGGTGCCTGTTCTCTTGTTGTTTCATTCTGGGACTTGTCTGTCCTCTGAATCCACTTCTGCTCATGACATAGTTTCTTCCAGCAATGGTCCATCACGAAAGATTGCTTCTTTGGGTGACCGTTCTTGTATAGTGCCTTTGCATGATCTATCTGAAAATATCAACCAACATAAAGGATTATTGGAGAACGAAAGCAACCAAATTGATGGGAGGACAAAACAATACCTTATCTTGCTCCGTTAATCCACTTTGCTTCTGCGCACTACGAGCATAAACCCCATAGAAACGGCTAACATTCGCATTGATAATTGACGGCGGTTCATAAGAGATGTCTCTGAGCGGTCCGATTCAAAATCCTTGTGCTCATGGAAGGCAGCATGCATTCTCTGCCAATACCTTGACATCGATTGGTTATTGCTTTCAATCGGATCAAGACCCACATTTAGCCATGCAACGATCGACTTCTCATCTTCCTCGGCAGTAAAATTCTTAGTCCTCTTCTTGCTGCTTTTGGTATGTTGAGAATATTCATCATTGCCTCTGGTAGGCTGAGAACCTTGTGCAACTGCACAAGTTTGTTCCTCAGGGGGGCATATAAATGGATCACCCCAAATTTCTTATTGCCATCAAGATTATCGCCTCGGGATGTGCATATAACCTTCCATGGCACAAACACGTAATCAATCAAACATTGTATTTGTTTAAATGTTTGTTTTATGTTCTGACAGTAGGTCTTTGCATCGATGTCTCTTCCAGGTATTGGCCATATCATCTCTGAATGGCTATCTTGTCATATTTCAAGTTAAGTTACTTCCTTGCAGACGTTTCAACTATTCAATTTTACACTGAATACCTTTTTGTGAATACAGAACAAAGCATTTATATGCCTGTGGAGGCAATCGGTTTCTGGTATATATGAACAGACGGTTTTTTTGGATGGACATCATAATTGGAGCAAGCATGGTTTAAGTAGTAGAGAATTCTACTAGATCATATTCATCAACATAATTACGCAAATGGTAATGCCACTGCCACCTCAAATTCATGCGCATGGCTTGTAGAAAATGGGCGAATTCGGGATGTCAACTCTGTGTGCACCTCTTTCCGTAAGATTTACAAAGCAGAGTCACTACTACTTTCCAAAGAGGATGCCTACTTTTCGAGGCGATTAGATTTGCAAGCAATGATGGTATCAAATTCAAGCGGTGCAAAAATCATACTACCTCCACTGAAACAAAGCTTTAGCAAACTATGCTTATTGTCTTTCAAAACCTGTACATACTTGATTTTGGCAAATTACTTACACCATACTCCTATAATATTTTGGCACATTATTAGTCCCGGGCTTTAAATGACACAAATGGAAAAGCTATAATAGGTATAATAAGCTCGAGTTTATTTACCAATAAAAGAATGGTTCTGTACTCTCACTCTGGACCGGACATTGTACATGTTATAACTTCAAATTGGACACTCCTTCTCAGCTAGATTCAGTTTCCCAAAAATATCCTAATGTCATGCAGGTATGATAATCTAAACAATTTTGCTCCTAAATATAACATCTGAATGAGAGGTTCAACTTCTTTATCTCAAAATTACCATAACAGCAAAGAAGACATGCTCCTCCGGTTAAAAATGTCATTTTACTTTGACCATCTTCAAGATACAACTTTGGCTGAATTGTTATAATGCATTTGTAAAAATATAGGTATATAGTCTGAAGTACTTTGTATAGCAAACATGTTCATATAATTTCCTTGTGACCAATTTTGATTCCAATGAATACAAAGTTGTTAAATTTAGACAAATTTGATAGACATAGATATAAAACTGAATGTTTTTGACCAGGCAAAGTATCATATTAGAGGTTAAAGCAAGATTCTGCTATGGGAAATTGGGGGAAGAACTAAGATAATTAGAATATATCATGCGTGTTTGGTAAATCTGAACCCATACCGGTGGGAGGCGGCGGGGGGCGGCGGCGGTGGCGGCGGCGGACAGTGGGAGGGCGCGGGGCGGTGATGGCGCGCGGACCAGTGGGAGGGCGGCGGGAGGCGGCGCTTCGCGGCGAGGCGATGGCGCGCGGTGGACCCGATGGGAGGCGGCGCGCGCGCGCGCATCGCCGGAGGTGAGGAAGTCGCGGGAGGTGGGAGGGCGCGCGCGAGGCGAAGGAAGGCGAGGAGGATTCGAGCGCGGGAAGGAGATTCGAGGCGCGGGGGGGAGCCGGGAGGAAGCCACGCGGGAGGGGAGATTCGCCGCGAAATCGCGATGGCGGCGGCGGCGCGCTTCGATAGCCAGGCTCCGGAAGGAAAAAGCCAGCGGGTAAATTTGAAGAGGGGGATAAAAGATAGGTTGGAGTCCATTTTTTAGGTCATACTAGCTAAATATACAATGAAGAGTAGGATAAAAAACCGGATGGAGATGCTCTCATACGTTTTGCTCATGCCAAGTTTCAAGGCCATAAATCATTTGCCGATTGGCTAAAATCTTAGAGATGACTTTGTCTAACACATTGCAAAGAATGATCGGGCGGAGATCCTTGACCCGTTCTGGGTTCTTAACTTTTGGTATCAACTCAACAGTTGTTAATGATATGCCTTAAAAGATAATCATGAAAAAAACTATATCATTTTTATGTTTATGATGTTTTGAATAATATACTATTTTATTTCTTGAATAAATGTCTTTCGTATTGATCAACAAGTACGTAATTTATTCATGAAACTCTTTATTCATATGTTGATGTTCTTATAAATTATCCCTGATCTTATACCATTATGTGGGACAATTATGATTTATAAATTAACACATGTATTGATTGATGATCATATTTCACGAATCATTTATATGGAAATATCAAATTAATAATGTAGACACATGGTAGAGAATATGGTGTTGGATTAGGTTACCATGAGAAACTACATGAATATTTATATTCTTAAGTGTTATCAGTTGGTTTCATACATAGTGTATGTATGATCCTTAGACCTACGCTCCGCTCATTTCGGCTTGAACTTCTAACTTCTGGTTTATTTTTCGCTATTTATAAATTTTGTCTTTTCTGAACTTTTGGCTTTTTTTGAGCTTTTTTGCCGGTTCTTTTTTCCCTTGTTCGTTTGTGTTGTCTGTGATGAGCTAACATATTTGTTCTATTTTTAAAATTTTTAAATTTAATTACGCTAAATAAGCCACCTTCAGCTATAGTGTAATTTTAGTCATCTACAGTGCAATTTCGGCTATAAGCCACTATTTTTCAGCCCAACCAAGCGGGGCCCTGATATCGTCATAGTTTTCTACATGTGTAATAATTTACTTAGGGGTTGCTAGACACTACTTCGTAATTATATGGTCATAAAAGTAGCTTGTAGATTTACTATGAAATATACGGAGAAATGTGAGTGATTAAGATAGAATTTGCATCTTCTATATAATGGGGAGATATCTCTAAGTCTCTCGATATGATTGGATTAAGAAAGTGCATGGCCATGCCGAATGTGGTTGAGGAGTCAATCACAACTGAGCAATCTATTAAAAGTTTGAGCGAAGGATTGAGATATAAGGATAGCGCGCTTCTTGCCTTGAGTTCGATTTAGTATTATGAGACAAATGGATTGATCGATACATGAGCACTATATGAGTTTGTCTGATATGATCTTTATATATATTTGAGGGTCGTTATGTTCTACTAGAGACCGTTACTGATTTGTGGACTGGAAAGAAGATTTCGGGCTACAACCGAATATATATGAACCTATAGGGTTACACACTTATTGGGTTAGAATACATCAGTTCGGATTTGATTCGTTGCTAATGGGTCAAATGGGCTTCACACCTTATTAGGCTCCTAACGTAGTGTTCTACCGAGATGCTATATTAAGAGAGGTGTGGGCTAAGGGATATATCTTGTATACATCCATCGAAACTTTAGCTGTCACCTCTCATAAGTTTTGTCGTGCATGTTGATGCTAGTACATCGCACACAACGTTCCTTCTTGAACGTGTGGATTTTGGTAGAAACACTGTTGCGACTACGGCATTGATCAAGACGATCGCAAAGGAAGCGGTTGGCTCGTAGAGATCAACTACTTTTACTACATTGATGTGAGCTTCGTTGAACTGGGCTATTTCAACTTTTCTTCCTCTGCACTGTGTGTCTAATCGTAACGATCTATGATATTCTACTCGCATAGCTTGCTAATTGACGCAGTAGAATTTTTAATTTATGATAGTATAGCTCACCCCATATCTCAACAACAGTAGTGTCATTCCACCCTTAGGGTATTTCTCCCCTATTAAGCACAACTAACACCACCTGTTGCACTCGATCTAGGCCCATTTCCCTAAATCTTTTGTAAAAATTTGCCGGCATACCATCTGGCTAGTGCTTTTTAATCACCAAAACCCTCAAGTGCATTTCGGATTTCATCTATAATATAGGCTGGGTTTTTTTTCTGACTTTTAGCCAGTTTATGCTTGTAATATTTACAGTAACTAACTTTTAAATGGTACGGTTTTTAAAAATGGGGTCAACAGGAAAATTGTAGTAAAAAGTATACTGAGTTCAGATGTATCGGCTAAAATCACATGTGACTATTTTCCTATACATATAACCTTTCGTGAACAGTTAAAATTCAAATATTTAAGTCATACACCTAAAAGAATCTACCCATAAGCTGCAAGAAGGAAATCATTGACCCTAATCTTTTGAGCTTATGTCTTCTCTCAAACAAACAAACGAGACAGTTTCTTCGTCACCATTTCAAATCGGCTTATCGGAATAACGTTTTCGAAGCGGCTTATCAACTCATTGATATTCGATTCATTTACACAAATATTTATACTAGAACAAAAACCATTAATTACAGTCATAAACTATAATTCATCGTCGAAAAGGGCGCACTAGTCATTGCTGGGATACCTAGAGATGGCAACGGGTATAAACCCACTGGGTTTTGCTATCCCAAACCCGTGCCCATGAAAGTTGGACGTGCCCGCTAAAAAACCCATGCCCGTGACGGGTGCAAATTTTTGCCCGGACCCATGCCCACCGGGTTAACGGTACCATGGGTCGCCGTCGGTCGGTAATGCAAGCTGCAACAATGGTTAATGGAGAGAAGGAAGAAGTTCACCGCCATCTTCGTTGGAGTGGAGGCGCGTCATGGCCAAGGGCCCTCTGCTGTGATGTGCGTTGGCTGCGGCGTGGCGCGTGGGGCGGCGGTGAACTGGAAGGCGGCGCGCAGCGAGGCGTGCGAGAGGGCAGCGTGCGGCGAGTGGCGGGAGCGAGGCGGAGCTGCGGTAGGGAGGCGGCGTGGAGCTGCCGAGACCGAGCGCGGAGCGCGGATCGCGCGCCGCTGCGCGGCTGTTGAATCGAGTGGGACCGGGAGGAGTGAGTAGTGACCGTGGCGAGTGCTAGCTAGGATTAGCCGTATGGGTAATGGAGCATTGCCGCATTGGATTTGGGGGCTTGGGGCTAAATGGCTAATGGGCTAAGCTGGTTTGCCTGGGAGGCTGGGAGCCTGGGTTTATAACTCCTATAGATCGGGTTTATATTACCCATGGGTTTACGGGTTTGGGTACTATAGGAACGTACCCGAACCCGCAGACCCGATGGGTTGGACTTTTTGCCCGTTAAGAGACCCATGAGTTAGGAAATTGACTCAGACTCATGTCTTAATAGAGTAAAAACTCACCGGGTATCGGATTTTGGGTACCCATTGCCATCTCTAGGGCTACCCTTCGCATGTACAGCCGGAAAGCCGCCGAAAAGTACGCACCAATCTCCCGTTCGGTCGTAAGAGCCCGCACCACCGGTGGGTGAACGAAAGCCGAGCCGAGCCGGCTCGAGCCAGGCTCGGCCGAGCTCGGTCAAAGATGCGGCTCGGCTCGGCTCGTTTTGGAAACGAGCTACGCGGGAGGCTTGGCTCGGCTCGATTGGCGGCTCGAGCCAGCTCGCGAGCCCGACCGAACTAAAAGCGGTCTGATGCGTGTATATGTATGTCAATTATCGATATAGCATAACGAGCACATAACGAGAGCAAGACAGCGAGAGATAAATAGCATAGCATACGATGCGTATGTCAATTATCATAGCATAGCATAGCATACAAAGATGATAACGAGCCAAAATGGCTTGAGCGTGCGATTCAAGCCAAAATGGCTTGAACGAGCGATTCAAGCCAAAATGGCTCGTTATCAAAATGGCCAAAATGGAGGAGGACGAGCGGCACTAGAGGAGGAGCGGCACCACCGGGTTACGAGGATGAGGCGCGCCATGGCGGGGACCGACGCGCGCGGCACGCTGCCTCTCCTCTCTCTGCATGAGCAGAATCAAAGTCAAAGACAACCGGCGAGGCCACATAGTGGATTTGGGGCTCTCCTCGGTGGCTCGAGGAGACGCAGCGTCTTGCGCGGAGAGCGACTGCGGCGGTGGGGAGCAAGCGGCGGCGGTGGGAGCACGGGGCCGAGGGAGCGACACACGGCGGGGAGCAAGCGGCGGCGGTGGGAGCACGGGCCGGGGAGCAGACACGGCGGTGGGAGCAAGCGGCGGCGGTGGGAGCACGGGCCCGAGGGAGCGACACGGGGAGCAAGCGGCGGCGGTAGGGAGCACGAGGCCGGGGAGCAAAGACACGGTGGGAAGTGGAGGAGCACGGGGCCCGGGGAGCGGCACGGTGGGAAAGGGAGGAGCACGGGGCACTGGGAGCACACGGCGCGGCGGCGTGATGGCGGCGCGGTGGGCGGGGTAGGAGCGGTGGGACACTTTGGGACGGCGTCGGTGGGGATGGGGAAGGAGGAGGAGATCCGGAGATGCGGTGAATTGGGAAGACTCGCGGAAGAGTGCGGATGGAGGAGAGTAGGAGACTCGCGTGCGTCGCTTGGCGGCTGGGAGTGCGCGATCTGTCGGATGAGTCGCGAGCGACGGAGAAATGAAACGAGCGAGCCAACGAGCGGCTCGCGAGCCCGCTCGGGCTCGGCTCGAAAATGAAACGAGCTATCAAAGAGGCTTGGCTCGCTTGTATATTAACCGAGCTCGAGCCGAGCCGAGCCGAGCCGATTTCGAGCCCGAGCGACTCGCGAACCTCAAGCTTTTTGTCCAGCCCTAGCTCAGCTCGACCTCTCCAATCTGCCCTCGTGCACCCCTCAAATCGCCCAGATTTAAGGCGACGCGACGCGAAACGCAGCAAACTACTCGCCTCGCCCACCTCCGCACAGTTAAATCAAATCAAATCCCCCGTCACCTCACCGTCTCCTCCCCGAGCTCTTCTCCCCTCCCCCCTCCCGGTTCGCCTCGTCTCCCTCCCTCCCGACCGAACCAAAACCCTAACCCTAGCCGGGGATGGCGACGCAGCCGCCCTCCTTGGCCGCCGACCTCTACGAGACGGCCTCGCAGCCTGACCCCTGCGCCTCCGCCGCCGGGGACGCCTACACCTTCCTCGAGTTCAACACGCAGGGCGACGACTTCGACTACCCCGACTTCCCGGAGCTCTCCCAGCCAGCCCGATCCGCGCCGCCGCCGCCGGCCCCGTCGTACTCCTCCTCCTCGTCCTGGCCGCCCCCGCCGCCGCCGCCCGAGCCGTCCACGGACCCCGATCTCGCGCCGCAGGACCCGACCCCGCCGGCCTCGTCCTCCTCTCCGTCGCCGCGGTCGTCGGCGTCCAAGGCGCGGGCGTCGGCGGACGGGCTCGCCGCGGGGGTCGCGGCGCTCAGCTTTGAGGAGCCCCCCGGCGCCGGCGTGGGGGAGGACGGGTACGACTACGCTAAAGGCGACTTCGTGGAGCACGCGTGCCGGTACTGCGGGATCCACAACCCCGCGTGCGTGGCGCGGTGCAACGTGCCGTCCTGCCGCAAGTGGTTCTGCAATTCGCGGGGGAACACCTCGGGCTCCCACATAGTTAACCACCTGGTGCGGCTTCTCCCCCTTATGGTTTGTTTCGAATTTTAAGCCCAGCGGGCTGTGAATTCGGTAGAAAATTGCTGAGAAATCAATTAGATGACGAATTTGTGTCACAAAGATACTCTTGTAGCTTGGTAGCGTTTTTTTTGGTGTTGGATTAGTTGAAGGCGATACATTTTATGGGGCTGCGCAAGTTGTTGTAATGTGGGACAAAATTTAATTCAGGATTTTGGAATTGCCCGTCTTGATAGGATAGGTGGAAGTCACTGAGAAGGTGGTGTTTTGCGAAAATGTTGGATTAATGTGTTCTGTTTAGGGTAGTTAGATTCTATATTTTCTGTAGTTTGTGGTGAATTCGTCAGTAGTTATTGCAATTTTGATAAACATGTTGATCATGCTGAATGGCTTTAATTTTCAAGAAGGATTGTATGAAAGCTTTTTGATTGTGGAGCCGATGAAAATTGTCATAGATAATCAATCTAGAGTTGAATGGCCTTCTCATCCTGTTGGTATTTTAGTGTACAATAATCCAGCTTGAAATTCAATAGCATTTATGATCGTATTCTTGTGAAATGTCTTTCATGAGGACGACAAAATTGGTGGTTGTGCTTAGTTTGTTTCACTTTTGTCGTCGTCTGTGTTGACATTTTGTACTATTTATGATGATAGAAACGGAAAGCCACATCTTGTGATAACTTCCTATTTTGGGGGCTAGGTGTTCAGTTCTATTTGCAAGGGTTCAAGATGTCCTTAGTGTACAATTTGCTAGGAAATTATATGTATTCTGTGTGCAAAACCATCTCAAATTCTCTAGAATACACTTAAAATGTAGTTAACATTGTTAAAGGCAATCTTTTATTTTAAGACTCTGTCTGATAACTGGTGTCAGCACATGTTGCTCAAGCTCTGTTTAACAACTTATGTTGCAACACCCTATTGGTTACTGCTAAGTGATTCTGAGAATGACAGGGAAAAGTTACTTTCTTGTTGTCCTTCTAGCTGTACCATTGTTTCTTATTACCCCTTTGACCTTCTCTGGTACATAGAGCACAGAAGATTATGTGATACCAATTTGCATCTTTGCTTGGGTCATAAGGTTTGCAACCCTACAGTCCTTTGTTGCAGCATCTATCGTGCCAAGTACAACAAATAAGTAAAGGAGGATAACATGAAAAGCATTCTGACCAAACATATTTAATGAACTATGTCCTAATTAATATTATCTCCTTCTGCTATCATGTTTGCGTGGATGATTATCATAATTTCAGCTTTGATTCAAGCAAAATTGTGGATCTTCTGGAAGGAATTGCTCAGTAGTGTTCCAGAAATAGCTATGCTATTATTAAGAATCAACCTTAGGCTTTATATACCAAATACACATGTTGATGGTAGTCAAGATTCTTCAGTCATAAGAAGATATTTTTTTTGCGCAAGAACCTACCTCGTTTTATCTATTTATATTAAGCAAAATGCTTTTAATTTACTCTATCTCATATTTGTAACTAGATGTTTATATATCATTGTATATTTTACAGGTTAGAGCAAAGCATAAGGAAGTTTGCCTCCACAAGGATAGCCCTTTGGGAGAAACAATTCTTGAATGCTATAATTGTGGTTGTCGCAATGTATTCCTTCTTGGTTTTATCTCAGCAAAGGCAGAGAATGTTGTTGTTCTTCTGTGCAGAGAGCCCTGCCTGAGTGTTAATGCATTGAAGGATATGAATTGGGATCTCAGTCAGTGGTGTCCTCTTATTGATGACAGATGTTTCTTATCATGGCTTGTCAAGGTAAGTGTTTTTCTCCTTTTATTTTTTTGTTGGGTTGGTGTGTGTGCACGTGCATGTCTTGCTGTTATTTTCTTTTTGATAATTTAGCAATTTTACTCCTTCCAGGTTCCCTCAGAACAGGAGCAGCTGAGAGCACGTCAAATTAGTGCCCAGCAAATTAACAAAGTAGAAGAGCTCTGGAAAACAAATCCTGATGCCTCTCTTGAAGATCTTGAAAAGCCTGGTGTAGATGAGGAACCCCAGCAAGTGGGGTTGAAGTATGAAGATGCCTACCAGGTTTTGAAATTTTATTATGTTTATCAGGGCATTTGTTCTTGACTTTATTTCAGATATCTTCTTGTATCTTGGTGCATTAGTAATACTTTCAACATTTCAAATCTTTTCTTTTTAGTTAGCATTGTAACTAGCATACATTTATTCTTTTTGCCAGTATCAAAATGTTTTTGCTCCGCTGATAAAGCTCGAGGCTGATTATGACAAGGTACTGTGTTCTGACAATATTTTCTGATTGTGCTCATATGTCTTCACCATCCCCTCTACCCACCCCACCCTAGAGAATTGAATTATGTTTTGCCCTCTTGTTATTCTACTGTAGATGATGAAAGAGTCACAGAGCAAGGACAGTGTAACTGTGCGGTGGGATATTGGACTGAACAAGAAGCGCATAGCCTATTTTGTCTTTCCAAAGGTTTGTTTAAGAACTGAAATAAATATGATTTGTGAATATAGAAGCTTCATTATCTTGTTATAGATTATTTTGCCTTTGCATCTTATAATTTCTATAGTCTTTATTTTTTACTGCATTTACTACCTCACCAAACCATTTAATCTTTACCTAACATGGGAAATCAATTTTGCATTTTAGGAAGATAATGAATTGAGACTAGTCCCTGGAGATGAGCTACGGCTGAGATATTCTGGTGATACTTCACACCCTGCATGGCAGTCTGTGGGGCATGTGGTATGTGTACTAGAAACATATTAATTGATAGCTGGATCATGGTAACCTCAATAAGATCACTTCCACGTCGGTGCTCATGCTAAGGACATTGTTCCTACAGATTAAACTCACTGCACAAGAGGAGGTGGCACTTGAGCTTCGTGCTAGTCAGGTATAAGGAGTTAGTTCTTTCTTGGTTCTTTTTAGCATCCCTCGGCTTTATGTTGTTTCCGCCTTAAACCTTGCTGGATTTCAGGGAGTACCTGTTGATTTGAACCATGGATTCAGTGTGGATTTTGTTTGGAAGAGTACTAGCTTTGATAGGATGCAAGGAGCAATGAAGAGTTTCGCTGTAGATGAGACAAGTGTCAGTGGGTGAGTTTGATGCATCTATACTATATATATTTTGGTGTTGTGGGCATGGAGGCATGTTATGTCTACTGTGAGTATGAATTGATGGAGCTTCTTGCTTGAAAACAGCAATGTCAAATCCAACAAGCACTTTTGATAAAACTTTTGGAATTTTAGTTGCTCGAAGTTATTTCATGGTTGTTATTACTTGATAGGGCCCTGATACATTAATTAACTCTAGGAAGAATGTTCTTAGCAATAAATTTGTATTTGGATTCTTTGTTGTATAATCACAACAGCATGAGCAAATTCTTACTTTTTTTCATTCCCTCAACACAGATACATATACCATCACCTTTTGGGACATGAAGTCGAGCATCAAACAATACGTAATACACTACCAAGGCGCTTTGGTGCACCAGGACTTCCAGAGCTAAATGCTTCCCAGGTATCTTGATGTATTAATGATTTGACACTGAGTTCTTGTTAGTTAAACACTATACGACTTCTCTCATTTTACTTTTATTGAGTGCTTTTAGCAACATACTTTCATGGCTTAGATTAGCTGCTGCTCTCCTGTTATTCTAGGAAATTTTAGTGAGGTTCTTATGTAATTACCTATTTTGAATTTAAGGCACAGGCAAACAGCTGTTATGATGTTATAACCTTACTGACGTGGAAATATTTTAAAATAACAGTTGTTTTGTCATTGATATGATGTTCTCTTCTGGGCTGGTGGTGTGTGTGTGTTCAGGTCTTAGCAGTTAAAAGTGTTCTCCAGAAGCCAATTAGTTTGATTCAAGGTCCACCTGGCACTGGGAAAACTGTCACATCTGCTGCAATTGTGTATCACATGGCAAAACAAGGTCAAGGACAGGTATAAGAGTGCATGGTATTTGCCATGATGATATAATTCGGGATTTTTGTTTAACCTCTTGTCTGTGTTTTGAAATTTGAGGTCCTTGTATCTGCACCAAGTAATGTTGCAGTTGATCAGTTGGCAGAGAAGATAAGTTCAACTGGTCTCAAGGTAAATGATGAATTTACTGTTTATTTAATTATTTTAATCATCTACAGTTCCCAAGTGGCCTTTTTTCTGACTTGTCTATTATCCATTTATATGGCATCTACTGAGTACTGGAACCATTATAGGCTGGTAGACGTTTTCAAATTACTAGCTTGGCCTCAGTGGATGTTGATACTGTTTAGTTAGTTTTCATATGCTTCAGCTGATTGCAAGAGTAATTGAAAACGTGACTTTCACAGTTGGATATAGTGCGAAAGGGCCTCTATCGTAGCGGTAGAGTGCCTGTGTAGCACCCCTTACGTCCCAAGTTCGATTCAGTGGGACGAACCGGCTAGGAAAAAATCCTCGCCTACCTCACAAGCCAAAGCACAGTCAAGGCCCGGTAGTCGTCGTTCTCTCGTAACGTGGGTGTCGGGTGTGGGTAGGGGTTGGGGTTTCTCGATCTGTGAGAGAAGTTCGAGCTTCGTCTTAGGGTGAATACCGGGGTTTCTTCCCGCAGTCGTTTTTACAGTTGGATATAGTACTCAGTAGTCAGTACTCACATTGTGAACTGGTAAATTATGGTATTTCTATGTTTTTGGGCACATTTTGTATGATGCTTCAATTAATTACTCGAGAATGATTCTGTTATTATTATAATAAACAACAAAAGACCCCATCCCCTACCCATCCACCCACCCAACTTTTTTGGATTATCTCCAGCTTCTGTTGGTTCACAGTTGCCCCTTGTTATCTGATAATGTATTATTTATGATTCATAATTTCATTAAGTGACTGGTTGCCTACTACAGGTTGTTAGGCTGTGTGCAAAATCTAGAGAAGCTGTTTCATCCCCTGTTGAGCATTTGACACTTCATTATCAGGTACATTCTTGATTCCTATCTAGTTGCTTGCACGCAAAATAGTCTCCTGGTGGATGTTACTGATGTGTTTGTGCAATCATGCAGGTTCAGCATCTTGATACATCTGAAAAGAGTGAATTGCATAAGCTACAGCAACTGAAAGATGAACAAGGTCTATTATCCACTGTTAACCATTGTGATGCCATAGTTGAACATTTTTTTAAGACATGCGATATGCCTGCATTTTGCTGAATGAGAGTTGTTATGCTTACTTTCTCTTTTCACAGGTGAATTGTCGAGCAGTGATGAGAAAAAATACAAAGCACTAAAACGAGCCACTGAAAGAGAGATATTACAAAGCGCTGATGTGATTTGCTGCACTTGTGTCGGTGCTGGAGATCCTCGTTTGGCAAACTTCCGTTTTCGTCAAGTAATGATTTACCTACTTTCTGCAGTCTGCAGATTAATATTGATGCCTTTCTGTTCTATATCCTGAGGCGATGGCAAAATTTATTGTTAGGTTCTTATTGATGAGTCTACACAGGCAACAGAGCCTGAATGTCTTATTCCATTGGTGCTAGGTGTCAAGCAGGTAACAAGTAATTAGTGAATTGATTTAGGACAATTCGATTATTTTTATTTATACTTTTACAATTTATTTAGGTTGTTCTTGTTGGCGATCATTGCCAACTGGGTCCAGTCATCATGTGCAAAAAGGCAGCTCGTGCAGGATTAGCACAATCTCTCTTTGAACGTCTTGTTATCCTTGGAGTCAAGCCATTCAGGCTACAGGTATCGGCTGCTGCTGGTGTTTTGTTTCTCAGTAGTATTACCATGTTACTATGCTTTCCATGCTTCATCCCGCATCATTGTTGTCAAAACTCTAAAAGCTTGAATTTCTCTTAAATAATAATATTATAATTATGTTGGTGTTTATCAAGATATGCTTTTATAAGGATATTTACTCTTGTAATTTGGTCCTTAGATAAATATTTGTTTCTGTTGATTAATTTTTTATATATTGCATATCCATGTATTTGGAAGTAGTGTAGAAGGCACCTAAGGTATTATCTTGTACATTTTGTTTTCTAAAAAATCTTTATGTTTTTTATGCAAAAGAAAATGGCAGTTACTTTTTGTAAAAGAGCATTTGAATGACATGTTGTTATTGTGTACTTTACTCCTATGTCCTGAAAGTTTATGTAAACTGTTCTTTTCACTCTGTTAGTTTGAATAATCGAATTTAGTGGAAATGAGTTTAAGGATCAACATAAAGTTTATATCTGATTTTTTGTAGGATGCGCGATTTCCACCAAGTTATATCCAAGTTTTAAACCATGATATTGCAGCGATTAAGCGTTAACATTCTTTTAGAAGAAAGCTAATAATTCTATATTAATCATCCCTGATTTACAGGTTCAATATAGAATGCACCCTTGTCTTTCAGAATTTCCGTCCAACTGCTTCTATGAAGGCACACTACAAAATGGAGTAACTGTAAACGAGAGACAATTATCTGGAATTGATTTTCCTTGGCCTGTTCCGAATCGGCCTATGTTCTTCTATGTGCAGGTACCTTCTTGGACTACCAAGCTGCCATTTTTCATACATGCAAAAGCCCTTCCTGCTTATTTAGACTGATTCATACTGATTTTCTGTAGATGGGACAAGAAGAGATCAGTGCTAGCGGGACGTCTTACCTCAATAGAACTGAAGCTGCAAATGTAGAAAAAATTGTGACTACATTTTTAAGAAGTGGTGTTGTACCAAGCCAGGTATGTACTAATGATTACCTTTCATCTCAAATTTTGCACCAGCCCTTTATAAAAAATCACTAATTCTGTGGAAATTGGATGTGTATTCATATATTGTCTAATGTGCAGATTGGAGTTATCACACCTTATGAAGGACAAAGGGCATATATTGTAAATTATATGTCAAGGAATGGTTCTCTTCGCCAACAACTTTACAAGGAAATTGAGGTTAACCATAAAATGTGTATATTATAATGTTAGGCCCCTCATGTTGGAAATCGTGTTGCTATATTATTTGTACTTATTTCAGGTAGCAAGTGTCGACTCCTTTCAGGGAAGAGAGAAAGATTACATTATTCTGTCTTGTGTTAGAAGCAATGAGCACCAGGTATGGTTCTTTGTTGTTTTATTTGATTTGCCCAATAATTTTCTTGACAATATTTGAATTGCACTATGGTAATTTATGCAGTGCGCATTATAGATGTAATGCAAGTTAAAGAGTTTGCCACTTATTTTAAAATTATTTTGTTTTATGTGTCGATACCACATGCTTTCAAATGCTTAATAGTTTAATTATTTTCTGGTCAAGTGGTCACAGCCAATTTGTCAATAGCAATTTGCATTCCATTTAGTAAAATTTCTACTTATGTTTTGGAAACTCGTAGAAGTTTACACTTGAGGCTGCCAAGACTTTAGTATATTCTTGTATGAAGCATCTATGCATTTATTTTTGTTGCGCCGAATGCGTTCGATATATATTCTGCAATAACAGAACAGTGACGTTTGTATGTGTTCTGTTCATGCTTTGTGAGCAAACTGTTGTGTGCCAGGTCGTGTAAATTGATGTGACATACCAATTTCTTTGCTCTTTCAGGGTATTGGGTTTCTTAATGATCCACGCAGGTTAAATGTTGCATTAACCCGTGCTCGGTATGGTATAGTCATTCTTGGCAACCCTAAAGTTCTAAGCAAACAGCCACTTTGGAATAGCTTGTTGACACATTACAAGGTACACCCATCCCTCAATACATAATGAATGATGTTTATTTTACAAGTTTGGTTGCAAATGATTAGTATTTTAGTTCTTGTTGCTGTTTCTTTTGGGGTGAGAATAACACATAGTGTAAATCCTTTGTAGTTGGTTTGGGCTCTTTTTTGGGCCTATATGCAAATTGTTAGTATTGTATTGCGGAGTATAGTGTCTTTTATGATAGTAGTTGTGCTGGAATATGTATATCAGGGGGAATGTATAATCTGGATATTAGTGTCTTTACTAACTACGTTGTGTTTCAAATATTTTACATTATAATCGTTGTGTGTTTAGGAGCATTTACATTAATAATCGCTGTGTGTTTAGGAGCATGAGTGCTTGGTAGAAGGACCTTTGAACAACTTAAAGCAGAGTATGGTGCAATTTCAAAAGCCAAAAAAGGTGAGTTGCCTTCTTTGGTTCTTCCAGATAACTACTGGAAAGCATTCTGGTTCTTTTCGTTTTACCAATTTGTCGATGTTATTTTGGTGAGCAGATCTACAATGATCGAAGACTGTTCCTGGGTGGTAGTCAAGGTGTTATGCATGGAGCTAGCTCTGCCGCTGTGGGCTCAAGCCCTGTGGCAGATAAGAGAAGTGGTAGGGGAAAAGGTATATACAGTTACATTTTTATGATGTATATTTTCCTTTTTTTATTAACTTGTCTAATATTACCTTTTCCTCTGTAATGCACCCTCTTTTTTTCCACAAACCCAGGACATTCCTTTGTTCCATTTGGTCATAAACCTGGTGTGCATCCATCAGGCTATCCTTTACCTCATATGCCCTTCCCTCCATTTCCTGGGGCTCCACATTCTCAACCGTACGCGATTCCAACCCGTGGATCATTGCATGGTCCCATTGGAGCAGTTCCACCGGTGCCTCAACCTGGGAATAGAAACTTCGGGGCCCCTCGTGCAAATACTGGAGGTCCTATTGGTGGCCACCTTGCTGCTCATCAACAGAACTCTCAGCAAGCTATGGGTGGCATAGGGTCAACTTTTAACTTTCCTGGCCTGGAGAATCCGAGCAGTCAGCCTTCTGGTGGAGGTCCAATGTCCCAAACTGGATTAATGACGCAGGTTTGCTTGTTTCTATCTTATTCCTAATACACAAAATAACAATAGTTCTACAGTAACATTTGCCTTTCCAAATTAGATGCCTGTCCATGGTCTCAGTCAAACATTCCGCGATGGGTTTTCCATTGGTGGGATGTCTCAGGTACTAGTAATGAATGATGCATGACATTACTATCTTATTGTTCTCTCCTTGACAGAATATGTTTTCTTGGTTACTAGGACTTCTTCGGAGATGATTTCAAGAGCCAAGGATCTCACATGGCATACAACATTGTGGATTTTTCTACTCAGGTTTGTATCCCATATTTAATACAACTGTTTCTGGATTCATATGTTTCCACCATGGCTCTGTAATTTGCATAAACCAATTCAACATTAGATTATGCAAAGATGTTGTAAAGTTTTAGTTCACTGTTACTCTGGAAAGTGGCTTCTAATAAAAGCGCTAACTGCCATATACAGGCTTCTCAAGGAGGTTATGGTGTTGAATATACTCAAGGACCCCAATCTGGATATCCTGGGAATTATTTGAACCAAAATGCACATCCAGGTTACTCCCATATGGGTGCAACAAATGACATTGTATCTCAGGTCTGTCCTTTGTAGTTCATAACCATTCCGTCTAGTAATTTATCTGTTGATGCCTTTCCTTGTGCATGTTTTTGCTCGCTTGACTAAGCCTGTTAGAATGATCCAGGATCCAATGGCCCATGGTTCACATGGAATGTTTACACAAGCGGGGTACAATGATCCATCACAAGATGAGTCGTCTCAGATGCATTATGGAATGGCTGCTCCTGGCCCTCTTCAATCACAGGTGGTTTATCTATTTCCTCGTGTTCAATGTTTCCTTTCTCTGGCTGAAAATTTGTCGCAACCATAACTAACATAATGTTTTGCAGAGCATGATGAACCCCCTCTACTCTCAATCATATGCTCACTATAACACCCAGCCCCAGTCCCTTCAACCTCCTCCGCAGTGATCAGGAAAGCTTGTGTGATATAATGGCTGAAGCCGCATTAAATTTTGTAAGTTTGATGGATTGCATCCGTGGCCCACAGCAGCTTGGTTGTGCCTTTCTGCACTACTATGCGGAAGTGATGGTGCATAGGCATCAGTTACAAGCAATGAGCACAAGCATATTTTGGCACACTACATATCGGATATTTATTGGGACAGGCTTGTACAAGATGGCTATGGCTATCGACCAACGACCAGTGCTAAGGAGCACAAGGATTGCGACACATCATTGTGGTAGTTCACAATGGGGCTTGACAACAAGAGGTGGCAACTTGTGCATTGAGAGAGTGGTTGACGACGCTACCCACATCCCTTCACCTGTATAGAAGGCAAACGGGGCTTGTAGTGGTATGATGTGAATACTCCAGGATGTGCTGCCATCCAAGTGAAAGGTGCAGCAGCTATCGCCTGCCTCCATGGTATCACAAAGACGCCTGTAGATTGGCTTTGTATAGAGGTGCTATAGGTGGGGTGGCCGACCCTCTCGGATCTCTGGCACATGGCCAAGATACTTGTTTGAACACTATGTATGCTTTCTATATAGTTGTGATATTTATATCACACAACTGATGTAGGTGATGTCGCCTTAATTTGAACAAGAGCGTGTGGTGATTGTTGGAAATTGAGAGCTCATTGCATCTGTTAGTCATTGTGTAATTCTGGCATAGTTCTGCGATCCAACGGCGGGTCAGTGTGGGGTTGATTTATAGCTTGGAGAGCAATATTCTGAGGCATTTTTCGATATCTGGAACGAAGGATTGGTGTTTTTGATGGGGATGCATGCAAGTTGCGGTTTCGAAATGAAACTCAAATTAGGGCAACCTTTTTTTTGGGGGGGAAGCTATGAACCTTTGGGCCATAAGCACACCAATGCCCGATACCCCACTGTCCATCGGTGGTTTCATGATCTACATGAAATGGAGGTTGACGCGTGTTTTTCACTCAAAGACTCACAGTGAATGAGCAAGTGGCCAAATGGGTCAGGCTAATCGTGTCGGCCCAAAATATGGTACTATTGGTTTGGTCCATTACTAAATGAGTTATGTCAACTCGGCCCAGTATGGCGGGCGAAGCAGAGCGGCCAAACCGCTAGAGGAGGTGGGGGCTAGGGGACGAGTTGAGCGGATGGTTAGGTGGCTAGGCGGGGGCCATGCCTCATGGGTCGGCAATCGGCATGTTAAGGCTCGGTTGGCACGGCAAGTCCTGGCCAAATGGGCCGCTCGGCATAGCACGGACTCGAATAGCGCACGACTTGATTAGGCATAGCATGGCAAGCCCGAATAAGTTAATGTGACATACCGTGCTAGCCCACATGCCTACTCTCCGACCTAGGCACAACACAGAGAGGGGTCAAGCCATGTTGGGCCGGTCCGGGCACACTTAGCCCAATGGGCCACTGATGGCCTGTTGAGCACGGTGACCCAGTCCGGCGCTACCTTGCTCGTAGCCTCCGCGCCATTGCTGCCGCCCACAGCCGCCGCACCGCCATTGCTGCCCGTGTGAGAGGAGAAGGCTGATGGTGATGATTACTTCGAAGAGTGATTATTTTGATGGTTTTACCATGTTGTGTACACACTTTTCTGTCATTTATGTAACAAATTACTTTTCATAATATACAGAAAGGAACTCACAACATCTAATCTGATGAGCCACGTGGTCTAAGGTTCTCTAGAATAACGAGGTAGGGCTTGACAATGTTGAGCGCGTGGAAGAGCATGTGGAATAGTACTCTACCCTGTGTACATTGCCCTTCTCTTGCATACAAAAGAAATACATCATAACATAAAATTACTACATATTACGATACAATTTACTGTATGTTAGAGACGAAATGACTGTTTACCAGCTCTATGGCAGTTTGGATCTTATGTCCTTTGCTATCGTAAAATTCTAGGAACTTCATGGCGAAGAAGGCGCAGTCGTTCGGGAGAACCTATTTCGGCATGGTGAACAGTGGCCTTCTCTAGTTCACAAACTCCAGAAACTCAAGTCAAAATAAACGAGGCCTGAGTCGGCCTAGGGAAGATATCCTCCATTGCCTTGGGAAGATGGCCTCCTAGAATGGAGGCCGAGGCAGTGGACCAAGGAGCGAGGATCTACGAGACTACGACACAAGCGAGCTTCCGGCGAAGGTGACTATGGTGCCATCAGGAACAAGTGATTTGTGTATCTACAATCCCCGAGGCTTGATCAGTCGAACAAAGTTAGCCTGGTGATAAATCTTGGTAACCAGATAGACAACGTGTCAGCCAGATCAGTGATGGACACCATCGCCAAAGGGAAATTTATTGGTATAACGGAGGGAGTACCTCTCATCGAGATCAACGGATCATTTGTGGAGCATAGCTAGGCTGCTCGAGTTGCATGACGACGTCATGGAGGAAGAAGACCATTGAATAATCCAACATGTTCATTGTGGTCGAAAGTCATAAGTCGTAGCTCATGGTCGAAGTCGTAGAGTACTGTTGCAGTCGTAGATTTACTGTAGAGGTCGTAGAGTATTGTTGCAGTCTTAGGTTTACTGTAGCAGTCGTGAAGTTACTGTGTAGTCGTAGAGCTATTGGTCATAAATCGTAGCGGCCGCGGTCGTAGTTGTAGCGGCTGTGATCGAAGAGTTGTTGTAATAGTCGAAAATGCTCAACACGTGCTCAATACACATGAGATTAAGCTTCCATGGCCACCAGCTTGCAGCAAAGAATTGTATAAAAGGAAAAGAAGGAAGCTAACCTACATATGTACCAAGGGATGGGTCCCCCTTCCGCTCGCTAGCTAACCTATGGTCCCGCTCATTTCGGTTTGAGTTTCTGGCTTATTTTTCACTATTTCTAAATTTTGTTATTTTCTGGCTTTTTGATTTTTTTTGAGCTTTTTTACCGGTTCTTTTTTCCGTATTTGTTTGCATTGTTCGTGATGGCTAACCTGATTTTTCTATTTTTAATTTTTTTTAAAATTTATTTACGTCAAGTAAGCCATCATCAGTTACAGTATAATTTCAGTCAGCTACAGTGCAATTTTGACCATAAGCTAACGTATTTCAGTCTAACCAAACGGTACCTATATATGTCGGTTTTCAGAACCAGGGTCACAGATTATAGCTGCACAAAGACCAGAGAATCACTCGTACAATTGTTTACTCACGCGAGAAGTGGATAGATGAAAGACAGAACACACACCGTTCGGAATCATGCAGTGCGCGTTGCGGTTGCCGCGCGCGGGGTCTGCGGCCTTTTGTACGTTAGCGTGAACGAAGAGACGCTGGTACAAGATCGTTCATTACTGGCAAAACCAAGTACGGCCGGACCTTACCTCCATGCTACATGTATGATAGTTCAAGCACCACGTCATACCGACCAAAATACTATATTTGCAAGCGCATATTTAAATCCCTCCGGTAAAAAAAAAATACATTTTTAACTTTACAAAATCAACAAGATACTCCATCGACCACTAAATTCCTTTATCGTATATTTCACCAAAATTGTAAAAGTGCAATGTTGTAAAAATTATATTTTCACAACAAATTCAAACATAGCATTTTTATATACCCAAGCCATATGTCTAAAACAATATCTTTGTTCAAAAAAATTTAATAGTGTTTGCACGTATTCTAGTATCAGTCTTGTGTGACCGGATGGAGTACTCCCACAAGGTGAATTAAGCCATACCTGGCGCGCTTGGGACAGCACAACACTACATTTTCAAGGCACAAACAACAGCTGCTAGTTTTGGATTAAGAGGTCCAGATTTACTAATGAGTACAGAACAGTTGGAATTAGGGTACAACATTGATTGATGTCCTCATAGCTACACATCAAATGTTGAATAGACCAGCCAAGGCGCACACGCATGCGGCAGGCGGCAGCACGCATGGTTAGGGCGGCGTCTGCTGGCAATTGCACTCTTACAGTATAGTCTTCCGGGACCTCTAGACCTGCAAAACTCCCGTCTCCTCCGTGTCACGGCTTGTGGAGCTTGAAGCCGAATACGCGAGGGCCGTAGCGCTGCGATGGCTTCTGAGGCTTGAGGTGCTCGTATGTCATCAGGAACAGATGGGGGAGTGTTGTCCCAAAGTACGCCCCGTCAATGTCTGGACATTGTCAAGAAAACGGCAGGCAATTTTCTGTAACTATGGTATCACACTAACACAGAAGAGTGGCCTTCATCTACTAAGCAATATTTACGTCTCGGCGTTGAAAATACCAAGTGAGGGCAAATGTAAACATGTAGATAACTAAATGGTTATGCGCTTAGTGTTACTGATCAAAGATGTTTCCATGGCTATCGATATATGCGCTGTGACTATTAGAACTTGTGAGAAATATTTGCAGCCCACTACAAGTGCCAGCTTAGTATCGATGCAACATTATTAGAACTGATATCTCAGGCAATGGATGAAATTTATAAGGCACTCTCGTTTGTTTTTCGAGGACAAAACACGCTCAATAAGACAGTATAATAAGAGAGTGGTCAGGATACTGCCTTGGTACTTGGAACGTGGATAGTAGATGTCTTCACACTTGGGGCAGTATATCTTCACAGTACTAGATCGGTGGATATCTGATTGGCCGACTGGTAGACATGGTTGGCCACAGCAATAAACTCGTGGGCATCGTCCAAAGTCATAGTTCTTATACTTCTCCAGCTGTCAAAAACAGTCAATAAGAGTTATCATAAATCAAACTTCACCAATGTCAGTAAGTGTGAACAAGGAAAGGTTTAGCAGAGCAGGTACCATAGCAGCCAACCCTTTACTGGTCAAAATGTATCGTGCATGAATCAGCCCATACAACATCTCTGCAGCTGATTCCACTAGCTCATTTTGTTCTTCAGTGAACATATCACCTACATATTCACATAAGCAAAAGCATGGGTAAACAATGAAAAAGTGAAAGTGCAAAATACCATATCCAAGACAAAAGTGAGAGCTACTGCATAAAGACACTTGACCAAAGCCATGCTAAATCACTGATGTTATTTAAAACTGCAGATATAGATTTCTCTACATGATTAGAGTTTCTATGACACCATTGACTGCCACGGAAAACCTAGTTAAAGTTTACAGTAAAGAACAAAAGTCGAAGGCATTGAGAAAAAATATTCTTTTATTCAATACCAAAATCGCACCCACAAATAGAACCCTAATCAACCTGTTGGTGATATCACTCTTAACAAAGGCTCTGTGCACCAAAATTAGTGACACAAAGAATAAAAGAAACACACATGTTCCATTGTTCCATATCATAGGAATTAAACTTGTCACATATAATCAAAGCTAATAGCCTAATGGTAAGATGCATTATACATGAGCAACATGGTAACATGCAAAGCATGTACCCCATACATTAGTTTACGTGAAGCTGTGCAGATTGCAAGGTGCTAGAGAGATGGTCATCCATGGTGCACAAGCAAACACCAACCATGCAGCAACTAACAGTAAACAAAAGATTAAAAGACCTGCACCAGCTATCATTGCAACACAGACAGAAGCCGTTCATGGAGATCAATTCAAGTAGAAAAAAAAAAAGACACATGTGATCTTCAAACAAGGATTTCTTGCAAAAGTACTTAATTGTTAGTTGCGGTGGTATTCTGCAACATCTAATGTTGTTACAAATATAATGGAATAATGGATGAAACTACACAATTGTTCGTTGGTCATTTTGTTTCCAAAATCTAACTCGAACTTTGTTTGGAAAAGAGAATGCAGTGCACCAATACAAGATACTAGTTTCAAACAATACAGTTTTACCCAATCCAACCACTGGTTCAGATCAAGTGCAGAAATACATCAAGCATTTCTTGGTCAAATACATCGACCATGAGGTTTTATTTGCATGAGTAAATATGAAGAACATTTACCATGAGAAGACTCGATATCTAAAATGTGATCAAGAGCATAATCATAATATGGAACTTGACTGCTAAGCCCACAAAGGTTGAAGTCATCTTGTATGTAATCGTCATCGACTTCACAGAAGAACTCATTCCCTCTTAAACCGCAATACCATGAAATCCATGAGGTGTCTTCTCCATCAGAACCGCTAACATCTGATGCTTCACTGTCAGATTCAGACTCCCCTGCAATGTCAAGCATGGAAGTGTCAATGGCTCAATGCACAAGTGTTTATGAATTATGATGCAAATAGAACATGCATGTAAACACAAGATACCTAGGAGAAACTCAAATAAAGCATAGCTAGCAATAATCTTTATCTAACTGACACTAGAAACAACTACAGCAAGCAGAACCTGGAACAATTGAAAATGTCTGCATTATAAAGCAATTAATGACAGGTAGATATGCTATATTATCATACAAAGGCATGTACATACAAGAACTCCAAAAGAACATGCAAATATCAAGCTAACAATTCCGCACATATTCTCTTAACTTTTAGCATTCTCATTCTAAGCAAACAATACACTAATCCAAGAATGCCTGTATTGAATCAAACTTAAGAGATAACATTGAGCGGCCCACTTTAAGAGCACAGCAGTAGGAATAAAACATGTTTAATTCTCCCAAATATTTCTACATATTAAATTTCTGATAAGTAGTTATATTTCAGCTCAGCACCACGATAGCATGGAAGCATTAAAACCAATGTATTCCTCCACCCAAATCCTAGCATTCATGCAAAAAGCTAAGGAACTGAGCCAAACATTAAAAAACACTAATGAAGCCTAAAAACAAGGTTTTCCTGATCCTATGGGCCATTTGGTGGCTGCACACCTCACTGTGGGCATATAACTCAAGAGTTTAAAAGATTTTTGCTTCAACAAGACATGTCTCAAATTTGAGGATTATTTTTCTGTTCGCCTCAGAAGTGATTTAAGTTAGGTGGGTTATTGCATTTGCAGATAACATCAAAACAATAGAAGATGTGTTAGGCAATGCTGATAATCTAACATTGCACAAAAGATCGATATTGAGCGCATTATAGGAGGAAACATTTAAGGTATGGTGAAGAAAGGTAGGTTTACATACTGAAACTCAAGGACATCAACCAAACATTGCATGTGATTTTGCAAAACATGAACCAGTCTGCTGCTTTCAAACATATGCTTTACCAAACAGACTAACAGACAGTAGTTGAAATCCAACAAGCAAACACTTCCTCAACAAACTCCTACACCAGAATCTGCAAACATCCAAGCAACAACAAAACACAACCACCAAACACTTTCGAGATATCTTAACCAAACCGACAACTCTACATGCTTATACAACAGCAAATCAACCTTCTCAACCTGCAGACACCTCAGAACACAGTAAACAGAGCATCTCCACAGCTTATCCTACCATTCACGAACCCACAGCAAATCTCTACCACCTTCACAATCGAAACCCACGTACGTACCAATAATCCATTGTAAATAACAGCACATCAACACATCCGAAAACCGACATTTGCAAAACCAACCCCTCTCACTTAGCTCCCACTAGCATTCCCTGCATGCCAACGTCAAAAATTAAACAAAAAAAATCTGAACCACAGCCACTCAAACCTGCATACCAATAGCCCAATCGGAGAGAGCACATCGAACACATCTGTAACCCAACCGCAAACCAACTTCCTCCTACCGCACCACACAGCCCCGGCAACGAAGCTCCGCACCCACGTCAGTGCAGCTCACTACCGAGCCACGGATTTCGGCAGGCCACGGCTCACGACACGACATGTCACGGGGGTGGGGGGGGAGATCGCGTCGCGTGACGTCACCTTCGGAGCAGCGGCCCTTGGGGATGGAGGACGCGGAGGACGGCACGACGAGGCGGTGGTGGTCGCGGCCACCCGCCGACCCCCTCGACGTCGAGGGCGACGCGGCCGCCGCGGCGATCGCCTTCTCGAGGTGCTTGTCGAGCGCGTCGCTGATGCGCTTCCGGTCTAGCCTGGCCCCTCCTCCCCCTCCCTGCTTATACATCTCCCAGCGACAGCTACCCCCACGATGCTCCTTCAACTGCGTCGGCGTCGGCGTCGGCCGGCCTCTCACACGAGAAGCGCCATTGGAGAGGGCTAGGGTTAGGGTTCGCGCGGGGAGGCGAGGGGAGCCAGGGGAGGAGGAGAGGATCACGAGGGGGAGGCGCTGCGAGTTTTGAGGGGAAGGAGGGGTGGGAGTGAAAAAGTAGAGGGGCGCAATGAGAATCAGCAAATGCTACTGCTTTATCGGAATGTCGTACGCGTAGATATTTCGGCTACTTCTTTCTCCAAATTTACTGTTAGATGTCCATTTTTGTAAATTTAGCGACGGTAGATAACACATATCGAGCTACACTTCTCCAACTGCTGCAGCGATTAGTTTCTTGATTTAACGCTAATTAAATCTGATTAGTACTAATTAAGCATGCACGGTAGTTAACATGCGGGTGGCACGGTAAATAAAAAAGGGAGCTATATTTATAAAAATAAATGTTTGGTCGTTAAATTTAAAAAATATCGATAGTGTTATTTACGTGAACAGTTGTACATTTCGTTTGCCGTTGGTGCGATTTGGGTTGTTGCAATCCGGCATTGATTGGTTTAGTTAGAAGATTAATTAATCAGGTAGGACAGCTTTCATTAATTGATAATTAATCAATCTGGTTTAGCTGAGCGGTCAAATCGGTCAAACAAACATCAAGCGAAATCATTCGAAACATATTATAATATTATAAAAATATTTTTAAGATAAATCTAATAATATAATTTTATATAGTCAATTTAAATAGTTTTAAATCTGTTTGTTGGTCAAACTTTTTAACGGTACAAATTCTAGAAAAACAAGTAAAAAAACAAAAGGATTAGTAATTAGTCATCTCCTGTATAATGATATGGACGGAGAAAACCAAATTCAATGCGATTTCAATCCCGGCGAGAGGTCCAGATAAGGAATCTGGGGAAAATCTGTTCTAATTGGCCGGCTGAAAATTCTCCGAAAAATCCAAGAACGGTACAGATGTTGGTTTGGCTTGCAAACAAAAGTTATTCGAGTAAGCCGCACCATTTGCATTTCGCGTGGTTAAAGTAACATGGAATTTTCCTCTTATTTGGAGGTTGGCAATTTGACATTATGTTTTGGAAAAAGAAAAAGAGCAGCGCAGACTAATCATAGAAATTATTCCGCAACTTGCTTTTCCTTTTTTGTCCCTTAAAACTTACATAGACCAATCATGAGGCTGCCTTCCATTTTTTTCCCTCTTTTCCCCTGAAAATATAATAAGTAGATTATTCTTTTTTTTAAATAAAAGGCCGTCTGCTGATTTGTGCACATTTTTGTTTGCCCTCACCTTATATCTGATGCTCCAGAAAATTAAAAGAAAAGGTTCTCGCCTTTGAATGAAGTACCTGTTTTTTGTTTAGAGCCACACATTGTTTTTAATTGTTTCCTGTGGAAATGGTTTCCTATTTCTACAGGAATAAAACTGTTTTTTTTAATTCGTGCGTTCCAAACCGGGCCTAGCCAGTCCATATTGTCCTCGGCATAGGCATGTGCTGTCCAGAACATAGTACATAGTACATGAAATTCCACAGTTCATATTGCCCTCGGCAACCATGAACATCCCAATTCCCAAGTACCCATTTGACATTCTTACCTTGTTTCACTTCGAACAGTTCGTCAGCAATCAATCAGAACTCTTTTTTCTGTGGCCAGCTTCTAAAGGAACTCTTCATAGCCGGTGTAGCTTTCCATTCACGTTATTGCCATCAATCAAGAATGATTACCTTGCTCATATCAATGGATTCCTATTGACATCTTTGTACAGCAAATACCTTGTCTTGGTTTTACCAAGGGCGGCATACCTGGAACAGCAAGGCAACAGTGGTGAGCTGCCTACAAAAGCCAAGTTCATGAATGATAAACACAAAGTTGGCAAACACTAACCATTGAGGCACAAACGGCGCCATCCAAATGGTATCGCCAGCTTGCACCGGATACCTGTATTATCAATAGAAACAGTCTATATGGGGACATGAAACATTATGGAATTATATGCCATTAGCAGGTAGCACCTGAAGCTGCATTTTCAGAAGAAAAAAAATAATACAGTTGCAGCTGTTAGTAAAGCATATGCTAGCATGTAAAGGACAATGGATGGAAGCAGAAGCACAAAACAAACCATAGTCATGCATGGGAGATTACGCGTATTATACATTCCAATATATTTTAAACATTATGTTCAATCAGGTAAATTGGTAGTTAACCTCTATAGACATCTTCTAGAAGATAATATCACAACAAAAATATGACCTCTTTCATGAACAACTTCCGTCTCAGGAACTCGGGCTGCTACTCCAAGGTTGCACAAATCAAATAAAACTTTTAAAAAAGACCTAAAACAAATAAAACATTTTAGATTTCATCCTTACCAGTTGTCTCCCAGTCGATATATTCCTTGTCCCTCTAAAAGCAGCAGCCCATGTTGATTGTAATGAACCTCCTGGTAGGATTAACCCGGAAAAGAAGATAAAGAAGCTTCAGAATATGATGGGTGCATACTGTCATGAAGTATGCATCAAACATAACATTGCATATCTTCTGGTGGGCAGTTTAACACAACTTTTCGAATATGATCGCGGTTTGTCCCATGTACTAGGTATTGTCAAAACTATCATAAGATACACAAAAATTTCTACAGACCTGCACATTGAGATATTCGCCTGGCTGAAAGTCCATTATCTGCAAGTGAGGGAGAAGGATATTAGAAAAGGCATTTTTCATTCAATATTCAGAACTATATTATCTGAATGAACAACTTCAGGACTATATGTTATGGTATGGGGCTCGCAAAACCCTTACCCAGAAACATGACATCTAAGTAAGGACCTGTGCATTGTATGCGATATGTGCAAGGCTGTTACTAGTGCCTGAATTATGCTGTGATTCACACAGCTCAAAAACTTATCCAACACCAAATGCTCCAATGTGAAGACACATTTCTTTTGTTCATTGTTGAAACTCAATGAATAACCCAAAGTTGCTAAGAAAGAGTTCTAAATACAATGCTTAGTTGGCTGCATATTATGGGCACTCAACATTGGGTGGAATAATGTGGAACACAATGAGCAAATGAATCAGCCCAAGCTAACAAAACTTACATGGATATTAAAGTCATAAGGTAGAGAAGTGGGTAGTAGCTTCCTCAGTTGAAATACCTGGTGAAAAAACAAGATGCAAGAAATTCATGTCAGCACTGAAGACAGGAGGTCCGAACAGAAAAAGAAAGCGACAATATCGCATTATAAGTTGGCAAGCAGTCTACGCAATATGGCAAAGAGTATCAGAAACAAGACAAGAATGTAAATTGTGAGCGAAAGCAACCTGATATCTTATACATCCAGATTCTTAAGTATACAACAAGTTTGTTGATTGCTAGTTCACACCTCTTGAACACACGTGGTATAAAAAAAGCAGGCTTCCTAAACGGTAGGCAATCCAAGTTATTTAGGTGCCTAAGATTGTAGGCAATCGATTATCCACAGAAATAAGTAAGGCCGAATTGTACCTCTCCTGGGGTTTCAAGGAGGGGTTGCTTATCTGTTGAGCCAACAACTAGATCAGGATGGTAATCCCCAATGGTTGTGTACCTGAAGGAATAGAATTGTACAAGATCTTAGTTGCTATTATTTCAATCAGAAGAAATAAACAGAGAAAAAACAAAGAATTAACTGAAAAACTGTTGTGCCTGAGTTAAGCAAATCATATTCACAACAAAACAAAAAAGGGAAATGATGATTATTAATTGGCTTAAAGACAACCTATTTCTACCATGAAGCTTAATCCAACCTTGAAGATTAGACCACAACTAACAGATGAACTTTAACAAGATTACTGTAGCTAGGTCAATAATAGTGGTCAATAACAAATCAAATTTGCAAAACAGTGGCATTTAACTATTGTACCTCCTCTCAAAAATAACAAGAGTGGTAGATTCATCTGAAATCATAGAGTGATTCATGTTGGTAGGAAGATATGCATAAGAGTCCACCTGCACTCATCATCAACACAATTAGTAAACCAAGTTATCCAGGACGAGTTTTACTTCTGCAAAGTAGGTAAACAAGGACCATGTTTAAACAATCCATGATTATGAAAAGAACCATATTGTTTACTGCCAGAGAATGCAAAATCAAAAGTTACAATTTCATTTGTTAAGGAGATAGAGTTGTATTAGGATATAGAGTTTGTATTCTATTCCATATATGCCTTATCTCTATGTGGCATATTCTCTTGTACTCCTATATATATGGCCCTTTGGGTCTCATATCAACATACACAATACTCATAACATGGTATCAGAACTTAGGTTAAAACCCTAACTAATCTACTTCCGCTATTGCTGCTGCCCCCGGGAGGATCGATCTCCTCTCCCGGGGAGGATCGATCTCCTCTCCCGGGGGCAGCCATCTTGTTGGGCTGCTCGACGATGACGACGCCGCCTCGTCTCCAGACAAGCCACCATCGCTGGCCCCTTCTGCCACCGCACCGAATCCAAGATCGCTGCGCCGCGCCCGTGGCCGCCGCCGCTGCACCGACTGGACAACGATCGACGATGACGACTCACCGCCGAATCCGGCCGTCGCTCAGGTCCGGCGTCGTCCCGGCCGCCGCGCGATCCGGCGTCATCCGGCGCGCGCACCGCCCGAGATCGGTCGGTCGCCTCTTCTAGATCCGGCCGGATCCACCGTCGCCGCGCCGGATCACGCCACCTCCGACGCCGCTAAGCTCGATCCGCCGCCTCGGCCGGATCCGACCGTCTTCGCCGCCGTCGAGCTCGGATCGCCTCGCCCGCCGAGATCCGGCGCCGCGCCGCTTGCTCGGATCCGTCGCTCTCTGCCACTCCATCCGCGCGCGCTTGATCGCGCGCGCGCGACTCCGGCCGCCGTGCCCATGCCTCGCCGCCGGACGCCGCCTCCGTGCCTCCGTGCTCTGGCTGGCAGCTGCGCGCCGCGCCACGCCTTCTTCCGTCGTGAGATGGGAGGGAGAGGGTAGAGAAGCGGTAGGCGCGAGTGAGGCGACGGGGGAGTGAGAAGGGGGTGCGAAGAGAGAGAGGGGGCGGGGATTTAAAGGGATTTTTTTCCGCTGTTAGTATCTGTTCTTTTGAGTCAGTTTTAGTCTTTCGTTGCGTCCATCCAAAATCTGTAGTCTCTAATTTTTAGTTCGTTCAAGCCGTGCGAGTCCACAAATTTATTGCCAATCATAGAAGAGTAGGAATTTTTCTTTTGCATGGCAGCAGCCGCCGCTCTACTCTTTGAGCCGCGTGCAGATCGTAGAAGTCGTCATGATGCCGCCGCTTCTCTAGCCGCCGCCCCGAGCTTTAAGGCCGCCGCGCGTCTTCTGCACCTTGTGCACTGCGCCGTCGCCTCTTGGGCTTCGATCTGCGCTGCCATGCTTCTATCTATTCCTCTTCGGCTTGATTTGACCGTTTATTCAAAGGCTGCACGCAACGACGACATCATCAAGACTCGGACTTCGGATTTTTCTTGTTTTAGTGTTAACTCCTTTTTCAAATGCAATGCTATTGCATACGCCTTGCATTTGAGGGGGGTGTTAAGGAGATAGAGTTGTATTAGGATATAGAGTTTGTATTCTATTCCATATATGTCTTATCTCTATGTGGCATATCCTCTTATACTCTCCTATATATATGGTTCATAGTCCTGTTTAATGAAAATCTGGATATATGGTTCATAGTCATATATATATTTTACCATCTCATATGTAGTCCCTGCTTATTATGTATAAGTTTGTCAATTATTAAAGTTTGACGAACTTGTATGTAACATAAGCCTTGGATTTCAGTAGCTGAGTTTTATTTCACATTATGACTGTTAAGGATATTAGAGATAAGGTATTAGAGATAGAATAGGACTCTTATTTGTTTCCTTATATCTCTTGTACTCTCCTATATATATGGCCCTTTGGGTCTCATATCAATACACACAATATTCATAACATGGTATCAGAGCCTAGGTTTCATACCTAGCCTCCGTTCGTCTTCCGCTGCCGCTGCCCCCGGGAGGATCGATCTCTACTCCCGGGGCGGCCACCTCATCTACGGTCGGCCCGGTCTCTGTCGCCGTCGAACTCATCGCCGCTGGATCCCGCCGGTCGCCCAAGCCCACGGCCATCGTCATGGTCGCCCGCCGTCGCTTGCACCGGCTCCCACGCCGGTGGATCTTGCTCCGGCGCCGGCTCCCAGATGCGCTGCCGCCTGCCCCAGATCCATGCGGATCTGGCCTTCTCCGGGCCTTCTCCGGCCAGATCCCGCCCGGATCCGCGAGCCACCGCGGCCGCCGTCGCTCGCCTCTCCGGATCGAGCCTCTCGCGTCGATCCGGCCTCTCCACGCCGGTGTGTTCCGCGCCGGCCAGCGCTCCGTGTTGTCGCCTCGTCTCGCCGCCTCCGGATCCGGCTCTCGCCGCCGGATTCAGCGCTCGCCGCCGTCGCCGCGTCGCCGCTCGGATCCGCTGTCGCCGAGCCGACTCGCCGGATCCAGCTCTCGCGCTGCGCGCGCGCCGGCCGCGCCGCGCTCTCGCCCGGCGCGCGCTTGCTCGCCGTTACCGGCCCGGCCGCCGGCTTCAGCAGCCGCCTCCGCCGCCATGGTCCCGCCACACCCGAGACGAAACTCGGGCCGCCGCCACCATACGCACAAGGTGGGAAACCCTACCGCATCCCGTTTTGGGCATTGGTCGGATGGGTGTGATGGGCGAATTGCCCAAGCAGCCTAAGTGGAACATGGGCCGAGAGAGGCAAGTCTCAAGAAGATTTGTTTTTTTTTGTCAGGTCGTGCCATCTATTATTCCTGAGTCTTCCGTCGCGTCCATCCAAAATCCGTAGTTTCTGATTTTTCGTTCGTCCAAGCCGTGCGAGTCCACAAATTTATTGTCAGTCATATAAGTGTAGGAATTTTTTTTTCTTTTGCATGGCTGCAGATTGTAGAAGTCTCTATGAGGCCGCCGCGCTTCTTCTGCACCGCGCCTCCGTTGCGCTTATTGTGCATTGCGTCGTCGCGCTTCTTTTGCACCGCGCCTCCGTTGCGCTTCTTGTGCATTGCGCCGCCGCGCTTCTTTTGCACCGCGCCTCCATTGCGCTTCTTGTGCACTGCGCCGCTGCCGTCTCAGGCTTCGATCTGTGCCGTCATGCTTCTATCTATTCCTCTTCGGCTTGACTTGACAGTTTCTTCGAAGACTGCACGCAACGACGACTTTATCAAGACTCGGACGTCGGATTTTTCTTGTTTTAGTATTAACCCTTTTTCAAATGCAACGCTATTGCATACGCCTTGCATTTGTGGGGGGGTGTTAAGGATATTAGAGATAAGGTATTAGAGATAGAATAGGACTCTTATTTGTTTCCTTATATCTCTTGTACTCTCCTATATATATGGCCCTTTGGGTCTCATATCAATACACACAATATTCATAACAATGACAAGTTAAAACATGCTATGCCAATATAATAACGAAACCAGGACTAGATATATCCAGATACATGACCGCCATTGGAGTAACACTGTATCACATAATCACATTCTGCTATGATGGTATATCTGCTGATGACATGATCGAATACTGTTCCTTAGTAACAAGTCGAAATGACATTCTAGCTCTAGTCCCGTAAGACTGGAAGAAGAGGCCAATAGTTCATGAGCAGTACCTACTACCTAGTGTACAGCTCAACTGCTCAAGGCCTCAAGTCACAGCAGAACTCCCTTGAAAATGAACGGGACCTTTGTAACATGGAACGGATTCCAGTGACCTAGTTTTCCTCACATGTGCATCCATGTGTGCTCGAGTCTATTGTTTGATGATTTTGATCTACCATCACATCCACAGTACTCCCAAATCGAAAACACCACTAGCTTGCAGTTCCGCATCCATCAGGACCGCCCATATGATCTAAAATGTAGGAATACATTGACTCCTACAGCATGACGAGACGACCTCATCCGATACTTGGCATAGTATCAACATCGCTGCTGTCCACCAGATAAATTAGAGCGTCATTAGTTAGGAGTTAAAACATGCTTTAATTTCATTGTTTATATACACAATATGCATCCATTTTTTCTGTGGTCCACGCGTCGAACATGGACCATCAACATCGCTGCTGTCTACCAGATAAATTAGAGCGTCATTAGTTAGGAGTTAAAACATGCTTTAATTTCATTGTTTATATACGCAATATGCATCCTTTTTTCTGTGGTCCATGCATCGAACATGGACCATCAACATCGCTGTTGTCCACCAGATAAACTAGAGCGTCATTAGTTTTGCACTCATCTGGGTCATACGTACGGGCATCCTAAAAATTAGCGGAGAAAACCCGCGCAGGGGATGGGACGGTCGGCCTGAGTGCGGCCGTGTGGGTAGGTACCTTGGAGGTGCGCGGGCGCGAGGGCCCTTTTAAGGTGGTCTTCCTCTCCTAGAACTAGCAATATGGTACTAAAGGTCACATGCATGCCTCCTTTGCATGAGTGGGCCTTTGAGATTTAATAGAATTATTCTTATTATATGGGCTTGGCCACATATAATCCAACAATCCCCACCGATCTCAAAGTCCCACAGATTTGCCAAATTCCAATGTCTTTGTTTATATATCAAGTATTTCGATGGAGACCGATTAAGGTTGAACATCCACCTAGAACTCCAAGCTACACTTACTCACAACTTGAACAATGGACTATGCCTTGAATTGCAAGTTTGGTGCAAGCAAGCTTCACTTAAAGACTTAATCGATACTAGGCCGCCGATGAGGCTACCCCCGGTTGGAGCGTATAAGTCATACTCCTTGGTCTCTTCGTGAGCTTAGTAGGAGATTACCCAAGATCTCCATAGATCGCGACTAACAATCGGGCTCATATAGGTGTGTTCTTTCAAGAACGCTCTGCAGATAGCGTCTTCGCTTCTAAGAGCCAATGGAACACATTAAGACCTTAGTCAACCTCGCCTTGCGCTTCGAGAGTATTGCATCTTCACATAGAGAGGGTTGAAATTACTCTCCTCCGGTTAACTAATGGCTTGTTTTTCCTGGATCCTAATTCACGGGATCTCCGATCACATAGGTTGAGTTACTACCATAGATAACTCACATGGGTCTCATACCCATCTCCTTCGATGCACTATCTATCACATTCGTGATGTCCCTTTGTAAAGGGATCGCCGAGTTTTATCTGTTTGGATGTAATCCAAGGTTATAACTCCGAGTTTCTCAATTTCTGATGGACTTCAATCGTCTCTTAACATGCCTAGACGATTTCATATTATCCTTAGAACTGTTCACTTTAGCGATAACGGTTTGATTATCACGATTCATAAGGATAGCCGCATCGCTTTTCCACCGTAGGTAGATCCATCAATAGATCCCGTAGCCATTTCGCCTCAATAATAAAGTGTCTAGTGCCGCAAGCTCGCTTCCATGGTTGACCTCGTCAAAATAGTCCGCTTGCAAGACCTCCATGAAACGACACCACCACCAATAGTGAAAACATATCCACTAGTGGCTTTGATCTCATCAAGATCGAGATCCGCTTGGAATCACTATAACCTCCAAAGACCGACGGGTACCAAAGTATAGTGAAGTCCAAAGTTCGAGGTACCTTTCAAATAGCGCAACACTCGCTCAAGCGCCTTCCGAGTGATCATCTCCGGGTTAGATGTAAACCTGCTCAACTTGCTCACAACAAAGGAGATGTCGGCCTTGTTGCACTAGCTAGGTACATAAGTGAGCCAATTATCCGAGAATATTCCACCGATTCCTAGCAATTTTCTTATTCTTACGAAGTAACACGCTAGGATCATAAGGTGTTGGAGAAGGCTTGCAATCGGAAAATCCAAAACGGCTCAAGACCTTTTCCACATAATGAGATTGCAAAGTGTAATCCCATCCTCACCTCTAACCAATTTAATGTTTAGAATAACATCACCACTCCCGGATCTTTCATATCAAAGTTTTGAGACAAGAATGATTTGACCTCATTTATCATATTGATGTTTGTCCAAAAATCGAATGTCATCCACATACAAGCACAAAATAACTCCTCACCCCCACCATAGCGATAGTATACACATTTATCGCCTCATTGACAAACAAAGCTGCAGATGTCGGTGTTCTATCGAACTTCTCATGCCACCGCTTAGGGGCTTGTTTGCATCATACAAAGATTTCAGCAGGTTTAACACCTTGCCTTCTTGACCTTCTACTACAAATCCATCAGTTGTTCCATGTAAATTTCTCATCCGCTCTCAGTTAGAAAAGTGTCTTAACGCCCATTTGATGAACGAGAAGACCATGTGAGGCAGCCAAAGCAAGTAGTACTCGTATTGTGGTCGGCCTAGCAACGGTGAGTAAGTGTCAAAGAAATCTTCGCTTCTTCTCGAGTATAGCCCTGGCAACAAGCCGAGCCTTATACTTTTCAATGGTACCATCGGGCCTAAGCTTCTTTTTGAACACCCACTTGCATCCTCTGTGTTTGCACCCATAAGGTCTATCTGTCATCTCCCGGGTGCCATTAGCGATAATAGAATCCATTTCACTACGGATGACCTCCTTCCAATAGTCCAGATCGGTGAGATGCATACGCCTCAAATAGACTTGGGAGTGTCGTCCACAAGGTACACAGTGAAATCATCTCCAAAGGATTTGGATATCCTTTGTCTCTTGCTCCTTTTAGGAGCTCCATCGTCATTCTCCTCATGGACAAGTTCATGTGTATGTTCAAAAGGTTCAAGTGGTGTGATTGAACTAGGAATTATTTCGTAAGGTTGACTAGTAGTGTTATGTGTAACCTTCATTGGAAAAATATTCTCAAAGAATGTTGCATCTCGAGACTCCATAATTGTACCAACATGCATGTCGTACCTCTCGTTTAACTATCAAAATCTATAGGCAATGCTATGATTAGCATATCCCGTAAAGACACAATTCACGCTTTAGGTCCAAGCTATGCTTTCTTAGTTATTGGCACATTAACTTTCGCCAAGCACCCCATGTACGCAAGTAAGAAAGTGATGGTTTTCTCCCAATCCATACCTCGTATGGTGTTTTGTCCTTATTTCGTTAGGAACTCTATTTAATACGTGATTAGACGTTAGCAAAGCCTCCCCACCATGCCTTAGGTAATCCGCGAGATCTAACATGGCATTCACCAAATCGACCAACGTGCGGTTTTCCTTTGGCAATCCCATTTGACTCTGGGAATAAGGAGGCGCCTCTCATGTATAATGTCATGTTCCTCACAAAATAAGTCAAATTCATTTGAGAAATACTTCCACCACGATCGACCTAAGTCTTTTATCTTTCTATTTAACCTGGTTTTCAACTTCGCTTATAGATTTTAAAATAGTCTAAAGCCTCATCTTTCGTTTTCAATAAATACACATAATGAACCTAGTTGCATCATCAATCAATGTCATGAAATATCGTTTTCCACCCTTAGTCAACACGCCATTCATCTCGTAAAGATCTGAATGCAGGAGTTCTAGTGGTGCCAAGTTTCTCTCCTACGACCTTGTGAGGCTTACGAGGTTGCTTTGATTGTACGGCTATGGCATTTAGAACCTTTGGTGATGGAAACGTTTGGAATTAAATTCATACCGAAAGCGAGACATCAAACCAAAATTAATATGACATAGACGTGAGTGCCAAACATTAGCCTCATCATCCACATCGCCACAAATATGGTTTACAATCTTATTGCGTAAATCGATAGGAAAAGCCAACAAGCCTCCGCACTCATAGCCTTTACCAATAAAATGTCCATGTTTAGACACGACTACTTTATTAGACTCAAATACCAACTTAAGCCCGTCTCTACATAAACGGGAGCCACTAACGAGATTCTTGTCTATAGAAGGACATGTCGCACGTTCTTCACCGCACGATCTTTCCGAAGTAAACTTCAGATCTACCGTGCCAACACCATGAACAGAGCATGTGACCCATTCCCCATTAGGACTGAGGAATCTCAGGCGACTGATAAGAAGAAAACAACGAAATATCGGCACACACATGTACATTAGCTCTCGTATCAATCCACCAATTGGTAGATTGACTAAGCGAAAGAACGAGAGGTAAATTACCATACCGGTCCCATCTCCGCCTTGCCAATGGTCACGTTGACAGACTTAGAAGTCTGTCCTACTGGTGCCTTCTTTCCTGCGTTGTGGGCACTTCTTGGCCATGTGACCGTGCTCACCGCACACAAAGCAAGTTCTATCATCCCGATTGTTGTTGTTCTTCTTCTTCTTGAAGTTGGTTGTCTGTTGGGCTTTGACAAATTTCCCTTTGTTCTTGTTTGAGGGTTTCACACCACATTGGCACTAGATCGCCTCCATCACCCTTAGACACAGGCGTCCTTTTCCCAGCTTTCTCCTCAATTTCAAGAGACCCAATCGATTCTCAACAGAGTACTCTTGTCTCTTGTGTTTGAGTGTTGTTCCAAAATTCCTCCATGAAGAAGGTAATTTCGCAATAATACATCCACCACAAACTTGTCTGTAAGGCACACTTCAGAGTTCGAGTTCCTTGGCAATGGCCTCGTATCTCATGAGCTCGATCTACTACGTAACGGTTATGAACCATCTTGTAGTCATGAAATTGCTCTATGACATACATGTCATTCTTGGCATCGTGAGCACTTGTATTTGGAATTGATGCATCCCATAACTCCTTCGCCTGTCATGTGCATATACACCTCGCATTGACGGTCAAGAAGAACACTAAGAATGCATCCAACAAAGAGAGTAGTGGCAGCCTCGAATTCTTTCGCTTTGAGATCAAGAACACCTTCAGACTTGCCATTACTAACCTGAATACATTCATAGCAAGAAGCCACGAGTGACCCCGATCGCCATCTCTTAAAGTGCACACAGGAGAATTTATCCGGCCTCACTGCATCGGCAAATCCAGCCATAGTAAAACCACAAAGTGCCTACAATAAGGTTTTTGGATTGTTGAATATATAAGCACATGTAGATTTAATTTATTCCATAAATAAATCATGACATCATGCACGCAAAATAACAGTAACCATCACAGCATAAAAGATCTAGACATGTAAACCAGAAACTGCATATGAACAGATCTAATACGAGAACATGACCATTACGCATCGATGGTTCTCGTTCGACGGTTTGCGATGTAGACGCGCAGTACGGTGAGGATGACACGAAGTCGGCGACGATTCGCCGGCGAACGACGAGGAAGACGAGCGAGCTACAGCGAGCGATCGCGCAGCGCTTCCCAAAAACCTTATTCGCCCTCCCGGTGCAGACTTCAAGGCGGTTGCCCGAGACCGCTCTCCCGAACGGCGATGCACGCCGGCGGACGGGACGAGTAGACTACGTGGGACGGCACGAGCACAATGGATGGAGGAGGCAAAACCTAGATTGATTTTCGCTATTCTGGGGTTGGTGACCTTCCAGTAGAGCGGCGGCCGCTGGGAGCACTCGCTCGACGGCTCCGCCGAGCAGAACCCCTCGCCGCCGGCCGCGAGGGAAGCGAGCGGCACGAGGGACAGGAGGAGGAGGTGGCAGACTGCGGGGAGCATCTCGCGCGGCGCGGTGGAAATGGAATGCCTGTCCTACCCGTGGGAAAAAAAAGTAGAGAAATTGTGTCTGAGCCTTAGAAGTTAATTCCAAACAGGTAGTTTATTTATAGAGATACTTGTTAATTAAAGAGTCAGTCGGTACCTCTCACAATTATAAAATCATCACTCGATATAAACAAACCTGGAATATTTACAAAAATACCCAAAAATATCATTCGGTTGCACAATCGGGCTACAATAAAGGACAGTCCGACCTCTTTTGATAACCTAGCCACAGAGAGGACAGCAAAGCATTGAGAAAACACCGCACATCCACAAGCCAATTGCCACACACAGCCAACCGAGCAAAGGACAAAGAGAAGAAACATCACGGCTCTGACAAGCCAGTTCTCCCTCTAGTCTCATTCCCCAAACCCTCAAACCCTTCGATCACAGAGCATCAGCCGAGCCACCACAGACAAACACCAAGAAGTGCCAAATAGCAGTAGGAAGGCGGCAAGGGGCTAGCAAGTCATAGCAGAGAAGACCACCGCCAAGCCCAGCCAATAAGCCCACGACCAAGAAAGCAACCACCGAGCACAAGTCTCCATCCTCGCCCAAAAGCAACTCGACAAAGATAGCCCACCAACCCTTCTCAGTATTAGTAACAAGTTCTTAAGACAAAATCATGCAAACCCGTAGCCAACCAGCAATCAATAGAATAGCATAGCATTGCTAAAGAACCAGGGGACCAGCACAGAGAGCACCAACCGAAGGTAGAGGAAGAGGGTAGAGGGAGTAAATAGTACCGAGGAGGTTTACCATAGACGAAGACCGGCAGCGACGCACTACCATCGGCGTAGCCACACACCCAACCGCTACCGCACACTCCCCTGGCGTGCAGGCGGCTTCTAACTCGGCCGTGACTAGCCAAGGCAGCTCTTCTCCATGCCTATCACATCATGAGCAAACCAAATCAAAATAGATCCGCCATTGACTGTACTCATAGACTAACATCGGAGCATCCACATGATCTAGGCAGCAACCGAAAAGCTTGGCAACATGCCAACGTTTAATTCTAGATTGCGTAATTATTTCATCAGAAAATATCTATTTCCATCCCTCATCAACTTCAACAGACATATTAATCACGACCAATGGAATGTTGTTCAAAAAGAACTTTGATGATTTGCCCCACCTTTGTTTGCAAACAACTTATTTGCCCTACAGTTGATATCAATTAATTATTTGCCCCATCTTTGAATTTTCATTTGATCATTTGCCCTCTTTGCATTTCCAAACCATTTTCTATTTTTGTAATGCTAAATTACCTTAGAAAATGACCAAATCACCCTTTGAATCAAACGCAGATCTGATTCCCTTCTTCTCTGCCAAACGCTGATCCGATTTCCCCATCCCCTTCTTTTCCCGTGCCGTGGCCCAGCTAGGGTTCTTGACACTCCCGCCGGCCACGCCGCGCCTCTCCACGGCGTGTTGTGTACTTTTGCCGGCACACTGCTCCATTGCCGAGAATGCATCCCCAATGTGAAGTTTTTTCCAGTTATCCTCACTGTATGGAGTCGACCCAGATATAACAATGTTGGGACGATTACCAGTGTAGTTGTTTATCAGTCGGTACGCATTTACCAGTAAAATAATATGAAACTAGTGATGTATTGTTTATCAGTCGGTACGCGTTTATCAACATCCTAAATTCGGTTTGCTTCAACTTGCGGTGGCTTGAAGTAGAAACTTATAGCCATATATTATCATTCTGTTTCCTTTGTGGCCAATCTGAAGCGCTCCATATAAGTGTGAATGTCGATGTATGTCATTGTTATTTATATTGCTCTTCTGAAAAACAAATGGATGTTGTAGCTTCACTTTCGTTTCTTGTACAATGTTTCCCGAGTAATTAGTTTCAGACTTTTTAGTCATACAATGTTTGGGGGGATAGCGAGATACAAATGCGTCAAGAAAGTCTGAGAAACAGATCAGAAACACAGCAAATGCGTCCGAGGCTCTGTTGGCTTTCATTTCATTGAAGGAGCTTCATCCGATCCGAGAGCTAGCTTTGGTCGTGGAAGTCTGCACCAAACGTCTGTTTGGGGGATAACGAGATACAAATCAAGTCTGCACCAAACGGAGCAAGTGAGATACAAATCAAAAGTCTGCAGACTAACCGTCCGAGAATCGAGCGGCGCGCTTGCCGATTGCCGAAGTGAGAAGCGGCCAAGCGGGGCGCCGAGGATGAAATGCGACGAGTGCAAGGCTCGGCGGCATTAGGGTGTCAACTCATGGTTGTTCCGAGCGCAGGATACCTCAAGAACAAGGGAATGAGAGGTGGATTCAATCTTTTTGACTCAAAGGGCAATTTGGTCATTTTTTAAGATAATTTAGCATTATAAAATAAAAATAGATTTAAAATGCAAAGAGGGCAAATGATCAAATGAAAATTCAAAGATATAGCAAATAATCAACTGATATCAACTATGAGCAAATAAGCTATTTGCAAACAAAGGTGAGACAAATCATCAAATTTCTTTTGTTCAAATGTCCCATGTAAACCTCGCCCACTGCGCACTCCATGCGAAAGCTACTTATTCCTAGGAATAGATGTGAGCTTGATATCAATTTTTGATTGCCTACGATTTCATCTATGTTCGCTTTTGTGATCAAACTTTCAAAGCCAGATCCTCGCAACATGACCTCGATTTCCCTCAGTGTCACAATCCTTCTCTTCTGTCTCAATTCTACAATCCTTCTCTCATCCCAACATCGTGATCATTCTCTCCTGAACTTTCTTTTCATGAGATCTTTTGAGACTCCAAAGTTCTTCGAAAACTTCTTTCATTTTTGGGCGCTCTTCTAATTCAAACTTTAAACAATCAAGTGCAACATTTGCAATTCCCTGGAGCATTGTCGAATAGTTCATGTCTATTATCTCTACTAGCGTAAGCAAAAATTCCAGCAAGACATACTTTATTGTCATCAATTCCTTTCTTTCTGGAGGTGAGTTCCAAAAGAACAACCTCAAAACTATAAACATCACATTTTTGGCTTAGACGCCCAGTCTGATTTAGGTGGTGATTATTTGGACTTTTTTGGTGGCTTATGGCTGAAAAGCATTGTAGTTGGCTGAAAAAATATTGTAGCTAACAAAGACTTATTTAGCATAATTAAATTTAAAAAAAATAAAAAATATAAAAATATGTTAGCCCATTACGTATAATACAAACAAATATGGAAAAAAAAGAACCGGCAAAAAAGCTCAACAAAAAGCCAAAAGTTCAGAAAAGATGAAATTTATGAATAGTGAAAAATAAGCCGAAAGCCAAAAGCTGAAGCCGAAACCAGCGGAGCCACACTGGATCCATAAAGCCCTTACTCCTTGTAACAAACCCTGTGTATGCTGTTGGATATATAATTTACCGATGAGAAAGTCAATTTGCATTAGACTAGTACGAGATGCTTATCGGTGCAATTAATGGTAACAAGAATTTGCAAGCTTAGAGCAACTCCAGCAGGGCCCCTACTTGAGTCCTCAAACCTCATATTTGAGGGTTTGAGGCAAAAATAGAGGTCCAGTAGGGCCCCTACTTGAGCCCTCAAACCTCATATTTGAGGGTTTGAGGCAAAAATAGAGGTCCAGCAAGGCCCCTACTAGAGCCCTCAAATTTGAGGAGCCCCTCAAATCCCCCCTTCAGCCCTCATTCCTAGGGCCCCCCTACTCTGGCTCTCATTTTTCAGCTCTTCCCCATCGCCTCCCTCCCCGCCGCTGGCCCGACGACCCCGCCGCGCCTCCTACTCAGCCTCCCCGCCTCGTCCTCACCTCCTCCTCTCCCTCCTCCACCCCGCCTCTCCTCCCACCTCCTCAACTCCTCCTCCCCACCTCCCCGCAGCCGCCTCCCGCACTCCTCCGCCTCTCCCCGCGACCACCTCACGCTTCTCCTCCTCCTCCAAGCACCATCGCCCCGCACCATCCCCACCGCCTCCGCCTCCACGCCCGCCGTCTCCTCCGCCACCTCCTCCGACCTCCGCCCGCCAACTCCCTCCTCTCGCTCTACCTCTCCCTCGGCTCTCCCGCCTCGCGCGCCTCCTCGCCGACATCCCCGCCGGACACGTCACCGCGCTGCTGCTTTCCCACACGCGACGCCAGTACCACGACGCGCGCGCCCGGCATCCCCGCCGCCTCCGCAACTTCCTGCCCCGCGCCGCCTCCTTCCTCCCGCCCTTCCCGCCGAGCCCGCGCAGATGCAGCTCCCTTCCCTGGCCGGCGCGACCCTCGTCCGGATCGGCAAGTCCGGCGAGCCTCTCTCGGCAACTCCCTTTCCCCGGCAGCGCAACCCTCGCCGGCATGGCCAAGTCCACGAGGAAGAAGAAGAAGATGAAGAAAGAGGATGACAAACGGGTCCCGCGTGTCATTCCCTACTAGAATGAATTTGAGGGCCCTAATTTGAGGGCTTCTGCTGGAGTTCAACTCAAAAAACAGGGCACTCAAAAGTAGGGAGAGCCCTCAAATCAAAAGTAGGGGCTCTGATTTGAGGGCTCCTGTTGAAGTTGCTCTTAGCTTCTGTGTTAGTACTGGAGGCTCCGTTACCTTGAGCTGTAAAGGAGTCAATGATGGTAGATAGATTTTTAGTGAAGGAGGTTAGCAAGCACTAACTCACAGGTGTAACATGAGCTATGCTCTTTGGTCGGTTCCAGAGAGTAAAATACAAATTTGGTACTAGGATGTGCAAGAGCCAAAGTTCAGTATAGCTGGCACTTAGAGCAAGGCTAAAAATACAGTCTTCAGCTGGCTGTATGAACACTTACAACCCACTTATCAGCCCATTCATATAGTAGTTTACAGCTAGCTGAAGGCTGTATGACCCACCCCTTTCTCTCACAAAGTTTCTTGGTTCTTGTGCTTCAGCTGGCTGAACTTACAGCCCACCTCTCCTCTCTCCTCCTCTCTCTCCTCCACCTCAGCATACAGCCTACTAACAGCCTCTTATTATACTTGCTCTTAGCTATACATTAGTTATACCAAGAATAAACAAATATTGTTTTGCTTGAGTTGGTTAGAGATAATGCCGGTAGGGCCTATTTATATTGGCTTTTGCTGATGGCTTTTGGTTGTGGCTAATGAATAGCATTGGCTGGTAGAAGTGGTTGATGAATAGTAGTGACTGATAAATAATAGTATGTTATGTAAGAAAGACAGTGCAATAAAAGGCACTACAACATTCGGACCGCCATACGACTTACAGGATTATGATATAATAAAAAACAAAGTACGTTACAATATTTGAAAGATGAATAATAATGACTGATGAATAGTAGTGTCTGATAGAGGTGACTTATAGAATCGGGACGTCAGATCGGCTTTGACTGGAAGGCGGTAGCTTATAGAAGTTTCAGATCGCTTTGACTGGAAGCGCGGCTTATAGAAGCCAATATGAACATGCCTTAACCCAATAGGCTAACGATGTTCTCCGTCCAAAACGGTTTTAGATTTCTGGAAGCTAGAAGCCGTTTTGAATGTGTTGAAATTTTAACGTGATTATTTTTCTTTTTTCCTATGCATTGTCCGTGAATATATAACATTTTTTAATTTTCATTTAATTGAATATCTCAGCTAAAAGCCAACAGCTGCTATAATACCTATTTTAGCCATAACAATCGCAACCAAAAGCCATAATCCAAAGCCATTTTAGGGGGCGTTCGTATTGGCTGTAGCGGATGATTTTTAGTTGAAAATAAATAGTAGTGGTTGAAAGTAGTGACTTTAAGAAGGAGGCACGAGCAGTAGAAAAGTGAGGAAGATATGCGTATGTGAGATGAGAGGAGAGAAGTAGAATATGTGATGCGTCTGTGACTTCTGCCTAATCCCCGGAATGAGATGGAAGTGAGAGAAGTGAAGAAGCCACTTTAAAAAATCGAGTGTGCATATTCAGAAGCAAAAGCCAAGACAAAAGTAATCTTGTTTTTTTAGCTTTTCAATTACTTTTAGTTTTTCTCACAATAATCACTATTTATCTTTTGACCTCTCTTTCAAAAACAAGAGAAGCCCCCACTGCATCCCGCCCACGCCATCTTCACCCAAAATTCCAAAAACCTCAAAACCCTCGCCGCCGGGGATCGTGGTGGCAACCATGTCCCGGTGGAAGGAGAACGCCTGCCCTCTCCCCGTCCACCCCCGCGGCTCCTCCAACCCCTCCCCCCTCCTCCCCTGCAAGCGCCCGCCGCAATCCCCATGCCCCCCGCCGCCGCGCCGGCCGCTCGCCAACGTCACCGGCAACGCCCTGCAGCAGCGCGGCTTTGGAAGCGGCGGCGGTGGCGGAGGGGAAGGGTGCGGGTATGGGTACAGCACTCCCCTCCCGAAGGTGCCCAAGTCGTGCAGGTTCCTTCTCGACGACGACGACATGGACGAGGCGTTCTTGCGGGAGGTGGACGCCATCTGCGAGGAGCACGCGCGGTCCACGTCTAGGAAGGAGAAGGATAAGCACAAGAATTCGGCGGAGGATCCGAAGAAGACTGGAGAAGGGTCGGTCGCGGCGGCGATGAACATCGATGCTGGACCAGAGAACGGAACGGTATAACTTTGGTCTCTTATAAGTTGTTTCGAAACGAGTTAGGAATCGTGTTGGAGCCTTTACAAATGGCGCGTCATTGAAATTGGAATGGAAATGGGGAGAGCTGAGGCATCGTGATAGTTTTTGTTTCTTGTAATTGGAGTGTTTTGGGAATTGGGATAGTGAAGAAGTTGTGCAGAAGAATTGCCGACTCATTTTGGGTGTAATAGTTTGTTGATGCGCTATTGCGACTGCTTGGAATTCAACTACGTAAGTGGCGATTTCAATAAAGAGCTCACTTTATTGTTGTCTCTTTTGGGTGGAATTTAGCTTGAGGATGATGCATTCTGGAAGGAGGTGAATGCCATTTGTGAGGAGCGTGATGCCCAATCTGATGCCAAGAGCCAGGAGGAGCTGAATGAAGCGGAGCAAGAAGAAAGCTCGGTGCTGCCGTGTGATGATGATTCACTTCCACCAGTTATTTCCATCGCAGCGGAGGGTGGAGAGGTATGTGAATATTCATTGGAAGAAAGGCGTTTCTGGTTTCATGGATCTGGGGAGGCAACTTTAAATTGTGAAGTGCTGTTGAATAGTTAGGTTGGGGAAATCCGGTTCCTTCGAATTGGCGAGTACGTGTAACTTCCTTAAATCCATGGTTTTTCTCCTCCCTGACACTAGGAAGATATACTTTTCTTCTTGATTTTAGAAGTAAATTAGGAAGATTTGTGGAGCATCTCAAAATTTATGTTTATTGCCCTGTGACGGCACCGACGGGGAAGCTGGGAAAATGAATGCGAATCATTGGGGATTTATTTTTCCTTGAAACGCTATTGTGATTTGGATGAGGTATCTAATGTTTCAATACATCGCGTTGATAGGCGGCAAGTTGTGAGAGGAACTTATTGTGTTGTTTTCTTTTGAGAGGAATTCAGTTTGAGGACACGTTCTGGAAAGTCAATGCCATTAACGAGGAGCACCATGCCAAGTTTTCTGCCAAGTGCCAGGAGGAGATGGAGGCGGAGGAAGAAGATGGCTCGGTAGCATTGTGTAGTGATGCTTCAGTTCCCCCAGTAATTTCCGTTGTAGAGGGGGGAGGAGAGGTATAACTTTGTTTCTTAACTTTAGAGAAGAGAATGATTAATAGCTTTAGGGTTTCAGGGAATTCTTGTTTCCTGAATCTGGGAAGGAGAAACTGAATTGAGTAGGTTTGGTTTGAAACCAAGTTACTAAGATAGTTCATTTGATTTCTCTTTCCTTGGGAGATGTTTAGCTTGTTGATGCATTTTTGGGTGAGGTTGATGCCTTCCATGAGGGGCATGCTGCCCTGTCTGCTGCCAAGGTCCAGGAGGATCCAGGGGAGATGGAACTAGAAATGGAGGAAGATGAAGGGCGTGTTCCAAGGAAGTACTATGAGTATTTGCACTCCCTGAACGACAGGCAGAGGGAGGCTGCATGTAGTGATGTGGCTGTTCCATTAATGATTGTTGCAGGTCCAGGAAGTGGAAAGGTACACTGTCTTATTTATGGTAATTGCATATATATTCAATGTGTTTTGAATACAGTGTCTTAGCTCTCAATATTATGGATATACGCAATAGAGTTAACTCTTGTCATAAATTAATTGCCCTAACTTCGATATGCAAAAAGTAAAGTGAGATTGATTATTTCAGTTGCTCAGGTCCATCGAGACCAATGTTTTAGGCTTATGGCACCTTTTTTACTAAAATAGTTTAACAAGAACAAGAGTGACAGATGAATGTATAATAAATTCATGGCTTCTGTTCTTGTAGCTGATACAGTTAATTTTGTCTGTGGGAATTGATACAATTTATTATTGATTTCAAATGAAATGAGAACCGGAATGATGTGATTCAATATGAGATAAATCCTACCTAGTACCTACCAAGTGAAATATATTCCCTGGACTATAGTATATATCCTTCCAAACACTAAGATGATTGTCAAATAACTGAAACCAAGTTACTTGACTGTGTCTCTCTGATTTATTTGTTTAAGTAATTTTCAATGTTATTGTTGAACAAAATGGTGCAAGTGCAATCCTTTAATTGACATTTTCAAAATGGTTGCATAGGTTTTGTTTTGTATCTATGGGTAAATTTCACAAATTTTGTTGCAAGTTAAATTTAATAAAAAGGTGCTGTTTAATTGAGCTTTATTGAACCCATTGGAAGTCCTTATCTCGTGATCAGTTCTATACTTCTGTATATACTGAAAATTTCTTTTTTGTAACTGGCATGACTCAAGACTTCCACAATGGTTGGTAGGGTGCTCACATTGCTCAAAGAGGTAGTTTTCATTGTTTCATATAATCACTATAAAAATTAGTATGTAATGATATTTGAAGCTCACATAGTCTGTCACATATCTCCTTTTGTTCTTATGACTAGGGAATTCCACCATCAAACATTCTTGCTATGACATTCACAACTGCTGCTGCCTCAGAAATGAGGGATCGAATAGGGGCAGTGGTCGGGAAGCCAGTTGCCAAGGAGATTGTAATAAGCACATTTCACTCATTCTGCTTGCAGCTTTGCAGGACTCATGCTGAAAAGTATGTCTTTTCTGTTGGTAGATAATATTTGAAGTGCATCAGATGTCGATATGCTTTTGCTCAACATACTAAATTAGTGCATTTATCTATGAACTACATATTAATTAAATTACTGATGTACAACATTTGCTTTGAAGAAAATATGAAAGTAACTGGATGAGAAGAGTCATAGAACCTGGATAAAAACTGAAGCTAAAAATAAATTCTTGTCCTCTGGTTTAACTTATGATGATGCTTTTCAATTGTAGTGACTACAAATTAGAAGTCAGATAGGCATTAAAGTACCTCTTACAATCATCTCCATCTGTAGTTCGATGCCTTGCAAAGTTGTTGATGGACAAATTTGTGTAATGCTATATTGTATTTGCTAATACGATGAACTGATCTTGTTTTCTCTTTGTGCTCTCATTTCAATATGCTTTCTCTTTCTTACAGTTTATCAAGTCTACTAATTGTTGTAGATACTTGGACTCTTGGCTTATTTAGGCATTTATTCGGTAATTTCAAATCCTTTGAAGGCTAGGCCGCACATCTGAATTCATAATCTATGGACATGGACAACAGAGGAGGGCCATTATTGAGGCAGAGCGTCTATTGGAAAATGACAAAAGCAATGGTCTTGGAGATTCAATTAAGCAGTATGACGGAGACATTAAAAATTCTTTTAAAGACAAAGCTAAGAAGTGGCAGAAGTTTGTTACACAGGTGCCTTCTACTTTTGAAGATTTCGTCACTAACATTTTAGTTTTCCATTCCCTTTTTGTTTTGGTGCACTTGAAGCTTTACGAGGGGAACGGGCAGTCGCTATAACATTTGCTTCCTGTAAAATTTCTTTAAAGTTGCACAATAAATTTGCATCTTCCTAAAGTGTGGTCTAGATTCTCTTTATATATTGGATCTGCTACTTCACGCCTTTCTGCTACAAATGCACCACACAGAATGTTGGAACTGCTTCAATGTGCTGTGTAGATGTCATTCAGAGGCTTAGAAAGCCTCATGCAGTAATGAACACAAGATCTAGTCCAAGATCTCAATATAAAGTATAAAAAGTTCTGCATATGTTAGAAAATGAAATTGCAAAGGTTCTTTACTGTTGTGTACGTTGGTACACAATGGGGATAACTATCATTAGATGAGGCCAATCGGCATGGCTTGAAAGAGAAAGCGTTAAGAGAATGAGGGTGCTTGGTACGAGGAGAGACTTGGCTAGAAGGAGAGATTTGAGATACTGTTATGAACCTTAGTTCATAACGGGTAAACACCACCAAGAAGATGGCCGAATGGCATCGGCGTAGGGAGAGAGGAGAGACTATAGACTAGGAAGACTTTGTTATTACTCTGGTTGATTACAATAGCATGCGATAGCCCTCTTATATAGACAGCTCCCCCTAACAGATGGAATCTAATCCCAATCATATCTCTAACAGATATAGTAACTAATATCATATCTCTAATTATATCTCTAACACAAGGAAACTAATCTCTAACTCGAATAGAAACCAATCTCTAATTCCTAATAATAACCCGACTGGCCCAAGGCCCATGTCTATAACACTACACCCCTCCCGGACAGGCAGCTCGTCCTCGAGCTGCTAGGCGGCGGTCATGACGCCAATGGAAGACCTCCGATGCCGGTGTAGAAGACGATGATGGCAGGGTTCCGTAGCGGATGGAAACGACCGGCCAGATCCACGTGAAATAAGGCTAGACGACGTGTAGCACCTTTGGTATATAATGCCTGCAAAATAAGCTTATCTTTTTTTCTGATTTTTTATCGAATTTTTTAATTTTTTAATTTTTTGATTTTTGATTTTTTTGATTTTTTTGGGTCTTAAGTGACCGGTCGGTTTCTAAACCGACCCAGACCCACACGCATCGCAGCCCACGGTTGAGAGCGGCGGCGCGCTCCGGCGACCGCGGCGGCGGCGCGAAGAGACCGTGAAGAAGGCGGGCGTGCGGGCCGGAGATGGCGGCGGTTCGCGAGCAAGCGGCGGCGAAGACGGCGAAAAGTGGCGGATCTCGGCGACCGGATCTCGCGGAGCGCGAGCGGCAGCGGAGTGGCGGCGCGGCGGGAGCGGCGGCGGGCCAACGGAGCGGCACGGGGTCGGCAGCGGCGGCGGCGGCGAGCGGCCCGGCGATGGATGCGGCGACGGCGGCGGCGGCAGCGCTTGCGGCGGATTCGCCCGGCGGCGGCGGCACAAGTGGCGGCAGCGGAGCGGTCGGCGGCTGCGATGCGGCGAAAGTGCTCGTGCGGCGGCTGCGGCGTGGGAGAGACGGCCACGGCGGAGCAATGGCAGCGGCCGCCGCCGGGGACTCGCGGCGGCGACGACGCAGCAGCAGCGGCGGCGGTGAGGCGGCGGCCGGCGGCGGCTGCGCGGGCCGGAGGTGGCACCGGGCTTGGCAGCGATGGGGTTGGATCTGCGGCAACGGACGGAGACGCAGATGGAGACGGTGCGGACGGCAGAAAAAACGCTGCGGACGACGCTGTGACCGAGGGAGGAGCGACGTGGTGGGATGGCGGTGCTTCTGGTGAGATGTAGTTTCCATTGGCAGCGGTGGCGCAGAGCAGATGCGGACGAAGCGCTGGAGGAAGTTGTGATCCTTGGCCATTGTTGTGATCTTGTTTTTGTTGTTGTGAATCTGGTAACGTAGTGATATGGAAATCCGGTGTTGGACGATGAAGTGCTGCAATCCTGGCGTTGGTTGCAATGCTTTGCCGCGTCAAATCTGCAAGTTGAGAGTTCATCTCGGCATACTGCTGCACGATCCCAGCCATCTGCTCTCGAATTGCTTTGAACATGGCTCTCACGGAGGAGGCGTCGTCCCTAGAATCTGAGCTGGGAGTCGCAGAAACCATGGTAGCAGAAGTCGTGGGAAGGGATCGACTGCTCTGATACCAAGTTGTTATGAACCTTAGTTCATAACAGGTAAACACCACCAAGAAGATGGCCGAATGACATCGGCGTAGGGAGAGAGGAGAGACTATAGACTAGGAAGACTTTGTTATTACTCTGGTTGATTACAATAGTATGCGGTAGCCCTCTTATATAGACAGCTCCCCCTAACAGATGGAATCTAATCCCAATCATATCTCTAACAGATATAGTAACTAATATCATATCTCTAATTGTATCTCTAACACAAGGAAACTAATCTCTAACTCGAATAGAAACCAATCTCTAATTCCTAATAATAACCCGACTGACCCAAGGCCCATGTCTATAACAGATACTTGGAAGTTGATTCATTCATTCTTGCTTAGGAATAATGATTACAATATGTCTCCTTATATAGAGGGTTCTCTTAACAATTATGGATAAGATCAATCTAAATAATGTCTTTCCTAACTAATAGATATGATGCTAAAAGACTAATCCTTATCTTAGGAAATTAATCAAACTATTTAGTAAATAGATACCTTGGTAGGGAAGAAGCATTCGTCTTTGTAGGCCTGCTGCCACAGTAGACTTGATAGACATATTTCAAAGGTATCTCATGCTAGGTCTGAACAAACACCTTAGAAATAAGACACAATATCAAACATCTTATTAATAAATTTGACAACCAGTAAAACCTAGAAATGGTGTGAAAAGATCTTCCTTTGTACAGGACAGCAGCTATAATACTAGTTGCATATACCTCACAAAAATCGTAGCTAGGATCACATGCTAAATTCTGGACCATGTTTAGCTTCGTTGTGGACGAAAACACTCACTTCAAGAGCTAGAATGGTAGTCATGGCTATGAACTTCATATTCTGCAATCTTCATTGTCTGAGGTATATTGATCCATATAGTTCTTGAGCTTACTACTAGAATGTCAATCAATCACACTAAATCTTGTACTAGATCAAAACTGTGAGCGTGGCAGTGGTGATCTGGAGATATATTTCGGTAAAAATAATTAGGAATCCACAACATAGGCTGTTACATTACCAAGTAGATCTTTTTGGGCAGCTGGGTTTTATTGTTTCCAAACTCCGCATCTTCCTTTACAGGCCAAAGCTTCAGGGCGAACGCCTGAGGAGTATGAAAAAAAGGGCGATTTGACAGGAGTAAGCTCTCCTTTTAGTACAACCCATTTTTTATTCTTCATTCTAAACCAGAATGACCTTTGTTTCATAATTTTTTTGAGTAGGCTTCAATTCTTCGGCACTACAATGAAATACTAAGGTCTTGTAACGCTCTTGATTACCATGATTTTATTAACTCATCCATAACCCTTCTCACGAAGTTTCCTGAAGGTAGTTTCAGTTCTGAATTCTGATCTCACAATATCATCTGCTTTGATGAGCTGTTGATTAAGATGACTGTGTCCCTTGCCTATGCAGTATACAAAGAGTGCCAGGATACATGGCAGGCAATAGTAGTTGATGAGTTTCAGGATACAAGTGCTATGCAATATTTTCTTCTGAAGATACTAGCTTCCCACAATCATATAACTATTGTTGGTGATGATGATCAGGTACGCAAATTTTGATTCACAGCCATCATCCTAGAACTTTAGAATTTTGGTTTCTGGAATCTGGATGTCTATTGGTGCTTTCAGCTGTCACACATATATGTAATTTCAACTTCTGCTCTTATGTCAGTCCATCTTCAGTTTCAATGGTGCCGATGTTTCTGGCTTTGATTCATTTCGCAGAGATTTTCCAAATCACAAAGAGGTAATTGTGGTGTCTCCCTGGGCACTTTTATTTGTCTGAGGTGCTAGATTCTCTTCTTGATATCTGTTAAGTAGCTTGCCATGCCAATGATTGCAGATCAGGTTGAACAAGAACTACCGCTCTACACGGGCAATTGTTGAAGCAGCAACAGCTCTAATTCACAACAACACTAAACGGCATCATCATAAAATTGTTGAGACTGACAACCCTTCTGGGTGTAAGGTATCCTTATAGATGGCCCAAACAAATCATTGTTACTTGCTCTTGCATCCTGTTAGTTTCTTATTCAATCCTTAATTTTGAATAGATCACTGTTAAGGAGTGCCATAGCGAAGATTCACAATGTGCATTTGTTATTGACAAAATCATTGAAACTACATCTAGTTCAGCTGAAGGCTGCAACTTTGGTAAAATTGCTGTCCTATATCGAAGACAGGTTGAGAAATCTTACACCCTATGTGTTGAACCACACTTGGTTATGCTTGTAGTCTTAGCTTTCTTATACGCAGGTAACTGGCAAAGCGTTCCAAGTGTCCTTTCGCAACAGGAAAATTCCCTTTAATGTTCATGGTGTGGCTTTCTACAGGAAAAAGGTAGTTGGATACTTGTATTTAGTTTACTCCTGACATTCATTGGAAATGAGCAATTTCTCATGATTTCCTGGTTTGCTTTGATATTATCAATTTTATAGTCCTTATCTGCCTTAACATTTTGAAGCCTGGACATTTCTTATAGTTTCCAAATTGGCCATTGTTTTCCTTTTTTGAAAGGAACCAACAGGGGAGGGCCTTGCTGAAAATATATGATACAATCATAAGCTATTGTTAGTTCTTGATGTTATTAATCTGGTCTCCTCCTGTGTAATTTCTGCAATAGCTTCCTCCGTGGAAGGGAGGATAGGTTGATGAAACATAGAAGTTCGCCTTCCATCAAATTCTGGGTTCAGTCCTTTCAGGAACTCTACCACACTCCTGCATTCAATTCACTTCTTAACAGTGGATATACACTCTGAATGTATCAACCCAAGAGGATCATAGTAATCTAAGTCTGCCCACAATCATTGCAATTTTGCAACATACTTCATTACAGAATACTCTCCCTGTTTCAGGCCACTAGTTTTCCCTTGTGTCTCAACTATTAGCATTACATTCCCTTCTTTTGAGTACAACTTTGACAAGGTTTTTCATACCTCAGCCGCGCTTGATATGGTCTCCATCAAGGTTCCAAAACCCGGTATCGGCCTAAATCCCGGCGGGGGCCGGTACCGGTTCAAAGCATATTTAGCTCATACAATAGGTAATCTAATACAAAAAGGGTTTAAACCAACCTAGAAGATGCATTATGCAATCACAAAAGACTCACAAATATAAATGTACTTCGAAATAACTTGGCCGGTTTTTTATTTCCCGGTACCCACCAGGAAATCCGGTTACCGGCGGTTACCAACCGGTAACGGCCGGTTTTCCGAACCCTGGTCTCCATCATTGCAGCAATGGTTGGAGATAAAGAACTCAACAACCATGTCACCATTAGCAAGTTAGTAGTATTCCAGGTTCTCCATTCTGCACTTAACTTGTCGACCGGCTCAGTTGGCTCCTCTTGACAAAACCCTCTAGCCCTTTGTCTTTAGGATCAACAATGCCCTTCTGGACCAACGTAAGTAATTCTTGATGCCTGCCGATTTAATTTTATTTGGCATCAATTCCACCTTCTGAACTGGTTCTATATATTTAACAATTGACTGGTTTGATGAAGTCTCACCAGTCTTCGAAGTGAGTAAATGAGCCAATTTCTCAAGCACATGTTCGATACCTTGATTCTCCCCCATTTCTCTATTTTTGTCCGAAAGACTCATCACCTTTTCCTACTAGAGAAAGAACAATAGCAAGAGAATTACCATGCATTTCAAAGTTTACAGTAATCAGCACAGCAAACAGCCTTTATGGACTTTGCTGGCCGGATGCCACCAAATCAGGCTCAAGTACCAGCCAATCGGGCTTTGATGGCCGGATGCTACCAAATCAGGCTCAAGTACCAGCCAGTCGAGATTGTGCCTTGAACTAAATTGCAATCAAGTTTCAGTCTACTCCCTACACCACGCAAGGCCACCGACAGCCACGGACGCCTCCTCGCCTTCGCCGCCGCCGAGGCCTTCTCCACCTTCTCACCACGCCTCCCCCTGGACCGTGCGCTTCGTCCTCTCTCGTTGTCGGTCGGCGCGCCTTCACCACCTCTGTCAGATTCTATGTGCTTGGCAATGCTACCGACCACGCCACCCACGTTGGGCTTCACCACAAGGAGATAGCTTCCACCACCTCGACCGCGCGACACCACAACCAGCACATCACACCGTTGCTTCCAAGGCGCCACCACTTGAGCACTCCTCCCGCGTGATTCTCCATTGCCAGGAGCACTCGACCGCCACCAACCCCGACGCCGACAACACCTCTGCCGTCGGCAGCCCTAGGATTTGGGTTTCCCGGCATCACCTCCACGTCGCCAAGCTCTGATACCATGAGGACAGTTCTGCAGTCTAAATACACTGTATTATCTTTTCTTGCTATGTGCTATTACCTACACACAAGAGTGGGCCTTGGCCCAAGACACACTCACACACAACCCAACACATACCTATTGTTATCTATTGTTCCGGAAAGCAACCGTCTGAGATGGTTTTTTTTTTGTGCCTAAACAAAATTTTATGGGAAGATGTGCTGGCCTGAGCTTCTTTCCATTGTATTTTCTTTAGCAAAACCCAAGTTTGCATAACTTTTTCCCACTTTAATACAAAACACGGTAACGCAAAAACCATGTCCATACTTGTTAGCGTACTTATCATTTACAATAACTTGGGAGAACAAGCCTCTTGATGCTATCAGTTGTGTCACAACATAAGTGCTTTACCATGTAACTATTCCAGGTTATCAAAGCTATTATGGCAATACTTAGGACCACATTACCTGGCTGTGATGATGGCCCATGGCGTCAAGCCTTCAAGGCCCTTTTCCATGGTGACAGGGAAGAAAAAAAGAAGGTTCCAGTATTACCTGATTCTTTTTTCCTGTTGCTGTTGTATCTTTTTTATGTTTAAAATCTCACATATATTTGATACATTGTTGTAATTTTAATTTTTCAGATTATAGATCATGTTGAAAAGATTTCGTTGGCTAGAAAGTGCAGTTTTATATCAGCTGCTACTGACATCTTCAGCGCAAAGGTTTCTGGTACCTTCAAAAGGTTGAATCCAATAACCTTCAGCTTCCTTCTTAAAGACAATCTGTTAATGAAAAAAAAAACATGCATGCATGTCTTTTATTTTGCAATAAGGTGCTAAATTCCTGGATTTGATAACTTTCATTACCAAGATTCAGTATAATTAAAGATTGTTTGCATCATCCTTTACATGGGCACAATCATTATGTATGTATTAAGGTATGGCCCATGTTGCGTGTGCTTTGAGCTAGACAACTGCTGCCCATTTAAGAACAATCATTGTATCATTCCCTTTTTAGTCTTAGTTTTGAAACTTTATTTTGTCAGTGAGTTTACTTATTATTGTTATTCCCATGGTGAATTTCCTTATTGTTGTTATTCCCTTCCTCATGGATCAAGTAAAATGTGCCTTTATTCTGAGTGTCTCATTTTGTTGACTGTAGGGCCCAGATTACTCAAGGACGTAAGGTTTTATCAACCTTGGATAGCCTATCAAAACTTGTTGAGAGGGTATGAAAGTATGGAAGGAATGTTTTACTGGCCATTTTGTAGTGTATATTTCTGCATATCAACGGACATATCACATTGTATGATATATCTACAATGTTACTAAATCCGTGGATAATTTTATAAAAGGAAAAATTGACTCATTAAAAATTAAGAATCTATGGAAAACGCAACGTACATAATAAACCTACAACAGTTAGCTCTTTCACCCCTTTGTATCAATGGGAAATAGGGTTATGGTTTCTGCAGATCACCCACAGACTAGTAAAGATACATCATTGGCATAATGTCTGCTTGCTGGGCTGGTAGTGAGCCATTAACTATCCTGTGCATAGAGTAAATAATTATATTTAATTAGCATGTGATTTTACACTTTGAGCAACACAGCAAAGGTATAGTATTACTTTTGCAGTTTCCATTATCTTGTAGTCAGTTCCTGAAGACACAGGAATGGTTGCATTTTCGACGGCGCCCCGCCCAATGTCAACATTGTTTTGCAAGATATTAGAGAGGAGGCCAAGCTGTGGTGCTTGGGGGGGGGGGGCAAAAGGCCTTTGTTCCATTTGGCCATAGGTGTTGTGTTTGTTTTTGGGGCATTGTTTACAACCTTTTTGTTTTTTTAGCCTCGCCTAATTGGTGAGGTTTTGTACGAGTCCTCTTAGACTCCTTTGTTCTTCTTAATATAATGATGCGCAGTTCTCCTACGCGTTCGGGAAAAAAAGTTCCTGAAGACTAATGAGCTATAGTTTTCTTCATTTATGTGGCTCAGGAACAATCGATTTCAGTTGCCATTTCTTCTGCAGGAGATATGCTACCTCAGGTTGAGTTAACTCGTTGTAATTGCATCGAATGAGCTTCGCCTTTCGTTTTGGTGTGTTGTTACTTTTGTATATGATCTGTGAAAAGTAGGGATAGAAAAAGTGCCTTTGAAGCAACTGTGTTACCTTTGTTTTAGAAATAATCATATCAGTGTGAATTTGTACGTGCAGTTGGACAGTTGGTTCATGACTTCATGTGGTCCTATGCATATAATGAAATCATGAAATGTATGCGTGTGCCTGTTTATCATCTTTACATTTCTCTGATTTAGTGCACCCCATATAACCATGATGCAGGCTCTGACGTTGTTGTTTACCATGCATAGTTTGAAACATGTTCTATGATCAAATCATGCTAGTTACCTAGTGCAAATTAATTCTGCAGTACAAACTACAAAGCTGTGCAACGTTGTTGTTTACCAATTACCATGCACTGTTTGAAACATGTTCTATGATCAAATCATGCTAGTTACCTAGTGCAAATTAATTCTGCAGTACAAACTACAAAGCTGTGCAATAGATACATGATTTGGCCACAATAAACTTTTCACAGATGACAGATATCCTTCAATCAAAACTTGAGACAGCTCTGGGTTACCACTACTGATCTTCCTTAAATATTTACACCCATGCTTTATTTGTATTCAGTTTTCTTTCTTGAGAGTTATATAGATATTTCTTGGCAGAAATATCTTCTTGAAAAGCGTGCAGTTGTTGATGCTGATGGTGGTAAATTGTTAAATGAAGATAATGACATCAGATCAGTAAGTTTCCCTGTTGATGCTCTTAATGTTTTATACATTGATCCTCCAGAAAGACTTAAGATCGGATGTTGTGCACCGAGATGAAAATCATTTGAATCATTTTGGCTCTAGCATAAACAAGAACGTGACCAATCATGGAGACGGAGCTCTTGAAAGATAAGAATAGAGAGACACATTTGTTCCACAATCCACATTAAAAATGCCCAAACCTAGTGATCTGCGGCTTTAATTCAGTAAAAAAGCAGCTATTGGTAGACTTACAACTAGGCTTCGAAAAGAAATAGACTTGCAACAACTATTTCCTTGTAAACTATCATGATTGGATAAAGGTCCGCAATCTCAGTGGTAATGGCGTATTGTAGCCAGGACTCGGAAATCTTGAATCTGGTCACTTTTCCAAAAACCGATCATTTTGATCACTTGAAACTAGAGCATCTTACTCAAAGTTATGAATAGTCAGTTCTAATTGAGTTTCTCATTTTCTATGAGAATTTCTCATTATTGTTTCGTGTAAATACAATGTTTCAGGAAATTTATTAGGACTCCTTGTTGATTATGTTTATAACTTCCTGGCTAAGTCTTTGACCACCAACATCCCTTGTCACATTGTTTTGACTTACCAAACTTGTCACTTTGGGTAAAGTAGTACTGGTAGATAAATAGGCACCCATCTGGTGATAAAATCTCAAATCTTGGTTCTGTAGCAATTTTGCATGAGGTGGGTTGGTTTACATGTGCAGCTCCAACTAAGTGAATCGCCTAAGGCTCAGACATGCTATCATGCAGAGTGCCTGGCAGTTGTGGGAACCTTTAGATAAAATGCGCTCTGACATGAGATGAGACAGAAGAGTTGACAAGGGAAGGCTATAGGGTAACCCCAAGTGCTGTTGGGTGTGACATGTGGGGAGTACTCTGGGCTTGGTGCTGACTGCTGAAAAAACTAGCCTACGCCATTCTAGGAAGGCATTTAGGCACCTGGGTCTTGGGCCTAATAACGCCCTTGCCATAGTTCGTCTTTGGATGACTTTCATCTTCAACACCTTCACTTGAAGTCATCACAAATGCCGGACTGGATGTTAGGACAGCTGTTGGAGCAAGTTTTAGCCTTTTAGGGACGGGACAAATCTTACAAAGTTTTCTTCTCATTTACTATCTTGCAAATCCTAGACCCAGATGTTCTCTACATGGATTCTTTATTTGGGATTCTGATTCTTGGATAAACATATCTGATAACTTCCATTCTGAATATACAGAGGTGATAGCAACTTTTACTGAACCAATTTGCAGGTCCTTCAGTTTTTAATGGATGATGTGTCTGACTTCTTGTCAACACATTTTTCTAGTTCAGTGGTGGCAAGCCAGACTGAGGTAAAAGGCTGTGCTTCTACACTTAAAGCCTTTATTGATTATATATCTTTGAGGGAAACTGAAAATTTTCGATCCCGAAAAGAGGAAAATAAGAACTCCATCACATTAACAACTATCCATCAGGTTCTTTTTTCTCTTGACAAAATTTGTCTGTTGTGACCTTTGGCAATTAACTAAAAATGTGATGATCTTCCCTTTTCGATATGCAGTCAAAAGGTTTAGAGTGGGATGTTGTGTTCATCGTGCAGGTATTTTCTTCACTCTTCAGAAGGAGGTTGCATAACACCACAAATACTTCACATGTCACGTTAGTCACATGCATATGGCAAATTTCATTGAAGTAATAAAACCATGACAAAATTGATAGGATCTTAATGGATTAAGGGTGGATTAAGACACTGTAAAATCACATGGGGAAATTGATATTTTTTTAAAAAAACTGGTGACACGTGACAAAATACTAAGGTTTTGTCTGTTTCCTCTTTTTAAATTTACTCATTTTTATTTCATTGTAGTTTGTAGCCATTGCTCTACATGTGGCATGTCCAGTAATCTTTTTAGTATGCAGAAACGTACTTGTTTACTTTTTCTAGTGTTCTAAACTCATAAAATTCAGAAGTAATGCTTTATTTTAGTTTTTTAGCCATAAGTACACCAGTTTTACGATTTATTGGTAATCAATTTTACAAGTTGGGACTGGTATTTGGAGAACATGCAGTGAAAGATCAGGAAGGTAATTATAGATGGCCTTGCACACTAAATTATGATGAATTATGGAATAGTTGATGTGATTCTGATTGAGCTTTGTATTATTCTTGCATGTGAGAAAGTTGCATTTGCCAACGCATACTCTAAGAAGTATAGAACGTGAAAGTTTGCTAAAACAATTGCTAACTGAGGCTGTAACCCAAAAACATCTGGTTGCATCTGGTTGTTGGAAGGTTTTGCATCAAATCCTGGAATGCCCTCTCAACACCTGCCAAGTCCTGTTCAATAATGGAGTGATTATCGCTGATAGCTAGCTAGCTAGAAAGCCATGCTAACCTCCTTGCAGTATTGTACCTGTCTTCAAAACCTAGCATGTTTTCCTTTGTCGATGCTATTGCTAACATTTTATCCTTTCGTTTCATCAAGAACAACACAAAATGGTTTAATATGATGTATCGACATCAAACATATCATCAAACGCGCTACTTTGTTGAAGTGTTTGCTGGGTTCATGGTCAAACACGAGGACTGATAGTGCTTGTTTTGTGGAAAGGATCATGCAAGGCCCTAACATATCAGTTTTGGCATAATATAGAAGCAAATTTAAAAAATATTGTGAAACTACTTTTGTTGCATGCTTCTTTTTTCTATAAGGCCTGTTGTAGGGGTGGCCTCCACCTAAGCCTAGCAGGCCTGTCAGAGGAATGTAAGGCCCAAAATGGTGCATGTATAATGACATGAATACCCCTGAGGGGAGTACTCAGATGTAAGGGCATTAGTGTAAAAGCACCCCCCATATGAATGTATATATGCACTACCAGCCATTAGGAGGGGCGAGACCATTGACTCATCTAACTCCCCACTACCATACTCTCTCTCTGTTTGGTCTGTAACCACAACAAGGCCAAAGGCCAATGATGAGTCTAAATACTGTGCTACTTTATGGATTGATAATTATTTTTTGTGTTCTTGTCTCTGTTTAATGTATGTTAAGATTATCTATTAGCAACTCTGTTAAGCTTGTCAAGTTGGTATTTTTCATGTCGGTCCTTGTTTTTTCTTCAGGCGAACGATTCAGAAATTCCTTTGCTGCATGAGTACAATGGCACTGTGAAAGATGCTGGAAGCACACTGGAGGTTTGTTCAAAAATTAATTTTTTCCCCATATGTTCTTTTGCATGTACTCAGCAACTTGGCTATAATTACAGGAGGAGAGGAGGCTATTCTATGTTGCAATGACACGAGCTCGGAAGAAATTGTACATCTTGCATGTCACAGTTGACTCTAATCGCCAGGCAAGTGATTTTGTATATTCATCTATATCCTTATACGGTATCTGGATTTTTCTGAATTAAAACTATTGGTTTCCAGCTGCTGCAACCTTCACGTTTCCTCAGGGAGATTCCTGTTCACCTTCTCGAGGTGCAGGTTAGTAATACTGTGAGATCTTGTTCTGAAAGACCTATTTTATCTATGGCTGGAGTTCAAATGTTATCTCCATTCCCTATTGTTGTTGTATTCCACCATGCAATCTGCTTGCAGCAGCATAAAATCAAGTTTAGATGGTATCCAACTATGTATCATTTCAGGAAGCCTGGCTTGTCTTCCTTATTTCTTTCATCAGCAGTCATATACATGGCCTATTGTGTCTATACTCTATACTGATATACTCAATAGTAGCTTAACATGACTGCTTCCCTCTTCTTGAAAACTTGTAGGGTGAGGGGACTCTGAGAAAAAATCATGAGCAGCCTTCTGGAGACATTCCATTTGATCACCCTGAAGGAGATAAATCAATAGAAAATCCTATCGCGGAGCAGAATGAAGCTTCACCTTTCCCAGAACTGGCTCAGACATGTCTTGCTAATGATTTCTTGAAGAAGTAAATAATTGTATAGTGTTTTTTGATTTCCTTTAAACTTGGGTTATTTTATTTTAATTTTTGTGTGTTTTTTAGTCGTAAATGTTATGTTATTTCTTTGCATAATTTCTGTAGTATTTAAAGAACAAATTCATGTATTCATAACAAACTTCACTTTGCTATGCTTAGTATGCTATTGCATTAACTGGTTTATATTTGTTCCCTTTCTTTATTAAATTCATTCTTCTTTTTACAGGTTCGAAATTGATGATAGAGCAGTAGTCTCACATATATTTCATCATTGGGCCAAGAAGCAGGCATTTCAAAATCCAAAGAGACTGCTTGATAAGGTACTGAGATTTTCAATGTACATGAGAAAGGTGTCATATGTCATTGATCGGCAAAGTTATATTCCTTAGAAGCAATTAAGTAGGTTGCATAGAGCCTCTTGCCTTTTTTTTCTAGAAGGAAAATATCGCATGAAATGAATACTCTGGAGTTTGGGGGGATGTTTGTTGTGAATCTTGGTTCGGGATCTCAGATTGTAGGTATGGGTAGCCAGGGAAGCAGCCGTTCCTTCCCAGCGAGGCGCTCCTTGCCTCGCCGTGAGTTGGGATGCTGTCCAGAATCTAGGGTTTAGGGGAATAAGAGATCTTTATTGCTTGCAGATTACCTCTTCCGCCTAACGCAGGAAGATATATATGTGTTACAGCCCAGAATCCGACTCCTACTCCTTTTCTTACCCTGAAACCGAATCCTAATCCACTTCTTATCTCAACCGACAAGCTTCCTAATACAATTTAACGAGACTGGACTCCTAGATGGATACGACAACTTGGGTCAGGTGGCCTGCTTGGACCTCCTTCCGTAATGTCTCCCCCAATGGACATCCATAACATTTCCCCCCTCCTGAGGAAACAGCTCGTCCTCGAGCTGGAAGGTTGGGTAGCGACTTCTGAATTCCTGAACCGGTACCCATGAAGCTTCAGCGGCCGGTAGGCTCTCCCATTGCACAAGGATCTCCCAGGTGTCTTTGCGAAGGCGCGAACGGACGATTTGTGATGGTATGGGCAGAACCCGACCATGGAGCATGGCTGGTAGCGCTGGAGGGGCTGAAGGTGGTGAGCCCCTCAATTTCTTGAGGAAGGCCACATGGAACACATTGTGAATCCGTGCTGATGGTGGAAGCTGAAGTTTATAAGCCACCTGCCCCACTCGGCCGATAACTTGATAAGGTCCGAAGTATTTGGGTGACAGCTTAGAAAACTTAGCAGTAATACCGACCGCTTGTCGATGGTGCAGTTTGAGCAGGACCCATTGGCCTACCGGAAATTCAACTTCCCGATGATTTTTGTCATAGAAGTTCTTCATGCGCTGCTGTGCCTGGAGTAAGCGATCCCGGATGTCTAGCAGAAACTCATCGCGGTCACGTAGCATTGCCTTGACCGAGGAGAGGGAAGTTGATCCTTCTTTGTATGGGATAAGTGCTGGGGGAGCCCGCCCGTAAACGACCTGAAATGGGGTGCAGCGAAGAGCCGAATGATATGAGGTGTTGTAACATAATTCCGCCCAAGGAAGCCAGCGCACCCAATGTCGAGGGCGATCGCCTCTGAGACATCGCAGATACATTTCGATTGTCCGGTTGACCACTTCACTTTGACCATCAGCTTGGGGATGAAATGCGGATGTCATATCAAGAGACACGCCGGCCAACTGGAAGAGTTCTTTCCAAAAGGTGCTGGTAAAGATGGTGTCCCGATCACTGACAATAGATTCGGGAAATCCATGTAGGCACACAATAGATTCAAAGAATGCTTGGGCCACAGATTGAGCTGTGTAAGGGTGTGCCAAAGGAACAAAATGCGCATACTTAGAGAATCTGTCCACTACTGTCAGTATCACCGACTTCCCGTGTACGCGAGGGAATCCGTCGATGAAGTCCATGGAAATATGCGACCAAATCTGGTGTGGAATTGGTAGCGGTTGTAATAAGCCAGCGGGATGGAGATGATCCACCTTATTGTGTTGGCAGGTGCTGCAACAAGTCACATGATCGCGAACCCGCTGCTTAAGTTGGGGGATATAGAAGTCTTTGCGAATGTGGTGTATCGTTTTTTGAATCCCCTCATGGCCGATGGTATGATATGCGGATATGATCTGGGCGATGTAAGTGGATGAAGATGGAACAAATATCCGTCCATTGTATAGGAAGAATCCATCCACCAAGGACCAGTGTGCAGGAAGTGTTTGTTCAACCCGCTGAGTTTGTAGTTGCTGAATTTCCGGCAGGGAGCTGATCTCGTCTTTAAGCTGAGTAAGCAGTTGAAAGTTTGGCATCGAGATAGCTGACAGGGACATGTGTTCATCTCGCTGAGACAAGGCATCTGCTACTGTATTTGTTTTACCAGGTTTGAATTCGATGTGGAAATCGAATCCGAACAGTTTGCTGACCCAATGGTGTTGAGGAATAGTGTTCAAACGCTGGTCTAGAACACATGTCCCACCCCACCACGCCAAACTGTAATGATCAGTTCGAACAATGAAGGACTTCCCCCAGAGGTAATGGCGCCAATGCCGGACGGCTTTGACCAAGCCGATGAGTTCTCGCTCATATGCTGCTAGTTTGGCGTGGTGGGGTGGGACTGCTCGGCTGAAGAAAGCAATCGGTTTGCCTCCTTGATGAAGGACCGCACCAATACCGCTCCCAGAGGCATCACATTCGACTATGAAGGGTAGTGTGAAATCTGGAAGCGTCAGGAAGGATGGTGTACAAAGGGCTGCCTTTAAAGCCGAAAAAGCCGTGTCTGCCTCCTGGGACCAACTGAAGCCATCTTTGGTGAGTAACTGAGTTAGGGGGGCAGCAATAGACCCAAAGTGATGTATGAACTCGCGGTAGTAACCGGCGAGGCCTAGGAATCCCCTCAGTTGACGCGGTGATGAAGGAACTGGCCATCGTTGGATATCCTGTACTTTGGAAGGATCCATTGAGACACCCTCCGCAGAAACAACGTGCCCCAAATAGGATACTGTCCTTGTCCCAAAGGAACACTTAGATTGCTTCAGGGAAAGTTGATGTTGTCGCAGGAGAGTAAAGACTGTGCGAATATGGCACACATGCTCTGACCATGACTTGCTGAAGATGAGGATATCGTCAAAGAAAACCAACACAAATCTGCGAAGATACGGCTGGAGAATCGCATTCATCACAGCCTGAAATGTTGCCGGCGCATTGGAGAGGCCGAAGGGTAAGACTAAGTACTCAAAGTGGCCGTGATGCGTTCTGAAGGCAGTCATATGGATATCCTCTGGATGCATTCTGATTTGGTGGTAGCCTGATCGTAGATCCAATTTGGTGAAGTATTTGGCATTCTTCAATTCATCAAGTAACTCATCAACCACTAGAATCGGGAATTTGTCCTTGACGGTTATGGCATTCAGAGCACGGTAGTCCACACAAAGGCGCCATGAAGTGTCCTTCTTTTTGACCAAAACCTTTGGTGGTGAAGGAGATGTCTTTGGTCCGATGCTCCTTGTGACATCTCGGACTGCTGTTTTCAATTTCATCCTTATGGTGGTGGGGGTACCGATATGGCCTTACTGCTACTGGTTGTGATCCTGGCATGAGACGAATATGATGGTCAAACAGACGTTGAGGTGGTAGACCTGATGGCTGCTGAAAAATGTCATGAAAGTCCGACAATAGGTCGGCTAGTAAGGCTTGAGATGGATCAGTAAGCGCAAGCAAGCGAGAAGATGGCCGGTGTGGAGTGCCAAGAAGTTTCACTTGATGTCCCTGATGCCAGAAGGACATTGACAGACTTGAAAAGTTCCAAAGGATTGGTCCTAGTGTGCGAAGCCAATGAACTCCCAAAATTAGGTCGAAACCTTGAAGAGCTAAAGCATAGCAGCTGATAACGAACTCTTCGTGATCAATGGAGACCGGTAAAGACGGGCAAAACCCTGGGCACGGTAGCCTGTCTCCATTGGCGACTGCAACATTAATGCCCTTGCGGTCCTGCAAGTGAAGAGCTAGTAGATGCGCGGCGTCCATGCTGATGAAGTTGTGGGTAGATCCTGAATCGACCAACGCACAGAATTGTTGGTTATTGATGGTGACCCTCAACTGCATAGTAGTCCCGGAAGAAATTCCCGTCAAAGCGTGGAGGGAAATCTGAGGGTTGGGCTCTTCCATACCATCGTCGGGGACATCATCTTCATCCAATATCTCAATCCAATACAAGCGCTTGCATCGGTGGCCCCTTGTAAACTGCTCATCACAGTTAAAGCAGAGACCTTTTTGTCGGCGATCAGCCATCTCCGAAGGAGTGAGGCGTCGAAAAGCTCGCTGCGACGGCTGCGGTGCAGGTCCTGTGGTAGGCGCAGGAAGGAGCGGCACCTCAGGTGGTTTAGGTAGCAGTGGTGCTGTGCGTTGTGCTGAAGAATACTTTGGTGTCGACTGCAGAGGATTGGGATGTTGCTGACGAAGGAGCAAGCCAGAATTGTAAAGCAACTTGTAATGCCTCTCCGCTGCTTTGGCCAGACTGACTGCTGTATCCAATGAAGACGGGTTTTGCAATTCCACATCGGACTTGATGAGTTCTCCCAATCCCGCCAAAAACAATCCAACTTCATGTTCCGGAGAAAGATTGTCCGCTCGACAGAGAATCCTATAGAATTCTTGTGCATAATCCTCCACTGAACTTGTTTGTCGAAGGAGAGCAAGTTCTGAAATCGGGTTTGACCGAAAGGGAGGGCCAAAACGCAGTTTGCAAGAACTTTGAAACCTAGGCCAAGTCGGAATCCCCTCGGTGCGCTCCAATTTGTAGTACCACTGCTGAGCAATACCCGTCATATGGTAAGTTGCTAGCCAGACTTTTTCCTCTTCTAGGGTTCGGTGACCACGTAAGAACTGATCACAGCGAGCAAGACATTCCAACGGGTCGGAATTGCCATAAAAAAGAGGAAAATCGACTTTATAGAACCGACCTGGCGGAGGGGCTGCGGATTGACCACCGGAAGGATGTTGTGCCGGCAGAATTGCAGACTTGGTGCCCTCACTCGAAGATGACATGCGATCCTCGAGAGCTAGGACGGCGGCTTCCAGATTAGTATGGGCGGTGGATTGATCTTCTTGCTTCTTCAATAACTTGCCCAGCATCTCTTTCAAATCTCGCAATTCTGAAGTGATAGTCTCCGAAGCCATGGAATCTGATACCAAACTGTTGTGAATCTTGGTTCGGGATCTCAGATTGTAGGTATGGGTAGCCAGGGAAGCAGCCGTTACTTCCCAGCGAGGCGCTCCTTGCCTCGTCGTGAGTTGGGATGTGTCCAGAATCTAGGGTTTAGGGGAATAAGAGATCTTTATTGCTTGATTACCTCTTCCGCCTAACGCAGGAAGATATATATGTGTTACAGCCCAGAATCCGACTCCTACTCCTTTTCTTACCCTGAAACCGAATCCTAATCCACTTCTTATCTCAACCGACAAGCTTCCTAATACAATTTAACGAGACTGGACTCCTAGATGGATACGACAACTTGGGTCAGGTGGCCTGCTTGGACCTCCTTCCGTAATGTCTCCCCCAATGGACATCCATAACAATGTTGTGGATGCATTTATTAGCAAGACATATCAGTGGTGTCAGCGTCCTGGGAGCACGGCAACAACCAGAAGTGGCGTTGTCGGATCGGGAACAGGAGCAATCGGATCAGGAACAGGATCAACAGAAGATACTCTCGGTTTGGAAGGATATATGCTTCATAAGTAGTTTCCTTCTCTAGGATATTATAGTTAGGATAATATTGTTATTTCCTTTCCTAAATATGATAGATTTCCTTGCAAAGATCTAGGCGCCTAACATATAAAGGCTGTCGATGCTCCTTTGCGGAATCAATCAATAAACAAACAAGTTTCTCAATCGGTTGGCTAAAGATCAGAGCCTCCACTAGGAGGGTGATCCAGCGCCTCACTGGCCTGCTATCCTCTACCATAACACCTTGATATCAGAGATGGCGCTACTGCGGACATCATGGACGATGCTAAGTCCTTCGCAGATATCAACAAGCAGTTGGTGCAATTTTCCAGGTGGTGAGCGGCCACTAGGAGAAACTTGATGAACTGGAGAAGCATCTTGGTCCTGGTCCTAGCCACTAGCCGATGAAGACAATTCCAGAGGAAGACGAGTACAAGGGCGGCGCCGGCGAAGCGTATGGCGACAGCGGTCAAGGAGTGCCACGCTTTCACAAGCTGGGCTTCTCGATGTTTGATGGCAAGGAGGATCCCTTGCCATGGCTGAACCGCTGCGAGCAATTTTTCTGGGGGCAATGAGCGATGGAACAAGAGAAAGTTCGGCTAGCGTCCTACCACATGACCGTGATGGTACAATAGTGGTACTATCCAAGGTTCCAAATACCGCTATGGGGTAAATCCGTGAGGGGCGATCGGTTACAGGCCGAATCTGAAAAAACCATCAATTTCACGCATCAAAATTTGAATTTGAAATCGGTAACCAGAAAAACTGGCTGGTAACCGCCCAAAAAACCGGAGAAAAACCCTTAAAACCCGGTTTTTCAAATTTGAAATTGGAAATTCCTAACACATTCATGGCAAAAAGTATGAAGTTAAGCATGGGAGATGCATGAATCTTCCTAAAACATCCTATTAGTGTTAAACAATGTAAATATCATTCGGGAAACTAACTTTTACATTTAAAATTTGAAAATTCCTAATACATTCATGGCAAAAAGTAGGAAGTCAAGCACGGGAAGTGCATGCATCTTCTTAATATATTCTATTAGTGTTAAACAATGTAAATATCAGTAGAGAAACTAATTTTTACATTCAAAAGTTTAAATTTGAATTAAATAAAAAATCGGCGGTTTTTTCTCTCGGTCGGCACCGGTTACCGGTGGTAACCAGCCGGTTACTGCCGGTATTTGGAACCCTTGTACTATCACTTGGAGCGGAGCAATGGCGTCCCCCACTTGGCCTCGCTTCGTCGAGCACGTCAACCTTCGCTTTGGGTCGCCAATACGGAGCAATCCGCTATGTAAACTCATTCAACTTCGGTGCACAGGCTCAATTGAAGAGTCCCAGGATTAGTTCCTTGCTCTCCTCTGCAGGTGCGATGAGATGACCGAGAAGCAACAAGTGCAGATTTTCATAGCCAGCCTTCATAACCCCCTGTAGATCGATGTGGAATTGTAGCATCCCTCAACCTTTGCGGCGGCTATAAGCTTGGCACGCGCATACGCGAATTGATTGACGGTAGACGATACAGAGGAGTCCAAGCCGGTTTTTAATCCGGTGGGAACCTATTCGCCGGTAGCCCCTGTCCGTAGTTCAGTTGTGGCCGCGGTGGCCATGCCCAAGGGCGGCCCAACACCAGAGCCACAACCATTTCTGGGTGCATTGCCAAGCAAGAACCTAGCCTTGCGATTTCGCCGCTTGACGACTGAAGAGATGGTAGACCGATGTCTCGAAAGCCTGTGCTTCAATTGTCCTGAGAAGTTCACCCGGGACCATGCAGGCAAGTGCTCCATGAAAGGCATTTCTGTTCTAGAATTTGATGATGGCGATGATCGCGTGAAAACAGAGGACAACGAGCTGGAGATATTTCTGCATGCCCTCACCGGCATATGCACGAGCAAAACCATGCAACTTCAAGTCAAGATGAATGGTGTGCCCTTGTTGACTACGGATCAACATATACCTTCTTTGCACAATGACTATCTTAGCTGGGCCTAGCGCCTGAGCCGTGCCCAGGTATGAGTGCCTTGGTTGCCAATGGTGATCGCGTTTCCAGTACAGGCCTTTGCACTAGCATCCGCATGGACATTGACAAGGAGTTCTTGCTAAATGGATATGCTATTCCTTTGGATGGCTATGACATTTTGTTGGGTGTACAATGGCTCCTCACATTGGGGCTGATTCTCTGGAATTTCGACAACTCGTCATGTCATTTTGGCGGGATGATTATCGCGTGCTTTGGCACGACACGTGTGAGCCGGGGAATGCACCGCAGGCTTGTGGAGCCATTGGCAGTGACCTCCTGTCTCAGCTCCTAAAGGAATTTGCAGATGTCTTCGACAGTCCCCATGGTCTTCCTCCTGCACGTCGCTTTGATCACCATATTCACCTGCTGCCTGATACTGCCCTAGTAGCGGTTCGACCTTATCGTTACCCCTAGCTCCTTAGAGATGAAATTGAACGGCAATGTGACGACATGCTCCAATAAGGAATCGTTCGATCCAGTACGTCGACTTTCTCTTCGCCGATGCTCCTCTTCAAAAAGCATGATAATTCTTGGTGATTTTGCGTCAACTACCGTGCCCTCAATGATCAGACCATGAAGGATAAGTTTCCAATACTAGTGGTGGATGAATTGAAAGGAGGCGTGGTTCTTCACCAAACTTGATCTTTGCAGTGGGTACCACCAAGTGCGCATGCATCCCACGGACGTGGAGAAGATCGCCTTTCGCACCTACCATGAGTCCATGATCACTACAAGTTCTTAGTTATGCTGTTCGGCTTAACCAATGCACTGGCGACATTCCAGGCGCTCATGAATGACATATTTAAACCATTTCTTCGTCATTTCGTCCTTGTCTTCTTTGACGATATTTTGATTTATAGATCCTTTTGGGCTGAGCATTTACGTCATGTCAGGATGGTCCTGCAAGTCTTACGGCAACACTGGCTTGGATTGCGCCACTTCCGCAAAGAACCTGTGGCGTACCTTGGCCACATCATCTCCAGCCAAGGATCGCCATGGACCCTAGTAAGGTGGAAGCCATCGAGGCTTGGCCAACTCCACGCTTGGTGCGCACCCTGCGGGAATTTTTGGGCCTCACGGGTTACTGCTGCAAATTTGTCAAGGCATATGGTGAGGTGGCAGCTCCTCTCACCAAGCTTCTCAAGAAGGTGGCATTTGTCTGCACATCGGAAGCCGATACAGCCTTCTGCGCCCTCAAGGCTGCCCTGGTTTTCGGTTCGGTGCTGCAATTGCCGGATTTTGCCAAACGTTTCTTGGTGGATTGCGATATGTCGGGTGTAGGGTTTGGTGTTCTTCATCAAGGCACAGACCCTATCGCTTTCTTCAGTCGAGCTGTGGCACCACTTCACGCCAAGCTGGCCCTCTACGAACAGGAGCTAATCGGCCTTGTCAAGGTCGTTCGTCATTGGAGACCTTATCTTTGGGGACGGTCTTTCATCACCCGGGTAGATCATTACAACCTAAAGTATCTCTTGGATTAGCGGTTTTCGACCATTCCTCAACATACTTGTGTGAGTAAATTATTTAGCTATGATTTTGCGGTGGAATTTTGGCCAGGTGATTAGAATGATGCTGCTGATGCTCTCTCTCGCCGTGATGAGGATGTCCTGTTAGGGTGCACTATCTCTTGCCCAGACTTCCGCTTCTTTACAGCTCTGCGGCAGGAATTGTGCACACTTCCCGATTGGGGTGCCAAGCATGATTTGGTCCTTGTGGACACGGCAGAACCTGACTGGACTTTGGTGGATGGCTTCGTTCTGCACAAGGGCCGCATTTTTGTTCCCAATGACTCGACAGCTTGGCCACAACTTCCGGCCGATGCGCATAGTTCTGGTCATGAAGGTATCTAGAAAACATTACATCGACTGCGCGCCTCTTTTTACAATGCCCATGCCAATCGCCTCGTCTGCGAGTACACCAAGGTTGTGCGATCTGTCAGCACAACAAGACAGAGCACCTTCATCCGGTCGAATTGCTGTAGCCGCTTCCAGTTCCACAAATAGTTTGGGCCGACATCTCCATGGATTTCATGGAGGGATTTCCGAAGGTAGGCGACAAATCTACCATCTTAATGGCCGTGGACCTTTTCTCCAAATATGCTCACTTTCTTGTCTTGGGTCATCCCTACACCACCAACACTGTTGTTTGTGTTTTCTTCGATAACATTTTTTGCCTTCATGGATTGCCATGTTCCATTGTCAACGACCGTGACTTGGTGTTTACTAGTAATTTCTGGATGGAGTTATTTCAATTGGTTGGCGTGAAACTTAAGTTGAGTTCGGCATTTCACCCATGGTTGTTACGGTGTCGCCTAGTCGTCGACGTGGCGTCCAGTTGCTCAGAGCTTGATGCCGAGATCTACCGCCCAGCTTTTCCAGTCGGGGTGGCTGGTCAGCTAGAAGAGGGCCAACACGGTCACGAGTAGCAGCGTGGAGCGCGGAGGAGGCGTCCGGAGTCGACGAGAGGAGGCGGCCAACGGGAGCGGTGGGTCGAGGTGGAGCTGCCGTCGGGCCGAGCCCAAGGCTGCGGCGATGGTCGGAGGAGAGGTGGAGCCGACCGAAGGTAGCGGCACCGCCATCAGGCGGGAAGAGGGGTCGAGTGGGAAGAGTAGACAGGCGGCAGTGCCCAACCCTAACCCTAATCGTTTCTATACATATGTACATATATGGGCTCTTGGCCCAGTTCCGATTAGGGTACATATAAATAACAAAAATCAGATCTGGCTATTATATTGCATGGTTATTTAATTTTCGGTCACATAAGATATTATTTGTATTTATTACTATCGCTATGGTGGGCGTCTAGTTGACGAGACGTCCAGTTGCCTCAGTCTCGCCACAACTCTCCGGAGCGCCGTAACAACCTTGATTTCACCCCCAAATAGATGGTCAGTCAGAGGTGACTAACCGTATTGTCACCGTTTATTTACACTACCTCACGGGGGATAGACCGAAACAATGGCTTCATTGGTTGCCATGGGCAGAGTTCTGTTACAACACCTCTTATTAGACGGTGTTGCGCACGACTCCTTTCAAAGTGGTTTATTGCCGGGATCCGCTGACCTGGCTATCGTATTAGTTGGGTATTGCACAAGTTGCGGTGGTCGACAAACAGTGATGGATAGAGATGCTTTTCTTTCAGATATCAGGGAACGCCTGCTTTAGGCCCAAGTTTACATGAAGCTTTAGTATGACCGCCAACATCGTGCGCTTGAATTTGAGGTGGGTGATTGGGTTTGGTTGCGTCTTCATCACCAGACCACGTCCTCCATCACTGGTCGCGCTCATTCCAAGTTGATGCCCTGCTTCTATGGACCATTCCAGGTGTTGGCTTGTATTGATGACATGTCCTACCAGCTGCAATTGCCACCAAAGGCTTGCATTCACAATGTTTTCTATGTGGCATTTCTTAAGAAGTTCACCGGCACTCCTCCGACTATCATTCCTCCTCTACCGGTCATTACTCATGGTCATGTTGTTCCTACTCCTGACAAGATTTTATGTGCACGTCTCAACCGGGGCACCCGGGAGTTATTGGTCCAATGGGTGGGCTCTTCTACCGATACTACTTGTACAAATCTTGATGAGTGCAAGCAAAACTATCCAAATGTCCAGCTCGAGGACAAACTATTTCGCGGAGATGGCGGCAATGTTGTTGACACATTTATTGGCAAGACATCAGCAATGTCTGCGTCGTAGGAGCTCGGCAACAGGCGGAAGTGGTGCTGTTGGATCAGGAACAGGATCAGTAGAAGATACTCTCAGTTTGGAAGGAATAAGCTTCACAAGTAGTTTCCTTCTCTAGAATATTATTGTTAGGATAGTATTGTTATTTCCTTTCCAAAATATTATATCTTTCCTTTCAAAGATCTAGGCGCCTAATATATAAAGGCTGTCGATGTTCCTTTCAAAGATTAGAGCCTCCATTAGGAGGGCGATCCAGCGCCTCCCTGGCCTGCTTTCCTCTACCATAACAGGGGAATTGAATGAAGTCAGTGCTATCAGCAGGTTGAATTTCTGTAATGTCTTTCATTGTGGCAGTTTTGCTATTGCGAATTGAGGCATGTTAGCTCTGAAAATTTGTCATCCATTGCCCCTATATGGTTATATCATGTTGGATCTATTGCCTTTTCAGATCAGTTTTGTGATTGATGAACGCTTACGTGGTAAAGGATACAAGCGCAAGGTGACCTCTCTCCCCCCTCCTCTCCTTCCATCTTGCAGCATCATCAATCCCACTGTTTCCCTTTCAGTTACATCTATTATTCCTCATGATTGTTTATTATATTCATGTTGGGTGATTTCTATCATTACCTGTAATAGTCAGTGTTAGATAGGTAATCAATGACATTTTGCTTACACATTTTATTACTTTTCATGGAGAGCTTTTACCCTGAAAAGTTAACATGCCAATTCCTTTCCAGGATGTCTTGTGCAAGCTGAAGTCATTCTTAAGTGGTGATGAAGTGTTTGGTTACGCACAATATGTGAGTTTAGCCACTATGTTCGTTTTTTGGCACCATGCCTTGACCACAGCAAACTCTTATCGATTTTCTTTAATAACTTCGTAATTAAATACCGTATTTTAGGTTATCAAGTGGGAGCAAATTCCTGTTGACAAGCGGAGTCATTTGATGAGAGAAAGACAGGTAAGTTCCTGAATTCCTGATCTGTTGCGAACAACTTGGATTTTTGATAGGAACAAGGCATCTTAAATCAGATGCTGCTTTTCTAACTTTCAGCTCGGGCAAACTGTTCTCTGCCCCCACTTGCTGGGCTCTGTCCTCTAGAATATACTTACTTTCGTGGTTTTCTTACAGGAACATTTCCAAAAGCAGAGGATAGAGAACTCCATGGGTTCATCAGAGCCTACACCTAAGCAGGTCATCTCTTGAAACTTAATGGTGTAATCTCTGCCAATGCTCTCACTTTTTTTTCATGCTATATATGCCTGTTGTCTACTGGCTAGTTCGTCAGAGAATCGCATTTTCATTATGGTCTCAACTCTCAAGTCCATGATTTTGCTCTTTCATTTCTGGCTCCTGTTGCTTTCTATGATCTCAACCTGAGATATGGATGATATATCCTTCACCTGCCCATCTTTCTTCTGCAGATATCCTATCTCCGGAACTTGGGGTGCACTATAACACCGACGTCTCGCCTCCACGCGTCGCATCTCATCGGGAAGTATAAATCACTATGACTTGACATCAGACGAATGGAAGTGGCAGAGAAGGGCAATTGCCAACGGGGAGCTAGAGGCTCAAATTTGCTCGGATCATTGGGTTGATGACAGAAATCTTCATAGCTCATGTACATGCTGTACATATCTATACTAATATAAAAACACGAGTTCAAATTAGCTCGTCGTATGGAAAGTTTTCCCTTTGCATGATCGGGGGCATCGTGGCCATCCATCTTTCAGATGGAATGGTTGAGATTTGAAGTTGAACCCCTGCCCAAAAATTGCGCCTAGTAAATGTGCAGTTAACACGTCATTACACAGATTAATTGCCATTAAACACAAATACCTTCGGTCTCATCCTCAAACCGTCATTAAGACCCATACCCAAATCATCAGAACCATCGATATCATCCACTTGCATCCTGTTTTGCTCTGCACGACTCTATCTCTGCCCTTTGCTCAGTTGCTTTCTTGTGCTCAACTCCTCCATGCGACCACGTAGTTTTGGCCGTAGTTGGCCAGGCACCAACAGGCACTGGTACTGCCCCGGGCCCTGAGCCTACCGACAATGTGTGGCCATGAGTTTACTGGAAAGAAGCTAGAAATAGGAGGGCATTGAAAGATTTTGTTATCTCAATTCAATCGCATGCTATCTGGTTGCATATCAATTGCATGATATTAAAAGTTTAAGACATCTTATGGGTAACTATGGGCAACCCTGTAGAATAAAATTTATAGTATTTAGATACATCATGCTTTCGGTAAATAAAGTTGTGTTTAATAGATGATTCTAATAGCAAGGTATAAGTAGCTTTGGTAAGATTTTCAATTTGGTAATTAAGTTGATTAAACCCCTTTTCTCTTAAGAAGTCAACATTTTGATTTAGAAAGTTGTTTACAAATATACATGCATCGACAAATACAGTAATAAAGCCACCATATTTCCATCTCTTGAAATATTGGCAAGTAGCTAATTGGTACTCCTTTGTGACTTATTAGTATGATTGTACTCATACTTGAAACTATCAAAATAAGAACCTTAGGAAGATAAGGAAGAACCCTTTGAGGATTCTTTTGGAGTAGATGATTTCTGGTTTTAGGTTTCGGTCCTCGCTTAGACACGCTTGTGGTTTTTCTTTTGTAATGTACATAAACTTTGGGTTTGAACAACCCGTTGTGTAAAATTTGGCTGTTATGCCATATCCTATAATAAAGTTAGATTTTATGGAATAAGCTTATGTTAGTTTGATGTACACTCAACTATAATACTTTATAGCTAAAAATTATGGATGGTTATAGAGAAACCTAACGGTCTTAGAAATGAGGGCATTACTGAGTCGCTTTTGTTGTTCACCTCCGGCCAAGACCGCACGCCGGAGCACTCCCTGTGGTGCCCTCTTGCTAGTGTGTGCGCTGCCCGCCGAAGCTCGCAGTCACTCTCCGCCTCGGCCATTGCCGCACACGCACGAGTGGAGCCATGGAGGAGTCGACAAGAGATAGGCTGGTGTGAGAAGTGAGGAAGAGGCCCAAGGGCATCTTGGTCCTTTAGTCAAACCGCGGCGAATGAGATTTTTAGGTCAAACCGCTCCTTGAGTCAGCGGCAATGGTACACAAACATTAGGATCCGACGTTTATGCACTTAAGGATGGCACATATCAGAAATAACGAAGTTCCAGTGGCATGTACACAATTTTCCCTTTAAGAAAAGGCTTGGTTTCAGGATTAGGCAGTCGGTGCTTGATTTCTTTGATTCTTGGCTGTTCACCTTTGTTCCTACTGTCGCTCTGCTCTGAGCTCTGGATGAAGAAAACATGACATTTTCTGCTTTAGCATAGGGAACTCTGAAAAAAACTGATTAATAAATTACCTCGCTTTCATGTTCTTTGCCTGACGAGCAGTGGGGGAGGGTCAAGCAAAATGAAGGATGGGCCAAGCTAACAAAACATAGTTATAACCTTAGCAAGACAAGGCCAACTTTAGCATTTGATAAGCATTTAAGTGGTAAATACTTTTCTTAAGCAATTTTCAGTAAAAGTGAGGCCATAACCCAATTTGGCTTCAAAGAGGCTCCTCTCGTGCTGACGAGGCCTCCCTTCCATTAGATGAAGGTTCTTTTTTTCAGTTTTTATTTTATAGCTTATAGTTTTTTTCGAACAAATAAACATGATGATTTCTCTATCACCTTTTCGAAACAGTTTATCAGAACAATCTTTTTGAAGCTACTTATCGGCATCCGATTTGTTCTTATAAGCGCTCGCGTTAGAGTCATCAGCCATCAGTCGCAGATATAAGTCATAAGCCACAGTCAAAAAGAACTCATCCGAAGACTTGGCTTAGTTTTTAGGATTTCTTTCGGCTTTAGTAGGTAGGCGTTATTGGTATAAACTTATAATGGAAGTTCACATGGTACGAGTTGAAACATTTCCACCAAACATGCGCATTGTTAACATTGTACGCTCCTGCCGTCTGAAATGAATCTCTTCTTCATAGGATGGGTTCTGGCTGGTGAGTGTGATGTCCTAGGTTGGATCCCAACTAAGCTAGGGCAACGACACCTTGTACAATAAAGGAAAACATGCGTGTACAATGCAAGAGAAATAAAGTAGGTCGTTGCATGGACGAGGAGGTTCTATAGGACTTGGGATTGCTATGTGTATGGTGTTGGCTTGCCACGATAAGGTAAGGTACTAATGTAGAAAATAAAGGCAAATGCTATGTATTGAGAGCAAGTATTATAAGAGGTTGTAAGCTGGCTGTATGCTGAGGTGGAGGAGAGAGAGGAGGAGAGAGAAGAGAGGTGGGCTGTAAGCTTACAGCCAGCTGAAGCACAAGAACCAAGAAACTTTGTGAGAGGAAGGGGTAGGTCATATAGCCTTCAGCTGGCTGTAACTACTATATGAGTAGGCTGAAAAGTGAGCTGTAAGTATTCATACAACCAGTTGAAGGCTGTATTAGAGCATCTCCAATAGTGACTTATGAGTTAGCTCTAAGCATATTATTTCATATTTTAATAGAAGAGAGAGAAAAACTAGCTCTTGATCAAGAGCTAGTCTTATACACACATTCCAAGATTATGTGAGAGTGTCATGTGAGGCTATTTATGTTATGAACTATGTGCTAAAAGTTAGTAACTATTAGAGAAGTTGTCTTAGAGTTAGTAACTAGCTTATACTGTTGGAGATGCTCTAAGACTTGCTCTAGGGCGCGTTGCTTACCAATCAAGATCGCGTAAATACGAGATCAGAACGGAGACAAAAGATGTAGATCCCACTGCTCTCAACTTTATTGAATTTCTGGTGTATCCGTGTATGTGTATAATGTGCCCCTAGTCCCCGGTGTATAAAAGCGGAGACGTAGGGATCTTTAATTTTCTTGCTAGAGAAGGAAACATAGTGGGGCTGTTTAGACTTTTTTAGTGGTTTATGACTTTTTTTACTGTTTAGTACTATATCTGACTTATTTTATATTATATATGCTGGTGGCTTTTTTGATGTTTTATAAATTAAAAAAACAAGTTAACTCATCAAAGAATGCAAATGAATACCGAAAAAAGAAAAGATAAAAAAGCCCAAAAACTAAAAAAACCGAAAAAAAGATGAAATTAAGAAACTATAAACCAAAAGCACAACGAAGAAGCCAAAACAAGCAGGATAATCTACTTGGAAGTGACTCCCTTGAAAGAAAAAAATCTTACTCACAAATCAAACGAAGGAGTTAATCCCACTGCGCATCACTACTTGCCCCAATACACAATCATTTCGTGCAGACCAGACGGGAATTATGGAATTTACAACTCAAAGCATGGGGGGATTGACGATAACTCCACATCTCCCCCCAAATTGCCGGCGGTGACAAAAGGAAGGGAGGTGGAGGGGTGGCGGGGAGCCTGCTGCAGATGCAAGAGAGATGGATGGGTGACTGGGTAATACTAGTATAGTGCCCGTGCTAACGCTACGGCGGCATTTCAGGGATGCACATGAAAACAACCAAATGACGATAAAGTCAACACAATTTTTGTGAGAATCCGTTTCAAATGTGGCAGCAATTGAGCTAACATCTATTCCTTTTTTATGATATTTTTCTGACATTAATTCTATTTTTCAGCAATAAAGAGAAGGGCTTGTATGTAGAATATGAGAGATCCATGGTGCTTCAAGAATCCCATATATGCATCCGAGGAAGTTAGCAGATAGCAACAGGCACATGCAAACAAGAAAAAAAACTGCACTCTCACAGCGGGAAGAAAGTAGTTTCTGAAATTTTCTGAAGTATGCTGTAAAAACATTTTTAGGTTTATTTTATTTGGGTGGCAACCGATGTTCCAAACCAGTTTTGAACCTTGTTCATGGTTTTGACTAAGGTCAAAATAGTTGATAGATGTACTCAAATTGACAAACATAACAATGCTAAATATAGGAGTTGCAAGTACTAAATCTAGTCTTTGCTTCTATGTTCAATCCAGAGAAACATCTCTTTGTGTGCATCTCATTATTCACGTGAACATGTAAGAAAAATGATCACCAGAAATCTCAATAAAATAATAACTTCAGTTTCAATTTATCCATGCAAGTGATGAGACCATGTGAGAGATAGAAAAGTATAAAAGTTTCAATTTATCCACCCCTCCTCAGGAACTTTCTGGGCTTTAGCAACCAAAGCATTGATTCTAACCTTGAATTTCTCATACTCTGTGGAAAATTCAAGCTTGGCCTAATTAGCATGATTAGCAAATATTCAAATAAAAGACCGCAGCAAAGCATTAAAGAAACGACCAAATAATTCACCTTCATTGCTCTTCTCTCCCCAACAAAGTTTGGTGCCACCTTATCTTTCAGGTAGTCTATCTTCTGTTGGAAGTACCACTCTGGAGCACGCGGTTCAATGCTATAATTTTTGCAGAAAGGAACCCATTTCTTTGCAAATTCAGATGTTTCAGACAATGCTTCAAATGTCGACATTGCAGCACCATCATCGAAACATAGCAAGTAACCTTATCAACTGGATAATCTCTTGCGAGAATAGATAGAAAAGATTTCTTTGTGACTAAAGGAGGTTCCTTCAAGGGGTCAACCGATCTTGACAAAGAAATCTCATGGTGAGAGTTGAGAAGGCTGGCCCTCCTTGTCAAACCTATGCGGACAAGCAATTATTCTCAAAACATTATAAAGAAGAGAAGGTAAGTCTTGTTAGGTAGCAGCAGTAACAACCAACCTCGGTGTCAACCGGTCAAGGTAAGTCTCCCTCTCAATAGGGAACCACTTTGGGGGCGATCAAGAATCCAAGACATGGCGAACCAGATTTCACAGATGACGGATATGAGCCATAAAGCAAATGCATCGAGCGCCGGGTGCATCACTCGGTAGTGGAAGAAGAAACCCAAAACCACCCGTAGAATTATGATAACTATTACGTAGGGGTTAATCGGCTTGAAGAAATCGGAATCTTTACGGACAATGGTTGTCCGGCTTCATCCATTCGGTAAAAAAAGCAGTTGGTAATTGAGTCTAGTAACAGATTGTGATAAGAAAGGGCAAATATGTGCTTAAGCAAACACGGATGATAAGTTTTGTACAGATGATAAGTTCTTACAGATCAAAGATACAAATAAACAAAGAGATTAGAATTTTTCTTAGATCATATACTAAAATGCCGAACTATGCAATCACATCCTTCATCCGGCCAAAAAAGGCAACAACGGAAAATCGCTAAGTATGATCGCGTTTCTTTCAATATTCTAACAAAGTTGATAGTGTTACTTGTATTTTCGTACTTTGTATATCCTAATGCCGAATGGAGAATGAAATATCATGTTTGACCACGCATGGAACCAAATAGCCTATCACAGAGGCACCAAATTAGTAGGCGTCAAACAAGTTTCCGAGGATCATACGGTGGTAGATCTGCGTCAGCGCCATCGCCATCCCGGTCTTTACCGCTACCATCATTCCTCATCCGTGCAGCCTCTCACCTTACGCTTCAGCTCTCCATCCTCTCCTTCCACGCAACGCTACCATAACCGTATGCGGCGAGATCCTTGGGCGGGTCCATAGATCTTGGTTGCACCGCAACACAACGATTGTTAACCAATTCTATTCAAGCATCAGCACAACTAAATTCTATAGTAGTGAGCCGTGCTAACGCTACGGTAAAATACAAAACAAGATAAAATTTGTAATAATAAAATTTGTAATAAAACATGGACAAACAATAGCTCCCATTACTTGACCAATCAAATAATAAATTCGATACAACAAAATCTCGCACTTAATCACGCCTCATGGTCTCATTGTACACATTCGCATTACGCATGGTGGCCATTAGACCGTAATATGAAAATCAAACACACCGGGGACCACGGTGCCCGAATTATGAGCTAGGTTTTAGTGCGGCGACACGAAGACGCACGGTAACGGTACCCACATTTCATCAAACGAATGAGAACTAAGTGTTACGTCAAAATATAAACACAAAATGGATCAGATTAGGTTGAATCCTAGTATTAAGCAAGGCAATGAAATGCGGCATGATTCATAGACGAGTATAAGAATGACTTTCAATACCCCATGATCGCCTATGTATTTTGCATTGAAACAATTGGATCAACAAAATACAAAAACATAGTAGTTGTGAGGACCAAACCTTGCTCTACTCTAAGTAAATCTTGGTTGTGATTCTTTGGGAGTTGCTTGCGGATGACTCATGCAAATCATAGGTGAATTCCATATCCATAAGCCGGTGATTCTCTTTGAGCGAACCATCGAGAAAGAAACTTTAACATTGTCCCCTTCATTTACTCTCGAGAGGTGGAGTCGGCAAGAATACCTTGCAAGGGAAAAAGAGCAAATGTCCGTTGAATTGTGCGGACAACTACGGTCTATAAAATGGTATGCATTTCCAATTTTCCATAATGACATAATCAATTGAAAGAGTATATTATTTCGAATAAAATTTCATATGCAGACTGGTGACAAATCAATTGAAAGACTATATTATTTCAAATAAAATTTCATATCTGATGGTGCCATTGAAATAATTAGTCTCGAATTTGCAAGAAAATTTTGCTCTGCTCCTACGTAAGAAATTCACAAAAGGGTTGAAGCTTCTTTTCCTTCTCTTTACATGTTTTCCTCTTTTATGTATCAGCACTCGCAAGTTAAAGAACGAAGAATTTATCATTTTAAAACTAAAGCTATAGCTGGCAACAAATTTCTGCAATGACAAAAAACGATTTATAACCTGAGGAACCAACTGCTGGCCCGATGAGTACCACCGTTCTCATCTGGAGCAGTACTTAACTCAACTTCCTGAACTGCAGGATTTTGCATGCTACCCTAAAATGTATTACAGAGAAAAGTGAAAAGTGATCATCTGCCATTGGAGTAAAATGTAAGTCTGTCAGAACTCATGAAATGAATTGAATAACAATTCAGTTTGACATACCCGAAAATGAACATCAAACCATCCAGCTAATGCTGCTAATCTTGTTCTATCCTGGCTGATTGGCAATGTAACTTGCGCTCTAACTTCTTGAATCTCATCAACCGTTGCTGTCAAGCAATCAATTTCCTTAATGACAGCAGCTTGCCCTATAACTTGGTTTGGGTGAAGATTATTTTCCATTGAAGACTGCAGAAGAATACAACCATCTGTACATTAAGATTGATGGCAAAGGCACATAAAAACATATATATACACAACACTTAGGACCAAATCCTTGAAAGATTATTCATTGATCCTATATTGCATATAGCAAACAAGTATAGACTTCAAAAACCTGAAATTTACATCCCAAGACTGCAGTCATGAATGATTAGAGAAATAATTGCGCAAATAATCTACATCCCAAAGGGCAGAAATACATTTCTTGTTTAAATAAAATGAACTATGACCACATTTCAATATAATAGATTGGGGGAAAAGGAGCCAATTAGGTCGACAGGGCCAAATTATTCTAATGACATCTTAAAATACTCAAAGGACAAGCAAGAACTACAAATCCATGAATAGTTACCGTGTCCATTGGCGAAGAGTGTGATCCAAGTTTATCAAGTAATCTCAGAGCATTCATAGCATTTGGAAGATCTTGCTTGTTAGCGAACACAAGCAACACAAAGATCTCGTAACTCATCCACGCAATCGATTGCCATGTGTGTAAACCAGCAACTATTGTAAACAATTAAAATACACAGGAATAAGCAGTAGTATAAGACTTTCATTAAACTACAAGAAAGCCTCATAAATGTTTCCAATGAGACCATCAAGACCGACCTTCCCATAAAGTCAAAGCGTTGATTTAGTGATTCGTCAATAAATTTCTAATTTGTAGGATAGTATATCCTAGTGCCTATCTCCTCCATCTTACACAATAGCATGTTAGGAAAATGCTTACTCTAAACCATTCAATGATAGGCATCATCATAAAGCATTGTAAATGAACAAACAAAATGTTCTCATTTGTTGTGATAAATGGCATGATCTCGTCAAGTAGTTGGTTGTTAAAATCATATTGGAAAATCAATGGGAATCCATCGATTTTCTTCATCACCAGAATCATGCGCATATCAACCCAACAGAATCTCTAAAGAATATTAAAACTGTCTACTTAGTGATAATGAAGGCTTCAGTATAACAAAACATGGGCGATCGCGATCAAGTACAAACTCTTACAGGGCAACAACAGATTAGGCGGCTAAACTTGCAGCGAAATGATTGCAAAATTAGAGAGTTCTGGCGGTGACAATGAGAACATACAAAACCTTATGCTATCAAACACCAAATGAAGTAGCAAATGAACAATTCGAGAAAATCGAATACAGAGGATGCATGTAACAAAGACAAGAGTAGGTTAGTTCAACAACGAGTCGGTTTTGTTTAGCCTCACATAAACAAATGATCGCTAGTTGATAGCTTAACCCGCTCATGAATGATAACATCTGAGACTCTGAGTCGTACTGGACAAGAAATCCATTGAAGGGACATGTAAGAGGGAAGGAAAGCTTACCCCGATGGTGTCGTAGTAGTTCCATCCGACCTCCTTGGAGAGCTGCCGAGGAGGCGTGACTTGTGTCAGTGCGGCCTCGTAACCCTACAAAACCGCACCAAAAGAACGCCATCAAATAATGACGGACACACCTAGTCGCGCCCAGATCTAGATGACATGCAAATCCCACTTACTTGAGCGCGTCGGGGATGACCATGCGCTTAGTCTGTCGTGCGCGCGGGACGCCCTCGTACACCTTGAGCCTGGCCAGCGCCGCCTCACCCCTCTTGGTCTTGTGCGGAATCATCCTGCCAAGCACAGCTCACACGCCATCAGAAACACAAATCGAAATGGAACAACGAAGCAAACAAAAACACCATGGATCTGCGCGTTGTTCCCCTACCCGCGGACGGTGCGCCAGAGGATCTTGGCGGGGGAGCGGAAGTGGATCGGCCCGTGGGATGGCTTGGTGTTCATGCTGCCTCATTGTATTGGACAGTTTACAACATGAATGAATGGCCTCACCTGAAGCATTCAAGCAATAGGAAAATATGTATAATTAATATAGAACAAAATCCTGAGGGAATTTTAGCATAGTACTTTTCTTGCTGTAGATGATTGTCAGCATACCCACCTTTTGAAAACAAAAAAGAGATGAATCCTGATGCTCTGACTTTCTCCTGTGTAGAAGAGTTGAAAAAGAACTTCAGATTAATACTTTGGTTTAACAAAATAATACATTATGGGATGCGAACAACTATCAAGAAAAAATATTGAAATCTACATTCAACACTAAGAAAAGAGCACAATAAGCACGTAAATTGGTAAATATGACATCCTAAGCGGTGTAAGTATCATATGTTCAATTCATCAATCAGTCTTACCAAGATCAAGAAATCCTTCGTACTTCTATTCTCGTCATCAATCTCCCTGTCAAAAGTATCTCCTCGATTTGCACTACATGGGCAAGGAACTATCAGATATATAGACTTCATCAGATATCTAGACTTCGTATGGTCATTCATGCCAGTAGGGTAATAAGTATGGCACACAAATAAGTATGCGATACCTTCTTCCAACTATGAAGCGTACTACAATGCCTTTTTCTTCTTCTAGTTTCTTCAGCATTGAACCTGCGCATAGAAGTAAATTTAAACCACACAGACAAGAGAGCATTTCTTACCCAACAATAAGTTGGGAAAATAATGAAATAAAGAAAACACATTTTTATCTGTATGAGCAGAATGTCATTTAAAATAATTAATTTAAAAGGGTACCATTACCACAATACTTCATTATGAGGATAATTAAAAGTGCAACATTTACTCCTAGATTCATTCAACCACCTACGAATGCCAAATTCTGAAGATTGTTGATCAAATAGTAATAATTTTACAAAAGACAAGCTCTATGTTGAGGTCTTTCATACTCAGTGCATCTTGAATTACATACTTGTACAACTTGAAATCACCAAACTTATACTACACTTTTTTTCCCTTTTCGTATTTGTAGCTTCAGGACAAAAGCATAAAATTCGCGAATACACACAACATGAATTTAATTTTTTACAGCTAAGAAAACTATGAACTTACTATCGGTGAGCGATCGCCATTAGCTAATACTGATCACGATTTTACTTCGTTTTCAAATTCATCAACTTCTATCATGAAACAATAGCATTAACCGACGGTATCCTACTATCCACGGCAACACATCACGAACTCGGTTTCAAAAATACATCACGAACTCTTCCCAAGACAAGCCAATGGCAAACGTGGCTCCACACAAGCCAATGACAACGTGAGAAGTGAATCAATTACCGCGATTGGGGCGTAGCGATCGCCGCCCGCCGGGGAGCCGGTGGAGACGGCCGAGGTCGGTGAAGGAGGTGGGTAGCACAGGAGTGGAGGCGGAGCCGTCGGCCACGAGCACGCCATCCATGATGAGCACCTCGTCGTCCGTCGTCTGCGACATTGGGAGTTGAGGAAGAGGAGGTTTCCCATCTTGGCGTTGGGAGACCTCGGGTAGGCGCGGCCATGACAGAGCGAGACCAAGCGAACACGGCGGCGAAGCCTAAACCTAGCTCAGCCCTCCTAATCTCGCGCGCCGCACCTTCTCGGGGGCCGCCGAATAGCCATCTCTTGGATCCCACGCCGCCTCCGCCCGCGCGGCGCGGCATCGACAGGTGACCACCGCAGCGCTACCTTGCCGGCTGGCGCTTCCTCCGTCGCCGCGGGGTCCTCGCGAGAGGAGCCGCGGCAGTCGGGCCGACTCTCTGCGGCGATCCGGTGGGGCTCCACCATAGCCGCCGGTGGGAGGAGGAGGCGCGGTGGAGGATGGGGAGGCGGAGGAGGAGGCGCGGGGAGGATGGGGAGGCGGAGGAGGAGGCGGGGAGGAGGAGGCGCGCGGGAGGCGTGGGGCGGAGGAGGAGGAGGCGCGGGGGGAGGGGAGGCGCGGGGAGGCGGAGGAGAGCGGAGGCGCGGGAGGCGGAGGGAGGCGGCGCAGTCGCTCGGGGAGCGGGGTGGAGAGTACTGCAGATCCATTGAAGGATGACCGTCGGATATGGTTGGGTAAAGAGAGAATAGAGGAGAGTTAATCCGGTGTGGACGTTTTTATGATGGTGTAATTATGGGTGCATATTGTGGTGTGGGCGTAGTTAAGGTCATGATCAGAGAGCGGTAATTGTTGGGTGGATGTAAAATAATTTGAACTGGTGCTTTATTAGTTTAGATGTGAACCGGTTAAGGAGAATGAATCTGAGGGCAATTTGGTCCATACGAAAATACGGGATGGAATAGAGGGTTATATTTGTTGGGAAATGAGCTTTAATCCTCGTAATGGCATTTCTTAAAGCAAGCCCACACCGCAGTGGCATATTTCAAAAGGGGTACTCTTAGAGTAGCATTTTTCTAAATCATTCACTCAACGGTAGCATCTATTAAATTTTCGCCTTGTTTCTAACACTGAGGTTACGGAAGAATAGCTGACAGTTCGAAAACTAACACTGAAACTTTCTTTCCCAGGAATAGCTAACACTGAGATTACAATTGTTTCTAACTTCAAGGACCAAACCTAACACTGAGGCTACACTGAAACTTTCTTTCGCAAGAATAGCTAACACTGACAGCTCTCCGTGGCGACCAACCGGGCCCCACCGGCCACCACCGTGTTCCATCCGTGTCACCCTGCGTTCCATTTAGACCTGAGCGAATCTGGCCCGGCCCGGCCTGAGGCCGACAGGCTTGGCTCGGCCCAACGCGTGCATAGGGCTGGGCTTGGGCACCAACAGTGCAGCCTGCAAAATTTTTTGGCCCAGCCTAAATAATTGTTTTATTTATTTTTGTTAGACCCAGATTTTGCCAATCCATTTCTACACTAATTTTTATTATTTAGAGTTTATTTGAATTTATTTGGCTTTTATTTGAGTTGCTCGGTTGTTTTCACGTGTAGACTATGGGCCTGTTTGTTTTGGCTTTTCTTGTGGCTTAAAAGCAAAAAAGCTTAAGCCTAAACAAAGATAAGGCTTTTCAACTAGACTTTTGAAAAAGCCAAATGCCTGTTATAACTAAAAGCCAAAAGCCATTTTTTTGAGCTTTTTCGGCTTTTGCGGAATGGAAATATTACTTTGCCACTGAAGTTCGCAATATTTACGAAAAAAATGCCATCGGTATATAATTCGCGGAACCCTTGTTTGCGCCGCTCGTTTCCCAAATCGCCGACTCGCCGTTTGCGCTTATGGCGACTCTCGAACCCACCGGCGACCGCGGGCGCGCGGCGACCCGACAACCGGCGATCCATGGCGCGCGGCGACCCCGACCCAACCGGCGATCCGCGGCGCGGCGACCGAACCCATCGGCGATCCACGGCGCGCGGACGACCCCGAACCCACCGGCGACCGTCCGGCGACCAGCGAGCCTCGCCATCCCAACCTCTCCGGCGACCAGCGAGCCTCCTCGCCGCCCAACCCGCCGGTGATCCGATCGGCTTTATCGCCGTCCCTAACCCCGCCGATCCTCCGGTGACCTGCAGGCGCCTCGTCATCCCCAACCCCGCCATCCTCCGGCGAACCCGCGGCCTCCTCCACATCCCCAACACCACCGGCACTCAAGGTATATCTCTCGGATCGTTTTACATGATTTAGGGCAATGCGATCGTTTCTGCTATGATTTAGGGCAATGCAGATTTTGTTCCTATTCCCATCAAGTGAAATTGATTCTGCTATGGTATAGGGTTATTGCAGATTATCGATGCGGGATAATAATAATGATGAAGCAAAAAGATTGGCATTGGGTTGATATTGGCTATGTATCTTACGTGAACCCATGGCAATGTCCTAGAGCTATGATATGTTTGGAGCAGATGTGTGCATGATATGTTGATAATGTTCTAGAGCTATGATATGTTGATAATGATGAACCAATGTCTCATTTGCAATGTTGATACAATTAGGTCATATCATTGTGGAGGCAATATTTGTTTTCGTCATTCTTTACAAAAACTAATAAGTTGTCCATGCATTGCAATGAAGTACTAAAACAAAGCAAAACCTCTTTGGATTGTGCTCATGAACTCGTATATATGTTCATTTATGTTAGTATTTTGTAGGCTTGAATAGGCTCGGGCATGGTGTATGTTAATATATGTATATAGTCAAGCCTAATCGAGAAATCACACCTATTCTTTTCTGAAATTATGAATAAAGTAGTCTATGAACCTACAACAAAGGGATTTGTATTGAACCGATCTATGAATAAAGTACAAGTGATAACCATAAAGTTTACAATCTTGTCCATTGGAAACCATAAAGATAATATAACTTGGGATGAATAGTGTGTAATAACTTGGGATGAATAGTGTGTAATAACTTGCTTTGTGGAATGAAAAGTGTGTAGATGGATCCACTTCCTCTATCCAAGGCAAATTGGGATGCATTCTCGAATAGGGCGTTTTGCGATTTGTAAAGAGGAAGTTGAGGTCGTAATAGACCCATGCATTGTTTGAGCACCACTGGATACAAGAACTTGTAGCTCAAGTTCTTACAAAAGACAGGGAAAAGACACGACAAAAAGCAATTCAAGAACCATTGGGAAACAATGAAGAAATTATGCTGACTTGTGGAACGAACTTAAACCGAAAGCAAGCGGGCTAGGTTGGGATCATGCAAAAGGAACCATTGATGCGTCCGATGCTTGGTGGGATGACCACATAAAGGTAGGCATTACTGAAATATCTTCATGTTTTGCATCATAATCACTGCAAATCGATGTTGTTTTAATTATTCTTATTGATTTTGCGAATTATCCAAAACATAAAAGTTTTCGGATGGACCCCGAGAATCTAGCCGAGATGGAAGTTATGTTTGCAAATGCTCATGTGACGGGTAACACTTGACCATCCCGGGTGAGACTTCACGTGATGTACATACTATTGTTGATGTTGATGCTTTGGAGGAAGGCGATGAAGGCGCAAATGCTGATGTAGAAACCAATGAGGAAGGCGATAAGAAACAAAAGGGCTCTATGAAGCGTAGGGCTGGTAGTATCAATCCTAGTCCAAAGAAGAATAGGAAAAATCCCATTGCGAGGGATTTCAAGCGTATGGTGGATATTATGGCTAAAGGCCATGCTTCGAGTGGTCCGTCCATAGCAGAAGTCATGGATATAGCTGTTCAAGCTGGCATGGTTGAAGGAAGTGATGAACACTTCATTGCAACAAGGCTATTTACTAAACAAGAAAACAGAGAAGTGTTTGTAACTATGAAGACTGATGAGGGAAAGATTAATTGGCTCAAAAGGATGTATGATCTCAAGATGAATAACAATTAGAAAAATTTTGTTGTCCTTTTAAATTAGCGAACTATTCAGTTAATGATGGTTATGTAATGAAGTTCAAACTATTAGTGATCTGCACTCATATTATTCAGTTAATGATGGTAATGTAATGAAGTTCAAACTATTAGTGATCCGCACTCATATTATTCGATTAATGATGGTTATGTAATGAAGTTAAAACTATTAGTGATCTGCACTCATATTATTGATTAATGATGGTTATGTAATGAAGTTCAAACTATTAGTGATCTGCACTCATATTATTCAGTTAATGATGGTAATGTAATGAAGTTCAAACTATTAGTGATCTGCACTCATATTATTCAGTTAATGATGGTTATGTAATGAAGTTAAAACTATTAGTGATCTGCACTCATATTATTCAGTTAATGATGGTTATGTAATGAAGTTCAAACTATTAGTGATCTGCACTCATATTATTCAGTTAATGATGGTTATGTAATGAAGTTCAAACTATTAGTGATCTGCACTCATATTATTCAGTTAATGATGGTTATGTAATGAGTTATGTTCATCATGTCCTTTTAAATGTTCTTTTTTTGTGTAGATGAGTTCATCAAGTGAAATTGATGGTTCGACTACATCAAAGCAATTCTAGCGAAGGTGAAGTTGAGAAAACAAATAAGAGGAAGTTACCATTTCATGATTTTGTTGCAAAGAAATGGTTACGTAGGTATGTACTATTATGAGACTTACCTAAATAAGAGGAAGAAGAGACAACCACTCGTAACCGGATATGAATGGGTTATAGAGCAACCGAGTGATGAGAGATTGTTACTGACATGTTTAGAATGAGTAGAGATATTTTTAATAGCTTGCATGATACCTTAGTTGCAAACTATGGCTTGAAATCAACTACACAAATGAGTTCGTAGAATCTTTGGCTATGTTCTTATGGACAGTTGGTGGCCCTCGATCGATTAGCCAAGTCATTAACCGCTTCAAGAGATCAAGTGAAACAATCTCAGAAAATTTCATGAAGTTTTGGACTATTTGTCTGTTTATCCGAAGATACCATTAAACCAAGAGATCCGAGTTTAACACGGTTCATCCTAAACTTCAAGATAGTCGCTTCTCTCCTCATTTCAACAATTGCATAGGTGCAATTGATGGCACGCATGTACCTGTTGTTGTGCCAGCGGATGAGCAAATTGCCCACACCGGTCGCCATGGATATACATCTCAAAATGTGATGGCGGTGTGTGACTTCGACATGAGGTTTACTTTTGTTGTTGCCGGATGGCCAGGTTCAGCGCATGACACAAGGATATTCAATAATACTTTGGACAAATATTCAAATCGGTTTCCACATCCTCCTGACGGTACTTTGCTTATATGAACCTATAATTAATTGCTATGATGGCGTTCTCCAATTGGATCATCAACACTTACATGTTTGTTATGTGTAGGAAAATATTATCTTGTTGATGCGGGATATCCCAATCGAAAGGGCTATCTAGCTCCTTACAAAGGACAAAAGTACCATCTACGAATTTCGTGACGGTCGACAACCGAGTGGTAAATACAAGGTGTTTAATCATGCTCACTCCTCCCTTCGAAATGTGATTGAACGTTCATTTGGTGTGCTCAAAATGAAATGGCGAATCTTATTGGCTATGCCAAGTTACAACATGGACAAGCAAACGCAAATTATTATTGCGTGTATGACACTTCACAACTTCATCCGAGATAGTGCTTTACGCGATGAACTTTTTGAGAGATGTGATAATGACGAAGACTATGAACCAAACACTACACACGCTAGACCATCTGGAGGCAACAACGGCAGTGCATCGGCAGTGGATGATACAAACATGTGCGCCTTTCGTGAAAGTCTTGCTAATTCCTTGATATCTGCAAGATCATAGACAGTAGGATAACTCATATTTATATGCAACATATATTATAAGTACATGTTACTTTTACTATAAATTGCAACATATGATGGGATATTGCAACATGTATCTTTCATTTGGACACTGCTCTGCTTTAGTAGCTTTCAGGTGCTTTTTTCTTCGTATTCATATCGATGAGACCAACCATGCCCACAGTGATTGAGTTTTTTCTAGCCATTTCTTCTCGTCGAACTACGCTAGCTCTAACACTCGAAAGGATCCTATTTGTCTTAAACCTAATTTAAGCTAGATGATGATATCAACGAAAGCCTCCGATTATACTTGATTTCTTTCAACCAATGTCTATATTTGTTTTAAAAAAAGAAACGATTACTACGCAACATAGAAACAAACTCAAAACACAATTTAATTTTGGCGAAGTACTGTATTTTTACCACTTGTTACAATGTCACTACACTTACATTAGCACTAGTACCGGTATGTTTGATCGGATTTCTCCAAAAAGCTTGACGTCATGAAACACAAAAAGAACAATACGAGGAGACGTTACGTACGTATACTGCTACATATTGCACCAATAATTCTCCTTAATTATTTAATCATCCAGTGATCATGCAAAAAGATCATGAAAATCATGTTAAAAGCTTCAATTTTTTCAGATGAATTTGCACATGGATCCATATAGTAGTCGGAATGGTAATAAGGGTATTTCAGACTTTTTGGTAATAAGCCACACCATTCAATCCACCAAAAAGCCAGGATACCAAATAGTCTAACTTGGCTTAAAAGCTAACTGCTTTTAAGCTGCTTAAGCCAAAAAGCTGGCTTTAAGCTATAAGCCAAAAAGCCTAAGCCTAAACAAACAGGCCCTACGACGATACAGAAGAAATTTTTGACGACGATTCACTTCAATTCACAGAGCAAGACAAGTCATACACCTTAATCATGTTAATCCCAGTTTGCAAATAAAATTATGTTGTTTTAAATTATTCCGCATGCATATTTTTATTCATTGTATTTCAATTCCACTTTTACATTTAGTTAATTCCTATTTGTTATTACTGCCTTTGACATTTATTCCCGTATACCTTTTCACCCTAAAATAAAACTCTCGTCAAACAGGCCCTACGACGATACAGAAGAAATTTTTGACGACGATTCACTTCAATTCACAGAGCAAGACAAGTCATACACCTTAATCATGTTAATCCCAGTTTGCAAATAAAATTATGTTGTTTTAAATTATTCCGCATGCATATTTTTATTCATTGTATTTCAATTCCACTTTTACATTTAGTTAATTCCTATTTGTTATTACTGCCTTTGACATTTATTCCCGTATACCTTTTCACCCTAAAATAAAACTCTCGTTAGAACACTAGTATGGACTAGATAATTTTGTATCAAATGCTTAAACCTGCTTAGACATAATTTCTGTTTTTGGATAATTTTTTCACATAAAATGATAAGCTTTTCGGATGTACTCTTGACTTCAGTGAGTCAAGAAAGGATATGAATTATTTCAAAACAAAATATAAACTTTGGTTTAAACTTAGGCAAAAGGTTAGGTGGTGGGTGCTTGCTGGCATGCATTGTTGTTCGGTGACACAATGATGATTGTTAGGAACGAGAGGTATGTGGGAAGTTCCTAGGTCAATTAAGAACTGGTTGATGAGCTACTACTACAAAGCCCTTTCGTACTACCACAAGACTAGTATGTGACAGTTTTGGCTGACTAATTTATGGGTCCCAATCTGAGTCTCGTTGTAGGTTGAAAGTGAGCGTGGCGTAGGCCATGTGAAGTCTCACTTGGCTCAAGAGGTGATCCTGGTCTGGTGGATTCCTTACCGTGATGAAACCTTAGTATTAACTTGGCTAGGTTAAAGGTTTTGCATTGTAAAGGTCTTATCATGATCTCTTAGTCGCACACCTTCGGAAATGTGTCAGACGGACATTATAAGTTGATCATATCTTGTGGGTAAAGTTGTATAAACTTTGTAGAGTGTATAATATATCCTTGATAGCCATGTCTACTGTTATGGGTATGCTGACTAAAGTTTTTCATGGATTAAACTTTATATTTCAAAAAGGTTTGAAAAGGCTTATGGATGGATGGAATTTATATGCGAAAAGATGGTCCAGATGGGATGCACATGGTTAGGTTGGTGTCAGATTGGTGCCTACTCCAACGGTATTATTTTTCTTAAGTTACTATCTTTACTTACTGTATTAAATTCAGCAATTTTCAATCTATTTAATGTATTTCTTTAAATGCTTTACGCTCAAACTAACCCTATATGCCTTTTTTGTTGCCTTTATCATTATATTGCATTCTCTCGTGTGATTTGCAAAGTACAAGTTTGTCGGACCCGAATTTTGCCAATCCAGAATTCTCCATGTCTAGGTTTTTTTAACTTTGGCTTTGTCTTATCACTCTTTGCTACAGTAACTAGCTTTTAAACGGTACGTCTTTTAAGGCGGAATCTACAGGTAAATTGTAGTAGGCACTGTACCAAGTTCAGTTATACCGGCCAAAATCACATGCGACTATTTCCTCTACGTACTGTTTCTTATGAATAGTCAAAATTCAAAAACATGAACTAAAAGCCAAAACCACAGCCCCAAAGAATCCACCCTGTGATTTCCACTACATTATTTCCTGTATCAGTAGATAGTGCTCACAGATACACTACTGTATTTCAAAATAATATCTTGCAGAACCGTAAATGTAACGGTGGACTTACTCATGGGATGATCAGGCTGAAATCAATAAAAGGTAGCAGCGGAAACTGAAACTTCACATAGATAGGTTCCCAGTCTTTGATGATCAGAAGGATTTCGACCATTCCATTCGAGAGAATTGTTCGTCGCTCTTCGATTATTCTTCCAGATAGACTGAAGGCTGACTCCGAGGAGACTGTAGAGACAACAACAGTCAACACATCCCACGCTAATATGGATAGCACTGGATATATTACTTTCTGAGTTTGCTACGAAGAGAGGGTGTTCAACTCTTGCTCGAAGCTGATGGTATCACTGTTGAGATAGCTTGATAGGTCTCCAGTGCTTTGTTGCCTTCCTTCTCCTGATTGATGTGTACTTGCACCTGCATGAGAATCTCCAGAGGAAGAACCAAAAATCTTGCCCCATTGCATGGTCCTCTTAGAGGTGTTAGGGGCTACCAGGGGGTTTTTCCAAACGAAGGACCCAAACTTATTTTCATATTTCTCATATACCTCATAATATTTATCCTTAACTACTCTATAGTATGTACAATAATATAAACTGGTAGCATCACTTAAAAGTTGTAATACATTTATAAATCCTTGGTGTTTGGCCCTAGGATCCAAAATAAAGGTGAATGCATATAAAATAGGAATTTCCCTCCAATATTTTAAAAACTTAGTTTTCATGGCAACTACAACATCATGTAGTACATGATCATTTTCAGAAGTCTTTAGGTGAGTGGCAATTTCAAAAATGTTATGAACATTAGAGGAGAGGTTGGATAGTATATTTCAGAAAGACAAAGTGTAGCTTTATAAAAAAGTTCTAAAAACAAAAATATTTTTTTTACAAACAAACCAATCGTCCTCAGTATGTTCAGGGTCTCTAACTTGGGTTCTACTGGAGGAGCTACGAGATTGATGACCCTAGGTATGAAAAAAACAGATAAGGTGCTCTTATATGGCAATATATGTTTAAGCATAAGGTAAATATAGTTTCATCTAATAGGCATGTCTAAGCCAAATTTTCTAGGACGGACGTTCATTGCTACGTAAAAGCTCTTATATGCGGTTATTCATTGGTTAGAACAATTAATATAAGAAATTTTATCCCTAAAAGAATCAATACAAGCATTTAATCTTTTTAAACTAGATTTAATAATAAGTTTAATAATATGACAAGCACAACGTAGATGCAGTAAGAAAGATTGTACATAAGTATTAAACACTTGAGTAAGAGTTTTCATAGCCTTAGTGTTTGCAGCTGCATTATCTAAAGTTATAGAAAAAATCTTATCCGTGAGGCCAAAATCTTCAACAACTTTAATAATACATTCTGTAATATTTTTAGCAGTATGTAAAACATTAATTAATTTAAATCCTATAATTCTTTTTCCATTACCAAGTCATCATTAACATAATGAGCAACAACACTAATATAATCATCTCTAGCCCTACCACTCCATATGTCTAATGTCAGAGCAATAGAGAATGTATATGTATGAAACATTTCTTTCAATTTGTCACGACAATTGTTATAATATTTAATTAAATATCTAGTTATGATTTACCTAGATACAACACTAAATCGAGGGTTATAAGCAATCCTAATATATTTTTTTGAAAAGCATCAAACTCACCAAAATTTAAAGATAAATCTTGAGAAGCAATTAATCTATAAAGAGATTCCTGGGTTACCTCTGAGTTGTACTCCCAAGTGCGTACTGAAACGTCAGGGTTATATTGCAGCTGCATTTTGCGTATTTGTATTCCTTGCCTTCTTTTGTAGCTTGCAGCATACCGTTGCAGGTGACCTGTCCCACCTGAAGATTTTGCAGACAATTCATTACCACAAATTTTACAAATAACATACTTCACCGAATTCCCATCATCGTCGGTCTTGAATTTCTTGTCAAAATTGTTCTAGACTCCTGATGCAGTAGCTCTTGTTTTTTTGCACCTGTGCTATGGGTTGTGGATGCACTTGTTGAGCCAGTAGAAGATGGATCGATTAGACCCTGTGCCACCGGGGCCGTCGCTTCTTCTAGCTCTCCAGTTTTTTGTGGATGTGGACCTTCCGCATATGGATATTCTTCTTGAAAAGATTGCATATCCTCCGTTGAGAGGCCAAATTCAGATAGTTGAAAATTGTAGTTCTCCATTAAATCAACTGCAAATTGAAATAGTAAAGAACAATTAACTTACTATTCAATCAACAAATAATAGCAAAAAATTAAAATAAGATAGCACTATTACCTCTTTTGCATATCTTTGAAAATTCTTTGAAGTTTTTTGAATTTTTGAATTTCGCACGAATTTCTCATTAATTTTGCCAAATTTGCGCAAACACTATCGGTTTTTTCACAACTAAATAGCGAGATGAGAGTGAGGTTTGAGGTGTGAAAAATAGAGGTCAGATTCCTCCTATTTATAGAAAAAATTTCATATTTTTTGGGAATTTTTTTTGGAATTTTTTACACCTCAACAGTCAAAAACGGCTATATTAGCTGGGCAGGCCATGCCGTACCGTGCCGGTGCGGCCCACGACCGCAAATAGGCCGTGCCGTGCCGACCGACGTGCCGTGCTCTTGGCCTAGGCATGGCCCGTTAGGAAAATAGGCCGTGTCATGCTTGGGCCGGACCAATAGTATTTGGTCACGGACCGGCACGATTAAGTCCAGGCGAGTGACCACCTCTAGGCAGATACTGGTTGAGTAATAAGGAAATGGCATGTAGTCATCCGTAATGGTATTTATAGGAGAAACTTCAGTTGGCGATGGCATATTTTGAAGAATCAACTAAGGGATGCCATATATCTAAAACAGACACTAAGCAACGGCATATATCAATTTTTTTTTCTGTAATATACAAGACACCGTAGTTACAGTTGGCCATGCAATGGCTAGAGTTCAAACCGCGCCACCCATGCACGCTAGCTTTTGTGCTGCTTCTCCCCATCGCTGTTGTCCGCGCTTTTTCGCGTTTCAGCCCAGAGTTTCCTCTAAACCGCAGCTCGGTTGGACCCTGATTCATGCAAAACACAGGCAAAGAACCCAAACAAACCAAAACCAAACAAAAATCGCCCCCAGAAAGGAAAAAAAAACAAACAATCACAAGCCAACAGGAGCCCGAAAAGCCTCTCTTCAAGAATACTGCTTTCCTGGGCGAAATATTTCGAGAATGAGTCCTACCGGCGCACGGCACAATTCCAATCCCATATAAAACAAGCCCGTCTCTCTCACAGCCCACTCCTCTCATTCCTCATCTCATCGCCTCCGGTTCTGCTTTTTATTTTCGTCTGTGCTTCCGGAGTCTTCCCCTGCGCTTTACCAATTCGCGTCATCGGTTCTTGGAAAGATGGAACAGACGTTCATCATGATCAAGCCTGACGGCGTCCAGAGAGGCCTGGTAATCTGGTCTTTCTTTCTTCCAGTCTTTTAAAGTGATATTGTGGTTAGGAATCAATTAAAGCTCGTACTCGGTAGTTGCCTGTAAGATTTCGAGTTATTTTCCTGGGTTTTGGTACCGTGTTTCGTGGATTTTTATTGGAGAATTTGTTTTCTGCAGATTGGAGACATCGTCAGTCGGTTCGAGAAGAAAGGATTCTACTTGAAGGGTAAGGGTGCTCTTTTCCCTTCTCAATTTGATTGTAGGACCTACCTTTTCTGTCTCTTTTGTGTTTCTCGGTCTTATTTAGACAAAGAATCGTTCCAGTTAGACTTGGAGAGCACTGTCCAATGATATCTTGATTATGTTTCATCTAGCTAGGTTGTGTCGTATTTTGTGAGAACAGAGCGATATGATATCTGGAAAATTAGATGGAGTTCTGATTTGATGGAAAAGCAAGATCTTTTTGGTTTGCTGATAATTGGTTTCTTTTGATTAAGGACAGCAGATGTGCCTAGTACTATAAAATTTAGTTCGTCTGCTGATGTGTTGTAAAGCCTAATCATGCATGAATTAGAAATTAATATAATCAAGATCGTCAAAGAGGACACACTATTAATTCCAAAAACAAAGACACTTTCTTTGGTTGAAGAAATGACTCTTAGTTGTGCATGCCTGTTGTTGAAAACAAAACAGCCTTCATACTAGGAGTGGAGTTCAATTAGTGCTTTCGCCATGCATTAAATGTACCTCTTGCCCATTCCGTATGAAGGGAAAATTATTGTATTTTAATTGAAAAACCGCAATATGTGTTATACAGTGCAATGAAAGAACAGAGCAAAGAATTCTTGGCATGCATTAGGTTGTTGTGATAGGTCAGATGCAAGTCTGTAACAACCCATTTAAATGAGAATTCTTCAAGATGGAAGCAAAACACCATGTGAAACTTATTTAATTTAAAGTTTCTTTCTGTTTACCTTGATGAATCATTCATACATAGTGCAGATACAAATATATTTGGTTGAGGGATGGCTTTGTTTATGAATTGTATATGTTGTAATGCAGGGATGAAGTTTATGAATGTGGAGAGGTCATTTGCACAGCAGCACTACGCTGACCTCTCTGATAAGCCTTTCTTCCCTGGGTTGGTGGAGTACATCATTTCTGGTCCTGTTGTTGCAATGGTGTGGGAGGGGAAGGATGCTGTCTTGACTAGCCGCAGGATCATTGGAGCCACCAGGCCTTGGGAGGCAGCCCCTGGCACCATCCGTAGTGACTATGCTGTGGAAGTTGGCAGGTGAACAAAGCTTTCTTGGTCACTATTTCTTGAATTTTTCGTCAGTTCATGGTATTTTTCTTCGTATGGTTGGATATCCTTTGTAATCGAAATTGTAGGCTTGAGCTTTTTCCGATTTATACTACTGAAACCAAATGACTCTTTAGCATGAAAATTGATGGTTTAGTCTAATTAAATGTGCGGGCTATGGGTTTCCGTAATTTACCAGTCAAACACAAGGTATCAAGCATGCAGTGTGAGGAAAGTGATGACATGTTCCGTCAAGCCTAATTCATGTAATCAAGTATGACATCCTTGTATATAGGTATCTTGTGTATGCAGATGATAGTTGGTTTGTGTTTAATGACAATATTAACGACATGGTTGCTTCTTTTATATTATGCAAAACATGGTGTTAGTTTTGTAGCCTCTGTTGAACAATGAACCATGGCTTATGGCTTCCTGTTTGTTGAGTCCTGTAATCAAGTTGTTGCTTCTTGTGTAGGAATGTCATTCATGGAAGTGACTCCGTGGATAATGCAAAGAAGGAGATCGCTCTTTGGTTCCCTGAAGGTGTAGTGGAGTGGAAGAGCAACCTTCACCCTTGGATCTATGAGTCTTGAACTTCAAGGCTATAATTACCTCTTGATGCCTGCTTTCTTCAAAGTTGAGTTTTGTCTTAAGAGTTGTCAGCTGGCTCTGGGTATTGAGTCGTAATCATAAGTATTCTGCGTGATATGTCACAGTTAAATGTGACTGAACCTGTATGGCTCTCGAGTTTCTGGATTTCTGCCTATTTTGATGTATTGTGATTGTCAAACAGCTGACGTGATCTGAAATAAAACAAGCAGGCCAGTTTTTGTTAGAAATGTCGGATCAGTGCAATTCCTTTTGTCTTAAAAGAAGTGCAATTTATTTTGCATTTTACATTTTCTAGAAATTTGAGTACGAGATCCTACGTTTCTTTTCTTCGTTGAAACATTAGTAATATTATGTGGCCTTGAAGCTTTTATAAGATGTCGGATCAGCTAGTAGTTCTGACTTATGAATCTAACTAGAATTTGTGGGCAAAATTACTGGAATGCTTGGGACATATCATTCATTCTGACTGTTTCAGTTCCCCGTGGAGCTAGAGACTCGGGGTAGTGACTAGTGAATAGTCAGGGGCGGACGCAGTGTAGCAGTGGGGGCCTTGGCCCCACTCAATTTTGTTAATTACGGGATATAATCTATGTGTCCACAACTCAAGAGCCTATTGGCGGGGCGGGTGAATGCCCCCACTCAATTTTAGTACTAGGTCCGCCCCTGTGAATAGTGACAGTAATAGTGGTGAAGTATCATGTGAAATGCTCATCTTTCTAGAAATCTGAAATTTTTGTTCCGGACCGTTAGATTCTGTACCAACGGCTAGATCACACTCATAGCCTCCCACCTCAGATCATTTTGCAAAAAAAACTCTCCGATTCATCACACATGTGCTGCTCAGCTCAATCCTCATCCTACGCCCGGCTTCCTCTCTCCCTCTCCCGTCTCCTTTCTGTCTCTCCCCCAACAGCGAGGAACACGTCGCCAAGGAGGATGGGGGAGGGCTGGCGAGGAGGATGGCAGCGGCGTGACATCTTCATGAAATGGCACAAACCAGTACGACGCAGGAGCCCCACAGATGCCTCTGTGTACGTATCTCATTGAGGAGATTCAATCCTTCCTTATGTGATATGCATCGTATAAGTACCCCTTGAATATCTTTCTTATAAAGGACTCCTTCGACCAAGGTGTACATTTTAGCCTTTTGAGAAATCCAATCAGCTTCTACATCATCATTAGGTATTGTACCATTCTGAAGATATTCGTAGGTAGGGTTCATCCATGTTTCTTCGTATTCTAATAATACTCGAAGACGTTTCTGGTTCCTTAACCAAACACGGTTTTTGGAGTTGCTCTAAGAAAACTCCTTGTGGTACGGGTAATCAGGAAGAAACCATTCGGGCCAATTAGTCAGTGAGGAAATTATCCTTTCGAGGGATGTAACGTATTTTGAGACCAAAAAAGTGCATTTCGAGCTTTCGAACTTTATATATATATATATATATATATATATATATATATATATATATATATATATATATATATATATATATATATATATATATATATATATATATATATATATATATATATATATATATATATATATATATATATATATATATATATAGACACACACACACATGGTAGGATTAGAACATTGATACTCTTTTCTAACTTGGTTTGCAAATAACTGAGAATGGCCTTTCACCAGCAGTTGGTGAATTACAAGCGCATTAGCTGCTGAGAGGCTAGCCAGTAAACCTTCGTACTCTGCAACATTATTAGTCATAAAAAATTTTAACTAAATTGCATATTTTAAGGTTACTCCAAATGGCAAAACAAGCCTTTGATCCATTTAGCACCAAAGACACGTTGAAGTACATAGTCCACTGATCGTAAGACTCACACTGGGTCCCTGCATTGGTTCAGGGTTTGTCCATTCGGTGATAAAGTCTACCAAGATTTGGAATTTGATGGCCATACAGGACATGAGATGTAGGTCGAATTCCCCGAGTTTGACAGCCCATTTAGCAATGCATCCTATTGATTCTCTATTTTGGAAGACCTCTCCTGAGGGAAATCCAGATGGCACAGTAATTTATGTGTCTAAAAATAATGCCTTAGCTTTCTTGAAGATATATGGAGGGCATAAAGAAGTTTTTGAACCTAAGGGTAGCGCTCATTAGGCCCATGTAAAGCTTCACTTACATAATATACTGAATGTTGAGTATTATCACGTTTAGCTACTAGTACTGCAATTATTGTTTATGGCGTAGCAGCTAAGTATAGAAAGAGTTGTTTGTCTGGTTGAGGAGAAATTAAGATAGGCGCGCTTGCAAGATATCTTTTGACCTCCTCGATGGCCTTATTTGCCTCCGCCGTCCACTCGTAGCCATCATGTTTCCAAAGAAGTTTAAAGAAGGGGGTCCTTTCTCCCCCCCCCAAACGTGCTATGAATCGACTTAGCACTACCATGTAGCCTATGAGTTCAAATCCCTTGTATTGGTCGGAGGGCACATCTAATTGATGGCTGCTATCTTCTTGGGATTGTCTTCCAAGTAGCTTCCCCAATGAGACTCCGTACACACATTTCTCGAGATTGAGCTTTAAGTGGTGTTTTATGAGATTTTCAAAAGTTTCTTGTAAGTCTGATATGTGATATCGATGTCTTATGCTTATTACGATTAGTTCATCAACATAGGCTTCTAAATTTATGCCTAGTTGAAGATAGTCTTTTGCATAAGACGCTGGAAAGTTGGGCCAGAATTTTTCAATCCGAATGGCACTTTGATATAACAAAAAATTTGAATAGAGTAATGAATGTTGTTTTCTCTTCATCTTCTAGACACATACTGATCTGGTGGTAACTGGAGTATGCATATAAGAAACTAAGCATTTCACAACCAATAGTAGAATCAACTAACCAATCGATTCATGAAAGGAGAAAATCATCATTCAAACAAAATATATTTAAATCAGTAAAGTCTACACACATTCTCCATTTACCATTATAATTTCTAACCAATACAGGATGGGCCAACCACTTAGGGTTGTCGACTTCTCTTACGAATCCTACCTTAAATAGCTTGTCGAGTTCTAACTGGATATTTGGATCGCTTCTCATCGATCAAGAGCGAAACATCGTAGATTTTGCTTAATTGGCTTCTTATCAGGCCGAAGTGATAGCATGTGCTCAATCACCTCCTTGGGACCCCGAGCATGTCAGATGCTTGCCATGTGAATATATCTGTGTTTGCCTGGATGAAGCCAATGAGCTCGTCTTCCTATTTGGGTCGAGTTCGTCCCTAATGCTGATGTTCTTGGAGGGTTTGTCTGGGTTAAGGGATACCTTTTTAAATTGATCGTTCAGCTTTGGCGTAGCCTTTGGTCTCGAGTGCTGCACGTTGTTAGCTTCTCGAGCTAGAAGTTGATCCACTAGCTCGAGGGATTTGCGGTCACACGTGAGTGTCATCTTCTTACCACAACAGACTATGATAACACATTTAGAACCTGGCATCTTTATGCATTGATATCCATAATGAGCAGCCATTAGAAACTTTGCAAAAGTTGGTCGACCACATCGAATAAAATTTTCTCCGTCCTGGAGTTGCTCAAAGTACCAAACATGACAGGAAGAGAGAGTTGGCCAATAGGTTTGCCTGAAGATCCTAGTACAATTTCATGAAAGGAGTACCGCACAGGTTTTATCTTGGTCCTTGGGACTTGCATTTCATCCAGGGCTCAGTAAATGAAATATTTAAAGAACTCTCACCATCAACTAGGACGCAGTCCACACGACAGTTGTTGATGGTGGGCTCGACCACAATCAAAAAGAGACCTGGTCGAGTAGAAGGAATCAGACAATCCTCTTTTCCAAAGGAGATTGGAACTTTCGACCACTTAGGCACCTGTGGACAAGAGGAGTGCCAATAGAGCTTACCTCACATTCGATAACTTTAAGCTGTTGCTTATACTCATATGCCGATGAGCCCCCGAAGATGTGGTCGATTGTGCACTCAGGGTCTTGATATGGCATCTCTTCATCATCTCCGAAGTAATAATATTTGAGTTTCTTTTGGAAAACTCAACAATTTCTAAAATCATGCTCTTCTTTCTTGTAAAGAGGACACCACCTCAGCTTGTCTATTTTTTTTATCAGGGCATTTGCCTTTGCCCCCATCAGAATATGATTTAGAGTTTCGGGGCTCTTTGTCAACAATAGCTAGTACTTCCTTTGAGCTTTTCATTGATGGCTTTTTACCCCTAGTTTTGCTCTTTGATTTGCTGGGTTGCTTGTCTTTCTTCTTATCATGAACTCCTTGGGACCCTTTGTCGTCACGATCGGTCATCCAATTCCATTCAACTACTTCAGCAGTTGTCACATAGCTGTCGACCATGTCGAAGAAGTCAACGTTTGTGGCCAGAGGGTTCAGGGCGATATCCTTTGTGAACTTTTGGTTTCTTACTCCCTGCTTGAAGGCTCGAATTTTCGATGAGTCAGATACCTCAAATGCAAGCACAGCAAGTCATGTTGGCGTGAGCTCCTCATGGAAGGCATCAGGCTCACACTGGAGCAGTGCATATGACCAAAAGAAATCATGCTCAAGATCTGGCAACTTCATGAGGATACGCAGATTAAGGTTGTTACATTCCTTTGGGTTCTTTGGAACACACATGCAGGTGAACCACTGAAAGTCTTCTCAACACAGAAACATGCCACCTGGCAGTTCGCTATGCCCAGGAATTCATCGAGCTGTTCAAAACATCTGAGGTGCAAATGGACAGGCCCAACGCTCCTTGGTTAACATCGATGGAGCTTACTCGGAGTCTGATCTCACCGGCGGCTGGGGCTTTGCTGTCCGGGACATAAATGGACAAATCCAAGGTGCAGGAGCAGGTCAAATACCCTATTCAGGCAGTACCTAACCAACTCATGGCTCGCGGCGACTCCGTGCCGGCGATCTCCATCGACTCATCCCCACGCCTGCATCACGCAGGCACGAGGTCTGCGCTCCATGGCGTTCATCGGCGACCGTAAGTTACCCTAACCCCTTAAGCCTAGGTGTTCTAGATGCTAGACTAGCAGATAATGACATGCATGATGTTTAAGGCACACACATTTGGTATCAGAGCAAGGCTAGTCTTCCTAGAACCCTAGTGCATGCTTATGTCTCGGATTAGGGTTTTAACCTAATGTTAATCTTGTTCTTGAGGCTCGGTTTTAGACGTTAATGGTTCGGCTAGCATGTAGAAGGAGATGATTCAAGTTTGATTGGCAAAATCCTAATGAAAACCCTAATGAAAATACCCTAAAGACCCCCCACCCGAACCCTATATCCCCAATTTTGAACCCCTCGGATCTGCAGCAAATAAAAAAACGGGGAAGGGAGGGGGACTTACCCGCGCCGCCCACCGCCGTTGTAGGCGCCGCCGCCTTGCTAGGGGCCGTCTCCGGCTGAGCGCGTGGGAGCCGCCTCTCATCGCCGGCGCAGTAGCTCGCTTGGGTCGCCTCGCCGAGCGCACGGAGCCCCTCCACCTCCTTATGGGCGCGCCATTGCTCGGGCGCCGCCGCCGTCGTCGCCTTGCTCGGGGCCGCCGCCGCTGCGCGAGCGTCGTCTGGAACCGCCGTCGCCGGTCGCCGTGCGTCTGCGCCGCGCATGAGGCTCCTCTTTTCCCGGGTGGAGAGGAGAGAAATGAGGGTAGGGTTTTTGGGGGCGGCGGTTTTGTTCGGGCGATATTCGCTCGCAGCCGTCCGATTGGATGGATGGCCGTGATGAAGGCAAGGCGGCCGGCTGGGCTGATGGGAATGGCTGGCCCAAGCGCGGGATTAATGGGCCGCGCTGGCGATTTTGGCCCGTACGGGCATTTTCAGGCCGCGTGCGTGCGCGTTTTTGGTGGGCCGCGCCTGTGCGCGTTTTTGGAGCTGTGAGCGCATGTTTTTTCGGCCGAAATTTTGGCTGTTGGGTTTTTTATTTTCAGTATATATTTCATGTATTTATGGTACATCTCGTGTTTAATTAATGATGTCTCTTATGAAATTACTAACGGATAATGTTGCCAAGCTGCTGAAAAATATTATGCTCTTTTCCGCTGCGTAATGTTCTGCCCCTAATTGAATGGAACCAACGGGAAATTCAATTGGAGGGCTGTATTTAAATTTTACATGCTATTACCTTTTGACCAACGTTAATTGTAATTGCTTGTCATCAATTATGTTTATTTTTCGCCATGCTATTACTCTTTGACCAATGTTAATTGTAATTGCATGCGATAAATTATGTTAAATTTTCGTTTACGCTTAGCGGTGATGCGAAAAATTCTTATGAGCATGTTGTTAATCATACCAACGTAAGATTAACTTTCATGCAAATTAATTATGCGCTTTCTAATGTAAATTTTAATTTTTCATTGCTTCGTTTCGCTCATGTTAATGCAATTGAGCCACTTAATGGTAGTAACTTTGAAATAGAAGTTTACGCTTATGACGACTTTCCAGCTCTTGGATCGGACTATGTGTTCAGTTCGATGAGCACATCGCTCCTCTGAAGAGGAGGACAATTTTGACGACAAAATGAAGGATTACAAAAATAATCTTTGAGAAGTGGGAGCGGTCTAACCGCATTTCACTTCTTTGTGGTGAAGAACTCCATCGGTGAGGTCATAAGGGAGCAATCCACGAAAAGGAAAGGGTAAGGACTATTTGTCCTCCATCGAGGATCACTTTAAGGGGTTCTCTAAAGTTTATGCTACCACATCGATGCAGAGGCTCATGAACACTAAGTACAATGGTACTCGAAATGTTCGTGAGCATATTATGACCGTAATCAATATTCTTTGCCGGACTTAAGACAATGGACATGGCAATTTCTGATGGCTTTGTTGTCCATTACATTATGATGTCTCTTCCTAAGCAATTTGAAGCTTTCAAGGTGAACTATAACACCATTAAGGATAAGTGGACCATGAGCGAGTTGATCGCTAATGTTTCTCAAGAGGAAGAGAGGCTCAAGGCTGAAGGGGCTACTGATTTTGTGAATCAAGTCGGCTCCTCAAATAAAGCTGGTCCCTCTAGAAATAGAGGTGGCTACAAAGGAAAGGGAAAGAAGGAGCAAGCCTACTCCCCTTATCAGAAGCCACAGCACCCACAACATCCTAAGACGCCTAAAGCGCCAGTCTGGGAGCTCAAATGAACAGAAGAAAAGTGGTGAGTGTTACTTTTGTCAGTCGAAGGACCACTTCAAAGATGATTGTCCTGGATGGCTGAAATGGCTCGCCAAGAAAGGTACTTATGAAATCACTTTTGTTGATGAAGCATTTTATGCTGATTTTCCTATGAACTCTTGGTGGATTGATTCCGGTGCCTCTGTGCACGTTACGAATTCCTTGTAGGGATTCCATATGTTGAGAAGTCTCAAAGGGGAAAGAAGCCTAAGAGTGGCTAATGGGATGGAAGTCGAAATTCAAGCTATTGGATCGGTTTCTTTAGTTTTGAATAATGGTTTTGTAATGAAACTTAATGATATTCTTTATGTTCCCTCGATGAGAAGAAACTTAATTTCCATTTCATTATTGGATAATGATGGATATTCTTGTAATTTTGGACACGAAATGTGTTTGATTTATTTTAATAATGATAATGTTGGTCGTGCCATCTGACACGACAAGCTTTATATGTTATCCCTGCAAGATTCTCCTATATCCATGAATGTATGTGATGTGAATAAAAAGCGCAAGCGAATTGATGAGACTTCGTCGAAATTGTGTCACTGTCGTTTGGGCCACATTTCGAGGGGGAGAATTGAACGTCTCATTAAAGATGAAATTCTCCACCCTTTAGACTTTAATGATTCGGATGATCATTGCCTTGATTGTATCAAAGGCAAATATGTAAAGCAAATAAAGAAAGGTGCTACTCGAAGCACAGGGATTTTGGAATTGATTCATACTGACATATGTGGTCCTTTCCCTGTGACATCAGTGAACGGTTATGACTCTTTTATTACGTTCACTGATGATTACTCACGTTATGGCTATATCTATCCTATTAAAGAAAGATCGGAAGCACTTGATAAATTTAAGATATTTAAGGCTGAAGTTGTAAACCAGCACAGTCTAAAGATTAAAGTAGTGCGCTCGATCGTGGGGAGAGTATTATGGGCGACACGCAACTTATGGGCGATTCTGGTCCTTTGCGAGTTCCTACAAGAAAATGGCATAGTCGCCCGATACTCAATGCTGGTGATCCCCAGAATGGAGTAGCGGAAAGAAGAAATCGCACACTTATGGACATGGTTCGAAGTATGTTAAGCTACTCCACTTTGCCTGTGAAGTTATGGATGGAAGCATTAAAGACCGCTGCACATATACTCAATCGGGTTCCCAGTAAATCAGTACCTAAAACACCTTATGAATTATGGACTGGGAGAAAACCTAGTTTGAACTACCTCTATGTGTGGGGATGTGCGGCTGAAGCTAAAGTTTTTAAACCACAAATTGGGAAATTAGATCCCAAGACTGTGAGTTGCCATTTCATTTGCTACCCTGATAAGTCTAAAGGGTACCGATTCTATTGTCCAAATCGTACCACAAAATTTGTAGAGACAGGGCACGCTGTGTTCTTGGAAAATGATGGCATCAGTGGGGACTTGGAACCCAGGAAAATTGATCTTGAGGAAAAGCAGATTTATGTTGCTTCACCGCTAATCCGACAAACTGATTTTCCTGTGCCCCAACTGGTTGTGCCCACAGTTGATTCTGTAGTTGCAACTCCTGTTACGTCTCCAGTTAATTCTGTGGCTACTCCTCCTGTTGAGGGCTCTGAAAATACAAGTACGATACCTAATGATGAGCCTTCACAACTCTCTGTGACAATTAATGAACAGCCTAATGAGCCTGCAAATGAACATGTCAGGAAATCAGAACGAGTGAGGAGATCTGCTATCCCAAGTGATTATGAGGTTTACTTGAATGAGGATGATCTTGGGAAGGTAGATGATCCTAGCTCTTATAAGGAAGCTATGAAGAGTAAGGATTCATCTAAATGGCTAGATGCCATGAAAGATGAAATTAAGTCTATGGGCGATAATGGTGTATGGGACTTAGTGGAAATTCCTAATGGGGCCAAAACAGTAGACTGCAAATGGGTCTACAAAACAAAATGTGACTCCAAAGGGAACATCGAAAGGTTTAAGGCAAGACTTGTAGCGAAAGGGTTTACACAGAGAGAAGGCATTGATTATAATGAAACCTTTTACACTGTCTCAACCAAAGATTCATTTAGAATCATAATGGCGCTCACACACATTTTGATTTAGAGTTGCACCAAATGGACGTTAAGACTGCATTCCTGAATGGAGACTTGTATGAGGACGTTTACATGACACAGCCGGAAAGTTTTTGTTGTGGAAGGCGAGGAACATTTGGGATGCAAGCTAAGGAAATCCATATATGGCCTGAAGCAAGCTTCTAGACAATGGTACCTTAAGTTCGATGAAGTCATAAGGAAATTTGGATTTAAGGAGAATGATGTTGATAATTGTACATATGTTAAGTTCAGGGGGAGTAATTACACCTTCTTAATTCTTTATGTGGACGATATATTATTGGCGGCAGTGTGTGGACATCTTTGCGGGAAACTAAAAGATTTCTCGTCCAATTTTAACATGAAAGATCTCGGTGAAGCATCTTATATTCTTAGTATTGAAATTCACCGAGATAGGTCCAAAGGAACATTAGGTTTATCACAAAGGCATACATTGACAGAGTACTAAAGAGATACAATATGCATAAATGCTCTGCCTCTTTGCTCCTATTGTTAAGGCGATAAGTTTGGGAAATTTCAATGCCTAAAGAATGACTTTGAATCGATCGGATGAAGGCTATACCTTACGCCTGCATCGGAAGTATTATGTATGCTCAAGTATATACGCATACGATTTAGCTTTTATTCTTGGGATGCTTGGCGATATCAATCAAATCCAGGACCGGACCACTGGAAAGCCGTTAAGAAAGTCCTACGCTATATGCAAGGCACTAAAGGTCACATGCTCACATATAGAAAATGTGGCAACCTTGAGGTTGTCGGTTATTCGATGCTGATTTTGCAGGGTGTAAAGACACTAAGAAGTCCACATCGGGTTATATTTTCACCCTTGCGGAGCAGCAATATCATGGAAAAGTGTAAAGCAAACACTTATCGCATTATCGACAATGCAGCTGAATTTGTGGCATGTTATGAGGCTACTGGGCAGTTTGTATGGCTTAAGAATTTTATCCGGGATTGAGAGTGGTAGACGACATTTGAGACCACTCATTTTATCTGCGATAATCAACATGATTTTCTATTCGAGTAACAACAAGTCAAGTACAGCTGCCAAGCACATTGACATAAAGTATCATGTTGTGAAAGATAGAGTCGAGGATCAAACAATTAAGGTTGAGCATATTGGAACTAAATTTATGCTCGCGGATCCGCTCACAAAAGGCTTACCACCCAATATTTTTCGTGATCATGTTGCGGCATGGGTTTATTGGAGAGCCTGTGATCACGGAATAAGAGGACCATATAAAGTGACCAACTCCCATGAAGTATTATGTTATCCGATCGATATAGAAGGAAGCACTATAAATGCGATGTCAGTGGTACTTAATTGGTATTGTGAAGCATTACTTTGGTGTGAACTTTTATTAAGAGAGGGCTTATGATGTTTAGCCTACGATCAAGGGGAGAATGTTGGATATTGATCTCGGGCCAAGCGGTAGAGAGCGAGGAGGCGTGGGAAACTCACGTCCTGTTTTTCAGCATACGATCGAGGGTACCTAACCAACTCATGGTTACGGTCCCCGTTGCAACAGCGATATATATAAAGGATGGTACGGCCTCTCCCGTACGACGACGTTCGCGTGAGAGTCAGAAACCCCAAACAAAACTCTAAAGATCCGATCTACTTCGCGCTGTTGGCAACGGGAAGGCCGTCGATCACTAATGCAGGACCTAGAAGGCGACGACCCTATGCACCTCGCCGGCAACTCCCCGTACCCCGGCGATCTCCATCGACTCATCCCCACACCTGCATCACGCAGGCACGAGGTCTTCGCTCCATGGCGTTCATCGGCGACCGTAAGTTACCCTAACCACTTAAGCCTAGGTGTTCTAGATGCTAGACTAGCAGATAATGATATGCATGATGTTTAAGGCACACACAGCTGAAGCTTGTTTGCAAGCTCTGCACTTCGCTTCAACCGTTGGCATGGGCCGGGTGGAGACTACTGAAACGGACGCTCTGAACCGGAAGAAAGCAACGAGTATGGCTGGTCAAGCCTTGGCGTCCTGTTCCGAGAAGCAAAATTCATGTTACTGTGTAACCTTTTAGAGTCCCATATGGTTCACGTTCTTGTAACAAAATAGCTCACGTACTTGCTAGCTTTGGGGCTAAACTGGAACCAGGTTGGGGCTAGCTTTGGGGATATATACACCTCAACAATACTATACCAGGATTTTCGCCTTACGGCGATGTTTCTACAACAATGCCTGCCTTGTACTCTTGTAACTGTACGCTCTATTAACACAGAACAGGAAAAAAAAAGTTATTACATCTCTTGGTTGCAGCCACGTCCATATTCACCATGGCCTCAGCTTGTGTATTGTAGCTCAATTTGCCGGTCATGAGCTTCTGTTCCTCAGCCTCTCCAGTCTCTCCAGGTGAGACTTGAGCCAGGCAAACTCATGCTGCATACTCTCCAAGTGCGCCTCCACCATCCGCATCTCCTCGCCTAGTAAGCTTAGTCGCTTTCGCACCCACTCTATGGTCTCTTTGCCGTAAGAACCAAAGCTGCTTGTGGAGGCCTCATGACTAACCATGTAGACCTTGGGGGATCTAGTGAGTAGAACTATGATGGTTACCTGCAATACAAGTACAGTGTCAAAAGAGTCTGGCCAAACATTGAGCATTCGGCGTAATAAAATGCACGCAACCAAATATCCACAGAATACTTGCCTGCATTAGGATAATGATGGCCACCAGCGTCACTGCTAACACTGGACCAAATTGACTTGATCTAATATATGATGTGAGTGAAACCCACAATTCTTGTGAAGTGGATGCTATAGAATCTCTCACTATACTTTGCTGGTGACCTTGGATAGAAGGAATGAGGCTTCTCACACCAGGTTCATCTGGTGCAGAAGTCGCACTTGGGACTGTATTTTCCAAAGGATTTTCACTATTTGTAGTTGTCCCTGATTGAACATCAGCATTAGTTGAGGTGGAAACTCCTGTAGGAATGAATGGAGGAATGGTCATTTAATTGTTTCAGAATTAAAAATACTTCCAGTGAACAAGGACGTAATTTGGATCAAGCAAGTCGAAACCCTAAAAAAATGATTGACATGAGGCGAACTGCAAATTCAATGTACAAACCTTTCGATCGAGAGCTGCTATCCTGCTTCAAAAGACCATGACCCTAAAAACATGCAATGGGAAGAATTATTTACAATTTGAAATGTAAATAGCATTTGTAGTAATATGGTCCTGGTATGAGAAAAGACATACAAGCTTGATCCAGAGACCAAAAACTTCACGGCATTCATCTTTTGTCGATTGCTCTATTTTCCCTGTAGTTAGGAGATTTAAATAATAAGCAGCAGCAATCTCTCGAGTTCTTAAAAATTAAATAAATCAATCTCTTGGGAATGGGAATAAACCAATTGCACAACCATACACAAGAAAGAATACATTAGAAATAATTCCATGCGAAAAAGTAAAAAATCTAACTAGGCACTGAATTTGATCCACAACTAGAACATCTGTGTGAAGTCCATTAGACAGCAACGAGTCCCTTGATTTAACGGCCACTGAAAATATGATTATCCACTAAATCTGGACATGTCTAGGGATTCATCTCAAGAATAGACCAAAGGGGCAACTAGGCAACCACCTTCCTCAGTTTATTTATTGAAACTGAAAAACAGCACGTCTGGAAATTATGAACAAAGGAAGGGATCAATGTATCCCATAATGAGCATCAAATTACATTTAAAAATTTTAGAGAACAGAAGAAAAGTTTTAACATTTCCAATCTAGCAAACATTTATTCACGAGAAAATAAGCATATGGAAGGTGATGGACAGAACTGATTTAACTACAGTGGGATATTCCGAGTGCTTATATTTAGTACTTCTCGGCAGGGTTCAAAATTCCGGTGGTTACCGGCCGGTTACCGTTTTTACCGGTGGCAACCGGTAACCGAAAAAACCAGCCGGTAGCAATTTTTGATTTTCGAATTTTGACCGATTTTTCGGGATTTCCGGTTACCGGTTTCAAAACATCTCAAAATTCAAATTTTAATTTTCAAATTATGACCGGTTTTTCCGGTTACCGTTACCGGCTGCCGACCGGGATTTCTTCCGGTTCCGGTTTTTGGAACCTTGCTTCTCAGTATGTTTCTTCAACTTTGGTGAACTAAAACTACACCAGAAAAAGGAACGAAAAGTACACCTACTTGTTAAAATACACAACTTATGGTAATAAACTGTAAGGGCTTGGTTGGACTAAATCTTATCAGCACATAAGCTGAAGTTACAGCCAACCAGCTAGCTAGTAGTTGGCTTAACTTGGAGTTAACATCGCCTTTCACTGAGAAACTAAAGCTAACAGGAGTGTGTTCAGCTGGTATATAAGCAGTGTTACCAGGACTCGGACACAGGTGTCGGAGTCCGATTCGGATTCAGATGTCCGATTTGGCAAAGTTTAGAAAGTAAGATTCTGGGATTTACCTAATATAAATATATTTTATCATAAAAATGACAGGAAATAAAAAACAATAGGTAAGATTAAGTGAATGCAGTCAAGATTCAAGACTAGGTATTTGACCGAACAATTACAAAGCAAGAAAGCAATAGCCATTTGGCTATATGGTTTGCCATTTGGCGCTCTCTGTCCTTTTTTTCCATTTGGCCAGATGGTTGCCATCTACTCCTATCCTCCTTATCCCCAATTTCTCCTCTCTCCATTTCCTTCTTTCCCCATGTCCTCTCGTGCTCTGTCTCTTGCGCCGGTCGATTCCTCTCTGCTGCTCACTCCCTTGGCGCCGGCGCCTGATCTCCTGGTGCTACCCCTGCCTCCAGCGCCGGCCTCCAGTCCCTCGCGTCCCCTGCTGCTCGCCTCCCTCCTGCGCTCTGGCACCGCCGCCCCTGTGCTTGGCCGGTCGGCCTCGAGCGCCCGGCCGGCCCTGCCGCTCAGCTCCGGAGGGGGGGCACCCACGGGCCGACCGACGGTAGGGGGGCGCCAGCCTCGGTGGGTCCACCCCTACCACAAGGTGGTGGAGTTCTTCCACCCCGCGCGCATGGCAACAACGGTGCCTCCCACCTCGTCGGCGCCATCGCCGAGAGGGGCTTCTCTGCTGCCGTGCCCTCCTCCACCCGGCGCCCCACTGTCCTCCCCTTCCCCATCAGCCGTTGACCCGATACAGGCAGAGGTGTCGGAGACGCATCCCGCCGTGTCAGACACGAGTCAGCGCGCGGGTGCGTGTCGAGGCTCCAAAAAAGTTTTGGAGATGCGAGTCCCGGTAATTGTATGTAAGAGCTAAGCAAGGCCAAACAGGTCCTAAGCATATTGTTTGAAAAGTGCACGAGCGTTCAGGGTACAAGAAATGTATCTTACCTCTAAATATGGTTTTCCTCGAGAAGGCTACATTAATATATACCCTGAGGTAGCAACTGTTTCGATCAAGGCCATCTTGTTCAACATCCCAGATCCCCTGTGTGCAAATTAGACCAACAATAATTTCACGCAGCACCAAGAAAGTAAACTAATACTTTTATAGCTAGCAACATCATTTCAGCTTTTATACAATGACGCATCTAGGTTTCTGTAAGTGCAGAGATAACATATAGCATCCATAGCATTCATATTCATGACAATGCTGATTTTGAGACCTGTGTCATTCTCATATCGGTTGACTACTTGACTTAATGTTAGTTCTGGTTTTTAACTAGTTCAGTTCAGGTGCAAGCTTTTGCTTTGCTCTTGCTCAACTTGGATTACATTACCACATACAATTCCATGACCTCCACAAAGCAAAGCCAGCACACACATTGCTCCATTTCCAGTTGAGGTTTATTGGGCAAAAGTGATTTCAAGCCAGATGAACCAACATTGTTAACTAGATTCCTCACCTCAACAGTGAAATAGTCCCCATATGGTGCATCACCAATTTGCTGGGACGTCTGAATCACAAGATGCCTGTGAACAGGTAAACAAGAAAAAGAAACATCAGGAAATTATTCTTCAGGGTAAAACATAAAAGCTCTTTTAGCACATATAGCAAGACCATAGAAGACAGATACTACAAGTAACAAGAATATGCTAAACTCAACAGGAAAGATGAATAGATGATAAGTGGCATAGTTATCTTCAAATGCAAATAACAATGAGTATATATTAACACAAAAGCTGGCATGAGTACAACCGAATCGAGCTAACATCCAAATAATCAATAAGAACAAACACGATTTTGTTCTGCTACAAAGACAGTCCAAAGTCTGGTCATTCCAGAATCCACCAGCAAGAAGTTACACAAACCAACAAAAGGTTAAAAAAATTAAATAACTGCTAATATTGCATCTCAACTTTGACTTCATATTTATCATAATTTTTAGAGAACACTCCATTGCTTGACTAACTGCAGAAGTGTGTGACTAACCTGTTTTTGTACACAAAAGTTTCTGAATCTCCTGACAAGTCCCAAATTTTGCACCTAAACACAATTTAGAGGAATCAACAATAACATTATGAAAAGTAAAGCAATTAATGGAACACAGCAACATATTCAACGCCAATTATTACATTCAGTCAAACAGTAGGTGGTAGGAAGAGAGCTCTGACATACCAAGATAAATCTTAATTGGATGCAAAAATGAGACATCCCTTACAAGTTCTCCTTGATTTTCCAAACACCATGGGGAACAACGGAATTCTGCAGGTCATCTAGGTCTTAGAAGAATACACCATTTATCAAAAGGTGTTAATTGAAAAGGTGAAAATAAACAGGTATTAACCTTTGTCACCGCACTTTTTGTGGAAATCATCCAAAAAGCCAAAAGAACCATCAGACATTAACACATTAAAGAGAACTTCTACAGGCACCTGTTATTAGGATGTTAGCAGGGTGCAGCTATATTAATACTTAATAGCACTATAAATAAATGAAACCTGGCAAACCTGAAACTTCGACTCCGTGATCAAAGTATAGGATTCAGGTACTGGGAAAAAAGGTGTGATGCCCAATTAGCAAAATATTCATGCAAGAAAACGCTAACAAAAGAATTAATGATATAAAAAAGCCAAAGAAAAAGATGATCCAAACAAACCATTAGGAGCATCATCATCAAATGGCCCCAAGCTGAATGGGTTAAGTGCACTAGAGTTGCCTTCAGCTCCATTCTGCAGCACTTTTGAAGACCTTTTGGAAATACTGATGTCTGAATCACCACTATCAGCACTACCACTTGTGACAGCTGTACCATTCGCAGACCTACAGTCCAATAGACTCAAATCAACTTTCATAAATAATTATGAAAGAGAAAAGTCCATTTGATGGTGCTAAACCCAGGAGTGAGGCATTTTTGTTCAGGATGCAAAAACCTGTCCAATGGTGATGAATCATCTTGTTTAGACTCCTTTGCTCCTTCCAACAAAACATAACCATTTTCGTCACTGCTGCTTGCTGCTTTTATATCCTGTAGTGCAGAAAAATAGCAACTGGTATGCTACCATGCTAACAAATAGAAGTTATTGTAAATATTTCGTACACACAAGTCTGCTAACCTGACGCTCAAGGAGCAATCTAGCATCACTGTTATGCTGTTCCCAACCATCTACTATAATGTGATAGGCTTCATCACGTGACAAGAAAGATCCAAAAAAGTGCTGCAAGTAATGCAACTTGAGTGCCTGACATCTAATATACACAGGAAATAGACAGTGATAGGTTCCTCACCCTTTTGGCACCAGCAATAATTTCGATGGCATTAGGAAAAATAGCAGCTGTTTTTGCTTTGCGAACGTCACTCACATCCTGCAAAGGTATAGTTTTCTGAATAGAAAAGCAATGTCAGAGCATGGTGGTAAAAAAAAATTATCAGTGTGAGCAATATATATTGGTCTAACACTATTAATATGTAACTAAGATAATGCTCAACAGTAGAAGCGCAAAACTATTGAACAAGAAGTAATGAAATCAATTTGAGTATTTGATAGTGAATAATTATAATGTAGCAACAAACTATCATCGCTAAGTAAATTGCAAAAGATAACGTGCAATCATTTTAATAACTTAGTTGGAGAACCATCCCTTTCAGTTTCCAGTTCAATTTTAGCTTTCTAAATCAGCTATCAAAAATTGATTCGTTCGCAGGAAGCCAAAATTTAGATATTTAATAATAATGACTACAGAGAAAATGGAAAGTTCAAGTCAAAACCACCATTAGTTTAGGCTTCAAACAGATTAACAGAGTTTATGCTTATGTGACTTTCCAGGTGCTAATCATTTAGGCTATTACAGAATACTGAAAGATAAAGCAGAGTAGAGCACAAATGCTGTTTATAATGGCACATCATCAGCAATGTAAATTTCAAGACACAGAGAGAGAAACACTAATTTAGACAACATGGTCCCAACAAATCTCAAGCAAACCTTCTGAGAGCAATGTTTCTTTACATGAATTTAGTACAACAAAATGTGTTAAATGATACAAAGCAACATTGAAGCAATGGCATCGCCAAAATCCTTTATGCCTTGGACAATATTTATGAAGTCTATAAATTAATTGGTTATCTACTGCTAGAAGTAGTGCAACTAAGCAAGATAAAAGTACAAAACAGTACAAATGATGATAAACTCGTTATATTATTTATCACCTTCGTCTCATATCCGAAAATGTTAGAGTAGAAGCATATATGGTGTAGAAATAAATACATATGCCCCTGCATAATAATGTATATTTGTTAGAATCAGAAAAATGTGAACCAGGCAGAAACTAAAGCATATATTTATTTCCAGCAAAGTGATATAACTAAGCTATTTTTTTCTGCAAAATGATATGAATAAGCTTACAGTTTAATTCTACAGTTTGCAGTTGAACAACCTAGTGAATTTTGAGGAACAGGGCACTAGCTAAAAGCATTAGTGAAACTAAATTGTCTAATAATGCAGTAGTTTCAAATGAAGAAATGAAAGAACACATGTAAGACAACAAGGATAGTAAATGGACATGAGCACCTTTAGTTGCAACAAGGTATAGCTTTTTTCTCAACTTTTCAGGTACATACTGATCGATCTATATAATAATATGAAAATATACTCTCAGGAAATTCTCTCGTTGGATGAGAAGACTAAAAATTGCCACATTAACAGGGGAATTCCCTCGCAAGATTAAATTTGATGGATTAAATTTCAAGTTAAGCCTTTCTGTATGTCTGTGTTAAAGATAGAATAGGATTGTTATTTGTTTCCTTATATATCTTGGTTTCCTTATCTGTATATGGCATATTTCTCTGTATATCCCCTTCTACTCCCTATATATATTGCCTTTTGGGCCTTATGAATACACACACAATATTCATAATATGATATCACGCGAACGGGCCTCTAGCCTAGCAGTTAAAGCGCCTCAGTAGCACCCCCCAGGTCCTGGGTTCGACTCCCAGTGGGAGCGAATTTCAGGCTGAGGGAAAAAATCTCCTCGCCTACTACCACACCAAAGCACAAGACTAAGGACCTGCCAGGTCGTTGGCGTTGATCCGAAGGATCCGCCTGGCGTTGATCCAAAGGATCCGCCTAGTCGTCTCACAAAACGGGCAATGGTGCCGTGTGCAGGTGGAGCAGGGGTTCGGGGGTTTTCTCGATCTGCGTGAGAAGATCTTCTCCTTATAATGCCCGGGGGGACGTCTTCCCCCCCGCAGGTCGAGTTTTATAATATGATATCAGAATTAGGGCTCTGATCTTGTTCTTCCACCGCCGAGGCGCGCCTGTTGCCGCCGCCGTTGCTCTGCCGCCGCCGCCACCCGATTGCCGCCGCCGCCAGCCGTCTCCGCCGAGACGTCGCTGTTGCCGCCACTCGCCGCCACCACCGCCGGCCGTCTCGCCGCCGCCGCCGCCTAGGCCACCTCGCCGCGCGCGCGCAGTGCGGTGCTTCTCGCCGATCTAGTGCCGCTCGTCAAATCTGGCCGATCCATCATCACCGTCATCGCCGCCGGGCCGCCGCCGTCATCTCCACCCGATCCGCTCGATCGCTGTCGGTCGCCATTTTGCCAACGGCCCCTGAGACGCCGGTCGACACTCTGCTGGTCGCCCGCTCCACCGTCCGCCCTCGATGACGCCCGAGTGAGTCGGCAGTCAGCCATCTGCTTTGGCAGGAGTATGGTCGTGATTAAGATTAGACGTTTGCCCCTGTTGCCCATATAACCACTGTTTGCACTCTTGTTGCAGTTGCTTATATTCGCCGGTGGTCTATCTCTCAGTAGGATGTTAAGAATGCATTTCTTAATGGTGTTTTGCATAAGGAGGTTTACATGCAGCCAACACCTGGGTATTCTGTTCCAGATGGCCATGTTTGTCGTCTTCGTCGTGCTCTTTATGGTCTCAAACAAGCCCCTCGTGCCTGGTTTGTGCGTTTCACCTCAGTGATTACCGCTACCGGTTTCACTTTCAGTGCCCACGATCCTACTCTTTTTGTCCATGTCTCACCTCGAGGTAGGAAACTATTTCTTCTATATGTGGATGATACGCTCATTACTGATGACGATTCCTCATTCATCACATACGTGAAAAAGCATCTTAGTGAGCAGTTTCTGATTGATCTCGGTTTGCTTACGTACTTCCTTGGGATTGAGATTTCTTCCACATCTGAGGGTTACTACCTCTCTCAGCAGAAGTATATCCAGGATCTTCTTGATCGATGCAGTCGACCGACACTCGACCGCTTGAGACTCCTATAGAGCTCTCCTTGACTCCGTACTCACGATGGTGATCTTCTTGAGGATCCTACCCGTTATCGCCATCTTGTCGGGAGTCTGGTATATCTTGTGAGCACTCACCCTGATATTGCTTATATTGTTCATATCTTGAGTCAGTTCATGGCTAATTTTACTCATCTTCACTATAGTCACCTCCTTCGTATTCTTCGCTATTTGCGTGGGACAATTTCTCGTCGCTTGTTTTTCCCTAGCTCCACCTCACTACAGCTTCAGGCATACTCTGATGCGACCCAGGTTAGTGATCCTTCTGATCGTCGTTCTCTTTCTACTTACTGTGTTTTTCTTGGCTCCTCGATTGCCTGGAAGACAAAGAAGCAGACTGCAGTTTCCCGTACGAGTGCAGAGGCTGAGTTGAGAGCTATGGCAACAGTGACAACATAGATTACTTAGTTGAGGTGGCTACTTGCAGACTTTGGTGTACCTGTGAGGGGACCTACGACACTTATGTCTGACAGTACATGTGCTATCAGTATTGCTCGTGATCCAGTGAAGCATGAACTCATTAAGCACATTGGAATGGATGTTTCATACACTCACTCACAGATATAGGAGAGAGTACTTGCTCTACAGTTTGTGTCATCAGAGTTACAGCTTGCTGACTTCTTCACGAAGTACCAAACTAGAGCACAACATTTGTATTTTCTCTTCAAACTCAGTATATGTGATCCACCATGAGTTTCAATGAGGTGTTAAGGATATAATAGGATTGTTATTCGTTTCCTTATATGCCTTGGTTTTCTTATCTGTATATGGTATATTCCTCTATATATCCCCTTGAACTCCCTATATATATTGCCCTTTGGGCCTCATAAATATACACACAATATTCATAACAGTCTGCACATGTTTTTATATATCAAAGGCACAAGTTTTAATTGAATTTGGTGGGTGTACATGTCTTGAATTAATACATGCATATTCAAACAGAGATAAATCTAGACCAACATAATTAGATGCTCGCACGCATGTCATGCCAATTATATTGGACTGAATTGAATTCAGATATAGTTTATTGTTAGTCTGTGCATGACAGATCTTATGGCAGACCTCAAATTTGCACTACATACAGATAGCGTATGAATATTCCCATGGAGTCACAGTGGAAGTAATACAGGTTTTAGAAAGTTACTAGAAATAACACAGAATGATGTCACAAATAACTACCTGAAGAAGAATATTTTCTTGAAGCGCACAGTTAAAATCTTGCACAAGCACCTGCAATGTACCATATAACTAGTTAGCAATCAAAACTCAAGGACAAATAATATGATGCATGATCACTTGTGAACATGAAAGAATACCATCAGAAGCATACTTCTGAAAATCAGAAATATGCTCTATTCAAATGGAAACAGTAATCCACAAATATCAACTCAGGCCCAACCTATAAACAACCTAGTAATTCATGAAATTACTCTTCAATCAAAAGCTGATCTTGGCATGTTATCGTGATAGAACATGCTAGATTGGCAATCTGTTTTACCCAACAAGTAGAATCACTCAAAATCCACTTATCAAACTGCTGCTCGATCAATCATCAACCAAATTCAGTTATAAAAGAGCTCATGAAACTACCAATTGGCTATCGAATCCAGGCAAATACAACAGAAAATCAGACACGATTATGGCAAACTTCCTCAAAATTCATTCATAATTCAACCATCAACACCACTGCACATTCTACAGACGAAACCAAATTGGCACTCAAGATGTTGCCGTACTCCGAATCAAGCATAAACAACGAATTAGTCCTGGTGTGGTTTATCAGGGGGAAAACGACCACTGCTCAAATAGTCAGGAGTCCTGGTGTGGTACCACTTGCGTACCCAAATTTCTCCCAGAACGGCGCATCACAGTCCAAAGTCAACAATTAGATCGAAGAGAGAAAGCAACCAGCAACTACTTGAATTGCCCACGCGAATTACCTCGTCGGGTGGCAGCCGGAACAGAAGCTTGTACTCCTCGCTCCTGCTCGCGAGCAAAGGGCTCTGCACGATCAAACCGCGCCGCATAAAAAACCCAAGCAAGATTCCGACAAGTCCAATTCCCAAGCAAGGGCCACCCACCGAGGCATCGGACCCGGAGAGCTCCCCGGAGTGGGCGGACGCGTCCACGGCGGGCGGCGCCGACGCGAGCCGCCTCGGTGGGGACGCCGGCGACGGCGCGGTGGTGTCGGTGGGGGTGCGGCTCGGGGACGGGGAGGCGATGGCCGGGGACGCCATGCCGGCGGAGCTCGGCCGGAATTAGCGGCCGGGCGATCGCCGGCGAGGCGGTGGTGGTCGGAGAAGAAGGGTAGGTGAAGTGAGGGGAGAAAGTTGAGAGAGGGTGTTTGAATAATAAAAGCGATCTAACGATTCTCATTGCCGTTTTAACATAATTTACAACTTTTTAAAATAATTTATTAGTATACGATTTATTTATATAAACACTTATGCTAGCAAAAAAACCTATAAGTCATAGTTATAAATAATAATCTATAATCGACAAGGACGCACCTAAAAACGAGAACGGTGTAGTTGTGACGGTGACGTGTTCCAGCCTTCTAGCTCCGGGTCTACCAGTGGGTTCAACTGTTCGAGATTAGGGTCTCGCTCATTTCGGCTTGAGCTTTTGGTTTCTGACTTATTTTTTTACTATTCATCAAATTTCGTCTTTTCTGACTTCTTGATTTTTGCTGTTTTTTTCCCGTATTCGTTTGCATTGTTTATGATGGGCTAATCTGTTTTTTCTATTTTAATTTTTTTTAATTTAGTTATGCCTAATAAACCACTGTCAATTACAGTGCATTTCAGCCATAAGCCAACTTATTTCAACCCAACCGAGCGGCACTAGAGGAGAGGAGGGAGGGAGACGGCAATGAACAGCAGTGGAATTTAAGACTAGCGTTTACTTGCGCCGCCTTCTAGAGGACAGAAATTTTTTGATGTAATTTTATCAAACATGATTTAAAAATGACATTTTTTGGTTTGTAAATTAATTTTCTTTTATAAAAACACTGTAACAATTGTAATGCTCGGCACGCTGTTGATAAGATTAAAGAGTAGGGAAGTGGACGTTTGATTAACCAACAAAGGCGGTTACTTTTCTACTTGTCTGTTTGGATCCTGAATTGAATTGGTCTCGTGGGATTAGAGTGCGAATTCAAAAAATCTAGTAGAGTTAGAATAGGGCTGCAATTCTTTTTTTTTTTTTGGTTTGGTTTGTCAAACAATTGTGACATAGAAGGTTTTATTCATCATATACCCTCCTCTTAGATGGAAATTCAGGATTTACCCTCCTGACCCACGCGTCAGTGACTTATGATGACCCTACATGTCATTGAAGTGGGAGGGTAAATCCTAAATTTCCTAACTAAGGAGAGGGTATATGATCCAATCCCCCGGATCTAAAATAAAGCTACCACTCAAGGGAACCAAACCACCACTGCCCCAACGGCAACGTCGTCGTCATTCTGCCACATATCACCCTCTACCGCCAACGATGATGAAAAGGCGACGGCACCAGCAGCGAGGAAGAAGCAACAATGGCGAGGTCAAATGGCAAACAGCGGCGGCGATGGCGTAGCAAACATCATCGAAGAAGGGAAGACGGACAAGCCCTCACGAGCATGCCAGTAGCGGGAGAAAGCTCACTGGTGCCGAGCAGCGGTTGAAGCTCGCCGGAGAGGAGGTATGTCGGATGGTCGAAGAGAAGAGAAGAGAAGGGACAGAGAGCAGAGCTTGAGTCTCGAGTCGAAGGGGTGAAGGTCGAAGACATAAGAGTAGTTTCCGTCTAATTGGTTAGAGGTCTGAATGGTGTGTTTTAGCCTATAAGAGTGGATAAGATATAAGCTCGTTCTGGATGCAAATCTCCTCGTTTGGTAGCTGCCACCGACGGACTCGGCCAAATCCTCGAGGAAGATACTAAAACCACTAAACAAGCGACAAAATCGTCCTACACGCTCAGTATCAGTCTCTCAGTATTGAGCGCGCCGCTTGCCTCGCGGATGCGTTGTCGTCTCCCGCGCGCGGCCCGCTCGCCTGGACGCGAGCCCTCCCTCTCCGTGCGCGGATGCGCCCCACGCCGCTCGGCCACCGCTCCCGTCCGTCACCATTATGGCGCGCGAGCGCGTCACCCTCACGTCGTGAGAAGCTCCCCGCGGCTCCGTCCTTCCCTTGACTCGGCACCATCCCCGCTTCTCTCCTCGGATCCTCCTTCCCGCCGCGGGTATAAAACCCCTCCCCGCCTCCTCGCACTCCTTGCGCCCGAGCTCCCCAGCGCCACCTTTCGCCTCCCACTTCCCCGGAGAGTCTCCTCGAGCTTTCCATTTGAAGCCTCGACGCCCGTAGCGCCGCCGCGGCCCACCCCTGCGCCGGCGACCACCGTAGCTCAATCTTCCGCCCCCTTCCCCATTTCCCCAATTACTTGCTCCCCGAGCTTCTCCTCGTATGCAGACGACCATTTTGTGCACTCCCCTGGCCAGGTAACCGCCGGTGCGACCTCGCCACCGAAGCTCGCCGCCGACCTCGACAGCTCTCCGTGGCCAGCTCACCCCGGGGCTCCCCAGCTCACGCCGCCGCCGCGAATGTGAGCCCCCTTCTCCGTAGATGGTGTAACCACGGTCGATTAGCCCCACCGCGCGGCGACCCTCCTTCACCGCCGGTGGACCTTCTTCCCCTTTCGCCTCCCGCTCTCTCCTTTACTCCTCGAGTTCCAACTCCCGAAATGGGTACCCCAAGTCGAACCCCCCCGTTGGCGCTCTCCCTGCCGCCGGAGTCCTTTACCTCGCCGAGCACAACCGCCTCCCTTTGCCTCTCATCGCGAGCTCTCGGCGAGGAAGACGAAGGGGGCGTGGCCCCATCCCCCTCCATCCCGTTCGTTGCCGTCTAACCTCGGCGCCCGATGGCAACATGTCGTGGCGTCGGATCTTCATAAAGATGTCGCTCCTCCTCCGTCCGATCGTTCATTACCGTTTCGCCGCTTTCCTTCTATCCCAACCGTTCGATCGCCACCGCGCGGATCCGAGCCGCTCTCCCTCTCGCCATCTCCTCGCTCGCGGCGCCACGCGTCGACCATCCGAGCGAGGTGGGCGTAACGAGCATGGGCCGGCCGGCCGCCTCGTCCTCTCGCGTGTGGCGTGGACCCAGGCGCGCGGGCTCCCGCCCGGCCAGCTTTGTAGCAATTGGACCAGCCGAATCTGTTCCAAATCTTTTCCCGATTTTTCCATTTTCCGAAATCAAATAAATCCAAATAAATCCTAGAAAATCCCGAAAATCCCAAAATTCCCAAATTTCACCACTTTGCTCCAAATAATATTCCAGACCCATTGGTGACCTCCATTCCCACAGATTCCTTCCAATTAAATTCCTAAAATTCCTCATTTGGAGATTTATGCTTTACTCCTTTTAAATAGTTTATTTTCCTCGCTTGATTAGTCTCAAGTTGGATTTAATTTGTTTTGTATGTTTGCGCTAGTGTCTGAGTCCCCAAGTTCAAGTGCGAACACAGGAGCCAGGAGGTTCTCCGTTCGAGCTAGCGAAATCTTTCGGATAGACGGCAAGTCCCAAATCCTTTGATCATGTTGTATCCCATAATGTTTAAATATGTTAATATGTTATTTGCATTGAGCTAGTTCTGAAATGTTAGTTTGAAAATAAAAATAAAATGTTTAGAATGACTTGTGTTATAGTTAGTCCTACCACCGCTAAATGCCATGTTTAATTTGTAGCCATGCCATTGAAACCCTAGAAATAATTATCGATATTCTAGAGAATTGTAGGCTATTATTATTACCATGCAAAATGTTACACTAATAAGGTTGTGGTTGCGGACCAATTTTAGAATTGGAAACCCGACTCTAAGGTAGGGTGGTATGGGACACCGCACCTTAGAGCGGAGAGTCTTGCGTGCACAAGGTAGGGTAAGGGTTGGGGAGAGCCGGGACGGTCTTTGCCCACCTCTTGTCCTAGGGTTGGAGTAGGGTAAGGGTGAGTGGGAAACCGCGGGGCCTCACGCCCACCGCTTACCTTAGTTTGGGTCGCGGACCGCGAGGTTGCGGGCCATGTGAAAATATAAGGATGAAACCCTTACGCCGAGCAAATGTCACGATGATCGCTCAACCACGGGAGTTGACTTGTCAACACTTGTCGATTATTGCTCAACTCGATTGAAACTCTACGGGAGGGTAGCGAAGGTTAGGTTGGCCGTCCGCTAAGCCTAACAACGGTGGAATTCACTCGAGCGGACGCCTCTCTGTGTGTGTGTGTGTGTAGGTGTGTGAGCCGGACAGAGTGAATTCTACTGGTAGAGCCTATATAAAGAGTTGAGCGAGAAACGGCTGGTTTTCTTGACTCTTTAGCGGGAGTTGAGGAATCGTGTGGGTAAAGTGAGCAAACTCTGCAGAGTCAAATAAATGGTATTCGAATACGCGTGCTCGGTTATTGGAGTGTGTCACTTGGGTGATTCCAGACAAAGCTTAAGTAGATTTGTACCTATCCGGTGCGTTGCGTCCATGCTCCAAATGGAAACACCAACCCCCGTTGCAATTAGCAGCTAATTAGTGCCGCCAGTTGCAATTTTGCAAAGCAACGCCATAATCGAGATTGGATTAGAGAGAGAGAGAGAGAGAGAGTGAGCACCGGCACGCAATTTTGAATAAAAGCGTGTCGGTTTTGGCAAGGAAAACGCGACGACGCACGGAACGGCGGTGGGGCCCGGGCGGCAGCGGCACGGGGCCCGGTGGCACGTGGACGCCTCCGCGCGATCGACACGCCGGGCTTTAACGCGGGATTTTGCCGACGCGGGCGTCCGCTTCCCCTGCCATGTGGGGCCCGCCAAAAGTGCCCCTCGGATGGCGTTTTAGGAAATTCCGTTTATAGCAATGGCTTATAACTTTTTAGTTATTTGTAAAAGAGAGTACAGAGTAATCGGAACTTGTGTATACTTTTTACCAATATAAATAAAATCGTTATAGTGTGTACTACAATCAGTTTATAAATTATATGTTGAAAAATATTTAGTTTTAAAACTAGTAACTATAGGAAAATTAAAAATAATTTTTAAAAGTTAAAAAAGAGTTTTTTGTCCTGCTGTCCCACACTTGACCAAGGGGCAGGATGTTGATTGTGGAGTCGTGGACTCGATTGGAGGACGGTCAAATCGTCATGCAGAATTTGTTGATCGTCTCTTTTTTATTTTATTTTTTTGAGTGATTTCGGCGAATTAAAGCATTTCAGAAAGAACAATGTGCCTCGCCGACAACTCTCATGTTATGCGGAGCACACCGGACGATGAACTTGCGAGCAGCGATATCCACAGCTGACGCGGGAAGTTGCGGCGGCGGCGGCGACTACGTGAGGCTGAGCTGCTCAGGATGAGGCTTCTCGAGAATCTCTGTAAAATAAAACGGTCCTAAGGAGATTTTTTTTAGTCAGTTATAAATGGGCTTCCTAGGTGAATTTTGATTCGATTACAAGGTCACCCAAGTGGTCTTTTACGACCCAACACGATCTCTTTTCCTGGCTGGTGATTTTACACCAATAGGACGGCCTAAAACCGGCCTTCCAAGTATGCCCTAAGGTATAAACTCGGTTACTTTGGTTAACAAAAGCTTTGTCACGGGGAGATTTAGATCTGAACCTAGGTTCATATGACCTATGTTTTAGGTTTGTGTACTTGTGCGTTGCCGGTGGCAGAACCACCCTGGGCCGAGCCGGGGAAGGCGCCTTGGGTCTCGCTCAGCTGCCATGGCGTGCCACGGCAGCGAGCTCGAAGGTCTGAGAATAAAACAGGCAAACAGGCAAAGGGAGGAAGATGGCTTATGTGGAATGTCGGATGGGCTGAGACATGGGCGGATAGGCCTGTACATTAGGGTCGTTCATACAAGCTTTTGATTTTAGTTTATGAATAGTAATAATTTATAAAGAAATTTGTAGAGAGATACTTGTATGTGATTTTAACCTATATAAATATAGTCATTGCATTGTGTACTACAATTAACTAGTAGACCCCGTCTTGAAAAAAACGTTTTGTTTAAAAGCTAGATACATAGAAAAGTCATTTACTGTAGAAAAACAGCTTTTTGAAGCCAATATGAACAATGCCCTATGTAGTTGACTTGGTGTGTTGTAATAATGTGTAAGACTATGTGAAAGTCAACCCATGATTTATAATGAGTGATTCAATGTGCTTTGCATGTGTTGTTAAAGTTTGAGTTTGATTTTGGGGGTTTGCAATTTTGGAGTTACCGCCTACTTAGAGCTAGTCTGACCACTATGCAGAGCTGGTCAGACCGCTAGGCATGGGCAGTTTGACCTCCTTGTAGAGCCAGTCAAACTAGTCACTATGCTGAAATCACGCAGGTTGGTCTGACCAGTACAGTGGGAATGATCAGACCGAAACTACGAGTTTTTGCAAAATGGACACCAAAAACTTATATAAGCTTGTTTAAATATGTGTTTGTATTAGGTGTCCTTAGAAATGGAAATTAGACCTAAAACTAAATATAGTTTAACTAAAATTACAGAGAGAGTGTTTTCTGGTGAAATTAATTGATCTTACTAGTCAGACCGGCCGATTTGACCATCATGCTGGGGGTGGTCAGACCAGCTGTGGAATTTTCAGAGGAAGTGATGCTTCAAAATGGATATTTAAGTTTGAGTTTGGAAATGGTTCTAGGGCTAAACTATTGGTGCATGTGTTGCATGATGCATTTTTGGACTGATGTGGTCAGGTTGAAATGAACTTGTGCCTGAAAATGATTGCTTGGGTTTTGTTGTGTAGGTGGTTTGGAGTCAGCTATGATCAATAGTGATAAAGACCATGGCTTAGTTAGGAGAATTAAGGTACAGATTAGTCGTGGATGCAGGGTGATAGGGTTGGACTCAAGCAAAGTGCAAGATGGACGTGAGCCATGAAAGGCACAAGTGGTCAAGGTCAAGCAGGACATATGATGCGCTAAGTGACTTGACCCATTTGCATGTGAGGATGATTCGATGGCATCCGAATACGTGAAAAGCTTGGTGGAATGTCATTGGGGTCACATAGAAGGTAACAAAGTACAAGCGATACTTCGAGGTGAAGGAATTGAGAGAAGTCAATTGAGGGGCAATGTGCTCATTTTGCCAAAACCGAAAAAGTGAGCGGCTTTCCAAACCGCGGTATTAACCTAAGTGGATTAGGTCAAGCAGACTTCACGAAGGATAAGACATGATGAATTTGGGCTTTTAAAGCCAACGATGAAGACGACGCTTTGAAAAGAGGGTGTGTGTGTGTTGAGTGAAAAAATAGTTATGTAATGGGTTAACAAGGTCATATGGATGTGTGTGTAGTGGATGTGATCCACTTTGTGACCAGGTTAGGGTTTTTTATGAGTCTCTACTATATAAGGGGCATTAGAAGTGGTTGTGCTCTTAAGCTTCCAAAAGAGAACCTAGTGCAGTGACTGTAATCCTTCATCTCCAAATGACAAATAGAAGATCAAACTTGTTCATTCATGACTTATTTGTGTTCTTGTTGATTTTCTTTCACTCTTGATGATTATTGGTTTCTTTTTGTACTAGTATGATTTGTGCTTAGATTTAGCTTGCTAGGATATGTAGAAACTCATCTAGGATGATCTTTGATGCTTAGGTCTCACGAGTTTGAGTAGATCTCGCTTTTCCTCTTCTGCCCAGTTCTTCACTACCCTTCACTGAAATGGCTAACAGTGGGAACTTTGACAACAATCCTTGAAAATGTTAAGTGGAATAGATTCATGATATCCTATAGTATTTGTGTTTCAAATGTGGTGTGATTTGAACTAGTAGATCAAAAGTTGGGTGAAGTTAGCTATTTGAAATCGAGCTAATTTTGGTCTGTTAGCAAGGAAACGATCAAAATGCTAGTCCCTTGCCGATCAAACTGGCCTAGCAAGGTGGCTTGCTGTTTTCTTTGGTTTTGCTTGTGGGTGTTATTTTCCGTTGATTGTAAGTTCAATCTTGATTTTCATAACTGTTTATGGCCACTGGAGTTAAAAGATTGCTGAATATCGAAGGAAAATTGTTGGCAGCATTCATCCCCTCTGACTTCCATAATCGATCCTACAGAATGTAAGGCCTATGTTAATAAACCTAACTCTCCAAACACCAATCCCCTGCCTGCCCAGAGCCACCTTATAGGATGCATCGAATCAAGGCTAGGGGGCAGGGGCGAGCGATGAACAAAGCCAAAGGGTAAGTGGCAGTCAAGTGAATTAGCGAACAACAATTGCAAGCGACGAAACACACAACCAAGAGAGCAAACTAGTAAGGAGACCCAGCGTGAGCACGTAGGACTATCGACAATGAGAGCAAGGAGGCACGACGCCACGAGTGGACACGAACTTAGAGCCCAGGTGTGCCCCCCAATCTCAACTTGAATTCTCAAATCTCAATTTTTTCTTAGACTAACTCTTAGTCAATTTCTATGAGCTCTTAATATTATATTTTATATTTGTGTGGTTGTATCCGCTAGAACCTAACAATTTAAATGCATTTGATATCATAGTTATACAATATGTCTGTATTTTTTAATTTAAAAGTTTTTTGGGTCTCCTAAATTTGTGAGTTCACCACAGCTGGAATTGCCGAGTTTTGGCAACGCTGATTCGAGCCGCCATGGTCGGGGTAGCCCTCCAGGGTTGAACGATGTCCCGATGTCATCGCCGACTTTTGCCGCTCCATGGCGAGGAGGGACGGTAACGAGAAGGAGGCAAACGTGGGTAGGTGATGGCTAGCAAGGGGTGGATCCAAGCGTTGATTTCGAACGAATGCACACGATTATGAGAAATTTCGATATTTGACACTGAATACGTGCGCCTCTCAATTTTTAACCTTCATTCAAGACGCTTTGGAAATTTAACCTGTCATTGTGAATTCTTTTGATTCAAGGATTCTCCTCATTTTCTCCTTTTATATTTTGACACTTGTCACTGCGAAAATGAGGAGAATCCTTGAATCAAAAGAATTCGCAATGATGTGGTTAATTTCCAAAGGCGAATTGGGGTAAAAAGAAGAAGACGATTCAGATGTCAAATATCGAAATTTCTCCACGATTAGAGAAATTTCGATATTTGACATCGAATACGTGCGCCTCTCAATTTTAACCCTCATTCAAGACGCTTTGAAATTTAACCACTGTCATTGCGAATTCTTTTGATTCAAGGATTCTCCTCATTTTCTCTCCTTTTATATTTTGACACTTGTCACTGTGAAAATGAGGAGAATCCCTTGAATCAAAAGAATTCGCAGCGACAGGGTTAAATTTCCAAAAGTGTGCGAATTAGGGGTTAAAAGTTAAGACAAACACCAGTGTAACGCAGAGGGTAGGCTTCCAAAACAAACGGACCAGATTGCAGTAGCTTCCAAAAACAAACACCAGTGTAACACACGCGGCCGTAACTCTCCACCCATGTCATCAATACAGGCATGCGGCAACCTGGCAGGCTGGCACACACACAACCACGGAAAGAACTCCTCTGAGGTCAGACCCAACGCGCGCTCAGTGGGGACTGCCCTCGATAGCCGACACGTCGCGCGCACGAATCTCCTCGCCCGAAGCCCCGCACGCGCAGGGCCTCTCCTGGCTCTCCACTTCCAGATTGCTGTGTGCTTGCTGCTTCTTTCCCCCCAAAAGCGCTCTGGTGGTTGCGTTCTTCCCGCCTCCCACCAGGTCAGCATGGAGGCGCCGCGTTCCCCGCGTGGAGACCGTGCCGTCGACGTCCCTTCACCCACCGAGCATGCCGTCGACGTCCCTTCCCCCGTCCCTTCGCCCACTGAGCGTGCCGTCGACGTCAATGGCATCGCGCAAGGACTCGCACCACCACCGCTGAGCAAGCTCCATCTGCCGGCCGGCGAACTCGGCGCGAGAGGGCTCACCCCACCATTGATGTCACCGGGCGCCAGTAGGGCTCCCCCCATCGCAGAGGAATCAAAAGATAATTCTGGGATTTTCGAGGTATGCAATCTAGTACTCCGAATTTCGAATGCTCGGGTGCAGAGTGCGTGCGTGTGATCAATGAACTGTTATGGCTTCATTGTAGGTTGATGAGCGAAATTTGTCCTCTCAGAATGTGCCAAAAGTTGGCATGATGTTTGAATCCGAAGACGATGCATATAACTTCTACAATTCATATGCTAGAACAGTTGGATTTAGCATACGGAGGAGCCACTCGAGGTTGCGAGTAGATGGCACATTGGGTTCCAAAGTTTTTGTGTGTAGCAATGAAGGAGAAAGGAGTAGTCATAGTAGATATGAAACCAAAAAGGAACGGGCCATCACACGAACAGGTTGTAAGGCTCGTCTCCAATTTAGCATTTCACATGATGGGCTTTGGACAGTGCAAAAGGTGGCACTTGAACATAACCATTATCTAGCAAGTCCAAGTAAATCTCATATGTTAAGGTCGCAACGTCGTCTTTCAAAAGCTGACAAGTGCATGGTTGATAATATGAGAGCAGCAGGAATCAAAACGGCTGAAGTATTCAAATTCTATGAACAACTATCTGGTGGAGCTGAAAATGTACCCTTTTTGCAAAAGGATTGCAACAATTATGTTACACGTGTGCGTAGAAAGTACATGGAAATAAATGATGCACAAACATTACTTGAGTACTTGAAGAACAAACAAGCAGATGATCCTTCATTCTTTTATGCCGTGCAATTAGATGAAGAAGATGGTCGCATTGTTAATTTCTTTTGGACAGACGGTCAAGCCATTGTGGATTATTGTTGCTTTGGTGATGTCGTGTCATTTGACACCACATTCCAAACAAATAAGTTTGATATGCCATTTGCTCCACTTCTTGGAACAAATCATCATAGGCAGACCATTGTCTTTGCAGGTGCTCTGTTGTATGATGAATCTGCAGAATCATTTGTTTGGCTTTTTAGAACATTCCTCACAGCAATGTCGGGTAAGCATCCTACAACAATTTTTACAGATCAGTGTGCTGCAATAGCAAAAGCAATCAGCATGGTTTTCCCAGGCACAGGTCATCGCCTCTGTTTATGGCATATATATCAAAATGCCGCTAAGCATCTTAGTCATGTGATCAATAACCATCCAAAATTCCTTGCCGACTTTAAAAGATGTGTGTATGAAGGTAGGTCTATTAGTCACTTCAACGATAACTGGTGTAATTTGTTGTGTGCTTACAATCTTCGAGGAAACCGTTGGTTACAAAATTTGTATACATTGCGTGAGAAATGGGCCACTATTTATCGGCGTGATTCTTTTTGTGCTGATGCAACATCAACTCAAAGGAGTGAAGGCATGAATAATGTGTTTAAGAAAGCTTTTCGTAGAAAGCTATCACTTTCGGAGCTCATAGAACAGTATGACAAGTGCCTTAATAGTCTCCGTCGAAACGAATTGTATGAAGATTACAAGTCACGGCATACTAACCCAATTCTATGTGTTTCTGGCTTACCTACATTGAGGACAGCAGCTGAATCATACACAAGAAATATGTACTCTGAATTTGAGAAGGAATTTACAAAAATATTCACTATGGCATGCACATTAATTCTCCTTGAGGAGACTACCCGTACTTACAAGGTGACGTCTTCTTAATACATTGAAGATGAAGCAACTGTAGTCTTCCATTTTGAGGATATGAATACAACATGTTCTTGTAGGATGTATGAATGCGAAGGTATTCACCTATTACACTAGTCATCCTATCGTAATTATTTCTAGTTACATGTTAGGTCACATTTTCTATTTGATGTAGGAATACTATGCAGGCATGCTCTACGGGTCCTTAACTTCAACAATATTTTTGTGTTACCGCCTCAATACATATTGAATAGATGGACAAAGTATGCAAAGAGAGGGCCCTTTTGTTATAATACCCGGAGTGAGGAACAAAGTTTGGCTTGCGAATCTGCTCATCTTTCTCGAAAGGCCATGGCAATTGCATTGAAGTGCAAGGCTTCAAGAGAATGTATGACATATTTCAACAATGGTTTAGATAACCTGGCTTCTGAAATAGAAAATATGTTGTGCGATGTAAGCATCAATGATAATTCTGTTCAGTGCACTGAAAATGTCAGAGAAGTTGTGCCGTTCAAAGTTCCTGAACACAAAAAAGGTCCAAAGGCAAAGAGGGCAAGAGGCATTCTTGAAAAACGAAAGAAAAAGGCATCGAAAACTACAGAAAAAGGTAAATTTAATTGGTCATGATATTATCTTTCTCATAATGCTCGGTGGTAATATTTTAGCTTCTCATATGTAGGACCTTGTACACAATTGTCAAACTCAAATGCGATGCTTGATGATACACTGCCTTCCGGAGAGTCATCTCTTCCTACCATCCATGGAGAATTTACCAATCTCCTATTTGGAGCTTATCATAAAAATACGTCCGTCAGAAAATTAGATTTTGAAGATGGGGGGAATTAACAAATAGTCCCATGCATCTGTTGAAAACAATGGTAGGAAGATGTTGATAACACTACTTTTGGTTTTGAGAACAATGGTAACAATACTTTTGGTTTTGAGAACAATGGTAACAATGGTAGGAAGATGTTGACAACACTACTTTTGGTTTTGAGAACAATGGCAACAATACTTTTGGTTTTGAGAACAATGGTAACAATGGTTCTTGTAAATGGTTGTATAAAAAGACTACTTTTGGTTCTACGAACAATTCAAATGTTCCTGTCAATGTTCTCCATTTGGACCATTTCTATTGGCTGCATGCTTCACAACCTGACCACTTGCTTGATGCTAATATCTTTATGTCTCAAATCTCCTATTTGCAATCACTATGTCACCAAAGAAGGTAGATTGCTAAAATCCTACCATTCTGCCAATACAAATAGCTTTGGTGTGAATGTGCGCATTATCTGTGTTTATTTTCAAGTGTCAAATGGCTTTGTTTATTTTCAAATTTCTTGTTTCTGTTTTTGATCCAAGTAATTGGCAGGGTTTCTGTTTACAGTTCATGGAAACTGGCAGGATTTTGTTTTTGTCTTTGATCCAACTAACTGGCAGGGTTTTTGATCCAGTAGTCTTCAAACATGTGCAAACATTCATTCAAACTGAGAATTTGTTCACAGACTGAATTGATATGCATCAGGGGGTTAGAACTGAACTGGTACCAAACTGGATACAGGCATCAGGCAAGAAAATGGCATTCCAGCAATCCCAGCCATCAGGCAATGTCTTCTCATTTTGAATTGATATGGCTTCTCAAGCAATGCATTTTGCTCTCACATTACAGGTCACAGGGCCAATTGTTGAGAACCCAAGTGACAATACAAACGTTCAGTCAATTTCAATTTGTCAAACCTGCTCAACCCAGCAAAGCTTTGTCCCCCCTTTTCTTGGCTTGCTCTGTCGAACCTGCTTCTTTGGTGACACAAAAGCTGTTTCAAACCAGATAGCCAACCTGACAACAAATTTTGTTCTGCAGCTGCTCCTTTCTTTCCGTGGCACAAACCAAATAGGCATTCATTTTCATGACAACAAACCTTCAATTTGCATTACACAATCTCAGGGCAACCAGGATTCAACAATATGAAATTAAACATTCATTCAATTTCCATCTTTACAACATTTACAGAACATTCATACAAGTTCCATTCACCACAATTTCAATTCACTACATACAAATTCCACCGAGGCATACAAATTTCCATATGGACCGTGCACAGGGCGGCGGCCAACCAAAGGAGGGAGGTGGGGAAGTACGAAGCCAACCAGTGCCGGTGCCAATTCTCGGGCCGGGGACGGCACAGATCCTCGAGGAGGCGACGGCGGAGGTGCTAGCGGCAGCGGACGGACCGGCGACGGCTCGGGGAGGCCACACGGTGGTGCTAGCTCGGGGAGGCGACACGGAGGCGTCGGCGGCGGGCTCTTCTCAGGCCGGGGACGGCACAGATCCTCGAGGAGGCGACGGCGGAGGTGCTAGCGGCGGCGGACGGACCGGCGACGACTCGGGGAGGCCACACGGTGGTGCTAGCTTGGGGAGGCGACACGGAGGCGTCGGCGGCGAGCTCGCGCTCGGATCTAGGAGGGGAGGGCGAGCGGCGGGCTCGCGCTCGGATCTGCGACAGGAGGGCGGGCGAGGGTGGATTGGGGGCGTCCGGAGGAGGAGAGGAAGTGGCGGAATGCGCGGAGAAAAGGCGACACAGGAGAAAAGAAGACAGAAGGAGAGGACCTACGTGTGCGGGGCTTCGGGTGAGGAGATTCGTGCGCGCGACGTGTCGGCTATCGAGGGCAGTCCCCACTAAGCGCGCGTTGGGTCTGACCTCAGAGGAGTTCTTTCCCACAACCACCGTCGAGGCGTCAAGTCGAATCCCCCACGAAACAAAAAAAAAAATCTAAAACCCCTCGAGCCCGAAAGCCACACGAGAACATCAGAGGCGAAGCGAAAGGCGAAAACCCCGGGGGGGAGAGAGAGAGGGAGGGAGATCCCCAGACCCTAGCCCTACTATCCTCCCTCTCGTCGCCGGTGGCTGCGGCGGCGATGGCAATGGACGCGGAGCGGCGGCAGGCAGAGCTGATCGAGCAGTTCTCGGCGCAGGCGGCGGCGCTGTCGTCGTCGGCGCAGCTGGCGGCGCTCGTGCTCGAGGCCACCTCCCACCCGGCGCTCTTCGCCTTCTCCGAGCTCCTCTCCCTCCCCGCCCTCTCCAAGGTACCCGCTGCTTACTAGTGCCCCTCTTCCCGCCGCCGGGTTAGGGTTAGGGTTTCCAGTTCCCACCGATGGGTGTCTGTTTCGAGCTGATGTGCTGTGGTGTGGCTGTTGTTTGTTCGTTCGTTGGTGCAGCTCGCGGGCACGCAGTACGCGTCGTCGCTGGACCTGCTCCGCCTCTTCGCCTACGGCACCTTGAAGGACTACAAGAGTAAGATTAGGGCCTCCCATTGCGATTCGTACATTACATTGCCCTTAGGATTGTTGCCATGCGTCCTTTGTGTATGCCTGTTTGTTGCGTTTGTGCGTTCGTTGTGATTCATTGTCTGATCTGTCACATGTTTGGGTATTAGCCTTTTGCCCTGGACCCTAACGAGGGCAAGTGGGGGCAATTTGTTTGGAAACCCTGGATTGAGGGAATCTTAGTCATTTAGCGGATGATGATGGTGCTTTGATGTTCACTTGAATTAATATTAATACAAACCTGTTTGCATATAGTGGCCTTTGTAGGTTAACTTTTGGAGGGGCCCAACATACTGATCACTCCAAAAATTCTTTTGGTCCTATGGTTTATTTTCTGCAACCATTCAAGAACACATTACATCACATCGCCACACCTGAAAACAGAGCGCACATTACATCACATTGCCACACCTGAAAGCAGAGCTTGACCTGTGGTGATCAATTTGCCCTTTTACCTGCCAATATGATTAGGGCGCGCGTTTGGCTGTTTGTAGGCAAAGTTATTATGGACATGAACTCTCTTGTGCTTGCGGGCTTCTAGCTTAATTTAGTACGTTTGTGGTTGCTAGAACTTTTACTTGTTTCATCTAACATTGCCATCAGCATGAATTGCAATTTTTAGTTTTTTGTACTAATGTCTAACGGATAAGTGCAAGCGATGCACATTTATTGTTTTGAGTAATTATTTTTATATGCATAGGTAATTCTGGCACCCTCCCTGCACTGTTGCCTGATCAACTCCGGAAGCTGAAGCAACTCAGTGTGCTAACTTTGGCTGAGTCAACCAAGGTACAAACTCCGCCTAATCCTGTCTAATAATCAGAGCAATTCTGTGTAGCTTCTCTTTCTGTGGACACATATTGATGCTTGATAGCTACTTGCAGTCATGTAAACAGTAGTTATAGTGCTGCACTGTCATTTTTGGACGGCATGTATGTTGTCTAGTTTCTCGAATCTTCTAGTGCTTTTAAGTTTTAATGGTAAATGGTTTTATGCAATTCTCTGTTTGTGGAAGCCAAGTCTGAAGGTTAAAGTGGTGGTTTTTCTTTGATAAATTGATAACCAGTGGCTGAAGGAACTTATTTTTTAATGTTATGTTGGCCTAATAAAGACTTACTAGATGTGTGGACATATTTTTTTCTTTACCTGTTTAGCATGATTAAGTGCACATTGGAAGGAACATTCGCAAGGGCAGTATTTTTTCCCTTTCTGCTCTATGCGATGTTTCGCTATAGACAATCATTAACATGCTTGCTTGTTCTTTCTCATTGCTTTCTTCAGGTACTACCATATGATCAACTCATGCAAGAATTGGACGTTTCCAATGTAAGAGAACTTGAAGATTTCCTCATCAATGACTGCATGTACTCGGTGAGTCCTTGCATTTTCTTTTCACATTACGCACTGAAATCTCCATATATTCCGATCATTTGAAATAATCATTTACCACTCATCCTCTCTTTAATATATCTATGGGAGATTCTTGCTGTAATATTTCTTCTGTGTGATGCTATTCTTTAGTCTTTAGGATCATCAATGGATTTCTTGATCCCAAAAAACAGTCGTATTTCTAGCATCAAATTTGTAATAGTTTACACATTTCCTCAGGGGATTGTCAGAGGCAAATTGGATCAGCTGCGAAGGTGCTTTGAGGTCAGATATCTGCATGCTAAATGTTCTGCATCATTCATGAATTTGTTCTGTATCTTGCAAGTGATCCTTCTTATTTTCTTTCCATGCATGTCAGGTACAATTTGCAGCTGGAAGGGACCTTACACCTGATCAGTTGAACAACACGATAGAAACTTTGTCTGACTGGTGTGTATATTTATTTAACAAATGTGTCTGCAAGTTTATCTCTATTTGTTCCAGCATTCCAGCAAACGTGAATGTTTGCAAATTTTTTTTACATAATTGCCAATTTAATTTCCCCCCTCGTATCTAACCTTGTGGGCTGTATTGGTGACCCCTGTGTATTCATGGAAATTGTGGCTGGATTGTTCTCTGCTATGTTCGTTCTTCCCTTGATTCTGTGCTGCATTCTTCTTTCAAACTCCTGTGGTGGTGGTTCTGGTTTTAGTTATGTGGGATATTGCTTCTAGCAGTAGACTGATGTTGTGAAATTGTATGCACAATGTTATTTTATACAAGCCACCCTTTGATAAACAAACTAAGAGTCAAAATTTTGTGTGTTTTGTGATTCATTAATTTGCCTTTTGACTGGATACAGGTGCATTCTTGTTGGTAGTTGGTGAATACGTGGCTTATGGTCTTACCGTCTTAGTCATATGCAAGTACTTTTGCTAAATCAGTAAATATGGTATTATTCTCTGTATGTTTTTTTCACTGAGGTCATAATAATATATACATGATTTGATGCTGATGCTTTGCTTGACGCTTCACTAGCAAATATCAATCAATTAATACGAATACGTTCATGCTACGAATTTGTTAGTTCATTCTGCACTGCACATTATGAGGACCTCAAGGGGATTGACAGAAGTTTATTGTTACCAATTATGATGCAAATGCACACATTTTCACAGGCTGGGAACATCAGATAGTTTACTGCATCAAATTCAGGAGAAAATCAAGTGGGCTGACACAATGAGTGAAGTGAACAAGAAGCACCAGAAAGAATTTGAAGACAAAGTGGAAGAAGCCAAAAAATCAATCAAGGTAAGTTGGATTAAATTGAAGTATCTACTATTTTCATTTTTAATTAAATATTGAATTAAAAAGGAAAAAGATTTGCATCTGTTTTTTTTAGCTAAAATCAAGACATTTGCATAATTCTATGATGATACCATTCTGTGTTCTCATTCTGCTGTGTCCTTTTACCGGATTGCTTTCTGTTCTGTTTTTTTATTATTAAATAACTCTTGAATGTTCATACAGTAGCAACTAATTGTATTAAATAGTGGAATTGCCGGACCATGTTTCTTACTTGATGGCAGAAGTTGAACAATGTAAGCAGGCAGACATTGACTTACGGGGGCATGACGACTTTCTCTCTGAATCTGGAGGAATAATGGATTTTGAAGAGGACCGCATCCGACCAAAAAGGTAGATTATAGGTCACTTGGTACTGTTGCACACTGTATTATCTTGCTAATTATAGCTAGTAAGTAAATTATATTTTCGCAAGACATGGCCTGTTAAAATGTACACACTAGCGGATAAGCTGTCAGTCATCAATACCTAACTAACATTGAGTAGTGTTTCCTGGTAAAAACCTACGCGGATTTAAATAGAACTATAATGGTTCATACTTCTAATTTGGTTAAAGGGAAAAGCTGTGGAACTTCCTTGCATAATGTTTACTAAAACACATATTTGCTCTACAGAGTTGTCTTGTATTGTCGACACTATTTTCCATCTTCATATAATTGCCTTCTGTTGTCAAAATCATGGGTAATTTGGTATAATCTGGTATTGCAGGAGGCGACAACCAATGGCATAGTTTCAATTAAGTGTTTACTCGTCTCCCTGCTTGCACAAGTGCTGATGCTGTTCTTGAGACATTTTGGCACCAGAGTTGAGGAAGCATTCTGCATCAATTATGGTGCTTCCTTTGAAGCGAGTCTGTGTTATTGTTGTCTTCTGGAGATAATGCTCGTTTTTGGTATGAGATGTACAAGGAGATCGCTCTTACCGCTGCATTTATATTTAGTAGCACAAAACTACAGGTGGCTGACTTAGCGCTGTAAAGATTATGGTTCTAAAGGTATTTTTTGGTGGTCTGGGGCCGTCGCATGGCCCCAGGTCACCAACTCCGCCCATGTTTTTTTTTATATAGCCTGTTCTATGCCCAAAAAAAAAGGAAAGAGGGTTGTGTTAGGCTTGGCAAACCAACGTAAAGATTATGCTATATTTTTATGGAATGAAATCTAAATTAAAGTTTTGTTGGGGCGTAACCCTCCTAGCAACGTGCAATATCGAAACCTAGATGTGGTGATTAATGAGCAAAGACGAGGACGTCACTCCGTTAGTGATGCACTACGTCGGTGTTCGGATGTAGTGGAAAATGGGCAAGAGTCTTTCTATTTTACTCGACGAGTGCCAGGGGCAATGAAGTTAGTCCAGGAGAGTAAGATTTGTATGGTTAATAGGAAATGTAGGGTCCTTAATAAGTTAAAGAGATAGTTGATACAGCGATTAAGAGATATAGATATCTTGTGCATTTAAGAGATTAAATGGGTGAGTTAGAAGGCAAAGGAGAGAGCATGCTGGCTTTAAGTTGTGGTACACTAGAACAGAACGAAACAAGAATAGAGTGGGCATCTTAATCGGTAAGTGCCTCAAGAGTGAAGTTGTCAACGTGAGGAGACAGGGGATAGGGTTATTCTAGTCAAGTTAATCTTTGGTGATTTAGTTTTAAATGTTGTTAGTGCATATGCTCTATAAATAGGGTTGGATGAGACCGCTAAGAGGTAATTTCAAGAAGACCTAGATGACATGATTAGAAGTGTGCCTATCAATGAGAAGATTTTCTTAGGAGGCGATTTCAATTATCATGTCGGTACAACTAGTGGAGGGTTTCAAAGAGTGCATAGGGGTTTTAGTTATGGTGATAGGAATCAAGAGGGAGAAGATATTTTAGATTTTACCGTAGCCTATGATCTCACAATAGCTAACACCTTCTTTAGAAAAAGACATTCTCATTTAGTTACCTTTAGCAGTGGTCAACACTTTAGCCAAATCGATTTTATTCTTATTAGGAGGGAGGACAAACGAGTATGTATAGACTGTAAAGTTATACCTGGAAAGTGTGTTGTCTAACAACATAAGTTGGTAATCTTCAACTTTTGTTTCGGTTACGGGTTCGACAAGCTAAGGTCGCTAGAACCACGAGGACAAAGTGGTGGAAACTCAAAAGAGGTACCGTACAGGCATTTAAGGAGAGGATGGTCATGGAAGGGACGTGGGATATGGGAGAAGCGAATAGCAAAGCAAATAGTATATAGACAGAGATGGCAACTCGCATTAGGAAGGTGGCTATGGAGGTGCTTGGAGTGACCCAAGGGACAAGAGGAGAACCAAAAGACACATGTTAGTGGAACGAGGAAGTGCAAAAGGCTATTAAGGAGAAGAAGATATGCTATAAGCACATGCATCATGATAGAAGCGATGATAACGTACAGAATACAAAGCAGCAAAAAATGCGAAGAAAGCGGTGAGTGTGGCACGAGGCAAGGCATATGAGGAAATTTATCAGAAACTAAGTATAAAGGAGGGAGAAAAGGATGTCTACAAGATGGCTAAACTTTAAGAAATGAAGACGAGGATTTTAACCAAGTTAAATGCATCAAAGACGACATTAATAGATTTTTGGTGAAAGACGAGGAGATCAAGGATAGGTAGAGAGATTACTTCGACAAGTTGTTTAATCACGATAATGATGATAGTATAATTGAACTGGATGATATTTTTAACGACACCGATAGGCAGTTTGTTCGAAGAATCCAGGAGTCGGAAGTAAGGGAGACCATAAAAAGGATGAAAGTGGGTAAGGTATTTGGGCCTGATAAACATCCCTATTGAGGTGTGGAAATGCCTAGGAGAAGTGGTGATTGTTTGGTTAATTAGTTTGTTCAATTGCATTTTTAGGTCGAACAAAATGCCAAACGAGTGAGCGGAGGAGCACATTAGTACCAACTTTTAAAAATAAAGGAGACATTCAAAGTTGTACTAATTATAGAGGAATTATGCTCATGAGCCACACAATGAAGATTTGGAAACGAGTGATTGAGTGTAGTTTAAGAAAAGTGACTAGTGTGACGACAAACCAATTTGATTTTATGCCTGGGAGGTCGACCACAGAGGCGATTTTCTTGCTACAACATTTGATGAAGAGGTATAGGGTGCAAAAGGACCATTACATGATGTTTATTGACTTGGAGAAAACTTATGACAAAGTGTCAAGAAAGGTCATGTGGTTGACGCTCCAAAGGAAAAAGTCCCAACAAGATATATTGCCCTAATTAAGGACATGTACGAAATAATGTTAGAATATGTGGTAGTGTTACTAATGACTTTTCTATTAAGATAGGACTACACCAACGATCAGCGTTGAGCCCATATATTTTTGCCCTAGTGATGGACGAAGTCACACGGAACATATAAGAAAATATCTCTTGGTGTATGCTTTTCACTGATGATGTGCTGGTTGATGAAAGTAGAATAAGTGTTGATAGGAAGCTTGAGTTGTGGAAGAAGATCTTAGAATTGAAGGGTTTTAGACTTAGTAGGACTAAAACTGAGTATATGAGGTGTGATTTCAGTGGTGCTAAGGCAGATGATGGAAATGTTAGATTAGATGGATAAGTGTCAATGATATTATAATGTAATATCAGGAAGCTGGCCATGCCCTGTAATATGACGCGCGTCTTCCACTGTGTTCGTCGTCTCCTGTGGAACAAGCCACGACCCCAAATCAGTTTTTTTCACTTTTAGTAGATGATATAGAAATCGAAGGAGAGTAACAGTTGTGGCATTGCAGCATTGCGTCATCCAACCCGGTGAGTATTTTCTGTATTTCGTTATGTTCCCTTATATTAAGGATCATGGCAATGCTATTTTGGTTTAATCCTTCTGCATTGGTTGCTTTACATGAAGTATCGATTATAATTGGTAAGTTGCGAGGTGCCATCAATAGCTCAAGGGCGTCAGTAGAGAGTCAAAACAAAGTTTTAGAAGTTCCTTGTTTCTTCCTCTTTAATCTCTCATGTTCATGACAAACCTTTGATCCATACTTTGAATGATCGGACCAAAAGCCAGTGGTGGTGGTGGAGTGCAACTATGCCAATGTAGCAACGGGAGCAATATTAGAAAAGTTTTTTTTTTGTGTTGTCAATTCTTTCTTCAGTTAAAATTTTCATTACACCATTTTAGTCAACTGTTGAATAGTTGAATGGATGGAAGCAGAGGTGGACCCAATAGGGAGAGCCAAGGCGGGAGTATCCCTACTACCAATCGAACCCTAGGTAACCCTTGTGGCACTGGCACCCATTTGCCATTAGAAAGGGAGTGAGGTTTAGAGGTTGAAGTAGAATAAGACTCTATAAGCACTCTTTTATTTTTAATCCTAGGTTTGTCACTGGACAAAAGTTGCACATATATGATGTGTATATCATGGACCTGGCTGTAAATATATAGGTGTAGTAGAATGCCTCTGAGCTTATGTTTTGTTGAAGTGGTACTAGGTCATCCACTCACCACAAAATGTTGTCACTATGATGGTACTCACCTGCAACTTGTACAATTGTAGGATGTATGTAATATTAACAAAAGAAATTCCATTCGTCAAAGGTTGTTCAATAGAAACTTTTTTGGGTGAGCAGCATCATTTAATGTTTTCTTTTTTGAAACTAAATAGTTTGCTTTTTTTGGAAAGTTGACATATGCAATGATTACAGAGTATTTCAATGTATATGGGATCACTATACGCTATGAGGTTAAGTTGAAGTATATGAATGCCTAGAACGCCGACAACTGTTGTACACACACGCGTGGCACAAGTCGAGCATGGTGGCAGAGGGGGGTGCAGGCTATAGCGGAGCTCGATTAGATGTAGCGGCAGAGCCGGAGAAGTGGTGTAGGTCGATGATGGGGGCAACGCACAACATAGGCCGAGGTGGAGCTCGACCAAATGCTTCGACGAAGTCATGCCGTTGGTGGGTAATATGTTTTTTCCCCAGAGCAACACATGGGCGTTTCAGCTAGCAAGAACAAAATAAATGACATGCAAGATGCAGCAGACTTCTTCTGCGACACAGTCAGGTATTTAAATAGAGGGAGTTCAGGTTTGCACATTCTCTGTTCACATTTTGATCCTGAGACATGCAGTGATTTATTCACTTGTTGAAAAGGACATCAAGATCACATTACAAAGTTATACAGTAGTGCAAGTTATATCATCAGAAACAGCAACGCGAACGAGAAAGAAAGGAACTGGAATGGAAAGAACTGATCCATTCAAATGGGCATTAACATGCAGAATATTGTGCTCAGACAGAATACAAATGCACAATTCCTGCTCTAATCACAGGCTATCAGTTATAACATGGCCGTGCACAAAAGTAAACCATCAAATGATTTTTATCGGGTTGAATCGAGCGAAAATCCAAATGAAATATAACGATCACGGATCATACCATGTACACTGCCTATGAGATAAGACTCATTTGAGATGGGACAAAATTCCTTACAAATTGCAAGAGAAGATATCTAACATCTAGCTGACACTAACAAGGAAAATAAGTATTGACAATGGCACATTTTGCATAGGAATTGAGTATGTCTTTTCCAAAAATAATGAAAAGAACAAAGATCAAAATCAGACACTCTCTTACACTAAGAAAGGGCACATTAATATTAAATGTAGTGTGCAGTGTAATAGAGAGTAATAATGTTATACAGATCACATCAAGATTGCCTTTTTCACAAGATTATGTATCTGAACAAAGCAAAGGTGAGTTACAGAAAGAGAAGACATAGCTCCAGGACTGTGATCTTACTTGTCTTATTTATTCCCCATGTGATCAGCAATTATCTTCTCCTTGGTATTAATGCGCAACTGGACACTTCCAACCTGGTTCATTTGGCTTTCGTAGTACTTTTTCCTCTTCAAGCACTGCATTGCTGCTTGCTTGTTTCCTGATTTTGTGAACTCCTTGGCCCGATCCATCTCTTGAGAAATCTTCTTTTGCAAGACTGCCTCTTTTGCCACAAAGACATCACGAGCCTACAGAACCGCAGTATAATGTGAGTAATCAAGTCATTAGGTAAGAAATAGGATACATTGATCGGGTTAGCAACATTCCTGCATACCATACTATCCTTTAACTCAACTAAGCACTTTCAGATTTATGATTAGCTCAGAAGGACAAAAAACAATGAGAGAGGGAAAAGAGCTCTCAAAGAAACTAAAAAAAAAACTCGATCTACGGGGGGAAGAAACCCCCGGGCATCTCGCGAATAAGAACGATCTTCTCAGCAGATCGAGAAAATCTCGAACCCTGCCCACACCCTAACACGGGGCACCGTTGTCCGTGTGAGAGCGACTCACGACCAGGACCGGCCTTGACTCGTGCTTTGGCTTGTGGGGCGACGAGGATTTTTTTCCTCACTGAAATTCGCCCCACAGGAGTCGAACCCAGGACCTGAGGGGTGCTACTCAAGCTCTCAAAGAAACTCAAACTTGGAGTGTTTTTATTAAGCAGCCACAAGTGCAGGGCAGCTTACCCTATTTATAGAACTCAAAAGGGAAAAGAAACAACAATTTGGAAGAAGAAACAACAATTTGGAAGAAGCTTTGTCCCACCAACAATGAGAAACCCCATAAACTGCATGGCAGATGCCTGCAAGGTATACGGTAGGAAAATAAGAATGGGTTTTCAAAGTTTTTTAACTTTAATACACAACTGTGTAATTTTTTACTTGAATTACTAATAGTGTTACTTTTTACGCATTAGTTTGTTTTACATCATGTGTCATGAACCATAAACACCACAAGAAGATATGGTTGAAGAGAGAGAGAGAGATTTGGTAGAAGACTTTGATATTATGCTTGATTACAAAGGCATCGATAGCCTCTTATATAGACCTAACAGATCGAATCTAATTCCAACCCTATCTCTAATAATATGGAAACTCATATCATATCTCTAACTCAAATAGAAATCAATCTTTAATTCCTAATAATAACCCGACGCCTTGGGCCCAAGGCCCCACACCCCCGACACTACACTCTGGACATGCGGCTCGGCCCTGAGCCGCAGGCATCATGGCGCTAGAACGAGCCGAGCTCGAGCGAGCTTGACCTAGCAAGCTCGAGCTCAGAGAAACTCGAGCCGAGCTCGAGCAAGCCCGAGATTAGCATCGAGCTTTAAGCCAGGCTCGAGCTCTGGCCGGACAAAACTCGAGCCGAGCTCGAGCCTCGCATGTTAGGCTCGGTGAGCGAGTACCGCAGAGGTGACGGCCCGGGCGGGAGGCGAGCGGCGGTCCGGGAGGGAGGCGGAGCGCGGCCTCCGGCGGTCCCCGAGCGAGGCGGAGATGCGGCCTCTTCCGCGGACAGAGGAAGAAAGCGGCCTCGGGCGGAGGCGGAGCGGCGGTGCTCGGCGAGGAGCAGCGGCAGCCTCCTTCCGCGCGTCGGCGCGAGCCGGACGACGGTCTCTCGCGAGGCGGAGCGGCGGCCTCTTCCGCTGGGCGTCGGCCGGCGAGCCGGATCTGGCGAGATCCAGATCTGGCGGCGGCAGCAGCCGACGCCAACAGTGGCGAGGGGCGCGCGGCGAGAGAGAGGGCGGCGGGGCGAGGCGAGAGACGATTGGCGCGCGGCGTGAGAGGAGGAGGGGCGGAGAGGCTCACCATGCGAGGGAGGCTGGGAGGCGGCGAGCGGCGGCGGCGAGCGAGGGAGAGCCGAGAGAGAGGAGGGGTGTGGGGTGGGGCGCGGCGGCGCGAGGCGAGGCGAGGCGGGCGGGCAAAGCGGCGGCAAAGTGAGGCCGCGGGGACGAGGTGGCGCGCGGAGGTGCGGGGCGGGGCGGGGCGGAGTTGGGCGCGAGGCGAGGAGCCGTGAGGCGCGCGGCGGGAGCAGTGCCGCACAAAGTGAGGCGCCGAGGCGCGCGGGAGAGGCGCGGGAGCTGGGTCGGTCGCCGGCCTGGTGGCACTGGTCTGGGGCCTCCGGCCCTAGGGTTGGTGCCCGGCGGGATTTTGAGAGAGAGCGGGAGGAAGGCCGAGAGGGCGGAAATGAAAAATCTTAAGCTCGCGAGCTATTCGAGTTCGCTCGTTAAAACTCGCGAGCTTAAGATGAAGCTCGACCGGCTCGTTTAGAGCTCGAGCCAAGCTCGAATCGAGTCTAGAGCGAGCCAAGCTCGAGCGATTCATGAGCCTCGAGCTTACACCCTAGACGGGGCGGCGGCCAAGGCGCGGGGGAGAGGAGGAGGGGGGACGGGAGGGCTCGGTGCGGGAGGGGCCGAGGCGGCGGGGCGCGGCAGGCAGGGCAGCGAGAGAGGAGAGCCGAGGAGGGGGAAGTGGGGCATGGCGGCGGCGAGAGGCGGCGCGAGGCGAGGCGGCGGGGCAAAGGCGAGGCGGCGAGGCCGAGGGCGGGGTGGCGGCGCGCGCGAGGCGCGAGGAGCGAGGCGGGGGGAGGGCGGCGAGGCGGGGCGCGGGGCAGGAGCCGTGAGGGCGGCGACGTGAGCAGCCGCAGTGAGGCGCCGAGGCGCGCGGGGATGGAGAGGCGCGCGGAGCTGGGTCGGGCCGTCGGGCCTGGACTGGCACGGGTCTCGGGAGCGCCCTAGGGTTAAGGCCCGGCGGGATTTTGAGGAGGCGGGAGGAAGGCCGAGGGGGCGGAAATGAAAAATCTTAAGCTCGCGAGCTATTCGAGTTCGGCTCGTTAAAGCTCGCGAGCTTAAGATAAGCTCGATCGGCTCGTTTAGAGCTCGAGCCAAGCTCGATCGAGTCTAGGCGAGCCAAGCTCGAGCGATTCGCGAGCCTCGAGCTTTTTTACAGCCCTACATGGCGCCAATGGACGGCACGACGCATGTAGAAGACGAATGGTGGCGTGTCCCGCGGCGGATGAAGATGACCGCCCGATCCGCGGAACAGGCTGACGAAGTGTAGTGTAGACTCGATGGCTAAAAAAATTTTCTGATTTTTTCCTTCTTTTTTATTATTATTTATAAAAATATTTTTTATATTTTAGAATTTTTTGTCTTAACCATGGGTGTTTGAACACCCATGATCCGATCAGACGGACGGTTCCGTGAAGCACCAGCAGAGCGAAGCAGCGAGGAGGAGGCGCGCGCCATGGAGGTGGTCGTTGGCGGAGGCGGACCATCGGCGCAGACGGCGAGACGGCCCGGCGATCGAACCTCAAAGGCGCGGTTGCGGCATGGCGGCGGAGTGTTCGGACGGAGGTCGCAGCAGCGACGCGGGCGAGGCGGCGCAATGCGGCTCGCGAATGCGCGGCGGCGGCGCGCAGACGAAGGGACGGGATCCGCCCATGTGGCACGCGCCAGGGATACGGTACCCAAAAGCGATGACGACGACGGCGACTGCGTAGATCCAAGAAGAATGCTTGATCGCTTCTCCGGCAGACGACGATGACGCGAGGCGCACTTGGCGGCGGCGACGCGGCGTTCGGCCGCAGCGGCAACGGCTTATGAGACGGGACGCGGCGGCGGCGGCTGGAGACGGCACGGCGGCGGTAAGGAGCGGCGGCCGGGCGACCGGTAACCCAGCGGCGCCCGACGAAGCGAGACGGCCAGTAGCGGCGGCGGCGCCAGCAACGCCAAGTGCGGCGGCGACGGCCACGGCAGGTGAGTCGGTTGGTTCGGGTGACGGTGGCGGAGGTCGCAGATGGAGGCGCCGGAGGAAGTTATTTGGAGAGACCGTCGGGATCTAGCGATGCTTCAATCTCTTTCTTTTGATTTCTCCCAACGTGTTGTATCATGATGCGCCTCGCGACTTGTGGTTTCGCTTTTCCCGCTCCTTCAAGTGCTTCTCAAGACGGCATGCATGTTAAGGAGGAAGTCCGCCACTTTGTTACTTTGGCCGCCTTGCATTAGCTTTTATTATGGCCATTGACTCGACGAGAGGACTAATCGCAGGAACCATGGTAGTAGAAGTCATGGGAAGGGATCGACTACTCTGATATCAAGTTGTCATGAACCGGGGTAAACACCACCAAGAAGATGGTCGGATGGCGTCGACGTAGAGAGAAAGAGAGATTTAGGCGAAGAAGACTTTGATATTACTCTGCTTGATTACAATGGTATGCGGTAGCCTCCTTATATAGATGGCTCCCCCTAACAGATCGAATTTAATTCTAACCCTATCTCTAATAATATGGAAACTCATATCATATCTCTAACTCAAATAGAAACTAATCTCTAACTCAAATAGAAACCAATCTTTAATTCCTAATAATAACCCGACTGGGCCTTGGGCCCAAGGCCCCACACCCCTGACATCATGTCATCTTGAAAGTCCATTTTTTTAGAGTTCTAAAGTCCATTTCTGAAGTGTTACAATTTTCTCCTTTGGTAACCTAGTTTCTTGAAAGAGGTCAAAATGATTCTGTAAGTACCTCACCCTGGTGCTTTTGCCCCGGGTTAACAATGTAGCCCATCTTAACCCCCTCCAAATATGTAGTTGACTCAAAACATGTCAACTCTTTACTTAAAACAAACAAATGGAACAGCAGGAAAACCCACAACCGTGACACATTGATCTATCAAAAGAAGAAAAGGACAACAGCCACATTCATACAAGCTGCAACCCTCTTGAGCTCCTGTACTTCCATTCCATGACACGAGAGAGGCCTCAAGAAGGGAGGGAGTGGGCCAGAGCAACGCACATTTGTCTGCAACGTTCTTGGAATGGATCCTCTTATTTTTTGCTAATCTAACCCTTCCCCTTAATTCATATATCCTGATCCTTAGTAAGTCCAAGATAAAGAACCAAAACAAAGCCAACAACACTGCTCCATGATTTGATCCACACCAAAAAAGACCAGCAAGAAAATTAGATTATCTGCCCATCTTCTCGATTTCCTCTTGCTCACCCCATCGGGGGGTAAAAAGAGACAAGGGCGCATCAATCCAGAAGGAAATACACACGACCTCCTCGCTCTAACATCTTTCGCCGAGGAGAAACAAAGCACGGACTAACCCATTTTGGGCCAACCAGCCAAGATATAGGCAATCAATCTTCAATTGAGAGATTGTTTCCTCCTCTTTTCGCCCCTTCCTTTCCTACTACCCACCAAAAAGGCAAAAAAAAACTCTCTTTCCTGCCACTTTCGAATTGATGGGGGGGGAGGGGGGGAAACGATTTTTGGGGGTGGGACGAGGGGAGACCTGCTTGAGCTGGTCGGAGGCGGAGCACTCGTCGCGGCAGCCGCGGAGGAGCCAGGAGAACATCGCGGCCGCGGCGGTGGGTCCACCCTGTCAGCGGCGGCAGCAGTGGCTACTAGCCTAGGAGGCTAGGAGAGGGAGGAGAGAGAGAACGGCAACGGCAACGGGCAAGCGTGAATGGAAAAACATGAAAGCAGGCTTAGCATGGAGAAGGCGGCTTGGAATTTGGTGTCAACTGGGCCGCTTTGTGTGGGACTCAAACGGCCTTTTTGTTTCTTTCCCTCGGTGGGTTTTTTTTTTCTCCATGCTCACGATTTTTGAATTCTGAGTACAGTGTCTAATATCATCTATCTGTAGACTCCACATTAAAAAGATGTATCATTTAAAAGCTAGTTACTGTAGCAGGAAGTAATAAGCCAAGGTCTAATCGAATCCACCTATTTGATGCATAATAGAGAGTGTTTGGGTTCTCTGTGTTAGGCTAGTTATGGGCACCTCAAAACGCTGCCTTGTTTATGTTTTATTTGGAACGTAAGAATTTGATACGACACTGTTTAGTTTTCAAAGGTTTTATAGAAATTTTATGTGTTCTAAACGAGGTCTTAGGTTTTTAGCCACGCACACCACGTCCCATTCAAATGATGCTACGAAACTCGTAGTTTCTACTTGTTTTAAAAGCTATCCTGGGAAATGCAGTATCATGCTGCACACCAAATGATGATTTTGTTTTGAGCGAGAGAGCGAGACTACACGGTGCTGTTATACTAAGCTAAGCAATCCAGCTTGGATCGAGGAAACGATCAAGGTTGTTTGTAGCTAGCCTACCTGCTTGAGCTGTCGTGCGGCAGAGGCAAGGCCGGCAGGAGACGCCGCCGCCGCCGCCTGGCGACTCAGAGGGGCGACGGCAGAGCCCGCCGAGCAGCCGCAGAACCAGGGCGACGCGGCCGCGGCCGTTGTCCTCACCATCCTGGCACGTTCCTGGCCGCCGTTGATGTGGGGTTCACCGACGTGCAAGTCACGTCACGTGCAGAGCCGGGCGGCGCTGCGTGCGACGGTGCGATCAAGGGGCGGAAGACGCGCGGCTGGTTTGGGTCTCATATGCCGAGGAGAACGGGCAGGACGAATACGATTAGCTTGAGAGGTGCGTATTATATTTTTAGCTTTTAACTTCTAACTTTATGCTAGCTTCTTAATTTAGTTTTTTTGTATTTTTCTCTTATTCTACCGTATTATCTGTAATAATATATATTTTTATTTTTAATTTAATTACGTTGAAAAAGCTATTAATCATTATAGTATAAAAAACTATTATAGTACAAAATAAACTAAAAATTGGAGCTTAAGAGCCCGCCCAAATGAGTGCCTTATAAAAGACTCCAATTCAACTTACCTTATCTGAGTTTCCAAAGGAGCGAGACTTGCGTTGTATACTTGTATGGATTGAACGTAGAAGAAAACTTACCGTGTATTGATGGTGGCTTGGATTACAACGGCTCGAATGGTTCTAGCCTTCTAGGGCTACAATTTCCTGGCGGCTATAAGTCACATAAACTTCAGCTGCTGCTACTACTACTAATGTACCGGTTCTCTTTTCGGAGACAAAGCCAAATTTAGAATTATTTCATACCGTATTTACAAAACTAGTCATATACCAAATGTATTTGCACTTTTGTATCCGGTGAGCAGGTGGCAACGCCCGTGAGATGACACTTGGCGACGTCATCGGCGGCAGGCGCCTACCGCCCCGCCAGCAGATGGCAGGTAGCCTGCTGCCCGATGAGGGGGGACGGCAGGTAGGCCTGCTGTCTAGTGAAGGGGTGGCACGTGATTAAGATGGTTGATTAGCGGCTTAATTACCTGCACTAATTTTTTCATTTAGTTTTTATTTGAATTTTTAAATATATCAAACGGGCTCTAAAAATTACAAAAAATTATTACAGTCTCCCGACACAATGTACTATATAGTGTAATTTTTGGGTAATTTTATCCATTGTGAATATTGCCCAAAAATTTATACAATTTTTATATTTGTACGAGTTTTTGTATATAGCAAACGAGCTCCAACAATTACAAAATTTTATGTGAAGCTTCCTGACACACTCATAGTTATTGTATAATTTTTTGGTAATTTTATATACTTCGAACGATATGGATGTTAGCTAACGTACCAGCATTACCCGCATAGTGAAATGCAGAATATGTAAGACCTTCGGGCATTCGTTGAAGGATTGCCCCAACAGATCAAACTCGTCTAGTCACCACTTAGTGTCATAATCTTATTTATCTTTTAATGTATCATATTAATTCATATTTGTACCCATTTGAGATATAATTGACAACGTTTGTTCAATGCATATCGACCCTTCTAACTTAATGCACGCGATGCAACATTTGAACAGTCTACTCAAAAAACAGCAATCGCAACGACATGTACATCATTCAGTTACATACTTTACAAGATTGAACATAACCACGAGCAACATGCTACAAGCTTCTTTGTGCATGCTTACTGGTAGAAGGTGGCTCGTGGTACCCACATGGAGTGTTGCAGTGGGGGCTCCTCTGACGTGGCTAACCGCCATTGTAGTGGCACACATATATGCAGTTAGGGTTCATATAACATCATGTGGGATCATACGAACTTCCTATATTGACAACCTCCTCGTTGCCCCTCTCGCGCTGCATCTGTTGCCGGAGGTCATCGTTCTCCTCATTGAGACTGTCAATCTGCGCATCCATATCTAAGATTCGCTCTTACAGTGTATCTACGTACCTCACAACATAGTGTTCAGGGGAAGGATTGATCCAGCAGATGAAGTCACATTTCGCCATCTGTTGCAAATGAGGGTTAACATGAAATATCTTTTAGCAGTAAGAGAAAATAAACTAAGGCTAACTGTATCCCAGAGTGTTGGCATCGGAAGAAACATCACCCGTCATCGAAATGGTCTTCAACGACCAACACGACCGCATCCTTCCCGTGTCTGCATTTCGGCCATACCGGTCGAGCCCCCCTGTTTGGCATTAAGAGATAGTTACGCCGAAGTCCTTTTTCCTTTCCATAGGAAGGTCTTCCTTTGGCGACCCGCTCCGACTGGCTCCTCGGTGTCTGCCATGCTATGTTACTGTATGACGTAGAAGGTTCTTCTTCCTACAAGAAGCGAAACGCAGTTTAGATGAGCGATGAACGATTATGAGACATCTGTATTTGAAGCGAGCGAAAGATAATCCGGTGCATTGCCACTGGAAATTACGGACGCGTTGTCGACATGCACCCTAAAATTACACAATTAGGCAGACTTTGTCAGGAGGTTTTCCATAAAATTTCGTAATTTTTGGAACTCGTTTATTATATGTAACAATTCCTACAAATATCTAAATCATATGAATTTTTGAGCAACATTTAGAGCGGATAAAATTGTCAAAAAATTATACAATTAAGTACGTTGTGTCGGAAGGCTACACATAAAATTTCATAATTTTCTATCTAATTTGCTATATTTAAAAATTTAAACAAATAGTATACAAAAAAATTAGGGTAGATGCCGTCTGGCCATGGGGCGGACGGCATGCAACTTCCGTCCACTGGCGGGTGGCAGGGCCTACGTCAGTCCACCAACATTGCCGCTGGCTAGTAAAAATGTTATTTTTATTAATACTACATATATATAATTATTTTTGTAATTGTGATTGCAAACAGTGACAAATGTAACAAAAAATTCCGCCCCGCCCGTACGTACCCTCGCATTGTATTCATACGGTGCCGCGTCGCCCCCACCATCGGGGCCCACATGTCGGCCGGCTGAATCCCTCCGCGCGGGCCCCACGCAAAGAGCCCCACCCACAGCGCCGCAACAACGCGCCGGCGCAGCCCAGCGAAACCACAGCTCATGATAAAATAAATTTCCCCTTCTTCTATCTCTCGCTCGCTCGCTCGCCGCGGTTCTTCCCTTTCCTCCCGCCGCCGCCGCCGCCGTATTCTCCTATCTCTCCGATGGCTTCTGCCAAGGTATGCGCTCCAATTTGATTCGATTCCGTTCGGTTTCGATTCTGGCCTTGCTTCTAGGTTTTGACGTTGATTTTGGTTGATTTGGGGAAGTTCGGTGCTGTCCCGCAGGTGGAGAACCGCGGCGCGTTCGGATCGAAGAGGTCGCGCAACGACGGTGAGATTCGAGAAAAGGCCCCTCTTCTGATCTATTGTTTGTTACTCGTTTTCTTCTTCAGTTAGGGTTTGGTTGAGTGAGGAATTAAGGATCTTCTCGAGTAGGGGTTTGTTAATTAGGGATTGATCGTGAGGCGTGCGCGAAATAATTGGGTGTATTGCGACAATATCAATAGATGGTATAGAATGTCGAGCCCGAATAGAAGCAACGCACACAAAAAAAAAGGAAGGGTACAGGAATTGAATGTAGTGGGGTAATCTTTCTGTATTTTCTGGCACCCATGATTTTCTTTACTCACAAGGTCTAGTTGGCCCGATGAAATTTGTGGTTCTTTTTCATTAGGGTGCAAAACGGAAACACCAGGCTTCGACGCCTCGTTTAGATTTTATTAGCCTTTCTGGACCTTGGGACTTGTAAGCCTTGCATCCTATGCTTTCGCTTATCCCCAGATGCTAGAGTAGTTGAATAGAAATATGTAGTTATGTTGTTGATTTTGTCTTGAGTTTGCAGACCAAGTCGTTGCATAGTGACTACTGTCGATGTCCAGTTGGTTCTTCCCCCCGTTTGTGTAGTGGTGTTTGCTTATGATTACTGCACTCCATTCTGTGGGAATCCTCCAGTCTTCTGTAAGGAGTTGGTGGGTTTTTGGTTTTGTTGTGCTATTTTACTAGAGTACTGAATTGTTCTCTCTTTTTTTTGTTAGATTAGGCCATCTGCAAATTCTGTGTGCAGCATTTTAGTTGATCCTGTATGTATTGCACGGAGTTCTCATGGGGAGCAATTCGCATTTATTGAAGTTATTTGTTAGCACCATAGTTTTAACAAATTCGGTGCAGTTTTAGTCTCTTATGGTGTGTTTAAGATTATTATACCTATGTAATTAGTTTCTGGAAGATTAGTATGTAAGGTTACCCGAAAAAATCAAGGTAAAGCTGTGTGATATTGTAAAAAGTTGGTGAAAGTAGCTTGCAGGTATCACTGGAAAATTCATTCAAGTGTTATTTCATTGTCAGCTGCATGGTTTACTTAGCATTGTTGGGAGGAAAACTCCCAGAGTTAAATGTCCTCTGTAATATACTGTCTTTCTTTTTTTTTTTTTCCTTTTGGAGAGGAAACTCGTTATATTGTCTTGTTTTTACTCGAGTCTTGTTGGTTAAAAAAAGGTTCTACTATTTTCAGTGTCTTTAAGGGAGGGGGACTGGAATTGTCCTCAGTGTGGTAATGTCAACTTCAGTTTTAGAAATGTTTGCAACCGTGGAGCCTGTGGTGCACCCCGTCCATCACCGAGTCCAAGCCCAGTAAGTTGTTGTAGATTCCCCAAGTAATGCCATTATTGATCTGTGGTGTCTCATGGAAAATAAGCCAACATATCTTTGATTTCTTTTCTTTTTCGTCTTCCTTTTTTTGCATCCTGGGCAGTCATGCGCATATACACTTTTGTCCTTATTTATAGTTGCATATACGCTTTAGTTTTTATTTATAGTTTCACTGCTTTTCTAATCTGTATGTTACAGCAGTGAACCTGGCCTTTTTGGGTCTTTTCTTTTCAACTAGGCTTAACAGAAAAAAAATCTACTGATCATTTTCCTTTGTCAGTATAAGGAAAACAATTGACATAACCTAGTAGGTATATTATATGAGCACTCATTAACATCTAGTGCAAGGAAATGATGTATGTTTCTTCCTTCCTCATGCTTGTCGCCTAGAATTAAATGTGTTTGATATGAAAGCCACATGAAGAGGAACAAATGTACGCTGCTATGTATGCATTATTGAAGAAATGTTTCTGCACTAACTTTTGTTTTTTTACAGAGAATGATGCCAGCGCCTCCTGCTGGTGGATATGATCGATCACCTCTATTTTACGGTGGCACTAGTGCCCCACCTCCCATTCCTCTTGGATCTGGTAGCTATGGTGCTCCATTTCCACATCTTGGAATGCGATATGGTTATGGTCCACCAGTAGGAGCTCCTGGTTCATATGGTCTTTTTTCTTCTTATGGTCAACCTGGACCAATGGGCGGTCCAATGGGAGGTCCGTATTTCTTTCACAATTGGTAATTGCAGTTATTTCAGCATTTACTCAGATTGTCTTATGATTCCCTTCGTTAATTGTTGCAGGCATGGGTTATGGCCCTGGACCTGAGTTAGGCCGATATGGCTATGGGTTTAGAGGATCTCCAATTCCAGTTTGTCTTCACTATCACCCTTAAACTTGTTATGCAATGTATATTGGCCTTTTGTTCTCGCGGAATATGTGATCTTGTTATATGTATATGAAGGTTTCTAGCCCATGGTCCAGTGGAGCATTAGTGGAAAACAATGACAGCACTGCTTCACGAAAGCGTCGTGGAGGTAAGTAATGACATTTTTTCTCTATATTCTAGTTTTAAGTAATGACATTTTTTCTCTATATTCTAGTTTCTATTTGTTCTTGTATTAAATCTATTCTGATTTACGACCTTTGTACCTTTATTGGCATTTCGTGATTGTTTCTGATGACATTGCTTAACATTGTCTCATATCTTCTTGAACATTATGTGGTGCAAATTTTTTTTAAAAAGAAACAAAATCATGGCTTCATAGGATAGTCAAAAAGCGTAGATGCTTAGTGGCAGCAATAGTATGCCCTAAACACATGTTCATCAATTTGGTAATACTGCAGTTTTCTCTATAGTTTGGCTAATAGCTTACTTTGGTGAACATACCTGAGTATTATGAAGGGGTGTGTTCTCCTTTTGCTTGGTAGCCTTTTAGCAATCATTGTATAATGCTGTTGTTGTACCACGTGGGTATAGTGGTGAATTAGTTTCACAGGTTACTGTGATGAGAATTCTGAAGATTAAACAAAACTGATCAGCCTGCTATTTTCCGGTTGAACTTTTGTATAACGTAGTTCATTAATTATAGATCACTGCAGTTCATTCTCCCCTTTGGAAAGACCCGTTGCAGCATAGTTTTATATCCCCATTCAATACCTTCGTCTATTGATTTGCTGGTTTATAGTTTCTTATGAAAGTTCTTATTTATAGGCCCGGATGGATTGTCTGAGGGTGACTGGGTCTGCCCCAAATGTGATAATGTCAATTTTGCCTTCAGAAACAATTGCAACATGAAGAAATGTGGAGCTCCAAGGCCAACACCTGTAAGCATATTACTCCCTTTCCTGAATTGTGGTTAATACTACATTGAGATTCTCTTAAAAAACACTACATGATAGATCCTTTTTTTTCACATGTTTTATTTTAGTATTTTTCATATGGCGCTATATACCATCTCTCACTGAAATCCCTTGATATGGTTAGCATCACTTCATCGTTGGCAAAATAGAAAACTGGGGCATTTTGTTTGTGCTATGAGCACTGTAGCGTGTTCCTGATCAGTAAACAAACATCTGTATTTTTTTTTTGCAAAGCCCCTGTATAAATACTCCTGTAAGCATAATTCTCGTGGCTGAATACTTGCTATTCGACATTCTGCTTTTGTCTAAGCCCGCACTGTTATGTTTCGCACGCTCGTGTGTGCTAGTGTGCGCGCGCGCGCACGGTTGTGGTGTGGACAACTTGAGCATGCATTGACTTATTTTTTCTCCTGCAGGGAGCTAACGCCAGCTCATCTCGCAAGGACAAGGATGCTCCTGATGGAAGCTGGACCTGCCCTGAGTGCAACAACCTGAACTACCCCTTCCGCGAGGTGTGCAACCGGAAAGGATGCTCAAGCAGCAGGCCGGCGTCGACGAACAACTAGACCTCGCACCCATGATGAGAGCTATCGCCAAGGCATTGTTGTACCCAGGCTATAGAAGTTTACTGTAAACTGCACAAATGCGTTCCCTGTGGAGTCTGTTCCGTCTAGGCGGATATTCTTTTTTGTTGATTTTACATGTACCTTTTAAATTGCAAGACGTAAGACAGTCCTATAGAGCTTTCATGCTTCGGAGCTTGGACTATATGAGTGCCATAGTAGCAAATCGTGACGGCCCCAAAGTCCCAAACCTCGAAGGAACATTTTACCATGCTGATCAAATGCCGCAGAATTGCGGTTTCCAGCAGATGTTTTCGTATTGCGTCTTAGATATGGATTGTGCTCGTGATCGGTTTCGATAACATCGAGCACGATGCCACACAGCCGCAGGAGATAGATTGAACTCGGAAGTAATATGCGAACTGTACATGAATACGGCACCGGAGTCACTTTTTTTTCTTCAATTTTAGCCGTTGAACATCCGTTTTATCTAACGTAGTGATTTTATTGGCCGGCAAATTATTTCGAACGCCTCAGATTAATCTTGCATTTTATTGGCTTTTTATTTTCTCCTCATCGGTCTATTGTTAGCTCTACTTCCTTGCCACTAACTCGCATTCGCACTCGCTGGCCCGACACCCGCACGCACGCAGCTCAGCGCACACGGCTACACTCACTAACACCACACACTGCACTAATCACACACACCGCCAGCACTAGCACAAACCACTACGCAGCACTCCACTATTCACTGCACTGCACACGCACTATTCACCACAGTGCACACACTGTGCACATCACACACGCACTGTACACACTTTCTAGCAATGCATGCTTCCGAAACTCTGGCCAGTACGCATGCCTGCCCGCTGCCGAGCTGCGGCTGCTCCGCAACAGCCCACCTGCCGTGCCTCGTGCTCGGCTACTGTGCTGCTCTGCCTGCCGTGCCATCCGGCTCCTGCCAGCACTCAGCCATGACAAGTGACACGTATTGTCTATCATGTTTTCTGAGCTCGGATGTTCATGACAAAAATTGAATAAAATATGACTGCAGTGCCACATACATGAACAGTTGGTAGTCTGAGCATTTTAAGTAGCATTTCTACAAGCTTGTGAATACATAGATACTGCCCTAAAAGAACCGATTAAATTTACAGGTGGTAAGGTCAGACGCATCCTCAGAGCTAGCAGCAGCATGAGGGCCCTGTCTAGATACACGTAGTAGTATCCGTATACATTTTCCCATATAATAAAATCCTACAACCGCAGGTTGCAATAGAATAAATAGAATCTTCGCCTCCGTACCTTGCAGCAGCACTACACACAATATGCAGCGGAGTCAAATGTGTTGTTAGATACCGACGCAATTTGCCCACCTGAACCAGCACGAGATCTTCTCGGGCAATCGGTAGGGTTCCAAAGATGCAGGATCCATCTCCAGGGAGTTCGGATTTGACCAGATGTATACCCCTCGTTCTTGCTTGCTGCCTGGCACCGTGTTGTCGAGGATCAATGCGACGAGGAGAGCCACCACCACGTTGATGGATAGAAGGGCGTTCACTGCATAATTAAGCTGCGGAACGATCGGAGGATTAGGACAGTTGACAAACTCAAAACCAGTTTGATCAGTTGAGGGAGGGAGAGCTCACCTCATTGCTGCCTGTGCGAACTGGTCCACTTGATGCTGCCGCGTACGGAAGGAGATAGCTTGGTAGAATAAGATTGGAGCTGGGTTCATATTGCTGAAAATACGCGGGGATAGACAGGGAGATAAATAGGGTAAACCCAACAATTATCATGTTTCTCGAGCTTACAGCTTGGGTGTATCGCAATGTGGACAAGCCAAGCGCGACAATTAGCGCCCAAGTGAAGCACAGAACAGAGGCGGCCAAGGCGACAGGGATAGAAGCAAGGAGAGCACCAATTTTTCCTGCAGGCAAGGAATTCAGATGTAAGCAGTCTATAACTAATAAATGACAAAATGATCATGTAAAAAATTTACATCATACCAAAGAATGAAAAGATGACCAACAAGGCTGCCCCAAGCTGCAAAGCCCTTCTGCTAGCCATTTTGGTTGTGTCAAGGGTATGTATATTCTCTGTTAACGTTGTCGACCCTGTTCCTGTACCCCACAGTCCAGCAATAAGAGTCGAAATCCCTTCAAGGCCAATCCCTCTGCTGACAACTCCACGTGTTGGTGGGCTTAAATTGACCAGCAACGATGTAGCATGATATGATGCAAGCTGAAGATGTACGGTAAATCTTGGTTATAAAAATGGCAGTGAATAAATAATCGTTAAGTATCCAAGTTATCTTTTGGATACTTATTGGAGATGAATAACAGGTGCTCTGCTGATAGAAACTACTTACCGAATCAACTGATGCAACTAGTGAAACTATTGCCATAATGATACCCGTCTTGAAATGAAATGTAGGAGGGCCCCACTGGAATGGATAGGGAATCCTCACCCAGGCAGCAGTTCTCCATGCATTAGAAACATCAGTTCGACAACGCTTCATGGTTTCTACATGTCTTCTGCATGAATCCAATAATATGTTCGAACTGGGTATATTTGAGCTGCAGCCCTTAAAGTTATATGCTCCACCAGCAGTTAGGACGAATGCATATGCCCATACAATGCCAACACTGAGGGGCACCTGCCAACAACAGATTCCAGTGCAGTTAGCACGCAGCAAAGCATTGGTTCAATATGGTTGATGGAAAAAGTAATATGCTTGTATACTATTTACACAACAGTGAACCTAAAGGAACAGAGGATTAGAGAAATACCGCATAGATTAGGAAGATACGGTTGCCAAACAGGAAATTTTCTCATGTACTGCAATGCATAAATGCAGTAATCAGTATGGTTTTGGAGCAATACAAGCTAAAGAACAAACCACCTGCGGTGGCAATGGTAACACTACAAGCACGAAACAAGCAGAAGCAGGGAAGGCCCTGTTCTTTTCAGCTTCTAAAAGCTGCTTTTCGGCTTTTCTACAGTAACTAGCTTTTAAACGGAATATCTTTTCCAGATAGAGTCTACTAGTTAATTGTAGTACATACTTTATTGACTTCAGTTATATCGTCAAAAACCGCACGTGAGTTTCTGTTACTCTGTAATTGTTATGAATAGCGCTTGTATTCATATGAGGCCAAGATATATATACACAACAGTGGTAAATATGCAAAGAACCCCTCATAACAATGGGGAATAACAACTATACATATATCTCTAACACCCCTCAAACTCATGGTGGATCAACACGAGTTTGGAGAGGTAGAAAGTGCGGGCCTTCGTGAAGAAATCCGCTATCTGAAGCTCAGAGGCACATGCGAAGAGTAATCACCGATCATGCACACAAGTCCTCATGAAAGAAGCATCAACACCAATATGCTTGGTGAGCTCATGCTTCACAGATAATCTGTAATGTCGACAAGAGAGGGTCGGTGTAGTGACGAAACACCAAAATCCTCAAGTGGAGCAAGTAATCTCTGCATGTCAAGAGAGCCATAGCTCGCAACTCGACCTCTGCTCGAGCGGGACTGCGATCTGTTTCTTCGTCTTCGAGGCAATGAGAGAACCACCAAGAAAAACTGCGAGAGATAGGCCGTGATCGGAGGATCGCTAGCCCAAGTAGCATCCGAATACTACGTGGAAAGAAGAGCGGCGAGAGATAGCGAAGGTATCGCAGAACTCGAAGAAGGTGGTGTAGTGAACTTTGAGTGGGAGCTGAAAAATGAAGCTGGATAAGTGATAAGACAAGACTCCCAACAGTCGGATCGACGCGGAGGTGAACATTGAGCTCCATGGGAGTCTCAACGATCTGTTGTCGATGAGAGAGCGCGATCAAGAAGATCTGAATATATTTCTCTTGGGACATAAAGAAACCATCCGGAGTGGAGTAACCTCAATCCCAAGGAAATAACGGAGGACCAAGATGCGCTCACTAAGACGAGCCTTAACAAAGGCAATGTACTCAGAATCATCTCTGTAATGATCATATCATCAACATACGGAGAAGAAGAGTCCGACCACGAGGCGAAGTGTGGACAAAGCGCGAGATCATGATCACTAGCTGAAAATCCAGCACCAGTAACCAGGAGAGCGCTCAAACCAAGCACGGGGGCTTGCTTAAGGCCATAGAGAGAGCGGCGAAGAGAGATGCATGTAGACCTCCTCACGCAACTCGCCAGACCGGTGGCGAATAGGCGCCATCGAAAGAAGAGTGCGAGCGGTGGTCATGTGAGCCACGTCAGAGAGCCATCGAGCGAGTCTTAATCTTATGCAAGGCATACCAGGAGCAACAAGGCACAGAATGACTCATCCGGAAGATCCTCAACCAATACAATGAGGGGCATGCTGATTTCCACACAACTACCAGCCGGATGGATGAGATGTGATGGAAACCGGTGCTTGCGCTCGGCGACACTGAAAAATGCGAAGGAAAGCTGCGCAGTAACGAGAAGTACTCGCCCGTAGAATCAACCCACAGCGGCAATAGTTGGTGAACATCGAAGAAGATGACTCATCCGGAAGATCCTCATCACGGTCGGCGAAGTCGAGGAGGCGACCACGGCGGCAACGGCGGAGAAGGCCACGGGGAATATGTGGAGACTCGGTGGGGACGGTGGGCGAGGGCAAAGCAGATATAGGAGTATCTGGAAAGGTCAAGAAAGACAGAGACTCCACAGAGGAAGCGAAGGAGGCGGGGCGTGGGTAGAATGGGCGAGACTCGTCAAAAGTCACATCGAGAAACCCGCATAGCGACCAAGCTGGATCCAAAGCCGATAGCCCTTGTGCTCGGTGATCAGATCCCGAGAAAGACACTCAACGGTGGCGGTCGGTTTAGTGCGTTCTCGAGGCAAGGAGAACGAGCAAACGCGACAAACATATGAAGGGTAGAGTAGTCGGAAGAAGACCACGAGACGCCAAAGAGGATGGCGAGAAGATTGGATGTTGACGAGATAGGTGGCGATGGAAACGACCTCGCCCAAAAATGAGGTGGAATGAGGCGGCAATCATCGAGCACGAGCCGTCTCAAGGAGGTGGCGGTGCTTGCGCTCCGACACCATTCGAGCATGAGCACCGGGACAAGAATCGGCGAGAGTGCCTGCTCGACAAGGAAGCTGCGCAGTAACGAGAGAGGTACTCGCCCGGAGAATCGGCCACGAAAGACACGAATAGGAGTGGAGAAGCGTGTATGAATCATAGTAGCAAATTGTTTATAGATAGACAGAACCTCACTCGAGAAGACATGAAATATATCCAAGTATGGCGAGAGAAATCATCTATAAAATAATATAATAACGATGACCCCTCAGAAGGAAGGAGGCGGACCCCAAACATCCGAATGAACAAGATCAAAGGACGCGAGACACGTCTCAACTGAGGATAAGGAAGTGAAGTTTACCTAACTTACACTACGACAATCTAAAGACACGTCTCCGAGTGACCCGAAGACCACGGCGAACTAAGGGCGGCAAAGAGATCCACGAGATGGCCAAGGCGGTGATGCCGGCGGAAAGAGGCGGCGGCGAAGCGGGAAGGCGGCGGCGGTGGTGGCGCGGAAGGAAGATGAAGCGAGTCAAGCTCCCGAGAGACGCCGTGAGTCACGGCGCCGAGGCGAGAACCAACGAGCTCCGTGTGGCGATCCTGAACACAACAAGAGTCGAGTCGAGAATAACTCGATAACCAAGGTCGATGTCGCTTGTGAGAAAGAAGGCTGCAAGGTAAGGCGAGGAACATGAGCAATGAAGGAACATGAAAGGATGAGTTGCTAAGAGATCCTCGACGAGAGACGAAAGAGATGTACCATCGCGGTAAGAACACCGCGGGAGAATCAAGAGGTGTAATAGAAGGCAGTGGAAGAATCGGGAGTCATGTGAAAAGATGCTCCGAATCAAGAATCCACGGGAGGTACTACGACTGTGTAGGAGGTGGTCTCTCGGTGCGAAGAGTCGATGGCGAGAACTGCGAGAACACATCGAGGAGAACTGAAGCGGCAAGTGGCGTCGAAGTCGGCTATCTCCCTTTCGGTGAGAGAAGGCTGCTGAAGAAGTCGAGGCGACGTCGTCGTAGAAGCACTAGTGCCGATGAAGAACGGCGTGAAAGATGCCGCTTCTTGTAGCACCGGGACTCGATGTGGCCATCCTTGTCGCGATAGGAGCAGTGAGGCGGCCACCTCCAGATCGAGGGCGGCCACCACCACTGTGGTAGCCGCTGAGAGAAGCGGTGTAGCGAGCGGACGGCGGCGAGCACGAGAGGGAGTGGCATCGGACCGGCACCACTCAAACGAGTCTCCTCTGCGCGTATCTCGGTAAGAGCCTCCGAGAGTGACACGAGGTGGCGTGCAGGGCTGAGCGCGCCTTTGCTCGAACTCGGGGCGGCGAGTAAGGAACTCGTAAACCAGCTGGCTGCGGTCGGCCACGTACCTCAGGCAAAGACGGACGGTGCGTGACCGGCGGCGATCGCGGAGAGAGTCCAGCGGCGCCAAGCAATGAGAACTCGGCGTAAAGGCGTCAACGGTAGCATCACCCTTGAAGAGAGTGCTCTGGCGGACCACGGACGAGTGCAGGGCATCACGGAGGCTCGAGCGCCGCGAAGATGAGTCCACATCCGAAAGCGAAGAGTCTCACAACCTCGTAAGCGAAATCGAGGCGGACGCGGCGATGAAGGCGGCGGCCGGCGTCGTCATCGTACCGCCGAGTGTAAGACGGTCGAGCGATCGCTTGTAGGAATCGAGCCTCTGGTAGCGGCGGCTTCATCAGCGGCTTCATCGCCGGCAGCCCTTATCGGCTATCGGAGGCAATGCGGCGGAGGCTCGTCGGAGAATAGGGCAAGCGGGCGGTGACATCGCCGAGAGGCGCCCGAGCGAAGACCACGCATGTGAATGCGCATGTGAGACACGAATCGGTGTAGTTAACACCATCAAAGATCACCGGCGGCGGAGGAGGAAGCGGTGCCCATTGGTAGCGGCTGGCCCGGCGCGGCGACAAAGGCAACGAAGTCTAACAGCGGGCAGCGCGGCGGTTAAACGGCGTTTTTTCCCTTTTTCCTTTTTCTTCTTTTTTCCTTCTTGCCGCTCGGTTAATCACACGGGCGAGGCGTTAGGTTAGAGCGGCAGAAGCGGCAGCGCGCGGCGCGCGGCGGCGGCGGGCGCGGCGGCGGCGGCGGCAGCGGCTGCGAAGCGGCCGGCGGCGGGCGCCAGCAGCGAGGCGAAGAGATGAGGCGCGGGTGGCGGCGGCGAAAGACGCCGAGGTCGGCGACAGCGGGAGGCCTGCCGGCGGCGAAGCGCCGGCGAAAGCGGGAGGCGGCCGGCGAAGATCTCGAGCGAGCAACCTCACGCAGCGCGGATGAAGCGGCGGCGGCGAAGTCAGCGAGAGACCGGAGCGGCGGAAGCGGAAGCGCGAGCGTCCGGCGGCGGCGGGCGAGTGGCGGGCCAGGGAAGTCGGCGGGCAAGCCGACAAGAATAGCGCGAGGAGGCGTGGCGCAGGAGGGAGGCGGCGAGCGGGGGCGGCGGCACGCGGAACCTAGGTAAGCCAAAACCCTAGTTTTGGCTCGATACCATGTTATGAATAGCGCTTGTATTCATATGAGGCCAATGGGCGATATATATACACAAGGTGCAGGTGGTAAATATGCAAAGAACCCTCATAACAATGGGAATAACAACTATACATATATCTCTAACAGTAATATCTTACACAAACAGCTCAAAAGTCACAAGCCGCAGCCAAAAGCCACAAGCCATAGCCAAAAAGAACAGGCCCGAAAACAAGATGGGAAGATGCAGAGAGAGAGAGAGAGAGAGAGAGAGAGAGAGAGCGTTGCAGGCATACCAGGGTGCACAGAAGAACCAATACAATGAGGGGCATGCTGATTTCTACACAACTACCAGCCTGAGGGAAACCATAACTGAAAAATGCCAAACCCACAGCAGCAATAGTTGGTGCCACGACTACAGGGTTTATCAACCTGTCATACCACATAGACATAAATATACTATACTTTCATTGAGTATGTTCTAGACTGGAAATGTTGGATGATGAGTTTCTTGACATACCTCAGAAGCAGTGACATAAGACCACTGTATCCCAAGATTATTTGGAAAACTGAACCAACAAGTATAGCCCCCTGTAATTCCCTCATTATGTGCTTGAACTTCTGCATGTCATAAAGAATGAATCCTAGATTAAGAGAGATAATGCAGGATACAAGACCCTTGGTCCAAAGATCAAATGGTGAAACTTTTGCTTGTAATAATTTAAGGCTAAATCCTCACTTAGGTGCAATTCAACCCAGCGCAGAATGTTTGCCGTGGAATCTCATTTGCCACTAAACATGAAACGGCATAATGCAAGCACAGCCCATTCCACATCATATCTTGGGCTTGCAACTTGACTCCACAAGCAACATATCCTCTTGAATATAGACCACACCCTTAAAATAGACGAATAAGAGCCACAATCTTGGTTGCCAGATTAGATTTGGGTGATGCAGATCAATGCAGATTGCCCTTGTTATTAGGCCTTATTATTCTCCTATTTTAAGTGTAATACTATTTCATATGTTTCCATATCACCAAACACCAAAATATTCATGGTCCCTGGCAATAGGACAGTATTTTAGTGACCATGCTTTGCAATTGGCCATGAAGTCTCCAGCTCTGCATGCTTCTGGCACACAAAGCTTCATCAGGTGCCATTGTCATGTTTCAAACTAAGTGCCTAGTGAATTTACTTTTTACTTGCACGAATCCATGGTACCACTCCCACTTCAGTGTAACTTCATCAGTCAACTTTCTACACCATGCTTTGTGAAATAGTTCTTTTGTTTACCTCCCTTAGGAGCATTCACGTCAATTTTCCAAAATTTAGATGATTTCCTCATAAGAAATACTACACCCAATCACTAATTCGAACTTCTACAATTGGATACCAAAAGCATGCCTACTTCCTACTTTGCACCTTTATCCAAAAATCTAGATACTAAAAGCATGCCTACTTCCCTACCGCTGCATCACCACCACAAGTTCTTTAGGTTGCATGCTGGACTATAGCGAGCCTAACGTTTTGCCATGCATATACCAGAACAGGTGAGCTTGGTCCACTATATGCAATCGTCCCATTTTAAGCTTTCAGAAACTCAAAGCAATGGGTGCATTGCATTATGTGGAGATAACGGAGATAACACTTGTGGAATAGTGCATGTAAAGTAACATGGCGATCTAGAATTCAAACGTACATTTTCACTAAGATTTCTGAATTCTTCAGAGTTTGCAATCACCAAAGCAGGAGCCAAATATACAAAAGAACTTCCTTGAATCAATGGAAGCCGAGAACCCAAAAAAGTATGAAGTATTGTTGTCAGACCAGACACTAATAACATGGTGGAAATGACTGTTGCTGTGTCTTCCTGTCACATGAAAGGAACTTATAATTTGAAGGCAGTTTTCCAGTCAAATGCAAATAAGAGGAATTAAGAAAGGAAAGGAAGGTCATACATCAGATCCACCCATGGTTGGTACCAATATCAAAGGAACAAAAACAAGTGAACCAGCTATTGACAAGTAATGTTGTATGCCATAAAATATGAGGGGCACTGCAATTGAAAGAGCAAATTAAGTTAATTAGTGTCCCTGCAGTTACCATCAGATTGACATCAAAATTCATCGAATAGAGAAGGAATAGCAGCCAGCAGGTCAATTGTGAATTTCATTACAATATGTGGTTTTAAATAGGGGCCGAATTGCTCCATACCATTGCAAAGATCATTTGAGTTGGAAAATACTATCGATGTGTCACTGGCATGTAATCCCAGGGCTCACTTGTCAGCCTCACATGCGATGGTATTTTCCAATTTATACATCTTTGCGATGGTACCAAGCTAATTTTCTCTTTAAATGGTGCGATCTAATCAACAATGAACTTAACAAATGTGTGCTCCTACAAATATAAGCAATTCTATGTCATCCTTAGCCAACTTAAACTTGTTAGATAGAATAGTAGGATGAATCAATCTTGTATTGAACTCAGCCCAAAGGGCTATATATAGAGTACATGGGACAAGACTAAACCTTAGAAACTAGAAAATACTACAAACACCCTTAACAACCCCTCAAATGTAAAACATATGCAATAGCATTACATTTGAAAAGATTAACACTAAAAAAAGGGGGAATCCAAAGTCCGAGTCTTGAAGATATCGCTATAGCGTGCAGCTCTGCGAAAATTGTGTCGAGCACCAAAAGATCTCCCATCTAGAATCTTGCGGCAGCCCATAAAGCACAAAGTGCAGGGGCTGAAAAAATGGTAGCAAAGTCGGCCACAGCAACACGATGAAGAGAATGTGCAAGATGACACAAATAGCGAGAGCTGTCAAATCAAGTCGAAAAGAGATAAATAGAAGCATAGCGACCCAAATCGAAGCCCGAAACAACGACGACGCGGAAGAGAAGTGCGACAGCCATAGAAACTCAAGGCGGCGGCTCAGAGAGAAGCAGCGGCATCATAAAGACTTTTACGATCTGCAGCAACTCAAAGAGAACAACGGCGGCTGCGGCTATGCAAAAGAAAGGAGAGAATCACACTTGATGCAAGAGAATGGATCATGGCTAGCAAAGCAGTCAGCTGACTGACAAGGATTTTGTGGACTTGCACGGTTTTGATGAACTGAAAGATAGATGATACAGACTTAGATGGATACAACGGAAGACTCAAAAGGAAAAGACTCGATATAGAGATACCATAGTCCTCGGATCGCAGATCCAACAGCCTTAAGTCCACCTAAAACTCTCCTAAACCAAGCATATATCGAAGTGGATAGTACTGGACACACACCAGAGGAACTAGAGTAGCTGGAGCTAGCCGATGGAGATAAAGAATGGCAGCTACATGCGAGCGAGCAAGGGCAGCAACTGGAGGCCGGTCAACGACACTGGTGCCGCCGGTGATGGCTTCTTCCCCAAATCCGGTTAGCTTATGGCGGATCGGCATCGAGAAAGTCGAGCGGCGACGGCGGTCCAAGAAGATGGCGGCGGCGACAGCTCGAGCAGTGGAAGAATGACGATGCGATAGCTGAACCAATCCACTCGAATCCAGGCTAGAGGCAGTAGTGGGCGAGTCGGAGACACCAGATCTGGCATGGAGGCAGCCAGATCCGAGTAAGGCGCGGATGGTGGCGGCCTGATCTAGGCAAGGCGATGAAGATCCACGTGGGATCCGACTGGGACAGCATCGAGGAGCCAGATGCTGGCACGGACGACGATGGCACAGGGGCGAGGCGCCAGATCAGGTATGGAGACACGCTAACTGCTGCTCCCAGGGGCAGCGACAGTGGAAGAGGATGGAGGCTAGGGTTTAAACCTAGGCTGTGATACCATGTTAGATAGAATAGTAGGATAAATCCATCTTGTATTGAACTCAGCCCAAAGGGATACACACACACACAATGGAAGAGGATGGAGGCTAGGGTTTAAACCTAGGCTGTGATACCATGTTAGATAGAATAGTAGGATAAATCAATCTTGTATTGAACTCAGCCCAAAGGGACATACCACAATTACCCTTAAAAAAAGTAATATCAAGCTGCTAGCTAGCCTAGAAAAGCTTTTTAAATGCCATTTCAACCATCCTAGAATATGTTTTTTTTGCTCTTTGGTACTTTGTAACTTGTTTTCTTTCTTTTCAACCCTCAATGCTAAACTAGTAAACTTCGATCCATACAGATGGCAGGCCAACAGAAAGTATCACACAGCTGAACCTAGTTTTTCATGAACCACTGGAGTTTGATTGCTATTGGGACTCAAAAGAAGGTAAATCATGAGAAACCCAAGCCTTACGCTGATGCACAGAGCAATTTATTTACTTGACTAGGATATCTACGAGAAACATCAACAAAGTGATTGGTCAGCGGTATCCTTCCAATATTTCAAGATAACTAGAGCCAATTAGAGCATCAGGTAAATGCACTTATTAGAGGCAGGCAGGGCGGAACAGCTTTGACATATTCTAGAACAATAGACAAGTCACTGAGTGGAGAATGTGCACATTGGGAATGTTCACTTATTGTGGGTTCATTTTCGTACTTCTCGGATTTGGAAAGTTTAAAGCTCGATAGAATGACTGACAATTCAAACACCAAACCAAATAGACCAAATTAAAAATATGTTTGGTGGAGATATAAAATCACGTGTTATGCAACATTTAAAATAGTGTAAACAATACACTAAGGCCCTGTTCTTTTCAACTTCTAAAAGCTACTTTTCGACTTTTCTACAGTAACTAGCTTTTAAACGGAGTATCTTTTAAGATAGAGTCTACTAGTTATTTGTAGTACATGCTTTACCGACTTCATTTATATCGGCAAAAACCGTGCGTGAGTTTCTTTTACTCTGTAATCTCTCGCACAAACAGCCCAAAAGCCACAAACCGCAGCCAAAAGCCACAGCCAAAAAGAACAAGCCCTAAATCACACTCAAGTCATGCATAGCCAAACAAAACCATACAGCATAACTAAAAAAAATAGCTAATCAAGTTTCTTTTTCCCCATCAAAGTTTTCCACCTATTGTATTTTTGTTTTGAAAAAAGAAAAGAAAAAACTTAACATCATGTACCTCATTCCATTATCAGCTATTTTGGTTTTATAATTTGTACAAGCAAAAAAAGGAATGAAAACCAAATAAATTAGCAATTATTTGTCCAACAAAGCCGACTTCAACAACCTTAACTGCAAATTTCAGTTTGTCTGAATCTGTGAATCCCTTAATGAGGCAATGAGGCTTGTCTAACGGACCATGCCGTGCAATCGAGCTCCAAGATTCAGTAAGCAGAATTAGCTACTAGAATCAACTGGAATGTCTAGGAGCTCCCAGAAACAGAGCATGGAAATTGCATGCACACAGGGATGATGGATCGACACAAGCAGGGACTGTGTGATACTTCAAAATACACTTAGTTGAAGGCACCCCTAGTAGAGATTAATTGGACTTGAAGCCAGTGTGACCACCATCACTATCAGCATGATTATTCATTACCCCTAGAACATCACTATCACAATCAACAAGGCTTTGTCGAAAAATGCAGCTTCGGGTTCGCCATTAAATTAGTACATCACACTGGAACAACATGAAGTCCAGAAACAGGGAACTCACCCCACCCGGGATTCTCGGTGATGCCGCACCGGAGCCCCGACTCCCCGTACTGGGGCGCTGCCTCGCCAGCGACACCTTCTCCGACTCCGTCCTCCTCGTTCGCCCACTGCTCCTGGTAGTACGCGGCCAGCTCCGCGTCCCTCTCCTCCGCCTCCTCCTTCCTCCTCGCCTCCGCCTCCTCTGCCTTCCTCTTCGACTCCGCCTCCTCCGCCTTCTTCCTCGCATCCGCGTCAGCGTGCACACCGTTCCCGTTCCTGCGCCCATTGACCGCCTCCCTCTCGCCAGGCAGGCGCTCGACGCCGTTCCTCCTCCTCGCGTCCCCGCGCCCTCCCCTCGCCGCGTCCGGCTCCGCCGACCCCAACACCTCGCCGCCGCCGCCGCCGGCCGGGATCTCGAGCTCCCCGCGGAGGTCTATGCGTCGGCAGGGCCGGCCCCCGCGTCCGCGCCCGAGATCGAGCGGCGGCGCGGGATCGGGGTCGTCCTCCGTCTCTGGCTCCGGCGGGCGCGGCGGGCGGCGGGAGGAGGCCGGGGGAGGCGGCGGTGGGGGCTGCGGCACGGCGGAGGAGGCGAAGGAGGAGTTGGACACGGTGGACTCCCCAGAGAAGAACGCGGACGAGTGGAAGCCCGTGCGGCGCGCCCACGACCTTAGCTCCCGCGGGTTGTGGTCGCTGTTGTTCCCCATGAACGGCGGCACCCGCGCGCCCCGCCGTCCCCGCCTCCAGCCGCATCGGCCACCGCTCCGCCGCCGCCGCCGCGGCCGGTGGTTCGCCGTGAGCTGGACATCGCCGCCGAAACGCGCAGCGGTGCAGTGGACTAGTGTGGAAGCGAAGCGAAGTGATTAGCGCTACTGCTAGCTACCAGTCAGCTAAGTGATGACCGATGAGAAAGAAACGGTACCACGCTGCTTAAAAAAGCGGCAGTTGTTGGGGCCGTGGGGGGAAGGTGAAACTGAACGTTGGGCGTGTCGCTGACGGGTGGTGGCCCACCGTGGGACGAGTGCTGCGGGGCCCGGATGGCAGGGAAAGGAGGCGGTTGGTCCGGGCGAGCGTGGGTTTATTTGGGGTGGGGGGCGTGCGGTGCGGCCGCGGGATCGTGGGGTGGCGCGCCGCGGGATCGTGGGAAAATGCCCAGAGAGCGGTCAGCGTCAGGAAGTGAGTTCAACTAGCTCTCGTGGCCGTACCGTAGATCAAAGTATAAGAGACGATAAGGAGGGGAAAAAATGAACACCCGTAATTTAGAGACGGTGCAGAGATTGTAAGGAAGTGAGTTCAATTTTGGAAAACAAAATAGAAAAAAATCAGGAAATCGAAAACACAAGGAAATGGGTGCTACTAGTAGCACGATAGTCTTACAGTACACTGAATTATTAGCAGTCTGATTAAACGACGTGGTAGTAAACATATAGGATCAAGCGACATCGTGCAATGTAGGGATATAAATTGGCATCACGTCACGAGTGTGAGGAAATTATTCAACCTTCCTAACTTTGGACATAACGTAAGTGGACATTATCTGTATGACAAGTGAGATCATATATAATTTATTAGTGCATATGTAATTGACAAAATAGGGGTCAGTCAAACATGGGGCCATTCACCCACCACCCATCCTCTTTTTCACTCATACGATATGCATCAGTCACCAACAAGTGTAAATGAAAATTCACCTTGTGAGGTAATTTTTCAAAAAGGTAACATAGTTGCAAACTGATAGCAACTTTCTAATTTCTTAAACTCACAAAAAATAATGGTAATTTGTTAAAAAAAAGTACCGTAGTTTTAATCTTATGAAAACACACAAAATGTTATGGTGTAACTTGTTTAAAGTGTTGATGATAACTTAATGTGTAGCTAATGGTAAAATTTGAGCTTTTGTACACACAAAATGATGGTAAGTTCATATATTAGGGTGGTATAACTTGCTTAAAGTGTAGATAATAACTTAGGGATGTAATTGATGGTAACTTTATTTCAACTGATGGTAAGTTTTAAAATATTTTAAATTTATAGGAATGGTGGTAATTTTGAATTTAGGTGATATTTTTTTAAAACTATAATGGTAACTTAGTGTTAAAATTATAGTAGTTCCTAAACTTTTTTCAAATTCGTAAACTGATGGTAATTTTAAACTTATGTTGGTGATTTGTTAAGCTATTGATAGTAACTTAGAGTCTAACGGATGGTAATATATGTGACTTTTATCTTGTAATTTGTTAAAAATTCAGAGGATAACTTTTATTTTTTGTTGTATTTTTGAATTTCTTGAGTTACGTGACATAATTTTGTGGTAAATATTATGAATAGAAGATCAAATATTTATAAGATTATTCTATAAAATAAAAGAAAAAAGTGAGTGCTCTACAAGACTAAAAAGCACCTAGGCGCTCTATAGTCAATCCCAATAAAAATATATAAAAAAAAGAAAATTCATGATATACTACTCTAAAGAGTGGCATGATTCCAAACAATACTCCAAATATTATTTTTCATGATATGCCATTTTGAACGTATTTAAATCCACAAAATACAATTTTTGCTCATTTCTTATGTTTTTAGACTTTACGCCATGAGAAAAGGACATATTTGACCTTGGGTTAGACCAAGTCTACATGCTTTGTTTATCTTGATGCCCTTCTATATAATATCTTAACTGATACTATAAGATTATGCTGTCTAGTATGCAATGGCTTACTAGTGTGATGTCTTGAGTTGCCAATTTAATTGGAATTTGTTTCAAATGACTTGCATTTTTGTGTGAGAACTATTTTGCATGATAAATTTTGGCAGAGTTTTTGCTTATAATGATATGAGGTAATGTGGTAACATACAAATAGTTTTTGCAAGAGAAACAAGGCATGCAATATAACATAGTTCCATAACAAACTTTGACCGGGGGCAAAGAATAAAGATGTCCTTTCCTATAGGTGAAAAGGTGAAAAAACTTGAAATATGTAAGAAATAAGTGAAAATGGTATTTCAAGGATCTAAATATGTTCATAATCAAAAATAATTTTGACGGAAATGTTCATAGTCAATTTTTGGAGTGGCGGCTCGAACTGTGCCACTCTTTGAAGTGGTATACCCTATCTTTTCCATATAAAAATGCGTCCATACACTAATCCTAGCATTAGCAGTGGCCTAAGATTGATTAAGTTAACTAGAGAACAAAATGGAGTACTATACAGGCACTTCTAAATTTCTACTATTTATGTAAACAGTGCCTCTGAATACAAGTATGTATGGGTGCGTTTAATGATCAAAGTGAGTGCCCGTGCACTTGAAGATCTCGGATTTATGTGTACTTTTAGTCGTGTGCATTAGACGCACCCCACGCGGGTGTGTGTTAGGGTGGGTGTGGTATCGAGTATGTGTGTGTAAATGTATTCTTATTGTAATCATGATTTCAAAAAATTCTAATAAGCTATCAGCTAGGTGGATTATTAGTGAGGTTAGTAGTCAGCAGTGACTGCGCTGTGGATGCGGAGATGTGGTCCGGAGCTATCTGCCTCACCAGTTGGGCCCCGGTCTGTCAGTGGAGCACTGTTGCATATGATATCATTAATAGCTTTTTAGTTAATTTTTTGTTTCAGTTTCTTTCAGCAATTACTATCTATTAGATTAATATTATTAAGGGTAGATGCTATAATTAATTTAAGCAGATTTGGATTCGCTGAGCATAAGAACGTAGAATCTGATCATGGAAGGAATTGGTAGATATATAAAGCGGCGAATGGAACATTGGAATCTATCCGGCTTAGTGCTTGAGAGGTCCCCATGCATCCATCTCTCGTTATTTTCTTTACACGTACTCAGGGCGCAGCTAGCCTTGTTTACCGGGTCAGCTAACCTCAATAAAATTTCTTATTTTCAGTAGAAATCACTGTTTATAGATGCTAATGATCCCATTAGATAAAGAGAAAGACCTCAGTCGTCTTCTGACCTAGCTTCGCCACTACACGTACTGTTGCATGTGTCGACACTGATAGTTCTCAAGGGATTGGTTCGAGTTTGAAGACGTCATATCCACATGATCGGAAATTAGACGGTCAAGTTTTTTTTTCTGAGTAGAAGAGAGATGCACGTATTCACGTTATCCATACACACACAAATACATGTCCTCTACGTACATTAGAAAGATAACGACAAATGATCAGACTTCCTTTTTTGCGAGATACAAGATCGAATTTCTTGTGTGTGGCATCGCTTGGAAAGGGAACTTTATTATATTTCTAAGCAAATCGAACGAGAAATTCCTGCATCTAAACAGATCTGTGGTCATCATTTGGGTTTTTTTGGATGACTTATGGCTGAAAGCACTGTAGCTGACAGAGGCTTATTTAACTTAATTAAATTTAAAAAAATTAACAAATATAAAAAATATGTTAGCCCATTACGTATAATACAAACAAATATGGGAAAAAAGAACCGGCAAAAAAAACTCAACAAAAAATCAAAAGTTCAGAAAAAGACGAAATTTATGAATAGTGAAAAATAAGCCGAAAGCTAAAAGCTGAAACCAAAATGATCACCGGACACCAACAAAGAAAAGCAGAGTAATGATATGGCCTTTCTCTCTCTTTTCACTGCCACGTCGCCCTTAGGGAAAAAAAATCAATGGCTAAAAAATCATTGTGAATATGTCAAATGATAGTGTCATTACCGATCTCCTGTTTACCTGAGCGCCTGCGCATTACACAAAGAAAGCTCCGTTTGAAAAAGGGAAAATTTACTGTATTCTATGAAAATTTAAATATGATATTGCTGCATCCACATCAATGGCTAAAAAATCATTGTGAATGTTGTTATTATTATCGTCATCATCTCCTGTTTACCTGGAGCACTTGCACATTGCTCAACCTAGTGTTGCTGTGCTCCAGGTCGCAAATAAATAAATAAATAAAGGTAAGCTGGCGCAGCATTTTTTGTCCTTCTGACTGACAGGTGGAGCCTACCTTTTGATCGGACATCGGCAGCTGCACCGTGGGCTCGGTGACGGCAGGTCGCTACAAGACGGGGCTTTCTTGTCCTCTTTGACGTCCTGTCATCTGGAACGCTCCGGCAATGTTGACTTGCTACCTACTTTTTCAAATAGCTGTGCTGCATCTGCTGGCCGGATAGATCAATGGACATTTGTATTGTTTTTTCCTATAGTTTTTTTATTTTAGTTGATAAATAGTAATTATTTATAGAGAAATATTTATATATAATTTTGATTTATATAAATAAAGTTATTATAGTGTAAACTACAATCGATTAGTAGACTCTATCTTAAAAAGACATTTCGTTTAAAAATTAAGTATTAAAAAACTATTTACTGTAGAAAACGACTTTTAGAAATTAATACAAAACATACTCTAAAATAGCTGAGCCGGAGCAAGAGCTATCGTGGTTTTGTGGAGGTAAGGGTGACAATTTTCTCCATGGGAAATTTCCTCGTCGGGAGCGGGGATAGGGGGCGCTTTCCCCCACGGGGAAGGGGGGCAGGCCAGCTAGGCTAGCGGAGCAGGGGTTGTCCTTCACCGATGGCCCCACAGGGACCTAAAAAGTAAAATATATTTTTAAATAATATATTATAGTTTTTAAATATAGAAAATTATATTATTTATATGTTAGAAAATTCTATATATTTAGACTAAAACTTGAATTTATATGTTAGAATATTTTTTGAAACTATACTATTTATAAAAAAATATATCTAAAATAATTATAAATTAATAAAAAAAAATTATATTATTATTTTAAAGAATATTTTAATCTATTTTTTTAAATTCCCGTAGAGATTTCTATGGAGATCGGATCTCGGTGGAGACGGGACCGTATTCCCTGGGAAAGCTAACCGGACCGAAAGTCAGAGCGGGCTGCCGGGATTCGGGACAGGGGCGGGGGGCTGCCCCGTTGCCACCCCTACGTGGAGAACACCATCCAAATGTACCAGTTTACCACAATTCTTTGCACGTCTACTGATTCATAGTATAGAGCTCCGATTCAGTGCAAACTCTCGTGAACTTTTGAGTTTCGAAACAACTGCAAATAGACTGTGTTTGGATAGACTAGGACTAGTGATTACTGATTAGATAGGACTAGTGATTAGTTGACTAGTAATTAGCTGACTAGTGATTAGCCTAACCCTGTTTGGATCCACCAGCTAATAAGTAGTACTATCTTGATACAAAGACTGTTATACCCCTGATTGTTTGCTGTTTTTTGCTGGGCTAGCAGTGCCAGACTCCCCCTTGTTATGCCGATTGCTTTACCGCTTTTCTTTTCTGGATGATTGACTTGTGTTTCTTGTTTCCCAACAGCGTTTCGTTGGGTTTAACAGGCTAATCCGGGGGCGGTGTATAGCATACACTCGATCAAAAAGTTCTGGGCGTCGTGTAGAGTTGAGTTGTGAATACTTTACTACTGCATAAAATGTTACATGCATCATACATCACACCTACACCTGACAGCATCCAGTAACAGTTCAGTTATAAAGCACTCCCAAGGTCCCAAGCAGCTAGCACGTCGAGCAGTGAGACAGATCTACTGGGAAAATTCTCCTCGCTATGCATTAAGCTTAATGCTAGATACAGACAAGATGAAGATAACTGCCGCATCATTTCCAGATTCGAGTGGGCAGCAAAGGGCGACAAAAAAAATCATCACGTAGCTGAAATTACTGGGCAGCAACAACCATAGCGGTGCGAGCACCCGAGAAAGTAGATATCAGTGCCCCGAGCTGCAGTTTGTCATTGCTTTCTTAAAAAGTTAAATAAGGTCCAAGGGTACGAGCATAGTCAGCCAGGAAATATATTGCTGGCCTTGAATTTGTTACAGTACTAACAAAGCTAGGGTAACTACTTTTTGTGTGAACTAAAATGACTATCCTGAACAACATAACATGCATAAATCAAACACACGGAGGTAGCTACTGTTCTCTTCTAGCTATCAAAGCATTAGCGATATTATCACGGAAATCGTTCATACTTTGGTCCTCATCTCCCAAATGAGTGTTCGCTTGCCTCTGTTGAGGTGATGATGACTCCGGAAATGGCATGTAGTTTTCATCAAGATCACACATGTTGAAGTCTGGATCTACTATTTTGCTCTCTTGAATAAAGTTGTGAAGAGCCATACAAGTAAGTATTATTTTGCTTTGCTTTACCATTGGATAGCTTGGTTTTTTTTCCAGTTAGAAAAGTATGGCTGATAGTCTTTGTTTGGCTCAGATTGGATAAGATTTTGGACCATGTTGAGTGAGACGACGGATCCATCATCCGTATTACAGAAATTTCAGATTTTCAGTAGAGCGAAAATATAGAAAAAAAATGCTGAAAGCTACAAATATGCTGAAAGCAGGTATGGAAAATTCCTTACAGTAGGGTCATCCTGAAAAGTTTCATCTTCATCTTCTAGACCATCATTTGCATCATCCGACACTGCATTGTCTTGATCCCAAAATCAGCGAATGGCACCGAGCCATCTTGCTATTCCCACCAAACATCGGTGTTTGGAGGAGCCGAGTACAAGGACCAGCAGAGGCGGTGGTCCGTGGAGGCCACCACGGCGGCGGCAGTCGTGACTCGAGGAGCATGAGTTGCAGAGGCGGATTGAGAAGCTTGTGCAGTTGAAGCTCCACGTGCGCCTCCACGGCCACCTCCACGGCCACCTCCACCTCCACGACCACCTCCACCTGCACGGCCACCTCCACGGCCACCTCCAGATGTGCGAGGAGCGCGGAACGGCGTCGCGGCGTTGGCACCTCTGCCTGAACCAGTGCGTGCAGACGAGACGCGACGTGAGTTGCTCGATGGATGACTGCCAATACCTTCATTCCCGCCGCCAATATCCATAGCGACTGGATTCAGTTGCTGAGCCTGCATGACGTCTTGGAAGTTGGGCATACTTGGGAAATCCTCTGCGTCAATGTTGAGGTCGAGGTTGGCGACGTCGTGGCGCTCATGCCGACGATCCTCGCCGGGCCCAATCAGCGAGCTGCCCACTTGCGACGAGGCGAAGAACTCCATGCCACCTCCATTGGCAGGAGGGACCACTGAATCGGACTGAGAAAAGTAGTCGAAGCCCGCCCCTGGATCCATCGCTCGGGGAAGCTCGTCGGTGCCGGCGACTGGAGGCAGGTCGTCCTCTCCTCCTCGGGGGGCGCGGCCGTCAGGAGGAACTCCGGCGGCGCGGCGCGGTCGTCGGCGAGTCGTCCTCGGTGGCGCGCGCCGTCGGGAAGAAGAGCGCGCGTCGCGACTCAAGGAAGGGCGACGCCGTGGGGATGTACCGCCGCGGCAGGCACGCGCAACGGGCGGCGGCGGCGGGGGAGATGAAGCGGCGGCGGGGGAGGGGAAACGCCCGTGCGCGTGGAGTGTTGGGGGGCGCGCGTCGGAAGAGGACCGGCGGCGCCGCGGGAGGAGGAATCGCCGTGCGCTTGGAGGGTTGGGGAGGCGCGCGCGTCGTAAGAGGACCGAAGCGGCGGCTGCGGGAGGGAGGGGAATCGCCCGTGCGGCCGTGCGCGTGGAGGGTTGGGGGAGGCGCGCGCGTCTGAAGAGGACCAAAGCGGCGGCTGCGGGAGGGAGGGGAATCGCCCGTGCGGCTGTGCGCGTGGAGGGTTGGGGGAGGCGCGCACGTCTGAAGAGGACCGAAGCGGCGGCTGCGGGAGGGAGGGGTATCGGTGACTTTTTGGCAATCGGGTGGAATTTTAGCCCTCGTTAGCTGGGTTTGATGGACTAGTTGGCTAACAACTAGTTGAGGCTTTGGCTAAACTTTAGCCCACCCATTAGCCCTCCTGTTTGGATCCTCAAGGGCTAAAGTTTAGCAACTAGTTGTTAGTCTAAGAGATCCAAACAGGGCCTGAGCTGAAATGACGTCGACAAAGGTAGGAGTTGCTTAAGGCCCCGCTCGCCCGCTCTAAGCGGCTTCTAATTTTCGGTTAAAAGGTAAAAACCATTTGAAACATATTTGTTTTTTTCAATTTTTTTGTCTTTTATTTTTTTTTTCTTTTTCTTCTTTTTAATTTTCTCCATTTTGAATTGAATGGTATAGAAAAAACTAACTTTTGTTATAGTGTAATTTTAGCTAACAGTCGAAAATCACAACCATAAATCGGATTGAGCGGCCCTAAATATCAAGGTACATATCTCAACTACTAGAAAAAAAAAATCAAAAGTACATGCCCCCAACATCATTAGATTATATTTATGAAAAACAATGGCATAACGCACCGCCGTTGCAAACAATATGCTTCCACCAATCACCAGATGCCAACAGTACAAGATGTTATCCTTGCACTGACAGTAACGACACTTTTGGCTAATGGCTATACATATACAACAGCTGTGAAGTCTGACCGCTAACAAGATTTTGTCACATGTAATGTTGTCCTACAGATTTACAGGAGAATGCTGCCATCTGCTCCTGGTTGAGATTTGATGATCCGATGCTCAACTGCAGACAACATCAGAGTACTTCGAACTGCTTCGCACTGAAGAACGTCGATGCCCAACCTTCAACTGATGAAATGCACATGTCAGAAACGGTGTATCATGTTGTCTGGTAACAATGATTGGCACACTGTTCTTCTGCCAAAGATATTTATCATCAGGCAGCGCTTAATAGATTGCAACTTGAGAGGGGCTCATGTTTCACCCACAGTAGGCTGATGCGGCATGTTCTATGAAAAATTCTTACATAGTAATCTCTTCCTCTCTCTTTTTTTGTCAATTGCCTTCTTTGCATCTACTATTTGGCTGCTTGCATACTTACATAGGAACCATACTAATCAATTTGAAGTACTAAATCAGGTTCAGACGAGAGCCTCTTCAAGTAAGCCCTCAGGGAACATTTTTTAGTGGAGGTACTCCAGTACAGTACCTCTCAAGTACTGTACGTAAAATGTTTCAACTTTGAGATGTTAGCACACAGGCTGCAAAAGAAGGTATGTATCTTCATTCTTCAGTGACATGCCTCCAAATAGGTGTCATAGACGTGGGTCTTAGGCCAGTCGGGCTATTATTAGGAATTAGAGATTGGATTCTATTTGAGTTAGAGATTGGTTTCCTTTTGTTAGAGATATAATTAGAGATATGATATTAGTTTCTATATTTGTTAGAGATATCATTGAGATTAGATTCCATCTGTTAGGGGGAGCCATCTATATAAGAGGGCTACCGCATGCTATCGGGATGAATCAGAGAATTATCATAGTCTTCCTCATTTAGTCTCTCTCTCCCCTTCTACGCCGACGCTATCCGGCCATCCTCTCGGTGGTATTTATCCCTCATGAACTAAGGTTCATGACAATAGGTTAGATGGAAAATAATTCTTGCTTTAGGATGTAGAGTTACTAAGTATATGATATATCCTCTTGTTGAAGCTGATAGTGCCATTGGTTGTGCATTTTTTTTCCCCATTATCTTGTATTTTTCCCCCCTTGTGCTTTTCTTCTATGTACAGTAGTTTTTTTAAAAAATATTTTTTATTACGGTCCCTCCCCCTCCTGTTTCCACAAAAGAAAGAACATAATTTGCAATCTAGGTAAGAATAATTTATTCATACCATTAAATTTCCTCTTCTTATTTTTGACCTTTACTCAAGAAGTTATATGCATCAGGTATTATTCACACAAGATTTTTTTTCCTCAGTAATGTTACATAATGAATTTCCAAGTGCACATTACAGGAAAAGGGTCATGATGATTGGTGCAATATGAAGTACATAAAGAAAAGCACAAGGTAAATACACACGGAGTCAACGAATGATATCCTGCCAAAGTGCCAAGCAAAAAACGATAATAACTTACAGGAGGACCAAGCTCTGGATGTATAATAATTCTTCTCTTGCCACCTGGTTTCATGTCCAGTGCACCCTCTTCAAAACCTGCATTATCAATGACTGAAATGAGTTGTGATGTTACAGCACTATGATCCTAGAAGTTCATCGGAGTAATTAGATCCAAGATGGTTTTGCAAGCCCAGCCACAACTTGGAATAGTGATAGTGAGGATTGAGGAATAGCTAAGCATCGTAGCATCAAAAGTTCAGGACTCCAAAAGACCAAAGCACAAGGACTGATAACATAACTAGTGAATACATCCTGGAACTAATGTTTTGTTGCCTAACGAATATTGCCAGGTGAACCCTGATTATAGGTGCTATCTATCCTGCGTCATGATTCATTGTAGCCCACATAGTGAAATACAACCTGCAATTCAGTGGATGGAAGTCAGTATCATGCAAATAGAAACATATAATGCAAATATAAACTAAAAGAAGTCCACTATATTAGTCAACTATTTTGCGACGATGTAAATTTTCATTCTTGGTTTTAGTAGAGAAAATATAATTGCAACAGAATTATCCCCTCCCATCTGGGGATCAACACCAGAGTACCTCATTTAACTAGAGTAAACACACACGTGAGTTAAGTGGAAAATCATGTGCCCACGCTTCGTGAGGCCGTAGCACCTCCACAAAATTTCAATTGTGTGTAATGGATGTGCACGCATGTTTGTGTCTATGGTGTGTAGGGATGGCAACGGGCCCGAGGGGTCCTGAGGGGCTTGCCCGTGTCCCCGCTAGACCAAACTGGGCACAAGCCTCCCCTGTCCCCGCCCCGCCCCGCCCCCGTGGGGCTTGTGGGGATGGGAAAAACAATTTAAATATATATTTAAGAAGTATCATGTGACTTTATTAATTAATTGATAAATATTTAGGTATATCTTTCCCAAATAAAGCTTCAAAAGTTATATCCTAACATATAGATTCAAGTTTTAGGGGACGTTCGTATTGGATTCTACTTGGAGAAACCAAAAGCCAATATCCCCGCGGGTCCCCGCCCCGCGGGAGAATTGTCATCCCTAGTGGTGTGCGTCCACCTTGTACTCTGAAAAAGGAACAATCCCTAATCATCCTTTAGTAGTATAACAGTGGAAGAACCAACTAACCTATGCTTAGCAAGGAAGTAACACAGTTTGAGAGGACCAGAATGTACCAACTTTGATGTCCTCATACATTAGTCCAGAGTCCCATGTTATGTAGTTGTCAGATGTCACTACTCTGACCTCAAAATCTGAAATGCATTTAATTGTGCCATGTTTACTTCTATTCCATATTCATATAGCAACCTCAACTTAAATGCTTGACAAAATAATGATCAGTTGTTCTGCATAATGCAGAATTCATCAATGGTATATATCCACAAAAATATCAATGTACGTACATTGAATTACTACTCCATGTAAATTTATAGGATAATAGTAAAGAGAACAAAACAAAGCTTATTTTCAAAGACGTTAACTTTATCATTCAGTTTCGAGAATCAAATGTCTTTCGTATCCCTCAGAAGAACAATTGATTTGTTCTGGCAGATTATTCAGTTTTATTGTTTAAAGAACGCTGTACTTAGTAACATAAAGTTATGTTGCAAGTAAGTTGTGATTCTTTTCTCAATTGAAAGTTTTTCTTTTCAGGAACCTTTTCAGGTTATTTGTGGAATTGGGAGATACAAACTAAACAATATCAAAAGTATTTCAGAATTAGCATCTTACTTACAAATCAATTAGCCATAGCTTTGGAATCATATATAATCAAGTAAATTCAGTCACAACTTACAAACAATATCCAAAACGAATTGCTTTGTGAACACCAGGTATGTTATATATACAAGAGAACAAAATGGCCGCAAGGCCTGAATTAGAAATGAGATTTATCACCTTCTCTTATGAAGTTTGGAAAATCGTCAGGGGCACGGTTGGCTTCCTGGATCTTCTTATTCTGCTCAGGAAGCCGCCTTTCGTCGTTATGGGTTCCTAGTTTTGGTCTTCCCATGAGGAGCCGAGAATGCCACAGACAGCGCCGGCGAAGCCAGCAGCAAAGCAGGTGCCGCCCGCCTCCCGATCCTCCCCTCCACCACGTCCTTCCTCTCACCATTGCAACCCCGCCGTCGCTCACCACCCAAGACACTGGATTGTTTGCACAACAAGAGTCTCAATTTACAAAACCATTTCTCACAGCAACACGCACCATAATTCTCGAAACAAACAGCTGTAATGCAATACGGGGAGGTGCGCTTCTTGATGTGTCAAAAACAAGCAAACAACAGAACCGGAAGAAAGACACACTATTCTACCAAACCGCCTGTCAAACAAGCAAGTTAGCAACCAAGTTTCTACCGAATATTAAATGTACTTACAACAGTAGATATAGCTGCCAATTGGTACATATCTGCTAGTGTTGTTGATTCAAGCTATGCCCAATGGGCCATGTCACCCTTTCACCATGCCACATAGTCAAGCCTTACTTGTCAGCAGTTGTTGATTGTTATCCATGCAGAATTCCATGTGCACCATCCTTACTTTTTATCAATCCGTTGAAGGATACAGAACCGCTCTGAGTAGCAATTTACCTCAAGGGCTAGGTTCAACATGGAACTAAGGGTTTGTCTGGGTTTACCTAACCATTTTGACATCTGATGTCCTTTGATAGAATGAACAGGAAGATGAGTATGGATGCCTTTATGTTTGGTACACACATGGCATATATCAATCAACTCTGGTCATTACTCATAACTATCATGTTGTAAGTATCGTTCACTGTGAGGACCAAATCTTCCAGACTAGCCTGGGCCACGGAGTAGTTCCATATGTTGCTACTGTGAACTAAACAAAAAACTATTCTAGCACGTCCGTAGCATTTTGATCATTTGGGTGATATTGTGGACTCCACTCTAACTTTCACAAGGAGATGCTGTATTGTGGACTCCACCCTTAAGGAACTTTCACAAGGAGATGCTGTGACAAATGATACTTTTCTCATTTTGCGTTCTAACGGAATTTGTTTGATCTATAAAACATATATTAATACTATAACTTTTTAAAATCAGAACTGTAACTTTTCGTTGTTAGAACTATCTCGGTGATTATGTGATACTTGTGTTGCTGTCTTTCTTTCACAAATCACAATAGAACGCGTTCAACATTATGTATGATAGTTACGTCCATTGAATGTTAGGAATGTGTATGCTGAGGAAGGTTCAGAGGCTATGGACGCGGCTGCTACCCCTGCTGTCCAGGCAAGTTCCTTTTCTGATGGAGACAACTATCAGAAAGTAACTTATGACCTATCTTATTTCACAAACCTAAAACAACTTGTTCTATTAATCTCAGGCTTTGGCAAGATATACTCGAAGGGAGGCAACTTGCCTATCATTCACAGGTCTCTCTTAAGCATCTCTCTCTCTCTCTCTCTCTCTCTCACACACACACACGCGCGCGCGCGTGCACACCTTTTCTTCTTGAATATTTGAACTCATTAAATTCTGCTCTTCCTGAATTTTTTGAACGCCAGATAAAGAAGCTATGTTCTCTGGTAACTTCAAATTTACGACCCTGTTGCCAAGCATTCCCAGCCCAGCAAAGCCTGCGGGATGAGCCATGTCATGGTATATCAGTATCCCATTTGAAGATTGGTAAACAACACAAGAAAGATTTATCAGCATTACAAATAACAGGAATTTTCCGGTACTTGTTTATCCTGGAATCCTTACATTTTGCGCATTTTTGATGGGTACACCTCGTTCTAGCTAGGAATTTCTTTTGTTTATCCTACGCAAGCATTCCATTGATTTAGCTGTCCTCTCAGAACGGAGCACGGGATGGAAACATTTTTTCCTGGTTGAATGACGGTAATCTTTTCCTTTTTGTTGGCTGATTTGGACTGGAGCATCTGAGCATCATTTGAGCTTTCAGGGGATATAAAAAGTGTCCGTGCAAATGTACTGTCTACATCTGAACTAGGGTTTGGAACTTTGGAGGTCGCGTGGTCTTGTGAATGATTTGGGAAACGGACGTAAATCAAGCTTTTCGAATCTATCACTGTGTGCTGAGAAACCCCTCACGTTGACCAACTCGGCTTTATCTCTTCTCATTTTTTTTCCATAGAATCTCATTAATTGTTTGGTGTTTTAAGCAACAATCTCCAATAGGTCCATCCATTACTAGGAAAGGTTTGTCAGGGACAAGAGATGATACAAATACCGGGAAAAAATATATTCCTCCAAAGATAATGAGCACTCTCTTGGACTTTAGTACATGTCTTTTTTTTTTTCTTTCCTAGTTATCGTGTTCGAACCTTTCTTGGTTGAAGAAACCTAGGTGCGCTTGGACCATTTGAAGTGGTCCTCAACACGGCAGCATCGACCTATGCATGTGACTCGGCACTTGACAATAGGCACGGGCAATAACCCTAGCAATGATCTTGAACTACCCGGAAAGTCGGAAGCTGGCTATGGCTAGACATGCGGATGTGCACTTAGTGTAATAAGGTTTAAATTTGTGGATATGCACTTAGTGTTACAAGGTTTAAATTTTAGACTTGCGCAGTTGCGCTGGTGCATGTTTCGTAAGAAAGTGTGTGCCTATGTTCCGTAAAATCTTAGATGTCTCAAATAAATTGTAGCGTGTGTGTGCGCAGAGATATGCATGTGTATACGTGGTGCACTGTCCTGCTGTTAGATCAACGAGATCGACTACAGGGAGTGAATAGGCTATCTAAAAAATTCTTCTCTAATTAATTATCAATTTCTATTTGGCTAAATCAAGCAAATAATGCGAAATCTTAACTCAAAAAGGTTTAGCACAAATAACACCTAAAACAACCGAGTTCACCTAAGTGCACCAACAAGATAAGCCCATGTCAAGGTTAACAATTCTACGATAATAAGCAATTAATTAAATTCTATGAATATAAATTGCTTGAATGTAAATTGAACACAAGAAAACAAACCACAATTGATACGATTCCTTTTTATTGTGGTGATCATAGACTTGTTGGTCTTTCCTAGTCCGCGTTGAGGTTAGTCCAAATGAATTGGACTGGCTTCACGAATTAAGTCGAAGCACCTCAATCCACTAAGGTTGCTCTTCATCCACTCCGGAGATGGCAAGCACTACACCACTCATAATTCGACGAGCCTTCGATGAAAGCGCTCATGTGAAACTACCAATTTTCTTGGGGACGAGAAGACTCCACACGGTGTCTCTTTAGAAAAAACTGTACCGCTACACAAGACGGTCGTTCTGCAAATCAGAAGTACCGCTCACACAGAGCTGGCAGTATCGCTCGCTGGTTAGACGCTCATACAGAGCCGAAACTTCCGATCTTCGACTACCCTGGTCTTCGACCATGTCAGATGATACGACCACTCAAGTCTCCAACCACGTTATTCGGTTCGATCACATAGATCTCCAACCACATTATCCGGATCGACCACACAGGTCTCCGACTATACTGATATCCGACTACGCTCGTCTCCGATGACATTGTCCAATTAGACCAAACAGGTCTCAGACCACGTTGGTCTCTGACCACATTGGTTTTGACTACAGAGGTTTCGACCATGTTGACCACGTCGACCTTCGACCACATCAATCTTCGATCACACAGATCTCCGACCACCACGTCGATCTTCAACCACGTTGTATCAATCATGTCAGTTCAACCACGTTGGTTTCAACCACACAGGTCTCGACCACTTTGGTTCTAACCACGTTGATTCGACCGCACTAGTCTCGATCACACAGATCTCGACCACGTTGATTCGATCACAGTGATTTCAACCATGTTGTTTGGATCGATTACACTAGTATTTGACTATGTTGTCTCCGACCACGCTGGTCATCGACTACACAGATCTCAACCACGTCGTTTTTGGCCACACTAGTTTCGATCACATAGATCTCAACCACGTTGATTCTGATCGCGCTAGTTCGACCACATCGGTCTTCGACTGCATTGATCTTCGACCATGCAGGTCATCAGCCACGTTGATTTTCGACCACATTGATCTCCGACCACGTTGGTCTTCGACCATACAAATCTTGACCACATCATTTTTGGCACACTGGTTTCGATTACACAGATCTCGACCACGTCAGTTCTGATCGCGCTGGTTCGACCACTCTGGTTCGACCACGTCGGTCTTCAACTACGCAGGTCATCAACTACGTCGATCTTCGACCACTTTGGTTCGACCAAATCAGTTTCTACTACTTTGGTCCTCGACCACACAGGTTTTCAACCACAAACGAATGCGGTAGTTTCGTGATTACAACACTGGTAATCCTGTTCCGAGGTAGTACCGTAGAATACACTGCGATAGTTTCGATTTCCCTGAGAAGTGCATATACTTCAACAGATTTTGCAAAATATATTTGCAAACTACAATATCATGCACATAAGGATTATCTATAATTCTCAACAAGTTGCAAAACACATTTGCATACACTTTTAGAATCATGACACACGGATTATATATATGAGCTTCAACTATATGTAAAATACATTTACAAATACAAGCTTCATACTATAAAGAATGGAAACATAGACCTCAAACACTTGCAAAATATACATTTGTAATGTACAATCCTATGTTACAAGGATTCAATACATGAGCCATAACTATTTGCAAAATATATTCGCAAATATAAGTCTCATCCCAAGGAGAAATAGAGCAAGTGAGGTTAAGCTATGAACACATGATGAGACTCAAACTATTAGACATAACCCCACTTAATAGTATGACAACCTATACTAGCAACATGGTCTTCCAACCAAACACCAAGATTGATAAAAGACTAGAAATACATCCTTATTTCTACCTAGTTATACCTTTGCCTTGAGTCATAGTCTTGATATGCATCAACTCATGATGCATCCTTTACTTCAACTCAATCAACACATGATGGATCTTTACTTAACTTGATGATCAACACACGATCATGTCCTCTTGGATATGCATCAACTTATGATGCATCCACCAGTTGACTTGATGATCTTCAACACATGAAGTCATCCCAAGTCTTCTTCATTTATGGAACCTAACCTATTTATGCAACTCATGAAAAATGTTAGTCCACAAAACAATTGTCATTAATTACCAAACTTTACCATTAACACGTAATAGATGGACTAATTCTACAATCTTCGCTTTTTGGTAATTCACGACAATCTCAACAAATAATGAGATAGAAATTGAATTGCGAGTATACAACATGTACACAACAATTGTATACTCTAGAATAAACTTTCAAAGCAAAATTTACTCATCCGGTTGTCATTAATCATATAACCATTAACACATAATTGAGGAAATAAATAACAACCCGATTATGAGTATATATGAACTACACAAGCTATATATACTTAAGGGATATGTGTCAAAGTAAAGATCCTTAATATGTGGAAAATGGAATATGAATCAATACTAATGAAACCACAAAATATAGAGTGAATTCTCCTTAAATGTGTGCATACAAGAATATATATTAAAGACGTATGCACATATTCAAGTTAGATTGTTTGGTGAGGTTCAATCTATATTTTGGATCCAAAGAATGCATTAAGATAAAGGAATATGATATTGAATGCATACCTCTTATTATTTTCATATTTTCATCCAAATGAGACTAAGTAATATTATAGTCAACAAACACATTAATCTCACATTTTATTTATCATTATCATCAAAACCAATTTAATGGAGCTTAAACTTATACTTGCTCATTTGAGCTTTTTTATGGCTTATTTTTCACTATTTGACACTGCGGTGGCTTATTTTGCAACGTAGATACTAGTGGCTTTTTTACGTAATTAAATTTTTAAAAATTTAAAAATAAAAACAGATTAGTTCATTATAAACAATACAAAGAAGTACAGAAAAGGATAAAAAAAAGCCTAAAATAAAAAATAAAAAACTAGAAGTAAGAAACAAAAAACTGAAGCCCAAATGAAGCCGAATCCAATTTTGCCTCTGGCCCTCGGTCGAAAATGGGCAAGAGATCTACAGGCAGGCTGCAGCTAACGCGACACGAAAGTTCCCTGATTGAGACTATATAAGCATCATCGTTTGCAACCGCGAGAGAGAGAGAGAGAGAGAGAGAGAGACAGTGATAGAGATGAAGGGATGGGATCAGGGGACTGTAGGAGAATGAAGACAAAAGAAATCCTCTTAGATTTGTGACATATGTTAAAACAAGTCCCTTGATTAGCTCTTTCGTTTGAAAGAAGAGCCAACGATGCTTTGACGCTTGTATCACGTGTCAGTGACTTAATAACGTCTGATTTTAACGTTTTTGTAAGAAGATGTGTTTAAGCGGAGCACCTGCAAGAGCAGCTGAGGAAGACAAAATTCTATCAATTTGGTAAGGCAAAGTTCTGGCCAAGTAGAGAAATGATCACCCGTCTACCTGGATTTTGCTGATGACCGAGCGGTTGCTAGGATGGCTAGTAGCGTCGTCAAGCGTGCAGCCTGCACGTGTTCAAACCTGGTGCATTTTATCTGAATAAATTAGGTATAGGCTATACCTATGTACGCGTTCAGTGAAAAAGCATATATCTGTGTTTTGTAAGACTTTGTATCTTCGCAAAAATTTCCGACGTATATAGAAGACATGCACGTATGTGATATCAGTGGGATATGGGTTTAGTGTACATCCGTTTTGTACCCTTTAAAAAGAAATTGGATTTTTATCTTGCTGTCCTTGTCGACCAAATGATTTTGTAGTTTTTTCCTTGAGCGAGCAATGGTTATGTCGATAGAAATCCATGTCATTATAAGCCATGTATTTCTTATAATATCGAGTACCTGTTCCTTCATGCTCCAACTCCATTTATTTATAGCTCTTGAAAGGACACTGTGCCTTTTTATAGGTGAGCACACGGAAGATCACTGCTTTAACACTTATTTTTTTGGTGGTGATCGGTTCGGCTGAAAAGCTCATGGTTTATGACTGAAAATACTGTAGCTGATAGATGCTTATTTAGCATAATTAAATTTTAAAAAATTTAAAAATATAAAAAATATGTTAGCCCATTACGTATAATACAAATAAATACGGGAAAAAAAGAACCGGCAAAAAAGCTCAACAAAAAGCCAAAAGTTCAGAAAAAGACGAAACTTATGAATAGTGAAAAATAAGGCAGAAGCCAGAAGTCGAAGCCGAATTGATCAGGAACATTGTTTAAATTTAATTCAGAAAATCGCAAGGACGTCACCACATAGGCACATACCGACAGTTAGATTTTTTTTTAAAGAACATACCGCAGTTAGACTGGCACTGTCTCCAGATGATGAGAGATCGTTAATGTCCACGTAAATTAAGTATTCGCCCCACTGTGAGTACTAATAAGCTAGTCCAAAATAGATATCGTTTTAGCATGTTTATTTTCGGTTTGTAAATCCTTGTCGTTTCGTATTTTGTAGGCAATATACAAACATTGGAATTTTTACTATATATAGCGTCTTTTGCACTCATATTTACAAAATATAATCATATGTGTCTTGTGCACCCTAGCAATGAGCTGAACTACCCGGAAAGTCGGAAGCTGGCTATGGCTAGACGTGCGGATATGTATTTAGTGTAACAAGGTATAAATTTGTGGATATGCACTTAGTGTAATAAGGTTTAAATTTTAGACTCGCGCTGGTGCATGTTTCGCAAGAAAATATGTGCCTGTGTTCCGTAAAATCTTAAGTGTCTCAAATAAATTGTAAGTGTGTGTGCAAAGACATGCATGTATATACGTGGATGATGTGTGGTGCACTGCCCTGCTGTTAGATCAAGGAGACCGATTAGAGGGGGTGAATAGGCGGTTTAAAAAACTCTTCTCTAATTAATTATTAATTTCTATTTTAATAAATCAAGCAAATAATGTGGAATCTTACCTAAAAAATATTTAGCACAAGTAACGCCTAAAACAACCGAGTTCACCTAAGTGTACAAACAAGACAAGCTTATGTCAAAGTTAACAATTCTAGGATGACAAGTAATCAATTTAATTATATGAATGTTTGGTTCGACCACACAAGTCTCCGACCACGCTGGTCTTCGACCACACTGTTTGGATCGACCATACAGGTCTTTGACTACGCTGATCTCGGACCACGCCGGTCTCCGATCACATTGTCCGATTTGACCAAATAGATCTCTGACTATACTGTTCTCCGACCACATTGGTTTCAATCACTATGTCGATCGTTGACCACATCAATCTTAGATCACACAGATCTTCGACTACTACATCAATCTTCGATCACGTTGTATTAATCATGTCAGTTCGACCATATTGGTTTCGACTACACAGGTCTCGACCACTTCGATTCTGATCACGTTGGTTCGACCACACTAGTTTCGATCTTGTCCAGATTGACCACACCGATCTCTAACTATGCTGGTCTCTGACCACACTGGTCTTCGACCACATAGATCTCGACCACGTCGTTTTTGACCACATTGATAGATCACATAGATCTCGACCACGTCGATTCTGATCGCGCTGGTTCGACCATGTCAGTTTTCGACTATGTCGATTTTTGACCAAGCACGTCATCAACAACGTCGATCTTCGATCACATTGATCTTCGACCACTCAGGTCTTCTACCACTTTGGTTCGACCAAGTCGGTTCCCACCACTCTGGTCCTCAACCATGCAGGTCTTCTATGATTAATGATTCTCAATAAGTTGCAAAATACATTTACACACTTTATAATCATGATACACGAATTATATATATGAGCTTCAACCATTTGCAAATATAAGCCTCATACTACAAAAAATGGAAACATGGACTTCAAATACTTACAAAACACATTGCATTCAAATACTTACAAAACACATTTGCAATGTATAGTCTCATGTTACAAGAATTCAACACATAAGTCACAACTATTTGTAAAACACATTCGTAAATACAAATCTCATACCAAGGAGAGATAGAGCAAATGAGGTTGAGCTATCAACATATGATGAGACTTAAACTATTACACATGACCCCTCTTAATAGTATAGCAACTTATACTAATAACACAGTCTTCCAACCAAACACCAAGACCGGTAAAAGACTAAGAACACATACTTAGTCCTAGCTAGCCATACATTTGCCTTGAGTCATAGTCTTGACATGCATCAACTCATGATGCATCCTTTACTTCAACTTATCAACACATGATAGATCTTTACTTGACTAGATGATCAACACATGATCATCTCCTTTTAGACATCATCAACTCATAATGCATCCACCACTTGACTTGATGATCTTCAACATATGAAGTCATCCCAAGTCTTCCTCATTTGTAGAACCTAACATATTTATCTAACTCATAGAAAATATTAGTCCACAAAATAATTGTCATTAGTTACCAAACCTCGCCATTAACACATAGTAGAGGGACTAGATTCTATAATCTTTCCTTTTTTGGTAATTCATGACAATCTCAACAAATAATGAGATAGATATTGAATTACGAGTATATAACATGTACACAACAATTGTATACTCTATAATAAGCTTTCAAAGCAAATCTTACTCATTCGGTTGTCATTATCATCCAACCATTAACACATATTAGAGGACCTAGATGACAACCTGATCATGAGTATATATGAACTGTATACATGTTGTATGCTCGGAAATACAATTTTTATCTCATTATTTGTTGATATTATCATGAATTAACAAAAAGGAAAGATTGTATAATCTAGTTCCTCCATTATATGTTAATGGTGAAGTTTGGTAATTGATGGCAATTGGTTTGTAGACTAGTATTTTTTTGAGTTAGATTAATAGGTTATGTTCCATAAGTGAGAAAGACTTGAGATGACTTCATATGTTAAAGTTCATTAAGTCATGTCGTGGATGCATCATGAGTTGATGCATGTCCAAGAGAAGATGATCATGTGTTGATCAAATTAAGTAAAGACACATCATGTGAATATGTTTTGTAAATAGTCAAGCCAACACATGTCCGAAGGAGGGAGCGGGCAAGGAGAGACACTATGGACATACTGACATTTTTGTGGGCAAGGGGGGCAGCACCAAAGGGGACATTCTTCCTCGCATATTGCTAATTATAATTAAATTATTATGAATTAACATGGAAAATTTAGATACATAAAATTCTCAAAAAATTGCACAATCAGATCGACTGCGTTGGGTGGATTTACATAAAATCTTGTAATTTTTAGAGCTTATTTGCTATATACTCAGAGCGGATAAAATTATTACAAAATTACACAATGAAATACATTGTATCTACATGCCGCGCATAAAATTTTGTAATTTTTTTGAGATCATTTGTTATATTTAAAATTTTAGACAATTAAATTATGAATTTACAAATTTAGACAGGTAATTAAGTCGGCTAATTAGCCAACTTAATCCCCTAAAATCAGTGGTGGGTGGCGTGCGCCATGCCATGTGTCACCTCAGCGCTACGCCTGAGGATCGGGCAGCAGAAATGCTATTTTTGTTAATACCATGCGTATACGGCTATTTTTATAAATGCAAGTTCAAAAAAATTATATATGACAAAAATTCTAAACATTGAAGGTAACATCCGCCAAAAAAATAGGGCATTGACCAGCCCTAAAGTCCATAGGGCTAAGATGACAGGTAACTAGACGTTGAGTAGTACTGCATGAAACTACACACCTAAAGAGTATAAGCTAAGCCTCTGTTCTTTTTTTTACTATACCTGATATTTTTGTTTGTGTTTTTTTAAAATGACGACAGACGATACATACAGTTTTATACTTAGAAAGTTGTTTAGAAAAATCGCTTGTTTGTTTCAAAGAAGCCCAATCCAAAAACAAAAAGCTAAAAAGGACTAGACCTACCTCTTTGCTCATCGGCATATAATTAAGGGTGTGTTTAGTTTATGTCCAAACCAATCTTGCCAAAATTTTGGCTAGCCCCAGTAATTTAGTCCTTGTTTGGATGGTTGCAAAGCTTTGGAAAACCTATAGCTTGATGGTTATGCTATATGTATTTTTGTCAATCTTTAGCCAAATTGTAAGTAATCAAAACTTTGACCTAAATTTTGTCTAGCAAAATTTTAATAGTGTCGAATGTCGATTTAACACCAACCAAACATACCTAAGTAACCACCTTGTAGTCACCCTAGCTACAGCACCCACAAGGCCGGCTGGACTCTTCGCAACGGCGCCTGTCGATGCCATCGCATGGTGCCAATGGCAGTACGCACGTCGTTTTCTGCCGCTGTTGCGGCACTGTTGCTGAAAGCTACCTACTATGCTGCTTTCCTTTCTAGCGATCGATGCCGTATCATGCTGATTGATCCGTGCATGCGGCGAAGCTTATCCATACACGAGAGGAGAGATGCTAACAATGCCATGTACGGATGTAAGACTGCTGCTGCCACCATCGCTCCATCGTAGCCATGGCAAGCTAGACACGATACACAGTTCTGTTAGAGTGATCTCAGGGCTTTGGCCCAACGGCCAAAGCCCAACCTTGATCGCGCTCGATCGGGGCGCCACCCGTTGGTGGTGGGCCCTGTCGCCGCCGCTTATAAATACAGAGAAGGGGGGCAAGCGACGCATCACGAGGTTGACCGCGCCGCCGTCACCCCACCGACAAACCCTAAACCCGACCGTTGAAGGGCGCCGAGCCGACGGAAGTCACGGCCGCCAGGGAGATCGTCGCCACCGCGAGACGCCACCGCCGCTCCTCTTCCCCGACCGTCGCTGCCCGTGCGCAGAGCTTCACCGACGAACCTCGATGGCCGGATCTTCATCCTCTACACCGGAAGGTTGGTACCTCTCTCTCCTCCGGATTACCTCAAGAACCCAGAGAAGGATAGCCCGCTAGATCTAATCTAGGGACCCTAAAGAACCTAGTTCTAATATTGGTATCAGAGCCATCCTAGTTTTAGATCTAGACGGAGCGAAGAAAGAAAAGAGGACGACCCCCCCCGAACCCTAGAAAACGAAAAGAACAGAGAAGGGGAACGGCGAAACCCTAACCCTAGATCCGAAAAGAGTCTTACCCGGCGTGGTCGCCGGTCGCCTGTCGTCGTCATTTGGCGCGGCGGAGGTCGGCCGAGTCTCGGGCTCACCGGCGCTCCACGACGGGTCATCGCCGACGCGGTTAACGGGCGCCGACACGGAGCCGCTGACGGCGCGCGCGCTCCTTCGTGAGCGCGACGCCGGCGGTAGGCTCATGGCGCGCGCCGTCTTCTCCTTCTCCGGCGGTGAACGCAGCCGCCACCGCCGCCGCCCGAAGTTCGCTCCGGCGCGAGAGGAGAGGAGAGGACGGAGCGAGGCTAGGGTTTCGGGCGCCCGCCGCGACCGCTTTGATCGGCGAAAGAGGCGCCGAGCCGCCGGATCGCACAGGCGGTGAGATCGAACCAAACGCCGCGGCGACTTTCGCCCAGCGCGCGAAGAAATCCGCGCCAGCCCAGGTTGCGCGCGAGATCGCGCCGCGAGGAGCGGAGCCGCGGATGCGAATCCGACGGCCGACGGCGCGGCGAAGCGTCACGGTGTCGCGGCGCTGCGCGTGGAGCGAGAAGCGCAGCGAAGGCGCGCAGCGCGTGAGGCGTGAGAGCGGCGCGCGCGCACGAGACGGCCGAGCAGCGCCGTGCGCAGCGGCGCGCGCGTCGCGCGCAGCACGGAGAGCGTGGGCTGGGCCGCGGACGCGAGCGAGCAGCCGAATGGCCGTTATGAACAGTAAAATCTGAATTTTGATTTAATGTTTTTCGAAGCATTTTTGATGAATTTCAATGAAATTTGCACCAATATCTCGTAATTTTGCACCAACGTGTTAATTTTTCCAGAGATTGATGTTTACAATATAATGCTTCGAATATTGAATTATTTTTAAATAATTACAGCTCACGCAAAAGTTAATATTGACTGATTTTTCATTATTAAATTCGAACCAACGGAGAATTTAATTTTGGAAAAATAGATAAAATTCTGAGATTTATGATATCTGTTATTTTCTCACCAACGTTGTTAATATCGATTATAAATTTTTAATGTTGATTTCATGCATTATTTCTATTTCTGCCCAACGGTGATGTAGATTTAATGTATGATAGAATTGTTTTTAAATTGTATGTCGTATTTTTGACCAACGTTGGAAATAAGGCATATGATTTTGATGTTACGTTCTCACTGTATTTGAAATATTTTTCAGGAGGATACAACTTGATGAGTTGTATTAGAGAAATCCCCACTCTCAAAGGTGATAATTATGGAGAGTGGAAGAAAAAGTTAGATTTAGCTTTTATCTTGGCTGAGGTGGACTGGGTCCTCACTACAGCACGTCCCACTGAGCCTTTGGCGCCAGTGAGGGAACAGAATGAGGATGACACTGCATGGCAGAAAAGACAGAGGATCATGCTCCTTGCGGATGTCTTATGATCTTGATCATAAGAAATGGACCACACCAACAAGAAATGTATGATCGTGATAAAAACACAATTGAGCTCGCTATTCGGGCTCAATTGCAGAGTGTGACTTGTCACATCGAATACCTTGATAAAATAAAGAGTCGTTCACGGCTCTTCAAAGACTTATGCTACACGGTGATTAAGCACTGTAACAGAGGTATTCTGGCGGTGGCAATGGCATAAGAGAGCACATTCTTAGAATGAGCAACTTGGCATCTAAACTGAAACCGATGGATTTGGCTCTCAAGGATGAGTTCCTTATTCATTTGGTTTTTGCTTCTTTGCCAAAAGAGTTTGACACTTTTGTTGTCAACTATAATATGCAGCCCGAAAAATGGGATATGGAAAAGTGCATAGCCATGTGCGTGCAAGAGGAGGAAAGAATCAAATCTTCACATGGTGGTGCTATCAACTTTGTGAGGGAAAACAAGAAAAAGAATTACAACAGTAACCCCTTCTCAAAGAACAAGGCCAAAGCCTCTGTACATCAGCCTCAACAGAACAAATTTTTCAGAGACAAAGACCATTGCTTTCATCTGCAAGAAGACGGACACTACAAGAAGGATTGTCGACTATTTAAAGATGATAATGGCTAAGAAAGGTGAGAACATTATTACCTTTATTAATGAATGCCTGTATGTGAAATATTCGAAATCCACTTGGTGGATTGACTCAGGAGCAACTGTTCATGTTGCTAATTCATTACAGGGATTCCGTTCGACGAGGACTACGCAAAGAAAAGAAAGATGCGTTAAAGTCGCTAATGGAGTCGGTTGAAGTTGAAGCCGTTGGCGATCTTTCATTAGAATTAGCTAATGGCTCCACTCTTTTACTTAGAGATGTCCTTTTGTACCCTCTTTACAGAGGAATTTGATTAGTGTGTCAAATTTGGACAAAGATGGTTATGATTGCAATTTTGGAAATGGCAAGTGCGAAATAATGTTTAATAAAGAATGTGTTGGTATTGCCATATTACAGAATGAGCTTTATTTGTTATCATTGTGTGATGATGTGAATGTCGATGCGATAATGAGAACGCTATGCGTGCGAGAAAGTGATTGAATCTCGCTCTACGAATGTAAACAGAAACGAAAGAGAACTCTAGATGAGTCGTCGAAATTATGGCACTGTCGTTTAGGCCATATTTCGAGGGGGAGAATAGAAAGACTAGTAAAGAATGATATTCTTCCTCCATTAGAGTTCTCAGACTTAGAACAATGCAGAGAATGCATTAAAGGAAAATATGTAAAGAAAATAAAGAAAGACGCTAAAAGAAGCACAGAGTTCTACAAATTATTCACACAGATATTTGTGGTCCTTTTCCGTGAAAATGTGGATGGATATGACTCGCTCATAACATTCACAGATGATTACTCCGTTATGGATATATTTATCCAATCAAAGAAAGAAATGAAGCCTTGGATAAATTCAAGATATTTAAGGTGAAATTGAAAACCAACACGATTTAAAGATTAAGATAGTCCGATCGATCGTGGGGAGTACTACGATCGACATACCCCATATGGACAAGTTCCTGGACCTTTGCGAGGTTTTTACAGAAAATGGAATAGTGGCCCAAGATTCTATGCCGGGCGAACCTCAACAAAATGGAGTAGTGAAAGACGCAACCGCACTCGATGGATATGGTGCGAAGCATGATGAGCTACTCCACACTCCCATTGAGTTTATGGATGGAGGCGTTGAAAACCGCCATTCATATTCTCAACAGAGTGCAGTAAGTCGGTGCCCAAAACACCGCATGCGAGTTGTGGACAGGAAGAGTTCCTCACTAAAGCACTTACGTGTGTGGGGAGTCTGCCGAGGCTAAAGTATTTAACCCAAACCTTGGGAAACTTGATCCCAAAACTGTAAGTTGCCATTTCATTGGCTACCCTGAAAAGTCAAAAGGTTATCGTTTCTACTGTCCAGACAGATACACAAAGTTTGTAGAAACGAGACACGCTGTCTTCTTAGAGGATGAAATGATGAGGGGGAGCATGGTAGCTCGTGAGATTGACCTTGAAGAGAAGCGGGTGTATGCGCCCACTCCGATGATTCAAGAGCCATTCTTCACACTACCTGATGTCGCTGCACCGACGGTGCAAGACATGTGGTGCCAAGACTGTTATTGTTCCTCCCGTGGCAACAATGAATGAGAATGAAGAACCTGTTCTTGAGGATCATATAGAACCTATTGCCACGAGATGAGGGGAGCAACAAAGCTGACCTCAAACGATAGATGTACCAAATGAGGAGGCCCCAGGAGGTCTCAAAGAGTAAGAAGATCACTATTTCGATGATTATCGATTTATCATACAGAGGAATTTCAAATGGAGGATGCTCCCACCTCATTTGAAGAAGCCATGAGAAGCGAAAATTCCTCAAAATGGCTTGAGGCCATGGAAGAGGAGATGAGGTCCATGAAGACTAATAAAGTGCAGGACTTGAAATTATTCCTAAAGGAGCCAAAACAAGAGGTCAGTAAATGGGTCTACAAGACTAAACATGACTCCCAAGGGAATGTAGAAAGACATAAAGCGCGACTTGTGGCAAAAGGCTTTACGCAAAGAGAAGGGATTGATTACAATGAGACATTTTCTCCAGTCTCATGTAAAGATTCCTTCAGAATCATAATGGCATTAGTAGCACATTATGATTTAGAGTTACATCAGATGGATGTAAAGACGGCATTTCTTAATGGGGATTTGGAGGAAAATGTTTACATGGCACAACCGAAAGGTTTTGTTGTGGAAGGAAATGAGAGAATGGGATGCCGCCTAAAGAAATCAATATATGGGTTAAAGCAAGCTTCAAGACAGTGGTACTTGAAGTTTGACAGTACAATAAGAAAATTTGGGTTTAAAGAGAATGTAGAGGACAACTGTGTTTATGCAAAGTTTAAAGATGGGAAGTTTAACTTCCTAATCCTGTATGTGGATGATATCCTACTAGCTAGTAGTGATGTTAATCACATCGAAACAAAGAAGTTTTGTCCTCAAACTTGATATGAAAGATCTTGGTGAAGCTTCATTCGTTCTAGGATCAAATTCACCGAGATAGAAACAAAGGGTATTGGGACTGTCACAAAAGGCATACATAGAGAAAGTCTTAAAGAAATTTGGTATGCATAAATGTAGTCCATCACCGCACCTATAGTCAAGGGCGGCATGATATGGGATTTTCAATGCCCCAGAACCGATATGAGATCGATCAAATGAAAGCGGTTCCATATGCTTCAGTTGTCGGAAGCTTACAGTATGCTCAAGTGTGCACACGCCCTGACTTAGCATTTGTTACCGGGTTACTTGGCAGATTCCAGAGCAATCCTGGAATAGAACATTGGAAATTGATAAAGAAAGTCTTGCGTTATTTGCAAGGAACAAAAGGCCTCATGATGACATACGAAGATCAGATACACTCCCACATAGTGGGGTATACAGATTCTGATTTTGCGGGAGATGATAGAAAGTCTACATCCGGATATGTATTCACTCGCTAAAGGAGCTATATCGTGGAAAAGCTCAAAACAAACCGTCACTACATCGCCCACAATGTATGCCGAGTTTGTAGCATGTTATGAGGCTACGGGCAGTGAATCGCTAAAGAAGTTCATACCGGTTTAAAAGTGGTTGACGACATCAATAGACCACTTAAGTTGTCTGCGATAACGAACCCGCAGAACGTATGCCCACAACAATAAGTCAAGTGGAGTGCCAAACACATTGACATAAAGTACTATGTTGTGAAAGATAAAGTTCGGGATCAAATTATAAGTCTTGAGCACATAAGTACTGCAAAGATGTTAGCGGATCCGCTTACCAAAGGCTTACCACCCAACGTGTTCGAGAGAACATGTAGCGGCATGGGTTTAAGGGAAAGCCTATGAATCTGGACTAAAAGATGGCCCAAAGTTTAAAGTAATCGTTTCAGAACAGAGAGATGTATTGTAATCGTTGAATCTATCGGCGATTGACCGTGACGATGAGACATGTTCTATGCACTAATCTGTGATGGAATGTGTAAAGTCAAAAGTAATTAAAGATAAAGTATAGACCGAGATCAAGGGAGAATGTTAGAGTGATCTCGTGGCTTTGGCCCAACGCCAAAGCCCAACCCTTGATCGCGCATACGATCGGGCGCCAGCCCGCTTGGTGGTGGGCCTCGTCGCCGCCGCTTATAAATACAGAGGTGGGGCGGGCGGCACGCATCACGAGGTTGACCGCGCCGCCGTCACCCCACCGACAAACCCTAAACCCGACCGTTGAAGGCGCCGAGCCGACGGAAGTCACCACCGGCCAGGAGATCGCCGCCACCGCGAGACGCCACCGCCGCTCCTCTTCCCCGACCGTCGCCGCTCGCGGCGCAGAGCTTCACCGACGAACCTCGATGGCGGATCTTCATCCTCTACACCGGAAGGTTGGTACCTCTCTCTCTCCCTCTCGGATTACCTCAAGAACCCTAGAGAAAGGATAGCCCGCTAGATCTAATCTAGGGACCCTAAAGAACCTAGTTCTAATAAGTTCATCTGCGAGAGAGTACAAGGCTAACGCACGAACACGGAGGCACTCATGACGTTACAGAGCACAAGCACATCTTTATTTACTACACATGTATGTATGTATGAATATACTTATAAAATCGATAGACATCACCACTAAATTTAAGACTTGAATTCGGACGAATTAGATGCACACTGTCAGTTCAGATTAGCCAATTTGGGGTACACGACATTACGAGCGAGCTAATGGCATATGCTAATGCCACTGTCAGTTCAGATTAGCCAATCTGGGGTGGTAATGGTGGGCCCACCGATGATATGCGCCGGGCTTGAAACGTCACTCGTTTTGGTCTTCGGCCACTGAGCAAGTAGCAACATTATGCCATATTTGTTTTTGAGGGATAGGCTCTAGATAGGGGTTGGTCTATACGTAAAGTTATTATTCTACGGCTATCCTAGTATGTAGCCATACAAAACAATATTATCTGATCCAAAGGGATGAATGCCTTAGCTTCGCCTTTTTTGTGTAGCCTTTTTTACTGCAGTGGTTATAAGCTTTTTATAAATAAAAAGAGAAAATAGTAAAAATTTTAAAAAACAGCACTTAATCTTTTGGAACAATGTAAATAAAATAAGAGAGAAACAAAGAAATAAGATTCCAATCCGTTGCATTTCTCGAGCCATTTTGGTCCATTCTTTTTAGCATATGACTTATAATTTCTCTTAAATAAACAAATAAGATAAATTTTCTATCTTTTTTAAAAGCGGTTTATTGAAATTATCTTTTTAAAATAACTTATCAATATTCGATTTGTTCGTATAAATACTCGAGTTAGGGTCAAAACCCATCGGCCACAACCTAAAAACACATAGCCTTTAAAATTCGGGTTTAGATGGTCCGAGACCGATTAATTCCTCGATTTTCGCTAAGTAAGTGTGCGGTGGTTATGTTGGTTAATTATGTCAACTTCCCCTTCGTTTCAGACTGACGTGCGTGGTAGCCTTGGCACGTGTTTTTTTGGTACAACACAGACAGATCGATACTCCACACACCACAAATACGCTTATCTATTACACACGCCCAAGGTTATCTTTGATCGCAGGCTATATTGCTTTCAGACTCAACGCAAACCAGTGATTAGAGGCTACAAGACCTTTGAAACATGAACACGTGTTATCCCATTCACCACACATGCGCGTGCATCCTTCCTAAGGTGAGCATGAGTGCTCGTGGGTTTGAAATGTCCACGGACTCGTAGCCAAACAAGTTTAATTCTCTCCTTGACACGTATTTGGCCTGTCATTTTGTACGTTACAGGTTTATTCTTTACGGTTTTTAAAAATAACTTTTGACTTTTATTACAGTACCTAATTTTTAAATAAAGTATTTTTTTAAGACGGATCTACAACATAATTATAGTATACGTTAAAAGCCTAAACTTTGTACCAGTCAAAATCACAATCGAGTATCTTTATTTGTAATCTCTCGCGTGAACAGACTAAAATTCAAATATTTTAGCCATAAGCCAAAAAAAGTATGCCCATATCCTCACCAAATAGTATTAATTTTTGTCAGCAGGCTGTTTCTAATGTGTCAGTGAAATTCTTATAACAACACTTGCACGACTCATTAACCGCATTTTCTGAGCATTTTTTGCCATCATCACTGTCAAATTCAAAAATATTTACTGTGTCCATAAGAGAAGAGAACGTCACAATTCATAAATCAAACCATTTAGGGTAGCACCAATGCACGTCTCGTATCCAACTTATGCCTTGATGGTTAAACTTTGTGCACGTCAATCTGTTTATATTATTAAAAAGATATTATAATAAGCTTGTATTTTGGTGAGTCTAAATTATAGTGGTAAAGGTTAATCAAACACATATTAGAGCAATTACAGCTGTATATAAACTACAACTATATTTTTAACTATAAGTATTAGAGTCGTATAATAAATACGACTCTACTTTCAAAACTACTCCCTGAGTTGATTTTTTTCTTTAACAAAATTATAGCAGAAAATACTAAAAAAAGACTTCATACCCTTCTGTCAATAGGGGTGCAAACGGGTCGGGTTAATCCCGACCGATCCGGCATCGAATCCGATTGGTACCGAATCTGGAGAAAAAAATATGGGTTAGGATATGGTAACAGCAATATCCGTCCGAATCCGATACGTTTTCAAGTTTGATTTCATGTTAGTGCTACTATTTGACGTTTCATTTTCTTTTGCAATGGTAAAATAAAATCTTCCACATCAGCTATTAAGTAGCAACATCAAGTTCTTGACAGTACGTCCTCCTACTCTATTTGTTGTACTGCATGCATTCCTTACAAACGGGTTAATCCCGACCGATCTGGCACCGAATCCGATTGGTACCGAATCCGGAGAAAAAGTATGGGTTAGGATATGGTAACAACAATATCCGTCTGAATCCGACCCGTTTGCACCCCTATCTGTCAATCCTCCTTTAAGCACACTTACCCTATCAAAGTAATTGAAACCCATTAATGCAAAACTCTACTTTTAACATTTTGTAGCTTCAATCAAAATTGCAACATGCCAATGCCCAATCTGAGAGGCTGACAAATGGGCCCGGCTGTGTCACATGGGAGCTCAGGATCTATTTTGCCACACTCAAATAGTCAAATAACTAGCCACGTAGGCGTGGCGCCACGCCAACCACCGTATGGGCCGAAGTAAAAGAGGCGAAAATTAGTGAGAAGCTTTTTTAAAAAAATCGAGGAAACATGCGTATTTTTGGAAAAGCCGAAGGTCTTTTTCGTAAAAAATTGAGGACCTGTACGCAACTAAACGAGGACCCGTACGTAATTTAGAAAACTGCGGGGCGCTATCTTGCAAAGGATACAAAATTTCGGTGAAGCGAAGGAGTGTTTTAAAAAAACAAAACTGGCAGGGACTTTTTTGCGAGAATAAAGGACCTGTACGTAACCAAACGAGGACCTGTACCGTATGGGCCGAAGTAAAAGAGGCGAAAATTCGTAAGAAGCTTTTTTAAAAAAATCGAGGAAATATGCGTATTTTTGGAAAAGCCGAAGGTCTTTTTCGTAAAAAATTGAGGACCTGTACGCAACTAAACGAGACCCGTACGTAATTTAGAAAACTGCGGGGCGCTATCTTGCAAAGGATACAAAATTTCGGTGAAGTGAAGGGGTGTTTAAAAAAAACTGGTAGGGACTTTTTTGCGAGAATAAAGGACCTGTACGTAACCAAACGAGGACCTGTACGCAATTTAGAAAACCGCGGGGCGTTATCCTGTGAAGGATACGAAATTTCGGTGAAGTGGAGGGGTGTTTTTAGGAAAAAACAAATTGACAGGGACCTTTTCGCGAGGAAAAAAGAACCTTTACGTAATTTTAAAATACGAGAAACCGCTCCCGATCAGTCATCGAAATTCCGCGCCACGCACGCCGACCGAGCTGGGGCGACGTGGTCGCGGTCTCTCGCGAATCCCGAAAGTGGAGGGTGTTTTTAGGAAAAAACAAATTGACAGGGACCTTTTCGCGAGAAAAAAAGAACCTTTACGTAATTTCCAGAAAATACGAGGAAACCGCTCCCCTGACCGTACTGAAATTTACGTAATTTCTAGAAAATACGAGAAACCGGCTCCTCTGACCGTACTGAAATTCTCGCGCCACGCGCCGGCCGACCGAGCGCTGGGGGCGACGTGGCTGCGGTCTCCTCGCGCGAATCCCCCGGACTTTGTTTTGGTTACGATGATTCGGTACCCAAAAAGGTACGATGGATGCCGAATATGCAGCCGACCACATACTAATCTGCTTCTGACAGGTGGGGCCCTCCCCATTCTGGAGCAGCATAGCTTGATCATTAATTTTCGTGTGCTTATTTTATTATTTCCCCTTCCTTCTATTTACTTTACTATTACTAATTTGTTCCTCACAACTTCTGTGAGGCCTCGTCCTCGTCGTCGTCTTCTTCCTCCGCGGGAGCAATACACGAACGCGCACGCGCACGGGGAGAGTGGAAGCGGCGGCGGCGGCCATGGCGGGCGCTGGCGGGTGGGACCCGCTCGCCTGCTCCGAGATCCACGGCTTCATCACCTGCGCAGGTCGCCCCGTCCCGTCCGACCGCAGCTTTTCTATTCCCCGATCCTTTTCTTCTCTTTTTTTTTGGGTGCGGCGATTCTGTACTTTTTGTGGGTTTTTGTGGATTCTGTAGTTTTCTACTCTTGTTTGACGTCATTCGTTTGGACTTTTGAGTTGCTATCGTTTGACGCCTCTCGCTCTTGTAGTTTCAAGGGTTCTTCAAGTGTTATGCGTGCATTTCCCCATGTCGGATTGCAGTATATGTGTTCTTTTCGAGCTAATTCATGCTGTTTGTTGGTTTTGATGCTCGATCGAAATGGTTTTCTTGGTTTTTTTTCTTCGTATTACTAGTGTGTGTTCTTGGAAATTGATCGAATGCTTTGCGGGGGTTTGGCTGCTCAATTTCTTTGTTAATCCCGTTGTTTCTATTTTTTCCCTTCAAAGTTTGATATGCTAAGTTTAGGGCCTTGCGAACAGCTTAAATTTTAGTGGCTTTGTAGTTCGTGTTACTTCGATGCTCTAGAACAAGAAAGAACAATACAATTTATGCTGTCTCCGATTCAGTTTTTCCCCTGTTGAAAGAAAGAAACATCGCGTTGTTTGTTGAGCTGAATTCTTGCTTGTGTGTGCTGTTGTTGTGGTTTGTGGACAGACTTGAACTTTGAGAAGCTGATGGCGGAGGCGGCGTCGCGCTGGTTCCGGCCGAATGAGATCTACGCGGTGCTGGCGAACCACGCAAGGTTCAAGGTCCAGGCACAGCCCATCGACAACCCCCCGAGTATGTGTTTTGCATGAACCCTAAACCCTGATTTTGATATCCATACTTTGTGCGTATTTAGTTGCCGTAATTGACCGCACGACGTGATGTGAACAAAAGGGAACGGCGCAGGAGTGCGTGTTGAAGTATTGAATATAAGACGGCTGTTGTACTTTGTGCTTCTGGTCCAACTGCGTTGTGTGTGAAACAAATAGCAAGTAGCCCTGAGTTGACCTCTCGGTTCATTGTTTGGAGAGGTAGTGTGGTGGTTAATTTAGTGCTGGTACCTGGGGTGTTGAATCTCCCATCCCGGGTCTTAGGTCTTCATAACAGAATAGATTAATGAATGCATGTCGATGAGCATTGGAGTACAACTAAAATGAGTGTGATTGACTTCATATTGCGCTTGTTCCGAAATGTTTGTGCACAGGAGCCATGTTGTTATTATTCTCATCAGAATACCATCTCCAAGGTCATACGAGAATGCACAATTTATGAACATAATAAACATGGTATGTCCTAGCAAGTTAATATTGCTTGAAATGGAGTTTGTGCATATGGGATTCCCCATGTGCATAGGAACCCTGTTCTTATTCTTGCAATATTGACTAGGATCATAACAGAATATACGACCATGAGTAAAATGAGCATGTCTTTGTGTCTTGAAATGAGACAAGCTTCTGTGTATTCACATTAACACTTATCTTTCATTTGCTCACCTGTCTAGGTGTTTAGTGACTACTTGTCACTATATCCTTCTTCTCTACTAAGATACCACTGTATCATATATGATCTTTTATAAGAATATTAGTTGCACAAGGGAATAAATTTGCTTTTATGCTACTTATATAACTTTTAGGGTGTTATTGTTTTTGCATTCATCTATTCACACAAGTGTGTGGTTGTAATTGCATTACCTTGCGAGGATGTCTACATCTTGAAATTCTATTGAAAAATGTTGCATTATTTTGTGACTTTGTCTTATATTAGTCTTCTAAATTCTAATTGCATCCTGTCTATCAGAAAATGGTTTGTGCATTCTAACTGACCATCACTCGTAACTTTCTTTTAAATCAGGTGGTACTGTTGTTCTCTATGATCGTAAAGTTGTCAGGAACTTCCGTAAGGATGGCCATAAATGGAAGAAAAAGAAGGATGGCAAGACTGTCCAAGAAGCTCATGAAAAATTAAAGGTGAAGCTATGCAAAAAAACCAAATGGCCTGGCTGATGTTAGTATCCCCATCATTATTGTTGATTTGTGTCATTTTGTAGATTGGTAATGAAGAAAGGGTTCATGTCTATTATGCTCGAGGTGAGGATGATCCAAATTTTTTTCGAAGATGCTACTGGCTACTTGACAAGTAAAAGTTCTCTACAGTTCCTTTTCTTTGCAAGATTCATTTACATAATTTATTGTAACCTATGGTTGTATACACACGTAGGCCATGCTCTTTTTTGCAGATTGTCAAAATAGTTACTTTTCTGAGGCTAATACGAGCTTCTTGAAACATTTGTTGTCAATATGGCTACATTCGCCGCAGCTAAAATTAAGAAAATCGAATACTTGGATCATGTTGCACCACTAAACCCATTATGTTATTTGTTGTCTGCGATATGTCTGAAATTTTATTTGATTTTCCATTCTTTAAGCCGAGAAACAACTTTATACTAGAGGTAGGATAGTGTCATCATCGCATTTACAAAATAGGATTGATATTTTATTTAGGTGCCTCCATGATTTTTCCCTACTCCAAGTAGTTAATTGAGGCATCCACCATAGTAGTTACAACGTCGTCTAGTTGTCGCCTTGGTGACGAGGTGTCCAGTTGCCTAGAGCTAGATGCTGAGGTCTCCCGTCCAGCTTTTCTAGTCGGGGCAGCTGGTTGGAGCCGAAAGAGGGCCAACACGGGTTCGGCCGGTGGCGCAGAGTGCGGAGGAGGCAGCGGGAGAAGGCGGCCAGGGTGGCCAACAGGAGCGGCGGGTCGAGGTGGAGGCGGCGGTGGCTGACGGCAGTGGCGGGTCAAGCCCAAGGCCGCGGTGGCGTCAGGCAGGAAGAGGGGTCGGAGCTGAGGAGGCGGGTTCAGGAGTCGGAAGGCAGAGAGAGAGGAGGGAGAGCCAGCGATGGCTTGGCTGTCGGCCGAGCAGAGCAAGAAAAAGAGAGAGGGGAAATTAAGAGAGAGAAGAGATAAGGAAGAGAGGAGTGGCTTCGGCCAAGAGCCATACATGTAGTTGTGTACATGTGCATTTGCAATTGACTCTCTACAGTACATGCAAATAACAGAAATAGGTCATGTTAATGTTATTTGCTATTATGGACCTTGTTATTTAGATAATTTAATAATTTATACTATTATGTTGGATGGTTATTTAATTTTATGTTATATAAGGTATTATTTGTATTTATTACTATCGTCTAACTACTATCATCTAACTGTCGCCATGGCGGGCGCCTAGTCGACTAGGGGTCCAGGCGCCCTGGTTTCGCAGCGACTTGCCGGAGCGTCGTGACAACCATGGCATCAACAGGGATCTATGATGATTGATGAAAGAATTTCTGAGAATGGAAGTGTTGTCAAACCGAGTTTGGTTAGATTGGAATGGATATATGACAATGAAAAGTTCTGTTAAAGGCTTACAGAATGCAGAGATGATGGCATAAAATTTATATTTTCCACTATATGTAACATATGCAAACTTGGATAAGCATAATAAAATATCGTGTGAATTCTCTCTGCTGACGTGGTTCTTGGTTGTTTCTTATCCAGGGAGTTGGAGCGCATAGTTCTTGTGCATTATCGTCAAACATCTGAGGTTCTTTATTTGTCCATCTCTTGTTTTCTGTTTTGCAGTAAATATTCCTTTGGTATTTCTTCTGGATGCTGCAGTGAGGAAAGCTGAATTTTTGTTTACTATATTAGTTTTACTCAAGAAGTGTATTGCAAGCTTAGTTTCGAAGTTCATGTGGTTTTCATAGAAAAGACATGATCTGTTAAGGACAAATAAAAAGTCTGCGTTGGGTTAATCATGCTCTTTCTCTTGCTCATGATATTGTACAGTGAACTTTTTGGTATTCTCTTATGCGGTTATGCCGCAGTGTTGGATTTTGATGTGCAATTGATTTAAGGTCTGAGTGGTTGGATGCCAAGAGGCCATGATATAGCCTTCAAACTTGAAATAACATCTGAAATTCATATGACTACTAACTCTTCAAAACTCAAGGACCACATTCTATATTCATTAGTGCAAGCATTTCTTTTTGTGTACGAGGATCTACTTCTGACATGACCCGATGGAACCCTTGGTTCTCACTTTTTTTTTAAAGAGTTGTTAGCTCAATGGCTGAACAAAGCATTATTTGTTAATAATTTAGTGTCCTGAACTTATCTGCTTTTGAAGGTGTCACGGGAGTCAAAACTGTAAAATAACCCTGACCATGTGGTTTCAATGGCTGTTTACTAGCAAATGTCTTGTATCGGCATACAAGAATCCTGAGCATAGCTGAAACTGCATACCACAAAACTTGACAAACAAGTTGTATCTTTCTTTCACAAAGTATCAATATATGTTCTGTTGTGCAAGCATAGTGGACCAAGATGCTATAGGCTCTGTTATTCTGAGTCTCTTAATCTGGTTCCTCTCGATCAGGAAAATGCCACAGTACCTCTGTATGCAGAAGCCGAAGATGCAGAAGTGCGTACAATGAATATGATTCATCATACCTCTCCTCTGACTTCAGCAGAATCAGCCTCTGCTCATACTGAGCTATCTTGCTCTACTGCTGCACCAGAAGAAATTATTTTGCATGGTGGTGGAGCAATTTCTAGTGGTGAGACATGCTTGAATCCCAAATATGTGTTGGATGTATATGGTCTGGATCTGTTGCCAGCTTCTTGTTCAGAAAATGCTATGCTCTGGTGACCCAATAGTATAGCTTGTTTTAGTTTTTTCTATACTTTCCCATAGCATGATATCATAATCTTTGTAGGCTGTTTCGACTGTATGTCTTACAAATTCTGCTACTGTATCCTGGATTGTTCATTATGCAGAAACTGATGATCATGGTTCTAGCCTGGAGGAGATAAACTCATTTTGGGCAAATCTATTGGAGTCATCTATGCAACATGATACTTCTGTTTGCGGTGGGATTTTTGACAAAGCTGCAATATTTGATATTACTGTGGTAGAACTTGTAATCCTGCCTTTTTTATGTAAAACAGGTGGATCTTTGGCATCTAGTCAGCAGATTAAACACGGGCCGAGGGATTCTGGAAATAACATCGTGAATACCAACACGGCAAGTAGTGTAAGTGAGCCGCTATAACCTATGGTTTTTAAGCTGCAATGCTACATGATTGAAATTGTGCACAAAATTATTGGTTCATTACATTGCTAAATTCACTATAACTGTGGCCTTAATTGCTTTGGTCTTCTTCTTTATTACTTTAATTTCAGAACAACTAACCTGGTAGATGCTTACTCTGGAATTTAAGAGGAGCACTTGACTTCTTGCAATTCTTTGTCAATACTCACGGTCTTTTGTATGTACGTAATTTTTTTGTGAATCTGCAATGTTTACTATGTGTGAACTTATAGGTCTTCTATCCAATCATATTTGTTAAGGGTATTGTAGGGGAATATGCCATATACAGATAAGGAAAGTGAGACATATAAGGAAAGGAATAATACAATTCTTATTCTATCTCTGATACCTTTAACAATATTATATATCCATTGTAATATATAAGTGCTTATTCTGCCCATCTGGTTATGTGCTGCAAAGAGGCCAGAAGAACCACTCTCGCTATGTCTCCATTATTTCCCTGTTCTTGAGCTAAAATATGATTTACCCTTAATCCATGAGGGGCCTCAATGATAAACATGTGTGTATGCGGGTGTGCAAGCTCCTGCATTCTTGTGTTGTCTCTGCGTACACACGTGTGCATATGTCTATATGCACATGGGTGTGAATTCATGATGCTTGTCTCTTTGTGTACCTTTGTTGGCAGCTTATAGCCTTAGATGTATCACTTATTTTTTTCTGCAGGCTATCTTTGTTCCACCACTTAATGTGACGTCAGAAGCTTATGCTACTAATCCTGGCCTCAATCAAGTACCTGCAAGTTACTTCGGAGATCTGAAGCATCAAGGAGACCAGGCTCACTCTCTTTTAACATCAGATTTAGATTCTCAATCAGAGCAATTTGTAAGTTCATTGGTAAAAACTCCAGTGGATGGTAACATTCCTAATGATGTGCCTGCTAGGCAGAACAGTCTTGGACTGTGGAAGTACTTGGATGATGACAGTCCTTGTTTAGGGGATAATCCAAGCTCAGCTATACAGAGGTTCCATCCGGTGTCCAACAAAAGACTCTTCAACATCACTGAGATCTCCCCAGAATGGGCTTATTCTACAGAGAACACGAAGGTTTTTCCCTTTCATATTCTACTGAACTTTCATGCTATTTATTGTGTTTTGATTCTTGAACTGTTCGATTTTCATGGCAAAGTTCTTCTTCGTATTCATCTGTTACCAATTACCCAAATCATTGTTTTTACTATCTACCAGATACCTCCTAGCAGGGTGGTCCCTTTCATAAATCATAACTGCAATGTACTGATTGGATGTATTATAGAACAATTACATGCACATGTGCTTATATATTTATAGATTGATATTATATTAAGTTGCAAAATTATTGACGGCTGCTGAATTGTAGGTCCTGGTGGTTGGATACTTCCATGAGCAATACAAGCATCTGAATGAATTTGATATGTATGGTCTCTTTGGTGACAAATGTGTTGCTGCAGATATTGTTCAAGCTGGTGTTTACCGTTTCATGGCTGGACCACATACACCTGGACTGGTGAATTTTTGTTTGACTTTGGATGGGAAAACACCGATCAGTGAGGTTTTGAGTTTTGAGTATCGTATTTCATTGAAGAATGAGTTGATGCCGTTGGAGGATGAGTGCAAAAAGTCCAAGCTTCAGATGCAGATGAGGCTAGCTCGTTTGCTGTTTGCTACAAACAAGAAAAAAATTTCACCAAAGTTGCTTGTAGAAGGTAGCAAAGTTTCCAATCTCATCTCAGCATCGCCAGAGAAGGAATGGTTGGATCTTTGGAAAATTGCTAGTGATTCTGCAGGCACGCATGTTCCTGTTACTGAGGGCTTGCTTGAACTAGTGTTGCGAAATAGATTGCAAGAATGGCTTCTTGAAAAAGTAATCGAAGGCCATAAGTCAACTGGCCGTGATAACCTAGGGCAAGGACCTATCCATCTGTGTTCTTTCCTAGGCTATACTTGGGCTATTCGCTTATTTGCTATATCGGGGTTCTCCTTGGATTTCCGTGATTCTTCTGGTTGGACAGCTTTACACTGGGCTGCATACCACGGGAGGTATCCTCTATTTTCTGAAATTTATAGCCTTTCTTTTGCTGACTAACGTGAAAAATAGAAGAATGAGGAAACAATATTATTTTCTATATGAGTTCTGGCAACTGCGGTGTATTTGTTTCATTTAGATGTCAAAACTTAATTGGAGTTAACTGGCTAAAAGCTAAATACCAGCTGCCATATTTGTTTAATTTAGATGTCAAACTTAATTGGAGTTTACTGGCTAAAAGCTAAATAGCAGCTGCCAGACAAAATGACCAAATTTTGTTTTGAAGAACCTGGTACATTTGGGAGGGTCTAAGTGAAAAGAATTAAGAATCTGATAAGCTGTGCTTTCTTTTCTATTAGATAGTGATCTTAGGCACATTTGATTGATTTTCACTGGAGGTGATTGTAGCAATAGACTAATAGGTGATATTGGATACATTTTGTATTGGAATAGACCGTGTCATATATTTTTATGACTATCTTGTTACTCAATTTTTTATTGTTCTTTTGGCAGGGAAAGAATGGTTGCTGCTCTTTTATCTGCTGGGGCAAATCCAAGCTTGGTTACAGATCCTACTCCCGAGTCCCCTGGTGGATGCACTGTTGCTGATCTGGCAGCAAGACAAGGTTATGATGGCTTAGCTGCATATCTCGCTGAGAAAGGATTGACTGCACATTTTGAGGCTATGTCACTGTCCAAGGATACGGAGCAATCACCTACAAAGACAAGACTAACAAAACTACAAAGCGAGAAGTTCGAGAACCTTAGTGAACAAGAGCTTTGCTTAAAAGAATCTTTGGCAGCCTACCGAAATGCTGCTGATGCTGCCAGTAATATCCAAGCTGCACTCAGGGAGAGAACTATTAAACTTCAAACAAAAGCAATTCAATTGGCCAATCCTGAGATGGAAGCATCTCAGATAGTTGCTGCTATGAAGATTCAGCATGCATTCCGGAACTACAACAGAAAGAAAGAGATGAGAGCTGCCGCACGAATACAGAGTCATTTCCGCACTTGGAAGATTAGGAGGAACTTCATGAACATGCGAAGACAAGCTATCAGAATACAAGTAAGCTTTTGCATATTCTTATTGTGTGTTCTGATTTGTTAGTTTTCTCTTGGGGATCGATTGCACAAAATATTTGCCATACTGCTGAATAGCACTTATGGTCATTCAATGTGTTGGAAGCTCAAGGACAGTCTTTTGACAGTTTAATATTCTTATTTTTGGATAGCAAATTGGAAGCTTTTCTGCCTCGTTATCTTGTATACATCATGTGTGTTGGATATTATAATGATTCCATTGTCTGCTCAGGCTGCATACCGAGGTCATCAAGTGAGAAGGCAGTACCGCAAGGTAATATGGTCTGTTGGAGTCGTGGAGAAAGCAATTTTGCGATGGAGAAAGAAGAGAAAGGGCTTGCGTGGCATTGGAACTGGAATGCCAGTCGCAATGACTGTGGATGTAGAACCAGCAAGCACTGCAGAAGAAGACTTCTTCCAGGCCAGCAGGCAACAAGCTGAGGACAGGTTTAATAGATCGGTGGTGCGTGTTCAAGCTCTGTTTCGTTCGTATCGGGCACAACAGGAGTACCGGAGGATGAAGATTGCTCATGAGGAGGCCGAGGTATGATTTTACTTTCTCCAGTACTAATTGACATGCATCAGCATGTTAGATGACAGAGCTTGTGCAAACGCTTCTCTAAAATTCTAAATAAAGTTAGCTTCAGAGAAAGTCAAATATAGCCGTGACTATTGTGGGAATGTTTGCTGGTTTTCATGGGCTTATGAATGCAAATGTTCTGAATGGACTGGACCTGTGGCCTGTTAGCGGAAATATTGTTGATGATGCTTGTTGTGAACACTATCAGACTTTCTGAGTTGTGTGTTTGTCACTGTTTTGTGCAGCTGGAGTTCTGTTAAAGAGCAGCTAGGACAGGCATGCAGGAGCTGAAAGTGGCTTTTTAGGGACTGCTAGTTCTTCTAATTATTCTCTTGTACATTGGAATGAACGATCACAAACTGTTTGTTGATGCTGTACATTTTAGGACCATCTGATGCGTTTGGTCAGTCTGGTTGATGTATTTGCTGTTAGCCTGTTTCTATGGTTTGCATTTGGCTGGTTTTAGTTGGGGTGAAAATGGTATATGGAGATGCAAGCACAAATCATGTTGGAAGTGCTAACATTAAGTACCACCTGAGCCAATGGCCAAAGAGGTGATTAATTTATCCACTGTTATGTCTGCCGTCCTCCTTTTCTTTACGTTATCTTCTTTTTTCCCCCCCGGATCTTTCCATCTCCTTGATCTTGTACGAAAGCGTACGCAAGCTCTGCTCAATGCCATTCTTGTTTGCTTTCACTAGCAACTGGACAGTAGAATGTGCTCTCAACTTTTTTTTAAAAAAAAAATGTAAAGAAAAGAAAAGCAAGACGACCTCATAAATAGTAGTATCATCTCATCAACAGGTGTGGCACAGCGTGCAGTATAATGGAATCTGGTAGACGCCGAAACTTAGCGTATTGGGATATAGGTGGTAATCTCGAATTAAGATGGGAGCCCCAAAAACACACTTCAAATTAAGAGTTGAAATTAATTGAGTGGTTGATTAGCAAACATCCTCTCCTATCTATTTTTACAGCTTAAAATTCTTTTGGTGGTTATCAAGATTACGAAAAGTACGGTTATATTAACTTCCTATTCATTTAATCAATCATATGCAAGCAGTCTATTTCCCAATCAGGGTGTCAAAAGAAACATGCTTGCCTTAAAAGTTTATTAAATCCTTCAAACTTTAGGCCTACTAGAAGAAAGGAAATTCGGTTTATAGGAAATAGTGAAAATATCTGAAGATAAGACAACGTAATTCCTGCATCCCAAACGGGGCATTACTTTTGCATCGTGCACATTTTTGCCATGTCGAAATTTCAGTCGATTTTTTCATTAAACAGGGCTATTCCTGCATTCATTTGAAATTCATACATTCCCAATGGGGTTAAGTTAATTTCTAGACAGAAGATAATTACGGGAACGTACTATTTATCATGATTATACAATCATTCTTGTGATAATACTACTTAGGATCTAGATTCCTAGAGAACATATAGGTCTTTCCTATACAGTACGTGATCACAATTTCTAGACAGAAGATAATAGCTCACATCATCCTGCTCTGGAAGTGCGCCTCTTTCTGATGACCTTACACTGAGGCTCCTGTATCTCACAACTAAACATGTAGCTGAAGTAAGGTGGTACATGGGATCTCCATGCCAGGAGCTCAATTTTCTGCTGAGGTCTGTAACTTCTGGACACGGCTTCTTGCATCGGCACGGCCCCGGGGACCTCGATCTGGCTAGAATCTATCTGATACTGTTTGTGGATTACCCAATGTTGAGTAGCTCTGTCTATTCTCCGGAGATATCTAGGTGTGTGCCCGCTCCAAGTTTCTCTCGGTTGTGCACCAAGCAGGTTCTTCTGCCTCCATTCTCTGACGCGTGCGTGGATCCTGCACCAAGAATCTGGGCTAACATTCTCTCTTAGTAGGCCGGCAATGATGTTTGCTATCAGGAAAGTTCCACTCAGCTCCTGGAAAATCCCCATGGCTATGGATGCAAGCCTTGGTTGTTCATCGGGGTCCGCGCTTCCAAACACGAGCACCTTGAAGAAATACCAGTACGCTTCTCGTGGCAAGAATTTCAGGCTCAGAGCTTGTGTTGTTCCGAAGCTTGTGATCATATCTGATCGACTTGTCACTATGACCTTACTGCCACTTGGAATGCCGTATTGAGAGAGAGGGCACAGCGTTCTAAAGATGCCGTCGTTGATATCCCCTGCTAGTTCAATAATGACCAATGATCTCTCTACATCTGAAGCGTAGCCTTGACGCCTTGTCACCCCTCCGTCTGTCAGGGTGGTTGCCATTTTGTCCTTCAGATCACTCTCACAGAAATAGATGATTCTAGAGAAATGACTACGCACCCTTTCATCGATGCAGACATGCTCGACAAGGGTGCTCTTGCCAACTCCCCTCGGGCCAACAATTGGTAGGACATCCAGATTTTCTACACCGCCGGGAGGATCTTTACGCAACAAGAAGCTCATGATCCGCTCCATCTCCAGTTGACGGCCGAACATGCACTTGTCTAGGAGCAGATGCATGCTATACGGCTGGCGGTACACCGGAGGGTAGCTCATTAAGAACACAAAGAACTCATTCATGTCAGCCATGGTGCTCTTCAGACTCTCAAGCACCCGTTCCACCTCTTTCGTGCCCTGTGTAGTGCTACTGCTAGCAAGGAAAGGAACAAGATTGCAAGGGTTGAACTTAGAAAGGGCAAGAGAGCGGCTCACTTGTCCTCCTTTGGCCTCCTCTTCCTCGGAGACATGGTACCTGAAGGTGTCTAGCACGAAGTAGCCTCTGTACATCCCCTCTCTCAGCATGCTGAGCTGCAGCAGCATTGCTTGGTTCGCTACACGCCGCCGGTCGGCCTCCTCGACGGCGGCGCGGACTCGGAGCAGCATCCGTTGTAGGCTCTGATCCATCGTCTCCTCCTCGGGCATGGCCGTCTGCGTGGCGTACCTGCTGATCAAGAAGGATATGGATCTTTGGGCAAGTTCACCCAAGACTGCAGAGAAAAGCACCTCCATTTGGGAAGGAGGTCTTTACCCTCTAGGCTACAGAGCTGTGCGATATATACATCTGTCAGCCGTTTGCCATGGGTCAGGTCTATTTTTCCCGTAAGCAACGACCTTGACTCACAGAAGTATATATATGCACGCCAAGAAAGCCCAGTCAAACCAATCCAAGCCAAGCCAGGTGGCTCTCGGTTCTTTTAATTTACTATTTCTTTATTTTATTTTTCTAATTCTTTTAATTTTTTTGAGGATTTTTTTATTTTTCTGTATTCCTTGTATCATCCGTGACAAACTAACCTTTTTTTTATTTTGTAAATTTAATTATATCAAATAAACCATCATTAACTATAGCAAAAAAAACTATAATCCAGTGTTAGATTGCTAGTACAGTGTTACTTCCACGTGGGTCCCGCCACTTTCATGTGCATGCGTCAAGGACACGGAGGCCCCCTGAACTCCCTCTACAGTCAAAATTTCAACACGACGACTTGTGGGCCCCGCATGGAGTCCCCTCCGTCCATCTGATGAACATCGCCCAGGAAATTTCGCGCGGCCTGATTCCCTCCTACGCGTCCGATTAGGTGTTACATTCGGCTGCCTAAGAAACCGAACCAAAGTTACTTGGCAACATGTTAGGACCCGCTCGTTTCGATTTCAATTTCTAACTTATTTTTAACTATTTATAAATTTCATCTTTTTTTTTGAACTTTTAACTTTTTTGAGAATTTTTGCGGACTTCTTTTCCCGTATTTATTTGCATTATCCATGATGGGCTAATATGATTTTTCTATTTTTAAAATTTTTAAATTTAATTATGCTAAATACCTTTTCCTCTAAAATATAGGGATTATGATATTTTTAGAAGATTTGTGTTGGAGACCATAAGCCACTCAAAAAAGCCATATTGATCATAGCCTTAATCTGAAGGGATCACATTATATTTAAGATAGTTAATATCGTTTACTCTCAGGTTGTATTATGCACTGTCTTTTGAGAATTAGATGATTTTTAAAAATATTTTTATTGTTTTTATGATTCCTCATGTTTTATGAGAAGAACATCACGTCTACTTTTGCGTGTTTGAATAGACGGGATTGAAGCATGTGATATAGCGATTTTTTTTGTCATAGGTTACTATGCTAACAGTAGCTGGATAATTTTTCTTTAGATTTTTGGGGATTTTTTGTTTTTTCTATATTACTTCACATTGTCTATGATGAACTAACCTATCTTTTCTATTTTTAATTTTATTAAATTTAATTTTATTAAATAAATTACTATTAACTATAGTAAAAACCTATAATTCATTGTTAAACTGGATCGTGCATGTATTGCGGATCTGCCAATAGTTTTCAGTTAGTTTGTTAGTCAGAAAAAGTTCTGAGTTAAGCTTTATAGTATGGTTTTCCTTTGTACTGTACTGTAGATCATCCAGCAAAATTCAAACAGTAATCACGCTGCGTCCAGACTCTACTGTCGCTCTATTGTGCTCTGCATTTTCTATGCACCTATTCTGAACATTGCCTTGCTCTGCTAGATACTTCTTGCATCGCTCTGTTGTGCTATGCATTTTCTATGCACCTGTTCTGAACATTCCTTGCTCTGCTAGATACTTCTTGTGTGTGTACAATTCAGAATCCCGTCTGAATTGTGTGTTGGGAGTATTCAATGATCCGATGGCTGATTCTTCAACGATGTGTGATAGTTTTATTGTTAGCAGTTGCTGATGATGGGTATAGCTTTCTTCCACTAGTATCTCCTAAATTTTCGTTCTGGGTCCACTACTGCACATACATATACAACAGGAAGTACGATTAGATTATATATACTGTAGTTTTTCCAAATAAAATATCTTCCTCGTGATATAACGGTGGTATAGACCGAGCGAATTGCATGATTTGCCTTGTCGGTTGTTGATCAATTGCATGCCCCACATATACTGGAGTTTTTCCATGGATGTCAAGTATATGTATGTGTATGACAATCATGACATGACGGTGGCCCCCATGAGACACAAGCAGCAGTACCATCAGTGTACTATTCTCTCCTGTTGATGGTATGCCCTTTGATTCTCCTCCTCATGACCATCCGCTTTGCGACAATCAGCACATACATTTACGACATGAAGTATGATTAGATTATATGTACTGCAGTTTTTTCAAATAAAATATCTTCCTCATGATGTAATGGTGGCATGGACCAAGCGAACTGCATGATTTGCCTTGTCCTTCAAATAAAATATCTTCCTCATGATATAATGGTGATATGGACCAAGCAAATTGCATGATTCGCCTTGTCCTGGTACTTACTGTCTTGATCGAGCTATATAAAAGGCGCAAGGAACCCAGTCTAGCTTAAGGCAATGCACTAGCTACTTATCCACATGCAATAGATTTGATTCAATGAAACCACCTAGCTAGTTAGCTAGTTAATTTGTTCAGCGACAGCTAAAAAAGCAAGTGAATTAGAGGCAGCCATGGCTCAAGTGCTAGCACTGCACTATGACGACGGCGGCAGCCATGAGACAGAAGCAATATCCTCAGTGTACCATTCTCTCTTGCTGATGGTATGCTCTCTGATTCTCCTCCTGCTCATTACCATCCGCTTTGCGACCACCAGCACGAGCAGAGAAGCAGGCAGGCTGTTGAACAAGCTACCTACGCCTCCATGGAAGCTCCCCGTGATCGGTCACCTTCATTACCTCGTCGGTTCCCTCCCACACGTCTCCTTCCGTGACCTCGCCGGGAAGCACGGCCATGACGGCCTCATGCTCCTCCACCTCGGTGTCGTGCCGACCCTCGTCGTGTCGTCCCCTCGTGCGGCGCAGGCCATCCTGCGCACGCACGATCATGTGTTCGCTTCCCGGCCCTATTCCGCCACTGCCAACATCCTCTTCTACGGTTCGTCCGGCATCGCCTTCTCCCCCTACGGTGAGCACTGGCACCAGCTCAAAAAGATCGCCACCACACACCTTCTCAACGTCAAGAACGTCCGATCCTACCGGCGAGCCCGTGAGCAAGAGGTAATCGACCACTGTCTGTATTAATTTTAATTGTATGTCCATGCATGCATGTCTATCAATGCTATAATTATCCTAATCATGCACTGTGATGGATGATTAATGATCGACAGGTGCGGTTGGTCATGGACAAAATCCGTGAGGCAGCCACAGCGAGCACGGCGGTAGACCTAAGTGAGCTGCTCTACTCGTTTGTCAACGACATCGTCTACCACGCCGTGTCGGGCAAGTTCTTTAGGGAGGAAGGCCGGAACAAGCTGTTCTTGGTTCGGGAGCTGGTTGAGACAAGCTCGATGCTCGTCAACGGGTTCAACCTGGAGGACTACTTCCCGATCTTGGGGAGGCTGGACATGGTGAGGAGGGTGGTGTGTGCCAAGGCCGAGAAGGTGAAGAAGAGATGGGATGAGCTGCTCGACAAGCTCATAGATGACCATGCCGCCAAGCCATCGGTGCTGCAACACCTGCGCGACGATGAAGAGAGCAACTTCATCGATGTGCTGCTCTCTGTTCAACAAGAGTATAGCCTCACCAGAGACAATATTAAAGCACTATTGGAGGTAATTATATGGTATTTTTCTGGACAATATAGCGTACGACAATGATCGATCAATAGACCAGCTGGTACTATATATATTGGTCCGCATTCGAATGTGCAGGCCATGTTCGAAGCCGGCGTGTACACATCATTCATAGCGTTGGAATGCGCGATGGTTGAGCTCATGCAGAAACCCCACCTCATGGCCAAGTTGCAAGCTGAGGCAAGGAGAAGCGGACCCAAGAGAAAGCGAAAGGAAATACAGATACTTACCGAAGATGAACTGATGATTAGTAGCATGGCCTACCTGAAGGCAGTCATCAAGGAGACGCTCCGGCTCCACCCCCCGGGGCCGCTTTTCTTGCCCCACCTCTCCATGGCCAACTGCGACATAGAGGGCTACACGATACCCTCCGGGACGCGCGTCATCATCAACGAGTGGGCTCTAAGTAGGGATCCAAGCTGTTGGGAGATGGCAGAGGAGTTCATGCCGGAGCGATTCATGGAGGGTGGTAGCAGCGCAGCTGTCGACTACAAGGGAAATGATTTTCATTTCTTGCCATTCGGGACCGGGCGAAGGATATGCCCAGGTATAAACTTCGCGATCACCAACATCGAGATCATGCTAGCGAACCTCATGTACCACTTCGACTGGGAGCTACCGAAAGGGTCTGTGATCAATACGACGATGTCGTTCAAGCTGATGGTGCACCGGAAGGAGAAGCTCCTCCTTGTCCCGGCACTACCGCAAGATTAATAAATCGGTCTCTCTCTCACGTGCGCCTGCAGCATAGCAGAGCAGATGGACCATCCGCTGGTTGCATGTTTTACTTATGTATCTACCTATGATATGTTGAAACTAGTCCTGCCAAATTCTAAGTTTTGAGTCTGTATCAAGAGTTGAGTCCAAGTCAGTTTAGAAATAAAAATTCAGAGTTAGAGTTTAGAGTCAGTTTTAGTTTGTAGGTTCTATTTAGGAAAGTTTGTGCAATCCGAGTTCGATTCAAAGCCAAAGATATTGTGTAATGTAAGCTATATATATATATATATATATATGTGAAGAATAACCTGAGAAAAGGTGCAGTTCATGCACCACCAAAATTTTGTGTTTGTTTTTAGTCTCTCTATTTTTTTAGACTTTAGCGTTTCATTTCTTGTTGTCGATACTGTCCATCGTTCAAAACAGAGGAGACGCGAGGAAGCAGTAGAGGAAAGGAGGGACCTAAACTCTCATTTGGTATTAAATCTCGGTGTCAATCAACTCCCATGAGAAGAAGCACATGGCAGCAAGAGGATCTTCGCCACTAATGAAAGAAGGCCCAAATTTTGTTCCATATCCAGCTCTCAATTCAGAGAACTACCCGGCTATAGCGCTTGTTGTCATTGTAGGAGCGCCCCTTCTTGCCTTTCTCATAGCTAGCGCTTTGGTGTGAGCGCCTCTTCATGAATTTCTTCAACTTTCTCACAAGGAGAGCCTACTCCTCCTCGGAGTCCTCCTAATCATCCTCAGACTCATCGTTTGATACCGCCTTGCTCTTAAAAGCGGAGATCTTTTTTCCCTTGGAGGAGGATTGCTTCAGGATCTCTTACTTGTCCTTTTTGTACAACTCGTTGGTGATGAGGTTTTCAAAGAATTGTGTTGGTGTCATTCTTACCAACTCAGGAGAGTTGAGGAAAAGTGTCACCAACGTCTCGAATTTCTCCAGCAATGCCCTAACTATTTTTCTTACAATATCAACGTGCCAATGCCCTTGAACTCATTCACAATGTTGTTGAGGTGAGAATACATTTTATTTATATTCTCATAAGGCAACATTGTGAATGTCTCATATTTGATCCTAAGCCTATGCAATTTGGCTTCTTTAATCGTGGATGTTCCCTCATGGATTTCTGAGAGGGTGGTCCAAATATCGTGAGCGATTTCCAAATTGCTCACTCTATTGAACTCATCCGCATTTACAACGCCAAATAGATCATTCATTGCTTGAGCATCTAAATAAGCATTACACCCCTCTTGTTCCATGGGATGTAGTGGATCAAGAGGCATGATATTACCCTCATTTACAATTTTTCATATGCTCGGACTCATGGCCTTAAGATAAATAGATATTCTAATTTTGCAATAAGAATAATTTGAACCATCGAAAAGAGGTGCATTCGCTATAGCAATCCCCTCACTAGCCATCCTTTTCTCTCTAGGCGGTTAAGTCTAAGTCAACGAGAGACCAAGCTCTGATACTACTTATAGAATCAAGGATAACTGACTAGAGGGGGGGTGAATAGGAGATTCTAAAAATTCTTGCATACTAAAACCAATTACCACAAAATATGACTAAGCTAGCTTTCAATGCAATATAAACCTACTCAATTCTAGTATACCTAAGGCACCACAAGCACTAGTCTTTACAAATATATCTCTAGCACTAATAAATAAGACAATCTTAGTAATCACAAAGCCAGAACTATAAGTGCAGAATATAGAGGCAAGAAATAACCACAAGATGACTCAAGATGTTTTTCCCGTGGTATCGAAGACTTGCCGGTCTTCACTAGTTGATGTTGAGGAAAGCCCAAGCAACTTGGACCGGCTCCATGAATTAGGCCTCAACTTCTTAATCCACTAATGGTTGCCCTTCCTCTGTTCTAGAGATGGTGGACACCAAACCACTTACAAGTCGGCACTAGGCCTTTCCACAATCTTCTTGAAGAGGTCACCTCACAATCTCCCGCCAAGCAAACTAGGTGCTAGCAAGCACTAAGAGTAATAAACCAAGGCTTTGCTTGATGGAGATCAAGTGCCAAAGGATCAATCTAGATGAATGCACTTGATGTTGTCTCAACTACCTCAAATGAATGGAATGAAAGCATTTGAGGTGTGGAGTGAATACTCTATGCTCAAGGATATTTCAATGTAGTGTCTAACTTTGTCCTTGAGCTGGTGGGGGTGTATTTATACCCCCACCAACCAAATATAGCTGTTACAAGGCAATCCCTAAAAAATTAGGGAGAGCGAAAGTATTGCCGTTCATTGGCTAGTACTACCGCACCTGTTCTGACACAACAGTAACAGCTATTTCATAGCTTCTGAACTAGCCATTGAAAGTTGGCGCAGTACTACCACCATCATAAGCACAGTACTACCACCGTCATAAGCGCAGTAGTTATGATCTTTGGAAGTTCCAAGGTACTTCTGTTTGCTTCGAGGCCAAAAGTTGGCACTCTATTGGATAAACGTACTGCTCGGACTTTCGGAGCTTCCGAGCTTCAGCAGTACCACTCAAGGGTTGCGTTACTACCGCTCTATGGTAGTTCCATTGTTGAAATACTGGTACTTCCATTTTCTAAAGAGACAAAGTGATTCCAAGGGTGCTCTCTGGAAAAAAGTACCGCTTGTTTTGTCAGAACTTCCGAAATAAGGAAGTACCACTGTTCACACTTTGGTACTTCCAATATTCCTAACAGTGCATAGTTTGGCTACAATTTTAAGTTTAAGTGCATACATGATCCTAAATTGATCCAATGGCATAAGAACATGCTATCAAGTTACTAGCCATGAGCTCCCTTAATAGTATGACATTTATGCTATAATCCGGTATTCCACCCATTCTCCTAAGACTGGTAAAAATAAAAGGATTTCTAGACTAATTATACCTTTGTCTTGAGCCGCATTGATTTTCATGTTGACCCTTAGCATGCATCTCACATTCAACATCGGGACTAAACCATTCAAACACTTAGTAAACATGTTAGTCCCACATTCACATAATGTCATTAATTACCAAAACCATTTTTAGGGGCCTAGATGCTTTCACTTATTCAACATATCCTCCTCGACAGCTCTTGTGAAAGCAGAGACGCCACTAATATACTCTTCACTCACACGGTTTTTAGCGTGCATCCAACTTTGATTCTTTATGAATATAACAATTTAGTATTAAATATTGAATTAGTTAGTATACTAGCTATATATGATCTAAAGTAGCTATATGTAACAATAATACTTAATTAAATTGAATTAAGTAGAAATATACTATGAATTGGTTAAACACTAAACCATACAAGACTCTCTATATCAAGCTAAATCTAAACCATCTTCAATTACCCTTTTACCAAAAGCTAGATCTAAAATATAATGCAATTAGGAACAAATTACTAACAATAGTTAGTCAAGAATAAATGGATCTATAATTACTCTTCCCAAATCAGCGGTCTCCTTTCACCAAATGGTCTCAAAGCCCTACCCCCTCAAAGTGGCAGCTTGTGAGAAACAGATATGCAATTTAAGACAGATCTATGAGGGTCGACGGGTCTATAATTAATAAGTAAAATTATCACAGACTTTTTAATACAAACCACCTGTGATATTTCACAGATGGTTTAAAATAAAAAAATCATCTCTGTTATTCGGTAATATCACAAACGGTTCTTGTTAATAACCGTCTGTAATACTTCCCAGACAGTGTTCATCATAAACCGTCTATGATATTACCTCTTAACAGATAGTTATTAGTGTTGGTAGCAACATATATGATCTCTAGTATTAGCATTTTTGTAGTAGTGCTAGTATTACTACATGCATCAATGGTACGGTGGACTATCTCACTTGTTGCATGTAAGCATAAATAATACATGCAATATTGAAACCATGATGATCAGATGATCTCCCATGCGTGCATGATTTGTCAAACCTACTGTAGCAACCTACTGTATTATTACAACAGCTCTACCAAACCATCAATGTAGAGAAAATCGTCGGAAGAAGAAAACATGTTGCAGCAAAGACAACACTGAATTCCACAATGCAAGTCAGTGAGCCTACTTTTTGATTGAGTCTCACTTCCTCAGTGCATAAATAAAAATGAAAATTTTTAAATAATACATTATTTTATTAACTAGCGTGATGACCGGCACACTTGCATAGGCATCATTCTAAAGGAACTACATGTGGATAATAAAGGTTTGCATATCACATGAAAGAATTCAAATATTACATTTTAAAACATTATCAATTTGATTTAATTTCTATGTTTGTAGAATTGGTTTCACTTACGATATTAATGTATAGTACCATTTGTTAAAACAAATAATATAGATAATGTAACATTCCAAAATTTTCAAAACTAGCATAATTATTTTCAAAGTCATGATTTATCCATATTTGGGCTTTTTGAAAGTTTTCAGGAATTATTCAAAATGTTTTCTTAATTTTTAGCAGCTAAAAATGAATTTTTGAAATTAATTAAAACTTGTCCAGAGCTTGGAAATAGTTTACTTGAGTTTTAAATATTCTAATGTTCCTTCCCAAAAAAATCCCATTGTTTTTATAGTTAGTTTGCTAATTTTAAAAACTAAAACTTGATTTTTGGGATTAATCAAATCTAAAAATAATTTAAATTCAAAATCCGTTCTCAGGCCATATCACTGACCTTGGACCAGCCCATATTTTGTTTTGGCCCAACTGCTATAACATCCTAAATTCTAGGAAGTTCAAAAATGAATAAGATTTAAAAGTTTTTGGTTGCATCTTATTTCCTTTGCTTTTGATTGAAGGTCCGTTAGAAAAAATAATTTTTAGAGTTGGCTTGATAATTTTAAAAACTTGAACTTGAATTCTGGAGTTAATTCAATTCAAAAACTAAATAAAAAAATCCTAATTACATCCAGACCTATACAGTAAATTGGCACAACCCATTTTCTTCTTTTGGCACAGGCCACCTCTCATTCCCCATACCTCGTTTTCTCCCCTAGAAGATGTACCCCTGTGAATGCGCCATCTCTCTCTCTCTCTCTCTTGCTCCTCTCTATCACCGACACCCTGGCCTCACCTGCCAATTCCCTTTCTTCCCCTGCGTTGCTCACTATCCATCCTGTTAAGCTAGGCCATGCCCTAGATGCGCTTGGCACACGACAGCCATGCCCTGGTTGTGCTCATCATGTCATGGAGCCAGCCTGGCTCATGCTCTGCATTGTGTTGAACCATGTGCACACTTCTCCCTCCTTCCTGTACCCCCTCTTCTCACCATCGTTGCAGCGTCGCGTCGCCTGCCAACTGCTTGACGCCGCACATTCAACGCTACTGCACACCCCGGTTGTCATGCCCACTACTGCACCAAGGCCTCGTCCTGTCATGTCCCTGCCAGAGAGCTGCACGCTGCAGCCATCCAGAATCCCACAGCTTACTGTCATTACCCCTTGCTGACTTCCACCTTGAGGTGCCACACGCCGCCACCGCCAATGGCCGTCATTGCCTCCCTGCTCTCTCCACACCTCTGTCACCCACTCTGCAAAGCCGTTTGCCATGCCTTGTTCTTTCTCTCATGGCCACAATGGCGCACCCTCGATTCCTCGTGAAGCCGCTTGCTCAAGCCTGCCTCTCCGTGCATATAAAAGCCAACCTAGGTCGAGCTCCAGCACCCCACATCCTCCTTGTTAGACCTGGATTTTCTAATCCAGAATCCTCTGTAATTCCACCGTACTATTCTCCAGATAAGTAGATAGTGCTCATATATACATTGCTGATTTATTTCATACATCAAAAGAACAAATCATAACTTAATATTATACATTAGAGTTTTACCTCACCACATGGGGTGACTATTTACATAAGGGTCTATCTGGCCAAATACTTACAATACTAAAAAGCGGAAGCAGAAATAGAAAACCATGGTAGGACCCTAAGAATCCATGGGAAGATGACTGGGGGTAAAATGTGAGCAACGAATATTACCCTAGATAGGATAATATATATGCACACAATCTTCATCAAAGTCCACCATATTAGGATTTAATACTTTATAATATGTCCTAATTTCCTTCGTCTTCTCCTCCAGTAGGATCTGGTGCATCCTCATAGGCATAATGATCATGTTCTTATGTTTATGAGTTTATTAAGTAAGCGAGTGTGAGTACAAACCACCGTGCTCCGCGAGCCAATACATAGAAATGCAATTCTATTGATGCAAGGTGTACCAAAGGAAGGCTCGGATTATTTTCAGTTTTGCCAAATGCCTTGAGAATTCATAATAATTATAAATTCCTGAGACTTCGCAAATTTAACTAAAATAGGTTTTCTAAATATGTGAATGATTGCAATAATATTACCATATGCTAGTTTTTCAGCGTTACATCCGCTCATATTTATCATTGGGACCAATGCCTAAGGCAATACAATTAGGGCATCCGCTGACAACACTTTTCGTTCCACCCATAAAATTCATAGAAATAGAATTATATCCAAGTAAGTTTCCAAGTCCACCCTTGACTGTGGACACGGCTGTTCGAACAGTTTTTACTCTGCAGAAGTTGTACATTTTATCCACAAGAGACAATCAACCATTTCTATCCATATGATTTCTTAGTCATGTAGATCGAGAAGATCATCGCGCAGCTCTTGCCTCTTTCGTCATCTCATCCATATGGGCTACTCCCACATATATGCTCCTTTTGGAGGTTTTAAACATAAACATGTATAGCTATTGTACAAGCTTCAAATGAAATGCAGGTGTTGGTAAGATCATGGCGCTGCTGCTAACGTAACATAGCTCCGAGATTTTTTTTTACAAAAATTCGAGAAATTTTTGTTGCTGCTGTGAAACTGGACGGGGAGAATAGGAAGGACGGCGGTGCTCAGCTGGGCTGTAACTTTGGGCCGCATCTACACCAGTTTCGGGATCCAAAGAAGCAATTGCGCTACTACCTAGACGGGCCCTGAACCCTACGGCCTCAACTTGTGCCTTACGCCAGCTACAGTTGGATTGGGCTGTCCTACTAGGAGTTGGATTCGGATTCGGCCGAAACCGCGTCCCCCGCGTCGGACTCGGCCCGATCGATGGAATGGATGTCGTGAGCCTAAATCGAACGCCGCGCACGCACCTCTGTTCCATTCATCGCCTTCCCTCGTCTCCCATCCTCCTCCATCTTCTCGATCCACAGCTCCCTCCGCCGCGTCGAGCTTTCTTGGTCTCGATCGCCCAGCTGCCATGGCGCCCGCCTCGCTGGAGATGCGGAGGATCCGCCGGGAGCTCGAGCGCAGGAGGAAGCTCTTGGCGCCCAAGCTGGCCCGGCTGGAAGGGTCAGCAACAAGGAGGAGACGTCCGCGCAGCCGCCGCATGCAGGTGCCGTGGACGCGAGCCGCCGGAAGCGCGACCTTCCGCCTTCACGTCCCCGTCCGCGTGAGACTTCTTCGACCACCTGCCAGTGGTGGATTCAGGATTTTTAAGATAGGTATTCGGACTTCAAAACTAAGTTGTTCGGATACATTGCTATCGTGACTCATCATTTCTCCAAAATATCGTGACTCATCATTTCTCCAAAATACCGATACAACGATACGTGTATATAGATACAATAAAAATACAAAGAATATAGAAATTAATGATTTCTTACGATAAAATAGGTGACATAAGGTTAGCATAATGACATGAATTAAATATCAAATTATAGAGATTAATGACAGTTACATACCTTGTCAATCCTGCTCTTTTTTGCTCTTTCCAGCTCTCTCCCATGAATATTTCAAATCTACAGACTTCTTTATTTTTTAAAATTCAAAGATCACCTGTCAAATGTCAATAATGATTTAGAAAGGCCAAACAAAAATATTGTGTGCATGATGCATCAGTATATTATCCATACTTGTCGAAACATACACTAATGTTTAAGGGCCGGTTGCAAAGAAAGGGTCAGTACAGCAAACTCAAAAGCTGCAGTTGCATAAAACAAAACCTAGAGAATTCATGGGTAACGGGTAACCATTGTTGGGTAATTGGTACATGACCCAATTTATCTCACACTCCATCTATCACAGAAACCTTGAGCAGTGGTTAGCATAAAAATTATTCCTCCAACATCCGAATCAGAAGCAATAGCTATTGCTCGCTACCAAAAATCTCATACTAATATTCTAGTACACTACCAACATCCGAATCAGAACCAGCCCCTCCGCCTCCTCCCCTTCGCCCTTCTCCTCCCCGCCGGCGAGCAGCCCCACCGGGCCCCTCAGTCTCTCACGAACCCCCTGCCCCCTTGACCGACATCGTCAGCGACAGGAACCCCGGCGGCGCCCCCCGCACCCGCTGCCGCACGCCGAAGACGTCGAGCATCCGGGCAAGTATGCGCTCTCCTCTGACTCTGCTGGGTTGGGCGTCTGCCACCGGATTGATTCGGTGGAGCTGGAGACGGGGGGAGGCCGAGCCGCCAAGGGGCCGTGAAAGGGAGGAGAGCAGACGAGGGGGCGGGGAAGGGGCGATGATGGGCGAGGGGTTGGTGGTGGGCTCGTGGTGAAGAGGGGCAGGTCGTGGCCGAAGAGGTGGGAGACGGATCTGACGAGGTCGACAAGGTTGGAGGAGGGGAAGACCCAGGAGCGGAGGTAGGGCGCGTTGGCGACGAGGCCAGAGCGGTCGACGAGGGGCGGAGGGGGTGGTGGGGCTTGATGAGCATGTCGCGAGTCGGGGAGAGGAGGACGAGGGGCGGGGAGCGCGGGTAGGGCTCGGGGAGCCAGATGACGGCGGGGAGGTTGTAGGAGACTCCGGCGTGGAGGATGGGGATGGTGCCGTCGGTCTGGAGGAGGTGGGCGGCACGGCCGTCGTTGTGGGTGAAGAGGGCAGCCTTGGGGTGGAGGGATGGGAAGGCGTCGGCAAGGGCGACGAGGTGGTTGCGGTCTTGCGGATGAGCCAGCCACTTGACGTCTTCGGCGTAGGGGAGGGCGGAGGGGTCGCGCTGGGAGAGCTGCAGCGAGCCCTAGCTTTTTCTACCGTGGGCTGGCCCATTCGGCGCGGAACGGGAGGGTGCCAGGGTGGGACAACTTCAGCGCCAAATTGAGCCGAAAATTGGACGATTTAAGCCCGATTATTAATATATATATATATATGTATGTATGTAATATATATTATATATAATGGATTTTTTGCCAAAAATTTGGGTATTCAGCTGAATACCCATGAATTACTGTAGATCCGCCCCTGCCACCAGCGTCGTCACCTCTCTGTCTGCGTCCCGCTCCTCGCCGGTGGCGTCCACGTCCCAAACCCCAGCTGCCCCCGCGCAGCGCGGCGAGGCGCTGAGTCCCGGCACGACGGTTCTTGTCCGCGCGAGGGGACGCTGCCGACGGGGCAGGGCCTTGTGCTCTGGCTGAGCGTGGCGGTCGTATAAGATAGGAACTTAGGATACATCGGTAATTATAAGTAAATAAGAGTAATTATAAATATAACAAAGCTTCTTCAGCCTAACAAAACATAAATTTAAAGCAATGTAAGAACTACTACCAGTCCTAGAAAGACTCACATCAGATAGTGAAATTGCCTACGTAACACTGAAGTACTGAACTAAAACAAAAAGCAGCTACAACATTGCTAGATTCCCCTATGATTAGCTTTCAGGAACCTCATATGACAAATGTTTGATTTCTTCTCTATTAAAAATAGCAATCAGGTACCAATGTACCATAGATATACTAGTATTTTGGTAATCAGACATCTATATATGATTTGTACAGTAAAGAGTAAAGATAACCTATGTGCTTCAAAAAGGAGTTAGCACTTGATGAATCACCTTCACTTTGTACCTTCCTAGCTATGAGTAGCATTGAACTAAATACAAGATAATTCGATAAAGCAAAGACTAACTTCTAAGCTCTACTTACTCAGTAACTCTAGTTGAGATCTCATTTCAGTCTTTAGATTTGAGAACTGAGGACAGAGCTATACTAGTACACTGAGTCATTGTCACTGATAATCTCATCCCTGTATTTTAGATTTGACTCACTTGATAACAGAACTACACTATACAGAGCTACATTTGAGAATAAATATGAGTCATACCGATATCTGTTGTTTGTTGGGCCTAACGGAGTAATAGATTAATAAAGGTATGTATAGTATATAGGAGTATATATAGTACTGTTACAAATTAGCCCTCAATTTCTGCGCTTTATTTCTTGCAAATATTGCTATATATAAACTGGTTACAAGCATCTCAATTTATATGCCTATAATTCCTAATAGCACACGACTAGAACTTCGAATTGGACACTACTTCAACTCGAATTACAGATAAAATCGAACTCGATTACGACTAGGACTCTGAGTCAAGATTAAATCTAACAATCTCCCCCTTAATCTTGACTTTCTAACTTCTTTCCATCTTGTTTGAGTTTTGGACGGCGACATATCTAAAACGTCCCTGACTCAACTCATCTTCAGAGCACTTCATCTTCGCTGAGCGCTTCGGCAACAAACGCTTTCTTCGTCTTCGGCTTTGGGCATTCTGAAGCAAAGTGTCCATAATCATTACAGTTATAACACCTCACTTTTGCCTTATCAAACCTCCGACCTTTACGGCCTTGGCCATCACCCCTGGAAGTGTTCTTGCCTTCACGCTTCGATGATCGGGCCTCCCACTCGGCTTGAGTCAACAAGAGCTGTCCTTCACCTTTGTTGCTAGTGTTATGGATGCGTTCCTCATACGCCTTAAGACGACCGATGACCTCTTCCATGGTCATTGCCTTTAGGTCTCCAAATTGCTCTATGAGTGAAGCAATCGGGAGAAACTGTGAGGGAATATCACGGAGGAATTTCTTTACCACGTACAACTCTTCCACCTTCTCGCCAAGGGCCCGTATCTTGTTGACGATGACCGTCAACCAGACGGCGAAGTCATTGATCGACTCCGTTTCCTTCATACGCAGCACCTCGAGCTTGGTTTTGAGAGTTTGTACCTTTGCTTCCTTCACACGATCTGCGCCAAGATGCATCGCTTTCAACGCCTCCCACGCGGCTTTGGCCGTCTCCTTTCGCCGATGGGAAGAGCGTCTCCTCGGGATGCTGTGGTAGATGGCCGCCAATGCCATCTGATCTTTGCGCATATCGACGTTGCTGTTCTCGATCGCATCCCAGACACCTTGAGCCTTCATGTACACCTTCATCTTGATTGCCCATGCTGCATAATTGCTCTCCGTGAGCATCGGATAATGCAGCGAGATAGCGGAACTCCCCTTCGCCATCGCACCGGATGATGCCTCGTTGCCGTCGAGATCGCTTCCCGAATTACGCGACATGATCTTGGGCGCGGATCAAAAAACTTCGGCTACTTTGAAGGCTCTTGGACGGAGAGAAACGGAAGAAAAAATTGTTGTTTTCTTTTTTCTCTCTTTTTTTTAAATTTTGCTCTCTTGCTGCTTTGCGCTCTGTTTCTTGATTGTTGCTTGCTCTAAACCAGAGCACACGAACCCCCTTTTATTTTACTGTACCGGGACATGTCTTCGTCTCGGAGAACCAGAAAACCGAACAACTTCATCTCGTATTCGGTGAACAAAAATCGACTTGATTTCTGTTGCGTGCGGTGCGCTGTTTTGTTCTCTGGACGTCTCTCTCCTGCTGTCCTTTCTGTTTTCCTGCGCATAGATCCTTGCATGTAGCCCGAAGTGAAGCTTTGCTTTTCTCGCTTGAATGTGCTGGAATCAAAGAATCTTATCTTCTCTCTCTCCTTTTTAATTGATGTGACCTGGCTGTGCTTTCTTTCTATGTCTTGCTGCACTTTTCTTGTTTTTTCTTCTCAGCGTGAAGACTTGATGCTGCATGCAAACTTTTTCTTGCTCAAGCAAATGCCGTGGCGACGAAGGCTTCAGGAGGCTGCACAGACTCGCAAGCAGAGGCCGTGCGAACACAAACATTCACCGGATTTTTTTTTCGATTGGATCTCAGGCCGCGGCCAAGACGGACAACTGGCCCTTGTTGACGACGTCAACGGGTTCCACAGATCTTCAAGAGCAACGGGTTCCAGAACAGCTCTTCGGTGCCGGAGATGGCGAGACAGCGGCGGCAGGAGCAACGGTGGCTGCCCGAGGCCGGCGGCGGCGCGCAACGGTGGCCGCCTCCGGGAGCAAAGATCCCCCCCGGGGCAGCAGCGGAAAAAACTCTAGGTTTTCTCTCGATCTCTCAAGCTCTGATACCAATTGTTACAAATTAGCCCTCAATTTCTGCGCTTTATTTCTTGCAAATATTGCTATATATAAACTGGTTACAAGCATCTCAATTTATATGCCTATAACTCCTAATAGCACACGACTAGAACTTCGAATTGGACACTACTTCAACTCGAATTACAGATAAAATCGAACTCGATTACGACTAGGACTCTGAGTCAAGATTAAATCTAAAAAATACTTTATATATTAGAAGATATATATTAGATTTTTTGGCAAAAATTCTAAGTATGTAACTGTACCTCAATCGTATGCTCTCCCCTCGCCACCATCCTCCGTCCAGCGCCGTCAGCTCGTGCGCCTGTGGCACCACCGTGGCCTCTGTTCCGAAGAAGGAGATTCCTCCGGCGCGGAGGCCGACCACGGCGGGAAAGTCCGTGCGCCTGATCAGCAAGCTCGGGCCGGAGATGGAGCGCCAGTCCCGGGCTATCTTATCGGCCTACTAGCTCGATCGATTCATTGCTTCTTGTCGTTGCTTGTTCTTGATTTAGGTGGCAGTTTTCGTTGCTTATTCTTGATTTATGGCAGTTTGGTTGCAGCTCTTGATTCATGAACAGAGTAGACGCTAGTGATGTATTATTGGCAAAATTAAGAAAATTGCCAATACGGTTTCCGTAAATCTGTATATCATCTATGAATGAAACGGAATCTTTTTTCTTTCCGTAATTCTAATTCGTATGTTCTAATGATTTTATGTGCATCTATCAACGTTGGTCTGGCTGAGATCATAAACTCTTTACTCAATTGCGATTCCCGGATGCTAGAAAGGGAGGAAGAGTAATCTTTCTTCTGTTTTCGCAATCTCATAGTTCTGCAACAGGGGACAAATTCATAGAATGGCGGGCATGATTCATGTCCTGAGCCCTTCGCTTACATCCAAAAAATCTGCAAGCCTCAGCCAGTCAGCCTGACTCCGTGGGGAGCTCGAGCTCGGCTCTAGCTTAAGCTTACAGCTGAGCATGGCTTGCGCATCCAAAGATCCTACACACGGGAGCCAGGCCGGCCAATCAAGTTGTTCACTCCAACCATCATATCCTGCACAAAACACACACCCATAGTACTACTGTGCTACGAGAGACTCCTTTTTTTTTTTTACGCTTATCGTTCTAGACTGTGTGAGTCAGCATTTTACAACTTTGGCTAGTAAAAGCATTTAGATTTATCACACGAAAAATGATATTAGTAGATTTATCATATAGAAGTACTTTGATATCCTTATATTTCTAATAATTTTTGTCAACATATAATTAGTAAAGTAACGATCAAACACGGGTATTGGAGATTGTGTCAACATCTAAAGCGAACAGTAAAAAATAACTATGAAAGTACTTTATTTATCGGTTTTGTTAATTCTCACTATAACAACAACAACGCTTTTTATCCCAAACAAGTTAGGGTAGACTAGAAATAAAACCTTCTCAAGATCAAAGAGATAAGAGACTTGAAACAAAACCTACAATGCTAAAACCCCAAACCGTACATCTTACTATCTGAGCCGAGAGCCTAAAACACTGCCTCTAACTTTCTTATAGTTCCGGTACGTGGATCGCTAACTTCCATATGCTCCTATCCAAAACTAATTCTTTAGATACATTCCAATTCTTTAAGTCTCTTTTAACTGTTTCCTCCCACACCAGTCCAAGTCGACCTCTGCCTCTTCTTACATTTTCAGTATGTCTTAAAATTCCACTACGTACCGGTGCCTCAGGAGGCCTCTATTAGAGATGTCCAAACCATCTCAAGCGATGTTGGACAAGCTTTTTTTCAATTAGTGCTACTCCTGCCCTATCACGTATATCATCATTGTGGATACGATTCCACCTTGTGTGACCACAGATCCACCGCAGTATCCTCATCTCCGCTACACTCATTTTCTCACTGGCGTAAAGAAATTCATCTAACATTTGCCTTTGCCTAGATGCAAACGACTTCGATTGTACTCCAACCGAGCTCCAGGTTAATCAATAACATTGCAAGATCAAAACAAACATGATAGCATAAGAGAGAGATAGCACACTGTGGTGCTCTACGTTGCATGGATATAGATACACGTGTCAAATACAAGCATTTATAATTTTCCAAAAAAAAAATACCGACACAAGGATACGATTGTATGTTTATAAATAATATAATCTCCACAAATTATGGAATCAGATCTAGAAAACACTACAAAATCAATCACACAAGCACAAAAGGGAAGGTACTCACCCCAAATCAGAACTATAAGCGGTGGGAGAAAAAGGAGTTAGGGAGGAGGCGGTGTTGGCTTGGCATATTGGATGCGGTGGGAGCCAGGAGGGTGGGAGGAGGCATCGGTGGGAGACGCCTATCGAGGTTGAGCATGCATGAGGAAAGAAGCATGTGCAAGCTTTGATCTGAAACGCATGAGCACAACCTTTCAAGCTTAGGAGAGAAAGGAGGATAATGAGGATTGAGGAGAGGGAGAGGATGGAAAAAGGACAGATGAGAAGATTTGGGATTTACTAAGGCCACACCGGTCACCAGAGAAGGGGACGTCGTCGGTCATTGGAGAAGGAGATGCCATGAGAAGAGGAGGTGCGACGTCGTCGGTCATCGAAGAAGGAGATGTCATGAGAAGAGGAGGTGCAGGCATGCAACACTTCTGGCTCTTGGCAAGTGAAGGGTTGAGGGCATTGTAGGGTTAAGGGTTGTGACATAAGTGGGCTGGTCCATGTTGGGGATGTGTTGGGGGTGTGTCCATGCTGTATCAGAAAATGAAAATCATTTTTAGTCAAAATTATCAGATATGCCTTGGATACGTATCGACGGTGTATCCGTGTCAGATACGGTGTCTGACACGGACATGAAGCCATCCCGATGTGTCAGTGCATCACAAGTGGTGCTACTACATTTTTGAATAAACATGCTAGTGCGCATCGACCACTTGCTAGTCTTCATTCTTGACTGCTTATATCACCATTCTAGAGTCTGGACATGGTGCCCGTTGTGCTAAGATCCTTCAATGAAATCGACGAGCCGCTCGAACTCCAATGATGATGACCCCTCACAGGTGATGCCCGTGTCGCCTGTTGTGCCAGAGCTTGAGCCGACCTCCTTAGCTACGCACTATGGATTTAAGTCTAACAGTTTCTAGATTTAAGTTGTCAATCATAATGTCCTGATTCTTAATAATTCTAACATATTTCTTCAGTTTTTGTTCAGCAGCAACAAAAACATATTTCATTTCTTTGGAGGAGAGGTATACCCCATTAGGGTCACTATAGGGCTCATTGGAAGAGGAGTCGATGTTGGCATTGTTTTTGGCCATGAAACATATGTTGGTGAAGTCTTGGGCCTTTTTTTTTACTATGGGAGTCGTTCTCGTCGTCCTCCATCCCCAAATCCACATCACTCATGTCGACGTTCTTAAGAGTGGCAAGGACTTAGTTGACGAATTTATGGTAGTTAGGTTTCTTGGTCTTTGCGTTATGAGCTTGAGGATGCCTTCAAAGGTCCTTCTCCTCCTTACCCTTTAGATTAGGGCTCATTGTCTGAATGTGGTTTGGCTTACCACACCAAAGCAAGTGACATGGCAACCCCTTCTTTTATTCCTCATTTTGTTATATGCCCTTATGAATTTTATGGATAGGAGGGCTAAGTCATTCTTAGGGAGCCTCACTAGTTGCTCATCGCTCAAAGAGTGCAATGCGGGCAATAAAAATCTAGAAGAGCCAAAATTCAAGGAGCCTAAAGAGCTACTCTGAGAAGAGTTAACCACAAGAGCCATCAACTATGTCCTAGAGAGATACGAGATAGAGTCAATCTCATACGTCTTCAATCTCGAGTAGAGCTTATCCATAGTAAGCTTACTCATGAGAGTGTTGTCATTGATGGAAGTGATCTTTAGCCTCTAAACTCTTACATCAAGTGCACCCAAATAGCTAGCGTGTATTCTCAGATTCAGAAAACACAAGGCCAACAATACGCAAGTCATGAATAATCTTGAAAAATCTTCCTCACAACTCATCCAAAAATTCACTAGGCTTTTGCTCGATCTTTGAGTAGTCTTTCTTCAGTTGGTTCTATTCTACTTCCTTGATTACGGTAGAACTCTCATGGTAATCAGCGAAGGTCTTTCAGATCTTATGAGTAGACCTTAAGTAAGCAGCACACTTAAACTCAAATCAACTAAGTTCTTGAATCAGAAAATTATGTGCCTTGTTGTTTGCCTCTACATCCGGTGTACCTTGTTGTTTGCCTCTACATCCAGTGTAATCACCTCATCATTAGCTGGCACCATATAAGGATTATTGACTTTAATTCAAATGGCATGCCCTTGAGCCTTGATGTAGGATTGTATATGAGCATTCTAATAAGAGAAATCAACTCTATCGAAAACAGGTGTCTTGGTTGAAACTTGTCTGATGCCATGGCTTTTAAGAACTGTTAAGATCTATGAGAAGATCTAATTGGGCTCTGATACCATTTGTTGAACTAGAATAGCAACAGAAAGGGGTAATGGTGTCTACAAAATTTTTCCTCAAGTATTCGCTAATCCCTCACTCTAATAGCTACAGAGCTATGAAGTTTAGAATGAAAAGGCAGTACAAAAACTCAACAAGTTAAGAAGCTAAAAACCTAAGGATTGAATAATAAAATTGATAGTACTGCTACAATGAATTCAGCCTGATGAACAATAAAATCAATACTATTTTAAAACCAGTAATCCATGTAATTTTTGTTTCATAGATCCAAATGACATAAAAATTGATATGCACCTTCTCTAGGAAGTTACAAACCTATTCTAATAAATAATCGAGAGAATCGTTGTCAAAATTTTCATATTTTTCTATGTGAAGGAAGGTTACAACAAAATCAGGCAAAAACAAAAAAAAGGATGACTCTGGATGTATTCTCACTAATCACAACAAGTAAAAACACCCAAAAAATCGAGCCAAAAACAGCTAGAATAAGAAATCACTCGGAGAGGCTAAATCAAGCAAATACCAGGTAACTTCAAAAACTTGCCAAACCTAATGCCTAGATAGATGAGGGTTTATTTACATGGGATATCTCCATCATCTACATGTAATTGGCATCCTGCAAGAACAAGAAGGGAAGAGAAAAGATCAAAACCAACCAAATCAAGAGCAAATGAACCAAAACAAGGAGGGTCCATGGGAGATGAACAAAGTTAATATATTGCTACTTGAGAACAAATATTTTACAGCCACTCCACCTGGTGGATAAGGGAGCACACTACAACATTCATACTTCTTAAACCATAACTCTAGAACACTTGGCTTCAGTGAGTAAACCTAGAATAGTTAACTGGCAAATCTCCATCCTAGCTCGTTAAATAGACAGACCAATCAGCCATATCTAATCCTTATAGATATTATTCACTTAGCGCAAATAGAGAAAATCCCTTTACCTCACACAACATAGGTTTTACTCATACACTACTACACTTATGCACGTTTTTCAAAGCAAATAAGCCCGAATATGCTAAATCATTAGCCTTTAATCCAACTTGATCTTTTCAGCTTCTCCTTAACTTAAACCGCCTTTACAAATATTGCTCAAGCGCCGCGGTTTTGGTTCAATATAGTTTCCGATAGTTTGGATCAACTTATCAAAATATTCTTTCTTGACCCAGTCTTTACCTTCTCTTGCAAGTAACTATTATGCTTGCTGCGTATAGGTGCACCACTAGCTTGTCATACATCAGCAAGTCCCTTCTGTTCTAGTTTCATTAGACAACTCATCACTTGAACTGATTAAGCCATGTAGGGCAATCTGTCACTCAAACTTTCCTTCTACATTTTCCACCTTGATTGTTTTGTGCCTCTGCTCCTCCATAGCGTAGTCTCGATTCTCGTTGTTGACCATGATTGACTCCAAATGATTCTACACATTCAAAGACCAAGAGATCGTTTTCGGGCATAAGTTCTTCACAACTTGACCCATATTAGTCAAACACATGCTTCATGCAATATTAACACACTGACCTAGGTCAAACCAAATCAAACCATGACTCAATTTTCTAAAATCCAAGAATTTTCATCTAGGTGGTGAAGTGAGGAGCGGCATTGTATCTCCGTGAATCATCCACCGCTCATCACTAATTGATTGACTTTGTCTTGGTTTGGTGGCATCCGACGATTTGAGTACTACCACACCTCGCTATTTACGCACCTTGTAACAAGATCTCTCTGGAAAATAGCTAACTTCAAATAAACTAGAACAGATCCTGTTAATCCATTGTTCCTTTAATTGCCATTAAACTCAATGACATTGATTGGACACTTTGCATGTTTCGTTAATTGTAAACTTATAATCTCGATTATCGATTAGTAATGATGAGTGTCGATATTAGCATGAGAAGGCCAAAATCTTTGATTTTGCGCAACTCTTTCTGATAGAGCAATCATGAAACAATTATTTTGTTACGTACTAGATTTAATTGTTTCATTGTTGCTATTGATATTTTGCTATTTATTTTCCGCAGATAATCATGTTATATTCTTTAGATATATCTATGATTATGAATGGCAAGTTAGAATTACATATTTATATGCGATTTATGCCATTCTTATTGTGTTGGAAATATGGTCATTTGATATTTTTGGTTGGAATTAAATATTCAAATATGCTTATACGCAATATTTACAACAATCCGAAAATCTATATTGAAAGAAATGGCTTCCTCCTCGATGTCGTGAAACACGAAGTGTTTGTGGAGCCAATTTCAAGCGCCGTGCGAAGGCCAAGCTTTGGCCGATGACCTTAAGCTCTTACGGATCATCTCAAATCCACCGCGTTTCCATTGGAGATCCCGAGACGATGAAATGGGAAGATGCTAATAATGCGATCTTAGCCCGCTTGTCGCCATCTGTCTAACCGCTTGTTTGACGTCTATGTCAACTTCACTAATGCCAAACAACTTTGGGATGAGCTCGAGGAGAAATACCCGAGGAGATAATGGAAATGAGTCCTTTGTCACGACCAATTACTTGAACTACAAGATGGTTGAGGGCGGTCGGTGATGGAGCGGCTCCACGAGCTTCACTCCATGTACGTGACTTATGTCGCACGATCGCGCCGCCAGAGAGGTTCCAAGTAAATGTCATTTTAGCTAAGTTACCGCTTCGTGGCGTGACTTTGTGATCGCACGGAGGCATATAAAGGAGCGCTTGACGCCAATGAGTCGTCACCGCTATTAATGTCGAGGCGTGCTAGAGCCGGTGACGGCTCGGGAAAGGCTCAAGTTCGAGCTCATCAAGTTCAACTTAAGAATGGTGGAGGACCGGGAAACCCAAGTTCAAGAGTCAGCCCCAAGTCAAGCTACTGACCTAAGAAAATGAAGAAGAAGAAGGAGGACATCGTGCGCCGTTGCTTATGTGAGGCCGCCATAAGGCCAATCATTGCCGCAATCGGAAGGGCAAGGGTCCATCTCGGGTCAGCACAAGAGCCGCAAGGTGAGGTTAATGTCGCACTGGCTAGCACCACTCGGATGAGTACGTACCTATGGCCTTTATGGCAAGTCCAATTGATTGGTGGATTGATACAGTGCTACTAGACATATATGTGCCGATCGATCTTGTTTCTCTTCATTTCGGGGTGAAGGTGGTGGATCCGTCTAATGGGCAACGAGCCGCCGCAGCAAGACGTGGGATTGGACAGTTTGCACGAAGCTTACCGCAAAACACTCATCCTAAGAGGCGTCTTTATGCGTGCTCGCGATGACGCGCAATCTCCTTAGCGGGTCAATGTTATGTAGGCAAGGAATAAAGCTTGTGTTTGAATCAAATAAGGTCATTTTGACCAAGTTTGGTAATTTTGTGGGCAAAGGCTATGATAAGCGGAGGCATGTTCCGCTTATCCATTCTTGATTTGAATAATGTAAACGTTTACAATGTTTCCCATTGCAATAAAGTTCATGATATTTGGCATTCACGATTGTGTCATGTTAATTTTGAAGCCATTACGCGGTTAAGTAAGATGAGTTTAATTCCAAGCTATAATTATGAGAAGGGTTCAAAGTGCGAAGTGTGTGTGCAAGCTAAGCATTTAAAACCTTTTCATAGTGTTGAAGGCGGAGCACTTCTCCACTTGAACTAATTCATTCGATCGTGTGAGATGCATGGAATATTAACTAAAGGTGGCAAGAGATACTTCTTAACTCTCATAGATGATGCGACTAAGTATTGTTACATTTACCTACTTAAGTCGAAAGATGAAGCACTTGAATACTTTAAAATCTATAAAGCTGAAGTTGAAAATCAACTAGAGAAGAAAATCAAGCGATTAAGGTCGGACCGAGGCGGTGAGTACGTCTCACATGAGTTCTCCCAATTCTGTGAAGAAAGTGGAATAATTCATGAAGTTACTCCACCATACTCACCCCAATCTAATGGAATAGCCGAAAGGAAGAACCGAACTCTTTGTGACACAGTTAACGCCATGCTTGAGTTCGGTATGTCGGACTATTGGTGGGGTGAGGCGTTCTCTCATGACTAACTATGTTACGAATAGGGTTCCACCTGCAATCGGGAGGAAACACCCTATGAAGGATGGAAGGGAAAACCCAACTTATCCTATTTTCGAACGTGGGGATGCCTTGCAAAAGTGCATGTGCCGCTTAGAAGAAAAGGAAGCTTGGTCCTAAGACCGTTGATTGTGTCTTTCTAGGATATGCTATTAATAGCACAGACTTATAGATTTCTAGTGGTCAAATCCGAGGTAAGTGACATCTCTACTAATATAGTGATGGAATCTCGTGATGCGACATTCTTTGAGCATGTGTTTCCTATGAGACCGAATGATGACAAAGTGAACATATCGGTGAAGATGATCTCTCTATTTCTCCTAGTGTGGATAACACCGCTCCGCATTTGGAGTTGAGGAGGAGTAAGAGACAGAGGACCGAGAAGTCACTTGGGGATGACTTTGTCACCTATGTCGTGGATGATGAACCACGAACCCTTTCAGAGGCATACGCATCTCGGATGTGGATTATGGAAGGAGGCGATCCGTAGCGAGATGGATTCCATCATTGCTAACGGAACTTGGGAAATTGCAGATCTCCCACTTTGGTTGTAAGCGATGGGATGCAAATGGATATTTAAAAGGAAGCGTAGACTGATGGTACTATTGAAAAGTACAAGGCCCGATTAGTGGCTAAAGGCTTTACACAAAAAGAAGGTGAAGACTATTTTGATACATACTCTCCTGTGGCTCGTTTACCCACAATTCGAGTGCTTTAGCACTACCGCTGCATACAAACTCCTAGTACATCAAATGGATGTAAAGACCGCTTTCCTAAACGGAGAGTTGGATGAGGAGATTTATATGCAACACTGAAGGATTTGTGGTTGAGGGCAAGAAAGAAAAGTATGTCGATTGATTAAATCATTGTATGGTCTAAAGCAAGCTCCTAAGCAATGGCATGAGAAATTCGATAGCACGATGACGTCGGTCGGCTTTGTGTGAATGAAGCCGATAAATGTGTCTACTATCGGTTTAATGGGGCGAAGGTGTCATTCTATGTCTTTACGTAGATGACATATTGCTATTTGGGACCAACATAAATGTGATCAATAGCACAAAGTCTTTCCTTTCCCGAATTTTGATATGAAAGATGCAGGTGAAGTCGATGTTATCTTAAACATTAAGCTTATAAAGGGTGAGAATGGGATTACTCTTTCGCAATCCCATTATGTGGATAAAGTCCTAACGATTTGGGTTTAAGGACTGTAAGCCGCAGACTACACCCTATGATCCAAATGCAAAGCTACATAAGAACACCGGACATGGGAAGGATCAACTTAAATATTCTCGGATCATAGGATCACGATGTACTTAACTAGTGCAACGAGGCGGACATCTCATATCTTTGTATGCAGATTGAGTCGTTATACGTCCAATCCAGAGATGATCATTGGATAGCACTAGAAAGAGTACTAAGATACTTGAAGGGAAATCCTAATTTAGGAATACATTACTCGGTCATCCTGCAGTCTTGGAAGGATTCGGTGATTCTAACTGGATCGGTGACTCGGATGACATGAAGGCTACTGAGTGGTTATGTATTCACTCTAGCGAGTGGGGCGTGTCGTGGAAGTCCTCTAAGCAGACTATTCTTACACGGTCCACTATGGAGGCTGAATTGGTAGCGCTTGATTCAATGTGCAGAGGCGAATGGATTCGAGAACTCCTTTTCGACCTACATCTTTGGAAAAACCTATTCGGCCGTATTAACCTCATCGCGATAACCAAACCGTTCGGTTAAGGCGAAGAGTAGGAAGGACAATATGAAGTCCTCAAAACATATAAAGCGCCGACTTAAGTCGGTAAGGCATGCCGCAGAGAGGCGGGTGTTATTTCGTAGAATACATCGATGCGAAAGGAACTTGGCGATCCTTTCACTAAAGGATTGGCGCGAAGGTCATCCAAGCGTCACGAGGAATGGGGCTTATACCGTATAAAGGCTCACATTGGTGGTAACCTAACCTAGAAGATCGGAGATCCCGTGAACTAGGCTCTAGGACAACAAAGCGTGTGAGATTAAAGAGCACATCTAACGGGTCCCATTAGCTGCGATTGCTGCTGTCTGTATGGAAGGTTGAGCTTTGGCTCTTAATGAACTCTAGGTCTATATGACTTATGAAATCGTCCTACAGGATTCCTAGAAGAGTTCACCTACGTGAGTGAGATCGTGAGGTCGCGATCAAAGAAAGATAAGGGTATACTTTCTTAAGCACTCATGAGCTAGATACAGGGACATGACCGTAACGTCCCAACCCGAGAGGGAAAGGGCAAGCCGCCCAGTACAGAATGTGATTTGGGCGAAAATTCTCACACCAAGGCATTGGATCAAGGCGTAGTCCTCCTTTGTCTGTGCAGAGTCGTAGTCCTTATCGCTAGGTTTTGGGTTCAAACCCGTAAGGTACCCTTAGTCGAACAACTGTATATTAAACAAGACTTTGGACATCTTTTACCAATTGGTAAATTGGTGGGGACTGTTGTATATGAGAGGGGCATTTTGGGAATTTCCCAATTGTTTATGCCACCGGTTGGAATTTAGGGCGGGGCCCACCTGTCGGTCACTTGCGCAAGAGATAAGGGGGAGGAGACAGAGTCTCCTCCGCGTGCGTGGTGTCGGCGCTGGGCTTCTCCGTGGCGGTTGCGATTCCCCACGAGATCCGGATTTTCAGCAGGAGGAGGCGGCGGAGGCGAGAGTTGAGGCGTGGTGGTGCGGGCTTCTCGGGCCCGATCGGCGGCGTCACCCCTCGCGAGACCCGTCTCATCCTCTTGAAAAGGCCGAGGCTCTCATCGGTGGAAGGGACCTGAAGCGATCAGTTTTTGCTCTCTCTTGTGATCTCTTCCTCATCTCCGATTTGGGTGTCTTGAGATTGGTGGCTTCGCCATCTTTGGTTGTCGGCTCGGTTTGGTTTCTGCTCAAACCCTAGTTTGTGGATTGGGAGCTGGAACCGGGAGCTCTACAGGGAGAAGGAGGAGGCGCTCCTTCTTGCCGTGATTGTGATTGCTCTTGGCCGTGGCTTTCTATTGTTCTTGTGCGGCATCTCGAACCTCGTCTTCACCTCCGGCTTTGGTGAGAAGTGAGGCGGCATTGTATCTCCGTGAATCATCCACTCGCTTGCGGCAATGGTCGATAGATTTTTCGGGACAGCGGTTTTCATCGTGCCTTGCCTAATTGATTGACTTTGTCTTGGTTTGGTGGCATCCGGACAGTTTAGATCTTGTCAAGCTGTGAGTTCATCTGTATTCTTCGCTATTTACAGCAGATTCTCCTTGGTACATAGGTTTGTTCAAGTATTATTGAATTGCCGTGAATGCTTGTAGGCTCTTTTACTTGCTCTGTGATGATAATATCGAATCTGAGATTAATCGATTAATTGTGTTAGATTTGAGCTCATTTAGGAACTCTTTGTTAGTTCTGTTGATTAATTTCATTTCAATTTGAATAGATAAGTTTACATCATATTGGAATTGTGCGTAGTGCAGTATCTTCTTTCGACCATGCTAGAACAGATCCTGTTAATCCATTGTTCCTTTAATTGCCATTAAACTCAATGATCGTTGATTGGACATTGCATGTTTCGTTAATTGTAAACTTATAAAACTGAAATCGGTCATTGCGACCTCTTGTTTTAGTTCATCCTATTCTGATAGGGAGACCTTTGTGAGCTCAAATCTCGATTATCAGTTAGTAATGATGAGTGTCGATATTAGCATGAGAAGGCCAAAATCTTTGATTTTGCGCAACTCTGATTCGAGCAATCATGAAACAATTATTTTGTTTCGTGCTAGATTTAATTGTTTCATTGTTGCTATTGATATTTTGCTATTTATTTTCCGCATAATCATGTTATATTCTTTAGATATATCTATGATTATGAATGGCAAGTTAAATTACATATTTATATGCGTTTATGCCATTCTTATTGTGTTGGAAATATGGTCATTTGATATTTTTGGTTGGAATTAAATATTCAAATATGCTTATACCGCAATATTTACAACTGAAAATTCAGAAAATGATCCAGACAAAATGCAATCTTTGTAAAATCAAATACCCACCTGTAAAACTTACAATGATTCATCACAACGTTATTATGGACCTTCTCGCATAGTCGTGCCAACTGCTAAGTGAAATGACGGCGAGGCAGCCCAAGCTGACGTACACAACGGACCGGTCGGCCTGGCCGTCGAGCCACGCCGTACAGCCGTTGTCCTCGCGCCACAGGCTGGCGGCCGGCGCGGAGGACATGGCGTGGAGAGGCCCAATGGCAAATACATGGCGCATGTGCGGTGCGATGTGCGAGACCGCCGACCGCTCCAGGGACGCCGCCGTGTTGAATGTTTCGTTAAAGTTAACTTGCATGGCATGTCGCACTATACAAAATTAGGTCTACATAAATAGTTCGATTCCCATAGCACCAATCTAGCGGAGAATCCCGTGTTCCAAATAGGAACTTACTTGGTTTTGTGTAGGAGTAGCCGACTGTTCTGTTTTTCCCCCTTCCAAATCAGCTAGATTACCAACCGTTGGATTAACGTGCTGCAGAGACTTTCAAGAGAGAAAAAAAAGCGTGTCATGCTCAAATCTGTCAAGTTCTAAAAAGTTGACTGTTAAGTATGCTCATACATCCTTTAGAAAAGGAAAAAGGTATGCTCAATACAAAGGTTTCATATTGTGTGTGTCATGTTCAACCGGAAATATGTGTGTAATTCACACATCCTTGTTGAGGTTTCAACAAGACAGATATCTCTGGCACAAAATTTAGCTGAAATTGTGTGCAGGTGTTGGTAAGATGATGAACCTGTTGCTATTACTCTTTAAACAGGGGAACAATTTACAGACCAGGGCTAGCTACTTGCATTCATGCTCCATTTGGTTGCGGCAAAAGACAGAATGCCCATGATGTTTCATGGAGTATTGTGAAAAGCATTATCTTCACCGGTTCTTCTCCTGTTCAAGCGCTATCTCCCATGGTGATGAAAACTACTGTATAATCACCACAAGGGGACTGGTTACTTCTCCCACTCGTGTATCTTCCACTCTGGCAATTGTTGAATGACCATCTGCACAAACAAGACATCAAGGGCATGCTGTTACTGTTGCTTATCAGATAAAAACTGTAATGAAGCAGCACTTGCAGCGTTGTCGATTCGAAATGTTCAGAAATCAGTATGCAGAAACCTTCAGGATGAACAGGCATATATACCTGTCCTGTTGAATCTGGGTTGCCAACCGTAGCCTGGCACGCTAATCTCCACGTCTTTGGTTTCTGAAGAATACATAATTTTAGCACAAAGTAACACTGTTTTCATTGTAGAACAGTATCGAAGTTTCCTTTTTTGCATTTGAAAAATACAACGGAAGTGTTCTTTCAAGAGAAAATGGTATCAAAACCAAGAAGTCTTGAGTTCAAGACCCAGTTGACTCAATTAAAAAAAATAACTGTAGCATACTTCTATTCCACGTCTTAGGTCTGTAGAAGCCTACACGTGATAGAGAGTGTTGAAGTATAGATGAATTGTCTACCTTTTTTATAAGTTTAAATTTTTGAGTGAACTGATTGGTGTATGTAACTCAATAAGTTATGAGTGAAGTTATGAGTGGAGGAGGGAGTTGTGCATGTACCCTTTTAAGCTTTTCCTTTTCTATTTCAGTCTTTGGAGAGAGCAATTCCTTGCCATCAACTACCTGCAAAATTGTGAAGGGATAAAATACTAGGCCCGGTTTTTCTTTAGTCCAGATATTACTGCATAATGAAAAGGGAATGCCATGACTCTGAATGTACCAACAAAATGGTGTGAGTTCATGAACTCTGACTTCAATGATAAGATAACCATATCCACAAAAAAGTATCTGCTGAAATGATTAATAATATGCTGTTGTTCACGTTTCTGTACTGGATTGAGTTTTCAGAGTTGAAACTAATAACAAATACTATTTTTTTGCAGTGGCAATAAAGAGATGCTTATCCCAACACTTGCAAAGCAGGGATAAGAACATCGTCTCCTGAAATTTGCATACCTCCACGATGCAAGTCCCGCACACGCCGCCTCCTGAGCAGTTGAGCAGAAGCTTATCCTACAGCAACAGAGCAGCATCGTCCCCTGACATGACACAAAGTGCGCAACACGAAGAGCAAATGATACCGCACTCACGTAAGGCCCGTAGAGATCGATGAATCCCTGGAGCATGATGTCCCTGAGCTTCTGCCCGCCGCACGCCGTCCGGTAGTGAACGTCCGGCGTCCCGTCCGGCAGCAGCCGAGGCTGCATGCACACACGCGCGCGCGCGTTGTTCGAATCAATCAACCACAACTCCTCAGACCTGAGGCAGGCAAGAGGGAACTAGAGCAAGAACTCACGCTTACGAACGCAAAGTCGATGGACGGCGGCTCCTCCGGCGCGGCGGTGGCGGCGGCCGGCTCGCCGCCGGTGGCGTCCGTCTCAACGGCACGGGCATAGAGGCTCCTCCTCTGCTGCCGTGGCAGGTGGACAGAGCAGCTCTGTTTCTTGCTGCTGCTCCTGCTGCTGCAGCAGTTGGACGGAGCAAGAGAGGGCGAGGAGACGCCTCGGAGACCGATGAACTGCAGGGTTGCTGCCATTGCTGACGACGCTGCAGCTCTCAAAAGCGCAGTGTTCGATGAATCCGAGTGGTCGATTCCTGAACTGTGACAAGTGCTGACTGCACTGCACGCTGTGTGTGTGCTCGTGAAGTTTTGTGATGTGTTTGGCTTGCATTGTCATCTTATCCTGGACTGCTACCTGTGGCCGGTGAGGGCCTGGGCGTGGGCCCGCAGGCGCAGGGGCCAACATGAGCTGCCCTTTTTTTCTCTCTTTCATTTCTTTGGCGACGTAGCTGCTGCACTTTTCTGTCAGTGAAATTTGTGCTCAATGGCCAAGCTGAATTTATCCACTTGACAGGTTCAATTCAGCATCGAGATTAGTGTAGCGATTTCCAGTGTGTAAGAGCATGCGCAGTGTATGGACTACTAGCCTCATAGGCGCGGCGCCACGCCGCGCCAGACACCGTGTGTACCGAAGTAAAAGAGGTGATGATCCGCGAGGAGTTTTTAAAAACCGAGGACACATGCGTATTTTCGAAAAAGCTAAAGGGTTTTTTCGTAAAAAATCGAGGACCCGTATGTAACGAAACGAGGACCTGTACACAATTTACAAAACCGCGGGGCGCTATCCTGCAAATTGGAGGGGCTTTTTCAGAAAAAAGCGCCGCAAGAAAAACGGGCAGGGACCTTTTCGCGAGGAAAAAGGACCTCTACGTAATTTCGGAAATACAGGAACCGCCACGGCCGTGTCTGAAGATTCCGCGCCACGCGCCGCTGGGAAGCGCGTCTTGTGGCGACGTGGAGGGCTCTGGCGCCGGAATCCTCCGCTCGTAATAGATGGTGATACGGATTGTCAAGCGAATCTTTCTTCCACAAAATGGGTACTAAATATGGGTTATCATTTGTGTCTGCGACTTATAACTTTTAGCTATAATATAAATATTTATGTGAATAAATCAAAAATTGATAAGCTAATTCTAAAAGACTATTTCGATAAGTAACTTCGAAATGACGGTGGAGAAACCGTTCTGTTTGTTTATTAAAAAATCATATATCATAAACTAAATTAAGTTGAAAAGAACACGCTTAGTTGCAGGGCTGAGGCTAGGAAGAGATCGGAGAAAAGGTGTTTTAGGTGTTGCTCGGTTAGGCTGAAAAAAGTGGTTTATGGCTGAAATTTAATTGTATCTGGCTGAAATTACACTGTAACTGATGATGGCTTATTTGACCTAACTAAATTTTAAAAAATTTAAAAATAGAAAAATAGGTTAGCCCATCACGGATAATACAAGAGAAATACGAAAAAAGAATCGGCAAAAAAACTCAAAAAAAGCAAAAAAAAATCTGAAAAAGATAAAATTTATGAATAGTAAAAAATAAACCAGAAGTGAGAAACTCAAACTGAAATGAGCAAGCCCTCATGTCGGGTGGTCCATTTGCCAGATCCGGTGGCAACTGGATGCAGGTTTCGCCAGACTACGAATTGGGATGGCTGCTTGGTTATTGAGATGCCTTTTTTGTTTAGGCTGATTATTCGTGTGGCTTTTGCAGATGGCATGTTTAAACTGCTTTCGTCTGTGTTTAGCAAGTGTAATTTTCAGTCGGAGTCATGGTATTTACGTAGGGTTTTTTTTTATTGTGGTGGACCAGGCACCAAACGTCTAGTTTTATACTGCACGGAAACTGTGTAGCGTCTCTGAAGCACAATTACACATACAAGAGCAACAGAGAATCCATTCCTAAACTGTTGACTTGGATGGAATCTCTTTGAAGAATCTCAAGCGGCGCGAAATTTTACACGCCGGTGAGAATCCAGTATTTTTTTTTCGTTTTTACGAACATATCATACAAATCCAAAATAGAGCTTCACTGGTTCGGTTAGCAGGCCTAAGATTTCAAAATTCAAAATTTTAACATTTGTGTGCCTACCAAGCAATTAAGCCTGACGGGCTAACATCCTTCGTGAAGCAGGACACAGCCAAAAAGAATGTCAAAATCACCTGCCAGACCATTTCTGGATCACTTGTTAATAGGTCATGAATCATTATTTAGGGCACTGACCGTAACACTACACCATTCGAGAAGAAAACAGAAAGTGAAGCCATCAAGTGTAGAAGATCAAATACTTCACAAAGTATCATCAGCAATGTGCTCTTCAAACTTATGTTCATGTTGCTCGGGTCAGGTACGAGTCAACAAGCGGTGCAGCAACGCGCAACATTTACTTCGCGAAAGCAAGCAAACATCAAAGGCACCTGCGCTTCAGAAACTGCCACCGTTAAACTTCAATCAGGTGCATGGCAATACTTGCCTGTTACCAGCAGACGCAGGCCGCAACATTCAACACCATTATTATATGTGGACTCCAATGCCTTTCAACAGAGGTAAAGATAACCACGAGACTTCAGACTATCACCAGCGCACACAACATCAGATCACCAAAACCATGCATCTCCTGATAATAATCAGCAAATGGTTCTCAACATTGTTCCGAAGTAAACTTCTAGTAGGGAGTTCGGGGGGTCTCAGAACAAAGGAAGCAAAATTTGACAGTGCAAACAAATACCATCGATGTCTGCATGGGGCTGATTCCACAGCGACAGAACATCAAAGCATATAACAAGCTTAACGGTAGCGGCGGAGGGAGACGGTCTGGTTGCGCTTCCAGGTGGCTCTCCGTGAGGGCCTGGCCTTGTGGTGGAGGTGACCCTTGCCACGCAGGCCACGGTACTTCTTGCCAGCAGAGGTGAGACCACGGAGCTCACGGTGTTTGTGCACAGGCTTGCAGAGCCAGTTGATCCTTGGGTCGTTGCGGATGGCACTGTGAGCAACGTCCACGAGGATGACCTCAAAGTACTTGTAGGTGGAATCCTGTTTTAAGAGCCAAGGGCAAGTAGAGGCATTAGAAAAGAACAAAATAAGAATTCTCAGATCATCTTTTTTTTATGATTCCAGCAACGTCAATTATACCTCATTCACCCAGTAGGAGTTGAGCACCCTGAGTCCACCCAACTTGCGTCCAGCTCTTTCCTCAGCAACGGACCTCTTGTTCCTCTGGAACTTCAGTTGGGTAATACCCTGGTGCTTGGGCTTGCCATAGACAATACCCTTGGGTACTGGCCTCTTCCTGCCACCACGCCTAACTCGGACACGGTAGACCACATACCCCTGAAAACAAGTTGCATATGGTTAAGTACAGCCATTTTGATCATAGGGCCATAAAGTATTCAAATTTCATTCACCATAATGCAAGGAAATTAGCTCCAAGTATAAAGCAAGAAAATATATACATTGTTTTCCTTTATGTAAAAAATGGAAAATATCACATGTAATGCAAACGGAACAAATTAGCTAGCTGCATAAATAGCATAAAGAATATGACAGAACAAAGTCCCAGTGTCGCACACTAACTTAACAAGCAATATGACCACAGCAGAAATCATAAACCATGCACCAAGACTTTGTTGACCGTAAGCAACAGATAACTTTTTGCTGGATGATATAACACGAAAAGAATATCAAACCTACCTAACCAAGCATTCAAGCATACACAATTGGCCTATACAGTTGTATTATCTGAAGTCAATTACTGCAAAGATGTCCAAAGAAAAAAAACTGACATCAACACTCTTACCAGCCAAAAGATAATACTTTGCTTTCGACAAAGATGAAACAATGCACAAGGCTTGGAAGTCCTGAACAGCGCTAAACTGTGGGTAACCCAATCCCAAAACCACGAACTAAACAGCATAGCTCAAATAGTTACTACTCAGCAACTACTAACATCATGGTAAGACACTAACTGAAGCAGGTTCAAATCTATCCAACTGGAAACAAACACAACCTAAAGTAGCACATCCCAGTAGTCAAAATCTAAAAAAAATGCCTAATTAAAGACATTGTAACATGTTTGGATAGTATATCCTGAGCAGCAGAAGTGAACATTTTCATCAAAATTAACCTCCACTTCCTTCAAAAAAATACAGACCTCCATCACCTAAAATACTGCACATGGCTTGCCACAAATGTGTAACAGCTTACAAGCACAAACTACCGAACGGCCATAAAGCGGCACAAATCAAAAGCTAAATGTCACCAAGTTTCACAACGCTCTATCCAGAACTACAAATCCGACATATCTTCAGCGCAAGAAAACGACCCAACCATCACCATCATCTCCACACACCAGCACCCACAACATACAGACATACATATCCGCCCATGGATTCTTCAAGAACATAAGAGAACGCAAGAGTAGGCATAGGAAGGTGGGGAGATCTGAGGGAGGGAGACCCCAACCTGCTTGGCCTTGTAGCCGAGGCGGCGGGCCCTGTCGGGGCGGGTGGGCCGGGTGACGCGCACGATCGCCGGCTGCTGCCTGTACTCCCAGCACCGCACGCGCTGCACGAACCTCATCACGTCCGACTGCTTCCTCCTCCATAGCTCCTTCACGTACGTGTACGCCCCTGCAACCACCGCAACAAATCCATCAAAACCGGCGCGCAAGAATCCTCACAAGAACGCAAATCGCAGATATCGTGGGAGGAAGACGAGCTGCGGAGGAGGAGGTGCAGGTGCTCACCCATGGCTGCGGGTGCGACGGCTGCTTGCAGAGGCGGCGGGGAGGTGGTAGCGCGTGGAGCCTAGGGTTTGGCTGGAGGCGGGGAGGGGGAGTTTATATTGAGGCGATGGGCGAACGGTGGCCGTCGGATGCGCTAGGGTTTTGGGATGATGGGCTCTGGGGAAGGGGTCTGTGATGGGCCGGGAAATGGGTCTCTGATGGGCCGGGCAATGGGTATTATGTGCCGGAGAACAGGAGGACAACATATCCTGTGCATGCACCCAACTAAAAAGTCACGAAAAATTAGAAAAAATTTCTACATAGAACTCCATTTATGTAAAAAAAATCTAAGTTTAAATTCATTCTATATTAAGAGTAGCAAAAAAAGAGAAAATTCTGACAAATTTGAACTCTTAACATTTGTCGGATTTTTCTCTTTTTTTGTTACCGCTAATATATAATGAACCTGAATATAAATTTATGCATAGTTAAAGTAAATTTTAAAACACATGTAAAAATTTTCTCATAATTTTTTGTGACTTTTTTAATTAGGGTATATCATGAATACATCTTAAATTTAAGTGTATAGAATATGTAGCCTAGCCTCTCGACTTCCTTTCCTCACAGATTACATGCAAAGGCGATGGGGGATAGATCCAGTGGCAGGTAGGGCTGTAAAAAAAGCTCGAAACTCGCGAGCTACTCGAGTTCGGCTCGCTCTAGGCTCGATTCGAGCTTTAAACAAGCCGAACTCGAGCTTGATCTCGAGCTCGCGAGCTTCACCGAGCCGAACTCGAATAGTTCGCGAGTCTCGATTCGAGCTTAAATAGTAATACATATTAATTCTTACCGAGCTTACTCGAGCCGAACTCGAGCTCGAGCTTATCTTATTATTGAAAATTAGTGTGTATTTGAATTATTTTCACTGTTATCGAGCTTATTAGAGCCGAGCTCGAACTTAAATTTTTCTTATTATTGAAAAATAGTGCATAATAAATCATTTTAATTGTTATCGAGCTTCAACGAGCCGAGCTCAAGCCTACTCGAGCCCAGTTCCAAGCTCGGACCCCAACTCGAGCTCGGCTCGAGCTTCTACCGAGCTCGAGCTTGGAAGGTCAAGCTCGCTCGAGCTCGGCTCGTTTACAGCCCTAGTGGCAGGGTAGGGAAAAAGAGGTGATGGAAGGAGGTGAGAGCCGAGCTGTTGTTGGAAAGACGACAGTGACTGGTCGAAGTTTAGCAGCGGAGGCGAGGCAGCGTGATTGCCAACGGAGGAGTCATATGCGAGCAAGGAAAGAAGCTCACGACATGAGATGCGATTCTAGACAATCGATACGCTTATCTGAGAATCAATTTTAATTTGATCAGGATTTTCTGATAAGTCGCGGTCTGACAATCTGAAGAATCGTCGCGGTGGAAGAAACGACCCCTTGGGCTCGCGGTACAGGATTTTGGATTCCCAGTGCAAATGCCGATCTTTCCCACCGCGGCGGTTGAAAGAATCGAAAAATAATCAAAGCGTTTGGGTGGGATTCTCACTTAATTCTACCATAATCGGATTTTAAGCGTATCCAAACAGGGCCAAGGTAGAGTCACGACTCACGAATTGGTTCTAGTTCTTCCCATACTCTTTAACTAGTTTGGAATCATTAATTCCAATTCTAGGTGTTAGCCACACAACTCCTCCTTTGGATTTGAATTTCAGATCTATGATTCCAAAGCCAATACCTTGGAGTCAAACAGGGTGTTAATGGATTTTGAACAAAAATGTTTTATAAGGGAATTTGAAAATAAGCTTAACTTGTAGGGTAGTTTTTAAAAATTTTCACAGATCATATCCCTTCAAATTCGACACTAGATCCTTCTAATAAAGTCCAACCGTTCTAACTCTTCGGCTCCAAACAATTTTGTTGGAAGTTCGGAACTCACCGCGCTAACACGGTTCACGTCCGGCTTGGCTGCTTGAACTCCTACATACGCACGCTACGCCACACACCGAAGGTAAATTCTTCATGAAGGATTTCGTACGTCGTGCGTGCACGTTAGTTACATAGTAGTTATATTACATTTATGGAATAGTATGTACATACACGTTCGATATAACTTGATTGGCTAGCTCTTAACATATTGATCACCATGGTAGGCACGTGATTATTAGTGGTTGATCATGCTTCTAGTTATTAAACACCAGTACCACCAGAGCCAAAAGAAAGCATTACGACTGACACACGACCAGTTGCACGTAGCATACGACCACCATCAGGCCATGCTTCCTTTTCTAGTTCAGGCAGTTGTTTCCCCTCACATCTTTTTTTTTTTGGTTGCAATTCAGCATGTTGTTGTTTGTACAGGTGGTGAGTCTTCTTAGAGCATCTCCAAGAGAAGCTCAATATTTAATCCTCTAAAATCTCATATTTTTTTTGGTTGCAATTCAGCATGTTGTTGTTTGTACAGGTGGTGAGTCTTCTTAGTATGGAGATGATGTAATCAAACAAAGTCTTATTTATATATGTTCCTCTTTTCATTTTTACATGGCCACAACTCATAAATCAAGCGTCTGATTTGTCTTATAATGAACTTAATAAAGCAAGATCTATATTGAAAATATTTTAGAGACGTACTAATAAAATTATTTCTCACCTAACAACTCCAAGTATTCACAACTAGTAACTCTAAGTACTAGTTACTAGCAATTCTCTGTTGCTAGTAATTATATGTTTCATCACCTAGGTGCTTGCAATTAGCAACGTAGTGCTGATAACAGGTAATTATAGGGTACTGGCGACTAACAAAAATGTCATCTACTGGTCATTATTAGTTAGAGACCCGTGCGTTGCAACGGAGCCATAAAAATAATGAGACGGAACTTATTGCCTGGCCAACTTCACACATCAAACATTGGAGAGCAAGCGACAGAGAGAGAAGGGTGGCCAGAATGTGCGAGGGGATGGGAAAGTGGAGGGGGGTAGGCGATTGTATCCTGAGAGAGAGGGGGGAGAGAGACGAATGGTCCAGATCAAATCGGATGGCTGGCTGAGAAGAGAGAAAGGAGAGTGAACCAACCACCAACTCACACTTTTATAATAGTAAAGATAGTTGACACTATCTAGTGCTAGTAACTAGCAACTTTAGGTACTGATAACTATCAACTCTATGTGTTAACAATCAATAACTCTAGGTGTTGTTAACTAGCAATTCTATGATATTGGCAACTAATAAGTTTTTTTATACTAGTAAAATTTCACTATGTAGGTACTGACAACTAGTAACTCTATGTACTTGTAATAATCAACTCTAGATGCTCGTGACTTAGCAACTCTAGGTGATGTTTACCTAGCAACTCTAATGTACTAGCAACTTTAGGTTTTGGCAACTAGCAAAATCTAATCCGCTAGTAATTATAGTATAATATCTAGGTACTGGCAATTAGTAACTTTAGGTTGTCATCTAGCAGCTCTAAGTGTTGGTAGCAATGTATTTGAAAATTTAGCTTATTATTATGTCATGAAACGCATGCACAATATGGATCTTATTTTGTTCTGCTCGTTGCATCGAATACAATAGTTTAAATAGAATGCAAGATAAACACTCAATTAAAGAGATATACTATTTAAAGATTAAACAATGAATGTGTACAAAACTCTAGCTGAAGTCCTACCCAAACACAATCGATATCCTTGCGTTTGTTCGTACAACCATTCATGTAATGTGTGAAGTGAGTGCAACACACATCTCTAGCATTTAAGTAAATCATACATATCTCCTTCCTCACCTCGCATCCGACTGAGCACGTGCGATCGCACGTGTGAGACCATGTGGAGATCACCCCATGGTTGTGATGAGTAATTGACTTTTAGATTAGAGTATTTACAAAATTTAAGTTTGGTTTTTGAGGATTTGCAAAGATTGTATTTGGTCTAGACTATTTTCTAGAAGTGCCCGCAGTTGTAAATGTGGTGGTACCGCAGGTGTTTGTGTGGTAATACCATAAGGCGGTAGTTCCAACTTTGTGGCAGTATGTTTTTTCTAGATAGATCCAGTCGGATGCGGTAGTACCAGCTTGAGAAGCGGTAGTACCAACGTGTTAAGAGCGGTACTATCAATCTTCCCGAAAAAGCAAGGCTTTTGGGGATTTGGTCATGGTTTGACCTAGGTGTTGTTGCTTGTATGCACATGGGTTTATTGTTTACTCATATATTTATGATCAATAATTTGGGTGCATACATTTTGCATGGTGTATTGTATGGATGAATAGTGCCAATTGATGACATTGGGTATTATGCGGTGCTACATGACGGTTTACTTATTGTTGTTGGTTGTAAGATTTCGGAGCTAAGTCATGGTGATGCGTAGGAGGACCTTATGGAGTATAGAGCTCATCTCTCTCTTCTTTTAGCCATTCCTTGTGAGGAGAGATTTTGGTGAGTGACTTTTGCAAGTTTGGATTTTTTTGAGCTATTTCTTCCCTTGCAAGTGTTTCTAGATGTTTTATCTTGCAGCTCATTTTTAGGGGAAGCTTGATTCTTTTTGTTTCTCAAGTGGTATCTTGCATTTGTATTTTCTTGTAGTTAGGAAGTTTTATCTTCTTGCTTCCTTTTGCATCATGCATCTATGGCAGTGTATTGTGAGATATGTATTTAGATATGAGCTTGAATATTAATCAATTGTGTTGTAATTCTAATTTAATATTGCTCATTGCCATGTTATGCCTACTCAGCTAGCTTTGTTGTCATGCTTTTGTATGTATGGTTAAATCATTGCCATGCTAGCATAATTTGTAAATTTGAACTAAAATTTACAAGTGATGTCAATTATTGCAATTGGTATCTTTTAAATTTGCAAAATTAGATCTTTTGACCAGCTTGCTTTCTAGTGAACCTTTTTATGATATATGGCATGTTAAAAAGGCTCTCTTCAATTTAGAATCTGAATTAATCATTAGATTGAGCTATACTAGTTCTTTATTGAAGCATGAGTTAGTGTTAGCCTTTTATTCTTGAACTAAGCTAAAAAAAAAATGAATCATCTCTTTGGTGCAAAAAATTTATCTCACTAATTCATTCTCATGAGACAGCTTACCATTGCACTAGACATGAATTAAGGGGAAGTTTTGGGTGACCAACACAACTTTCTTAAGCTTCTTGCTTAGGATAGTCGCATAAGGACTGAGATCTAGCACATGGTTAAGAAAACAAAATTTTATGAAAAATGGTTGAAACTCAGCTAAAATCGAAGATGAATTTTAAAAAAAGCCAAATGCACTAAATTAGCTTAATTACAAGTGGTACCAAGTGCTTGACCAAAATGTTTCAACCTTGAACTTGTAGCACTCTAATTGATTCAATTTGAGTTTCTTGGTTCCATTTAGCCTTCTTGACACGACTTAGCTCATACTTAGGTACCTTTAGATAAACTTGTCAATTTTGAAGGCTTACTTATCTTGAAATTAACTTGAGTGCTTTAAATTGTGCTATCTTACCTAGATTGATTATATATGCGTCATCATGATCTAGATAGCTTTGTATGTTTTTTATGGTTTCAAGTAGTATCCTTTTATGGCGATGAGGAGCAACGATTCTAGGGCGTCTCGGGCACGGGGAGGGGAAACTGAGGGGAGAGTGAGTTGCAGTGAGAGATGAGGATGCTCGGAGGGTTTTTATAGGGGCTCAAGGTTTGAGGGAGCGGCGCCGGTTACTCAACGGAGTAACGCCGGCCATGAATGGCATATTATGGCGAGGATGGAGCTTAAATGAGGGAGAAATGGGCGGGATTAAGTGAGGAGTGATGGGGGCTTTTAACGGTGCATTAGCTTGGGAGTAAAGGAGAGGAAACTGTCGAATTAAAAGCTCGGGGGGCATCAATGGCGGCGGACGGAGGTTGAAGAAAAGAGGGGAGAAGAAGGAGCTAACATGCGGGCCTCGCATGTCGGCGAGAGGAAGAGGAGAGTGGAGAGAGGCGGGCGGCCGGATAAGCGCCACGTGGCGAGGAAGAGGATCAAAGCCTTTGGATAAAAATGAAGAGGTAAGTGGAAGGGGATGGCTCAGATTAGATCGGGCGGGGAGGATGAGATTCGGACCAGACACGCGTCAAGCCAAAGAGAGAGGGAGGATTAAAATTCATTTTTGGTTTTCAGAAATACTATAAAGCATTACAAATACTTGGAAAATAGCAAATAAAGTCTAAAAATTTCAGAAAAATTCACAGAACTACCTGGAGATGTTTTGGACTTAAGAAAAATATTACAAACATAAAGTTGGTCTTTTAATTTTTACAAAAATACTTTTTAGCTTTGAAATTGATTTTTTATAAAATCCCAAAAACACAGAAAAACCAAATAAAAGACAAATGCTTTAAAATAATTAATTTGAAATAGAATTTTTATAGAAAAACCCTTCATTTAATAATATGTTTATATTTTTAATTAAATTACTTTTAACAAAAGCCTTTTTAAAACTAAAAACAGGCAAATAAAATCTCCAAAATTCAAGCAACCAAAGAACACTTGATTTTATTTTAAACTAAATTATTTTTTTGCTGAATATTTTGAAATAAATAGCTGGGCTGTTACAATACGGTCCCATGGTATTAGTCCAGCTACATGTGGTACTTTGAGCCTTCAATCACGTACGGGTATGGGGGGCCATCTAGTTCGCAACAGTAGGTAATAATTTTACTAATCAAAAGTACGACCTTTATTTGTGCTTCTGTCCTAATATCTTCATTCCACACAGTTCACCTCGCAAGCTCTACTGTGTTGGTGCCCCTCCATGGATCCTACTACATAGCCTGGGGATTGGATGACCAAGTTGTTGTCAGCGCCATTGCCCCCGGTGATCTCCCGAGCATGACCGCAGCTTTGCATAAAATTACCCATCGGATACGAAATTGCAAAAATGATGCACTAGGGGCAACAAAACAAATAACCTAATGTGCAGTCCCTCGCTTTCTCCATCTTCAATTCTACTTACCTTTTTCACTCTTTTATGTTTTACCCTGCTCTAACCCTTTGTTGTTCAAAATGGCAGATGGCCGGTTCATTTTCTATGGGCCCATGGGGTCACTTTTCTCACGACGAGGATGAGGGAGAGTTTGTCAACCTCTTCCGCCAGTTGATGCAGTATCTCGGTTATCGTCAGCCGCCCATTTTCAGGGCCAGAAGACCGGATTATAGACCGCGATTCTTGGTCGATGGAGGTATTCTGTATGCACAGCAAATGGAATTCGGCTCCCATACCTTCCAGATCGAGCATCCTCACACCCACTATTCAGACGCTATCCAGGATGCGGCACATATCGCCATGGGCCACTTTTGCTAGATACACGAGGACACCCTGCTGCACTCACCTTTCTGCAACTTTCCGTCCACCTAGGTAGGAGAGCACTACTCGGAGCATCTCAACATTTTAGAGGATGACCCCTGGCTCACACACCAGGTTCAACTCACCCAGGCGATGGCAACCGCCTACGTCAATGCCCTGCAGGAGATTAACCAGCTTCGAATGCTCCTCACCTCTAGCTACGAGCACTCCGACACCCTTCGCACCTAGCTCACCCAGTACAAGAACAACTCTCTCAGTTGTGCAGCATGAGAGGATAATAGTTGTGGCAGAGTTGAGCTTTTCAGGGCAACAACCACCTACACTCCCTCTTTGCCTATGCCTGTTGTCATCCCCAGTAACCCACCACCGACTCAATCCCTGAGACCCCGCCTGAGGAGTACAGCGTGCAAGAGCATGTGACGCCCCAGTCTGCCACCTACCATCGACATCGTAGGTTCTAGCCAAGGGCGCAACCTCAGGCATTCTCTCTCTTGCTCTAGGTCACCCAGTTTCAGTCGTAGATGTTCTCGTTCCCGCTCCCTGTAGAACTACAGCACATGTGGTGGTCAGCACATAGGGTAGTCTTTATGGTTGCAAGCACTGTTGTCCTCTTTTGTACTCCCTATTCATACACATTATGGTAGTATTTTTTATGTATTGGGTGCTACTTTGTGATCCATGTTCTTGCACATATTTTTTAAATCTCTACCAACATTTCAGTACTGCACAACAAAACAAACAATAAATAAGCTTGCTACAAATATCATGTTCCATATCGTTTGTTCCACAAGGGAGGCCCTCCTGTTGCGCTCGGGGCCGGGGGCTGGTCCCTACCATGCCCAACGCCGAGGGAAGGTCTACTATACAGGGGCTAGAAATGCAAATATGGCCGAAAGAGGGCTAGTTCTACAAAAAAAAATGAGGGGCCACAAATGTGTAAATTTTCACTACTGTAGAATCACGTCCCAAGAGTTCGCGATTTCAATGAGAGCACATACTATATGGAGGGTAACACTGGGCATCCGGTGCATGTAATAGCTTGTGGTAAAATTGCTGTTAACATCTGTTATGGAAGTTATCATCCCCTTGATTGGCTTGCATTTGGCCTCAATGGTGCTGAAATAGTATTCGACCCATCTGCAATCATCGCTAAACTTGTTAGACCATGTGGCTACGTCTAAAATATTTGTGATGATGAATAATTGACAATATTATTTGAGACTTGTGGCGTATGTGGACTTATATCGGTCAACTTGGAAAGAATTTTTTCCAGAAAAAGATGTTGCTTTGGTCTTTACATGTGTGTAACTTAGAGGCGATCGTGGTATACGACGAGGACCGGGAGATTGCTTGGTGCAAAGTCATGGTCCAAAGGGTTAAGGATGCTGAAGGAGATGGTCGTGCTCGAGTTGGGGCACGTGAAGATCAAAATGAATTATATGTGTTAGAGCTATAGAGGTGCGGTCCAGAGAATATGACACATGACAATTTAATTTTGGTGTGTCCAAAATTGGGTAGTTCAACAAAAGTTGAAAAACATATATTACGTAAGTGTTTCAACTTCTTTATTTGTTGGAATTGGATAAAAACTCATGTGAACCCTAGACTATAAATAGAGATAGGGTTAGAGGTTAACCCAAAGGCTGGAGAGATGCAATTTTCATGCTAGAGTTTGAGAGGTGTCAAGAGAATACTTTATAGCTACAAATACGAAGATCCAAAAATTAAAAATAGATATAAAAAAGGAAGTGTGGAGCACAGATCAATTTTTTTTGTTGTCCACGGTGACGTTGCCATCGGCCTTCTTCAGTCCGCAGCCTTAAGCTTCTTCAGTCCGCAGCGCGTTGGTGCTCCTGGCGAAAAGGAATTGTTACAACTTTGATCCCAGGAGAAAATGCGCACATCGCAAATAATCTGAGAGAATACAGAAGAAATTTCTGAATTTCTTTATTCTCTTATTTGCTCCCCCTCTTTCTCGCTTTTCTCTTGTTTTTTTTTCTTGCTTGCATACAAAACTGGGTACAAGCCTCCTGAATATATATGCTAATACTCTCCTACTCCTATTTCGATTCGGGCTTCAAGTTAGACTCAACTTCAACTTGAGTTATACTCGGAAACGGACTCTACTACGTCTAGGACTCGAAGTCAAGATTATTTTTAACAATCTCCCCCTTAATCTTGACTCGACATACTCGAGTTTTAGTCTCAATGCATTATGAACTGTTATGCACGCCTCCACATGAAGCATTCTACATGTAAACTGCATGTGGAAACTCAACTCAATTGGTACAAGTTCACCAGATGCAAAGATTCTAAAACATTGAGGCAGTCAGACACTTACTAATCTCATACTTTGACACGGAACGGTAACACATCTCCTCGATGTTCCGATCTCAACTCTGCTTACTTGAGTTTGGACGGCGAACACATCTTCTCAACGTCCAACACTCCTTGAGCCTTCATGTACACCTTCATCTTAATTACCCAGGCTGCATAATTACCCATCGTAAGCATCGGATAATGCTGCAAGACAGCGGAACTCTTCTTCGCCATCATGCTGGATGATGCCTCGTCACCGATAACACCACTTCTCCGTAGAACACAACATGATTTTGAACACGGATCAAGATCTCGAGCTACTTTGGCAAGAAAAATCCCTTGAACGTGCCTTTTTCTTGTCGTTGTCCTTAACTACGACTTGGTGATCGAATCGTCCTTAACTACCGATCGAATCGCATCAGACCTCTCTCGTGCTTGACCAAAGAACAATAGAAGGACTAGCTTGCTTTGCATTTTGTTTCTCTTTTCCTGCGCTTGCTCTTTTCCTTGACTGGCGCAAGACAAAAGGAACCTTCTCTCTCTATCTTTCTTCCTTCGTGCTGTCAGCTTCTCTTTTGGACTTTTTTCATGGTCTTTCTTCTCTCTCTGTCCTCATTTTCCGTGCCGTCTTTTTTCCTTCTGTCGCTTTTTGCTCTATGCTGTTGTTTGCCGCGTGTTGCTTCTTTTTGCGCCTGACTTGAATTCTCCAGCCGCACACGGAGCAAGAAACGGAGAGGCTCAACACTGATGCGTTGCCGCTCAAACTGATGGGTGACGCGGATCGAGGCGAAGACGTGCGACGGATTCGGCGAAAGCACCGATATGAATTTTTTCGATCAGAAGGCGGCGCCGGATTGGATCTGATGATTTTTTTTCTTTGAATCTCTGAAACACTAAACCCCTGCGCTCTGATACCACTTGTTACAACTTTAATCCCAGAAGAAAACACACACATCGTAAATAATCTGAGAGAACACGGAAGAAATTTTTGAATTTCTTTATTCTCTTATTCGCTCCCCCTCTTTCTCGCTTTTCTCTTGTTTTTTTTTTGCTTGCATACAAAACTGGGTACAAGCCTTCTGAATATATAGGCTAATACTCTTATACTCCTATTTCAATTCGGACTTTAAATTGGACTTAAGTTCAACTTGAGTTATACTCAAAAATAGACCCTATTACATTTAAGACTCGAAGTGATTGCTTTGGTTCTTCGGTCTCGGCTGCGAAAATCTTCTCGGTGTGAGTCGGTTGCCTTGATTCATTTGCATAAACTTCGTGGACCGAGAGGCTACACGCAGGAGAGAGAAGACTCCAAAAGCAAAATCTTCAAGTTTGTTAATCAGCATGCAATATCAGCTTTTGAGAGCGACAGAGCAAAAGTCATTAAATTTCCAACAGAGAGCAGCAAACCGAAAGCGACGCCTTCCAATTTTTTATTATTTGCTACACTAACCATGTACTGTAGTTACAGTCACACGTGCAGTGCTACAGTATTTTCCACAGTGACAAAAAGTACTCGGCGTTTTTTGCTATCTTTTATTTTTACTGTTTGACAGGTTAAACAATTAGAAAAACAGTATATTTAAAGAAAAAAAGTTTCTGCTGTATATTATAATTATTCACGCTACTCTGATTAACGATCGATGTCCTATAGAACTCAGTGAACCAATGTGACCTATTGAGGTCTGATAAATACTTACACTATTGTCTGAATGATAGCACATGTTTCCAGTAAATGCATTTGGAAATTTGGGATGCATACTATATACTATTTGTTTACTTCTGTTTTTGTTCATGCTGAACTGGCAGTGATGCTTAAGTTGGTGCCGTTTCAGGCAAGGAATGCTGCAATTGCAAATAGCTACTTTGTTGGATCAATTAACCGGGTTGGCACAGAGGTATTCCCGATTCCATTCACTTCTGGTGATGGGAAACCTCAGCATGCCGACTCTGGTCATTTCTATGAGTCCAGCCATTTTCTCAGCACCTGATGCTTCTTGCACCCCATCACTGTCTCGCTACCGAGATGGCTTGATGAATATCTGACATGGACCTCAACTTATGCCGCCAGATCAAAGAGAAGTGAGCCTTCCGCATGACTGCTCGTTATGACATGTATGCTTCCTTGCTTTCTGAGTACTTGAAACCAGATTTTAAGTCTCAAGTCATCACTGATCCCTTGATCCATAAGAGGGCATTATGCTGAGATAATGCTGTGCTGGGACTTGCTACAGTTAGAGTTTGCAGTTTGGAGGAATAATTTTTTCGAAGGTGCAGTTTGGGGGAATAATTTTTTCGAAGGTGCAGTTTGGAGGAAGTCGATGCTTTTTTTTCCTTTTCACATATTGTAAAAAAATCGGTGTACATTTTGCATAAGTTTCAACAATCTGACTTATATTCAATGTTGGAAACATTCATATGCATTTCGTTTTGTATAGTAAATTTTCAAGCGAATGTTCTGCGAAGAAAATTCACCAAGCAATGTTCATAGATAAGAACTAAGAAACTGCCCAAAAGAATGGTTTTGCATTTTTCCCAGAAGAGTCACAAGTCGATTTACATGTTACAAATGTAGACAACTGAGGATCATTTTTCCATGAACCGAAACGACTGGTGCAGAATGCTTTGCATTCTTTTACACTATTAGTTATGTTTTGCCAGGCTAAGGAAGAGAATTGGCTATAGGGTGTAAAACAGTCCATCAAATGCGATTAATTCCTGTCCTTTTGCTTCTTTCTTCTTTGTCAGACATCTACCCTAAAAGTAACAACAGATATTATCAGCTACTTATTATGTGATGCTTCTTCCTCCTTCCATATCACTAGTCTCTTCAGGAAGTCCATCACCTGCAATCAAAATAGCCCAGAGTTACATATCTGAATACAAACAAGTTTGCAGAAAACTAATGCATTCTCTATACAGTTCAATAATTGTGAACAGAAGTACCCACTTATGTGACTTGCAATATAGCAGTGATTACATGAGAAAAGTTCTGCAAGAAGTCATAAACCTACCTCGGTTGGGTCCATCAGAGAATAGAAGGCATGAGATTCTTTTGGAGCAGATGACACCAGAATTCCGAAACCCCGTTTATTGTCTCGTAGAACCTGTATATCGAACCATCAAATGAATTTTGTACATGGAAAAACATGGTTTTTTTCTGCATCAGAACAGAATTACGCACCTTAAATGCGTCCTCGTCAGTACGGTCGTCTCCGATGTAGATAGCGAGCACATTGTCACAATCAGCTAGCCCTAGGGAGTCCAGCAAGAACTCCACAGCCTTCCCCTTGTTCCATTCTATCACTGGACGAACTTCCAAAACCTGCATTGCACCAATCAGATACAGCAGATGATCACCTGCATTGCACCAATGGTTTCAGTTACTGGAGATTACCTTTCGTCCATGGCTCAGTCGCAGACGAGGGTAAACTTTCAGGACGTCGTCTGTGCACTGCGCAACGAGTGGCCAATCCTGAAAGTCAAGTGAATCAGAAGCAAGGAATTGTCATCTGCCTTTCTTCCCAACAAATGATTTTGAGTAAATGAAAAACTCACCTTCTCATCGACATTTCGGTAGTGTACCGACACACAAAACTTATTGTTCTCGACTTTTGCACCATCAACTCCCTTCGTCTTCTTTACGAGCAATCTAAAAACCTGCATTGCATGACACCCTGATGAATACCAAGCTCAAAACATGGAGTTGTAAAGTCTGAAACTTTTCTACCTCGTCAATCATTGGTAAGAATTCACTAGCAGCCTGGAAGATCTTCACCTCCTTACCCTACAAAAACAGTAATAAAAAACTTCCATTTCAAGAAACAACCATCGTACTTTGCACTAAACATGCTAAATGGTGAAAATAGATTTCTTATTGACTGAACTGAAAAGCATTTCCCTACCTTCTTGTTAGTGGAGTTGATACAGCTTCTATGGTTAGTAACATTATCAGATTTCCCTACTGGACCCATGATGTCCATTCCATGGCTACCAGCATAGTACAGTTCTGTTAGTTTAACAAAATCAAACACCTAAAATTGATACAAAGGAGTACAGTTAAAGCCAGAAAGAAAGAAAAGAACGATAATTTTTATGTTGAAAAATTGTCGATAACATATGCACCTTGTCACGAGACCTTCCGCTGATAATTGCAGTGGGGAGATGCAAAGCAGCATTCTTCACCACCTCTCGCATCTGTATATGTGATATTGTACAGATGTTCAGTCAGTACAACTCGGCAAAGAGAGAGACACTGCAAAGAAATTACCTGATCGGACATGACAGCATTGTCAGGATCATCAACAATTGGCGAGAGGGTGCCATCATAGTCCAAGAACAGCGCTATCTTCTTGCTTTTGCCATGGGCAGCAATTTGGTCAAATGCATTTAGAGCTGAAGGATACTTCTTCTGCAATGACAACGAATGCACAATAGGACCAGCTCTTACAAGATCAACACTGCAACTACAATGTTTCAGTAAGGTAGTAAACTCACCATCCAAGCTCGGTAGATCGGATCAAATGCGCCAGATGCACTGCTGTTCACACAGATAGCAGTAGGTGAGGATACCTTCATGTCATGCAGCCAGCCATTAGCGCGTAAGGGCATCAATTTTGAAGGTAAAACCGGTTCTTTCTGCTCCTCCAATGATGGAGGATCATCATATTCACAGTTGCTACCATTAGCATAGGAACCCATATAAATCTTCCACTGTCAAACCCTCGAAGGCCTTTTTTCACGACACGTTACTCGACTCTCCAGTCTATGAAGAACCACCTCTCTTTAGTTTCTTCTTGCAATCACAGCACCTTTGGCAATGAAAAGAAAGCACCCATGCGATAAGACAATTTGCTCTCTGCACCAGACAATGCAAAAGGAAGGAAACTATGGTCATACATACTTCAAAGAAGCCCCTGAATCTCCACATGATCAGAACAAGAATGGCGGCATTGGTGTTTATATATGCTTCACCTAGATACTGAAAAGTAGTACCGACTTGCAGAGGAATCTGATACAGCAAGTAACTTGTGGGTTTGGAAGTCAAAGAAAGCTTACGCTAGCTATCAGGGATTAATGAAATGGATGGCTTCAAGTCAAGAACAACAAATAAGAAAAGTCTTGCAAAGAACGACAGCATGCTCCGTACACACACAGCAAGAAATACAGGAATATATGCAACTCCAATTAATATAATTAGGAAAATACTAGTGGTGTGTACAAGCTAGAGAAAAAAAACGTCTTTTGAATATCATTGATAATTTCGATAAGAAAGCTGAGTCTACAGGGTTATCTAATTTTGAAATTAATCTTAAACATAGTTCTAGTGGGCGTCTTGCCCATCTACTGAGAGAGAGGAAGAAATCAAATGGTATCAATGGGCTAAAACGAAGCATTTACTTGAAGGAGATAGTAATACGTGATATTTTCATTTGATTGGCAATGGTAAGCATAGGAAACAACAAAATTTTCACTTGGAACAAGAGGAGGGTTTAATTTCGGGTGATGCCCATTTAAAGTATTACATCACAACTTATTACAAAGGTCTTTTTGGACCTCCTGATACCAACCACTTTTCCATGGTTGAGAGTATCACAGAGGATATACCTCAAGTTTTAGACTTGAAAAATGGCTATCTTACTGCTGAGTTTACTGAAAAGGAAGTGAAAGATTCAATTTTTCAAATGGAGCATAATAAAGCTCCGGGTCCAGATGACTTTCCTGCTAAATTTTATCAGGTTTTTTGGAACATGATTAAAAATGACTTGATGGCTCTTTTTCAAGATTTCCATAGAGGCAATTTACCTCTTTTTAGACTCAATTTTGGTGTCATTTCTTTACTTCCAAAAAAAGAAGATGCACGACAAATTCAGCAATATAGGCCAATTTGCCTATTAAATGTGAATTTTAAAATTTTTACGAAGGTAGGTACTAATCGTCTTATGGGTATTGCTCAAAAGGTTGTTCGTCCGTCTCGAAAGGCTTTTATGCCAGGGAGAAATATTATGGAATGAGCTTCATAAGAAGAAATTAGATGGAATCATTTTTAAGATTGACTTTGAAAACACTTATGATAAGGTCAATTGGCCTTTTCTGCAACAAACTCTTAGGATGAAGGGTTTCTCTCCAAGTTGGTGTGCTTGGATTGAAATTTTCGTTGTAGGGGGCGGTGTGGGGATTAAAATTAACGATAGTGTTGGACCTTATTTCCAAACTAAGAAAAGATTTAGGCAGGGTGACCCTTTGTCTCCAATTCTTTTTAATATTGTTGCAGATACGTTAACCATTATTATTAGAAGGGCTAAGAATGAGGGTCAGGACAGTGGGATAATATTGCATTTGGTTGATGATGGTATGTCTATCCTTCAATATGTTGATGATACTATTCTTTTCATGGATCACAATTTTGATCTAGCAAAAAATTTGAACCTTATGCTTTGTATGCTTGAGCAACTTTCTAGTTTAAAGATTAATTTTCATAAAAGTGAGATCTTTTGCTTTGGAGAAGCAAAAAAATTTGAACCTCAATACTTAGAGATATTTGGATGTGAGACGGGTTCTTTTCCATTTAAATATTTGGGTATTCTGGTTTATTTTAGAAAGCTATGAAATGATGAATAGACGGTTTTGGAGGATTGCTTTGAAAAAAGGTTGAGCAATTGGAAAGGAAAAATTTTATATACTAGTAGAAGACTGGTACTTATAAATTCAGTTTTGAACGGCCTTTTTATGTTTATGCTTTCTTTCTTTGAGGTACCCAAGGGGGTCCTTAAAAGACTGGATTTTTTTAGGTCTAGATTTTATTGGCAGAGTGACAACAATAAAAACAAAAATAGGTTGGTTAAATGGAATATTCTTGGTAGGCCTAAGGACCAAGGTGGTCTGGGAATTCAAAACCTTGAGATAAAAATAAATGCCTTTTGGCTAAATGGTTGTTTAAACTTTTGAATGAGGAAGGGGTTTGGCAGCAATTGCTTAAAAATAAGTATTTGAATGACAAGTCTGTCTCTCAAGTTGAGAGTAAAGCTGGTGTTGTGGTTACAGACCAAACAGAGAGAGATGTGGTAGTGGAGAGTTGGGAGAAAGTGATGACCTCTGCCCTCCCTCCTAGCCTTCCCTGCTATATATATTCATACGGGCTGTGCTTTTACAATTGTGCCCTTACATCGGTACCTCATTGTCAGGGGTATTTAAGCCATTACATAGGTCCCTTTTTGGGCCCTATAACCTTCTAACAGGCCTGCTGGGTTTAGGTGGGCTTCACAGGGCCGAAGCCATGTTGCCGAGTCCTTTGGCCCCCTCCGTCCCTGCGGCCTGTGAACTTCTCCGAACTTGCGGAGCCTTGGTGTATAGCGGGTCCCGGAGTCTGAGGCCGTAGCCGAAGCCGATGCCTGGATTGGCAGCTGAGGTAGACGCGCGAGCGCCCGCCCCGAGCCGGGCGCCTAGTCGGTCGAGACGTGCAGCAGCGCTCCATCCCTTACCCTTCGAACGGGTGGCGCGAGCCGGGCGCTGGTCGGCGTAGGCGCGCACGCCCGCCCCTACCCTTCGAACGGGTGGCGCGAGCCGGGCGCTCGTCAAAGTAGGCGCGCGCGCGCCCGCCCCTTCCTTCGAATGGGTGGCACCGCCGAAGCAGGTGGCGCGAGCCGGCGCGCTGGTCGAATGGCGCGCGCGCTCCGCCCCTTCCTTCGAACGGGTGGCGCGAGCGGGCGCCGTCGGCGTAGTAGCGCGCGATCATCGGCCGGCGGGGTGGAGCCTATCGCGTAGAGGCTCAACGGTGTAGTTCGAGTTGAAACCGCGACACGGACACCGCTGCGCCTGCGGTGATTGCAACCTCACGATCAGGTAATGCGCTGTAATGGTTCCTGGAATCGCGCTGGCCCCTGGCTTGCCAGGGCTAGGTTGTCATACCGTGCGACTCGCCCTGGCGTGTGTGGGGCACGCGGCGACTTGTAACTAGTACGCGGTAGGATGTGAGCAGATGCGTGATCGCGGCTGCTCGCCTCTTCCCTAGGGAAGGGGGACACGAGGCGGGCGAGGAATGGCGCGTCATGCGGCGTTTAGCCATATTCCGCTGCCCCGTCACTGCCGGCTGTCCTGCTATGCTTCGAAGCTGTTATGATTCCACGGTCTGGTAGTGCGCTTTTAATGGCGGCTGGTGCTTGCGGCATTCGCCGGCGGTCTTCACCGCTAGAGGTGAAATACTCGCTCAGCAAACGCGACCCGGCGGCGGCGGACAAGTGGTGGCTGGCGGCGGAGAAGGAAGGCTCGTTTTTCGGCGAGTTGGGCCCCTCGCTTGTGAGCGAGAAGACCATCCAAGCGCTGCTGCGCGCGGGGAAGTTGTCCGAGCGCCAGGCGGTACGATTGCCCACCACCGACGAGACGGAACCGCGCCCCGAGGAGTCGGAGGCGCTTGTGTTCGTCGTCTTTTTTGACGCGGGGCTCCGCATCCCAGCGGCGACGATCGTGGGCGACATGTTGCGGACCTTCGGCCGAGCCGCACAACCGACTCCAACGCCGTGGCGGCTCGCCGTGTCTGATTGGGCCTTGCGCCGGGAGCGTCTGGCGGTGCCGTTGTTTGCCTACCTGCACGAGGCACGGTTCTAGCCCAAGGAGCGGAAGGACGGGACGCTGTCGAACTTCGGCAGCGTCACCTTTATTCTTCAGCCATCTTGCAGCAAGCTCTTCCCCGTGAATTCCACTCGCGGGAAGTGGGAGTCTCACTGGATGAAACAGTGGTTCTACCACCGCGTGGCGAGCGGGAGCGGCCTCGAATGCATGGGTCGGCCGATCGCGTTCAAGACCTCGCCACGGACGCCGACGACGAGGACAAAGCGGAGGGCCCGACGGCTCTGGCGTGGCGCCGCTTTAACATGCGCGACTCGCCGAAGAGTACGCGATGTACGCGTGGCGCCGCCGCCGGATCGGCGCCTCGCGCGAGAAGCGCCGAGACGATAATGTTCTGCCGTGGGTCTGCTTACTGCCGGCACCCTTCGGTCCTCGTAAGCCTCGACCGTATCCCCCCTTTGTTCACGCGGAGTGCGTTACATATTAATCTTGTCTCCTGCTTTGCTGTAGAGATTCACTTGGAGGACGCGGAGCGGGCCGCGCGCGTATTCCTCGGGCCGTATACCGGCAGGGAGCATGAGCAGCGCGCGTCCGCTACTGCTGAGGTGGGGCTGGGGCGGATAAACCGCGTGTGCGAGGCCTTGGGCCTTGCCGTGCCGGACCGTGCTGATCCGCCCTCGCAACACCAAGACGACGGCGCAACGAGGACGAAAGCGCCGTCTCGCAAGAGGGCCCGAGGCAGAGCGTCTGCCGTGCTTGGTATAGCAGCTGTCTCTGCTGCTGCTAGTGTTCCCGATGGCGCGGTAGACGCGAGTCGGTTGGCGAGGTACGCCGACTCGCTTGATGGCGCGACGCCGGGCGAAGGGTCTTCAGGGGGTGCCTCGACGGCGGGCTCGCCGCGGCGGCCGGAGAGGGAAGTCTCGTCACCCGCGGCGGTCGTCGGGACAGGACCCATGCTGACCGGCGGTGCTGATGTGGAGCCTTCGGCCGTGGCCGCTATGATGCCGGAGACGCCCTCCGCGGGGGCGCACGGAGCTGGGTCTTCGCCGACAGCCGCGGCCGAAACCGAGGTGCCCTCCGCAAAGGTTGCCACGGTGGGGTCTTCGCCACGGTGCCAGAGCCGGGGCCTCTCCGGCGGCGGCATCGGGCGGTGTCGCCGCCACTTGCTCGGCTAAGCGGCCGTGTTCGCGCCGGCTCCACCGACGCCGAGGATTCACCGTGGCGACGGGCATCGGGAGTTTGTGGGACTCCGATGCATATGCCGAAGTCCCTGCGGCGCGCGCCCCCTCCGCCCCTCAGGCCACGCCATCCGCCGTGCGAGAACGGCCGGCCGACCGAACACGGAGGCTTCGCTCTGCGGGACCACGCCCTCCGCGGGGACTTGCGCCACCGCTACCCCGCCTGGGACTAGGGGCGGGCCCCCGAAGCCCTCCTTCCACTACTGAAGGTAAGGTGGTTTAGTTTGCCCTGGTGTATTCTTCGTTGTGCCTTGCGGTGCTCACTTATTCCGGAGGAGGAGCCCTTGGCGGAACATGGGGGTCCTCGTGCCGGCGGGGCGATCACCGTGCGCCCGAGCCCAGCGGACTTCGTGCCTCCGCCGGAGACGCTGAGGGCGTGGCGCGAGATCGTGGATGATGCGGCTGCCAGCGTCGGCTAGCAAGCGCTGCTGACCTACGGGGTGGGGCGTCTCGGGGACGCCTTAGAGGTGTCGGGGGTGAGGGTAAGCACTTATATGACAATGCCCGCCATGCCGAGCTTGCTAAGCCTTTTCATTCGCAGACACTTGTGCTGGGGCAGGCCTTGCAAGCGGCCTATGTTCGTGCCCAAAGGGCGCTTGAGGATAGGCCGCGGTCGCCGAGGAGGAGCTACACGGCCTCGGGGCCCGCTCGCCAGATGCCCGTGATCCGCCACCGGAAGCGAGTGCGCTGAGGTGAAGGTGCACGCCGAGGACTTGCCATGTCGGCGCGGAGTCGCCGCGGCGGCGCGCGGCGAGGTTTGCGGCGAGCGGACGGCCTTCTACAACAGGTCGCCCGCTGGAGAAGGAAAAAGGCGAGCTTGCCTTAACTCTAGCGGAGCGTGACCGGACGCTTGGCGAAGCTTGGGTCATTGCATGGGATGCCATGCAAGCGCTGGAAAGCCATCTCCAAGGGCTTGTGGCTAAAGTACCGGACCGCGCCTTTGACCTGGAGGAGCTGTCTCGAACCCTTCGCTGGATCGGAGATACCGCCGACATTACGCGCGGCGCCGCGACGACCTTCGGCAACCACTGTGCTTACGTAGCGTCGTGCATGGTGTGTGCGCTCCTACGGCACCGCGGTTGCACGCACGTCGCCGGGCTGGAGGACCCCCAGCTGGAGATGCTCGGCGGGGCCGGAGTAATGTCCGGTGCCGTTTGCGCCGTTCGTCGCGCCGTCAAGTACTTCCACGAGCGGGTCTGGGATTACGTCGGGGAGGCCGCTGCGCGGGTCGAGCTTTGGAAGTCACTTTACGGGGAGGGGAGCCTTGGCCAATTTCTGGACGAGGTCCCGCGGCGCGACGAGGGTGGTGCTGAGGCCTCCGAAGGTGCCGGAAACTCACAGGTGTGACGCTGAGGTGGCTAGGTGTAGGTGTGCGTTGCAATGTCCCCCGCTTTTCTTGTGAATGAAGTACGCGCTTGCTATACAAATTCTGACTATTTCACCTGTGTCCCGGGCAGCTTCCTTGCTGGGGCCGACTACTTGCGTCCGACCTTGCGACCCGGCGGCGCCTTCGACGCTGGCGAAGGGCCGAGGAGTCGCTGAACTTTTGGGCGGGCCGATCTTCTTCTTGCGAAGCCCCAGCCTTAGCCCGTGCTAAGGACGAGCCTGCCAAATAGTTGCTTAGAGCGGCAGAGATGTTGGCGGGCCTTTGTACTTGTAAGATTTTTTCTGATATATAGACCTCCTGGCTATTAGGAGATGCGCTGCATGCTGTGCTTCGGGCGGTCATGTTGTGCGGGGACGAGATCCCCACGCTCAAAGTGCGTTTGTTGGTGGAATAGTCGTGCGAAGCGCCGCTCTCTCGCCCGCCGAACGGGTGGTCATGAGAAGTGCGCCGCGGCTCGCGTGTTGATTACTCCGTAGAGTTAGGGCGTGCGGAGGCAGTCGTTGACGTTACGACTGCTTAAAGTCCGATCGGGCGCGCGCGCGAGGCGAACCTCCGCACTACGCACTGCTTAAAGTCCAGATCGGCGCGTGCGAGGCGGACCTCCGCACTCACGACATGTTTAAAGTCCAGATGGCGCGCGAGGCGACCTCCGGCACGACCGCTTAAAGTCCGTAGATCGCGCTGCTTAAAGTCCGTAGATCGGCGCCGTTTAAAGTCCGTAGATCGGCGCATGAGAGGCGGACCTCCGCACTACGCACTGCTTAAAGTCCGTGGCGGCGCGCGCGAGGCGGACCTCCGCACTCACGACTGCTTAAAGTCCGTGACGGCGCCGCTTAAAGTCCAGATCGGCGCGCGCGAGGCGGACCTCCGCACTCACGACTGCTTAAAGTCCAGATCGGCGCGCGCGCGAGGCGGACCTCCGCACTACGACTTGTTTAAAGTCCGTGATCGCGCGCGCGCGAGGCACGCTCCGTCCCCCTACCCTCCAAAGTGGGGGTAGCCTCTGGTATACCTCGTAGTCCGCGTGCGCACCCTCGTTGGGGCCAGCCTCTGGCGCGCTACGCCGCTACTTCTTGAAGCTCTCGAAATTGGGTTTCCATAGCGCGCCTTGCGTACATCTCCTGTGGTGTGTGAAGACGAGCCTCGACGCTCTGAGGGGGTGCGCGATTGACAGCCGCGCAAGGTTCGCGTCGCGTTTGCGTTTTGCCGAGCGCGCAGGGACAGCATCCGTATCTTATTTATACTCCGGGGAGTATGCGCAAGGACGACGTCCATGACATGCGCGGAATTCGCGTCTTGTTTATACTCCGTAGAGTGCGCAGGGAGAACATCCGCGTCTTATTTATACTCCGTAGAGTGCGTGCAGAGGCGTCCCCCCACACGTCTTTGTTTATACTCATGCCCGTGTCTTCGACGGAGAGTGCACACGCGAACGTGCGTCTTCGTTTATACTCATACCCGTGTCTTTGACGGAGAGTACACACGCGAACGTGCGTCTTCGGTTTATACTCATACCCATACCCCTGGCTACGGAGAGTGCACACGCGCACGTGCGTCTTTAGTTTATACTCATACCCGTACCCTGGCTACGGAGAGTGCACACGCGCACGTGCGTCTTTGGTTTATACTCATACCCGTGTCTTTGACGGAGAGTGCACACGCGAACGTGCGTCTTTGGTTTATACTCATACCCGTGTCTTTGACGGAGAGTGCACACGCGAACGTGCGTCTTTGGTTTATACTCATACCCGTACCCCTGGCTACGGAGAGTGCACACGCGTACGTGCGTCTTTGGTTTATACTCATACCCGTGTCTTTGACGGAGAGTGCACACGCGAACGTGCGTCTTTGGTTTATACTCATACCCGTGTCTTTGACGGAGAGTGCATACGCGAACGTGCGTCTTTGGTTTATACTCATACCCGTACCCCTGGCTATGGAGAGTGCACATGTGTACGTGCGTCTTTGGTTTATACTCATACCCGTGTCTTTGACGGAGAGTGCACACGCGAACATGCGTCTTTGGTTTATACTCATACCCGTATCTTTGACGGAGAGTGCACACGCGTACGTGCGTCTTTGGTTTATACTCATACCCGTGTCTTTGACGGAGAGTGCACACGCATACGTGCGTCTTTGGTTTATACTCATACCCGTACCCCTGGCTATGGAGAGTGCACACGCGTACGTGCATCTTTAGTTTATACTCATACCCGTGTCTTTGACGGAGAGTGCACACGCGAACGTGCGTCTTTGGTTTATACTCATACCTGTGTCTTTGACGGAGAGTGCACACGCGAACGTGCGTCTTTGGTTTATACTCATACCCGTACCCCTGGCTATGGAGAGTGCACATGCGTACGTGCGTCTTTGGTTTATACTCATACCCGTACCCCTGGCTATGGAGAGTGCACACGCGTACGTGCGTCTTTGGTTTATACTCATACCCGTGTCTTTGACGGAGAGTGCACACGCGAACGTGCGTCTTTGGTTGATACTCATACCCGTATCTTTGACGGAGAGTGCACACGCGTACGTGCGTCTTTGGTTTATACTCATACCCGTATCTTTGACGGAGAGTGCATACGCGTACGTGCGTCTTTGGTTTATACTCATACTCGTGTCTTTGACGGAGAGTGCACACGCGTACGTGCGTCTTTGGTTTATACTCATACCCGTGTCTTTGACGGAGAGTGCACACGCGAATGTGCATCTTTGGTTTATACTCATACCCGTACCCTTGGCTACGGAGAGTGCACACGCGTACGTGCGTCTTTGTTTATGCTCCGGGAGCACGCGCGTAGGCGAGGCCTCCGCGCGCTCTCGCTGCGTATTTTTGCACAATGATAAGAGGTTGGCGACAAACGGAACTCTATTACATTCCCGTTTGCGCGGATGAGCGATTACATAGGGCGGAGGTACTAACCACTTGTCTTTGGCACGGCCGGAACCTCTAGTAGTTGCACTATCTGTAGGGCTTGCCGAGCCGTCCCCGGATGACGCTGTGGGTCCCCGCGCTGCGATGCCGATTCTAAGCGTGCCGTTGAGCGTCGCGACGGGGATATCTGGTGCCGTACTCGATGCGCCGGGCCATATCCTGGTCGCCACGGACGTTAATGATGGCTCGCGGCCCTGGGAGCTTCATGCATAAATAGCCGTGATGTGGCACCGCTCCGAAGGAGTTGAGGATTGGGCGCCCCAGTATGGTATTGTAGGGGTATAGGAGATCGACGACATCGAATGTAGCATCTTCGACCCTTTCATTGTCGTCCTGGCCGAAGGAGACCTGAAGGCATATTTGGCCGAGCGCGTAGAGGTTGTCCTCCAAGCCTTGCAATGAATTCTCGATGGGCCGAGGCGGCCGGGATCCCCATCGGTGAAGGCCGCCGCGAACAGGATGTTCGCGGAGCTGCCGCCGTCAACTAGGGCACGTCCCACGTCGCATCCCGCTATAACGACCTGGACGACCAGGGGGTCCTCGTGAGGAAGTTCCACGCCTTGGGCATCGGTGGGTGTGAACGTGACTCGCGGCCGTGCCCACCGCGGTGTGCGACCGGGTACGCCGCTACGTGGTGTAGCCTCCGGACGTAGGCCTTCGCGGGCTTGCCGAGGCGAACTCGGTGAGGAGCCTCGGAGATGACATTGATAACCCCGTGGCGGGCGCCTCCGAACTCGCGGCCGCAGGAGGCCCTCCCGAGGCCGCCGCACATGGGCCGAGTCGCAGGGCCCTCATGGGGCTGCGTCCCTTGTGGCTGGATGTGCATGGGGCTTCGTATGGGTGCTGGACGTGGGCCACCATAGGCGGGCGTGCCTCCAGGTTCCTATCCCTGGCAACACTTTGGCGGAGCGCCGCGATGAAGGTGCACGCGCGCGTGTCGTGGGTACCGCGACCGTGGACTTCGCACCACAACCCATGGTGCTGGTCATCGTAATCTCCACGGCCTTTATCCTCGCGGCCCCGACCACGGCCGCGTCCCCGGCCTCGGCGCCCTCGACCGCCACGACCAGCGGAAGCGTTTTCTTCGGAGCCGCCTTCGATGTCGAAGACATACCGGCCTCGCCGCGACTTCTGCTGGCCGCGCTTGGGCCTATCGGACGGCTCCTTGTGCGGGGCGTCCTTGCGCTCGGGCGCGTCCTTGGACGACTCCTGCTTGCGTTTTTCCTTTGAAGAACCGTCCTTCGGCGGATCTTCGGTTTTTGCCGAGCCACCGGCCTGGTTGGTGTCGGAGTCGTCACCTTGTCTTCGCCGTGCGTCCTCTTCCGCCCTGACGTATTCCTCCATTTTGTCGAAGAGCTTCGTCACTGTCTTGATTGGTTTCCGTGCGTTGTACTCAGCCATCGGGCCTGGGCGAAGGCCTTGTATGGCTGCATTGACAACGGTGGTTTCGTTAACGTCTTTGACTTGACAGCGTATCTTCGCAAAGCGTTTGAAGTAGTCCCGGAGCTTCTCCGAGGGTTTCTGCTTCACGGTGAAGAGCTGGTCCGCGTCGACCTGCTCAACATAGTTTCCTTGAAAGTTGTTGTGAAGGCGGTCGCGGATCTGCTCCCACGCGTAGATAGAGTTTGGCTCTATGGTAAAAAACCAGGAAAGCGCCACTCCTTGCAATGCGAGGGGGAGTCCCTTCGCCTTTGTGGTGTCATCTCCACTCGCGGCCTCGATTGTGGTTTCGTACACGCGCACGAACTCGCGGGGGTCCGTATCGCCTTTGTATGGCTCGATGACATTGGGGAATTTGAAGTCTTCGGTTCACGCCGCCTGCTGTAGTCCTGCCGAAAGCGGGGACTCTGGATCGACGTGTCGCAGCGGCACGCGGCTGGATGTGGGGGCGTCGCGGCTGTCTGCCCTTTCCAGCGCGGGCTCTGGCGTGACCATCGGCGCGGCTCGCGGCCCGAGCCTCTTGCATGTCTCGGACAGCCCGCGAAGATCCCTAGCTCCCGCCGAACGCGTTGAGGGCCGCCGCCAGGCGCTTCCACCGCCGGTGCGGGCGGGCCGCCGCGCGCCGGTGGACGGGTCGGCACGGTACGATCGCCTCGCGAGCTCCCGAGCTATCGATCGCTCCGTTGTGGCTATCTCCAACCGCCCGGTCCGCGCTACGCGCGAAGCGTTGCGCGAGGGTGGCGGGTTGGTCACCGCCGCGTCGGCGGGGTTGGTCGTTAGCGGCGGTGGCGGGTCGATCGTCGCAGCGCCGATGGCGGGTCGGTCGTCGCGGCGCCGATGACGGGTTGGTCGTCGCGAGGCGAAGCGCCGACGTCCGCGACCACCGCGCTCGTGCCGTCACCCGCGCCCGCGACAGCCGATGCCGAAGCCCTGGTACCCACGCGACGCTCTGACCCAGCCGCCTTCTTTCCCTTTGCCGCCGTCGACGAAGCTTTTTTCAGTGCCATCCTTCTTCGGATTTCAGGCTTCTCCTGTCCTCCCACGGACGGCGCCAACTGTTGTGGTTACAGACCAAACAGAGAGAGATGTGGTAGTGGAGAGTTGGGAGAAAGTGATGACCTCTGCCCTCCCTCCTAGCCTTCCCTGGTATATATATTCATATGGGCTGTGCTTTTACAATTGTGCCCTTACATCGGTACCTCCCTGTCAGGGGTATTTAAGCCATTACATATGTCCCATTTTGGGCCCTATAACCTTCTAACAGGTCTGCTGGGTTTAGGTGGGAGCCACCCCTACAACAGCTGGGATTCCCATTTTTGGAAGGGATTGATGAAGGTAAATCGAGATTTTATTCAACATCATTCTTTTAACCTTGGGAATGGCAAAGAAATCAGATTTTAGAAGGACATTTGGGTTGGACATCAGCCCCTTTCTGAAATTTATCCAACTTTGTTTGAGGTAGTCCGGAATAAACATGCTTTGGTTGCAGATGTTTTAGGGACTGCGCCTTTAAATTTGAATTTTAGGAGAGCGATTATTGGCCCAAATTTGCTTATTTTCAATAATCTTATGGTGAAAATAGCCACTGCTCATCTTACCTTGGATAAGAATACGGTTTGATGGAATTTACATAGGAATGGACAATTTTCAGTCAAATCTATGTATGCTGTTTTGGATGACACCAATTGTGGTTTTTGAAGTCAAAATTTATGGAAAGTTAAAGTACCCCTTAAGATAAAAATTTTCTTGTGGTACCTTTGTAGAGGAGTTATTTTGACTAAGGATAATTTATTAAAAAGGAATTGGAGAGGTAACACTAATTGCTGTTTTTGTGATCACAAGGAGACTATACAATATTTGTTTTTTTTGTATATTGTGGTTATTGTAATAAACTTTGGGCTGTGTGTATTCTCAGATATAGAGGGCTAGGAGAGGTTTTCTCTTCTCTCATCTAAAAAAAGAGACAGCAGGGGTGTCTGCACACGAGTATTCTGCGCGCAGCCTTAAGACTATATATTGATCGATCCTCTATATGAAGTGAAAGAATCGAGCAAGCAACAACGTTGAGTAAAGAAGTTTAGACACTCCAAGCCAGATCAATGGTAATATTTATATAGTAATGGGATTGTGTGGTCATGCATGTCCAAGAAGACTATGCAGTAAGCACTGACATCGGCTTTAACTTTGGTAATTGGTATGCTCTAACAAAATTATACTCTCAGCAGGCATTACCTGGTGTCTGATTTTAGAACTAAGAACCCAACTTGTCCCCTAACATTATTATTGTAGAATCATACAAGAAAAGTATGTCTTTATTAATTAGTTGGTTTTGATTGTCTGCATATGAACTGCCTATTATTTTTCTAATGCTGAAATCACTTTCTGGGACAGTCTCCAAGGAGGAAGGAGGTGCATAACTCCAACAAAAGAAACAAAATCTGAGAAAGTGGAAACCAGAAGAAAGGAAAACAAGAAGCAAACCCAGTCCTAGATCCATAGGGCATGTTCATATAAACTTTTGGTTCTGACTTATAAATAGTAACAGTTTATAGAGAAACTTGTAGAGAAAGATATTCACATGTGATTTTGACCGATACAAATGAAGTCGCTTCAGTGTATACTATAATTGACTAGTAGACCTCACCTTAAAAAGATAATCTATTTGAAAGTTAGGTACCATAAAAAAGCAATTTTTATTTTGCCTACCTCAATTGCTTGGCGCAGGAAGTTGAAGAAAAAAGTGCAAATTAGGAGAAGTGGGCACACATTAACATCAAATTTGAGTCAGGGTTTGAAACTTCAGGTGCATTAGACAATGTCAATTACAAAGTCCCTTTCACTCTAAAAATGGTCCTCTCTGAAAACCCCAACCAACTAGTAGTACAACAATGGAGTGCACTTGTTTTACCAGTCAAAGAAGCATTTGATCACACGAAGCAAGACCTAAAGGACTAGTAGTACAAAAATGGAGTGCATTGCAAGCAACATCGTAAAATGCATCTTGGTCAAGGCATGATGCAAAGATCGCTTGACGAACTACAAGACCGTGCGATGCAGCATCATATTAATTTGGCATTTGTCGCAACATTTGAAACTTGATCCACCAAGATATGGAAGTAAGTCATACACTCAAAGAACTAGTTTGCAAGGTAAAAAGTCTGCTTTGATTGACTTTAAAAGCCATATATAATATTGTGGACTGGTTCTACTAGATCTAGGTTCTTCATGGCACTGAAACGGTTGAGGTTAACAAAAGAACTAGAATAAAATCTTAGCATGATGTGCAATAGACAAAGTGGAAATTTATTTTTTCGAGAATACAAAGATGAAAAATAATCAAGGACATATGCTAAAGCCAAACTAATTAACATATCAAGTAGGGGTGCAAACGAATCGAATAGTGCCCTTACCACATTTATTTTCATATTTTGTAAACGAATATGAAAATGAATTCAAATATTCTCAAATACGAATACAAATTGAATATTGTAATTAATATAAATTTGAATTGAATATCTACTCAATTCGATCGGATCCGGATATCCTTATAACTTATATAGTATAAAGATATTAATGACGTTTTATCTTCATACAATCATGGTTAATCATTCTAATTCATTTACTTCACCTAAAGAAACACGAATTCACATTTAATTAAAAAAAACTTGTCTAACTAATTAGTCGTATTGCAATAAAATATGTATATTGCTTCGTTGAATACAAATAGCCTGATAAAATAACATTTCAGATGGGAAAATATGTACTGTATTCGTATCCATATTTTTTATACGAATATGAATGAGATAAATTGTTAATCGGATGGGAAAATATGTACTGTATTCGTATCCTATCAAAAAAATATATATTGTATTTATATCCTATCGAATATAGTTACCGAATAATACAGATAATTCGTATCTGTTTCTCACCCCTAATATCAAGGAATGAGCAGCTAGTGACGAAAATTGTCTCGGTGCCAGCAAAAGATTTCATTTGCATGAAGATATAGCAAACGTGAGATGCTTATTAAGGTACTAACAATTAATGAAACTAGATTAACCATTTGGGTTTGGTGCTTCTCCACAGTTACGGATTTATAGCAACATTAAAGAAAAAGACTAAGAACAAGAAATCAAACCGAAAGAGACATGCACATCGGCTCGAAGATAAACAAGAACTAGATCCATGCATTGATAAATTTGAATTGATAAATCCGGGCCTACAATTTTGCAACTCTTAGACGTACAATCTCATGCGGGCCCAACGGTTAGCATGAGGTACCTATGGTTCTATTTCGTCCAAGACACGAATCAAATCGAATCAGTGACTTGAGAACAATTTAGGATACCGGCTGGGCATCTTAATTGCGCCAAAAATTAATGAACCATTACCACCAAGATCAAAGAAATATGTTAACCCATTTCCATACAAAAGGGGGATCCAATTAAATGGCGTTGAATAGCCGATTCTCATCCACAGTAATCTTGCCAATTTTGGGGAAGAACTAATTAAATCGCGCATGCATTTGATTAATTTACGCACGCAACATTGTCTAGTCTATTGCAAGAGCCAAGCCAATGTGTGCACGATCTGATTACCATGTGTAGTAAATTTGTGATGTAAAAAGGTTAGAAAATGCTCACCTGAATTGGCCGGAGAGGAGAGAGAGAGGTAGAAATATAGCAATATTGAAACCCGGCCTAAGAAATGGCCGTCGGGAGAGAACGATGGGCAGAGATCAAGAGAGAGTTGCATGTAACGATGGACGAAAAGAAGCGAGAAGAGAGGGAGAGGGACGTACAAGAGGGGAGGGAGGGAGGGAAGAGACTAGAGAGAGAAAGGGGAGTTAATGTGTCCATAGATATTCCTGGTTTCTCTTTTTTTTTCTTCTCTTTTAGGCTCCTGGCTTCTAAGATGGTTGTTCAATTTTGGTTAGTTGAAGAAAGAGAAATACGTATGTACCAGTATACTTTTTTAAAAAAATGTCGAAGAAACAAAGTGTTCTTCTTGCATAGAAGTATAGCTTGATCGATCGATCTGGCTTGCAGCCATCTCCACGCAAGAAGAAAGCTAGGGTTAATTGTTGGTAGCAGAACGTGCGATAGCTAGCATACATGCATGCATGGAACGAAAACGGGTGGTGCGCGAAACAAATTCTATGGGCCAGATGCTGCCACGTGCCCCCAATCACCTCTCAGGGCCACGTGGCAGCATCTGGGGAGGGCCTCAATCTCCGCAATAGAATTTGTTTTCTGGGCCACCGTTGCCAGGGCGACACCGTTTCAGTCTAGTCTGCCTCTTTTTGCTCGATCGCTCCGTCGATTGTCAGTATTTGGCATGATCGGAGTGGACGAACGGACGTCCAACCAAAGTCCAACAAGTGCTCGCGTCGCAGAGCTGCCGTTGTCGATGCGGGAGCGGTGGACTAGACGTCTAATCACAAACCATTTGATAAAATTATCTGTGACTGATATTAATACAGGTGATTTTAATTTGAACATCATCTGTGTTAATGGCGTCGGAGAAAACGAGTATCACAAATGGCTCTTACCCATGAATCGTCTGTGATATTTTAGTATCACAGACGGTCTATAATAATCTAGAATTATCACAGGCAGTTTTTTTTAAAAATAAATGCGTGATAAGCTGAAAACCGCTCGTGATAAGAATTATCACAGACAATTTTTAATAAACAAAACCGTCTGTGATAATGGCGCTAGACATTTATTGCGCCGCTCAGAACCACATCTGTCTTCATTTCGATCCAGATCTAGCTGGTGCTGCACTCTTTCGCTCCAAAGGCAAGCTAGGCGATTTCAGGCTAATAATTTGGTGGAAGGAGACAAAGATTGAGCTTTGAAGATTCATACGCTCCTGGTTGTTCTAAATATAGTTAGTAATGAAATTTATTTTTCTTTGCATTACAATTTAGATCTAAATTTTGGTGAGTGTTATTGAAGATGATTTGCATCTACTTGACCATACATGATCAGTTCTCCCGTCATGTGGGAGGCCAAATTTGTCAAAATTGTTGGTTATATACCTTCAGCGATCGTTGGGGAAATAGTTGTTGTATTTATAATATGAATTAAGCTAGCAAAGCCTCAATGCATGTGGTATATATGTAGTAATAATTAATTAATTTAATTTTTAATACTAAGTTGTTATATATATACATAACGTAGGACTGAAGCTGGATGTATGCCGCGAACCATGTGAGTAAAGAGTATATTAATGGCGTGTCTGCTTTTACAAGAGCTGCCGAGGATGATATGTTGAATAAGGGGGTGGAATATATGTACTGTCCATGCACTGACTGCGAGAATTTAAAGATGTTTAAGAACCGAGGGCAAATTGAAGCGTACTTGATTCGGAGGGGTTTCAAAAAGGGTTATACATGTTAGACCAGTCATGGCGAAGTCAATGATCATATGCCGCCGGCTGACATCGCCGGTGAAATGAATGATATGCCGATGGATGACATCGCCGGTGAAGTGAATGACATGCCGCCAGATGATGTCGATTGTTGTTCGGATTCGGATAGGTTGCACGATGACAATCTGGATCAGATGCTTCGCGATGTGGAAGAGAACTATGATGAGAGAGAGTATGTTAAATTTTGGGGCTTGATGGAGGATTCGGAGAAACCTTTGTTCACTTGTTGCAGGTCAAAGTACACGAGGTTGTCGGCCGTGCTTGAACTGTTGAAATTGAAAGCAAGCAACGGTTAGTTCAACAAGAGTTTCACGGCGCTGCTAGGTCTTTTAGCGGACAAGCTTCCAGAGGGAAATGAGTTGTCTAAAACCACGTATAAAGCCAAGAAGGTTCTTTGTCAATTGGGAATGGAAGTAGAAAGAATACATGCATGTCTGAACGACTGTATCCTTTACCGTAAAGAGTATGCAAACATGCATGTATGTCCGGTGTGCAACGCATCCCGATACCAACGTAACAATCAATCAGATGACGGCGAGGGAACAGAGGTCAATCATATATAATTTGTTGCTTTCGTGTGTATATATATAGACACATGGTGACTAAAACTAGATCATCCAAATCATCGGTTGGTTTCTTGGACCCACACTTGGTCGCCATGCATACCATCAACGAGGATACACCCTTCATCGAGATGTACATTGCAGCAGCACTGCTGGCTTACCGCGATAAGGGATATGTACTTATGTCCTACAATTAGGAGTATCATTGGATTTTAATAGTAATTGTACCAAAATGGAACAAGGCAATATACCTTGATTCCCTAAGTAAGAATAAAATGGACTACACAGTTGTCAGCCAAGTAATCGATAGGTAAGTACATTTTCTCCATACATATCTATATTGTACTCTTTCTTTCCTTCTGAATGACTAAGGTCAACTTTTTCGAATCACGTAGGGCGTTCGCGATGTACGTTGCAAAGGCAGGTGTCTCAACGCAAGGGGCCAAAGGCCTAACACGTGTTAAAAATTTAAGGTATTCGCTATTACACATTAATTAATCCTATGCAACGGTTGGTAGTAATGCCTCTTGAATTAACACATTCCATTTTTTGCAGTGCCACCAGCAGTCGCCGGGCAACACGTGTGGATTCTACGTTTGCTACCATATGAACCTACTCCTCGATTCCTCGAGGATCACCAATTTTAAGGTTTGTCAATCTTCCCATAATTACTTCATACTTATCAGGTTATATATATACGCACATTGATATTCCTACCGACAGGCTTAGGGGTGGGCACTTTAAACCCGAGAACCGAACACCGAACCGAACCGAACCCGGATAGACCGAATTGTCGGTCTATTCGGGTTTCGGGGTTCGGGTTCGGTCCATATTTTGATTTAGTTCTGTCTTCGGGTTCGGGTTCGGTCTTTGGCCTACAAAACCCGAATAGACCAATAACCCGAATTATTTGATATGTCTCTTGTCTCTTGAATTCATGAACTTAATATGTGATGTATGTACTTATTTGATATGTCTATCATCTATTTACTGGCTGGCTACTCATTGCTTTATGCATGAATATTATTTGTTTTGTTTAGCTCATTACAATTTACAAAGATTTTGAGGGTGACAAGGGTCCCCATCTTATTTTGGTCAATTCGTGGACCGAATAGACCGAACAAAAATTCGGTCTATTTGGGTTCGGTCCTTGTTTTTTCGAGAAATTTGGTCCTCATTTTTAGAACCCGAAATTTCCAAAGACCGAATAGACCGAACGAATAAACCGAAAAGACGAATGCCCACCTAGACAGCTCGTCCATCTGTCAATCGCATTGAAACAATTCACCTTTCACAATTCGAGGAGAGTGCGTATTTTTGGTGGCTAGAGTCATAAACTCAGATGGAGAGTTCCATAACATACAATGATTTTTTATTGCTCTTATCACTCCGGAATTGAGGTCTCGCAAAAGGAACAGATCCATAATCAACGAACTTGTCAGGCTGCACAAGCAATACTTGGATGGTGATTGCCATCCAAGTATTGCGTGTGCAGCCTGACAAGTTCGTTGATTATGGATCTGTTTCTTTTGTGAGACCTCGATTCTAGAGTGATAGAGCAATAAAAAATGCAATGTTACCATCTAAGTGCAAATGCAATGTACATCTTTTGTAATTGTGTATTTGTTAATGGATATTTTATTTCATTTCAATTAATTGATTTGCGAAATGGATGTTTTATGTTTGTGAAATGAAATGTGATGTGAATTGGATATTTTATGTTTTCGAAATGAATGGAGATGTGAATTGGATGTTTTATGTTTATGAAATGAATTGAGATGTGAATTGTATGTATACATATACATGTTGATCTGCTTGTTTTAGAGGGCGTGGCTAGCATTTCCTGAGACTAGCCAATAAACAGAAATAGATTTAGGGGTAGAAAAGAATATCACAAACGGTTTGTAACTAAAAACCGTCTATGATAGCTGATAATCACAGACGGTTTTTATTTACAAACCGTCTGTGATTATCGCCTATCACAGAAGGTTTTTACTTACAACCCGTCTGTGATTATCAGCTATCACAGACGGTTTTTAGTTACAAACCGTCTATGATATTTACACCATAGACGGTTCAAAATCCGTCTGTGATAACCTTCGATTATCACTAACTTATAAATTCAGACGGTTCAGAAAATCATCTGTGATGACGTTTCTGAACCATCTATAATACAGTTTTCTGTAGTAGTGGGAGCACCACGCCGTGCCGGTGCGGCGGCCGGGCCTATGAAGGGCCTCAGTGTCAGTCCTGATATTTCAGAGACCCTGAAGTGTGTACAACAATCAACTTATAGATCCCGTCTTAAAAAACACTCCGTTTAAAAGCTAGTTATCGTAGAAAAGCTGAAAAGAAGAGGTCCGAAAAAGACGCGTTAATATGTACTCGTGTACAAGTGCTACATGTTGGACCGCTATGTCCCTCCACATGGAGATGTTGTTAGCCCAACTACAGCCCACAAGCCCAGCGTTTGTGGTCCGTTGATCTACTTGATCAACGGTTGAGATATCTCCTTGAGAGAGGAAAGAGCAAATAAAAAATTTAGTCTCTTGCCTTTGCCTTAGTTGCTATAGCAGTGGCTGCTGTGGAAGTGAGCAAGATAGACCACCACACTACACACACCACCGGAGAGAAGAGGAGAAAGCTTCAACTTGGTAGCTCTTGTATAGTCTACTTCAAGCTTATGATCAGAGGCTCAAACATGGTTGGATAGACTCTAAATTTGTTGTGTTTGTTCTATACTTAGAGCATTTCTATTTAGTCAGTTGGTTTGAGGATTGATTGATTATAGCACCGGATTTAAAAGATGTTTAGTTAGTTCGAGTTACAATGAACTTAGAGGTGCGTAGTCTTGATAGTTGACAAGTTAGAGTGGTCAAATGTTGTTGGATTGAGCTGAAGTTTCCACAGCATGTTAGGGGCTCAGTGAACTGTATTCCTGTCATGTTTCATGTAATTTGGGCCTATGGTTCGCACGATATGACCTAGAAAGTAAAGTGGACAGAAACAACACTTCTTTGTTTTAGCTACCTTGTCACCTCTTGTCAAGTGTTTTTATGGTTGATGACGATGCCAAGTTTTTTAACTTGGTGATGATGTTGCTACCATCGTAATCTCTAGAGTTTCTAAAGAAAACTCTATTTGTATCTATTGTTGCTAATAGTGAAAGTTTAGAGTAGATTAGTTGTTCCTATGGTTTTTCACTCCTCACCTTTAGGAGGTTTTTTCACATAAATCATCGTGTCAATTACGCATGTTGATTTGTTAATTCCAGTACTAATTTGTTGGTTGAATCCATTATCAAAATTCACTACAATATGCGAGGTTGAATTGTCCATCTTTGCCGTGCTGGTAAATTTATGCATTGTATTGTTGCTGTCAAGACCCAACACTACGTACGTAGCTCAAGGTATCAAGCGCTGGAAGGCTAGCCACAGCCTGACCAAATTATATAAACTTTGATCGAAATGCTAGTTAAAGTAGTACACGAACTGTGGATTCTAGGTAGACAAATCCAGTACCGCGAACACTAATTAATTACCACGACATTTCTGATCTCTGTAAAGCCAACTAATTCATCGGAGACAGTGAGTGAGCTTCACCTTGGATGGCACTCTCGGGACCAGCTTTGCCAACGCCATCTCTCTCGCGTACAAAGACATGGATGGCCATGTGATGAATCGTTCCTGTCGAAAGATATGGATGAAGAAGTTTCTCCGAAGATGGTCGAATCGGCAATCAGATGGACCATCTCGAGACAAAGGCGATGCTTGATGAACTCTTCAGCTGTAGAGGAGTGTGCAAAGTGATAAAGTCCCCTCATTACAGAGCAAACATTGGATACCCGTACATTCCATGCACCATCCAAGGTAGCTTATTGAAAAATCGTTGTGTGATTCGAAATCGATCCGACTTAAGTATTCTCCCTCAGCATACCTTTGAGAACATATTCTCAGAGCATAATTTAGCTCCTAGTTCTAGGTTTTTTTACTTTAGGCTGATGGATCAACTAGAAAACATCTAGGTCTTTTTGAGAATATGTCTGTCATCATAGGGAGACATACTATGCATGATGATTCCTTTATCCTAGATATGCAAAGTAATGCCAATGATCGGATAATTTTGGAGAAAGCCTTTTTAGTTAAAACCAAGACAATTGTCAACATAGGAGAAGGGAAAGTAATCATGATACTGGATAATGATATAATTGAATTTGAATTTTTTTTTGTGCATCCTAGACCCCCCAATAAGATTAAAATAGGCCCATGCGCATATAGAACATACTTGTTCCTCCCGACACTTTCATGAAGAGGAGAAAACTAGCACAAATGTGGATGATCCTAGACCTTGACTCCCTGCTAATCCTCCTAACAAACCTCCCACAGGAGAAGCTGAACAACGGTCTCCAAAATTCAGGTACCTCCCAAGTCCCAACCACCCCTTATATATTGCTGAGAAGTGCTAATTAGATTTGCAAGGTAAGAACCAACGGTAGGATTAAAGATAAATGATAAGAGGGAGTAAATAGGAGGTTTTTAAAATCTTTTGGTTTAAACCCGGTTTTTGAGCAAGTATAAACTAAAATACATTTAAGCCCAAATCAAGATCTAAATAATATAAGACTCACTAACGTGCATCAACAAGCTAAGTCTAAGCAAGATATAATTCTAGATAGACAAATAAGCAATTAATCACTAAAAATGTAAATGCACAAAGTAAAGAGCGGGAGAAACCATACAAAGACACAGGTGACTTTTTCCTCAGGTCTCAAAGACTTGCTGGTCTTCACTAATCCACGTTGAGAAAGCTTGAACAAATCAAGCTAGCTCCATGCACAATTGAGCCTTTTCTCAATCCACTAGAGGTAATTCTTTGCCTCTCTGAGAGGTGAGCTTTAACCTTCACAACAATGCCGGACCTCTTCACAACCTTTTTGAAGAAACCACTGGACTCAACTCCTCCACATCGTCTAGGTGGCGGCAACCACCAAGAGTAACAAGTCAATGACACTTGCTTGAAACGAGGCAGAGACTCCTTAAGAAAACATGCCTTTGGGTTGGGAATGATCTCTTCATCTAAAGGATATGAAAATTCCTGGGTGACACAAGGAGCTTCCCACCCGTTGTTGATTGCATGCCTGGTGCAAGCCGTCAGAGTTCCACATTACAACATTCTCTCCAGCCGTGTCACTCACCTTGCTTACCTCCTGTTGATCATAGGCAGACTCCACAATTTATGTCATGCTCTGCTCTACAGTGGTAATTACTTGTGGAGGTTCCTCATTTGAGGAATGCGAATTAGGTTACGTTTGTTCAATGCCCTCTATTGGAGTAGCTAATTGGACAAGCGTTTGTTGATTCTCTGATAAGGTGGCATGTGATATAATATCCCTTGGCTCTTCCTGAGGCGGGATGATTGGAGTATGTGATTGAGAGGCCATCGCCTCCTCCTGACGGGGTACCTCAGGTCGTGCTCCCCGTGTTTTTGGAGTCAGACGATTGAGAAGGTAATTGTACTTCTCACTTTGCTCTAAGCGCGGGGAGATGCTGAAGATCATGTTATCGTCTTCTTAATGAATCTCTCCATTAGCTCGAATGTGTATTTCCATGTGCTTGAGCACCATGTCTTCCCCTGGTATAATGTGTGATGACTATTTCAATGCCTCTGATGTTTGCGTTGACTAGTCGTTGGCATGTAAGGCCTTGGTGTTAGGAGTGGCATTACATGGGGTGAATGCACAAATCGTCAGGCAATATGAGATGCCGCAACCTCTCTCTGTTGAGATGATGTTTGTGTACAGGGTTCATGCCTTGAGGGGGCTTGTTCTTGAGGAGTATTTCGAGCTCGCCATTGTTGATTGGCACGAGCGGGTGGAGACCTATGCCGAGGGGCCCAAATTTGATGTTTGTGTTGCAGACAGCGGCTTGCTGGTGAGTACCTCAATCCTCCTAGGCTCACATTGTTGATGGTCCTACTAGCAGGTCACGATCTTGGAGCCGTCTTCGAAGTCGACTCATTTGATCTTGGAGTTGTCAAAGCCCTTGTCGCAAGTCTTCATCACAGGGTGCCGGAGCCTCACTTGCGAGTACGGCGAATCTGTTGTTGGCGCAGAAGAAGATGGATCTCCCTTTGCAGAGAGATATAAGTAGGGTGCCAGCACACCTTGTCGAAAATAACCTTTACTATTAGTGAATGAGCCAGTTGGCCCAAGTAGCACAAGCTTTGCATGTGATCGTCATTTCCAGTACTCCTTCACAATTGCACTTCTTATTATTTCTTTAATCTTTGATGGCTCATGTGCCCAATCATCTGGGAACAAGTCATATGGCGGAATTAAAGTGCTTCGATAAATGAACACCTTATTCATGAGGTCTCTCAAGCTAAGAGACCAATCTTCATCAGGGATAGTGCTCTACACGATACGGGAGCTAATCGACTGTTGAAGTCGCTGCACCTTCTGATACTTCCTCCTGTAGTTACGAAGGGGATGAGGGCTATGTGCTCAACAAGCATTGGCCATGAGCATTCAAAGATTTTGCGAGACTGCCTCCAAAGACTGCAATAATTTGACTTCAGTGCGTTGCACCGTCGGCTTAATGAACTTTAGGCCAATAGCCGGAGCAGGTGATCGTAGGGCTGCAGTATGCAGCCATCTATTGGAGGCTTTGGTGCGCAATAGCTGAGCACCATTTATATCTCCTTCGATCTCAATGACAACCGGTTATTTTAGTAAATCACATGCTTCGAGCATGAGAGCATGGTGTTCCTTGTTTGCTTTGGCAACAGCTCGCTTTCGAGCCTTCTTGGATAAAACCATCTTGAACTGGAATAGCCCACCACCACATATTAAAAAAACTTTCACTTAAGATTGTAAAAACTTTCAATTTGGAACGTCAAACTGAGGGATCAAACTTTCACCTTCAAATATGAAAACTTTCAGTTGAAAGAATCAGCAACTTTCAAGTCAAGTTTTGGGCCTTTCTCCTGACCTCCTCACCTTCCGCTCTCGACGACATGTTGGGCAACCGACGGCAACGATGGCACAACATCACTAGATATAAAGGGGTGGCTGGAGGCATAGGCACTCAATCGATGAGCGCGATGTGCAAATGTGGGAGGAAACCATGAGGCAATGAAGGCAGAAGCCAACACCACCTCATCCATTGCGTGGTTGGCTTTAGGCCTTGCTGAATTGGTCGTGCGGTGGCCTGTTTTTAGGGTGTTAGAGTTTAGGTGGACCGGAAGTAGCGCCGATAAGTTGACAGTGAGAAGGTACGATGGGAGTGCAAAGAGGGTAAGTTAACACTGAGGCTCAACGCAAGCTATATATAGGCAATGGGAGTAGCCTAGATTGATGGGAGCAGCTAGCTATATATAGAAGGGGGAAAAGATCAAAAATGCAGAAGAGGAAGGAGCAAGAAGCAAAGTGAGGAGCGTGGTGCAGACTACCCCAACCAGTGGACAACCCCGGCTCGACAATACTAGGGCCCCGTTTAGCACAGCTCTAGCTCCGAGATCTATACTGGATCTATAGTTTGTTGACTAAATTAAAGTGATTTAAATATTTTTATTTAATATATAATATAAATGAAATGAGTCATGTAAATGCACTTAACATACCTGCAACTCTAGATCCAGGATTTCCTAGAGCTACAGATGACCAGCTCTAGGAAATTTACAGATTTCCTAGAGCTAAAGCTCTGCTAAACGGGGCCTAGATCGGGCAGTTGCGCATCGCACGGGGTAGCATTTGGTGGCCGACATGGGCATCCGAAGCAATTTCCCTTTAACGTACTCAAATTAACAAAATCAAATTTTATTTGCAATCTTGCACCTTATATGGACAGTTGCTTAAAAGAACACTTTTCTCTTGATGAAACGAGGAAAGAAGTTGGTGTGAGTGTGACCCTAAGCTACATGCTAGCGTAGTAGTATAGGCATAGTAGTAGGCGTATTTAGTTGTGAAACCCAATGAAGTCATCGAGTGATGAAAAGGCAACATTTAGGACTAGCACTGACGGATACGGAGGATGTTCTTTCCTCAACTCCAGGATTTAGTGGTACTCTAACTAGTTTATAATTTTATTCTTAGTTAAAATTATATTATAGTAGTTGTTAATTTTTCAAAAAGAATAAGAAAAAATGAAGAAAATTGTTACATCATCATGGATAATGCAAAAAATAAGTGACAAAAGAAAAAGTAAAAAAGCCCAAAAAATCTAAAATAAACTAAAATTAGAAACCGATATATTCCGAATGACTTCTGACTTAAATAAATTAAAAACCAAAAAAAGTCAGAAGCTGTAGAGTTAGAAGCCGGGCGATCTCTGCTTTATCCCTTTTAGAGAGAGACCTAACTATATATATTCCTTTGTGTGAAAAGTTGACCTATAGCTTAGCACTACTGCCACTCTGCATCGCCTAATAAGTGTTAATACATCCAAAGTCGATCTCCCCAGTAAAACCACTGTTAGGGCATATGGTGGTGATCTTATAATGCGGATTCTCAGCTGGTTGCATGCGAGCCATGCCATTATGCTCCCCTTTTATGTTACACAATGGAGTCTCACGTTGCATGACGCATGGGTGCACATGTATACTACATCAATCACAGAAGAGTGACATTTCAAGATATATACAGATAAATTTTGTAAAGTTTGGCTAGCGATATTTCTATGAACATTTAAATTGAACATATCAAATGATAAATGTGGATTTATCTTGAAAAGTACATTCATACTACTATGATTTTATTAGGTTTTATAAATATATTACAATAGAAATTAATAGTCAAAGTTACGTTTTTAAAGCCGTATCGAAGTCCAAAATATTACTCTTTTGTGACCCGAAGGAGTACATTAATTATTCCTAAGTTGATAGTCCCTGGACGATGAAGTCAATGCTGATAAATATCCGGACAACATACTCATCTTAAGGGAATGTTCGTATTGGCTGCGGCTAATAGTTTTTTGTTAAAAATAAATAGTAGTGGATGAAAGAACTGGCTTTTAGAAGGAGGAGCGAGCGGTGGGAAAGTGAATGAGAGATATGTGCGCGAGATAGGAGCGAGATAAGTGTGGTGCGTGATGCGCCTATGACCCCCTGTCTTATCATCAAGCAAGACGAGAGTGAGAGTGGAGAAGCCACTTTAAGAAGCCAAGTGTTTATTATATTGGCTTCTAGCTTTTCCAAGCAGAAATCAATACGAACACCCCCCTAAGACTTATCAAGAAAAATTGTCAAAGGTTCCCACAGAAAGCCCGTCATTTAAAGAGCTTGTTTGGATATGAGGATTTTGAAAAAGAATGGTATCTAAATATGTGTTTATATTGTGAAATAAGTTCATTTTACCCTAAAACTCTTGTCCGAGTCCAAAAATCAACCAACTCTAAAATCGTGTATTTGACACCCTTAAACTATTAAAACTAGTGTAAAATACCCTTTTACTCAAAACCACCATGATTTTTGCTACCATGGCACCTACTTGTCCAAATTTCTCTGATAGGGCACACCGGTCAGTAGTACATTTACTGAATCAACAAACAATTTTTTTTAAAAAAAAATAGGGAGGCCACAACTCAGTCCTCTTGTTCCCTATCTCTCTCCCTTCTCTTGCTTGCTCCTCTCCCGCCGATCGGAGAATCAATGCACCCTTCTGCAGTTCCTCCACCACAGATCCTCCTTGCCTGCCATCTCGTATTGTCCTCCTACCTGCACAGCCTCCATTTATAGTTTCTCTTCATCCTCCAGATTCCTCTGCGTAGGCTTTATCTCAAGAGAAATGTACAGATCACAGATAAACAGAAAGAACATAGAAAATCTTCTGAATTTCTCTATTATCTTATTTGTTTCTTTTCCTTCTTTTATTCTTATAAAATTGGTTACAAATCTTCTTATTATATAAACTAATATTGTTCTATTAATATATGTACTTGGACTTTAAGTTGATCATAACTCTAATTTAAATTACACGTAAAAATAAACTCTACTATATATTAAACTCATTTTTAAAAAATTTAAATAAGATTATTTTTAGCACTCTGTCCTCCCGCAATGAGCACACGCCGGTGGGAGGTGAGGCGCTGCTTCGCCCGTGGCCACATCGAAGCCTTCCACCTCGCCATTCTCTGCTGTCCAGAACCACGAATCGGGCCATAGGATGCGTGGCGTGGCCCCCAGATCTTCCGCTTCTACAACGATTTTGTGATGGCGTTGCTTCTTTTTCATGATTCCATCCATTCCTCAGCCCTCACTACTATGTGTTACAGTCTTTACAACTGTCCTAGGATCTCTACTATCACCTAGTAGCCACTACGACCACCTCCTATAGCCGTACGACTACGTTGAAGAGACTACAACCATCTTCTGTGTCGTTACTGACCACGTAATCGTAAACTTCAGCCGAAGTTACGATCACGTTCACCACCGCTACACTTGCCTTCCTTCGACCACGTAGTAATTCTATCAATTACATCGAAGGCTCTGTCGATTGTTGTAATTGTAACGCTTTACGATCACGTTAGCTGCTTCACGACCATGATCGTAACTCCTTTACAACCACGTTTTCTTGCTGTGTGACCGTGGCTATAACTCCTTTACGACCACGTCTTCAGCACCTGCGGACATCTCCGCTCATCACCGTGGTCGTAACTCCGTTTACAACCACGTCTGCGATCCTCCGCTCGCTGTGGTCATAAGTCGTTTACTACCATGTCTGCGAACACACGATGAACTCGATAATTTCCCAGAGCCAAACCGTGTTTCTTTTCTTCTTTATTTCTTTCTCTCGATCACACCGATCGCCTTGGTCCCAACTCGCGCTCCTCTCGATTACATGGCTCTGCCTTTTATACCCGCTGTACGACTACGACTATGACTCAAACTCGGCTACGACTATGACACAGACTCATATACAATCACGACCAAACTCGTACACAACTTCGACCACTCGCACATGACCATTGTTGAAAACATAAGCACATGTAGGTTCAATTTATTCCATAAATAAATCATGACATGAAGCACGCAAAGTAACAGAACCATCACAGGCATAAATGATCTAGACATGTAAACCAGGCAACTATACACGAACAGATCTAATAGTGAGAACATGGCTGTGACGTACCGACGGTTCTGTTCTGATCGATTTGCCGGTGTTGACGCTGCAGGCACGATGTGAATAACACGAGGTCGATGACGACGCACCGAAGTCGAACAACGAGGGAGACGAGCCAGAGCTACAGCAAGCAGTCGTGCAAAGCGCTTCCCAAAAATCTTATTCGCCCTCTCCTGGTGCAGAACTTCGAAGGCGACGATTCTGGAGACCTGCTCTCCCGAACGACGGTGCACGCCGGTGGACGGGATGGAGTAGACTACGTGGGACGGCGCAGCACAATGGAGGAGACAAAAAACCCTAGATTGATTTTTCGCTATATCTTATATGGAGGCGGCGATTCAGTATTTATAGAGAAATCAGGACGCATGATCAAAACGCTCTGCACGTTCTCCATAACTCGTAACCGAACCGGATTAGTCGCGCGTAACCGATCCGGATTTACCGCCACTCAAAACAGCAAAATAAAATTGCAAAAGGAAGCTGCGTCTACGCAAACACCTGGAGCCGATTTTAGCAAACCATTCACGCAGGTGCCGCGCGCCCGCACCCTTCACCCGGCGAGGCGAGCGAGCGCGTGTGTTCCTTTAGTTCTCTCCCACACATGCCTCAAGTGGCTAGGAGTGCACCCTCCCTTTTAAGGTGGTCTTCCTCTCCTAGAACTAGCAATATGGTACTAAAGTTCACATGCATACCTCCTTTGCATGAGTGGGCCTTTGAGATTTTATTTAGGAATTATTCTTCTTATATGGACTTGGTCCACATAATTCAACAACCATGACTACGACCACGACTACCGACCATGGTTTCTAAACTAAAAAAACAAGATTACAAACTCTAACACTATGTATCGGTGCTTCCACCTTTCCCCTACTGTTGTTCAGGATATGCTATCTCTCTCTCATCTCACTGCACAACAGGATCTGCTGGGAGCTTGAGACTCATGGACGGTATGTGCTTCCATGGTTGCCCGCGCATCCTGGCGGTGTCTCGGTCTCGCGCAAGTTTTGCTCAGTCGGCGGCGCTTGGGGCTAACAACGGCCGAGGTAAAGAGAGAGGTGGGCATCTGAGTAGATAAAAGACGGGATAAGGTAGGAGGACACAAGTGGCTGCCGTATGAGGTCCATTGGTGACGTTGCCATTGATGTGGCAAAAAGGGGTGATTTGGTGGCCAACATAGCAAAAACCACCTATGAAACATATGCGAGGGGATATTTGAGCTGGTTTCAATAGTTGAGGGTTGCAATGTGTCTGATTTTATAGTTAGAGGGTGATTTTCGAACTTGGACAGAAGTTGAAAGAGTAAAATAGACTTATTCTTTGTATTTTTCCCATGAAATTTGGAGGAATTTGCAGATAGAGAGGCTGTAGATGCAAGACAAAGGAACTTCTCCACAAGATACAACCACATGCTAGAATTCTTCCAAAATTCATATAGAACAGGCTATTCTACTGAATTTTTTTGTAGGGATCATATGAGCCCCGTTCCTTTATTCTAAAGGGCTGTATTCAAACTCTTCAAGTGTTTTTGGAAAGCAGGATTCTTTCTTTGCAGAAATTCAATTATTTCCTGCGAAAATTTTGTTCCAAGTTTGGCCGAAACCCAAACCCTTTCCGGTGTATTTGAGTGGCCGTCGGTGTTGCTTGCGGCGTTATTAATCCAATCATTCCGGCACACATGCAGGGACGACAGACGCACGCCCCGCAATTAACACAGGGAATTAGGCGTTGACAAGTCACGGCCAGTAATCTATAAATTGCATTAACGTTGAGACACCTGTATCAATGCAAAGCAAGTAACTAGCTGTCCTAATTAAGACAACCAAGAGAGTCATCATGTCCTCCTATGAGCTACTAGTACTCCACATGGAAGAGTTGAATGTACACTGGTGGTACAGAATTCTCTCGATGAGTACGAGTGAACTCTAAAGGTGTGTTTGGTTCGTGGATGGAGATTGCATCGTATATCCTGGATGAGTGGATGTAGGCTGAGTGGAATCGTATTTCAGAAAAAGAAGATGTTTGGTGAGGCTGCATGAGCGGATACAAAAAGCGAGATCTTTGTTTGGTTGCTCTGTATGAGCGGATGCGATCTACCAAACCCGAGAGGTCGACACGTGGGACCGCATAAGATACATCAGCATCCACTCATCCAGGATGGCTAGTGAAGCTCATTTTGAGCGTATCCACCCATCCAGGATGAGAGCGTATTTTTGCATCCGCTCATACAGGCTGTATCCGCTCATACAGGCAACTAAACAGGCTCTTTTTCAAATTATACGGATCCACCCATTCAGGACGAAGGAGATACAAGCAACCAAACACACCCTAAGATCCATGGATATTCAGGAGAACTACTCACCAGAAGAGCCAGCTTGTACGCGCTTAAAAGAATGTTACTTCCTCTTTCCATAGATATAGATTATCGTAGATTTCATATGATCAAGTTTTTCAAGCTTTAACTATTAATATATATTAAAATATATAGATTGACTACATAAAAATAATACCATTAAATTTATCTTGCAAAATTTTTTATAATATATATTTTTATTATTTTTACTAATATATTATAATAATAAATTATAGTCAAAATCTTATATTAGATATCATAAAAAATCAAAAATAATCTACATTTATGAAAAGAGAGAGCAGTATACAGAGCATCACCGTCCTGACAATCTTGACCACAAGTGTAACTCTACCACAAAAATGAACCCAGTGGTGTAGGTGCGCCCGCCTATTCGCCCCCACTGTCTTCAATCCATCAAAAAAGGAGCTTTTTCCCCAACTTCTGTTCTCCCCCATTATTCACCGGTGGATAGCCCAAATCTTCAAACCTCACCTCAGGACCCCACAGAAATGGATGGTTCCATCTTGCGAGCAATGATGCATGCACGGCTTGTTTTCGTTGTCTCCATGTGCCATGCACATATACTCCTGTGTGTCATGGTGGATATATTCATGTTCTGATCTCAAATTCACAGCTAGTGGGACCTATATATCAAACAAAAAGAAAAACCTTAAAAAATGAAAAAGAAAAATGGGGGTGGAGATGGAGTAGATTGGCAAATTTTATGGTTGGAGAAGTAGATATTGTAGCTTAGCAATAGTACTCCAGCCATTCCTTTTTACCTTTTGTTTTGGACGTGATAGGAAACCCTAGCCACCAAGCACAGCTTTATCAATCTGCCGCCGGTCCCTCGTCTTCGGCGTTCGCTAAGTGGGTGGGGGCATTGAATTCCGGAAGTAATTTTATATATTTTTAGTTTCTTTTGTTTTATTTCTAGATCAATTTATTGTAGTTTTGTTCTTATCTGATGAGTTCTTAGCTGGATTCTCTCTATCTATGATGGGTTTTATCAGACTGACTCATCTGGATGACGATGGGGACGGCTACGCCGGAGATCAAAACTGGGCTGAGTTGGGTATAAATAAATCCCCTCTAATTTTCTTTTGATGAACAATACTACTACCGAGATGTATATCCTGCACATCAATGAAAATCATTAACATTCTATTTCTCTCTGCTATGATTATCGACAATCATGACACCGTTGCAAGATACAGAGTTTACAACGATTAAACGGCGCATGCATCACTGCACTACCACTTGACACCTATTTAAACGGTCATGTAGAAACACGGTTCGAATCGTTCGTTCATTACGATGCCTCAGCTGCATGCATCACTGCACTACCACTTGACACCTATTTAAACGGCTTGTCTCGCCGCTACCTTATCCTACTTCCATGCTTCTATCGCTTCATCCCTGTATTGGTGGAGAACCCGTCACTGTCTCAGCTATGCTACCAGAGGCTTTAGGGAAGTCGGAGATGGTAACATGTTGTTCATTTAGAATCTTCAATGTAAAAGTTGGGTACTCATGTACTTTACTTAAGTTATAAAAATAAGTCAAAAAGTTTTTTCTCAAAAAAAACTTATCATTTTGGATATCAACACGGTCTCCGATACCAAAACATGTAACCACTATTTTTCTAATTATATATTACTAAAAATTAATAAAAAAATATAATCATATAGGAGTAGTTTTGATGATACATCTATTAATATCTTTTTCATGTGACAAATCTAAATAGTTTTATATATATTAGCAACCGAAGTTTTAAAATATTAACTACACGTATTATAAAACTGCATCTATTTGAGTGCCAAGAGAGTTTTAGGATAGGAAGCATGCTGGATTCTCTTATCTGCATCATAGCCAACTGTAAATGGCTGTTCAAATTGGCTTAAACTTTTGACTTTTGGGCTTATTTGGCACTGTTTGAGACTTTTTCACTGTAACTGTTGTAAATTTTTGGCATAATGAAATTTAAAAAATTTTAAAATAGAAAAAACAAATTATATATCTCGGACAATGCAAAGAAATACAGAAAAAAAAAAAAAGAAAAGACAAAAAACCAATAAAAAACGAAATTAATAAACTAAAAGCATAAGCCCAAACCTATAAATTCAACGGCAGAGCTAGAAAAATAATATTATGCTAATAACTTCGAGTAGTGTTGTTTTATTCTTTTCCGTGTGGCCAAAAGTATTAGTATAATTAGTAAAATTCTTAGAATGACAAATGTTACTCCAATGGACAACCTTAAATGCTTGGTGCATCATATGGGCTCGTGGCCCTCCTCTGTCCCTCCAACAAACCTACCTCCGCCGTGTCTATAAAGATCGACTACAACTTAAAATCTAGCTCGGATGCCGTACATGCCGACATATTTCTTAATTTCTTGCTAGGTTTGCCTCCAAAAAGAAAAATTCTTGGTAGGTTCATCCTTCTCCCTAGCAATTAATGGAGCCCAACAAAGCAAATCCAATGGGTTTTTTTAGGGGAAACCAAACGCCTAGCTCATTAGCCTCCAAATCATTTCGATCAATGATCGTAAACACCGGTAGATCCACATCTAATCCCTCTCCCCACTGATTAACAAACTTTCGAGAAACCAATCCACGGCTGGGACCACGCATCGATATTCGCACCGGCATGATCCACGACATGGATCATATAATTGCCGATGTGCTCCTTTTTTGCCGTTAAAAAGGCCACAACTCGGAGTAAACAAGCCGCTTAACTAGCAGTAAAGTACTCGTAATGTATGTAGAATATGTTATATGTCTGGGTCTGTATGGGCGTACGTGTGCAGGAAAGGGAAAGAAAAAGGAAATACACGGAATATATAGCACCAGAAACCAATACATTGCCGGCCGATTGCAACTTGCAGATTTCGCGATCCTCATCGACATTCTCACTCCAGCGTCCCAGACGCGTCTAGCTTTTCGGTTTCGTTCTCTCCTTTTCAGAAACAGGTTTTGATTTCGCTATCTGCCATCTGAATTGAGGACTAAAAAGTATAGTTTGCAAGTTTGGTTAGCTGAAGCTCCAACTTAATTCGCCGACTACAGTTAAGTAGCACTCTCGACTAAACTGGTACCCAGTTTTCTGAAGGAGACGACAGTGCTATATATGCTTTAAGCTTCACTTACATGTTGCCCTAATCATTGGCATATTCTTTTTGGCTGTAGATTTGGTTTTTAAGCCGTTTATGCAAGAGATTACAGAGTAACAAAAAATCACATGTGGTTTTTGTTGATATAAATAAAGTCGGTACAGTATGTACTACAATTAACTAGTAGACTCTATATTAAAAAGATACTATATTTAAAAGTTAGTTACTGTAGAAAAAATCAAAAATATAAGACAAAAGCTAAAAAGAACAGGACCATTGTCATTGTTACCGGTCAAACCAAAACATAAATATTTTTACACCTCACTACACAAATTCTAGACAACTTGCGAACGCGGCGGAGGCGACAAATGGGAGGCGGCGGCGACCCCTGATTCCGAGAGGGGATCGGAGCGGAGGCACGGCTAGGGCAGTGGCTTGGGAACGCGCGCGTGAACGGCCGGATGCTACCCCCGGCGTGAGATCGGATGGCTACGATTTTTCCTCTTTCCAAAGTGTGGGGACTTATCACAATTACGGAGGCCACGAGGGTTTTTTTGGCAAAAGTGGTGCGCCGCAAGCCTGGTTAGATTCTCCGCACGTAAAGAGAGTTAATGTATCATATAATATGTGCCTCTGCATCAGAACGTGTTGCTGTCGTTGTTAGGATAGATATATAAGAATGCCCTACCAAGAAACGGGACATGCTATAATTACGTATTTGGTTGGACTTTGGCGGCATCACAATAATAGCACCCATCGCAAATTTGAAGAGAGGCGTTTCACTGCTGATGTGCCCAAAAGTAAAAATGCACAATTCACAACATCCACTGCTCCACCATAGCCGTAGCTAGGAACAAATATGCCCACGCCATTTTCTCGTGGACAACCTCAATATGTGCAATCATATCGATGGGTTACTATTCAAAAGTTTGACCAATCCTGTTCCAAACAACGATAGCTTAAATCGTTTAGAACACATTGATTCCTTAATATAGCTTACTTCTTCTTTTTTCTCCTTTTTATTTGCATTATCTGTGGAGATATAACTTTTTTATTTTTCTTCATTTTCATTTCATTAAATACATCAGAAAATGCTAACCGCCACTATAATTTTATTTCAGCCAAAAACCACAACACTTTAAAACATGACAAATATTTATATTCTTTTTCAGTGGCAGTGTTTCTATATGTGCTAATGGATAGAAATAACACAGCTCTGCAACTGGAACGTATCACCTGCATGCATGTATGGCTGCATCGTCAGTACATCTTGACTCTTCAGAACCGTCCGTTGCATGATGGCCGTGTGTACGCTGCAATTCCTCTCCCATGTAATGACACGTCACACCCATTCGAGTACAGTTTTGCGTACATATACGTACGTATTTGTGTAACGTAATACATGGAAATTAGGATTGGAGCAGAATCCAGACATGTGCAGATCGTCAGAACCAAATTGCAAGCAGCATCATCAGCCACTCCCTCCATTTCTCTCTCCTCTATTTATATACGCCCCTGTGCTCACCACTCACTCCTCCACTTGCTCCTCTCCCTATCCTGCTCTCCCTCTCACTTGCACTGTAGCTAGGAACCAAGGAGAAAGGCAATGGCTGTGTCTGAGGACAAGAAGAAGGAGATGCAGGACCCCAGGACACAGGGCATAGCATCCACCATTAGAGTGGTGCCCAACTTCCCTAAGCCAGGTTCTTCTCTTGCTACCTTCTTGCATATATCTCCGTGCATATATATGTCTTGTGGTTTTCTTTTGAGCATATCTGTGAGAAATATTCCATTGCTTAATTTCTTGTCCTTCAAAATATATCCAGGTTCTTATTCTTGCTACTCGCAAAAAAAAAGGTTTTTGTTCTTGCTATTCCTCTGTACGTATGCATATAGTGCAGTAGTGATTGTCAGGAACATGGGCCTTGGAGTTGTCCTCCAAATGCCATATTTTGTGTCTTTGTAAGGTCCCCAGTATTACTACTCTTGATTTCTTTCTTTCTTTCTTTTTTTATTTTTGCGAGCTCTTGCTTATTGATTTCTTTTACTTTTCGTTCTGGGTTCCTTTTATTTGGAATCCCTGAGCATTTTGGTCGTTTGTTTGAACATTTGGAGAATTTTGGCACTATTTCGGCCGTCTTTTTTCATTTGGCCCTAAATGTGCGTAAAAGTTTAGAACAGAGCAAAGAGTTTTTTTCCGGGGAAAAATAGGTTTTGTGGAGGCTGATTTTTTTTTTGGATGATACTAGCTGAGACTAGCATTAGAGATTAGACTCACTTTATTTAAGACCATTAAGATTAATCATTTCATTCCGACGCAAATTCTCACTGTACTTTGGCAAAGGCAAATTATGTAGGCAGTTTGATGCATGCATGCAACGTGATGATGAAGGCGTGAACCAGATGACCTGTTCAGCATTATGATTTTCCCTTTACAATTTTTTCCTCAAGTTGGCTGCTATTCTTACCCCCTCCTTTTGGGCAATTCTTTAAAGCCCAATTTGCAGCCAATCTTTTTTTTCGTGGAAATTTGGAGCCAATTAATTAAATTTGTTATAACCATTGTGTACACTTATAAAGTCAATCCATGCATATGCAAGCACATATACATACCGATCAGTGTTTCACACATCTAGCCGGTTAATTTCACCTAAAATTTCAATCAACGTGCATTTGAAAATCCCCATGCAATTATTAATTTTACATTATCCTTTTTGTGTATTTTCTGGAAAATGTGCAGGAATAATGTTCCAAGACATCACCACTCTGCTTCTGAACCCGTCGGCTTTCAAGGACACCGTCGACCTGTTCGTCGAGCGCTACGCCGGCAAAGGCATCTCCCTCGTCGCCGGTAACCACTGCTGAACTTTCACAAATTAGTCCCGACGCGATCTGCATCAGTCAAAAACAGATTTAAATAAAACCTTACATGCATGATTTATACCTCTATTTTTGCCTTTTCTTTCTTAAAAGACTTGGCAAAAAAAAATGATACATGTGTATCATAGGATATTAGGACGGGTCTCGTGCATAAAAGTTCAGTTTAGGTATTAACCATCTGAGACGAGTGAATGGCAAACATGCAAGTTGTTGGAGAAGGTATACAGCACATGACTTTATATGTCTTAATTTGTTAATTTCGTCTAAGGTTTGGCCCATCTGCATAATCCATTGCAAAAAAAATTAATAGGTAACTGGACAGAAATTTGTGTTGGATTTATTTATTTTTCCCTTCCTTGGAGTGGCCGAGATTGCTGGCTCTTTGACGTTTCATCATCTTTAACCAGCTGTCTCTCGCGTTTCAAACCTTCAAGTCCGTTAAGGTTTAGGTTTACCTGCATAGCACGCAAAGCTGCGACGGCTTTGCAAAGAGAGATTCATGGCCTGTTCTTTTAAGTCAAAAACTGACAACTTTTGATTTTTACTATAGTACTTAAGTTTCAAATGAAATATTTTTTCAAGATGGGGTCTACAAGTTAAACGATCTACACGTTAAAAGCCCAACATCTGTACCAGCTAAAATCGTAAGTAAGTATCTGCCTCTCCATAATCTATACCGTAAACAGCTAAAATTCAAAAATTTTAACTAAAAACTATAAGCCGCAGCTGAAAAAACATGCTCACCATACGAGTCAGGTTCAGCGACTCGACAATCATGGCCTCATTCATGGTTCTCATTTTCGTCGACAGAAGCCTCCACCACTTTCAAAAGCCTAGCAACTAGCAAACAAAGACGCCGTCCGCGTCTACGAAATCACTGAACATTGCTCCTAGATTCAGCGATGTTAATTGCCGAGCTGCCAAATGTTCATGGCACTCCACTTGTAGTAGTGGTCCTTCAGCAGCGTTTATATAGATAAGAAACCACACGGCCAACCGTGCTTAGAAGATATGTAGGACCGATTTTGATCTAAATTTGGTCAGATTCTTCCCACAGCCACCTCAAAAAGAAGAAGAAAAATAAAGGATAGGTCTAGAACAGAAACCGTCTGGGCTGGATCAGTGGATGGGTGGCTTTCTATCCTCTGTTTTTTTTTTTGTTCGTATCTGCGTACGCGCATTTGGGTATGTCAAACCTTTTGAAGCCAGCCCTTTTGACTGTTCATGCAATAGTGCTGTACCTACTTTTTCCTTCAAACGTAGTCCTAGACGTCCGTTAATTAGTGTTAATTATGCTAATTAGTGCTAATCATGTTGTTTCTATATAAATAACAACAGCCGATGAGATTCAAGACATATCCTTTGTTTTGAGAGCAAAAAAAATCCCACAATAATCCTAAAAAGAAAAATCTTAAAAATTCTTATATTAATCGAGAAAAAAAAGAATCATCTTCACCACTTATTTTAGTGGGACCAGATTATAATGGTGCAGATTAATCATATATGTATATTAGAGTTGTATAGTAAACACAATTGTATTTTAATTATAGACAGTAGAGTTGTATACAAAAGACAATTATATCATAATATCTAGTCTCATAATTGCGCGAGTGAATCTGCTAGTTAGTGCTAATAATGCAACAGTCATCCACCTATCGATTTTCGGGTGCTTGGCAGGAAGTTGCCAAGTCACAGCTGCTCGGCAAGTGCTACTTAGCTCTGATAGCTCGATAGGACCTGCCAAGCTATTGCAGCAGCTGCTGAGTTTAGGAAGAAAGTTGGATTTATAAAAACAGCATAAAACACCCAATTTGAAAAAGGGGGAAAGAAAAAGGCTAGCGACATTTTTCTCCTGTACCGTGGCGCCCCACGCACGCCCACGACGCTGACGCGGAATCGCGCGGCACCGCCCTTCCCCACATCTACGCCTATGACAGGTGGGCCCGGAACTAGTACGCCCCATCGGAGCGCGATACGATGAGATTTTGTTGGAGAGAACAGGCTGGGCCGGGAGCACTACGTGTGTCTGCGGGTGGGCCCTCACCGTTATCTCCTCCGTTTCCATCGGACCCCGCCATTGGCCAGTTGCGCTCGTCGTCCCCTCGTTTCTTCGGTGGCGGGTGGCGCGTTGGATTCGCGGCGGATACTGCCGACGACTGGGCACAGCCGGCCACGCGCGCGGCCGCTGACATGGCCTGGCCTCCATCCGTTGCACGCCCTGTCCATTTGTTTTTTTTATCGGCCGGTGTGGTTTATCCTGGGGCTTTAGTTTTTGTACCAGCTCCGTCTAATTGCCTAAGAACATGAAGGTTTGGTGCAGCAATACACAGCATCATCGATCCCGAGTATTGTTACTGTACATATGAAACGAAATTCTATGGGCATCTTTCCAGGAGTGCGACCGAATTGATCCAGGACGGCGGCGCTCCATCTTGCTTCGGTTTATGATTTTTAACTAAAAGTGTACTATAATAACTATTAATTTTTTATGAAAAAAATAAGAAAAAAATAAAAAATTCGTTATATCGTTATAGACAATACAAAAGAATAAGAGAAAAAGAAAAGTAAAAAAAGCTAAAAACGAAAAAGCCAAAATAAGTCGAAATTAGAAGCTGATACGTTCCAAGTAGGTTCTGATTTAAATAAGCTGAAAACTAAAAAGTCAGAACCTACAGTCGTTCGAAACAGAACCGTCGTATGAGTGGTTTGATGTTTAGGTAGGTAGCGTAGAGCGACAAGACGGTTTATCTGTGCCAATTACGCCTACATAGTGTAAAAAACAATCTCCCACAGGCTTCAACTTATGCTAGGCATATTGTCAAGTTGAAGTTAGGATGACAAGCATACAATAATATAAATCAGGGGAAAATGTAAACTTAATTACGGGACTTCATTTTGTTGTGCGTTATCTTAGCTTTCAAGGACTCTAGCCCGTCCAAAATACCAGTCGCTTTTGTAGTAGGCTATAAGCTTGGTGCGAGCAATATATATCTAGAATTTTAGTTGTTGTCGTTAATCAATGGACACTAAACCTCTAGCACATGATATTGACGTTAGCCTTTTTTAGTAATTAATATTCATCAAACTAATTAAATATAGTTCAAAACCATCAACCATAACAAAAAGACTGAGCCTACCTGATCACCACAAGATGTATAGCTAGCTGTCCACGCACAATCACTATCTCACTTCCCTGATGAAATGAAGTTATGTTGCGACTGTATCTGAGAGTTAGCTATCAGAAGATCTAGCGCTATCGTACTATTGCCTGCCTATGGTACAGATTTCTGTCGGCCGATCGATCGACTGCTTTCGATCTGGTTCTCTATTGGTATTTGTTTATTTATTTTCCTTCCTCATGTTGGTCTGAAATTGCATGCACCATAAATATGACCTAAAAATTCTAATTCCCGGGGAAAACAATATGGGGTAGTTCGTTAAACATAAGTACGTACTACCATGATGATCTTCTATTTACCGGTATCTAATATTTTATAATTGGCCTCTCAATTCTAATTGAACTTTGTTGCTTTGCATACGAAATTTCCCACCAAAATGCCTGTGAAATTTATTTATTGCAGGGTGTAAACAATGGTTGTGGATCAAAAATATATACGACTGAGTGTGTTTGAGTCATTATATATAAGTTTAAATAATCGATATGCACAAAATTTTCTCAAGTTTTTAACTGAATTATTGCCGTTTTATAACAATTTCTAACACGACTAATGTTTCAGTTGTGCATTTGTTATAGCTAGCAGGGCTAAATTAAATTTTATTAAATATTGAATCAACAATTCCCTTTTTACCAATTTTCGAGCTAACTTTTCTTTGTAATTGATGTAGGGGTTGAAGCCAGAGGATTTATTTTTGGTCCTCCCATCGCGCTTGCCATTGGTGCGAAATTTATCCCACTGAGGAAACCCAACAAATTGCCAGGTACAAGAACTTACTAGTATAAGCTAGTATCTTTCCGAGCTCCTTTTTTGCACATTCAGCACTGCACCCAAATCCCAAAAACATTATTTTCGAAAAAAAAAGTGAAAGAAAAGTAGAATGTACATTGTTTCCGAGGGTGCTGCCGTCAAATGACCAGCTAAAGCAATTAGCTCAACACCAGCTAGACACCACTAATATAGCACACTAGGCCGCACTCATTTCGATTTCAGATTATGGCTTTTCATTTCTAGTTTACTATTCCTTAATTTTATCTTTTTTTGCTTTTTTTTTACTTTTTTAGTCTTTTTTGTCTTTTATTTTTTACTCGTATTCCTTTGCATTGTCTGTAATAAGCTAACTTTTTTTATTTTTAAGTTTTTTAAATTTAATTATGCTAAAAAAGACACCAATAGTTACAGTGTAAAATAAGCTATAAGCTACCAAAAAAGCCCAAATGAGGGGCTCTTGGTTGCGCTTTTCGAGATGGTGTCAGAAGATAAAGATGCTGGCATGGGTGGCGTATATAATTTTAAGATAGAAAAGCTCTTTAGATAATCTATTTTAAAAAGTTGTTCTATTTATTTTGATTCTAAGAGAAATCAAAAGCCGGAAAGATCATAACATAAAACCCTCAGATCAGTCTAAATAAAGAACCAGATAAGAGAGCCAATGACCTAGCCGGAGTCGATGTTTGAATCCCCAGCCGTGCGCCAAGCCCATAAATCTTCTTTGATTACCCAAAACACCTCGTGGACTGTTGAACATGCTTGGCCGCGAACGTACGTCGTTACATTGCCAGGTACATATTGTCACACGGTCGACAACATGCATGCAGGTAAAGTGATCTCGGAGAAGTACGTGCTGGAGTACGGCGCCGACTGCCTCGAGATGCACGTCGGCGCCGTGCAGCCCGGCGAGCGCGCGCTCGTCGTCGACGACCTCGTCGCCACCGGAGGGACACTCTGCGCCGCCATCACGTTGCTCGGTACGTAATACGCACGTGCTCACGTACTCTACAAATAGCGATCCGCATGCGTGCGTACGTACGTACGTACGTACATACGCATGCCTTCTCGAGATCGTAGTATAAAAGCTATAAACACATGCATGCATGCATGCGCTGTACAGACTATGATTGTATCGATCATCATTTCCTCGATGGTCGAGAATTTACGACGGGACAAAAAAAAACCGAAATGAAAAGGCCAATCGATCGAGATCCAACAATAATGGAGCTAGCTAGCTACGCGTCGAGCAAATTTTGCTGCGGAAATCTTGCCAAGATTTTTGTCGAGGGCCATCGTGCCCTGGTGGCGCCGGTCCTGTCTGCTAGCTAGCAAGTGTAACAAACTTGCGTCGCTAGCTAGCTAGTCCGTCCCTTCGATCATCAGTATGTACACCCGTGGTAAAAAGAAACCATGCACGGTAATACGTTCATAAAATCTAGAAAAACTATGCAATGCTATAGAAGGATTTTTCAAGATAAATTTACTAATACCATCGTTTGCACAGCGCCAACAATCTAGACATTAGGAAAATATTGCTAGGCAAAAGTTAAAATAGTTCAATTGCATGCATTATGGGATGTTTTTTTTTTATCAAATGTACGTGGTACTGTACTGTTATTTTTACTGTACAGACAGCTGGCTAGTGCAGTTACAACGTGCAAGTTACGGGATCAAATGTGAGCAAATTGTAGTGAAATATCTACACAAGTAATTAACCCAAAAATGCAATTGGTGGTTGTCAAATTCCGGTCGTTAACCAGAAAGCCAAGGTGCCGCAACGGTTGAGCTATGCAGCGATTGGCATGTGTTGTAGCCGGGAGCAACAAACCAACCTGCAGCTAAAATGCAAGCGAGAGAATCAATGAACCAGTTGATTATATATCAATGCAAGATTAATTTACATTGTCTTTTTTAAGAACAGAAGGGCTGCTTCGCACTTACTTGAGGCATGATCGAGTTGAATTTGCATGCTTTGATTTGAACTATCTAGCTACGTTGTCCGTGTTAGGTTATTAGGTAAGATTTATTTCTACTTTTTGCTTCATTTTGAGCTATTAATGCGACCTGTATTCCTCCTCTTCAATCTTTCTTCATCACTCCTCTACATGTTTCAAAGGCAAGGAACAGTATATGACATCTATAATGATCCCGAGACCCGACATTTTTCTTCTTGCATCTAGATCGATCTGCCAAATCTATAATGTCGATTCGATGTAATTTCAGAGTCAGTGCATATAACATTATATGGTCCCAGATTGAACTAGGTTCATCAATAAATAAAGAACCCTTCAATGTTCAAAGCCCACAAGTATTTGTTTGACCATTATATATTTCACATGATTTTTCTCTCTCTTATCATGCCTCCCTCTCTACGTGCAGAGCGTGCCGGGGCTGAAGTGGTGGAGTGTGCTTGTGTGATTGAGCTCCCTGAACTCAAGGTGAGTCATTTCTTCATCCAACCAAATAATGCCCCTTCAATCAACCTGTATGGGAATATATCCTACGAAAATGTCATAAGCATTTTAATTTTTTTAATTTAATTATGCTAAATAAGTCTCTGTCAGCTACAGTGTTTTTTCAACCAGTTACAGTACTTTTCAGCCATAAGCCACCAGAAATAAGCCCAAATGATCACCACCAAATACCGTGGAAATTGGTTTTCAAGCTTTCAAAACTAAGAGCAAGTACAATAGTATAGCCAACTAATGGCTATAACACTTATCCATTTCATCTATAACCTTCAAAAAAATAGTTCATACAATAAGGTAGCTATTACAATAACTATTTGGCCCCACGTGTAAGAGAGTGAAATGCATATTTTTACGTGCTATAGCTAGCTGTAATTTAGTAGCCAGCTTCCTTCTCTCTCTTCCTTTCTCTCTTTACCACGTAAGATTTGGTTGATATTATATTTGCTATAGCCTGCTGACTAAGCCTTATTGTACCTGCTCTAAGCACGATTCGTCTTTTTTCCAACATTGTAGCGCACACATACGCATGAAACTATAGGATAGGGGACCCCTAGCTAGATGCTCTCACCTAGGGACTCATCGGCAGAAACAGCTGGTGTCGCATACAGATACAGAGAGAGCACATCTCATACGGATCATGCACCGCACGCGCACGTCGCCCAGACACTGCTGGTGTCGAACGATCTTCGCCGTCCTTCTCGCCGAATAACTCGGACGGCGACACGGCAGCTGGCAGTGTCCGGCCGGACAGGGATGCATACCCTGTTGATGCCAGCTCTGATCTGCACACGCTCGGCCACATTGTTATCAAAGCCACTTCTCTAAATGTTTTTTTAGTTTACTGATGCTTATGTCATCTATGTCAACATCTCTACTGTTTGCAACCGTTTCAAAAAAATATAAGTAAAAATCATCGATCACAACTAGCTAAAAAAATAGGCCATTGGCTAGAAAAAAAAATGTATCCTTAAGCTCACTCCATGTCCATGAGGACAGGACAGGACATACCGTCATATGATTGTGGGACTTGATTGGGCCCTATATATCCATGATAATTAAGTTCAGTATCCCGACATATTAAAATCTTGGTTAAGATATGATTGCCGTACAAGACATATACACTACACTGTGGCCCTGATCAACTCGGCTTTGACTTCTGACTTCTAGCTTATTTTTCACTATTTATAAGTTTCGTCTTTTTCTGAACTTTTGACTTTTTGTTGAGTTTTTTGCCGGTTCTTTTTTCCCGTATTTGTTTGTATTATACGTAATGGGCTAACATATTTTTTATATTTTTATATTTAATTATGCTAAATAAGCCTCTGTCGGCTACAGTGCTTTTTTCAGCCAGCTACAGTGTTTTCAGTCATAAGCCATGAGCTTTTCAGCCGAACCGATCACCACCTAGAACATGGGCTATACTGACTGAAACACCGACTCGCCAAACCGAATCTGCTGTCTGCTACTATCTACGTCCATCTAATTATGTTTTTAATTGAATATTTTAAAAATACTAACAGTCACTGCAGTATTTCTTCTGTCAAAAATTACGGTACTTTGGAACATGGTCTTTGATGGCTTTTAATTGTTTTTCAAGTATATCTTCTATGTGCTCTTCTGGTACCAAATGAAAAAAAAACTACTCAAAGCACTAAACCTATGGTCCATCTAATATGAATAGATGATAGCCAAAGCACTAACATTTTTTTCCCAAGAAACGATGATTCAGAGATGATAGCCAGGTGACACGTTTTTTTCCCCCGAAAACTTCTGTGACATTTCAGGGACGCGAAAGGCTCAAGGGGAAGCCGCTGTTCATACTGGTGGAGTCGCATTCGTAGTAGCAGTGCCACTACCTTTCCCTGACATGACATTTGCGCCGCGGAACGGAACGGGATCGTCAGATCTGTACGCGAGAGATTGCGCCCGCCCTCAGCTTCCAAGAGACAGTGACAGAAGGCATCTTCGATCGGTTTCTTCTCCAAGTAGCAGCAAATTCTTATTCCCCTCTTCTTCTTCTTCATGCCTGCATTAGGCTTATCATGTGTCAAGTCTGCTTCAGTACTGAATGGATGGTTTTCGATCGCAGTGTGGATATTTGTCTGATTTTGCGCATTCGATTCCCCTTCACTTTCGGTGTGTTTGTTTCAGTTTGGTATCTGTAGTTGACAGTTCAGACAGTTTTCTTTCTGACGACGTTTTGAGTGTTAAGGTTTCGTTAAAAAGAACATTGCATCGATCAATTTGTTAAAACAAACAGACGAGGACATAAAACTTCATAAAATAGGAGATGAAAAGAACAGAGGGATCTGCAAAGTCCTCACATGACTTGTTTTGGTCAGAAGTTTCCCTTCAAAGCCAAACAACTGCTGAAGAAACATGCCATTTTCTTATGTCCTTAGCTTCTTCTCTCACTTCTCTCCTGCCAGAGGCAAAACCGTTTTCTGCTGTCGCTATGAAACTTGGAACGCACTCATTTCTCGCTTCCAAGCGAAGATGGTAACAACTGTGTAAGTTGCACATGGAAGCTATCAGGCAATCAAGGCACAGGCTGAGGCGCCTGCAAGACCTCAAGTTCTGCCAATGCCATCTGCAACGCTCTGCAAATAAGCTAGACAACAGACATCCATCCACGCATATGCATGTGGCCCTTTATCAAGCACACATATTCTGTGCTAACCAGCAACTCCAGAGAGGGAACAAGAGGAAGGCTGTAGAATACATCAGGACTCCGGCTAAGTTTTTGTCATATATAACGTCTTTTTAACGCGTATTTATAGGAATAACTATGTATAAGTAGTATTAATAAAAATAGCGCTTCTACCGTCCGGTCACTAGACGGCGGCACCCAATAGTCGACATGTGGCGCTGGCCAGCAGACGGTAGGTGACTTGCCGTCTGCTCACAAAACGGAAGGTGCTTAAGCTGGTTAATTAACTGGCTTAATTACCTACCTAAATTCATAATTTTACGTTATAATTTTTGAATTTGTAAATATAGCAAATGAACTCAAAAAATTACAACATTTTTGGTGGAGCTTCCTGAGGCATCGAGGTACGTTGTGTAATTTTATCACAGTTTTTTTAGGCCATTTTCTACCTCTAAAATTTTTTTGGAATGTCGCATAATTAATCAGGCGACTAGGCTAATGGCCTACCATCTGGCCATTGTGCGGCAGACGCACAATGGCCAGACAGCAGGCCATTAGCCTCCAGCCACTAGTGTTTAATCACCCGTTTAATTATGCACCGCTCAAATAATTTTTAGAGGTAGCAAAGTGGTGTGAAAAATTATGTAAAAATTGTACAACATAGCACACTGGATCAGGAAGCATTATAAAAAATTTCATAATTTTCACTACCATTTAGTACCTGTAAAAATTTTAGAGCAGCACATAACTGTTTAATCGTCTGGTTAATTATATGTCGTTTCAAGAATTTTTAGAGGTAGTAAATGACTTCAAAAAATTGTGAAAAAATTCCACAATGTACCACGATGCCTTGGGAAGTTCCACCAAACATTTCGTAATTTTTTAAGTTCATTTGCTATATTTACAAATTTAAAAAATTATAACATAAATTTACAAATTTAAGTAGGTAAAAGCTGGCTAATTAACTAGATTAATCACCTGTCATTTTGTGGGTAGATGGCAGACCACCTGCCGCCTGTCGTCTGCTGGCTGGACGGCAGGTGCCACATGTCGACTGTTGGGCGTTGTGGTCCGGTGACTGAACGGTAGAAATGCTATTTTTGTCAATATTATATGTATATAGCTATTTTCATAAATACGCGTTGAAAAATGCTTAAAGACTCCTTCAGCTTTGCTTTCGCGTAACTCTTCGCTCAGGTACTTACAGGTGAAACTAGAACAAAAAAAAGCTTACAAACTGATGATACATATGGCTAGGCCTGGACGAAAAACTCGAAGCTCGTTAGCTCGCTCGGCTCGTGGCTGGCTCAGCTCGTTAGGATAACGAGCCGAGCCGAGCCAAGATTTTAGCTCGTTAGCTATAACGAGCCAACTCGAGCCAGCTCGCAAGCTGCTCACGAGCCAAACGAGCCATGCTTCCAGGAATTTAGCCCGCAGGCCGAAGCCACCCCACAGGCCCAAACACGCACTGACGCTAGGCCTGGATATCCAAGTCACGAGCCCCTCGTGAACGGAAAAGGGGAAACAAAAATTTCGAGACGCCCGCACACAAAATCCAAACCCAAACCCTCGACGAGGTCACCGTGGGGATGGCGGCGGCGCTGGTGCCCATCGGCGGGGGAGGTGAGATGGAGAGGAGGGTGATGGCGGCGGTCAAGGCGTCGGAGGCGCGCGGCGACCCGCCGCTGCTGCGGGCGGTGGAGGTGGCCCGCGTCGTCGCCGGGGAGGGGACGGGGCTCCCAGCGCGGACCTTGCCGGATCCTCGTCTCCAACCCTCGCCGCGCACAACTCGTCGTCGTTATGGAAGCTCGTGGGCCAGGCCATGGCCTCCCGCCTCCTCTGCCCGCTCCACGTCCTCGCGCTCCTCACCCCCAGGTCAGCGTTTCTGTTCGTGCGCGAATTAGGTTTGGATTGATGGATGAATTCATGAATATGTGCTGTATGACTGTGGAGCCTGCTCACTGGAATGGTCAGGCTCACTGGAATATGCAAGGTAGTCTACTCGATATCCATATACTACCTTACATACCTTAAAAATAGACTACCTTGCTGTATGAATTTGTACTCTATTGAATATGTGCATATACTGGAATGTAAGATAGTCTTCATTTTATATTTTAAACTATGTTCTCACTGCTATATCACATCAGAATTGGCCCTGGCTCACGAGCCAAACGAGCTAGCTCGAGCTTATCGTCGAGCCGAGCCGAGCTAGCTTTTTAGCTCGTTAGTTATAACGAGCCAGCTCGTTATCCTACCGAGCCAGACCGAGCCGAGCCGAGCCAGCTCGATATCCAGGCCTACATATGGCATGGGAATTTTGACCAAGTACAAGTAGTAAGAAAGCAGACAAGACTAAGAACAGTACCAATGAAAACATGTCCCAAGCACAGCATCGATGAAAGGACATCAATCTCTGGATCATGCAGGATGTGGATGCGAGATGCAGTTTACCATATGCTGGAAAAGGAGGCTACTGGATATAGAAGAACCAGGAAATATGCAACAAATCAAATTGAATAAGGGATATTCAATGTTGCTTTTTTTTTTCTTTCGAGATCGAGCAAAAGCTTTGCGTGTCTTTGCATCAAGGAGAAGAACAAACAAGGTCTTACAAGAGGTACGGCGCAGCAAATCAATCACAGTCGCGCCTCAAAAGTTACATTGGGACTAATTGCAAACTACTGGCATCCTTGATCTACAGGCAACATACTATTGACCTAGATGCACAACAACTCCTGCCGCACACCACATCAATCGAGCTTGGACACGGCCCTTTATTCAGTGTTGTTTTGAAAGTATGAATACCTGATTATGCCCAATCCGGTCTCATGGATGCGGCCAAGATGACGAAGGACCTGGAAAATAGTAGTAGATGAATGTAGCAGAAACTGTCTACGTTGCCAATACAAAACAGCATATAATGTGAGATCTGGACCTCGCCGCATACCTAGGTCCAGCCGGATTTTTTTTACTCCCCGGGCCATAGGTCCACATGGGCGGAACACAACCAAGCTCACGAAGCAACGGAGCAACAATCTTATAAGTGGTACTGGGCCTTCTCCCCCCAAAAGACTAGTCCAATGGGTGGGGGCTCCCCCACACTTATAAGTTGTGCTTTCTCCTCTTCCACAACCAATGTGGGATTATTCCCAACAATCTCCCCCTCACACATTGGTTGGACACATCTACAACCATGAGGTCCAAGGAGGTGTTAGGCACCTAGGCTCGATACCAAATGTGAGATCCGGACTGGCCGCATACCTAGGTCCAGTGGGTTTTACTCCCGGCCACAGTCCACATGGGCGGAACACAACCAAGCCCACGGAGCAACGGAGCAACAACCTTATAAGTGGTACTGGGCCTTCTCCCCCCAAAAGACTAGTCCAATGGGTGGGGGCTCCCCCACATTTATAAGTTGTGCTTTCTCCTCTTCCACAACCAATGTGGGATTATTCCCAACATATAACACCTAGTAGGTTTTGTTTCCAACAGATATTTTTGCAATTTTTGCAATTGTTGTAACATATTCATTTTTTCAAGATATTTTGCTGTAACATATTCACATTCTCAAGCTAGCAAGCTTTCATCAAGGATGTTAATAACAAATGGCTTTATGTAACATCCTGGTTGCTTCTTAAAGTTTTTAAAATAAAAATAACCATTTGGATTTTCCTTGAATTAATTAAAGATTAATTTGAATTTTTAGCAATTAAAAAGATTTAATGTGATTAAAATAAACTTTAATTAATTCAAAACCTATTTTCTTTGAGTTTCTTGTGTTACAAGGAATTTGTCCGTATTTTCTTGGATCTTTCGGAGTTTATTTGCTATTTTTTGGAGCTCAATTAGATTTATTTCCTTTTCGAAAAATCAGAAAGCCTTAGAAATTCTTAAAACCCCTTTTGGGCCAACCAAAATTCCAACTCGTCTTTGGTGCCTTGGCCCAGCCCCACTCGACCCACTCCTTCACCCACACCTCAGCCAAGTCCATCGGCCCGCTTCACTTGTCGCTGTCTGCTTCACCTCGCGTCACCCATATGTGCCTTCCCTTGCCCCGTCGCTGCCAGGTGGGACCCACCTATTAGATGAACAATGATGTGCACTATTCATCTTCCCCGTCTTCTCCGCCCAAGACTCCTCTCTACGCCATCACGCGCTATGCTCACCTTGACCTCGTGCGTCGTGCCCATCACATATTCATAAACTCTACGGTCTACCGCTCTACCATGCACTTGTCTGTTAACCAAGTGGAGCGAAGCGACGTGCAGACGACGTCGACTCAGGACCTCCACCTAAACAAGCAATTAATCTGGCTTAATACATCAAATTGAAACTAGGACTTAAGCGAACAATGACAACTCTATGCGCCTGACCCGACTCGGGCATAAAATGCCCGGGGTTAAGGACCCATCGCGCAGGTACCAATCCCCTTTTTCTTTCCTTTTCTTTTTTCCTCTTTTCTTTTCTTTCTTTCTTTCCTTTTCTTTCCCTTCTCTTTTTCTCTCTCTCTTTTTTTCTTTTCTCTTTCCTTCACCCGAGGCCTCGCTCTCTCCTCATTTCCTTCGGCCGAACCGGCCTCCTCCACTCCTCACTCCCTCTTGTCTCCCTCGCCCGCAATCCTCTCGGCCGCTCGGCCTGGCAGCTCCGGGTGGTGCGGCGTTGGCACATGGTCGAGCTCGACTCGCCGGCCCCAGGCTCTCCACTGGTTGACCTCTACGCGCCCCCTGTCGTCCCCCTTCTCCCTCTCGTTCGGGCAATGCCGCCGCCACTGGGCTTATCGGCCATGGTGCGACGGCCGGCAGCTCCACTCCGGCTCCTCCGTCAGCCCCGCCCTCTTCTCACCCCTCCCCTCTCATGGATCCGGCGGCGCCTTCCTCAGATCCGACCGACCACGGCTGGATCTGGTGGCTCTCCCCTCGGTCTCCGGCTCCAGCCTTCGCCCCCCAGGTCTCGGCCACTCCCTACGGCTTGAGCTCACCGGCCACGGCTTGCAGCCGGCCGGCCACCCCCATTACCAGGACGGTTTGCCCTCTAACTCCATGTGCTCTTCATCTACCTTTTGCATGCTATTGTGCTACACTATGGGGTTGTGGAGGGGATGGTGGACGTACTCACAGGTTGGCTTGGCATTGATTCGACGGTCGTCGACGTCCTCCGTCGTTGGCGAAGAAGCCCTCACGCCTCGGCCTTCTAAGCTCCTTGGGATCTCCTCTCCTCTTTGCCCTTCTCCTCCTTGCTCTCTGTCTTGGATTCAGTTGGCGTCTTTGTGGCTCCGGCTAGAATGGGGAAGGAGGAGGTGAAATGGCTTTGGACTGAGGCTCATGCTTCTGGCTGTGCTCTCAGCTGGGGAAGTGAAATGGTGCTTGCTCGGCTTTTGTGGCTGTGGCAAAATAGTGGAGTAGGTGAAATGGCTTTGTGTTGTCTTGTCTACTTAAGAGGCATGGCCATCACTCTCCCTAGGAAATGCCGCTTTTGCCCTTCTCCTTTAGCCTTGGCTGGTTATGGGCATTATGGACTTTTTGGTCCAATGGCAGCCCTACACTATTTGGTGCTTTTCTACTGTGGCAGGTAAGTCGATAAAAGGTAAGAATAGAATTTCTTGTCGAATGATGAAAACCCATAACGCGAGACGGTGCCGACCGCCCCTGGACGGTATGGGAACCTCTAAGAGCGCTACTTTTATTCGGCTTTTTAGACGGTGCCAACCGTCCCTGGGTGGTCTGGGAACCTCTGTGAGCGTTACGTATTCGCATTCTAAAAGCCGATGGTCTGACGGCAGAACTCTTCTTTATTTCCTTTATTCTCTCTTTTGCAATTTAGTGGTATTACACCAAAAGAGAACCGGATCTAGCAATCTGAGGGTGTATCGAGCAGAGAACGATACCTTGGCCTTAGGGATTGCGTCGCACTCCTCCTGGAGGCAGCGGCGGATGGCCTGTACCTGCGCCTCCATGGCTGTCACCGACATGTCGACGGCGGCGAGGTTGGGAATCGTCGTCGCCGGAAACACTGCGAACGGGGAAGGGAAATGGATCAGGGCTCTCGAAGCTAGAGGGTCTTCTAACCTAGGTCAGTCGAGAAGCTCACTGTTGCGGGCGAGGATGAGGTCCCGGAGCTCGTTGACGCGGGAGCGGAATGTAGCGGCCACGGCGTCCAGCAACGAGCCCACGCAGATCGCGCCGGCGACGTCCACGGGGATGGGAGAGACCTCGATCGGCGGCGGCAAGCAATGGGGAGAGGGAGTGGTTTGGGCAGGAGGGGAAGAGAGCTGGATTTTGGAATTTTGGGGATTCCTTGCTTATTTTTTTTCTCTCTTTGCTTTTTTAATTATTCTGTCTCTTTCTTTGAGAGGTACTCTCTCGGTGTCAGTAATATAAATTCAAAGCCTACTATATACATACAACAATATCACTAAATCTAAAAAATTAATTTTATTGGAGCATACATATCCTTATTAAATAATATATTACAATTATTTTTTGTCGATAATAAAGAGGAGGTATATAGTGTAAATATTGTAATAACTATATTTTTTATCCACATAATGAATTTATTGTGTGACAATATTTTTAAAAAATATAGATTTATATTATGGGATGGAAAGAGTACTTCCTTCTTTTTTTAGATAATTCCTTCTGTTGTGGTATCACTCCTCCGTGGGTTGAGGGCCTGAAAATGCATTCTTGGGCTGAAAATGGTACACATACTGTTGTTGTATATTTGTATCTTCGTTCTAAATATAAGTTGCTAAGTAGTAGATATATCAAAAAAAAAAAAACAGAATCACTTTTAGAACCACCGCAAATACCAAATAAAATCTTAAAACCAAGATAGAAGGGCATATGGATCCTCAATCCGGGTCTTATGCTGCTTTTTTTTTTTTGATAAAAAGGTACACGCATGTGTATCTCGGAGTGATTCCTTCTCTCTGTATTAGAGGGCATACATTGTTTTTTACTACGATAGAATTAGGAAGTCGATGAGATGTGATATTCTTGTTTTTTTAAAAAAAATTCTTGATTTCTTTTAATTGTATTCAAGGACTGGTATGAGCACGAATTGCAGAATTGGTCAATCTTAATTCTCAAGTCTCGTGGATAAAAATGGAGACCACATGTATGCCAAAGAATACACTTGCTTCTGGAATTCCCCCCGGTTGTGTTTGTAATCCTTTGACCATGAGTCGAAGGGTACTACTAAGACTAGGGAAAGCAGGTTTGCCTCGGTTGTCAAAGGTACAGCGCATGTAGGAAGAAAGATATGATACACACATGGACCTCACAATATATTGCCCTGCTCCATGTAGCTTATATCTCATGGTTTTTGGTTTTTTATTGTAATGATTGAAAATACATTATAACGGTAATTAATTTTTTGAAGTAATTAATTTTATAAAAAATTATATCATCAAGGAAAAACAAAAAAAACCCAAAAAAGAGAGATAAAGTTAAGAAATAAAAACTGAAACCTTAGAGCAGGACCATAAAGTTGACATGTTTTGATTGTTGCCTTTTTGTTGACGAAAACTGTTTCCTTTTGTTAAGCGGTTGTTCAGTTCGGCCATTAAGGCCCATTTGAAGCGGTTTGCAGGAATTAAATTATTTCATGTACAATATTTATGTTTAAGTATTCTTTGCATGGAAGACGCTCGTGTGAACTTAGCCAGGAGGGATGCAAAATGCAAGTAAAGTAAGAATCTACATCTTAACATATGTATTCGGACGAAATGGGCACGCCTTACGATGAAGGTTGACGAAGCAAGTTCTCAGGTGCAGCCCGAGCGGCCGAGGAGTGTGCCGGCGGAGCGTCCGCCCGAACCGTCCAGCGCGGCGTCACCGTTTGCTGGAGCTTCACCTACCGCACCGACGCGCCGGGCCGTCAACCACCCTACACCGCTAGGCCGCACAGCACGCCACCTACTCATAAGGAAGGATGTTTCTTTTTTACTTTCACTTATTCTAATGATGACATTAGAGACAATCCTTTTAATAATAAACTATTTTTAATTATTTTATACTATTTTTACTATAATTTTTTTGCCTCACACTATCTTACTATTTGCGTTGGTTTACGGGTTCGAGTCGTCTCTTAGATAAAAAACAGCACATAATCTCTCCTCACCTCTTTATAAGGTTTTACTTATTTAATATAGCTAAGAGACAATTACGATGATACTATTGAAGATGCTCTAAAGAAAGCTTACAGAAACAACGGCTCTACAAAAACACACCTACCTCCGCACCATATTACATCCTAAAAACCAAACAAACCCAAAATAACCGAGCTCGCAGGGCACTGACCGTAATAACATAAGCTTGAAGGCTCGAAACCAACAGGTTTCCCAATTAAACTGTGTCGAATGACTCCACCTTAATCTCATGTATTGTTCTTTTGGACGGTGGTCAATGGTTTTAAAATAGCAGTGAACAGTAAAATCGTCGGTGTGAACTACATATATATAGATTTAAACTTAAGAATTTATTTAAATAGTTCACTTAAAAAATACCATCTATTTATTTTGACTCTAGAAGGAATTAAGGATCAGAATGTAAAACCCAAAAGAACTAGATCCCTAATCCAATCTAATCTAATCTTATCCATCGCCTCCTTAATAATTTTGCGCCCTCCCTCCTCGCCTCGCCCTCCCGTCACGGCCTCGCCTCCCTCCCGTCTCCTCCCCTCTCCTCTCCCCCGCGCGAATAAATCCGGAGACCCCGAACCCCAAGCAAGCTCGGATTCCCCCCACGCGCACGCGCTGAGGGGGACGCCTAGGGTTTGGGTTTGGTTTAGCGCCGACGCCGATGCGCCACGCATGGCGGTGAACTGCCTCTACGTCGCCGCCGTGTCCACGGCGGCCAGCGCCGCCGCGCTGCAGTGGTGGGCGGCGTCCCTCCTCGACGCCCCGCGTGACGGGGATGGCGAGGGACGGGACTGGCTCGAGGCCGTGCTGCGCTCGCACGTGACCGTCGCGCTCCTCGCGAATCTGGCGGCGCACGTGTTCCTCGTCCTCATCCTCGCGCTCAAGGTGACTCCGCGATTCGCTCTTTGTAGGATTTTTTTTTTAATCTTTGGGGGGCTAGTTGCCTGCGATTGATGCTGCCATGGCTTCGAATGCGCGGATGTTGGGTTCGATCGCTGCGGTCTACGCGATTGATCGAGCTGGGTTTCGGGTTCTGGTGGCTGATTGCGTTAGCTACCTGCGTGCTATTCCTTGCTGCTGTTGTGGGCCTTAAGCTGTGATTTGTTTGGGGTGGATTGCCTTAGCTACCAGAGGTCTTTGGTTCCTCAGTTGCGCAATCGTCAAACGAAAACAAGGGTAGACTGTAAGATGATGGAGTAGTTGAGTAGGAGCGATTGTGTTTGTAGCGGGATGCGAGGTACCACCTATCGATACGAGTTTCACTTAGAAGTTGGGTAGCGTCATGTTTCGATTGCTGGTATGATGGCCGTAGACTGCTACCATGTTGGTGCTAGTTAGAAGGTCCTAGTTGTAACTCATTTAGAGTAGGAATGCCCATGACTAAAGCAATGTTTATACTAAGTAACTTAATATCAAAGGACGTACCATATTGGACTGGAATGCTGCTGCGGCTCAACAACTTGAATTTAAGATGCTACTCTTGTTTGTTATTTGAGAGGAGTTTTGATACTTCTCTGTATGGGTGGAATTTATTGCTTAGTGGCTCAAAGAGAGAGCAAGAACTAGGTTGATGGTCTGCAATATGGCTGGTTGTGTCTTTAGACTTGTTTGTGTGTGTGTGTGGGGAGGGTTAGTCTTCATGTAAGAACTTGTATGAAGACCTCAAAATCTCGGTTTGTGTAATAAGCTCATGATACTTAATGCATTTCCCTTCCGTAAAAAAATGGTTAAAAAAAGGGCATCAGAGCTTGAGCCAGTCCTTGAAATCTATGGCCTTAAATGCTAAGCACATACGTCTCTTTGCCCACTACCTGAGTTTGGGTTATTCGGCATTTTTATGTGTCTTGGACTCTTGGTTAAAAGAAAGGTGGCTAGGTGAAATCCCAGCAAAACTACCTAAACCACCTATTCTTAATGGATTCCTTGTGATCTCTCCGGAGTGTTCGTATTTGAATTTGTGACTGAGCACCATGTAGATCAATTCCTTCTAATTTGCATTGTGCAATATGAAGGCACCTTAAAGAGGGGTCATCATCTTGAATCCTAATTATGTATTTCAATCAAATCATTTTCTATGTTGGAAAGCTCTTCTGCCATGTATGCTGTACAGTGTATAATGTAAACAGCTTAACTATTTTTTAGAAGTTTTTATTTGATAAAGGAGGCTAAAGTTCTGGTCTGCCGCTTGCCACACTAGAGAGTCTGACTTTAGATTCTTACAGTGATTACAAAAGCATAAGAAAAGAAAGATAAACATTATCTGTTTAACGGGATAACTACAATACAAAGTAAGGCCAGACAGCATGGCTTGAAGGGGATTGGGGTATTGGAAAGGGGAGGACATAGATTGGGATGAGAGTTTTAGGGAGAGAATAGATTAATTCTTTTTGCTTACCGAACATGTTACATTTCAGTCTAATATATAGGACTACATACTAATGTAACTTTCTTTCTGAGTCAAGGACTCGTACATGATTCGGACTGGCCTATTCCTATTACTTTTAAGCTTTCCTAATCCTCTTCTTAGTTGTTAGAACTCCAATCTGCTGTCCTGTCGAGACCTGCTTCTGCCCTTGCGCATCCTGCTGCTGCCCTTGCACAGTTGCACACCACATCTCCTCCTTTGACTCCTACCTGGCTGACTTGGACACACGCCTATGGTTGGCACTATCACAAAGTCAGCCATCGTTCAGAAAGCAGGAAAGACAGAAATATAGTATAATTCGTTGAAAGCAGGATAACTATTGCTATCTTCTCTTGGTGCTTTCCATTATTTAACCTGAAATCATATTATCTGAGCATTTGGACTTCTTTTATTAGTAATTTTCAGTAATGCAAAATCCTCTCTTTAGACTTTAATGCGGGCGCTGCAACTTAGCTATATATTCAGCATATGTCTGTCTTCTTATTGTTAGTATTGCATGTGTCAATGTTGTTTTTCTTCTATGCAGACTCTATTTTTTGTTCAGTTAACTTCTTCAGAGACTAGAAAAGTGTTGGAACACATTATTAACTATGTAATTTACAAGGTAATTACTGTCTCTCTATAAATTTTATGTCTTTCTTCCATTGAACTCTCCGTATGTTTTTACTGCTCCCAACAATCTTCCTGCTGATAAACTTGCTCTGCTTAAACTTGTAGTCCTCTGAACAAAAGATTTTAGCATGATATTTTCCATTCTATGTTTGATAAGATGACACTTTAATTTAATGCCTTATTGAGCTTCAACCAGCTGGACAATGAGCTTATTTTTGTAGTGAAATAAATGCAACAGTAATCTGGTTTAGAATTTTGAACTACTACCATTGCAAGGATCATGCTATAGAACATGACTATTTTACACCTAGCACTGATACTGTTTGTATTGCAACTATATGGCACGAATTTTCTGTTATTGTCATCCTTTATTTATTTATGTGCTTCTGGTGGTCTGCCAATAAATGATGAGGACTTTTTTTGTGTTGCAGGGAACGTTTCTCCCGTTGGTTGTTCCTCCTAATTCTCAACAAATAATCCTTTGGTCAACTTGGTTGGTCCTTCTTTGTTCGCTGAAGGTACTGTGTGCAATTTTTACTTGTTGAAATTCTACCCAGCACATTAACTGAAATTTATGTCACATGCAGATGTTTCAATCATTAGCCAGAGAACGCCTTGAGCGGCTCAATGCTTCACCCTCAGCAACTCCATCAAAATATTTTCGTGTATATTCTGCATTGTTGCTGGTTATATCGACTGATCTACTATGGTAATATTCCCTGGTTAGTCAGCATTTGGCCATTTGTTCTTTAGAAATTTATCCACAAATGCTTGTTTTTGCTTTGCTTGTTAGTGTTATAATGGGCCTCAGATGCACTTGAATTTATTTTGCTAGCACCATTTGTCAGAGATACATGATGTGTTATTTAAACTGTTAATTGTTATTTGTTAATATTTCTACCAACTTGCAACTTCAGTTATTTTTTTGTTCTCAATATTAATTGCCATCTTAGATTGGAGTTCGCGAATATTGATGTTACTTTGGAGTGTATAATTTATATCATGTAAAGCTTATATTAACAGTTTTTTTAGCAAGCAACCTATGTTCTGTGTAACCTGCATATGTACAGTGGACATGTTTGATATGTGGGAAGTAATCTTTGAAAATTGGATTTTAACACGCATGTGAAATGATGCATGATGTAGTTTCTCAATCACAGCTATTTTATGTGCCTTTAATAGTTCTTAACTAGCATAATCATGCGTATACAGAATTTTTTACTTCCCATGCTTGTGCTTTCTTTCTTCCATAATTCGGGTATCTAGTGGAAAGATTTATTATGTTGAGGCTTGAGTTTAACATATTTCGTTTTGTCACACTGTCTTCAGATACAGCTATAATATTTAATATTTTTTACAAGCATTAGTTGTTTCTGTTCAACAAACTCACTGGTATTTTATTTGTCTAATCTCTCCAGGATGAAGCTTGGTGTAGGGTTCTGCAGGTCATGTAATTCTAAGTTATTTTGGCTTCTATTATTTGAGCCACTTAGTATTGCCTTTGAGACACTGCAGGTAATTCAACCAAGATTGTGGGAAATATCACTCCTTGTCTTTTATTTTCTTTTTATTAATTTTGCTGCTCAGTTGAGGAAACCAGTCTTATCTGGAAGTTTGGTGTTTATAAATGTAACTAAAATAATGAAGGTTTTATCTGCACGTACTTGATACTTATGAATCTATTCATGCCTTTTCTCAAATAGTTTTTTTTGGCAGTCTATCATGGTGCATGGATTTCAGTTGTTTGACATTTGGCAGCGACATCTAATGGACAGTGGTGCGGACTATCTTGATTTCCAAAAATCTTATAAACAAGCAGCAGGTGATAATCTACTTTTCCTCACCTATGATTAGCTGATGACCCATTTACAGTTTCTTGACAACTCTAATGTTGTGCATGCAATATATGCTGTACATTTGTTGTGGTTTTTTCCTGACGATAGTAACCTAGAGGTCAAAAAAAGTGTTGTCCTAGAATTCATGCAGTCAAACTGTTTAACTTTGACCAATAACATCTCTGTGAATATTTAGATTGCCCATGAAAATGTATGTGTATATTTGTCTCAAAAATAGTTTTGTAACATTATAATTTTATTAGATTTTACAAATATATGACAATGCGAATTGGCCATCAATGTTGCTTTTCAGAGATCATGCCAATGGCCAAAATGACACTTTTTTTTTTATACCAGAGGGGGTTAAAAAAAACAGCAGTTTCATCCACACATCTACACTAGTTAAGTTGGTTTGATCTATCTGTAAACTGTGTTTTATCGTCTGTTGGAACAATGTTTCAGGAGGAGGACTACAGCTCAGTCCTTGTGCATGCACTTCCTGAATTCTTTCCACTTTGCCACCAGGATATAATCATGCTTTGTATCTGCAGGATCTTTTTCTGAGTGGAGAGGCAAACTTATCAGGAATTTTGGTTTTGTCATTGACTTGATAAGCTTGTTGATGTCGTTTGGTCATTATTCGATGATCTTTTGGCTCCGTGGTATGGCGTTTCATCTTGTTGATGCAGTTCTCCTATTGAACTTACGTGTAAGTGAGACATTCGCTTGTTGGCAACTGTTGATAAACCATGAGCTTTTCATGGAAAAAAAATTAATATGATGTACTAATTGTATTCTTTTAATCATTTACAGGCTCTTATAGTTTCATTTTTGAAGCGGATTAAGACTTATATCAAGGTACGAAAGGCACTTAGTTCACTTGATGGAGCACTTCCAGATGCTACATATGATGAAATTTGCAAATATGATGATGAGTGTGCCATATGCAGGGTAAATAATTTCCTATTATCTTCAAAAACTATAGGGTGCTTGACTCCTTGTTTATCTGATTCTTTTTTTATTGCTCCTGCAACTTCTAGGGACCAATGGCTCGAGCTAAAAAGCTGTCCTGCAACCATTTATTTCATCTATCTTGCTTACGATCTTGGTATGCCCTGAGCCCCTGACCCGAGTTCCTTTTACTATGTTGCAATTGATACTTGGTAGTCTGCAGTACAGTTCATGGCTCCTGTTTTCCTATGAAGAAAACCTTCATCTGTGTGCTCTGGAAATGGTGCTCCTACTGTCCATGTGAGGAATACGGGCTGTAGTTGCGAACAGGCTCCATATGTCCATATTAATTGGTTACTTGATCTTGTGAATTCCAAATTAACTTATGGGACCAATGTCCTGATTTTGCTGTCAACTTAAACTTTCTAGTTTCTGTAATGGGATGTGTGAAGAAGGAAAATTATTAAAATATTGCTGAGTAGCTCATACTGGAGAAAACTCTGAAGTTGGTTTGATCTTTATCTAAGTGAGTTTGGTGTTTGAACACAGAAAACGCGGTAAAATGTCCTGCATACTGGAGAAAACTCTGAAGTTGGTTTGATCTTTATCTAAGTGAGTTTGGTGTTTGAACACAGAAAACACGGTAAAATGCCCCTCTTAAGAAAAGAACATTGAGTGAAGTCATGGTGGAGAGCCCTTCTGTTGATCTTCTTAGTAAATTACATGAAGAACTTCATGTCTTACCATCAAATGTATCTACATAAAATTGCATTGTCTTGTTAATTTTTCGGCATATATTTTTTGCTATGTGTAGGTTGGATCAAGGACTAATGGAGGGTTACTCTTGTCCAACTTGTCGAAGACCACTCTTTCTGTCATCTCATGCTCAAGGACATACGAGGTCTACAACAGCAGAGGTAGCAAATGTTCAGCTAATTGCGGAACAGCTTAATATGGGGTTGAATCAGCAAAGGTCTGGTCATGAACATCCTGTTGAACAGCAGAATCCATCAGATGCTGTTTGGAGGTGTGTATAAAAAAACATAGAAGGTTCTATTGTCCTGTTTTTGCGCTGTTCACTGTATTCACCTTGGTAATGATGTGAATGGAAGCTATTTGCCTGTAGCAGTTACTTCACTAGAGCATACCACAAAATGCAACGTACTAAGTTACTATGATTTTAAAAGTAGTGGACCAATGTCTGATATGATCTCTTCATTTGAAATTAGCCCTAGAGACTGCCTCAGTAGCCCTAGGTGCTTTCATATCAATGGTGTAATTTGCGGAGTTTTGCATTGTTCCTCTTCCAAGATATTACGAAGATTTTGCTATTCTGACGGTTGCTCTTTATGCTACATACTGTGATATTATGTAATTGGATGACCTTCCTATTTTGTTGTTTGGTGCCACTTAATGGTCATCATAGTTCCGTGTCAAAAAAAGAAGAAAAGAATGGTAGTCATTAAGACTCGTATGGTAATCTTTTTTCATAACTAACAAATGTCTCACAGTACATTTGTTGACATCTTATCCATGACAGGTGAAACTACATTCAGAATGTCAGATTCTGGGTGGTAACTGGCAATTCCTGCCGGTAATGGAAAGTTTGGTCCAGTCTGGTTGCTTAAAAACAGCTGGTTTAGCATATTTAAAGTTGAATGTAAACACTTTTAAAATTGGAATTTGGTAGTAACAAGAGGCATTGAAGGAGTATGATAACTTTGAAAACTTGTCAGAGAACTCAAAATTTTGTTCCAAATCTTGTAATACAACACTAGGCCGAAACTCTATAACTGCTTTGTTAACATGTTCACTCAAGTCCCAGAAGATATGGTTGATTTTGTACCAATGATGGCAGAAGCGCAGTCTTTCATCATATAATCTGCCTATTTGTGATGACAGCTATGCAATCTTTGATTCCTTAATCTGTTTGTTTTGGGTGGTGCAGAGGTGCTGGTCTTGATTCTAGCTGGGCACCACCGTGGTCGAGCCCTGGGATGGATGATCCTGGTTCCTCTAGTGCAGTGAGATCAGTGGGGCTTAGCGGAGTTCAGATGATGATGAGGCAGTTGGCTTCTGTGACTGACAATTATGGGCGTACAGATGCCGCCTGGAATCTATGGCCCGAGCCAATTGCAGGGTCTTCAATTGTTCCATCCACTTCCATGAGGCCTGATGGTGCTTCTGCTGCTGGCTTGCGGTTCCGAGGCACTGCAGGAACAGTAAATGGAAGTATGTCGGAGGTTATCTCCATGGTAGATAGAGTACAAGAAGTTTTACCCCATATCCCTGATGAGCTAATTATCGAGGTACAGTTCTGTTTTCGCTCATCTCTAGTTGTAGTTATATGTTGAGACACTAGCAGGCACTAATGCTTTTCTTTGTCAATCTCATTGTAGGATTTGATGAGAACGAATAATGTGAATGCCACTGTGAATAATCTTCTTCTGATGCAATAATAGATAAATCAGCGATACAACATATAACTATGATGTTACTTGTAAGTTTATATGGAAAGGCTGTATAGTTAAAGACGAGCCTGGGTGTCAAAACACTCTTGGTTCATGTAATAAGTTTTGATTTATTTTGTTCCAAATGGACAAAGATATGCCAGCTTTGTATAGCAATCACAGCTTGTATAATATTGTGCTCAATATGATGTAGGTTAGTATAACTAGAAAGATGTTATCATCCAAATAAAATTAGATTTCACTTAGCATGTGTTGTCATTTATCGATGAAAATTAGATTTCAAATCAATTATTTATTATTTTGTTTTAAATTATCATGCATCGCTACTTTATTATCAAACCTTTGTACCGGTAGCTATTGTCCAAATTGATAATTCCTCTTTGATAATTTGAATACCATGATTAAATTGTCACACTATGATGGATAATTATCTAGTGATGCAATATTAGTTGTCACATAGGTTGTACACTTAAATTACTTGGATATGCTTATAGTAACGATGGGTTTATCATCACATGTGATTAATTAATTAATTTTGACTTAATGATATACTGGAACGTGGTGGTCAGCCACAGTTATAAAATTTGAGTACCATGATATGAGTAGTGTCATTGGTGTTGATTATACAAAAATAGTTTTCACTTGGGTGAATGATCTAAAGGGGTGTAGTTTGCACATGGGGATGCGGATGTTTCGTCTGAGTAATGTCTAAGGACTTAACTTTGTGCGCCATTGATCTGAGCTTTATCATACAAACCACATGTCTAGTATGGGGATAGATCTGGTATAATAATTTGTGAAGTCTCAACTTTGATTTCGCTTCTGATGTTTTGGCGTAAGAGGGGGTAATTATCAACTAGGTGGTTAGCCTACTCGATGAAACCTTAGCGAGCGAAGTCAGGTTTAGATGAAGCATTGTAAAAACCTTGTTCTGATTTTGTAGGACCGAAATGGCGACAGAGGGGGATGAATGTCGCTCGCTTAAAAACGCCCCCGAGAAATCAAACACTGATTTCTCACCAGATGCAAAACAACGCAACTCACAGAAAACTTAAAATTAATTTCTCTGAAATTTGGAACGCATGCGACACCAAAAAATTCAGCATAAATCAGAGATTAACCAGTAAAAATTTCAGCTAAAAATACTGTTGTTTGCTCTGCATGCAAAAGAGTCAAAGACAGCACTAAAATAAAAAGAAAGACAACTAAAGCATCTTCCTTGCCATTCGATACTGTAGCTACGAAATTCAGAGAATGGAGGCGCTGCAAGAGAACTGAGAACCGAAAATATTGAAGAACTTCACTACTGAACCTTTGAGAAATTGCACAAACTGAGAGGTCCTGCTATTTTCCTTTGGCCAAAGGGTCACAAATATATTCCAAATATCACAGAGGCCTCAAATAGCAAGATCAAAAAGGGATAATCAAGAAATTCAGATTCTCACCAAGAACTGAGCAACTACAGGGAGCACTACCAAAAACCAAAATTCTCTCAAACCCTTAAACCTTTGCACATGAAACTTTGGGAGTATATTAGCAATATCAGAGGGACCTCCCAGACCAGAAAATAGAAATAGCCAAGGACAAAATCAAGGGATTACTCCAAACCCTTGAAAAAGCAAAAACCTGAAAACTTTCAGAGAGCAACACACAAAAAGTCAAATTACTCCATGGTCTCAAATCCTTTGCTAATGAGATTTTGCAACTATGTTAGCAATAGCAAAAGGATTATCCAGACCAAAAATCAGACCTTCTCTCAAAGGGAATTACAATCTGGACAAAAACCCTAGAACTTTGCAAGAACTGAACAGGGGAGGTCCAAAGAGTAAAACTGAAATCAAAGATGGGTTGTTGGGATTTCTACTGATCAAATGATCTTTGAGCCACATCCCAACATGAAACAACCCATTTTAACACTCTCCAACACCAGACAACAAGAAATCAAGAAACTCAAAAATCACCAAATGGAAGCATCGAAGAACAGAGAGCAAAAAGAGACTCAAGCACTAAATCAAACTCAAATACCATCATCTTGGATTGATAATGAGGAAGAGAGATACATGATTGCATAGAGTGTCAGCTCATAACATCCCTACAACCCCATACATGCTTGGATTACAAGAACTCCCTCACTATCCCTCTCAAGAGCTCTCAGAACACTCACATTGGAGACATCGAAGGGAGACAGAGTCTGTATTCTACACCTACTCTCACCCACTAAAGAGCAAAGGGGAAACAACCTTCCCAAAGCCTCTTTTGACTAGTGTAACCCTAATTCCCTTCAAATGCTCAAGTGGGCATGCAGCCCCTCAATCCTATTTATAGCCTTGGCTAACGGGTCTCATACTGCATTACGCTGCTAAATCCAACGACGCGCGCTCGCTTGTGCGACCTCGCGAATTTCCCGATTCGCCCCCGCACCACCTCGGGAAGCTTCGCGCTCCTTGCCTCGCACGCCGCAACCACCTCGAGTCTCGTCGTCTTCGACACATCCCGACCGTTCGACCTCGGCGCCACTGCGCCTAGTCCGGTCCACGTGTCTCGCCACGACTCCACCCGATGTCCTGCAGTCACACAGACAAGAAAACACGTCAAATAGCACCGCTCGACACATGAAAGCGTAAATACCATCACACTTACCACAGATGAAGTCCAAACCTGTCGAAACCAAGAATAGGCGTCCTAAACCCATACGACCAAGTTTGACCAAAGTCCGACCGAGCCCATTGCACCACGCAACAACATGGTCCGACCAAACAATCCAAACTCGACTATCCTAAACCTTTGTCAATTACTCATCACTCACATGGAGTCACGACCACATGGTCTCTCAGATTTTATTTAATGTGAGGATTATCACATCGTGTGGGTACAGTTGTACAACATCTGTAAAGTGTAAAACTATTCGAAAAGTCATGTCCTCGGTTATGGATAATGCTCAGTGATTTCACACGAGGGGTAGAATTTTCATAAAAATCTGATTGGGTAAGTTGGGGAGTGAATGGTTAGTTCACTGGTGGCTAATTTCGTGAATCTTAGTTCACGGGTGATTCATTGGAGTGAATGGTCAGTTCACTTGTGGTTTGTCTCAATTCTTTTGATTACTTATTTATTAATCATTTACAAAATTCATTTTCAATCTATTTATTGTATTTACTTTAAATTATTGTTTTCAGCAAAATAACCTTTCAGACATCTTTTGGTAAACCTTGCATTATATATTACATTCTTTGTTACAAATAACTTGCTGAGTACTCTATGCACACACGCCTACATTCTCATTTGCTTAGTCGATTCAGAAGGACCAGATCAGCAGAAGGTACCGGAAGACGGGTACTTCGACGACTTCGCGGATTAGGACTTCGCTTCTTAGTCGATTGCCTGTGCGTATGTCGAATGGCTTCTACGCTTATTTCTATTTTCCGCTGCAAGTTTCTTAAGCCATTTAGGCTCTTATCTGTAAGCTTGGCCATAAGCTTGTAACTCTAATAATTAATAATATTTGGGTCTTTTTTAGTGAATCGTGATATGGTCGATATTTCATCTTTATTTATACTATGTGCACTAGCGTGATCATGGACTAGTGCAGAATATACAGGAGAGTACGAATTTGCACATTTAGGTCTCAATAGTTATATACATATACATACACACATTGTAAATACATACATACATATGTACACACACACATGTGTGTGTATTCTATGCTCCACCACCTTTTGTTGGTGAAAACCCACATCCCACCTAGGTCAAACACTGGTCAAAAAATACCCACCACCTCACATCTCTGTCAACCTCTATGTTGCTCTCCATTCATCTTTTTCGTGCTCAGACGATGCAGTAATCGACGGGCTTAGATATAGTAAATCAAAACTTTCGGTATAGTAATCATTTTTTTCAAAGTTAAACATATTTATCATGGATCTTAGATCTTTTTGTTAAGCATTTTTTTTAGCAAAACGCTTCAAACGGGTTGTAAATAAAATAAATGGTTTCATTTAAAGTTTGCAATCAACCCTCTCTCTCCACCTGTAAATCTCTAATAGACACACACACATATTATATACTAGCCTCATAGGCGCGGCGGCACGCCGCGCCAGCCACCATGTGTACCGAAGTAAAAGAGGCAAAAATTCGTAGCTAAAGGAAAGCGTAGGGTTTTTCGGAAAAAAACGAGGGACTTTTCGCAATAAAAGGAGACCAGAGGGGTTTTTTGTAAAAAGCAGGGACTGTTTTGAAAGAACCGAGGGTCTGTACGTAATTTTGGAAACTGCGGATCATTATCAACGAAAAATAAATATGCGCAGGGTTTTTTTTGAAAAATCTAGGGACCTTTTTGCGATAACAGAGGACCTTTACGTAATTTTAAAAAAATGTAGGGGCTTTTTCGCAAAAAAAAAGGCACCCGACCGTACGCAAATTTCCCCGCCACGTGCCGGCCGGAGCGCGCGCAGGGGCGACGTGGCGGGGCTCTCCGCGCGCGGGGAGTCCCCCGGTTCTAATATGGGTATGATATGTGTGTGGAGAACTCACATTCTTTGAAACGAGGAAAAGAAAGTGTGACTCATTGGTTTAACAGTTTCTCTATTACATGAACAAAATACATTCTTATGGCCAACAAATTGCATACATACACCTTGCAAAGATTGAACGAGCAGAAAAGAAAATAAGCATGAAATTAAGGAATCATCACGAAGTAACACCTGAACAACTTATCCCCAAAATAGCGTATGGATCGAAAAACTTGTAGTCAATCAAAATGGTAAATATTTGGCGACGGAAATCCCAAATTAATTAATTCATGATTATAAGTATTCTTGTTGTTGATCAGTGGCCGGCTCGGCCTTTTACGATGTCGAGGCTCATCTCGCTGGGATCGGTGGCCTGGATCTCGCACTGGATGCCGTCCATCTCCCTCCTGAACCTGTCCTTGGAGCTCGCGTACAGCATCTTACTCCTTGTTCTTGCTGTGTCAGGAGACCTGTAATTGCCATGACGGGAGATTTATCTAGTACCATACTACCATCTTGCCATGGAGGTATATCTCACAATGGAGTAAAGCTCGATCAATTTCAGGTGTATGTACGCCACAATCCCAATTTGAGCAAATGAGCATAGATATATATATATTGCACGTGCGTACCAGGAGAAGAAGAAGATCTTGCTCTTCTGGCAGTTCTCGTCAGTGACGAAGTCGAGGTCGTAGACGGCGTAGCGGCACTCGTCGGCGGGGAGGCTGGCGGCGAAGTCGTCGTAGCCCTCGCTGGTCTCCCCGAGGCGCTCCACCTTTATCTCCATCGCCTTCTCGTCGATCCTGAACACGATGAACCGGAAGCTCCGCCGCGCCTTGAGGTCCAGGAACTTGATCTTGCACTCGTCGTTCACCGCCAGGCCGGACGCAGAGTTCGCCTGCGTGCATGTATGATTAAGCAACTCACACTGATTGCTCAAGAATCAATGCAGAGAGAGAGAGAGAGAGAGAGAGAGAGAGATATTACCATTTGTGTATGCTCCAAGGATATGCTGTAAGGCTCCTTGTGCAATGTGAGAGATCGAGATTGAGCTTGGAGAGGTGTTTGTTGCAGAGGAGAGGGAGGGAAGGGAAGGGAAGGTTCGCGAGAGGAATGCGGCGGGGAGGAGAGAGATTAGGGAGGGACACAGAGAGGGGAGAGGGAGGGAAGAAGCATGCATGCACGCACTTGGTTGATGCCACGTCTTGGGTGATCGCGCGAGGCAACTCTTGACTTGGCCCTGGTTTATGTTTAGGCATGCAACCCAAAGGAAGAAAACATGCTCCGCCTCACAACACCTTGATTTGTTCCATCCACCACCAGCATCTAGGATATCCTTAACACTCAAACCACCACAGGCAAATGCTGAAAACCATCAGGGAATATTTCCTTGATGGGTCCCGTCAGGCAATAACGAACAGGGCCAGTGTCAAGGAAACTAAATTTGCCTGATAATTACATATCAAGAAATATTTCCTTGACGGTGTTCCACGTCACGGAAATAAATATTGCATCAGCATCAGTTATTTTTTGGGATAACCGCTCATTTTTCCATCCTGTCTTTAGCGATAGCCACCTAGCAATGAGGAGGCATCACATCGCTAATAATAACCTCCATAAGATGGTTCCTCATTGGAAATGTTGAGACACCTCTTGGCATGGAGCAACTGCCAACACTTTATGCCTTATATAAAGGCTGAAGTTAGGAGGAAAAGGGAAGAAGAAAGAAAACAAGGCAGGCGATAGAGGATCAAGAAAGGCAATACATCAAGCATTAGTCTTTCTCTTGATTGTAATCAATACACTCAATATAAGTACACAGGAGTAAGGTTGTTATTCTCTCTGGAGAAACCCCGAACCTGTATAAAATGCCTGTGTCTATCTCTATGTAGTCAGTTGCTCGAGAGATCCCTTGAACCAAATAATCATACATGAGATCGGTATTAGAACACCGACAATGTGCAACATCAGTCTATTACGAGGTATTCCCCACAAAATGAAGTAATTCTATATCACAACGGTACCAGTTCTTTTACCACAAAATGCAGCTATAATCGTCATGCAAAAGTCAAGCCTGTTTTAGTTCATTGCCTGCACAACCTCCTAGCACTCAACAATTGTAGTCACTACCTCCGGTTCATTCTTTAGCTCCCACACGAGAGGATGAATTAGCTACCTACATATACAAAAAATAAAAAACACCATAATGAATGTAGAAATCCAGTTATTGTGTTAAAGCCAGCCTACAAAATCTGTACAAGCATGGTTTCAAGTTCTATAGCAATACATCTTAACAAGTCTTGCTGTGCAAAATCTCTACAGGCATAGTGATAAACATATTTGTAAGTTCTTATCATATTGACAAAATGTAATATATCACTATAATTGATTTCTCTTAAGTATACAACACAACTAACTGAAAGATTAACGTAATCACATTTTAGCATCACATCATCAAAACAATGGTTCAGCTACTCACCAAATGTAAGTGGTCCTAGTTAATAGCCAGGTAAATACCTGCATATTTAGTGAAAAGTTTTGCTGGTCTAACTATTCAGATGGTTATGTCTAGTGGTACTTCAACTCCAAACTTGTCAAAAAGTAACTGCAAGGCATAATATTCATGAACAAATTTGGAAGAGTTAAATCAGAAATGTACTCATGCATGAAGTGTACCTTTATAAGTTTTCCTTGATATTGTATAGTTTGAGTCAATTCTTGATTTTGGTGAAGTCGCTGAAATGACATCGAGTTATGATGTGACCACGCCACATATACATACGACCAAAGTTCCCAAGAATAAACAAAAGGTGAATTCGTTTCTTCGGTTTCAATTTATTTTAAATAAGAATATGATGCTATTTAAAGATGAAAATGTATATTTGTCTAGCTATATAAGGAGGATTGCATTAACGCTACGCGCTCGTGGCTGGGGTCCACCTAAAGGGAAGCCAAATAATATATCAAGACCAAGTAAACGCCTTTCCAAACTCTTGCTCAAGGTCACCACGTCACTTTTGGATCAATTCAAGCAAGAGTTCAAGTGGGACACGTTTTGGAATCTAATTCGGCCTCCAGATCAGTTCAGATTCAGCTTGACATGTTCAACTTCAAACGAGCATAACTTTCACATACGGAGTCCGTTCGAGGTCCATGAGTACTTGATGGAAAGCTTTTCACGTCCTCTTTCCAATGGATCCAGCCATGCCTGCAAATTCCTTCTGTACGGCCCACGCCACATATACATACGACCAAAGTTCCCAAGAATAAACAAAATGTGAATTCGTTTCTTCGGTTTCAATTTATTTTAAATAAGAATATGATGCTATCTAAAGATAAAAATGTATATTTGTCTAGCTATATAAGGAGGATTGCATTAACGCTACGCGCTCGTGGCTGGGGTCCACTTAAAGGGAAGCCAAATAATATATCAAGACCAAGTCAACGCCTTTCCAAACTCTTGCTCAAGGTCACCACGTCACTTTTGGATCAATTCAAGCAAGAGTTCAAGTGAGACACGTTTTTGAATCCAATTCGGCCTCCAGATCAGTTCGGATTCAGCTTGACAGGTCCAACTTCAAACGAGCATAACTTTCACATACGGAGTCCGTTTAAGGTCCATGAGTACTTGATGGAAAGCTTGTCACGTTCTCTTTCCAATGGATCCAGCCATGCCTGCAAATTCCTTCTGTACGGCCCGCGATCATCAAAAGAAGTTGCTACACCACCTATTTGGGCCAAATTGGGCCTTGTAATGCATGGGCCTAAGAGGAAGGTGCTAACCCCACTATTCATGGGCGTGCTACTGTTCATGTAAACAGTAAAATTGTACCACCCTTTTATTTCTTAGTTTTGTGTGGCTTCCACTCCCCTATTTAAGGAGGCTGCATCCCCTCTAGTTTCCTTGGATTTCGTTTATGTTTAGTTTGTCTGTGTTGCAACTTGTATCTTCAGTTGTGTCGGACGACCACCTGTCAAGATCCTTATTCGGAATCCCACCATATTGAGTTTTTCAATCCTATTTGCAATTTGAGATTGCTTGTTATCTTGTTCTTGCGTGTTCTTCGGTTGCATGCAGGAATAGACCTTCGTGGTCAGGTCAACCGCGTTCTTGGCACGGTTGATAACAACTTGGAGTGTGGTTTAGCGATTGCTTGGCGTTCTGGTCGTGACCGGTTAGTAGCCGCATCGTCAAAGTCGTTCTCCTCCAAATCGAAGTTATCATCCTATCGGAAGATCGGGACCCCGTCGCCTCATCAAGTTAGATGGCTTGATATTTCTAACTTTGGTAACTGCTAGAACATCAGCCTTGTTTATAGCACCATTAGCTATTGCAAAGCGCCCATGTGGAAGACCACCTTGGTTGTTGTACAATATTGTTCCATCAAACTCTTTCACTTGCCAATCATTTGGATGTGCATCTCTAGCAGCATTATTGTAGTCATCCTAGAGCAATATGTAATTCAATTCCCAGTAGATTGATGTGCCGAAATATAAGAATATGGAGCAATATCCACAAAAAAAAATGGACAAAGTGCAGGCGACATACTATGCATTTTTTTGCTTTTAGGTTTCTAAGTTAACCAGGATTTCCATCACTTTCTAGATTTTTAATACCTACTTCATTGTAGCATGAGTGTTTAAATTGGTGACCTTGTCAGGTCCATACTTTACTTCCTACAAGAAAAGCAAAGCACATGATCAACTAATTATCCAAACGAGAGAATAGTAGATAAAATAGAGTAAGTCAATACATAGTTGGTAGATATCCATACCATTAACTGTTGGACCTTTGAGTGGGGATGGGAAACGGTAATGGATAATCCATTTTATTCGATATTTGTATCCAAGAAAACATAAATATGGTAGGAAAAATCTATATTCGAAAATGTGCATATTCGTATTCGACAATATTCGTATCCGTATTTGAGAATATTCATACTCACATTCGTATTCAAGAACATTCGTATTTGTATTCATTTTCGAGACTGTTCGATTCGTATTCGATTCGTTTCCTATGCTAACTGGTCGGCCCAGCGGCCAAGCCCAATGGCATTCGTATTCGTATTCGACAGAATTAAGTTGTTATAGAAGTTGTAGGAGGATATTCGTATTCAACCGAATTAAGTACATATTTGATTTGAATTCATATTCGTTACAACATTTGATTCGTATTCGTATTTGAGAATATTCAAATTCATATTCATATTCATATTCAATTTTTTTTAAAATATGGATTCGTATTTGTGACTATTCAATCGTATCTGATCCGTTTCCATCCCTACCTCCGAGAATGGTTGAGACCCTAATTAATTCTACAGTTCTGCAAGAAAACTGGGTATACCTCTAGTCAAGTTGTTATAAGACAAATCCTTGAAACGATATTCAAACAGATGAGCATATTTATTTATAAGTTTTTTCTATAGTTTTTTTTGTAATTGTTTGGTTCTAAACAAATTAAGATCATGGCACTAGCACTTAAGAAGGCATCCGTTTAGCTGTGAAATTATCTCTAGTTTCAACTTAAAATTTCAAGCCACATGCCATAATTGAATAAAAAAATATACATGCGAGATTATTACTTGTACAGCATGTTAGCTTTGTCCCAGGAGAAAATTCACACATTACAAATAAACTAAAAGAATATAGGAGAATTTGACTCAGTCGCAACTGCGTAGCCGAATTCTCTGAATTCTTCTTACTTCTTGTTTCAAAATTGGTTACTAGCCTCCTTATTATATATGTTAATACTCTCCTACTAACATAAGTATTCGGATCTTAAGATGGTCATGACTTCAACTTAAGTAACACACGGAGACGATCTCTACTGCATCTCGGATTCTAAGTCAAGATTATTTCCAACAATCTCTCTCTAATCTTGACTCGATATACTCCTGGTTAGTCTCAATGCATTATGAACTATTAGCTACGCATCCACATGAAGCGTTCTACATGCAGTTACATATAGAAACTTAACTCAACTGGTACAGGTTCATCTAGATGCAAAGACTAACTTATTGAAGCAGTCGGTTTCAACTACGACTTACCCAACTCATAATCTACGTACCCAAGTTTGGATGGCGAACACATCTTCTCAACGCCCTAGACTGATCATCTCATCTTACTTGAGTTTGGACGACAAACACATCTCCTCAATATCCTAAACTCATCTTAGCTTACTTGAATTCTCATGTACACATTTATCTTGATTGCTCTGGTTGCATAATTGCTTATTGTGACCAGTGCTACAATATAGGATAGTGCAGCGGGACAGCAGACCTCATCTTCACCATTACATTGCATGATAGCTCGTCACCAGTGATACAACTTTTCGGAAAACGCAATATTATCTTGGATGTAGATCAAGAACTCAGGCTTGTAAAACTTATGTCACGAACCGAAGGACGGAATCTTATATTTAGATTTGAGATAGACAATTGCCGATTTATTTTTTCACTTGAACTGAAAGACTAGATCCCGATCGTTTCGGCTTCGGCTTTTGGTTTATTTTTCACTATTCCTAAATTTCGTCTTTTTCTAATTTTTTTTTTGTGGATTTTTTGAGTTTTTTTACCGTTTCTTTTTTCCCGTATTCGTTTGCATTACACGTGATGGGCTAACCCGTTTTTTCTATTTTTAAATTTTTTTAATTTTAATTATGCCAAATAAGTCACCTTCAGTTACAGTGTAATTTCAGCCAGCTACAGTGAAATAAGCCATAAGCCACAGCCCAACCGACCAAAAACTCAAGCTTGCAAAACTTCTATTACGAACCGAAGGACGGAATCTTATCTTCAGATTTGTGATAAACAATTGCCGATTTATTTTTTCACTTGAACTGAAAGGCTAAAGCAAAGTATTGCTTTTCACTGTCGTCCGTTTTACAGTTTGATTTCTATCTTTAACTGAAGAAGAAAACTGATGCTGCTCGTTGGTTTTTATTCGCGCGCACGGACGAAAAAAACTGAAACTGCTTCTCTTCGGGTTTCGTTTCCCTTTTACTATCGCTGGCTGTGCGCTGCTGCTCTGTCCCTCCGGCGCATGCCCGTAGGGCCAGGCTACACGCCTGCAGCTTCGACTTCCAGGGGTCTCCTCTCTCCTGGCACAAAAGGGGCAGGTCTTTTCTCTCTGTGCTGGCACCAAGGGACGGGATCCGGACAGCAGATGTCTTCGCGCTGTTGTTGATGTGCTATCTGTCCATGACGCAACGCAAGAAAGAAAATTCCCTTCTCTCTCCTGTCGGACTGATGCAAGAGAGAAAATTCCTTTCTCTCTCCTGTCACACGAACGAGACGGCGAGCTGGCTTCGCCTCCGGATTTTGCTTCGGACCGAAAAAACGCACTGGGACCGATGGGAGCAACCGAGCAACTCCGCGCGGACGACTGAACCGACGGACGTGACGCTGGCGCCTTCTTTCTGCGCTGGACCCAAGACAGCAAGTCAAGCGAGCGAACTTCTCTCTCCTCTGCTTCTTTTCCTGCCGGCCGTTGACGTGATAGTCGCTTGCTGTGCGTCACGAGGGCCTAGGACTTGGCGCTCCTGCTGTTGCCTGTCTTTTCTCGCTTGAGTGACGCCATCCTTGGGACGACGCCGTGCTCTGTTAGAACTCCAGCCCTCAAATTTAAACCCCTACTTTTTATTTGAGGGCCCCCCTACTTTTGAGGGTCTAATTTTTTTGCTTCTACTCCAACAGCACCCCTCAAATTTAAGTCCTCAAATCCATTCCACACACACTGACATATAGGACCCACTCCTGACAAATCCATTCGGGCAAAGACGGCGTCGGCGAGGGAGGCGGCAGGCGTCGCGAGGATTTTGTCGGCGAGCGAGGGAGCGCGGGCGGGCGGGGGCGGAGGAGGCGGCGGGAGGAGGCGGCGGGAAAGAGCGCGCGGGGTGAGCGAAGCGGCGGCGAGCGGCGGCGAGGCGGCGGCGAGCGAAGCGGCGGATTTTACGGCGGCGGCGGCGGCGCGCGCAGCGCGAGGCGTCGGCGAGGGAGGCGGCGGGCAGCGAGAAGCGTCGGGCGAGCGAGGCGCGCGGCGCGGCGGCGGCGAGGCGCGGCGAAGCGAGGCGAGCGCGAAGCAGAGGAGAAGAGGCGAGGAGGCGAGGAGGCGAGGAGGCGGAGGCGGGAAAGATGCAGCGAGGAGGCGCGGGAAAGATGCGGCGGGAGATTCGCGGACGGGAGGAAGAGGCGGGCGGGGAATTTTGGCCGAGGCGGGAGAAGTTTCACGTTCGGGAAAAACAGAAAATGAGGGTGGGAGCCCTAGGAATGAGGGTGGGAGGGTGATTTGAGGGGCTCCTCAAATTTGAGGGCTCTAGTAGGGGCCCTGCTGGACCTCTATTTTTACCTCAAGCCCTCAAATATGAGGTTTGAGGGCTCAAGTAGGGACCCTGCTGGAGTTGCTCTTAGAAATCAGAGATAAGGTTGTATCTTAACTACTTTAATGTAAATTGTAGATCCCGCTCGGTTATGCTAAAAAGCTGTGACTTATAACTGAAATTGCATTGTAGCGGCTGAAATTTTACTGTGACTGAAGGTGGCTTATTTAGCATAATTAAATTTAAAAATAGAGAAAATATGCTAGCTCATCACGGACAACACAAACGAATACGGGAAAAAAAGAACCAGAAAAAAAGCTCAAAAAAGAGCCAAAAATTAGAAAAAGACAAAATTTATGAATAGTGAAAAATAAGCCAGAAACTAAAAGCTGAAGCTGAAACGAGCGGAGCTATCTGCTGTAGCTATATAACTAGATGGTTGTGATTCATCATCCAGTGCATATCATATATAAAGAGAAAAGAGGCTATCGAGTTCGGTGTCAAACAACTCAAATATAGTATCAGAGCTCAGGTAGTTCATCGATGGGATAATGCATTACAATACAACGCGTCCGCGTTGTGCTCTGCTGAGTAGTGTGGAGGGAGGCATTCCAGATGAACTAACTAATCTTGAGGAAGCTCTTGCCCATTCGTGCAAAGATGATTTTTTTTCTGCCGCCGATACCAATTGTTAGCTTTATCTCAAAAAAAAAATTCACACATTACAAATAAACTGGAAAAACATAGAAAAATTTACTTTGGCCGTAACTGCATAGCTGAGTTTTCTGAATTCTTCTTACTTCTTATTTCAAAATTGATTAAAGCCTCCTCATTATATAGATTAATATTCTCCTATTAACATACATATTCAGACTTTAAATTGGTCATAATTTCAACTTAAGTAATAGATAGAGACGAACTCTACTACGTTTTGAACTCTAAATCAAGATTATTTTCAACATAGCACATGTTATGTTTATTCATAGTGCAAATAGCAACTACTCAGAAAGACAGAAACTCAGGAACTTGATTCTCTCTCTCCATAAAAAAACAGAAACTAGATGCAAGTCAGAGTAAAATGAATAAGGACATTCTGAGACCAATCGATCATATTGGATTAGAATAGAAAAGAACACCTATGTCTTGTTCCCGTACCACCTGGTTTTAGCTCAAAATAGGAGGGCTCAAATCTCAGGCTCTCTATGCAAACAGGCAATATAGTGGCCCTGACCGACTATACGACTTGGATTATCACTAAGCTTTTTGCGGTTTTTTTCCATTTGTTTGTATTATACGTAATGGGCAATGAACCGATAGTAACTTCCCAACATAAAAATAAAAATACGTAGATGCATAATCACCGGTCAACATAAAAATAAAAACACGAGATGCATCTAAGAACTTTCTAGCAATGTGGTGCCGACAGGTGGGGATTGGGTGGATCTAAGCAGGGAGGAGTTGGAGGTGCTGTAGATGAGTGGATTCAAGTGAGAGCCATGGTGAAAGAGGAGGTGGATGTGGCTGAATTTGGGGATTAGGTTTTGGGTGAGTCTGTGGGTGAGAACGTTTGAGATATATGGGTCTACAGGATGGTGATTGGTGATGACTTAGAACAAATTTGGCTCTATATACACAATAGTACAAGGAAGGGGTGGATTCCCTCCATTCTTTTCACGTGGCATGAGGGAAAGAAATTTTCGTGTGGCACCAAAGGCAAGGAAGGGCACATAATGGAGATGTTTCACAATTTCCTTGATGGTCTATCTAAAACGTCAAGAAAAATGCAATTTTTCCTATCGGTTGCTTGAACACCGTCAAGGATATTCTATTTTCCATGACGGTTATTATTTCCCTGACATGCAATATTCTAGTGCCTGTCATAGTATCATTATTCCTTGACGGTGATAATTGTGGCCATCCAGGAAATCCCAAATCCTGGTAGTGATCACGACAACCCTTTCGCACAAGAGGAAGAAAATCGATTCATTTAGAGCAAGGCTAATAATACAGCCTTCAGCTGGCTGTATAGATACTTACAACCCACTTATCAATCTATTTATATAGTAGTTTACAGCCAGCTGAAGGCTGTATGACCCACCCCTTTCTCTCACAAAGTTTCTTGGTTCTTGTGCTTCAGCTGGCTGTAAACTTACAGCCCACCTCTCTTCTCTCTCCTTCTCTTTCCTCCACCTCAGCATATAATCTACTAACAGCTTCTTATTATACTTGCTCTTAGCTGTTTCTTTCATCATTCTGGCCGGCCTACGCCACTGTTATTCCTTGTGCACGTAAGATCTCGGCCCAAACGCTACTTCCTTCACCTGTGCCTAGTGTCAGGACTCAGGGTCAGGTTTTGTTCTGTAGGCTGTGCTATGCTACAAAGTTTAGTTAAAAGTGCACTTATTAATGTCAGTAAGATACCCTATTACCATTAAGAGAATGCCATCAGGTAGTTGATGTACCCAGAAGCAGTAAAATTACGATGATAAACCATCGTAACAGCAAACCGAGCCATCCCTGCATGCGACCAAATACAGTAGTCAGCGCTGAACGTACGTACGTATCAGGGGCGGACCGATAATGGGACATGGGGGTACAGTTGTACCCCCAAAATTTTTTGTAAAAAATCAACTATATGTAATATATATTTCATATATATAGGAAAAAAAACTAAAAATGAAGGTAATATAGCAATTTCAGCCCACTAGCCAATGCCCCAATTGGCATTTCTGATTTCTAACCTAACTCCTGCCGCTCGTCGCTTCTCACGAGTCACGCCGCCTCCGCCTTGCTCTCACGCCGCCTCCTCTCCATTTCTCTTGCACACCGCCGCCGCGCGCGCAGCTCAGCGCGCGCGCGCTCGTGCCCTCCTCGTCTCGCGACGCGGCCGGCGAACGGCTATCGGCGGCGGCGCGGTGCCCGCTCGCCTTGCTCTCACGCCGCCTCCTCTCCATCTCTCTGCACGCGCGCGCGCTCAGCCACGGCGCGCATGCGCCACTCCTCCTCTCGTCTCGCGACGCGGCGGCCGGCGAATGGCTACCGGCGGCGCGCGCCGAGCGCCCACATCGCACACCCAATGGCGGCTTCAGCGGCGGCGCTCCTCCTATTCCATCTTCAACGGCGGCCGCGGCTCCACGGCGGCGCGCCTCCGACGCCATGCGGACACAAGGTCATGAGGCGAAGAAGCGGCCAGCGGCTCATGCGGCGGCTCCTCCCCTATTCCGGCTTCAAGCGGCGCGCGCGGCGGCGGCTCCCGACGCCATGCTGCCTCGCACACAAGGTTGGTATTCTACATTTCTACAATGTCAATTTATACTTAATACTTTTGGACTCTCCTGTTCAGCTGTTCTTCAATGGTGAATTGAACAAATGTTCAATATTTTTAGGTTGTAGAGAATTCAAAGAAAAGAAGAAATTTGTCGATTTGAAATCTATGTGGGGGAGGGCTGAAAAAAAACTATATGAGATATACATATTATGTGTATCAAAATTCTTTATCTTATATATATACTCTGTAGATTCTTAACTTCGTACCCCCATCTCAAAAATCCTGGGTCCACCACTGGTACGTATACGTATCCTCACGGCCGGGCGTAAATTAGTAATGAAATAAATAAATGAATGAATGGGAAACAGGGAAAGTTCTCACGTGACCATAGCGAAGAGCAAAATTAGCCGGATTTTATTCACCCTCGAGATCAAATCACCATCAAACTTGAATAATTTGGCCTGAGAAAGCCTCGTCAAGTTGCAAGCTAGACAGCAGGTAGCAAGTTCCAAGTTGTTCTTCGTAGCCGATCGAGCACTGGACTGGAGAGCTACTTCAGGAATGAGATCAGATATTATGCACGTCACAGTCGACGTTGGATGGGGTCGAGGGGTGGTCGCCGTCGTGCAGGCGTGGCGTGGCCGGTACGTGGGCCCCGGAAGATCGGCGAGCCACGGTAGAGAGAGACAGGTCGTCGTGGATGCCGGCGAGCCCACGCATCTGCCCTGGTGGAGCGCTCCTGTCGTCCACGTCTTGGAACAAAGAGCCGAAGCAGACATGATTTTTCTATTTTTATTTTTTTTAAATTTAATTACGTCTAATAAGCTACCATCAGCTATAATATAATTTTAGTTATAAATCATTTTTTTTTAAGTTGAAATGGGTTGTAAGTACTACGCTAAAGGCATAAAGTTAGCCCAGAGTAGATTTTTTTTAGGATGCAGATATGGCGTGCTATACCGTCGGCGTTTTCGATGGTACAACGTCTAGCCATAGGTTCTATTTCACTAGATGGAATGACGTGAAGCTGGTTTTCCTTCGTCTTCTTTCCTCCGTAGCTAACCTTCGCCTTGGGTTTCCTTCGCACCCCGGCCTCCCCTCCCCCTCTTCTCCGTGCGCGGCTTCGTACCTGTCCTCCGCCCTCCCCTGCCCCAGAGCTGATTTCACAAAATCTCTCCTTTTTCAGAGCAGTAATAGCTGAATGCTGACTTGCTGAGTGATAAGCATTTGCGAGGATTAATTCATTGTGTCTCTATTCACTTGGGGTGAATTCAGACAGGCTACACTTGACATAGCTTAATTTTAATGGCTTCAGCTTCTGTTTTTTATTTTTGATTTATTTAAATCAAAAACCAATTAAAACACATTGATTTTTAATTTCAGCTTATTTTATATTTTTACCTTTTTTGGTTTTATTTTTTTCTTTATTACGTTGTATTGTCCGTGATGATATAATGGTTTTTAAATTTTTTCTTATATTTCTCAAAAAAAAGTTAACAGTCGCTACAATATAATTTTAATCAAAAGTCTATAATTATAGTTAGAAATTTAAATCAAAAGTAACACGTGATTTTTGTGTTGACTTGCACTTAGTCCAGGTCAACGTCAACTAAAGGGGTTGCTGTTATGTGTATCTCTAAGACCCGGACCTACGCTCCTGCTCCTTTGTCCTGCACATCTATTCTTTTTCTCACCATTCATTCATGCCTAGCCACTTGCCATTCCATCTGACATTCTCTATAGCTTAAAGATGTTAAAAACTAATATAAATATTTGATTTTTTAAAATATCTTTTTCACTCATCTCGTTTTAGAGATAGGGTTAGGGTCACAAACATATCACGTATACCTTACTACTCTCGCTCTTATCTTTGTATATGTATTTCTCTCTTATTTTTCTCACCGCTCATTTTCTCTTTCTAGAAACTTTTTATTTTTAGTAAAACATCATCAGTTACAGCCAAAGGCAGCAACCACAGTTAATACGAAACAACCACTTCGGCTTAGTGCCAAATGTTCAGCAAATAATTAAAGATGAAGGAATGAGAGAGAGAGAGAGAGAGAGCGCACAAACAAGTGTTTGTTACAGGTGCACATGGCGAGACTGTGACAGAGAACCGTATGGTGATCGAGCTAGCCAAAATTAAACAACCATGTAAAAATTAAGAACAGAAAAAAGCGAATCAATTAGCTTTTTTTTTACGGTAAGAATCAAGAAACTACTCTACTCAAGTTATACTGAACTCACACGTGCAACTAAAGACACAATAGTTTATATATGCCGAGTCAAGAAAAGAAAAATGGAAGCTTATCTGCAATTACTAGTGTACAAATGAGGCATTACCACTCGATCCTGCATCTACGTATGAAATTAAAATTTCAACGTCCGAACAGGGGCATAAAAACGACAGTACATTGACCAGTGCAACCATGAGTAAGGATGGCTCGGAAAAGAGGAGCGTGATAATTATTACAAAAGGACTAGAAGTAAGGTTAGAGAGCAAGGAACCCAACAGGAGGAGAGCAAGGAACCCAACAAACAAACAAACAAAGCTGGCCACATTGAAGGGTCAATGTACGAAGGCGACGGAAATGATACCAAGCTAGCACAGCAAGCCCATCCATTACCAACTATTAAACTAGCTTTAGGACATGTTCTTTTTTTCGAAACTTATGGTTTTTAGTTGTGGTTTTGGATTGTTTGTGTGAGAGATTACAAAATAACAGAAATTCACGTGCGATTTTTACCAATATAAATGAAGTCGGTACAGTACGTACTACAATTAACTAGTAGACTTTATACCGAAAAAATACTCTATTTAAAAGCTAATTATTATAAAAAAAAATTAAAAACAGTTTTTAAAAGCTGAAAAGATCAGACACTAAGCCTTTTCCTAGCAGCGTTAATCCTCTTCACACGCTCCTTTCCCCTCTCCTTCCCATTAACCTCCAAGAAACCTCCTATTAATATCAAACACGGCAGCGGCAGCCGGCAGCAACCACCACGACGACACCCACAAGAACCATGCATGCGTTCCTCGCTCCATAGCAACTTCATAGGTTACTACTCTCTCTCTCTCTTTCCTTGGCACGTTTTTTCTCGTGTGTGTGTGTGTGTCTCACCTTGTCTTTTCAGTTTGTCCTGCCATGCATTGGGGTCTCCACTTCAGCTCTGTGTGGCCTCTCTCCACGTAGCAAGCAGGATAACTCGATCTGCTTGAATTCTTCCTGAAATCGAGTGTCAAGAACTCAAGCTGCTGCTTGGTTGAAGGATACCAAGGTTACCACTGCCTGTCTCAAGGTTTGCAAGCGACATACATATATCCTTGTTTTTTGGTTTACTCAGTCTCCTATTTTGCAAAGCTTTGTCTGTCCTTTCTTGTTCTCCTCCATGTTTAATTTTGTTTCTGAATTTAGTGATGAATGATGATCAAGTTTGTTCTGTTCTTCTCCCATCTCTTCGGTTATTCTTTGTTGAGCAGCTTAATGACTCTGTTGATAGATTTGGTGATAATCTGTGGATCCAAAACCTTTGATTCCCTTTCCTCTTGTGTGAGGCACGATTGTTAGGGATGAAAGGAGTTCTTTAGATTAACTATATGGGTTGCAAATTTGTCATTGTACTTGCTGTGTGCCCTGTTTGTTTTCTTCTGTAGAAGCTTGTCCTTGATGTTTTTGTGAAATCCATACTATACATGCTCTCAGAAAGAAAAGGAAATTCTAAGGCTAAATGTGAAAACAGAGTCCAATTTCTCCTCAGTCTGGATCTGCTCCCTTGGCTGGTACACCTATGCTTCTTCCTTGCTGCTGCCATGCTTCCACTTCAGTTTAGCAATTAATCATCTATTTATTGAAGCTGCCGAGTTTTCGTAGACAGTGTTGCATAAAATTTATGGCTTGATTCTAATATCTGGTCATGGATGTGCAACATCATGGGGCACTTAAATTAAACTTAATGATGACACTCCCATCCCATAGCCCCATCATCTGCCTACCTTTTAAGAAAAGAGAGAGAACGGTCCATCTCCATGATGTGCTTCCAAGTGTTTACTTGAACAATTCAATTGCTACTTTTCGAACGTGAGACTTGTGCTGCCTTCATTTATGCCTTCCGATCACCTATCCTTGTTAAGCTTGCGTTTTCTACGCAAACAAGTAGTAATAAATAAACATCATATTCATAGTTTCATACCAAAATCTTGTGCTTTTTTATATACTAGTTACGTATCTGTGTGTTGCCATGGAACTCATTAAATATATAGAGAATCTTCTATAGAAGAGAGTTGCTCTCGGTTGAAAAGTGGAGAATGGTAAGAAGTTAAGAGAATAGAGCGGTTGAAGGAGAATGGACATACAACCGTCAACTCATTCTTTTATAATAGTAATGATATAAAATTGATGCTTCTGTTATGTTACAATATTTCATCAAAAATCTTGTGTGGTTAGGTTACAGTGGTAGTCTCAATCAGAAAGGAGGTGACCGGTGGCCTCATTTTGTTGCCCTCACTTCTGTTTGGCTGCCGCTTGGTTGGGCTAAAAAATATTGACTTATGATTGAAATTACACTGTAGTTGGATGAAATTACATTGTAACTGAAGGTGGCTTATTTGGTGTAATTAAATTTAAAAAAATTAAGAATAGAAAAAATATGTTAGTTCATCCCGGATAACGCAAACGAATATGGAAAAAAAGAACCAGCAAATAAGCTTAAAAAGTTAAAAGTTCAAAAAAGACAAAATTTATGAATAGTGAAAAATAAGCTAAAAGCTAGAAGCTCAAACCGAAATAAACAGGGTGTAAATGTTGCTGATGGTTGTAACTTATATCAGCACATTATGCATGCAATTATCTGGATTGGATTTAATTTGTGTTCTTAGGTCTGAATGTTGAGTGCTGACTGCGCACACCAACAAAATGATTGCTGACTGTGGGCATACCAACAAATGCCATCTCTGTGTTGCTTTGCATTGACGAGTTAATGCTTGTTCAAGAATGGGTTGTGTATGATTGCTAAATACAGATTCCAAGTGTACAATTGGCGATAACCCTACAAAAAAAAAATGAAAACTCCAATTTTCATATCTACTACATGATCTGTAGAAATAAAACGCACTTTTCTTCTTTATACTTTATGTTGTTGTCCACACTTTGCCAGTCTTTAACGCAGCACCTGTTATGCTTAAAAAAAATCCGTGGATTCCTACTACTAATCTTCTATTCCTTGGGACCAAGTAAAACTTGTGGGCATCACCAAGAATTTCTCCAACCAACTTCCAACTGGCACAACTTTCTTCTGCATTAACCTTTGCTTCTTTTTTTTCCAAGTCTTGCTGCAACCTGAAACATTTGTCAAACTGGTAGCTACATTCCTAGCTGCTGTAGTTTCTTCAACTACAGACTTTTAAATGCGTGTTGTTCTTATTTCAGAAAAAGGTGAATCCGTTCGGCGGTAGAAGATACAGTGGCAGGCCATCATGAGCAATCTTAAGCTTGGAGTTGAGGTTGTCAGTGCTCATGACCTCCTCCCGAAAGAGCAGGGCACAGCCAATGCCTTTGTAGAGGTCGAATTTGATGACCAGAAGTTCCGCACAGCCATCAAAGAGAGGGACCTCAACCCTGTCTGGAACGAGCAGTTCTACTTCAACATATCTGATCCATCCCGCTTCACCGAGAAAGACCTTGAGGCCTATGTGTACCATGCAAACCGCAGCAGCAACTCCAAGACTTGCCTTGGCAAGGTTCGCATCTCAGGTGCATCCTTTGTCAGCCAATCTGATGCTTCGCCCCTGCATTACCCCCTGGAGAAGCGCACGATCTTATCACGTGCACGCGGTGAGCTCGGTCTCAGGGTCTTCCTCACAGATGATCCGTCAGTGAGGGTGTCCGCTCCAGGCCAGGAGTTCGATTTCATAAGCACACCCACCACTGCGCAAGAGCAGGCAGCCGCCAATGCTATTCCAAATCCATTCCAAGAGACCAGAAGAGATCCAGTGAGACAAGTCCAACACTTACCACGAGAACAGAACCGTCCGCCACCTATGACCGGACAACCATACTACTCCGACGGTTCATATGGAGAGCAGCAACAGAGAAGCTACTCTGCTGTTGGGAGCAAAACTGAAGCCCCTCCGGTAGTAAGGATGTTTTCTGCAGGTCCACAGCAGCCTGTAGAGTTTCAGCTGAAGGAGACCAGCCCAACGCTTGGCGGTGGGCGTGTTGTTCGTGGCCGGGTGATCCCTGGTGAGAAGGCTGGGGCATATGACCTTGTCGAGAAGATGCAGTACCTCTTTGTGCGCGTGGTCAAGGCCCGTGAACTGCCACACATGGACATCACTGGGAGTCTTGACCCTTATGTTGAGGTGCACCTTGGAAACTACAAAATGGAAACAAAGCACTTTGAGAAGAACCAGAGGCCTGAGTGGGATGAGGTGTTTGCATTCCCTAAGGAAGTCTTGCAGTCATCGACACTCGAAGTTGTTGTGAAGGATAAGGATGTCCTTCGGGATGGCTATGTCGGCCGGGTGATGCTCGACCTGAACGAGGTACCTGTAAGTGTCCCTCCTGACAGCCCATTGGCGCCAGAGTGGTATCGTCTTGTGGGCAAGGATGGGATGAGGGACAGAGGGGAGTTGATGCTCGCAGTCTGGTTCGGAACTCAAGCAGATGAATGCTTCCCAAGTGCCATTCATGCAGGATCAACACTAGTTGATTCCCATCTTCACAATTATATCCGTGGGAAGGTCTACCCTGTACCAAGAATGTGGTACGTGAGGGTCAGTGTAATAGAGGCACAGGATATAATCCCAAAGGAGAACCACATACCTGACATATTTGTAAAGGTGAGGCTGGGCCACCAAATGCTGAAGACAAAGCAGGTCCGCTCACCAACCAAAAACTTCATATGGAATGAGGAGATGATGTTTGTCGCAGCAGAGCCTTTTGAGGAGGACTTGATCATATCAATAGAAGATCGTGTTGCACAGAACAAAGATGAGGTGATTGGTGAAACTATGATACCTCTCACAAGGCTTCAAAAGCGGGCTGACAACAAGACAGTACTGCCAATGTGGTTTGATCTCAGAAGGCCAGGACTGATTGACATGAACCAGCTTAAGGAAGACAAATTCTATGCAAAGGTACACCTTCGCGTTTGCCTTGAAGGTGGCTATCATGTGTTCGACGAGTCCACACAGTATTGTAGTGATCTCCGGCCAACAATGAAGCAGCTGTGGAAGTCCCCAATCGGGTTGCTTGAACTTGGCATTCTAAGTGCAAATGGCCTCAACCCAACAAAGACCAGGCACGAACGGGGGTCATGCGATGCATATTGTGTTGCCAAGTATGGTCAGAAATGGGTGCGGACACGCACAATTGTTGACAACTTGAACCCTCGATTCAATGAGCAGTACACATGGGAAGTCTTTGACCATGGAACAGTGCTCACCATTGGTCTGTTTGACAACAGCCACATAGGTGGAGACATCAACCACAGTTCCCCCAGCCATATGGATAAGCCCATTGGGAAACTGAGAATCCGGCTTTCAACCCTTGAGACTGGGCGGGTGTACACGCATGCATATCCATTGCTTGTCCTCCACCCATCGGGAGTTAAAAAGACGGGTGAACTCCACCTTGCTATCCGGTTCTCAGCCAAATCCCTGCTCAATGTGTTCTTTACGTACACTCGGCCTCTCTTGCCCAAGATGCATTACACCCAGCCATTGTCAATAGTTCAGCAGGAATTGCTCCGTCACCAGGCTGTGCAGCTTGTTGCACAGCGTCTGGGGCGCATGGAGCCACCAGTTCGCAGGGAAGTTGTCGAGTACATGTCAGATGCCCGCTCTCACCTGTGGAGCATGCGACGAAGCAAAGCTAACTTCTTCCGTCTTATGCAAGTCTTCTCTGGATTCATTGCTGCAGGGAAGTGGTTCGGCGATGTTTGCCAGTGGAAAAACCCAGTCACCACAGTCTTGGTTCATGTGCTTTTTATCATGCTCGTATTCTATCCAGACCTTATCCTTCCAACGATCTTCCTCTACATGTTCTTGATAGGCTTGTGGAATTACCGGTTCCGGACACGCGTCCCACCACATATGGACATAAGGATATCTTATGCTGATGTCACCAATTCCGATGAGCTTGATGAGGAATTTGACACATTCCCAACCTCGAAGAGCCCAGACCAGATTAAGATGAGGTATGATAGGCTACGACACATTGCCGGGAGGATACAGACAGTCGTTGGGGACATTGCGACTCAAGGAGAGAGACTGCAGACGCTGCTGAGCTGGAGGGACCCAAAGGCAACGGCTATGTTCCTATTACTTTGCCTGTTCACTACAATTATACTATATGTTACACCATTCCAAGTGATTGCACTCTTCCTTGGGTTCTTCTGGATGAGGCACCCACGGTTTCGCCACAAGGTGCCTTCGGCGCCGGTAAACTTCTTCAGGAGACTACCTGCAAAGACGGATTCTTTGCTGTAAAGTCCTCAGAGATCATCTACCAATGTGTGTAATATACTTCTTTGTATCTGTTTTCTGCCGTCAGTACATTGTTGTATAATAGCATTAGGTGAAATAACATAATATGTAATTGCTGTTCCATGTGAAGAACAAAATAAGTCGAGTTCATCAGATAATTTTGTGGTATTAAAAGTTAAGAAGAGATTCGAACTTCAAACTGTATAGCATGAGCTGTTTATAAGATTCTGTATCAACAAGAGTTTCTCTAACTGAGACAAGTTTGTCGTGCTCAAAGACTGCCGACTCTGATGGTGATAGGTATCATAGAATTACACTGCAATCATGAAATTCAGACTTTTGAGATCCTCTGGATGCAAATATTCTTCTATGTTAAGTTCAATGAAATTAACACTCACGCTAGCATACATTTTTTTAATGTTGTGAAAACCTTACTGTAAGATGAACATCGGAACCTTACTGTATCTGGAAACTGTAACTGATCTTGCAGCATGATTAGGAACATAAAACTGAAAACTCATTCTTTGCACTTCGTTTTGAAGAAGCATCTTTACCCTCCTGGGACCTGAAGAACATAAAGGGCAACTGGCATCAACCATCGATAATGAAGAGCTAATCTAGAAAGTATTGATGTCATACTTAACTCTCCTTGTTATTATCTAGTATAATCTTGGGACAAATTGTCGAGCACATGCAAATATGCAATCCTCCGAAGAGTGATACAACGATTGATTACCTTATTTCATATTTCAGTATTTCTATTAGAAGCACTAACAGAACATCTAATATTTCTAACTCAACAAATTTTCTGCACAACTTTACAAGACAGACAAATGGACACTAGTTCTCATTAATCACTTTTATGAACAAACACTCAAAAGTTTTGTTAGGTACAAAAAGAAGAAGAAAACTATCAATCCTTTACTGTAATTTGGAGCAGACAGCAAATCAACAACCACTTGGGCCAATGGGCCTTATGCCCTTACGCCACAAAGTACATTTGTACCTCATGCATCAAGTAATGGAAACATCCAAAAGCAACAAGAAGTTACTCTTCAACACAATTTGCACAGCATGGCACTATGTGCAGGTGTCTCCGAAACGCCATAAGAAGTTACTCTTTCCAACTTCGCTTCATAACACATATAGCTCTTCAAGATATTAATATTGACTTGCCAATATGAGATGGTCAAAATTGTTGGCGAAATAAAAAACAAGTACAGAACTGAAAATCATATGTAAGTTAATACAATCGCAAGTGAGCACATCGAAACAAAACTAAGTGTGAGCAAACAAAGACAAGCTAATGGTAGAATAAATATAAATAAGATATCTTTATTGCCCCCCTTTCCTCTTACAGAGAATGACCAGCTTGTGTGACCATGGGTTGAATGACCCATTTTACAAACATAGTTTGACACACAGATCATAAGAAGATAAAACATGAAAGATTTGTAAACAGTTATTCCTCAAAAAATGCATAGCATTGTTCACAAGTACAAATGAGAAGGAAGAATAAATAAAGTCAAGAGTTCGGTGAATTTCATCATGCCATGGAAGGGGAAAACTTCTCCTTCACTGGTACAAGCCACTTCACCCTGATCAACTCGGCTTCGACTTCTGGCTTCATGCTTATTTATCACTATTCATAAGTTTCGTCTTTTTCTGAACTTTTGGCTTTTTGTTGAGCTTTTTTGCCGGTTCTTTTTTTCCCGTATTTATTTGTATTATACGTAATGGGCTAACATATTTTTTATATTTTTAAATTTTTTAAATTTAATTATACTAAATAAGCCTCTGTCATACAGTGCTTTTTTCAGCCAACTACAGTGTTTTCAGCCATAAGCCATGAGCTTTTCAGCCGAACCGATCACCACCCAGATTTACGGCAGTTGGTTGTCCCGGAACTAAAAAATGTGACAGCTACTTGGTTAATCAAATTTGTTAAAAGTTCCTGCAGCACTTAATTTGCAAGAATCAGTACATGCACACCATAGTGGGAAAAAAACTATTAGCCTATAATGATGTCAAAAGTAAACATTCAAGGAACATTCTGCCCTAAATAAAGGCATATGTCAAGACAAACTCATAAGGTCATAGCTAAACACTATCCATTAACTACTACATTAACTTATTAGTAAAGTATTAAAGTATGTTCTACATTTTCAAAAAAGGTTGATAATGGTGTATTTATAGAGCATCTGCAACAACTAACAAGGGGCCTATCATCAGAAGAACATGTGGAGTAGTGCCTCCATGCTTTCCAAAAATTAAATTGAACAAATTCTTGAAGCAATACGATTAGTAGTAGAATAGTGGGTAGTTGTCATTTGCTCTAAAATTCTTGTTATTAGATTTTTGCGGAGAGGCATGAAGCACTCCGTGCACATGTGAGACAAAAAAACCTAAAAGCAAGTAACCCAAAAAACATGTAAGAGTGGTAGTTACCATGTAGAAGCTGCTGATAATATCCACTGGCTAGGGGAGGCGGAGCAATCGATTGACAGCCAAGCAATGTTATTAAGTCGTCGACTAATCGGTGATTAATTCACAACTAGTCGTCCAGTCGGTACATGGTGGACGACTAGCGAGGTCGACTCGATTGGAGCGACTAGTCGGTACGACGGACGACTAGTCGACGACAAATCACGATTAGTCAAGCTTGTCTAGTCGGCCGACTGGAGGGTGGAGGCCCAGTAGGCCAGCAGGGATGACTTACCGGCCCACAGCCCACTAAGAAGACACTAAAGCTGCAGTTGGTAACCCTAACCCTAGATCAGAGATTCATCCTCCCGTGCGAGCAAAGCAGTAGCAGCGGGCCGCCGCCTCCTCTCGTGCGACGGTGTGTCCTCCCGTGCAAGCGAAGCAGTAGCAGCGGGCCGCCTCCTCTCTCGTGCGATTGAAGCAGTAGCAGCGGGCTGCCTCCCTCTCCATCGTTGCCGTGCCGTCTTCTCCAGTGGCCGCCGCAGCCTCTTCCTCAGTCGTCTTCTCCAGTCGCCGTAGCACCCTTTCTTCGACTCTCCGACCCCATCTGTACCCTACCCGACTAAAGCTTCACACGCACGCGTTGCTCTGACTCCCTCCCACCATTCTAGTACCTTCTTTCGCCGCCGCCTCGTCCTCCTTATCCGCATCCTAAACCAACCAGGTTTTCCTTCCTTGCTTGATTCTTTTCTTTTGGGGGCGATTTTGGTTGGGGTTTTTCGGGAGAGGTGTTGATTTGTCTACTTGGTCCATTGTCCGCTTCTTGAACGATGGATTTTGCTTTTCTTTCTCAAGATGGGTGTTGGGATCCGGCGGGCAGGTTCAGGCGCCGGCTGACCTGGGAGCCACGCTGCTCATAGCTCCATTTTAGACAAGTAACGAAGCTACTCAAGCTACTCACTCGTTAGTCATTAGTTCATTAGTACTTTGGCAGCAAGCATGATTGCAGTTCTTCAGTAGAATACTTTGGTAGCAAGTTAGCAACCATGACTGCAGTTCTGCAGTAGACCTGTCGACTAGTCGATTAGTCGCCCAAGTTACCCTATTGGCGACTCGACTTGACTTTACGACTTAATTGTTATGAATATTGTGTATATTGATATGAGACCCAAAGGGCCATATATATAGGAGAGTACAAAAGATATGCCACATAGAGATAAGGCATATATGGAATAGAATATAAACTTTATATCCTAATACAACTCTATCTCCTTAACACCCCCCTCAAATGCAAGGCGTATGCGATAGCATTACATTTGAAAAAGGGCTAACACTAAAATAAGAAAAATCCGAAGTCCGAGTCTTGATGATGTCGTAGTTGCGTGCAACCTTTGAATAAACTGTCAAATCAAGCCGAAGAGGAATATATAAAAGCATGACGGCGCAGATCGAAGCTCGAGATGGCGGCGGCGCAATGCACAAGAAGCGCAACGGAGGCGCAGTGCAAAAGAAGCGCGGCGGCTTTAGAAACTCGGGGCAGCAGCTTAAAAAGAAGCGGCGACATCATAACGACTTCTACGATCTGCACGTGGCTCAGAGAATAGAGCGGCGGCTGCTGCCATGCAAAAGAAAATTCCTACACTTCTATGACCGACAATAAATTTGTGGACTCGCACGATTTGGACGAACGAAAGATTAGAAACTACGGACTTGGATAGACATGACAGAAGACTCACGAAAAATAACCGAAGACTGACTAAAAGAAATCAGCAGCAGAAATTCTCACTCCCTCAAAACCCCTTCTCTCTCTCTCTCAAAACCGCCTCCCCTCTGTCTCTTCACACCTCCTCCTTTCATCCTTTCATCCTCTCCAGCCTCTCATCCTTTCACACCCCTCCTCTCCTGTCGCCTCCTCGCGCCTCACGTGCGGCTCGGGAAGAGCGGCGGTGGCAGGGCGGCGGCGCCGAGGCGCGGGCTGGCGAGCACTCAAGGGAGACGCTGCGACGGCGCGGAGGGCGCCGAATCCGGCGATGTGAAGGGCGGATCCGGTGGCGAGGAGGACGAATGGCTCGTGCACGCGCGCCGAGAGGCGGCGCGAGCGCAGACGCGCAGCGGCTGGAGACGGCGTCGAAGGTGGCGGCGCAGCGCGGCGGCGCCCGAAGACGGCGTCCGGCGGCGCGCGCAGTGCAACGACCGAGGCACAAAGACGGCAACGCCGAGGCGACGGATTCGTAGAGCGGCGCGAAGAAGCGCAGCGATCGGGTGGCGATCCACGCGGGACGGCGAGCGGCCGGATCCGCGCGGGCGGGCGAAGATGGTCGAGCAAGCGGATCCGGAGCGAGGAGCCGCCGAGTCGTCGACGGGTGGCGGCAGCGGCCGGATCCAGAAGAGGCAAGCGGCGGCGGCGGTCCAAGAGATGGGACGACTACGGCGACTCTCGGGTGACGGCGAGATCGACGTCGATCCAAAGAACACCAGCGATGATCCGGTGGGTGGCGGGCGGATCTCGGAGGCGGCGAGATCCAGGAGGAAGGCCAGCGTTGGGCGTGCACGGGCGCAGACGCTGGCGGCGACGCCGGGCGGACTTGACAACAGCCTTGTGCGAGACGGTCGGCGGCCGGAAGATGCGACGAGTCAGCGCAGCCCAATGAGGTGGCCGCCCCCAGGAGATTAGATCGATCCTCCCGGGGGCAGCAGATGCGGAAGATGAGCGGAAGTAGATCGAGGTTAGGGTTTTAACCTAAGCTCTGATACCATGTTATGAATATTGTGTATATTGATATGTGACCCAAATGGCCATATATATAGGAGAGTACAAAAGGATATGACACATAGAGATAAGGCATATATGGAATAGAATATAAACTCTATATCCTAATACAACTCTATCTCCTAAACATTAATAACCTTGTAGCCAAGTCTAGTGAATCAACATTCTTCCGCAAAATCTTTCTTTTCAAAAATTAAGACTTATAAGACTTAACAGATAACTCCAAAATGAACAAAGCTAAACTGCTATGAAACTAAAAAAACTCAAATCATATTAAAATGGTCTTATGCCAATTGTACAACATAGCTGCAGAACTGCACATTGTCAGCAACTAACAAAAGGATACAATTGCATAGCTAGGCTTTCCAAGCCTCTCATTTCCTCATTTAACCTGCAACATATCACAAAGTCATCAGAAAACACTTGCAAGAGGCACAAAATGAAGTGACCATTGCAAACATATAAACACCACATGATTTTGAGGAAAAAGTACATAAGTTGCATACGAAGCCTTTTCTACTCTAGAGAACTGAAAGAAGCACAGTAATAAATGAATTCCCCAAAGCCAACTGGATTTATAGCCAATATTAGTATTTGTAGTGTACAATTTCTCCTGAAATTGTAATTTTAGGGAACAAACGATCTCTAAAATAAGCTATAAAATCACTACAATATAGATCGTGTATATTCACACCGCATTACCACACATAAGACAGTGGAACGAAAGATAAAGAACATTAGTTCAAACAGATCACCTCAAGCACGAATTGATGTACTTATTTCCTTACTCTTCAAGTGCTGCAAAAAAACATAGTAATAAGGTAAAACTCACAATCTGGTTGACTTATCTAATGCCTCTTTGCTACACAACGATAAACCAACCAATGAAATAATCGACATTTAGACACCCTAACTGTCCAAAAGAATCATCTGACAATTCCAGACAAAAACAAACTACGGAAATGCTGTTGTTCCAGTTACTGAGGTACAAAAGGTGCGATCCTTGAGCGCAAACACTTTCAATATCAGATATTCAGATGGAGACGTCCCATTCCCATACTACCATCCAAACTTAAAATTTCCCCCAATTCTTAAGAACATCGGAGAGAGCTTAGCGGAGTTCTCAACATCCTCACCGGATTCTTGGAGGCGCCTGACGACGTTGCCCAAGCACTGCACGTTCTCCGACGACGTCGAGGTGACCTTTTGTGTGTCAAAGCAGCAGGATTAAGCTGTCAGTGAGTGAACTGTAACAATACCAACAGAGAAGCAAAGGAAGTTCTCGCGGCCAGTGGTATGGATACGTTGGAGAGGGCAACCCGGAGGAGGCGTTTCGCCGATGGCCTCGGCGTCGCGCACCGCCTTCATCGCCGCAGCCATATGGCCCACCGCGCGGGGCGCGCAGGAGGAGGAGTACGCCGGCGATCCTCTTTGAGGCCCCCGTGCGGCCGGAGAGCGCACGAGGTGACACTGTAGAAACTTTCCAGAAAAATCATTTAGATCTACATGTTATAGGAATTTGTTAATATGAAAAATGAGCTCCAAAAAATAATAATTTTTTTATGGAGCCTTCTAATACAGTGTACTTGCATGTATAATTTTTCCATAATTTTTACCACTCTGAATTTTTCTCGAAAATTTCAACAAACAATATAATTAAATAAATTTTTGAGAAAATTTCAGAGCTATAAACAATATGAAAAAAATTACACAAGAAATTACACTGTATATAAAGACTCCACAGAAAATTATTATTATTTAGAGTTCATTTGTCATATTTAAAAATTCCTAAAATGTGTAGATTTAATTGGTTTTTGGGAATTCGCATGAGAGGGCCAAATGGGAATTTCGCGCGGCAGAGCGCCACATTCGACATTTGCACGACCCGGGGAACCAAAATGGCCAAGCATGGTTCAGAGCACAACGGACGGTGGATTGGAGGACGATCGCATGCTGTGACTGGCTATTCATTTGGACGGCGGCGCTTTTGGTTATGATTTATTAGTCTAATAAATAATAATTATTGAAAGAAGTTAAAAAATCATTAAAAAGCTAAAAAGTATGGGATTTATATTGACTTTTGCTTTTGTTTTGTTTGAAGAAGCTAGAAATCAATATAGACATATGGCCTTTTGAAGCACTTCTCTCGATTCCGCCTTGTTCCGAGATAAGGTAAGAATCAAACGCATCACGTACTTCACTACTCTCAAATTTTCAAAGATTTGTCCAATATCGAATTTCAACGGCTCGTGCCCACTTGGTTGATGGAACGATGTTCAACAAATGAATTACATGCTTAATAAATCATGCATAATTAACAAACAGTACACGGTTTTGAATGGCATGTGTATAATAAAAGTTGTTTGTGGAACTTTATCAAGTTATCATCATCTGATATTTTGGATAGCTTAAACAAAAGGGAGAATATTTGACAGTCGGCGGGTGCCAACATGCCCTTGCCCTCTCTATAATTGTATTGCTCATGATGGGGGCGCAGGACAAATGTGCATAGGTTCGAGACACCTTGCCCATTCTTGAGCCATGACTCCTAATTAGTGGTAGGGTCATTATTTTAAATATGTGATTTCTATTATATTTACTTTCTCTATTTCTAAAAATAGGTTTATTGTAGGGGTGGCCTAACCCTTGTGATTGGGCCTAGTAACTGACCCAATATATAATAAGCCCAATGGTATAAAGAAATTTACCAATGTACTCCTACCTTTTATAACTAATTCCCATCCTACCCAACTTATGTATATAAACCCCAAGAAGGATATAAAGAGGAAAACCACTCATTCTTACTCATCAGCTCTCTCTAGTTAGTCCCCTCATATACTGTTTAGTCAATAGCCACAACAGTTAGTGCCATCCGTAAGGACCGAGCAAGGAGTTGCACCGAGTCGGTTGCCTCCTCGTTCGCCGGTTGAGGGCTCTTAGCTGCAAGGGAGCTGATTTGTTCATCTAGTCCTCTCTCATTAGCATGTTCAAAAGAAGGTACTCTGAAAGCTCTGCTTATCCCGTTTTAGCTGATTAATAGGAGCACTAAGCATGTTGGAAGTGGATTCTCAATGATTTCCTAGTGCGTTGCATGGGTCACATTGGTAGATTTAGTGTTTCGGTGTATCAGTTTGTACTACTTGGAATCCTGTGTGCTTGCCTCCGCAAGGGTGGCCTCCGTTGTCGGCCTCCACGTGTCGCTCGACAAAGGTCGCACTGGCCACACCCTCGCCTGTGCTCTGTTGGCATCATCCCCAAATGGTGGCCCTGTCTCCACTCTCCACCGGTTATGTGTCGGAGCCGATGTCCATGCCCAGGTGCGACAAATGCGACACTGGCACCGAGCGGCCTCCGCGACGATGCCCACAACCTTTGCCTCTGCCTTGCCGAAGCCCTGAACCAGCCGCGTCGACCTCGCCACGACTTCGCTCCCACGATGACACCACGGGGTTTGCCGAAGGCATATAGACACGCGGCCTCTGCTAGCCTCCGCAGTGGCTCCACTGGTCTCCGTTCACTGACCGTCGACGTCGCCACCACGTGGATAGCCTCTGCAATGGCTCCGCCAGCCTCCGCGCACCGACCGTCAACGTCGCCACCATGCAGACTCCGCTAGCCTCCGTAGTGGCTCCGGTGATCTCTGCAAACCGACCGTCAAAGTCGCCACCATGCGGACTCCACTAGCCTCCACAATGGCTCCGCTGGCCTCCGTGCATAGACCATCAACGTCTCCACCACGCGGACTTCGCTAGCCTCCGCATAGGCTCTACTAGTCTCCACATGTCGACATCGCCACCATATTGGCTCCGCTAGCCTCTGCAATGGCTCCGTTGGCCTCTGCAATGGCTCCACCAGCCTCTGTGCACCTATCATTGACATCACCATCATGCGTAATCTATTACCTTCAAGCCGAAGTCAATGGCCTGCACCTTGCCCACGAGCCTTCAGCCCGCCCATGGTGGATCCTGCGCAGTCTGCACCTCGCCCGCGCGTCTTCGGCCCCACCGCGCCGGTCTCCGCTAGCGCGCGTGCCTTTGGCCTCCGCCTCTGAGGGCTCAGTCCCAAGGCAGCGACCTCCACGCCGATTGAGGTAGCCGACGTGCACAACCACGCAATGCCCCTGACGCCTCCGCGCCTACTACGCTCTCGACGGTTCCATCACAATGGACTCCGAGATGGCTGTTGCCTCCGTGCGCACAGTTCTGGGCTTGGCCTCTACCTCCATAGCTTTAACGCCAGCTACCCATACCCGCCTTTACTTGGGTTAATTACCTGCTGCCCCCTCACCAGATGATAGGCAAGCATGCCGTCTACCCACCGGGCAGCAGGCGCCTACTGCCGGTGGCCACGCCGCGTGTCGCCTTGCGGGCGCTGCTGCCCGCCCACCGGACGATAGAAATAATATTTTTATGAATACGATGCGCATACAACTATTTTTGTAAATACAATACAAAATAGTGCCAAAAGTGGCTTTAACTCTCTAGGCTCTACCTTTTACTAGTAGTAGTATTGTTGCTACATTATGGAAGCATCATGCCGTACATCCTCGTGAGTGGTCATAGTCTGCCACTGATATGGTCAACTAGCCTCATAGGCGTGGCGCCACGCCGCGCCAGCCACCGTGTGTACCGAAGTAAAAGAGACGGTAATTCGTGAGGAGTTTTTTTAAAAAAAATCGAGGGCACATGCATATTTTCAAAAAAGTCAAAGGTCTTTTTCGTAAAAAATTGAGGACCTGTATGTAACTAAACGAGGACTCGTACGTAATTTAGAAAACCGCAGGGCGCTATCCTGCAAAGTATACAAAATTTCGGTGAAGTGGAGGGGTGTTTTCAGAAAAAAGCGCTTTCAAAAAAACCCGACAGGGGCCTTTTTCGCGAGAATCAAGGACCTTTACGTAATTTCAGAAAAATAGAAGGGCTTTTTTGCATAAGAGGTCGGCCGACCGTACGAAGATTCCCCCGCCACGCGCCGGCCGGAGCGCGCGCAGGGGCGACGTGGCGGGGCTCTCCGCGCGGGCATTCCGCGGGGCGTAATATGGGGAGTATGCTTATGCGTTCACAGCTCTCCAGCTATTCTGGTCCCCTCGATAATTTGCAAATGGTTAGCATAAGAATAGAAAAACCACAAATCTAGCAACTTATAAGTTCATTTAATCCCATATATTGTTTTCCCAATTTCGTTAACAACATGTAGGTAAAAGAACCGGGTGTACAAGTGGAACCAGAGATAGCTAGTGATTATGGTCCTGTTTATATATTAACTGCGGCAGATGGATTTTAGCTATGATTGATGATTTTTAGCTGAAAATAAATAGTAGTAGCTTTTAGAAGGACGGGATGAGCGGTGGGAAAGTAAGAGAGAAATGTACATGAGACGGGAGCGAGAGAAGTGGGGTGTGTAATACGTCCGTGACCCCTAACTTATCTTCATAGCGAGAGGAGTGGGAAAAACGCTTTGAAAAACTGAGTGTTTACATTAACTTCTAGCTTCTCCAAATAAAAACCAAAAGCAGGAGCCAAATATAAACATACATTTACGAATGAAATTGAGCTTAAGGCAAAAAAAAGGCAATTATTTTCCACACAATAAATGTGAGAGCCATGTTTTCGCTATAGTATATCATAATGATAGAAACATATAACATATTACACTCAGTATTGCACTAGGCATGACATCAAGGATCATGCGCCTGTGCCCCTTTGGGGCATGCATGTGAAACGAAATGGTGAGAGAGACGAAACCAAATAGGTCGAAACAGCGAAGGACGAGACGAGACCCTTTTTGGCAATATGCCAACGACCAACGCCTCAACCACCGGCCTCACAAGCAACAGCGGTAGGGCGGCCACCTTTTTGTTTCCGGACAAAGAAAAACGCACAAACGTACACACACGCACGAGACAGCAACCGCGATGCGCTCCGGCCAAGATGCCACGCCGGCCGGCGAGGGGGGCCACACCCCCTCAACACTCCGGCGTGAGCGAGTGGTCCCTCCGGTAGTCCTGGCAGTAGTAGTAGACCATGTGGCTCTGCTGCGCCCACCGCATCGCCATGTACTGCTGCGGCGTGAGCCCCGTCCCGGCCGGCGACGCCGGCACGGGGTGGCAGGAGGCCGGGGCGAACGACGTGCACCCGGCGATCACGAACCGGCTCAAGTGCACGACGAACGGCTGGTAGCGGTAGTCCGCCCTGTGCCGGCCGTCGTCCGTGGCCCAGTCGGACGCGTCCCAGATCGACCCGTACACCCACATCGGACGGTCGGGGAAGGTCAGCTCGGTCTTGCGCTCGTACCTCCTGATGGGCACGTCGTCCACAAAGAACCTGTTTTCACCATGGCGTTTGTGAGTCAGATACACGAGCTACACTGTATCAGGTGTTTCACAATGGCGTGCATATGTATCTTGTTTTTGGCAAAAATCACTGACGTGATGGCGTCGGGGTTCCAGAGGATGGCGTAGTTGTGGAAGTCGGCGGTGGGGTCGAACCAGAGGTGGAAGCGCATCTCGCGGCCGATGATGCGGCCGTCGCCGCTGCCGCGGACGTAGACGTTGGTCTGGAGCGTGTAGGGCTCGCCGGGGATGGTGCCGAGGAACTCCATGTCGATCTCGTCGTGGAAACCCGGGTGCGCCTCGTTGTTGGAGAGCTGCGCGTAGCAAATTTGGAACGTGAAATGTGTCGATTAAGCCATCGGGGAGAATCAAACTTGGCATAATTTTACGCGCTTCCCCCATTGGGTTAGTTGGGTGTGCTTACGTAGAAAGCGGTGTTGGTGCCGGCGGTGTAGCCTGCGGGGAGCTTAATGCGAGCGGCGAAGTAGCCGTTCCTGTACGGCTGCTTCGACTTGAACCCACTCCCTGCATTGTATCACCACATGGTTGTAAATGTTACTGATAGACATAATCAGGGCGCATATGAATAGATTAACTTAAGAGAAAATGAAGCCTTCGAGATTAATTGTTTTAGTATATATGCAAGCAAGTTACTGATATGTGGACACACACAGCGCCATAGTATGTAGTATGTACTATCATCGAAAGATGAAAATGGGTAAAAGTAGGTGTGGATTATGTTTGTTAGTTATAACTTATTAGTCTAATAAATAGTGATGGATGAAAGAAACAAAGATAAAAACTGAAAAGAAGTAACATATATTGAGCGCACAAATAATCATGCTGCTAGTGATGTCTCTTTCACTAAAACACAAGTCTGAACACGCCAATGACCCACATGACCACTGTTTCTTACAGAAACAAAAGCCAAATATATATATACACCCAAAATTAAAACACAATTAACAATATGTAATAATGTAGACTAAAAAAGAATGTACCGCAGCGCTTGTCGAGCCAGATGGTGAGGGAGGACTGGTCGCCGGAGACCGTCTGGTGCTGCGGGCCCCACTTGTTGCTATAGCCGCGGGAGAACGCCATTGGCCTGAACCTCGAGCTCGGGTAGTATCCGGGAGAAGGCTGGGCGTTGGAGGACACAGCCATTGCCAAGAGCAGCAACACGGAGGCCGCCATTAGAGAGCACAAGGAGATGCTGGAAGAAGCAGCCATTGTTAGCTTAAGCTTCAGTAAGCTAAGCTAGCTAGAGGCTGAAGGGAGGAGCCACCTGCTAGCTAAGCTGCTTTGGGAGAGTGCAGGGGGCATACATGTGAGTATATGTAGGAAAAAGAGGGGAGAGAGAGTGTGTGTTTGTGCAGAGAGAGTGTGGCCAGGTGGGGTCCACTCACAAGCGGGGTTGGGTAGTGCGGCAGGAGTAAATGATGAATGCAACGGGGGTTGATGGAAGTTAAGGCAGGGAACGAGCCCCTACGGACCCAACTCTAGCGGCTCTAGCACTTCACCTCTCATCTGCGGAAAATTCTATTGTGCAACGGTTACATAAGAGGTTTTGTATAACTAGTGAAGGTGGCATGTTGCATATGTGCATTGTAGTAATACTGTAGATGCACTGTAGCAGTACTGTAGTCTGTACAAAAATAATATTTTAAATTGCTGTTACAGTACCGGACTGTATGGAAAATATATTTTAAAAATAGCTCTACAATATTTTGCCACGTGTCATCGTCTGATTCGCTAGTTACACAAACTCTCTTGTGTAACCGTTGCACAATAGAAGTTTTCCTCATCTGCTGGGTAGAGCACTGCTGAACGCAGCTTTGGCCCTCGGCAAGTGCCTAGAGCCAAAGTTGCTAAACGGTTATTAGAATTAGTTTTTGCTGATAATTTTTTACTGTAATTTATGGTTAAAAATAACTAATAGTTACTGAAAGAAGTGGTTTTAAGAAAAAGTGGACGAGCGGTATAAAAAGTGAGGAAGAGTTACGCACACATGACGAAACCGAGTGGAGTGGGGTGGATAATGCACTCGTGACCCTCTGCTTTATCCCACAGAGAGACGATAGCGACAGAAACGAAAATTCACTTTGAAAAGTCAGATTCGTATTAACTTTTGATTTTTTTAAGTAAAAATCAGTATAAATAGGACTTTAGGCTAGCTTATACTGCTTTCTGTAGTAGGTAGCTACCGCTTGCTTCAACCAACAAACACAATGCCTGGAGTAATTGCAGAGTGAGATGTGATCAGATCTTCTTTACTCAATGCAGCAGCAGTGCCAGTAACTACCGGATTGTACTTTCGTTTTTAGAGCGATAACTTGGGTCTATTTGTTGTACGTGGTTGCTGCTAGGCTCTTTTTCCCCTTCCAAGGGGTGATCTGGTGGAGCTCAAGCTACCCCTTCTGACGTAACAATACGCTTTTGGAATTTTGGACCTATTTGGACCCTGGACATCAAAATTTCGATCTTGGCGATTATTTAGCATAATTAAATTTAAAAATTTAAAAATAAAAAATATGTTAGCCCATTATGTATAACACAAACAAATACGGGAAATCGCTGCGTTTTGGCGCCAAGCGCAAAAAAGCTCAACAAAAGCCAAAAAGATTCCGCGCTGCATCGGGCGGACTCCGTTGACGGCGACGCCTTGGAGAAAAGATTGAAACTTATAAATAGTAACAAATAAGCCGCAGCCAGCTTATGGAAGCCATGTGGTGAGCTCAAGCTACCCCTTCTGACGTAACAATACGCTTTTGCACGCTTGTGGAATAACACAGGAAGCACTACAATAATTTAAAACAGAGTTGTGCTAGTAATAATTCTTTGCTCATCATGCAGCCCAGGGGAGGGGACAGTGTCGGTATCATTTGGAAGTGCTAACTTTCGGAGTGTGGCCTCAAAGCACATGCGTACCATGTTAGTTCTATGCTTGTCACTGTTGTACTCGATTAATTAGTGGTCTAATTCCTCTTTCTTCTTTCCAAAAGCGCGTCTAAGTACACAGCAGCTTATATATTGGCAAAATTGATGGTTCAATGGGTGCTACACAAGCTACTGTAGTACTTACTCACGAGTATCTCACACACGTATATTTGGTTTGTGGTCGACGTTTGCAAGTTGCAACGACCTCTTTGGGATCGTACGGCAGGCGATGCCCATACACAGGTCGATCCTGCAATGAATACACAATGTATGTGCACTGTCAGTAGGGCACTTGAGGATGTACACGAGACATCCCACATGCACCTGCGAGTGGCCTGAAGGAGCAGTCATACAAGGTTCCAAGTAGTAGATCCAAATGGCCAAGGACTACTCACGTTCACACGTATATAAGCCCAATAAAAAAGGGTTCCACCTAGTTAAGAAAAATATAGTGATTGTAACATGTAACAGCGTGCATGTATGGACTAGATGATGCCAAGTGCCCAAGTCCAACATTTCCACTAATTAATCAATCTTTCGTTCTCTCCCACATTTGGAGTTGTATGTTTGTATATGGTCATATGAATTAAAAATAATATATTTGAATGAGTATGAAGTGCGAACGGAGGAGAGGAAACAGCGTGGGGACCCAGTGGCAAAGTGCTGTAATTTCACAACTACAAGGGCAGTGGGTTCCTAGAATCATGAGCTGAGGAGAGAGCTGTGAAAGCTACTATTTTCAGCTTCACCCCACCCCATTCCCTTGTGAGAGCATGATTTAAGGAGCTTCATTCATGAAGCTGTTTGCAAAAAGGGTGTTTGGCAAAAAATAACTTACAACGGCTCATGAAGTCATTGATGAAGCTGGGCCTCGCGGAAAGCAAAATCCATATCTAATTATTATTTACTTTGCCTCTCATAAGTAAAGTTGACGTGTGAATAATCCTCAGGCTGCATGTTAGCACTGTTTTTCATGGTTTTCATTATTTTTTGTATTTATTTTAGTAGTGTCAATGCTTATTTCAACGATGTTAATACTTATTTTAGTTATTTAGGTTATTTTGGTACTTGTACTTCACAATTTCATTACTAATGTTTCAATGTTGAAATCATGTATTATAAATACGAAATCACTCAAATAATTAAAAACAAGTATTCATATCACTAAAATAAATACTAATATCATTGAAACAAGTGCCAAAAGTAATTAAAACCATGAGAAAATCATGCGAACATGCAACCTATGAAAGTATTTGTAAGCTAACTTATGGGCCGCAAACTAGATGAAAACAAGGTATAGAAGGCAAATTGGAAAAACAGATGACTATGGAGGTGTTTGTGGATTTTTCCCCCAATGAATTGTATTGCTCTTATTAAAAGAAGAGTTTCAGAGTAGAAAAATATGTGCTTTTGTGTCGCTTTTCAAGGACGTTGGAGCGGTTGTTTGTCGAGATTATCGCCCTAAATTAAGCCACCGTCTGCATGCATGTGAGGTGTTTTTGTTTGTGAACATCGCTTTCATGTACTGTTGATGCGTAGTAGCAGTAGCATTACCACTTTTATTCAGAATGTAATGATGGTTATATCAACTTCGACAGAGAACCGGCCATGTTATCTGCATTACGATGTAGGCGTACGTTGACGTCAAGCTCCGGCCCCGGTCGAGCATGTTCCGGCGTCTGCGTAGAGCAGAGTGTATCTTTCAGCATTAATTAATGTAGAATTGTAGATCCCATAGTTGTATAATTAATGTAGAATTGTAGATCCCATAGGGGATCCATCCGGCATCAGAGCAGTCCCAACGCTGCTGATTAGGATAGTTTTTTATCATTAATGAGGTTGCCACGTAGACAATTTGATGACATGGAAGAAGAGTTATTACGGAGAGAGAAGGAAACTACCGATTTCAACATTGTGAACATCTTGTTTCCATAGAACTTGCCGATGCACATGCATGTATTAAATTATCAATAGATAGTGAAGTGATTGGTTGAATTTATTTGAGGAACAACACTTAGAAACCTTGCATTGTGTCTCGAGTTTCTAAGAGTAGAGTCTTTTGATGACATGAAAATGTATTGAAACTAGTTGGTAGTTTCAGCATTGGGACTTGCTCTCAGGGGATACTAGATACTTCAGTAGTTCAGTGTTCCACTAGAAAAGTGGCATTTTTTTCGACAGAGAAATGTGACACTTCAATGGTTGAAAACCACTCTGTTGCTACAAAAACAAATGGTCACGAGTTGGGACTCTCGGGGTCAGCCTCGAGTTTAATTAGAGGGGTTGGTACGGGAAAATATGTCACTTGCTCCCTAAAGGACGTCTATGGACCCTAAATTCACCTTGAGAAAAACTACACGAAATTTGGGAGTTTGCTCTTTTTGGAGAACGCTATCAAAGTTACGAAGGATCTGGGCACAAGCTCTGCTCTGAGTCAAGATTCTAAAACTGGAATCGAAAAAATCCCGGTTGGCAGCCGGTAACGGTAACCGAGCGGTTACTAGAAAAACCGGTAAAAACAATTTGAAAATCAAAATTTGACTTTTGAGATGTTTTAAAACCGGTAACCAGAAAAACCAGAAAAAATCGGCCAAAATTTAAAATTGATATTGACCGGTTTTTTCGGTTGTCGGTCTCCACCACTAAAAACGGTAACGTCGGGATTTTTAACCCTGCTCTGAGTACTCTCCTCCTCTTCACTGATCATCTCAAGCTCTGGACTTCGAGAGCTCCTAAAGGACAGCCCTGTGAACCCGCTCTCAATCGGTGTCAACAGCTAGTAGGAGAAGTCACTTAAATGTAAATTTTGCCTCTTTTCTCTAATTGTTGCTCAGCCCATGAGGCACCCGCTGCGCAGGACGCCAGCCTCCTCGTAACCAAAAACAGTTTTGACATTGTTAATGAAGGAGTTTAGGAGGGAACTAAACCCTCTGATGATTCTTTAAAAAAATTACGAAGGATCCCAGGGCACTCCCAATCATCTGATACTAAACCTTGATAGTAGAAAAGAGAGTGGTTGGGTGGGATTTTAGAAATAATCACCCTAATGATTAGATACTAAAGCTTGTTAATAGAGGGCCCATGACGATTTAATTGTTGCACGCATATATCATCACTAATTTGGTAACAAGTTCTCCAATGCATAATGAGTCGATACTAAAATCTTTGTTTCTTAAAATGCTTGATACTGTGTCTGTATGGGTATCAATCATCTTCTCTCTTCTACGTTCTACCTCACCAAAAAGCTAACAAGGACTTATGCCTTGCTCCAAATGATTTAAAAGTCGTCAGCTTCTAAAAGCCAGAAAGCACTTAGAATATGTTGGTTTCTTAATTTCATTTTTTGTTTGATTTTTCTTTTCCTCTTATTGTTTTGCATTATCTCAAAAGATATAGTGGTGTTTTTTAATTTTTATTTTTTACTCTATATATTTTATTTTTGACTCGGAAAAAAGGTAAAAATTGCTACAGCGTATTTGTAACCAGAAACCAACAATAAAAGCTAGAAATCAGGCTTTTAAGCTGTTTAGGGCGGTACATAAGTATAAAGCAAATTAGACCGTTGGAAGTGCCGTTAGTGAACGTTGCCTACAGTCGAATGTAATGACAAGCGTTTTGAAGGCTAGGGGCATGAGCCTGGAGGCAAATAGAATGGCTAGTTTTAGCAGACGGCGGGAACCGGCTAGTCCCTAGGTGGAGGTTGCCCGTAGGATTTGCACTTATCGAAAGAGATCCCCTCGAATCCACGCGCGCATGTTCCGCTGTCGGTAGGTTTAGGCTCCGTAACATGCAGTCCGCCGCCTCCTCCTCCTCCTCCGCCCCATCATCACGCAATCCTTTTCTTTCCGTTAACCCCAATTCCTAACGGCCATCCATGCATGGTTAATTGGAGAGGCACCAGCACCGTCGATGCAACAAAGCGAATCGAAGCCACCGACCAGTGTTCAACAGGGTAATTCCACGAGCCGTACGACGTCTAATCAGCGCCGATCGATCGATCCCCTGCGTGCCCTCAGCTCAGCTGGCGCGGCTTTGACTCGAGAGAGACACGGATAAGCTCAAACGCGTCGCATTTTGCATCCTATTTTTTACGCAGGATCGAGGAGCGGCTGTGCGTAAGTACCGCACCGATCGATCGGCCGGCCGGCATGCATGCAGTGCACCGACCGGTTGGTTGCTTGTGTGACAGACATTCTCCGGGCCACTACTGGCGCCGCTGACCTCTGTCCTTGCCGTCGGCTTCCATCTCGCAATGATTTCGCCGCGCACATGCGCGCACGACTGCCTGCCTTCCACCGACGGCCGTGTGATCAGGTACGCGTACGCGGGGGCCGTCGTGCTGGGCATCTTGCTGTGACCGTCGCTCTGCTTTGCTTGAAGCTACGCCGAAATATGCAGCCCGACCCTAGCTAGCTACCTACCTAGCTTTTAGCTAGTGTGCAACTTACGTGCGGGATTTCTCTGGTGCGCTCGGTTGGTGGATCCATGTGACATGTGTAGCCCCCCACATGTATGCAATGTCATTTCTAGCCTCTCTTCGAGCGCAGGACTCCGGTCGACCGACGTGTGCGCAATCCCGCACCCCGACACCATAGCACCCGAGTCATGCTGTCCGGAAGCGCCTGATTCCGGCAAAACCAGTAGTGGTCTAAGGCTGTATGTGGTAAAAAAGATTGGCGTAGTCGAATACGGCAATGGTCGAGCAAGGCAGTGGTCGAACATGGGTGTGGTCGAAAGTGACGGTGGTCTAAAGTGGTTGCAATCAAAAGCAAAGGTGGTCAAAAGTGGTACCGGTCGAAAGCTGAGGTGGCCAAGGAAGACAGTGGTCAAAGGTGACTGTGGTTGAACAGTTGTGGTCGGAGCGGCTGCGGTTGTGCGTGACTGTGGTCGTGAGCCATGAGGAGAGGGTGGCATCAGCGCTTTGGCTCTAGTGGTCAGGGAGTTCGGTGGTACTCAAGTTTGACGAAGTGGTCGACGGTGATCCCCTAGGTGTGGTGAAGCTCGCACGGTCATCGGCGAAGCCGGAGGCAACCCCGAGTAGCGGCAATTGCTCACCGAAATGGCGCTGGGGCTCGTGAAGAGAGGAGCGTGATGCAAGGGATCATGCACTTCTGGACCGCATAACTCGAGTGTTGTGGTGCCGAGGTGCGGGACTGCGCATGCATCAACTAGGCTGAGTCCCGTGTTTAGAGAGAGGACCAGAAATAACTTGCATATAATCGAAGGCTATTTCTAATATTACTATGCTGTACAGGTCCAAAAATACCTAAACATCATCCCAGCTTCACAGTCCATGGGTTACAGCGGATGCCTGCTTCCTTGTGGCCAGTAACGGAGCCATAATTTTTCTAAAATACAGGCACACCACTCCACGCCCACACGACTGCTCATCTTTCCACCTATGCGATGCCTGGCTCTCCACTCCCGTGAAGTCCACGGCTCGTCGCCAGTGAGGCGGTGGCTCCGTCCCACCTTTTGTGCCGTCGTGGGGCAGAGACTTCTCCGAGAATGGCCACCGAATTGATCTGCATGTTCTACTACAGCTGAATCGAATGCGATAATCCTCTTTTACTAGACATCAACCATACAATCTATATTTCTTATCAGGTTGCATTTTAATTAATTAATTAACCTCCGCTTATGCAAATCGCTTGCAAACTAAATACTACTCTAAACATAATGTACGTACAGTGCTTAATTATCTATCTGGAAACTGACCAAGAGTGAATAAATAAGCGGCGGTTTGCACGTCGCGCGCGCGTCGGCAACACAAGCAGCCCGCGTACGGTGCACATGCACGGCTGGTTGGTAGAAAGCTTTGCTTGACTCTTGTTTGCCTACACACACGCGCCCCTCGTGTAGTGTGGGAGATGGGCCTTTTTTTTGGGACCAGCCCAAAGCACGTTTGACTTGGCACAGTCCAATCTATCACATGGTGGGTCGTGTCTGCATGACATGAATGATGGGCCGAGCTGAGCTTGAAAAGTCGGTACGATGGGGCATGGCACGGCCCAACGTGGTGTGTCGTGCTCGGGTCGGGCTAGGTCGATGAGCATGATTGGCATGGGGGCAAGCCGGCACGCCAGCGTCGGTGGCCGCCTCGGCCTCGCCTCCCATCGCCCTCCTATCATCATCATGTGACTCATGGTCAATCCTAATTCCCCACAACGCAAGCCATCACAGAGCATCATAGAGCAGAGAGAGAGAGAGAGAGAGTAGAGGGGAAGGACCGAAGGAGTATACCAGTCATCGGAGGAGCCGTCACGATGTGCCATAGGGACCGTGCCAAGAGGAGGAGCCGTTGGCCATGGGGGCCAAAGGGGTGTCCAGTGGTGGTAGCCATACGACGTCTGCAAGATGTCAAAAAAATGGCGGAGGTGCAGTACCTGCCCTCTCTAAGCTGGTCATCGCGAGGGAGGGTGCCGAGAAGCTTGCCTCGATGATGTCGATACCGAGGCGGGCGAGCTGGCACACGATGACAAGCTTCTCTGTGCTTGTCATGGTGGCCCTCCGGGGACTGCTCGCCATCACGAAGGGTGGTGTCAAAGATACATATGTAGTTGGGACCGTCGATGTGGTTGGGGACATACTCCAGCTTCCGCGGCACCAAGGACAAATGGACGGGGAATGCTAGGGTTGGCGGCGGCGAGACCATGGGAGAAGTGCGGCTTGGTGGTGGGAAAAGAGTAGAGCGTCGGGGATGGCGTGTGCTTGGCAAGGGGAGAGAGGTGGCCGGGGGAGGAGTTGGAATCGGGGTGGGGGGAGGGAGGCGGCTGGTGAGGGGAGGGAGGCTGGGGGAGGAGGGGGCATCAGGGTGGGGTAAGGAAGGTGGCCGGTGGGGAGAGGGGAGAGAGGTCGGGGGAAGAAGGGGCACTGAGGTGGGGAGGAAGGGGCCGAGGGGGAGGGGGATTGGATGGGGAGAGGGAGGTGGCTGGGGAGAGAGGAGAGGGGCGCCGGGGTGGGCGGAGGGTGGCGGTGGGGAGGGGACTGGAGGGAAGAGAGCGAAGAGATGAGTGATTCTAAGAGAGAGTGGAGTGGAGATGAGAGAGCGCGTGAGAGGGAGGAGAGATGAGAGAATAAAGTTGGAGAGAGAGATGAGAATTAGGACTTAGGAGCATATGAAGATAGCTGTCTTCGAGAGGAGAATCATTTTCTCAGAATAATGAGACTGATGAGTGCAGTCTCTAAAAGATGCACGCAACGGTCAGAACTGAGAAGCAACATTTAGGAATCGAGAGAAACATTCGAGCACAACGTTCAGGAGAGCAACATTCAGAAGAGCAACGTTCGAGAGCTGATACGTATAAATTCACTTCTCTTTTCTCATTTCTTCACAAGCTATTTAATCTCTCATTTCTTCAACATCCCTGTACACTCCCCAAGTTCCCATTTCTTCAACATCCCTCTACACTCACTATTTATTCACCATGCTACCAATGAGTCGGATCACCAAGGAGCTCTCGAGCGGTATGTAGAGGAGTCGTAGCACAAAAAGGAAAGTAGGGCGCCTTAGTGTAAGCTCCCATCGTCGCTCCCCTAGTTATCCTCCGGCTCCAACTCCCGTTGATACTCGTCAGCTCTCATCAAGCATAGAGACTACAACATAGGGCCGAGGGGAGGAGGATGAGTACAAACGCAGCTAAACTTCGAGACCAATAACTCTGTAAGTACTTGGGTATACAATTTGTTTTCTACACGTGAGGAAATTGCTAGATATATTATTTCAGAAGATCAACCAATTAGGATGGGTGAAAGTCACGCGTTCGAAAAAAGGAGATCACCCCTCACGCCTAAGATGGTGGAAGCAATCATATGTGCCAAAGACTGGGAATTAGCCAAAGAGCAACAACAGTATCAACTGGAGGATCCTGAAACCGTGCAGGTGTACGCTGACCTCGAACGTATGAATCACTTAGATATTGATGAATAGATACTATGTACACATGTTGTTATAGTTAGTATATACATATATTGTTATTGCACTTTTTTTACTCGGGGAACCCCACTCTAGGGCGTAAGGTTTTTAACAAGATAGTAACATTGTATTTTTAAAATATCAAGGAAATCCCATTTTTTCCCAAAATATTTACATCATTGCATGCCCAATTTTTTATGTAACTAATTCAATTTCAATTAGTTTTTAACGAGGTGGGTGCGAGAGAAAGGAAGATGGCGGCGGCCGCCACCATCGTCGCCGCCACCTTCATTGTGTATAGTTACTTCAGGCTGGTCTTGAGCTAGCACGGCACGAACGCCGGCACGATGTGATTTAGGCTGTGCTTAGGCTTGGCTAGAGGTGAGGCGGACCGGTACGGTATGATACGACGAGATGACTAAGCCAAACTAACATGGCACAAAGCAACTCGAAACACGGTGAGTCCAGTCCATACGGATACGGTACGGCCTAACTCCAATCTCTACCCTCGTGGACGGTGGTCGCGGATGCGTGCGACACTGCGACCCCAAGTGAAAAGCACGGTACCTGCACTGCACGGCGATACACGCATACATACGCGTCGTCCATACGAATGCATGCATGGGAAAGTGGGTTGGTCTCACCTCACATGCCCGCCATGTTCCGCCGCTTTTGTGAACGCCACTCTTTTTCCTCCCCGTGCGCCCCACTCTTGTGACCTGCACACCTGGCTAATTGTTTTTTTCTTCGACCTGATATCATGCATCTATTGTCATTTGTCAAAGCCCTGCAGTGTGCATAGTCTGGCTTATGTGTACTATATTGGCCTACTTTTGAGGGTTACTGCAATGCACATTTTGTACTGGGCATTTGCTAGCCATCACTGAGTGCATTCTTTTTTACTATAGCCGATGGTTTTTGATTTTAGCACGCGTGGTTATACAAACAAACTGAATATCGATAAACCGCTTCTGAACTATTGTCCCGATAAATCATTTTAAAACGGCGGTCTTGTTTATTTATTCGATGGAAGACGTAACCTATAAGCTAAAAAGAACAGGACCAGCACACTTATTTTTGCCAACACACATTTTTTCTAAGAATAATGTAACAGAATCACAGGTTTAATATTCCTAATGTTCTGTAATTTGCTTTGTGAGGCATTTTGCTGTCCTAATGTTTTACGGAACCCAACCTTAAGAAAATCGCATCGCCCTTACATGCATGCTAGGCCCACCCGTAGTGCCATATCGTCCTCCTCGTTGGAGGTGGGCTTGAATTGTCAGGTAGGCTAGAATTTCGAAGCGGGCCTTCGTGAAAGATTGGACCATAAAACCCGAAGTAACGTGACACAAGCCGAGATTTCCAGCGCGTAGTGTATCTATGGGTTTTTTCTTCTTCTGTAATTTACCTTTTCTTCTCAAATGTGTTGCTCTCTCCGGTTCACACTCGGCGAGAACAGGCCATAGGGGTTTGCAGGAACTAAATCACAGAGATTTTCCCTCAGAAAAGCAATAAAGATTTGAATTTAAATCCCTATCCAAACATGCCTTAAATTGATCGAGGTGAGAGGTGCGCGCATCCTGAGTCTCGCGCGGCAACCCCGCGCGCGTTAGTGGCGCCGGTGGAAGCCGGCCGCGCGACGTGCTGCTACGCCGCGTAAAGTCGCGGCCGGCGGTCAGCAGCTGGCGTCCGCGCGCGTTTACGACGGCGCCTCGGCCACAGGAGGACACCTGCGGAGCCCAAGGCGCGCGTCGACACACGAAGAGTAATGAATGGAGTGGCACTAATCGAGGATAGGGACGGCTTCCATGCAGATGCGGTAATGAAACGAACCACAAGGTGAGAGCTCTTCGTGACGATGATGCCATGAACATGAGAGAGGTCAGCTGGGCGCTGCCGCCGGAAACTGTTTGATAGTGCACCACCAGCTGGAGGGCGATGCCTCTGTCTGTTCTCGGCTCTCCAATCGTGGCTCTTGCATGCATACATTGCCAAATAATTAATTTTTATTTTGAATTACAGTATTATACTAGCTCTTTTTAATTTTTTATAGCTTTGATCACATGTCACTCTACGGTTAGATAAATTGGACTAGTCGTCCAAGGTTGGGCGACCAAACTCTATTGCCTAACCGTTGGGCGACGACACCCCTAGTCGCCCAGCTTGGTTAAGCGACTAGCCTAAGCCGCCCAACAGATAGGCGATTTTAAAAATAACATAATTATTGTATTAATCCAATGAAAATAATTATAGGAGAGTAAATGGTAATTTTTGTAGGTAATACATTTAGCAAATCTTGTTTATAAGTTTTTTGAAATAAAAGGGCAGACAATGTCGGCTTATTCATTTGTGATTTTTCATAGATTGTGAATGGTACGAAATCTGTTAGACTCGCAATAATATTTTGCGATCATCGTATGTTGTTGTAGTGAGATAATTTTTTAAGAGTTTTGTGAGGACGATTGAGATAGCAACAATTCGTAAGTAGGAATGTAAGTGATATTGCGATGTAATATAGAATTCGTATATGGAGGAAGACAAAACAAAATACGTACACAATGAAAAAAAGTACACAAAGCAGGAGGAACACCCACTACTCGTCACCAGCTACACCATCTGCAACACCTCCTCCGTCGTCGCCATGTCCCACCCCTGATCGGTGTCTGCCCGTACGGCCCGCTTGAGCTTCCTCAGCACGGGGTGTCGGTGCCCCGATAGGGTGAGGCGGTCAGGAGCCCTACTAACCCGTGCTCCCAACGCCTCGAGGGTAGACTGCATCTGTGGCTGCATGGGAATTGACGCATTGCTGAGCTACGACCTGGAAAGGACCTTCGTTGGGTTATCTACGAGGAAGTCGCTTACATCCCCCGGGAGATCCTTGTGGGGGAATAGCCGAACTCCTGGCCGGTGCATCGTACCTATAAGACAGGTATTGTTTATTCCTGCAATATATCGATGCAAAAAACCTTGAGAGACGAAATATATCTTCCACATGGGCCATGACCTACAGCCAACTATTGTACCTGCTGGATCTGCCCTGGGTGAACAACGTGTGCTGCCCTGCCAATGCCAGGTAGGGATCCACGGACGATGATGGCGTCGGTGTGTAGGTACATGCCCACGATGACCCTTCGATCTGGCCCGGCGGTGGCAGTGCCTAGGGGTAGGCACATGGCCCTTTGAAGCCTCTTACCTGAGCTGCAGGACGTGGTGGTTTCGATGTACGCGTTGACACGGCCACCTTCAGGAGTGTCCTGCACGATGAGAGGGTGAGGGCATGCCTCAACACAGCGTAGAACCGATGGACAATGTGCAGCAGCTCGTCGTACGTCACCTCCAAACCGTGGGCTACTCTGTCCATGATCGACCCGATGTCCCTCACAATCTCGACGGTGATGTCCGTCTACAAGAAGTACATGAAAACATCAAACTAGCAATTGTGGTAAATGTACTCAGATTTTTTGAAACACGAGAGTATCTACTGTGAGGGCGAAGTTCTGCACTAAGTACATGGGGTACATGTCGGTGGGTACTGGTACGTGAGCGTGGGGAGGGTGAACGACACGCATCAGCCTGATGCGTATCAGCGTACCAGCATAGGTACTCATCATACGTGTTGGGGTCATATGCGGTGCCCTCTTGCACGAAGTCCTCGAGTGCCTCTGCCCACTTCGCCACCCACAGCTCCATTTTCGTGACCCAGCTCGTCTCGCTACCACCCCCTCTTATTTTGCTTGCGAAATGTATAACTGTAATTAGAAGACATCGTAACATAATTGAAAAAAATATATTGACATGTGTTGTGTGTAACTCATATGTGGGCCGAGTCAGGCACCGACGCTTGACGGGGATAGGAACAAACCGCAGAGGCTGAACTGGCATATCACCATGTGCACTATGTAGTCCTCAACGAACACGCCGAAGGTGAGCTTCTTCTGCGTGAGCCAGTACGCCTGGTCACGTAAGCACAGCGATGAGAGCCCGGTGGGGGCACGGTCTGCCATCTTGTAACGAGTACGGCTCCCAGTGCACGTCGTTAGCGGTGAGGCGGTCAAGGTGCTCAAGGAAGTTGTCATATACACAAGTGACCTGCAGATGTGCAAACTATGCCTGCGAGTCGAACAGTGGTTACAAAGGATAACCCATCATCGATGCACAGATCTCTTCTCCTCTGTTCTCCTCCTCAAACCACAAACCATCATCACAACAAAAAAAAAGAAAAGAAAAGAACACAGCTATTAATTGCGCAAAGGTAAATGTTGGATGGTGCTTTCTCTCAACTAACGACAAGGGAAGCAAGCGCGCGACCACACCGGCCAATGGGCCAAGAGCCCAAGACTAGGCGCACGAGGTGATTGGCAGTCTCGGACTACACGTTTGTAATATCTATATAACTATTAACTAGGGCTTCACCAACCAGATGACCAGTTACCTATCTTACGAGTACGCTTAGCTATTAAGACCTGCTACTACCATTCATGTTGCTTGCCTCAAAAGAAAAAAAAGCTATACGTGGTTGCATAGAGGCCTAAGGGATGGTGCATGGTTCATAAAAAAAGAAATTAAAACGTTGTACATGGTGCCTTATATGGGGACAAATCGGAAGTCAAAGAGTGTAATCCGGACCGTATTGGTGGATAGGCCAGTGTTTATAGCTACGTAAGTACGATGGACAAGAACGATGAACATGTTGGTAAATTTACTGCACCAGCAATCATGTTTGACGCCTTCAGCCATGACCGATGCTGCAGTTCATCGGTTGACCGTTTTGCTACATGTGGGTCGCTTAATTTCTTCTGTTTGAGAAGCAGTAGACAAACACCCTGCTTTTAAGAAAGCTGAAGACACTACAGAGTGCCAGCCTTAACAGGAACATTTTCTTATAAGCCTCCATTAGCAGAGCAGCTTATCATCAGCCATCGATCCTTCGTAACTAAGCTTGCTGCCTTCCCAACCGTCAGATCATCATAACCGAAGAGGTACCATGACATCTCCTCCGTCCATGTAAGGTCGAGCTTCTACTCCAATTCAGAATTGGGAATCCGGATTGAGAGCCCCACACGCGTCCGGAGCTCATGCCCAAGATCTCCAGCTCCACCATCGCCACCATGGCCGCGATCCCCTCTTCCTCGCCGAGGTGTCCGAGACCACTGACCGCTCAACCACGACAGGCAAGCTCGTCCCTACGCCGATGCGCCGCCCCTCCTCCGTCTCCTCCCGTGGTCGCGCACGGCAGCGTTGGCGTGGAGAGGATGAACAGCGAAGCGAAGTCCCCGAGCTCTTCTCGAATGGGCCAGAATCACCCGCACTTTTGACTGGGCCATATGCGCATAGATAGGCCTGGCCCAATAAACTTCTCTTCAGCCACTTAAAAGCGCATTGAACTACGGTCGGAGTCTCCGCTGAGGAAGATAAAAGGAGTTCAGCTCATTCATCGATTCAAGGATTTGATGGCAACATATAATTCATCTAAAATCTTTAACGTAAGAGTTGAGTATTTGTATACTTTATCCGTGTGTTACTGATATAAACAAAAAAAAATCTTTCTCAATAAATAATTATGGCCAGCGCCGGGAATTTTCCTTGTCTTGGGTTAGGAACAAATTGACCTGATTGATGCTGTTCATGTCTCCCCATCTTGAGATTAGTCAATATTAGTCTGCCACCATCTTGAGTTTTCATTCGGAAACTTTCTTCAACCCAAGTTTGTGTAATCTTGCAGACCAAACCTCTCCCAACCAGCCCCAGTGGGTGTAATCTTTCGGGCCGAAAACCCCTCTCAAGCATACCCAAAGCGCCTTCCTGCAAAATTTCTGAACTACAAGCACAAATTGTGGAAAATAGGGCGGTGTTTCTACAGGATTTCACATAAAACAATTCAGTTCCCGTAGGAATTAGAGAAAATTTTTGCGCCTCAAACAGAGCCTGGACTGGTCCAACTAAATTTAGTTCTGAAAAAAGATTTTCACTTGATTCTAGTATCCAAATGGTGTACATAGGCCCGAGTGACTACATTTAGTTTTGAATAAAATTTTCAATTGATCTCATTATCCAAATGGTGTATATAGGCCTGAGTGACTAAATTTAGTTTTGAAATAAAATTTTCAATTGATCCCATTATCCAAATGGTGTATATGGGCCGATCGTTACTAGGGCTACTCCCACTCTGGGTCAAGCCACTGTCTAATATAGCATATTGCCTTTATTTTTGGCCTTTTATCTTCAAGATATTACATTATGAAATCTAAGAGAGTTTCGCCATCTCAAAAATTAATGATGCAGTAGTTGTTGATTTGAAACATTTGCCTCTCTGAACAAGTAGTAGCAGATTGTTAGCATTTCAACCATGAGCACCAACCTTCAGTCGCAATGTAAGACTCGGTCCTCAGCAGTTGCGAGGTAGCAAACAATTACCTTAGCAAGTCATCATCACTAGCTAACAGCAGAGAAATACATCATTGAAGCAAAGAAACAAAAAAGTTATTGAGACACAGGTACATGGCCATAATTCAGAGAGCTTGTTAGTCTGTCCATTTTGAGAATGGACATATCATGTTATTACTGCGACAAAAACGTGCAGCTGAAAACATAGCCCCACATAAGACTGAAAAAGAAACCCTATGTATACAAAGACTATATTTATGATATGGAACGCGAGCACGGGTATTCGACTCGAAAATACACCAGGTGCCCAGCAAGTTTATTTACATATGTATATGGTCTATATGAACACCAGCCCTGCATAGTGGGCAAGACGCGTGCCTGAGAAGCCAGCTGTCGATGCATCGCACATGGAACAGGTGCTGGCACTGAGGCAAGACTCTCACAAATTGTCGTGATCCAAAATCCTATTATTAGTAGTTTAGCATTTCGTCAGTACAAGAAGCTAATTTTGGCTAGTATCTGACGTTAGAACACATGTGAAGATCACACTAACCTGAAGGCACACTGAACAGCAGCTCCTATCAGTTTCCTGGTCAGAATTGGTTGCAGCGCTGAACCTGATATTTGGGATCCTGTTGATCAGATCTCTTGACATACCCCCTGTACTGCCGGTTTCGAAAAGGTCACTGTTGTCGATGAATGGTGTACTCAGTAGACTCATCTGCTTTACAGAAAACATTGAATCAGACCTAGCATATGTAGAAGTAACTCACATTGTAATGATGTAATCACATAGAACCTTGCAAAGTTGCAATCAGCACCAAATGCAATTATGGTTGTCGTGCCTAGAAGTTATTGCTTCTGGCACTATCTGGTCCTATAAAAGCAGATAGAGAATGTGCATAGAAGGAAACACTATCTGCTCCTATAAAAGCTGATATCAGTATGTGTACTGAAGAAAGCAGCATCTGGTCTTATAAAAACAGATAATTTGTGCAATGACCACTTGCAAGTCTAATCTTGGATATTGGGTGATCTATTGAACAATACATATCTGTATCAGTATTTTTTTTAGTTTCCAATTTAATTTTACATCATATACTTATTTAGAGTATTTTCAATTGTGTTAATACCTTTTTCATGCACTATTTAAGTTACAGCTCAATATTTTGTATTTATATTGGTCAGTTCAGTTTAAAAATAGTAAACTTTGGAAGTTAAGTATTTGCATGATTTCTTCCAAGATGTAGTTACACATTCTGACATTACAGCTCATATGTTAAGAAGCAAATACAGTGTACCTGAGTACCATTTGACCATCCATATCGCTATATCAGATGGTATGCCAATGGCATGATTGTTTTCAGATATTTGCACTCCACAGATCTATCTTGCGTTCTTTTAGATGCCACAACAAAGACATTTGAGGGTTGATCTCTCTAGCACCAAAATGTAGTTCTAGATATTTCTATGACTAGAAACTTCTTTCAGTGGGAGTATGGGGCGGCATTATTCTCCATATAACCATTTTAATGCTGAGAATCCCCTATATCATTAATTGTAAGGTTCGAAAATGCTTTTTTATTAAATGGATATTAGATTTATTTTTCCTAAAAACAGCCACGACTATTGGGGTATCCTACCACTTGAGCCATGAGAGAGCAATGGTACATCACCCTACCAAACATTATGATTTTACAACTAGCTTACAGGAAGAGCAATATACCTGGCTCTGCACTGCACGCTGCAGTGCTGGACTGACCTTCTCCCACACAATTCGTCCACTGAAGAGGCTAGAGATGATATCAAGCTGAAAGAACCAACACAGAACATCAGAAGAAATAAAACTCAATTAACTCTGCTTATCAATTGCTGCTTCTCACTTATGTACACAAAAATGGCCATTACTTTAAGCTCCAAAATAAATCGCCCAACCATAGCAAAATCCTTATTTTCTCACACGCACATCTCATGTTTATGCCAGCCGACATCATAGTGAGGTGTGCACTAGAGTAGGTATGTGAAAATGATCTTTCACCTTTCTCAATTCATAAAAAAAAGAAGGTGTTGAATCTTTTGACGCTCACCACAAAGAGAATGCTATATTTCCCTGATTCACTGGATCTCCAGATTTCGATGCAGGATTCAACAGCCTCGATGGAGAAGACCGCGCCGGAGACTGCTCCCACGCCAGCGCCTCGGAACATGCCGCTTTCCGTGGACATCCCCATGAAGGCACCGATAAAGATTCCAACTAGTGAGCCCACTGCATTCAACATAATAGAAGCAAAATCGCAATGAGGAATATTTTTGGATAGAATCGCCCCAGCTATTTGCACAAGATCAGCTACTCCTAATCGAACAATCCGAATACCTAATGAATTAAAACTTTCAACCAGGACACAAACAAAGAAAAAAAAAGGCAACGATCAACAATGAGCCCCATAAAATCTATAGAAAAATGAAAGGCAAAAGCTTTCTTAGTTAGGGGCCCCTGTAAATTAAGCATGCATATCCCATGACGAAAGTGGCAAAGGACCTCCAAAATTTTTGTTTACGAGATTGATTTTTTTCCCAATTTGAGTAAACAAGAACCTACCACAACGTAAAGCCAAGAAACCCAAGAACAAGAACCGAGAGGTTGCACGGCAGGAGTGGGAAAAGAGCAATCAATCCCTTAATTTACGACAACTCGACCAAGCCCCATATACCTAGGAATCAACAGATCCCGGGACGATCAACTACCGAATTCAATCAAGAACTAGAGCATCAGACTCCCCAGAAGCAACAATTGGCGAAGGACCCCAAAATCTTACAACCAAGATTGAACTTTCCCCTAATCTCGAGAAACCAAGATACACAACTAATCGGTAATCAAACACCAAACCTACGGCTAGCAAACGATTGGAGCCGCGGCCATGCCAAGCATTGACCAAGAGAGGAGAACCCCGCACGTACCGACGGCGAAGACGCAGGTGAGCAGCGCGCAGAGGGCCCACCCGGCCGCCTCCCCGGCAACGGCGCCGTACCTCCCGCAGGCCCTCCACACCGCATCAAAGCAGCAGCAACGATTCGAATCAGCAGCGGTGGCGGCGGAAGAAGAAGACATCGACTCCATCAAGACCAACGATACCAGTGGCACCCTCGCAAAATCCAAGAACCGAAGAGAGCATGCTATGCGGGACGGGATGGGAGGCCACACAAGCGCGGGGATCGCATATATATACCCTGAGCCGGAGGAAGAAGAGGAGGGAGAAATCTTGGTAGTTGAGGGGGAGAGTCCTGGGGCGAGGAGGGGATAGGGAGAGGCGGCGGCCATGGGAGGCAGGGCAATTAATGCAGTGGAAAAGAGCGAAAGCGAACGGAGCGGGGAATCTCATTTTTGACCCATTGGGCACGTGTACCTCCACATCCACCTTTAGACCTACTTTAAGATTCGTGCTAGTTCATACACGTATTTCTTTTATATTTTTTTTATAAAATCTCTTCATTTCTCTCCTTTCTCTCTCGCGGTCTCTCTCTGGCGACTCCTCGATGATGAGCGGCATAGGATCCGATGAAGGCATGATGTGGCACCTTGAATTCAGCGACCGCACGCTCGGGGCAGTCGAATCCGACAACGCGCGAGCTCGGGAGGCGATGAGCGACGGTCGGATTCGACGACAGTGTGATGCTACACACTCGAATCCGGCGACAGTGGCGAGGTTTCAAGTGACGGTGGTGCGGCGGCAACGACGATTGCAGGGGGTATCCGGCAGTCTCGTCGAAAACCTAAAGGTTTTCAGTAGTGGCGGTTGGGTTTTCGGTGAGGACGATTGGGTGGGGTTTCCGGTGATGTCTTCGACGGTCCGGTGAGGTTTTCGATGAGGTAGCAAGGTTTTTGATAGCTCGGTGAGGTTTGTAGGGAGGTCTTTAGCAGCCCGACAAGTCGGCAACTGGCAGCGAGGTATCCGGTGAGGTATGTATACGGTTGTGTACAAAATATGGTTGGTATTTACTCATATTACTAAATACAAGTGCAGATCTTAAAGCATTATGGACAGTGGATCCCGTAGGGGCATATGCCCCTACGGGCAGAAAATCCATTTACGGAGGGGAGCCATCGTCGTTTCTTGAACCATGGACTTGGAACTCATAAGGAAGGGTAAAATGGTTAAGCACCAACTCGGCCGAGGTTGCTTTGGTTATGGTCAGGTTAAGGTTGCAGCGTGCTTGAGTGGGTTGATTCTTGGTAGAATCTTGAAGGTGAACAATCATCTAGCTTGTACCTATTCAGTAACCAGTGTGACGCACATGTTTGTAAATTCGGTAGTGATACGTGTCATGTGTCTAGAGAGAGCACTCCGCGTTAGACTCTTGGCTTGAATGTGGACACTTCGTTCCCTATCATTCGCAAGCCATCCAACAAAATCATGTCAGGGTATTGGATGCTTGACGCTTGCTATTCCTTCCACTCCTTATTCATTACTCAATTCCCCCTTTTCAACCACTTCCCATTGTTACTCCTCATCCACTCATTCATCTCTCAACCATTCCATCATAGCACATATCACACCAAACCTTCTGATCTTCCGATCCCCACCTCGCTTCCTCCACCCTGCCCATTTGGTGGCCCGTTGGTGGTGGAGGTCACCACCGAAGCCAACTGCTAGAGCCATGATCATCCCTTTCCTTCCTTCCCTCCCTGCTAGAGCCATGGTCATCTGCACGTTCGGGTCTAGCAAGGAGAGGGCATGGAGTGATGGTGCTAAATGTCGGCCGGAGGAGTTCGGGCAATAGACGATGAGCAAAGACCTGAGGCTATTGGTCTATCGGAGGACAAGTGTTCATCTCAAATATTGACACTAGGTAAGTTGAGTTGTTGCAGCAACTATTTTCAAATGTTGCAGCACAAGACATCAAATGTTGTAGACGTTTTGATGTTTTCTTTGTTGTTGCATCAATATTTAATTTTTTGCAACATGTTCTTGTATTTGTTGCCCTAATAGTTCAAATTTGTTGTACGTTTTTGTTTGAAAATTTTTAAATAATCAATTTTTAATTTGAAATTACAGTATTATACCTGCCTTTTTAATTTATTGCAGTTTTGACCATAAATCATCCAATAGTTGAGCGACTTGGGTTAGTCGCACAACCGTTAGCGACACGTGGGTAACTTCAGTCCAACCTGGGTAACATTTTCATGGTCTAGTCCAAATAATCTAGATCATTTTAGTACTGAGTCCGAGACGTAATTAAATCCTGGCTCCGCCACTGACGTAAGTCAAATCATTATAATGATTTAACTTATAAAATACCAGGTGCTGTGGCATACTTAGGTTTTATTTGGGAGCCCAAAAACCAATATTTTACAAAATCTCTGTCTATTCACGAGAAAGAGTCGAGAATTTGAGGTTTTCAAACAAGACCTTATGTAAGTCAACTCTCATATGATCTACCGAGACTTATATAAACCTCTAAACCATTCCCTTCTACTATCTTTCTTTTTAGCCTAAGCTTTAATTAAAGGCTGCAAATTGATAATTATTCTTTTTAAATTAATAAACTAGTCTTTTGGCGTAGTTTAATAAGGCTTATAAATCTTGTAGACCTAAGTTTAAGCCAAGGGAAAATGGTTCGGTACACATGCACTCATTCTCTTGAGTCTAAGAATATTTTATTTTAGACAAGATTGACTAAAGCTTTTTGAAGGCAAACAGGAAATCACACTTGACGCTTTCATTGATCGGCATGAGTATATAAGTACAAGATGCAACCGAATTAGTTGAGATAGATGCCAAAACATAGAAGAACTAAACATGGAAGCCTATCGTTCATTTAATCCTAACTAATCTCCTTGCTTTGCTTGCCGCCTGGGCTATCTTCGAATGGAAGGCATGCACGTTACGTGCAAGGGTAACGTGCTTGCCTAACACCCCCCGTAGTTGGAACGGGAGAAGGGCGGATATTCAAATTAGAACAAAACTCCTTGAAGATGGTTGTCGGTAGTCCCTTGGTGAAGATGTCTGCAAACTGTGAAGACGTGGGAACGTGCAGAACATAGACCACACCGAGGGCGACACATTCGCGAACAAAATGGAGATCTATATCAACGTGCTTCGTCCGCTGATGCTGGATAGGATTGGTGGAGAGATAGACTGCACTGATATTGTCGCAGAAGACAACTATCACATGCTTAAGAGGACGATGAAGTTCCGCCAGAAGTTGTCGAAGCCAATAGGACTCGACGACAACATTGGTGACGACGCGGTACTCTGCTTCGGCGCTGGACCAGGATATCGTCTTCTACCGTTTGGATGACCATGAGACAAGGTTGTCCCCGAGGAAGACCGCATAGCCTGATGTAGACTTCCTTGTGTCGGGGCAACTAGCCTAGTCGGCATCCGTGTAAGCGGTGAGAGATGCCGGTGAGGTGCGATGAAGCTGAAGGCCATGGTCGAAGGTGCCCTTGAGGTAGCGGAGAATGCACTTGAGGAGGTTTGCATGCGGTTCACGAGGATCATGCATATGGAGACACACCTGTTGTATCGCGTATGCGATATCCGGTCGCATGAACGTAAGGTACTGAAGGGCGTCGGCGATGCTCCGATAGTCGGTGGCACATGCAACTGGAGGGCCGGTGGAGGAGAGCTTGGCGGAGGTGTCGACCGGCGTGCTGCAAGGCTTGCAATTGCTCATGCCGGCCCGAGCCAGGATCTCCTTAGTGTACTAGCGCTGAGAGAGGAAGAAGCTGGTGCTGGTGCGCTCGACTAAGACACCGAGGAAGTAGTGGATGGTGCCCATGTCCTTGAGTGAGAACTCGCGACGAAGGGAGTCGATCAGTTGACAAAGTAGTGTGATCGTTGAAGCTGTCAAGACGATGTTGTCGATGTACAACAGCAAGTATGCTGTATCGGTGCCACGTCGATAGATGAATAGTGACAGATCGGCCTTGGAGGCGGTGAAGCCCAAAGATGACAGGAAGGTGGTGATGCGACTGAACCAGGTGCGCGGGGCCTGCTTGAGGCCGTAGAGCAACCGGTTCAGGCAGCAAACGTGCGTGGGGCGCGAGTTATCAACAACGCCGGATGGTTGTTGACAGTAGACAGCTTTAGTAAGCATGCCGTTGAGGAAAACGTTGTTGATGTCGAGCTGATGGACCGGCCAACCATTTGAGAGCGCAAGGGTGAGGACAGTGCGTAAGGTGGCCAGTTTAACAACCGGAGAGAATGTTTCGCTGAAGTCGACCCCGGGGCACTGAGAGAAGCCTCGAAGTACCCACCGAGCCTTGTATCGGTCCAAGGAGCCATCAGGCTTCAACTTGTGCCGATAAATCCACTTTTCTGTAACAACATTAGCACCAACAGGACGGGGAACAAGATCCTACGTGTGGTTAGCACATAAAGCATCAAATTCTTGCTGCATAGCCAGACGCCAATTATCATCATTAAGAGCAATGCGGTAAGAGCGCGGAATTGGCAATGGAGCGGCCACATGGAGGTTGAGCCGATCCACTGGGAGACAAAAATCGCATTTACCACGGGTGGTCATGATGTGATCATTGACGAGTGGGGTAACGTGTTGTGCTGTGGGTGGTGGAGAAGCGGCAGCAATATCAGATGCGTGCGGCATAGCAGGCTGGATGTGCGATGCGGTAGGTGAGGAGGCATACGATGCGGGCTAAATTGGCGCGGTGGGTGAGTGTGGCTCGAGTGGCACAAATGCGACCGGGATGGCGCGCGTGGCAGGTGGAGCTGGTGGTGTGCACGCAGGATGCGTAATGGGGAGAGGAGCAGCCGGAGATGTATGTGCTGCGACTAACAAAAATCAAAGTCGAAGGGAACCGGCGGTCGTGGCTGCTCCGTGAACGGAAAAGAGGACTCGTCAAAGGTGACATGACGAGAGATGATGATACGGTTCGTGGAAAGATCAAGGCAGTGGTATCCCTTGTGATTTGCGGGGTAACAGAGAAAAACACAAGTCGCGGAGCGCGGTGTGTGCTTGTGAGGAGCTGTGGCGGACAGGTTCGGATAGCACCTACAACCGAAAACTCCAAGATGAGAGTAATTGGGAGGTGATCCAAAAAGAGCGTGGTGAGGAGTACCAAAGTTGAGAGACTTACTGGGGTGGAGGTTAAGAAGGTAAGTAGCGGTGTGGAGAGCCTCGACCCAGTAGTGAGGAGGCATGCTGGCCTGAAAAAGGAGGGACTGAAGAATGTTATTGGTAGAATGGATGATGCGTTCCGCTTTACCGTTCTATTGAGATGTATGTGGGCATGACATGCGGAGTGCAACGCCATGGGAGAGAAGATGAAGACACATGGCTTGATTGTCAAATTCTATGCCATTGTCGCACTGGACACTGCGAACAACAGAGGAAAACTGGATGCAGACATAGGCAAGGAAATTGCGAAGAATGTCGAACACCTCGGATTTCAGTCGAACTGGGAACGTCCATAAGTAGTAAGTGAAATCATCAAGCACAACGAGATAATATTTGTAACTAGAAATACTGGGGACTGGCGAGGTCCAAAGATCACAATGTATTAACTCAAAAGCTGTAGTAGTACGAGTGGACAAAGGATAAAACGGAAGACGCACATGTTGCCCAAGTTGGCATGCATGGCACAAGGATTCTTCCAAAATTTTATTACATGAGATATGAAAGGCACTGGCAAGATGTGATAAAGCTTGTGCGCCAAGGTGACCGAGGCGTCGGTGCCACACGGTGGTGGAGGGACGCGTGACAGCAAGTGTGTGGGGAGCAGGCGGCGGCCAATGAAGAGGATAAAGGTCACCACGCCTATTGCACCTGACGATCACGTTCATGGTTTGAAGATCCTTTACAAAAAGGCCAAAAGGGTCAAAGTCGACATAACAATGATTGTCAATAGTGAAGCGACGAACGGAAATCTAGTTCTTAATGAGAGAAGGAGTGATAATAACATTGTTTAGTTGAAAAGAACATGAAGGAAAATCAAGAGAAGCCGTGCCAGTGTGGGTAATAGGAACATGGGACCCATTGCCAACATGGCATATGAGGAAGCAGTGGAAGGAATGCAGGAGAAAGCCGAGAGGTTACCCTAATCCGAGGTCATATGTGAGGATGCCCCAGAATCCATTAACCAATCCGAAGAGGGAGGGTTCAACTGCATGGTGTTAAACGCATGCATGAGTTGTTGCTGATCCCAGGAAGCAGGTGGCGCATAGGCATACTGCGCGGAGGGCGCCATCATGCCAGGCCACTGCGTGCCCGGTGCGGTTGGCCACTGGACGCCAAGGGACGGTGCCGGAGCCGGAATAGTGGCAGTGAAGGCACCCGTGGGCCCAAGACACCCTGACCCTGACCAGGCCACATCCGAATGGATCCGGCCCAAGGATGTTGCAGCGAGGGCCAGGGGGAGGAGCTTTGGGCGCTAGGGTTAGCACCGCCCCTGTTGGCGCCCTAACTGCTAGGGGTGGAAACGGATCGGATACGGTCGAATAGTCTCAAATACGAATACGAATCCATATTTTTAAAACGAATACGAATACGAATTCGAATATTTTCAAATACGGATACGAATATTCTCGAATACGAATACAGATATTTTCGAATACGGATTTTCTCGGATACGAATATCGGATAAAACGGATTCCTAACGGTTTTGCCGATTTTTCATCGGTTTGACCGGTTACCGGTTTTAAACCGCCTAAATTCAAGTTTTGAATCACAAAATTTGTACGGATTTTTCATGGATTCTAAAAAGGGATCGAATACGAATCGAATAGTCTCGAATACGGATACGGATACGAATATCCTCGAATACGAATGCGAATATGAATACTCTCAAATACGGATACGAATATTCTCGAATACGAATACGAATATTTTTGAATACGGATTTTGCTTACCATATTCGGATTTCTCTCGGATATGAATATCGGATAAAACGAATTATCCGTTACCGTTTTCCACCCCTACTAACTGGTGTCACCACCACCGTGGTTGCCGCCACTACGTTGCTACAGCCGTTGTTGTTGCGATTGGAGCCGGAGTTGGTGGTGCGGTTTTGGCCAGTACTGGCAGTGGTAGAGGAAGACCCGCCGGAGGAGCCCTTGGAGGAGTTGGTGCCAGAGGTGGTGACGAAGGCCGAAGGATTCGAGCTGCCACCAGAGGACTCGATTAGCGTGGTCAGTTCTTCGAGGAGAAGAGCTGAGCGAGTCTCCAGGAAGGACGGAACGGGACGCTGCATGGAGATGAGCGTGTGCATGTGCGCGAGCCGCGGGCTCAACCCGCACAAGGTATTGAGGACGAGGCTCTTATCGACGATCGGCGTGCCAACCGCAGTCAGCTCATCGACGAGAGCCTTCTGCTTGCGGCAGTAATCGGCGACGGTCATGGAGCCTTGCATGAGTCCGTAAAACTCCTGCTCGAGGTAGATGGCGCGTGTCTCAGCATTGTCGCAGTAGAGCCCCTCGATGCGGGTCCAGATCGTGTGCGCCGAGGCTACGGAGTCCATGACCATGGTGAGTAGCTCGGGCGTGATGGCTGCGTACAGCCAGGAGCGGACGAGGGTGTCGAGGCGGAGCCACTGCGCGTCCAGAGAAGAGGTAGTGGCGGCGCGCAGATGATCATCGAGAGCATATTCTCGAAAGCGGCCTCGAACAAGCCGTGCCACTGGGCGTAGTTGCCGGCTTGGAGATCGAGGGTGATGGGGACGAGGAGTTTGATGCTCAAGACGCCGACGGCCTGCGTCCATAGCGCGGTCTTGGTGTCAAGGTCGGCCTTGGCCAGGGTGGCAAGGGGGGGGCAGCCTCAACATCGGAGCGAGGCTTGTCTGCATCAGAAGGTGCAGTCATGGCGAGGCGTCGCGGAGAGAGGCTGGAGGCGAAGAATAATGAGATGGATTGGCGAGGCTAGGATCGGACCTTATCTGATACCATGAAGGCGAATAGGAAATCGCACTTGAGGCTTCCATTGATTGGCATGAGTATATAAGTACAAGATGCAACCGAATTAGTTGAGATACATGCCAAAAGATAGAAGAGCTAAACATGGAAGCCTATCGTTGATTTAATCCTGACTAATCTCCTTGCTTTGCTTGCCACCTCGGCTATCTTCGGCTGGAAGGCATGCACGTTACGTGCAAGGGTAACGTGCTTGCCTAACACTTTTAAAGAACAAGAGCAGGAGAAGATGTCAAATAATGAACAACATGGTGGAGCACAAGTCATTGTGCATGATTTGTCTGAATTCAACATCATCACTGACTTCTAATACATTACATATTAGTGGTCCACACAAAACATATATAAAAAATAATTTTAAAGGAGTTCCATTACTTGGCGAAAGTAGCTTAGTAGATGGTTACTGTCATTTGTTTGTGAATTGTGAGTCACAGGACGAAGACAGATACATACTAGAAAAAAAAACTAGAAGGATTTACATTCGTGGTTTCATCGGAATAAGGATGTGGCTGTAGTGTATCCCAGTGGTACATATATATAACACAATGTTACGCTGGCTGAGTTCGTGGGTTGAAACCCTATCCTCTTGTCCTAAAAGCCAAAGATATGTAGTACTAGCTCTCATACGTATTCTTTCTTCTTTTTCATCTGCACAAATATGGTAAAATCACTTAGTGGTGAGGTATTATATTTTTGTGGACGAAAATACCTCAGCATCAGCTAAGATACCGTCAAAATTCTCTGAAAGTGCTGAGCATTTAAATGCAGTCAAAATTCTTATCACTGAATAATCGCCAAAATGCTATGAAAGTGGTGCCCATTAAGATGCCGTCAAAATTTCTTATCGTTGAGTAATTATTGTGTGGAAGTACCGGCGGCTATGGTAGTTGGAAGAACAATGTCAAGTACATACCTATATTTATGCTGTGATTGTTTTGGTTTTAACTTTTAGCTTCCGGTTTATTGTCCACTATTTATAAATTTTGTTTTTTCTGAATTTTTAGCTTTTTGTTGAACTTTTTTGCCGGTTCTTTTTTTCCCGTATTTATTTGTATTATACGTAATGGGCTAACATATTTTTTATATTTTTAATTTTTTAAATTTAATTATGCTAAATAAGCCTCTGTCAGCTACAATATTTTTTCAGTCAGGTACAGTGCTTTTCAGTTATAAACCACTAAAAAAAGCCCAAATGATCACCACTTATATATGTGACAAAGAAGTGTGTCATACGACACTTACTGTCAAAAGATGGCGAAACTGGCAAGTGAAATCTGTACTCGATCCATACCTTGTGGTGTCTTACATTTGACTGATCAGTGTCATTGTAGTGGACGGAAAGGTACTTTTCATAGCATTAAAATTTTATTAGGTTTTAAATATATATTATAATTAAAATTATCGATCAAAGTTATATTTTAAGAACTACGCAGATATCCAAAACATCGATTTTTTGTCACTAAGTGCGCGTGAAGAAATTGAAATGACACAAAATCCCTATATATAGGTCTGCTAGATATATGCTGTTTGTTCCTACGTGGATGTAGCAACTAGAATATGGTTTACTCCCTTCAGTCATAAAACAGTAACATTTTAGGCATCCACATGGTCTCTAAAATCTAGCTTGCAAAGTTTGACTACACATATCTCAAAATGTAATATATTTATAAAACCTGAAAAGTTTAACAATTTAGATGACTCATTTCTATTGCAATATATTTATAACCTGAAAAAGGCTATAATATAATGAAAGTATTTTAAAGATAAATCTACGTATACCATTTTCATATGTCAAATCTAAATATTTATAGAAATATCGATAGCCAAAGTTTGCAAAGTTTAAACATATTCCAAAATGTTCCTCTTTTATGACCAGAGGGAGTATATCTTAGCGTCTGGATGACTACAGCACAATTAAGAAACTAGAGTGTAACGACCCTGTTTTTGGGAACAGGGCCGTCGTACATCCCACAACAGTTCAGGAGTTTAGTTGCGGATAGAAGGAGTATCATGCCTACTCCCGAACATTTCAAAAAGGTTAATTTGATTAAAATAAGACCTAATGGTCAATTTTAACAGCTTTAAGGGCGTTCAAGCCCAAAACTTAACTTACAATCAAAAGATCCAAAGAAAACTCCCGCAGGAACACTTGAGTGTGTCGTAACCCTAACACAAAATCTTGTAACAACCTTTCTTCATCTGACTTCTGTGTTGGTGGAAAATAAAGCAAGAATGAATACAACCAACCGTACCCAACAAGTCACATGGGGAAATGGTGGGCTAAGAGGACAATAGCATTAGGGTTTAAGTATCTCTAGGGTTAGAGGGGGCTTAGGGAAGTGATGGCTCAGGTCGGGGATCTCCGAGTTGGGTTGCCCATGGTGATGGTTTTGGCCAGGTGGCGAACTTCGGTGACCGAGAAGAAGGGGGCTCAGGAAGTTATGGCAGTAGTTCGGTGGTGTTCCTGGGAGCATAAGGGTGATGCAAGCAAAAGTAATTGAAAAGTAATCGACTAGATAACAGGAATTGGAAATCAGCTTACTTTGGGGGGGGGGGGTTTGGTGATCGTCGGTGAAGTTGCGGTCGAGGGCTCAATTGGGGTGCGGGGTGGCTCACTGGACGCCAATGCAATGTCTGGGAGATGGTCTCGGACTTTTATAGCCATCCTATGGTAGTTCAGCACAGGAGCGACTCTAGCGGTGAGACGGCACGTGGTTAGGTTGGGAAGGTGTGGGAGGACACGATGCGACTAGCGGTGCAGATTTTTGCACTTCCTCAGACATGGCATAACGATGGTCAAAAGGTTGTAGGGCAAGTCAGGTCTGCTGTGAGGGAGAGGCACAGAGAGAGCAGAGAGGTCGGCAGCGGTAGTGAGAGGCGGCTACGGCGCTTGTCCAGGTGAGGGTTGCAGCAATTAAGAGGCATGGTACGATGACTTTAGCTGGCAGTGACGGCTCAAAGGTGCGGGAATTTGTGGCACGAGGGAAGTCGGTCGAGAGGGGATACAGAGCAGAGGGAGTAGAGTGGTGGCAGGCGAGTTCTTGCTTGGCTTCCTCGACGTGCAGCTAGAGGCATTTAAGGGCATGGGAGTACGGACTGACCAATTTGTAGTGGCGTGGCAGTGGTGTGGTAGAAATGGGAAGGTGCAACGACGATATTTTCAGACCGTGAACAGTGTTCGCATGCAAATGACTGAAGGGGATGTTTTGGCAGAGAATTCACGGCATGAATGGCTGAGATGTATGAAGGTTTAGCCGATATTCAAAAGTGATCAAAATCAAACAAAAATTCAAATTATTTGTTTTTATTTTCAGTTTTGTTTCATAGAGCTCGATGGTGTCATAGTCATTGGAATTCATAGCGGAGACGTGCGCCTTACATTCTGAAGCCAAATTAGCTAGTGTCATGTCTAATTCAGCTCTTAATTGTGGGGAAAGGCATCGCATTATATGTTTAGAAAAATTTGCTTAGTAACGCTGCAAAGATGTTTAAATTAATTGGATAATAACATCCAATACAAGAAGTCTAAGACCACATGCAAGTGACACGTTGACCTTATTTTCTAACTCCTATCATCTTTCCAGTGTTACGAGGATCTATGTCATCTAGAATACAAAATTGTTAGAGGTAATTATAGAGATGATTGTGTTACTTTTATATTTATAAACTATTGAATAATATATTATTTTTTCTCTTGAATAAATTATTATTTATATTGGTTAACAAGCATGTGACTTTTATGAAACTCTTTATTCATGCTATGATGTTATTCTAAATATTCCTGATCTTACATCATTATGTGAGACACTTATAATTTATAGATCAATACATGTATTGATTGATGGTCATATTTTACGAATCGTGGATATGAAATATTAAATCAATAATGTGGACATATATTGGAGAACTAGATTGACCCACCTTGAGACACTATGAGAACTGTTATATTCTTAAGTGTCATTAGTTAGTCTCATACATAATGTGTGTTAGATTTTTAGACCTGATATTGTAATGGTTTTCTACATGTGTAATAGTTTATTTAGGGGTTGGCAAATGCTACTCTGTAACTGGGTAGTCATAAAGGTACCTTTCGGGTTTAATATAAAATATGTGAAGACATATGAGAGATCAAGATGGAATTTGCCCCTCCTCTTTAATGGGAGAGATATCTTCAGACCCCTTGAGGTAGTTGGATTAGGGAAATGCAAGGACAAACCAAATGTGGCTAAAGAGTCAACCGCAAATGTATAGTCTACTGCAAGATCGAGTGAAGGATCTATCTATCATAGGATGGCACGCATCTCGCTTTGAGTTTAATCTGGTATCGTGAGGCAAAGGGTCAGCACATGAGCACTATATAGGTTCGTCCGATACGATCTTTATGTGTATTTGGGGTTTGCTATATCCTACGAGGGATCACTACCGATTTGTGATAGGAAAGGACACTACTACAGAAAGCCTAATAGTAGACTCCAAATCACAGACGGTTTTGTGAAACCGTCTGTGATTTACACTATTACAGACGGTTTTAATTTGGAGGCCGTCTGTGGTATTTGTGGCGGGAAAAAGGAGTATCACAGATGGTTCTTACCGCTGAACCGTCTATGATACTAGAATATCACAGACGGTTTTATAATAAAAACCATCTATGATACGTTTCCCGCCTTGCAATCCCTCAAAATTTCATATTTTCCCGCTTAAGTCCGAGTATGGTTCAGTTTTGAGACACCTTCAGTAAAACGGGCATAACTTTTGCATACGGTGTCCGTTTTCGACGTTCTTGTACTCGTTGGAAAGCTAACGACGAGCCCGATAAAAAAAATGACCCTCTTGCACCAGTAGCCCTCCAAGACCCCGAAAATCGGCCATCTTTGGACCTAAACCTGCGTCGTAAGTTTTTGGTTTCTGTTTTTGCCCTTTTTCTTGGTTTTATTTTTGGAATTTGGATTTTTCTTCAACTGCAAAGTTGTAGATCTCGTCAAAACCTTTCAAATGAGTATATATAAACTATATAAACCTTTGCTATTTTATCTTTTCAGATATCACAGACGGTTCTATATATAGAACCGTCTGTGATAATCTGACCGCTGGGCCCGTCGATCCTCAGCCCCACGAATCGTAGCTCCGCCTTTCCGTTTCCGCGCCAAAAATTTTGAATTCCCGCCTCTCCCTCCCCTATAAATATAACCAAAATCCAGCCTCTTAGCTGGTCTCCTCTTCCTTGCTGTCCTCCTCCTTGCTGTCCTCTTCCTTGTTGTTCTCCTCCTCCTTGCTGTCCTCTTCCTTGTTGTTCTCCTCCTCCTTGCTGTCCTCCTCCTTGCAGACGACGCAGAAGCATCTAGCTCGTGCCAACCGGGTAGATGCTCAATCAACGCCGACGATGGTGGCCGTTAAAGACATTCAGCTCATGCGTTGCATCAGGGGCGAGAAGGCATAGAGGATCTTTGCTTGTTGTGTAACCTGCTTGTTGTTCTTGTTGTGTAACCTGCTCGTTGTTCTTGTTGTATAACTTGCTCGTTGTTCTTGTTGTGTAACCTGCTCATTGTTCTTGTTGTGTAACCTGCTCGTTGTTTTGAGATATTGTAATGATATACTCTAATCTTAATAAAAATTGATGTTTTATGTTTGTGAAATGAATTGAGATGTGAATTGGATGTATACATGTACATGTTGCTCTGCTTGTTTCAGAGGGCATGGCTAGCATTTCCTGAGGTTAGCCAATAAACAGAAATAGGTTTAGGAATAGAAGGGAATATCACAGACGATTTTTAGTTAAAAATCGTATGTGATATTTACATATCACAGACGGTTTTTAACTAAAAACCGTATGTGATATTTGCATCACAGACAGTTCGAAAACCGTTTGGGATGACCTCGTATTATCACTGACCCATAAATTCAGACGGTTCATAAAACCGTCTGTGATGACGTTTTTGAACCGTCTGTAATGACCTTTTCTGTAGTAGTGGGAGTTTCCGAGTCACGGCAGAGTGCATATAAACCTATAGGGTCACACATCTAATGGGCCAGAACTAATCAGTTCAGATAGGCTCCGTTCGTATGGGCTTTGCACCTTAATAAGCCCCAAGTGTAGAGCTCCACTAAAGGGCTCTTTATAAGGGGAGGCATGGGCTTTTGGGAGTATGTCAAATCACCCACCAAAATCCTAGATGCCACCTCCCAAAGGCCCTACTATATGTGTTGATGTTAGCACATCGGTGCACGACATTCTATTTACTATATGCGTTGATGTTAGCATACCGGTGCACGACATTCCATCTATGGATGTGTGGATACTGTAGAGACGCTGTTGCGGTTGCTGTTACGTTGATCGAGGATGATCCACGACGTATGTGAGGAACGCAAGGAGCTGCTAGAGGAGACTATCAGTGGCCAAAGACATTGGATGATCGACTACTTTCAGTACATCAACACACACGATGTTAAACCGGGCTATTTTAACTCTTCTTTCACTTTGCTGTTTCAACTTATGTGACTTTCTACTTTACGTAATAGAAAATTTATATTATATTAGTGTAACCTATCTTTATCCAACAGGAACTACAAGAGTATTTAGGTCAGGTGCTACCTAGATATTACGGACCCAACCTCGTTTACATAACGATGGACACTGACATTTCACTGCTGCCATATATCCCTTCGCTTATACCAGGGAGTGTCCCTTCCGGCCTTCCTGTGACGTCCATCATATCGTGTGAAATGAATCCCAAAATTTTGTCATCTCGGTGTACGTGCACTCCAAAATGCTGACGCTAATTAGGGGACGTTCATATCAACTTTTACCTATAACTTTTAATTTTAGTTTATCAATAGTAATAATTTATATAAAGAGACATTTGCGTATGATTTTGGTCGATATAAATGAAGTCGTTGTAGTGTATACTATAATCAACTAGTAAATCCCGCTTTAAAATGATATTCTATTTGAAAGTTAGATACTATAAAAAAATTATTTACTGTAAAAAAGAGGTTTATAGAAAGTACAGGGAATATAACCTAAATTAGATGATCACTACTCACAGGTGAAGCGAACCCCAACAGCACCAGCAGCAACAAATTAAGTTTTGAGGCTGTACGCCAGTAATGGAGACAAAAGTATCCATTCATCCCTTGCATTCGTTAGTTTAGTAGAATCTAAATTAAGAATTGTTGTGACGCGCGAGCTAAGCATGCATATTTGTCGAACTAATACGATTCTGTCCCTGCCAGGGTTTTTATTTTCTGCGTGGCAAGAAGACATACACCAGTTTTGAGAACTTGTAATGTTAAAAGGAGATAAGTCGATCGTGCGTATGCAGGGATTTCTTTTTCCTGTCACCTATTTCAGACTCACTTTGTGGCTGATGTGTCATGCTTACTCTCTTCGTCTAAGTTTATAGAACATATTTTTTAATGATTTTATCCATAAATATAGAACGTATTTTATATTTCAATACAAAATTAGTGTGATTTTCTCTTTGTACTCCTAGTAAATATGTAGCTTTATTTATTATTCTCTACATGCATGCATTGAATATAGTACTTAGAGATAATAATTAGAGGAAATCTAGCTATTTTTATTATTTCTTTGGTTTATGTGCCAAGGAAAAATATATCTTATAAACTTAGATGGAGGGAGTATTTTTAAGCTATAGTAAAACCAAATTACGAAAATTTCAATAATCTATTTGGTAAATCAGATTAACGTTAGATTCTTTTTGTTATCCAATGGTTATGTTCTCATGTTTCATCTCATATGTTCTAGAATGCAACAATATATCTATTTGTATCTTGATTATAAAAAGCAGTTAACTAAACACCCAAATATCTAAAAGTGGCTCAACCAAACGAGATTATCATAATCCACTGCATGCCAAATGTAGCCTTAGACAAGATCAATTCTTCTAAAACAAAGATCCATATTTCCTCCTTTACACTCAAATTCACGAGTAACCTTCAGAAATCGTCAAGTTTTCTGATCATAGCTACAGAAAACCGCATATTTCTTAGCTAGTGGTACGTACCCTAGGTTTTATTGTTTCACAAAATTCTACCCTAACCAAGTCATAGCTTGCCGACGTTCGAATGGATGATGACGATGTCGGGTGGAGCAGAGCGGCAAGGATGGGAGCTCTACGGCGAAACCGCTCACCGGAGATTTACCAGAAGCAGCAGAATCCGTCCATCGGGCCTGTTCTTTTTGGCTGCAGCTTGTGACTTTTGGCTGCGGCTTTTGATTTTTAAGCTGTTTGTACAAGAGATTACAGAGTAACAGAAACTCACGTGCGGTTTTTGCTGATATAAATGAAGTCAGTAAAGTATATACTACAATTAACTAGTATACCTTATCTTGAAAAAAATACTCCGTTTAAAAACTAGTTACTGTGAAAAGCCGAAAAACAGGTTTTAGAAGCTGAAAAGAATAGGGCCATACTTGCCCATGGTGCGGTTTTGTCAAATCTTATGACCATAAAACTTATGGTTAAATTCCACTAGCAAAGTAATTACCATGCGGTTTAAAGGAGAACTATATGACCATGTAGTGATCTTTTGCACAACTATGAGCAAGCCCAAGTTTGGATATACACACACGCATGATGGGAAGAACCGAAGAAGCTAGCTAGCTAGCTAGCGCGATTTACGTGTCCCGATCCGACCTAGATGAGTTTGTGATGTGAGAGCTCACTGATTCGTCAGACCCAAAGCGTCATCTTGTAGCGGCATGCGTGGACAAGCACAGGCGTGTACGCCCTCGTCCTCTCGCCCGGCATGCATGCGTGGCATGGGCCCCCACCTCCGCGTCACCGCCGATCCGGCTTGCGTGTCACAGCGCTCACCATCGTGTTTCGTGTCCGTCTATGTGCGACAGAATCATCAATCCCTGCTCCTCAGGAAATAACAAATCGGGCATACGTTCTTGGAACTACGTACGCACGCACACTAGCTCGACGAGATGTTTGCGCGCGGTTCAATGCGGCGCGGCATGTGCTGTGCTGACCCTCTTCCTCGGTGATAGCATGCAACACCGTCGTGAGCCGTTCGAAGCAGATAGCACTAGATAACGGTTTCGGGAGACAATTTGCAGCAGCCGAGCTAGTGATCGGAAGCTTCGCTAAGCAGATAGCACTAGATAACAGTTTCGCGATTAAATCGTGTTGTAAGATATGCAGCTTTAATAAATTAATTCCAGCAGAATTAAGCATAATAAAAACATATTTCCAGCAACATATACATGACAATATTGACATATAAAAAAATTTTGTAAATCTCCCATTTCATTTAAGCAGGACAATATACTCAAAATATAGAGCATGTGTAAATGGAAAATCAGCATAATGCTCAGGTTTAAGAAGTGATTGGTGCTCTCAGATGTAAAGTTACTCAAGAAGTATTCTTGGCCTTCTCAATACTTTGCCTATACTTTTAACAAATTTGATAAGATAACTAGTATTTAGTCGTTGAGCTCTAAATAATGCTTTACTAAACTGTCAATATACTTTTAACCACAATAGATCACAATTTACTTTCGGTTAATAGAAGATCATCAATACAAAATGATCACAAAATAGCAGTTCAGTCAGCCAGCCAACGTGATTATCACACAGTGAAAAGAGATCACAGAATTCAAGTTCAGCTATAAAGCCTTTTGGCCAACAAAAGTGCAGCCAAATGAGTACTGAAATGCTAAAAATCACAGAACATGAACATTCAATTTAGCTAAGCACAACCGAAAGTAACAGCCTGAGAGGTTTAAAGAGTAGATGACAGTAGTAAGTGATAGCTCTCTAGGATCTGTAGGTTAGATCTAGCGGGGTACTCTTTCCTTTTCTCTAGACTAGGGTTCTTGTTCTTGGTGTTCTACCGAGAGGGGAGAGGGGACTAACCGTCGGACGCGTTGGAGGAGGAGCTGGCCATCGTCGGTGAAGCGGTCGGGGAAGAGACTGGCGGTGGCGTCTCGCGGTGGCGACGATCTCCCTGGCCGGTGGTGGCTTCCCGTCGCTGGAGCGCCCCCTCAACAGATCGGGTTAGGGTTTTTCGGTGGGTCTGGCGGCGGCACGGTGAACCTCGTCGTGCGTGCCGCCCCGGCCCCCACCTCTCTTTTATATGGCGCTGGCGACAGGGGCCCACCAGCCTATTGGTGGCGCCCGATCGATGCGCGAGCAGCAGGAGGGTATTTGGCGTTGGGCCAAATGCCTGCTTGAGATCATTCTAACATTCTCCCCTTGATCTCAATCTATACTTTATCTTTAATTACTTTTGACTTTACACATTCCATCATAGATTAGTGCATAGAACATGTCTCATCGTCACGGTCAATCGCCGATAGATTCAATGACTACAATACACCTCTGCTGCTCGAAATAGTTACTTTAAACTTTTGGGCCATCTTTTAGTCCGGTATCATAGGCTTTCCTTAAACCCATGCCGCTACATGTTCTCTGAACACGTTGGGTGGTAAGCCTTTAGTAAGCGGATCCGCTAACATCTTTGCGGTACTTATGTGCTCAAGACTTATAATTTGATCCCGAACTTTATCTTTCACAACACAGTACTTTATGTCAATGTGTTTGGCAGCACCACTTGACTTATTGTTGTGGGCATACGTTACTGCGGGTTCATTATCGCAGTACAACTTAAGTGGTCTATTGATGTCGTCAACCACTTTTAAACCGGGTATGAACTTCTTTAGCCAGTTCACCTGCCCCGTTGCCTCATAACATGCTACAAACTCGGCATACATTGTGGACGATGTAGTGACGGTTTGTTTTGAGCTTTTCCACGATATAGCTCCTTTAGCGAGAGTGAACACATATCCGGATGTAGACTTTCTATCATCTCCGCGAAAATCGAATCAGTATACCCCACTATATGGAGTGAATATGATCTTCGTATGTCATCATGAGGCCTTTTGTTCCTTGCAAATAACGCAAGACTTTCTTTATCAATTTCAATGTTCTATTCCAGATTGCTCGAATCGCCAAATAACCCGTAACAAACGCTAAGTCGTGTGCACACTTGAGCATCTGTAAGCTTCCGACATTGAAGCATATGGAACCGATTTCATTTGTTCGAGCTCAGATGGTTCTGGGGCATTGAAAATCCCCATATCATCGCCCTTGACTATAGGTGCAGGTGAAGGACTACTTTTATGCATACCAAATTTCTTTAAGACTTTCTCTATGTATGCCTTTTGTGACAGTCCCAATACCCTTTGTTTCTATCTCGGTGAATTTGATCCTAGAACGAATGAAGCTTCACCAAGATCTTTCATATCGAAGTTTGAGGACAAAAACTTCTTTGTTTCCAGTAGCAGACTAACATCACTACTAGCTAGTAGGATATCATCCACATACAGGATTAGGAAGATAAACTTCCCATCTTTAAACTTTGCATAAAACACAGTTGTCCTCCACATTCTCTTTAAAACCAAATTTTCTTATTGTACTGTCAAACTTCAAGTACCATTGTCTTGAAGCTTGCTTTAACCCATAAATCGATTTCTTTAGGCGGCATCCCATTCTTTCATTTCCTTCCACGACAAAACCTTTCGGTTGTGCCATGTAAACATTTTCCTCCAAATCCCCATTGAGAAATGCCGTCTTTACATCCATCGATGTAACTCTAAATCATAATGTGCTACTAATGCCATTATGATTCGAAGAATCTTTACATGAGACTGGAGAAAATGTCTCATTGTAATCAATCCCTTCTCTTTGCGTAAAGCCTTTTGCCACAAGTCGCGCTTTATGTCTTTCTAGATTCCTTGGGAGTCATGTTTAGTCTTGTAGACCCATTTACGACCCTCTTGTTTTGGCTCCTTTAGGAATAATTTCAAGTCCCGGACTTTATTAGTCTTCATGGACCTCATTTCCTCTTCCATGGCCTCAAGCCATTTTGAGGAATTTTCGCTTCTCATGGCTTCTTCAAATGAGGTGGGATCATCCTCCATTTGAAATTCCTCTGTATGATAAATCTGATAATCATCGAAATAGCTGATCTTCTTACTCTTTGAGACCTCCTGGCCTCCTCATTTGGTACATCTCTTGTTTGAGGCTGCTGTTGCTCCCCTCATCGTGGCAATAGGTTCTATATTATCTGAAGAATGTGTTCTTCATTCTCATTCATTGTTGCCACGGGAGGAACAATAACAGTCCGGCACCACGGTGTCTTGTACCGTCGGTGCAGCGACGGCAGGTAGTGTGAAGAATGGCTCTTGAATCATCTGAGTGGGCATACACCGCTTCTCTTCAAGGTCAATCTCTCGAGCTACCATGCTCCCCTCATCATCTCATCCTCTAAGAAGACAGCGTGTCTCGTTTCTACAAACTTTGTATATCCATGCGGACGGAGAAACGATAACCTTTTGACTTTTCAGTGGTAGCCAATGAAATGGCAACTACTGCTTTGGGATCAAGTTTCCCAAGGTTTGGGTTAAATACTTTAGCCTCAGAGGACTCCCACACACGTAAGTGCTTTAGTGAGGAACTCTTCCTGTCCACAACTCGCATGCGGTGTTTTGGGCACCGACTTACTAGGCACTCTGTTGAGAATATGAATGGCGGTTTTCAACGCCTCCATCCATAAACTCAATGGGAGTGTGGAGTAGTTCATCATACTTGCACCATATCCATCAGTGCACTGTTGCGTCTTTCACTACTCCATTTTCTTTGAGGTTCGCCCGGCATAGAATACTGGGCCACTATTCCATTTTCCTGTAAAAACCTCGCAAAAGGTCCAGGAACTTGTCCATATGGGGTATGTCGACCGTAGTACTCCCCCCACGATCAGATCGGACTATCTTAATCTTTAAATCGTGTTGGTTTTCAATTTCAGCCTTAAATATCTTGAATTTATCCAAGGCTTCATTTCTTTGTTTGATTGGATAAATATATCCATAACGGGAGTAATCATCTGTGAATGTTATGAACGAGTCATATCCATCCACACTTTTCACAGGAAAAGTTCCACAAATATCTGTGTGAATAATTTGTAGAACTCCTGTGCTTCTTTTAGCGTCTTTCTTTATTTTCTTTACATATTTTCCTTTAATGCATTCTCTGCATTGTTCTAAGTCTGAGAACTCTAATGGAGGAAGAATATCATTCTTAAATAGTCTTTCTATTCTCCCCTCAAATATGGCCTAAATGCGATTGCCATAATTTCGACGATTCATTATGAGTTCTCTTTCGTTTTCTGTTTTCATTTGAGACGAGGATTCAATCACTTTCGCGACGCGACGTTTTCATTATCGCATACGACATTCACATCATCACATAATGACAACAAATAAAGCTCGTTCGTAAAATGGCAAGACCAACACATTCTTTATTAAACATTATTTCACACTTGCCATTTCCAAAATTGCAATCAATTCTTTTCTTGTTATCCCTCACATAGTTCACGAACCACCATGTGAGGATTTGATTCTTTCTTCCTCTTGCACGCACATAGCTATGCACTTTTCCAAATCCCATTTCTCGGGCTGCATATTATAGTTGACAACAAAAGTGTCAAACTCTTTTGGCAAAGAAGCAAAAACCAAATGAATAAGGAACTCATCCTTGAGAGCCAAATCCATCGGTTTAAGTTTAGATGCCAAGTTGCTCATTCTAAGAATGTGCTCTCTTATGCCACTGCCACAACCAGAGTACCTTTCTGTCACAAGCTGCTTAATCAGCTGTGTAGTATAAGTCTTTGAAGAGCCAGTAAACTGACTCTTTATTTTCTCAAGGTACTCTGTGACAGTGTCACACTCTGCGATTGAGCCCACAATTGCAGGCTTAATCGTGTTCTTTATCACAGCCAAACATTTCTTGTTGGCAGTGACCCACTTTTTATGATCAAGATCATATGATATTTTTATGGGAGCATAGTCCCTCTGTCTGGTCTGCCAAACAGCATCAGCCTCATTTTCATCCCTCACCGGTGCCACAGGCTCTGTGGGACACGGTGTGGCGACACAATTCATATACAATGAGAACAATTAAACATAATAACAACAACTGCATGCCTTGGTTTCAACGTTGGTTAAAATTAAAACATACAGTTGTTTACACATTAAATCTACATCACCGTTGGGTAGAAATAGAAATAATGCATAAAATCATCAATTGAAACTATAATATCATTATGACAAAATTATATGCCTTATTTCCAACATTGGTCAAAATACGACATACAATTTAAATCAATTTTATCTATGCATTAAATCTACATCACCGTTGGGCAGAAATAGAAATAATGCATAAAATTCATCAATTAAAAATTATAATATTGTTATTATCAACGTTGGTCAGAAAATAACAATATCATAATTATCTGGGATTTATCTCTATTTTTCCAAAATTAAATTCTCCCGTTGGTTCGAATTTAATAATGAAAAAATCAATCAATAACATCTTTTGCAGCGGAAACTGTAATTATTCTAAAATAATTCAATATTCAGAAGCAATATACAGTACACTTTTAATCTCTGGAATGCTTCTAAAATAATTTATTATTCAGAAGCATCATAACTATACTCTTTTAATCTCTGGAAATTTAACACGTTGGTGCAAAAATTTACAGAGATTTGATTCAATTTTTTTTTTTCATTCAATAAATGCTTCTGAAAACATAACTTTCATTTTTCTGAAATTTACTGTGCAAAATGGCCAATTTCGGCCCATCTCTTTGCAGCCTCGGCCCACGGCGGCCCGCTCAGCGAGCTCCCACACGCGCGGCCTACGACCTGAAATGCCTGTACAGGCCGGAAAAATCCCCCTGCGCAGCCCATCTTTCCCCACGCGTGCGCTGCACCGTCGGATCTCATCAAACGGTCCAAAACGCATGCAGCCTGGACTAAAGGAAATGGAGCCCTAGCCCTAGGGGCATTTGGCTCCTCTCCACCCGCAAAGCGGACGGCGGCGGCGGCAGCGCAGCGCGGGTGGAGGCGGCTCTGGCGGCTCGGCGGCGCGGCGCGCGTGCGCCGCGCGAGGCGTCCCAGCGGGCAGCGCCCGAGCGGGCGGAGGCGGCGCGCCAGGCGGCAGCCGCGGCGGCAGGCGGCGGCACGCGCGGCGGCGCTTCATAAGCGGCGGCGCCACGCGGCGCAGGGGGTCACGCGCAGCGCGCAGCGGCCGAGCGCGGCGGCGGCGGCCCCATCGGCCCACCGCGGCGACCGTCGGCGGCGCTACACCGCGACGGCGCCTGTAAGACCCTCTCGCCTGTTCTCCGTTTCTTTCTTTTGGGGATTTTTCGTTCTTTTCTTTTCTTTTAACAGGCATGCGATCGGTGTTCTAGGGCTAGGGGATCTCTTTTCTTTTCTCCGTCTAGATCTAAAACTAGGGTGCTCGATACCATTGATAGCTCTCTAGGATCTGTAGGTTAGATCTAGCGGGTACTCTTTCCTTTCTCTAGACTAGGGTTCTTGTTCTTGGTGTTCTCACGAGAGGAGAGGGGACTAACCGTCGGACGCGTTGGAGGAGGAGCCGCCATCGTCGGTGAAGCGGTCGGGAAGAGGCGGCGGTGGCGTCTCGCGGTGGCGACGATCTCCCGGCGGTGGTGGCTTCCGTCATTGGAGCGCCCCTCAACGGTCGGGTTAGGGTTTTTGGTGGGTGCGGCGGCGACGGTGAACCTCGTCGTGCGTGCGCCCGCCCCCACCTCTCTTTATATGGCGCGGCGACAGGCCCACCTGACCTATTGGGTGGCGCCCGATCGAGCGCGAGCAGGAGGGTATTTGGCCGTTGGGCCAAATGCCTGCTGAGATCATTCTAACAGTAAGCAATGCAATTAGAGTTCAAATCTAAACTAGATTACCAAATCAATTTTAGTATTAGACCATCATCCTCATTGAAGCATTAAAACCTAGGCCTAGCTACATCACTTTGCATTTTCTCCCAGTAGAGATATCAAAATAATTACTCACAATATGTGGCTCTAACCAGAACTGAGCTAAAGCAAAGAGATGAACACTGTGATACTCACAAAGCCGATGGCAATCAAAACCACCAAGAAGAAATCCAGCAAGGCACGCCTAGGGCGCTGTTCCAGAAAACCAATTGCTTCACTATGCTGCGAATATTAGACAAGGTTGATGGAGGTACAATGCCAATCTTCGCAAATTGAGACACCGAAGAACGAAGCCGAGGTACAGGAGTGTGCCGCACAAGATCAACTAGGGTGCTCCGGCCAAGAGCACCGTAGAACACCAAATATCAAGCATCGGGTTCCCCTCTCACAAATCGATATTGAGCTGGATAGATTCAATCCACAAGGACAAAACCCCTAAATTCCCTCACGGTTATCTCAAAGGAGAAATAGCGCAAAGAACCAGTCAGGGAATGCCCAAGGGAAGGAAATCCGGACTTCTCTGTCGTCCACGCTGGTGGTGAACACGACAGAGCAGCAATTCCCCCGCTCAAATCGAGATCCAACTAGAGAAGAGGAAGCAATCAAGGGTTAGGGAACACATTGAGTTGATCTATCGAACAAGGGGAAGGAGGCGGCCATTAAAAGAAGGAAAGGCTAGAAGGTCGATGCGGCTACTGCCAACGGCCCACGCCAAAGTACACATGCCATTGGCACCTCCAGCGCCACCGTCGCCTCAAGGCTCCCATGCCGTGTGAACCCTCTTGAGTTGCATGGCCACATGCACGTTAGGGTTGGAGACTTTCAGTCTCCATCCTTACCTCATTGCCATGTCCCATTGACCGGTGGGACCCACCTTTCCTCTCTTTTTTTTCTTTTCTCAAAGTGAGAAAATTACCAAACGACCATCAATAACCAATAGTCCCCATGAATTATCAGTTTGATAAAAATGTTCAAAAGCCTTGTTTAATATACAACTATTCGACGCTGGGTACCTTGCGGGTTTTAACCCAAAGCCTAACAACAAGGACTACAACTCTGTGCAGATAAAGGAGAACTTCGCCTTGATCTAATGCCTTGGTGTGAGAATTTTCACCCATGTTACATTCTGTACTAGGCGGCTTGCCCTTTTCCCTCTCGGGTTGGGACGTTATGGTCATGTCCCTATATCTAGCTCATAAGTATTTACAAAAGTACATTCTTATCTTCCTTTGATCGTGACCTCACGATCATACTTAAGTAGGTGAATTCTTTAGGGAATCCTGTAGGATGATTCCCATGCCATATAGGTATAAAATTCATTAAAAGCTATTGCTCAACCTTCCATACAGAAAGAGCACTACAGCTAATGAGACGCTTTATATGTGCTCTCTATTCCCACATAGTTTGTTGTCTTAGAGTCTAGTTCATAGGATCTCTGATCTCCTAGGATAGGTTACCACCAATGTGAGCCTTCACACAGGTATGATTCGCATTCCCCTTGATGCTGCAATGATGGCCTTCCGAACCAATCCTTTGGTGAAAGAATCTACCAAGTCACCTCTTATCGAGTGTATGTATTCCACAGAAATAACGCTCATCTCTTTAGCATGCCTTATCGACTTAAGTCACCTCTTAATATGTTTTGAGGATTTCATATTATCCTTCTTGCTCTTAGCCTTAACAAAAATAATTTGGTTATTGTAGTAGGTCAATATAGCTGGAATTGGCTTTTCCAGCCTAGGTAGGTCAGAAAGGAGTTCTCTGATCCATTTTGCCTCTACTGCCGCTAAGTCAAGAGTTACAACTTAGCCTCTATGGTGGATAGTGTAAGGATAGTGTGTTTAGAAGACTTCCACGACACAGCCCCACCTATTAGAGTGAAAACATAGCCACTCGTAGTCTTCATATCATCTAAGTCACTGATCCAGTTAGAATCATTGAATCCTTCTAAGACTGCCGGATGGCTAGAATAATATATTCCAAAATTAGAGGTCCCCTTTAGGTACCTAAGTACCCGCTCTAGTGCTATCTAATGATCATTTCCTGTATTGGCTGTATAACGACTCAATCTGCTTACATCATTTGAGATTTCTGGCCTCGTTGTACTAGTTAGATACATTAAGGATCCAATTATTTGAGAATAATTAAACTGGTCTTTTCCATATTCAATGTTTTTATGTAGCTTAACATTTGGATCATACGATGTGGCCACTGACTTACAGTCCTTAAACCCAAATCTGGTTAAGACCTTGTCCGCATAATGAGATTGTGAAAGAATAATCCTATTCTCACCCTTTATTTGCTTGATGTTTAAGATAACATCAGCTTCCCCTAAAATCTTTTATATCAAAATTCTGGGAGAGGAAAGATTTTGATTTATTGATGACATCCATGTTGGCCCCCAAAAGCAATATGTCATCTATGTATAGACAGAATAACACCTTTGTCCCCACTAAATCGATAGTAGACACATTTATCAGCTTTGTTTACATAAAAGCCGACCGAGGTCATAGTACTATCAAATTTCTCATGTCATTACTTGAGAGCTTGCTTTAGGCTATACAAAGATTTAATCAATCAATATACTTTCTTCTCTTGCCCTTCAACCACAAAGCCATTGGGTTGTTGCATATAAATCTTCTCACCCAACTCTCTATTTAGGAAAGTGGTCTTTACATCTATTTGATGAACTTGGAGTTTGCATGCGGCAGCTAGTGTTAAAAGCACCAGAATTATGGGTAAATGAGCCACAGGAGAGTATGTATCAAAGTAGTCTCCTCCCTCTTTTACATGAAACTCTTAGCCACTAAACGAACCTTGTACTTTTCTATAGAACCGTCAGGTCTATGCTTTCTTTTAAAGATTCATTTGCATCCCACTAGCTTGAATCTAGATGGAAGGTCCGTACCTCCCATGTTTTGTTAGCTATGATGGAATCCATTTTGCTATGGACTGTCTCCTTCTAGTAATCAACATCTGGGGATACGTATGCCTCTGAATGGTTTTGTGGTTCATTATCCACGACATAGGTAACATAGTCATCTTCAAGAGATTTTTTAGTCTTCTGCCTCTTACTCCTTCTCAACTCCAATTCTGGAGCAGTGTTATCCACACTAGGAGGAATAGAGTGTTTACCTGAACTATTTGGATCAATGACTTCATTTGATTTCATAGGAAGCACATGTTCAAAGATATTTGTAGCGATGTCACTCACCTTGGGATTTGACCACTAAAAATCTATAAGCCATGCCGTTTTTAGCATACCTTAGGAAGAGACAATCAATAGTTTTAGGACTAAGCTTTCTTTTCTTTGGTAATGATACGTGCACTTTTGCAAGGTATCTCCACATTCAAAGAAATGATAAGTTAGATTTTCTGCCCTTCCATACATTTGTAAATACAAGTCTCATACCAAGGAGAGCTAGAGTAAGTGAAGTTGAGCTATCAACACATGATAAGACTCAAGCTACCAGACATGACCCCTTTTAATAGTACAACAATCTATACTAGCAACCCGGTCTTCAAACTAAACACCAAGACCGGTAAAAGACTAGAAATATAAGCTTAGCCCTAGCTAGCCACACCTTTTCCTGGAGTCATAGTCTTGACATGTATCAACTCACGATGCATTCTTTACTTCAACTCCATCAACACATGATGGATCTATACTTGACTTGATGATCAACACATGATCATCTCCTCTTGGACTTGCATGAACTCATGATGCATCCACTACTTGACTTGATGATCTTCAACACATGAAATCATCCCAAGTCTTTCTCATTTATGGAATCTAACATATTCAACCAACTTATGGAAAATGTTAGTCCACAAATCAATTGTCATTAATTACCAAACTTTACCATTAACTCATAATGGAAGGACTAGATTCTACAATCTTTCTTTTTTTGGTAATTTATGATAATCTCAATAAGTAATGAGATAAAGATTGATTTACGAGTATACAACATGTACACAACACTTGTATACTCTAGGATGAGCTTTTTAAGCAAAGCTTACTCATCTGGTTGTCACTAATCATACAACCATTAACACATAATGGAAGAATTAGATGATACACCGATTATGAATATATATGAACCACACAAGCTATAGATACTTAAGAGATATGTTTCAAAGTAAGGATCCCTAATATGTGGAAAAGAGGAACATGAATCAATACTAATGAAACATCAAAACATAGAGTGAACACTCCTTAAATATGTGCATACAAGAATGTATATTAAAGACACATGCACATATTCAAGTATGATTATTTGGTGAGGTTCAATCTATATTTTAGATCCAATGAATGCATTAAGATAAAGGAATGTGATATTGAATGCATACCTCTTATGATTTTCACCTTTTCATTCAAATGACACTAAGCAATATCATAATAAATAAACATATTAGTTTCACAAATAGATTTGTTATTATCACCAAAACCAACTTAATAGAGCTTGAACTTACATACAGCCTTGACTATGATGCCCAAGAAGTGGCGCTCCCTCGCTCTGACGACGGCCAGATATTTAATGAGGTCAGGATCCTTGGTCTGGTAGGATTTGTCAACGTGCCACATGAGCATGCATGAGTCGGTATGCACGAACACCCTTTTCGCACACCGAGGGCCTTGAGCTTGCTAAGCCCAAAAAGCAGGGCCTCGTATTCAGCTATGTTGTTTGTTGTGGGGAAATTGAGCTGGATGAGTAGTGTAGGTGACACCCTTCGGGTGTTGTGATCACTGCTTCGAGACCTGCCCTGGAGGTGTCGCAAGCTCTATCATTGTGCAGACCCCACACCGACTCAGCATGTAGTTGAGTTTGTGGTTGGGCCGACGGGGTTCACTCTGCAACAAAGTCTACAATGATTTATGGTTTAATCGCTGTGCAGGAGGCATATGTTAGGGAGAAGGGCACAAGCTCGGCTGCCCACTTGCCGATGTGGCTCTTAGATTCTCTGTTCTGCAGCATCTCAGCTAAGGGGAAGGACGAGGGCATGGTAATGTGGTGCACCAGGAAGTAGTGCCAGAGTTTTTGTGTAGTCATGAGGAGCACGTAGGCCAGCTCCTCTAACTCAATGTATCACATCTTGGGTCCGTGAAGCACCTCCTCTATGGCCATATGAATTTGGTGATAGCCGGTGTATGCATCCAAGAAGCTCATTAACTCGCACCCTGTCATCACGTCTACTAGCTGGTTGATCCACGAAAGAGGGTAGTTGTCCTTTGGGTACGCCTTGTTAAGGTTTATGAAGCCAACACACATGTGCCACATGCCACTGGACTTCCTGACTAGCACTAGATTGGTGAGCCATTCTGGGTGATGTACTTCACGGATGACACTGGACTAGATCAGTTTAATGGCCTCCATCTTGGTGGCTTGGTAGCACTTGAGGGACATGCATCCCAGCTTCTATTTAATCAGCTTGGTGTCGGGGCGCACCGCGAGCTTGTGCTCAATGATAGAGCGGTCTACTCCCGTGGTGTCGGCCAACGACCATGTGAAGACCTTTGCATTACTGTGAAGGGCCTAGAGAAGTCCTTACTCAGCCTCTGGGGTGAGACCCTTGCCGATGGAGACTTGCTGAGAGGCGTTCGCATCGTGGAGGGGGACCCTATTAACCTCACCATCTAGCTTGGGCTTGGGTGTCCACCTCGGAGCTAAAGGCAACGACAGTGTGGATGTGGCAACGGTCTCACTAACAGTGTTCACCTTGTGGAGGGGACCTCGCGAATTGAGTTCTATTCGGCGAGCGAGATCCTGTTCTTCGAACACGGTGATGATCCCTTGTGGACTCGGGAGCTTCATGCATAAGAAATTATGATGAGGGACTGCTCAAAAAGTGTTGAGTGTCGCCCTTCCTAGGATAGCATTGTACGGGTAAGGAAGGTCGATGATGTCAAAGGTTACCACCTTGCTTCTCGCTTGGTCGACCTAGAGCTCACAGTGGTTGACTACCGAAGCTCTGAAGTGGACCACCCGTAGGCTCAAGTCTGCTCTAGGGAATGCCCATCTGGTCGAAGGCGCTGGTGAACAAGATATCCACTGAGCTGCCACCATCGACGAAGATACGTTTGATGTCACATCCCAAGATACTTGCCTACTGCATGTGTGCCACCACCGGTGCTCTTGCATTGAGGGCTTGTCTCTAACAACACATTCATGGAGTGTTGCGATGGTCCGGCAGTGCGAAGTGAGGTGTTCACCCGGCTGTGCACCTCACACCAGAGCCCTGCTGCTGTACGTTGTCATGGCCCCATCCTCCGTCATCGCGGGCCTATCCTCCATCATCATGGGCCCATCCTCTTCCACGATCGTGGCCTATATAGCCACTCCCTGGCTAACTGAAGTGTTGTTGCCATCTCTGCCACCCTCGATGTCGTGGACATACTTGGCCATTGGCCCTTCTGCTACTTGTGGCTGGAGCCATCCTTCGAAGGATCAGGCATTTGCTTTGCCTCGGAAGCATCGCCCTGGCATTGTTGTGCATCTTCTTCTGCCCTTGCACACTCCTCTATCTTGTCAAAGAGTTTTGCGACCATTTTTATGGGCTTGTGTGCGTTGACGAAGAGCTCGTATTGCTGCGTTGATGATGGTGGTCTAGTTTACATCTTGACTTGGCAGCGGACTTTCGTGAAGCACTTGAAATATTCCCAGAGCTTCTCGGAAGCTTTCTACTTGATGGTGAAAAGCTAGTCTGCATCCACCCACTCAACGTGATTTCCCTGGAAGTTGTTGTACATGCGGTCCTGGATTTGCTCCCATGCATATATGGAGTTTGACGCGATAGTGAAGAGCCAGTAGAGTGCCATCTCTTGACGGGTGAGTACCAATCCCTTCACTTTTGTGGAGTCGTCACCCCCTGCCGCTTCGATGGCCGTCTCATAGACGCATACGAACTCCTGGGATCCATATCACCCTTGTACAGTTCGACTGTAGGCATCTTAAGGTCTTCCAGCAATGCAGCTTGCTATAGGCTGGCGGATAGAAGAGACTCTGGGTCCACACGTTAGAGTGTATTACGGGTGGCGGCATAGGCCTCACGGTTGTCTATCCTTTCGATGGGACCGTTGCCGTAGGTGTTTGTTGACTCCAAACCTCTTGCATCTGCCGTATAGTACTCTGGAGGTCTGCTAGCTCACGTTACAGTGTTCCGAGGGCCGCCACCAAAGTGTCCTCTATCGCACAAGCAGCGGGGTCTACTGGCATGGAGGCATGTGCGGTGAGGTTGTTAGCGATGACGACTTGGGTGCCGGAATCGCTAAGCATGTTGGTGCAGTAAGCGTGGTGGTTGACGACAGGGCCGACGTGAGCATCGAAGTCGGCGGACGTGTCGGCACATGCTTCGGGGTCACTTGATGTACCGGCATGGGCATCGGGGTTGATGGTCCTGTCGATGCAAGCATCCGGATCACTTGATGTATCGGCGTGGGCTCCAGGGTTGGCAGACGTGTTGGCGCGGGCTTCAGGATCGACGGACTTGCCGACATCATCGATGATCATGCTGGCGTGAGCACTGGAGCTTGCTCCTCACATCGGCGCTGGCCGCTCGCCACCTGCGGCGCTAGGGCGTCGCTGCCATGGGGGTGGAGAGCCTTGGATCACCGGCCCTTGTGTGCTGCCATCGTGCTTCTCTTTCGCTGGGCTATCGTCGTTGCTTTCTTGAGCACCATTGCTTCTCCCAAGCTTGTAGCTTGCTCGTTGTCCCCACAAATGGCGCCAACTATTGTGGCTACGGATCAAACAGTAAATAGGGGACTAGTAGAGTGTGTGTGTGTGTAGAAAATGAGTTGTGTCTGTCGTTTCTTAGGGTTGTATATATACATGGCCATGAGGCCTGATTACAATTATACCTCCCACAGTGGCCTACTATGCTAGAGGTGTAGATGTCTTTTAACATGCCTTAGTGAGCCTCTTGGCCCAGCAGGCCGAACGGGTATAGGTAGAGGACACTCTTACAACAAGCATTGATTAAACATGTGTAAGTATTTTTGACAGGGATCACTGAACTAAGTATACAGGATACCCTATGGTTACAAAAGAATATCATTTTAACCCAATAAAATACTTTGATGAAAATTCTTTTTGAGATAAATCTATACATATATTTTTCATATGTTCAGTCTAAATATTAAAAAGATATCGATAACCAAAGTTTAAAAAGTTTAACTACATGTATTCCAAATACAATATTTTTCTGTGACTAGAGGGAGTACATGGTAACACTTACATCCGAATTAATAGCCGAAGAATGAACTGTTCCAAAGTCCAATTCATTGGACAAAATGGTTCAGATGATGACGTGGCACGCTGTAAGATAAGGTAAATAGCATTGATTGATGTTAGTGGGATCGCCGATACAAGTATATTGGATACATGAATAACAATATTCAGAACACTTCAATCTGAATTGTTAATAGCTAAGAATCAACTGTTGCAAGTCCAATCTAATCCATGGAACAAAATTAACCAACAGTTCGCACTTGGACTCCATTTATTGATGATTGATTAAGGACACGTACACGTTCTGCACATATGTGCGTTCGTGATATCCATCACACATCCTTACTATATATAATGAGATTGCTAATATGTCTACCGCACAACTAATTTTATATATTGCTATATGCACTTTTTGTTACACACATGATATATTGTTATGATGCACGTCCTTAATTCCCCTAGGGAGAAAGTTGTATAAATTTAAAAGTAAGTTGAGATATACATGGAAGCAAAATGAGTATAATTTTTTAGCAAGGTAATAAATTTGGAATCAAATTCATGATTTACCTCAATCAAAATTTGTACAAAAAATCAAATTAGTTTATATTTGGGAACAATGTCAGTATGAATTTTAAATTTGGGAGCAAGTCGCTATGAATTTAATAGCAATTTGGACACACATGAAAACAAAACAAGTATAATTCACAAGCAAAATCATAAATTTGAATGCAAAGTCATGATTTACCTAAGCAAATTTTGTCCAAAAAATCAAATCAGTTTAAATTTGGGAATAAAGTTAGCATAAAGTTGGGAGCAAGTCAGTATAAACTCAAAAGCAAGTTGAAATACACATGGAAGTAAATTGAGTATAATTTTCAAACAAGGTTATAAATTCGGAATCAAGTTATGACTTAACTGAAGCAAAATTTTGTACAAAAATTTAACTTAGTTTAAATAATAAGTAACTAGAACGTTGTTATAAAAATCAATGAAGCTACGTAACAAAAAAAGAACCCTAACCTTACTTTCCTATCTTGATGAGCAATCACATCTCGCAGTGACTCACTGGGACAGGGTGTACTTCGCTAGGATAGATGTGTGTCGAGGTGACTTTGCTTGGACGGATGTACTTCGTTTGGACGGGTGTGCGTGCCATCCAACCAATGCCCACGGAAACAAGAATTTCAGATTAATTAATTTGTCGCCATCACCGAACAAGAACCCGTTGCTTTACGGTACGCACGTCCTGATCAACCAGGGATGAGCTCAGCTCAGCCGCCGCTCATCGTAGTCGTCGGGCCTCGATCTCACCACCGTTTCGTTTGAGATGGAGTCCAAGTTACGTGTTCATTTGATGGATAGCTAGCAAGTAATAGTTTCATTCGAGAATACGCACGGTAGCTAGCGGCCTATCTCTCTCCATTAAAGGAGAACGGATTACCTAGGATTCTGAACAATCTACTTTGTTTACTGTATTAGCACAGTTCATGGTTTAGTGCTTTCTTCAAATTATTAGTTTATACACCAACCTCAATGTAATGGTTAATGAATGAATGTTTAGATCGATTTGATTAATAGCTGGCTAGTAAGATTTTTCCTTCGAGAATTCGCGTGATAGCTAGCTGCCTATCTCTCTCTCCATTAAGGGAGAACCGACTACCTAGGATCCTGAACAATCTACTTCGTTTACTATATAGCACGGTTCATAGTTTAGTGCTTTCTTCAAATTATTAGTTTATACAACAACCTAAATTTAACGGTTAATGAATGAATGTTCAGATTGATTTGATTAATTAATAGCTGGCTGGTAAGATTTTCATTCGAGAATACGCACGATAGCTAGCTGCCTATCTCTCACCATTAAAGGAGAATGGATTACCCAGGATCCTGAACAATCTACTTTGTTTACTGTATTAGCACAGTTCATGGTTTAGTGCTTTCTTCAAATTATTAGTTTATACAACAACCTCAATGTAATGATTAATGAATGAATGTTTAGATCGATTTGATTAATAGCTGGCTAGTAAGATTTTCATTCGAGAATACGCGCGATAGCTAGCTACCTATCTCTCTCCATTAAGGGAGGATCCTGAACTATCAACTTCGTTTACTATAGCACAGTTCATAGTTTAGTGCTTTCTTCAAATTATTAGTTTATACAACAACCTAAATTTAACGGTTAATGAATGAATGTTCAGATTGATTTGATTAATTAATAGCTGGCTGGTAAGATTTTCATTCGAGAATACGCACGATAGCTAGCTGCCTATCTCTCTCCATTAAAGGAGAACTGACTACCTAGGATCCTGAACAATCTACTTTGTTTACTGTATTAGCACAGTTCGTGGTTGCGTTCTTCAAATTATTAGTTTATAGAACAACCTTAATTTAATGGAAGTTTTCGTGCGGATCGATTTGGTGCTCAAGCCAAAATGGTTTGCGCTGGATGCGTTCCCCTGGTTGAAAGGTTATAAAACCGAAAGCTATACCATAATGCAACTTCCTTAAAGTAAACGGAAATGTCTGGCTGGCCAGGGGTTGATTACCCTCTTGGAATTTGTAGTCGAAATATTCGACATTTTTCAGATGAAAGTTAAAAATTTTGAGGTGAAATTGGGAAATTTTGAGTTAGAAGTCTTCGAATTTGAGTTGAAAGTTACCCATCCGAACTATTTGGGCTTAGTGGGCCAAAGGTGGGTGTACTTGAGTCATTATCGGAACCTAATCCAAATTAGACTCCAAACCAATACGGGCTCTAGCCGAAAACCCTAACCCTATTATCTCCCCATTTCTCTGTTCCCAGCCGCAACCTTCTTTTTCTGTGTCCTGTGAGGGCGTGCAAGCGGCCGCAGTTTTTCTTTGTTCCTACTGCCGCCACCGTTGTCTGTTGCTGCCGCTGGGTTAGTTGTTGCCGATGCTTTGCGAGGAGAAGCGGCAAGATTAGCAAGGAAAAAAAGGCCAGCGATAGGGAGAAAAGGAGCCAGCCAAAGAGAAGGGGAAGGAAGAAAAGCGAAGAATAAAAGGAAGACAAGGAGGGGAAGAGAGAAGGATTCTGTGTGTGGCAATTCCAATGTCTCATTTGTAGGGTATTGATCTGAATCTTTTCCCTCTGCTATTTCTTCAACTAGATGATTTTTGCGGGGTTTTTAGTGGGGAATATGTGTTGAAAGAATAATCCATTCCTCCACTAATGGGCCCGCTCTATAGGATACAGATCAAGAATTGCAGTCATGCTGAGAGAGGACAACTAATACTCTTCGCTTGTACTCATAACCTAGTTATCTCACTAAGGTGTATTCTCGTCATTTCTACAGACCCAAGAGTCTATAAATACCTCATGTATCCCTCATTTTGGGGGGCTCTCTTGAACTCTCTTGAGCAATAAAGAAATATATTCAAACTAGTAAGCCCTCGGGGGCTCCCTCTTGTAGGATCGAGGAGGCCGACTAGAAGGGGGTGGATAGACATTTTTCAAAACTTTAGGCTAAAACCAAGTTTAACAATGCGAAAGTGTAAGCAATTTGATTTCACACAAGTAAATCCTAAATTATCTAAGTTCGACTAAGTGCATCAACATCCTAATTCTAGATCAAGGTGAGCAATCTTAGGTCGCCAAGCAAATAGGTCAATTTCTACAAAAGTAGATTGTAAGGAGAAATTAAGTTCAAGAAAGCAAACCATAATTTGACACATGATGTTGTATCATGGTGTTTGAAAACTTACCGGTTTTTCCTAATCCACGTTGAGATAAGTTTAAACGAATTGGATCGCTCCATGAATTAAGCAAATCACCTCAATCTCCTCCACTTCGGAGATAGCGAGTACCACACCACTCACAACAAGCTGGGCCTTCTCACAAGCTTCTTGAGAAAATCAATGGATCACCACGCCTCCGAAATTGTTTAGAAGTTAGCAACCTCTAAGAGTAACAAGTCAGATATTCTCGCTTGAACGAATCAAGTATCACAGCTCAAAGGACACAAAGTTCACCACCAAGTGCAACACATGCACAAGGTTATGCCTCTCTAAAATAAATAAAGGAGAAAACTTGCTCTTAGCTCAAGGGATGAAAGAATGGAACCAGCCACAAGTGCAACTGGCAACAAGGGGTATATATACCCCTCATAAGAAAAACTAGCCGTTGGAGCAACAAGGTAGCTGAAAATAGCCCAAGGCCAAGTACCACCACTAATATATGGCCAAAACTACTGCGTCCTCCCCAAAGTCTATAAAACTAGTCGTTATAAGAGCTTTTAGTTAGACTACCCTCTCAGGAGCCAGTCTGACCGCCAGGTCTGGTCTAACTGCAAAAGTACCGATCTGACCGCTAGGAGAGAATTCAAGAAAAAAATAGCCTCTGGAAAAAACGTACCGTTACAAAAACGGTTGTACCGAAGAACCGGTTAGACGCCATCAGACCTCCCTTGTCTTGCCGGTCAGACCGTGCTACTGGTCAAACCACCACTTTGGGGCCAGTCAGACCGCAAGCATCGGTCAAACCTCCCTTTGGCCACCGGTTTGACCTTCGGTCAATCTGACCACATGTGAGATGCAGGTCAGACCGATTTTCTAGGACAAGAATAGAATCAAGGTTAATCATAGCATAAACTTTGAACAACCTTCAAAGGTACTTTTGCAGTCATAAAATCATGCTTCCAAGGTTAGAACATGACTCACGCCAAGTTACGGAACATATCTACAAACTTTTAAGAGTCATACATATCACAAGGAACTTACATATGAGCTACAACTATTCTCAAAGCACATTCGAGAATAAAAACATCATGCCACAAGGAGGGAAAAACATGGACCTCAACATTTCATAAAACACATTTGCAAACTTTAAATCACATGTCACAAAAGGTCCTACGCATGAGCTACAATCATTTTCAAAACATATTTGAAAATTTAGCATCATGCCGCGGAGAGAGCTAGAGGAAGTAAATGAACTATCAACACATGATACATTCAATCTACTAGTCGCGACCCCTCTTAATAGTACGACATCCTATACTAGTAATCCGGTCTTTCAACCAAACACCAAGACCGGTAAAAGACTTGGAAGTGGAGACATGCGCATTGCATCCATAAAAAGTTAAATTAGATTATGAGATATGTGTGCGGAATTTAATAAGGAGAAATATGTGAAAGATTGATATAGTAGTGAATGGAAATGAATATTTGGTACCATGTTTATATTGTTTATTATTTTATTATGTATTTGCTGAGTCGTAGACTCACTTTTGCTTTTGTTGTTGCTTTTACGTGCTTGTTGAGAATGACATGCTTGGGCGGGGAGTAGAACATTGATTGCGCTTACACCATTTGTGTCTCTTTTGTCACTTAGTATTCCATTATTCAACATTAGAAATAAATGATACTATTCATTCCATTTTAATTTGAATAATGTTTTCCCTTGGAACTTAATAGTATTAGTTTGTTGCTACTTGTCATGATTTCTTTGATTAAATTTATAATTGGTTTATCTTAATGCCATTTATTAATTCCTTATTGTTATCGTCTCTATAATTACGATTATTGTTGTGGAATTATAGTTGAAGACTAGTTGTTGGTAATTCATATTAAATGGTTAAAATTGGTAGCAATTGTAGCTGTGGATGATATTTTAAGCTTTTGCTAAGCTGAAGTGTTACAGTTTGTGACACAGAACTTAACAGATTCGGGTAATAGAACTTGCTTACCAATTTTGTTTTGGAAGCGTTACTATGCATGTATGCTTTTGTGCAGTTGTGCATGATTTGTAAAACAACAATTAGTTTGCATGTATCCATGCACCAACAACTGCAGTTGTTCTAATGTTTTACTGAGTGCATAGATTACTTCAATAGAACTGAAAACTAAGGATAATCAATTATTGTATTGTTGTTTTCTGAAGAAATTTCCTAAAACTGAAAATGAGGATAACCTTCTGGTACCTTTCCAATCACTTGTCACCCACATTATTTGCGGACTATTAATTAGCATGGGGTGTCATCTCAGGTTGAATGCATCACTAGTTCGCAACAGAAGAGCTGTACTTACTGGAAAGTGACACCTACTACTTATTTAATCACTACTACTAGTATTTACGATTCAATCGGCTGGCAGTTAGCATGGGCAATGAATCAGAAGTTTCGAGTGGCTAGATCAATCCGACTGGTACCTCTGCTCCCTTTTCAGCGGCAGCTGGGTTGGATGTATCGTTTACTCACCTGAAAAACTGAGGATCAAATCTTTGTGGGATCCATCCAGATGCTTATTCTAAGGACATGTTTAATATATTGAATTAATTCAGGTTGAAACAATTAACCTAAGCGACACAAGAATTGACATTTTTTACTCTATTGTACTGAATCGGCTACTCTATCTTTAGATGGACCCACAACAAAAAAACAAAAACACTCATCTCTCTGCAGTCCCAAAATAACTGACCACACGGTGATGACTTAATGCAGCCACTAATAACAATACGGGATATTATTATCTATTTGATTGAAGCCGCATCCTAACTGACATGCCCATTACATCGTATCGACCTCAACCCACCAAAACTGACCTTCATCCGGCTTAGACCCCGCTCCAATCTAAATGATTTTGGTCAGTTTTTTTTTTACTGGAACTTAGGGGCGAAGCCACGTTCAAGCATCGGGGTCGGCCGACACCGATAATTTCTCGGTAACTTCTTATACCCAGCAATTTTGGCCATCTTGGACACCGGTAAAATTTTTGTCTGACCTCGGCAGCACAGGAGTCCGTTGCTCCAGACGGTAGCCAACCAGCCCAATGCCCATCGCCCCATCCACATCAACATGTAGAAAGCCTGAGCGGCTGAGCCCACCACGATGGGCCTCAGTCTGTGGGTTTGTCCCGACCCCGGTGACAATTAATCCTGGCTTCGCCCCTGAGTGGAACTTATAGTTTTTTTGCTACGGTTTATGGCTTTTAGATAGTTTATATGAGAGATTACAGAGTAACAGAAACTTACGTGTGGTTTTTACCGATATAAATAAAGTCAGTACGAAATGTACTACAATTAACTAGTAGATCCTATCTTGAAAAAATACTCCATTTCTAACTTCTTATGATACCTTCTTTTCCAGCTTCTAAAAATTACTTTTAAATTTTTATATAGTAACTAAGTTTCAAATGAAATATCTTTTCAAGACGAAGTATATAATTGATTGTAGTACACACTGTAGTAACTTTATTTATATTAGCCAAAACTGCATGTGGGTTTCTCTTACTCCATATTCTCTTTTATGAATAGCCTAAAAACCATAAACCACAGCTATAAAGATCAAACCCTTAATTGCATCCTTTTTTGGATTTTTGGCCTTTTCTTTTCTTTTTTCCTTTATTCCTTTTGCATTGTCTATAATAATATAATTTTTCTTTTTATTTTTAAAATTTAATTATGTAGAAAAAATTAACAGCCGTTACAGTGCACAAAAAAAAAGACCAAAAGCCATAGCTTATAAGAGCATCTCCAACAATATCCTCTAAATCTCATCCCCTAAATCACTTTTTAGATGACACAATCTAGAATATAGAAGATTAAAAATATGTAACCTCCAACAAGTCCTCTAAATATGGTCCCCTAAATTAAAATCTGGGTCCACAAAAACTACCAACCAAAGAATTTAGGGGATCGGACGGCGCAGGAGCGTTGGGGTCGATTTAGGGGATGGTGTGCGTTCTCCATATATGGGGGACGAAAAATCAGGGATGGAGTCCTCTATATTTTTAGGTACCACTTAGAGGATCTGTTGGAGCCTTTTTTTTTACCTTTTCTTCTAAAATATAGGGGATATGAGCACTTTAGAAGATTTGTTGGAGATGCTCTACGGTATACTCATGTCTCTAACAAAAATCATGCTAAGATATACTCAAGTCTCTTACAAAAATCGTGCATTGCATATTTGTGTGCGGTTTGTGTCAATCCTGTGCAGGTCTAAATCTTTGGTGTATGCATGCTGCAAATGCTTAACTCTGACGATCGATGTACGTGCTGAAATAGACAAGTAACAGCATGCTGCAAATGCTTAATAAAACTAACTATTATAACTTCTAACTGAATAACTCGAAACTGGCAAAATTTTCCTTCTTAATTAATGTCTCTGCAGGAGAATATAACGGTTGGGCTAAGCAAGGGCTTGAATACCAACTGCAGCACTGCACAACCATTATGGTTCTGTTTATATTTACTTTTAAAAACAGTTTTTCTATATTAAATAATTTTTTTATAATACCTAATTTTTAAATAAGGTGTTTTTTTAAAAGTGGGGTTTACTAGTCGATTACAGTATATACTATAGTGACTTTATTTATACCAGCCAAAATCACACGCGAGTTTCTCTTTCTATATAGCTCTCTATAAGTTGTTATTATTCATAAACTAAAGGGAGTGTATAGGTATCACCCGGATGTTTTCTTTCTAATTATCATCCAAATTTGTGACCTTTGGATTAGAGATCTAATGGCCATTAATTCTCTCCCCTCTCCTTGACCTTTGGATTAGAGACCAACCCATATCTGTTTATGTGCACAACTCAATGTGGCACAGTTCTCTTTCAAAAACAAAGTGGCATGCACGGTCTAGCTCAACATCAGGAAAAACACACCAATAAGAATCAGAGGATTATATAGTTTTCACAGGCCCGCTGATCGGCAATCGACATATACGGCATTTACACCGATTGAGAAAGCACGATGCACCCGTTTGGCTAAGCAACGACGGTCACGATCAAGCCCGTACAAAAGAAATAAAACGGAGAGTGATGCCATTCTGTTTTGATTGGTGTGGGTCAATGATCTCAGCTATCAATCGCATGATCTATTAAATAATTAAAACTATGACTTTAGTTACGGGATACATTAGATTCTGTTGTAAAATATGCGATATAAACATAATTAAAGATACTTTATTTGAAAAGTAATTACTATAGAAAAATTAAAAAGTAGCTTTTAGAAATGAAAAGAAGAGACCCTCAATCACGTGGAAAAAACTGCTTGTTACTCTTTTATTGCACAGTGGAGGAATCAAAATATCTTTTTTGGTGAAGAAAGATAAATCTGTTGTACTTGTTAGGCCATATTCACTGTTAGTACAAAGGTAGTGCTCAATGTGACTTTTAACTTCTAACTTATGGCTTAAATATATTGTAATAGTTGAAAATACATTGTAACGGTTGTTAGGTTTTTTGAGTAACTAAATTTTAAAAAATTATATCATTATAGAAATGCAAAGGAATAAGGTGAAAAAAATCCAAAAAAAGATAAAATTATGAAACCGGTGTGTTTTAGAAGCTAAAAGTAGAAGTTATTTGGAGCGGGGCTAGGATTCCGTTTAACCTAAGCAATCCAAACGAGGACTTGTATCGATTAAGCACGAAAAGTATTTTACCGCTTAGTTATCCTATGATCCTCCATGAACAGGCCTACACAAATAGGAGAAGTATATATATATATATATATATATATATATATATATATATATATATATATATATATATATATATATATATATATATATATATATATATATATATATATATATATATATATATATATATATATATATATATATATATATATATGAAAATTACAGGTGCCTAGGCACCCATATCAAGAACCGTCCGATACACGTGTATGATTGATAATTTTTTTGAGTTTAGGTATGGAAATATTTTATACCCTTGATATATTTATGGTAAGTAAGTTTTCAACTCAGTTCAAACTAGTTTGAACTACTTTTGAGTTCAATGCGACTATAGTGAGTATATACCATAAAAATAGTTCAAACTAATTAAACTGAAGTTGAATTTAATTTTTTTCGGAGTTTGACATCTCAAATATACTTTTTTATGGGTATATGAAGATACCCACATCAAACGTTACGAATCTCAAAGCAAATCAACGGTATTGATATGGGAGCCTAGGCACCAAAGTGCATGAAACACTCGTCCTATATATATATATATATATATATATATATATATATATATATATATATATATATATATATATATATATATATATATATATATATATATATATATATATATATATATATATATATATGTTCTTTCTTAGGCCAGAGATGAGATCGTGGACTGCATGGCTCCAGTCTCCAATCAAAATAGTTACCCAAAGGATAAGGTGTGGGTCTTGAAATCAATTCAAGCAATCAAATCATACAGAAAAGTTTGAAATCAGACTCACTAGGCATGTGATCGAAGACGTCAAAATCAAACTCACGGGGGTGCGCGTTGTCTTCTGTGGACGTCGACACTTGGCATGCAGTGGATTCCTGTGGTCAAGTCCAAATTTCTTCTTTTCTTCAGCTTTAAGTGCTTAATTAGCAAACTCTTATTGTTGTACTGTTGCAGTTCGTACTTCATTAGAAGGATGCAGTATTCCTCTGCAATCCCAAGTGCCGTGCCATTCTCTTCGTTGATTCATGGCCATCACGGTTTGCATGTTTCATTGGCCATTATACAGTGTATAAACATTACATATATATATAGGGATATACAGGCTACATTGACTTGAATTTTCATACTGTTTATATACCGTAACTGAGAGAATACACATGCAAAATGTGCTTAACTCATCACTCCTCGCCAAAAAAAAAAATCGTCACTAGAGGCTGATGTGATTCAGTGCTAGTGTGCTACTCTCCTTCGGTCTAATTGGGGCAGGGGCAGGAGCTTAATGAAGGTCAACATGAGCCATGGCCCCCCTTCAATTCTGCAAAGGCTTTTGCATATCTTTATAGAAGATAACGGATATCAATATGCTTGCACTTGAAAATGGCCGCATCTTTCTTATGAAATTCATTCACTTTTGAGTGTTGGCCTCTACTTTTTCTTTACGATTATAAGAAAAACGTACACACATGCACACTACCCGTACACATACACAAGTTACCTAGCACATGCCTAGAATGACATAGATTAGGGATAACACTCATGTTTATGTCAAGGTGGATACTAGGATTCGAATCTTGATATGTGGAGCCGTATAACTATAGCTCTACCCAGTGGTAGACATAGAAATTTCAAGATGAGTATTCGACGTTACAAAAATATTGTTCAATAGAAAATATAAAGGTCCACAATAGCGAAAATTAAAGTACAATTGTTTAAACTAGAGACAATATCTCAAATAATATAAAGAAATTACAAAATAATTAAAAATTAACATGACGATGTCTCATGCCTTAGAAACGAGATATAATATCATGTAGATAAGCACACAAAAGGAAACAACTTCACCAATAAGTGAAGATCAGAACTCAAAGGCTAATAGTTTTAACCATGATGAGTGGAATTAGAGATGAATTGTTTTCCTGGAACTACTAACCTGAGTCAAAGTTTAAACCTAAATAATTCTACAATAGAGTTGTACAATCACAATGAGATACTTTAATCAAGTGAAAAGATAATTCTCTTTGTCAGATTTTTGTGTTCCGTAAGCAGAACTTCAAAAGTGATTTATCATGAACATATTTTGTTGAATAGTTTCTAGCTAAGCAACTTAAGCAGTATTACCTGAACGGCTAAGCAAAACATGATTCGGACAGCCAGACACCAAAGAGGATCAAATTATCCAAGTGTCCAACATATCAAGCTGCAAGAAAGATTTGGCAACACTTGCATAGTTTCTAAATAATTGATACATCAATTATCATAATATAATCGACTACTATGCAAAAACTTTAGAATCATTATAGATACCTGTAACATCCCAAAAATTTGAGTTTGAAAATGTGAAGCTTTTTGAATTATATTTGGAATATATTTTATTTGAATTTGGATTTTATGGTGTTTTTCTGGAATTTGGTTGAGGTTTTAAAAATTAAAGAGTTCATAAAAGGCAAAGACAGATATTAATAATGCTCTAAAAGGGAATGTGCAAATAATAGAAAACTAAAATTATAAAAATGAATCTGAAAAGATGATCCAGCATAAGAAGAGAGAAACCTAAGTTAAAAAAATAAAATCTCATTATTGAAAATAATGGCATAAATAGCAGTAAAAGCGGATGAGCGGAATACCAACACATATACATACATGTATATGTGGGCAAGAAAGAGTTTAGCATTAGGAAATAAAAATATGCAAAACTAAATAAGCCTGCAAAATAACAATATATGAAGTTATAAATATATATATACATCCTGTGCACACATAAATCAAAGAAGAAAAAGAGAAATCGTGCGTGCATGCGACCCGACCACTCTGCTCCCTTCTCTCATCGCCCCGCGTCCAGGTGCCCACGCGTCTCCTGTGGCAGCCCCGCTCTCCACCCGCGCTCTCTCTCTCTGGTCCCGCGGACCCGCCACCATTCCGTGCGCTCCTTCCTCTGCTGCGTGACCGGACGCCCTTTTCCCCCTTTCTCCCCTGCCGACCGAGTGGGCCCCACCTGTCAGATTTTAATATTTTCTGGGATTAGTTTGAATTGAGATTTTAAAATGGGCATAACTTATTCATTTTAACTCCAAATTGGATAAGACAAATTTCTATATTTATCTAAATTCGAGATCTATCCAATGGAACTGACACCAGAAGTTTTAGAGCTCATATGAAATTTTGGTGAAAATTATGGACAATTTGGGAATAATCTAGGGAATGCAGTAAATTTAATTTGGAAATAAAATAAGGTTACATAATATTTAATATCCGAATATTTAGCATGTGAATAATTAATATAGACTAAATAGTTAAATAAAGTCAAATTATCAAAATGAAGGCATGAATAAAAATATAGTGACTTTGGTTAAATAACCACATGCAATAAAAGGTTACCTTTACTTATAATGTAAACACATATGCCCGAAACGATCGCACTCAACAAAATAATGCTCAGTAAACTCACACACCAACTCATAGGTTTAACCTAACTCATGGAACTTCCTTGATAAATACAAAAATAATAAAAGAGATTATTAATAAAGAGGGATCAAGTCATCATGATTTACCACCGGCTGTGCTTCAAACCACCCAAATCACCCATGAGCTCAACACAAAACTAAATTGAGTTATTTGGATTTATTTGGATCTTTTGAGTTATTTGCTTTTATTTGGATTCAGTCGTTCGTAGCGTAATTAGAAATTGGAAGTCGTGAAGATTCAACGGATCAAACGAGAACAAGCTCAAAGTGAAGATAGAGACCAAAAGATCAAGATAAAGCATTGTGTGAGCTCAAGACCTCGATAAACCGCGCCAAGCGAGTCAATACTTTGATCATGTTGAATCTACATTTTCTGCAAACTATTTTTGTTTAAATTATCAAATTGCATGCTGTTACTTTATATGCAAATACATGTTAATTTAAGATTCTAGATATATGCCCATTGTTTGCCTTGAATAATATTACACCTCCTTTGGAATATCTGAATGTGTGAACCTTGTCGCCCTAGCAAAATTATTATAACAACCTTTCGAAATTAAGTCCGTAATTTATATGCCATGCTTAGTATCGCATAGGTATTCATGGGCGCGAGAACGCCCAAGCATCACTTTAATCATGAGAAAATTTGGTTGGGCAGTCATGGTGGTAATGACTGGTATATGTTGGCTATGATTATTTTATGTTTCCAAAATTCCCAACTTGCTTAAATACCTGGATGGATGGTTTGAGGGCTGGTATGTGGTGCAATGATTGCACAAAAGGTGAAATGTGGTAAAACTATCCGGGTAACCCTAAGGACTGAATCTTGTCATGTCACCCCGTGTATAACAAGCACAACCGCAAGCTGGCAAAGTGTAGGCAGGGCTAACTAATTTGCATCGACTTAGCAAGAGTTGCGCCGGTATGACCACGGGCGGGTAGAGGATGGCCACATCCTCCGACGTGACGGCGCAAGAGGGGGCTTCTGGAAGGGTGGTCATACCTCGAAGGAAGTGGAAACCTTAGCGGACGTAACTCTGCTAGGAAAAATGCATTGTAAAGGTCCTGTGATAGTCTACTCAACCGCATGGCTAAGGAATCATGTGGAGCAATGAGTGGATTTATCTCTTGTGGGTAAAGTGTGCAAACTCTGCAGAGTCAAAACTATTCGAATAGCCGTGTCCACGGTCAAGGGCAGACATGGGAACTTAACTAGATATAGTTCTATTTCAAAAACTTTGTGGGTGGTAATGGAAAAAGTGGAGGGCAGTGGAAAGCCCCGATTTGAATTGTCCTTGGTGTCGTCCCAGTGGTAAGTTAAGCGGCTATAACGCTGAAAGATGCTATATGGTGCGGATGCCATGTAACGGTGGATGAAATCTGGATCGCTATTATTATTGCATTTTCTTGAACATTATATTTTTGTTCAAAACTGCTAGGTCTCGGGAAATTTTTATGTATCATATTGCAAAAGCAAAATGTTTTCTCTTCTCGCAAAGTACAATATATGATGAAATAAGTAGAGTCGGGAGTAATGAAGATGGAAGTTTGTGGCAAAAACATAAATATATTGGTGGACTCATGTCGATTATAAAAAGAAAACGATAGTGTGGATTCTGGGAGAAATGAGCCCAAATGGATATCTAGACTAGATATATGATTTATATGATCTTTGGAGTATTAGGAAGTGCAAGGGTATTGGTTGGATTACAACACCGATATTTGTTATAAATTCTTGGGAGATGATGACAATATTGGGATTGATAGGATTCGAACAATTTCTAGATGGATGAATTGAGAATTTCTGGAAAATTTGGAGATATGAAAATAACTATGGGAGATTAATCTTGATCAATGATATTCTTGGTGGATGTATACTAGTGAATTAATTAGAGACAGACAGTTGAAAATAAGATTGATTATTGGGAGAACAAATTATGGTTTTGGATCAATAACAAAAAGGATTGAATTATTAGGAAGTCTCGATGCGAATGATTGGTGGATTGCATAATTGATGATAATCGCTGTTTAAGAGTCATAGATAGCAATCAATATGGAAAGAGCATGATCGGTGGACTGATTAAATGATGTCATTCGCTGTTTGGGAGTCTTAGACAGCAATCAATAAAGAAAGTGTATTTTGGTGGATTAAGTCGATTATGGTAGTCACTAGGTGGTGTATAGGCAGTAACAATAACACTATGATGAAATAATAACAAAGCTACTAAAAGCGATTTTTGGCAAATAAAACAACCCGAGCCTCTCCTTTGTTAAGCCATGCATATTATTTATTTGCATTCTGTGTATTGGCTCGCGGAGCACGGGGTTAGAGTGCTCACACTCGCTTTTGCGACAAAATTCAGCATCAGGAATCAAATCACCTCGCCTCAGCAACAAGATTGGACAAGCTGGCAGAGAAGATGAAGATGTCAAGGGCTAGGTCGCGAACCTCCGGTTGGTGCTGTGGGCATGTCTGAAGGTCCCACTGTGTGCTTCGTTCTTCATTCTTTGCAACTTTTTGAATTCGGCCTAATCGGCTCATGAGTAAGTTTACTATTGTATATTTACGCTTTCGCATGATATGTACTTTGATAATCAGAACTGTAATCTGTGAGCACTATCTACTGATCTAGGGAATAGTGCAGTAGAATCACAGAGGTATCCAGAATGTAAAATCTGGGTGCTGACAATACTTCACCTCTTTAAGCAAAATAAAACTTACATCTTTATTTAGACATAATTTTGCTTCAAATCGGAGATCGCCAGGGGAGGAGAAGGATATGGAGGGATTATTGGATTAGGGATATGGGGCCATGCTGCCATGGGGTTCACTGGGTCAGAGAGGACGAACTGCGTGGCTGCGTTGCGCTGGCGAGTAATGACGACGAGATGACTTGCAACTTATGAGACAGCCACTCCAGCGATCCTACATAGCCTCCTGATTCCTACCTCTATAAGTCCAAAGTCCAGAAGACCAAAAGTCTCCTGTGCCACCAGATAGAGAGAGCCAGAGCGGAGAGACTTGAGTGAGAGGAGAGACTGAGTAAGACCTGGAGAGACTTGAGTGAGAGGAGAGACTGAGTAAGACCTAGAGTTTTTATTGTGTGACGTGTGAATCAGAATAGTGGGCTAGCGGGTCTAGGCCAGTGTCCGGTGCCAATTTAGACTTGCGAGAGGGAAATAGGCTAAAAGGATCCGACGCCAATTTAGGCTAACTAGATATGAATAGGATAGATTTAGTCCAACTACTAGTATACGCATGTATTATATCTTGTATATAATGGATTTTTATCAAAAATTTTAGATATTCGGTTGAATACTCTTGAGTTACGCTGGACCGCCCCTGGCTCTACCACCCTATTAAGAAGTGATTCCCGTGTTCGCCTATATTTGATTTGTGTGAATTAGGGGCCAAAATTCAACTTGATCCAGATTGAAGGAGCATGTAAAGATCTTTTGTGGCGAATGGATCGTGTACACATGTAGGATCCTTCGTCTGCTAGCGGGCGGTAGTCCCACTAATAACAACGTTTGCCGCCAAGCCCGCTCCTACACGCTTAACAGGTAAAATAGACTCTTGTTGCCAAATACTCAAGATACATAGAACACAAACTTATGGATAAAAGTCTACACGCATCCACCCCAGGCATGTACGCTGCACAGGCATTATAGCCCAAAGGGTACCGTCCGAGGAGCACTGCTCACTCACAGTACATATATACACGCAAAGGACAGGTCGACCATGGCGTAAGTGGATGGAGGACCATGGCATCCATTGAAGTGCATGCATGCAAACAGTCGAGAGGAACGTAGGAATAATGGAGACACGCACGGCCGGAAGGAACGCCCTGTTGCCGAGACAGTACGGAGCCGGCCGGAGGCGATCGATTGGCGAGCCGCCGCCGTACGCGCGCGTCGTCGGTGGCATGCGCGTACGTGCCGCGCGCGCGAGATCCTCCCTGCGCTCCACGGCGTGCTTTGAGAACCGTGCGGCACGGTCCCGGAGAAAGGATCCACGGCCTCGATCTCTCGGGGGGGTTGGTTGGTGATGCTTCGGACGTTGGGTGCAGATCAGCTCGCCTGTGCAGGATTCAGTTGTGCATAGTACTCCTGCGGCTGGATGATTATATGCAGACAAGTTTGGTGTGGAATCTTGTTAGATTTGGCTATGTTTACCACTGCGGTGTTTATCATGTAAAATGATATATGAATACTCACTTTTCCCCCCAAATTGATGTGCCTAATTCTTCACTGTTTATACACAATTACATCGATACTCGTTGCGATTTTTCGCTTATATATCTTTGAGTGAATATTTCCTATGTTATGCGAAAGGACCAAAGTAGGAGAAAGGAAATGGAAGTTTTTTTTAGAGGAAGGTAGTGCCCTTTCTTACTCTGAAACTTCAACCGACACATTCAGCATTAAGGTGGCGAACTGAACCAAAGATGTGAAGCCATGTAAATCCGAGCACTTTGATCGTGCGAAGTGGTCAAGGGCAACCTAGTAGCCATGGCCCATGCGCGTAGGCCCATGGCTCCACATATTACCAAAAGTGGGCTGCTTAAGGCCCGTTCAAAACGGGTTTTGACTTCTAGTTTCTAGCTTCAAAATCTGAAATCTATTCTAAACGTGTTGGCTTTTTAACGTGTTTTTCCCTTTCTTCACTCCATTGTCTGTGAAGATATAATACTTTTTTCATTTTTCTCTCTCTTTCATTTTCATCTAATTGAATATCTCAGCTAAAATATAACAACAGCTACATGTCTATTTCAGCTAAAATCCATCAGCAAAAAGCCGTTTTGAATGGCGCCTAAGTCTAGAGAATTTTTTTTCCTATAACCTACCCCTTGGAGTAAAAAAAACTAAATGATGTCTACAGTACTTGTTGTCAAACTATTTTAAGTTTAACAAACTAAGCTTCATTTGAAACATAGGAATTAATTCCATGTTTGATTCACGTGGGAATTATCGCAAAATCTTCGGAAACATTTTTTGTGGAATATATCAAACATCCTTTCTGGATTTTTTTTAAAAAAAACTACTTTTGGTTCCTCTGGAATCTAATTTGCACCATCAACTCCAAAACCAATTACTTTACATCCCAAAATGTCAAAACTTGTGCAAATCACATTCCGCACCCCTAAACCACCCTGCCTTTGGGTGACATGGCATCCTAGTTGGCATATGAGTTGACATGGATTGGTGATTCAGCAAAAAAAAAATTATGGGACCACACATTAGCCTAATTTTCCTCTTCCAAAGCTTTATTTTCCCTGTCCTTGGGAGAAGAGAGATATATACAACGGGGGAGAGGAGGATGATAAGAAGAAAGGGCCACAGGCATGTACGTGGGATCATGTTGATTGGGTCTTGACACGAGATACGCGCAGAAAATATATACCGTAAGCACATGGATCAATTGTAGCCTTGCATCTGGAGTATTTCAAGGTTACAGTATCTACAGAAAACGGACTAACTTATCCTTAGGTCACAACTCAAAAATCATCTAACTACGCAGGGTTAACGAATATGAAATATGATTCAACTTCAACAATGTATTAGTTAGGCATAGAGCAATTAATTAGGCTAAAAGTTAGATAGATCAGACTAGGACTAGGTCATGACCACTAGGATCTTAGGTAGCAATACTAAATTAATGTAAGCATAAGATGCGAGATCAATCACTAAGGACTGCATGCTTTCACCCTACAGCCCTATACCGGTCCTTTCATGCTTCACCCCCTTGACTGGTTCATCACCTTAGTCATCACTGGCAAGCACTACACAACTTGATATAATTACGCTTACTAGATCTAAACACTATATCTAAACCTAGGGCTAAACAATCGATAACTAGAGCACTCTAATTACCAAAAGAAAAATAAGCAAGATATCAAGAATACGCACAATGGGATGATCATAGATGCAAAATATAAATAAACATCATAGCAAATCATAAAACAAGAGAAAGTGCACAGGAGTGCTTACAACCGAGAATATTAGAGAAGCTATAGACCATGGTAGTCTCCCCGTGTAGACGCTCCGAATCCTGGTTGTAACTAGAACCATCCCTAGAGCAACTCCAACCGGTTCTTTATCCTGCTCTTCATTGTATATTTACCTAATATGACTCAAGAAATGGACTCCAACCGGTTCTTTATCCTCCTCTTCATTTTTATCGAGTCGCTATTTTCTCCCGGCCGCTAGCTAGATTTGGCGAGCGCCTCCTCACTCGCTTCTCAAATAGCTAGGCCATTGGAATGCTAACTCAAATAGAGAGCTGAAAATAATAGTTAGCCTCTTCATCCTAGGAAATAGAGAGGGAGAAATGACTAATGGGATGGAGTTGCTCTAACTAGATAGTCTAATTAGAGCCCTCTCTAATCCCTAAACTATAATATAGATCTAATTACATGGAGAAACATTACTATGGCCTCGCAGGAGCGGCAAGAGAAGAACTCGAAGATTGGATGTTGTGAAGGGCACCTCTAGGGTCCTATTTAAAGGCCAAGGTGCTGAAGGGTCATAGCTTGGATGAGTTTTAGTTGGAAACAGCTAGTTTGGCAAGTTTCAATTCAGAATCTCCTTCGAATTTGTCTTGATTTCTAGTTTCCTTCTGTGCAGCCAAAATTCTGGAGGCCATAACTTTTTTCTCTCCCGAACTCAGAATTGTGTGATTATTTTTTTCACGTGTCCTGCACAACAAGATATTGATCTTTGTATCTGTGGAGCCTCTCCGAAAACACAGTTTTGGTTGCCAAATTGTCCTTGGAAGTTGACTATGTTTCAGACTCAGGCTCTCTAAGGAGCGTGCCTTTCTGGCCCGTATCTCCTATGTCTAAACAGTAAATTAGGTCGGTGAGGACTCTAAATTAGACTAATCAATGATATCTACAACTTTGTAGTTATGAGGATATCCATTTAAAGTCGGTTCGGTCGCCAAAAATGCTTTGTAAGAGCAAGTACAATAATGGTTTTATAGCCAAGCTAGTCAGCATTTTTGCTGATGTGGAGGAGGGAAGAGAGGAGAGAGATGAGAGCTTGGCTCTCATGCAAGCAACAAGCTGGGCACGGGAGTCTATGCAGTGGTGGGTCAAGATAATAAATGTATGTGAGGAGGAATAGGAAAGAGAATGTAAGACATGGTACCATATAATAATAAAAAAACCTTTTGTAGACAAATAGAAGACAAATTATTGTATAACTTGGCTCTTATAACTTGACTTATAGCCAAACACGCTCTATTATTGGACTTGCTCTAAGTTGATGGGCAGATTCTGGCTCTTTTCTTGGTGCCCCAAATAGGGAATCTCTCAATTTCCTTTATGTCTTTGGTTTTCCTTTCTTGAAACTTGAGTGAAAACATCCAGAAACAAGAGAAATTGGGATTTGAAAATATCTTGATCATTGAAAGCACATGAAAATGATCTTCAGAACCCATCGATTTGCTGGTTTAGAAGCAGGCTTTTCCAAATGAGTGAATTCAGTATTATTTTGGCTCTTTCTTCAAAACACGTGAGAGGACAAGGGAACTTCGGTTTTGGTTAGGGCTAGTCGCCAAATGACACAATTATGCTTCACTATCATGAATATTAGACCAATGTTGGTGTGAGAAATATGTATAAAACGAGCGCCAACATTAGGATACCATATGTGTCCACCAACACATCAACTACAGTTGATGATGCGGCAGCCAACAAGGCTAAAATCACCCTCACCCCTGCAACCAGCCTTCTGTTGAATGTAAAATGGAAACAGAAATAACAGTGAATGCAAATGAACCAGTAGAACTTTCATTGATCATTGACATGTATATATACATTCTGTACAGACGCCATGGCGTTGGTTCAGTAAGAGAGAGAGAGAGGAACTGCTGTCGGTTTGGATGAGATCATCCGTAACTTCTCAAGTTGCAACACTCCCCCTTGATCGAATCCATTTTTGAGATCAATGAATAGTATTAATCCTATAAAAAGTCCCGTAGGATAAACAAAAACGAGGAGAAATATATGATAGATACGTTGTTAAAAACTCCTTTAAACCCAATGGGAAAATAAGGAGAAATTGATACAACATATAATGAATATTGTCTCATTGTAAACTCATATGAGAAAAACCTTTGCAGGAGAAAACTCATAGATAGTTTAGAGGACAATATATGTCATTGATATCTCCTAAAAAACCTCGATGGGGAAAAATAGGAAATACGACATATGCTTATGCTAATATTGTCTCATTAAAAACTTTATATGAGAAACCTTGTGAGTAAAACTCATACAAAGAAAAGAGTGCAATATGATGCTTTGGACAGAGTAACATTTAGGAGATTTCTCCCCCTGAATCTTGCAAATCTCGAAGTCGTCGCATACCAATTCCTTGAACACATTTCTGGAACGAGGAAGCTGGTAAGGACTTAGTAAACAAATCAGCGAGGTTATCACATGATTTGGTTTGCAAGATGTTTATTTCACCCATTTGTTTTAACTCATGGGGGTAAAACAACTTAGGAGAAATATGCTTGGTAATGTTGCTCTTGATGTAGCCTGTCTCCATCTGTGTAACACAAGCAGAATTATCTTCATAAATAATAGTTGGTGAATCGATGGCACCAATGCCACACGATTGTTGTATGTGGTTAATCACTCTGCGAAGCCAAACACATTCGCGTGATGCCTCATATAGTGCAATTATTTGAGTGATTTGTTGAGGTAGCCACAGTGCATCTTTGTAGACTTCCATGAAATGGTTGTTCCTCCGTGCAAGAACACAAAACACATGCAGGATCGGCCGTTATGGGGATCGGATAAATAGCCGCATCGGTGTATCCAATCGATTAGGATCTGGGTTCCTTTGGAAAAATAATCCAAGATCTCTTGTACCATTAACATATCGAGGATATGTTTTACTCCCGCCCAATGCCGTTTGGTAGGAGTAGCGCTATGTCGAGCTAGCAAGTTCACTTTGCAAATGCAATATCGGGCCTGGTGCAATTTGCAAGATACATAAGCGCTCAATGACACCGAGATAAGGATAATGAGATCCAGAATCCCTTCTCCATCATCCCGTGGTCTGAATTGATCGAGTCTCCATTTCTAGAGATCGAACAACCATAGGAGTTTTGGATGGATGTGATTTGTCCATATTGAATTTCTCCAATATTTTTCGGATATAGGTGATTGATGCACTAAAATTCCAGTGGGAAGATGCTCAAGTTGTAAACCTAAGCAAAATTTGGTTTGACCCAAATCCTTCATTTCAAACTCCGTCTTTAGATGATTGCGTGCTTCATCAATATCTTGTGGGTTGCCGATGATATTTAAATCATCAACATATATCGATATGATGCAAAATCCCGTTTGGGACTTTTTGATGAAAACACATGGACAATCATCATTGTTAGTGTATCCTTCGCAAAGGAACTCACTAAGTCGGTTATACCACATTATTCCCATCGCTTTAAGCCATAGAGTGACTTTTGAAGCTTTACACAATACATGTTGCGATTTGCGTTTGGATTCGGTATAGAGATCCCATCAGTGACCTTCATATATATGTCGAATCAAGTGACCCATATAGATATCACGATCCTCGTCCATCAATGCATAGATAGACGATTTTGAACAACCAGAGATATAAGATATCGAATGTTATTCCACTCATAAGCGGAGAATATGTTTCATTGAAATCAATGCCGGTCTCTGCGTGAACCCTTGTGCTACAAGCCTCGCTTTATGTCTCACCACCTCATTGTTCTCATTCCGTTTCCGGACGAAAACCCATTTGAATCCCACAGGAAAGATTCCTCGAGGTGTAGGTATTGCATGAGTGAATACCTCTCTTTTAGTGAGCGAGGTTATCTCGCTTGAATTGCATCTTTCCATTGATTCCAGTCAGGCGCTTTCGCACTCTGCCATGGTCTTAGGATCTGGATCATTTTGGATGATTTCTGCAATTGCTTCAGAGAAATAGATGTCGACAATTGTAGACTTTCTGTCATATGATTCTCCAGATTCAATATAGTTGATGGAAATCTCAAGCACCCCTTGTGATGTATCATTATTTCCCAAAATGATTGCATCGTATGATCCGATGTCCCAACATCAGTAATTGAGTGCATTGTTGATGTGGGATGTGAAGGTTGTACCTCCACAGGGTGTTTCTTAACGTAAGGTTGATTTACATTTACTAGGTTAGAAGATTTGTTCTTCTCTTTCCTTTGCTTGGTAGAAGCTGCATCTGTGGAAATAGCCGTACTTCTCCCCCTCTTACTGGGGAGTTGAGTAGTTTTATTTGGTACCTCTACTCTTTCAGGCACATTTCTCGCAGGATTATAGGATTTTGTAACACCCTTATAATCGTGTAAATGCATCGGCATGTTATTTGCAATGTGTTGCAAATTAATGATCTTCGAACTTGGAGTTCGGTTTGAAATACGTGGATCAGAGTTGGAGATGTCTATGGCATCCCAATTGATTTCCTGGCATTTTATGTGGTTTTCAATTCCTCCCCCTAATGCCGGGAAATGATCTTCATTGAAGATACAATCAGCGTACCGGGCAGTGAATAGATCCCCTGTAAGGGGTTCCAAGTATTTAATGATCGACGAAGATTGATATCCCACGTAGATCCCCAATTTCCTGTGTGGGCCCATAGATGTACGCTGCGGTGGAGAGATCGGTACGTATGTAGCGCAACCGAACTTCCGCAGATGGGAAATATTTGGTGTATTTCCACGTACTAGTTGCAACGGGAGGTTGCATGGTATGCGATTGGACGCAATTGAATCAAGTCAGCAGCGTGTAAGACTGCGTGACCCCAACATGATGTTGGTAGATTGCAATTCTGTAGTAAAGGTCTTGCAATAAGTTTCACTCTCTTAATGAGAGATTCGACCAACCCATTTTGAGTATGAACATATGGGACCGAGTGCTGAACTTGAATTCCTAAAGCCATGCAATAATCATTGAAGGCGCGTGAGGAAAATTCAGCAGCATTATCCATTCGGATTGATCGGATTTGATGTTCAGGATATTGTGCTTTAAGTTTGATAACTTGTGCAACAATCTTAGCAAATGCATGGTTCCGTGTGGAAAGTAGACACACATGAGACCATCGTGTAGATGCGTCTATTAGAACCATGAAATACGAACGCCCGCACAATGGTTGAATGGGACCACATATGTCTCCTTGAGTGCGTTCAAGGAACTTTAGAGGTTCGGCATGAATTTTGAGGTAAGAGGGCCTCAAAATTAATTTCCCAGTGGCACATGCGGTGCACATAAAATCTGAGGATTGGGGAAATTTTGCATCACTTAAAGTGTGACCAACAGAATTGCTTATAATTTTCCTCATCATCCCTATTCCAGGATGGCCAAGACGATCATGCCAAGTTTGGAATGCGTTAACATTCTGGAAAATTACTTTGAAAGCAACATGTGGTACGGGGTTGATGTATGTATAGTACAATCCAGACGGGAGTGAGGGAAACTTTTCAAGTGTCTCTTTGCCATATCCGTGACCTCTTGTTATGAGAAGGAACTCCTCATTGTTGTCCTCATGAGTTTCAACATGAAACCCATTCTTACGGATATCTCTATAACTCAATAGGGTACGAGTTGAATCGGGATACAAGAGTGCATCCTCAATCGTTATTGATGTACCCATAGGGAGCAGAATAGTGGCCCGACCGGTGCCAACTATTACAGCATCGCGTCCAGCGATTGTTAAAACATTTCCTTTGTTCTTTGTGAGAGTTTGGAAATATTTTATCTCCCTGAGTATAGAGTTAGTAGTACCGCTATCCACTAGGCACATTTCCTCATCCATCAGATCGACTCCCGTACAATCTATACAAAATGGAGAATTTGAATATGTCATTCTCAACAAATATATATAGAATACATACAATATATATATATAGGTATCAATTGTGCTTAATACAAATTACAATACCCATTGTGTGTAAATGAAGTACGGACAACAACTAGCTTATGACAACATTCACAATTAAACGACATCCACATTCAAGGGATAATGAAATAAGGTATCTCAAAGTGTAGGAGCCTAATTAAAGTCTCCAAACGGATCGTTAGAAGTGAACTCCACGATCATGTTCTCCATATCGTCAACGTTTCCATCAAGTGGAGGTAGTGCCTTGGTGTTGCTTGGTTCCACAGCTGTAGGAGCAGAGTAGGAGCACCCAGGGGCATCTTTCTTAGTAATGTCAGGTTGGAGGAATTCTTCCATATTGACATCAGATTGGGAGTTGAAGTGTGCTTCAAATTGTCCACCTTTATTGGAACGTCCTTGATTGGAGTGTGCTCGTCCCACGGAATTCAAGTACAAAGCCACCAAGTGCTTGGGAGTGCGACATTTCTCAGTCGGGTGGTTGTAACAGCCACACTTGACACAAGTGTTAGACTTGTTCTTTTTCGACTTAAAAACATTCTTTCCCTTGTTAGCACCATTAGACGTATTTGTCTCTTGCGCTTGTTCGCCCTTTGAAGTTCCCAGGATTGCTAGAGTTAGTAGCATTTCCTTTAGGTTTGTTCGAGTGTTAGCATGTACTTACGGCAAAGGCTTAGTGCCCAAAGGGCGCAGATTAGAGTTCCAAATTAGGAGCTCACTATGCCTTCTGCTGAAGTAATGTTTTAATTAACTCGAATAAGCGGTGAAACCTCTTTCACGGTATTGTTGTTGAAGGATCATTTGTGCGGGAGCATGGTAGACAATGTCTTCTCAATTTTCTCCGCATCGATGGTTCTTTCTCGCAAAAGCTCGCAGATTTAGAACTGATTTTATGAACAGCATGGTTGAACTCGCCCTGATTTAAAATCTTGTATGCGGAGGTGGTTCCACTCATTGTGACCTCGGAAGGATGATGCTTCTGCTGTTCATACCGTGTTTGAAGAGCAAGCCACGAGTGCGTGGGTCTTCTTCCATCGATACTCGACCTTGAGATCGGGATGGATGTGGTTCCTTATGATAAATAAGGTATTGTACTTGAGAGTCTCGGCCAAAGGAGCTACACCCTCTTGGGAGCTGCAATTGCACGGTACATTCCGCGCAACGATAGACTCACTTTGAGATCCATCGCCCATGTGGGAAGTTGTGGCCATCAAGAGCGAGAGCCTCAAACTCTTTAGTAGCCATTGTGCCTACATATGTAGGGCCATGATTTGTTAAAATCTTTGGCAATGTTAAATAAGCGATCATGAAATGCAAGTAATCAAGGTAAACTTGAAATACATAAAGGGACATTTTCCTATTGTGGAACAACATAGTTAAGCACTAATGGTATTAACATTATTTAATTCATTTTTCAACATTGAGTGCGCACTTTGAGGATGATAATCCCACAGTAGTATATTGATACTACCGTGTGTATGGCCAATGTGAAAAAGAATCATGGTAATCACTTAGGTGTAGACCTTGTATAATTTATAATCAAATTGGGTACGCACGTTGAGGATGAAATCCCACAGTAGTACCATGGTACTACCTTGTGTATGGCCAATTGGAAAATAAATAAAGGTAGTCACCCAAAAGTGTAGACCAAATTGTTTCAAAACTTGATATTGGGTACGCACGTTGAGGAATAAATCCTGCAGTAGTACTATGGTACTACCTTGTGTATAGCCAATATGAAAGTTAAGAAACTTTGTGTTATTCCAAAATGAGAGAAAATCAACCTAAGGCATTTGCATAATTAAAAAAAATTAAATTAAATGCTTGTATGGTAAGCTGGGAAACGAAATATTTAAATTGCATAAGATAGATTGCAATAATTGATGTATAATACATTGCATGGAAACACATATATTTGCAAATATATACAATAGCAATTTATTTAACATAAAGTGCTGCAATTACACTAAAACAGAGGGGGGAGGTTGCAAATTTTCGGCAACCTGGGCTACAGCCCAATCAGCCTTTGGGCCCATGAGGAGAGGTGGGGGTAAATGGGCCAAAGCCCATATGGGGGGCAGCATATAAAAGGAAGGGAGTGAGGTGGTTAGGGTTTCCAACCCTAACCCCCAAAGCCAGCCATCGCATGGGGCTTTCCCATGGGAGCCGCCGCCCTGCCCCTAGGCGCTACCGCGCCGCGCGCCGCCGGCCCTCGCGCCGGGCTCAGGCTCCGCCGCGCCCGCCGCCGGCGGGCTGCGCGCGCGCCTCACGCCGTCGGCCGTCTCGTCCGCGGCGGCGCGCCGCCGCCGACCGTCCGCCTCGCCACGGCGGCGCGCGCGCCGCGGAGAGCCGCCGCCAGATCTAGGCGCCGCCGCCGTGCTGAGGCCTCGGCCGCGCGCGCCGCGCCGCCTCCACCGCTCGGATTCGCGCGCCGCGCCGCCTCGAGGGCGCCTCCTCGCCGGGCCGTCGGCCGTGTGTCGCGCGCCGCCGCGGGCTCTCGGGCGCGCGGCCGCCGGCCGGCCGCGCGGGCGCGCGCCGCGCCCTCCCCTCCTCTTTTCTTGAGTCAAGTGGAGGAGAAGGCCTCCTCTGCCGGCGGAGGAGTACGGATCCGGAGTCCAGGACGGCGGTTGGCCGCCTCGGATGCGTGCGCCGTGCGCCGGTAAGGCCCATAGCGCGAAGCCCTCGCCGGTGGGGAGACGCCGTGCGCCTCCCAAGGACGACGACGAGCCGGCGAAGATCCGTGACCAGTCGCGATGAAGGTATTGGTTGTCGGTGTGTGTGGTGGGTCTTGATGGCAAGGGGCAAAAAGAAGTTGCAGGTAATCACACAAAGAATCAATTGAAGCAAGAACACCAAGTAAGGCGTTGTGATGCTTCTCACAGAGATTGATCTGATCGTTCTCCATACCTTCTGTTCTTGGTTTTGTTCTCTGTTGTATGCTGTTTGTGTGTGCGCGAATGGATGGAGCGGGTGCTGATAACGTGTTGAATGTAAAATGGAAACAAAAATAACAGTGAATGCAAATGAACCAGTAGAACTTTCATTGATCATTGACATGTATATATACATTCTGTACAGACGCCATGGCGTTGGTTCAGTAAGAGAGAGAGAGAGGAACTGCTGTCGGTTTGGATGAGATCATCCATAACTTCTCAAGTTGCAACACCTTCAAACTGGTTTGACATTTAAGGACCGAAAAGTTAACAATTTTGGAGTCGAAGGTGAAAACTAGACTCCGGAAAGAGTCCGTGGACAAAAAGTGGACATCTTCCCTCTTTTTTTCCGTGTTACTTATCTTTGGCCCTAAACTATCAAGAAGCAGATAATCTGTTGATCATAACTGAACCGACGCTCAACCATCTGCAGCATCAGGAATAAAAATCCCAGTTTAATGCCCAGAATATAACATATGTACTCCACATGAACAAGAACGAACGTCACGATCGAGAGCATTGATCAGATGACTACTCCATGCACCCAAGCTTCTGTTCTTAGACAGGTGATGTGCAACTGTATATGAGGCCACATCAAGCCTGATGATCACGGCGTTCAGACAAAACATTCGTCCCATGAATTAACGGATCGAACCCTTTCAGAGAGAGATTAATGCGCACGCGAGAGAGCATAAGTGCAGCTAGGTAGCGCGTATCATGATGATGCATGAATGCATGAGTAGATCGGCCGATCCGATCGACCGGGCAGGACCATGCATATATGCATGTTTGTGATGGCACTTGCTACCTGCACATAGGTATGTATGTATTACGTACGTACGTACGTATACGTACTGATTGATTATGGGAAATGAATGCGGAAAGAGCCATCTACCTAGATATCAGACAAGATGCTGCATGGTCGCGTTGAGCGCCCACAGGCCACAGAACCCATTGATGGATCCTAATTTGCGTATATATATTCCATACATACATACATGGTCCAAGAAATTATGGACCTACGTAAGCAACTGCAACAATAATGCCATGTACGTAGCGCATTCAACAAGCATAATATAGCTGTAAACTAGAATTCTCTCCCTCTTTTTTTCCTCTTTCTTGCCTTCTTGGGAGGACAATGCGGCCCTGTTTGACTGTTTGTACTAACTTTTAAAAATTGTTTTTTATAGTATATAGCTTTCAAACAACGTGTTTTTTAAAATGAGATTTACTAGTCGATTATAGCACACACCGTAATGACTTCATTTATATCGGTCAAAATTGTATGCGGATATTTCTCTCTACAAGTTTCTCTATAAACTGTTACTATTTATAAACCAAAATAAAAACCAATATGAACCGACCCATTCGAATACAAAGGCCTGAATTGCCCAATCCTAACAAAGCAGTTCGTTAGCATTTGCAGCAGCACCAAGGCACCACCAGCCAAGACTTGATGTAGCTCAGTTTTTTTAGGCTATGATTGATGACTTTTGGCTGCGGTGATAGTTTTTATCTACGCTTTTTGAGATGGTAGTGGACAGTGAAGACATCAACATGGACGGCGTACACGGCTTTAGGCTCGGGAAGCTGTTTGGAGAATTTGCTTTAAAAATCATTTGTTTTTTCAACTTTTAGATAAGCCAAAAGTCAAAAACTAAAGGGTCGTTTGTATTGGTTTTTGCTGATGGTTTTTAGCTTTGGCTTATAAATAATAGTGGCTGATGAATGGTGGTGGCTTATAGAAGCAACTTATAGAAATTGGGGTATTTGTATTGGCTTTTGGCTGATGAATAGTAATAACTGATAGGAGCTAAGTGCATTATATAAGAAAGAGGGCAAACGACTAACGAAATTGGGACATAAGAAAATATGTACTATGTTACGACATGCTGAAGCACAAAGTACAAGATTACAACATAGCCACGTACAACATTTGACACCGTAACTCATCCTAACAAAGCGTGCGTGATGTTATCTTGAAGCGCGTCCATGGGCATGTCAGACCTCCCAACACTGCCAGCTAGAGACTCCTTGTCCTCACCCTCGCCTATGATATAGCCCTCGTTATTGTCGATGTCCAAGTAGTTCTCATCAGGCATCTCTGAGACGATGATAAAGTTATGCAAAGCCATAGTCGCAGGTATAATTTTCTTCTGTGTATCTACGCCGTAGCTCAGCACGCTCAACAGGATGTGCCACTTACTCTTCCAAACATCGAATGCATGCTCGATCACATTCTGAAGGGAGAAGTGGTGGTAGTTAAAAACTTTTTTCATCCCAATCGGTAATGCACCTCATGCAAAATTGGGTATGTGGTACCATTGATTCCTGTATGGAGCTAGAAACCTCTCCTTATTTGGGTAACCCAAATCTACCAAATAGTACTTTCCTGCAATGTAATACATTTTCAGGACTAGTTAGTGACTTGCACCCAAATCCACATATGAACGTGTAGGTCAGAAAGAGCAATAGAGGTACCAATTAATGGGTGTGGGAAGCAGTTCACATATGCCACCATGGAATCCTGCAGGACTTTCGTGTCATGCACTGCACCACCCCACCCAGCACACATGAAAGTAAATTGGCCGTCAAAGTCACAAACCGCGAGCACATTTTGACTAATGTATCCACGGCGGTTGTAGTGCCTTAGTGCTACACGAGCAGGTACCGATACTACCACATGCGTACCATCGATCACCCCAATGCAGTCCTTAAAATGGGTTCAAAATGCAGCTCCTTCAACCTCCTATGAACAGTACGGAACTATTGGTCCACCGGTCGTATAATATCACGCACCATATTGGCCACCACGCCCAATACCCTATTCAAGGTATCGCTGACATAACTTGCAGAACACTCACATCTATTCTATGCCTGACGATTTGATTTGGGGCACACACATCCATAAGAAAAGTCCAAGTGCATCTTTAAAGGTAGTCTAACGAGTCATCGAAGATCGTAGTCCCGCACAAGAGTTTTGTGTAATTCATTAAAGACTAACATCCTCATCCTGAACATGTCTTTGCATGAGCGTGGGTTGCTAAGCTGCTCCTCGACCCACTCTAGGCCAGTTTAATCGGGCACCGGTCGGGGCCCATGGGATGATGACTCCCCCTCATCATGCCCCCATAGGTAAAAAACACGTCTCACCGGATGATGACATCTACAAGCATTTCAGGTTGTAATGAGAAAATGTTGTGAACAAGTACCAATAACTTTGTAACTGCATTATAGAAACTAGCTACTATGACAAATCTATTATTGGCATAGTACCATAACCAGACAACCACTCCAACTGCACCACTCCATTACGAACTCTAAAATAGACAAACACTCCAACTTCACCACTCCATCAGAGAGCCACTCTAGTAGATTGTACTAGACAATCAACTTTGAATATGAATAGATAACACAATAATTTAGCTGTGAACATGAATTCACTCTGAACATGGATTAATTCTGAACATGAAACAAATAATAATTCAGGTTGTGAACATGAATTCACTCTATTATTGAGATTTCAATGCCTGAACATGCATAGATAGCACAATTATGAACTCTAAACATGAATAGCTGAACATGAACAGACCGCTCAATTTTGAACTCTCAACATGAACCTGAACCTTAACATGAACAATTTTGTAGCACAGATCAAATCTACCATGAATAGACATGAACAAAGAGGTAATGAACATGAACATTTACTCAATGTCATAGTAATTTTAGTACTACAAGCTGAACCAATGTGCTCAAACCAACAACAAGCATTTTGTCAATAGTCTACAGTCTGAACTAGTGTGCTTTACCCAGAATAGCAACCACTATGCTATACCAAGAAATTAACATCTGGGTTTGGATAATACCATCAATTCTTGCCAAACATGAACAGAGAGAACAATGAGTAGAAACAAGACAAAACAATAAACCTAGCTCAATTTTGCTACAGACATTTTTGAACTTTGAACATGAACTAGACCTTGAACATAAACAATTCATGTAACAGATAAGCCAGTTCAAACTCAAATAACTTAACATGTGAACAAGATAGTACTTCGGATAAATATGGCAGGAAAGATAATTGCAATACAAAAGATAACATGGACTCAAGTTTAACTCAAGTTATAGCTCCAATAATAGATTTACTTAGCGCTCTTTTTTCGCACAGCTCTTCCTAATCCAGGCCAGTCATCCCTCCGGGGTTTTGAAGTTAGCGAACATCTCACGGTACCATGCATGAACAGCTGACTCACGTAGTAGTACTCGTCATTGTCCTCATGGGCACCACTAGCAACGACAAGATCCATTAGCTCTTTCATTTTGTCCTTGGACTAGCACATGGGTGTAAGATCGAGGAGACTAACTAGAGGGGGGTGAATATGTGGATTAAAAATTCTCTTCCAAATATTTGGCTAAGACCAAGATTATAATGCAGAAGTTTAACTCAAATTGGTTTAGCATAAATAAATTCTAAATCAATTATGTTCACCTAAATGCACCAACACTCTAAGGCTATGTTAAGGTTTGTTATCTTAGGATGACAAGCAATTAATTTAATTCTATTAATGTAAATTGTTTGAATTTAAATAGAGCATAAGAAAACAAACCATAATTGATACGGTTCTTTTTTATCGTGGTGTTGAGAGACTTGTCGGTCTACCTTAGTCCACGTTGAGATAAGCCCAAACAAATTGGACCGGCTTCACAAATTAAGCCAATCACCTCAAATTTACTAGTGGTAGCTCTTTTCCGCTCCAGATAGGTGAGCTCCAACCTTCACATTTCACCGGGTTTTCTCACAATCTTCTTTGAGAAGATCACCACACATGATGCCTCCAATACCATCTAGGAGTCGACAACCTCTAAGAGTAATAAGTCAGCCCTCATTTGACTCTCACCACGTGCAACGAATGCACAACCTCAAGTGGATACTAAATCCACCTCTAATGCGACACATGCAATCTAGATCCTTATTCCTTACTCACAAGGCGCAGCACATGCACAATTAAGAGGAGACCTCACATTAGTTCAAATGAATAAAATAGAGTTTAGCAACTTCTTCTCCAACCAACCACAAGGGGGTATTTAAACCCCACACCTCAAAACTAGCCATTGAAGACAGAAAATAGGATTTTTGAAGTACCGTAGGCTTAAGACCATACTTTCGCTCCCCTTAGCAATGGTCATAAAACTAACCATTATCAGCAAATCCGGTAGTTCCGACACTCGTGTGGAACTATCAATTCACCGGGGATGAGAAGACTCCCACGAAGGTGTCTCTGCCCTCGGTGTCCCCCCCCCCCCCCGCGTCGTCATCTAGCTCTTCACCAGGCACATAAGCGTCCGCATTTGTGCATAGGGCCTCGTCGAACAACCTCTCCAAGATGTCCTCATGAGCAAGCACTGCCTTACGAAATTTCATAATGTATGTGAGGCTCTGCACAAAAGAGAAAGACACAAGCGTTAGGGAATGGGCAATCATCGCACATAGCACATTGAAGAGTTCAGCAAAAATCTCACCTTGGCTTGCTCCTCTCACTAGTCTAGCTCGGCAGCAATAGTACTGGTCTTCATATTGAAGCCGAGGCCAGTAGCACAGAGCTTGAGGGTCTTCCAATATGACAAATCCCTTTCAGTGTATCCCACTTGTTTTTCATTTGCTTACAGTGTCGCGGCGGCCGATCGCTCTTGAACTTAGAAGAAGGTTGAGTACCCCTTACCGAAAAAGCGATTCATTGGCTAGTTGCGGCATCTGTTCCTCGCATGAAGGAAATGAAAATGCCTATTGCTTCGTTATCCCAAACTGTTGGGGCTCGATGCTTTCCGGACCTGTCCAGGACCCCTTTGCTGTCAATGGCCAGAACACACTATCATGTACAATGAACGACACAACAATCACAGCAAAAATAATCAGCTACGGAGGGCAGACCAAAAGCGAATTGTGCGGGAAAGTATAGAAAATGGATTCTATGGGCGGAGCTTACCGTGCAAGCAGCTTTGGAGACGGTGCGAAGGCAGTGCACTTGGCAGCTCCAGGCAACACACGGGTGGGACCAGATGACGGGCGAAACTCCACAAGGACGATGGCCGAGGTTCCACAGGCCAGATGTCGGGTGAGGTTGGAGGGGGCAAAAGGCAAGGGACACACCAGCGCAGGGGGCAGGGCCAGATATGGGACTTCACCGAGCAAACAAGGGGGCAGGCGATGTGGGACTTGACCAACCAGATGCAAGGGCCGTCGATCTAAGACTTGATCGAGCGAACGAAGGGGCGCCCAACGGATCTACATGCACAAATAGCAAAACTTAGGGGAAATGCTACCTAGGGAGCGTGGTAGCCAAGTGGGGGGACCGGATCAACCGATGTGGGAGTGATTTCCGCACGAGAGAATACGAGAGTAGGAGTGCAACACAAATAGGGAAAGTGAATGTGCATCTCGGCCCTTCGCGTCTTTTTGTGTGCGTGCAAGTGACTTTCATAAGCCACTTTTTCCAAGCCTACCGTTCGAATATGCTTCGGCTTTTAGAAGAACAAGCCAAAGCTAAGGGCCTGTTTGATATGGCTGCGGCTTATGGCTTTTGGCTGAAATTTTTGAATTTTAGCTGTTTGCGACAGAGATTACGGAGAGAGATACTCGCTTGCGATTTTGGTTGATACAGATGTTGAACTTTTAACATGTACTATAATTAACTTGTAGACCCTATCTTGAGAAAAATACTCCATTTGAAAGTTAGTTACTGTAGCAAAAGCCAAAAGCCGCTTTTAGAAGCCGTTAAGAACGGCCCACATGTATATGAATGGGCCCTAAAAGCGCAAAAGAACGGGCCCTATTGTCACTCACGTTAACAAATTAGAACTGCTCAATGACATGATTCATAATTGAAAATGAGGTCCAAATTTACATTGCCACAACCAAACACACACTAATGCCTGCAAAAATTGACAGCCAAACAATGCAAGGGCATAAATTTATAAACAATTACTGCATGAACAGGAACAAGCTGCCAGGCAAAATCCCTAAAGTGGCTCTTAGCAACCGATGGGCGTCCAGAGCAAGGCATCACATCCGCATGGTCATGAATATAACAGCAACTTGAAGAGACGTATGGACCCTTCGAGAGTGCACAGGTGATTTTGATGTAGAGGACAGAAAGTATCAGCTCAGAGCTCCTGTTTTAGCATGATATTAATTATGCCTATTGGGGTTTTCGGCTGGTAATGCTCATCAGTATCAACTTCTTCAATCTCCTGTTTGTGTAAACAGCGAAACATAACAAAAGGGGGTGATATGTTATCAAATAAGCAATAATTGAGTGGATATCACTGAAATTAAGTCTTTATCGAATAGCTACTCTAGAAAATAGTCACCAGCCCAAGCATGTGTATATGTTAATAATCCAGAAGGAATAACCATTTTTGTTTGCTCATGTCACTTTCATTACAGCACCTAGTTAAACTCCTGCATAACTTGGTTATTTCCTATTGACATATATAACATGTGCTACTCTGGAATAAAGTCATTCGCTAGAAGTAGAAGGACTTCTGGCAACCATGACCCACCAGAGTATTTGTATCTATTGTAATCACAGGAATCCCTCAATACAAAAGATGAGAAAATGAAGTCATTCATGAATGCTAATGCAAATGTAACTGAAGTAGCATTCAGAGAGAGAATTTCAGATAGAGTACCTGAACAATATCTTCTCCTTTGATAATTCGCCCAAACACAACAAGCTTGTCATTCAAGTCAGGAATTGGAGCAGTCGTGATAAATAGATCTAATCCTTTATTATTAGGATTCTTTGCAGTCCCAATCATGAATGCCTCATGCTTTGGACTGCAAAATCACACAAATTCGGGTACAGTGTTAAGAAAACTACAATTGCCAAAAAGCAGGTCCGACATAACCAAGAGTCCAAGGGAATTCAATATTTGCACTATTTTTTGTAGCAATATTTGCACTATTTAGGAGTCAAACCTGAGAGCATTTTCTCCACTGGCTTTGGCTTTCAGTATCCATTCTTGGACAGCTCCATTGAAATCAAAATCACCTCCTTGAATTACGAAGTTTTTTTATGATGTGACGAAATGGCATTCCTTTAAAATGATTACTCTTGCTGTGCCACAGAATCAATGTCAGATGATAAAGCCAAAGTCAATAAATGGATGGTTCATCTTGAAAAATTCTAAACTTATTGGTACTATCTTTCTCTTGAGACATATGAAAAGTGCTTAATCCATGAACTGATGCAAGTCTAACAAAATTCTACCAGACACTACGAGATATCCTAAACCTAAGAAAAGTATTCATATGCTAGTAAGCCACCATGATAGCAACATTTTTGCACTAAAAATGCACTGATACATGTTTAGTAGTTTATCGTGCATCACAACCAAAATTTGTCGATGCAGTACTTCACAGAACAAAGTTGTGCTTTTTTGCCCCAAAGGATAACCATAGTGAACATTAACATTTACAGTTAGTAATGGGTGAAATGAACCCATCGATTGCCAATAAATTGCATTAAATTTCATGCAATCTTCCTTTGGGAGAGCATACAAGCACATCCAAAAGTGCAGTAGGCCAGGAGGTACACAAATTAATTTTAATCTTTGATCAAAAATTTGGGTGCAAAGTGCTTGATCTCATGTTTCATCAACCTTAAAATTTTCCCCTTGTTATGGTTACTACGCAATCTATTTGAAGATTTCACTAAATAAAAAGTGTTCTAAAAACGGATCTACTCGGCAGTATACTCGGTTGTATGCAAGTAAAGGGTGCCCCTACCTATTAACCGGTTATCTACATAATTGGGCTGGTTATACCGCATAATAGGCCAATTATGCCGTATAATCACTACTAGGTTGGGTGACCGGCCGAGTACCGGTTACCGATTTTTAGAACACATTCAAGATATAAGATGGCATTTCAGCAAGATAGAGGTGGTTGATGCGTGAAGTCCACTGATTCCACAAGTAATGCAAGTATGCCCAACAACTTAACTGATATATGTACAAGGATTGGTCTGTGATGTCTGCTATCTCAAAAGACAGTCAGTGTCATATACCCAAGTTCAAAAAACAGTAATCTGAAATCCGTCCAATGTAGGATCAGAGTTTATGGTTTTTTCTAGAAACGTTGCATAAGTTAGTAAACACCCTAAGGCATGGTTGTCACGGTGTCGCCTAGGCGACACCAAGTCATCCTGCCTGTTGGAGGAGGACGCCAAGGCTCATCACCCAGGCCTGAGGAGCTAGGCGGCCACCTCCAGGCCGGATCCGGCCGCCTCTTGCTCTCCCCGGGCATATATGGCTGCCGCTGGCTCAGATCTAGAGCTGGCCGCCTCTTCCCGCGCTGTCGTTGCCTCATCCGGCGCTCTTTCCAAGCCACACCACATCGTCCCCTGTACTAGGCTCTATCTCTGCGTCGGCCCTCTCCGCTACCGGCCTCTTCACCACCGGATCGGCCATCCTCAAGCATTGTCACCACCGGATCTGGCCTACACCATCCGGATCCGACAAAGGAGGAAGCAGGCAGCGTTGGAGGGCAGGGCAGAGGAGAGGAGGCAGGCAGTGTTGGCTGGGTAGAGGAAGGAGCCCAAGCACACTTGGAGTTGAGTGAGGTTAGGGTGGGCACTGGGCAGAGGAAGGAGGCAGGCAGCGTTGGCTTTGGCAGTGGGAGGCGACACGTTGGGAGGGACGGGGGTGGCGGCGGCTGGTAGTTGGGTAGGGTGGGAGTTGAGTGAGTTAGGGTTAGGATGGGTTTATATGGAATGAGTGGAATGATCTGGATGGTTGGATCTAGATCTAAGGGTTAGGATGAGTTTATATGGAATAAGGAGAATGATTTGGATGGTTGGATCTAGATCTAAAGACTAAGAAAATTGACTGAAAGTTAAGAAATTTTAAGGCAACTGTGTTATTTGGTACTATAGGCCTTGTTATTTGGATAATTTGTGCTATTATGTTTTATGGTTATTTAATTTTCGGTCATATAATGTATTATTTGCATTTATCACTATCGTCTAACTGTCATCATAGTAGGCGCCTAGTCCACTAGGCGTCCAGGCGTCTGGTCTCGTCGCGATTTGCCGGAGCACCGTGACAATCATGCCTAAGGCTCTATTCATGACACATAATATAAACAAAATAGTCATTAAGATCTGAAGCAGATGCTTAGTTTCTAAAGCACATGATAGTAAATATACCCTTGTAACTTGAGACCAAGTTCACTGGTTCCAGATCAGTTCTCTACATTCTTCACAGCTAATCCTCATCGCCTCAGCAAGCAGCTAAGTAACTAACCAGAGAGTTTACAAGGCTATACCCTACCAAACAGGATCTTATCAGAAACTGGTATTGGGAACCTTGCATGCAACAATAAGGTTATATGTTCATCTAATGATACATGCAACGAATTAACTATTTGGGTCCAAATCAGATGGTCTAGACCAGGGATCAAAATCCTGGCGGTTACCCGCCGGTTACCGTTTTTACCGGTGGAGACCGGTAACCGAAAAACTGGCCGGTGTGAATTTTTTATTTTCGAATTTTGGCCGGTTGTTTTTCGGTTTTCCGTTCTGGTTTCAAAACATCTCAAAATTCAATTTTTGATTTTTCAAATTGTGACCGGTTTTTCCGATAACCGGCCGGTAACCGCCCGATTACCGTTACCGGTCGCCGACCGGGATTTCTTCCGGTTCCGGTTTTTGGAACCTTGGTCTAGACTATCAGGCACTCTGATAGTATCTATACTGCTGATATCACTGTCTGTGAAGGTCACAACTACTGTAAAGAATGGATGCATGCTCCCTTATGTATGAAATATAATGATCCACTACGACGAATCAAAGAAATAAAGCTAATGCTCGAAAGAACACGACAAAATAAAGCAACTTTGCTCAGAACAAGAACAGTCAATACAGAAGAATCTGATTAAAAAAGAGTTATATTTAAGGTAGAGAAATGCATTCGCTGTTGTTGAATACATGAATCATTCATTATGTGTCCTCACCATAGTGTAACAATTCATATATGTTTACTGTTTACTTTAATTGCATCTTTCGTGAATCATCATATGGACTGAATATGGCACAACTATATCGCGAAGCAAATAATAGAACAAAAGACCATGGACAAGTCACATCCTGAAAAATTTTTATGCAAAACACAGATTCAGTAAAATTTCAGGTGCTCACCACAAGTTGACAAATCTATCCACAACATCAGCAGAAGCATCTTTGTATATTTCTATAGTAATTGAGCCTTTGGCAGTTTCCATTACCTGCAGAAAATTAAACAGAAGCATTATGTTCTTCGTACTCCAGAGATGATTTACTGCAATAACTAGGATGATTTACTCCATATTGCTAAAACTACTTCATTGAATGCAACAACATTGTTGCATTTAAAATAATATGAGAAATAATATCTACTTTTCCTGCTAATTCTACTGGCAACAGTCAGTGTCCAAATGTAGTGTCCAAACAACACAGGCTAAAAGCTTGAGTGCTTAACAAAGCAAGAGAAACACTTCAGAGCTAGTTATGTGGCAGCGTGCAAGATATCTCAGTGTCCACTATCAACTACATTTGGTTGATGCATTTCAAATCTTGACGAAATGTTACTGCGAAACCTAGTCAATTCTGGCTTAACTCTTCTTCGCTGATTTGCTGTGCACAGTTTAACTTTTTAAGGAGTAATGGATATTAAAAAACTACCAGTCATCCCAGAGTTGATAAGGATGGTTACCAGTTTCTTTTATCAGTTTAGGTGGTGCTCAGTTTGACGATGACTTATAGCTTTTTCATTGTAGTTAGCTTATTTTTCACTATAGCTATTGGTGACTTATTTGGCATAACTAAATCTAAAAAATTAAAATTGGAAAAAATAGATTCACCCATCACAGACAATCCAAAGGAATACAGAAAAAAGAAAAGGCAAAAAAGTCTAAAAAAAGCTAAAAAATAGAAAAAGACGAAATAAAGGAATAGTGAATTAAAAACCAAAAGCCAAAAGCTACAGCTGAAACCACACAAAACGCCATAACCGATATATTACTAAGCAAAATTGGTTTTTCATGCATGGTGTGTTTGTTTCGAACACCATTCTAAGCAGGCCAATAGTTGATTACGGCACTTTCAAAGCATACTATATTTTACACTTTTCAAATAGTAACCTGGTTTAGCTGTCAGTAGCAGTGCAGCAAGATATAACCAATATATGATGTACATTGATTGGACATATGTACTCTAAGATACGTCGAAAGATTGATCAAGCATATAATCAACATGTGCTGGCAAGTTGATCGGAAATTATGTCCAGAGAAAAGGGCAAAGTAAAACGTACTGCATAACTTGGTCTACTTATCTTCGTTGAATCCTTGGATCTTTCAACATGCTTGAAGTCAGGGAGAAAATACACAAGTGAGTTTGATGTCTATGTCCCTTAAATTGGTAGTACTTGAGTAAGGAGATGCATATCAGGAAATATGATAATTCTAGAAAAGTATATACGATTATTGACAAAAATTGTTGCATTTTGTCAGCAAATGAATAATTTGAAGATAGCAAATTTATGACAAAAAAGGCAGCCCCATGTATTCATTAGAAACAAGATTTCTTATTAAAAATAAAAAGGAAACTAATTTTCACCATAACTTCAACAAGTTAAACAGCCACATGTATGATTAGGACATCAACAATAAAACAGCAAGTTCTTTAAAAGCATTGGTTAGGATTATCATAAGGCAAAAGACAAGATGTTAGGAAGTGATTCAGAAAAAATAGAGACAACGTGTTCTCAAGGCCTAAAGATATCATGTCATTAACATAAAGGAAGTAACTACTTGCAGATTCAGCAAGACAAGATGAGCATATGTGGCATGCACTACATTGTCTAATGTACCTCAGCCTGATGAAGATCCATTTTAATCTCGGTCGACCTGTGATAGAGATCATCGATAGAAGAATATTAAGGGAAAGCTATATTTAAGATACATTTAAATCACAAGATATGCATGAGCTTTTTTCAATCTCAGGATATTGCATTACTAACTAGATTGTGCGCTCAGGGAACCAAAATCATTGCAATAAAGGGCACCAACCTGTGATGCCAATGCCTGTAAGTAGCATAGAGAGATAGCACAACCAAGACGACAATCAGGTTCCAAGTGATGATAGTAGAGTAACTGATTCGAGTCAGAGCCTTCTTTGTCTTGCTTTGAATTAGCAATTGCTTCGGCTTTATTCTCGCCATCTGCAACTCAGGTAGGAGAACAGCTCTCTCTGGAAAGTTATCCTGTATCTAGGAGTGGGAAAAGACAAGTGCTCAGTAACAGCAAGAGCTGGGAACAAAAAACAACTAAAAATTGCAGACGAGCGTATGATCGTCCCGTCAAACTAGGCGAAAAAGGACTCCTCTTGTGTGAAGAAACCCTCTCACAAAGCTACCCAGAACCAATTCACGAAAGCTCCAAGTACAAGAACTCGAGAACAAAATCGGTGAAGCACCTGTCATTAAGAGTGGGGGAAGCTTAACTCTTAATTTATCTTGTTAATGCCAATCGGGGTCTAGGAGGAGGGCTGGAGGGGATCTGCGCGAATTCGTTCGGAGGGTTAGGTAGGGGTTCCAAAGTCACCTAGCCGGTTTACTGCTGCCTGGTGCGGGGACGAAGAGGCCTCTGTCTCTCTCTCTCGGATCCCGGCGGATACGGGGGAGGAGAGGGGCGGCGGCGGAGTTGGTAGCTCGCCGGACTCAGGCGAGGCGAGGCGAGGCTGGTGCGGTGCGGTGGGAAATTGGAGTTGGAATTCAAGAGGAGGCGAAAAGGCGCTTCCGGTTGGTTGGGGATTTGACCGTTCTCCACTTCTCTTCTCTTCTCTCTCCTCTCTCGCGTGGTGTTCTCCTTTCTCCTCTCGCGATCAACGAAGCTACGCGCCTCCCTCCGCCGTCGCCGCCTGGCTCCACCGCTTCTACGCCCGCCGATAACCTCCACCAACCTCACCTACCTGATGTCCTTCCCCAGCTCCGTCGAGATCCACTGCTTAAACCGCCCGAGCGCCACCGTCCCAATGGCGGCGGCGCGTGACACGTCGCTGCCTCATACACCGCCGTCGGAAATCCTAGGCTATGGGTGACCTACTCCTTTGTTTCCCTCACTTCCCAACCTTGATCTACTCCCATCCGAAGCCCCTCCATGGCTCCTCGCCACTGCAACTTGCCCACAAGCGCCCGGCACTGTCGCCGCTCGGCTTCGCCGCCATGGCGCCGCTGTTGGCCATGTCTGTCTGGGGGGACCTCCACTGGTCTCCCAGGACCTCACTCTTCCTCTCTGCTCAGGCCCTACACCTAGTAAGATTGAATTTCCCCTCTAATCTACTAGTTCAGGTTGTGCTTGTGTTGTGATGATCCGATATGTAATGAGTTGACTGACACTTGGTGAATGAGAGACAATGCTTTACGAGATGACGATGTCTAGATGCATGCCTGATTGATGCTCACAATTATTTGCAATGAATTGAACTTAGGAATTTTCGTACGAATAATCATTTTTTATTTGAAATTACAGAAATATATCCGCGGTAAAATTTTTTACAAAAATAGGCTCAAGTCGCCCAATGGAAGGGCGACTGGAGTCTATCGTCCAACCAGAAGCCGATTCTGTCCCTGTCGCTCTACCATCAGACGACTGCATTCAATCGCCCTCCCATTGGACGACTTTAATGCAGTCGCCCAATGGTTGAGCGACAGGGATCAAACCTTCGCCAAAAATAGTGAAAATTGGTGGAGATATTCTTTATTGATCCAAAAGCCTTCAGAAAAAATTTTGAGCAATTTTGGCTACAGGATCAAAAGTTATAGCAATCGAGGAACACGGAGAGGAAACGGGGAGTGATTGAAATTGCTATAACTTTTAATCCCGTAGCCGAAATTGCTCAAATTTTTTCGAAGGCTTTGGATCAATGAAGAATATCTCCACCAATTTTCACTATTTTTGACGAAGGTTTAGTCCTGTCGCTCAACCATTGGCGATCAGATTAAAGTCGCCCAATGGGAGGGCGGCGATGCGATGCGCGATGGTAGAGCGACAGCGAGATCGGCTTCTGGTTAGCGATAGGCTCCAATCGCCCTCCCATTGAGCGACTTGAGCCTATTTTGTAAAAATTTCCCGTGAGTATATTTCTATAATTTCGAATAAAAAATAGATTATCCGTACAAAAAATTCTTGAACTTAGTCACACAAGAACAACCAGTGAGTAGTGGAATTTGGCATGACACAGTTAAATATGACCTAATTCAGTAAGAAACTGCATGACCCACTTTCAGAAGGGGAAAATTGCACATGTACCTTATAGTTAGTAGGCACTTATAAATTTGCCCCACACTTAAGTGGCCTTGTAATTTTTCCCCATACTTGACATGCCCCCTTATTATTTTACCCCATTGCCCATTTAGCTCCTATTTTAATTTCGTTTTTCATTTTTTGGGCTGTAAAATTTCGTTTTACAAAGTTGTCCATTAAATGCCTAAAACATTCTCTTTGCTCGGCCTGTGGAAAAATATTTTTACTGCATTTTTCCCCTTTCAGAAGCATAACAATGATGAAAGATTTGTCCTGGATCTATGCATACAAGAACTAGACATTCTAGATTCTTCACATGGTTCATACTATGATTCTAGCCAATCTTTCTTACTGACAATGCTACATTCATCTTCTGTCAATTTGAGAAAAGATCTACGGACATTGCCTCCAAGTATACATCTACAGCAAGAACTCTTGTCATTCTCCTACTTATAGTTCTGGGGATTTGTCTTCTTCACATTATATGATTTCAAAGGTTTCTTGTAATGTAGGTTAACTTGCGTAGGACTGGGTGATATCGAGAAAACGAAAAAAATTGAAGGGGCAGTGAGTGCGAGGGGATGGCTGTAAAATCGAGCAGCCAGGTCATGCAACTCAGCTGCATTGTGCCAAACTTCACTAGCTGCCAGGTCATGCCATCTGTATCCTTTTTTGGTAGATATGGCATTCGGTACCCGTTTTTTGCAAGATTGGTCCTTTCCCAACCGTGGATCAACAGACAGACAACGTGTGGTATTTCTATGGACGGGGGCGCGGATCCGCAGATGGCAAGCGCGAAATCTACCTAGCCTCGGCACATACGCTGAGAGCAGCTATAAAGTGGTCGGTGGTCAATGATCAATGCTACAGTAGCTGGTCGGTGATTGATGCTACAGTAGCTAGTCGATGGTCGATGCTACAGTAATTGATCGATGATTAAAGAGTAGTCGATAGCAATATACGGTCGTTGGTCGAAACTACAGAGTGGTCGGAGGTCGAAATCTATAACGTGGTTGAGTGGTCGAAGTCTAAAGAGTGGTCAGAGCTGTCGAAAGCTATATAGTGGTCGGAGCGGACAGAAGTTACAAAGTAGTCGGGATGGTCGGAATTTATGAAGTGGTCAGTAGTGTGGCAGTGGTCGGAACATGTCCCCCGACCGCAGGATTCGGTTGGGCCAAGCAGTTCGCGCGTGCACCAGGGGGAGGGCAAAAGCCCACGGCCGCCGACTGCTTGTCCCAAAACATTTTCTTGAAACTGCATGATCCACTTTCAGAAGCATAACAATGATGAAAGATTTGTCCTAGGTCTATGCATACAAGAACTAAACATTCTAGATTCTTCACATGGTTCCTACTATGATTCTAGCCAATCTTTCTTACTGACAATGCTATATTCATCTTCTGTCAATTTGATAAATATTACTTCAATGAAGAATTTGTAACTGAGAAGTAACTACATCTACTCAAGCTAGTTGGTATTGCTATTGCCTATTTCAGTTTTGACTATTGGTTCCTCAGCAAACTCAGCAACAATAACTCCATGATGCCAATCTGAGAGCATTGTAGTTCCTAAGCAATACTTGGAAATATCCATACTAGTATTCGATTCAGAATAGTAGGCATGTGACGACCCGCATTATTACCATGGGGTAATAACACTAGTCAATGGATTATTATTCGTTTTAGCCGATAAAACATCGCTCTAACGAATAATAAGCCTATCAGAGTGTTGCAGCAGAACAATAATTAGAGACACAACATCATATTACAAGAATATCGCCACGCAGAGCTATAGTTTATTACAACGCCTCAAGGGCTTAAATATTACAATCTTTAGACAAAATATTCTAACTACTTCCTATTCAATAACGATCACACGGAGTGTCCACCTTGTACCTACTGTAATCCGAGTCTACGGTATCCCATGCAGGTAGCTTCCTCCTGATCTTAGCCATTCCCTGAATTGACATGCTCCTAAGCAAAGGGGGAGATAATAGCAAGGGTGAGTACAGAAGTACTCAGCAAGCGTTATTAGCAAAAATGCATAGAATGCTCATCAGTTATGCCTGTAGGAATATCAATTCCTCTCTTCAATCTCATGCTCATTCTTAACACTCTTTTCATCGTCGATTTCCTTTCCACAACTTATAGAAGATAAGGTTTGTTGGTTTTGAAAGGATCCAATTTATTAATTTAGAAAACTACTGAACATACGCATGAACAGCAAAAACCCCCATAAGTTTCCGTAATTCTCCTTTCCCGGAGACGGGCATGAATTCATGATTTGGATAGCATTGCGCAAGCTTGTATCACTTTACCCATCATCACTCTGCTCGTGTTGGCTCTTGGGTTATCCGCAATTCCTTTGAAGCGGCGCCCAGAACAGAGTACATCACAATTATCTCTAGCTCAGTAATTACATCTCCACCCGGTTATACACAATCAGCAGCCTGGAGTGGTGTAAAACCCTCACAGCACTCCACCGAAACGACATAACCGTTGGTGGTAGGGTGCTCCGACCTTTCCCACCCCTGCGGCGTCATATAACGCCAATGCGTAACCCTTTGTGGGTTCTTACGCTCCGGTCTTATACCGGTTCCTTTGGGCCTATCCATAAATAAAAATCACTCCTGTGGAGAATATAACACCTCGCTAGAGTACATGATTGCCCCCGTGAAAACGAACGATGGTTGATACGGTTGGTGCAGTCATTCACACAGATGAAGTTTGTCATCCCTTATATTCTATTCTTATGCAGAGGTCCCACACCTGCCCACTCATTTCCTACCTTGGCAACCTCTGCCCACCTTTTTACTTAACTTTAGTGGCCAACTGCTCCATCAGTTGCCATCTATCTCTTATCTCTTGCCATTTTTCGATTTAAATCTTCTTTTATTTATTTCATGCAGGGTGATACTAGATTAATACAAAATACTTATTTTACGGAATATATTCAGAAGCTTTGATCAAAGGATTGCTTGCCTGTATTTCAACCATGGAATCGGGTTCAAATAGGACCAAGTGAAGTCACTCCCGTGGCTTGGATTGTCGCCTGCAATTAAATATGTCGACTACGATTTAATCTATGGAAGTATAATAAAATACAAGTTATCGATGTGTTTGTGCCCCTAAGGTCAGGTCTCGCCCAATTTAATCCGATTGCGGTAATTAAGGTTAATTTCGGTATACTACCCGTCGTTCAACATTATCGCACTAGAGTCACGAGAGATGGTTGATATAGTAGGTACGTTCAACATTTTATTATTTTCTAGCAATTTTCCGATTATATGGAATTAACTAGAGGCATAAACAATTATAACGGCTCATATGGATTCTGTACGATGATAACTGCTACTATTAATCCTAGTCAATTTTTGGCGTATGCAATTTTACCAATTTGATTCCTCATATGAGCACATGTATACATTCACCATTTTACTTCATTTTAGGTTGTATGGTTATTTAAATAAATCCCTTTTCTTTGGTACCGGTCCTTGTAACTAATATGCGTGTGAGTAATTATCTACACCAATGAAATTAGCTCCTAAGTAAATATTAATTAAACTATACTCAAGCGTCTTCGCACAATCTCCAAGTTTTATTTTAATTAGCTACGAATGGTTACGATTTATGCTATTTAAATTACTATGCACCAGTTTAATCGGCTGGCACAAATTTTAAATCACGCTTTACTATTTTAATTTGGTATAGGTTATTCTAGTCGTCATGACCAGTTCTAAATCTTCCAACGGCTTCCTAATATATTCTAATAATTCAGAATAGTTATTAGTGGATTTCTACATTTATATTCGACTAACAAAATTTAGCTGGGCATTTAAATACGTAATAGAATGATCTAAATGATATAATGATATTATGATCATTTGCTCCGCATGCATGCAATTTCCAGCTTATGGCATCATTTAGTTTATTTCTAGGATCCAATAATGTTTACTAGGAAAATTTTATGATTTAACACTATCCAAGCTGATTAAGTATTTAGTTTTAACCTCGAATGATTTAATTAACGATGCATCAATTAAATTGGTACATGCTACGACTTTATTTTACAAATGGCAATACATTTATTCTAATCATTGTAAATATTAATTAGTGGGCTTCTACTATTTAGATGGACCTAATCAATTTATCTAGGTATTTAAATCTGCAACCAAAATGGTCTTAGACTATAGTATTCGGATTAAATTCGTACGCCTATAAGCTTAATCGACTCGCTTCTTTTAAATCATCGGACCCAAATAACTTGTTCCAATGACCTTAAATAACCAAAGGTGGATTTCTATAATTTAAATGCTATTAATCAAATTGTCTGAATAGTTCAATGTACCTTAGAATGGTTTAAACGACGATACACAAATTTTAATACACCTGCATACCAGTTTTAACCCATCGACAGTATTACATTTATTATAAGAACTTAAAAATTATCCTAGACTTCTGACTTAATCTATGGCGTTGAAGAGATGCTATTGTTTAAGTAATTAAACGAATCTTGCTAAATATACTTGCGGCTTTCTAGGTTTTCCTTTAAGTCCTAAAAGAATCTCTATCGAGTTTATACAATTAATAGTCGAATACAAAATTCCTAAATGCACATTTTAATCTTTCACCTTTTTAGTTTTCTCTCTTTTTCTTTTTCTTCTTCCTCTTCTTCTCCCTTTTCCTTTCTTTTCCTATTCTTTTCTTCTATCCGGCCCCCTTTTTCCTCGCCTTCTACGACGTCCAGCTCCTTCTTTCTTTCTTTCCCACCGCGCCCCTCCTTTTTGCCTCTGCGACGCCTCCCCATCTCCTCCTCCTCTTCCTCTTTCTCGCCTCCGCCGGCTCTCTCTCTATCTCTCGGCCTCTCTCTCCACGCCGACGCCAACGCCGCGCCGCCTCTCCTCCGCCTTCGGGTTTTAGCGCCGCCGCCCGGTCGACTCCCCACGCGCGCCACCTCTCGCGCCGCGCCTCGGCGCCTCTACCCCGGCGCTCGGCGCCTCTCCTCGGTGCCGCTCCCCCTCACGCCGGCTCCCCGTCGCGCCGCATAGCTCCACGGCGGATCGTGGCCGGGCCCAATCTGGTGCCTAGCTCCTCCATCCCGCCCAATCTAGGGTTGGCTTGATGTGGTTTGGTTGCTATTTGCTTTGATTTCTAAATTTGTGATTTGCTAAATTTTTGTGAGGTTTGCCTAGGGTTAGCTTTTGGGAGGCAGGTGATCGTGGCTGTCTCCGCCGGTGAACCGTCGCCGTACGCCGAGGGAGTACCGGTGGCGGTGAACCGGTGGCTCGGCCAGGAATCCCACAGCCGCCGCCCTTACTGGTAACCCTCTTTTCCCTTCTTTTATCTCCGGTGACATGCTTATGGTTTCTAGCCTATGTTGAATGAATTGCGTAATGGCATTACATGGAGGGTTAGAGTGGTGGGGATTTACCTGCACTGGTGAGCACAAGAGGATTAGGGTTTGGGCCGGTTGTGGTTGTTGACTTGTGGTGGCTGGTGACGGTTGCTAGCTTGCGGTTCTTTTGCGGTTGTCCCGGTGGCCTTGCTCTCGTCGGCTTGCCGCGCCTTCACCTCTCTGGCCTTCGGCTCCACGCGGTGGTTGGCTTCGCTGTGGTGTTGGGGCTGACTGGAGAATGTTGGGGGATTGCTTACCTTGCCTTGCTGCCTCTCTGTGCCCTTTTGCTCGGTGTGGCTCTTGGTATATGGCAGTGGGATATTTTGGCTGTGTTGCTATATTCTTGGTCGTGAGGTTTGCTGGCTGGCAGTGCTATCTGGGCATGCTTGCTCTGGCCAGGTGTTATCTCAGTTGCTATTGTGCTATGTGGTGAGGGCTTTGACAGGTGCCTCTCAGTTATAGTTTGGGCTTGAAAATGGGTTCTGGTATTTTGGCTTTGCCTTAGCTGATCCTTATACTCAAAACAGGTTTGTATATATATAATACCGTGTGATGAGCCTATGGTTGTGAGAGGTGCCGACTGGCCCCCGGACGGTCAGGTATCTCCGTGAACGGATTACCTCGCCCGAAGTAAATCCTTAGGGCTCTGACGGCAACACTTTCGTTATTTGACTTTAATTTTTGCTTAATTCTTTTGTTCGGTCTTTTTCGGTCTTATAATTTGATTGTTTAATCACAAATAAATAACGAGATAACGGCAACTCGACGATAGTCTGATCCATGTATGAAATGGCCTAAATTGTAATAGGGCTTTCTCTTAATATTGATGTCCAAATATTGTAATCTTTATTCTTTAATTCCCGAATGTAATATTTATGTATGTAATGTGTTCCAATTGTAATAAAGTTCTCTAGTTGCTCCATGTTAATGAATTACAATTGTTATTGGTTTGGGCGATAGTTAATTTAAGTACTTTAATCCCTAATGTTAATCTGGCCCTTGAGATGTTTATTTGGTTGAAATATGAACTTGTATATTTGTTGTAATTCATATTGTCCTGGTTATGTAATGCAAACTGTAATATTTTTATTTGACTTGCTATACGTCCTGATTGTTGTTCAATGGATGTTATTAATTTTACCATATGCGGATTGTAACTATTTACTGTTTTACGATGGGCTGTTATATATACTTTAATTGAGTTGACTACTTCTACTAGCCGCGCAACTAAATTTTCTTTCTCGCTTTAATCTATACCGTTTAATATTCGCCCTCGTCGATGGAATTGTGAAAACAACGTATTAGTTTATCGCTTGCTAAGTTCAATTTAAACGTCTGCAAAGAAATTTTAAATTCCCTCGTATTTTTAGATTGTCATTTATGTAATCAATCCTACTTAACGTCCTAATTCGCTAATTAGGGTTAATTTAACGACGTGGGTCGTTACAAGGCATGTATGGAAGGGCATTATTTCTAGATCCTTGACATGATCCGCATCATTTCATATATTGCTCACATGAAGAAACTTGTGTGCATACATGTCAGTGTGTATTCGAAGTTCATGAGAGCTAAGCGGTCGAAGTTATCCAGCGCAAAGCGATCGAAGTCTACAAGTTCTTACAAAGAGATCAAAGTTTATGAGTGCGTGCAAAGCGGTCAAAGTCCACGAGTACTTACAAAGCGGTTGAAGATTACGAGTGCTGAGCGGTCAAAACCAACGTAGCAAAGAAGCAACTGATACTTTTTCTTTTAGTATAGATAAGAATCGAACATGCGAAACACGAGTTTAGTTTTTTGGATGATTTGCTTAATGTTAATCGATTGCTTCAGTAAAGAGACGAGGACTTGCAATGCTTAGAATTTCTTACAAGTCACTATGTAATGTCTCCTGTTATCTTCAAATGAACCTTCCAAACTCCACTATGGCAGATCGCGTTATCAAAAGACACTAGAAAGATTCTGCATCTAGTACTAGTATGTCTTTCTTTTTTGGGGTCAGAGCACAAATCTTCTGCTTGAGCTAATTTGTTATACGGAAACTTATTTTGCGGATATCTTTTCAGTAGATATGCCCATTTCAATGAGAAAATGTGTGAACTTTTTTTTTAGAGCAAAAGATGGCAGGAGCTCAGCCTAATTGATTAAAGTAAGAAATAGAAACAAAATTTCAAATTACAGAGGGAAACTTGCAATGGGAGAATTAAAACGACAATGGATTTAAGAAGGTTCTTCACAAAAATCGAGTTTGAACTTATTAGTCGATAATTTCTGTTTTTTGTCTCTTGTAGCACTATATTGGAGGACAGTCAGTATTACTCCCATGACCTACGTACAAATTTGAGAGCACATATGATTTCTTAATTATAGCATGAAGAAGATGGCAAACAAACACGTATGAAGTGCCTTCTAAGTGTTGACAAGGCATATTATACGACCCACTATGTGTCATGAATGAAGAGTTGAATTTCGATATTTTCATTCAGTTGAAAGTTGTATACGAATGCTGAATTTTTTTTATTTGTTTGACTCTTCTAAACTTCTAATATATTTTTAGAACATGTATTTCTATCATCTTAAAGCTCTAAAAGTATGTAATATTTGTATATCGAAGTATCATTACAAGCTCTCCAAACGTTTTTTTTTTGCAAGCATATAACAAATTATTATAAGATACGTTACCAAATACTAGCCAAAATATTTTCATAAGGCAAGTGACATGCATTCTCTTACACTACCAAGAAGGAAGAGACAATACCTCACAAGAACACTAGAAGAAATATTGCCAAATACAACATATAAACCAACTATTTCAATTATCACCGGTACATAAAACCACAACAAAAATAATATCGCTCGACATAGTATGGATAATTTCAATTTAATTTACAAATACTTTTGACTATTCGAAGAGTTTATCTGGAATGTTGCGCAAACGTCATAGGACTGCTGTAATTAAGTTTTACATATCCAAAATCTATTCTTAAAACAAAGTGGAAACGATGTGACGAAAAGGCTCGGTTCTAAAAAAAAGGAAAGAAAATGTTTTGGGACAGGCTAGCCTATTCCTGAACCTCAATAAATCAAAATATCCAAGTCTGCAAGAACTCAAGCACCAACCTACAAAACTGCCAACGCATCCAAAAGCTGAAAACCAATGCTGACCATGAGTAGGTAAAAGAAAGAAAAATATCAGACTGTGGAGTGTGGACTCACCAGGATAGGCAGGAATCCCAACTTGGCCAAGAAACCAACAAAAGTCCAAGGGCAAATAATCAGCCATTGGAAGAAAAAATCTTAGCTGAATGAAATAGCAGCCACAAGCCATCTTGAGTGGATGGAGTCTGATTGGAGGCCAGGTTCCTCATGGATTATCTCTCTCTCTGTCTTCTCTCTCTCCTGCTATTTTTGTTCTCTTCACCTTCCTCTCCCCTTCTCTCTCCTCAGCAGCCAGCGGCAGCAGTACTCACTACCATCATCGGTCTCCTCAGCAACCAGCAGCAGTAGTACTCACTACCATAGTCGGTCGCTAGGCACTAGCTAGCCTAACTTGCTGCTCAATTAGGCACCGCTAGCAGCAATGGCCTCCACCGCCGCCTTCTTGTCCACCCTTGCCAGCTCCACCGCCACGGCCAGCCTGAGAGCCACGCCGGCCAGCGGCAGCGGCAAGGTCAGGTTCCTGCCGCCTACGGCGGCGCAGAGGCGGCGCGCCGTGTTGAGGGCGGCGGTGTCCGGTACGGAGAAGTCGAATCCGGCGTCGTCGCCGTCCGGCAAGAAGGGCGGCAGCAGGGACGAGCGCGTGGTGAAGGTGCACAGCATCGAGGAGTTCGACGGCGCGCTACGGGCGGCCAAGAACCGGCTTGTTGTGGTGGAGTTCGCGGCGAGCGACAGCGAGGACAGCAGCCGCATCTACCCGTGCATGGTGGAGCTGAGCCGCACGTGCGGCGACGTGGACTTCCTCCTGGTGATGGGCGACGAGTCGGAGGCGACGCGGGAGCTCTGCCGCCGCGAGGGCATCACGCAGGTGCCGCACTTCTCCTTCTACAAGGGCGCCGAGAAGGTGCACGAGGAGGAGGGGATCGGGCCCGACCAGCTCGCCGGCGACGTGCTCTACTACGGCGACAGCCACTCCGGCGTGGTGCAGCTGCACTCCAGGAGCGACGTGGAGGCGCTCATCGACGAGCACCGCGGCGAGGGTGGCAAGCTGGTGGTGCTCGACGTCGGGCTCAAGCACTGCGGGCCGTGCGTGAAGGTGTACCCCACCGTGGTGAAGCTGTCCCGGACCATGGCCGACACCACCGTGTTCGCGCGCATGAACGGCGACGAGAACGACAGCTGCATGGAGTTCCTCAGGGACATGGAGGTCATCGAGGTGCCCACCTTCCTCTTCATCAGTGACGGCAAGATCGAAGGCCGCTACGTCGGCTCCGGCAAGGGGGAGCTCGTCGGAGAGATCCTCAGGCACCTGGGCGTCAGGGTCACCTACTGAACAAGAGCCAACATACTCCAGTGAATTGAAGTGATGCTCCCTTCAATTACACATGCCTGCTAAGATGATGATACTTGTGAAATTTGGCGACAGAGTGCACATAGAAAAATTCATATTACTGCGACGAGATGATAGCTCGATGTTAGACTGTTTATTGGGGATTGATCACACTTGTCTGGTACTAGCTAATGCCTGTGTATTGCTACGAATTAACAAAATAATTATATTACATGCTTATGAAGATTATTTACATAATTGAATTGAACCAAACAGAGATAACGATGCCATTAGACTTGCTCCAAAAAATGACATTTGAATTAAGAATTTTTTTGGTAGTTGAACGCCTTGAAAGTACAAAAGCCATATCAACAAGTAAAAATATTGTTTGTCAAGTATGTTCACCATCTCCTCATAGAACAGCTTAATCATCTTCATATTGATCCTGTCGACATACTCATTCGGGTCGACAAGAAAACCAGAGATGTGATATAGTTTGGGTTTGAATTAGCTTTTCACCCAGCATAGGGAACATGCTCTGTATGACTTTATCGAGGTCGGTGTCCTTCCCGGTATGCAGCATGCAAATCTCATCTAGAAGCCATACACAACCATCCTCATTAGCCTCCTCAGTGCCATTCAGACCCAAAATAGGAACTCTGCGAACTCAAGATCGCTCTGGGCCCTCATGTTACTGACAAGCCTAAGCTAGCACATGCATTTCCATAGGTATGACTTATGCAACATCGCATCGGTTATTTGTGGCCTCATGCCCTTGTGAACAACTGAAAGCACCTACTAGAAGTCTCCATTGAACATGACCATCTCCCACTCGAACAGTAGGTCACGTCACTCCATGATGTCCCACATGCTACTGTCTAGGGCCTCGACCACCCGCCGCTTCTTCATTGAGGCTTCATCCTATATGATCAGCAATGCCTGCTGAAGAAGTTTAGCGGTCTCACTCTACTTCATGAAGCTGCAAGCTACCCCATTATCAATGTTGAGTGGAATCTTAAACCTTGAGTGCATTATCCTGCCCCCAGGCATGATGGAGGTAGCAACGTCGAATGTTGCGGTTGCCACTACTACTTGCCTTCACCTTGGACCTTTGCAAGCAATGCTTTATACAGGAATGCCTTTCTCGTGCCACCCGGGCCATCTATGAAGAAGACGCCTCTATCGCTGCTATCAACTGCAGATAATATCTCATCATACACGACCCTCTACTTGGGGGTTGAGGGAGGATGATAGGGATGCATGCTCATAGTCTACCTCCATCGTTGACTACTCGAAGATCTCCCTAGACTCTTCGTGCGGCACTGTTGTGCAACTCATCGATAGGAGGGAAAGGGAATGGTGTTAGGTTCTTCACTATTATAAAAAACCTATTGGTGATGGTGGTGGCGATTTGTCTGCCATCATCACTAACCTAACATGTGGGCCCAGAAAGTCAGGCACCCACCCAATTCCTCTCACAATGGCGCCTTCTTCTTCCCATAGATCACTCCAATCCTGAGTTGGTGGTGGTGTATGGTGGCGGTAGTTGCTGGCAACCATCAGGGAGGTCTAGCTCGGGCATTGCCAGTGCGGGAGTATATGACGTGAGCCATGGAGGTGAATAGGTAAAGGACTTGAGAGAAATAGCAACAGGGTTTTGGCTCGAGGACAACAACGCTTTGGTGCATCCCTACCTACGTTGCTGGCTACGGCGTGCATCCCTACCTACGTTGCTGGCTGCTGGCCTGAGTGGGAAGGGAGAGGAGTTTCCCTATGCTCCTCCCCTCACCGGAGGTCGCGCGGCCTATTCCCCTCGTTGGCAACCAGATATAGGCCCCGCATAGCTCAATCTGGAATCTGCGTCACCACTTGTGCCACCGGAGGGCAGGGGGATGGCTGATCCGATAGATCTGGCCACCAAAGGGGAGGAAGATGGCGGATCCAGCTACCTCCCGGTTGTAGTGCCACCACACGCCATCGGTCCCTACAACGCCGCACCACTGCCTAGCCTGGGAGACCGGAGATCAACGATGGTGGTGTTAGGTGGTGACGACGCTAGGGCACAGAGAGAGGGAGGAGGTGGGCCAGCTGCACGCAGGAGAGAAGAACCAATCGAGGAGTCAAGTTGGAAAAAGAAAGCTGGATGGCTTCTCTTTTTCTATGAGGAGATGCAGATGAACCACCACCACCACAAACTCCCTTTTTAACTAGTAAAGATAATCGCATGTTATTGTAGAATTTTGGAGTGTTCAATTATAAGTTTGCAACACAATTTTACTGTGATAATCTTTCTAGCTTGGTTGTCCAATTTATCTTCTTGTTTTGTAGTAGGTCTTAGTAGTTTGTATTGTAGAAGTGATTTTCTTCGACGATTGAATTCTTGCTACGTGTCCACAAAGCGTCGAGGAGGATCTTAGAATTTACTTCACCATGATTCCATGAAGAGGCTTCGTATCACACGAGTGGTTCATGCAAATGGGGAGCAAGCAATAGAAACCACAAACAACACAAAAATCGGCTCATCAAGAAGCCAAGTTAACCAAACATCTGTCCAACTATAGGTCTGAAGACATCACAGGCTTCCATTTTCAGTCGAAAAACTGTATGTAGGGAAGCCGTCTACGCCTAAAAATATCAAACAGAATTGGCAGTATGTCCACAAGTCCACACCTCACAGCAAACGAAACATCAAATGTTGCTTTCACTTCCAGATCTTTTACCCAGCTAGCTACTTGCAGGGGTAATGTCTGACGCTAGATAAAATTGTGCTTCCATGGTGCTCTCTCAAAATCACCAGATTACATATTTGGCACACAGGTGTTCAGAGATTGCTGAATAGTACACGCATATTTTCTCTTAAGAATCTAAACCTTTTTTCTTCGGTAGTGCCATCGCAAATTAACGGCTGTAGGCATCAGCAGGTGTAGCAGCAAGGAAACGGTTCCTAACAGAAGATCATGTTGCTATTACTGGATACAAATTTCTACCATGCTAGCTAACAGGCTAAATTGTAAGCAAAACTTTTGCTGAAGTTATAAGATCATTTAGCACAATTTGATTCAACCAGAAAGTAACATTTATATGTGCTTCAACACACAAACCAAACTTGCGACATGTTAACTCCTTGCATGTCGAGTTTTCTCATCTCTCTTCCTTCTACTAGAGTAGTTCCCTTAATGGATAAAGAATAGTGATTACTTTTAAGTGTGTGTGCTATGTTCTCTGTTTCTTACTCAAGCTGTACATGAGGCCTACATATATATAGCCAAGGACTTGAGGAGCAGGTGAGTCATCTCCGCTTGACGCCCGTCTGTTTCGACAGCAAATGAAATGACTCATCAAATTTAAGTGCTATTGAAACGGATGGCTATTACTAAGCATCAATTCTCTACTACATGCTCTACTTTAATACATGCAGATGCTTAGAAGTAATTTCTCTTGTACCATTATGCTTAGTAACATTAATTTACAATTAGCACATAATTATATTTGGAAGTGAGAGGAGAGGGATATTAAATCCCATGATTTTTAATCCTTTAGTCTAGCAACCATCACACTAACACCTTTTTTTATTATAAGAACCATTTCTGTAATTTACACGGGCCACTTTTAGTTAAACTAATTTAACAATCTCCCACTTGGCTCTTGTAAAAACTTGACTATTCAAAAATAAACTTTTAGATGTACACCATACATTGAATTTATCAAGTCAACATTAAGTTGAATTGAGAAGACAAAATCATGGCGGTCACAAGTCATTTAGTGACTTGATTCCTTCCATGTATTACAATCGACCCAACTCAAATCAACTTTAATAGGGAAACCAATATTGTTGTCCCACCACAACCATAACCATATATGCTATAATATGGATAACATACAAAACAAAACTTTTATTGAATTCATACGTTTCAAAACAGTACGAGCAAGATACTCAAGTGTATATACATCACGCTAATAAGGTTTTCTCTGTTATGCCCATCCTTTCGACATGTCCATTGAAAGTTTTGGCCGGCAATCCCTTAGTTAGTAGATCCGCTATCATCAGTTCTATACCAATATGCTCAAATGATACCTTTTGCTTTTGAACTTCCTCTTGATTGATAAGTACTTTAAATCCATATGTTTTGCTCTCTTTGAGTACCTATCATTTTTAGAGAAGAAGACTGTAGCAGCATTTGTCACAATAAAATTTTAATGGCCTCTCAATATTGTCAACAATATGAAGACCAGACACAAAATTCCGCACCACAGTGATTGAATAGTGGCCTCAAAGCATGCCACAAATTCAGCCTCCATTGTGGAAGTAGCAATGACAGATTGCTTTCCACTCTTCCATGAAATTGCCCCTCCAGCCAGTAGGAATATATAGTCCAATGTAGATTTTCTTGAATTTACACATCTGGCATAATATGAATATGAGAAGCCTATCACCTCCGGATGGCTTGATCTCTTGTACGTGAGCATGTGGTCCTTGGTGCCTTGCAACTACCGAAAAATCTTGTTCGTAGCTTTCCAATAATTCATTTCTAGGATTACTTTGATATCGACCAAGCATTCCAATAGCAAATCTGATATCTGGCCAAGTACATATCGAAGAATACATTAGGTTCCCAACAACCGATTCATACGGAATAGATTCCATCTCTTTCCGCTCAAAATCATTCTTTGGACATTGCATGTCACTAAACTTGTCCCCTTTCTAAATTGGGACAATTCCGGTGGAGCAATTTTTCATTCTAAATCTCTCCAATACTTTGATAATGTAACATTTCTGAGATAATCCCAACAATCCTTGTTTTCTATCACGGAATATTTCTATTCCAATCACATAGGATGCTTGGCCCATATCTTTCATATCAAAATTGTTGGAGAGAAATTTCTTTACATCATGCAATAAATATTTATCATTAGCAGCAAGCAGAATATCGTCAACATATAGGACCAAAATAATGAACTTACTCCCACTGACCTTCATGTAGACACACTGATCAACGGCATTCTCTACAAAACCATACGCCGTAATGGTATCATTGAACTTAATGTACCATTGTCGGGAAGCTTATTTCAGCCCATAAATTGACTTAATTTACACACCAAATCTTCTTTCCCCGGAGTCAAGAATCCTTTAGGTTGGTTCATATATACTTCTTGATCCAAATTACCATTCAAAAAGGTGGTGAAGTTCGAAATTATAATCCATCACCAGAGCCAAAATAATTCTCAAAGAGTCCTTTGAAACTAGAGAGAAGGTCTCTATATAGTCAACACCTTCCTTCTAAGTATAACATTTGGCGACAAGTCTAGCCTTGCATCTTTCAATGTTGCCTTTCGAGTCGCGTTAGGTCTTAAAGACCCATTTACACCCGACTTATTTTGAACCTTGAGGCAAGTTGACTAGTTCCCAAACTTCATTGTCATCCATTGATTTTAATTCTTCTTTCATGGCATCAAACCAGTTTTTAGAATTATCATATTCCATAGCTTGCTTAAATGAGACTGGATCATCTTCAACACTCAAGTCACATCCATGTTTAAGTGAATAAACCAAATAATCATCTAAAATAGTAGGTCTTTTCTTCCATACAGACCTTCGCACTATCGTTTCATGTGGTATTTCCTTTTCGATTGTCATTTGTACATTAGTAGCTGGTTCAACAATTGTGTCTTCTGCAATGTTGTGTAACTGTGATACAACAATGCTAGGAGCAGAGTTTGACTGAATTTCTTTGATATTCGTGTTCCATGGATTGCTACTCCCACTGGTCTCACCATTCTCGATGAACTAAGCATTTTCAGACTTGATAGTTCTTGTATTATGGTTAGGACAGTAAACTCTATACCCTTTTGATTTTTCAGGATAGCCGATAAAATAACCACTAATGGTCCTTGCATCGAGCTTCTTTTCATGTGGATTGTGTAGTCATACTTCCGCCGGGCAACCCCAAACATGCATGTGCCTTAAGCTAGGTTTCCTTCCTACCCACAGCTCATAAGGAGTATTAGGAACTGACTTACTAGGAATCCTATTCAACAAATATATAGCAGTCCTTAATGCATACATCTAGGCACATTGCTATAACTTAACATACTCCTAACCATTTCCATGAGAGTACGATACCGCCTTTCAGCCATCCCATTTTGGTGAGGTATTCCGGGCATTGTATACTGTGCACAAATACCTCGGCTTTCAAGAAACTTCGCAAATGGATCTGGATATTGTCCACTTTCATCAAACAATCTAAAATACTCACCACCTCTATCAGACCTTATCACCTTTATTTCTCTATTTAGCTGCCTTTCCACCTCATTGGCGAACACCTCTAGGATGCTCGTAGCTTGAGATTTTTATGCAGTAAATATAGATAACAATAACGTAAAAAGTCATCAATGCATTCAAAGACACATATATGGAACATGAGTTGACGCATCTCTGGTGCTGTGAATAAATCTGATGATAGTGTCGGTCAAACTTGCGTTACCTTGTCCAGCAAGAGCCTCTCGAGCTCGGCCTTGATGGCATCGGCGAGAGGACGGCTCAGCAGGTGCGGCGGCATCGGCAGGTTGTGCTCAATCTGGCTCGGGACGAACAACCTGCCTCACCGCCCGCCGCAACGCAGGGAACTACACTACCTACTCCGGTGGGCGGTGGTGAACCGCTAGCTGCAGGAGCCTCCAGGCCACGACCATGGCTGAAACGGAGGCGGCGTCGGACCAGCGTCCGGCGAGGAGCCCGCCAGGCGTCCAGCGAGGAGGAGCCGAACCGAGGAGGAGGCAGCGCTGGTTGGCTAGACCAGCGAGGAGGAGCAGGGTGGGTGGGAGCACGTCTCTCTTGCCGACGTCGACAGGCCGGTTGTCGAGCTGAGGTTTAGGGATCCCGAACTGGGTCGGAGCTAGGTGCCATTTGGGATTTGGGCTTGTGGTTTTCGATGGGCGTCCATCTTCCGCATGAATAGGCCCAAAGATGGAACAGCCTTATGGTCGTATCTAATAATTTTTAGTTCTCGTATGTATGATTATATAAATAAACTGTACATCCATAAGTTATTTTTTTTAAAAAAAATCGTAATAAACTATTTCAAAACGATGATTAAAAAATTATTCTATTTGTTTATTTGAAGAAAGACACCAGCTATAAGCTAAAAGAACTATGCATGGTACACGAGCCAGCTATGTAAGCTGGAGCAAGTATTTTTAGCTACAGCTAATTAAATGAACAGTAAAAAATATTTGTCTAGCAAAAGTACACCGGTCCAAGATTTAAAATCCAGGCGGGTGAATTTGCTGGCCTGCTCTGTTTACTTAAGTAATACTTGTTGAATATTTTAATAGGGTACACAGTTAAATTTTTTTCCGTTCGACGCAACTACTTAGGGTCTGTTTAGTTGCCTGCATCAGGGTAGTTCGCGTCCGCTCATGCAGGAAGATGGTGTTTGGTTGGCTGCATCGGGATGAGAGCCTGCACGAGTGGATGCAAAAAGTAACTGGAGCCAGGCTGAGGTCGTATGCGGCTGAGGAGCTTCCCTCCTCAGCTTGACCACGCGCATACGTGCATGAGCTGATACAAGCAACCAAACAGGCCCTTAGGCCAGTCTCAATGCAAGATTTCAACTCCCAGTTTCCAAGATATAAAACAAAATATGAAACAAGTATTTTCTCTCAGTGTATAGTTTCATTGCGCGGTTTCATAGGTTATTTTAGCCTTTCTGTGGTCCCTCTTCCTTCTCTTCTCCAATCGAAGCACGCCGCGGGATGAAACCCAACAAGGCTCTCAGTGGGGATTTCACACGATTACCAACGTTTTGGAAACAACGCTCAAAGATTTCATGAGGATGAAACGTTTTCCTTCTCTCTCCTCCTAGTTTCATGCAAAAAGCTTCTTTTGGCTGATGTGGCACCGTATTTAATGTGCATGAAACCCTCTATGAAACTCCATTGAGACTGGCCTTAGAATCTCTGCGGGCCCTGTTTGGAACGGAGGATTCCGAAAACGAGTTAAGAGCATTTGTACGGCTTCCTGCAGTGTGCCATTGAAGTTTCTGCATCCCAAGTAGGTTGGACTTGGGATGGAGATGCATGTAGATTTGGAGGGGCGGATCCACATGAGGTCATCCTGAATTTTTTTAAATAATTTTGTGTTAGTAGATATATTAACTTAGTTTTTTTTTTGCTTAAAGTTGGTTTATGTTTACGATCACTTCTTGTTTGTTCCGACTGCTCTGACCACATTTTCATACCCTGACCACGTATTTGTAACTTCAGCTAATGAAAGTTAGAATTTTTTGTACGGATAATCCATTTTTTATTCGAAATTACAGAAATATACCTGCGGAAAATTTTTTTACAAAAATAGGCTCAAGTCGCTCAATGGGAGGGCGACTTGAGCCTATCGCCCATAACAGAAGCCGATTCTGTCCCTGTCGCTCTACCATCAGGCGACTGCATCCAGTCGCCCTCCCATTGGGCGACTTTAATGCAGTCGCCCAATGGTTGAGCGACAGGGACCAAACTTTCGCAAAAAATAGTGAAAATTGGTGGAGATATTCTCCATTAATCCAAAAGCCTTCAGAAAAAAATTTGAGCAATTTCGGCTACGGAATCAAAAGTTATAGCAGTTTCAATCACTCCCCGTTTCCTCTCTTTGTGTTCCTCGATTGCTATAACTTTTGATCCCGTAGCCGAAATTGCTCAAAATTTTTTCTGAAGGCTTATGGATCAATGAAGAATATCTCCACCCATTTTCACTATTTTTGGCGAATGTTTGATCCCTGTCGCTCAACCATTGGGCGACTGCATTAAAGTCGCCCAATGGGAGGCGATGGATGCGATCTTCGATGGTAGAGCGCGCAGGATAGAATCGACTTCTAGTTGGGCGATAGGCTCCAGTCGCCCTTCCATTGGGCGACTTGAGCCTATTTTTGTAAAAAATTTTACCGCGGATATATTTCTGTAATTTCGAATAAAAATGGATTATTCGTACGAAAAATTCATGAAAGTTACAGCCATATTTACACTGTATTGTACGTTCTTATAACCGAGCTAAGACCACTCCGGTTTATGAGAACTCGAGACTTCGACTGCAGACCTTGTTACTTCGACCACGTAGTAGACTTAATCACAGTAGCCGTAACTCGATTATGACCACGTTGAAAGACTTGATAGCCATGGTCATAAAGCGTTTACAACCACGTCTTCAGCTTCACGAACACCTCCGATTTTGCGGAGCCAAAACCGCTCCTTCTTCTCTTCTTTATTTCTCTCCCTCTCGTTCGACCACACCGATAGCTGTACCGGCTAAAATCACATACGACTATTTTCCTCTGCGTACTGCCTCTCACAAACAGCCAGAATTCAAATATTTATACCATAAATCATTAGTATAAAAGAACTCATTTATTAGCTATATTATATACTAATAGTTGGCTCAACGCTCTATTTAAAACCCAAACAATTTGAGCGGCTCATCCCACACCCTCCTTGTCAGCGAGCACCGAGGGCGAGTAGGGCGCGGCCGCACGGCAAGCCGCGGCGGGCACCTCCTCGTCGCATTATTTTGGCACGGCCGCACGATGCGTATGGCATATTCTTCCTCGTATGCCGCCCGCCGTACTAGAAGTGATTGATTATTAAGTAATCATATCACTAATTTAACCCCACTCCTCCTCCACGCAAACGCCGCGATCGACAACGCGCAAGTACGACCCCCTAAACAAGCTTATCCTCTCCATCGATCACCCACCGCTTAATTAATTAATTGGTCACCCTTCTTTAGCATTGTTTAGTTAATTCGGTTTGGATTTCTCTATTCTGCCATCGACCAGCAAGTAGTGTGCATTCTTTTCATAAACGGCTTATAATTTATAACTATGACTAATAATTTTTTGTTTTAACGTGAATACTTATGTGAACGAAACAAATGTCGATAAGTCGTTTCGAAAAGGCTATCCCGATAAGCCACTTTAAAATAACGATGAAAAAATCATTCTATTTATTTATTTGAGAAAGTTATAGACTATAACTCATAACCTAAAAAGAAATTGACAAGTTTTGAACTTTTAGGGTGCCATCGACCCTACCTATGTTAATATATGCTCAGATTAGGTATATAAGCCACTCCCATTGTACATGTATTAGTTGACTTCAAATTTGTCAAATATTATTTATTTTACACATACTACTATATATAACTAATCCCGCTCGGTTGGGCTGAAAAGCTTTGGCTTATGGCTGAAATTGCACTGTAGCGGCTGAAATTTCACTGTAGTTGAAGGTGACTTATTTGGCATAATTAAATTTTAAAAAACTTAAAAATAGAAAAAAATGCTAGCTCATCATGGACAACGCAAACGAATACGGAAAAAAAGAACTAGCAAAAAACTCAAAAAAGGCAAAAGTTCAGAAAAAGACGAAATTTATAAATAGTGAAAAATAAGTCAGAAGCTGAAACGAGCGGGGCAATTTAACATTGTTTTGCATTACAAACCAAAATTATTTGGCTTTTCATGTAGATCGATCTAACAGCTTAAATTTTCATGATTCCTATCTGTGATGTTGAATTTGTTAAGCTTTACATGTCAAGCTTTAGAAAATGACTTTTGAGTGTGATAGGTGTGGACCATGAGCGTGTATCCACCAAAATATCTAGTACTCTCTTAGTCCACAAATATAGATCGTTTTAAATTTTTTTACGGTCTTCGATACAAGATTTTGACTATAATTTATTATCATAATATGCTAGCAAAAATAATAAAAATATATATATTATGAAATAATTTTGCAAGATAAATTTAATAGTATTATTTGTATGTAGTAAATCTATATACTTTTTGTGATTTTGCTCCACCATTCCCTTGGTTTTATATTCTCCTAAATACCCGTGCCCGGAAAATACACGTATTGAAAAAGAAATGGAGCAACTAACAAAATGTACACCTATTTGTGATAATTAAATCAATGCTTGGTCTTCGGAGGGCCGAGGGGGTAAATGTAAAGCAGCATTTTTGTGGTGAGATCACATATCACAAAGCATAGTTTAGTTTAGCATGGTCCAATGTGTCCAGGTCAACGCTGAACCTGGCTGGAAAGGTACCCCGTATTAGAATTAGGACAGGATATTGGTATGTTTTTTTGATTGTAGCTGATGATTTATGATTGTGGCTAATATCTTTTAGTTTTAGTATGAGTACTAATACGAACGAATTGAATGTCGATAAATCGATAAGCCACTTTGAAAAGTCTGTACCTATAAGCCGTTTCAAAATAGTAACGAAAAAATCATTTTGTTTATTTACTCGAAGAAAACTATAAATCATAATTTAAAAAGAACTAGCTGTAACATTGGACACTCACCGCTTTTGCCCAACAAAAAGGGACAAACTAATGGATCTTGCCCACGTAATATAACGCCAACTTTCCTTGAAAGACATAAACAACGAGTTTGCCACAGCATTGCTCTTTGGCTACCGCGGTGATTTGTTAAAGAAAAAAATGCTTGATCATTCCTGTGATGGTTTTGTAATTTTAGGTGATCTTTGTGCCTACATAACCGTGAAAAATAATGCACAAATAATTGCAACTTATTCTAAAAGATTAATTTTAATCTGTGTGCAAGGCAAGAAAATTAGGAGGAAATGAAATATATACTAAAAAAATTAGTGTGTGTTTCAGAATGACCATAATTATTACTCCATCCGTTTTTTTACTCGATTTCTTAGAATCCATATCATCAAACTTTCTAAAGTTTGACCATCAATAGATTTAAAACTATCTAGATTTGTTATACGAAAATTATATTATTAGATTTGTCATCAAATATACTATCATAATATTACAATTCTATTAGTATATGTTAGTGTAAAATCATAAAAGTAGCAGTCAAAGTCGTATATCGAAGACCGTGAAAAGTAAAAAAGCGTCAAGTAAAAAAGAACGGGGGAGTATAACAACAACAAAGGCATCCACTCATATGAAATTGTCAGCTAAAAATATTATCAAGATGTGTGACCCTCCTCCATGAATATTGTACTATTTCCGATTGTGTGGGCACTTTACATAAACGAATACTAATTAGGACGGTCGGCTCACGGCGTCATTAGTGTAGTTTAGTCCCCATCTCCCCATATATAAGGAGGGGGTATTGGCTGCACATTGTGCATACAAGCCTGCAGGCAAAAAAAAAAGTTGAGAGAAAACTTGAGGCTACATCATGTGTCTCATGTTCTACTTTTATATTCTTGTGAGCAAAGTGCTTAATCGTTGGCAATGTGACCCCTAATGCACAACATATTTCAGCATGATAACACTCTCGCTAAGGTTGCTAGGTATGTTGTCATTGATCTAACCTATTGTAATAGCCCAGGTTTTATTAAAAAATAATAGTAAAAAAATTAAAATAAAAATAAGTGTTTTGGTTGCCTGAGGTTAAATTTTGTTTTGCCCTGATTTTCTGTTTAAAAAGCTGAATTTGAAAAGTAATTTAAGCAAAAACCTAAAAATATTATTAAATAAAAAGATATTTTGATTTTATATAAATAAATCCTATTTTAAATTAATTATTTGGATTTATTTAGCTTTTATCTGGACTTTTTGTGATTTTCTGGAGTTTAAAATCTATTTTCAAATTAGAAAGTATTTTAAGTATAAAAATATAATACCAATTAAGTTGCAAATATTTTACCCAAGTCCAAAATTTTTCTAGGAATTTCTGTGAATTTTGGAATTTTAGGAATTTATTTGGTATATTTCTGAGCCTTTTTTATTTTCCTCGGCTTTTGTAAAAATCAAACTCAAACATTTAAATTTAAATTCTCCCGCCCTCTCTCCGTGTGACGTGTGGACAGTCCAGATCAGCCCACTTCACTACTCGCCTCATCCCCGCCTCTCTCCTAGGCCAACATGTGTCCGGTCCAGATTGTGCCACACCGCCACCCGGCCGAAACCCCTGTCGTTGCCCTTTTCTCTCTTTGCGCCTGGCCCCCACTTGTCAAGCCTTTCTTCCTCCACGCCTTCTTCTTCCCCACACCGCCGCCAGGCTGTTGTGCTGCTCCACCCTTTCCGCTTTCGCCCTTATACCCGTGCGCTGGCCCCCTCGCTCTCTTTTCTTGTGCCGCACTTCTCGCGCCCATCATTCCCCCATTCTCGCGCCCACCTTTCTGATTCCTTTCCCCGCAATCACCGCCACTGCCTATGATCTCCAGCAAGCAATTCGCGCTGGATCTGCCCTCTCCAACCCCTATAAATACCCCCCGGCATCGCTTTTCCTCGCACCACCTCCTCCTCCACTCTTCTCCTTCTCCTGAGCGCTCCACTTTCCCCTACCCTGAGCGCCCTCCCATTTTGAGCTCGCCTCCTCCCCAATGAGAAATTGGTAGCAAAGGAGCCCTCCGTGAGCCCCGCCGACGTTGCCCTCAGGATCACCACGACACCGCCGATCTTTCTCGCTCCTCGGCCGAGCCTCTTTGTCACCGGAGCGCCATCCCCGCTAGAGTCGTGCGCCGTCGCCGTCTGTTTCCCATCGTCGGCCACCTCCGCTCATCGCTGAGCCCTACACCAAGTAGTAATGAGTTCCCTTCTGCCTCCTCTTTCTTTTCCGACCCTCGTCGCCGGAACGCCGGCAACCATCAATCCCCGTGCCCCACCCCATCGGGAAGGCCACGTCAACAACCGAGCTGATGTGGCCACCACGTAGCAACGCGTGTGCGCCACCATACCGCTCGCAAGCCACGCAGACGCCACGCCCACCCCGTGCCACCTCAGCCTTCCTCTAGTCCATAGACCTAGTCCACGATAGACTGAGTCCACTGGTCAGTCTCAATCAAACCAGGGCTGACGTCAGCATGACATCATAAACCTGATTTTCCAGTAGAAAAATAATTCAGCCGAAAAAGGAAATCCCCTGCTAACATCATAAATCGAATTTCCTGAACAAAAATAATTTCAAAAAATTAGTTTTTCCCTTTTTCTTTGATTTCAGAAGTGTGAGAGCCCGTTCTCCTTCATCCTAATTCCGATTGAACCCATTCAAATTCCTAAGTTCATAAAAAAATTCCAATATATCCATTTCTACCCTCCTCTTATTTATTTGGAGTTTATTTAAATTTATTTGGATTTTATTTGAGTTTGCTTGGGTAATTTTCATGTGTAGACTGCGACTAGCTTCTTCATTTTGGTGAGCATTTTGATCACTACTTCTTTATCATCATACACGGCTATCGGTTATATTAAAGTATTAATGATAAAAATTGCCAGACATTACTATTCAGCATAATGTTGTTTAAAAATTATTTATGTTGTTATATGTATGGTGAAGTGATGAGCTCCGATCATTTTTGTTCTAATTCCACCTCTAACAACATGCATGAGGACACACATGATGCATCACCACACATCAATTAGTGTTAGTGGCTCAACGCCATGCGGTGGTGTATGCAGCAACACCGAGTTTACTCCAGTGACAAATGGAGCTCAAATCTCATCTCATCTGTGCTATGGGGAGATCTAAGTTACGAACGCTCCTTATATCTGCATGTAGCGAATAGTTTCCGCTATACAACCACTTCCCACCTTCCCCTTCGGCTTCACTCAACTTTCTATTCAAACAATTTGAGTTTTCAATTCAGGTTTCAATCTCATAATCAAACTTTTTAATCACAATAAATCCAAACTTCAACTCAAAAAGTCAAATGCTTTTAACTTGAAATCCCTAGTGTTCAATGCCAAAATAAAACTTTCAATCTAGAAACAAGTGGTTCAAAATGAGTTCCATACTTTCCATTCAAACAATCCATGCTTTCAGTTAGTGGATTCAAACTTTTGCCTCACAAAATCTAAAACTTTCAATTGCAAATGTGAACTTCTGACTAAAAAATTTAAAAACTTTCTACCCTACATCCCAAACTTTCCATTTCAAAAAACAGAGCTTTCAGATAAAAATCCAGAGCTTTCAGTTGGGCAACAACCCATGCGCATCGCTGGCAGAGGAGCAATGCCGCGGTAGCCATCAAGGTGGCGGCGTGATTAGCAACCTCCTCAGTGTGTCCTCGAGCGACACATCTATGGGATCCCAGCCAGATTACATGCGCAGACGAGATGAGGAGGGAGATGCCAAAGATATCAGCGAAGAGCAAGCTTGGCCGCATCGGGGAGGAGGGAAGTGAACAGGAGGAGAAGCAACAGGAAAAATGGATGGACTCATGTAGGGCTGTAAACGAGTTCGAGCTCGGTAAAAGCTCAAGCCGGGCTTGAGCGAGCTTGGAGCTCGGCTCAAATTAGCTCAGTAACAGTTAATATAATATAATATACACTATTTTTTCACAATAAGCCGAGGTTGAATCGATGCTCAAACAATCCGAGTTTGAACAGCTCGTGAGTCTCAAGTTTTTTTTACAGCCATAGACTCATGCATCCTCCGTGGATTCTTGGGGGTGGATAGAAGCGATGATGCTTGGTGGGCCCAGGAGTGCGTTGGGAACGGAGCTGACACGCATGCATTTTGTAGGCTTTTCACTATGTTGTAGTTGTCGTTTTTCTTAACCTTGGTGGCCCTATTTAGGTCTTGCTCATTTCAGTTTAAACTTCTGGTTTATTTTTTACTATACCTAAATTTCCTATTTTTTCTAGTTTTTTGGCTTTTTTGAGCTTTTTTTGCCAGTTCTTTTTTCTTGTATTCATTTCCATTGTCCGTGATGAGCTAATTTATTTTTTTTCTATTTTTTATTTTTTTAAATTTAGTTACGCCAAATAAGCCACCATCAGCTATAGTGTAATTTCAGCCAGTCACAATACAATTTTAGCTATAAACCAGCTTATTTTAGTCCAACCGAATAGTACCTTAGTCACGTGTTTTAACCAACTCTCTTGTGTTTGCACCCAAGAAAAACGCATGCAATTGGCGTGCCAGTAGTAAGTGGGAGTAAAAAGATGAAAACAAAACAATTAACGTGCTCCCTCCAGTCACAACAAAGTGCCGCCTTGATCGCTAAAAAAAGCATGGAAAAGGCCCTAAGGCATACTTTGCCTTAATCCTACGAACCACAAAATGGACTACAAACTTTCTTTCGAAAGCTTCCACCTATAAAAATCAAACAAGCCCTGTTCTCTACATGAAACGCTCCAAGCCACCAAATGGACCCGAGTTAGAAATGTACGCACAAACATGGATACAACTACAATCATACTTCCCTCGAGGAATATGCCCAAGATATGCCATGCAATTTCTAAGAAAAGAAATGGATGTCACGTGTTCATCCTGAATGGCCATGTTGTCATCATTATGAATTTTAAAGAGTAAAATGCATAGCAGCTCATTGAATTTGTTGCGCGTGTCAACTAGGCCACGGTACTCTCAAAATACATATTTGAATAACTAACATGCATTAAATGGATCATTTGGGATCACAAATGTACATGTTGAACACTTCTCATACACGTGGCAGTGCCACATAAATTCCACAGATATGCCTGCGAGCGATTTTTTAAAAAACCTCCTCTTTTCTTTTTTTCTCCTTTCTATCCACTACTCCTTTCTCTTAGTTTCTTTTTTCTTCTATGCTTCTCTACTTTCGTCTGTTTCTTACCGGCTGCTCTCTAGCGGTGGTGAGGAGGATGGAGGGGACAATGGGTAACCCGATGATGGTGTTGGAAGTGGCGGCACTGCCATGTGTGCGAGAAGCAAAGAGTGTGTTTTGTGACCAACAAATGAACCATTTAATGCATATTAGTTATTTAAATATGTATTTTGATAGTATCGTGACCAGTTAACATGCACAATGCGACAAGTTCAACAACCCACCATGCATTTTACTCAATTATAAATTAGAGAGTGGATTACTTCTTTAGGTTTAGGTCTCGAGGCGAAACAAAAAGGAAGATAGAATTCGGATCATCTGAAAGCAACCCGAAGGATTTGGTGTGCTCTGGCTCTCCGACTTGGCCGTTTGAACCATCCTGTAGTGGCTTTTCTTGAGCCATCATATCCTTGTGACCGATGATATACGGGCAGCATATTCCTGCGACTGGTGTTAGAAGGCGATCTGGTCTAGGAATCAAAATGTCCTGTTGAAAAGTGTTCTTCGGTGTTCTTCGATGTCCATTATTCTTTATTAAATATATGAAACAATGCATTACACTCTGATAAACTCTCCCCGTAAGGAGCTTAAGCAGCCTGGATAGTACCCATAGGACCTTGGTGCCACTTGGTGGCAAGAGAAAAAGAATAAAATGTGTGCTATATACATGGATGAAGTAGCGGATGTTGTTCCACTACAACGGAGGTTTTGTACTGATCGGGAGGAAATGTTGGCAAATAAGACTTGAAAAAAGCTTTGTGTCGTAGTCCTACCAAACACTGAAAGAAGTGTGCCTATTATATGGTATGACAGACTAAGACATCTCCGTGTAAAATAGCGCATCTAAAGGATATCTGTATACAAGGTACCACTTAGTTTATAGCTTAATGTTAAACGCAAGAAATAGAAAAATGCTAACTAGCCCAGGTAACAGCATCCACAGTGGTGTAAAAAGCTGCCTCTAAGAGAGAGAAAAAGCTTGGAGGCAATGTTCAGGGCCGTTTTTGTCATCTTGGAGGCCCTAGGGCATAATAAAAATGAGACCCTTCATTCTAATATAAATATGTAACAATACATATTATATCAGTTGTAAAAGGTAAAGTTTAATACAGTAACCATTAGACAGTACGTCACAAAATACAAAGTACTTATTGGCAACATTAGACTTAGTACATTATAAAATGCAAAGTACTCATTGTCGACAATCCACTGACACATTAATATTATTAATAAGTCTTAAAAAACTATAATATACTACTAAGGACAAAACAATTTAGGAGAGATCATTCAACCTTTCATGTGACATTGATGGCTTTAAATAGTTTTTCTAATCTCTCTTAGATCTAATGGACATCTATATATAAAAAAAGAAACTGATGTTACAAGAAAGTCAAAGATTTTTGTTCTAGATAGTGCATATATTGCGTTGGATATTTGGAGTAGTATTTACCAGATAATCAAAGAACAAAAATTCATAAAAATGTACCATATATGCAACATTTATATGAGGAGATTTCGAGTAAAACTGTTACAAAATGAAAAAATTGAAGGCGAATTGGTTGAAAATCAATGAAATAGGGCTCTCCTCTATTAATGATGGCACTTATTTTGGGGGAAGAGAAAACCGAAAGAGGAGTGGAAAGGTCAAGGGGCGCAGGTGGTGTGCGTGGTGGATTGGATCTGGTGGATGACTTAATTGATGCGTTCTCTATAAATGTTCATGCTTGGATATTTAGGGAGCGCTCAGTGCTGGATGCACAACATAGACCAAATGAGCCATTACTTGACTTTGGTAGTTAACCCAACTAATTATTAATCAATTATATCTAATATTCAATACATAAGCTATATCATACATATATACATACTAACATACATGGGCTAGGGGCCCCAAGTTTTCGTGGGCCCTAGACGGTCGCCCTTGCTACATAGGCCCAGGGCCGCCCTGGCAATGTTATACACTGTGGGACAAGGTCACCAAGCAAAAATACATAGCATCGCCTCTAGGCCTGAAGATAGCCTCCTCAAACTAAAATATTCGAAGGGCCAACTTATCAGAATGGGGATGAGAAAGCCTTCATGGCTCGCGCACACCTACGTCGCCATAGCCTCCTTGTCATTGCCTTGGCTTGCTATCCACTTCCGAGCCCACTATCCTTGATGCCTTCGTGCTTTCCTCCACTGTTGGGAGCCGCATACCAACATGATCTTGGAGGAGCGCAACGAGGGACCGCATCATCCTCATGGGGTCCATGTGGTTTTGGGTGGAGCCCTTGCCGTATCACCGTCGTCGTCACAAGGACTCCTCGCTAGACTTTGGGCTGGAGGCGAGCGAGAGAGAGAGAGAGAGAGAGAGAGAGAGAGAGAGAGAGAGTAGCACTGAGGAGTCAGGGCTAGAGGTGGAGCGGGAGCGGGAGGCATAGATGAGTGGAGCGGCACTCGAGATTAATGGTTGTGTCAGTGGATTCGTTGATGCGAGGTCAGGTTGTGAGGAGCAAATCGAGCGAGAAAGTTGGGGAATTTCAATGCTTGCGGGAAGGAAAGGGTGGGAATTGGGGATTGTTTGAGGGCTAAGATAAATTATTTTTGTTGCAGACCCACTATAGAGGCTATACATTACATAAAAAATGGTAATACTAGAGATTGACTATGGGTCCCAACTTAGAGGCAGAGTTGCCTTTAAAGACTATGGAAGTCCTAAGGGCATGTGCAATGCATGGGTGCCTCAAATGGAGGTTTCATCCTCCGTCTAGGCACAAGGCATTCAAGACACTATCCAAAGCTCGCACCTACCCAATGCATGGTGGTTTCACTTGACCCACAATAAAATTTGCATTTCAGCCCAAACAATTTTTATCTCAGCCCTCTAGTTATACTTTTATTCAAAAATTTATGCTAGGAACACTAGAAGCAAGAAAAGATATTACATAAACACCCTAGGACCACCTATCAACATGTGACTTTCCCCTCTCCTCCCTCCCTCATTTTCCCCACTCTTTCCTCCTCTCTCTTTTCCATTATCCTCTTTCTCCCCGTTCTATCTCTGCTGCTACCGTCGCTATTGCCTGCCCCTCCACTCTTCAATAAGATCAGCCACAGCGAGCTAGAACCCAACGATGTCGTTATCGCCTGCCCATGCCCTTGTTGCAACCATGATTGTTTGCCTTCGGATCTGGCCACCGTCAAGTTTGCTTTGTCAGATGTGGCCTCCACTAATCTTGCCTCCTCAGATCTGTCCGCCGCCCAAGCTCACGTCACCGGATCCGTCCGCCACTGACCTTTGAAGTAGTGGAACCAGGTGTCCCACTCTCTCTCTCCCCCTTCCTTTCTCTACTAGGACCACATCTTTTCTTCTCAAGCACCTACACCTTGTAGAAGTCGCTCTAACACCCTGCAAGGCACCCTCTCGCCTCCACTGTGGCATTCGAGCCTAGGTGGCCCTGTGGGGCAATCGACCGAAGCACTACGTTGTATATACCCTAGGTACTCTAAGAGGGCATTTGAAACAGCTTTGACTTCTGGATTTTGGCTTTTAAAAGCTAGAAGTTGAATCAAACGCTCCGCTTTTAGAAGCGACTTCGGTTGGATTGAGCTCCACCTCAACCCCTCGCTTCGCCTCCATCCCAATAGCCCATCGCCACGCGATGACACTGCTAGGAGCTCACCCCCTCTCTACCTCTGTCCCGTCGGTGCCACCATGTGCTCCACCTCTGCCCCAATGATGTCACCATGAGCTCTGTCTTCGCCTTGATGGTGCCGCCATGAGCTCCGCCTCTGCCCCAACGGCGCCTCTACACACTCTGCCACCACCACATGGTCCACCTTTGCCCCAATAGCCCACCGTCGCCATGTGGTCCGCCTATGCCTTGACAGCTCACCATCGCGCGATGACACGGCCACACATTCCATCACCGATTGTTGATGTTGTCATGTGCTTTAGCTCCATCATGGTTGGGGCGTGCTCCTCTCCCTGCTGTTGTCCTCCTTTGCGTCAACCTTTTACACTAGATTCGACAGCCTCCACACCGGATCCAGCAAGGATGAGGCTAGATCCATCTTCCTGTCAGCCTAGGAGGCCGTGGAGAGCAAGCATCGAGTGCCAATGGCAGTGACATTTTGCTATGATTTTTTTATTTCTTTTTGCAACTTGTTGAAATGAGGGACACAATCCAATCAGTTCAACCAAAAGCTCCATCGAATCAAATGCCTCCTACCTTTAGCCGCTTCTACTTTCAGCTGCTACTATTCAAAAACTAGAATCTTCAGTCAAAAGACAAAGGGCCTATTCTTTACCTCACAAGCTAGCGGCTTTTGGCTTTTGCTACAGTACCTAACTTTCAAACGGAGTATTTTCTCAAGACGGAGTCTACAAGTTAAACCATCTACACATTAAAAGCCCAATATCTGTACCAGCCAAAATCATAAGTGAGTATATGTCTCTCCGTAATCTGTACCGTAAACAGCCAAAATTCAAAAATTTCAACCAAAAGCCATAAGCCGCAGCCGAAAAGAACACGCCCAAAAGCTCCAGTCATTTCAAACGTCGCCTAAATTGAAAAGTGGAATGCAACTCTTGTACTTGATGCAGAAATAGAAGTGACTCTGAAAATGTCACTCTAGCCACTTCTCAAATTTAGCCTCCAGACACCTAGCAGATCCACAGAGGAGGTTATTTTTTTTTTAAAAAAAAAGGCGTTCGGAGCCAATTGGTCTATGAAAAGGGCTTTTTTTTTTGAAAAAAAAGGATGTTTGAGACCAATTTTTTTAAAAAAGTGACTAGAGTCACATTTGTGCGCTCAGTTATGTAGAAATGAGCTCGGCAGGTGACTTGCCGTGGGCGGTAGGTCTACGGATCAGGCTATTTTTGAAAAGGGGCGTTCAGAGCCAAATTGGTCTACGAAAAGATCTATTTTTAAAGAAGAACGAGGCCAAAATTTTTAAAATTGTGGCTAGAGTCACATTTGTTTGCTCAATTTTGCAGAAATATGGCAAGACGGAGGGGCCGGATCGAGAAAGTGTCGCCTCGAATGCAGCAACAGTCGAGCAGCTTCCCTTCTCCCCGTCTCATGACTCGGCACCCCATCATCTCCCTCTCTCTCGTATAAAGCGCCCCTCCCCGCGGCCACAGCGAGTTCGCCTCCATGAGTAGACCACCACCCGTACACCACGCCGCCGCCCCCGCGCCCCGCCGCGAACCCTAGCCGCTGCCTCCCATGGCCGCCGAGTCCTGCGGCAGCCGCGGCGTCTCCCCCCCGCCTCCTCCCCCCTCCTCCGCCAGCGGCGGGGCGGCTGGCAGGCGGCGGAAGGCGGAGGCCTACGCAGAGGTTATCCGCCGGATCCGCGGCGGCGGTGGCTCCGTCGGCGCGCGCCCCGGGTTCGACGACGAGCTCTGGGCCCACTTCCACAGCCTCCCCGCCAGGTCCCTGCTTACCCTCTGTCTCTCTTTGTCTCCCTGGTCTCTCCAAGTCTCCAGTTTGTGTGTGCGCGCCTGCGCGCGATCTGTGGTGGTTGCTGTGTTGCTGCGAAATTCTGAAGCCTCTGCGTTGGAAGCACAATAAAGCTGCGTGATGCTACTGTTTCGCGATGCTAGCTAGCTACTGTTGGATCATACACGCGCGCGCGTGCGCCCGAGTTTTTTTCTTTTTAATTTTGCTGGATGCGTTTGATTTTTATCCACTTTGTTGCTGTTCCGGCTGGGGTCGCACAGTAGCCGATCCGGAGCTATTCCTTGCCTTTTTGCCGCTGATAAGATTGCGCGCGCACGCCTGTGCTGTCGCTAGGCCGCTTTCTCGATGCTCCTACAGCTACACACGGATCATGATGCAACGATGAAGCTAAGCGTGGTTTCTCTTTCTTTAGCTTTAGTTGCTGTCGATTATCTTAATTACTATCGTTAACTTAGCAACTGTAGATGCTTGTTTCTTTGTCATGTAGAGCAACGGATCTTTCTTGCTAGACCTCTCCATACGGATGTTTCTTGTTCTCGTACGAATAAAACATGTGATGGATATTTGGTGAGCATATTTGGTAAACATAGATCATAAGATTGGCACTACATTTTGGTGAAATACCACACCCTTTTCTACCATCGTTGGTGATCTCTTTGTTCCTTTCGTTTTCCTGGGCTTGTGTCGTCATAACATCAGTAGAGCCTTAATCCAGCGAGCTTGTTACATAAAGTGCTGCAGCGTTGCATATGCACCTACATGTTTTTGCAGCCCTTGAGTGCTGCAGCGAGAAGCTGAGAAATACCATTAGCTTGAATGAACCACATCATCATGATCTAATTACAGACATGCTTGGCTTCATGCATCGGACAGGTATGCGTTGGATGTGAACGTAGAGCGGGTTGATGATGTTTTATTGCACAAGAGATTGCTTGAGCAGGCCCGTGAACCCATGACTGGGCTCGTCTTTGATGTTCGTCGTTCACAGGTGATTAACTCATAAGATGATCTGTCTACTTCATTTTATTGAATATTGACCAGACATCAGTTGGTGACCATAATTCGGTCCACCTACAAAATCATCTTGAACTGGCTGCCATCTAGGATTAGACCTCAGCATTTACATAATCAGGTTACGGTGTTAGCTATTGCATGGTGTTGTTTAGTATGTTACCTCGTGCTGTTATCATAACAAACAATATATAGGACACCTTCCACTTTCATTGCGTTGCACGGGCATCAGTATTTACTAGATCACATAGCCATGGTTTCATACTATGCCTGTTAACAGCAAGCTCATTTTTTTATGTATAATAGCTGCTTTTGCTGTAATAAATTCTTCTAGCTAATAGCTGTGTCTAAGCTTGTCTTGCTGTTCAAATTAGTCTGCATTGGGAGTTGGTTTTCTTATCACTTGAAGGTTCAAAATGCACCATCAGCTTTTGGACTGCTGATCAAATATGCAGTCAGACAAAATGACTCATGGTTAGGCTTTGTATATTTCTCTCTCTTAACTATGATATTCTCAGACTAGCCATAAGTTCATAACATTTTGAATTAAGAAATGCATAGGGAGATGAGATGTGCATACTTTCCTACTTGTAATGATATCTATTAGACTACATGTAGCGTTGATCATACTGTAATATCTTTCATGAGAATGTAATCAACTACGTGAACTGCGCTTTTTATGTTAACAAATATTAGTTTTAGGTTGTTACTCTGGACGGAAGCACTGAAATTGAGTCATCAACTTCCTTTAAGCAAGAAGAACAAGATCCTCAATGCTCAGCATTTGCATCAAGAGATCAAAGGTGATTTTGGTCTAAGCATCTCTAATATTGTGCAGTTCACTTAAATTTTTTGGGTTGCATCATATAGAATAAGGATGGTTGTCAACATATCTCATGTTCTCTTTATAATATAATATAATTATTTATGTATTTATGTATTTTTGTCATGCTTCTGATATTTAATATCATTACAGGCCTTTGCATGAAATTATATTTGCATGTGACGATAAGCCAAAGCTTCTTAGTCAGGTAAAGTATCATCTTCTTATTTGAGCTGGAAATTATCATTTTTATAGCAGTAGCATATTAAAGTGCCACGGTGTTTGTCCGCAAATCATTTCTTGTTGTGGACAATAGCTATAAGTAATACATCCAAATTTGGAGAAACTCAACAAGCATGGAGCCGCACTAATACGGGTCGCCCGATCTTTTCGACGTAGGATCAGGATACTCACATGTAGCCTCTCGAATTGTAGTGATCCTCCATTGCCAATGCAAGAACTAATACTCTTTAATTCGTAAGAACACACACATCGGACTTCACGACTACTAAGCGAAACTCTATCGTGTTCCCAATTCCTAGCGGAAAGATTGAACAATCTTGATTAGCAAAACTCTCTCAAATTTTCCCATGATGGATCGGCCATCAAGAGAACAAAGAACACACTTTTCAATCTATTTTTTCTGTTTTACGGTGGTCTCATATCTAGTCTGTCCTACAAAAGAGAGATAGGCGGCTACTTAAGGGCATCTTCCTGACTCCCTGGCTCAACCCCTACGCACTTCCCTTGGCCCAACCTTATCAAGGCGTCGCTTAGGCGACGCTTAAGCGTCGCCTAAGCGGTAAGGCGCTCCCAGGAGGCAAGGCGTCGCCCCGCCTTGCCGTATCCGCCGTCGCCGCATGGATCCGCCGTCGCCGCCCGTCGAATCCGCCGTCGCCGTCGTCGGATCCATCGCCTCCGCCATCGCCGCGGCTGGATCGCCGTCGCGCGCGCAGATCCATCGCCTCGCGGCTCGCCGCTCGGTCTCCGCCGCGCGCCGCCTGCTGCGCCGGGCCGAAGGGAGAAGGGAGGGACCGAGGGGAGGCGGGAGAAGGGAGGGACCGACGCATTCGCGGGAGCGAGCGAGGCGGCAAGAGCTGCGGGAGCGAGGCGGCAAGAGCTGCGGGAGCGAGAGAGGAGAGAGGAGGCGGCGGCTGGGGTGAGGGGTATGAATGAGGGAGGCGGCGGGCTGGGTGAAGGATATTAGGGTTAGATTGTTTACATTTGAGTCCTTAGCGGTTTACAAAATTACAATTAGATCCTTTTAGGTCCTTCATTTCTTTAAATCTCTTCTGATTTAGTCCTCAGAACTCCGTTTTCTTCGCCTTATGATGTTTATAAGGCGTTGCCTCGCCTCACGCCTTACCGCTTAAAAGGTGTGAGGGGGGTAGGTCGCCTTACCTCGCCTTACCGCCTTAATAATCTTGCCTTGGCCTAAGGTCGATTCTTCTCCTGTTCGGCCAGAAGCAGGGCCGTCTCAACAATTTCAAGGGCCCTTGGGCAAGCAAGACAGTAAAGGTCCAGCAATCTAATTTTTTAATATGACGATTAAAGTATATAGTACTACTAATAAGAGTTAACTTGCAGCATATGTTTAGTTCATTAAAGATAATGATAGTACAACAAAGAAACTAAAAGAACGGTAAAATAACTATTATGATTACCTCAAATAAAACAATAATGCCTTCGGGCATTTCTTGATGCAAAATCTTCAAGAACAGTATCGAGATTAATGTTGTCCAAAACATCCTTCTCAATGCTGCACATAGTCAAGCCATTCAATCTTTCTTGTAGCATAGTTGACCTCAAACAATTTTTCAATAGTTTCAATTTGGAGAAGCTTCTTTCGGCTGATGCTACTGTCACAGGAACAGTTAAGAGAATCCGATATGCAATAGAGACATTCGGATAGCAATCTGCAGCTTTAACAAAGTGAAGAATCTCAGGTGCCGACATCAATTCATCTGGCAAAGTTACTTGCAACACTTTCAATTCAGAGAAAAAAAATCATCTAACTCAACATCAGACTTGTTGTCATGAGAAAAAGTTTCTACAAAATTAGTGCAACACTTTCGTAGATCAGTATCATCCAAGGACTTCGGATTTTCCGAGTTGAATAAGAAACCAAATACTTTTTCAAATATTCTTTAGCTGTTCAAATCGACTAGTCAATGAAGCAATTGCAGCATCAACAATAACTAGGAAGTGGACTTGTGCTAAATGTATGTGCCTTTAAATTTTCACTTCAATGGCCCAAATACATATACTAAATACTATATACATACATATACTCATGGGCCCCTCCGTGGTATGGGCCCCCCGGTGGTCGCACTTCTTGCCCACCCCCTTAAGACGGCCCTGGCCAGAAGGAGCTAAGACTAAACCTATTCAGCCCAAGAGACCAAACAGGCCTTTAATCCTAGAAAGACTGGTTCAACTCAAACTGCTAAATATGTTTACATGGTCGACCCCTTGGGCTTTGACTGAACGCTTGGCACGCAGGCCTATTCCCTTGGTTCAAATCTCAAACCTTCTAACCAGTCCAGTCATCAATGTAATGAACAAGGCTTCATGGCCGCACCACTTGAATTCAGCCAAAAGCATAACATGCAGGCCATGAGCACATCATGTGCTTGGCTTCCTTGTGATGCTGTCGGTCTTGTTTCTTGTCTTGCATGGCAATTCTGATTCGGTCGTGGCCTTCTCAAGCGTGTGCACATGCATCCCATCCTTGTTTGCTAGCCATCAAAGCTTGTCCTCTCATGGCTTGAGCAGCAAAGGTTGGTGCTTTCTTCCTTGTACTTGTTCATTGCTTTGGTCCCAAAATCGTCACAATATTCAAACCTGAGAAGGCACAAGAATTTGACATGAGATAGTATATCGTTCTCATCAATAGAAGGCAATGTATTAAGAAACAAATTCACCTGATAATATTTAATGCGGCTCAATAATTCTTTCCAGTTAAATAATATATTTAACTGAAAAGTATAAGATACGTGCGTATCCGCATCACACACTAATGTGTAGCAATTGACACCACTGTTGTGGAACTGAGGGTGCTTAGTAATGAAATAGCCGTGTGCATTTGTAGGCTACAGCCAGTCAGTTGGTCTGTTGTCTATTGATATTACCTGGGTATTCCAGGCTCCAGGTTTGTTCTACACACTTATGCTTCGTGAGCTTTTTTTCTCTTTCTCCAATGTATGCTGTGATGCTACAGCTTGTTCACAAATAATTGGAGTATCCTAAAGGGATGGTCCATGCATATGGTCCAAGCATGGGAGTTCAGTCTAATCTGGAGAGTGAAAACACTAAGGTTGTGTTTGGTTTAGAGACAAGGTGGGATGGAATGGTCCTGTCCCTGGTTTTGGGATGGGATGATCCCATTTTTTGTTTGGTTAGGGGGATAGAGTCATCCCTGTTTTTTGTTTGGTTGGAAGGATAAAGTGGGATGGAATGGTCCCATCCTTTGTTTGGATGGAAGGATGAAGATGAGACATGTGTGGCCTTTGAGTTTTTTTTTAAAAAAAATTGAAGGCTATTGTTGATATGTTTGTACACATAAGCCTTTGAGTTTTTTTATAAAAAAAATCTAAACAAAATAGTACTTAAAAAAACAAAGAGGTGGGATGACTCTATCCCACGTGGGATGATTCTGTCCCATGAAAAAAGAGGATTGCCTGGTCCCGGATCTACCAGGAATATTCCTAGTGGGATGTCCTTGACTCTGCTTGTCCCAGAAGCAAACATCACATCAAAGTGGGATATCCTACCTGGGACGTCCCTGTCCCTCGAACCAAACACTGCCTAACATGCATTGGTTCCTGCTATGTCTTGACATGTTGTGATGAGTTTGGATTTGAAAGTTAAAGATGCCACTAGATCCTGGTTAGTATGATGCTGTCAAGAATTGCTCAGTAAGTAAGAGTTCAGTCAGATACAATCATACAGAAGTTGACAGTTCGATTGGCTAGTATATGTACTATATAGAATACCTCTGAGGTCAACTGTAGCAACAAAGTTGTTCCTTTTGGGCTATCTGTCAATTATGGTGTGTTGGTGGTATAGGCTGGTATTTGTTAGTGTTGTTGACAGTCACAATATCTTGTCCCGGTATTGATCTCTTTGACCATGTGCTGGGGAAAGTATGCTGAGCATTGGATAGACTTGTACAGGTTGACGCATGATCCAAAGTTAGGGTAGCTTGGAATGCCGCTTTCCCTTCTCGGCTGACAAAGAAGGATTTCCAACCGTTTATCAACAAAATTCAGAGATCACTGCCTACATGGAAGGCTAACCTGCTATCATTGGCTGGGAGACTAATCGTTGTCAAGGCGGTCTTCACTTCCATGGTCGTTTATCCGCTGCTTACTCTGGTTTTCCCCGCCTGGGTAGTCAAGGCTATTGATAAAAACGGCGGGCTTTTCTATGGACCAGTCAGAGCATACCGAGGCAAGTAAGTGCCTCGTCAGCTGGAGCTGGAGTCAAGCGTGTCGCCCTTTCAGGTATGGAGGCCTCGGCGTCCTAGACCTCAGACTTGCCAGGATCGCATTTCGAACGCTACGCGATGGGAGTAGCTCACTCGCGTCGAACCGGGTCGGCTGTGGCAGAATGTTCAACTGCCAGAAGACGACGTGACCAAATGCCTGTTCCAGGCATCGATATCCATTCAATTAAGGGGACGGCTCCTCCGTGCTCTTCTGGACTGATCGTTGGCTCCGGGGAAAAAGCATGCGAGAGTTAGCTCCGACAGTTTGGTCATGTGCCAAGAGCTCGTGCAAGAGAACAACTTCGGTAAAGGAGGCGCTACTTAATCGTAGGTGGATCTCTGAGCTGCACGGGCCGTTCAACGCCTAGGCGATCTCCGAACACCTCAGCCTGTACTCCACCCTCAGTCAGGTGCAGCTTCAGGAGGATCACCGAGACGTCGTCTCCTAGCGCTGGAATCCGGATGGCGCCTTTTCTTCCAGGTCGGCATATGGAATTCTTCATCAAGGTTCAACCTCGCTTCCATGTGCTAACTGGCTCTGGAAGAGTGCCGCTGCGGCACCTCCGAAGGCAAAATTCTTCACGTGGCTGGCCCTTAAACATCGAGTATGAACCTTTGAAAGGCTCAGAAGTCTCAATATTCCGGCCCCCCAGGATTGCATCCTCTGTGATTAGGAAACTGAGACAGTGGACCATCTCCTCATTTCATGCCCGGTAGCAAAACAAATGTGGTATCACATCTTTAGCTGGCTGGCAATCTGCACCTCCTTTCCATTCTCCAAAGCATCACTTCATGAACATTGGGAAGCCGCCAGAGAGCTGATGCCCGCTTCCAAGTGTAAAGGAACCAATTCCTTGATCAACCTGCTCGTTTGGATGATCTGGAAGGAGCGGAATAGGCTTTGGCATGATGGGGCCAAGTTGGCATGGAATCTTGGGCCACTATTCCATTTTCTGTAAAAACCTCGCAAAGGTCCAGAACTTGTCCATATGGGGTATGTCGGCATCGTAGTACTCCCCACGATCGATCGGACTATCTTAATCTTTAAATCGTGTTGGTTTTCAATTTCAGCCTTAAATATCTTGAATTTATCAAGGCTTCATTTCTTTCTTTAATTGGATAAATATATCCATAACGGAGTAATCATCTGTGAATGTTATGAACGAAGTCATATCCATCCACACTTTTCACGGGAAAGGACCACAAATGTCGTGTGAATAATTTGTAGAACTCTGTGCTTCTTTTAGCGTCTTTTTAATTTTCTTTACGTATTTTCCTTTAATGCATTCTCTCGCATTGTTCTAAAACCTCCATGCATTCATTAATAAAGGTAATAATGTTCTCACCTTTCTTAGCCATTATCATCTTTAAATAGTCGGGACAATCCTTCTTGTAGTGTCCGTCTTCTTGCAGATGAAGGCCTTGGTCTTTGTCTCTGACAAATTTGTTCTGTTGAGGCTGATGTCTGAGGCTTTGCCCTTGTTCTTTGAGAAGGGTTCTTGTTGTAATTCTTTTCTTGTTTTCCCTCACAAAGTTGATAGCACCACCATGTGAGGATTTGATTCTTTCCTCCTCTTGCAGCACATGGCTATGCACTTTTCCATCAGTTTGTCGCATCAAGCAGGAATTTTTCGCTTGGTCTTGGTTCGAATTTAATAATGAAAAACATTCAATATTAACTTTTGCTGTGAAATGTAATTATTCTAAAATAATTCAATATTGAAGCATCATAACTATTCTCTTTTAATCTCTGAAAATTTAACACGTTGGTGCAAAAATTTCCAGAAATTTTGATCAAATTTCAATCAAATTCATCAACAAATACTTCGAAAAACAACAAATATCAAAAAAATCAATTTTCTTGTTCATTTGGCCAATTTGGCCCGTTCGGCCCGACCACGGCCTGCTCGATAACGCCTCACCGCGCGCCCGCGGCGGCCACCGCCTGCGGCCTTGGCGGCTTGGCTCGCGCGGCGGCCGCGCCGCGACGCGCCGCGACGCTTGGGCGGCCTCTCTCATGTGACCTCGCGTGTTGAGCGCTTCGCCTCGCCTCACGCGCGGCTCGCTCTCTCGCGCGACGCTGCGCGCCGCGCCGCCGCAACTGGGCTGGGCGGAATTCACTCGCCCGCTGGGCGAATCCGCCACGCATCTGCAAGCCCCAGCCTAGCTGTTCTCTGTGGTAGTGCAGTCTCTCGGCAATACAATTAGCCGCTTAAGTGTCGTGCTCTTCTTTTGTTTTTGCTCTTTGTCATGCTCTTCTTTTGTTTTTGCTCTTTGCAGTCTTAGTCTGGCTGCACTGCTGTGTTTTCTCCTTCCCGTTCCGTGTTTCGTCTTCGGATTCTGTATTCTCACTCCTTAAATGAATGAAACGCAACCCTCTTGTGTTTTTGAGAAAAAAAAAGTCAGGATACCCAATTACCAAATAGCAGTACACTCCGCATGAGAGTTCAGTAGGTTCATGAGTAAATATGATGGTGAGATTAACTTGTGCATCAGTGCAGACATATAAATAATGCATAGCACCTGGACTGCTTTCTGGCTTAAGTTTAAGATTTCCATGTTTCTTTTCTGTTTTCGCCTGACCATTTGGTCATATCATATGTAACTCAAATCCCTGGTTCAGCTATGCATGAATTTATAATTGGCAAGTAAGGTATATACCTAATGATCAGATTTCAGAATTCCCAAAGCATGTCCAGTTAGATGTGAACCTACAACCATATTATGTTCCAGACTATATTGTCTTATAATTATTACGCGCATTTGGTGCAAAGCATGCATCTATCCATCTGGGTGTGGATGCATGATAGCACTTTATTGCACAGCAGACAATAATTATGAAAACGCGAACGGACCTCTAGCGTAGCGGTTAGAGCGCTCTAGTAGCACCCCTCAGGTCCTGGGTTCGACTCCCAGTGGGAGCGAATTTCAGGCTGAGGGAAACAAATCTCCTCGCTTGCCCCATAAGCCAAAGCACAGGTCTAAGGCTCGCCTAGGTCGTTGGTCGCGCCAGGTCGTTGGTCTAGGGATCACCCTGGTTGTTCTCACATGGGTGATGCCGTGTGTCGAAGTGGGGCAAGGGTTCGGGATTTTCTCGATATGCGTGAGAAGATCTTCTTCTTAATGAAATGCCCGGGGGCTGTCTTACCCCCCGCAGGTCGAGTTTTTTTTTTATAATTATGAAAACTTTATCTGCTATGATTTGGGATACGTGAGGTCCATTATCAAGGAACAATGTATAAAAAAGGAAAGAAAAGAAAGACCTGTTTGTATTCTACATATATATATATATAAATATAAATGTGTGTGTGTGTGTGTGTGTGTGTATATATATATATATATATATATATATATATATATATATATATATATATATATATATATGTTATTGGTTCAAGAAGATGATTCTCTATGATTTGGGATACTTGAGGTCCATTATGCTATACTTCTGGTTAGTTGCTTTGTTTTGCTGTGGACAATGTATAAAGGCTGATACTTATGTTTCATGCAGCTAACCTCTCTACTTGGGGAGCTTGGTCTTAATATCCAAGAAGCGCATGCATTTTCGACGAGTGATGGCTATTCCTTGGACATCTTTGTTATCGATGGCTGGAATTACGAGGTAATTCAACATTTATCAACATTACTGTTTCCTTTCATATATATATATATATATATATAAATATAAATGTGTGTCTATATATATATATATATATATATATATATATATATATATATATATATATATATATATATATATATATATATATATATATATATATATATATATATAAATGAATCATCCCCATTCTAGGTAGCCAGCCCACACTGACAACATATATATATATATATATATATATATATATATATATATATATATATATATATATATATATATATATATATATATATATATATATATATATATATATATATATATATATATAAATTTATCGCACAGTTATCTTAAACATGAGGCATTTAAACTGATACGGCAATGCTTAACTACCTGGTTGCTGAATTTGGGTAGATAAAATGACCATTTAGATTTAAGGTTTGAATTTGTTATTTGTCTAATGATATGAGCTTTGGATTTCGTATTCCAGGGCACAATTTGAAAAAAAGATTTGGAAAATTCGTAAAGAACCCAAAAGTCTTGAGCAGAGCAAATTTGATAAAATTGAAACTATGAAAAACAACATCTCCAGAAGTTTCATAGACCTTAGAATCTCTAGTGTTGGATCTTTTGTTATGTATTCTAATATCGTAAAATTCAAATACTTTCAAAATATTAAGAATCCTTATTTATTCTAAAAATATTTCTAGACATTATCAACATTCCAAAGTTTGAAATTTCCTAAAATGTTCTAGAAACTTCACAAATCTGGGATCTATTTGCGCGCGCGGGGGGGGGTGGGGGGGGACCCACACACACACACACACACATCTTAAGTTCATTACTATTGACTGATTTATTTTGGTTATGATTTTTTAACACAATCTTCATCAACCATCATTAGTTTATATTAGTAATATGCCTCATTTATATTTATAGCTTTTCCTTTTGAAATAATTCGTAGATTATTAACTATACCTAAATGTTTTGAAAAACACTGTAATTGTTACATTATAAATTTCAGGTAGTATACAAATCCCTTTTAGCATTTTTCGAATTCCACCAAAATTTGACTACCATTCGGTTTTAACAACACTATAGGAATGTGATAGTAATGCAATTCGAACACATAAAAAAGATATAAATTTTACCTTAGTACTATTTGAGCCGCGATAGTTCGAGCTGACGTAAAAATATATTTCCTTACATTGTTCTAATGCTCTTGTTATTCTTTTGAAATATGCCACCACCAGGTATCTATGTCATAGTTTATGTGTGACAGCATGCGTAAAGGTATGAAGGAAGAGAAAATAAAGTTGGCCTATTCAGTTACATGTAATACTTTGGGCCCTCTAGTATACTATAATCAAGTTTCTTCAATTTGTCATGGTTGTGACATGTAAAAAAACGATTCATCTCTGCAGCAGGGATTGTAGCTATAGTGGCCACTTAAAATTTTAACAACTATATATTTGTACTTACCTTTTAAATTGTTTTCATGCTCTTTTCTTGAAATGTACAGGTTGATGTTTTGCGAAACGCATTGAGGAGAGGAGTTGAAAAAATAAAGGTGATAAGATGAAATAACGTTCTTGCTGGAATATGATTTGAGTTGTTTTGACTTCAGACTATTGGTATTGATTAAGTCTTGTATCTTTGTTATTCTTCTACACTACAAATTGTAACCAATAATTAGTTGAGGGCTAAGAGTGTGTACCTACTTAATGTTCTACTCCATTGTCTATATTCTCTCCAGTTACAAAAGGAAGTTGTTTTTGGACATTAACACGGTCCCCAAAATGCAACTTTGACCACTCATTTTTATTGTAATATATTTATAAAAACTAATAAAATTATAATACTATGACAGTATTTTTTGAGACATCTACACATCATTTTTATGTGTCCAATCTAAATATTCAAAAGAATCTTGGTAGCCAAAGTTTACAATGTTTGACTGCACGTAACCCAAAACAGCTTCCTTTTGTGACTGGAGGGAGTATAAGTTAGTAGGTCATTGAATTTTGTTATTGCTTGTTAATTATTTGACCCTAATAATTTTAGCAAGAATAGAACATGAAAAAAACTTGTAACTAAGTTTAACTAAGCACGAGGAACAACTTGAAAAGACACAACACAACCACTCCTGGTGCTGTGTTATGCAGTTTGGGATTTGAAGTCTTTTTCTGTACATGTGTTCACGTTGTAAGTTCTTTTAAATACTAATGCAGTACAGAGCATGGCCGTTGGTTCAGTCCATGCCTGTTAGGATGGGTCACCAGCTATTGGATGATGCTTCTCCAGCTGATTTTGTCCAGATACCAGCTGATGCAACTGATGTTTGGGAAGTTGATCCAAGGCTTCTCAAATTTGAACGAAAATTAGCATCTGGATCATTCGGTGACCTGTATGTTCTACGGACCAAAGTAGCAATTCTACTTTGTATATAACTAACTTATTTTGGTGTGTTAATCATCAGATTCCATGGGAAATACTGTAGCCATGATGTAGCAATCAAAGTGCTCAAGCCTGAGCGGGTTAGTGTTGATATGCTGCGTGAGTTTTCACAGGAAGTATATATAATGAAGTGAGTGATGAGCTTTATTACCTGTTCCAATTCCTTTTCTTTTGGTAGCTCATTTCAATCACTAATAATAACCTTTTGTGATGAAATACAATATTTTAGGATTGTATTCTTTTTTATTGACAGGTTCGCTCAGATAAAAATTGGAAGATTGTATTCCTTTTTATTGACGGGTTCACTCAGATAAAAATTGGACTCATGACAATAACCCTTGTGTTGAAGAAGTAGCATGTTGTTATTCTTATGACAAAAGTAACTATTTTCAGTGCTGAGTCAAGGGGTTTTTGGCAGTACCTTGTTGTTCTTGTTTAGGTGTGTGTGTGTGCGGTGGGCTGGGGTTGATGGCTGGGTCTCTTGACCTCTCCTGTGTAGCCCTTGAGCTGTTGTTGGGGTTTTTTGGTTGACCTTCCCTTGTAACCCTTTTTTTCTTCTTCTTAATGAAATGACACGCAGCTCTCCCGCGTCGTTCGAAAAAAAAAGTAACTATTTTCATAGTTCATTGTATTTGTACATAATTTGGGTTCACTAACTAGGGACAATATTATCTGGACCTCTTAGTCAAACATAGCGAGTTTAGAGGATAATTACTGGAAGAAAGTATTGTTTTTATTTGACACGGTATTCTCAGACTAACAGCTAAAGAATAATGCATCGAAAATGTATAAGAGCATCAATCTCAAGAATCAATATGCTGTTAGTCGCTGGACTCTTGCTCTTGGTGATAGCAAGATCCTTACTCTCATGGAGAGGATGACACTAGGAGATGGGGCAAGTTTTCTTGTTTATTGCTCACACAATGCCATGCCAACCTGAGGGGTTGAGGATACAAATTTATAGGCTGAGAACCAGCCAAGCATATGCTAAGATGCTATCTTAGATGCTGTCCTAAAGCGGTCAATATGCTGTCCTAAAGCGAATATTGCCCTAAAAGCAGATGCTGTCCTAAAGCAAAAGCAGATGTTGTCCTAAAAGCGAATGCTGTCCTAAAGCGATCAAAAAACAAAAACTACCACAGCCCCACAAAGACCACAAGATGTGGACTTATTCATCATTCTCCCTAAGTCTTGTGCGTGTCTTGTGGGAGGGTTGAACCATCCCGATCTTGGAGCAGAGCTCAAGGAACTTGATCCTTCCAAGAGGCTTGGTGAGCAGATCCGCAAGCGATCCGTGGTGTTGATGTAGCTTGCCTTGATGCTTCCTTCATCCAGCGACCTCGGATGAAATGGTACTTCACCCGGATGTGCTTGCTCCGCTCATGAAAACGGTGTTCTTTGCCAGGCTAGAGCGGACTTGTTGTCCACCCCGAGCTCCACCGCCTGTCCCCGCCGAGAGATCACCAGCGATCGAGCGAGCCGAGTGCTCGAGTCGAAGCGGTGGAAGCCGCTATGTACTCGGCCTCACACCGACAGGCCACCACCGCCGCTTGATCGATCGCCGGTGAACGAGACACTTGCCGAGGAAGAAGAGAATCCCGCTTGTGCTCTTGCTGGTGTCGATGTCGCCGCGTGGTCGCTGCCGCCTGCATCCGACGGTGTGCGCGCACGACACTCGGGTAATGGAGGCCGTGGTCAAGGGTCCCGCAACGTAGCGGATGATCCTCTTCACGGCTCGCCGATGCTCCGTCGTCGGCCGTTGCATGAACCGACTAACGAGCCGACGGAGAATGCCAAGTCCGGCGTGTGTGGGCGAGGTAGCGAAGGCTCCCACAAGACGCATCGCGTGAGCGCCCACCTCCTCCGTCGTCTTTGTCGCGGCTCGGCTTCACCTCTCCTCCATTGGAGTGAGAGTGGGTTGCGATCGATGAGCCCGGCTAGCTCAACGACGCGCTTGGCGAGGCGCGGTCCGTCGGCGTGATCCGGAATCATCCCGTGCACCTCGATCCTAAGTAGAAGGAGAGAGACCCGTGTCACTCATCCGGAAGGTGGCCTTCATCTCTTCCTTGAATGCCGCCACCTCGCATCCTGGTGCCGTGATCACCAAGTCGTCGACGAGACACCCACCGCCAGGCGTTGCCGCTTTGCCCGCCGGTAGGCTGCACCTGCGTGTGCGCTCTGCTGGAACCCCATTTGCTTGAGGTGGAGTCCGGCTTAGCGTTCCAGCTCGTGGTGCTCGCCGCAAGCCGTGAGGGCCTTGCGCAGCGGAGAACCTTGCCCTCCTTGCCGGGGATGACGAATCCCGGCGGCTGACGGACGTAGACCTCCTCCTTCAAGTCGCCGTTGAGGAAGGCGGACTTGACGTCCATGTGATGGACACGCCAGCCTTCCTGGGCAGCTAGCGCAAGGAGGAGTCGCACGGACTCCATCCGTGCGATGGGTGCGAAGGCGTCATCGAAGTCGACCCCCTCCTGCTGCACGAAGCCTCGTGCCACCAAGCGAGCCTTGTGCTTGACGATGGCGTCGGCTTCATCCCGCTTCGGCCTGAACACCCACTTAAGGGTGATCGCGCGGTGGCCGGCGGGAAGATCCGCCGGCCCCACGCCCGGTTCCGCCGACGGCGCCCATCTCTTGCTTCATCGCGCACGCCACGCGCGTCTCCTCCGCCTCGGCGAAGGCGGGCTCGCCGTCGTCGCATGCCAAGTGCGCCGCGTCGCAGCCGATGCTGCGTGCGCCCGAGGACGGCGCTCGCCGAGGATGTTGTCCATGGTACGATAGCGCAGAGGCTCGCCGTCGTGGTAGGCGCCGACGCGGTCCTCGCGTGGGGACAACGAGTAGCGAACTCCACCATGCGCTCCTCATCGTGGGACCGGCGCTGTTGGGGCGATTCGGTGGTGTGGCCGCGGTGCGGAGAGAGTGGTGAGCCGGTGGTGAAGGGTGGGGCGAGCCGTGCCGGGTGGTGGAGCACTCGCCGAGCCGGTGGCGAGCAAGGTGTCGAGGTGGACGAGCTCGGTGAAGACGAGCCGCTAGCTCCCGCTCTCGGTGGGACGAGTCGACAACAAAGTCCCCGAGTCGGTCGAACCGCCGCCCACCGCCTTGTCCCACGCCCGCCGCTTTGCCGAACACGCCACGCGAGATGCGACGCGCTGTGGTGACAGGTCGAGGATGCGGTAGGCTTCGAGCCTCCGCGTAGCCGGCGAACACTCGAGTGCTCGCTGCCGAGCTTGCCGATGTAGCCAAGCTCCTGGCGAACGCGAGGAGCCAAGACCGCAGTGGGAGACCGCCGCTTGCGCCATGCCAAGCCTCGACGGCGCCCCGCTGTCGAGCGCTGGTAAGCGGCGGTTGAGGATGTAGACGGCCGCCACCACCGCCTCCCGTAAGACAGCCGCATCCCCTGCGCTGAGGAGGGCCCGATCCATCCCCACAACCGTCCGTTGCGCGCTCGACGACGCCGCTCTGCGGGTCAGACGGCGCGAGTAGTGGCGCTGAATGCCTCATCGGCAGCAGACGACGCGACCACCGCCGTGAATTCGCCGCCGTTGTCAGGCGCGAAGACGCGCAGCGACTGCGTCGCACTCGCCTCCGCAGCGCTGCGTGCACTGATGGCGCCCGCAACCTCTCCTTGCTGCCGAGGACCATCACCCACATGTAGCGGGAGAGGTCGCCGACGAGCGCAGGAAGTAGCGTCGTCCTCCGGTGTGGCGGTGTCACGGCCGCCACAAGTCCCGTGCACGAGCTCGAGCCTCTCCTTGGCTCGAAACTCGCCTTTGGGGAAGGGAGTCGCCTCGCCGTCAACACGCAGACGCCGCGAGCTGCTCCACATGGTCAAGGCACGGCAGCCTCGCACCATTTCCGTGGCACCGAGCCGCCAGGGCCTCGAAGTGAAGGTGCCCAAAGCGCTCGTGTTATCGCACGCCTCGTCGTCCCGACGAGCCGCAAACAGAGGGTTGTGCCACACGCGACGTGAAGAGTGTAGAGTCGATTTGCGCCTCGGTTACCTTGGCAAGGAGGCGGCGTCGAAGATCCCAAATCCGCAGCACCTCGTGCTCGATCTCGACACGCGAGCCGTTCTCATCCGGTGTCCCAAGGCGATGATGGAGTTCGCAGATCGGGGATGTAGTAGACGCCGGTGAGCGGCCGGTGCTCGCCGATCTTGGCGGCGAAGACGGCAGAGCGACGCCTGATCTCCACGGCGAGGCGTCGCGAACTTAACGGTGCCTCGAACGCTCGAGTCGAGCTCGGAGAAGAACTCCCGCCGCCGGTCATGTGGTGGGTGGCGCGGTGTCGAGGCACCACCCGTCGGTCTTGTCATTGCCGGGCCGCCGCCGAGGAGGCGTGTGCTTTGGCTCGTCAAGGTGGAGGAGAGCCACCGCGGCGGTGCGGCGCGGAGGTAGTTCGATGCTCGCATGAGCAATGAACAGGACCGGCCGCTCCTCCTCCGCTGCGCGACGTGGGCCCGCCGCGTCGTGGTCGTCGACACTCCTTGGCCCAATGACCAAGCTTGCCGCAGATTGTGGCAAGAGTCGCCTCGTCTTCGCTTTGCTTGCCCGCATCGCGCCGCTCGGGCGCCTTTGTGCGGCTTGCGCGCTGCCACTCTTGCGGCGCCGTCGTGGAAGAAGGCTCCTTCTTCTTGTCACCTTGGCGGCATCCCACCGCTCCCGAGTGAGGAGGAGCTTCCGCCAATGGTGACGGGTCCCGAGGGGCGTGGCTCATCGATGTCGACGACCTTGAGGCGACCCAACGCCTCCTCGATGGTCATCGTGGAGAGGTCCAGCAGAGACCCGATCGAGCGAGCCATCCGCTTGTACTTCTCGGGACGCAGCGGAAGAGCTTCCACGCCTCTCTTCGCCGTAGGTGTCGCCACCGAATCGCACCAACCGCAATAGAGTGTTGAGACGGAGAGCAAAGTCATCAACGCCTCACCGCTTGAAGGCCGGTTCTCCCACTCGCGCGTAGTGCTCGCAATGTAGACTTGCGGGCGCGGTCGCCGCCGATGCGTGCTGCGGCGATGGCGTCCCAAGCCTCTTTGGCGATCCGCTTGTTGGTAGCGAATCGCATCTCGGGCGGGGCTGCGGCGATGAGAGCATCCGCGCCGCCGATCTGGTCGTCGACGCCGCCGCACGGGATCGCATCCCACATATGCCGCACTGGAGCTTCACCTCATCACCGCAGCCCACTCGACGTAGTTGGTCTTGGTGAGGGTAGGCCACCCGCCGCCGGGCCGACGCCCTCGACGATACCGGTACTCGTGGTGACCACGGCATCGAACCGGGAGAGAGCGCGTTGCTGTGAGGCCGCGCTCTCCGTCGACCCGTCACGCCGCCGCCGTCGCGTGCCTCCTCCAGAGCGCCACCGCCGTGTGCGCCTCTTCAGAGCGCGCCGCGCGCGCTATCGCCGTCTGCCGCCGCCGCGCGTGGGCGTGGCGCTGCGCCATTGCGCCGCTTCGCCTTGCGCTTCCTCTCCGCAGAGCCGAGGGTCGCGTCGGCCGCTATCATCAGAGCCGGAGGCTGCTGCTGCCGCTGCGAGCCTTGACCTCTCGCTCTTTGCCGCCGCTGTATTGCATCTGCCGCCGCCGCCGCTTCCACTCTCCGCTCAGGCTGCTGCCGCGCCGCGCGCCGGCCTTGACGCCCTTTCCGCCGCCGCGGCTATCTGCGCCGCTGCTTGCTGCTCGCTGCTGCTGCGCGACGAAGCTCTGCTGTCTCGCGACGCCGCATGCTCGAGGCGGCCGAAGGCCGAGATCGCCTCGCGGACATGGCGCGCTATCGGGGGGTCATGCGTGGAGAGGGCGCTTCGACGAGCCGCCGCCGCCTCGGAGAGAGGAGCGAGCGACGGCCGAGCCGCCGCCGCTCTTGGTCGGGCCGCTGCGAGGCCGGAGAAGGAGATGAGCAGGAGATGCTCAAAGCTGTGATACTAAGGCTCGATACCACTTGTTAGTCATTGGACTCTTGCTCTTGGTGATAGCAAGATCCTTACTCTCATGGAGAGGATGACACTAGGAGATGGGGCAAGTTTTCTTGTTTATTGCTCACACAATGCCATGCCAACTTTGAGGGTTGAGGATACAAATTTATAGGTGAGAACCACCGAGCATATGCTAAGATGCTATCGTAGATGCTATCCTAGATGCTGTCCTAAAGCGGTCAATATGCTGTCCTAAAGCAAATGTCTGTCCTAAAAGCAGATGTTGTCCTAAAGCGAATCTTGCCCTAAAAGCGATGCTGTCCTAAAGCAAAAGCAGATCTTCCTAAAAGCGAATGTCGTCTTAAAAGCGAATCTGTCCTAAAGCGATCAAAAAAATAAAAACTACCACAGCCCCACAAAGACCACAGTACAGGGACTTATTCATCATATGCTCAATCTTTTTTTATTTTTCAAATTGATCAGGCATGCCGTCTTTCTCCTTGATCTATTTCTTTACTTAAATTTATTTTTGCAGAAAGGTTCGTCACAAGAATGTTGTGCAATTTATTGGTGCATGCACCAGACCACCTATTTTGTGTATAGTTACAGGTATACAGGTCTAATGCGTAATAATACTTGTGCATAATTAGCCTTAATGTGTAATCTGTTTCTTTTAAAATTCTCTTATGTTTTTTAGTTTGGAGCATCATTCATGTTAGCTATTTAGTACTCTTCTTTTTCATTCTCAGAGTTCATGCGTGGAGGGAGTATCTTCGACTTTCTTTACAATTATAGAGGCACTTTTCAGCTCCCAGATGTGCTAAGAATTGCATCTGACGTGTCCAAGGGAATGAACTACTTGCATCAAATTAACATTATCCACAGAGACTTGAAGACTGCAAATCTTCTTATGGATGATCAGGTACTTGGCCCTATTCAATTCGGCTTTTTCAGATGGCTTTTGGCTAAAATGGCAATATAGTGGCTGTTAGTTTTTTCTATTCAATTAAAGGAAAATAAAGAAAAAATGACAAACACTGTTATATCTCCACGGACAATGCAAAGGAAAAAAGAAAAAAAATCCTAGGTATAGTTGTCAATAAAGGAGAACTCTACAATAGTTCTCACTTCTCGGTGTAGTTGAATCTTAGGTATGTCAACAATAATTATTTTCTACTGATATCCTGAACCTGTGAAGATACTTTTAAATAAAACCAAAGATGCTCATGCTCAGTGGCTGCCATTAGCCCATTATCATATTGGTGATACGTTGATACAGTGATACACAGATCTACATTCTGTGCTTAACCTATAAGAATGATTGTGAGAAGCCATCTGCCCTAAGTATCTTATTTTCTGCCCCCCTGGTTGTTGAATAATCCCACAGCTGAGTCATTACATTGCTAACGCACAGATGTACATGCTGGACTTAAACTGATACCTATAAGCAAGGTTCCAAAACCCGGTACCGGCCTAAATCTCGGCGGGGTCCGGTTCCTGGCCGGTAACCGGAAAAACCGGAAAACACTTGGTCAAATTTCAAGTTTTGAAATTTGAATTTGAAACCGGCAACCGGAAAAACCGGCCGGTTACCACCCAAAAAAAGGAGAAACTGCTAAAAAACCGGAAAAACCGCTAAAAAACCGAGAAACACAAGAAAATGTTGAATTTGGGATGTTTCGAAACATATTTAACTCATGCAATAGGTAATTTAGTACAAAAAAGGTTTAAACCAACCTAGGAGGTGCATTACGTAGTCATACAAGACTCACAAATATAAATACACTTCGAAAAAACCCGGCCGGTTTTTCATTTCCCGACTCCACTGAAATCCGGTTTACAATGATTCACGGCCAAGAATCACGGTTTTGAACCCGCCTATAAGCAAAGATTGAGCCAAGCTGCATACCCCGATGACCCTAGTAAATGGGTCCTTGAATCTGTAATGTGTAACATGAGTACATGACACTGACACACCTTATTGTGCATGAGTCACGACCAGGTTGAACTGGCTTTGTTCATTGCCCTAAGCATGCATATATTGTTAGAAATAATCTTGACTTAGAGTTTAAGATATAGTAGAGTCTGTCTCCGTGTATAACTCAAGTTGAAATTGTGTCAAACTTGATGTTCGAATACATATACTAGTAGGATATTATTAGCCTATATATTGAGAAGGCTTATAACTAGTTTTGTAAGAGAAAAGCAAGAAAAAAGGGGAGCAAATAAGATAATAGAGAAATTCAGAAATTCTATTGCGTTCTGTCCGTTTATTTGCGATATGTGGGTTTTCTCCTGGATCAAAGTTTTAACAAGTGGTATCAGAGCCTAGGTGAGAACCGAGTCACTGAAAAAAATCATCTCGGCGATTCTATTTCGCACTCGTCTTGCGCGACGCTCCTGGCGCAGGGCGCTCGGTTCGACGGAAAGTCACGAGCAAGCGCGCGGAGGAAAAAAATCTAGAGCAGATCGAAGTTTCAGTGATGATGAACCAACACTGCTCTGGTGAAGGTTGGAGTCAGGGACGTCGAGAAGATGTGTCGCCATCCAAACTCAAGTAAGGTGAAAAGGAATCGGAATATTGAGAAGATGTGTTACCGTTCTGTGTCAAGTATGAGTTTAGTAAGTCGTAGTTGAAACCGACTGCCTCAATGTTTTTAGAATATTTGCATCCGGATGAATCTGTACCAGTTGAGTTGAGCTTGCATGTAGAACGCTTCATGTGGAGGCGTGGTTGATAGTTCATAATATATTGAGATTAAAACTAGAGTATGTCAAGTCAAAATTAAGGGGGAGATTGTAAGAAATAATCTTGACTTAGAGTTCAAGACGTAGTAGAGTCCGTCCCGTGTGTAACTCAAGTTGAAGTTGTGTCAAACTTAAAGTTCGAATACAGATACTAGTAAGAAATTATTAGCCTATATATTGAGGAGGCTTGTAGCCAGTTTTATAAAAGAAAAGTAAGAAAAAGGGGAGTAAATAAGAGAATAGAGAAATTCATAAATTCTCTTGTGATCTCTCCGTTTATTTGCGATGTATGCGTTTTCTCCTGGATCAAAATTTTAACATATATGTTCTAAATAAATAAAATATAAGTTACTTTGAAGTATTAGACGCTCTTCAATGATTTGTTATATTTGGCTGGACTTACATTTTGTTACACACACCGCTCATAACCCTGCAGGTTGTCAAGGTTGCAGACTTCGGGGTAGCTAGGGTTAAGGACCAGTCAGGAGTTATGACTGCAGAAACAGGAACGTACAGATGGATGGCTCCTGAGGTCAACTTTGCCATTTTATTTAAAGAATCTTCCTTGAATCGTCGTTTCAGTGCTTAAATATAGTTTGCTGCAAATCAATGGGTTACATGCTAGATGTGTGGACTGCAAACTTCCTTAAGCAATCTGCTTGCTTACACCACTGAGAAGTGTGTGGTAGTTTCGCTCCTAGTGGCAAAATTATTGGGGTCTATTCAATCCTGTGTCCTTTTTCAGGAATTTTAGATTAAATTTTTCTCTGATCTGAGCAGCTAACCATAACCTATGCTTATGCGCGGCAATTCCTTCTCTTTTCGTTACTTGATCTAGATTAGAAGGCTGTTGCTCCTATTCTAGCATGGTCTGCATATAATTTGTTTACTTGGTCTGTGGTAGGTATTTTTGTTCCTATCTCAGATCAATTAAAAGATTGCATAATCCAATCCTCATAATATCAGAAAGAGTCTGAAAAATCCTAAGAGCCTTTTTGTGGCATTTGAACCCATGCATGCTGGATCTGAGCCACAGTAGCCTAATGCTTTACCCGTCAAACTGAAGCTAGTTTGACATATTGTCATTACTTTAGTATCTTCAGGTTGACATGAGTAAAACATACTAAATAGTTTCTTGGCATATTGGGGTTAATGCAAAGACTCAAAGCACATTCCTTGTCTTGGTGGGGTGTATGAGCTCCTTGTAGGTATTACATAGATCTTCTCTATGCAGTTGAGCATTGTGTAATTTAAGAGGAAGATCGCCTTTTATTGTTGAATTCTATTTTTACTAGAAATTCTTGCAGGTCATTGAGCATTTGCCCTATGATCACAGGGCGGATGTTTTCAGTTTCGGAATAGTTTTTTGGGAGCTGCTGACTGGAAAGGTTCTTTTCTCATGTCAACATTTTGTTTACGCTGACTACACGTCACAGTTGTGCAGAACTGTTGTTTGGCTGATTGTTGGCATGCTTTTTTGTTTCTCAGCTTCCTTATGAAGACATGACACCTCTTCAATCAGCCGTTGCTGTTGTTCAAAAGGTAAAATTTCTAACATACTTACTGTTACCATCTTAATTTGACCAAAAAAGAAAAGAACAAAGAGCAGATGCCAAGTTGTAGGTCTAGTATGCTGTCGAACACGGAACTAATGATCCTCTAATCCCATCTTTCTGCTCGCAGGATCTGAGACCTACCATTCCTGCTGATACTCACCCTATGCTTGTGGGTCTACTACAGAAATGCTGGCAGAAAGACCCAGCTCTAAGACCAACCTTCGCAGAGATTCTGGATATATTAAATTCCATAAAGGAGGTTTGTATTCACCGAAAGATCTGTACTTCTGTATGCGCTTTCCCATTTCATTTTCGTCTTGACATAGTCCATTGACAGGTAGTTCGAAGCTCTGGACAGCACAAGAGACGTCCTGGTCGATCTCATTCCGCGCAGAGACGAGGCGGTTGATGCGGCAGTTTCTTGTTTAGTGTTCCACGCCCTCCGTTTTATTGTCCTCTGTTCCCGTCGTCGACAGCAAAAGGTTTTCATTAGTATTTTCCAAAAGAAAAAAAAAGGGGCTCTTTGTTGTAATTCAATGATAATTTCGGAACATTATCTGATTTGAGTTTGTTATCGCATTGTTCATGCTGAGATAGTGAGATGTCGTGTAACGATTTTGAGTAGCCTTCAGAAGAGCTGTTTGTTTCGTCTCCGAGGTTTGAGGAACTTTTATCAATCATCTACTAATGTACCAATCTGACCTTTACCTTAAAGCCTGGCTAGTTCTTCTCTCTCCTTGAAAACAAAACATTACTAATGTAGTATTGCATGTTTATTGCACCATGGATCTAACGATACGCGCTCGATTCTCATAAACTGTGGGTTGGATGGGCTATTTGTATAGATATTTTGTTGTTGTTGTTATTTGTGAGCATTAAGATAACAACACGGACCAATTGTGTCTGTGAGTTATTTTCTTAGAAAGATCATTCGTTTATATTAACGCCATGTTGAAGTACACGAGTACCAAATTTTACATGGTAGACCTTGGGATACCAACATGTTACAATCAAGCCAATGAATATGTTGGACACTTGGACTTCCCCAGACTTCGGATATAGCGTTGGCGACATGATTGCTAACGAATGTGGCAACAGGAAATAGTTTGTCGGTGATCACTATGGATGTGTTGGACGTCTTGGTAGCAGTTTTGCTCGTCAAAAGTACGTTTGTACTCTACTCCGCCTAGTGACGGCGCTTTCTGGTGTAGGTGTACCATTGTTGTCCAGGTGAGTCAATCTGGTAGAAGACAGTGCTAAAACATACTGTGGATAAATCCGTCACGCGTAAAAGGAAAATCAATGAAATCTTGAAGAAAACACAAAAACATATGAAGAAATATAAAGCCCCTTTGGATGTCAACCTGTTGCCCACCTACTCGACGACAGTGAGCGCCAGAGAAGGCAGGTGAGGAGCCAAGAGAGGACGGGAAAAAACGCAAGTGTGGTCGTAAACGATTACAAGTATCAAAGGAGACGCATGATCACCAGACAAGAACGATGCACAGTTCTTTGCTCGTGGGAAGAAAATAGTCAAGATGACTTTGCGTCCAATCCCATATGTCACAACAAGCAGTAGCATCGGAGAAATCAAATCAAGAATGACAACGTGATCAAAGTTTACACCGTGGTCATAAGTCCGACAATGTGGTCGATAGCTTGCATAGTGGTCATAAATTCGACTACTCGATCAAAGTACAGTTTGGATAGAAATCGACTACCAGACAGAAGTCACTGTAGTCAGTAACTATCAAAACCAAAGTCATCATGATCGAAAGATGGTGCAGTCGGAACCGACGTGATCGTAAGCCAATCGAATGGTCGTACGATCAACGTGGTCAAAGACCATCGAGCACTCGTAATCGACTGTGGTCGTAAACAACTCGTAAGGCAGTGGGGCACACGTCTATGAGATCTACAACCATTGAGCAATCGGAAAACAATGCGATGAAAGAGTGTACACGGTCGAGAGGGAAAGCGCTACGGTTGAAACTTGACCGTGATCGATAAATCGAATGTGGTCGAAGGCTTCTCGGAAGAACAGAGGAAGCTAGTAAGCGTACGACCGCCAGATCCAGAATCCAAATAACTTTTGAATAAGAGTTCAACTGGCCAAGAAACTTTGCACACAACATGGTTAGGGTCTCTGGAGGTTGCTCTGATCTTTAATTGAAAACTTATTAACCAGGCTGAGAGCTTCACAAGATTTCGCTGAGAACGCCCAAAACCAAATTTGTGAGAATAAGAAGACAACCAGAATTGCTCGTGGTTCAAGGGTAGCCAAGATGGCTTGGAGTATAATCCCACATGTCACTGCGATTCAAAACAACACCAAGAACAAGAATGGAGAAGAACAGAATGAAGATCCCAAGAAAAGGAAGAACATAATAGAAACCAAATCAAGCCGAGCAATACACAAAACATATAGATGAAGATTGATGTATTGCTCAGTTGAATGCTTTCACAGACACTCCCCTCGGGAGGACCAGGCTCTAACCTTAGAGCCAACACCCACTCCTCTCGGGAGGACCAAGCTCTAACCCTAGAGCCACACCCACTCTCAGATCTAACTCCCATGGGAGGGAGAGGCGCCAGCCACCAGGGCTTGGGCACCAGCTCAACCCTAACTCTTGCGTTGAAAGCATCTCCCTAAAAGGATTTTTATAGACTCACAAACGGACCCTAGACCTAATTGCGAAAGGATCCAACCGTTAGTGCAAGCCAAAGGACACGCGTGGATGACCCAAAGGTATACTTAGAATAACCCCAACTAACACCGGATTATAGGGTTCTACACACACACACACATGTGCCAAATGGTTAAGACAACAGACAAGAACGTTTTCAAAAGAAAACAGAGCGGAAGTTCCGCAACCAAAATGCCTCCTTTTCGTGTCTTGAGCATTTTACCAAAATGCCACTCTACCACCTTCCCCGAAGTTTCTGCAATTTTTTTGCCGTCCAATCTATTTGCGCATGATGACACCCGATCCATCATGACCGCGAGCTGAGACGTCGACTTCTCGCAAATATCAACCGAGCCTAGTCCCGGTCCACCTCCTCATTGCCCATCATGTCCACCCTGGGAGTAGTTCCGCGCCTGGTTCCTTGTCATTTTGGCTGGTGCATCCACCTCACCACCCTCGATCATCTTAGAGACTCATTGCACCATTCTAGGCCTCAACACCTCCCTCTCTTTGCCTAGTCATTTAGTGCCGATCCTCCATTTGGCACGCCTCACCATGACCTAGCTCTGAAGTCCTGCAACCAACACAAATAAGCAAACCATCATATAGTACCGCACAATACACTAGATCATACATTAGCACACTCAAAAAGTATTCCAGTGAAGAACCACAACCAACCAATTGGTCTAAACAACCTATGACCACTCTGTTGCACAAGACAGAGAAGTACTCGAGCCCACAAGAACCTTCCAGCAGTCTACAGCCACACACAAGACCGCTACGACCATCAAACAGCTTGCTACAACCATCGAGACACAACCTACGACTATCGATCAGAGCACTACAACTATCACTCACCTCGGCTACGACTTACCCAACCAGGTCGCTACGACTTGCGACTTCCACAGAGCAAAAGCTACGACTATCGAGCACCACGGCTATGACCATCGATCGCCAGTCTACGACTATCACTTACACAGGCAGAGCACTACAACCATTGCGCACAATGACTACCACTCACAGCAGCTGGTCGCTACAACTTACGACTATTGATTACAAACCAAGCAGAGTTACGACCATCGATTGCAGGCTACGACTACCAAGTCGTAGGAGCACTTGTTGACTACAAAATCGTAAAACCCTCTGTCCACCGCCAAGTCGAACGAGCAGAAGTCGTAGAGAATACAACAGAGGTCGTAGAGCACAAGGTCGTAAAGCCTCACAGATAGAGAGCCAAACCTCAAAAACCAAACTCAACTTCTACTCAAAATCTAATCTAAAAGTTAATTACTCATCACAGCCATGGAGTGACCTTCACATGATCTCACACTTTTGTTACAGGCATATGCTGTAAAAATTGATTAGGAGCCTACGCGATCTGATGCAAATTGATCTCTAATATTTAGGATATGTGAACACATAAGTACAACGTTGTTTCATTTACCTTCACATCCAAACGGAATATCGAAGGAGTTTACAACCAGAAATAATTTCAGTGGTATTCAAACGGTTTTCTTTGTGGCCAGAAAAACACAAGTGCTTTACAGGTGGAAAAGTTTTAGTGCTTCCAAGCAGGCCCTTAGGGTGTGTCCGGTTGATGGATTATTTTTTGAAGGTTGCCGGGTACATCATCCAATATTTAGTAAAGCAACTAGTAATCAGATTACATTGTCGTCAATTCCAGCAATATGCTTCCCGTAGAAAAATATGTCTTTCTTTGATTACGGGGTACTTTCATTATTTATTTTATAATTTTAGATTATGAGAGTCAAAAGATTGCACCAATCAAATACACTCCGGAAAGTTTGCTCTTTTCTATGCTTTTAGACGAAAAGAAAAAAAGAGGTGGGAGTTTATCAGGAATTTCCCTTTAAAAGTTCCAATGCGACCCCTCCTGTCTCGCACATATATTGGTTTTTGAGAATATTTTTTGTGTGTGCCACGGAGGCTTTGCTCTTTCGTGTCGTGCGTATGGCACCCTAGAATCCATATTTTTCGTGTGTGCCGTTGAAAGGAACGAGTCTTGTTAAGCTTGGTGGCATTTTCCACTGGCTGAGGCGGCCACTCAGGAGGATTTGGCACCGTGGACGCCAGGTGAGTGACGACTGGTGGATTCTTTTGAATTGTGATTTATGGTTTATGCCTTTTAAGTTTTGGTTGTTTATGAGAGAGTGCGAAGAGAGACAGTTATATGCAATTTTGGTCGGTATAGCTGAAGTCGGTATAATACATACTACAATTTACTTGTAGATTATGTCTTGAAAAAATGCACCGTTAAAAACTAATTATTACAGAAAAAACCAGCAACTATAAGTAGCAAGCCTAAAAAAGCCCAGCCGATGATGGAGGAGTAAATGGCTCGTGTGCCTATACAGTAGCAATCCCCTTTCTTCTTTGTACCTTCTAACCCACCCATTGTACGCTGTGTCCCAAACCAAAATCCACACCTCGCCGATGGCTTATGGCTAATCCATCCTTTGGATATGGCTAATGAGTTATAATTACGATGGATGGTTTTGGTTTTAACATAAGTGTTTGTGATCGAATGACGATAAATTGATAAGTCATTTTAAAAGACTGTTATGATAAACTGTTTAAAAAAGATAATGAAGAAACTATTTTATTTATTTATTTTAAAAAATATAAATCATAAACCGAAAAAGTAATGCCCCGAAAGGAAGTGCGCCTGAGCCACTCCTGCGCCTTGGCCACTGCTACGTGTGTCGCGTGGACGGTGCTTCATCCGAGCCGGCTGCTTGCACGGTGAATCGGTTGCTCTGATGATTGGATGGAAGGATGGTTGGGAGGTGAAATTTTGTTGTTAGATCTGCTTGCTTCTGCTCGAAGGCTCCACTAATTTATCAAAAAAATCCCGGCTGGCTGCTGTGTTTTAGCACATTCTAATCTTGCTCTTAAATTCTCTATGAGAAATTTCAATATTTGACACTGAATACGTGCGCCTCTCAACTTTTAACCCCCAATTTGCACGCATTTGGAAATTTAACCCTGTCACTGCGAATTCTTTTGATTCAAGAGATTCTCTTCATTTTCGCAGTGACAAGTGCCAAAATAGAAAAGGAGAGAAAATGAGGAGAATCCCTTGAATCAAAAGAATTCGCAGTGACAGGGTTAAATTTCCAAAAGCGTACGAATTGGGGTTAAAAGTTGAGAGGCGCACGTATTCAATGTCAAATATCAAAATTTCTCAAATTCCTATCTCCCCCTGGCTTATCCAGGCCCTAAAACGTAAAATCGCCGGTGAGAAAAGGAAAACACAAGGGACCCGAGGAGAGCGCGGCCCGGCCCGCCCCAGCCCAGCCCAGTATTCCCCGCGGCGTGGAGCAAACAAGCGAATGCGCAAAACCCTAATTAAACCTCCACCGCCGAACCGCACGCAGACACACCAAACCCCGCGGTGGCCGCAAACGCAAGACGCCGTCTCCCCGATCGAGCCCTACCCTCGCCGCCGTCTACCGCTTCCCCTTCGATCCTTGGTACGCCTCCGCCGCCTTGCCCCTCCTCTCTCTCTCTCTCTCTCTCTCTCTCTCTCTCTCTCGGATGGGTTCCTCTGTTCGAGCTCTTGTTGATTTGGCGCTTGTGGTGACGAGGCGCTCGATTTGATTCTTGGACTAGGGTGGCGCTGTGTGCGCTAGATGTTTCTTTTCCCCTGTCTCCGATCTGGTGGTGCGCGTGCTCTAGTCATGATTCATGGGCGGCTCGTTAGGCCAGGGGCGCTTGCTGCTTCTGGCGCTTCTTGATTTCACCGTATAGCTGCTAGATGCGAAGTTCTTTCGCGCACGCCTTCGTCATTGGTGCCGATGCGCACGTTTTGTGGATTGAAGCTGCTCTGTCTCAGCTCGTCTTAGCATCGTTGTCCGTCGCTCGTTTCAGATCATCTTAGCAACGCGATACTCGGTGTGGATAGACGCTAGCAGGTTGGTTGTCCTCAAGTTTAGATTTCTAAATTCGATGTCCATTCTGTTGAACGTTATAGCTGCGAACCCCTCTATGCGGATCGTCCTATGAAACTCTGATGATTATTTGGTTATCGCATTGTGCCTTTCGTGATGTGCCGGTTGTTGTTTATATCCGCTTGTCTCTCTTTGCATTTGCTGGATATGTCTCATTTGGTTCTGTCGATTAACACACTGTGTTTGTTTTCTTTGGTGCAGTGAAAATGGTGGAACTTGAAAGTGAAGATCCCTTGGTTCATGATGAAGCCATGTTGGATGATGTTGATACTGATGGTGAAGAGCCTGAGTCCGAAGATGATTCAGGGGAAGAATTTCAGGCTGAGCCTTCGAAGAAAGCCATATACAACAGGGAGGGTATCCTCGAGAAGCTTGAGGACATAGCCTGGCCAGAGAATGTGGACTGGATGCACAAGCTGACCATTGAACATGATCCGGGGGAAAAAGTTGACGTGAATGATGATCTTGCCCGTGAGTTTGCGTTCTACACCCAGGCTTTGGATGGCACGAGGCAGGCCTTTGAGAAATTGCAGTCTATGAAGGTTCGGTTCCTCAGGCCTACAGATTACTATGCTGAGATGGTCAAGACTGATGCTCACATGCACAAGATCAAAGGGAAGCTCTTGTCAGAGAAAAAGAAGATCGAGGAGGCGGAGGAGAGGAAGAAGGCGAGAGAGGCGAAGAAGAGAGCAAAGGAGGTGCAGGTAGAGAAGACCAAAGAGAGGGCCAAGCAGAAGAAAGAGCAGATTGAGTCGGTCAAGAAGTGGAGGAAGCAGAGGCAACAGGGGGGATTTTCCAAGGGAGGGGATGATGGGCCAGATTTGAATTTTGAAGGTGAAGAGGGATTCAAGCAATCAAAGAAGAAGAGGCCTGGTGTTGCTCCTGGTGACAGGTCTGGTGGTCTTGCTAAGCGAGGTAAACCAGGAAAGAACAGGAGGTCAAGAGATTCCAAGTTTGGGCATGGTGGTCGGAAAGGGCTGAAGAAGCAGAACACTGCTGAGACAACAAATGAATTTAGAGGATTTAACCAGAAGGGCGAGCCACAAAACAAGAAGAGGAAGATGTTTTGATGTGTTGTAAGAATTCGTGCCCGCTTCTGCCGTTATTACTATTCTTGTTCTGTTATTTTGCGCATTACTTTGTTACTAGATGCGAAAGTTAGCCGAGATAAGAGAATTTGGGGAGGCAATCCAGTATGTTTAAACTATGCTGTTCTCCATAATATGTGGTGCATTTTGCATTTATCTTGTGATGGTACATTTGGTTATGGAATGCAGATGAATTTCGTTATGGAATGCAGATGAATCTTACTAACTCTGCAATTATCTTAACAGTGTATTATATGGTTGCTTGCGTTCTTCCTGTTGTTTATTTGTCCATTTCTGCACTTTGTTATTGTACCAATGTGCAGCTGAAGTGAAAGGAGGAACACTTTTGGTAATTGTGTTGCTTGTCGGCAAGTCACATCTTTCTCGTGGTTTCTTAAATTAGTTTTTCTAATTAGCATATGCTCATTTGTCTAACTTGTCTCCTTTCTGTTGTTTCTAGTGAATGATTTGGTTTTTCGTATGTTGCTCAAATTTGACTTCACACTTTGGTCACTGCATTGATTGTGATAGAATTTAAGAGCTTGCTTTCTCACTGCAGTTGATTGTGATGCCTTCCTTGTTCTTCCTGATTACTATGCATGCCCACATGGTGCTTCGATCTCCTTTTTTTTAATTATAGTTGTGAATTTGGAAGTACTTTTGTATCATCTACACTACCAATTTGTTTTATGCCTCGTGCAGTTTTGAATGAAATATATGATTTTGGTCGGTATAACTAAATTTGGTATAGTGTTTACTACAATCGACTTGTAGATCCCGTCTTATAAAAGACGCACCGTTTAAAAATTAGTTGTTGTAGCACACAAGTGAAAAGCAAAAGCACTTCCGAACCCATTAGTATCCTTTGCTGTCGGTTCAATACTTCAAATAATACAAATGTGCTGTCATAAGTTACTCAACGGAAAATCAGATAGCAAGGTTTTTATACACTTCGACCTGTAGAGATGCATTTCTGATGTTTGAATTGGATGTCTGATTTGTATATCATAGGAAGTTAATAGCTAGATCATGCCGTACATGATATGTTAAGCTCCTAGATCCGCGACCGACATCCATTGCCAACCATGCACAAAAAAAAAGCATTTGAGGGCAGCTTGATAGTACTTCCATGTTCTGAATTCGTAGCCACAATACTAGCTTTTCCATGTTGAATGCACATACCCAGGGTACAAAAAACCCGTCCGGTTTAACGTTACTTGACGTCTTGACGAGATTTCAATCAAATTGGGAGTCCAAATTTAACGGGTAGGTGTCTCGACAAATTTTGCAAATCCGGAAAGCACATGCCTACATCTTGTGGAATATAATTAACTTCGTTTGAGTGATGCTAAAGTAGTGAGTACTAAGCTTAATACTGCACATCTACATTCTTAATTTTAAGATCACACTTTCAGGTCGAGTTGTCTCAAATCTTATTGCCGGCCTTGTCCCGTACGTAATATCGGTTGAGCAATCTTGTGACACTGTACATCAGATCACCTTGTCTGGATGAACACACCAAAATCTGTGGTCACAGGGATTTCTTTTGGACCCAACCAAGCAAATTGAGCTCCCAGTTCCTTGTCCACATTGAACTCAAGGTTTGGTACTTTTAGGTTCCATTCATGTCGACAGTTTAGACCATGTTTGGATGCTACAGCATTTGAAGACCACCATCACCACCACAACAACACCAAATACTTTTGTCTCAAACAAGTTAAGGTAAGCTAAAAATAAAACATTTTCAAGGTCAAAGAAATAAGAGCCTTATAATAAACCTACGAGGCTAAAACTCTAAGTTGTACATCCTAGCATCTGAACTGAGAGTCTAAAATACTACCTCTAAACCTTCTTTTATGTCATGGTTCTGGTATATGGATTGCTAACCTCCATGCGCTTCTATCCAAAGCTATCTGTGAATATATTCTAATCTCAAGTCTCTTTTAATTGTTTCTTCCCACATCAGTTTTGGTTGACATTTGCCTCTTCTTATGGTTTCGGTACGTCTTAAAATTCCACTGCGTACCGGTGCTTCATAAGGCCTCCGTTGGAGATGTCAAAACCATTTCAAGCGATGCTAGACGAATTTCTCTTCAATTGGTGCTACCCTCACCCTATCACATATATCATCATTGTGAATTCGATCCCGCCTTGTATGCACAGATCCACCGTAGTTTCCTCATCTTCGCCACACTCATCTTCTGTATATGTTGTCTTTTAGTCACCCAACATTCCACTCTATATATCTGATGGAAATTAAGCGGTTTTAGCAACATTTTAGGATTAATTCCATATTTAAGCAATAATAGTAAAGCATATGTCCAGCAATAAATAAATGACATGAAGATTAAACAAATATCTCTCAACATAGATACAACATTTAGGTCATTTAAATAAAACAATATGCTTAACTGAACATTAAAGTGGGAATTAAACGACTACATAGTGCATTGATTTAAAGGTTTGATTGCTCTCAGTGGAGGAGTTGCTCAAGATGTAAATTTTGGCCTTCTACAACTCGTGTCAATGAATCAATGATCAATGTGATAGTCTCTCATATATTCTACTAATTTAACTATCAAAATTACCTCAGAACAGTGGTAGTAACTAATGCACACTCTATATAGGTAAAGGTAATAGAAAAGTATTATTGCAGGATCAACAGGTTTTGGCAATAACCAAAACAGTACAACAGTAGAGAATACTAAACATCAGTATGAACTAAAAATTGACAGATCAAAACTAGCATAATATTTCTAGATAGTCACACTAATCTCACATTTGACAAGTTTTCCTCATTGAACAATCACAAAGCCCACATTAAACTGTGCAAAGTCCTTTATGACCACAACAATGTACGGCCACAGTGGCTTATGACCATGACAGATTACGACTACGACAAATCGACCACGATAAATCAATAATGCAAATAAGAGCTCACTATGTAATGGCAATCTAAGCCACCGAGAAGGTTGTAGGGGCAAGGTTCGTTGCAAGAACAATGTCCTAGGAAACCAATCACTGATGTATGCCCAGATATCACCGGAGAGGTTAACGGAGATACAATGCCCAACTTCACAAATCAGTACTCACTAAATTGCGAAGCCAATGAGCTGGAGATGCCGCATAAAGCCAACAAAATCTCCAATCGGATGAAGCAACCGAGGAACTGAATGCGCAAGAGCCCTGAGAAGAACTCGGCTCTTCTAGCAACAACCAACAGACCAACACCCCAGTGGATCTGTAGAGACAAGCCAGAGTGCAGATCACCAAGACTCTAGTGAGTTCACTGGGGCAAACCGCACAGGAGATCAAAAAAAAATCACCACCACTTGCACTCGGATCTGGGTCTACTCTCGAGCTTGCTCCCTTTTCAGGAACTCTCCATTAGCTCGTTATAAAGAGAATGAGAGATATTGGAGATCTGGTGAGGAGTTGGTGCCACCCAAAACGGTCGCCCATTCCTTTGGCCCAAAGACCAGGGAGAAGACGGAGATGAGGAGAGTGTGCACGATCTGAGATGAAATGCCAGCCTCATCCCCTCTCAATCCCTCTCTTACAAGTGGCCCAGCTCTAAAATTCTTTTCCTTTTCTTTAATTTAGGAATCGAGGGAAATTCCCAAATTGCCTAACAATCCCCACCAATTTCCCTCAATTTGCGACATCTCGAATAGGATGGAAGTAGCTTTGTTTGATATACAGTCATTCGACAAGAGTACCTTTCGGGTTTGAACCTAATGCCTAGCACCAAAAAGCTATGACTCTGCACAGACAATGAAGGACAGCGCCTTGATCTAATGTCTTGGTGTGAGAACTTTCACTTATGCTGCACTCTGTACAGGGCAGCTGAACCACACCTCTCGGGATGGAATGTTACGGTCATGTTCCCATATCTTTTCGTAAGTATTTAAGAAAGCATACCCATACTCTCTTTTGATCGTGACCCCATGATTATACTTACTTAGGTGAATTCTCTAGGGAACTCTGTAGGACAGTTCCCATTGCCATATAAGACGTCGAATTCATTAAGAGCTATATATTGCTCAACCTGCCATATAGTTTAGAGTATTATAGCTCATGGTCATAGTGACAACTACATGGTCATAGCATCTGTTTCATGTCGTAGTGACCTATGTGATGGTCGTAACGACTTGTTGATTGGTCATAGACTGCTAGTAGGACCTTATGGGATACAAGTACCACATGTCTTGTGCATCAGAGTAGTCGTAAGCTGTATTAGACCAGTTGGTTTGTTGAGATTGTTCACTGGGATACATTCTGATTATGCAAATTGATGATCCTTGTGTTTTGTGCGGTGCCGCGTGATGTTTTGCTTGTTGGTGTTGGTTGCAGGACTTTGGAGTTAGGTCATGATGAGGCGTGGAAGGACCGGGACTAGATACAGGGAGGTGTTGAGGTCCAGAACGGTCAGAGAGACACTGAAGATGACATAGGCTTGCAAGGTGGTTACAAGTTGGGACGACAAGGAAGCGGGAAACTTCAAGAAAGGTGGTAGAGGGCATTTTGGTAAATTGCCCAATACCGAGAAAGGAGGTGGTGTGTGAAACAACAGTGTTGGTCTAAGTGGTTTAGGTCGTATATGTGCTGAAAGTGTGAAGTGGATGAAGTGTGATTCACTAATGGGTTGATGGGTGTAAGTTGCTTTGAGAAGCGTAAGTGAGAAAACTCGGTGTTAGGTAGGGGGTTAATGGGTTATCCCCGGTAAGGGGATGGAGGGTTACCCATCCCGATGTCTCTCCTGTGTGTGTTCTTTCTGGATTAGGGTTAGGGTTTTTGTGTGGAGCACTTGTGCTTTTGGTCCTCCTGGATGGAGTGGCTATAGACTCAATCCTCAGAGCAATACATCTATTTTTGATCTACTATTTGTGTATTGTTCTCTGTTTGATGTTGAGTTTGCTTGGGTTGTTTCGCCTGTTTTTCTCTCTGTTTGTTTGATTCGCTCTTTTCTTTCTTGATCTAAGAGAATGTTCTTACTTGTTTTGTTGATGATCTGACTTTCTGTGTGTTGGGACTCATACTCAAAGCCAACTTGGCTATTCTATTCCCATAAGCAAGGTCTGATTGTCTTTTCATCCTCTCAACTTCGGTTTTGAGCGCTCTTGGTGAAATCTCATAAAGCTCTTTATTTGCTTGCTAAGTTTTCAATCAAAGAATAGATCAGCATCGTGAGACCTTAACCTTGTTGTGTACAAAGTTTTATGACCAGATGATTTCTTAATCAAAAGTTATGTCGAGTTTGGATCTTGTGGTCGTGCACAGCTCTGTTCTGTCTCTGTTCTTCCGATTCGGTAGACTATGGTCGAGTTTCTGACCGCAACGCTTTTCTTTTCGACCACGTTCACTCTTTCGACTGCTGCATGTTCTTCAGTTTTTTCTGATCTGATTCAATCAGCAGCACGATTCGCTGTCTAGAACTCGATTGGCTTTACGATCACATTGGTTTCGACTATTGTCGAGTTCTAGACCAAAGAACGTTGCTCTCGACCTTGTTCAGATCTGTTGTTTCTTCGCCTTCTTTGGTTGAATCTGAATTGAAGCAGTCGTAGTCGATGCGGTCCCAATCTGGAATGTCGATCGGCTTTACGACTACATTGGTTTCGACCATGGTCAAGTTCCAGACTACATCGCACCGGTTCGACCACGCTGATCATTTTGGTTGTAGACTGGTTCTGACCACGCTGGTTGTTCGACCATCTGTTGGCTTACGACCATGGCGCTGACTGATTACGACAATGTTGATTGTTTGACTGCTTATTGGCATTCGATCACGTTGTCTATGACTATGTCTATTTCGACTACAACCATTTTTTATCACATTGTTTTTGGTCTTGGTGGTTATCGACTATAGTGACTTTTGTTCGGTAGTCGGTTTCCGACCACGTTGTACTTCTGTCGAGTAGTCGGACTTATGACCACTCTGTAAGCTATTGATCATGTTGTTGAAACTTATGACCACGTTGTAAGTTTCGACCACATCGACAAATTTCGACCACCTTGTTTTTCCTGCTTGGTTCGTCCAGTTTTCTTGTTGAATTTTAACTCTAATCTTTATAGCTCTATAGCTATCAAAGAAAAAGGGTTGAGTGAATACTTAGAAAAAAATTGAAGGCACCATTCAACCCCCTTTGTTGCCTGTCTGGTCCTACACTGTGGTACTTCCGGAAATCCTATTTTTCTATCCCAATGGCTAGTTTTGAGGTGTGGGTTATATATACCCCTTTGTGGCCGATTGCAGAATAACTTTTGGTACTCCATTTTACTCTATTGAGTTAGTGTGAGGTCCTGCTCTCAATTGTGCATGTGTTGCACCTTATGAGTAAGGAGGAAAGCTCTAGATTGCATGTGTTGTATCTAGAGGTGGGTTGTGTATTCACTCAAGCTTGTGCATTCATTGCACATGGTGAGAGTCAATCGAGGGGTATGACTTATTACTCTTGGAGTTTGCCGACTCCTAGATGGTGTTGGAGGCGTCGTGCATGGTGATCTTCTCAAAGAAGGTTGTGAGAAGACCCGACAAAGTTGTGAAGGTTGGAGCTCACCTATCCGAAGCGGGAAAGAGCTACCACTAGTGGATTGAAGTGTTTCGGCTTAATTCGTGGAGCCGGTCCAATTCTTGTGCTCAGTTTATATTCAAGCAATTTACATTCATAGAATTAAATTGATTGTTTGTCATCCTTAGATTGCAAACCTTGTCATAAGTCTTAGAGTGTTGGTGCACTTAGCTGACATAATTATATTAATTTAGGCGATATTTGTGCTAAACCAATTTGAGTTAAGCTTCCGCATCTTATACTTGGTTTAGCCAAATAGAAATTGATAATTAATTAGAGAAGAATTTTTAGACCGCCTATTCACCCCACTTTAGTCGACCTTCTCGATCTAATAAAAATTACGAGTAGCTAGAGCACTTGAAGATCATGAGTGTTGTAGCACTCGTGACTTACGAGTACTATAGCGAAGAAGCTTTCGAGTTTGAGTGTCAACTGGTCGAAGCTCACGAGTATGGAGCTATCAAAGTTTACGAGTACCGAGTGCGAGTACTCGTATGTTCGATGTTTATGAGTACTGAGTGCGCAAAATGGTCAAAGTCGTCAACAAGAAAGCGGTTGAAGTCTACATCGGGTCGTAACCAACATTACGAGTCCTGAGCGGTCATATCAAACAACGTAGAGCTTGTGGCTTCGGTTTAGAAAAATAAGATGTTTGGAGTAGATTTTTAAAAACTCTAAAAATATCAGGGTATTTGCAATACTACAGTTTATAAAACTACAATGTTTATTATACCCAAACATCTCAAAGTTTTTGATAGCATAGTATTTCTGAGAAATCATGGTATTCTCTAAAAACTCTAAAAATACTTTGTATCCAAACATAACCCTACATTGTTAAGATCTCTGTGTTAGATACCATGGATTAGTATATATATGAAGTGTCTGCCATGCATTCTTTGCGACATGCACGTCCACATCAGGAAAACTGTTTCAGTTTGTGTGCGTATCCTATTTCTCTATCCATGTTGTGTTATCTTCTACGGACAGAAGAAATATTCGTCAAACTAAATGAAATGAGAGCAACTCAATGCAAATGAACTGCCAGTTCAATAATACGTACAGTCTCTTGATCAATTAATGTTACAAAAACTATAATCCAATTTAATCGATTCTGACCGATCAGATTAACAAATTTTACCTATTGAGATATGTGGTTTATTAATTCTAAATTTTGTCGATTGATTGTAGATATACTTCGCAAACGATGGAGGGTCATAAAGCGAGAGAACGAAACTCAGATAATCTGAGCCATCCGAGTGGTTTGCTTCCATGCAAATCGGAGGTCTACGGTTTGAGGCATGGTCATTATCATACTTAACTAATGCACCACCTAATTAAGCAGATATTATTCTTGCATTAATGCAATCAAGTGATGATTCTAGCACTGTGATCACGTAGCCATTTGTGAGCATGCGAGACGACAAACCTGTGAAACCCGGTTGCCTCTGCTTCTGACTGAATGATTTCAATCAGCTGGTAGCACTAGTATATATACTTTGTGTTAGCGTGATGGAAATGGAACATGTTGCTCGCTTGCTTGCATCTCCGGGACAAGAAAAGCAGAACAAACAGATGGCCCTGAGCCATGCACGTACGACGTCCCTCGCGAGCACATGCAGCGGCTGGTCGCCATTACTCCCCACCCAACACTCACTTGCTGGGATGCCGAAATGTTCCCTACCGCCTTTGTGTTAACCCTGTCCAAAATGATCAAGGACAATGTGGCGGCGTCGTTTTTAGCTTTTTAGTCGGCTTTTAGTTTCGATTTCTATTAGCCAGTGCTATTGATTAGAAATATTAACTATAGTCAACAATTATCAGCCGCATTCTAGAAAAACAGGGTCTTTATCACCTTTCATATACCAGCTGCTGCCAATTCCCCTCCCATGATGGTTTTTTTTTTCTCCCTTCCAAAAATTGTGATGGTCTTCTTTTCTAAAGTGTTTTGATTTTTTGGCTGAAATAGCACTGTAACGGCTATTAATTTTTTTATGAGGTATTCAATTAAAGAAAAATAAAAAATATAAAAAAACACGATAATATTTCTACAAATAATACAAAGAAGAAAAAGAGAAAGAGAAAAGAAAAAAAGAAAGAAAAATACACGTTAAAAAAGCCAACTTGTTCTAAAGCTAGAAGCCATCGTTATTTGGAACGAAACCCCTCATTCCCATTGCAATCTTGATACCTCACTCTCACCACATCCCCCCCTCCCCCCCCCCCCCCATGGCCCCATCCGTCCAACTGCAAATCCGAAAATCTTGCACAAGTCTACTACTTTAGGACAGCGACACACAACGGAAAATGCGCCTTAATGTGCATGCACATACGCATGGGATGGGAGCGAATCATATACGAGTGATGTGGATTAAGCTTCAGCTCTGATATGTACTTATGGGTTAGTTGTCGAGTCAGGCAGGCAGAAGCATGCAGCTCCCATGTGCTCTGCTCCATGGTGAAGGCAATGTGCGACCCGAATCTGATTGGCGTTCGTCTCCATGATTCTGCGTGTGTAGTATGTACGTATAGGGGTGTAAATGGAGCGGATACGGATGGATATTATTTATCCTGTATCTTTTTCCATATTTTTTTTATCGGAGTTGAAGCCAGATACGGATAGTGCGGATACGAATACGAATGCGGATATTCTCGGTCACGAATATGGAGCGAATACATGCCGCTCCGAATACGGTTAGTTTCGGTCACGAATATTTAATCGGATAATACGCGAAAGCAAATTTCACATGGTGACAGAGACAAATTAAACAAACTGAGATTTAATATGAGTGTACCGACGTAGCAATAGCCACCGAAACAAGCAATCTTATATAAATAAATGATGCTATATTTCAAGAAGAGTCGGAGATCCCACCTGGCCGGCGGAGAAGTTAGGTATCCAACTCCGCTTCCGTATCTGGTAACTATCCGTAACTATAACTATCCGAAAAATATCCGGAAGTTCCATATCCGTCGGATAATATTTTTTCCGAATCCGTTTCGTATTCGACAAAAAATATCCGAATCCATTTTCGTATCCGACAAAACATTCGGATATCTAAAAATTTGCTCCGAATTATATCCAAATTAAAATGAACAGACGGTCAGTTAGGAAATATCCGCTCCGTTTGCACCCCTACACACACCAAGACCTGCAGTATCTCGGTAGCTAGCTGACTAGCTCGGTACACGTGCATACCGGTGGGCGCCCGCACGTTGCTGCGGAAACTCTGAAGGGCAACCGTACTGTTCTGAAGAGCAGCCGTACTACTGGCCATGGTTCATTCTTTCAATGGAACTGAATGTCTATTCATTTGAAGGGAATGTCTGTTTACAATTCAAGGTGACCTATGCTTGCTCAAGTATCAGTCGTGTTTTTTAACAGTTGGATCGAAATAAGAACACACACATGCATATCTCGAAGCTAATCCAAAGGACGTGAAAATTGACTTTTAGTTACAAAAAAATCAAGCAACTTACACATAGCGAAACCGTTATTTTAATGACGTGATCTAATGACATTCATTTTTTTTTTTGGAATAGATACGTACAAGACGAGTATGTATGTCTTTTTTCATCTAGCAGGGAAGTATTACAAAGCTCTACTTAATTAATTGCTAGCCACCATACATAGGCAAAATAATCCAACATATCCAAGTTTCATTTGCACTCATCTCATAAATGAGTGAGAAAGAGATGGCTCAAATTACACATACTAATAATGGCCATTGTAAGTATGGACAACTACACTCGAATGTTACAACATGATCGATTACTTACCATCGATCAACACCATGTAACAACTTAAGAAGGTGAAACTAAACAAGAGAAGAAATAAAGGCAAGAAAATGGGAAGATGTTACATCATGGCAACTGGCAACCACAGCAACCCTGCTGAAAACATGCACATTCGCATGTTCGTAAACACACACCAATACCAGGAGGGCAGCAAAAATTAAAATCAACGAGTGAATCTCCCAAGAATTTAGGGATCGATTGATCAATCACAATACCCTAGATTAACAATCATTAGCACCAACGAATTAATCGATCAAAGCTAGTTGTTGTAGAGACTAATCAACCATGCATGCATGGATGGGTTAATTTGCTGCTACCACCAAATCTTGCTCCTGCCGGCGCCAGCGCCGGTGCACTTCTTGGAGCCCCGGAAGGCGGCGAGGATCTGCTCGAGGAATCCGGCGGAGCACGGCAGCACGATGGGGCGGTCGCCGGGAGCGCCGAACTCCTCCTCGGCCATGTTGAGGAGCTCCCGGAAGATGTCGCTGCCGAGGTAGGCGACGGGGATGAAGAACCGGCTGCCGTCCCGGGTGTACGCCGCGAAGTGGCCCCGCGGGCACGACGCCGCCGCCGCCGCCGCCGCGGTAGGGGAGGTGACCCTGCTGCTGCCGCTGTCCCACTTCTTCTTGGAGATCTCCATCAGCCTCACCATGATCGATATGGAGATATATGTATCTTTGTGTATGTGCTGGTGTTTGTGTGAGGGTGAGCTAGCTAGCTAGCTAGCTGCATGCACTAGTTGTTAGCTTGTGGCTGGTGAGATGTGTGAGAGTAGGGGAGCTCAGGGGGTATAAATAGATGCTTGGCAGCAGTGGGGCTATGTACTGCCTATCTGGGGTTCTTGCATTTGCATTTGCATGGAGAGGACAGAGATTGGCAAAAAAAGAATTGATTGCTTGTATTATTTGTATGTTAGAATGTGGCTAGTCCAGTGGTCCAGGTGATGTTAACCATGCACGAGGAGTAGTGGTCCTGTGCTTTCCTAAAAGAAAATTGTGTGGATGGTAAGTACCCGTTATTATTTGTAAGTTCTAGTCCTGTTCCTAAATATATATCAATTTAGGTTTCAAATTGTGTTTCTAAATACATGTCATTATATAATTTCGAGACAACTTTTAACTGTTTTTTTTCCTTTGCATACTCCTAGCATTCATTACATACTCCCAACAAAATATATTATTCTAATTAAGCACATGTACAAACATATTGTGACTAATGTCAAAATGTGTTATAGTGTTACTAGTGACTTTTCTATTAAGATAGGGCTACACCAAGGGTCAACGTTGAGCCCATGCATTTTTGCCCTAGTGATGGATAAGGTCACACGGGACATACAAGGAGATATCCCTTGGTGTATACTTTTCGTTGATAATGTGGTGCTGGTTGATGAGAATAGGATATGTGTTGATAGGAAGTTCAAGTTGTAGAGGAAGACTTTAGAAATCAAGGGTTTTAGACTTAACAGGACTAAAACTGAGTATATGAGGTGTGATTTAATAGAATCTTCGCCGCTTTGGGTTGTGGGGCTTACAGTGGTGTTAGGGCAGATAATGGAGATGTTAGATTGGATGGACAAGTAGTGTCTAAGGACACATTTTGTTATTTGGGATTGATGCTACATTGGGACGGTGAGATTGATGAAGACGTGAGCCACATGATAAGAGTGGGGTGGGTGAAATGGTGCCAAGCATCTAGTGTCCTGTGTAACAAAAAAGTCCCTCAAAAGTTAAAGGGTAAGTCCTATAGAACAGCGATCAGACCCGTGATGCTATATGGAGCAGAATGTTGGGTGGCTAAAAGACAACATGTACAGAAAATGAGTGTAGCAGAGATGAGGATGCAGCGGCAGATCTGTGATTACATAAGGCGGGATCACATTCACAATAATGATATACGTGATAGGATGGGAGTAGCACCAATTGAAGAGAAGCTTGTCTAACATCGCTTGAGATGGTTTAGACATCTCCAACAAAGACCTCCTGAGGCACCGGTATGTAGTGAAATTTTAAGACGTACTGAAAACATAAAAAGAGGCAGAGGTCGACCAAGACTGACGTGAGAGGAAACAGTTAAAAGAGACTTGAGGGATTGGAATGTATCTAAAGAATTAGCTTTGAATAGGAGCACATGGAAGTTAGCCATCCACGTACTGGAACCATAAAAAAGTTAGGGGTAGTGTTTTTAGGCTCTCAGCTCAGATAGCAGGTTGTACGGCTTAGAGTTTTAGTATTGTAGGTTTTATTTCAAAGCTTTCATTTCTTTGATCTTGGGAAGGTTTCATTTCTAATCTATTTTAACTTATTTGGGACAAAAGATTTTGTTGTTGTTATACTCCTAGCAATTATTATTCCCATGATTATTTGTTTCTATAGATTAGAGTAATACACCATCCAAAAACAATAAATGAGCAAATAAAGAAGATGACTTAACTCATTTCGACATGTGCCTTGATTGAAATGCAAAATGTTAAAACGTCATCTATTCGTAACGGACGGAGTCATTTAGATGTAAGAGCAAGTCCAATAATGGTCTTATAGCCAAGCTAGTCAGCATTTTTGCTGATGTGGAGGAGAGAAGAGAGGAGAGAGATGAGAGCTTGGCTCTAAGGGCGTCTCCAACAGCTGGCTATTTAGCTAGCTAGATCTGATGTGGCAAGGAAAAAGTAGGAGAGAGAGTAGTCACTAGTGACAAGCAAATAGCTGATCTATTCACGTAGTCCAAGAACATGAGAGAGGAGCATGTGGGTCCAACAGTATAAAATAGTCTTTGCTTTTGTCTCTCACCTCCACGTCAGCTGACTATATAGCTAGTACTAGCTATTACCATTGGAGATGGCCTAATGCAAGCAATAAGCTGGGCACGGGAGCCTATGCAGTGGTGGGCTCAGATAATAAATGTATGTGAGGAGTAATAGGAAAGAGAATGTGAGACATGGTACCACATAATAATAAAAAATCTTTTGTAGACAAATAGAAGACAAATTATTGTATAACTTGGCTCTTATAACTTGACTTATAGCCAAGCACTTGGCTGTATTATTGGACTTGCTCTAAGTCCACCTTGTAGTAGGCATAGGTCTGTAACGTGTCTTTTCAGGATTCGTATAAAACTGTGTACTAGCTACAGAAACCAATGTCGTTTGCCACGGTTAAGGCTTCTCATTTGAGCTTGAAATTCTCATTTATTTTTTCCTATTTATAAATTTTGTTTTTTAATTTTTGTTTTTTTAGCTTTTTATCGGGTTTTTTTGTCTCGTATTCATTTGCATTGTTCATAATAGGTTAACCAGTTTTTTCTATTTTTAAATTTTTTAAAATTTAGTTAGGTCAAATAAGCCAGTATCAGTTATAGTGTAAATTCAATTAATTACAGTAAAATTTTAACCATAAATTATTTTTCACCTCAGCTGAGTGGCACCTAAAAACCAGCGCGGTCCAATAAGAACGTCCTTCCTTAAATTCGCGGGAAATAATGCAAAAGCAGTGACTGCTGCTGATTTTTAGGCTAGACAATACTAGCATCGTACATGCATGACACTGCTGCTTATTAATTTCATTTCTCCCAAAGAAATTAAGAGCTCTAAGAAACAAAAAAGTATATAAAGAAAACAGCTGTTTTTTCTATAGGAATTCCGGTAGGGCTTGCGCCCCATATGTGGAATACTGTCTCTTGGTCCAAGCAAATCAATCTGTCGACATCTAACGGGAGTGTTGACTTCCAATGCTAATCGAGTGCCGTCCGATGTTCCAATGCTAATCGAACACCGTCCGATACTTCGTTACTACTCGAAAACCGTTCGATACAACTCGGACCCAATCGGATTGGTTCGAAACTACTCGAAACAGACAAAAACCAATAGGAGCAGATGAAAACTACTCGTATGTGACTGAAACCACTTGTAGTAAAGCAAAACCACTCGAAGCAGGCCAAAAACCATTCAGAGCAACCACAACCACTAGGAGCCATCGAAAACCACTCGAAACCACTTGGAACAACTTAGAACTGAACAAGATCACTCGGATTCAAGACCTTTTACTGCGATCAACCAAAACTTTCGTAAACACGAATTCCAAAGCAATCTAAATGTTAATTATTCATCATCACTTTTAATCACGAACACCCATAGTCTAACATATGTCATTTTCAGGGCTATCTAGTTGGCAACCCTATTACCGGCGACAGGATTGATTTCGGTTCCAGGATCCCATCTTCTCATGGCTTTGGAATAATATCTGATCAGCTATATGAGGTAATTCCACTTTGATACGCTTTGCTGATAATACTACTTTGCAACATGCTTTATCTATTATTTTTCAAAGGCTGCAGTGGCAAATTGTAATGGAGATTATGTAAACCCGACGAATAAAATCTGCGTTGAGGTGTTAGATGCTGTCAACAATGTAAGATTCATTTGCTATCCTTTTTTCTGAAATTACTACGTAGTACCATCTTACTAATGCACATCCCTTGAACTGCAGCTCATTTCAGAAGTTAATGAGGCAGATATCTTGTTTCCAAAATGTGTTTTGGTCACACCAAAACCCATATACGATGGTGCAAGAAGAAATCATCTCTCAGAAGATTATATTCGGTTGAGTGAGCCTCCTGCCGACCCTACCTTCGAATGTTTCGTAAGCCAATTTTTACAACTGAAATGTTAGTTTGACTGAAGATTGAACTGAACAATTTGACAGAACTTCTGTCCGTGTTCATTGGACAAATGTGTTTGAACTTTGAACCTCTCATGCAGACATACCATTAGAGCAACTCCAGCAGGGTCCCTACTTGAGCCCTCATCCTACTTTTGAGGGCCGAGGGGCAAAAAACTCACTCCAGCAGGGCCCTACTTGAGCCCTCAAAAGTAGGGGGCCCTCAAATCTCCCCCTCGAGCCCTCATTCCTGGGGGGTCTGGAGGGAGCCCCTACTTTTGAGGGCTCAAGTAGGGGCCCTGCTGGAGTGAGTTTTTTTGCCCCTCGACCCTCAAAAGTAAGGGCTCCCTCCAGACTCCCCAGGAGTGGGTCCTATGTGTCATCCCCTCTAAGAATGAATTTGAGGGTCCTGTTTTGAGGGCTCCTGCTGGAGTGCAGTCTAAAAAACAGAGCCCTTAAAAGTAGGGGAAGCCCTCAAATAAAAAATAGGGGCCCTATTTTAAAGGCTACTGCTGGAGTTGCTCTTACTACCTGTCTTATTTCTGGGCCAACAACAATGCCACTAGAGACGCTCTTGGGATCAACGAGGTAACCTTCTGATATGTTCTGCAACTTCTTATGCCCTTACACCATTCTTGGCAGAAAAGAAACTACCTCTAGGAAGTATATATGCATAATTGCATGTATGATGAAGTAGCATAAGCATCTGCAGCTCAGTCTCAGAAGAGAAAAAAAAAAAGCATCTGCAACTCTGAAATTAGTCCTGTAACGATTCGTTGCATCGCGAAGTAGCTTCTGAATGATCACTTGGAAATTAAGGAGTTGTAGTGACAAATATATATATGGCAATCCGCAACAGGGAACAGTGGGCGAGTGGATAAGATGCATCAAAGGACTCCCCTATGCAGAAGACCTCCCAAGCAGCATAGAGTACCATTTGAACCTCACCACCAGGGGTTACCGTGCGCTCCTGTACAGGTGAAAGCTATCCATCAGAGCAGAAGGTTATCTTTGTTCATCTAATCACCTTCCGTTCCTGATGAGTGATGATTAAGGTTCCTGTTTGTGCAGCGGAGACCACGATCTTGTTGTGCCATTTCTTGGCACGCATGCATGGATAAGATCCTTCAACTTCTCCATTGTTGATTATTGGAGAGCATGGCATCTTGATGGTCATGCTGCAGGGTAAAGTCATAATAGTTCCTCTCTTTTGAGCAAATAAGTTCTTTTTTCAAAAATACCTTTTTGAATAAATTGGAACATATATAAACATAAAACTCGAGTACATGCTACACATTTCAGTTCTGTGGTATTTTACCTTTTCTAATGAGGAATGCGTCTTGTCTTTTCGCCAGGTTTAAAATAACATATGCCAACAATTTGACCTTTGCCACAGTAAAGGTTATCCTGTTTTCCTTCCCCGATCTTTTTTCTTTCGGTACTACGCTCCTTTATACGTGGATTGGATTACAAGAATTATATGTTCTAGCCATGTATATATAACCCTGATGGCCTGATTGTTTGTTTGTGCAGGGTGGTGGCCATACTGCTCCAGAATACCGGCTTAAAGAGGTTTCTGCGATGGCTCAAAGGTGGCTGGACAATAATCCTCTCCCATGCGTCTGCCTTGACCGCATCATTTTCTCTGTTACTCAAATCATTCTATATGTTTGCTTCTCTCTTTTTTTGTGAATGTTGGATCCTCTCCGCTTGTTCAGTTGGACTCAACAATTAATGATCTAATCGACGAAGTTTTTTCTCATATGTTTCTTGGTTCCACTCTGCTTCACCTCCTAAATACCATGTGTGGGAGGTAGGCCCTCAAGAGTCAAGAGTCAAATATTTGTACCACTTAAAATGTGCATCGCATGACCAATGTCCTATTTTGAACACAAGAAAAGGATTTTGCACAAATTTAACGGGAACTGTTCAATTCACACAAGAATTTGGAGTGAATTCCTGTAATCCATAGGACAGCCCCATCGGTAACTCTGACTGCTATCCGAGGAATTTTTTTGGTGGGGTTGGGGTGGTGCGGATGAGTATATTCGACATGGAGTCGTTTTGTAAATCTTGCATATACCCTTTGTAGGGTATATGGGATTAGTTGACACCTCACTGTAAAATCACCTGCTTTGTAATTCTCCTTACATAGTTTATCGTCGCCATTGTGCGCATGTGGTTTTTCCTAATTTGGGTTTACCATATTAAATTTATGTCTCTTGTTCTTTGATTATCTTTGTTATTTTTCATGTCTCTTAGAACAAGAGTAAATCTCACAACATCTTAGGAAGACAATGAAATATTAAAGAAAAAACACTCCCTATTTTTTTACTTATTGTTTTGCATACCGATACGGTCTCCAATGCACATATTTGATCACGACTTTTTCTAATTATATGTTGGACCCCGGATCACATGACAAAAAATCTTATATGTATACCATACTAATCCTATGATCAGTGGCTAGCTCACACATATTATATCGTTGCATCATATCCACACACAAATAATTGAATATAATACAGCATATTATTATTATTACTACTACTACTACTATATGGATCACTATGACAGATATTTACACATGGGGCCATGTAGGCCAAACACATAAACATCAAAGTCTTGCAGTGGAAGATACATAAAAAAGATAAATCCCACGTGGTATTTCATAACCCACATGTAACCGATTGGGGTTGTGCCCTAGTACTCGTTCCCATCATCATCTCTAAACTTATTGGCATAATAGTGTTCAAATGCTGAATCTTCTTCCTCAACTGAGTATTCAACAAGCAAGAACAGATCAAAAAAATGTGGGATAGTCATAATACATTGGATCGACAATATCCGACTGTACAGAAAAGGAAAGAAGAACAGATCAAAATTCCTCGCAAAAAAAAAAAAACGAAAGAAAAGAACAAAAGTAGCTCTCATATGTAAGCCCAACTGGCCCAATCAACTGGTTGCTTTGTATCGTTACAGATGAACACTACCCACTTTAAAATCGGTGCTTTTTTTAAGATGCAATCTACAGAAAAATTATAATATAAATTATATCAAGTTCAACTATACCGGCTAAAATCGTATACGAGTATTTTCCTCTGCGTATTGCCTCTCACAAACAGACCAGAATTCAAAAGCTATAGCTATAAGCCACAACCCAAAAGAATCCACCCTTTAGCAAAAGCAGGCATGCAACTTGGCATGGTTCAGGAATACGGCAATACTAATATACAATCAAGAAACTACGCCGTAGAGCTTTGTTTGAATGGGCCGAAAAATAGGTGGCAAGAATTCCGAAAACTAAGCATAGGGGTAACGAAAACTCAGCAACTCAAAACCTACCTTTTATGCAGGTGTAAAGCAGCTAACTAAGCATAGGGGTAATTACTTGCGCGTTCTCGCAAGCTGCATTATTCTGCTGCACTGCGTACTTTTCTATCACCAGAAAAAAAAAAACGAGTGATGCAACGGTGACTGCAACACGCAACGGAAAACGGCTCAATTACAAATACCGTGAAAGGCACCTGATCCTTGCCAAATGGCGAGGGTTTTGCAGGGACTCGATATATGCAAAAGCCCCCCTTTGTTTTTTGTTGGGGTATGCTTTAGGTAGGGCCGTCGAAAAAGTTGGAGGCTTGAAGCTATTTTGAAAAGGTTGGGTCGATCAGATTTTGGGTCCAAAATGGGTTTACTTTGAGCCGTATCAGTGATCATGGTTTCAAAGCCTAACTCAAGGTGAACTTGAGCTCAATTCAGATAATGTTGGCCAATCCCGAATAGCCCCAATGATATAATCCCCTTATTATAGCCGGGGGATTCTCCGAGCTCTCGCGCGTGCCACGTCTGCGTTGGACGTGGTTGTTTCGACGCATGTGCGGTCCATGCGTATATTGCAAGCGGCGCTTCGTTCCTGCAGCGCACTCCGTTTTGGCTTCTACGTGTGCGGGCGACGCTTGGGCTTGTGTGCGCGACGTAATAGCGAGGCGCGGTTTTCCTGCCCCGTCCGCCTCTTTTTAGTCTTGACGCGTGTGCTGGGGAGCGTCTCGGGAGAGTTCTGTGCATCGCGGACTCCGCACGAGTTTATCTCCGATTTTATTTGCTACGAAGCGTCCGGCTGTGCCTTTTCGGTTGCTTTCTCCGTTCTTCGTTCTGTCTGGCCTCTTGTCTGCTGCGTTCTCGGTTCTTGCTTGCGTTTGTTCTCCTGCGCTTTCCGATCTGTGCCTGTATGTGACCTGCTTCTCATTCAAATATGTTATGGCGTCTGTTATGGCGGATTACTCCCGTGGTTGTCGCTTTAGTTTATGGGTCGTTTGCCATCCCTTTCTGTGGTATCTTTGTTTATGGCCTGTTTGCCGTCCCTTTCTGTGGTATCTCTTCTTGTTCGCTGTTGCTTTCTGCTGGTGCTTTCTTTTTTGTTGTGTATTGATTTTTTATAAGTGTTGACCTGTTCTTTGTAAATCTTTTTGTTTGCTCGTTGTCTGTTTTTAGTATACCTTTTTGTGAGTCAAAGGATTCGCAGCATACCTTTACTATTGTTTTTTTATAGATCCACAGATGTTCTTTGCCAATCTTTTTGTTTGCCTTTTGTTTGTTTTCGGTGTACCTTTGTCAGTAAAAGGGCGCTTCGTACGCAGTAGGCTGTTCATATTAGGTGTTTGGTGATTTCCATTCTTTAATATTTTATCCTTCTATCCATACGTATAGGTGGTGTTTTTTGTTGTTCTATGCGTTTGTTGTTGCTGCGTTATAGATGCAGGAGTCTTTGTTCGTTTTCGCGGCCTCGCTACGCTTTTACTACTACTTTCTTATAAATGCAGCGGTGTTGTTGATTGAATCATCGTTGTTCGTTCCTGATCCTAAGGGGATTATTCGGTTGGTCGTATCGTCGGTCAGGTAATTTCGTCTTCTATGTTATACCGCTTTTATAATTTTTTTTGTACCTATATGTACAGGATGCTCATTTCATTCTTTTCATACTACAGGTTCGTCCTACGTTGCATCATCGTGCTTCGCCAGTTATTTACAACGGGTTGCATACTATTGAATCATCGTTCCTTTCATTCCGTTGTCCCTGCGCTTCCGCTCTACATCATCGTGGCTGATTTTCATTCTGGTAATAGCTCGTCTTCCTGCGTTGCTGCGTCTCTAATGTGGTGTTTCTACTTTCTTATTCATACAATCTTTCTACTGATGATTAGAAAATTTTTTTAGTGTGGTTATTGGTAAGATAGATCCATTTTAGCTAATTCTGTCGTTTATTAGTTTGCTATGAATTTGTCCATTATTGTTCTTGTGTTAGGCTATAGCCTGTTTACCACGTAATTATTATATTGTATTAATTTATAGATTATTTCAGATTATTTCTCGTCCGATCCTTATAATGTATTAGATTATAGTTTTTTTTACTTAGATGTTCATTCTCATTGCCTTATTTTTCTTCTCCTTTTTTGTTTATTATTACCTTATCCATTGTTGTTCGATGTTACTTTGTTTACGTATTTATCATCATTCTGTTATAAACCCAGGATTGTTCTGGCTTCAATCGTGGTTCCATGCTGCTGATATCGTTCGTGTTATATATTGGTTAAAGACCGTTGAGGAAATTCGTTGTTCTTTCCTGCGACAGGTTAGTGAGTGCTTCTCTAATAATAATTGATTTTTTTGACGTTATACTTGTTCTTTGTACGCTGTGTACAATAGTTCTTGTTACATTATTTGCATCCTTTCGTGTCTTGGTAGCTATGTTATTTCTATAACCTGGTTATTTATGCATACTATTGCGTGATGGTTGTGTTATAGTAAACTACAGGTTGTTTACCGGCTAGGTATTGTAATGTAGCGAATTATATGTTGTTTCGCTATGCTTCTATTATCTAAACTTTATTTCTTAGCCTTCATTCTACTGTTCCTAATTAGAGACTTCCTTGTTCTCCTAATTGGGTCTTTATTTATTATAAATCTTGTCTAATTATTACGCTTCTGTTTTTATTTAAATACTTCTCTTTTCTTCTAATTGCCTTTTTACTTATTACAAATCTTACCTAATTATTACCCTTCTGTTCCTACGTACAAACTTCCCTCTTTTCCCAATTCACACTCTGCTTATTATAAATTTTACGTAATTATTACAGTTCTGTTCGTATTTAGGAATTTCCGTCTTTTCTTTATTCAGTCTTTACTTATTATAAATCTTACCTAATTATCACACTTCTGTTCCTATTTACAAACTTCTCTCTTTTCTTGATTACCTCTTTACTTATTATAAATCTTACCTAATTATTACACTGTTGTTATATTTATAGCCTGCATTATGCAATTTATGTAGGCTAACTATGTACACTATAATAAGGGGATTATATACTATCGCATGATGATTATGTTATGCTAAACTACAGCCTATATACCACCTAGGTATTATAGTATACCAAAGTATACAGTTTTTCGTTATGCTTCTATTATGTACACCTTATTTTTTACCCTTTGCTTTCTGCTTAGAGAGTCCACCTTTTTCCTAATAGGCTGTTTACTTATTATAGATCTTACCTAATTATCACACTTCTGTTCCTATTTTTTACCCTTTCCTTTCTGCTTAGAGAGCTCACTCTTTTCCTAATAAGTTGTTTACTTATTATAAATCTTACCTCATTATTGCGCTTCTGTTCCTATTTAGAAATTTCTCTCTTTTCCTAATTGGCTCTATACTTATTATAGATCTTACCTAATTATTACACTTCTTTTTCTATTTAGAAACTTCCCTCTTTTCCTAATTAGCTTTTTGCTTATTATAAAACTTACCTAATTATTACACTTCTATTCCAATTTAGCGGCTTCATTCTTTTCCTAATAGCCTTTTTACCTATTGCAGATCTTATGTACTTATAGTCTATATTATGTTAGGTTAGTTATGTATGCATACTGTTGTGTGATAATCATGTTACGCTAAACTATAGGCTGTCTATGGGTTACCTATTATAATATACTAAATTATGCGATCTTTCGCTATGCTTCCATTTTTTTAACTTTATTTCTTACCCTTTTGTTCTTATTTACAAATTTCACTGCTCGCCTAATTTTCTCTTTACTTATTATAAATCTTACCTAATTATTGCGTTTCTATTGCAGTTTAGGAATTTCTTTGCATCTTACCTGATTATTACATTTCTATTCCTATTTAAAAACTTCGCTTTTTCCCAAATTAGGTCTTTATTTATTATAAATCTTACCTTATTATTATGCTTCTGCTGCTATTTAGAAAGTTCCCTCTTTGCCTGGTTACTTTTTGCTTATTTTGAATCTTACTTAGTTATTACACTGTTGTTATACTCATAGTCTATATTACACTTTTGCTTATTTGCAAATATCTGTCTTTGCAACAGTTACATCTATTTGTTGTCATTAATACTTTCAGCTTTTCATGCTGCTATACTAGCAGGCTTAAACTTTTGTACGTTTTGTTTTTTGTTGTTTCACCAGTATTATGGTTTGAATAGTACCTAGGCTTTATTTCTTACCCTTTTGTTTCCCTTTAGAGACCTCTCTCTTTTTCTAATTAGGTCTTTGTTTATTATAAGTCTTACCTAACTATTTTGCTTCTACTTAGAAACTTCACTTCTTCTCTAATTTCCTCTTTATTTATTATAAATCATACCTAATTATTGCGCTTCTGCTGCAGTTTTAAAATTTCACTCTTTTTCTAATTAGCTTTTTACTTATTATAAATCTTATCTGATTATTACACTTCTATTCCTATTTAAAAACTTTGCTCTTTTCCTAATTAGCTCTTTATTTGTTATAAATCTCGCCCCATTATTATGCTTCTACTACTATTTAGACAGTTCCCTCTTTTCCTGGCTAAACTCTTTGGTTATTGTAAATCTTACCTAATTATTACGCTGTTGTTATAGTCATAGTCTATATTACAGTTTTGCTTATTTACAAATATCTGTTTTTACAACATTACATTAATTTCTTGTTATTAATACTTTCAGCTTGTCATGTTGCTATATTAATGACCTTAAAGTTTTGTGCGTTTTGCTTTTTGTTGTTTCAGCAGTAGTACGATTTCAATACTATTTAGGCTTTATTTCTTACCCTTTTGTTTCTATTTAGAAACCTCCGTCTTTTTCTAATTAGCTCTTTACTTATTATAGATCTTACCTAACTATTATGTTTCTGTTCCTATTTTAAAACTTCACTCTTTTCCTGATTCATTATTTACTTATTATAAATCTTATCTAATTATTGCGCTGTACTTATAGTTGTAGTCTATATTATAATTTTGCTTCTTTTTATATATTAAATTTTGCAGTATTTACATCAATCCCTTATTATTATTACTTAAATATATATTAGCATCAATTTATTTTTTTGATTGATAGACATACTTTTATATTTTCCATGCTTGCTTACATAACTATTTTTGCATTAAATACATCTGGTTTTGTAAACAACAATACTTCTTACTGTTATATAATTCGCGCATTGCTTTTTTTTCATAGTAATAAAATTATCTATTCCTTTCCTATCTTTCCCATTCCGCTCTACCATTTTTGATCTTACAGGTAAAATATTTAGTTACTCTCTTTTTCTACTCCTTTTGTTCTTCTACGGTATTATCTTTTTGGCTGCGTTGTTGACATCACCTCTTGTTATTTAGTTTTATGGATCAATCACAGTCCATTAGAGCCCATCGTCAAGAGATTCTGCGCGGAAAGCAGCCGATCAACCCTATAATATTGCCACCATTATCTTCGTGTCTTTCACCTAATATTCCAGCCCCAGTAGTTATGCAGCTGCCACCGCAACCATGTATAGTCATTGCTTATCTTACATATTTTATACAAAGTTTGTTTTTCCCATTTTGCACCCTTCTTAAAGAAAGCTTTAGTTTCATATTGATATTTTGTTTCGGTTTCATCTATTCTTCAGCAGCTTATCACAGATGTTACTATGACTTCTAGATGCAAACGCCAACGCTGTTATTCACACTCTTTACAACCGTTTCTTGTTTCCTTTCCTATTAGTTCTACTACACAGTTTCCGATTTGTCATTTGTTTATTATCATTGCCTACATGATAGGAGATCATTTCTGTCCGTTGATTAGTTCGTTTGAGGCAGCCAACAATAGGAAAAAAAGAAGGTTATCCAATTTATAGTGTACATTCTTTGCTAGAACAAGTTGCTTTCTTTTGCTATTTCTCTTTATACATCTTCTCTTGTTTTCCATTTGCCGTCCCCTTTACGCATACATACTTTACCCTTTGGTCCTTTCCAGCTGTCATCACATTTCTTTTATATTTCAGGTAGCACATCACTTTTTAGCTCAAACCCATTTACACAGCCAAGCATTTCTTTTTCTAAAGAATATGTTTCCTATTTGAAAGGTTCGCTGATACAATTCATTTTCTACTATTTATTATCCTTTTTTCCCCTATTATGTCTCCATGTGTTTTATATCCTTATCAAATTTATTTTTTTTCTTTCTTTTATACTGCTTGTTTGATATCGTTTCAGCTACCTATAATGATCGATCATATTATGGTGGTCCAGATTACGAGTGTAATAGGTGTGGTGCTATTTTCTGGTTTCAAGAAAGATCTCAGCATAGAAGTTCCTCTAAACATCAACGAATTATTTACAATAAATGCTGCCGCGGTGGTAAAGTTTCGCTTCCACCGCATAAACAATTCCCATATCCACTTCAAGACCTTATTGGTTTTAATAAAAGCCCACAATCAAATGAATTTATGCGCTTGATTCGTCAGTACAATTCCCTATTTGCATTCACCTCTTTAGGTGTGGATATTGATAGAACCATTAACGATGGTGGAGGCCCTTATGTCTTCCGTATAAATGGTGTTGTTCATCATCGCATTGGTTCACTCATTCCTACACCAGGCCGAAAACCGCAGTATGCACAGCTATACATCTATGACACATACAATGAAATTCAGAACAGACTATCGCTCTTCAATAAAGCAGATGATACACACGATGAGGCAGATAGCAGTATAATTGCTGCCTTAATTATTATGCTTGACTGTTTTAATCCATTAGTGAACCAATTCAGAATGGCACGTGATCGATTATTTTCTGAAGAAAATCCAGAAGTTCATATTCGCCTTATCGGTTCATCTGACAGTCATGATGATCGGTATTCTTTACCAACCGTGCTCGAACTAGTTGCATTAATTGTCGGTGATCTCTCTTCAGAAAATAACACCTTTGATATAATTGTTGAAACTCATGCGGGTGAACTAAAGCGAATCTCCCCTCTTAATCCCGCCTTGATGTCCCTTCAATATCCATTACTATTTCCACATGGTGAAAAAGGCTTCCATCTTGGTATTAAATACAAATCAACCGATGACAGCTTACCTCCTGTTAGAGATCAAGTTTCCATGCTTGAATATTACTGTTATCAATGTCATTATCGAAGATATGAACCAAATCCTTACACATGTTGTGGCCGTCTTTCAAATCAAATAGAGGTTGATTGCTATTCATGTCTTGAAGCAAATCGCCTCTCATTTCATTTCTTCAATCAAGATGTCTTACGCTCAGATACATACCAAGGCATCTCAGATGCACTTGGTGAAGGTACATCAGAAGGCAGAAATATTGGTGTTAGAATATTGCTTCCTCAAGCTTTTTGGTAGTCGTCGATATAACACACTCAATTATCAAGATGCTATGGCTATTTGTCGTGAATATGGTCCTCCTGATTTATTCTCTACTTTCACATGCAATTCAAGATGGCCAGAAATTATAGATGCACTTAAACACGAGCCTGGCCAAAGCTATGTAGATCGCTCTGATATTGTTACTCGAGTATTCCACATGAAGCTAACTGAGTACATTTCTGATATAAAGAGTGGCCATACTTTTGGAATCATACGAGCAGGTTAGTTTATTGCCTTCCCAATTTACTGCTTCCAGTCTGATAATACTGCTTTCCTTTTAATATAAACACATTACTTTTTCTCTAAGTTATCTTCTTTATTTCTAACAGTTTTATATACAATTGAGTTTCAAAAAAGAGGACTACCTCATGTTCATACCCTTATATGGCTTGCCGACCGCCCAATCAATATGACTACTCAATTCATAGACACTCTTATATCTGCTGAAATTCCAGATCCAGTTATTGATCCACTTGGTTACGCTCTTGTTGAAGAATTTATGATGCACGGTCCATGTGGAAATCTCAATAGAAAGTGCCCATGTATGAAAAATGGAGTGTGCTCAAAGCGATATCCCAAACAATTCAATCCAGAAACAGTTATCAATGAATTTGGCTTTCCAGTGTATCGTCGCCGCGATACTAATCATTTTATTATCAAAAATGGAATCAAACTGGACAATAGATGGGTTGTCCCATATAATATGGATTTACTCAAGAAATTTCAAGCTCACATCAATGTTGAATGGTGCAACAAAACGAATCTTGTGAAATACTTATTCAAATATCTCACTAAAGGTCAAGACAGAGCAAAAATAAAATTTTCCACTGTTGACCAAGCATCTAGCACAGCTGATACACAAGTTAAACAAGGAATAGATGAAATTGCAGATTATATCAGATGCAGGTAATGCCCTCCTCATACAGTACATTATAGTATTTTTCCAGCATAACTATTTCTGTTTTTTCTTCTATATCGCACACTAATTATTTTACTTATAAAACAATCCTCTAGATACCTATCATCATGTGAAGCAATTTGGCGATTATTTGAATTTGAAATACATGGCCGAATACCTTCTGTAGAACGATTGGCTGTTCATATGCCTGGTATGAATAGAGTTATATATCATGAAGAAGCCCACCTAGAACAAATTGTTGATGATCCAAGAACTTACAAAACTACTCTAACTGAATGGTTTATTGCCAATCAACAATATGTAGAAGCAAGGTCTTCTACGATACGATTCCCATCAAACCGAGATGGGACAAGTGATAACAGAAAATTGGTAAAAGAAAACGCATAAACACCAAAAATTGGCCGCATATATAATGTGCATCCAAGCATCGTGAATTATTTTACTTGAGAATGCTTTTAATGGTAGTTTCGTGCATGAGCTATGAAGATATTAGAATGTTCAATGGTGTGCATTATGCTACCTTTAAAGAAGCTTGCAAGGCTCGAGGATTAGTTGGTGATGATACTGAGTGGTTTTTACTCTTTGATGAAGCAATTATTTGGGCCACTGCACACCAACTCAGGCACCTCTTCATGGTGGTTCTGTCCTTCTGCAGTGTGGTTAATCCTCAAAATCTATTTGATAAATATTGGCGGTTCTTTGCTGATGACATAGTATATAAAATACGACAAGGATTGCAGAATCAAGCCTACCCCATACCAGATAGTTATTTACAGAACCAACTGATAAATGAGTTGTTTGCTATGTTTTCAAGAAACGGGCTCAGTTTTGGCATATACAACATAGGTACTGAATCCACATATGGTAGCCCCACTTCTGGTAATAGACTTCTTGCTGAAGAGCTAGCGTATGATACAAGTATTTTATCAACACATGCTATCTCATTATCTGAAAGACTCAATGCTGAGCAATCTGCTGTATACAACAAAATTATAACATCTGTTACTGAAAAAACCAGTGGGTTTTACTTCGTATCAGGCCATGGTGGCACTGGAAAAACATTCCTTTGGAATGCTATCATAACCACACTGAGATCTCAGGCTCAAGTAGTTCTTGCTATAGCCTCATCTGGAATAGCTTCACTTCTACTTCCAGGTGGTCGCACAGCTCATTCTCGTTTTAAAATACCTCTTGATATCAGTCAAAGAACCTTATGTAATATAGGTCGTGGAACAATGCTTGCTGAACTTATTACCAAAGCTTCTCTAATTCTCTGGGATGAAGCACCTATGACCCATAGACACTGTTTTGAAGCACTCGATAGAACATTACGTGATATTATGGCTGTTCAAGACAGTGCTTACATGAATATGCCTTTTGGTGGAAAACTTGTTGTTCTTGGTGGAGACTTCCGCCAAGTCTTACCTGTCATTGAAGGTGGTACTAAAGCGGAGATTATTGAAGCCTCACTGATTAGGTCATCACTTTGGCAACACGTTCAACTGCTAAAGCTGTCAATAAATATGAGGCTTCATGATCCAAATCTACGATTTGCTGAACGTGAAGCTCTCTCTACATTCACTCAATGGGTGCTCGATATTGGAAATGGTCAAGTACCAATGATAAAAAAACCAGGAGACATTCATGCTACCTGGATAAGTATACCTGATGACCTTCTCTTGCTGCCGATCAATAACAATATGAATGCAATTGTGGATGTTATCTATGATTCTTTCTATACCAACTATCAAAGTAGTGAATACCTAGCACAGCGTGCAATTATCTGTCCAACCAATGCTGTTGCTGATGAAGTAAACAAAGCCGTTTTTGATAAGATCCCTGGTGATACTAAAGAATACCTCAGCTTTGATTGCATTTCTCAATCTGATACTCAAATCAGTGATGCCAATCTGCTATATCCACCAGAATTCTTAAATTCTATAACAATCAATAGCTTCCCACATCATGCTATTCATCTCAAAATAGGTGTTCCAGTAATGTTGCTAAGAAATATAAATCAATCTATTGGTCTTTGTAATGGAACACGATTGATTCTTACAAGACTTGGTGATCGAATTCTTGAAGGGAATATTATCACTGGAACCAATATTGGGCAAGCTGTTTGTATACCTAGAATTGTATTAAATGCAACAAATCCTCGATGGCCTTTTACGCTGCAGCGACGACAATTTCCAATTGCACTCTCATATGCAATGACTATTAACAAAAGCCAAGGCCAAACTTTAAATAAAGTTGGGATTTATCTACGCAGCCCAGTCTTTTCTCATGGACAACTATATGTGGCAATATCGCGTGTTACATCGCGTTCAGGCTTAAAAATACTCATTGAAGATGAACATGGTGCTGCCTGTCATCAAACCAAAAATATAGTCTACAGAGAAGTCCTTGCTTCTATTTAATGGTTTCTACCAACATTATTCCTATGTTTTTTAATTTACTTTGCTTATTCAAAGAACTTTATCAAATCCGTTCTTTATTAGTTTTATATATGCTTACAGCTGCTTTACTATATTTTCGTATCACCTCATATGCTTTTTCCTTATGCTTAAAGATTATATGTATCTTCATATATTTGTTTATGCGTATAACGCATATCACTACTCTGTGTTTTACTTCTATGCGTGTACATAGATTTGTATTTTTGTGCCTAACATTATAATGTATGCTTGCCTATCTCCTCACACATATCAGATACATAGTTTCTTAATTCTATACATGTCTCCACCTACTATAGTATAGCTTCAAATCACTTTATATATTTTTTTCCTTTCCACCAGAAGACAATATCCAAATTCATACGTTTGCTTATGCATGCAACACATGTTAATGCTTGGTCCTTTTATTATGTGCATCGCTTAGGTTATTCGATTCTTCTCATACATGTTTTCTATTCGCCTTCCATTACATCATGCAATAATATACTCGCTCTACATAACCAAATTTATACATTTTACCTATACAAACAAACAACATACATATCTATCTACCCATCTATGCATATCATACCCTTTATTCTATTCTTACTGAAATGTTTACATTACTTATGTTATTCAGCTCTTTTTACTTTCTTTTCTTATATATCTATTTATCTTTCCCAATGACATATTTCACTCTCTTTTCTTGCATTCTACAAAGTCCTTCATCCACTTTACATCATACCATGTTTATCACTATAGTGTTCTCTTTATGCACACGCTGTTTATAATCTAACCTCTTTGTAATATGTAGCTTGCATATGGCGTATACGCTCCTCAGTTACATAAACCAAACTTCACACAAATGGAAGGTCCTTGTCCGCTTACCACGAGTTTGGGAATTTAGAAACCCGCAGAATACAGCAGATGTATATCGCCTAGACTTCATTATGCTTGACGAACAGGTATCTCATATCCAACTCTTCTCATTAATTCATACACACAATATTATATGCTTTTATTTGTATCAGCAACCCTGTACACTTTTAGAAAATCTATATCTTTACTATATACAAATTGCTAGCGTATTAGCAATATTTGTCTTCATCCTTTTCTATATGCAAAATACTTTTCTTCTTCTTAAACCCAAATTATAACTTTTCTATTCCCAGGGAAATGTTATGGAAGGGCTGGTCCCCCAAAGATGGCTCGATAAATTTGCAGCCTTATTAAAAGAAGGATCCATTTATGAGATTGAATACTTCGAGGTTCTTCCAGCAAAAGAAACATACAAATCAGTTGACGGAAACAATCTAGCTCGGTTTTCAAAATATACCAAAGTTAAAGAGATATTACCAGAACCAGACGGCTTCCCTGTCTATGCATACAGTGCAGTTCCCTTCTCTATCTTGAATGAACGAATTGGGAAAAACGCTTTGTTATCAGGTGTAACAACTACTACTTCAGCACAGTTTCCATATCCCTTTATACATTCATGCTACCTCATTTCTGTTTCCTTTCTTACTAGATACTGTTGTCCTCATCACTGCTGCTTCACAAGTTATCCAGACAACGACAAAATTAGGCCCAACTGTCAAGCGAACTATAAACATAACTGATGGAAGGTATATATTTTTTCCACCATTTATCTCTCTGTATTCTCATGCATTATACAATCTGTATTTAGATTACTCTCTTCCTCAGCTAAAGCCAAAAAAATTGTTTGCCTATTTGTAGTCAAACAGCAATCATAACATTATGGGGCCATCATGCTGAATTGTTCAATGCTGAAATGCTCCTCACTGTTTCCCAAGATACGCCAGTTATTGCTTTATTTGTTGGGATGCTCGTTGGTACATATTCAGGTCTGCTCCACCCGTCCTTGTTTAAAAATATAGATGAAACAAAACACATGTGAGATGCATCTAATTTATTTCATCTTTTCATGATTTTAAATTCTTTTCTATATACATGTAGGTCAACTTGCATTACAAAGCAGTTCTGCATCAAAATGGTATATCAATATACCAATCCCTGAAATAAACGCTCTACGAAACACGTATTGTTCATACTTTACCTACACAATTATATTGCAAACACATATATCATTTCTTTTTTTCTTTTTTTCCACATTTCTTTCATATTTGCCCATAATACAATATATAGGATTAGCACCCGTCCACATCAGATTGAATGGCACGAAGACAATCATGGCCATAACAACCCAATAACCACAACAGTTCACGAGCTAATGGAGCTCATACCAAACGAAGCTCTGGTAAAACAAATCTAAAGTTCATACATGTGTTTACAGCTTGCATTTCACATAAATTACATACTAATTGTTTCCAAATATGGTATGCACAGGGACAACGCTACAAAGTCGACATCCTTATCACAGATTTAGTAATGACACACCCATGGTGGTACATAGCATGCTCTTCATGTTGGAAAAAAACTTTCCCACACGGAGATGAATATGAGTGCCGAAGGTGCGGTGCTAAAACAGCAGAACCAAGGTATAATCCTACTCAGACAAATATAAATTATATCCTCTTTACAATCTATGCATAACAAATTAAAAACAAACTTAACCTATAATGTTTCTTCAAAATCTTCAAACAGATACAAGATAAACGTTTATGGTGTTGATCCTGGAAACAGTGAGGACAGCAAGCCTATCCATGCAGAATTCATGTTCTTTGGAGACATAGGTCAGCAACTCGTTGGAAGGCCTGCTATGCTTTTAGTTGCAGCAACTGAAGGACAAACACAGCATATACCACCTGAGATCAAAGCGGTTATAGGCCAACGATATCAGCTTATTGTCCAAATGTCAGAAGGATCGCTCCAAGCTGAAAATCCAACATTTCATGTACGATCGTTCACAGCTCAACCAGATCACAGCAGCCTTCTACTACCAGGTAAGCAAAAAAAACGTAATCTACACATAATAAAAAAAACACAGCGCTTACAATCACACTAAACAGCATTTTGTTACTCCATAAATAGGTCCCTCTGTTACTACCATATGTGCAGAAACAACCACTCCAGCAACACCCACTACTACTTTACAGGTAAGGACAAAAAACTATGCATGTCTATTTTCCTGCAACGCTACATACAACGCACTTATCTTCTTTAAACATACTTTTTTACCTCTAATCACATGCATATCATTTGGAAGATAATTCCATCGCCGCACTCTGAAAAAAGACCACATGAGTGCATTACGCCTACAGAAACTGAACTGGCTTCCTCATCTATACCATCAAACAAAAGGTAAGGTTTTTTTGTGCACTTTATTGCATTCTACCCTACTATTCAAACCTCTAAAACAAACATACTCTACATATACATTTTCTGCCCTTACTGAACACACTTATTTACAGAACAATACAGCCTGCCGACAAAGCTAAAGTTGCAAGACAACTGTTCCCCGATCCAAAAGATCATCCATTGCATAAGGTATATCTTAATACATTCCTCAAAACAGCTATTTATTACCAAAAGAACAGCGATAACTTGACACACGCTGTAACATTACTATTTCGACAATTTTCATCCAGGAAAACTGAAGCCTCTCCTCGAATCGAACTCCATATGTTTACTCCATCTGAAACTCAGCAGTGCTTACTTGTTTTTGTACAATGTGTAAATACCATGCGCACCTTTGCTGGCACCAAAACTTGTTCCAGTCGGCAACACTTATTTTGATGTACAAATTGTGAAACAATGCTACGCTTCCCAGAAAACTGAACGTCACCACATACCACGCCGTACTAATTTGCAGTGTTCTCCACAACTGCTTGTATACAACGCATCGATATCTTAAGCATTTTCGCTACCATCAAAACTTAGGTTCCGCTCAGCAACTGTTATTTTGTTCTACGAAATGTCGACCGTCTCCTGCATCCCAAAGAACTTACCATTATTGAATTACGCACTCTAATCATTTACGCTATATTAGATCATACATATTTATTCCACGTCATCGCATTCTCCTAACGTTACTATTTTTGCTAAACATTTCTATACTAAATTATCCTCATACTAACTACATACTCTATTTTCCCCTTCAATTATCACTCTTTCTTACTATATTACAGCATTAAAACAAATAACAGCACATACTATATTCATTAACAATACAAAATTACCACCTACACTTTCCTCATCCATTTAACGATTCTTAACACAATCTGCCTTGCGCGGCGTCACGCCGCGCACACGCTTCTAGTATATACTATAACTGAGCATATTCAAGCATTGTCAAGCTTGGCTTGAGCTCTTACCTAGTGATCCGTTTTAGTATATCTATTGCTCCGTCCGTTTGAAAATACTCCCTCCGTCTAAGTTTATAGGGCATATTTTTTCGTGATCTTATTCATAAATATAAGACGTATTTTATATTTCAATGTAAAATTAGTGTAAGGTTTTCTCCATTCTCTTAATAAATATCTATTTTTATTTTATATTCTCTACATGTATGCATTGAATATATAGCTTGGAGATAATAATTAGGGTAGTCTAGTCATTTATAATATCTTCTTAATATAAGTGACAAGAGAATACGTCTTATAAACTAGGATGGAGGGAGTAGTTGTCCAGTTTATTGGGGTTCGTCATTTCAAAACAGTTGTCTATTAGAGCAGGTACAATAAAACTTAGTCAGCAGGCTATAGCAAATATAATATCAACCAAATCTTGCGTGGCAGAGAGAGAAAGGAAGAGAGAGAAGGAAGCTGGCTACTAAATTACAGCTAGCTATAGCACGTAAAAATATACATTTCACTCTCTTACATATGGGGCCAAATAGTTATTGTAATGGCTACCTTATTGTATGAACTATTTTTTGGAAGGCTATAGATGAAATGGACAAGTGTTATAGCCACTAGTTGGCTATACTATTGTACTTGCTCTTAAGGAAATCGACAATGCAGTTATTGCAATTTGCATTTAACGATGCAAAGGATGTTGATCTATTGAAATTCATCATTTAATAGGATAAGGATGATCAAATTTCACTAAAAGATTATATAGATATTTTGTCTTCTTGGTCTTAACGTATAAGGTACTAGTTCACAACTATTTTGAAGTAGAGTGCTTGCCAATCCTACACACTGTAGAACCAACAGCGGACTCCAGGAAAATATGGTAACATTGTTATCCTTTGCTTCTGAACACAAGGCACGACACGTGCAACTAAAGCAGGTCTACCATCGGTAAAACAAGACACAAAATCGTGCTAGAACTCCAAACCCACATGATCTCCGAGATAAACTAAAAAAGTTAGGTCCATTGGGACAATAGAATCTAGGACCATACCTCCATCACTCCATGCATGCTTCCTTTCTCTTCTCCCAACTCCCAATATGAGACAGAGAATGCCACAAGCTGCCCTTGCTAAAGCTAAGACAAATGGGCTGGTTGCTAGCCACACTTTACCAATAAAAATTGCCACACTTACCTAAGTTGAGGTGCTCAAATTCTTTACCACACCTTAGCAAGTCTAAGGGAATCTTGCCACACTTTTTTGAGTCATTGACGTGTGAGATCTAGTTTGCTGGAAGTGAATTTTGCCATAACTGTGGCTGTAACCAAACAGCTCCCAAAGTTGATCAAACTTGTCTAACTTTAAGCGTGGTAAGCTGTGGCTGGCAACCAAACACCCTCAAATTCCTCAATCTAGCATATTATTAATATCTAAATTCTCTTCTGACCATCTGATGTTCAAATCAGACAAAGAACATGCATATATGGCTTAAAAATTCTCAGATCATAGACAAAGATATGTAGTGCAAGATAACATTTTAGAGTTCAGACTCTCTGCCGCACCAAACCAAAAGCCAGCACTAATTCCAACATTCTGAATGGTGATTGATCAAGTGAAATCCTTGTCGATAGTATGTGTGAACGTGCGTGCATGCAGCACAGGTCTTCAGGGAGCACAGCAGCATTTCTCCATGTCCGGCGTACCACGGTTGGTGGGACACTGTTCATGATTGTGCTATTTCTCTCTAACATGTGCCGGGAAGAGAGCGGCGGTTACGAGGAGCCTTGCTACGTGCGTGAAAAGCATGATGCTACGTCACGTTAGCTACCATATAGACTGAAGTAAAAGAGATAAAAATTCGTAAGAGAGCCTTCTCTAAAAAAGCGAGGATCTATACGTATTTTCAAAGAAAGTGGAGGGTGTTTACGCAAAAAGGCAAGGACCCATGCGTAATTTTAGAAAAATTGTGGGGTGCTATCCAGCAAAAGAAGGGGCTTAATGAAAATGTAGAGGACCTGTACGTAATTTCAGAAAAGTGGAGGGACTCTTGGTAATAGAGCTGACGTGGCAGGGGTCTACATGTGGAAACTGGAGACCCGTACGTGATTTCGAAAAATTGGGGGGCTTTTTTGTAAAACTGCTGATGTGGCATGTCCATCGACCGGGAACTCCCCGAGCTATAATAGAGGGATGATGATGCTGGAACTGATATGCTCATCTGCATACAAATGTTCACATATAAAATGTGTAAGAAATTCATCAGTCACTAGATCTTGTTATGACTTTTGGCTTCTAGAAGCTGAAAGCTATTTTGAACACGTTGGTTTTTAACATGGTTTTTTTCTTTTTGCATTGTTCGTGAAGTATAACAAATTTTTTATTTTCCTCTTTTTCTTTAATTGACTGACTTAGCCAAAAGCTAATAGTCGTTAAGTACTCATTTCAGCCAAAAACCATTATCAAAAGCCGGTTTGAACGGGGTGAAATTGCCCTATTGGCAAACCGGGGTTTGGTTAATTATAAATAATCCAATAGTGTAGTTTTAGCTTATTCATGTGTGCAAAAAAAAAACCTTCAGTTAACCATAGCTCCTTTTGTTTTTTTGTTTTTGGCTAGGATTTCTGTAAACAATGTTTGACAGGTGGGGCCCAAAGTCCTCAGAGAAACAAAAAAACTCTTGGCATGTACCGCGTATTTCCGGCTTGTGCCTGGTTGTTGGATGTCAGTAGGTCACCGGCCCCTGAAAGCCCAGAGCCGTCTATTTTTCTTCTTTTTTTTTCTTTTTGTCCCTTACAAGCTGAAGTCATGCAAAAGTGATGTGCTTCTTTTTTTTAAAAAAAAAAGGGGGATTGACCAGTTTATGTATTGTGCCAACGGCATCCATTTGGCCTATGTGCCCCAAATGTAGCAGCCCAACCTTCCATGTGTCAGCTCCGCTCCGTTCACAATCCCAATGACACATTATCGCGTCCTTTTTAAGCTTTCCTTCTCACCACGGAAATGTCAAAAGGAACTTATGCGTCAGTGAAGCTCAAATACGAATATGATGAGCATCGAATGCAGGTACAAATCATCATACAGACTTTGAAAAAAAAAAGTATAGAATGAGTTAGCAATAAGAAACCTTCATGATGAAATTTGACATGCATAACGCAATCCTGCGGGTAACTATTGTAATTTGCTTGGATTTTGATTCAAGGACATTGGAGTTTCTAACAAATCATTGCTGTAACGAGTCTTTACAAAAGCTTAGCTTGACAAATCCAGGCATACAAACTCCTTATCGAAGAAGACCTTCGTTTTGTGGTAAGAAAATCCGTACCTAAATTACGCTGGAGAAAAAACCTTAGCCAGCTTGCAGTGAGCTAATAAGATTCCCCAACATATCACATTACATTAATATAATTTCCAAACAGGCAACCAACTCAACACTAAGGCCCTGTTTGTTTCCACTTAAAATTATTATAATCTAGCTTATAGGTGGAGATTATATAAGCTAGCTTATAATAAGCTGGTGGGAAATAAGCTGTCAGGTGTTTGGCAGCCTGGATTATCAGAGTTATGGATTGTTGTATTCGAATGTTTAAAGACTACAATGCCCTGGGAGAGAGAGGCACGGGAGTTGGGGTTGGATGAATGGCAAAGGTGGGTAATATTCTTAAAGTTTTATGGTCATTAAGATAAAAGGTGGATCTATAAGCTGAAATAAGCTCCTTTTTTGAGCTTATTAGATTACAATAATCTGGGCTATTAGATTATAATAAGTTACCTTATAATCTGGGCTGTTTGTTTCCAATTATAATTTATAAGCTAGATTATAATAATCTTAAGTGGAAACAAACATGACCTAAATGTCGTTGAAACGAAATTAGATCACATCTCCCATTACACACCTGGAAGGTGCATACGATGCAAGCACCGGTACAATTTAATACGGGGACTTACAGTGGAGTAAAAAAAAAAAACTCGTGCAACGTGCCCTCAGGAAATACACTGGCCCCTGGCCGATTGATCTGCCCTGACCGCAACATGGTAGTATTCTACAGTACAGTACAGGTTTCGCTTTCCAACACAACCCAATGCTGTAAATGGCTCCCCCTTGAACCGTTCTCTTATCATCATTGCACCACTAAATTACATGTTGCAGGTCTCAAATCATGGGTCTTGTGCAAAGCCGGTCGTTGGTAGAATGTGAGGACACCCGATTTTCTAGGAGTCTTTCGTATTTTCGTAACTATTCGGTATTTCAGTTATACACAGATTAATAAACAGTCATGTTTATGCTTGCAATACCATAACAAAATTCTTATATAAGGTATGACATAGCAGCCAATTACAGAGTTTTACGGGCTTTCAAGCTAAACTTATTTATATTACAGATAAAAACAACAACACCATAGGCTACAGTTGAGTGTAGGCTTAACCTAGAACATATGATCTTTATACTTAATAAGCCACGATGGTAACGTTTATATATGCAAGGGATTTCAAAAATATCTAACAAGGAAGATTTTTCTGGACTTATCTTAGTTAGTACCCATAGTTTTATTTGTAAATCATTTCAACTTAAACGAAAGCAAGTTAAACAATTGGTTTTTAAGAGTAGGGAGTGTACGATTCAACATTATCACTAAGTTACCGCATTCCAATCATTAAAAGAATTCTTATGCCTTGAATTGGGAATCGCCTCTCGGCATAGCCCCATTAGCCGAAAGTACGGTACATTCAAATGGTTCAGTTATCTCTGCAAAGAGTGCCTAGCTTTACCCACACGATACCCACAACTTGGCCGCTGGGATAACATAATTTGCCACTGATTAACAACATTAGTAAAACCCAGTATAAAGCATGTCCCTCTCAATAGTGGGTCCTTTACCAGGCCTATATGTAACCGCTTCGCTACCCGAGGGTCATACTGTAGTATAGGCCAGTCTGTGGTCCACGCCAACACCAAACCTATGGCAGTACCAATAAAACTAATATAGTAGCTGAATTAAGTTCGAGTAATTGATCCTGTGAATAGGCAATAATTATATCTTTTCTCATGGCACAAGTTAAATTCTTACACACCATCGAGCGGGTGAAAATCATCTACAATTACAACGTGAATCACCACAATTTCATGGTTGGTGTGATAAACCACACCCCTGGCCAATATTTCCAAACCATCACTCTCGGCAAGTGACCCAACATAAACAACATAATCCATTTCAAGTATAAGTTTCGAAACATCAACTCGTGATAGGGGGCGTCAAGTATGATAAGTGATTGTAGTTTTGTTCTTTTCACTATTATATGAATCTAAAGTATGTTACTCCTACCTTTAGGCTTATCAAGGAAAACTAGATCAAATTATTATCAAGGTGAGGGGGCGATGGAGGTGACAGATCGATGGTGATTGTGACATGGCCGACGGCCCGACAAGCTCTAATGGTAGCTTTGGCGATGATGCAGCTACATAGAGGAACAAATAGGGTCGCAATGAGGTGGAGAAAGAAGATGAAAAGATCAATTTTGAAGAAGGCATAAAGACATAGGCGAATTTCGGTGGATTACCGATGGGATTGCAGTGGCAATGGCAGACCACCGAGCTTGGGGACAAGGACGGCGCAGGTGGCCTTGGGGAGTGAAGGGAAGGGAAAAGGAAGGCAAGGAGCTGGGTCTCGAGCTTTATAGCTGCTTCAACGACAGGGACGAGAGAAGGCAAGCGGAGAGGTGGCTTTGGCTCCTCTCCACCATGCGACATGCACAGAGCAAACTGGCAAGGCGACGCAGTTTGGGAATGAGGTGGCGATCGTGCACAGTGACAATGTTGGTGGCTCGAGCAGTGAGAGAAGGAGGTGGTGGCGTGTGGCTCAGTGACGGCTTCGGGGCAAAGTAACGGGGTGATGTCGGGGCTGGCCGGGCAAGCGGGGATAGCTTGGAGTTGGGTTGGCTTGGCTAGGCTGGAAGAAAAAGAAGGAAAAAGAGGAGAAAAAGGAGATAGGTTGTATTGAGCCTGAGAAGGAGAGGGTTTTATGAGAATTTGGGGATTTTGGGGAAGAGATATAGGATTTTCGGCATAAGAAACTCAGTAAAACATGACAAACAACTCGAAAGATTTTACAAAAAATTTTATACAATTTTTGAAACTTTTGGGACGTCGCATAGGCTTATTTGCTTATTTTCCTTTGACTGATTCCTCAGAAGCATGCAGCCCCCACATTTTCCGTTGCCCTCGTTCCATGCATGCCTCCCTTTTTCTCCGCTCCCAAAAAGTGATAAAAAGCGCAAAAAGTGATAAAAAAAACGCATAAAGAAAACAAACTTGCATACCCCACAACCAAGAAACGCTCCAAGCACAAACCATCTTTCACGAGATCGTCACTGACATGTAGGTTTACACAAAAAAAAAACATGCCGACGGTGCCTACACGTCAGCGACTATCATCAGTGACCATGTAGGTTTAGAAGAAAAACACATGCCTGAAAGTCCTGAGGCGGCTATTTCCTTTGTTATTTTTGTCTCGCTTACAAGGTGAAGTCACACTAGAATGATGTGCGTGATCATTCATCAGAAAACAAGAAAAGAGAGAATTGATCACTTTATGTATGAAACCTACGGCATCCATTTGGCCTATGTGCCCCAAGTGTAGAAGTCCCCCTAAATGTATGCCTTCCATGTGTCAGCTACGTTTTCAATTCCAATGTCATACTAATATACTATCGTGTCCCTTTTGAGCCTTCTTTTCATGGAAATGTCAAAATTATGCGGCACTCAAGCTCAAATATGAATGTGATGAATACCAGGTACAGGTCTCGCTTTCCAAATTGCAATTTGGCAAACCACGCAAGGCAAGCCATAGAAATCTACTGCAGGCGTAGAGAGCAAATGCATTGTACCTTGACAAGTGTTTTGAAACTAACTACTAAATTGCAAATATCTCCGCATGAAACATTATTCTATCCTGACAAAACCGCAACAGCGTATTTCTAATAATCCAACACCATAAATGTCAAACAAATTCTAAGAGGAAGCTAATAATCCTGACAAAGGCGGTGAATTTGGAACACATGACTGTACATGTATGTTTAGTAAGCTTGAATCATGTTAGTTTTAACCTTAGAGCATCTACTCTATTTTTATCCTAGTTTCGTCACTACTGTGCAAGCTCATTGGTGATGGAATTAACTCCTTAATTTCCTTGGACCCACATTTTCCACTGCCATGTACCATGCCTCCCTTTTTCCACACAAAAGCACACTCCCAAAAAGTGATAAAAAGCGCAAAAAAAAAAACCAAATATGCATGCCCCACAACAACAAAAAAAAATGCTCCGAGCACAAAACATCTTACCCTGCCACTGACATCAGGGGCGGATCTACGCATAGAGCTATCTAGACTTTAGCCCTTGCCTTAGAACCAAAGGGAAATTTAACTTTTTGCCACCCTTATCGTTGCCACCTATCCAAATGCCATCCTTATCGTTGCATTCAACAATTTGCCACTCTTAACATGTGCTTGACTAATTTTTTACACTTTCGAGCCCACGAAACGCCATGTCAGCGCTCCCCGCCCGCCGCCCGCCATGTCGGCGCCGCTCGCTCGCCCGCGCCGCGCGCGCGCGCCTCCCCGCCGCGCCTCGCGCCGCCGCGCCTCGCTTCCCGCTCGCCGCGCCGCGCCTCCGCCTCGCTCGCGCCCGCCCGCGCGCCGAGAGGCCGGCGCCGCCGGCGGCGGAGGCGGGAGGCGGCGCGGGCGCGAGGAGCGCGCGGGAGGCGCGAGACGGAGGCGGAGCGAGGGCGAGCGGGAAGCGCGGGAGGCGCGGGACGAGGCGCGGCGGAGGCGCGCGGCGCGGCGGCGCGGCGCGCAGGCGGCGGGAGGCGCCGATGGCGGGCGGGGGGGGGGGGAGCGCGACATGGCGCCGTGGGCTCGAAAGTGGCAAAAATTAGTCAAGCACATGTTAAGAGTGGCAAATTGTTGAATGCAATGATAAGGATGGCATTTGGATAGGTGGCAACGATAAGGGTGGCAAAAAGTTAAATTCCCCGAGAACCAAAAGCCTACAAATATTATAGAAAAATTGTAAAATTTGTGTAGTATAAAAGACTTAGTTCATAATATATATTGGTCTAGTCCAGACCGTAGGCTAATTATGGATTCACTCCTAACTAGTAAATAGGTTTAGAGAAATAGACGGTGCCTACATGTCAGCGACTTTCGACTTTCGGTGGCCATCTTATAGATGGAGCGTTTTGTACGTGTAGCAGCGCTCTTTCTTTTTTTGGGGGGGAAATCATACGAGCACAAACACAATAAACACGTACACGCACTCCTCAGTCTTGCGCCTCCCCTCCTCTCCTACGCTATGAGCAGCGGCATGTGCTGAGGAAAGCATGTCTTCCCCATCCATAGGCCATAGCCATCTCCTCCTTCTTCTTCTTTCTCTCTCTCACTCGACAGTCACGCTACTGCTCAACAGCACCATGGCAATCTTGCTCTCCTCCTGCCTCCTGCTGCTCCTGATCTCCTCCTCCTGCGCATTTGCCTGTGAGAGGTGTGTGCGTCAGGGCAAGGCTGCGTACTCACCCTCACTCTCCCCCATCGCTACTGGTAAGAACTTGAGCCCTGGGACAGATCAAGAATCGAGAATTGATCCTTTTGTTGAGGCTACTAGAGAGGATGTGAATCTAATTTGTTCTCTTTTTGGAAAGATTTAGAGTGAGTGGTGTGATTCTTGGCTGATTGATTAGGTGCTGGAGGTTGTGGGTATGGGGCCATGGCCATGGAGATCAATGGAGGATTCCTTGCTGCTGGGGGTCCAAGGCAACATAGAGGAGGGCTTGGCTGTGGAAGATGCTTTCAGGTACAAGCCAAAACACCAAATTAGTCTCCATTAGCTTCTTTTTTTTTTTTTGCTAAATTTTACTCCCATTTTGGCCCTCTCGTTCTTCTTCTCTTGGCAAAGTGCCCTTTCTTGTTTGTTCTTCACATGGGTAGTTCTTCAAGAACTAGAGGTAATGATGAATTGTTGCATGTTTTGTCTTCAATTTTGGAATTGGTTGGCAGGCTTAATAAATTTTTCTTACCTTTGCGAAGTAAATTTCTTGTTATTTAATTATTTGCCTCTATAGCAAGTAAGCGATCAGGTAATTATGAGAGCACCTATTTCCCCCTTTTTTCGGTGTTTTCTTTTCCATGTTATTTTGGATATCAGTTAACTCGCTGAAGCTTTAATAGAGAGACCAAGTTAGCAACATCCTGTTAACCTATGTGCCAAATGTAGGTCTAAAATATTTTGCAAAAAAAGTATAGTTCCAAAAACTTATGTAGTATATGCTCTCCTTGTTTCCTAACTTTGGGTCTATTCTTTGACATTCGGTTTATGGTTTTTTATTATAATGTATTAGTCTAATGAATAGTAAATAGCGAAAGAAGCTAAAAACTGTTGAAAAGTCAAAAGTCGTTTACTAAAATTTTCTTGGTTTCTAACAAGTCTCGAAAGCCAAAAAGACTGTAATGATTAATATGCCGTTAATCTTCATGTGTTCTTTATTTTTTTCTTTGGGTTTTATTTATACTTATTTCTGTGGTTTTGGGAAACAGTTGAGATGCGGAGATGCAAAGCTGTGCAGCAATATGGGCGTCCGGGTCGTGCTCACCGACTTCCACAAGAGTAACCGTACGGACTTCCTGCTGAGTGGGCCCGCCTATGTGGGCCTGGCCAAGCCCGGCATGGCCCATAAGTTGAATAGGCTGGATGCTCTGTCCATAGAGTACAAAAGGTAACTGGTCTGTTATTTTCAACTTTTGAAACCGACTTTCGGTTTCTAATATAATATTTAATTTTTAAATGGTGTATTTTTAAAACAGGGTCTACAAGTTAATTATAGTACACGTTAAAAGCCCAACATCTATACCATTCAAAATCGCAAACGGGTATCTCTCTTCATAATATCTATCGCAAACAGCTAAAATTTAAAAAATTCAACCAAAAATCATAAGTCACAGCCATAAAAAACAAGCCAAATAACAAGTCCTCATAAAACCATTGAAAAATTTGCACACAAAACTCAAGAAATAGTTACAAGAGAGTTGGAAATGAAAAGGCAACTAATATAAGAGGAGAAATTTGTATTATGTGTATATATTTGTTCTTTAGAATATGGTAGTTTATCAAATGTTCTTTCATATCTTAGGTAGTACATTGTTTGCATGTAGTACAGTTTTAAAATACATGTGGTAAGTGGCTACATGTGGATGCATGAGGGGAGAAGTGCAATTCAATAGAACAAACTTGTCTATGGTGTAATGTCTAGGAAATTACTTTTTATACTTTTTAGATACTACTTATTTTCTTAAACTGTGGAGGATGACTTCCATAGTTAGCAATTACTCAAAAAAAATTCAAAGAAAGTTAAAAGGAGATGGTATAAACAACCAACTATATACTTTTCAAATTTGTAAAATTCAAAAAGGAATTTTGATTTGCATGTGCTATGTTTTGAATTTTTAGAGGTTTTAATGTTTCTAATTTAGTCTTTTAATGATTTGGATTTGATTTTTACATTTTGCGTTAAATTTTATAGTTATTTACTTAATTATTTGTGATAGAAAGTCTCGGTTATAAATTTCACTGTCCATAAAATTAAAATATGAGTTTAACTTCCATATTAAAAGTTGAACTTTAATTGCATACTTACAAAGTATCCTTCAAAATAGGAAAATTTCAAAACCAACAAATGTTCCTGTTTACTAATGTTTATAGCCATTGCCTATAAGATAGAGGTGTCCAAATGAGCGTCACAGGTCCATGTAGGTATGGTTCATTAAGCCTGTCAGCTTAAATGGACCATGTCATATTGGCCTATAGGCTCAGTTGTAGACCTAAGCACGGCCCATAGGGTGCACGGGCTGTGCCCGTTTAGCACGATGGGCTAAGTGGCCCGTCTAGCCCATTCCACGCTGACAGGCGGAAACAGTGCTAAATAGGATATGCCTAACGGGCTAATCGTGTGCCTACATGGGCCTTATCTAACAGGTTGTGGCCGTGCTGGTCCACGCTTGGTCAAGCACTATTCGTGTCGTGCCGAGCCGGCACGACGGGCCAGGGTGCCAACATAAGCACATACCAGGCTGGCCCAACACGATTCAATGGTGAGTTGTGCCGTGTCTGGGCCGGGCCAACAGTGATGTACTTTGGGTCAGATTGATAGGCACGGCTCATTTGGCTACTTCTACCGTAGGATATTACTTGGTCCAGATTCCAACACACTTTATTTTAGGATAGAATAGAGAAGTGAGATAAAGAGATTTTTCAATAACGAGATTTTTCAAAAGAGTCTAGAGATGCATACAAAATAATGGCTCCCATTGCAGTAATCTGAATATCTTTTTCTCTTGTTTGTTTGCAGTATTCCCTGTGACTACAAGGACAAGAACCTGTCCATATTAGTGGAAGAGCAGAGCAAGAAGCCAAACAATCTAGTCGTCAGGTTCCTTTACCAAGGTGGCCAAACTGATATCTTAGCAGTGGATGTTGCCCAGGTAATTAAAAGGAAGACTCGATCAAAAACAGATTCAGAAGAGTGAAAAATAGCAATTGGCAAACATTTACAACCAAATTGTCTAATCAATAACATCGTGGACCTGGTCCATGCAGGTGGGGTCGTCGGACTGGCGGTTCATGAACCGGGTCTACGGGCCGGTGTGGAGCACTGACCGGGCCCCTGCCGGCCCGCTGCAGTTCCGGGCCGTGGTGACAGGCGGGTACGACGGCAAGTGGGTCTGGGCCGATAAAGAGGTCCTCCCGGCCGACTGGCAGCCGCGCCGGGTCTACGACACCGGTGCGCAGATCGCCGACGTGGCGAGGGAGAGCTGCTAGGCTGTGCCACGCTGGACTGGAAGCGAAAATGGGTTTACGATAAGCTAATTTTCTTGCTATACCTGACGTATATGGTACTGCAATGGCCTGAAGATGCAGATGCACACACCAGTCATCGTAGGGTGACAGGACAGTACTGTATCAGGAAGAAGAGGGCTCCCTCTTGCTGTCAAGAAAAAGATGGGCGTGGGACAGCCGTGATCTTTGCTGCTCCTTCGATTTGTTTTTCTTCCTGTATGTATGCATTGTTTGTTCAGTGAATGATGCATGCATGTAAGAGATGTATCATCGATAAAGATCCGATGAGATGGCTCGGAGGAGATGCAAACAAATGTAGCCAGCTACCCTCCCTACTAATCGATAGAATAATCAATGAACATAGAGCTGTGCTTTTCCTCGGCATGTGTGTCCCTCCCCTGATTTTTCAAAGTTCACATGCCCACCTAATCTAGCTGTTTTGGTAGCAAGCGAGCGTGAGATTAGGATACCTGCCATCTTTTTCGCTGAAACGAATATTTCACTCCAGACCCGGCCAAATGGCCCGTCCGGCAAGGCACCGGCTAGATCTTGGACATGCTCAAGCCTCTGAGCGAGTTACGCCGCTGGTTGTAGTCCAACTGGTAAAGTTTCAGGACCTTTTTTCTCCTGATGCTACATTTTAGATTTATCGACATACTAGTTAAAGATTTGTGTGTTGCAATGAGATTATAAAAATGGTGAAATGAAACTTACTGTCTGGTCAACTTCACACATCAAATATTGAAGAGCAAGCGACAGAGATAGAAGGATGGCCAGAAAGATAGAGAAAGTGGAGAGGTGAATGGTTGTATCCGAGAGAGAAGGAGAGAGACGAATGATCTAGATCAAATCAGATGACCAAGAAGAGAGGATGAAGAATGGACCAACCACCACTCACACTTTTATAACAGTAAAGATAAAGATACCACGATTGCTCTTGCGTGCTTCCTTTTTCCCCTTGAAATTATTGCTGCGTTTGATAGTATGACGCTTCTAGACTTCTAGTGAAATATATGTATCAAACTCTGCTCTTATTCCGCCCTCGAGGAGCTAGACTCAGTGGGATAAATTTGTAGTTCCAACGGAGGCTCTTTAAGGAAGCTAAGGGCTTATGCGATTCCTCATGTGAAAACTTTAGCGAGAAATTGAGAGGTTAAATTCGTGCAAAACAAAATGGACTCAGCGCCGTTTGCTCTGTTGCACAATCCGTGCTCTGGCTTACTCTTCCTAGATCGCGCAAGAAAAAAAAACATTAGAGTTCTGAAGAGTTTCATTTTACTGTACGTAAGTACTGCTCTTGCATGTGTTGGCTCGTGGTACTTATACAAGTATCAAGCCTTTCTACGCTCCGCGCACCGAAAGCGCCGACACCCCTCCCTTTCCTTCTTCCTTCGCCTTGCCGCCGCTGGAGCGTGCCGCCGGGTGCGGGTGCTAGGAAGGCTGCCGCAGGGCTCTCTCGTCTGGATCTGGGCGGCGGCTCCTGGATTTGGGCGTCGGGGTTGAGGCGGCCGGGTTCCTGTGGAGGTCGCCGGCGGAGGCAATGAGGCGTGAGCGCGCCGGGCCGAGGCGGCGGCGACCCTTCCTCTCCCGGTGCTCGCCGGGCGCACGGCGCCACCAGTCCAAGCGCCGCCACCCTCACTCACCTTGCCCTCGCCTCGCGGCTGCTGAGCACGCCGCGAGGCTCGCGCGGCGCTAGGAAGGCGATGGCGAGGCCATCTCGCCGGATCTATGCGGTTGTGGCGGATCTCGCCGGCCGCGGTGGCGGTCTTCGAGTTTGCCGGCGTTGGCGGGACGGCCTGTGCGGAGGCGGCGTGTTGGGGGCATGGTTGCTGCACGACAGCCTGCGCGCTCCTCGGGCTCCGGCCGTCGGCGCTCGTTGTTCGCCGGCGACCGGAAGGTGCCGGCCGGTGTTCGCCGGCGCCGGGAAGGGCTACGCGGTGGTTTAGTTCCACGCGGGGGGAAATCGGAACCGGCGACGGGAGGCAGCAGAGGCCTTCCGGCGCGCGGCGGCGTCGATGAGGGTGGTGGTGGCGGCGTGTGGTCAAGGGTCTTTGACCACGCGGGCTCGACGGAGGTGGCGGCGACATTGTCGCTGGGAGTGGGTTGGGTGCCAGGCGAAAGCCTTCGTCTTACTGTTGGGCTGACGATGAGATACCTTTGGGAGCCATATTACTCCTTGGAGGCGTCTGTCTGTCGATGCACCCTTCTTCTCTCGATGTGGATCTTGCGGGAGAAATCCCTGTCCATGTTGGACGGGCAGCGACGCGCGTGGCTACGTCGTGTTCCTTCCTGAAGGCGTTGTCTTTTCAGTTCCACACGTTGTTCCCAATTTGTTGGCTTCGTTTTGACATCAAAGTTTCTAAGTAAACGAGGATGCGAAGGACTGCTACAATGCTACTGCACAAGATCAAGTTTCGAGGCCTGACTTCAAGAGTTTCTAAGTAAACTAGGTTGCGAAGGATTGCCAGTGCACAAGGTCAAAGCAAGTTTGAAGCAAGGACATAGAAGTTAAAAGTTTAGTCTTTCTAGCTCTTTTAGTCTTTTTGCTCTTTGTTTTGTGCGTACCTCAGTTTTAAGGCTTTGAGTAATTGAGTCTAAAGGCTCCTGTAATCTTTGACTGTGTATATCCATGTGTGGATATAAAGGCCGGATTTCTATCCATTATCTAAAAAATGTGTTGGCTCGTGGTCCAAAAGAAGCGATTTTGAAGACGTCAAAGAATGTACGTACATGCATGAACAATGACAGGCACTATCGCCTGCAGGATCCATGTCTCAATCAACCATAAGCAACAAAATCAGTCGACTAACTTTCCAGCCTCTACACGCCAAAGGCTAAGGCCCTGACGAAAGATGCTGCATGCGGACTAAAGCCAAAGCGCGTAGAAATCAAACGCCGTTTTGGAATTTTCCATCGAATGAAGAAAGGGATTTCGATTGTTTTCACCCCCAATTTAGCGAAAATATGCACCTGTCGATGACTACAACTTGCCTAAAGAAAGTGTGGCGATTGACTATGGTGTCGATGGCTACAACTTGCCTAAGAAAAGCGGTTAAACTATAAGAGCTTTATGGGCGTCTAAACCCAAAAGATTAGTTTGATTTCCACAACAGATCAGAAGTTCAGTTGCGAAAAAAAAGAATATCATGTCTGCTCAATAGTATTTAAAAATGATTAGTTTGATTAAAATATAACCTAACGGTTAAACTATAATAGCTTTATGGGTGTCTAAACCCAAAATTTAACTTTCATACAGAAAAACAGTATTGTTCTAATGAAAATAAGCAAGATTGAGTACACTAGGTACTCAGCAAGCCACATGAAAAAATTGTTTAATAATATGTAAGGAGTTCAATTGAATAGAGTCACAGGTTATAATATGATAAGAATATATACTAGTTTGTTAGTAAAGAACTTTGCACTTAAAACCGTAAAATGATATTGAATTAGCAAGGGGTTTTGTTAATCATAATTTTCACATTAAAATTATCCAAATTCTACTTATGCCTTATTATTAAAATTACCCATAAAACACAACTCCATTGACTAGGAGCATGACATATTCGAATATTATTTATTATATTCTGCAGAATTGCTCAACTTTAGCATAAGATATCTCAAACTCATAATATCAAGTTGTAAACACACAACATGATAGCATGTGCTGAGTTGAGACAACAATGTTGTTTCTCTGTTCTTTTTGTTCTAGTTTCTACCCGGTAGGCTTAGAACCATCAACCACATCGGGAATCCACTGGCCAGTGCGGAAAACATGGCCCGACATTGAGTGGACCTACTGTTGTAAAGAATGGCAAGCAAATGTATGAACCCAACTTCCATTTCATCCCTTTTCCCACGGGTTATCCATACCATCCTAGCACAACTATTATCCTATAGACATTCGATCAAATCGAGTAGTATACTAGACCAGGTTGGTCAGTCCTAACTTGTGGTTGGGCTCGAGCATCTAGGAGGTGAGGGGAGCTCGGTAGTGGTAACAGCTTAGCTCGAGGAGGTTGTGGGAGGCTAGAGATGGCATCCATGAGTGACAAGGTGATGGCTCATGGCGATGGAGAGCTAGGGGTGGCGATGCTAGGAGGGAAGCTAAGGGATTGATTCATCGTGGCAAGGAGATGCTAAGGGAACAACTAATTTGGTACGAGCGAAGATGGAGGCAAAAAATTTTGAAGGTGCCCGAGGCTCACCGAATTTAGGGATGATAGTGGCGGTGTAGCTTCACGTGGTCGGAGACGAAGACGGTGGCTCTGGCGACACGAAGGTGAAGTGAAGGTAGTTGCTTGCCTTGGCTTTATAGCCAGAGCAAGGCGGTGGCGCCAGTGGTGGCGTGAGGCGAGTTTGGCGCATGGGTAGTGACATGGATGGTTACACAGCTTTGACGCCATGGCAATGATGCGATTGCAGCACAGAAGTCATCATTCTTCCCTAGAGCGAGTGTGTGAGGTGGTGGCGAAGAACAGTAGTGGCATGGACGGCTACGCAGTCTTTGCAGTTGCACGGCCAATGCTGGTGTTGAAAGCTACGACTGTGAAGCGGTACTGGCATGGGCGCTGGCACGGCCGAAGACGATGGCAGGTTTAGGTGGCTCGGGCGTGCGCAAACAACGGCGAGACGCGAGGCAATGGGAACAGGGGAGATGGCGGCCAACAACAAGGTGTTTTCCAAGATGGAAAACATACTCCCAAAAAAGAAAAGCGAATTTTTTGGCTGGGTTTTTCGGATTTGACAAAAAACTTCAAATTCAAATGAAATTTGCTCAAATTCAAAATTTTGGGTTGTTTCAAGCTAGCTACTGATTGAAGGTGATATTTCATTGTTAAGGTTAATAGATTGAGACTGAGCCCGTTTTGGTTTGAGCAGTGTGTTGGCTCTAGTATATTATGAACCTATTTCTCATCATCTTGGTTGGTTTGGGTAATGGAATGAGTTGCGTCACTGTGTGTATTTTTCTCATAAATACAATACTAATAGAAAATTGAGGAATATGGATATCCCACAAAATCCATAGAATAACCTCACGATGGATCTAACCCATCGTACAATTAATCAATTCCTCAAACCAAACATTGCCCATAGCGACCCCAGCAGCAAGAACGCGGCGGCCGGCGGCGGCCAACACGCAGCGCGGTAGCCAACAAATGATCGGCGATGTGCTAGCTGCCTACCATATCTGACTTTCTCCAAGTCCAAACTATATGTTATCACGTTTTTCCTGTAACGTACGTACTTTCCATGTGCTGCAACAGTTGTAGTTGGATCACGTCGTTGCTCATGTGAGATATCTCTCACTAGATTCGCCATGTAGAATCAATAGAATGTGATCAATTAGGTGATCGGTTTGGTCATGATAGTTGCCAATTAAGAACTCTAAATCTGTGGCTCCAGGACAAGAAGCTAGTGCATGCATGCACACATGACTAGGTGTGCGCCATTGATCTAGTTAGAGTATGCGTGGAGGGTTTGGTTGCAAAGATTCTTGTTGAACACAAGGGCGAAGAGACAAGGGAAACAACAGAATGCAAGGTCAGATCGAAGATTCTCCTCTGCGACTAGGTGTTTTGTCGACGGCGATGTGTGTGACGCGCTTGGCGTGATTGCAACTTTTGTAGGGTTTCATTCTTCTATGCGTCGCTATGAGCATAGGGGATCGCGATATCATCGTGTCTCTCTCAACACCCGTCATGCTCCATGGTAGGAAGGGCGTTGCTACTGCCTACCGGTTACCTACATCAGCGGTGACTTCCTCAATGGGGGGTAGTGCTAAGGGATCCCCGCCTTAACCCTCAAGTGTCATTAGAGCCTTGTGTAATATTATGAAAATAAACCTCTTGAGGATCTGTTTGTAATTAGAGAAAAGGAAATACAGAAAATAGGATGGTTGGAATTTTAGAGATGAGTTGTTTTCTTGGAACGAATCATATGGGAGAAGTTGAAAACTAAATAGAACTCATGTGGTAGGAGCCTTGTGTAATATTCTAGAAATAACTCTCTCGAGGACTTGTTTGTAATTAGAGAAAAGGGGATATGGGAAAATAGAGTGGTTGGAATTTGAAAGAGAAGTTGTTTTCTTAGAATAAGCTGTACAAGGAGATGGAAATTGAATAGAACTCGTGCTATGATAAAAGAGAATATAGGGGGATGGGGGAAAGGAGGATCCAAAACCCAAAAACCCTTGGCTGCGATGGTTCTCCCCCCCCCCCCGCACGGTCGCCAATGCTTCCATCGCTTCGCTGATGCACGCACCGGTGCCTGCGCTTGCCATCACCTGCCCGTCGGGGCGAGTGTCGACGTCGCTGCTCTCGCTGACCCGAGCGCCGCCAACGAAGCCAGCCGCCGCGCCATCGGCGGCGCTGGCCACTGTGCCACGGATGTCGACGTCGGCGTTCGCCACACGAGTGTCGCCTTCAGCACCGGTCCCCAATGTCGATGCGGGAGGCCCGCCGACTGAGGCCCTGGCGTTTGCGAGCGCTGCCGTCGTGCTTTGCTTCCTTCTCGTTGTCAATGAAGTTTTCTTGGGTGCCATCACTTCTCAATATATATGGCTTGCTATCCGTCGTCCCCATGGACGGCACCAACTGTTGTAGCTACTGACTAAACAGTGAAATAGGAGAGTAGTGGAGTAGTTGAGATAGATAAATAATGATTGTCCTCTCTCCATATGCGGGGCGTGTATATATTTCTTCATAAAGTACGATTACAACTTTCCCCTTACAGACATACATCTCCCCCAATGGTATATAGGTCATTACATATATCCTATTGGGCCTTACAATTCCCTAACAGGCTGGATGGGCTCAGGTGGGGGGCCACCCCTACTACAGTTGCCAACTAAGAAATTATACAAAATTTTATCTAGATTCCAAAACTTATATGGTTTACCATGATAGGGCTTAGGAGTCAAAAGATATGTGTGATCAATTAGGTGATCGGTTTGGTCATGATAGTTGCCAATTAAGAACTCTAAATCTGTGGCTCCAGGACAAGAAGCTAGCGCATGCATGCACACATGACTAGCTGTGGGCCATTGATCTAGTTCGAGTGTGCGTGGAGGGTTTGGTTGCAAAGATTCTTGTTGAACACAAGGGCGAAGAGACAAGGGAAACAACAGAATGCAAGATCAGATCGAAGATTCTCCTCTGCGACTAGGTGTTTTGTCGACGGCGATGTGTGTGACGTGCTTGGCGTGATTGCTACTTTTGTAGGGTTTCATTTTGTAGGGTTTCATTCTTCTATGCGTCGCTATGAGCATAGGGTATCGTGATATCATTGTCTCTCTCTTCAGGGGCGGAGCCAGGAATTGGATATAGGGGGGCAACATGGACAACAAATAGAGTAGAACCAATGAACCATGCCGGATTTACCGATCCAATAGTCACATATCAGAGTAATATATTTCACAAATTACAATGCAAAAAAAATTAGGATTTTCCACGTCATGTTCATTAGGAGTTTCTCACTAACAAAAATCAGCTCATTAAGATATCTCTTCTGCTGTAGATTAGCCTAAATAGCATCATCTTTCCTCGTCACGTTTCTAAGGCCCCTAATCCTCAAACTCCCATGAAGCTGGTTCATATGCTTTAATTCCCTGATACCCTGCCCAGGCACCTTTGCAATATCGTATTCTTGCGGATGAATCAGCCTCCCCATTTTTGGAATATTTGACAATACCTGGTTAGTTTCTGCTTCAAATCTTCGCAAGTTGAACAGCTTATTAATGTCTGCAGTTATGCCATGAAACCAGATTTTTGGCGCATGTATAACCTGCATACTGTAAAGAGACCAAAATGACTCAGTATCTTTATTCTGCAAGTTCTACCATTTTGATACCTAGATATCGGAGAAGCTTTAAGTTGCCAATGCTATCAGGTAGGTAAGTTAACTTGCAGTTTGTGAAGCTCAGCACACGGATGAGAGTGAGCTTACTGAACCAACATTCAATTAGAGGAGTGCTGGTTTTGGGGTCCAATTCATATGATTGTCCGCAACTTCTTGCGCCTGCATAACAATATCAAGCTGCTAGCACCAAGCCTATCATCACGGGGGAATACAGATAGACGGCAAACATTTTAACATTTAATAGGTGACTTCTAACCTTCATCACGAAGAATTCCTCCTTGGAAACTTGCCGTGCTACATCATGGATCAAATCAGGCATCACATATTGTTGAGGCACACTGGAGCTTTTTAAGGAAATGACTGCTGATCAATTCCTCAGAGCATCCGTGCACCACATCAGAAAGGTTGGGGGGTGCCAGGCCCCCCTCAGCCCCCCTCTCTCCGCCACTGGCTACTGCCTACCGGTTACCTACATCAGTGGTGACTTCCTCAATAGTGGGTAGTGCTAAGAGATCCCCGCATTAACCCTCAAGTGTTATTGAAGCCTTGTGTAATATTATGAAAAAAATTTTCTAACGCGCAGGAAAACTGCGCATCAATATATTAAGAAGAAGAACAAAGGAGTCTAAGAAGACTCGTACAAACCTCACCAAAAAGGCAAGGCTAAAATAACCCTCTCGAAGATCTGTTTGTAATTAGAGAAGGAAATACAGAAAATAGGATGGTTGGAATTTTAGAGATGAGTTGTTTTCTTGGAATGAGTCATACGGGAGAAGTTGAAAACTAAATAGAACTCATGTGGTTGGAGCCTTGTGTAATATTATAGAAATAACCCTCTTGAGGACCTATTTGTAATTAGAGAAAAGAGAAAAGGGGATATAGGAAAATAGAGTGGCTGGAATTTTAAAGTGAAATTGTTTTCTTAGAACAAGTTGTACAAGGAGATGGAAATTGAATACAACTCGAGCACCGTCGCCAATGCTTCCATCGATTCGCTGATGCACGCACCGAGCCTGCGCGTGTCACACGCACGACTGCCCGCTCGGTGCGTCGGTCGCCTGCCAGCGCGCCAACGCTCAAGAACATCCGCATGCCAGCGTCGTATTGCCAGCACGCCCACGCCTAACGCTAGGGTGCTGCCACGTCGACATGTTGCTGGCAGCTGGCTGAGTTGCAGGACGCAAGGGAGGAAATCAAGGAGGAAGAAAGCGAAAGCAGTGGGAAAAGATCAGGAGAGCGAAGGAAAGAAAAAGTGAGAAAGAGATTACAATTTTGGGAAGCATTTTTCACCTAGGTAACAATCTGAATCTTCTCTCTCTAGTCTACCAATTTTAGTAGAGATTAGAGTTAGGATTAGAGAGTTTGCGTCATAGGTTCGATTAGCAGATTGGGTTGACTGTCACAATTTTCAATTATGATTTCGGGTATGTATGGTCTAAATATAAGAATATCATCTACTAGATAGTTGTAGAGAATTTTGTTAGCTTTCTATATAGTATTTAATCATATCAATTGATGGGATAGATTAATAATTATGATTTTTGTAAACCTGCTATCCAACAAATTTATCGTCATTCGGTACCATCGTGGTAAACTGTAGATTAAAATTATCAAATAGACTAATCATGGTTTTTGCTCTAAATGAAAAGTATAGGTAATTATCTAAAGATTCCAGAGAGTCTATGAACATTAATTTTGGTTGAGTAGAATAGAAGTTATTATTTTATGAAGACCGCTATCCAGAAATCAATTGCTACTGGACACAGTCATGGGGAACTATTAAATTAACTTAGTAGATAGCATAATTGAATTTTGGGCATAATTAGAAGACAGTAGCTAAATTTTTGTAGTTTCTTAAAATGCTATAATTTACTGTATTTGCATGTGTTAATTAATAGTTATGAAATTATTAAACATGTTTTTTCAGAAGATGACATATATGCCTTCTGAATTAAAAACGGGGTGTTAAATGATTTAATCAAGAATTGTTGCCAACTAAGAAATTATAGAAAATTTTATCTAGATTTCAAAACTTATATGGTTTGCCATGATAGGGCTTGGGAGTCAAAAGATATGTTGTTTTTAGTACCAAGACAGCAGAGGGTGACTATCTGGTAAAGGGGGGAGTATTGTAAAATTGGGAAGCGTGTAGGAGCAATATCATTTAATTGTTGTTCTTGTACTATTATATATTATTGAGATTGGATATTTACTGTAAGAGGAGTTACATCGAGGTTGGTGTCATCTTCTAATTAATCCGTTCATCGCAACTAGAAAAGTCAAATACATGGCAGGCACAAAATGGGAGTGAAGTTGAGGTCTCCACATGAAGAATGGCGAGCTTGAGTGGACACCGACAAGTGTAACACTCTGTTATACTAGTATAAGCAAGAGAAGTGAAGACATTTGTGCATTGCATTCATGAAAAGAGAATTGAGATAATGAGACATATGTATGGAACTTGATGAGAATGAAAATGTGAAATTGATATAATGATGAATGTATATAAATTGTTAATACGAAGTTGCCTCATTTATTATTCTATTATTTACTTGCCGAGTCATCAACTCACTATTGCTTTGTTGTTTTTAGCTTACGATATGTATGGATGGAAAGTAGCACAAAAAATGTTATTGCACTTTATAGCTCTTTCTTTCACTTAATGGTCACTTATTTATTATTAGAGATAATTCATCACATCTATACAATCCTAGTTAAATAATATTTCCCTTCAACATTTAATGGTTTGTTATTGTCGCCATTTGTCTCTTCCCTTTTGTTAGATTTATTATTGAATTATATTATTGTCAGTTGGTTCATTTTATTGTCAATTACTAATTTTCGTATTGCTAAAATTTTTATGTTCATGATTATGTTAAGAACTTACACTTGAAGTCTAACTGTTGGTAATGTGTAATTAATGGTTTAAATTAGTAGCAATTATAGTTATGGGTGATGATATTTTGTGCTTTTGTTAAGCCGGAGTATTACACCTTGCTGATTTTTATCTCACGTGATGAGGAGCCTCGAGAACGAGTTGCCCCCAAAGGGATGGAGAAGCTGTTATGTGCGGGAATTTATGCGTGTGAACAGTAGTACTGCTGAATAGATCTCTACCCTCTATAATACATCAAAATTTTTTTACTAAATCCACCCCCCTCAACACCCCCACAGTCATGCCTAATCTAAGTCCACCCAGATTTGTGTACCAAAGTAATCCAACTTCATACAAATAAATGGCCGGATCTCTCCTCAAGCCTTCTTCTCTTACTCATTGAAGATCCTAAGGCCAAAATCATCCGGATCATGCACATCATTGAACCCAGAACCCACCCCGCGCCCACGCACACGCCCCCGATGCTGCAAAGTACGGAAGGTTATCTAAAAAGATATATACATATAGAGGGGTAGAGATCCAAACCCTAGCCTGGTGGAGCTAGCCGCATGGCCGGTGGAGGTGGCGGAGGCGCCGCCGCAGGGACGCGTGGTGCGGATCCTCGTGCGCGACGCTGACGCCACTGACTCATCGTCGAGCGAGGATGAGGCGCCGCTGCCACCGCATCCGCGGAGGGAGAGGGGAAGGGGGATGGCGGGCGTGAAGCGCCGTGTGATGGAGGCGGGAGGAGGCATCTCGGGCGAGGTCGCCTTGCGGTTCCGCGGCGCGCGCCGTGCCGTGAAGCGGTGGGCGCGGAGATCCGCGATCCGCACCTTCGCGCGCTTGTGGCTCAGTACTTCGACACCGCCGAGGAGGCGCGCGGCCCACGACGCCGCCAACATCCGCATCCGCGCTCGGCGCCGCCACCAACTTCCTCCGCGTTCTTCGGGTCGCCACCGGACCTAGCCAAGCCGACCATCTCGCCACGCCCCGTACCGGCTAAGCCGATCGCCCGCCACGGGACCGGTGAAGCCGACCGTCCCTCCACGGTGAAGATGGAGGAAGGGGAGGAGAGGAAGCGCGGCGAGGGGAGGATGGCGAGCCGGTTCGGAGGTGGTACGCGGACCGGCATTCCACGTGTGGGAGAAGACGGTCTTTGTGGGACATGGTGGAGCCCTACCGCCGCCGCGATCGCCGGCTGCTCGTCGGCACCTCGTCGCCGCCTTCTACACCGGCGTCGTCGCGCCGCCATCACGAGCAGCTCTACAAGGTCGCACTCGGGCTCAAAACCATGACTTCTCCCCACGCAGATTGCCGGCATTCTCGGTGGTACGGCGCTTCTTCCGCGAGGAAGGTGCTCGATGGAATGCCCACTGAGACGGTACCATCCGTTGCAATGTCTTGCACTATGCATCTGCATTTTAGTAGGAAATTATGTAGACCACGAGATTATTTGCATTCTTCAATGACCAAATTCCTCCGCTCACCGTGATCGCATGATAACCTCGCCACATTGCTAGGAAATTGGTGAAAGCTCGATCGAAAAACATTGGCACATTGCTTGGTCCCCAATCCCACAATGATACGAAATTTCAAGTTGTAGCTAAAAACATGATTTTGCTTGAAAAAATGCGATCAAGTTGATTATGATGCTTCATTGAATCGCGATTTGTTAATTTAACTTCCTCTTTAATTTTTTCTGGTTGTGAATTGTGATTACATTTTGGAGCAGGAGAAGTACTGGGAGGATAACTCTGGCGAGGCCGTGCCCCTCATGCCGCCCAAATTCTACTGGGGGCCATGGAGGGTGATGAACGGAGAGGTTCCCCGCTTCATCCAGCCACCCGATGAAGCCAAGGCGGCATAGAAGCGTCGGCACACACAGAAATCCCTTGACATGATGCTCGAGCCTTGGGGTTTGATAGAAATCCTATGAGATGATATTTAAGTTTGGTCCTCTTTTCCACTCGGCTTTGGGGGATGCGCGGAGGGCTTTTCCAATGATGTTGTTGCCTCCTCAAAGGATCAGTCGTTATGTGACATTCATTATGTGACAAAAATATTTGGTTATACAATATATGAGACGTGAATCTTAATGAATCTGATTGTTCGTTTTATTTTTTACAAATTTTATCTTGTTTTGTATTGTTTGTTTTTTTGAAATGGAAATGGTTGGTGATGCAGGTACTCGCCGGAGCAGATGTTTGCAGTTGTCACCACGGTGGATCTCTATGAGGATTTTGTGCCGTGGTGCCAGCGGTCGAGGATTATCAGGCGGTATGACAATGGTTCGTTTGATGCTAAGCTCGAAATTGGATTCAAGTTCCTTGTCGAAAGCTATATGTCTCATGTGGAGATGGAGAAGCCGAAGTATATTCAAGGTAAGAATTGTATAATGGACTTTCATCACGCTTGTAGGTTATAACGTAGTATGAAGACCCAAACCTCAACTGGAATTAGAACTCTGGTTCTCAAAAAAAAACTAGAATAAGAAAACTAATATGCACAAAAAATATTTCTAAAGTCAGCTGCATTTTGAGTTTCATCACATATGCAGTTGCTATTTATTTTCGTGTTGTAATTGCAAAACCACCACCATGATTTAGTTTATTTGTCAATTGTCATGCTGACTGCAAATGGATATACTATTCCAAAGAAGTATTATTGTCACCAGTCAGAAATTGGTTCCTCGCTTCCTTGAATGGTTGATTGTTAGACGTGCTGAACATAAAACTTCTAAGTTCTAACCCGGTTTCTCTATTGGTTGGCATATGTGTTTGCCAAGCTAAACCTAAGGTTAGTTATATAATTTTAATGAAATATGTATAAATTCTTCAACCCCTTCCATTTTCGACAATGTCCTTTTCTTTAATATGGGCCAAAATTTCTTATATGGTCAGATATAATGTTACCTTAGCAGAACTAATAAGTAGTAAACACCTATTTAGTAGGCAAAGTTGGTTATGAACTTAAGCATTTCGGAGTTATACCAAATTCACAGTTTCAATCTGAGTAGATATTCTAGATTAACTGGTCATGGCTGTCGACTCAATCAGTAAGTTCCTTCTTGGTTGATTTTAAATGGCTTTTCTTATATGTTGGTTCTAGCACTGACACAAACTGAATTGTTGGGAGGGAAGAATAGTTTTTTAGATATTGTTCTTAAGTCATATCTTAGATATTCAGTTCATCACGCCATTATCTATCCTGTGAAACCATCTTATCACACTGTTAAAATAGCTTCACCTGTCCTTCTCAATAATGATACGCACCAAAGTTTGCTTGAAATGTAGGACTAATGCGATTCTGGTTGTATGGACCTGGAAATTTCTTTCTTTTCTCCTATTCCTGGTTTTCTTAAACACGTTAAATCTTGGGAGTAGTTGAGTTTGATTTGTTATGATGATTTTCTAAAACCAAATGTTTGATGGCGTAGTGTGAATGTGTGTCTGTCTCTGGGTGGATTTCTTTGATGGGTAGGAGAACTTTGCCTGAGAACTTGGGAGGTTGCAATTAATTGTGAGGTAATGGCATGTATATCAATTGTCAATCTAGAATGAAGTTTTTCTTTGTAGCCTCAAGTTTAAACAATGTGGGGATAGAGAAAGTCGTCGGTGGGTGAGTCCAATGATGTTGTCGCCTCCTCAAAGGATCAGCCGTTATGTGACATTCATTATGTGACAAAAATATTTAGTTATATAATATATGATACGTGAATCTTAATGAATCTGATTGTTCGTTTTATTTTTTACAAATTTTATCTTGTTTTGTATTTTACCGTAGCGTTAGCACGGGCACACTACTAGTTAGATTAGTTAGGTTTTTTCCTTTGTTAGCAAGTTATCTCCTAGAGTTTAGGGATTGAGATTGATATCTCCTAATCTCCTATTGTTTAGGGATTGCTGCCATTAGTTACCTCTTGTTAGGGCCCTGCGGAGAGGAGGCAAGTAATTCCGGCCTTAAGTCTCTCTGTCCCCAAAGCAGGTTGACGACACCTGGCCATCCTCTCAATGTTGCGTACCCGTTATGATCTTAAGAGCATCTCCAATAGTGACTTATGAGCTAACTCTAAGCATATTATTTCATATTTTAATAGAAGAGAGAGAAAACTATCTCTTGATCAAGAGATAGTCTCATACACATATTCCAAGATTATGTGAGAGTGTCATGTGAGGCTATTTATGTTATAAGCTATGTGCTAAAAGTTAGTACTATTGAAGAAGTTATCTTAGAGCTAGTAACTAGCTCATACTCACAATATCCATATTACTAACCATCGAATTCAAAACAACGCTACATTTCAGTCCGAGTATGGTGATCATCGTAAATCAGAACAACACCCAAGAAATGCGCACCCAAGCAAACAGAGAGGCTCTGGATTTCAGTCAAGAAGGTGATTCAACTTATTAAGCACAATTTTTAACAATATATTGCCCCCAAACCAACTCCAAACTACACAGTAATATTGTTACCAACCCAATTACCTAGCAATCTTTCTTACTGACATCCTACTAGAGTTTCATGGTATCCACAATGCCATCCTCCAAACCATAAGCAAGAAGCCAAGAGCACCACCAACTCCAAGCTCAGATCCTGCGAGCTGACAACCGCGTGCTGACCCTCCTCTCCTTGACCGCCGACGACTTGGCGGCGGCAGCGGAGGCCTTCTTCATCTCCTTGCTGCTCCTCAGGGACGACCTCAGGCTCAGGCCGCCGGCCCGGCTCCCCGGGAAGTCTGCTGCCGGCATGGACCTCCTCACAGACTCGGCGGACTTCTTGGCGCCCCGCCGCTTGGACAGCTCGACGGCGACGCAGGGGTCCTCGGCCATGGCCTCCGCCTCCTCCTCGCCGGAGGGGAACCCGTGCTTGCGCTTGAGGCGCTCGTTGCGCCGCGCGGAGTAGAGGTCGTAGAGCCTGCCCCTCTCGAAGAGCGGGCTGGTCGGCGCGGTCCTCCAGCTGTTCATGGCCTCCGCGGCGGCGAGGTTGAGGGTCACCTCGTCGTGGGCGTGGAGGTTCTCCTTCCCCGCCGCCCTTGTCGGCGTCGGCGCGGCGGCGAAGTCCAGCTTCTCGCGCGGGCTGGGCTCGAGGCGGGACGACCGCGGGAGCGCGCAGATGGACGAGCGCATCGGGGTCTGGGCTTTCTTGATCGATCCTGCACAACGAAGAAGTGGGGGCTCATCTTTTAGTGGCCATGGACCATGTAAAAGAACAAATTTGTTGCAGTTCCAGAGTTAAAGCGTACTGGTTTTATGATGACAAGAACAATTTTTTGGCGATGAAGAACAGAATTGAAGAAACAAGTGGTTTAATCATCCGAAACACAACTGAAAAGGATGCAATTTATCTCTTTATTTAACCGCAGAAAGGAGGCAAGTAGCAATCGTTCGTTATCCAAAGCTAAATATCAGGGACACTGCACCTAAACATTTTAAGGCTTCCTGATTAAGCCTGAAACTGAAGGAGAAGAACAGAACAGATCAATTGGGAAACAAATCGTTCGTTGATGAAAAAAATAAAGGAAAATGACCATCTTTTGGCCATCAAGAACTCGCTGGGGTTTCCACAAGCAAACAGAACCGATTTGTGAGATACAGAAGGAAAAAAAGGCGAATCCCGTTCTTGATGGGGAGTGCAGAACCGGATAAAACAAGCAAGTTTTACCCATCTTTTTGTGATCCGCCAAGTGCTAGCTCGATAATAATAATAATAATAATAATAATAATAATAATAATAATAATAATAATAATAATAATAATAATAAAACCAATCGGAAAACAAAGAGCAACCAGACCCACACATCGCAAGCAAATCCGTCCGTCACAACTAAGTCCAAGAACCAGCGGAAAGAGTCAAGAAGAAACTTCACGGAGATGGGTAGATAGTACCTAGGGGGGTCTGGGCGGAGGACGCCAGGAGAGGGCGCCCAGCGGCGGCAGAGGCGCGGTGAGGGCGCGGGGATACGCCGAACGACGGGCGGCGGTCCATGGATCGATCGGTCAAGACGGCGAACGAACTGAGCGGGGGAAACAAAAAGAACCAAAACCCATCAGATCGAGAAGACGTTGCGGACGAATCGATGAGCCGTTGAGGAGGAAGAAACCTAGCAATCGCCTACCTGGCTCGCTTGCGGCGGCGAGGTGTTGTCGCGCTGCTGCCTTGCTTGCTTCTTGGACTCTCCTCGTTTGGATGGCGCTGCTGCCTTGCTTGCTTCCTTGCACTCTTCCTCGTTTGGATGGCGAGCTTTAAGGGGCTCCAACGGTCGGATTGGATTCTGCATTTTTCGAATTGCCGTTCTTGGACCCGCACACGTGGCGGCGTCTCATTGGACGGGGACTGCGACTTTGCAAAAATCTCCTACAAGGAGTCAAGGAATCATTTCAAAGTTGGAACTTGCAAAGATTTGGCCTCTTATTTTTGGCTTTTATTTTTTTCAAAATTCAAAATATTTTGTCTTTTATTTTTGAAAAATTTGAGATAAATTGGATGATTTCTTGAAATGAATTTTTCAAACGGTTTTTCAAATCTAAAATTGTATACGTTGTCATCATTAGTATCTCTATCGTTTGCTGTCTTATCAAAATACACTGATAAAAACTATTAGCCGTAGTCAGAAACCAGACCGCAACCTAAAAGAACAGGCCAAGTGTATACAGAATTGTGCTCAATAATAATTTCCATTTCACGGTACGATATCAAGTTGGCTACTCATGTTTGGTGCTATATAACTAACCCCTAATGTAGAATTCTCCAGTGTAGATTACCGTACGCTTCGTACGGCTACGTAACAGCCAGGGGTGGGCCCAGCAGGTAGTCCATATAGGCCCAGGACTACCCTGCAACAGTGTAATTTGGCCCAAAAACTCCCGTGCCCTAAACCGTCCGTAGTCCGCCTGTCCCCGACCCCGATTCACCGCCTCCACCTCGCCTGTCCGCCAGGCGCCAGGCGCCCATCCGCCTCGCTCGCCTCCACTCGGCCTCTCCGCCTCCGCCCCGCCTCCCCCGGCCTCGCCTCGCCTCGCCTCCGCCTCGCCCGCCCAACTCCTCCGCCTGAGCCGCAGGCGCGAGGAGGCGGCGGCTGCCAGCATCGCCGCCACCGGCGGGATCGGGAATTGGGATTGGAAATTTGGAATTGCCCGGTGACGGTGAGCTCCACTGCCTGTCTGCCCAGGCTCCATCTTCAGTTTTTGTGTTAAATGCTTTTCTTTTGCTATTTTCCCAGTGGTGTAAAGTTTCAAATGGTACACTAGGGCCCCAAAGCTGAATTGTGAAGATGAGAGTTGTCCTATGGAAATTTTTCATCCTCCTGAGGATTGCAACCTGAATTCTTCATTGTCTTTTACTCTCAGTGCACTCTTAATTTTCTAAACTTTCACATGCAGTGATGTTTCATATATATTTTTTATTTCTTAGATTACTTTTTGATTTAGCATGTAATCCATGGTGGTAATTGGTATGCAGATATGCCATGTTGAAGATATTGATGTTTCTGGGCTTGTGCAAGGAACTATCATTAATTTCAATAGAGCAAGAAGTGTCACAGTGAAGCCATCTGGGACCATTAGTGCAACAGGATTAGGTAACTTATTGTTGCTTTTTGTCTTGATTAGCCATTCCTGATAATGTGGAAGGACATGGACATTACTTCACAATGTCTTGATTGGAAATGTCCAATAACTCTACATGTAGAATTTTATGCAAGTATTAGAGTTGCAACATGCAAGTTTTTAGAGATAGCTAACTGTGGGAGGACATGCCACTTGATAATTTCTAATGGCTAGTCCATTTCTCGCCGCGAATTATGCTTTTAAAGTCTTTATTGTTGCGAAGTATTTTATATCTTAATTGTTTTCTTATGTGCTGAGGGGTTAGTGGAGCAGACATCAAGTAGAAATGGACTAATATTTGACTATTTTAATTATGAAGGAAGAAATCATATTGGTTCCACATTAGTTAGGCCGTGAAAGAAATTACCATTCAATGGAATTATGGTGATCTGTTCAAAATCCAAGTAGTTCACCTCCCTTATCTATGGATTGCGACATGATATGGATGTTTTAACTTGTAGTAGTTAATGCTAAATTGTAGAGACAAGCTTAACATCCATGCTTCATATTTAGTTAGATAATGGCGTTGTATTATTTTTTAAAAAGTAAGATTTTTTAGCAAAATAATTGGTTGGTCAATATAAGGTGTTAGTTTGATACCCACATGATGGGTAGAATTCTGTGAGAAATGTAGAGGAATACATGGTTTTAGCAAGGCATTAGTGAGCCATTTTTGACTTTATTCATTGCCAAAACTCACCCCACAGATTCATAACTTATTGTTGCTTTTGTCTTGATTAGTCCACATTATCTGGGACCATTAGTGCAACAGGATTAGGCATACCCTGGATTCAAATCCTGGGTCCGCCACTGGTAACAGCACCATTAAGGTGCCACAGCACCAGCTGAGGTGCCAGGAACTACAAAACTAATTTTTGCCTTGCCACAGAATCAAACGTTTCACAGTTAACACATTGCGTCGTCTCTACCATGCAAAATCTGTATCGAATTATAACCCAAGACGTGCATAGATTTAGGCAATATAGCACATTTGCGCAACCATGCACTGTGATCCGAGTTACACTGGTGGGAATTCAGCAGATTAGAATGGCCAATGTTAAGATCCAGGGGGCACAGAATGCTCGTTGAGAGCAACAAAGAAGCGCACACTGACATGCTGCACTGAGACCGAATACAGGCCACCGAAACCGCTCAACTCAATTTTCTAGAGAATATATATAATTCCTCGATTCTTGAGACCACACACACACACACACACAAAACATGAGCTGCCGATCCCACTATTTTATTCTTTCATTTTATGTACACTAGTTTTACAAAGGGTGAAGAGACGAGGAAGCCTGAAAATAATAAATGAATACCATCTTCTACAATCAGCAAAAAGCTGGGTTTTTGTTTTTGTTTTTTTTGGGGGGGGGGGGGGGGGTCACCTGGTGAATCTATAGGCAAACAAACATCCTCTCCCTCAGCAAGAACGTGAATCTTCAGAAGCAGTGTCCTATAACCTCTACTAGAATGTGAATCTTGAAAAGAACGAGTTTGGCGTGGATCCACCATCCGGCAATGCAGTAGCTGGTAAGGAAGCCACATTTGAGAGGACGCCATGCTGGCACTTCTTGAGCTGTCAAGTTTCAAACAAGGAAATGTCAAATCTTCACTCAAAACGGCCTTTGGCAACAAGTATCCTTTTTCAATAGAAAAATTGATCATATACCCTCCATTTAGATGGAAATTGAGGATTTACCCTCCTGTCCCACGTGTCATTGAGATGTTGAGGGTAAATCCTCAATTTCCCAACTAAAGGGAGGGTATATGATCCAATCTCCCTTTTCAATATCAGGAGTATAATGGACTGGTCATTGGTGGTTCCTGCTGTAGACAATTCACACTCGAATTTATGTCGTCATTGGAAACTTTCATACATCATTGGCCTTGTGGTCTGATTTTAAGCAAGATAAATGCTTAATAATTCTTACAATAAATTTTTTATCTGAAACATGGATACTTATTTTGTCATAAGGATTGAAACAGTAATCCAAAATGTAATACTCGTGAGAAAGAAAACGAAAGAAAGCGAAAGAAAGCAAAGAAAGTGCCGTCAGAACCCTAGAGGATAATTTCGGGCAGGGCAATCCGTTCACTGAAATACCAGATCGTCCGGGGACCAGTCGGCACCTCTCACAGCCGTAGGGTCATCATCCGGTTTAAAACAAACCTGATTTGATATAATAACCAGCCAAGGTGAACCAAATTACCATAGCACCCGTAAAACCCAAAAATATCAATTGGCCGCTACAGTGATGCTACAGTAAGGGACAGCACACCTCTCCAGATAATCCAGCCACCGAGTCACAAAGGACAGCACAACGTCGAGATGGCACCGCACAACCACAAACCAAATATATTGTGCAGCCAACAGAGAAGAGAAGAAACACCACCATCCGGCTATAGAGCAACCGCCACCACAAGCCGTGAGACCGTCAACCGTAGGAGGAGGTCACCATCAAGCGGCATCCACACCACCAAGAAGCCAACAGCCGCATGCCAACCCCAAGTCCACCCAAAGCAAACCACCATTGACCGGTGAAGGTAACCACAACGTGCACAACCGTAGCATCCATTCATTCATAGTAAGTAGTACTTAACTAGAGACGTCAAACAACCGAGCACCGGTAGAGCACCATGAAACCGACACAAAACACGCCAACTGGAGGTAGAGGAGTGGAGTAGAGAAGGTAAATAGGATCGAGACTCACCGAAGTTAGAGGCGGCGCGATTACCACCGGCATAGTCATACCCCAACCGCCATCGCGCACTCCCCGGCGTGCGGCGGCTCCGGCGGCCGTGACTAGCTCGGGCACCACACCTCCATACCTAGCACATCGGGAGCAAATCCGTGAGAATCAAAACAAAATAACGACCAAATCAAGCGCAAACCGGTCGATTCGAGGGAGCGCCGATCCGGCCGAGGCCACGGATCGGCAGCAGGCCCGACCGCAACGGACAAAGTGAGGGGTGAGACGGCCAGCGGCGCAAAGACGGCAGGTGAGACCGGCAACGTGAGGGAGGCGCATCGGCGGCGCGGCGGCGCCGATGGAGCCGGAGGCGCGTGATGAGGAGGCGTGTAGGAGAGCCGAACGTGATGGCGCGGAGTGGCACGGAGGCCGCGGGCGCGAGTGAGTAGAAGGGAGAGCGCAGGAGAAGGGGTAGAAGAAAGAGAGAACCGAGAGAGGGGAAATAAGGGGAGAGGAGGAAGAGGCGGTGCATCCAAGGAGATGGAGCAGCGGTGGAGAAGGAAACGGTGGAGGCATCGGCCGAATGAAAAAAAGAGAAACAGTGGGGAGAAGAAAGTAAAGGAAAAGAAAGAAAAAAAGAGATGTGTAAATAAGATTTGTCTGCAATTATAGATGACGATCATTAAATTATGATCGTTGGAGTACGGAAGCATCGGAAAGGTGACCAGTTGGTATTGGGCCTACGCGTAGGGACGCTGTCAATTGTCTATGTATATATAGAATCGATGTTACTTGCATGCTGGTATGAATCATAGTATTGAATTTGGGTGTTCGGATGATGATTCCAGGTGGAGGTTTGGTTTGACGCTCCTCCACTCATCGTCCACGGGACAATCAGGCAAGTGCAGGGTAGAACAGTAAATTGTGGTGAATGTTTGTGATTTGGGTTTCCATGCTATGATTTACAGTATTTATGAGATGTATATGAATTGTGCTAATCATACCTGGATGAGTACCGCTTATTGCATAAGCAATATTGACATCCATATTTAAAGCATATTGCATCATACAAATGCATAAGAGCCAGGCCGATGAGAAAGTCATGACTAGTCCGGAGTGCTCTTGAATAAGAGCAAGGTCGATGAGAAAGTCAAGTGACTATTCCGGAGTGCTCTGGAGTAAGACCTACAGAGGTAGGCAATTGAGTGGTCCATCGACGGTGGACGCCCGCTATACCGATATAGCTACGATTATAGGTGCATTACAGATGCATTGCATTGCATAATGATGCATTGCATGAAAGTGATGTAAAAGTGATACAGATTACGATCTGAGGTTGAGGTACAGATTACGACTACATAGTTGATTTATAGTTTATGATTATGAATTAAATTACGGTTTACAATCATAGAGTGGATTTACAGCTTACAGTTCGTGAAATTGATTGAGTTGCTATAGTGACGTTACTATTTTATCGTGTGCTTGCTGAGTCTACGGACTCACCCTTGCTTCAACGTTGTTTTTATATGAATATGTTGAAGACGACATGCATGGGCGGGAGTAGCACAGTCGTTCACGTGCCACAGTGATTCACAGATCATCTACAGTGGACATATTTTGTTTTGGATAGTCTAAGTACCTTTTTGGTGATTAGCAAAGTTATATCTCTGCTGCGCTTAGTGTCAAGTGTACCGGCTTTTGTCCTTTGGTTGGTATTTAAATAGAAGAATTGTTTTACAAGACCAGCGGCAAAGGTGGGAATTAGTAACATTATAGAGTAGGTGGTAGCACTTTGGGCTCAGGAAGGGGCTAGGGTGTTACACAAAATCCAAGCATGTCTTCAAGGTGGTGCACAACTCTATGGTAATCCAAAATTTTGAAATGTAAGGCCATGTTTGTTATTAGAAGGATGGGCTTTTATAATTGGGTATGGCCTTTAATATTCACTCTGCTATATTTCTAGGTAACTTTTGCAGAATACGTATCCCAAATAATCAAGAATGTCCCACCTCCATTCCCAATCGCCAAAAGCCAGTCTAATTCCAAGGTCGTTAAATGCAGTATGTGGGTTGGCCTAGATGACTTTGATTCCAGAAAGAAACACCAACAGCCAACAATGCAAGATTTGACATTCTGGAATCTTAAAGATGTGAGATTAGGCACGATAGAGTGCATCATTCATTATTTCTGGCACCATTCTTATATTTCTTGCTCCAGTTAGGGGGCTTCATAGACTCCATTAGAGAGCAGGTTCAGCTTGGCCAATCAAGACTTCAGTCACTCAAAATCTGAAACAGCGAAACCTATCAACTAGAATGATTTCTAGTTGTCTACCCATAAATGAGCCCATCAACCAGCAAGCAGCCAGCACAAGTTACACAGATCAATCATGGAGTAAGCGAAATCTAAGGTGCTCTACATTAGACAGAAAAATATTGCAACTGTTGCAGAAATGCACCCTCCGTCTAAATTTATAGGGCATATTTTTTTAATAGTCTTGTCCATAAATATAAGGCATATTTCATATTTTAATGTAAAATTAATGACATATTCCCTCTATACCCCTAATACATATTTAATTTTACTTTATATTCTCTACATGTATGCATTAACTAAAGTGCTTAAAGATAACAATTATGGGTAGTCTAATCATTTTCAATATCTCCTTAGTCTATGCGACAAGAGAAAATACGCTTTATTAATTTGGATGAAAGGGAGTATATTACACATAGTATTAAATATTGTATATATAATGGGGACATGTCACATGCTTCTGTTTTATTTTTAATTTTTTTTGGTACTCTTAACTAATATTAATATATAGCATTTTTCAATAACCTCTATAATACTTGAGACAACTTAACTCAATATGCACTAGAATAAAACCAAGGCTTTAAGATACTCCCTCCGTTCCTAAATAGATATCACTAGCCTCATAGGCGCGGCGTCACGCCGCGCCAGCCACCGTGTGTACCGAAGTAAAAGAGGCGATAATTCGTAAGGAGTTTTTTTAAAAAAATCGAGGGCACATGTGTATTTTGAAAAAGTTAAAGGTCTACCAAGTAAAAAATCGAGGGCGTAATAAACGAGGATTCGTAATTTAGAAAATCATGGGCGCTATCACGCAAAGTGTAGGGTGTTTTCAAAAAGTGTTTTAAAAAATCGAGGACCTTTTCGCGAGAACCAAGGACCTTTACGTAATTTCGGGAAAACACAAAGACTTTTTGCAAAAGCAAGGTACCCAAATTCGCGGACACGCGCGACGGAGCGAGCGAGGCGGCGTGGATGGCTCCTATGGCGGGGAATCCCCCGGGGTATAATATGGGGATTATATTCTAGGATTTCACACAACAACGCATGTACACAAAAGACCATCTTGCCCAGGGGCGGACCTGCCCTTGGCGAGAAAATCGGCGGCGGCCCGGTGGAAGGCCTGCTGCTGCTGCTCCCGATTCTTCTCTACTTCCCTGATTTGTAATTTTATTCCGGCATTTTGGGCGAAGGTTGTAGCTAGGAATTGAACTGTAATTCAGATAGGTTGAGGTCAAGTGTTTTGTTTGGCTGGTTTTGTATCTTATCAATCAAACGTATGTTTTCCTGTATCCAGTGTACGTATTTACAGCTATCTTTCTCTCCCCTTTAATCCTTCTCTGTTCTTCTTACTTTTGCTACTAGTTTTCTTGGCAACTGTAATGAAGCTTGTGTGTAACGTTCATGTGTAACTTACTGCATGTCTAATTCTTCTCGGTGGATTGCGGATGCGTCTACTCTTCAATGAAGCATTTTTTTTGTTGTGTCACATGCAAGGCAAATTGGACGTCAACCAAACATGCAAAGCATCTCATTCTTTGCTGTTTCATCACAGGAAGAGGTAAGCATCAAGAAACTAGCTTGGCAAGACCTGGAGACACTAGATGGGGTTCTCATTATACAACTTTAATCCATATTTTGACCATGTGGGATACAGTAACAGATGTGCTAGGCATTGTGCTCGACTTGCAGATACCTATGACGAAGATTTCTCTATTTCTGATCGTGCGGCTATCAAGGATCAACTTGAAACCTTCATTCTTCGTGTGTGAAGAATTGATGATTTTATTACTTGTCATGATCTTGGAAGTCTGGCCATGAAGTTGGTTGAAACTAAAAGGCATATTGCATTTCCATTGGTTTACCGTCTCATCGAGTTAGCATTGCTACTACCGGTGGCGACAACATCGGTTGAAAGAGCCTTCTCGGCTATGAATATTATCAAGACCGATTTGCGTAATAAGATGTCCGATGATTGGCTTAATGACTTGATGGTGTGCTATATCGAGCGAGAGATATTCAAAAGACTTGATCGTGAAAAAAATTAAGAAACGATTTCAAGATATGAAAACTCGAAGAATGAAAATGCCTCGTTTTCCTAGACGTACTTAGCTGGTATATTTTTTGTCTTCTTTTTTACTGCATCTTTTATATTCTATTATCGAATTGTGACACTACTGATTTATCTATCTTTCACAATTGACATGTTGTTTCTTTTACAGCTCATCTACAATTGTGGATTAAGCTTCATTAGTGAGGTATTTTCCATTGTCCTTCCGTTATCTACATATGTTAACATGCGAATTGTAGTTGTTGTTTCTATTTCGTATCATATACTTTTATTAGTGTGATTGCAACATAGTTTGATTATGGATTGTTTTTGCCTTTGGGTACTACTGTTTATTTCACGCTTCTGACTTTAGCCTACCTAGTTTTTTTTTCCTGAATCCGCCACTGAATTTCGTCCTACCTAGATTTTTTTCCTGGGTCCGCCACTGATCTTGCCCTCCTTTATTTGGTCACTTATTGCTCTTGGATGTTGTGTGTACACTAGTCCATACTAGTAAATGACCTTGGGAATAGGAATGAGGGGTATGCAAAGGAAAAAATGGTGTAGAATGACATGTATTGAGGAACAAAATATGAAAGCTAGAATAACATGTATTTGGGAACGGAGGGAGTATGCTACTGCCTTTCTTTAAAATACTGGAGGCTACAAGCTAGGCTAGGATAGCAAGCAATCAGCAGCAAGGAAAAAGCTATATACTATAAATTCCCCGGTTTACCTCATCAGGGCTGAATTGTAGTAATGTTGCAACCACAGGCAGCAAAGCCCCCACCTCCCCTGTGACGAAAGAAATCAAATTGGCGTATCATATAGCCTGTCAATTTACTGCAACGGGACACAATAAGAAATTTCAATTACCTGTTTCAAGAAGCTTTAGAATCACATTTTTTAAATATGTCATATCTATTCCTTCACGCTTTTGTGATCTCTCCATATTGCGAAGCTCGGTCTTCAACACTGCTTCCTGGAATAAGAATTACACGAAATCAGGCACATCAACTTGAGGCATCTTAATGATAACAAGACACATCAAATCAAAGACAAGTTTCATCAAAACACAAAACAAGTGAAAGGTAATACAAGGTCCCAAACACCAGAAAGACTAACTAATAACAAGAGTAAACATCACAGTAGTTCATAAGCAGACAAGACCAAAAAAGAACATCATTTTTTATTACAAAGATCTTAAGTCAAATAAGGGGTCAAATCATCATCCAACTGCATTTTTTATGCTTTTTTATAACTAGATATCTGTTCCCTAGATTTCTAGAGCATGGTGAGGTGTATTCTCCAAGCTCAGTTGCTTGGTACAACCCATCCTCCTTAATCTGGCAAGTACTTGAAAGCACTTCAGGCTTATATTGGTTCAAACAAAATTCAAAAACTCACCCTTGGAGAAGACATGATAAAAAAGTAAACATTAAACAAATAAACTGCTATTACTTGTGCATTGTCTCAGCGTAAAATCTCTCAATACTAAATTCTGAATTCCACAAAACAGGGGATGTTGCATAGCTCATGGCTTAAAGAGGTAAGCCTCTATCAGACCATTCTACACGAACGCTCATCAGGAATGATCCAATCCAAGCCTAAACCCTCATCCTACAACAGTGTGTTCATGTATGGTGTGACAACAGTTTACACAATCTTTTTCTGTTTTAACCTGTCATTGATTTAGGGCATGTTCATAATAGCTGCAGCTGATGGGTTTTGGCTGTAGCTGATAGTTTTTGATTGAAAATGAATAGTAATGCCTTTTAAAAGGAGCAAACGAGCAGTGGGGAAAGTGAAAGGGAGATGCATGCGTGAGACGAGAGCGAGAAAAGTGGGGTGCATTATGCACCCGTGACCCCCTATCTTATCCTCAGAGCAAGACGGGAGCGAGAGGTGTGGGAAAACCAGGTGTTCATATTAGCTTCAGAAGCCAATATAAACAAACCCTTAGCAAGGTTAAACATCCAAATAATTTTGAAATAAGTCCACTTTACCCTTCTAAACTTCTACGATTGTTTACAACCATCACTATCAGTACCGTTTATTTTACCCCCTTAAGACTGATTGAAGATGGTTTTAGCTGACGTGGCATCAACGTGCCAATGGTTTTTGACACGTGAGCTGATTTTGGGATGGCATTTCAGCTAGTCAGCAAAATCATAAAAATAAAATAATAAAATCATCAAATAAAATGAGAAATATATAATGGAGCCCACCAGTCAGCTTCTTGTCCTCTCCTCTTTTTCGCAACCGGCCACACCACCGGTTGCCGCCAGTGACCACTTCTGCCCATCCCAGTTTGGCTCTGGATTGCTTCCTCGATGATATTAGGATGCCAAAGGTACCGCTGGATTTGAAAATTCTGTCTAACGCACCTAACACCCAGGCCATGGCCGCACCTTGCTAAAGCTGCATATGTAGCAAGGACGTTTTGTCGTATCATTGCAAAAGTGGTGTGTGTAAAGAGCTGAGAGTACATGAAGACCCAACTTGTTGGAGGGTTGATGCTCTATTCCATTGAAGAGTACAAGGATGATGCAGTATATATACAAGGGAGGATAAGGACCATCGAACCCTAACAAACCAGAACCCTAACAACCACGACCACCCTAATCGAAAGGATAGAGAGCACTCTAATATGCATGCACTTATGCATTTGCCTAACACCCTCGCATGCAATGGAGCGCCACCGCAGACGCTCGATCGACCGAAATTCCTAAAAGACCGCAATTGTGAAGATGTCGTGATACCGCGAGGAAAAGACATGAAGGACGCTAAAGATCGATGGCAACACGCCCCGAACAAAATGAAGATCAATCTCAATGTGTTTGGCGCGCAGCCGAACCGGTTGATGACATGTAGATGGCGCTGATGTTGTCGCAGACACCAAGGTAGCCTTGCTCAGCGGGATGGAGTCGATAAGAGTTGGCGCGACCATGATGCTCGGCCACGTGATTAGCCACACCGTACTCGGCCGCTACCTGGATCTCGAGACGGTGCTCGCGTTTGAGGACCAGAGACAAGGTCGTTTCGAGGAACACCGCATAGCTCGAGTGGACTTGCGAGTGTCCGGGCAGGCGCCCAATGCCGAGTAGGCAACCGATCTAATCGTGGCAAGGTCGGGCGAGCGGCCCAAGGTGAAGAGTGCCACGAAGATACCGCAGGATACGTTTCAAGCGCGCAAGACGAGGCTCCCGAGGATCGTGGCATGTGAAGGGCACTGGCGGCAGAGGATCGGGACGTGAAGGTGAGATATCAAGAGCACCACCAAACTCCGGAATTGTGGCGCCGACGGGTGCCATCCTGCGGCCGAGACCTTGAACAAGTATCCACCGGGGCGAGCAGGCTTGCACTCAACCATGCCCGCGCGGCCTAGAATCTCCCGCATATACCGGGCGTTGTGAGAGAAACAAGCCATCGCACCGCCGCCACCGCATCCCGAGGAAATGGTGGAGATCACCTAAGTCCTTCATCGAAACTCCGCCGCAGGCATTGATGGTGCGATGAAGGAGCGTGGTGGACGGCGGTGAGGACGATGTCATCCACATAGAGAAGCGGTAAATGAGCTCAAGCACCACGGCGGAACACGAAGAGCGGCGTCGGACTTGGCTTCCACGAATCAGAGACACCAAGCGAGCCGCGAAACGGCCGCATTAAGCTCGAGGCGCCGCTGAGACCATAGAGGAAATTTAGTCCGGATGGACTCGCGAGGGTGAACGCAGAAATCTGTTTCATCAAGGGTGCCATGAGGAAGGCATTCTTCACATCAAGTTGTTAAAGGCGCCATGGAGATGGCTAGTGAAAGGATGGTTTGACGACGGGAAGGTTTCGAGAAATCAATAACTGTAAGCCGCGGAGGTCGAGCTTTGTAAAAATAACCATCGCCTTGGAACTTGTGCTTGAAGATCCACTTGCCACATCACACATTCGCGCCGGAGAGGCGCGAACAAGATCCCAAGTGGTGTTCTGAGAAGGCAAGATGCTCATCCAAAGATGGCTACGCGCCGCCGGCCGGCAAGAAAGGCCCGAATGTCTCGGAACAGAGACAAGCGGCGCGATGTGGAACATGCTCTGAAGAAAAGCGTGAGCCGCTTCGTGGTCATGGAATGTTGATTGACCACGGGAATGGCAACCGCGCTCGCTGGAAGGCGCGAGGTTGCCGAGGCGCGGCGAAGCGCGCCATACACGGGTGATGACGCGAGCCACGGCGGAGCGGGGCTGGAGGCGCCAAGACGCCACCGGAGGCGCCGAGATCTGTGGCTAGTGGCGCGCCATACACTGGGTGATGACGCGAGCCGTGGGAGCTAGGCACCGCCGAGGCGTAGAGGACGCCGGGCAGCCGCGACGTGGTCGCGCGGAAGACGCCGGGCGGCCGCGACGTGGTCGCGCGAAGACGCCGGGCACGCGACGACGTTATCGCGCGCCGAGTGTTGGCGACGGCGAGTGGCGGGCGCAGGGCGCGATCGGGTGTACCGCCGCATCCGCCGCAAAGAGCGAGGAGCCGCGATGGTGATCCCGCAGCAAAGGAGACCATGCTCGCCTATAGCGCCGAACGGATTAGCGAAGGTGTCCAAAACTCAAAGTCCGTGGATGGGGTGTCAGCCGCTAAAGGGAAAGGAGGACTCGCCAAAGATCACATGGAGGAGATGATGATCTTGTTGGAGTTGATATCTAAACAGGTGATCCTTTGTGATGAGCAGAGTAGCTAAGGAAGACACACGAGCGGAGCGCGAGCGAGTTTGTGCGGCGATGCAGCGGACAAGTTGGGTAACATCGACAACCGAAGACGCGCAGATGGTCATACGCGAAGCGGAGAGCCGAGCAAGGCTTCATGAGGCGATCGAATGCGGCGCTTTGGTTGGTAGGATGTTGAGTAGAATGGTGGCGGTGTTGGTGCCTCGACCCAATACCGAGGTGGAAGACAAGCTTAAAGAGGAGAGACCGAACCATATTGTTGAGAGAGCGGATGGCTCGCTCACCTTCCCATTCGAGCAGAGGTGTAAGGGCACGACATTCGAAGGTGAGTGCGTGGGTGAGGAAGAAGGTGCGGTGCTAGAGTTGTCAAACTCGCGCCCATTGTCGTGATTGGACAGACTTGATGGTGCGGCCAAACTGGGTGGAAACAAGAGCAAAGAAATTAGATAGAGTGGAAAAGGTGTCAGACTTGAGGCGTAAAGGAAATGTCCATATAAAATGTGAGCAATCATCGAGAATAACCAAATAGTATTTGAAACCCGAGACACTAGGAATTGGTGAGGTCCATAAATCACAGTGTATGAGTTCAAAAATGTGGGAGGCACGAGATGCTGACACGGGAAAAGGAAGACGAACATGACGCCCGAGCTGACATGCATGACAAATGGAGTTTCTAATTTCTTTATTACAAGTCATGAGTTTGGAGAAAGTCTCAAATCCAGGGTGACCGAGACGGCGATGCCATAGAGTGGACGCGGCGGTGGTGGCGAGGTGTGCAGCAGGAAGGGATGACGCGCCCGAGGAGCGAAGGGGGTACAACGGCCCGGAACTATTGCACCGGTGATCTCTCGGGCGATAGATCCTTCATGTAACAACAAAGCAGGTCAAATTCAACGAACAATTGTTGCCTGGCGAATTGACGCACGGAAATGAGGTTCTTAATAAGACCCGGAGAAACAAGGACATTGTTAAGACACAAAGAACCGGGAAGACGAGCTGTGCCAGTGGAGGTGACGGGAAGGAAAGCACCGTTACCGACAACAATCAAGAGGAATAGGATACCGCTGGAAGAGTGGGAGAGAATACCGCGCCGAGGTCATGTGCGAAAATGGCGCGCGGTGTCGAAGATCCGCCGTGTTGCGTGGCGAGTCGGCGACACGGTGTTGAAGGAGGAAGCCAAACTCGCGCGCCCCAGATGGCATGCCGCCATGGGGTGGTAGTAGCTGGAGGACGCACCACGCCTGGGCGCCGGCGACGAATGCTCGCACGAGGTGCAGGAGGTGGCGGCGAGGACGAGCGGCCGGCAATGGAGCAAGGAGGCAATTGCCCTACCACACGCCGATGGAGCCGACCGAGGTTGTAGAAGCCGGGCCATGATCCCGGTGGAGCTGCGCGGTGGTGTTGGGCGCGAGGCACCGGCGAGGCCGGACCGATCGCCGCTCTTTTCGCGCTTGGGCCGCGCGCGCGCTTGTCGCCTCGGCCGGAGTTTCGGAGCGAGAGATCGTGGTGGGGGCGCGGCTTGCTGGATTGTCGTGGAAGGACCAGCGTAGCCGGTGGCACCAGAGGCGACGAGGCGGCCGCGAGGTGCCGAACGATGGGCGATGTTGAGTTCTTCGAGCGAGAGATCGCGCGGGCCTCCGTGAAGGCGGGAATGGCGCCCGCCGAGATGCATACCGATGGAGGCGGCGCTCGTTGAGGCCGCGGATGAGGTTGAGGACAAGCGTGCGATCGGTGACAACCTCACCTGCCGCCCGGCATCGGCCATGGATTTGAGCTTGCGGCAGTGGTCGGTGGCGCGAGAGACGCTCTGGACGGTTGCGAAGGCGGCGTTGAGGTAGAGCGCGACGCCGCCATGGCTGCCGAGGAACCGTGTTCCGAGCGAGCGACGGCGCGCGGCGATGGCGGTGGCGTGATCGCCCAACAATTTCCTCGAGGTCGGGAGAGATGGTGCCGAGGAGCCATAAACATGACGACGCAGCCCATACGCCTCAGTCGGAGGTAGGTATGGTCGCCAGATCCGGCGAGGACATGGCGCCGGAGAGAATTTCCCTGGCGACCGGGAGATCCGTGGCGCCACGGTGTAGTTGTTGCTCTCATGTCGAGGACGGCGAACGAGAGCGCAGATGTTATGGAGGGCAACGCCCGGGCGTGAGGTTGATGATGGCGCGCCTCGCGCGCCAGAGAGCTTCCCGAACGGCTGGGCAGAGCCACCGGTGTTGCTACGGCGGCATCCTCGCTTCTCTGTTGACAGCGGCCTCGCTCGCTTCCGCTCGCGAAGGCAAGGCGGCGAAGGCGTCACGGGCGCGGCGGCGGCGTCGCGTTCTCGGCGGCGCCGAGGCCTCTCGCCGGCCTGGGCTGGCCAAGAAGCGGCGTCGGGGCGCTTGGCTGGGCGGGCTCCCGGCCGGCGCCGAAGTCTCGAGGCGGCGAGCGGCTGCGCGGCGGCGATCGGCAGCAGAGGCGGAGGAGGGAGATGGCATGGCGGCGCGAGGAGGCGCAGGGGCGCGCCAAGAGCGAAGGCGGCGAGGAGAAGATCTATGATGCGCGGCCGCAGGGCGGCGCGAGGAGACCTAGGCGGGTATGGAGGCAGTGGCGCACAAGAAGCGGCGGAGGAAGAAGAGCCTTAGCTCGATACCATGTTGGAGATTAGGTTGATGCTCTATTCCATTGACGACCCAGAGGTGATATAGGTATATATTACAAGGGTTAGGGTTAGGTATAGAGATGAGGCCATATGGAACCCTAACAAACCTCTATCTCTAACAACCTTAACCACCCTATCGTTGGGAAAGAGCACCGGGGCAGAATGCGAAACTATGCATGCACTTATGAAGTATGGTAACACCACTATACATTTCTCATTTTACTTGATGATTTTTTTTATTTGTTTGATGATTTTGCTAGCTGGCTGACATGTCATCCCAAAACCAGCTTACATGTCAAAAAAAACCACTACCATGTTGATGCCAGTCAGTTTAAACCACCTTCAATCAGTTTTAAGGGGTAAAATAAACGGTATTGATAGTTGAGGGTTGTAAAACATTCGGTTTTGTACTTTCAAGTTGAAAGTTAAACAATCGTAAGAATTCAAGGGGTAAAGTAGACTTATTCCAATAATTTCTGACTGGACTAACATTTGAGGAATAGAAAATCAGTGTTCACCAAGGCACTAGACGCTAGTCAGGCGGCAGACCGGCGCCTAGCACCTAATCGTCGCCTATGTGGGCTAGGTGGGAAAAATCGGCAAAATCGGCTAGGTAGACAAGGCGGGACCGCGGGAGGGTGTCGCCTAGGCGCTGCGTAGGCAGGTTAGGCGGCCGCCTTGAGGAACAGAGCAGGAAATAAAGGAAGATGACTTCAGGATCAGCTAAAATGCAGCAGACAAGTAATAGCTACTGCAATACTACTATATGAGTCAAACAGGCTTCAGTTTTTAGCGGAGCTACTTCAGGTTCTAGGTATAACGAATTACCGATAATAAATTGTAAGTCAAGATAGATACACTGCAGTACACTACAGTTCTTCCATTGAAGAAATCTATGTACACATTGCATATTGCATATTTGACCCTATTTTAGCGTTCCGTAATTAGAAAGATCAAAGGTCATTTGTATGGTACAAATTAATCAGCACATCAAATCAAGGATCTGCATCTAATGGAAGGTACCAAAAACTAAAAATACCCACCTGTTGATCATGAAGACGGTTTTCACACTCGAGCTCCTCAATTTCTTGCTGAAGAAAGGGAAGAAAGGTCACAATTATTCACTTTACACGAAGTGGGGAAAAATGCCAGCAAAGCTGGAAACTTACTTGAAGTGCTAAGATATGCCTCTGCGACTGAGCTAATTCCTCTTCTCTTTTTGCTTGTTGCTGAGCAAGAAGCTGAAAATGTAGGCATGGCATTGTAAGTTGACAATCTTGAGATGTCTCATCCAATTTGTCATTCATTCTGTCAACATATTGCTAAGTAGCCAAAACATTCTAGTTTGAATGAATAATTGAAATTTTTCGTGCAACATCAGAACCCTATCTCATTCTCAACTAAATCAACTATCAACAGTGCAAAGTACAGATTAAAAGTCCAATTCAGTTCATCAACTCATGTAACTGTTTTAGCAGAGATTAACGTAATGGTTCAATCATCAACTCATGTAACTGTTTTAGCAAAGATTGTCGTCATGGTTATAATATCCATTAATTTGCGAGCAGGGGGAGGGGGGTCATTTCAAACTTGGAGTTACCAGAATTTGCTGCTCAGCCAATTCAACACTCATTGCATCCTGTTTAACAGGTCCTGCAAATACAACTAAAAAGTTAAGTAGTGCCAAAAAATTAGCCATTCAACTGAACATATGAGAGATCAGAAAAGACACAACCAATTACCTGGACTTTGATTATCATTGTTGGTAACCTGTGACATCAATGCAATAATCCCATCAACAAAATTTTAAAACCATAAATCCTATTTTACAATTTATGCTACGAGAAGTATCAGGAGGGAAGAACATTTCTGCAAGACCATTGTGAATGTATCAATGCAATGTTGATTGAAATTTCCAGTTGGTAGTTGCATGGTATGAAATTTCCACAGTTTCTCTCTGAGCGTTTTTAAATAGGGAAAATGCGTTCATGTCCCAATTAAGTTTGGAAATTGTAGATATATCCCCAGAAAAAAAAAGCAAATTATCCTGCGACAAGTAGCAAGAAATGTCTCTCTCTTCAAGCATCATGCGACATGCACATTGGCAAGAAATGTGGTCTTGCTTTTTCTTCTTGCAAGTTGAGCCTTCTTCACTGCTGCCCTTTACTATCACTAAATCCCACCTCAACTACAACCATCACCTCCCTCCTTCCCCTACAACCATCACCTCACCTCCTCCCTCCCTCCCTCACTCTCTCTCCATTAAAAAAGAATAAATTTCAATTTAGTTACTTGTTTGCCAAACTTCAGGTGTTTCAAAAGGTGGGGTGGACAGCGCAGAGAAAGAGAGAGAGACTTTGATGGCTGTTGAGTTCAAAAGCAGCACAAGGCATCAGATAGGGAGGTGTGGTGTATATATGATACAAGATTGTATCCGGAAGATATGAGGTTTGTCATTATCGGGGTCCTAGGCAGGATTGTTTTTGCGCTGAATCTCGAATTCGCAATCCTAGGATCGTATCGTGGTAGGATCATACCTTGGAAACCATGATTTCAAACATTACAATGTTTTGACCAATATTTTATATGGTTCTTCTTAATTAAGATCCCACATAGGATCGATATCGAAATGGTCCCGTAGGATCGTAGTATCGTAAGATCCTACGATATGGATCATAACACTGACAACCTTATGAACTCCCCCATTCATATAAATATGAACTTTCCAAAACATGTGTTATTAGTTGGTGTTTGTCAGTTGTTACACATGAATATTCAACCAATAGAAACAAGAAAACATATAAGCAGTCAAGCACAAAAAAATCTAATGCCACAACAAGAAAACAACTTCATTGTGCACGCAAGTGATACTTAATCAGTGAACACCTAGCATCCATGTGTTTTGCTACTTCAATATAGGTAACAAAGATAGAAATGATTGGGTTTAAGAAAATGACTCACTGCTGCGTTAGAAGAAATGATTGGGTTTAAGAAAATGACTCACTGCTGCGTTAGCCTCTAAAGAAAGATGAAGGTCCATGTTGTCTTTGAGGAGTTTAGCTATCTCTCGTTCCTTCTCTTCAATCATTCTATCAGCAATATCACGGAACGATCCATGCTCTTCCTAAAATAGTCAGGTATATATTAAAATGCTGGATCAAAGACACAAAAAAGGTCATGCAGATAAAATGAGCCATGTCGCAGGAAGAAACCTTCAGTTTCTCATACTTAAGAGTCAACTCCCTAAGTTCTTCTGTAGTTGATCACCAACATGGCCATTGCTCTGAGCCTTCACAGACTCACATTTCACTGCGTCATCCACAATAAATTCACAATCTTTATCATCAGCTCCCATTAATAAGGAGAAAGAATTCTAAAGCAGATCAAGTTTATCTTACATCTCCAGTTTTCCTCTACACTTGCCAAGTTTTTCTCCCATGATTCTTTTTCTGAGAGGAATTGAGATGTAACATAATCTAATTTTGTCATGAGACTTTTTAGCTTTTTGTCAGCATCAGCAAGAGCCAAATCCCTGAAAAGAAAATTCACTAAAAGATGAAATATTTCTCAAATAAATAACTTAAAATAAATAAGTTGATAATATAGTTTACAGGAATAGTGCTGTGAATAATAATAAGCAGAGCACAAAGATTATAACATGACTAGTATTGCTACAATGCATACTGCTGCCTATATGCAGGCACATTTCTAAATGAGATATTAAGAATGTAGTGACTATTGACCCCCCAAGTTGTATCTAAAAGAACTGCAGCTGGTGTTCATAGCATGCTTCACAACCTGAACTGGAGAATATCATTTTAGTTATAGAGGTTTGTGTCAAGCACCGATCAAAGAACATCATGTATGATTTTGCTAAGTAGAAAGCTCAAAGTTAAGCCACACTACCTTGCCTCAATTTCTTCACCATGTCTGGATTGAGCAGCTTGAAGGTCATGGATAGCTTTATCTCTTTCTTCAAAGGCAGCTACCACCTCCTTTTCGGCTTCCTGGATTAAAGTAACGGCAATCAATGAAGCCAGTCTTAAATCTTTGGTTACATTAGATATCCACACAAGGATGTCATAAGTCATACTCTCATTGCTTCTTCATGTGCTTTAAGCAAATCTGAATTTTTAGTTGCGTTCAGCTCAGCATCCTTCTTTTGCAGAAGTGCATGCGCACGGACCTTGTATGCAGAAAACTCACTTTCCAGTCGACTAATCTGCAAAGTTTAAAAGGCTAAATTTGGAGTATTTTTGTCATAACCACTGGCATGGTTCAAAACGCGGTTTTACCGGTGGAGACCGGTAACCAAAAAACCGGCCGGTATGAATTTTTTGATTTTTCGAATTTTGGCCGGTTTTTTTCCGGTTACCGGCCGGTTTTTCTAGTTACCAGTTTCAAAATATCTCAAAATTCAAATTTTGATTTTCAAATTGTGACCGGTTTTTCGTGAATCGGCGATTATCGCTATTCGGCGCCGACCGGGATTTCTTCCGGTTCCGGTTTTTGGAACCTTGACCACTGGTATGCAGAAAACTCACTTTCCTCTATAGAGCGGAATGTTGGGCGATTAAACATATACAAAAAATGAGTGTAGCAAAGATAAGGATACTATGGTGGATCTGTGGTCACACAAGACACGATCGAATCCGTAATGATGATATACGTGAGAGGGTAGGGGTAGCACCAATTGAAAAGAAGCTTGTCCAACATCGCTTGAGATGGTTTGAACATCTCCAATGAAGGCTTTCTGAAGCACCAGTACGTAGTGGAATTTTAAGACATACTGAAAATGTAAGAAAAGATAGAAGTTGACCAAGACTGATGTGGGAGAAAACAATTAAGAAACACTTGAGGGATTAGAATGTATCCAAAAAATTAGCTTTCGATAGGAGCACACAAAAGTTAGCGATCCACATACCAGAACCATGACATAAGAAGGTTTAAGGACAATGTTTTAGACTTTCAGTTCAGATGATAGGATGTATAGCTTAGGGTTTTAGCATTGTAGATTTTATTACAAGGATCTCGTTTCTTTGACCTTGAAAAGATTTCATTCCTAGCTTATCTAAGTTGTTTAGGATAAAAGGCTTTGTTGCTGTTGTATAACTACTGGTACATCATATGGCATATTTCCACTTGAATAAAAATGGTAAGTTTTCACATTAGGCAGTGCCCTAATAACTGATTCAATTCATCTCAAATGCATTTTGTAGGCTTAAAAATAATAATAGTGTGCCATGTAGACATAACAAGGAGAATAGACTCAAATGGTCTCTCCCTAGCCAGTTTTCTAATTAGAAAGGGACTATCAAACTCTGTTGCCTGTTAAGGGAGAAGCCATATTTGGTGCAAATAGATATAATTCAATTGTGCATAATTAGGTATTGCAGTGTTTATTCAATGATTTTAGAGGAATTTCCAGTTATTCATTATTCCTGCCTCTGCACTCTCCCCTACATCCAACCAAGGTTCTAAAACGGAACGGAAGAAATCCGTCGGCACAAATGCAGATAACCGATGTCGTTCTTGGAAAAACCGGTCATAATTTAAAAATCAAAATTTGAATTTTGAGATGTTTTGAAACCGGTAGCCTGAAAAACCGGTGGGTAACCGGAGAAACCGGAAAAAATCGGCCAAAATTCGAAAATCAAAAATTAATACCGACCAATTTTTTCGGTTACCGGCCGGTAACCGCCGGGATTTTGAACCCTACATCTAACCCTCGGAATAGAAGCCCCTAAGATAGATTGAAAACACAATGCACATGTAATGATGCAAAGATATGCATATTGTTACCAACCCAAAAACATGCTATGAGCAATTTATTTCTAGTTCAATAGTGGCAAATAATAGGAAGCCTGGCCACCTTATACAACTGTGCTACCCAGATCAAGAATGCAAGAACGAAATGTATTCTTCCATTCTGTTAGCTCATATTTTATACCACATGCAGGAGAACAAACGTAAAACTGTTAATACTTCTAACTTCTAAGAAGCTAAAATTGGCATTGAGGAATTGAATTATATGCACTCAAGCATGCGTGGGTCTAGACATACATGAGTTATGCAAAGCTTCCAGTGCAGATATTTGGACAAGTTCACATTGCTTCAAGTTTACAAAGCTTTAAGCTCACCATAAAAATATACCTCGCCTTTTGCAGCCATTAGATCAGAATCTTTGGTTTGTAACAATTGATTATGTGTTGACAACTCTAACTCCAATTGACCTGCAGGGCATCCAATGCTTTATATATGTATTTATCAAAATAGGAAGTCCAAGCAAACTTACTTTTAACTTTGGTAGATTCTATCTCAGATCTAAGGCATGCACTTTCTGATGCTTCCAATTTTGTCCTAAGGGATTCACAAGTAGCTTCCCAGCTTTGCCTTTCTTTTTCCTGCGTAATTATCAAGTTGCAAGAATTTTTTTAGTGTCTCCAAAACTTCATAAAGATCTGCTGACCAAATAAAAGTAAAAGTAGTTCAACAGAAAGTCTAAAATAAAATTCTAAATATTCTAGGAATGGAGTCGTAATATTAATAGAGGTGCTACTGAGCTAATATTATTAATACCTTACTTCTATTGAAATCAGTCACTTTTAAAATCAATTGATGGAAATGCAAATTATTTGATTATTTATAGGGCAAGTCAATTTACAGGACAGAAACCAAATCAAGCAAGGCATGCTCAGAAACAAGGTTGCACGGACTGAACATGTAACACAGTAAATTCACGTGAGCTATACAAGCTGTTTCAATTTTTTACAATCCAACTACTCAAGAAATGATCACAGGTTCAGTCTAGTCAGAATAATGGGCAGAGTTCCCAGGTCACAGGAGTTGTTGTTTTTTTCACATTTCTTGTGCCCTTTCTAGATATGAACAGTACTCTCACCAGTGTAATTACGGGATGCTCAAACTCTATCAGAGTTCCGTTAAATACTAATCAACAGAACTACTACAGATGTTGAAGATGTCTATCATTTTGGCATCTATGATATGGTTCAACTTTGTAAATCAATGGCATGTAACGGTACAAAATAGAGTGGCATACATGTTGGTCCTTCAAGTGAGACAACTCTCCTTTAACCTCCTCCAGGGCAGCTCTAAGTCGGGCAGCTTCACCAGTTGATCCTGCTTCGATTTCAGCTATTTCTGAATCTTTCTCAGTGAGTACCATCTGGAAAAGTTTAATTAAACATAAATATTCCAACCCATCATAGATGTTTCATCTAATTCACTATTTATTCCCAGCGTAATGACTAATGAGATTAATCTTTTTTAGCTAGTGAATATTTTATCAACAGTAAAGCACAACAGAAAATGATAATACTCAAAAGCATTGACGTGACATATCTTAGACATAGAATAGAAATTATAGTTTTGTAATATAAAATGGTGTGCAAAATGTTAAAGGTATTAGTGTGTTATAGTCATGGGCCTTGGTCCAGTTGGGTCATTATTAGGAATTAGAGATTGGGTTCTATTTGAGTTAGAGATTGGTTTCCTTGTATTAGAGATAGGGTTAGAGATATGATTGGAGTTAGATTCGATCTCATAGGGGAGCCATCTATATAAAGGCTACTCTGCATGCTATTGTGATTAAGCGAGTAATAATAAAGTCTTCCTAGTCTAAAGTCTCTCCTCCTCCCTACGCCGACTCCATCCGGCCATCTTCTTGGTGGTGTTTACCGTTATGAACCGAGGTTCATAACAGATTGGTATCGAGCGATCGATCCTTCCACGACTTACGCTACCATGGTTTCGCGATTCGCCCTGCGCGAGTCGTTAGCCATGGTAAAGCTAAGCGCCAACAAGTTGACCAAAGATCAACGAGAAGATGATGGACAGCCTTCTCAACGTGCATGCCATCCTCTCAAGGATGGAGAATCGGATGAAGGAGCAACAGAAACAAAGAGCGATTCATCATCCAACATCCGATCCCCAACAACAACGGAACCAACGCCACGCCAACACGGCTCGTCCTCACAATCTGCAAAGATGCGCCCATCGCCAAAGCGAGCACCGCGTTGTTGCCGCAGCAGCATCTCCTCTTCGTCGGCCGATCCGGCGTCTACGCCCACGCCAAAGACGATCCGGGAGCCAACAAATGTATGTCATCCCTCGCCTCGGCGTCGGTCATCATCCGTCGCCGGATCCATGCAAGCGCCGCCGCCGCAGCCGTTCCTCCACTGCTCGCTCCGCGGCCGCGACCGACGCCACCGCTCCAGATCCGCCGCGGCCGCTGCCGCAGCCGGATCCGGCCGTCGCCGCCGTTATCGCCGCCGCCGGCCGCTCCACCGAGGCCGCTCGCGCGCCGCTTCGCCACTGTCGGCTCGCCGCCGAAAGCCGCCGCTTCCTTCCGCCGGCTCGCGATCGCTCGCCCGCGACGCTCGCTTCCTCTGCCGCCGCCGTCAACCTCGAGCGCTCTGCCTCGGCGCTCCCGCCGCCTCCGCGGCCGGCCGCCGCCGCGCGCCGCCGCGCTCGCTGCCGTCGCCTCGCCATCGCCGCGCGCGCAGTTGCCGCTCCTCGACCGCCGCTCACGCCGGCCCGCTCCGTCGGCTACATCACCGCAGCCGCCGCCGCCGCGCCGTCGCCGGAATCGCCGCCGCGCCACTCCTTCCTCGTCGGCCGAGACCATGGGTCGCGAGACCGATCCGATGCGTTCGGGGTTTGGTCGGTTCGCTAAACCGACCAAGTTAAGGGCAAAAAAAAACCGGTTAGGTTAAGTTAGAAAAAAACTTTGCAAGATTCTATTTCGACGGCGCTACACCGTCTAGCTTTGTTCGCGTGGATCCGCCATCCGTCTCCATCCATTGCAAGACTCGCCACCGTTCGTCTTCTACACGGCATCAAAGGTCTTCCATCGACGGTCGTTTAGCAGCTCGAGGACAAGCTGCTTGTCCGGGAGGGGTGTAATGTTATAGTCATGGGCCTTGGTCCAGTTGGGTCATTATTAGGAATTAGAGATTGGGTTCTATTTGAGTTAGAGATTGGTTTCCTTGTATTAGAGATAGGGTTAGAGATATGATTGGAGTTAGATTCGATCTGTTAGGGGGAGCCATCTATATAAAGGGCTCTGCATGCTATTGTGATTAAGCGAGTAATAATAGAGTCTTCCTAGTCTAAAGTCTCTCCTCCCTCCCTACGCCGACTCCATCCGGCCATCTTCTTGGTGGTGTTTACCCGTTATGAACTGAGGTTCATAACATAGTGGTATTTCCTGTTGCACTAGGGTTTAGTCTTGTGTCTCTTTTGTACCCTATATATATATTGCCCATTGGGACTCTTGAATACACACATAATATTCATAATATGATATCAGAGCAAAGGTTAAGGTTAGGGTTTACTGTAGCCGCTACCTCCTAACCTTCGTTCTTCTTCTTCCGCTGCCTTTGGGAGGATCAATCTCTACTCCCGGGGGCAGCCAAGTCACCGCCGCTCAGTGGGCCACCACCTGCTCATGTCGGATCAAGCCGCCTCAAGTCCGAGACCGCCACCCTCACTTGTGGCCGCCGCCGTTTTCGGTCGTCAACGGCTTCATGCTCGCCGGATCTGAGCCCTTCCCGGGCCGCCGCCACCTTTGGGTCGCCATCTCTTCGCACGACGCATCCGGCGTCCAGATCCGGACTCCCACCGCACGCTCCGCCCCCCTTTGGCTCATCACCGCCGGCTCGTGCTCGTTGACTTCATTGCCACGCGTCATCTTCAAGCAGCACAAGAGCTCCTCGCCCAGATCTGGCTCTCCCCAACGCCGCCAGCGCCGACCCAAGCCCGATCCCCGCCCAAATCCGGCGTCTCTGACTTGCTTTGCCCGAATCGAGCTCTTCCGATGGTCTCAGCTCAAATCCAGATGCTAAGGTCACTGCCGCTCTCCCCTCGGGCCGCCGCCTTCTCCAGCCGCCGCCCTTGGGTCGCAGCTACCTCGGCCAAATCCGCTCGCGGGGGATCTCTCTTCGCACGAGGGCACTGTGCCGCTGCCAGGTTTCCTCCCAGCCTCCGCCACGCTCATAGTCGCCGAGTTGATCGCCGCCACCGTTCCCCTCTTCTGGCCACCGACCGTCAATCGCCTCCTCAGCGGTGGTTTCTTGCTGGTGTGTGTCCATCCAATATATGCTTGGTTATGCGCAAAGTTTTTAGGTGGACTTAATGCCATTGGATCACGATCCAAGGGCTGTTGGTTCACCCCCAACAAGAGACCGCTTCTGGATGTTGCTGCTAATATCTACTGCCTTTTGAGTCATTTTTCTTTTAAGTCTTCCGTTGCGTCAATCCAAGTCCTTAACTTTATCTTTCAGTTCGTCCAAGCTATGCGAGTCCACAAATTTATTGTCAATTATAGAAGCATAGGAATTTCCTTTTTGCATGACAGCAGCCGCCGCACTTCACTCTGAGCTTCATGCAGATCGTAGAAGTTATGATACCGCCGCTTCTCTCTAAGCCGCGCCCCAAGCTTCTAAGGCCACCGCGCTTCTTCTGCACTGCGCTTCTATTGTGTTTCTTGTGCACTGCGCCGCCGCCGCCGTCTTGAGTTTTGATCTGCGCTGTCATGCTTCTATCTATTTCTCTTCGACTCGACATATTTTCCAAGAGCTGCACGCTACGACGAAATTATCAAGACTCGGACTTCAGATTTTTCCTATTGTAGTGTCAACCCTTTTCAAACGCAATGCAATTGCACATGCCTTGTACTTGAGGGGGGTGTTAAGGATATTAGTGGTATTTCCTATTGTACTGGGTTTAGCCTTGTGTCACCTTTGTACCCTATATATATTGCCCATTGGATCTCTTGAATACACACACAATATTCATAATACAAAAAAAAACTTTTTACTGGAAGTCATTACCTGTAGAGACTGAATCGTTTCAGATGCTTTTGTCCTCTCCACAGAAACCTCAGATAACTGTGCCTCCAAGCTTTGTAGTTGCTGAAGACAAAACAGAAGCCAGGTTAGACTACCTTGATCATTTTATGAATTCGCACTTAGAAAATTACCTAAGTGCATTTTTTTTTCTTACCTTCTGATGCTTAGCAGTGAGTTCTGTAATTGATGCATGCCTCTTTTCTTCAGCAGATTGCAGTGATACTTGGATTTGCTCAAGCATCTTTACAAACATCACATCAGTAAAATGGGAAACATTGTTCAATTGTTAATTGGTAGTTTTGTAGATTTGAGATTATATTAGCTTAGAAGAATAGCTAATTGTCAGCTCTGAGCATATGTATCAACATCCAAGCAACACACAAATTGGTCTGCTGACATGAACAGGAATCTCATACTTGCTTGAATATTTCAGCTTGCTCAGAGAGACACCTAAACTGACTTCTGAGCTACATAACAAAATGTGCAATTACTTTCAGTCAATCGATGCCCCACTAATGCTAGACCTATCTACCTCCCCATTCCACCCTCCGTATAAGCACATAATGGAAGGAGATCTTGGCACTTACTCCTAAAATCCTAATAAAATTTTCAGCGTTTGAAGTATGTGCCTTGCAACTCTTTTATCTTTCTTTTTAAGAACAAGTACCATGCAACTCATTTTTATTTCCTTTAAAGATCTGTCTTGCAATTCAAACAACAAAAAATTGATAAGAACTTTTATTACATGTGCATACCTGCTCTTTTTCAAACATTGACTGTTGCAACTTCTCAAGGGCATTATTCCTGGCCTCCAAGGCAAGACGTGTCTCATCGAGGTTAGCTCTTAACCTACACATGGTTTGCATTCACTCATAAGACAAAAATTATGTAGATTTTGCATGTCTATTGCGGAAGATATGCATCAGCTTTAATCTAACTTGTACAAGAGTTCCAGATATAAGCATAGGAGCATAAAATATAAGGAATCCTCACTATGGAGAAGCTGCAGTCAAATCCACATCAGGATTTAAGTGGTTGGACCATTAGTTCCCAGCATCCTAATCCTACCACCCCAAAAAAAGAGAAAAAAAATAGAAAATTTGCTGCTACTTTTGCGATTAAATGATGGTATGTGCATTGTACAATGAGATGAATACAGTTACTCACTTGCTATTCACTGTCCGCAATTGCTGCCTTTCAGCATCCATTGACCTTAAAGCCTCACTAGCCTGCTGACGAGCACGTTCCAGTTCCTGCTGTGCCACTGATTGCAGAGAAGCAGCTTGTTCAGCCTTCTGATTAATTTCATTAAACCGAACTTCCAGGTCATCTTTTTCCTGTAAAGAATACAAAACTGCGTCAGGACTCAGGATAAACACAAATCAATTGTTGTTGTTTCACAGGATTTAATATTAGACTTATCTTAATATTTCAGTATAAAACGATATATATTGATTTGGAACATTCTAGAGGCAACATGCAGCAACAAGTTGTTTCAATCATATCAGTTATTGAATCAAATTGTACGAACTAATCAAATTTCATCAGCAACCAGTGAAAGAATTCTGCACTGATGGCACTATGGCAGAAAATCAAGACTGCAAAGTAATAGGCCTATTATTCTCAAGTTAATGTACACTAGGACACCTCAAATTGGTTACCTTCTGTATATCTTGTATACGTTGTTTTGCACGCTTGTGAAGCCTCTGGAACTTGGTATCCAGCTCAACATATTTGTCATCTCGTTCTTTTATTTCCTTTTCCATTTTCTGTTGAGCTACAAACATGGAACTAATGATGATTTAGATTTAGATTCTAAACAAAAAAGGAAATTTACATAGTAGAGCAACAAAAAAGAGTAGTTTGTATTACATATAACAAGTTTTATTCTGATCAAACAAAATTACAACAATTTCAAAACTAAATTTTGGCATTATTCAGAAAAATAACAGTAATCTGAAGCTAAATGGTATACACAAGTTTGTCCTGATAGAAGAATCATCTGTGACTTTATTAGCAGTTATTGCACCATACTACTATGGCAGACCTTGGTGGAGTGACGGTTACTATTATAGTCTTTTCTCAGTTTTGGACTTCGTTGCAAATGGTTAAAGTGCTGGGACTTATAGACTTATAGTGAACTGTATCCCCCTTTGCCATGCCCAGAGTGCTCCCTCTTATCTCATACACATGTCAGGATGTGATTGACTAGGAAATATTTAAACTTTCCATTTTTGCAATTTTTCCATGCATAACTCATGAGTTAAGTGCCTGATCCTCAATCTGTCCACACCATTGCAATCTTTAATTCCTTACAAGTTACAACGAGCACAGTCATTAAGGACCATTGTGGAATATCTTCTAATCTAAAAATTATCGTAAAAATCATTTCCATGTATACAAGGTTGTGCAGGGAGGACACGAACCTAAAGCAGCCCCTTTGGGTCATCGCCAATAACTAAAAAGACCCTATGTAGCTATTGCCAAAAAAAAATCCAAACTGCTTTGTTTTGACATTTGGATAATTTGCTGAGTTCCATATACACACGAAAAAATAATGAAAAACCTAGTTTTGTAAGAACTATCAAACACTGGTTATAGTTCAATTTCGGTACAAATAATTTTAGTATGATGTGTGTTACATGTCCACTGTCCCTAACTCCCTATGATCAATTTCTAGGTCTGCCACTGGACATAGGTCAAGAAAATATTTGTGCACACCCAAGCTTAAGTTATTGGATCCGCCACTGCTACTATTTGGTGAAAGAGACTAGAACCACAGAATGAGAACAAAAAGTGTACAGAATCAGTAGCAAGAGGAAAAGATATAGTGTAGAGAGTATTGCCCTCATGCCATATAGAAATGGAGGCTTTAAGACAGTAAAAATTGGTTGGGATTGCCTGTCTTGTCTGTGTTTCTAAGTCATATCGGATAATAGGAGACAGCTATCAACTTCCATAACAATTATCCAGTACTTTCAAGTGAAATGGGAATTTTAAATTTAATATTAGCTATGTCCATAGGATACATGTGATCGATATTCCAACTTAAAAGTTGGATTCACTTTCTTGCCTTTTTTGTGGTGAATTACAGTTATTGCTCATTAATGTCCGTTGATTTAAGATATCTGGAGGCCACCAATTATTGATGGATTTGCTCCCTCATTCAATGCCATTTTCTAAAATCAACAGCGCCCTAGTCAATGCGATTGGTATGGATGCTTTGCATTCTTGTATTTTGCTATGTCATCCTATTCATATATTTGGAGAAGTTATTTCGATCATATGGACAAACAAACAAATTTTATAGCAAAAAATGAACCACCTACGATTAGTTTGGATTGATCTGAACTGTTTGTGACACGAATCTCTAACTGATGTGTGCTGAAGGTGTGTCCTTACTGGTGCATACAGAAAGCACTTTTCGGTTTTGTTGAGTTTTCAGCAGGCGAACAAGAAAGAATGACAGTTTGTTACTTACAGCATGGCAAGCTACAACAAGAAAACGTAAGATTAACAACAGTACAAGAGTCATCACACACTTGTTACAGTTCTAGAGCAGTGAGATTTAACAGAGGAACACGCACGGAATTCCAAGTTTGTCAATTTCCGACAACGATAACCGCACAGCATCAGAACCTCAGGGACAAGTGGCAACTAACCTTCGGTGAGCTTCGCCGTGAGGTCCTGGACCTTGCCGTCCGCCTCGGCGTAGGCCACATTGACATGCTCCAGGGCCGCCTCCGTGGCCTTCTGCGTCTGCTTCCCCTCCCGGACCTCCTTGCTCAGCTTCGCAATCTGCTCTCGCAAGCTCCTCACGAGCTCCGAGTCTTCGCCGCCACCCGCCGGCCGAGTGCCCGCGATCTGGGACTTGAGGTACTCGTTCTGCAGGCTGAGCTCCACGAACGTTCGCGTGACCTCATCTTGGGACCGCTCTGTCTCGCCTCCAGTCGCCTGATCGTGTTCCCCCGCTGCCGCATCGGCATCCGCGCCAGCCCTCCCTCCTTCCACCGGCGCCGCGGACTCCTCTTTGTTTGGCGCCGGCGAGGTGCTCTCCTCGGGATCCATCACGCCGAGCCGGATCCGAATCTGCTCAGATCGAGGGATCGGAGAGGCGGACCTGAAGGTTGTTGGATTGGGGAGGAGCGGGATTAGATTAGGATTTATGAGGGAAGCAAAGTCCGGATCTCCAGTGGCGGAGGGGGGACGAGAGAGAGGTGGCTGGGGTCGCCGCAGAGCCGTCTCAATAATTTCAAGGGCCCTTGGACAAGCAAGACAGTAAAAGTCTAATAATCTAATTTTTTAATATAATGATTAAAGTATATAGTACTACTAATAAGAGTTAACTTGCAGCATATGTTTTGTTCATTAAAGATAATGATAGTACACCAAAGAAACTAAAAGAACGGTAAAATAACTATTATGATTACCTCAAATAAAACAATAATAATTCAGTGCTTCTTAAAAAACCGCCTTCGGGTATTTCTTGATGCAAAATCTTCAAGAACAGTATCGAGATTAATGTTGTCCAAAACATTCTTCTCAATGCTGCACATAGTCAAGCCATTCAATCTTTCTTGTAGCATAGTTGACCTCAAACAATTTTTCAATAGTTTCAATTTGGAGAAGCTTCTTTCGGCTGATGCTACTGTCACAGGAACAATTAAGAGAATCCGATATGCAATAGAGACATTCGGATAGCAATCTGCAGCTTTAACAAAGTGAAGAATCTCAGGTGCTGACATCAATTCATCTGGCAAAGTTACTTGCAACACTTTCAATTCAGAGAAAAAATCATCTAACTCAACATCGACTTGTACATATATTGATATACATACTCATGGGCCGATAGGCCCCCCCGTGGCATGGGCCCCCGGCCGTCGCACTTCCTGCCCACCCCCCTAAGATGGCCCTGGGTCGCCGTCGGTGGCAAGGAAGGGAGGAGAAGGGAGGGACGGGGAAGGCTCAGCCGTGCCACGTGTCTGACGAGTGGGGCCGGAGACCACAAGGCAGTGGCGTAAAGTGTGGACAAGGTTAGTTAGGCGTTGGGAGGCGAGCCGAGCCGAGCTAGATCATCGGGTGAATCCCGAGGTCAATCCCACATTTCTATCTGCAGTCTACTGTAGCTTTTCCTGCCCTTAGCACGGTATTTGACCGAAATGAAAAACTTATATCAGCGCAGATTTGGCAAAAGGAATAAAAATACCAAAAATACTAAAAGACTTAAAAACGAAAACTATAAGTCATAAGCAAAAACTATCTAGAGCGAGTAAATTCTTTTTGACTTATGATTTATAGCTTAGAGCTCTTTTCAAATAAAAAAATGAAACAATTTTTTCATTGTTTTTTTGAAGCGGCTTATTAGTATTCGGTTCATTCGCACAAGCCTCATATTAGGGTCCAAAACTATCAACCGTAGCTAAAAAAACCACCTCTTTGCCTTTCAAACAGACCTTTGCCGTGGTTTTTCTTATTATTTGAGCACCAAAGTGCGAAATAATATGAATTGGCTATATGAAACCGCATAGGCATGTGAAACAATTTGGAGAATGTTTTTGCTGAAATTAATGTATTGTTGGTAAGCCATAGCTAGTGAGAACATAGGTAAGGTTGATGGGTCATTTTAGAAACTGGTATGGTCGCTTTGACGATTAAACTCTACTGTTGTTTTTATTGTTTCTACACTTGTTTCCAAATCGCGGTTAGTTGGCCCATATTTAAGCAGCAAGCCCAAGTCAACGACTCGAACACCATTTTTGTCTTTTGACCCATGAATCTTCCCGTTTCTCCCTTCAGTTTGTCCTCTTCATCAACAACAATATGCCTCTTCCTTTTGCCTTTGGACTTCAACTTCTTCAAAATCCAAAACAAATGAGATGGTTTCTCCAAGCAACTTTTTTAAACCGTATCACAAAATGACTTCCCAAGCCTAAAATAGTGCGCATCATCAACGTTAATACCTTCGTCATCTCGAAAAACACAGACAAAAACCATCAAGCACAGCAAAAAAAATATCAACCACAGCTCAAAAGAGCAGAGCCTATGATCGACACCATTGAGTTTTATCAACAGAGCATGATATCAATGCTTCTACATCTCTAAGAAGAAGATAGAATACCAAGTGTAGACAATGGCAGAGCCACCATCCAAGCAGCACAAGCGACTTGCCCAGGTTCATTGGCAACTGTTATTGATAATGACTAGCCTCATAGGCGCGGCGACACGCCGCGCCAGCCACCGTGTGTACCGAAGTAAAAGATGCGATAATCCGTGAGGAGTTTGTAAAAAAAAATTAAAAAAATCGAGGGCACATGTGTATTTTTGAAAAAGTCAAAGGTTTTTTTTGGGAAAAACCGAGGGCCTGTACGTAATAAATGGGAAAGACAAAGGATTTTTTGTAAAACCGAGGGTGCAGACGTAATAAACAAGGACCGCACGTAATTTAGAAATCAGCGGCGCTATCTCGCAAAATTTGGGTGAAAAAATTACCAGGACCTTTTCGCGAGAAAAAGGACCTTACGTAATTTTCGAAAAATATGAGGGAATCACCTCGCCAGCGTCAAAATTTTCCCGCCACGCGGTGGCATATGCATGGCGAGGCGGCGTGGATGCCTGGGGCGGAATCCCCTGTGTTTGTTATCTGTATGATACCCTAGTTGAGCCGTGTTTGTTACCGGAGGTGAAGAACATGATTTTTTTTCAGGCCATAATTAGTGTTATAAAATGCACAACAAAAATAAATGATCAAGTGAACGGGAGACAAGGATTTACCATGAAAAACCCTTACAAGAAAACCACAGACGTACGAAGGCAAATCACTATAATAAAAAAAGATATTTACAATGAGATTCTTACTCTTCCTATAGACTATAGATTAGCACATGTATGGTACACTTCATTCCTCAGCTCTCTGTAGTTCGTTTATTTCTGCAGAATAAATGAAGACATAGGACACGAAACAGCGTCAGAGGTAATGTGGCATCACTCAACATAGAAACTATGGAGAATATATTCTGGATCAACACAATACTGTTTATTTCTGCAGAATAAATGAAGACATAGGACACGAAACAGCGTCAGAGGTAATGTGGCATCACTCAACATAGAAACTATGGAGAATATATTCTGGATCAACACAATACCCGTTCCTTGCATCACCATTTACGAAGTCGCAACATTTCATCACCATTTACGTAGTCCCAACAATGACCTTAAGATAACTTCAAGGCAATTTACATCAAGACTGAAGTGTACCATACATGTGCTAACCTGAAGCCGTACATGCTGAAATAGAGGACAAAATTATCTCTGAAGGAATTAACAGACAAATTTTGTCTATAAGAAATATATTCTCTACAAAAAGAACATTAAAGAATAGTTTTATACAACACGCTGTCCCAGTTTCTATGACGCATATTAACATTTCACACCAAGAAGCCAAACAAAAAAAAACAATCTTCTGCTCAGATAAATGATGATCCTTGTTAGAAATAGGTCAAAACACTTGTCCCATTGCCAGATTATCAACAGAAACAAAAGAGTAGTGTTGTGTGACTGGTCAGAATATTCGGATCGTATTAACTTCCTGTGCATCCATCACAATAAGAACGTCAATCCTCGGTTACATATAGATATATTCCTGAAAGAAAGTGGCAATCATATTTACCCACCAAATGTCCAAAAGAATGCTATGTACCTTGAATGTCAATAATCTGTGAGCATTAATACAATTTGCCCAGGGGTATATAAGAAATATGTACCTCCATGTATATTCTGTGGGCAAATACAAAACTCTTTACAGTTAGCAGGAACATAGATATATGAAAGTGCCAGCTGGTGCTTGCCAGGTCCTCAAATCTTGATGAAGGTTGGCTCCACATAAGTAGTTATTAACCTCAGTAATCAAATCAATGATACAAATCTAATGAAAAAGAATGTGCCTCTCCACAATAAACAGATCCAAGCCGATGAAAGTGGGTATTTGGTCAGCACTAAATGGACTTTCTCACCGATATCTCCCGATTTGCACCTTACCCATGCTGCTCTCCAACCTCTGTATGCTTGCAGCAACAAGTCCAATGTTTGGCTTTGAATCAATGTCTCTGTCATCACTGCTGGCGACACTTCCAGTGTTAGTCTGTACTTCAGTGTTCTTGGTACCACTGTTGGCAACAGCTCCAGGATCATCACTGTTCTCGACGCTTCCAGTGTTGGGCTTCCCGCTAATAATCTTGGCATCAACATTGGCAATACTTCCACTGCTGGGCTTCACATCTAAGTTCTTGACATCACTATTGGCAATGCTTCCAGTGTTGCACTTTACATCAAAGTTCTTCATATAACTGTTCACAACGCTTCGAATGCTGTGCTTCACATCAGTGTTGTTGGCATCTCTGTTGGCAACGCTTCCAATGTTGCTCTTTGCCTCACTACTCTTGTCATCCCTGCTGGTGATTCTGCCAGTGCTGGGCTTTATGTCAATGGTTTTGGCATCTCTGTTGGTGATGCTTCCAGCGACAGGCTTTATATCGGAGCTTTTGGCATTTCTGCTGGTGATGCTTCCAATTTTGGGCTTTATATCAGACTTATTGCCGTCTCTGTTGATGATGCTTCCAGTGCTGGGATTTACATCAGTGCTTTTGGAATTTCTGTTGGCAATGCTTCCAGTGTTGGTTTGTACATCAGCATTCTCGGCATTACTATTGAAAATGCTTCTAGTGTTGAACTTTGAATCAATACTCTTGGCACAACTGTCAGGCATGCTTTCGATGTTGCGTGTTACATCAATGCTCTTAGAATCACTGTTGGCAACGGTTCCAGTGTTGTGTGCCACACCGACATTTTTGGCATCACTAATGTTGAGAGCCCCACAGGTCTTACCATCATTACACTGAAGCCATTTATGCTGCAGGCACTGTGCAGCTGTTGGCCGCTTCTCTGGGGCAAAATCAAGTAAGGGGCAAAGAAAATCAGCAAATTCCCGGGCATCGGATTCAGGAATTTTGTATTTGTCAACTAGGACACGTTCAACAGATGAGAACTTCAGCCTTCTTATCCGCTTCAAATCTCCATGGCGGTCAAAATACTCCTTTGATTTTGTTCCCATGGTAGCAATCTGAGCTCATTGCAAAAATTATATTGGTGAGTTTTATGATTCTAATACAAAAGGATTGGCCATAATAAAAAGTACACTACCTTTTTTGCCATCTTTCCCAGGATCTCCATCATTAAAGCCAAGTGATCCTGCAATAACAGACCCTTAGTCCCTAATTAAATCAAAAGCTATAACGCAGATGATTCAACTGCCAAGGGTCAGCTCAAAAATGCATCTGAAGTCTGCAAGTTTTAATTCAGACAGAAACTACATTTCCACATCATAAGTAGTTTCAACTTTCAAGTATATCTCACGCAGATTGTCCTGCATATAGGCAAAACTTTGACTGAAGAGGCACTGAGCTACTGGATTTGCATATCCTACAGCGTTACCACCTAACACAAACTATGGGAAATTTACATATAAGAGAATATATCATGTGGGGGTAATTTTTCTTTCTTTCTCATGTATGGTTGTTTCGCAAAACCAAATAGCACTCATTCTCCTGTTGTTCTTGACAATGCTAGCATGCCAAATGCCAATAAAATTTCAACTGTCTATGGTCTCTATGCCGTGACATTTCAGGACATTGTACATTTATCTCATCTATTTGAATTTAGGAGTGCTCTAGCTATTTCTTTGGCTAGATTGGCAGGTACAAATTAAGATTGCAAAGATGTTATCTGAATGGTCCTCCACAATTTTTTGGATTATTGATATGATTTCTCATACAGTGTGTTGGAGCTACTTGGGATAAACAGGACAGTTGACATTCTTCAAACATAACATTCTTTTGTACGTCAGTTCCATAACTTCACATGTTAAGCATGCTCATGTAGATGACTACCTTCTAATGTAATTATACTCGTGATACAGATGATATAGACATATAGTATGTGTCAACCCAGTGGCTTATTTATATTCCTCTAGCTCTTGTCTACCTTCTTTTAATTTCCCATCATTTCATTTGATCAATTTACGCGCTACATGATTTAAGGAAATTCAAAGGTCAAGATCAAACATCATGAGCTAGGTTACATGAGGAATGTAATATATACCTCATCTTCACTGTACCCATGGCCTTCTTTGGGTGTAAATAGCATTTCACCTGTTGCAAGCTCAAAAGCAATACACGCAAATGACCACATGTCAACAGGAAATGAGTATCCTGTACCGAGAATGACCTCTGGTGCCCGGTACTGCCTTGTCTGAATAAAATCTGTAAATTGCTTGTCAGCCCAACAAGCATTTCCAAAGTCCACAATCTTACATGTCAAATCAATTCCATCCAAGCTTCTTTCTGCACATGAAGATTCCGCAGCTGATTTTCTTTTCTCGGCAAGCTTTGCAAGAACCTTCCTTGCCCTCATCTTTAGTTTCTTCTCAATTGGATTAAGAACAACTTCTCCGTTAGGATTCCCCTCAGGCCTCTCAAGGTTAGGTTTAAGTCCAGAGCGTATGGGGTCCTTCAAGGGATCAATTGTTGAAACAAGAAGAATATTCTCAAGCTTCAAATCTGAATGGATGATACCAAGCTCTCCATGCAAGTAATCAAGGCCTACCAAAATCGACCTGCATATTTCCCTCACCCTTCCCAATCCAATGCCCTTGTAGCGGTTGTATTGTACTAGCTTAAGTAAGCTATCTCCAAGGAATTCAAAGACGAGGCAGATATGCTGCCCATTCGGCCCTGTGTGATTGAAGTGATCTATCAACTGGATGATGCATTTACAGTTTGACGGATCTCTTTTGGTGATCTCCGACAGGAACTCAATTTCATGAAGAGCGGCTTGAGCAAACTCAGGCGCACTCTTCTGGATCTTAAGAGCCACAAATCTCTGCAAAGAAGAGAGCGGAATCATGAACATCACATCCCTCTGCACCTGTGAAGCAATAGCATTAACCACTTCTAATTTTACTTGCTATAATCCCATCACAGCATGTCCAAAAGATGCAGTTAACCACAAAAACTTCAGACCGGATTTATTTTGTATCAACCAACATGATCTCTGAATCTCTGATTACATAAACCTCCCTACCCGTGATTCACCCAGAGCAATAATTACTAGTATGATTATGAATAGTAGGTCACAGCATTAAAATAACTGTCAAAGACAAGCCAATATGTAAACTACTCCATAACAGCCTAATCGTTCCGTCATCAAAAGCTGAAAAAATTCCAATAAGCAACGGCAATGGATAAACGAATTCCAAAAAGGACAAACTAAATTCCTACTCTAGTGAAACGAAACCTATGTACATACAGGCAGCTAACCTATGTACATACAGGCAGCTCTTGTCAGTCCCTTTCCCTCGCGGGGACCACGCGCAGGGGCGAACACGGGCTGACCCGTGAGACGGGAGCAACCTTATGATCCAATCGAGTTTCAGTTCAATCTCCCCTAATCGACAAAGCACGAGATCTACTATGCGCATACATTACGTCGAGGATGCGGTAGGATCGCGTCAAGATAGCGTCTCTCCTCGATCTCCGGTCCGAGAGAGAGAGAGAGAGAGAGAGAGAGAGAGAGAGAGAGAGAGAGAGGATGCGATCCATCTTGGTCGGACCAGGGGGGATCAAGACTGACCTGAGACTGGACGTCGAAGGCGAGCCAGACGGTGGAGAAGTTGCCCCAGCCGAGCTTGCGCTGGGCGACGTAGCGGCCGGCGGCGAACTGGTCCCCCGGGCGCACGGCATGGTAGCCGCCCTTGCGGTACCCGTCGACGCCCTCGTCCTCCTCCTCCTCGTCCCCCGACGAAGACGGCGACAGCGACGCCCGCGACATCCTCCTCCTCCCAAGATCCGGCCTGCGGGGCGGGGCCCACCTCGATCACCAGCGGCGGCGGCTCCCGTCGTTGGTCCGTTCGTTGGCGAGTTGGTTGGTTGGGGTGGTTCCCTCTTCGGTTGGGAATCGCGGAGGGAAAGGAGGCGAGGCGACGCCGGTGGCCGCGGGTTTGGTTTACTTTTTCAGGTGGAGGACGCTTTCCCGCGTCGCTCCTCCTATTTCGGATATATTCCATGTTTCCTTCACCCCCAAGTTTTTCTTTTCTCGAGCTGATGATTTTTTTTCCCTTTACTCTGCATCGTAAAAGATGGGCCTTAGTTTTCGCTAACCTTGAATCTATCGTTGAAACTCGTTTGATTTGGTTGTGATCGGTTCGGCTGAAAAGTTCATGGCTTATGATTGAAAACACTGTAACTGACTGAAAAAAAGCATTGTAGCTGACAGAGACTTATTTAGCATAATTAAATTTAAAAATATAAAAATATGTTAGTCCATTACGTATAATACAAATAAATACGGGAAAAAAAGAACCGGCAAAAAAGCTCAACAAAAAGCTAAAAGTTCAGAAAAAGACGAAACTTATGAATAGTAAAAAATAAACCAGAAGCTAAAAGCCAAAGTCGAGTTGATCAGATTGCTCCGATACTCCCCCGTACAAATCGGTCTCCCTTTTCTCCAAAATTAAAACCTTCGAGTGGCACAGCCTCGGCTTTAGAAAGTGGCGTGATGGTGTGGTAGTTGCACAGTATCTTCTTTTGTCGGACCAGATAGAAATAGATGTGTATGGTTCTTTTATGGTGTGGTTTATGGTTTTTTTAATTTAAAATTTTGAAGTACGGCGGTTCACGAGAAAGAAGATAGAGAAAAATATTCATGTGTAATTTTAGCTAATATAGATAAAGTCAGAACAATATCTATTTTGATCGACTTGTAGACTCCACCTTAAAAAACACTTTGTTTAAAAACTAGTTACTATAAAAAGATAAGCCATAAGTCTAAAAACATTCACTCTATGGCTATGCCACAGCCTCCAGATGTTTGATTGACGTAGAGAAGGAAGACATAGCATTGACGAATCTATAAACTATGGACATTTCCTAGCAGAGGGTAGCGACTGGAGATAGAGAACACAATTGCAAAGGTGTTGATGGTAGTAGAGACGGTAAGTATCGAGGCAAGGTAGCGACTGGGTATGCTCCCAATCCCCAGATTTGGGTCGGGAGGGAAAGTAGAAGGGCAAAGGAGAAAGAAAAGAAAAGATGAGAGACACACGTCTCTATAAGCAAATATAGTTATAAAAGAATAAATGTTGTTTGAAAAGAAATTTTTATGTAAAATTTATAGCTAGTGAATCAATAATCATTTTACTGTCTTCCTAGACAGTCCAAACTTTATCCAAATTAAAAAACAATCTAATACGACCATGGTGACTACCTTATTATAACAGTATGTATGATATTTATGTTAACATTTTATATAAGCAATCTATTTATAGGATGTTGTAAATGGTGCTAAAATGGCTTTGGTCCTCTCCTTTTTAGTTTTTAAAAGTCATTTTTCTATAGTAAAATGCTTTTATATAATAATTAGCTTTCAAACGAAATGTTTTTTTAAAACGGGGTTTACAGATTAATTCAGTACACACTGTAGCGACTTTATCTATATCGGTTAAAATCATACGTAGGTCTCTATCTCTCTGTACTCTTTCTCATAAACAGTTAAAATCTATAAACTATAACTAAAATATATAAGATACGGTTCAAAAGAACAGACCATTTATCTGTTGTGAATGGAAGGCTGTGGTGATCGGTTCGGCTGAAAAGCTCATGGCTTATGGCTGAAAACACTCAGAGTGGTGAAAAAAGCATCATGAGAATGACAGAGGCTTATTTAGCATAATTAAATTTAAAAATTTAAAAATACAAAAAATATGTTAGCCCATTACGTATAATACAAACAAATACGAGAAAAAAAGAACCGGCAAAAAAGCTCAACAAAAAGCTAAAAGTTCAGAAAAAGACGAAACTTATGAATAGTAAAAAATAAGCCAGAAGCCGAAACCGAATCGATCAGGGCCACCACACCTTGGCCCTGTTTGGATACGCTTAAAATCCGATTCTGGGTAGAATTAAGCGAGAATCCCACCCAAACGCTTTGATTATTTTTCGATTCTTTCAACCGCCGCGGTGGGAAAAATCAGCATTTGCATTGAGAATCCAAAATCTGCATCGCAAGCCCCATCGGGATTATTCAGATTATTCAGATCGCAGATTCTTCAGATCGCGACTTATCAGAAAATCTTGATCAAATTAAAATCAATTCTCAGATAAGCGTATCCAAACAGGGCCCTTATGTTGCGGTGGGCTATATGTGTGATAAATAGGAAGGACGAGGTGCCATATGTAAAACAACGGGTTCAATTTTGTGACAGGTGCCCCACCCCATGGCTTGTTGCTTGAGACTTCAGGTCAGGTTGGTGCCGTGCACCTTCGGCACATCATCCTCCAAGAAAGCTTCGTGGATTTGATTGATCTTTTGCAGCTGTAAACACTGCAGCCGAATCATTTGTTGCGGTTGCGGTGCATTTTCTCATCAATCAACTGCATATAATGTGCTTTCCACACTCGATTCATGAATGCTATTTTACAATTTATTTATGAGTATACACCTTGTTTATATTGAGCTAGCAGTAGTATAGCACATTAGCAACAGGTCGTTGCTGGTGATATACTGATGTATTGATGGAGATTCGGCCCTCTCATCGAGATTTTAATTATTTGGGCTTTATATGGTGTTGCGGTAGTTTTTAAAAAAACTTATTTTTTTCTAGTTTTAGATGTAATCATTAGTTAAGAGCATTTTTTTAGCCATAACAGCAAATCGTATTGGAATTCCCATAGCTAACTATATATAGCACAGCACGACATTGAGAGAGGGAGAGAGAGAGAATTTGAGATATTCTAAATTTCTGATACGGGATTTTGCCTTTTCAAGTTGTTTATTTGAGAATGATATATATGAAACTTCAAGAAAGAAATTCATACTAAAGTTCGCTATTCACTAATTAATTCAGACTGTATAATATAAAGGAAAAAGTCTACACAACACCTTGAATTTTTTTCTTGAAAATCCGTTCAGAATCTTGAACTATAAAACCGGATATTTGATATCCAAACTTTGCAATCCGATTCAGATAACACCCTGACCCGATTTCGGATAGTGGTATTGTCCGCGTTGTGTGATAAGTGGGTAGTTTTACCATGTAAGATGACACGTTGGTCAAATTTAGGTAAATGACATGTAGAGCCCACAAGATCTTCCCTCCCTAATCGAAACAAAGAGAGAGAGAACTACAGGGGGCGGTGGCCATGGAAGCATGGGCTAGGAGCTCGGTGGAGCAATGCTAGCTCGACCAGCTGCAGGCTTCTGAGAAGTGAAATCTAGAGGAGCACGAGTTAGATTAATCGCCTATAGGTTTGGTTCACAATCCCGGTTTTCCATCTTTGAAGGAGACTTGGTAAAAAAATCGCCTCTCCCTACCCTACTGCTCACCAGACAGGGGCGGAGACAAGGGGGGCGGGCAGGGGCCTGGCCCCCCAATGGTCCACCAGATATATTATTAGGATCCTTTAATCACCCTTAATCACAGTCAATTAGTCAATTAGGCCCCTGTATGCAACCATCTAGAGCTAAGTACATTGCCATCGCTTGCTGATCTAACAAAGGGACTAGTGAGATTAGGTAAAAATTCTATTTATCCAATGGTTGATAGATTACTAAGATTAGTCATAACTCTTCCAAAGATCAACAATGACCATTGAGAGAGTCTTTTCAGTAGTGAAACTTGCCAAGACACGTACTAGGACTAAAATGGGAGATGGCTTTTGCTAAGCTACATGATAGTTTATATTGAAAAGGAATTGTCACTAAGGTTAATTCCAATGATATTATCAAATCTTATGATCTAGTTGGTAATCATCGTGCTAAATTCAAGTTAGTGGAGATGTAACAAATTCAAGTTTGTGGAGATGTAATGAAAGTACATTTCTTTTGTGTTACTAGACGTATGCTACATTATTTTGCCATATGTGTTATGATTGAATTTATATGACAATATATATGCGTATGTTTAATTATATATGTGTATGTTTAATTTTGCCGACACACGGCGCCCAGGGCCCATGACGCCGGCGTCTTGGCGAGTCGACCCCCCTCTTGTCTGGATCCTGGCTCCGCCCCTGTCACCAGACACTCGAGAAGGCAACCCAGCGGTGGCGAGTGCTAACGTTTTTGCAAGGACTTTGTTCTACTAGCAAAGGGAAGAAATAACTGCCTTGATTTTTGTTGAAGACGATCGATTAGTGAGAGAAACCCACCACCGAGACCACAACCATAGAATGGGAGCATTGCAAGGGCAAGCAGCGTCTGCTTCTCCGGGCCTCAGGCTTGACTAAGGACAAAAAATGTTAGGCCCATGACACAATCATCATGGGCCAAATCTCGGCAGCCTCAGGAATTAGGACTCTGCTTGCACCGAATACGCCTCGGTCGTGCTTCTCTACTCATCAGCGGTCCCCACGCGCCTTGAAACCCTTCGTCACTTGTCTCCTTGCCCCTCCCTTACCTCTAACTATAGGAGAAATCATCTTATTTATTTATTTATTAAAAAAATTATAAATCATAAATTAGAAAGAAGGTAACCATTACAATGTATTGTGATGTTACTCTCTCCCTCTCTAAATTATAGGTGAATGGAAATTCTATTCTCCTTCACTTTATTAACTTCAGATATTTTCTAAAAGAGAGGCAAAGAAATATCTGAAAGTGGTGCAGCATATCTAATGCCACATGAGATATAATTGACGGAACAGAAATATATCTGCTTGTATCATGTATACATTTTACTACCTCTAGTCACAAATACATATTGTTTTGGAATTCGTTCAGTGCTATCGCTATGCTTTTAAGTATATAGATTGGATATATAAAAAAATCATATGTATAGATTTGTGTCGAAAAGTATTTCCATAATATTATAATTTTATCAGGTATTATAACTATATTATAATAGAAAATAGTGATTAAAGTTGTGTTTTGGAGACTAATAGAATCACCATCTCAATTGAATTGATCACATATGTTTTGGAGTAAAAAGAATTAATACAGTAATTAATAACGCAACGCTGATCACATTACCTTCCCTCGCATCGACACGAACCATCTACTAATTAACAAACCAGATACATTGGGGTCTTAATTAATTTGTGGCCGTACAACTCTAAACTTCGAGGTTATGATCGTCTTTTTCTAATCATATGTTCACCACAGATTATTCACCACGCGGTAAATAATTAATCGAATAGTAATAAATCCATCATTATTCATCGGTATAAGCAGCTTCTATACGGTGGTGTCCAGTAGTCCGGGCCGTTGTTATCCCTGTACACTTGAGGCGTGCTGGAGACTGGCACCAAGCACAGCCCTCTACTCCTCAGGTCAGCCTCTGCGTCTGCCTCCTCCTTCCTGTCCAACCCTCCCCATGCGTTGTAATCCTGACAAAGACGCAAACCCTGCTGTTAGGTGACAGTGTAATTATGCGTCAACAACGGTGGCGTATCACTTGAATTGAAAGTTTCTTTAGTGACATAACACGCAAAGCTTCTGTATGTTCTTAATAAAAAGATCATGATCTGAGCCGTTCGATCAGTGTGAGAATGAAGCACGCATGCATGGCTAGTGTTATGCGATTAATTGCCTATGGTAATGCTCCATGGTAACTGAACATCTTTGATTAGAAGATCGCGTTCATCCATTTTAATTAAGGTGAGTTTCCACCTGATAATTCGTATGTACTTTGAGGAGAGGTATATATATATATATATATATATATATATATATATATATATATATATATATATATATATATATATATATATATATATATGTGTGTGTGTGTGTGTGGTTTTGTAGTTTAATTACCTTGCTACTACTTGACTTCATGTATGGATCACTCAGCAGCTGCAACAAACAAGAAATAATTAAGGAGTCAAATTAAACTAACTAAAGTAGGTTCCTCAAATTAATAGATTTGGAGAAAGTCTTCCATGTTGCAACTTATGAACTGATTGAGCCACTGCGAAGGGGGGGGTGTTGTAACGGGGCCATGACCATATATGCTCCACGTACGCATTCCATTACACAAAAGCAGCAGCACTTGTAACACTCATGCTGTGCAAAAGGGTTATGAGTCGAGCTACGCTTTGCCGGCACGACACGTGTCTCTCAATAATTGGTTGCATTCCATCGTCCCTCTAATCTTAAGGAGTGGCTTTCCTCCGGAAATATTGTGGCCTTTTTTCAAGACACCCTTTTTGACAAATCAATAATTGCATTGGTTATATTGCACAAGTCAGAAAAAGATTGTGAAAAGCTCTCCATTATCGAAACGTGCCAGTGACAGAAAGCTTCCACATTCTTTTTATTGTGCTGATTGAAATCTTTTAGCAGCGAGTGTGATTTTTTAGGGAAGCCAAGAGCTTTCATTAAGTAGAAGAAGTTGGGGGTACAATCTAAATTAAGTGTGTGCTTTTTGTAAAGGGAAACACAAGATATCGATACTAATCAAGGTTAATCCAAATTACTTCCGTACCAGCTAGAATTTCTAGTTACAAGATTGAAAAACCAAATATATATGGAACCTTGTTTACCAAGCTATTATAATTAAATGGACGATTTAAAATTTTTTATCGTAAATCAATCGATATATCGCATATGGGAATAAATAATAGAGAAAAAAATGTTTAGTAAGCTACCTGCACTTGTTCATGCAACCACTTGATGTAACTTATCGCCTCATATAGAACTGATGCTGTATCGGTCTGTAACATGCATAAATGAAACAATATCAATCAACATGTAATATATATGTACCTATGTATAATAAATATCCAATAAGAACTGCACTTCAAACTGAAACAAATGGATTTCGCAATGATATAAAATATTCCTGCAATATTGATGTGATCCACATTTGAGCATAGTGTTTCAAGCTCTCTTACTCAATGGATGAAAATTAAATAAACAAAAATAAAGAGGAATTCATAAGGAATAATTTTTTTTTATTTCGTTACATTATTGTCATTCTCCTTTTCCTTTTTCTTCTATTCAAATTAAGCTTATATGATTATAAAGCTGGATTCCCCCTCCCCTTTTAACTTACTGTGTCGATCTAGGGTTAATTGTGCAAATTTCTAGATAATTTGCATCATTAATTACACAGTAATTTATACACGAAAACAAACATGAAACAGTGTTGGAGCGTACCTTTCCAAATGGTGAAACTATCTGTTGCAGTGCAGTGATCTTATCCCCTAACTTTACTTTTGGCACCTGGGACTGTTATACGAAGCAAATATCAGCAAAACACAATTTAAAAAAAACTAAGCAACATCAGCATCTCTAGAACCTATTTTTGTAACTATGCACATATTACTGTTCTTAAGTATATCTTATAAATAAACAACACGAGTATTCTCTAACAGTATGGGCTAGTCGTTTGTCGTTGCTGTAATGTGCACGGCGTTGTGTAATCTGGTTAGTTAATAAATTACTTACTAATTCTCTAGTAAAATAGTTCTGTTTTGACTCTAACATAGCGGCTTTGTAATTTAGTTAGTGTATTAAAAAAATAGCTAAAACCAAAGTGGTTCAAAAATTCGTTACGGTGCCAAATAAAGCCTAATTAAGCACGTACTGCTGCTTGTGCTTGAAGGATAATGCATGAGAGACACCATGAGGAGACTTTTTTTTTAGATAAAGGAATATAACATTCCGGCCTCCATCATTCACAAGTGAATGAGTACAGCCAATTCCAACACATCCATAGTACTTAGACTACAAACCACCATACGGTGTACAAAACACGGAACAAAGAAACGGAACTCAAGTCCCCTCCCTACTCCTACCTCATTACAAAACTTGCTAAACAAAGTCAAACTTTTTGTTGCCTCCATCAAGCGACTGCCTTACTCTAGTGAAGACAGCAGCACTCAATACCATGAGGAGACTTGACTACACATTATTTTCCATGGCGTTGTAGCATGGTATCATGACTCATGAGCCGATAATTAACAAGCTTACTAATTCTACACCTACACTTGCATTTCCCTAGCATATTGTAGCACAGTATAAACTGCAGCTTAATTCGTCATAGAAATTTAATGCTCAATGCTTCAACAAAAAAAAAAGGGTGCACAGTTTCTGAAGGGATCCTGTTCTATGTTAATTTGTGGAATTCCCTTTTATTGGACACTGAACGAATCACTCTTGCATCACTGATATATTCTGGAAGAAATTGATCAGAATCTACATGCATGAGAACTTAATTGCATGCATGCAGGGGCATGTGCATACTTTGAGAGACGACGTGGGCGAGGAGGCCTCGTTCTTGGACTTCTTCGCGTTCCCCTCCGACGCCTGCTGCTCCGATCTCTTCTTCTTCCCCTCGCTCGCCGCCTTGCCGCCGCCGCCGCTCGTCTTCACCTACGTACAAACACAACACACTCATCGGTGTTCGCTTCGCCGCCAAAGCTAGCTAGCTCAACTTAGACACACACACATACACAAATATATATACATATACACACACAGATATACATATACATATATATATATATATATATATATATATATATATATATATATATATATATATATATATATATATATATATATATATATATATATATATATATATATATATATACATAATGTGTATACACACACATACACATATATATGTATGCATAATATACATATATAAATTAGCAAAATATGTGATCTAAATTCATTCAAAATTTTGAATTTAAGTATATTTTTTAAACTTATACATATCATTTGAATTGTTATAGATGAGTATATACTATAAAACTGATATTTTAAAAGTATACCTGAATTTAGATGGAATTAATGCATTTAAAATTATGATGCCTGAGCGTGTGTGTGTATATAGAGCAAAAATAACGAGTACTTCTAGGCCCGATCACCATAGTCTAATATATATAAACACATACGTACCGGCGATGATATCGCCTGCCCTTGCTTCTTGTACTCCGCCGGCGTCATCGCCTGCGCGGCGGCCAGCGCCGGCTTGCCCAGCGCCCCGCCGAACGATATCAAGTCCGACAGGCTCCTCGCCGAGCCGGCATTGCTCCCCCATGGCACGTCCATGGCGGCACCGCCGGCGCCGGCGCCGTACATCCTGCTGCTCAGACCTAGCATTGAGCTGTACCCTAGCCCTATGGGCCTGAGGAAATCTTGGCTGCTTGTGCTGCTGCTCCCGGCTGCTTCTAGCATCGTCGCTTCATGGCGGCCGCCCATCTCGTGCTTGACGTTGCCGCCGGAGTCCAGGAACCCGGCCTTGGTGCCGTGGCCCATAGCGGTCACAGCGGCGTTATCGCACGGCGCGGCGCCGACACGGTGGTGGTGGGCGTCGCCGAGGCACGGGTTGGGCGGCGCGATGGACCAATTGCTCACCAGGTTCGACAGGTTGGCAGTGAGCCGCTCCGGCGCGGCCGCGGGGGCGTGGTGGTGCGCGAGCGCGCTGCCGTAGCCCGCGGCGCCCGCGGAGCTCAGGTGCTTCTCCATCGTAGCGACGGTGAACTGGTGGTCTGGCCATGAGCCGCCGCCGTGGCTGCTACCGTACTCCATCTTCTTGAGGTAGTCGCAGGCCGGCGGCTCGGCGAAGAGCTCCGGCGCGAGCGTCCGCGAGTTGAGCAGCTCCAGGAAGTTCTCGCTGTCGTCGTGTACTGCCTGCATGCTCCTCCCGACCTCTCCGCCGGCGCCCCTGAACCTGAAGTAATCTCCCAGAGAGGTAAAAGATGAACAGGACTAGCTTGTACAACATTCTTTCATGATAATTAAGTTAGTTTAGCTTCATGAAGCTCTTGATAATCTATCATCTATCATTAGGCAATCAATTAAAGTGTGGGAAGTCTAGCTCTTTGAGATGTAGTAGTACATGTGGAGAGTGTAAAGAGAGATCATCTTTGGGAATTGGATTGGAGTACTTATTGCAAGCAAAGGGACATGGATGCTTGATACGCATGGTTCCACTTTTTTGGCGATCCGTACCAAACAAATCTTAGTTGCTCCTCCACTTAATTAAGTACTACTAGTAGCCTAGCTAGTTAATTTGGCATTGCTATCTAGCTAGGTTCTACCAAAGCCTAGGAACTATGCAAGCACATATATTACAAACCATGGAACATTAATTCTATATAGAAGAAACCAAATCTTATTCCAAGCAAGCAATCTATATCTATCTTATGCTAGCTTATTCCAATTCCAGTAGACTTACTTGCAAGTCTACTTAAAATTAATTAAGTTTGCAAGAACCTATCTAGCCACAAGCAAAGCAAGAACCTTGTAGCCAAAGAATCACAATAGATGCCTATATACACATGTAACCCTTTTGTTAGGAATAGCTCTACATTGATTATGAAAAAAAGAAAAACATAATTTATAAGTGTAAGGAAAATCTCACCCATTAGACTAGTCTTTTGGGGGAAAAGTCCAATAACTACTTATAAGGTGTTACTTTAGGACTTGCATACGGCAACCCGTCGGCAGCTTGTTTGGACCTGTTGTCCGAAGAGTAAACTCGGTTAGATCTAGGCATACAACCAGAGTCCAATCTGACACCTTCCCTGTATCACACTGCTTGAAAAGCTCCTTTCATCCTTTGCTTTGCTTTAGTTCCTCTCCTTGTGCTTTATTTCCCCCCGCCACTAACTCTCTTAACACTAGAAGCTATCATTTATTCATTCATATATACTGGCACATATTCTTGTTCCATTTTTAATTCTTCTTTAGTCTAGCTAGATCTGAGAATTAAGCAGGATTAGAAATCGATATCACTAGACATGCACAATATATATTCTTTGAATTAGAATCTAGGCAAGCGAGGCTGCTTTGGACGCATGCGGACAAAGGGTAGTGGACGCATGCCATCTTTTCACGCCAATCCGAATATGCAAATATACATACATGTAGCTAGTATTGACCATGACATATATGCATGTGTTTATGAAATATATGTATACATGCATATATACATATATGCATGTATGTACTCACATGAGGACTTGGTTCCAGAGGTGGCTGTCGGCCGCTGCCGCCTCGCCGGAGGAGTCCATGCTGAGGCCCGAGTGGTTGGTGGAGGTGTTGGTGAAGGAGGTCATGGTGGCGTTGGAGGCCGAGAGGTCGTCGTCGGCGCCGGGGGAGTTCCTCCGGTGGTGGTGAGCCGCCGGCGGGAGCGGGGGCCACCGTGGCGCTGCGGGCGGGGGCTGCCAGGCGGCTGCTGATCCATACGGGTGCATGCCGCGCCACCAGGAGGGCGCCGCTGTAGAGGACGAGGACGACGGCGGCGGGTGCGGCGGGGAGCTCGCGACGGAGGCCTCGGAGCACTCCTGGGCCATGCACTGCATGCACGTGCTAGCTCGGTGCAAGCTGGCTAGATAGCTTCTTGGGGTGCGCGTGTGGTGTAGTGGTGGGGGAGGAGGAGAGGACGGAGGGAGGAATTGGCCTTGTCTGGAGGTGATAGGAGCTGAATCTGTGGGTTGGGAGCTTTTTAAAGGAGAGGGGATGGATGGCTACGTTGGGGTGATGTCACACTGTCACTGTGTGCAATAGTCCCTGTCCTTGGACATCTCCATCCTTTTCGATCGGGACCTGGCTTAGCAACGATCAGCCTTGTCTTGGTGAGCGGTGCCCAGGAATGGTTGGATGGCTGCTGTGTGTAAAAAACAGCTTGGTTCGATGAGTTATTTGAGCTCGGTTTATTTAGGTTATGTTGAGTTTGGACTTTGGCGTTGACTCAAATAGAGCCGAACTAGGAGCCCACTCTAGGGATTTATATATTTACCGGTTTTAGGGCCAGTGCGGTCGATAATCCGATGAAAAAAAATCCCAAGCCCACTCTGAGTGGAACTCGAGTTTTAGGTCAAGTTCAATTCAAATAAGATGGACTAGTATATCTTACTATTTTGTGCTACAGTTTTTATCTTTTGGTTGTGACTTATTCATCTAAAAAATAGTGATTGCTAAGAGAAACCAAAAGTCGGTGAAAAGCCAAATGCTTTGTTTTTTAGGCTTTTTAATCCGCTTTTAGCTTTGGCTTCTTTTAATAATAACTGTTAATTAGACTGATAAACCATAATTAAAAGTTAAATGCCGCAATCCAAAAAACAGATTCAAAAAGAACAGGTTGCCTGTTTGATCAGGCGTCGGCTCCGGCTTCTGGCCTCCAGAAGAAGGTAGAGCCCACGAAATATGAGTATTTGGATTTCCTACTTGCTCCAAAAACTTATTTCTCTAGTTGGGCAACTCTAACCCCAAGCGATGGTGGCCTGGATGAGCCACGATGGTTGGCGGCGGCGGCGCGACAACCCAACATCAGTGGCTCCAACAGAGTGATGACGGGGAGTCCAAGCCACCCCTCGTCGCCGTTGCCCTTGCTGCCTTCTTCCTCACACGGAGAATTTTTGGAATTTATTAGCCTTTTCGCAGCTTCAACTACGTAACCGGTGAAGCTACCCAATGGCAATGGGAGCTCCAACGTCCCAACAAATGCGGCTATATCTTCGGCTTAAGCACAGTCTCTAGAGCCAAACAGGCTTAATTAGCATAATAGAAGACCCCAGTTTGTGCCGAGGACGAGCTTAATTATTAGCCAATATCATGCTCACTCTAGCTCGAAACTTAGGAGAGGCATATCTATACAATAATCTCCTTAACGGGCCGGGGGATGGTGGTTTGTGATTTTTGAATTGTGGTACCATTCCAGCCGAACTTGAGTCTCTAGTTTGAGCTTTCGAATTGGAGCCAAGCTCAGGGCTATTCTTTTTAGCCGAAGCTTATGGTTTTTGGCTACGGTTATGGCTTTTGGGTTATTTGTACGAGAGATTATATTTCAGACTAACAAAAACTCAAGTGCGATTTTTGCCGATATAAATGAAGTCTGTACAGTATGTACTGTAATTAACTAGTAGACCCTATTTTAAAAAAATATCCTATTTAAAAGCTAGTTACTGTAGAAAAGCTGAAAAGTAACTTTTAGAAACTCAAAAGAACACGCCCTCTGTCTCACTCATGCTTCGATTATAATTTTGTAATTGTGATTTTTTTGGTTGGTTTGTCAAACTTGCAGCCAAGATTGAGTTTGGTTCCGAGCTTCATCTTAGCTTCAACCTAATGTTAGCTCAAGTGAAGCTCGATCTTGTTCCAAGCTCCATCCTTCCGTGCATGGCGTGTGTCTATTTATCATTAGGTGCAGCCATTCATCGACATGGATAACTTACATGTCGCGTCAATCAATACGCAATACATGGATACGTGCTATACCCTCAAAACTACTATCTGCGCGCCATGTATGCATGCGTCTCAATTTGACCTGAGAAATGTTGATTTTGTGATCCAAATTCTATTTATTGGCCACAATCATGTCGAAGTTATCCCTGTTATAAATATTGTATATGTATTTAAAAGGTCCAAGGTTTTGGCTCTTGGCTCAAGGTCTAGCCAGATCCGGGCGGATCGGAGTCAAGGAAGGCCTAAAGAGGTTGGGCATGGGAGAGGGAGGAGGCATGGTTGAGGAGGAGGCTCCCGGGGGCTAGGCATAGCAGGATCCAGTAGTGGAGACGGCCGTAAGCACACAGGTGATGGCGGGATCCCCCGGGATACACCACGGTGACTGCGGGATCTGGTGCCGCCGAGCGACGGTGGCGGTCCGTGAAGAGGTGGCTAGCTGGTAGTGATGACAGAACTAACAAAGAACATGGCTGCGGACAACACGATGGTGCGACGGAAGCTAGCGCTCCCAGGCAGGATCCAACGATGGTGGCTGCCTCCGAGAGCGGAGATCGCTCCTCCCAGGGGCAATAGATGCGGAAGTCGAGCGGAGGCTAGGAGGCAGCCACGGCTACTATAAACCTAACCCTAACCCTAACCTTTACTCTGATACCATGTTATGAATATGCGTATGTATTCAAGAGACCTAATGAGCAATATATATAGTGTACAAAGGGGACATACGACTAAATCCTAGTATAATAGGAAATACCACTAATACCCTTAACAATCCTGACTAGCTCATAACTCCTTACAATCAGTTGGCATCTAGTCATGACCAGGTAGTAACCTTTTATAACTGGTTGTGACACGTCTAGACCACTTCGTGATCATTTAAGACCGTCTTATATATAGCCGGTTACTAAATCTCGACCTTTGGTCGGACATCAACCACCAATCAGATTGATCAACCTGCTTGTGCTGTTGTGCATGCCTCACGACATTTGATATGGATAAGGTCAACTTTATGGATTTATTTCCTTTCATCAACCCCAAGTTGTTTTGTACCTCTTATATAAACTCTTGTAGAGACATGGGGACGACTCATTGTAAAATCCCCTACTTTATAATTTCCTCATATAATGATCATTGCCGATTATACGTCCGTGATTTTTTTTTTTTTGCCGAAAGAGTCTTTCACGTTAAAATCCCTGTCTAGCGTTCTTGATCACCTTTGTTATTTATCTTTGATGATTTCTAACCATAAAGGTCAACGGTAAACTGCATATGCCACCGTGGATCGTCTTTCAGATTTTGGGACAATCTTTATCATCGGATTCTCTCGTCTGACCCTACCATGACCGTTATAGGTAGTGCTCCAAACTACTGTGGACTTATGACTTCTTGTCTTTTTTGGTATTGTAGCAGCTGAAATTATACTATAGTAACTGTTAGGTTTTTTGAGTAATTAAATTTCAAAAAATTAAAAAGAAAAAATTATATCATCATAAACAATGTAAAGGAATACGAGGGAAAAAAAAGAAAAGCAAAAAAGCCCCAAAAAGCAAAAAAGATAAAATTAAGAAGCCGATGCGTTCTAGAAGCCAGAAGCAGAAGTCATTTGAAACAGGGCCATAATTTCTCACACCCTAGATCTTGGAAATTTGTGGCATCATTGCAATATGGTGCCACACACATGCATGCATGAGCATAAACAAGGCGAACTAGCTAGGTTTCGACCATGGCAACACGCTTAAAGCCTTATTTGTATTAGCTTCTGTTTAGAAAAGTCCAAATTCAATACGAATATCTAGCTTATCGAAGCAGTTTCTCGACTCATCTCGCTATTGTCTCGCTCCAGGAATAAAACAAGAGGTCACGGATGTATCACGCACCCCACTCCTCTCACTGATCTTGTCACACGAGCGTATCTTTCCATCACTTTTTCCACCGCTCGCCTTTTCTTTTTAAAAGACTTTTTTTAATCACTACTATTTATTTTCAGGCAAAATATATAAGCCACAACCAAAAGTTAATACAAACGCACCCTGAAGCCTTAAAGTACACACACGAGCAATTTCTGCTCATGTCAACACAAGTGTGAGATGCAGCAGCCTCATCAAGATTAAGGGCTTGTGGGAGAAAATGAAATGGATACCTTATTATAGCCTTTGTACTTAGTAAGTCGGAGTAAAATCTCTCTCTATGTGTGTGTTTTCAAAGGTCATTCGATTTTTAGGAATTGAGATTTTTTGGTTACCGATGATGGGCGTAATCATTTGGGCTTCAGCTTCTGGCTTGCGGCTTATTTTTCACTATTTATAAATTTCGTCTTTTTCTGAATTTTTGGCTTTTTGTTGAGCTTTTTTGTCGGTTCTTTTTTTCCCGTATGTGTTTGTATTATACGTAATGGGCTAACATATTTTTAATTTTTTTTAAATAAGCCTCTGTCAGCTACAGTGTTTTTTCAGCCAGCTACAGTGCTTTTTAGCCATAAGCCACAAAAAAAGCCCAAACGATCACCACCGATAACCGACAGATAGTCTTTTGTAGGTGACACGGCTTGCGGCGGTGCTCCAACTTTAAGTTTTGAGTTTATTGAAATATAGGAAGGGTGCAGCTAGCTCAATTCTTTGATGTCACATGGCTAAAACAAATGATGTTTTTCGACCGCCGATTCTACTACGACGATGGAACAAAAAAGAGCATAGTTTTTTTAATTCCTTGTTTTCTTCTAGGATTTTTTAATGTAGGATTTTGAATTCCAGTATATACACCAAATCCAATCTAAAACGAATACGTTGCTTCTGTGAGTGCTTGTCAAATTTGTTAGACTTTGACCGTTCATGCATTATATTTGCCTATTAAAGAAATAAAGAGTGTAATTATTACAATATTTTCACTCCCTATCTTACTAAATGCTTTGAAAGAGGCTAAGTGATTATACTATATTATTTAATAGAGGCATGTATGTTTATTTCTCATTAACTTTTTCTTAGATTTAGTGTTTCCTCAATATTTGCGTACGTATGTTAGGTTATGAACAAATATAGTAAAATAAAGGGAGTAAGTAAAGAGAATGGGCATAAGAAAATCAAAGACATAGTCATATTGATCTTGAAATTACTCTCGTAATATACTATTTTGTAAATATTGCTTACATATAATAGTAAAAATGAACCGTGAAAGTTTTATTTTGAAGAAAAACAAAACTACCTGCGAAAGTCGTACATTGGAGGCCTGGAGTCCAAGTCAAAAAACAACAGGTTTTGGACTAGCAGTGGAATATATAAGTGTCGTCCTTGTCTCGTACATAACTTTTCTACAACCGAAGAGAGAAGAATTCCGAGAACCTCACACTGTCGGTATACGGCTTTGGCTCTCAGAAAGAGAGGGGGCACATTCGCCCTACTCGCACAGAAATCACTGATGATTCTGCCCTTTTCGGTGCTGTGCTGCCTGTAGCAACACATGCTTTCTCATGATCATGAGCATTGCTACTAGAGGAAGCCATGCCTGCCAAAAACCTAAGACTGTACAATCTTTTAACAAGCATGCCAATATTATGTTACATGCATGCACCTAGCTAGATTATATACAACAGAAAAAGGGACTAACACCTAAGTAACAGAACACAAACAGCATTATGCATGCTACACGCCAAGTTTGGAGTCATGCTGTATTTTAGGCGAAAACAAATTAAAGTTCCCTACTGTTGTGTGCACTAGAGGCACAAGTTGGTCTGGAAGCCAATCATGGCCAGTGCGAGCTAACTTTGGTCCACCCATGTAAAATATCTCCTTCAGCAGCTAGTCAGCATATCTATCTTTCTAGTTTCCCTTTAGCATGTCAAAACATTTGGTGGTGGTCCACATCACGAGGCATGATAGCAATTTGGGGTTTGGATTTACTCTGATTTTGGAAATCCAGTTATTCAAATTTTGAATCCTTATCTGAATTTTGACCTCCCCCTCTCTCTGTGGCTCAACCCATGGTAGTGGAACCCGAAAGGCGCAGGGGAAAAAGAAAGGCAGGTGAGTTGAGGCATGCTCGTTGTGGTTTGAGTGGCTCGAGTGGAGGCTTCAACCTTAACGATGTTTTTCAACCTTGCTATCTATTGCTTGTCATCATGTTCTCCAATACTTTCAGACGCCTTTTCGAGCAAGGCTTTGTAGAGCCCCCCATCCTCCTTAGCTCACAACATTTGTTTGTGTCGCCCGCAAATATTGGTGTCGTGTGTCAACTCACATCCGTACTCTTAGGAAACTATATCATAACATAAATAGTGTTTCTATGTTCCTAAGAAGAAAATCCTTCGTATCTTGGTTGTGCTCATTTAATTGGGCTTAAGCTTTTAGCTTCTTAATTTCATCTTTTTTTTTTTTTTGTTTTTTTGGGCTTTTTTGTATTTTTACTTATTCCTTTGCATTTGCCGTGATGATATACTTTTTTCTATATTTTTTTTAATTTTTTTTAAAATTTAAGTACGCTGAAAAGGTACCAATAGTTACAGTGCAAAAAATTACTATAATGCAAAATAAGCTAAAAGACTGAGCTTAAAAGCCAGAATGAGCACAATATTTTATTTTTAGCGCAGCGCAGCGATCATTTTCTTGACTAATTTTCGACATTGGAAATATTTTTATGCCAATTAATCCCATATCTGAACTGCGTGGACTGCACACTCCTGCACCAAGTTGGTGGCTAACTTAGTTAGCATGTTTTATTATCATGCCATCATTCTACATTGTATATATATATATATGTTTCTTCTCTGAGGGGAGATCGATGGCACTGGTGTGCGCGCAAGATATGGTGTTGGTGTATCTTTGAAGAATAAAAGTCCGAGTGATATGGATGTGATTTGGACTAAAGGGGATCTGCAAGACCACAGAAGAATGTCAAAGGAGCAAACAGCATCGTGCCCTGAAAGCGACCACAGCTCAGCTCCCTCCATGCATGCTGCAGTCAGTGTGTGTGGGCTTGAATCTTACGGCAAAGGAGAAAAATCCTTTGAAATCTGACCTTATACGCTAGCATCCAAGATTAGTCTTTACACATACTCAAGTCGCACCGCAGGCGCTCCGAAAGATCTAAAGAGAAAATTGCGATCAAACACACGACACATGCATAATTTTGACTTACTGTGCAGGGAAATGAGTTTTCTATGAACCAACTTACTTCTCAAAGTCAACCTGGACTAATTTAATTAGACTCCTAGCTTGAGGCTTTGGTAAGAACTGGTAGCTACAAATGCTCTAAAACATGTGCATTTTTCTTATAAAGGAACACATCAAAACCATCACGAAATAACTATTTTCCTCAAGGTTCATCCGGAACCCTCCGTACAATAATTCTATTTCCTGGCGGATTTAAAATGCCAGTCACAATAATTATTATCCTCACGGTTTAATATGAATTTGTTTTCCCACACGCTTTTGACTTAGCATGGATTTTGCCATGTAAATATGTACCATATCATATAAAACTCAAGCATATATGTTAGTATCATATGCAAGCAAGTGTGGTGTATCAATCATCACACTGTTTGACAACATCCCGACACTGTACCCCCTACAACAAACGGCCACCTTCGTTGATGTAGGCCTGGAAAAGAATCTTAGAAAGCAACCATTGGCTAATTAGTATTCTTTTTTGCAATTAATATCGATGCACACTCAGATGCTCGTCTAGGGTTTTATGCTAGTAAAAGTTTATAAATTATAATATTGCAAAATCATTTTAAAGTTGGCAACAAAATAATAGATGCCATCTTCTCGTGGCTAATCTATATATTCATGAGTATATATTAATTATCAAAATGAAAAAGATCGTTGGCATGAATACAAGTGACAATTTTTTACCAGAGGGAGTACACATACTGTAGTAGATACGGGCCAAACAGTAGAAGAGGAGACTAATATAGTGAGTATGAGAAATGAACTATGTCCCTCCCTTGTCAACCGATGGGAGTATATATACATGGCCATAAGGCCTTATTACAACAACACCCTACCACAGAGTACTATTTCAAGGATACACATGTCTTTTGCATACCTTATTAGGCCTCTTGGCCCAACAGGCTGAATGGATGCCAGTGGGGGCCATCTCACAACAGGAGTCTCTCATGGCAAAGGCTTCATCTTGAGCAGGTCGAAACCACGTTGCTTAAGCCTTTTGGCCCCCTTCGTCCTTTCAGCCTAGCAAGGAACTGGCCCATGTGTTTGGTTTTGTTGACCGTCGACGTGCGCGGTTACTGTATCGGGGGACACGCGTCCACTTGTGGTTGGCGCATCGTGCGCTATCTTGTCTTGTGGTGTGATTTCCGAAGAGATGCCCGAAAAAGGTGTTTTGCCTTTAAAACCCGGCGCCCCTGGCGAAACACCACCCCAACTGTTGTTTTTCTTCCTCCTGTGTGTGCTGGTTGGTGCCCTCGCCTACAATTTATTCTGTAGCAGCTGCCCCTGTTGTCGCCACTCCTTTGACCATGTGGGGCGCCCCGCCTGCAAGCACACCAACCACCGTTGCCCTTCATTTTTAGTGAATGGCTTGTGACGGCGATCAGTGTCCTCGTCGCACCACCGTAGGCACTTCGTCGAGCCGCGATGGTGTGTTCGGATGCCGAGGCTCATCAGTGACCGAGGTGGAGTATGAGCTCGTTGAACACGATCTGTCGACGGCCAACAAGTGATGGAACATGGTGAAGAATGTGAACAGTGTGTGCATAAACATGCTGGGGTAGAGTCTGGCAACCGAAGAGCTGATTCGGTCTCTGGGGTGTGATGGGAAGATCTCGGACCGCGACACAGTCTATCTACCCTCTGCCACTAAGACAGAGCCCCACTCGACAGAGTCAGAGACGGTCGTGTTCGCTGCCTACTTTGACCTCAGTCTTTGATTTCCAATGGCAATGTTCGTCAGCGAGGTCCTTCGATTGTATGGGTTGGAGCTGGCCCAACTAACCCCCAACGCCATCGTCTGGTTGGTGATGTACTGCTAGGCTTCCCGGATGAAGACAGTGTGGCCAAGATCGGCACTGTTTGCCTTTGTGCTCGACGCTTAGTGCCAATCGAAGAAGCTCATAGAGGGCAAATACTCCAACTTGGGAAGCGTCAACTTCGTACTTTGATCTGCATTTACAAAGCTATTTCCTATGAATGTGACATGGACGAAGTGGGAGTCAAGCTAGATGAGGCGGTGGTTCTACTACCGGGTGGAGAGTAGTAGTAGTGTGAGGTGGTCGGGGCGCCCGATGGACTTCAACATGTCTCCATCAGTGACCCTCGATTATGAGATGAGCATCAAACGTGGAGGCTTGTAGGGTCACCCTTCGATTCAACATGTGGGATCTTGCGGAGGAGTATTGCATGTTTGGTGTGTCTCCGCTGATGCGTCCGTGGCATGTTCCATCCAGCCTCGCCTGCGACAACGGCCTCCGCCCTACCGTTGCTTCATTGCCGAGGCCGACCGACCCAAGTAAGCACTTGGTCGTAACTACTACACTTACCATGGTTATGTAGGAGGTCGTTGGTAATTCCATTCCGTATTCATGGCAGGACTCACCCTCGAGGACGCTGAGCATGCAGCGACTATCTTTCTAGGGCCATATACCACAAAGGAGCACGGCCTTCGGAAGTCGGTGACGGCGAACCTCGGTCGGGTGAACCGGGTCCAGTATTGGTCGGCCCCGCGGCCGTGAGGGCGATAGTGGGGAGGCACCGCCTTCGTGCTAAAGAGCTCGCTCTCCTCTCGTGATGCATCTGCTACACTCGGTGCCTCCTCTGGACAAATCAGGTGAGCTCGAGGAGACCGCCGTGGGTACCGATTCATAGTCGGCCGACTACGCGAACTCGAACCTTGAGCCTAATCTAGAGCATCGTGCGGGTGTCATCGGCTATGTCAAAGTTGCGAGCCCCGCAGAGGGCCCGGGTGACGGGGCCGGTGATGTGGGCGTCCCCAAGGCTGTTGCGGGGTGCGAGGTCACGGATGTCCCCGAGGGTGTAGCTTCATTATCGACTGTCCGGTAGGCATCTCCGAAGACTCCAGTTTGCTGTGCGTCTTTGGATACTCAAGCGACGAAGCGTGCTCGAGAGGATGTAGTTCCGTCCTCACCCGTTCATGACGCATCCCAGGAGATCGGAGTAGCGAAGCGTGGTCGAGCATCTTCTCCCATATCCACGGGCTTGTGGTTCCATGTGGTGCTAATGGCATTGGTGGGGGATTCGGACTCCGACATGGATCTTGTTAGTCATGAAGTAGGGTGCGGTGCCGGTAGTGGCGCTACCTCTGTGAGTCCAATTATGGAGTCTGCTAGTTTCGGCACCTCCTGACCAGTGTCTCCCAGTTGAGCTGCAGGTATGGCTAACTCATTCTCTTCTCGCAACTTTGCAATGCTTTCCCCACTTTGCTTCATCCTCGTTTTGCGTGAAACCCTTAGCCACTAAACAGGCATTTTACTTTTTAATAGTACCACCGAGTCTTTGTTTCTTTTGAAGATCCATTTGTAGCCCATTGACTTACATCCACTTGGAGGATCAGTAATCTCCCAAGTTTCGTTAGCTAGGATGGAATCTATCTCACTACGGACTACATCCTTTCAGTAATTCGCATCCGGGGATATGTATGCCTTTGAAAGATTACGTGATTCATCATCCATGAGGTAGGTGGCATAGTCATTGCCTAAAGACTTTTCAGTCTTCTGTCTCTTACTCCTCCTCAACTCCAATTTAAAAGCGGTGTCATCCACAGTAGGAAGAATAGAGTGTTCATATTAATTATCAAGGGCAATAACTTCATTTGATCTCATAAGGAACACATTTTCAAAGAAAGATGCATTGCAAGATTCCATAAGGATATTTATAGTGATATTGCTAACCTCGAATTTGACCACTAAAAATCTATATGTTGTGCTGTAATGCGCATACCCTAGAAAGACACAACAATCTTAGGTCTGATAGTGACCATAGGAAAGGCCGGGGAGGGTACTATATATGCCCCTCATGCCTCTCCTAACATGCATGATGATTGTCATGAGAGAATCAATGCGTAGTAGCCATCTAAGAGTAGATGGGAAGGGCACAAACCCTAATGCAATATGCATGGATGGATGCTGCTCTTTCGATCTCATAGGGCATGGGCAGACCCACAAGGGGTCATAGGTGTTCAGCTAAACACCTTTTTTGTAATATATATATATATATAATGTATATATATATATACACTGTTAGATGGGCCAAAACTGTATATTTGTACCTGCAAATGAATTTAGCTCAACACTCCCCCCATATCTCGTGTGGCCCATGTAACACATTAGTACCGTTTTTCTTCTCACCTCAGCCCTCCTCACAGGGGCGAAGCCCAATAGAGGCCCGTGGGTGCCCAGGCACCCCCCTCACTTCCAGAATTTCTTAAGGATTGAAAAAATTCGGCCCTATAGGCACCCCGCATGGCCCAAGACGAGGCACCCCCACCAGGCCGGCAGCCCAACAAGCCCACTGTGCACCCCCCACCCATTTGCTCTAGCTTCGCCACTGCCTCCTCATACATGCCCAAAGAGGCAAAGATACAATCAAACCCTAACATACGCTCTCTCTCTCTCTCATCTTGTGGCTATCTGTGAAGGGGGGGGGGCGACTTCGGCCTCCGAGTGGCTAGTAGGTGGAGGCATGGGCTGGGCTGCGGAGGTGAGCAACGACTGGTGGGCACGGGCTATGATGTGACGGCAAGCATGCATGAGCGCAAGCAGCGCAGGGTGCAAGGCAAGCCTGTGACAGCGTGGGCGAGCAGAGAGGCGACATGGGCAAGCATGTGTGGCACGACGAATAGGGAGGTAGGGAGTGGACAGCGGGAAGGGAGCAGCGTGGTGGCTGGGAGGGAGTAGTGCCTCCAGCTCACCATCACCGTCCTCTCTCCAGATCTAGGTGTGCTTCGCCCACTCTATTTATTTTCTTTCATGCACCACTTTTCTCCACTTCGCTCTACTCCGGCTCTGGTTCTTTCTGAAGCCTAGCCTCTGGTTTGTTCATTCTTTCTAATTGATGCTGTACAAAAATACAATCTTTATCTTGGGCAATGGGCAGTTAGTTGGACCCTTGTTATATACATTTATATGCTAATTTTTGCTATCTTTTGCAATATGGAAGGAACATACAACTTTCTCTTAGATGGAGGGTTTTTGCTGATGGGGAAAAGAACAAAAAAAGGTAGGATCAATAAGGTATGCAATTGTCATTAATCTCTATAATTTACTATTTAATTCATACATTTTGCCCGCCTTATGTCGCCTATTTCCTCATAAGAAATCATTAATTTCTATATTTTCATTATATATATATGTATGTATGTATGTATGTATGTATGTATGTATGTATGTATGTATGTATGTATGTATGTATCGTTGTACCGGTGTTTGGGAGGAAATAGTGTGTCACAATATTGGCGTATCGGTATCGTATCTAACAACCTAACTTCGAAATCCAAACATCTATCCTAAAAATTCTGGTCCACTAGCTACTGTCAAAGGGTGTGGTCCATGTGGACGTGCATGTGTGCAACTCTGCGGAAAAGATGGTGAGGGCGCTTCATTTGGCGTTTGAAAGCTCGCGCGGCCCCAACCGTGACAACAGCTTGACTGGACATGTCTGGCCGGTGGCGGCCGGGGGCATGCGCGACACGGCCGTCCTTTCCCCGTGATTTTACCGGCGGCTAGGTTGACGACGACGCACGCCAAAGAATGTCTCTCGTTGATACATCTGCAGTAGGTCTCCGTGAGGTTGACATCGTAGGAAAATTAGCCGCGCAGGAGCCGATCGAGCTAGTGATGAAACGATAGATCAAGTAGAAGTGTGAAGTAGTTGCCTGGACAAAGCTTGAGTAATTTCCTTGACAAGTCGATGACCATGTCAAAAACGTATATAACAAGCTGAATAGAACTACGTACCTAACCACCCACCTCGGAAATTTCCTACATGTATGCATGCAGCCTGCAAAATAGCTTGCTTGCACAGACATATATATGGGCATTTTCTCTTAAAACTTTTGCACCAGCTAGTATATATGCGTTTCGACTATTGGAAATCAGTTTTTTTAAGAATTATAGTTAAAAAAACTAGCTGAATTTTATGCGCAAATGCTCAGCTAAATACTACAATACATATACTTTTATTTTAAAATAGAGTTGTATTTATCATACATACAACTCTAATGCTTGCGATTAAAAATAGAGTTGTATTTTCGTTGCAAACACTACTACAGAAAATGTCATCACAGACGGTTCAAAAACGTCATCACAGACGGTTTTGTGAACCGTCTGAATTTATGGGTCAATGATAATACGAGGTCATCACAGACGGTTTTCGAACCGTCTGAGGTGCAAATATCACTGACGGTTTTTAACTACAAACCGTCTGTGATATTTATAAATCACAGACGGTTTTAACTAAAAACCGTCTATGATATTTATAAATCACAGATGGTTTTTACTAAAAACCGTCTGTGATTATAACTATCACAGACGGTTTTTAGTTAAAAACCGTCTATGATATTCCCTTCTACTCCTAAACCTATTTCTGTTTATTGGCTAGCCTCAGGAAATGCTAGCCATGCCCTCTGAAACAAGCATATCAACATGTATACATCCAATTCACATCTCAATTCATTTCACAAACATAAAACATCTATTTTTATTAAGATTAGAGCCTACTATTACAATATCCCAAAACAACGAGCAGATTACACAACAAGAACAGCAGTTATACAACAAGAACAGATAAAAAGATTATAATATCCCAAAACAACAAGCAGGTTACACAACAAGAACAGAGAAAAAGCAAAGATCCTCTATGCCTTCTCGCCCCTGATGCAACGCATGAGCTAGATGCCTTCTCGCCCCTGCACGGTTGGCACGATCTAGTTGCTTCTGCGGTGTCTTGCCTCCCGTAGACTTGTGCGTCGTCTGTAAGGAGGAGGAGAATAGCAAGGAGGAGAAGAATAGCAAGCAGGAGGACAGCAAGGAGGAGGACAGCAAGGAAGAGGAGACAAGCTGGGTTTGGTTATATTTATAGGGGAGGGAGAGGCGGGAGTTCAAAATTTTTGGCGCGGGAACGGAGAGGCGGAGCTACAATCCGTGGGGTGAGGATTGGTGGATTTCTATTGGCTAGGATTGGGTTGAGGATGATCGACGGGCCCAGCGGTCAGATTATCACAGACGGTTCTATATATAGAACCGTCTGTGAATTAGAGCATAAAATTTTATATACTGATGCAATATAGGCAACTAGTCTGAAAAGATAAAATAGCAAAATTTTATATAACTTATATATACTCATTTGAAAGGTTTCGACGAGATCTACAACTTTTCAGTTGAAGCAAAATCCAAATTCCGAAAGGAAGACCAAGAAAAAGGAAAAAAATAGAAACCAAAAACTTGCGACGCAGGTTTAGGTCCAAAGATGGCCAATTTTCAGGATCTTGGAGGGCGACTGGCACAAGCTAGTCAATTTTGTTTTGGATCGGGCTTATCGTTAGCTTTCCAACGAGTACAAGAACGTCGAAAACGGACACCATATGCAAAAGTTATGCCCGTTTTACTGAAGGTGTGTCAAAACTGAATCCTACTCGGACTCAGGCGGGAAATTATAAAATTTTGGGAATTGCGGGATGGAAACATATCACGCATCGTCGTGATAATTCAGATATCACATACGGTTTTTTTATTAAAACCGTCTGTGATATTCCAAAGATCACTGACGGTTTTATAATAAAAATCATTCGTGATAATCGGAATATCACGACGGTTTTTATTATAAAACCGTCAGTGATATTCCAAAGATCACGATGGTTCGATGGTAAGAACCGTATGTGATACTCCTTTTCCCGCCACAAATACCACAGACGGTCTCCAAATTAAAACCGTCTGTAATAGTGTACATCACAGACGGTTTCACAAAACCGTCTGTGATTTGACGTCTAGTATTAGGCTTTCTATAGTAGTGAAAAAAGTGTTGTATTCCTTATACAACTCTAATAGCTATAATATATATTTGATGAATATACATTATTATAATATGTACCCATCGAAATAAATAGTGTAATTTTTCTTTTTTAATTAACGTAGGAATTTCTAATTCTTTGAGAGCGTAGTTTAAAAAAGGGGATTTTGTCCAATAATTACAATTTACCTCAACTTGTGAATTTAATTAGCTTCACAAAAAATATGGGCCATATTTATGCATGGATGGTCTTCTTTGGAAAATTACAAGGACAGGTTTCGTATCAAAGTTGGCTCCAAGGTACCAAAAAAAAAAGTTGATCAATGCTTAGACTAGTTTCCTAACTAGCTAGCCTATATATGGTTCTATGCACTTGAGCATGAATTGACCAGTTGGTCTACTTTGTTGTTATTACCTTTAGTGATGAGTTCTATGAGATCTGGACTCAGATCATGGGGGGGTTGATGCATGAGATGACTTTTTTGTTTCCAACCCACAGCGCCAATTCCTTCCTCCCCCGCACACCAAGAACATTCCCTTTGCTCCAATCATAGCGGTTCGGTTTGCAAGTGATAGGCAAACTTAAAAACACTACTACATATATATCTATCTATCTAGCAACAGCAATAATCATGACAAATTTGTCAACACTAGATCGAATTGAATATGAATTGAAACGAGAGGCCCCGGCCCTCTCCTAAAGTGATAGATATATAGACTTGCATGCTTGCACTGCTAGCTAGGAGTATGTTCACTTCAATCATAGTTTAATTAGTTAGTGCATATTCCTCTCTTCAATTGGATTATCGTCTCACTCCTGCTAAAAGCTTGGGATTTTGTTTGAGACCAGCTGAGATGTGTTTGGTGGCTGTGATGGGAAGTGGTGGCTCCCCACACCACCCCGGCCTCAACCTTAGCCCCTTAGGCGGCAATCGTCTGACATCTCTTTCCACTAGCCTGAGCTTGCTTTCGAGCATCACTTTGCAAGTCCAACTTTTAAATTTCCTCTCTTCTCCTCTAGCTCCTCCTGACGTTGATCACTTTCCGCCCATCGTTAACCACCGTCTCACGCCAATCAATTCTCTTTCCCTCAATTATTTTCTGAAGTCAGTCCTAATATACAACAATACCCGCCTGTCGCTATGAGCCTGCGCCTTTGTTGCATATGCTCGCTGGCTTTAGGTTCTTGTTCCATTTTTTGCTTCCTCATCTTACAATTCAATATGATCATCGTATGAAAGGTGTGTTAGAATTTCAATTGAATGATAGAGTGGGACAAAAGACTCTCTGCCCAACTGAACCTTTCCATGACAAATGGGCTAGCCGGTTGGACGTACTCTTACCTATATATCATCACTGCAGCCTCGACGTATTATCGATCAGTCAGTCTGTCAGTGTTATGATATTTCTTAACAAATTATGTTACAGCAGATTTACATCATGTTGTTGTAACTAACAACAGTACAGCATCTATCTGTAGTAACAATAATTGACTTAGAAATTAAACTTCCAGGCACATGCACAAGAGAATGAGAAATGTACAAACACCTTTAATTAGGTATACGAAAGGCATTCCATAACCAAAAGGAATGTTATGAGAAGGATAGCAATCTCACTCTACCATTTGCTTTAGGTTAAACAAATGTAGGGGCCCTTTCTGGCACAGCCTTTTCCACCTCCTTATTTTATTTTTCCTCCTTAATTATATCACAAGCCCTCATACTCAACATAATCCTACTTTGGTGGTATAAAAACTAAGAACGGCAGTGTATTATTGTGCCATATGTCACCCCCATTAATATGGTGGTTTTCCTAAACGATAATGCAGCGTGCATGGCATCGCATTCCTAGCTTAATTGCTTGCAACTATGTTAAACGATAATGCAGCGTGCATGGCGTCGCATTCCTAGCTTGATTGCAACTATGTACGGCACGCCATTAATTGTGTGATCGATTAATGAAAAGCTAAACCTTTTCGTAGTCTCTCTCAAGTCTTACTAATTGAGGGGTCAATTCGATGTGTCAAAACTTAATCACCTCTCTAACGCTATGCAATCGACAGGTAGATCGAGGCCGTCATTAGCACTATCTTCTAGCTATATTAGTTGACTTGTCAATGTTACTTACCAGCATGTTAAGCGAGCTAGCTAAGTAATTAACCAAGTCAACCCCCACTAAGAAGCCAAATATATCTAGCTAGCTAAGATTGCATGAGTTAATTATGTGTTGATAAGATTAACAACACAGATGTGAGAGTGCACAGTAAATTAACTATGATAAAGAAAACAACTGGACTGCAAACCACAGGGAATCTATGCAACTATGTACCGGTCATATTGGCTTTTATTTTTAGTTTCTACTAAGTCAGAAGCCAATATGAACACCCGGCTTTCTGAAGCGGCTTCCTTACTCTTCTTGCTCCAGTCTCGCTCTAGGGGCCAGGGATAAGGAAGGGGGTCACGAACGTCACCTCACTCCACTTGTTTCCGTCTCACACACGCATCTCTACCTCACTTTCCTCACTGCTCGCCTTCTTTCTAAAAGTCACTTCTTTCAATCACAACTGCTCATTTTCAACCAAAAGACACTAGTCGCTGCTAAAAGCCATCAACCGTAGCCAATATGAACAGGCTCTAGATATGTTCGGATGAAATCAAGTATGAAACAGAAGGCCTCTAGCCTCTAAACCTGTTAGGCCTGGTTAGGTTGATGTGTTTAACTATTAAGTGACTAACTGGGTTGGCCTTGTCATGCATGTGTGCATCTCAAATGAGATCAAAGGGCCTTCTATAACTTATCGTTTGTTGACTTACACACACACTCACTCACTTTTGTGCTTTTTAGTTCATGGGAGTTTATCTTCTATATAATTTTGTACGAATACATATGAGTTGGCTATCATGTATCAAGAGATGGAATTAGTACCCTCTATAATTGCCTCTCCTTGTTCTTAATGAAACACTGGTTATGGCATCAATCACTTCTTGGGAAGAATTACATTCTATTCCTTTATTAAATCATTCTTTCACATCAACTAGCTTTATAAAAAGAGAAAATTACAAGACTTTCCATTTTTTTCTCCTTGTTTATTACATAATACATATATACCTCTTGCTTCCAATTGTTCAGCCGAAAATTCTCAGTGTAACCACTTTTTATTAGTTTCAAATTGGTAGGAGCTCAATAAGGGTTTTTAGGAGTTTATTTTGTTTCATACACGAGCAGCTCATGTTTGTGCTAAACAGGCTCAAGAGAGTAGACATAGGTGTACTTGGTTGAACTAATAGTTGTCTATTCCAAGATTGTATCCGTGATTCTGAGTAATAAATTCTGAGCTCCTGATTGGCAAAAAAGTCGGTAGTGTATTTTAATTATTTAATTACTTTTATGTATTTAGCTTACAGTTTCTAAAACATCATCAAAATGTAGATTAGAAATTTGCACTGAAAATAGGGGTGTGGTGTAAGTAACAAAAAAGGATTTCCTCATTAATTGTCTGTTCCATGTTGTTATGAAAACAGACTTAATGAGATAAGACAATGAAGAATAATCAGGATCATGAGACAAAGATTTAATATGAAAAAACCCTTATGGGAAAAAACACAGATGCACAATTGGCGAAATCACTATATAGGGGAGAAGTTACAAAACGTTCTTAGCGTATTACATGAGTATATAACTTGCGTTGTGCATGCTATCTATCATGAGGCTTACAGGGGAATAAATAATCATGAAAACAAGAGTTCCAAACGAGGAAGGAATAGAGTTCTAATCGGAAATTGAAACAAAAATTTACTTGGAAACTAGAACAGTAACCTACTCGAAGATGGGAATAACACCTCACTCGAAAATGAAATAGAGTCTCACAAAATAATGGTGAAGAGTTGTAGTTGGAAGCGCCTTGAGTAGGCACGTCAAACTCCAGTCGGCACAAACACCTTTGGATACTACAATGGTGCAAGTTAGTGCAGAGTCTATCATGAATATGAAGATGATCCTCATCATAATCTTTGAGCAGTTTACATTACCGATCAATCATACTGGTCAGAATATATTTTGAGCGAAACCTGATCGGATTCTTCGGTGGTCAGACCCGACCATATTCGGATAATAAAATACAACAATGTACACCTTGAACCGAATTCCTCATGTAACAAAAAAAAGCCAAAGAACTTCTCGAATAGCTTGCAAAACACTTCTTGTGCATCAAACATCTAAAAGGACTAATAGGTAATACCGACCAAATCTAAGCAGAGCTCAAATTTAGCAGTAAGAACTGGTTTTGCCATCATATCATCTGAATTATCATGAGTACTGATTTTGCAAACTCTAACATCATTTTGAGAAATAACTCCTCGGATAAAGTAATATCTGATATCAATGTTCTTTGTTCTCTCATGAAATATTTAATTTTTGTAAGACTAATGGCATTCTGACTATCACAGTGGATATTGGTGCAAGATATACTTTCACAAAACTCAGTGTACAGACCTCTTAGCCAAATAGCTTCTTTATAGGTTTATGAACTAGCCATGTACTTGGCTTTAATAGTTGAAAGAGCAACAATACTATATAGACAAGGTTTCGAACTTACAACACAGCCTCCAACAATGAATATATAAGCAGTAAGAGTTCTTAAGCTGGAAAGCTTATCTATAAATCTCTTATTTAAATCTCTAGCAAAATCAGAATATATATATCCGATCAGTCCAGCACTAGTCTTTCCAAACTGCAAAGAAGCATTAGAAGTACCCGCAAATATTTAAAGATCAAATGAACTGCTCTCTAGTGGTCTTTTCCTTGGAGGCGCCAATTATATGCTGACCATCATCGATGACTACCATCGAAGAGTTTGGGCATACTTTATCAAGCATAAGTCTGATGTGTTCAAGACATTGAAAGAGTGGAAGATTATGATCAAGAAATAGACCAATAAGCATGTTAAGATACTCGAATGTGATAATAGCTTAGAATTTTGTTCAAGAGAATTTGAAGCATTACATAGTTCTAGACATACCTCAGTACAACGGTGTGGCCGAGTGCATGAACAGAACCATCATAGAAAAGGTGTGTTGCATGTTGTCTGCGTTTGATCTATCAAAAAGTTTTGGGTAGAAGCCACTTCCACTTATTGTTATCCAATCAATCGATTATCGAACATTGCTATCGTCAAGAAAACTTTGATCGATATGTGATCTGGTTCTCGTACAGACTACTTGAGCATAAGGATCTGAATTGTATTTTATGATCTGAATCTGGTCAGGTCCGACCACTTAAGAATCCGATTATGTTTCGCTCAAAATATATTCTGACCAGTATGATTGGTCTCTAATGCGAACTACTCAAGATTATGATTGAGATCATCTTCATATGCAAAGGTGTTTGCACTAATTGGAGTTAGACGTGGCTACTCGAGGCGCTCCGACTACAACACTTCACTATTATCTTTGAGACTCTATTTCATCTCCAAGTAGGTGTTGTTCCTATCTCCAAGTAAGTTCTTGTTCATTTTGAGTAGGTTTCTGTTTCTATTGCCAATTAGGATTGTCCCTTTCTCATCTGGGACTCTTGTTCCCAAGGCTATTTGTTCCTCTATAAACCTCATGATATATAGTACACACAGTACAAGTTATCTACTCATGTAATAAGTTAAGAGTGTTCTGTAACTTCTCCCCCATACAATGATTTCGTTGATTGTACGTCCGTAGTTTTTTCTGTAGGGTTTTTCACGTTAAATTTTTGTCTCGTGATCCTGATTATTCTTTATTATGTTTTTTTTCATATCTCGTTGTGCTTTTTCTAACCAGTGTTTTGAGCACTTTTTCTCTAACACATATTAACTTAATAAATTTACGCACTAATTAACTCATGCATTATATAATCGAGGATCAGGTATATTCCAACACATGGACCCAATGGCCTTTATTTAATCATTTTCCGATCAAATGGACCAAAATGAAGACAAGAGACCGTTACATGTGGAAGAGTGAACTTTAATTACTTTCCCTTTTTAATTTCTGAAAAATATTTTGTTTATTGGGACTTGCACATAAAGAGACGTGTGTTTTTAACTTTGGTATCGACGCATTGCACAATGACATTCCCAGAGCATTTTTACTTTTGGTACAACCAATTGATATAAATCATCCATATTCTCTATTCGAAACATCTTTTCAAAGAGGAAATATTTAAAGAACAAATTGCATTAGTGTTCCTCTTTTGGCATGATTAACAATTTGCAGGAAAGTTGGCAGAGGGAAGAGTATATGCCTTTGTAAGATTCACGGATGATAATAAGCCTCTTGGTGCGAGTGAGGTGCGTATAGCCTTCCCTTGGTGTTGCTAAAAGATAAACTCCCTTTGCTTAAGCTCTCCAAAAGGCCCAAAAACATATGAGGACATAATTGCTACCTTTGCTTTGGTAGTTTTTTTTTTTTTTGGAGAAAGTACTCACTTTCTTCCTCAAAAAACCCCATAGGATGGCATCCGGCAAGAATCCAATATTTTGAAGGGAGAAAGTAATCTCCCTACTGAACTACGTGCCTGTTCTTTTACCTCACAAGCTGACTGCTTTTGGCTTTTGCTACAGTACCTAATTTTCAAAACGAAATATTTTCTCAAGACGAGGTTTACAAGTTAAACGATTTACACGTTAAAAGCCCAACATCTGTACCAGCTAAAATCGAAAGTGAATATCTGTCTCTCCGTAATCTGTACCGTAAACAACTAAAATTCAAAAATTTTAACCCAAAGCCATAAACCACAGCCTAAAAGAACAGGCCCTACCTAATCTGACAATATAATGCACTGTCTCCTCCAACCAACTCCTGCGTCCCTCCTCTAATCTTCTCGGTTACAAACGCAACTCCACCCGTTGTCCGTCTAAACCGTTAGCGTCGAAAAGGTCTCTAGCCCAATGGTTAGATGCTTGAGTAGCACCCTGTGTCTCGGTTCGACTCCTGGGAGCGAATTTCAGCTTGGGAAAAATCCTCGCCGCTACCACACCAAAGCACGTGTCTAAGGCTCCCGCCAAGGCGTTGATCCAAAGGATCCGCTGGTAGTCTCATAAGGTCGCGATGGTGCGCGTGTAAGGGTGGAGCAGGGTTCGGGGTTTTCTGCCGCATGAGAAGACCTTCTTCTTAAGCAATATCCGGATTCTTCCCCGCAGTCGAGTTTTTTAAACTGGTTAGCGTCAATATCCGATACTATTTATTTGTGATTAAACTCATATGCATAGTAGTAATAATTCATATTTTTAAGGGTTTTTTTTGTTATTCTCGTGCGTGTCGTCGATGTGCACTAGCAATATCAATCCACTTCAGTTTCATTAGAGGTCATGCTACCGAAGAGGCTTGAAGTTTATCTCTTATATATGCAAACTTCTTCAGAGATTGTAGCTTACATATCGATGGTACTCTCTCTTGTCGTTTAGTTGGAATAAAGGAATATTGAATATATGCTACTGCTAAACTACCAATTATCAAATGTAAAGGCCACCCAAAAAAGATATTCCTGCTACGCCGCTGCAAAAAGAAATTGAATTACATATACACTACAGTGAAAACAGAAAAAAAAATGGAAAACCAAATCGGCACATATTCTCATCCAACGTGCTCTCTTTTGCTTTTGCTTGGCTCTCTTTCGAGAACTCGGCTTCCATGGGAGAGAGGGATTTGCATGTACTGCAATGGCCTAGAGCTCCATGTCATTGACAGATCAAGGCCCTTGATATGCAATCCAAGGGCCAGTGGCTAATCACGCAGTAAGCAGTAGCATTTGTGCCATTTCCAATGTTTACGATGGCATCCGACCAAATCACCCAGAAATAAGAGGCCATAAAACTGCAGCTGGTAGCAAACCCAAATGAACACGTGGCCACAGTGAAAGATAGGCCCAGCGTTCCTTTCTCAAAGAGAGACAAATCCAAAATCGAAGAAGAAAAAAAAGGCAGACGATTGAAGGAATAATTGACTCCAAAGCAGCAAACGTTTGAATTAAGCATGCGACATTCTTTTCTACCTGCCCCTTTCTTGTACCTGAAGAAGGAAAAGGAAAAAAACAAAACATCAATAAGAAACGACGTTGATGGAGCCCGTTGTCTCCATAACCGACAACAAGGACCATCTAAACTTAGTCCATCTTGATTCTTGACCATGTCGCTGCTTGTTATTAGGTCTATCTATATGGTGATAGAACTGAGATTTTAGATTTTTCAAAAAATATATATAATCAGGGTTTTCGATGTTTCGAAAAAATAGAATTGAGCTTTAGATGCTTCAACCCAAAAAAAGGTAAGAGACTCCAGAATACAGCACCCTAAACTTGCACATGCTAAGCAGAAACCACAGGCATTATGAATCACTGGAAATAGTAACACAGCACAGACTTCCACGTTTGTATCCTTACATAAACCACAAGCATTCTTTCCCATGTTCATCAAAACAACACAAATTAAATATTATCCATTTCAGGTTGTCATCCTCAAGGAGCAACAGAACAACCTTTGCAGACGTTCTTCTCCAGGTCTTATTCTTCAGAGCTTGCTCTTCAGGCTTTAGTACAGTAAAGCCTTATTCAGGTGTAGAAGGACTAGCAATAGAACATGAACCTTTTCAGCTCGTCTTTTATCTCAGGAAGTGGCTTGACACCACCAGATGGAGCTGTACTGCCGGAGCTAAACGTTGACGCCATGTCGGAACCTTGGGTGAGGTAGAAGCGAGCACGAAATGCGAGCTTATGAGCATAGTACGCAGGAGGAGCTGACAATACAAACGAAACAAGTTAGCACAACGACATGTAACAGGAGTTACAAACAGCAAGAGAAATCACACTGTCCTTCAAAGCACTAGGAAGAAAACTTCAGCAGAATAGTAGTAGTCACTCGTTACTATTGACCCATCTCCTGGCTCTCCAATTCTACTTCAATTTATATTGCAGATTTTGGCCAAATATGTAATACTAGAGAGGCATGGATAAAACCAATCCAAGTCACAGTGCCATTTTTACCCTACAGTCTTTTAGCCTATGAGGTAAAACCTCATATTTTACCAAGTCACAGGAGAGTGAGAGGGAGCAAAAGATAAGGCCAAGCTACAAGGAAAGGGATTGGAGTTTGAGACCCCGTATGAAAGAGGACGAGGCGAATGGGGTTCATCGACAGGTGAACACTTTATTACACCGGTATAATCTACAGTTATAGACGCACCACATTGTATTGCATGAAAGAAACAGAGGACAGTGATACAGTTATAGATGCATCGCATTGCATAAAAGTAACAGGAGATAGTGATACAGTTACAGAGAGTATGATTTACAATTTACAGATATGGAAATTTACTGGATTATTGTATTGACATCACTATTTTATTTGTGTGCTTGCTATGCCTTCAGACTCACTTTTGTTTATTTGTTGGTTTTTAGGTGAACATTGAAGGCAACAAACACGGGGTGAGAGTAATACATTTATTCCACACGCAAACAGTAATTCGCACATCACTTTTAGTTGATGTATTTAGACTTCAATAATATGTTTAGGTAGTTAGTGTTAAAACAATGTCTTAATGAAAATATTTAGTCGTGTGTGGCTCATGTGTTTCCTTTTGATGTTGGCACATTTGTACTTTTGCTTCAATGCTCATCGTTAAGCGTATGTTGTTTGTCATGTTGTTGATATTTAAATAAAGGAGATGCTACCGAAATCTAGTAGCGATGGTTATAAATTGTAGTGTTATAGAGTAGTGTTAGCATTTCGGATTCAGAGAATGGACCGGGGTGTTACAAAATACCAAACTCTCTAGTAGTTTTATTGTATTGGAATTTTATTACAAATCCAAACAACTTATCAATGTAGGGAGTTAATGTTCTTTGCGCTAGACACCATGGCTTTAGGAGAACAAACGCTCAAGTTCATTTAACTTAATTTCTCTGGGATGGGGTAGAGTTGATAGAGAAGACATACCAATGGACACCGAGCGAGTGCAGGTTGCATACCTGACGAGAGCAATACAGAGCAAAACGTCATACAACTGAACATTGCGAACCGCAAACAACAAGATGGCAGGTAAGAGCATACTTACAAGTAACACAGGTTGTTTGTGAGAGACTGCAAGTCATCTGCAGTGAACTTGTTGTCATCTTGCAACACATGGTAATGCGTAGGACGGCTTGTTCCCTGCTTTGAACAATTTACCATTCGTTAAGATATCATCAAGAAGACGGAAAAGCTATCTGTAATGTGCTAGGAATATTACTTTGATCCCGGCATGGCTGATCAGGAAGAAATCAAACTGTGTCGGGTGGCAGATCTGCCTATCAACAACTGTGCCTGCAATTTACAGAAAAATGTGAGCAAAAACACTGTCAAAACAAGATACTACGACGTTTGTGAATATAAGCTTGTAAAATCTAACCTGGAAGAACATTTCCACTTTTGTCCATGCTGCGCTGGTCATTGTAATTGATGGGGAAAAGCCTTGTGTGATGCCTTTTCTGCACAATTATGAAGGTAATTTGTGGCTTCTCATTGTATAGCGCCTTCCATGCCTGATACAATGAATTGCAGTTACCAAATTTTCTAAGCAAGAGGTTGAGATACTGAGCAACATTAGTCATCAAATTAGTTGTACCTTTTCTATCTCTGGGATTTCTTTCTCCAAAACCTGCTTGAACTGACCCTCGCTTACACCATCCCTAGATGAAATGAAATGAGAAATGTCAGTGTCTTGTCATGATGATCAAAAGAGCACAATTCAGAACAACTGGGAATTACGAACCTGTAGAATATCAGCTGCTGGGGCCTCTGCTTAGACTCCCTTTGGAATGCAAGGAGAAGTTCCCTGCAAAAATTTTACAAAGTAAAGAACTGCCCAATTGTGGCATGCACATTTAGAATTTAGATGTGCAGTATACATATCTTACTTAACAATGTCTTCAAGGCCTTTTATGATTTCTTCACGGTGACCTTGTGCGCGAACAATGCCATTATACTTGGTCACCTCTGGCCAGTCTTGGGAGGCAACAACCTAAATGGAACCCCACCAGTTGAAAATTTTGAAGAGATGAAACAGGAGTAATTACTGTCTAAATTCTGAACAAATTAAGATCTTACAGAAGCAATGGATGGGGCAGCATCATCTAGAGCACCAGGATGAGTAACATCAGCACCAAAGATAATTGTTGGTTTGTTTGAAACAACCGGTAAACTTCCTTGTATATCGGCAAACACTGAGTTCCTTCCTCCAGCCTGTGGAGATGGTGAATATATCATATCATGTAGATTAGAAAGCTTTGTGAAACAACACTTTCAGATTTGGAATTGAGTTTACCTTGGCATTGATCTTAATAGCGACATTTGCAAAGTATTGAGGGTTCCTTTTTAAGACATGCATTCTCCGACAACACTGCGACATCAGACCAATGTCTGTTTCACAGATCCTTTTAATATTACCTTTGGTTAAAAAAAATGACATCAGGCATGGGATATGTAATAATAAGTGAAAGAATTATGTTGGTGATAAGAGCAATTTTACCATATAAGCTGCCGTTTCTATCTGGCAATATAGCAAGTAGGAGGTCAATGTTTTGACCCCTCAACATGTTCCGTGCTTCCTGATACCTCATACGAAGATCAGCTTCAACTTGATCTGGACGAGCAGAGAATATTGGAAGCCTCAAATCAGTGAAGTCCTGAAATCAAAGTAAAAAGAGTAAGCTAGGAGTACTACAAAAAAAATTGAATCACAAAACAATCAAAAGGTGTCATGAAAAGTAGATTACCAGTCCAGTAATACGGGACATTTTAGTCAGTTCAAAGCAGAATGGACGAACATCATGCTCAGGCAAATCGTGGCAAAAATTAACACACACCCAGTTGGTAACCTTAGCCCCATTTACTACTTTCTGCACATCAAATTGAAATGTGTAAAAATATAGAAAAATCACGAAAAATATATACAATACCAATCATACTTTTAGTACCACAAAAGAACTAGGAGGATTCAGTAAATATTTACTATGATGGGAGGATGGCAAGGGGTACTAGGTATAAACAGAGGAGAAAATTCAAAGAGAACTCAGTGCTGTAAAATAATATACAGTGCAAAAGCCTAGAGAATATTGTGCACAGGTTTGGGAAGGCCAGGATTTCCAACCATTTTTTCAAAAATGGAAGGAATAAGGAGTTTGACATAGCCAAGAGTCAAGGGTGACTGTAGCTTGTCCGACAAAACAGACAAGTGACAGCAATGTCAACTAAACAGGTGACAACAACTACCAGTGCATACCAGCAAAACTAATATTTTCTGTGATATGGTACTTGACAAAAGAACATGAAAAAAAAAGGTTAATTGCACTATTCATAGAGGTTTTAGAAAGGGTCTCTCGCTCTACGGTGCAGTATTAAGAATGGTTAAGTTTCACATAATATACCCTGTTTCTCATGTTCCACTGTCCATCCCTTGGGTAGCAATTCTTCTCAGGTCCAGAATCATGGTACTTCAGCTACAACAAGAAAAATCACAGGCAACTTAATCAGAAAAGTACTTACAAACTTCAAAGAAACAGCATTGGAAAAAAAGGAAGTAAGATTACTGTTGGAGCCGGCAAAACTCTAGCCTGAACAGAAGTAGGAATGTAGTCAACTTCTATACCAAACTCCTTTGCACGTTTGGTGCTGTTGTAATGGTTGTACTCAACAGTCTAAGCAAAAGAAACTTTGGATTAGAGAAAACTTAAAATGTTTTTGCTCATGGTTTTCATCTGGCACAAGGTTACACAAAACTCAGTATAAGCAATAACCTGACGAATAGAGCCCTCACGGTTGTATGGATTCTGGCAGGTTGACTGCATCAGAGTAGAAACCTGATTGTCGTTCAGCTTCTTCTGGTACCGCTGTCCTGGAACTATCTTGCAAACCTGAAACACAGATGAAAAATCAGAGACAGGAAGAGAACATAATGGAATGTGAATATAGAAAGTATTGGGTATCAATTTTAATTTGAAGTTCATTTGCACTAACCTCCATGGGCAGGTAGTTTGGTCTCTGATCACTGCCAACTTGTACGCATGGGAGAAAATCATAACGTAATTGCAGCTTGTATGTTTCTCTGAAATAATCCTTGACAGTCTTGGAAACGCCAGTTGATGATTCGAACCTGAAAATTTTGGCATTCAAACAAACATTCGATGAGAATAAGCTATGCAAGAAAACTCAATACCATCATTGCTGAAGAAATGACTAGGATAATTTGTCTCAAATTAAGGAAAAGGGAATATTCCTTACCTCAAATCTCTGGTAGCCTGCTGTGTCAAGCCATTTATGCGGTATTTTCTGCATGCATCTCCTCGGTGGGTGACTTCAACCCTCAGACCCCTGAGGGCCTTCTTGATCTGCAAATTCAGAAAGCGTGAACAAACCACTTCAAGAGCAACTTTGCACAACGCATTTTGATAAGGAAAGCATTCAGACAGAAGACATACGCACCTTCACATATTCAAAATCAGTCATGTTCTGAGTAATTTTTCTATTCAGAATCATTTCAACGAAGGTAATCAACTGCACAGGTTGAATGAAAGCAGTTGAAGACATGTCTGCAAAAGAAATTGTGCAGTGTGTGAAGTATAGAGAGATACAGGATCTGACAAATATGGTACAAATAAGTATGATCAGCCAATGATAACCAAGTAAAATCTCAGATAAACAATAATCACAATTTCTACTTAATTCCTCAAAATTTATCAAAATAACTCACTACAACACATGTAATAGACATGTCATTTTGATTATTTCCATCATCTGTTCATCCCGGCTGCATTTCTGAACATGCTGCAGATAATTCAGAGAGATTCAGAAAAAAACTGATATGTTACCTATGTTCAGAGACAACCCCCCCTGTGTAGGCCGCATACTCTGGTAGAACCCCTTCCACTCTTCGATACCCAGGCCGAGATCCTTGGGTTTCACGATGTGCGGTGAAAAGAAAGACCGGCCAACCGGGACGTACCTGTGCATTGTCCACAGAACAAAAAAATTATCATCCCAAATCAAGAAACGCAGCGAAATGATCAAGACCCAAAGATCAAGTGCAGAGTTCAGTTGTTACCCCATCTCATTGCGCTCATTGAGCACGATGTCGCGTAGCACGATGTCAAGCACCTGCAGTGCCTGCCCCGGTATGTCTGCGGCGAAGCCTGCCATCAGCATCTTAAGCTGCTCCAGGCTGACCATCGTGACATGCTTGATGGCCACCTTGTACTTCCTTTCCCTCCTGCAAAGATTGTCACGCGTGCGCGAGCGATTGTCGTCAGTTAGGCGCCTCGATCGATCTGCAGCAATAAAGATAAAAGAAGGCATCTAGTTTTGTTATAGTAGCTTACGTCCGCCCAGATGAACTGATCTTGCCGTCAGACAAGGTGACCTCGAACTCCTTGCTGCTGAACGGCAGCTCGCCGGCGGTGTACAGGGTCTTGCGGCCGTCGTAAGCGGGGAGGCGGCCGCCGAGGTGTGTCTGCTGGTTCTCGGACACCAGCTTGGACATGACATTGCGGTAAACGCTAGGCAGCGTCGCCTCCGGCGAGATCGTCACCTGAAAACAAGAACCAGAAACATGGCAATGGCGGTCAGTGCAAGCAAGCGAGGATGACAAGATGGAGATCAAGATGCTTATCAGTGGAGTGGATGATGTGTCCGTACGTCGTACTGGTGCAGGCCCTTGTCCGTGAGGCCGACGAAGAAGTGGTTGGCCTTCACGAGGCACGACTGCCCGGCGGTGCCGAACCCGGGCGCGCCGGGAAAATCGGCTCGGCGCGGCGGATGTCCATCGCCTTGAACTTCTGCCGGAGCTCGGCAGCCTCGGCGGCGTAGCGCTCGGCGAGGGCGACCCGCGGCTTGGCGCAGATCGGCGGACGGCTGCCGCGGCGGCGCGGCCGGCTGGCCCTGGCCGCCGCCGCCCCCGCGCCCAGGGGCACCGCTGAAGTCGCAGCCTCCTCCTCTGCCGCGGCCGTAACCGTAGTCGTTGCCCCCCTGTCCACCGCCGCGGCCTCGACCGTAGCCATCACCGCCCCCTTGGTAACCACGGCCTCGGCCGCCGCCGTCACCGCCACCCTGGTAACCACGTCCTCGGCCGCCGCCGTCACCGCCACCCTGGTAACCACGTCCTCGGCCGCCGCCGCCGCCGCCGTCACCACCTCCTTGGTACCCACGGCCACGGCCGCCGCCACCATCACCACCTCCACCATAGTACCCACGACCACGGCCACCGCCTCCACCATCGCCGTTGCCGCCACCACCACCACCGCGGCCACCGTAGTACTGCCCGCCACGACCACCTCCACGGCCTCCATACCCCGCCTGAGAAACGTTCGGGTTGTTCTGCCCCCCTCCACGTCCTCCTCCACGTTGATGACTCGCCATGGCCACTGCTCACACGCGCACGCACGTAGTGTTCAGTTACACCACGACGAGAAGGAGAAGCAACCGACGCATGCACCAACCAACCGCCTGCTCATATAGATCATCACAGCGAAAAAGATGCAATTCTCAAGAAGTTGTTGCAGATTTTGCATTGATATTAAGAACTGGCAATTGATCATATACCTCCATTTAAATGGAAATTGAGGATTTACCCTCCCGGTCTACATGTCGATGACTTATGATGACCCCACATGTCATTGAGATATGGAGGGTAAATCCTCAATTCCGCAATCATGTTAGAAAAGAAGATAAAACAACCAGAAATTTGTTTCCAAACAAGAATCGGATAAACAGTTGTTTCCAAACAGAAAATAAATCTTCCAAGAAAACAACAAAGTCGGAATGGATGAAGACGGAGGTGTAGTACATGGGATCAATTCCTGCTGGTAAGCTTCTCCGAAAAACACATCAGCTAGCTACAGCCGAATGTGTATGGTCGGCATGAGGAAACGTCAATCAACAGTGGAATCTTTCTTCTAGGAACCAAGTCAAGGATGTAATCTCGCCGACCTATCAACAATGTCATTAAATCTTAGATACAACGAACCTGGTAAGAGAACCTCCAATGTATAGACTAAACGCAAAGAAAAATTAACTGAAAGAAATCAATCTCTCTCTCTCTCTCCCCCTCTCTGATCTTTCTGACCCCTGCTTGACCCAAGCCTAAGCCCTGAGAATTGTCTAGACCTCGGAGACCAAACGGGTGTACAAATAACACAACAAAATGGTCTATTCTGAAGCCTTGACATTTGTCTCAAGGGTTTTGTTAAATATTATCCAAATTTAGGACTATTAGATTAGAGATTCAATGATCACGAATTCTTCCTCCCCTTCAAAAAATCTCCCATTAAAAACAAAAGGACCTCTTGATCTTTAATCTAAAAATTATAAATTTAGATAATAATTAAGAAGAAAATATTGAGATGATGCCTAGATACTCCTTGTCTCAAATGGGTGTGAGGTAATAACACACGAAAACGAACCCGCCAAATACCTCCAAGAACCACTCCATTAATGTGAAAGAACTCTGAATAAAGTGCTTTCTTTTTTGAGACGTCTAAAGTGATTTTCACAATATACGCAATGAACTGTCTAGCTACACGGTACATCTTGTAAGGAAAAGAGTAAAACGTATCTTGGACTAATGGGAGAGCTTTAAAACAAGCATAGGAAGTTGTACAAACCACTGTTGAAAAAAAGTGTAGAAGCACCTTAAAAAAAACGTATTTTGGAGTGAATTAAGCATGACCAAAGTATATCTTGGAGTCAGGTGAGCATCGTCAAAGGCTAGCCTAACAAAGGCCCGGCCCTATAGGTGGACTAGGCTGGGCTCATTTCCTAGGTCCAGCCCGGCCCAGCCTAAGCCGTGGACCTTTCATTTTTTTGGATTAGGCCAATTTTGGACCATTTGATATGCTGGGCCCACCATTAACCCAACCCTTTGGTTACTCCTCCTCGATTGTTTACTGCATTCTACCAAACCACCACCACACCATCCTGCCATCGCCGCAAAACCAGCTTACTCCGCTTGCCTTCCATTTTTGCTCATGTCAATTTTGGACCGTTTGATCAACCTCGGATTTATACCCTCCGTAACCCGAACCCTTTATTTACTCCTCCCGACTTTTTCATCGCCGCGCGCCCTAACCCTTTATTTACTCCCAACCTTCTCATCGCGCCGCTGTTCTAACCCTTTATTTACTCCTCCCGACCTTCTCATCGCCGCCGCCTAACCATTTATTTACTCCTCCCGACCTTCTCATCGCCGCCGCCGCCTTCCTTCCCCTCACCCTTTGTTTGCTCCCGCTACTCTCGCACCGCCGCCAACCCTTGCCGCAAAACCATCTTACTTCATTTGCAAGGCTAGTCTTACCCTTTGGATTTCCCACCGATTACCTCTGCCACCCACGCATTGCGGACACCATTGCAGCCTTCTTTGCCTTAGGGCCACCTCATGTGACCGGCGACGCCATCACCACCTCGGAGTCAAGATTCCTAACAGGGAAGCAAAACATGCACCCAAAGCAGGTTGCAAACAAGTGTGATCTACGCCTGACTAGCTAACAGATCTTCTGGTACAGGGACAGGAATCCATGAACGCGCCACAGATTCACAAAACAAAGCCGTATGTTCTTCTTGCCAAGAAGAAGCAAACAGGGACAAAACAGAAGCATAAAGAGCCATCACACAAACCAAGGAGAAAGATCCAAACACCAGAACCACCAAACAGGGTCGCCAAGAACTCAACCGATCGATCCTAAAACCGTCAAGAACAACAGCTAGAACTAAGAGATCGCCGTGCGAAACAAGGAGAAGGATCAAATCCAGGAAAAAAAATTAAGAAAACAGTGCAGATCCTATGATAACACGAACATACGAGAAGGAACAGATACATCAACCGAAATTATTCAACGAGAGACTGGTGTATTTTACCTTGTATCGAAGCGCAGGGAGGAGTTGCAAACCGGCAACCAGAGCTCTTGCTCGCTTTACGCCTTCCTTTTGTCGTTTGGTGTTCCACAGGCCAAACTTGCATATGCGAGGGGCTATATATACGTGGACTGGGAGGGGGAGGGGGCGAAAAATAGGTCGGCTGGAGGTCCTGGCGGCCCCACTTAAGCTTTGGGCTGATGGGAAACAATCAACTAAAAATTTTGTACATTCTAGTCAAATTTTTAACCTCAGATCTAAATCTAGCTCATCCTCACCCCTCAGATCTAAATCTAGCTCATCCTCACCCTCCGATCCCCATCCAACCCTAACCCTATATCTAACCCCACTAGTCCACCACACCACACCCGCTCCCACCCCGCCGCCACCTGTGGGTGAATCTAGGAACATGCAAACCTAGTGAATGGGGTCCGCTGAGTGCCATGGGTCACTAGTCGCATGGGTAAGGAGGCCCATCCACCGAGTTTTAGGCGGTGGTGCACGAATCATTAGGTACGATTGAGAGGTTAGAAATTTGATTGATTTTAGAAGGAAAAAATAGTTGAGTGTGTATATCAATTCCGCAAAATTTTCTAAGTCGCCTGCTCGACGCTAAGTTCGATCAATGCGCGTTGCTAATCTTGAGACACATTGGGTCATCGCTGCCATGCCCAAGCGTGCACCCTCATCGTCGTCAAGCCATGCCGTGACTAGTGTTGGCCTCCAGACTAACCAATGGTGCATGCAAGGGTGCATGGTGCGAGGCTGTGGCAACAATGTTGTAGCACTGTGATGGTGTCGTGGATGTTATGGAGATTTTTTTATGAATATTCTATTTTTTATTCGAAATAACAAAAATATACCCACGCAAATTTTTTTTTTATAAAATAGGCTCTAATCGCCTAATTATTGAGCGACTGGAGCCTATCGCCCAACAGCCATACAACAAGTAAGCATTCCGCTGGCCGTTGGGCGAATTATTATGTCGCCGAACGATGGATGATCGATTGCGATCGCCATCGATTAAGTGATCATTTCCATCACTGAAGGGTTGGACAATTGGAAGCTAAAATAAAGGACCATGCGGCTTGGCCGCATGGTGAATAGAAGCGATAGAAGGAGAGGAGAGGGAGAAAAGGAGACGGAGGAGGAGAGGAGAGGAAAAAGGAGAGGAAAGGAGAGAAGATGAGAGGGAGGAGAAGAGGAGAGGAAGGAGGATAGGGAGGAGAGGAGAGGAAGAATGAACTCTTGTGAGGTAATTTTTTGTTATATTTTAAATTTTGTATATGAAGTAGATAACTTATTTAGTGTTAGTATGAATAGAAAATTGTAGACGTAGATAAAAATAGCTCAACTTTGGTATAGAAAATTTAGTCAATATAGTTTTAAAAAATTAGTAGCCGTAGTAGTCTGTAGTTGTGTAAAATTTAGTGAACATAATTGTAGAAAATTAGCACCATTAACAAATTGGCATGCGTACAAAATTGTAGTTATAGACAATTCAATCAACGTTACGTAGAAATTAATCGTCTGTAGAAATTTGTAATTATTAAAAATGCAGTCAATATTTTTGTAAAAATTTCATAATTTGCTTTGTATAAAACAATAATACATAATATTTATGATTAATTACGAATAAATATAATGTCGTTAGTATGTTGAAAAAACATGTGTACCATTGTAACTAGTATATAGGCATTTAAATCAATATGCCCTGTAAATTGTCGAAACCATTATGAATTATTTGCAATAGGGGACACCTCGAGTAGCGAGAAAAGAGTGACGTTGGTGCGCGGTCTACTGATAGGAAGTTAATGCTATGAGGTTAGTGTAGTTGGTTACAACAGGCGAACGATTGGTGAAATGTGAATTACAGTACATCAGTACTTTCATAGTGTGCGATGCGATTTGACTAGTTGCAAAATTAAAAATATATTCAGGTATGCCGATACCACTACATTGAGAGTGCATTATGGTGTTGGAACCGTTCATAAAGGTCCGAATGGTGTAGATTTGAGCAGTTTTGCGCAAGCTACTTTGGTACTCCCAGACGGCGAGAATGCTTGAATCACAGATGTGATGCATTATCTTACCTGTATTTTTTCATTGGACCCCGAGGTGTGCAGCGTCATCATACAAGGGCTTTGGAGCCGGTCTCCTACGGACATAAGATGGGAGTTGAGAACATTGATGCACACTGTTGCGTGGAAGGGGTTTGTGCAAGGGTGTCGGCGCCGTGGATACGAGTGCGTGATACTTGTGCAATCATGCCCAATAGAAGTTATGCAAGGTCGTGTAGACAGCCATCATCCGAGAGGTGTGAGCAGCTCGGGGCAGCTCGCATGTTGGCGAAGAGAAGGAAGATGCTTGTGATGAGGCCAATGCGGTATATGGAGGAGAGGGAGAAAGGTCACGCCATAGTAAGGATACAGGACAAGCCGATGAAGGGGAGAATATGGAGTACATAGTGCATCAGATGGAGTACGATGACCAGACAGCTTGCACTGAAGAGGAAGCTGCATCAGATGGAGTATGATAGTCTATGCAGTGGACTTTTTGGGTCATGAAATCTAGCCAGGAGCAGTACACCGTGAAGTGCGAGCAGGTCGGTTATCCTTGAAGGGTGCACGCACGTAGACCCAAATATGAGACTCATTGGATTGTGTCGAAGGTGAAACCACACTCTTGCATTTTAAGTAGTGTTTTGGCGAGGCATCATCACCTAACGTCCATCTCTATAGCCAATCTGATGTATGGAGAGATAATGGAGAAGAAAGACATAGAGGCCACACACATCGTGATAGCTATCTAGAAGAAATTCAAGTACAAAATTAGCTATACGAAGGTATGGCGTGCAAAGCAGAAGGTGTTGGTCCTCAAGCTACTTTAGCTATACGAAGCTACTTTAAGGTCAACTTTATACATTACAGGGGTGATCTTAAGCAGGTTATAAGCAAAAAAGGGTTAATGCTGGTCCTCAAGCTAAAGACCTGGCCACAAGCATTAAAATACAATTTTTCTTTATCTGTCAAGTGGGACCGTCTTAAGGCCTCTTGGGTTATATAGTCAGCCTTAAGGTTTAGATGGGACCCACCTTAAGACCCCTTGGGTTATATACACTACAGATGCTCTTATGAAGTTAAAAGTATTTGCTTAATTGGCTTCTACTCAAACACAGATTATACACCAGGAATATGCTGCTTAAGAGACACTGTTACACAGGTAATGATATTCATTGTGTCATTTGTAGAAGTGGGGAGGAATAATTTTGTTGCATGCCCATGCATTGCACCGGTGTACGATTAACATGGTATGGCAATAATTTTGTTTTGCCTCAACATAACAATCGAGAAAACACTTTCTACCATTGAAAGGAAATGAGATCGAGTGATAGTTATTAGAATAGATTCTACATTTAAATAGATTAGGATGGAGGTTATTTGAAGAGATAAGAAGGTGAGTTTGTTGGAAAGTGTGTTTAAGGTTGTCCCAGTTTTTTTTTTTTTTGTGATTTTTGTTGCCGGTTTAATTTTGAGATGGAGTTTGTTGTGACTTGCAGTAAGTTGTCCCGAGTAAATCCGACGGCTGAACGCCTGCCGTCTCAACCCCTGCCGAGGCAAATGGAGGTCCCTCCGGTTCTGAGAATTGTATCCTTGGATACAACTATTTAGCAGCATATTACTGATTAAGATCATACCTACTAATAAGGTGTTAAACAAGCTGTAAGTTTAAGATTACAACATTCCAAGAGAATCTAGTGGACTAGAGGACTGAACTATTGTTGGTTTTGTTGCAAGGAAAGCTCACGAACTAAACCTTTACAGTACGAAATACACTTGGTTAGAGTTCTCTTGTAGTTGCATCTCCACTGGACGGCTATTTCCCATCTTTCCAGAGATCGCAGAAGTCGAACTGGGAGTGGACTGTGAGTAGTATAATCTAGGTCCACGCTGTGGAATCGGAGGAATACAGCAAATTCTTGTTCAAAGCTTGACTGGTTCACATCTACTCTGCAGTTAGTGCTGTTCCGTAGCTTGCGTAAAAAGTGGAGCAAACTTTCATCGAGCTCAACAGCCGTAGGTAATTGCTGCAAAGTTTCCTCACATTTCTTGACCAACAATTTCATAACCTCCAGCTCATTTTCAATAGAAAGCAATGATCCAGAGTAAATCTGATGACTGAAGGCCTTTCGACAATTTGCGGGAGTTGTCCATAGCCTTAATGCACACAACAATGCAAATGAAGGGTATCCATTTGGCTGAATATATAGGGAATCTTTTGGCCAAGTACCAATTGTGCACAAATCCAAATCTAACTGAATGAATGTTTTCTCATTAGGGTTCTCAACCAAAAGAAAACCATAGTGCTCAAGAAGCTCCAAGTTTGTGTATGTCCCATAACCCAGAAGTACCTGTGCAAAATGAGAAGAAAAAATAAAGAGAGAAGGCAAGATAATGTGATAGGAGTAAAGGCTATAGAATCCTTTGGATGATAAGAATGTCAAGTTCTTGGCAAAAATAAGAACAAACCTGCTCTCCTTTTTTATATTTTTTTCGGGCATAAAAACAGTATCCATTAGCATCTTCATATCTCCCATCTGTCAACCTCTCAGATGAACAATCAAACTTCACCTCGTCCGACATCTCATTGTTCTGCTGGCATTTCATAACATTTGCCATATCTTCTTCCTCTGATGAAATATCATCATCAGGAGCAGCATAATTAAACAAATCACCAACAGGACATAGGCAGCCAGCATCATCCCATGCTATATGTAATGTTCGTGAGGATACCTTCAAGTGGCCAAATCAAATGTCAAAGACCCCACCAACAAGTAAAATCTAGAATGGGAATTAGGGCTAAACAACCTATAAAATCTTGAGTCAGCACAGATTCTATACAGTAACTAAACAAGATGACAACCTAGCACATCAAATAAGAAAGAGAACTGACATAAATTGAGCTAAAAATACATAAGCAGCCATACCGTCATAAAAGCCCAGAGCCACGTTTTAAACAGCAAAAGCTTAGGTTTAAATTCCAATCCTTTCATTAGCGGTGTTGCTTGTTCCCAGTCTGATCTTATGGCACGAAGAGCCTTTTGTGCAACCCAGATAGCATCATCAACCTGATTGTTAAAGCGAAAATCATTAAATGATTTTGTAGCATGTAGAAAAAGAAAATGGAAAACGGAGAATTTGTTGACAGATCTACCGAGCTATACTTGGAGAGCTTCAATTTCAAAATTGTTGAAGGTGGCCAAGATAGTGTAGTAGCTAGGCAGTTGAGACAAATAGGGGTACCAACTAGAACTCTTCCCTTTTCCCACTTCAGCCAATAAGCATACAATCAGTGTCTGAACAAACAAAAAGAGAAGATCAGGGAAAGTATTGAAAGAATGTTCAGAAGATGTAGTAAAGCCAGATGAAGATCAGGGAAAGTATTGAAAGAATGTTCAGACGATGTAGTAAAGCCAGATGATTTTAATTTTCATTTTATCAAGCAAGATGCTACAAGTTTGAGAGTTTTTTTAATCTTGCGAGAACTGCCAAATTCGTGTAATAATTTTTTTTTGCGAATTTGAACATAGAACTAGGTGTCAATTATACCAGAAGCAACAAAGTGCGTAGCAAAAACACAATATATATAGATTTCTCTTTATGAATTAGTTTGCCATAATATCCAGCATTGGTTCCTGTGAGTTGCTGTGCCAGACATCTTTTAGTTTATATAAAACGTAGGCCCAGCCCTCTTGGCACAATTTGTTCCACCGGATTGATTGAGAGATGGATGCAGATGGTTCAATCAGTATTCGATGTTTGTGATGCTCCCTCAAATCCTATCGAAACTTTTGCCAATTTTCTGGTGACTCCAAATTCAAAACTAATATACTATGATCCTACTTGCGCACCACCATGAGCAATATACTCCTAATCCTCACTTGTCCCCAAGATCTCGTAATTTCGAGGGCAGCTTCACATGAGGATGCTTCAGTAACTTGTTGTAAGAAATGATGTAACCTGGATGGAGGAGAGGCGGGGGCGATGGGTGTGGACGGTCGAAGCGATCATTGGGTCGTCGGCCATGACACGATCGCTGGTGAACAGCGCGGCGCGGGGCACGCGCAGCACCAGCTCGCCGCGCCGGAGGTCCTGCGCCGCCGCCAAGCCCCTCCTGAGGTAAAAACAAAAGGCCCGAGAAAGCAAAATCCGTGAGGTGACTGGTAAGGATAGGTGAGCCCCGAGAGATCAAGAAACGCGAGAGGTTGAGCTGGGGTTTTGGGTTTCTTACCCGCCGGCGTCGGGGAAGTCGGCAACGACGAGGGAGTGGCCGAGGCAGGACGAAGAGGGGGAGGAGGTGGTGGTGAAGGAGGGCGGAGAGTCGGAGACGCCCATCTCTGCCGCCCACCGGAGGAGTGCCTCCATTTGCAGCGGCGGCGGCGGCGGCGGCGGCGAAGAGAACCCCGTTTGGGTCTCGGAAATCCGAGGGCTTTTTTTTCAGAGAGAGAGAGTACAGAAATCTGAGGTTGATGAGTAGGGTGCAATCGGGTCGGATTCGGACGGATATTGTTTATATCGTATCCTAATTTATATTTTTTCTCAGATTCGAGGTCAAATACGGTAAAATCGGATACGAATACGAATTCAGAGTATTCAAAATTTCGAATACGTTGCCGTCGGAACGGATACTTGACGGTTTTGGATCGAAAACGGATAATATAGACAGATAGTACATGTATACGGAAAGGAACATATGCTAAACCATATCACCATCACTTCAAGTCTTAAACTGTTAGATATAAGTACATAATAGTGATTATAATTCAGCAGCCGAAGATGGTGTGGCGTTTCCCCCAAAATTACTTGTTGAGGTGTAGCATTTCAAGATGAATTTTGATTCTTGACGAACAACATTTTCTTTTTCTAGGCTAAAGAAATTTTACTAAATTAAGGTAGAGACAGTAGACAATTGGGGATAATAGACTTTTGATAAATTTACCTGTTCATTTACTGAAGCATGCCAAAGTTCATCGTTTAATAATACTCTGATTACATGCTTTTCATTCCATTACCTAGGAAGAGTGATCTTAATGAGAAAATTTAGGATTCCAATTGCACAAGCAGCGGGATTAGAAATAAAACACTATTTTAGTATTTGTATATTTATAGTTGCCACAACTGAATGTCATATTTTTTTAGAGAACTTAAGCTTGCACGATCGAGAAAAACTTTCTATACACTGCACACCTCAACCAACCAACATGACAAAAAACAAATATTAGCAAAATAAAAGGTGAATTCTTGACTCTTACCAGATATCCGACCGGATATCCAACCGAATATCCGACCGGATAATTATCCGGTATCCGAATACCGATACTATTCGGTCGGATAACAACTCTCTCAAATCCGAATCCGAATCCGACATGAATTATCCGAATCCGAATCCGACCGGATACCAAATTCCCTTCCCGAATCCGGTACCGACCGGATTCGATACCGGATCGGTCGGGATTAACCCAACCTATTTGCACTCCTATTGATGAGTACTTCCGTTGTCCTTTTTTTTACTTTTTATGGAATCCTTGCCGTTAAGTTTGACCATGGATAAATTTAAAAAAAATTATATTAACTATACGAAATAATATCATTAGATTTATTATTAAAAATATTTTTATAATATTATAATTTTATTAGTATATTGTGGTGTAAAGTTATAAAAGTAACAGTTAAAGTCATAATTTAAAGACTATAAAAAAATAAAAATTTGTTAAGTAAAAAAAAAGCGAGGGAGTAAAATTTATGCAGGAGCTTTCTTGCAAGCTGGAAGTCGATGTGTATGGATTTCCTGATTCTCTGAGAGTTGCAATAGTAGCAAGGGTTCTGAATTTTCGTGGTACACTCAGTCACAAAGTTTACATAAGCAACTGATTCTATTCTATCTTCAATAATTTTATGATAATGAGACATGTACTCTAACGTAATCAACTTCATGTATTATATATGCGACAGAAAACTATAAACCACAGTCTAAAAAAATCTACGTCAAGATGACGGCAAAGACTAGGGCCAACAGAAGGACACGCATGGGGAGGAGAGAACATCAAACGTTTTTTTTTTCTGATGATCCCAACAGTGTAGACCAGTGCCGAGTTTTTTTAGGCTTAAAGTTATTTTATATTTGTATTATCTACAGTAACTAACTTTTAAACGGTGCATTTTTTCAAAGCGGGATCAATAAAAAAATTATAATAAAAAGTATATTGAGCTCAGCTATATTTCCCTTTGTGTACTGCCTCTCATAATCAACCAAAATTCAAATATTTACGTTATAAGTCATAAACCATCTGACCAAAAAATCTACCCAGGTGGACCCAACCTCCTCTTTTCCAACGTGGACAACACCTCATCCACCCCCCGTGTCATCTACCGGTGGGCCCAACCTGGTTGGATGTCTGGTCCGTGTCGAGACCTAGTGCAAAGTGCATGGCATCGTTGAATTATATGGTGTTATATGTAAAGAATATTAAAACCTGGTGTTTTACTTAACAAGAGTCAAATTAGGTGGTGTAAAATGTATTTTACTCTTAAAGTAAATTGAAGCTTGACGCCGTGCAAAAAACGAGCGATTACTGTTAAAACAAGGCTTGTCAGCATATCATCGATAATCATATGCAATTCAAACCAAGAACAAAGAATCACACGTGAGTACTTTACACGAAATATTGACATGGTACTATCAAAGTATTAGCTTACTTGAATCAGTAAAAGAAGATAAAAATAACCAAATTCACGTGCAATTAGCACGCATATAGTATACATCGCTTGGATCGTCCAAGCAAGCATAAACAATCGCACAACTGCTTAAGCGGCCGAAGCGATTTATCTTCGGAACATATCGTGTCTAACTCTTTATGATAAACAAACCTACATCTGGATGCGTTTTTTTCCTTTCAGGGGAATTTTTTGTCAAAAACTCAAGGAGACCTAGTTGAGCCTCCAGCATTATTCAAACATCCAAACTAAGACACTAAACAAGAAGGGGGCAAAGTCTCCGCTTCAATACTTTAGAATACATGGCATAGGGACAAGAAAAAGAAAATCCATTGGTTTATTAGTAACATTGTAACAATTACACGATTACAGGGAATACGATGTGCATGTTGAGCTTGTAACAATTACACGATTATGTGGAATACAATGTACAGGGTGGGCTTTCTTTACTCGATGACATTATGATACAAGTCACATGTACATACATTTTTGCTAGGTGAGGGTTAGTGCATGCACTTGAGGCAGGGCCTCCCCTCCTATAGCTATACCGAGCTTCCAAAGAAATATTTGCTGAAAGCTTCCTCATCCCTGCAATGCACAGCTATGACCTTGTAGACTTCGATCAGCAGCTTTGGGAATCGGCTTGAGAAATAGCGATCAAATCCCTCTGGCAGTGACCCAAGTAACTCCTGAAATTTATTTTTATTTTTATGAAAACGTTAGTTTCTGAGATGGTGGTGTGTGCAAGGTAACACAGAGCTGGCCTCACAGGGGAACAATTTGTATTCAAACATAATTTATCTGAAGACTGCTATAGAACATTTACAGTTATATTCGCCATAAATGTGAAAAAAAGGATATATCTTAACTCCTAAGAAGTTCCACCAGTATCGTCCTTGTGCGAAAACAAGGACTGTACAATAAAAAATGATGGTAGACAAATCTCTCCTTCCTAAGTTGAATGTTACGAAAAAATAAAAAAATCCAAAAAAGTTGTCTAAATTATCTGGCTCGGCAGCTTCTAATAAAACATCCAAGACTGCAACTCACTTCTATGTTCTATGTTGCTAGGAATGTGCGTCTCATGTTATCATAACCGTCCTAGCGTTTTCCTCCAAACTCCAGTACTACTGCCAACTACTTTTAGGTTCTCTAAATAATTGTCATGCAAACCTACCTCAACTTTCCCCTTACACATTCAGTTCTGCAACTACAAAGCATGTCTTGGTATATTACAGAACAACATCACAGGCTTGTAGAACTCACACTATACCAGTTTGACGAAAAACCAACCAACAGTTTAGCTGCATGCAGACAACATAAAACAAAAACAAATGCAACAAGAGGTGCAGCACAACGAACCTTGAGATCAGCTGTAAGCTCTCTGTAATGTCCTGACTTATTTCTGATCAACCTCAGAAGGTCACGAGTGGACTCAAAATTATATTTTCTATAACGACCCATGTCTGCAACCAGGGCAGTGTCCAAATTTTCTCCCCATTTTCCACCAAACGCTTCATGCCCTATGCTTTCCAAAGCATTTATGAGGTCAGTTTCACTGGTTTTCTCAATTCTGTCACTGGTATCTCGTAGAAATGAAAGGCGCAACTCAGGGCTCCAGAAAAGAGGATGATGCATCACATACACTGCCTTTGGTCTGTTAACATCAAAAGGTGTTTTTCAGTAAAAACAAGAAGCCATACATAACCTATGCGTTCAGGCGGCAAGGACGTGCATGGCCTTAGCTCTTACCTCATCTCTGGAATTGGGTGTAACAATTGTGAAATAAGATGTACAGCTTCTGGTATGTAATCCACCAGGAAGAGATCAAAGCGATTGTTTAGAATGTTCATGTCCCGTTCATAGTACTCACCAAACGGATGCTTGCCTTTCGTTATACAATAGAAAATAAGGCATCCCAAACTAAATAAATCCATTGCACATGTCTGACGACCATGACAAAGCTGTTCAGGTGCTTGCCAACCAGAGCTCCCAAATCCTGCGGTACATTGTCAAGGATTAAACTGCTAGTTATAAAGCAAGAAAGTGTTACTATGGTAAAATCAGATGCACCTAAGAAGTTGTGCCATAAACAACATACAAAAAACATTTCCTAATATTACATCTCTGCAAGGGATTTCAAACTTTCTTACCGGTGCCATGATGGCTCACAGAAGTCATATCCTCTTGCAGGCGCTTACTGATGCCCATATCTGAAAGCTTTGCTCTCATCGGTCCTTCCTTGCTTATTAAAACATTCTGAGGCTTCAAATCACGATGTATAATTCCCAAACTATGCAAATGCACAATACCAGCAACAACATCTCTGCATAAGAAAATTCACAAGATCTGAGTGATTCTACAAGCACATCAGAAGATGCACCAGACAAAATAGCAGCAAGTATAAGCAGGGCACATAATTACAGGCATTACCAATGTTTTAAATAGCAAGTAGCAGAAGCATAATGGCAAAGTGTTTTCATAGCGAATAGCAGACAGTGGCAATATAGTGGGCATGACAAGCTCATCTACGTGTGTAAATATAATGTTACTCAATTAACCAATCTCAAAGTGAGCATCAAACACATATCAGTGTTATGGCGCCACAACTGTGCGCAGCCTCTACTGCAGCCACTAGGTAGTGGCTGCTACGCACCATAGCGGTGCTAGTATGCTTTTAAAACAGTAGGTCACTATTAGAAGTAGAACTCCACATTTATCATGAAGGCAGGCGTAGCACATCATTTCATTGATACTCTCAAGGAGTAAAACTCCACATTTATCCTGAAGCCAGGCGTAGCACATCATTTCATTGATACTCTCAAGGCAGTACGCCGATATGTCCAGATGATGGCTTTAGGAAAAGGTACTGAAATTACAATCATACCATGCATCAACATAGGGCAAACCATAGCACCCAATCAACGTTTCTAGTGGAGAATATAAAGGACACCAGTTCACATACCTCATCAGCTTTAGGAGTTGTGCTGAAGGAAGCCCATCCTGCCTCCACAGGTCCACATCTATTCCCTCAACATTTGAAAATGATGGATTTGAGTGTTGTTGGATTAGATCAGCCAGGCTGCAGCGGCACCTCTCAAGGGAGATATAAACAAAATCATTGTCCCGTTCACAACCATACAGTCTAACAATATTAGGATCCCGATCAGATGCAATAAGATTTTGAATCTCTTTAAGGGCTATATCATTGTGGGAGCGCAGCAGGCGTTTCACCGCAACTTCACGACCATCGTAGAAGCCCTCAAAGACAACTGTGCCATTGCTCCCCTTACCAATTTCTTTATTGCAAACATGAAGTTTACCAATCTGACGTCCATCAAGTCCATCAGGGAGTTCCATATTTGATAATGGGTAAGTTTCATTATATGGTGTTTCAGTTGACCCGCCAGTTTCATTGCTCTCTTTGTCAGAAGCTGAAAAGATCTCAGTGCTATTGACAGGTCCATCTTTCTTCCGTGTTTTTCTTCTCTTAGAAGTTCCCTCTGGCTTTCCTCTACGGTCCATCGATTTTTTGTCATGCATAAATGGCTTCATAAGCTGAGTCACGAATTTCCTGCAAGACATGCCTGCATAGGCCAAGCTCGCCACACAAGCCACAACCACCAATAAGGGGAGAGCAGGGAATAACCATCCGTAAGCATTTTTGTGAACATGTTGGTTACTTCAGGATCAGCAGAGATGAAACGGCCTAGAACACCTTCGACAGTTTGATTTTGAGCACCATCCAAGACCACATTTGGCTTGCCAGCATTCTGTGGTGACTTCCTCAAGGTTTCAAGTGGTCTCAGAGCATCAGCATCATCCCTGGAGGTAACTTTGTTCACATCTCTCAAGACAATTGCATCAGCTGAACTCGAATCAGGTAAAGGAAGTTTAAGTGGTACACCCTCAGTTTTAATGCATGGAATATTTCCTCGCAGACAGGATGATTGATCAAGCATATCCGGGTGGCTGTATTTCACATAGTAGTTTGCAGAGAATGAAGTTCTTGTCCAGTTAAACAAATGTTCACCAAGTTTTGATGCACTGAGAGAATAATCAGTTCTCACAACCACTATCATATTACCACTGCTGCCACTTCTACCAGCATCTAACTTGGATGGTGTTTCTTCAACTAGGGGTCCTCCTAACTCATGCAATGCGGCTGGCAGGCTATGCTTGTAAATGATCTCACCACTATCAGCACTAACTGCGAAGATAGTTGAAGTTTTTGATCCAATAGTAACAACAGAATCCCGTATGTATGGAGTTCTGGCGATAAATTCTTCCATTTTCCAGGGAAGTTTCTACAGGAATAAGTCATGGATGAGAGACAAAAGAATTTTAGAAAGAATTTGGAAAATTAGCATGCTTGTGCAAAGCATACCACACCGGTGCCATTATAAACTTCTAAAAGGCCAGACTCATCCGCAGGATATATGACATAGCTCAAATCAGGGCTTGCAGTAGTAATGTGCTTCGACAGGGGCGGTCCCGTGGAGAACTGCCACAGAGGAGATCGTGATAGACTGTCCACAAGCTGAATCGTACCATTGTCATAAAATTGAAGTACGGAGCTGTTCACAAAATCAACCAAAGAAATCCAGTCAATCACAGGGCCAATCTGAAAGTTGGTCGTAAAACTGAAAATTCAAATGCCGATACAAAGTGAAAAAGTACCGTGATGACCATTTAACCCATAGTTCAATTTACACCGTAAATCCCAAACTAAAACAATACAGTATAGCTTATCAGTAGCTAATCCGGAAACAGACTCAGTAGCTAATACCTCCCGCTTTGGAAACAGAAGTGCAAAAGCTGATTCCTTCCACTCCAGAGGCGCACTAGAATCAAGCAAGGTCCCATCCATGGACTAGTACTACCAAGATTTATCTGAACAGACGATAGCCCTCGGTGACACACAAGGACCAGCATGTACAACCATCAATTATACGTAACCTAAGCAGCTTTCCTCTTCCCACACTCAATTGCAGCACAAAAGTCTTGAAAAGGAATTGCACCACGAAACATTTTGGCCTAAATTGCAGCACGAAACACGAACAACCGAAAAGCATAAAGGCAGGCTAGGCAGCTCCTTTCCTTCTGCAGACGCCAATTCACGTCCCAAGAAGCCAAGAACAACGGGAGGGAGGGGAACTCAGCGAAGGGGCCAAGAGCTCACCCTATGTCGGCGTCCGTTCTCTCGATGACCGCGTTCGTCGGCTCCGGGCGGAACCGCGGCGGCCTGACCAGGAGCTTCCCGGGCGACGGCGCAGCGATGACCTCCGTCGAGCGCCCCTCGTCCCCTCCGCTTCTGCCCGGAAGCGCGAGGGGCGGCTGCGGGGGCGGGAGGAGGACGGGGGGCGGGGCGGCGGCGCCGTCATCGAAGCGGACCCCGGGGACGGCGAGCCCCGCGAGGAGAACGAGCGGGAGGAGGGCCCGGCGGAGCGACCTCGTCGACATCGTCACAGGCGGCGGCGAAGCCGAGAGGGCATGGAGTGGGATTAGGGTTTGGGAGAGTTTTGGGCGGGGCGGGGTTTGGTTTGGGATCTGGGCGTTGCTTGGCGAGGAAGGAGACGAGGCTTCTCGAACCGATCTGAGTCGGAGGAGGAAGAAGAGGGGAAGCGACGCCGCCGAGACTGACCGGACCGGACCGGGATTTGCTGCGGGTGCATCACAGTTTCAAGCCGTGCGGTGAATAGATGGAATACACAGTTAGTTCACGTAGTTTACGCTGTAAACTTTGTGCAGCTCTCGGTTGGTCTGAAAAATAGTAGTTTATGATTAAAATTATATTATAATTGATTAAAATTACACTATAGTTAAATATGATTTATTTGGTATAACTAAATTTAAAAAAAGAAAATAAAAAAAATATGTTAGCTCATCACGAACAACGCAAATGAATATGGGAAAAAGAACCGCAAAAAATTAAAAAAACCAAAAGTTCAGAAAATGATGAAATTTAATAATAGTAAAAATAAGCTAAAAGCCGAATCTCAAACCCAAATAAACGGACGTAAAACCTTTTACAGCTCTCTAGGATAAAGCACGGTAGCGCCTTCCGAATAACACTAGCTAACCACAAAAAAAGAGCAAATGTTGTCGTTGGTCAATTCCATTCGCGTTCTCTCTACAGGAATACGAGTGGATGAACCGATGAAATAATACTGCGAAATAAAGTACCATGTTATTATACAGTGTTGGTGCTGACAAAAAAACCAACGATGTAAGGTGCGTTGGCTTCGGCAAAACCTGTCATGGCACGCGGTGACAACAGTTGCAACCACCCAGAATGGGTTTGTGGCGACAATCGGGGTACTTTGGATAGCAACGCCAGGTCTTTCACGAAGAGCAACCGTAGATTTGCTAGATGGGCATCAGGGCAATGGCTGGTTATTGACAATTATTAATGATGAGATGGTGAGAGGTGCAAATGATGCGAAGAGATAATGGTTTTTCAGTTTATTTTTTACTTCGACTTCTATATTTATCAAATTTACTAGTCATAAGTAAAAAAATTATTAGTTACAGCTCAAAATAATAGGAGTCAATGGTTTGATCAAATAACGATGATGGTGATGCCATGGAGCCAAGGGAGTGAAGACATATATATATGACATTAGTGTCACGTGAAGAGGTAGAATAGAGGAGGCAACCACAAAGGATGAAATAAAATATTATTAGTGGAAAGTAGCATGGGGGAAGAAATATTTGTTGCTATGATTTGGCATAGTTAATCAGCAAAAATTACCATATGTGTGGTAAATGCCATTGCTGATTAGTTTTATAAATGCATCACCCATACTAATTCCGTTGCAAATTTTAGGTTTTAAGATTCACATTTGAAATTCGCGATATACCCATTCAAGCAATTGTTTTGGTCGGGTCATGTTTGTCAATAACATCGCCTGTAGAACAGGAGGAGCATTAGGACCTCCTCAATTCATCATAAAGGGCAGTGTCCCGTTGGATGTGGTGATTGCCCGCCTCTAAAGATGGAGGGGCTGCTAATGGGAAGCTATCATGCGGCGAGCGTAGAAAACACACATTTAAATGTCATATGCAATCCAAAACAATACGAAAATTGATGAGCAACAAGCCAACAAAGTTGAAATAGAAAATACATTAAACATAATATCTTAGTAATGGATAGTGCGTTTCGAAAGCCCAAAAATATACACAAGAAGTAATCTCAGGAACAAAATTTAAATTGATGAGGCACAAAATTTAAGAGATGGTTCCACAAAAAAGATGGAACCACATGGTCCAGCATCTAAGAAGAATATTCTCTAAATTTGCACAGACTCATCCTACTTTGGATCATTCCATCCCACCCCATCTCTCAAACCAAACATATAGATAGGCTTGGTCAAAGGAACCATCTCATTCCATCCCATCCCATCCCTCAAACCAAACACACCCTAAATGGATGTGCCACTGTCGATTTTGCTTGGGGCATTGACCTGAAAGAATTATTGAGCCGCATTAAATATTGCCAAGTAAACTCTAATTTTATTATATCTTTAATTATTATATTTAGAGATACATAGCTACGACTATTTTATTTAATTATACGTAAGTCTATACTTAATCTGTATAAGGCAAAATAAAAATGTGTTTAGAAGATAATAAGAATAAAAAAAGATGACCGTGCTGCCTACACTTGTGCAAAAAGAGAAGGCTAAGAGCAAGAAGGTGCATGGCATGGGTCAGTACATGGCATCCAAGGAAGTCACAAGAGAAGGCTATGCCACATAGCACTCAAATGAGGAAGTCTATGCAGGAACTGCAAGTCTTGAGCCCACGGTGCAAGAAGCCAATGCGCATGGAGCTCTCCCGGGTTGCATTCCAAGTATTGATTCGTTCATGTAATCCATTAGTGAATTAAGTTCGAACCAGATTATTAGTGTTTGAATCCGAACCTTTTGTTAGTGTCTAGCTCGGTCATCAAGCCGAATAGAGTTTAACTCGGCTTAGAATATGGCTCGGTCATCAAGCCCATTGCATGCGTGAGCAGTGGGGTGGGAAGTCCTTGAATAGCTGCTCCTCGTATAAAGGGGACCAGATATGAGACCACATATTATGAGATCGAAACAGATTGTTTGCTTTGTTTCTTCTCGATGGCCGACAACATCTATGGAGAATTTAGGATTTCATTGCTAATCAAGATCGATTAACCTTTCTGCTGAGAATTGGAAGCACGATAGTGATTCGTTTGGTGGCCGTGAAGTCTGACGCGTGTATTCTCATGAATTAAAGAGTGTTCGTTCTTACATTAACAACGGATGATCACTATGATTCGAGAGGCTACACGTGGGTATCTTGATCCTACGTCGAGAAGATCTGTCGTATCATGTTGCATGATCTCAATAGAATAAGAATGAACGTCCAAGCCCATAAGTAAAGAACTGAAGATCTGCCAAGATCATAAATGCAAAATCTACATTCTTATAATATATGACATAATCAAAACAAGTGTGGTATAGTACTTTTGCAAAAAATTATTTGAATATATGTAAATCACACAGATCTATAATTATACAGCAATCTGAGAGTTGTACTAGTACGGTTACTTATACAACAATTTGTATGTTTGATCATTCCAGCTAGTGACATTTGATCCAGGTGTATTCAGCAATCAAGTCAAGCAATTTGTCCACAGATCCTCCATTTGGGTCTTTATGTTCTGTTTGCAATGCGTAAATGAACAAGCTTATGCTGGTTGATCCTCGATACTCTTATCTTATTGTCAATATACCTGCAAGGAAAATGCATAAATATCAGAACAAGCATTAATTCTCCGCTATTTTAGAGTCACCAATGACCAACAACTTCTTAGTATATAACTCACATATTTCGGTTATGGAAAATGAGAATCCATACTTACAAGATTTCCATGACAAATTCTCCTCGAGTTTCCAAGGGAAACTGTAAACCACCAACTTGGACAGCTCCTTCATTCATGGACACGCTAAAGGTATTGCCATTCCCTTTTTTGCTGCAAGTGCAGCACAAATTACTTAACGCAGCATTCAACAAAACAGCCTATGCAAAGTAAAAGTGCACTTCCTGTAGTAGTATTGGGAGGTATATAAATCAAGATCACAAAGGGAACTCCAAGAGTGGAACAGGAAGGAGAACTCTGTGCGACTTGAATTTTGATATGTACAGAATACATAGTAACGAATTGTTTTATAAACCTTGGAGAAGGCATAAGAGGTGTAGAAAAGGACAACACTATCTGTTGAAGCATTGGTGGTGACGATAGGAGTGGCATTGGTGGCTACGTTGGTTCTAGCAGTGATGGCGACTTAGAAACCGCAGCAACATGTTGTGTCTTCTCCTTCGCCATGGTCTTCACCTCATACTCCAATGGGAGCCTCTTGATGTTCACAAGTGCCTCATGGATGACAGCGTAGTCAGCCCTCATGGCCTTGATCTCACCAATTGAAGCCATGGTGAGTGACTCTGATACCAAATGTTGTGGTTGGTGATTGGATTCGAGTCCGAAGACCGGGGATAGGGCACTCGTCCTCATCTAACCACCACCAGGGTTCTTCCCTGATAAGGTAGAAAGGCTCTGAGGCTTATTTGGAGAATCTTTATTTATTTATTGCTTGATTATGAATGGTATGACTCCTCTCTTTATATAGATGAGGTTAGCCTCTAACAATATAGAAACTACAATTTAATGTAATCAATCAACTAAAGATTATTATCTATATATTAAGATATCTATTTCTAATATAAATATATGTATCTGTCTATTCCTAATATGAAGATATGTATCTAATTATTACTAATACGAAGATATGCATCCAACCATTCCTAATACAACCGCAACAGTGCACATTGTACTCTTCACGTGCTACAGTACATGCGGCACTGTTCATGTGCTACATTGCGCACGATACTGTTTGTCCACCTGCTACAGTGCCTCGCTGGATCATAGGCCATAACATATTCTACAAATTTGCAATTCCTTAGGGAGTGTAGCAAAATAGTGTTTCATTCATTTTTGAGAACGTATTGTTTTAATAGTTTTATATCACACATACGGAAGGAGCAAAGATATTCAAACTATTTTAGCTTCACTAGTTTGGTCTTGGACAACTAGAAACTATCCCAGACAGGAAATACACGTGACATTCATGCAGCTCTTCGGACTTACCATATGTTGCCTCTTGCATTGAGGCTGACACCTGGAAAGGGGTTCACCAAATTATTCAGCTGCCCATCTTCTTTTATCATCTGAATGAAAAGCCCATTTTACTGTTAGTCATGTCAAGTGCCAAAAAACTGGAAAACAAACTAGAGTAGCATTTCATTTCTTTGCTTGGCCTTTGAAGTGGTTCTGAAACTAACCTGGAAATCTTTGAGACCAGCAGATGCAACAGATGACCAGCTGTCACCTCCAGTCTGTACATACAAACGGATATATAAAATATATAGTTCAGGATCCCAAAATTCTGTGAATAAGAGAAATAGGAGTCTATTTGAGTAGCCATCCAAGACTCAAGTCATATGTATTCATCAGGAATAACTATCACTAGTTTAGAATGCGCATCAGCTCTTATGTCATTTCACAAACCAGAAAACTGCCTGGTATCCTAACTCCCCTCCCATAGAGAAAGACTTCTCTCCATCTGATACTCTTATAATATTTTAATTATTTTTTATAACAACCGTAGGGAAGAACCCTACTGTAAATAATATTTATATAGAAATATAGAAAACCGTACTAAATAAATTATAGGAAAAAGAAAGGAAAAACATTCATGGCCAACAATAAATATAACTACACAGCCAAAAGATGTGTAGAAATATCTGAAATTCTTGTTTGCAATCGCTTGTGTAAAGATTAACCTGTGAAGCCCATAATAGTTGCCATTCTCCCACTAGAGTGTTCAGATAAGCTTCAACCCCTTTTTTGCTTGAAGTAAGATCATCTATAACCTGTCTAGCAAATAAATATATTGTACCGCTTTCTCAATTACTGCCATAATGGACAATCCAAGCTATAGCAACGCACCTCTTTTACACCTGTCCCTGCAGAAATAGCTGACAAAAGCATTTGTCTTGGGTCTGCACTTTTCTGGAGAACAAATGTGGTTCCCTGCACTACAGTTTGTTTTGAAAAGCTAATGAAATACAGGGAGGTCTGGACAAAACCAAAGCTTTTATAAAGAAGAGTAATAAATTTATTCCACAGCAGATTCAAACTAAATTGAGCGACCAATTACACAATTCAAAACCTTAAATTCATGCTCACAAGGTTACAGTTGTCAAGACCTTACTGTTGGCATTTGGCAAGGCGGTAAAATAACATCGAGACTATGTAATATGTACCTTGTTTCCCCTTGAGATACGTATGTTCCCAGTATGAGATAAGTATGTAGTGTCAAGCCAACCCTTTGCTTCGTCTCCAAGAAGCCTAAATGGCACTGGGTATGGAACCTTAAATGGCAAAAACTTGAAGGTGAACGCTGCTCGGTCAAAACGAAAAAGAATGCGCTTTCCATCTTTGATAGTTGCTTCTGCCTGATAATTTTTTTAAGAAACCTCATTGTAAAGTCACGTAGAATGTTGTAAAGCACTATAGATGTAGCACTTAGCAGTAACTGAGGTTAGCTGAATAGTAGAAACAGATATATCCGCCTTGACATAGAATCAACACCATTCTGTCTAGCTAACTCCCTTAAAGGGAGCAGAAGGCTTCTCTTTCCAACCTCCTCTATGTTTTACTATGGCAATAGATCGATTAAACACTCGGTGAATCTTCAACAGTTTAATGATAAAAAATACGTGGTTAATTGGGAGGTTACTACCTATTCCACCAAGTCTTAAAAAAGAATCTCAGTAAGAAGGAAATGCCAATGAAGTTTATGTCTTTCGCACTAATGATAGCTATGTGCCATATATTGTTCCCCAATATAATGATAAGGTAGGGTGCTGCCCTCCAGTTTATGCTAAAAATAGTCTGAAATAAATGGTCAAGGGAATTCCTGTTTCTTAACAATGTGTTGTTACCACACTATTGATCCATTCCATGTATTGTAATCTTTCTTTATACATGCACTTCCCTTGAGCATCACACTGTAACCTTACTGTACTATAAGCGTGTATAATCCATTGAAGCTCTATATAGAACCTAGATAGATAACTTGTTCAGCAAACCAAACTCCAAAAGACATAATTAGACAACTGGATCTTTTCAAGATAATTGCATGGCCTTTCATAGGTGATGGAAAATCAGTTTTATTATGGGATGACTTATGGCTAAACTCGGGTTTAGACCATGATTTTCCTCAACTTCACTCTTTCACTAAGAGGTCCTCAACTTTAGTTGCAAATTTTTCCAGCTACAGAGGATATCTCCACAAACTTCTATAGACCTCTTTTAGAAATAGCTACTCAATAGATAGAAGAATTAGAAAACATTCTGGATCAAGTGCAATTGAATAACAATGCTGATTGTTGGTCTTACATTGGGGCTCAAATGATTTTAGCACTTCAAAGGCTAACAACATTTTTACATGAAACACTCAATCATCACCTATATAAAGTTGGGTTTGGAAAAATAAATGCATGTTGAAGCATAAAATTTTCTTTTTGGTTCTAATGCAAAGGAAATTAAATACTAGAGCAATGCTAAGGAAAAAGCAGTTTTTTGTTGGATCGGATTTGTGTGCTCTTTGTGATCAGATGTCACGCCTCGATCTCAGATTGTAGTTGTGCACTGCAGGAGGACGGGAACTGGAGGAGGATGAAGACGCCGTGCTAGGATCCGGCGGTCAGATCGGAAGTGATGAGGCGGCCGGGATCGCCGAGGCGGACCGTAAGAACGAGAGAGGGTTAGGGATAGAAGGGAGGAAGATTGAGGTAATGTTTCCCCGCTTTATTAAGATACTCATCCTCTTTATATAATAGAGGTGAGGAAGGGCCGGCTAATCCGGATACACCCATAATCTCATAAGAACCCGAATACAACTCTATTGATTAACTCTAACCGAGTCCTATACGACTCGCCTAGCAATCCAACTAGGAAACCTAACCCTAACTTGATGTGGAGTCCGTAGGAAGCGCCTCCTCTCTGAATCACATGGTTGGTTGGGACGGCTTCTTCTCCCATAAACCTTGCCATATCTGCGGTCCCGACATTTCTCCCCTCCTCGACTAAGAGCTCGTCCTCGAGCTTAAAAAAGGGATAGCGCCGACGAAACTGATCCAGTGCCTCCCAAGTAGCCTCAGCAGCTGACAACCCCTCCCAATGAACTGACACCTCCCTCTTGCCATTAGTGGCCCTAATGCGAACCACATGCTGTGGAATAGGAGCAACTCGGCCGTGGAGCATATGAGGTAATGCTGGTGGTGCCGAAGGAGGTGTGCCATGATATGGCTTGAGCAAATTGACATGGAAAACGTCATGGATGCGAGCGCGAGTCGGTAGTTGTAAGCGATAGGCCACCTCGCCAATTCTTTCTAGGATCTGATATGGTCCGTAATATCGAGGGGCCAACTTCCGGTTAACATTGGGAGCTAAAGATAAAGCTTGGCGCTAATGGATACGGAGCCAGACCCACTGTCCAATCGCAAAGGATATGGCTCTATGTTTTGCATCATATGCTTGCTTGTGCTGCTGCTGGGCCAAAAGGAGGCGATCCTTGATATCTGCAAGCAATTGATCCCTCTCCAAAAGAAGTTGATCCACAGCCTGTAAGCGAGTTGTCATGGGTGCATGTGGTCGGAGTGACGGAGGGTCCCGGCCATAAACCACTTTGAAGGGAGTTTCTCGCAGAGATGTTTGGAATGATGTGTTGTAGCGAGATTCGCCTGTGGCAACCAATGAATCCATCGGCGTGGCGATCTCCGTCAGCGGCGGAGATACATAGCGATAATCTTGTTGGTCACTTCGTCCGCCATCGACCGGGGTGGAAGGTGAGCTCAAGTGTAGTTTAGTGCCCGTAAGCGGAAAAGTTACATCCAAAAGTTGCTTGTGAACACGGATCGCGATCACTCACAATGGAACAGGGATCCCATGCAAGCGGACGATCTCGTCGAAGAATACCCGGGCCACCGAGCTTGCAGTGTATGGATGGGCCAACGGAATGAAGTGGGCATATTTGGAGGATCTATCAATCACCGTGAGTATCACTGTGTTGCCATGAACTCGGGGCAGTCCCTCGACAAAGTCCATAGCAATGTCATCCCAAATGCGGGAAGGAACTTGTAAGGGCTGCAAAAGACCCGCCAGGTGGAGCTGCACCGGTTTGTTGCGCTGACAGATTTGACAAGAACGGACGAAGTCCTCCACCAGCTGGCGGTCCCTTGGCAAATGAAAATCGCTCCGGAGGCGATGCAAAGTTTTCTGAACTCCCTCATGGCCGGCTGTATGAGCTGTGCACAAAATAGATGCCACGATCGGCGATGCTAAAGGCACATGGATGCGGTTGTTGTAGAGCAGCAGGCCGTCAGCAATCTTCCAGGATGCATCTAGCTTCCCCTCTTGTACCTGCGTGTGCAGTGTTACCAACTCTGGATCGGATGTATTTGCCTGACGCAGTTCGTGAAGTAGAGCAAAATCCGGCCGAGATAGCGGCGATGTTCGGTTTCTTCGCGCATGAGCGACAAAGGCATCCGCCACGATGATTAAGTCTCCTCGCTTGAACTCGACATGGAAGTCATAGCCGAAGAGCTTGCTGACCCAGCGGTGCTGTGGGATGGTGGAGAGCCGCTGATCTAGCAAGAACTTGAGGTTGTAGTGATCGGTCCGAACCAAAAACCGGCGCCCCCACAAGTAGGGTCTCCAATGTTTGACTGCCATCACGAGACCCATTAACTCGCGCTCATATGCCGCCAAATGCGCGTGACGCGCAGCCAGCACCCGGCTGTAGAAAGCTATGGGCCCATGGCCTTGGTGTAACACTGCTCCGATGCCGGATCCTGATGCATCGCATTCCACAATGAATTCCAGCTCGAAGTTTGGAAGTTGTAAGACGGGTGCCTTGGTGAGGGCATCTTTGAGAGATTGAAATGTTGTTGCGGCTTCCGCTGTCAATAAAAAAGCTTCTTTCTTGAGTAGGCGTGTTAGTGGTTCCGCAATCGTCCCGAATCCTTGAATGAACTTGCGGTAATATCCTGCCAAACCGAGGAATCCTCGAAGAGCTCGAACGGATCGTGGCTTTGGCCATTCTTGAACTGCTTGCACTTTGGTTGCATCCATGGCCACTCCCTCTATCGAGATAACATGGCCTAAGTATGCCACGGATGGTTCGCCAAAGAAACACTTGGAGCGTTTGAGGAAAAGCGGTGTTCTTTGCAGAGCCGAAAGATCGCACGGACATGGCGAAGATGTTCCACCCATGATGGGCTATAAATTAGGATGTCATCAAAGAAGACCAAGACAAAGCGGCGCAAGCACGCCAAGAATACTGTTCATGAGTGCTTGGAACGTGGCCGGTGCATTTGTAAGTCCGAAAGGCATGACGAGAAACTCAAAGAGGCCCTCGTGAGTACGGAAGGTTGTCTTCTCAATGTCTGGAGGATGCATCCGCACCTGATGATATCCCGAACGAAGGTCCAATTTGGTGAAGAACTTGGCGCCCCGTAATTCATCAAGAAGTTCATCGACGACCGGGATTGGGAACTTGTCTTTAATTGTGTTGCTGTTGAGAGCCCGGTAATCAACGCAAAATCGCCAGGTGTCATCGTGCTTCTTTACGAGCAACACTGGTGATGAATAAGCAGATGTACTTGGGCGAATAATCCCTTGTCAAGCATATCACCACATTGCCGTTCTAACTCATCTTTAAGGAGTCGTGGATAGCGATAAGGACGAATCAAATTGGTGCCGCCCCGGAATGAGGTGTATATGATGGTCCGTGTTCGTGCCGAGGTAACCCTTGTGGTGATGCGAACAGTTGTCAAATTCTTGGAGCAATGCATCCATCAATGTTGGACCGAAATATTGCGGCACTGTGGCAACCCATGTGCGATCAAATCCGTGCATCGACTTTGTGATCACCTCTCCGAACGTCATGCGCAACGTATCAAAATCCCATAGAATTGGCCCCAATGTGCGAGCCACCGCACGCCGAGCACCACGCCAAATCCATCCAATGGAAGGAATAACAATCGATGGAGAAATCTTCTTGATCAACACGTAGTTTTTACCGCTGGACAAAACCCGAACTTTGCACCTGTCATTGGTAGCAACCAAAGACTCGCAGTCGTGTCGTGCGTGCTGCCGGCGAGTTGGCGCGCTTAGCGCCGTGATGAAATTGTGTGTGGAACCGAGTCCAACAAGGCTAGCAAAGTCACATCGCCCACTACAACTCGAGTCGCATGGTTTGCGCCGCCTTGGTGTAATCCCGTTGCCGCATCTGGCGAGATACGTGGTTCTTCGTCTTCGGAGTGACGCCCCAATCTGCGTCGTTGTCCGAGCCACCGTTAGGAGCAAATAACATGAATAGCCGCTGCAACGTGGTCGGGCGAAAATTTCGTCGCAGCTTGAAGCAAAGTCCTGCGATCGCCGTTGCTCCATCTCCTCAGCAGAAGAAACGCCGCCAAGCGCCCGCAGGCGAACCGCACTCGCGCAGCTCCGTAGTTTGATTCGAATTTGGCGCCGAGAGCGGGGGCCGCTCGATTTGGTGGATACTGGCCGAGCCGTGTGGTTACCGTTGTTTGTGTTGTGGTTGGGGTAGCTTTTAGCCAATACACCCATATCTTGTCTGTGGCTTCGCCTCCGTTCGTATGCTCGTCGTGCGAGCCATTGCCATCCGCAAGTTCATTTGGTTTTGAAGTTCCACATCCGTGCGGATTGGTTCTCGCAACCGGAGTAAATAATCGACTCTTCTTTGCGGTTGAAGGTGTTCCACCCGGCAAAGGATGGCAAGGAACTTCGTTGATATTCTTCCACCGTCTTCGGTTGCATGTAAGTTCCTTCAATTCGCCGAGAGGGTTGTGGCGGATTGACGGTCCAAACAAGGTTGATGTATTCTTTGAAACGCCGCCATTGGGCTCCCTTCATCTCTCTCCACCGGTAGTACCATTCTTTGCGACACTCCAACCGGATGGTATGATGCGAGCCATACTTTTCACTCTCCAATGTTTTTCGCTCACAAAAATTGGTCGCATCTTGCAACCAACTCGGTGGATCTCCCGTCCATCGAGGAGGGAAATTCCAATCGGTGGAAACGTGGAGGCTTCTCGATTGTCGCTCTCCATTGCCGACTTGGCTTGTCGCTATCATGTTTCCTCCGGGAGTGGCGCGAGTCCGTCTCCTATGGGCCGCTTTTTCCAACGCCATTAGCCGATTCCCAAGCTCCTCTTCTTTGTTCGTTGTCCTCTAGAATCTTCATCATCGCATCAACCTCTTGGTCGAGTGTCCAGATTTGCCGCCGATTTGCTATCCGCTCGTAGAGTGTTGTTTTGTCGCCACCATGTGCTCGATACCAAGTTGTCACGCCCGATCTCAGATTGTAGTTGTGCACCGCAGAGGACGGAGGCGGAGGAGGATGAAGACGCCGTCTTGGGATCCGTGGTCGATCGGGTGATGAGGCGCCGTGATCGCCGAGGCGGACCCGAAGAACGAGAGAGAGGTTAGGGATAGAAGGAGGAAGATTGAGGTAATGTTTCCGCTTTATTAAGATACTCATCCTCTTTATATAATAGAGGTGAGGAAGGGCCGGCTAATCCGGATACACCCATAATCTCATAAGAACCCGAATACAACTCTATTGATTAACTCTAACCGAGTCCTATACGACTCGCCTAGCAATCCAACTAGGAAACCTAACCCTAACCTGATGTGGAGTCCGTAGGGGAAGCCGCCTCCTCTGCTGTAGCCGTTGGTTGGTTGGGACGGCTTCTTCTCCCATAAACCTTGCCATATCTGCCGGTCCTGACATCAGAATTGCCAGGAAGATTGGTGTCACCTGTTTTTCACTTGTAGCTTCAACAAGGATTGTTGGGCTTTGATCAACATTGTTTGGGATACATCTTTGGGCCTCATAAGTATGTGGCAGCAGGCAAAATTATTAGAAGAGAGAAGAAGCTTTTTCAACGAATTAATCACTCTCAGATGCTGACATATTTGGATGCAGAGAAATAGATGTATCTTTGATGGGGTGCCCCTTATAAGTTTAGATGGAAGAGGTCCATTCTTATTGATATAGATTTGTTGACTGCTGAGAGATAAGAGTTTCCAAGAAAGTTAGTTTTGATATCTCCCAGTGGCTGGGATAGTTTTTTCCTTTCACTTTTGTAGCTTCCTATACATTATTATCCTATTTTAATATATTTTAGTAGTAGGGCTCTCCCCTATTGTTTTTCCTTAAAAAACATAATTAGACACTGAAAATAGTTATAAATGAGATAGCAGAATTGGGGACAAAAAATATCACAAGCAGATGTAGGGTTGAATAGGAAAAATCCAAATCTAAAAAGCTCCCGGAACAGTTGAAGCTCAGGTGTCATTGACAAAGCAATTACCTCTACTTTCAGTTCACCAACTGATTCTGAAAACTTCACAACATTTACCACCCTTGGATCATCTGTTCTAAGGTAAACTTCCTGAAAGATCCTGAACGAGTCAACTCCAACAAATGTCCTCTGCAAGCAATGCGAATTGAGAATAAATTCAGTCATCTGTCCAGAGTGTGGACAATCGTAAAGTAGAAAAAAATATATAGAGATAATTAGGAAGTGGAACAAATATTTTCCAGAAGGATGTTGGTTTTATTTTACCTGAATGGGGGATGCTGTCCCTGGTCGTGTAGTAAAGATGAGCTGCCAGCTACCTTCGATTAAACTTGAATTGGTCTGCATAGGAACCATGAATGCTAAGGAAACTTTTATTTTTCTAGGAATTTTTCAGCTTTGTCAAGTACATGCATACTAATGGGAGCATTTGCTATTTTCTATTTTCGAAGAGTCATTTCTATTGAATTTTGAGAAGCAATGCAAAACTTTACCATATTTAGAGCTTTGCAGTTCCATCAGATATTTACAAATACCAGTCAACAACAATTCCATTCAGTGTATTTTGTTAACAATTGTTACCCTAAAAACAACACAAGGTCCATGATGCAGAGATTGAGCACAAGTTTGTAGCCCATTGTTGTGCGCATAGTCTTATGTTCAAGTTCCTTCAACAAATAGTTGGGGTCAGGCTTTCTTGTACAAGCTAGCTCATTTTCACAACTCGATGTTTTTGAGTTTTGGCACTAGGTAATATATAAATCACAACACCAAATGCTCCAAACATCAAACAAATCGAACAATTTTTGCAAATTAGCAAATTGTAGGATATGAAAGGTTAAATAAGATGTTATGCGGAATATTAAATATTGAAATACGCTACGACTTTTTTTGTAAAAATCTTGACATCTTCTAATGTGAATCAAAGTGTCACCTACTCACTTTTGAGTAACACATCACTGCCAACGTGAATGTTACAAAGCAATTCAGTAATTCTCACCACAAAAAGTTTATATATTATCAATTGGCTCATTCAGACTTCAGATTATATCTCAATTAAGCTCCTTGTTTCAGTTGACCATTAAATTCACCAACCTTCTTTTGCATCCAAATTAGCTTATATATTAGTAAAAGTAACCTTCTCTCATTAGCAAAATTTATGGAGCTTCTAATCTGAAGTCCAAGATGCTAATTAATTCATTCCATAGAAAACTACTTTATACTACGCTCTAAAGAATTACCCCTGTAGGAAGCTTCATTTGCAGCTAATTATCTCTACAAGCCACCTAAAGCTGTAAACCTTTTTCATTTAAACCACACCAGAAGTTCTCCGTTCGGCCTCAACTTATTTGAGTAGCAAGCTCAAACTTATGTTGCACTAAACAAGATTTAAGTTAGCTCATTTGCCAAAATTGACGTCTAAGGCTTGACTGTACGAGTTCATTAGTTAATCCTATCAATTACCGCAAGCTAATTAATTATAATGCAGAGCATAACCTCCTCCCCAAAAAGAAAAGAAAACAAGTACAGTGCACCCACCGGATCGGGCACACCTTGCAGTGCCTCGAGAGCCTGCACGGCGCTCTCCACCTCCTGCACACGCGGACCACGGCAAAGCATCAGTAACACGGCACGCGCATTTCAACAGGCATATGGTGCGCGCGCGCGGACGCGGCAAAGGCCGCGCACGGCGCGAGTGCACTCTAGTCAAGTGGGTCGGTTACTTGCCTGGAGCTGGCGCGGCGCGACGGCGCGGCCGCGGCCCTGGACGCCGACGAGGGCCTCGAGGAGATCCGCCTCGGGATCCGTGTACATCTCCTTCGCCGCGTGCAGCGGGGCCCGCCCGCCACGGGGCCGAAGCTGGCTCCGCGAGTGGTGCCCGTGGGAGGGACCGAAGCGAGGCGAGGCGGACGGCGGAGGCAGGTGAGAAGCCCGGAGCTGGAGGAGGCCTACGGCTGCTGCTGCGGCGGCGGCCATGGCACGCGGTGGCCGGTGGGATGGGTGCGGCGGCTTTTGTGGCTTGCGTTCGCGCCTCGTGAGTGGTGTAGCGTGGCTGCTGAATTGGGGATCGATTCGTGGGACCAGTGAATGAGTGCCACGTGGAGGGTGGTGGGCGACCGTTATATCCTCCGTTTCACGCGCGCTACGCAATTACAACTACTCCCACCGTCGACACGAAAAATATATTTACCCTTCGCTCATTTCGGCCTGTAGTTCTAATTTCTAATTTATTTTTTATTATTTTTAAATTTTATTTTTCTCTGATTTTTTTGGTTTTTAAAGTTTTTTTTGCTGATTCTTTTTTGTATTCATTTACATTGTCCGTGATTGACTAACATGTTTTTTCTATTTTTAAATTTTTTAAATTTAATTACGTCAAATAAATCATCATCAACTATAGTATAATTTCAACTAGTTACAGTACAATTTTAGCTATAAGCCACTTTTTCAGCTAAAATTAGCGGGCTATTAGTTTTGGGCTCAGGAATCATTTGAAATATCCACTTTAAAAAATCGTATCGTTTTTTTAATTTTTAGAGAAACCAAAAGCTAAAAGTCTAAAGGAACAGAGCATGTGCATTTTGTATGATGGTTAAAACATAGAAAATGCAGATCTGCACATGACTGCATCTGCATGCAGAATCTATACTACTGTATTTTTTGCTTGTATAAGCTTTTAGTAATAGAAGTACTGGTGTATTTGGTGTTGATGTGACAACTTGATCCATTGACAGGAGTGTACTGGCCTCAAATTTGAATTCTAAATTTTGAAAAGGCACCAGTGATGCATCCGCATACACGTACAAATACCATGTGTACAACACACAGACATAATCATGCACATAAAAAATGATTTTGCGAAGTCGTTGCACACACATCCTGCGTATTATACAACAGAGATACAGATATTAACATACACATACCACCTATTGTACAGAATTTCATCAGAGCTTTGATCAAATTTCAAAAGATGTTAATTTTTTGTAGGGTTTTTAATTACAGGGTGATGGTACCCTTTCGGTCTTGTTGAACTTGATTGTCTGTAAGCCTCAAAAACATTTTGTTGTTTGTTGCACAATGAAACTGTTGGATGATTTCATTATAAGGATTTTTCTTATTGCTATTTTCTCTCAATTTTAATATATTTGGCCCGGCAATCTTTTGCCTGCCCCTTGAAGAAAAACACATAAAAATAGTCAGAATGAGCGGGATGTGTTCAGCCAGTGGATTTCTTTTTCTAAAACAATCTTGTCTTGGGAAATTTAGTTCTGCTATCACCAAGAGCAATTTAGTTCTGCTATCACCAAGAGCCTACCATTCTATATTTATGCAACATCATGTAGGGTACAACCATTGAGTTTCATCACAAACATGGCTTCTGTTACTATCGAGTCCTAAAGTGTTGTGCATGCATTTTCTGCACCCTCCTCTGCTCCTATGGAGGTGCCTGGCCATCTTGCCAGATTATCAGGGCAAATATCAAGTGGAAACCCCTCTCCATATAAAGTCTACGGAAATCATGTCTAAAAGTTTTTAAAATTCTTGATAAATTACCATATGTACAGGAGGGAATGTTCTATACCCTTGTAGAATTTCAAGATCAAAGTGACTTGCTTTTGGAAGATATGAAATTGACAAGCAACGAGAATAAATAGTGATGAACAATCACTAGTTATGTTGAGCAGTGATTGTCTTTGATCTTAGAATTTTGTAAGGCTGCATAATATGTCTTCCCCTACATATGGTATTGTTTTGAGAATTTTTGAAAACGTGTAGTGTGGTTTTCATGTGGTTTACGTAGAGAGGGAGATTTCCAAGTTGTCAAGTACTTGGACACATAGGGCATTTTCTTTTCGGCTGTGGTTTATGGTTTTGGGCTGAAAATTTTGAATGTTGGCTGTTTACGGTACAGATTACGGAGAGACAGATACTCACTTGCGATTTTGGCTGGTACAGATGTTGGGCTTTTAACGTGTAGATCGTTTAACTTGTAGACCCCGTCTTGAGAAAATACTCTGTTTGAAAGTTAGGTACTGTAACAAAAGACAAAAACCGCCAACTTTTGAGATAAAGAACATGCCCATAGATGATTTCAGTCCGGCCCTGGCATGCATATTGTACATGAATCTCTTGGAGCTGGATCTGGAGCTAGACAAAGTAGTGGGGATGTCATGGATCTGGACCCTTGGAGTTGGACAAAGTAGTGGGGTAGCCCTATGGCCCAATCGGCTGAGAAGACATGCCACATAAGAAGCAATCAGTAGTAGCAAGAGAGGGATCACGGAAGAACATAATGGCATTGCCTTGGCTCCTCTTTCCCCTACTGCTTCCTTTCCTCTAATTCCCATTCTCTGAGTTCTCCAATCCGTTGCTTCTTCCAATCTAGACTTGCATCTTCCGGTTCTTGCTTCCATTCTCTCCCTAAATTGTATCCTTAAATATTATATCTTAAGTTGGTTTGGCATTGGCAACCTAGCTTTGAACTTTGGTGTTAATTGGTATTCATGGTGAGGAACATGACACTTTGGTCGCCACTGCCAAGGGCAGTGTGGGGAGCTGGATCTGGAGCTGGACAAAGTAGTGGGGATGTCATGGATCGTAGTGGGGAGCTGGATCGTAGCCGTGCCGCGTGCGGCCGTGGGCGGCACGGGGACGTGTGAGATGGGCGTGGCGACATGTGAGTTGGACGGAGAGAGAAGCAAAGGCATATATATATATATATATATATATATATATATATATATATATATATATATATATATATATATATATATATATATATATATATATATATATATATATATATATATTGGTCAGATCCATGAGAGAGAGAGAGAAAAAGAATAGAGGTAGAGAGGATTGGGAAGCTAAGGGTCTGAGGGAGATACATATCCTATTTCTCGCGTTTGCTATGACACTATAGCAATTAGCACTTTTGTAGTGAAAGATGCAATTATTTTATATACTTTTGGCACGTTCCCTGCAATCTCCTCATCGTGTTGCAATTAACACAAAGCCACCTCTCTCTAGCCCACTACAACAAAGTTCGCCAGCTCTGCATCGTTCTCCTTCCACCTAACCCACTACAACAAAACATACAGAGATGCATGCACGTGCACGCCCTGCAATGGTTGAATGGAAAGTTATCATACAAGTATACTTTTCACGTTGAGTACACATCTGACCGCAATTTGCAACCCATCATCTCAATTTCAAAAAGTTATTTTCTTTTTGAAATGAATTATTATTGCTGAAAGGGCGCACATCTGACTGCAATTTGCAACCTATCATCTCAATTTCAAAAAGTTATTTTCTTTTTGAAATGAATTATTATTGATGAAAGAGCGCATATCTGACTGCAATTTGCAACCTATCACCTCATCGCTGTTTTCATGTTGTTATGCACACGTGAACGTGGGTCAACGAATTCGCTCGCGGAAACACACCGGATACCTAACCGCGCACCCCAAACTGCCCCGCTTAAAATCTCGGCATGAGCATCGCCGGCGCCGGCTCCGAGGCCGAGCCTGCTCAGTCGGCGGCGGGCGGCCACGCCGACCGCGTCTTCCGGGCGCTGGCGCTCGCCTCCCTCTACATCCTCCTCCGCCGGTGGCGCGCCGGCGGGGTCGGCCTCAGCGGGCCGCCGGCGCCGGCGGAGATCGCGGCCGCCATGGCGCTCTGCGCCTCGCTGGCGTGGCTCTACGCGCTCCCGCCCTCGGGCTCGGGCAGAGCAGCGTCAGCTCCGCCGGCGATGGCGCCAACACCAAGATTAGTTGACGAGGTTACTGCCTTGCTGGTAACCACTTCCCTTCCCGCCGCTTGACTTTAATCCTTGATGGGTTTGGTTCATTTGAGCGTATAATTAGACGAATGATTGTAATCGCTGAGCAGAGGAGGTGAATTGGTTAAAGAATTGTTTGCTTATCGTGATAAAAAAAAAAGGCACTGGGGCATGTGAGCCTGGGAATCATGTTGAGTTAATCACTTCTATTAGTGAGTCAAGAATAACATGGATAACAGAGAGATTTTCTTGTGAAATGTCTGTCCAGCTTACAATACAAAAAGACTGAAGCAAACTCATTTTCACATCATCGGTCTGAAACAATTTTCCTTGTCGTCAAAGCAAAGTCGTGTCCCTTGGACTGGATGTTTCTCCAGCTCTCAACTAGATTCTACCCCCAGCTACTTCTTATGCACCTGGATTTCTCGGTGCCGCCCATTCCCAATGACTTTCACCTTGCACTATAAGAACATGGAAAAGATAAATCTCACTCACATTAGGTCTTTTCTAGCAGTGTATGGAAGGAACTTCTGGAGAGCAGCAAGAAGTTGGAGAGCTGTATAAAATGAAGAGCTGAAGAGATATGCTAAATAGAACTGTAGAAGTGACGAGATTTTGCCAAGTTGGTGGGCAAGTAATTTTTGGCTAATGGCATCAACTGACAGGGTAGACCAAATGCTCACTGGTGAGGAGGTGGAGTGGCCAGTGGGTGCAACAACAGTATTCTCTACTGGAGGTGCAACCGCCTGAGGCACAGGAATAAAGATTTCTGAGATGAGCGGTGTAGAAACATAAACCCGCTTCTCTTCAAGATCTATTTTCCTAGGCTCCAGGTTCTCGTTATTTTCTAAGAACACAGCGTGTCTTGTTTCTACAAACTTAGTTATCCTATCAGGACAATAAAAAATGATACCCTTTGGATCTCTCGGGGTACCCAATAAAATGGCAACTTACTGTCTTATGGTCTAATTTTCCAATGTGTGGATTAAATAACTTAGCTTTAGTACAACAACCCCACACTCGTAAGTATTTCATACTCGGTTTCCTCCAGTCCATAATTCATAAGGTGCTTTAGGTGCGATTTATTGGGAATCCGATTAACAATACGCGGTGTCTTTAGTGCTTCCATCCACAAGCCAATTGGTAAACTAGAATGGCTAAGCATACTCCGCACCATATCCATAAGTGTACGGTTGCGTCTTTCAGCTACACTATTCTGCTGAGGTTCGCCCGGCATAGAATACTGGGCAACGATGCCATTTTCCTGAAGGAACTTAGCGAAAAAGCCAGAAATTTGCCCATAAGAGGCATGTCTTCCATAATATTCTCTCCACGATCCGATCTTACCACTTTAATTCTTATGTTGTGCTGATTTTCAACTTCAGCCTTAAATATCTTAAATTTATCAAGTGATTCAGATCGGTTTTTAATGGGAAAGATATAACCATAACGGGAGAAATCATCAGTGATGAATGTATCAAAACCATCCACTGATGTCACAGGGAAAGGACCACAAACATTAGTATGAATTAATTCTAAGACTCCTGTGCTGCGAGTAGCTCCCTTCTTTATTTGCTTAACATAATTTCCTTTAATGCAATCAATGCAGTGGTCTGAATCAGAGAAAACTAACGGGTAGAGAATTTCTTCTTTAATGAGACGCTCCATTCTCCCCCTCGAAATGTGGCCTAAATGACAGTGCCATAGTTTCGAAGGAGTCTCATCATTATTTTTACGCTTAACATCACACATAATCTTTCTGGAAATGCCCTGGCTGCTTGCAGAAATGACATTCCCTCCTTTAGATGCTCCGGTGGGAGCAACATGAGGCTTAGGTGCATATTGCACTTTAGGCCCTGACTTGTCTGAATTAGGGGAGAATTGCAACTATTTCTTAGATTTGAAGCCCTTTTGGAACTTCCTTTTGTTCGAGCCACCAAATTTGAAGAGCATTATCTTCGTTTCTATCCTTATTCTCTCTTCCTTCAAGAGGTCATAATAAAATGGACAAAGAAACCATCAGATATTGCCATATCCATGCCCTTGAGTTTTTCTGCCATATCAGTCATTATCATGATATGCTCTCTTATATTGCCGGACCCATCATATTTCGTTGTTAAGAGCCTCTGAATTAAAGTACTGGCATAAACTTTAGTGGAGCCTTTTAATTTCTCCTCGATTGAAGCCAAGTACTCCTTAGCATTTTCGGAATCGGGGATTGCTCCCCTAATCCCGACTGAAAATAGAGGTCTTCATAATCATTAGTGGTAAGCGGTTAGACCGCTCCCATTTTTCAGCATAAGCCTTATAAAGTTTCTTTTTCTCATCATAATTCTCCTCACCTTCGGTGGGAGGAATAGGAACGGCTACACTTAAGGCATAGTCAAGGTCTAAAACACCAAGGACAATATGAATTCGTTCTTTCCACGTGGGAAAATTACTCCCCGTGAGCTGCTCAACGTTATCAATTGTGGTGGCAACGTTTGATGCATTAAGTGCTGAATTCCATAATACAGGGCACCCATTAGAAAATATTATAAATATATATTGCATGTAATTAACCCTACGTTGGTCTGATTAATAACATGCAAACTACAGTTCTAATTCATATCACCGTTGGGCAGAAAATGAAAAAGAACTTAATCATTTTATATGGCAACACATGATTACAAACAACGTTGGTCAGAATGTAATCATATGCATACATAATGCCAATAACATAAAAATCTCCAATTAAAATATCTCGTTGGTTCAATTTTAATTAGAGACAAAACATAATAATATGGCGACATATGATTATAAACAACGTTGGTCAGAATATAACCATATGTATTCATATGCCAAAATTAATCATAAAATCTCAAAAATTAAAATATCCCGTTGGTTCAATTTTAATCAGAGATTATACATAATAATATACATTAAATTTTGGGCCACTAAAAAAAATTAAAAAAAACAGTGCACAAAAGTAGACATAAAACATAAGAAAATGCACTATAAAAAGGAAAAATCATCACTTCAGCCGGCCCCAAAAGAAAACCGGCCCATAACATATGCATTCGGCCCACAAAAATTTGCACACGGCTGAAATTATGCGCAGTCCAAAACTGCGCACAATCCAAAATTTTCCACATGCAGCCCAAAAACTCAGTTGGCCCAAAGAAAACTCCTGCACGGAAAATAAATCCCGCACGGCCAACCTTATGCGTGCGCGGTCCATAAACGCATACGGTCCAAAATTGCGCAGCCCAGAAGAAATGAGCATGCGGGGCCCATAAAACTCCCGTACAGGTGAATAAAACTCGCACGGGCCGAAATGCTCATGGCGCAGCCCAAAAACGGACGGCCCAATAAAACTGTGCGCCCTAAAATCCCGCACGCGCCTTTGGCCCAAACAATTACCGCACGGGCGCGCAGCCCATAAAATCGCGCACGCCCGCACGGCCTAAACCATTGCGCGGTCCACTTCACGCGCGCGGGCCAGCCGAAACAGCGCCCCACTCGCCCGACGTCGGATCTTGATCCGACGGTCGAAACGTGCGGCCTTAAGCATCCCGCGCGGCCCACATGATGCGCGACGCCATCGATCTACATCGGACGGCTAGCGCGGTCGCAGCCGAGACAAAAATCCCGAACCCTAACCCTAATACCATTCGCACGACTCCCGGTGCCACGCGGCGGGCGCTTTAGCGCGGCGACATGCGCGCAAAAGAATGGCGCGGCGAGCGCAAGGTGTCGGCGGCGCGCCGCATGGAGCAAAGAAGGCCGGCGATAGCAAATGGCGTCCTTGCGAGCGACAGCGGCGCGGCCGACGGCGCGGCATCTTGCGGCGGCGCTCGGCGACATCGGCGGCGATAAGGCGGCGCCCCGCACCTCCTCGCCGATGCGCGCGTGCACCAAGGTTGCGCGCGCCGCCGATCAGCCACGGCGCGCGCTTCACCGGAGATTGGCCGAGATCCAAAACAAGAAGTTCCGCGCCGATCTAAAATTTTTTTAATCGGGTTTTGATGGTTCGGGTTTGCATTCGAGAGTTCATTAGGGTTTGACCAAAAATTCATAAATCACCTCCTTCTAATTGCTAACCGAGCCTTAATCATTAGATCCGAGATTTTAATCAGCAAATCCGATTTCGGTTAGGGTAGATTAGGTTCATATTGATCTAGGGAGGCTCGATACCAAATGTTGATCTTATTCTAAGACTAAGCATGAAACATTAGGTTTAACCCTAGATCTAAATCATGAACACCTACATAAATCATTAGAGCGAAGCGTTAATTACATACCCGCCGGAGATCCCATAAGTGGTGGTCGATGATGTTGAGGCAGAGGTGTCCAGTGAAGGAGAAGCTGAAGTGGTCGGCCGGCGGCAGTGAGGTCGTCGGCTTGGACGACGGAGCCGTGGACGGAGATGAGTTTCGGCCTTCGTTCACCACAGCGCCCATGATGGATCGGGTTATTAGGGTTTTCGTGGCCTAGCTCAACTCCCGTGAGTAGCCCTGTTGAAACCCTCGTATTTCTTAGTGGCGCTGGGTGACCGGGACCGAAACCAAAAGTTGTTGGTAGCGCTTCCGATCATTGCGCGCGAGTGGAGGCGTGCCTCCCTGAAATCTCGGACAGTTAGCCGAGATCAACCCAACAGTGACGAGATTTTGCCAAGTTGGTGGGCAAGTAATTTTTGGCTAATGGCATCAACTGACAGGGTAGACCAAATGCTCACTGGTGAGGAGGTGGAGTGGCCAGTTGCTGTTTATTCCTCAAACGTGAGTTCACACAGAAGGGGTTACTTGCTATACAAATTTGTTGCTGTGCGCAACGTGATTATAGGATTTCCAGTTCCAGCCAAGAATTGGATGAGAGACTTTCTGGTGAGACGTGTCTACCTTAAAATACAAGAGAGTGAAGCAAACTTTTTTCTTAGATCAGTCATCAGTCTGAAGCCTACTTACATATAGAATCTGTTGATAATGAAGTTGCAGACAACTTGCCTAATCTATGTCTTATTGAGGATTCGAATACCATTCACCAGCACATAGATTTTTTCTTCACAAAATCACAGGACGTTCTGCTTGCACATTCTCCAACTTGATTGATGCTACTCTGGAGTGTGCCTAGCCAATAGCCATCAGGCAACGGCCGGCATACATGTGAGCCGTGATGGTCCATCGAGCATCAGAATGGAGAGCTTCATAGCTACCTGGTTCCTCTCAAGCTAAAATTGATGGATTATCTCCTCATGAACTAAAATCAAAAGATCCACCTAGCAACTCTCTCCTCTCATGTTATATATGGTACACGATGTTTCGCTTGTGTTTCTTCCTCTCTTGCTGTAGCTTGGATTTGAACTTGCAATGATGGGTAATGTTGGGACAGAATAATCATATACTTGATCCATCCTCCTAGAAACTAGAAAATCGAAGCTTTGGTTCCAGTTCTTCTTCTTCTTCTCATCATTTTGCGCTAGATGGATGGCTGTGCGTTTTGTAGCCGAATTAAGAAATTGTTGCGTGCTGAAACCCGTAGGCCGGATCGTCTGAACCTCAGTATCTTGTTCGTCCGAACCTAGCATTTTCTGTTGTTTCATGTTGTTTTCAACAAGAAGTTTAGCCTGCTCCTCGTTCTCCTCTGGCGAACTTTGTTAGCGTATGCCCCAAGAACGATGTTTTGGAATTTGCAAACGAGATATGGGAGGGTAAGGACAAGGATAATTGCATGCATGTACTTGCCAATAGAGTCAATGATTTTCAATTTTTCATCCATCGAGCTATATCCTTACATGAGGTGTGTGCGCATTGGAAGGAGGGAATCTTTCGCGACATATTGCCAGTCGTGGACAGTATAACGCCAACAATAAGAAGAATTGTGCATAAATACAAGTGTCGTAGATATATTGTACTGCTTGTCAGCGATCAAAAGTTTATTTGGAAGTAAAGTACTAGTGCTTGGCTAGGATGGACAGAAAGATGTACATGTGCATGTGGAGGGATTTGTATGTACTAGATATCTGATCTGGATTGTGTGTTTGTCAGTAGCTTGATGTGGTGGTTTGATAGAAACTGAAACATTTCCTCCATGTACTACGGGAGATCATCCACACCGACAGAGCTGATACCAAACACTAGAATGCCATTAGAGCACATCATAAAAAAAAATTAGAGGTTTTCGGTTATATACCATCGAAATGTGTTTATTTTAGAAATATACCATCTAAAAAAACTGGTTCACTTTAATACCACCGAATTTTCCCTAAATTCGCCAATATACCTCTCTGTTAGGGAAGACATCCATCTGCCGTTAACTCCCATCCAACTATGAAATAGATATACCTTGCATAGATAATTAGACCTTTCAACTTCCACCAGCACTAAATTATCTAAATCTAAAGATACTCTTTAACAGTGAGCCACACACTGGCTTTGTGTAACTTCTAAGACTTTTAACAGATGTGCCAAATCAAAACTCTTTTTGAGCAGATCTACATGAAAACCAAAGCTTTGGACTCCTGCTCTATGTTCAATAGCTTCCTACATGTAATTAGAATACCAACTAAGACGAAATTATAAACAAATAATGTGTAAGAAGCATTGCAACTGTGTATAAATATCATGTGAGGGTCATATTGTTTAGGCTACAAATGATGAACCACATCATACATATCATTGTTTCAAAAATTACAGCCTTTGCAAAATCTGGTAACTCATTTTTCTACTGATTCTAACACTATCATAAGCAATTGATGCAAGCACCAATTTAATGACTCCGTACACCTTTGCCGTGGAGTGGTTGCATGAGGTACGTCGTATGTGGAATTTTTTCCTTTTGCCCCTGTGGCATTTTTTTTTTTGCAAATATGGTATTGGGGTGGCGTTTTTGTGCTTTTAGCCCTCTCCCAATCGCGGAACCACCAGCAGGCGACGTGTGGCATGGACAAGCAGTCGGCGGCCGTGGGCTTTTGCCCTCCCCCTGGTGCGCGCGCGAACTGCCTGGCCCCACCAAATCATGCGGTCGGGGGGCCGTTCCGACCACTGCCGCACTACTGACCACTTCATAACTTCCGACCATCTCGACCACTTTGTAACTTCTACCTGCTCCGACCACTACATAGCTTTCAACAGCTCTAACCACTCTTTAGACTTCGACCGCCCAACCACGTTATAGACTTCGACCTCCGACCACTCTGTAGTTTCGACCATCGACCACTCTCTAACCATTGACCAATTACTGTAGCATCGACCATCGACTAGCTACTGTAGCATCAACCACTGACCAGCTACTCTAGCATCGACCATTGACCAGCTACTGTAGCATCGACCACCGACCACTTTATAGCTACTCTCAGCGTGTGTGTGCCACCATCTGCGGATCCGCGCCCCCGTCCACAGAAATACCACATGTCATTTGTCTGTTGATCCGTGGTTGGGAAGGGACCAGTCTTGCAAAAAACGGGCACCGAGTGCCATATCTGCCAAAAAAAAGATACAGATGGCTAGAACAGTAAAGAATTCTCGCATATGCTGGCCCTGCTGCAGCTGAGTTGCATGACCTGGCAGCTAGTGAAGTTTGGCACAATGCAGCCGAGATGCATGACCTGGCTGCACGATTTTACAGCCATCCCCTCGCACTCACTGCCGCTTCAATTTTTTTCGTTTTCTCGATGTCACCCAATCCTACGCAAGCTAACCTACATTATAAGAAACCTGTTAAATCGTATAATGTGAAGAAGACAAATCCCCAGAACCAAGTATGTTAGGTTTAGCTTTTAGGATCTCCTAAGTTAGATCTAGCGGGGTTTCTTTTACGGGTTCGGATTCTTGAGGTAATACCGAGAGAGAGAGCTAACCGTCCGACGTGGAGGAGGAGGGGTTGGCCATCGCGGGTACGCTCGGTGAAGTCTGCGCACGGGCAGCGACGGTCGGGGAAGAGGTGCGGGGCTCCTCGGCGGCGGCGTGTCCCGGGCGGCGGTGGTCTCCCTGGCGGTGGCGATCTGGCGGTGGTGCTTCCCGTCGCTGGAGCGCCCCCTCTTAGATCGGATCTAGGGTTTTGTCGGTGGGGTTTGTGGCGGCACGGTGAACCTCGTCGTGCGTGCGCCCGCCCCATCTCTGCTTTATATGGCGGCCGCGACAGGCCCACCACCTATTATGGCGCGCCCATCGTGGCGTGGTCAGGGAGAGGGGCATTTGGCCGTTGGGCCAAATGCCCTGAGAGCCAAATCCCATTTCTCGGGCTGCATATTGTAGTTGACAACAAATGTGTCAAACTCTTTCGGCAAGGAAGCAAAAACCAAATGAATAAGGAACTCATCCTTGAGAGCCAAATCCATTGGTTTAAGCTTGATACCAAGTTGCTCATCCTCGTATGTGCTCTCTTATGCCACTACCATTACCAGAGTACCTTTCATCACAAGTCGCTTAATCACCGTAGCATAAGTCTTTGAAGAGCCAGTGAAGCGACTCTTTATTTTATCAAGGTACTTTGTGACAAGTGTCACACTCTGCGATTGAGCCCACAATTGCAGGCTCAATCGTGTTCTTTATCACACCATACATTTCTTGTTGGTGTGGTCCATTTCTTATGCTCAAGGTCATAAGACATCCGTAAGGGAGCATGATCCCTCTGTCTTTTCTCGCCATGCAAGATCATCCTCATTTTGATCCTCACTTTGGTGCCATAGGCTCGGTGGGACATCTTGAGTGAGGACCCAGTCCACCTCGGCCAAGATAAACGCTAAGTCTATCTTTTCTTCCACTCTCCATAATTATCTCCTTTGAGAGTGGGATCTCTTTGATACAACTCATCAAGTTGTATCCATCAAAAATATTTCAAATAAAGTGAGAACATAACAACAAAATTATATGCCTTATTTCCAACGTTGGTCAAAAATACGACATACAATTAAATCAATATTATCTATACATTAAATCTACATCACCGCTAAGCGTAAATAGAAATAATGCATAAAATCATCAATTAAAAATTATAATACGCTATTATCCACGTTGGTCGAAAATAACAATATCATAATTATCTCGATTTATATCTATTTTTCCAAAATTAAATTCTCCCGTTGGTTCAAATTTAATAATGAAAAACAATCAACATTAACTTTTGCAGCGAAAACTGTAATTATTCTAAAAATAATAATTCATTATACAGAAGCATTATACTATAGACATTTAATCTCTGGAAAAATTAACACGTTGGTGCAAAAATTTACAGAGATTTTGGATCAAATTTCATTGAAATTCATCAAAAAAATACTTCTGAAAATCATTAAATCCATTTTCGGATTTTATCGCTCATACGCCATTTCGGCTGTTCGCCCGCCATGGCCCACGGCAGCCGCCTGCGCGCGCGGCGCCGCGCTCGCGGCTGCCTGCGCCCAACCAGCATGCCGCGCGCGCGCTCGCTGGCCCATCGCGCCGCGCAGCTGCCGCCGGCCTCACGCAGCGCTGCTCGCGCTTCGTCCACCGTCGATTCAGATCCGACGGCTCGCTCCTCGCGGTGGCGCTCGCGCGCAACTCGGCTCTGGCCGTGATTCTCTCGCCCGCCTAGGCCGAAAGGGAGCCCGACGCGCTCGGCGCCATCTGTACCGTCCGTCGCCATCCGACGGCTGCGAGCGAAAATCGCCCGAACAAAACCGCCGCGACGGACGCCCCCGAAAACCCTAGGTCATTTCTGCCTCTCCCCTCTCTCTCACCCGAGCGAGCGAAGCGACGGTGGCGGCGGCGACTTCGTCCACGCCGACGGAGAAGGGGAAGAAGAACCGGCGCCGCCATGGGCCCTCTCGCCGCGTCGCGCTTCCTCGAGAGGAGCACGCCATTGCCGAGCGGCTCGTGTCGGCGCCCCTCCGAGAGCGCGCGCGCTTCGGATCTGTCCGCGCCGACGGTGGCCCGTGACGTGGAGCGCCGGCGAGCCCACGGCCCGATCAGTCTCCCGCACGCCAGCGACGACGACGACGGCCAGGTAAGCCCAGCCGTTTCTTTTCTAGGGTTAGGGTTCGGGTTAGGGTTAGGGTTCGTCCTTCCCCTATTTTCTTTTCCCCATCTAAGATCTACGCCTAGGTGCTCTGATACCATTGTTAGGTTTAGCTTTTAGGATCTCCTAGGTTAGATCTAGCGGGGTTTCTTTTACGGGTTCGGGTTCTTAAGGTAATACCGAGAGAGAGAGAGAGAGAGAGAGAGCTAACCGTCCGACGTGGAGGAGGAGGGGTTGGCCATCGCGGGTACGCTCGGTGAAGTCTGCACACGGGCAGCGACGGTCGGGGAAGAGGTGCGGGGCTCCTCGGCGGCGGCGTGTCCCGGGCGGCGGTGGTCTCCCTGGCGGCGGTGATCTGGCGGTGGTGCTTCCCGTCGCTGGAGCGCCCCCTCTTAGATCGGATCTAGGGTTTTGTCGGTGGGGTTTGTGGCGACACGGTGAACCTCGTCGTGCGTGCGCCCGGCCCCCACTGCTTTATATGGCGCCGCGACAGGGCCCACCACCTATTGGTGGCGCCCCGATCGAGCATGATCAAGGGAGAGGGGGCATTTGGCCGTTGGGTCAAATGCCCTGGGATCATTCTAACAGGAGAATGACAAGAGTTCTTGCTGTAGATGTATACTTGGAGGCAATGTCCGTAGATCTTTCAATTCTCCCCTTCAGGCTTCAGGTCCAAGTTGTGCCTCTGATTTCGTCTGTGTTCTACCCTGTTGTTAGATGTTGAAAATGAAAGGCGAAAGGAGACTAGTAGTGCGAGTACCTTGGGAGTCATCTGAGTTTTGACAGCAATCTGAGGCCTTTAAAAAGAAAGGCTCATGAGAGGTGCATTTACATGCAGTACATAAAATTGACAAGGAGTAGGTGGAAAAATGAATTGTTGAGTCATTGCCTCGGGTACGAGAGGTAGATACCAACGGATGAAGGAAAAACATTGCTGCAGGACACTAATTTCATAGCATTTGTTGTGGAACGTTGCAAAATCGTGGTTTCCTCCAAATAAAATGATGGATCTTTGTTGTAGGATACTGTGTTCATTAAAATATTATTTCCGGCTAAGTAGTTTTGAGAAATTTTTAGCCCGCTCAATTGGACTGAATTTTAGTGATTTATAGGTTAATTTTCACTATAGCTGACTAAAATTGTACTGTAACTGATAGTGTTTTATTTCACATAATTAAATTCAAAAAATTTAAAAATAGGAAAAAAAGGGTTACCAATCATGTATAATACAAGTAAATATAAGAAAAAAAAGAACCAGCAAAAAAACTAAAAATAAAATTTAAATATAAATAAGTTAAAAGTCAGGAGTTCAAACTTAAATGGGCAAGACCTTTGACCTTTGGCAAGGTGGACGAATCGAGATGCAGTTGAACCGGGTAGGCTGTTTGCACTAAGATCCGACCACTCCTACACGCGTGTCGATTGCACCACCTCTCCTCTTAGGCCATCTCCAATGGTAATAGCTAGTACTAGCTATATAGTCAGCTGACGTGGAGGTGAGAGACAAAAGCAAAGACTATTTTATCGTTGGACCCACATGCTCCTCTCTCATGTTCTTGGACTCGTGAAATAGATCACTATTTGCTTGTCACTAGTGACTACTCTCTCTCCTACTTTTCCTTGCCACATCGATCTAGCTAGCTAAATAGCCAGTGTTGGAGACGCCTTAGCCTCACCCGTGGACTGTTGTGCAGCGCCGTGTCATCAGATGTAAGACCCGGATTCATCATCCGAATCATTGTGATTCCATCGCACTATTTCCTGGATCAGTAGATAATGCTCACAGTTACATTGCTGTATGTCAAAATATATTATGCGGAAGTGTAGATAATATAGTAACAACTTACTCATAGGCCGATCATGCCGAAAATGAAATGCAAGAGCGTGAAACTTCACTCAAGTGGGACCTCAGACTTGCCCACTGACCACCAACGGGGTTGCGACCTAGTTCTTGGCCACTTCATCTTCCAGCTCTTTTGATTCCTTTAGGACACCGTAGGGCTCGATCTTCTTTTCCTTATTGACTGATGATGGTAATTAAACAACAGTGAGTACAATGGTACTCAGCAAGCCACCACATAAAATGCAAATAATAATAGATGCAAGGCTGTCAAGTGGGGCTTGAGGTTCATTTATTTACTAAAAGCGACATTTTGCAATAATCATAGTTAAAATTCCTATGACTTAGCATTTTACAAATATGCTTTGTGGAGTTTGAAATTGTGCAGTAATCATAGCGGTGTAGGTTCCATCCACCACTTACATGGTTCCATCCACCTATGCTAGCTTTTGATCAATAGGTTACTTCCACCTTATTGTCAACACTGGAGTACATCCCTCCAGGAAAAGTACCAAAGTCAGGTTACATTCACCTGACAGTTTTCTCCCCACCCACAATAGTTTTAAAATAGTACTAACTCGAGTAAGTTCCCATGTCCGCCCTTGACCGTGGGCACGGCTATTCGAACAATTTTACACTCTGCAGAGGTTGTACACTTTCACCACAAGAGATGAATTATCCTAATAGCCAACATGCTTCCTTAGGCATGAGACCCAGATAATTTATCACAAAGCCTTTACCTTACTCCGATCTAGCGGACACCACCACTGAGGTTTCACCGTGAAGGGTTACATCCACTACAGAAGCCCCTCGCGCCGTGCAAGTCTGATAAGAACTGTGCCTCACGGTGAGTAACTGATACACCTGGCACCCACTTACCACCGGTGATATCCGAACTAAACCCTTGCAAGTTAATCAGCTAGGTCATACCCATTATAGACTTGTGGTTGTACTGTTTTACACCGGGAGGTCATCACAAGATTCAACCCTTAATCTGTCTAGGCGGTTCTTACCACAAACCACGGGTTCTCGTGCTACTTCCGCACCAACCACTCTTACCACCCGCCCAGACAGGTTTAGCAGATTTTTGGGGTTTTGAGAAGCATATCGCAATTTAACATAAATATTCAGCCACATACATCCCATGACTGTCCCAAAACTAGTTTTCCATGAGTAAAGAATGATTATCAGAGCCACTAGTGCCCTGGACTTAACAAGACTAGCACGGCATTAATATGACTTAAAGCTAGTAAAGTTATTATTAACATCTAGGGTGACAATGGTCAGGTGATTCAAGTGTCAAGGAAAGGTATAGTAGTATTTAAAACATCAAATAGGCAAGTAACTACCTTAAGCTTTAACATACAATTGCATAGTAAAGTAAGCATGCAATTTGATAATTTAAAGAAACATAATTTTGCATAAATGTAGGATCAACATGATCAAAGTGATGACTTGTCTTGCTCGATTTACCATGGCCTTGATTTCATTCAAAGCCTTCTCGGTCGATCATTTGGATCATTGGTCTTCGTCTCTTTCCAATTCTGGATCCGGCTCGACTTGTCGTCTCTTTGTGGCTCCAGAGACTAATTGCATGACTAACTACTGGCAAATTCAACAAATCCATCAAAAGTCCAAATAAGTTTATTTGAGTTTATTTATAATTTGCTTATGATTAAGTGTATGTAGTGAGTTGTAGGATAGAGGCGGAGTCGAGCGAATTTTTGGGTGGAAGCGAGGTGACGGAGTAACTTCACCGGGAAAGATATAAAAGAAGGGTTGGCGGAGTATGGCTAGACATAGCCGATCGCAAGACACCAAAACTCGATCTTGCTTGAACAGACTTAGACCTGGAGATAAAGATATGATATACCACTTGGACTATTCGAGCTTTCGATAGGATGTGATATTAGTATTTGATTTGGGTGGAAGTAGTATTTGGGAGTATTGATATTATCTTCATAAAGCTTCAAGTCCCAGTTTATGAAGACATGCATTTTTAATTTCTTATGCTAGTTATTTCCAGAGTAATTATCTTGCTAATTCAAGTAGCAATGAATTAGGGTTAAGTTTCTAGCTTTACTAATTTATATACTCCTTCAAATTGTTCCACATATTGAACTTTAATATTTACATTCATTAAGTCAAAGATAATTACTTGTTAAAATAGTCCATGCAATAATCTCGTTTTAGGTAACATGTTGAATCATAAACTTTGGTCGGCACATAATTATCCAAAATGTAGTTTCTACAATTAGATTCTTATTTCCCAAAATTATTTTCAGTTTTCCTCAGTTTTATTATTTGGAATGGATCAAAGAAAGATAATAAGAGCAAAGAAAAAGAAAAGCGGAAAAATGGATAATAGAATGGGCGGCCTGGGTTCGAACCCACGACCTGTGCTGCCAACACTTACTCGGCTAGCCAACAAGGTGCTTGGCTTCTAGCGATTTACTGGAGGCAGTAAATTACAAGAACCACACGGGTGGTTGGGGGACCAAACAGAGCCAGCCGGCCGAAACAGGGGAGACGCACGGCGGTCGGGGCATGCGGTGGCGTCGGCAAAGGGCGGCCGGTGAGGCGGAGGCGACCAGCAAATCGGGACCATGGGGCCACTAGGAAGCTCGAGAAGGTGTTGGGTCCGACCGAGGGGCACCATAGGGGCTGGCCGATGGAGAACGGCGCGGGGAGGCGGTAATGGCGGCAATGGCGGGGAAGGGAGAGGAGTAGGGGGCCTGAGCAGGAGGGGATCAAGGGTAACTCACCCATGCTGTCAAAGAAGCCGACGGAGTGTCGAGGCGGGCCGACATCGTTGGCCAGGGGCGGCGCAAGGTGGTCGCTGACGCTGGCGGCCGCTGGCGGCCTAGGGTGAAGTAGAGGCCACGACGGCGCTTGGAGATGGTAGAGGATTCCCTGGAGGTGCTCCCACCGCGAGGAATTGGACCGTGGACCGCTGAGGAGGAGACGGCGGCGGGATTGGCGGTGGTGGCCGGAAGTGGAGAGGGGCGGCCGTGCGGCGAGACGAAGACGCCGGAGTCCGATTACCCAGGGGAGGAAGGAGGAGGCTTTCGGGGGCGCGCCATGACGCGGTCGGACTGGCGAGGGCGTCACCGGAGCGGCCTGGGCGAGGTGAGGCGGTGGCGCAAAGCGGCGCAGAGGTAGAAGGAGGAGGAGGAACGCGGGAAGGCGGAAGTGAGCCATGACCCTTTGTAGCCGTGAAGGGGCGTGGTTTTCTGCTGTGGCCGTCGATCCAGAGTAGTGCATGGCGAGCGACGCGATGGCGGCGACGGCCGGCAGCCGGATTCGCGGGAAGAGATGGCATTCGCTCTGTTGAGGTGACGGGGTCAGCGCCTCGGGCGTGCGAAGGCGTGGCGCGACGCAGTAGCAAGGACGGCGACGGGGGCAGGCGCGACTGACGGGTGCTCAAGAGTAGCGGGGCCGCGCGGTCGGGCGGGGACCAGAATGGTCGGTGGAAGAAGACAAGGGGAGGAGTCGGGGCGAGCTGCGGTTTGGAGCAAGGACAAAGGCCGGGCGTCCGGGGAAGGAAAATGGGCTTAGGCCCAAGAAGTTGATTTCTTTTTTTTTAGATGGATAAATTTTTTTCTAATATTAACTTCTGATTTAAATTTCCCATCCTTGATCTCAAGCTTTCCAGTGATAATTTAATTTTTTATTATATATTTTCAGACTTTAGGAATTACAAAGGAAATTTGAAATTTCCCCGATTCGATTTTTAGTCTTGGCTATTGATCTAGGTTTACATTTTATTAATTTGGACTTTTAGCAAAGGACCCAAAACAAGAGATTCGAATAAACACCAAAAATTTTGAAACAACACTAGAAACACAAATAAAAGATTTTAAATTTTCACAAATACAAAAGGTCTCTTTTTGGGATGTTACACTGTAGCTCCTCGGTCTAACCCGCGCTTGCCTGGCCCGCTAGATCCGGGCTCCCCTGAATCGACCGCCGCGCGCACCGCCGATCCCGTCGCCGCCACCACCGCGTGCCTCTGGACTCCCGTGGGATGAAGGTGACGAGCTCACCATCGCCAGTGGTGTTGGAGCAGATCCGATGGAGATGCGGAAACTTGGGCGACTCGCCGTAAAGAACGTGCCAAGCTCCCAGCCGGTGAAGCCAAACTATTTCTCAAGTGTCAACTCTCTTATTTTGAATCGCCGATTGAAGGTCGCACAGAGCCAGACTTGGGAGTTGGGAGTATCCAGAGCGGACCACCTAGGGTACCTGCTTTATACCCTTCAATATCAGAGATCAGGCGGCCTGCAATCGGCCGGGGTTCTTTTGAAATTAAGCTGTGATCGTTTTGGTTTCAGCTTTTAGCTTTCGGTTTATTTTTCACTATTTATAAATTTTGTCTTTTTTTTAAACTTTTGGCTCTTTGTTGAGCTTTTTTGCCGGTTCTTTTTTTCCCGTATTTATTTGTATTATACGTAATGGGCTAACATATTTTTTAGTTTTTTTAAATTTAATTATGCTAAATAAGCATATATCGAGATCTGATGTTTTTTCAGCCGATTCTGATGCTTTTCAGCCATAAGCCACCAAAAAAAACCCAAATGATCACCACTAAAGTTGGTTTATACTTATATTGTATATAATAGCTTTAAACGGTGTATTTTTTAAAACGAGATTGATAGGAAAATTATAGTAAAAAATGTACTGAGTTTAGCTATACCGGTCAAAATCACATGCGACTATTTGCCTCTATGTATTATCCCTCACAAACAATCAAAATTTAAATATTTAAATCATATACCATCTGCCCAAAAAAACTCACCCACATATCCATCATCTCGTGTGAGACTCCTAATACCATTTTTTTCCGAGGGCAACTCTCTGACCTTGAGCAAGTTCATCCGCTAATTTCTCATATGTATTGAGTCGCCAACGGACGATACGCAAAATACGAATATGTCCAGCCACATTTTACGAAAAGCCATATATTCCTCATCAGATACAGGCCCTTCTTTATGGTTGAAGCTTTTCATATAGCTCATCCAACCTTCATTCTTCTTGGCAAACTTAAGCCTAAATCCGGGAATTGATTCAAAGGCTGATAATACTATTCCATCAGGACAGAAGCAGCATATCTCGGCCATGTCTCAGGAAGTTGGGGGCCGATGGGACCAATCGGCAAGAAAAAGGCATTCAAAGAGTTCAACCAGAATTGACAATCAGCAACAAGCATAGATTCGTTGATAATGGGAGGAACAAGGGAAAGTTCAAAGCAACAATCATACACTATTACAGAAAGGCTAATAGTAGACGCCAAATCACAGACGGTTTTGTGAAACCGTCTGTAATGTACACTATTACAGACGGTTTTAATTTGAAGGCCGTCTGTGGTATTTGTGGCGGGAAAAGGAGTATCCTGAGCGGTTCTACCGATGAACCGCTCAGCGATATCGAATATCACGAGCGGTTTTTATTAAAACCGTGCGCGATAATCTGAGATTATCACGCAGACAGTTTTTATTAAAAACCGTCGTGTTGTGTCGACTATCACAGTAGATTGTTGTTAAGAACCGTCAGGAATGTTCACGCACGGTTTTTCACAAGAACCTACCGTGATGTCCCTTTGTCCGTCATAATCTAGATCGAGGTTAATATATAAGTACACATTGCTTCTAATAACTTAACTACGTAACTATCGAGAGAAGAGGTCACAAATTTAAGGCAAATTTATTAATTTCAATTAGAGGCAAATTTATTACAAAAGTCGCATTGTAAAGAGTTTCCCAGATTGTATTCTTTTGGGCTTCGTAGCTTCTTCTTCAACTTGGGGACTTGGAGGATCAACCGTTAAATTCTCGAACGCCGTTAAGATTGCCCTTGTCCTCAAGACTTCCTCGTGTACTGGCAAATGATCGCAGATCCATAATGTTGTACATGATAGCATGAAAAGATTCTCGAGAATCGCCGTTTACGCTTGATCGGCAAGGCTATCCATCGATCTGCGCAATGCGTGTAGAGCTTCTTCCGCATTGCGCACATTGTGGAGAAGAACCAGGTGAGGGTGTTTCCCTTTCTTGAGCGGGCGAGACGCCCGTCGACGCGGAGGATCAGTCAAGTCGACGGATGCAAGAAAGTCGGGAAGGAGAGCAGTATGTGCGGAGAAGTCGCTCCGGATGCAAATTGCTGGCGCTGTGTAAGGTTCCGGTGAACAATTCGTGATGAGCAGATGAGAGGAAGGAGATGATCACAAGAACGATAGTAGAAGCCATGTTGTATTGTATATTGTATTGTACGTGACGTAGAAGAGACTCGGATTAGGAGCGCATATTTAACCTTTAGCACAAACGGTTCAGATACCCAAATATTAATGATATAGACGCCAGATAATGATCGAGACGTTAATTAGACGATCGAAACACGGCGCTCGCATCGAACACGCGCGAAAGCGTTCAGACGAAGCTTATCACGCAGCGGTTTTTATAAAAATCGTCAGGATAATTTATTATCACGCACGGTTTTTAGTTAAAACCGCTCGTGATAATGACTACGCATTTATTGCGCCTTTCCGATCGCATCGTCTTCATTTCGATCCAGATCTAGCCATCGCCGCGCACTTTTTCACTCGGGAGGAAGCTAGAGCGATTTTGTGCCGCTTAATTTGGTGGGAAGAGGCGAGATTGAGCTTTGAATTAAGATTCGACTTTCCGGTTGTTGTAGATATGGTTAGTAATGAAATTTATTTATTTTTAATTGCATTACAATTTAGGTGTAAGTAATCCATGAGTGGTTATTGAAGATGGTTAATAAATTTGCAAAATTGTTGGTTATATAATAGCTATTGTGTTTGTAATATGAATTGAGCTAGGAAATTAAGTCTCAATATAATAAATGTGGTAGAGTATATATGTAGTTATAATTAGTTATTCTAGATTTTAATACTAATTGTTGTTATATATGTACGTAACGTAGGACCGGTTGGATGTATGCCATGAGCCGTGTGAGTGAAGAGTACATTAATGGTGTTTCGCTTATAAGAGCCGCCGAGGAGGATATGTTGAATAAGGGGTGGAATATATGTGTCGTCCATGCAATCGATCGCGAATTTGAAGATGTTTAAGAACCGAGGCAAATTGAAGCGCACTTGATTCGGAGGGTTTCAAAAAGGATTATACGTGTTGGACCAGTCATGGCGAAGTGAATGATCATATGCACGGATGACATCGCCGTGAAGTGAATGATATGCCCCGGATGACATCGCAGTGAAGTGAATGACATGCCGCCCGGTGATGTCGATTGTGGCTCGGATTCGGATAGGTTGCACGATGATAACTGATCGGATGCTTCGCGATGTAGAAGAGAACTATGATGAGAGAGTATGTTAAATTCCGTGGCTTGATGGAGGACTCAGAGAAACCTTTGTACACGGGCTGCAAGTACACGAGGTTGTCGGGCGTGCTTGAACTGTTGAAATTGAAGGCAAGCAACGGTTGGTCCGACAAGAGTTTCACTACACTGCTAGGTCTTTTAGCGGACATGCTTCCGAGGGAAATGAGTTGCCTAAAACCACGATAAAGCCAAGAAGGTTCTTTGTCCGTTGGGAATGGAAGTATAAAGAATACATGCATGCCCGAACGATCGTATCCTCTACCGTAAAGAGTATGCAAACATGCATGTATGTCCGGTGTGCAACGCATCCCGATACAAACGTAATAATCAATCAGATGATGGCGAGGGAACAGAGGCGAAGAAAGGACCTCCTGCTAAGGTGGCATGGTATTTTCCTATAATTCCCCGTTTGAAAAGGTTTTTTGCAAATCCAAAGGAGGCAAAACTGCTGCGTTGGCACTCGGAGGAGCGCAAGAAGGATGGAATGCTAAGACACCTTGCTGATTCCGCGCAGTGGAGAAACATCGATAGGAGTTTTGCAGACTTCGGTGCAGAACCAAGGAATATAAGGTTTGGATTGAGTACGATGGAATGAATCCTTTCAGTAGCATGAGCGTGAGACATAGCACATGGCCCGTGACTCTGCATCTATAACCTTCCTCCTTGGTTGTATGAGGCGAAAGTACATTTTGTTGTCGATACTTATCCAAGGGCCAAAACAACTGGAAATGATATCGATGTGTTCCTAGCACCGCTGGTGGAATATCTAAAAGCTTGTGGAACGAAGGGGTACAGTATGGGATGCATACAAACGAGAGAACTTCACTCTGCGCTCCTTATTGTTCTCGCACCATAAATGATTATCCCGCCCTTGGTAACCTATCGGGCCATAGTATAAAAGGTGCCAAAGCTTGTACTCACTGTTTAGATGGTACCGAGAGTGTGTGGTGAGACACTCACGCAAAACCGCTCTACATGCGTCACCGCGGTTCCTTGGAGGGCTCACCCATACCGCAAGATGAAGAAATAATTTGACGGAGACAAGGAAGACGGTTCAACTCCAAAGCATTTAAGGACGCGAGGTTTATGATATGGTTAAGGATTTAGATGTTGTCCTTGGAAAGGGACGTAAATTGAGGGCTCATGAGAAGAACACCGGAAGAAGAGATCAATATTTTGGGACTTACCTTATTGGGAGTACCTAGATGTGCGCAATCGCATCGACGCCATGCACGAGAAAAGAATGTGTGCGGCATACTTAATTGGTCTCTTACTGAACATCCGTGATAAAACAAAGGACGGCGCCAACGCACGGCTTGACTTGGCGATATGCACATCGCCCGAAGTTAGCACCGACATGCACCGATAATGCACGAACGCATCTTCCCCGCGTGTTATACTGGCCCAAGGTCGAGAAAACAGAATCGTGCGCTGCTTGCATGGTGTCAAAGTTCCGTCTCGTTACTCCGACAACGTGAAGAAACTTGTTTGATGCAAGATTTGAAGTTAAATGGCATGAAGTCTCATGATTGTCATGTGTCGATGACACAGATGCTCCCTATTGCAATTAGAAATATTTTGCCGATCAAAGTCCGAGAGACAATCATGAGGCTATGTTATTTCTTTAACACAATTGCTCGTAAGGTCATCGATCCCGAATGACTAGATGCTCGCAGACGAGGTGGTGATGACTCTATGTCACCTTGAAATGTATTTCCTCCTTCGTTTTCGATATCATGGTCCATCTCATTGTTCACGTTGTGTGGGAGATAAAATGTGCGGCCCGTATTCCTACGTAGCATGTACCCATTTGAGAGGTTCATGGAATTCTCAAGTCCTACGTGACGGAATCGTTCTCACGGAGGGCGATCGTCGAAGGTTATGCAAGCGAAGAGGTCATTGAGTTTTGTGTCGATTATATGGCTCGATTCAACCGATAGGTGTCCTCAATCTCGCCATGAGGGGAGGTGAAGGGTCTCGGAACTATCGGAAGGAAAGCAATCACTCCGGATATGGACATGTATACTCAAGCCCATTTCACGGTGTTGCAACACATGACCGAAGTGGCGCTTATGTGGACCAAGACAAGGGTGTGCTTCGCAGCAGAATCCGGAGCGGCCGGATGTTTGAATCATGAGGCAACACAACCGCCGGTTCAACCAATGGTTGAAGGAGCAAATCGCTAGGAGCTCGCCGAGTGAGACGACATGGTTGGCAAAAGGGCCGACATTTACGATTGTGACATGGCAAGGATATGACATAAATGGGTACACATTCTATACGCGATCTCGGGATGTCAAGAGCACTAACTGAACAGCGGTGTCCGCATAGATGCATTCAGATCGATGGGTCGAGAAACTCGTACTATGGCTTCATAGAAGAGATTTGGGAGCTCGACTATATGGTTTTCAAGATCCCCTTATTTCATGCCGTTGGGTGCATCTCCCACAGGTGAAGGTTGACAAGTACGGTGTCACGACCGTGGACCTCCAACGTGTCGGGTACAAAGATGAACCATTCATACTCGCCAATCAAGTTGTTCAAGTTTTCTATGTAACCGACCCGGCAAATAAGAAACGCCATGTAGTTCTTCATGGAAAAGGAGAATTGCCGGAGTGGAGAATGTAGTGGACGAGGAGGAATACAATCAATTTGACGAGTTACCTCCTTTTGGAAATGGCATAAGGGTCGACGATGAACAACGTGACGAAACTAGTTACGTACGCATTGATCATGATGAAGGGCTAATTTTTAAAGGAAATAAGCAAGTACAATAAGAATGTATATGTGAAAATGTGTGACAATTTTAAGATGTATATGTGAAAATGTGTGATGTAGTCAATTTTGAGATGTATATGTGGAAATGTGTGATGTAGACAATTTTGAGATGTATATGTGAAAATGTGTGATGTAGTCAATTTTGAGATGTATATGTGAAAATGTGTGATGTAGTCAATTTTGAGATGTATATGTGGAAATGTGTGATGTAGTCAATTTTGAGATGTATATGTGGAAATGTGTGATGTAGTCAATTTTGAGATGTATATGTGAAAATGTGTGATGTAGTCAATTTTGAGATGTATATGTGAAAATGTGTGATGTATTTGAGAATGACAAAATGTATCAAGAAATACACCGTGTGAATGCAACGGTGGTTGGTGTTGTATATGAATGCAAATTGTTTGGTAGTTGATATGAATGCACTGTGTAGTTATTGGTGATCTTAATTGCAACAACAAGAAAGGCTTATCACAGACGGTTCTAAGTTTAGAACCGTCATGATAATAAACTATCACTGACGGTTCTAAGTTTAGAGACGTCGTGATATAAACTATCACGACGGTTTTAACTCAAAACGTCAGGATATGTTATCACAGATGGTTCTAAGTTTAGAACCGCTGCGTGATAATCGCCCCACATATACCCTCTCGCTAGGGTTTTCCGTAGCGCTGCGCTTATTCGACATTCTAAATCCCGAGCCCGCCGCCGCCGCCTCCCGAGCCCTCGCCGCCTCTCTCGACCCTCGCCGGCCGCCTCCCGGACGAAGACATCGCCGCAGCCTCCTCCTCCTCCGCCGCCGCCCCGAGCCCGCCGCCTCCTCCTCCGCCGCCGCCCCGAGCCCGCCGCCTCCTCCGCCGCCGCCTCCTCCTGCGTCGCCGCCTCCTCCTCCGCCGCCTCCCGAGCCCGCCGCCTCCTCCCCTCCGCCGCCGCCTCCTCCCGTCGCCGCCTCCTCCTCCTCCGCCGCCTCCCGAGCCTCGCCGCCTCCTCCTCCTCGTCCGCCGCCGCCTCCTCCTCCTCCTCGCCGCCTCCTCCTCCAGCGCCCCTAAGGTCACCAAAACCGTAAGGTCATCAAATCCTCCCGAGCTTCATGCTTATCTGTTAGTGTTTAGGGTTGATGCTTGATGCTTCATCTGTTATGGTTAGTTGCTTAGTACATATTTAGGTTGATTCTTCATGCTTATCGTTAGTGTTTAGGTTGATGCTTGATGCTTCATCTTCGTTATGGTTAGTTGCTTAGTACATATTTAGGTTGATGCTTCATGCTTCATGTTAGTGTTTAGGTTGATGCTTGGTACATATTACATTGGTACATTGTTTATGCAGTAGCTTAATTAGTTTGCTATTTGGTACATACTACATTGGTACATTGTTTTATGCAGCTTGCTTAGTTTACATTGGTACATATTGCTTGTTGTGTTAGTATATAGTATATAGTATATAGTATATAGTACATAGTATATAGTTTGAAATCATTTGGGTCCCCTTCCTCTACTCCTCTCCTCCCTTCTCCCCTTCCTCTACTCCTCTCCCGATCTCTTTCTAGTGTATCTCGGATAAAGAAATCTTATGATTATTGCAAAGATACATTGACCATTTGGGTGAAAAGAAATACATTGTGTCGTCGGGGCTCATGATCGTAATTTGAAGCATAGCGTAGCATCAGAGGCACATCCAAGGTCAACAGTGTCTTGAGGAATCCCAAGAGCTGGTCTTCAGATGTGGCATTCTCAAACTATAAATTATGAATCTTATTCTCATAACCCATCTGAATACCAGCTCTTGGCATTCCTCAAGACACAGCAGCAGCCTCTGGATGTGCCTCTGATGCTATGCTATGCTTCGAATTGGCAATCATGCGCTTTGAAAACATTGATCTTTCCACCCAAATGCTCCATGTATCTAGACAAAAAAAGAAATGAAGCAAGTGACATACTATAGTGTTCCTGCTCAATGAACCGGATACACGATTTGTGTCATTTGCTTCATAGACCTTTGTTTAGGGACTTTGCTATTTGGTTTATAGTTTTAGCAACTAAAGTAGGTGCTAGGATAGGCACTTTGTTTAGAGACCTTGTAGTAATAGTATTACAAAATTCAAGGAAATTTTAGTACGTAGTTCAAAAAAACAATTTCCCTGATTCTTGGTGAGTACCGATATAGCCGACTTCTTCGGCGAGCGACTATGCATCCGCTTCTTCCCACTCCTTCTCTTCATCTCGGTCTCTCGGATCACGACGCCGAGCGATGATTCAGCTTAGGCACATCACCCCTCTCTATGTCCATATCACCCCTCTTCTCCCCTCCTCTACTCCTCTCTTGTCTTGCAATTCAATATGATTACTTTCTCATCTTATCTTAATAGACCCACAAAATGAGCAACATGTCACCCGCGCATTCTTCAACATCATCGCCGAGGCGCCCGCTCCAACATCAAGACGCCAAGGAAGAGGGCTATCAAAGAAGCTCGAGGGCCGGCAGATCATCACACGGTGAATGCATCCGGGGTCCCTATCCTTCCTCGAGCGAGAACGCATTCCAACCATGGTCGAGTAGTTGCACGAGAACGAATTGAGATCACATACAATTCGTGGAAGAACGTGCTCGACACTCGGAAACGTGAGTCGTGGACCGAAATTTTGGCATCGCTCGAGTTCCCGTAAGAACACCTCGACACTGCAACAACAAACCTACAAAGCGGCGTGCAAAGTATGGAAGAACTTCAAGAGCACGCTTGTCAAGAAATACGTGGAGACGGACGAAACGCTGCTCATACATACCCATTCCGAAACCACAATGGGAAGAGTTCAAGGCGATGAAAACGACCAAGATTTCAAAAGTACAAGTGTGACGCACAAGGCCCTCCAGTAAAAAATACATACCTCACGGACTTGGCACACTGGGTATGCGGGTAAAATCGCGTGATGGATGAAGGAGGATGAGCCGGCAACGACAGACATCGCCCGCCGCTTTCCAATATCCCGGACGACCGCTCGAAATTGGATTAGAGCAAGGTCATCTACAACGACATCGGGACATCACCTTCGAAACCCTTCGCACCAGCAAGTGACCGAGCACTGTAAGATATCGATCGAACCACGAGCTTGTAATTACTCCACAACTTCGCATTTAATTGAAATGATATGTCGTGCTCTTGCAGGAAGAGCCGAGTTTTCAATCTACCCGGATCATTCCAGGAACAAGGGAGAATGATATGCTCTCCATGGCCCCGGGAAACAAGGAGCACCCGCCGCACGAGAGGCCTTGCTTTACGTTCCTTGGAAACATGGTTTCAAGATGACTCGACATGTATCGGCGCAGAAGAGAAACAAAGCCGAGCGTGACGCACAGCTACGAGAAGAGCTCAAGGCATCTCTAAAGAGGAGATACTGGGTTCGATGGCTGATATAATCGAGATGAGGTGCGAAAGCAGAAAGTAAAGTCGCAGGCCGCCACCGCCGCCTCGTGCTAGCTAGCCCGCACAACCATCCGAGTAGTCTGCGTCCAATCCGACGCAAACCCACCCAAATTTCCGTGGACGACATCCGTAATAATTATTACCTCTCGAATGCTTGCTCCATTGGTAGGCCTATTCGAGTAGCTAATTTGTATCGTTATGTAGGAGCCTACGACATGCGTGCTCCAAGTGAGATATGGCTCCATTCCTTGTACGCCGCTTGGGCTGGGCATATTCGTCGTATCGGGGCCATGGTGCACGGTCAAGCTTTAGCGCCAAAGCTCGCAAAAGTTAATGTGGATGGTGTGTATGCCAATTTTGAGGTGGTCCCGCCACCAAGCCCCCAACGACGAGATCGTGAATCTAGGACAGGCCATTGGAACATTCATCCAAAGGGCCCAAACCGACATCTCCTCGAGGCTTCTTCACCGGTGGCGAGGACCGAAGTGCGAGACGAACCACAAAGAACTTGCATCGGTGCCATCTCCACACGGCAAGGCGAACCATTAGCTACCGCACGGTGCTATCTCCACGTGCTATCTCCACGGTGCTATTCTCGCAGAGCAACTTGCACCGTCTATACCATTACAATCGACTAGCATAAAGTCGACCCACAATCGAGGCGCGGCTGTGGCAAATCAAAGACGAAGGATGATGACAAATTCCCGTCCATGCCATTGGCCCGCAAACAGGGCGGATCTACAGAATTCATGGGTATTCAGTGAATACCCATGAATTTTTTGCAAAAATCTGCTATATATTAGGTATAGTGTATATATATATATATATATATATATATATATATATATATATATATATATATTAGTATTTGGGTTTAAATTACAGTATTTGAAGTAAAAACAGCTCAGCCGACTAAAACCTCCCACGCGAACGGCCGGGCGCGGTGCGCCTCCCGCCTCCCACGGCCCACTCCCTCGCGTGATCGCGCCTCGCACACGGGCGCTGATTAGGTCTCGCCTCTCCTCCTCATCTCGAGTCGACTGGTTCTCGGTCCTCACGCTGCGCTGCCTTTGGTTCCTCACTTCTCTCCTCCTCATCTCGAGTCGATTCGGTTCTCACACCAAGAAGCCTCGCTCGATTGGGATCCTCCTCTCCCGCGCAGCGGAGATGGCCTCTCGCGATCTCGCACATCTCATGCCCCCGCCCCACTCCGGCCCGTCGCGCCGCCTCCATGGCGTCCCCTTTCAGCGCCGCGCGGCCGGGCGTGGCGGTGCTAGGCGCAGCGGCGGGTGACATGGACGCGCTCTACATGCGCCGGTGCGTGGAGCTGGCGTGCAAGGCGGCAGGCAACACAAGCCCCAACCCCATGGTCGGCTGCGTCATCGTTCGCGACGGCCGCGTCGTCGGCGAGGGCTTCCATCCCAAAGCCGGCGAGCCCCACTGAGGTCGGCCACCTGCCTCACACTTCTTACTTTATAGGATTCCTTGTTTTGGATGTTTGGTCTAGAAAATTACAAATAGGTTTATTAGATGAAGTTTTCCAATCTTGATATAATCACCATGCACAGAGGATGATAACAATTCTCCCTAATCTTGATATGATCGTACTAGTAACCATGCATTTGGCAATAAAAAGGAAATTTGTAAATAAATATCAATAATCACTAGCAGATTTACACCCCAGTTAGCCCTATCCTTAGTTCGTTATGGTAAAAACCAGTGCTACATTATTCACAACTGTTGCAATACTGCATTATGTCACAAGTAAAAACCAGTGCTACATTATTCACAACTGTCGCAATACTGCATTATGTCATAAGTTGTTCACTTTTAAGTTTTAACTGAAGATGCATCCGACGCCAGACAAATATTCATGAATCGTCAATTATAAACATGTGTCCAGGGTAGTCAATGTTTTTCGGTTCATTCACAGTAATACAATTTTAGCTTGTACTAGTATGAGGAAACAAAGACATATCGTTAGTATTATAGTAGTACAGATATAGATTAAGAGCACATTGCATAGTTCCTGCAAATATTGCCAGTCCAAAATCACATATTTTCAACTCACCGCGGTTATTCAGCAAAAGATTTGAGGTCTTCAGATCCCTGAAAAATGACAGACGAATACCAGCTTATAGTCACCATCAGAATAGATTGGATAATATATGCAGATCAAGAATAGAAGGTAAATCAATCATTACCTATGAAGTACCCAATTGTCATGAAGATACTTTACACCCTCTAATTGTGAATTGGCCAATATGTTTCTCAGAATCTCAGTTTCTGCAGTAGTTAAGACTTAAGAGAATTGGCCATGTGAAATTGTGAATTGTAGTAAATTGTGAATCTTGGTGTGCCATTGGAGTAACAGAGATAGTGCACATTATCTTTTTGCATGTAAATCCTTAGTTTTTCTTCTGATTTTCGCTTTAGTTTTTCTTTTGTTATTTCATTTTAGTAGTCATGATTTATGATAATTCATCCAATTATCTTGAAGTATCCCACACATTTGGTATAGCACATACAGTCATACGCATTTGGTATAGCACATGCGTTAATATTTAGTTCTTAATTATTTTATAATTTCTTTGTATTATTTTAGTTGTTGTCTGTAGTACGAACAATTGTACTTTAATTTTTGCTATTATGGACCTTTATGTTTTTTATTGAACAATATTTTTGTAACTTCGAATACCCATTCCGAAATTCCTGGATCCGCCACTGCCCGCAAATTCGTGCTAGCTCAGCCGATGGTAGTCCAGGAAGAGCTCCAAAAACTAGGACTTGGTTGCCAAAGATTCCACCTTTGGTATATGGAAGTGTCCAATAAGCCAGAGGCACAACGGCGCTCAGGTATAGCTGTCAAATTCAAGCCGGAACATTTCTTGCACGGCTCAGATCGTGTCTTCACGGTGACCTTTGACGATATATTTCATCTTTTCACGCCAACGCCTCGACGCTCACTTGTTCGATGCCGACGCCGTAAGTCTGCACAATCAAAGTCTCTGCTCACGTAATACCGATATATGTCACAATTTGTTGCTTTCCTATGTTATATATAGATTCATGCCGATCGAAGCTAGATTATCGAAATCACAAATTGGTTTCTGGACCCACGCTTGGTCGCCATTGATACCATCATCGAATGCATCCTTCGCCGAGGACTATATTACAAAAGCACCGCTGCTCACCAAGATAAGGAATTTGTTCTTATGCCATACAATGAGAATTTTCATTGGATTTTAATTGTAATTATACCAAAATGGAACAAGACTATATACCTTGATTCTCTAAGTAAGAACAAATTCAAGTACACACTATCGCCGAATACTCGATAGGTATGCATACATTGTACATTGTACTCTTTCTTTCCTTCCGAATAACTAATCTAACTTTTCGAATAACGAAGGTCGCTCGCCACATACGCTCAACAAACACGTGACTCGACGACGGGGCCAAGGCCTTGAAACATGATCGCAAGTTTGGTATTCGCTAGCTACACATTAATTAATCATATACAACACATAGTAGTAATGCCACTTGATTTAACACATTATATTTTTACAAATTACCAATAGAGCCGGCAACACATGTGGATACTACATGTGCCACCATATGAGACTACTCCTCGATTCCACCAAGATCACTAATTCTAAGGTTTGTCAATCTTCCCACATTTATTTCATACATGTCGGTTTTATATATGCGCGTTGATATTCCTATCGACAGTGCGCCCATCTCTACATCTGCATTGACACACTGGATTTTGCAAAAATTCGAGGAGAGCTCATTTGGTTTTTGTGGTCAAAAGTCGACGATCGATGGAGAGTTCCACCGCCTGAATGATTTTTTATTGTAATTCTAAGTGCAAATACAGTGTAGATCTTTTACAATTGTGTATTTGTTAATGGATATTTTATTTCAACTCAATGAATTGATTTGCGAAATGGATGCTTTATGTTTGTGAAATGAAGTGCGTTGTCAATTGGATGTTTTATGTCTGTGAAATGAATTGAGATGTGAAATGTATCCGAAATGAAATGAGATGTGTGAGTTGTATATGTTTATGTCTGTGATTATCCGCTTGTTTGAGGGCATGGCTAGCATTTCGAGGCTAGCTATAAACGTAAATAGATTCTCGAGGGGCAGAGTATCACAGACGGTTTTTCATTAAAAACCGTCTGTGATTATGCGATATCACAGACGGTTTGTCATTAAAAATCGTCGTGATTATTCGATATCACAGACGGTTTTGTACTAAAACCGTCAGCGATTATCGATATCACGCACGGTTTTTTAAAAAACCGTCGTGATATCGATAATCACGCACGGTTTTAGTACAAAACCGCTCGTGATATCGATAATCGCTGCACGGTTTTTAATGACAAACCGTCGCGATATCGCATAATCGCGACGGTTGTTAATGACAAACCGCTCTGTGATATCGCATAATCACGACGGTTCAAAACCGTCGTGATAACTGATTATCATCGACCCATAATTTGAGCGGTTCTGAAAACCGCTCGTGATGACGTTTCAACCGTCAGTAATGTGGATTGTAGTAGTGATAGATTCGCCGATAATGGGAGGAACAAGGGAAAGTTCAAGGGCTTCGATATACCGGCTTGGATCCATACTACCCTTTTCGAGAACTTAGTCACGAACCAATCTCTCCATCCTTTAAAGCAATCGGCCAATATCTAAAATCGTTTCCCATCCTTCGGATCGAATAATTTTCCACATTACAAAGTACATATTATTGTCTATTACTGAGAAACAAACATACGAGTATGAGCTGATCAGGGAGACGTAGCGGTAAACCAGAGTGGTCATTACTCAGTTACGAGTACATGCACAACAGCAAGGAGTGGTCATAACCAACTGAGTGATCATAAACCACAACATGCTCGTAAACGTGCTACGACTACTAAGATCGAAGGTTCAACATGGTCGTAAACATCAACTGGGCCAACAACCCGCAACCTCCATGAGGCGGCCGCCGTGGTACATGGTGTCCACGTAGCTCGTGCTCTTCTTGCTCATCACGTACACCAACATACACGACACGGTATTGGTGGCAAGCGCGGGACGTGCATGTGTTTCCTTCCATCTCCCCAAACTTCGAGCACCTCCTTTGAGCGTCGGCACCGCAACATGGGAGTGAGCATGGCAATGAAAAGCGAAGTAGATGTATGCCGCACACCTAGCTCACGGGCGACATCAAACATGGTCGCAGAGGTGAACTCGATGACGAGTGTCGCGAGGAGGGGGCGAGGCGACATGGCCGCTTGACGTGTGGCATGTGGAGGTGTATGTAGCAGGAGGTACACTCCTCCATGGTGGTGCAGTCCATGGGAGGCTCAACGGCAGGGAGTTGATGGAAGCTCACCTCGCCAGGGTAGTAATTGTTGGATACTAATCTTGACAAAGTTTGTATCTGCGTGTTTACTTTAGTTTTTTGCATGTAGTGATCGTGTTGTATAGGTTTTGCATGGTAGTAGTGTGTGGCACTAGAAGAAGTGCACGACAATATGTGTGATATGTACAAGTATGGAGACTTGAGCTGGAGTGCATGCTCCGCCATGATAAGCAGTCAGATGAAGGCGCTAATATCTGCAACATGCAAAGAGCCACAACATGAGTGTGGTCGTAAGCTACTATGGTCATAGAAGCTACAGTGTCGAAGCTGAGGTCGAAGCTTTGAGTCGATGCGCTGTGGTCGAAGCATCGAATCGAAACGCCGTGGTCGAAGCAGCAGTGTACTTGTAGGAGTACTGTAGCAGCCATTGTCATAAGTCGTGCTCGTAAGAGTACTATAGCAGTCATGGTTATAAGTCGTACTTGTAAGAGTACTGTAACAGTTGAAGCGCCTACTGAAGCTGTCGTAGTCAATAAGCAAGTCGAGTCTTGTGAATCGTGGAGAAAATCTGGAACAATGGCATGAGAATAGGTTTTAGTTGTTAGCTAGTGGAGTTAGTGGGTGCATGGAGTTTAGGTTGTGTGACCTTATGTGCATAAGGCTTATTTAAACTGAATATCTCCTATTAAGTTAAAAGATGAGGCAAAGATTGAGTGATTCAATCCCCAAGAGTTTCTTCTCTGTGTATATTTGCCTCTCTCTCTCTCTGTATGTGTTTATTCAGAGAAAAGAGACAGACCATTGAGTGGTTTCCAATAGAAAGGATTGGACGATTCAATCCCAACATTCATACCGCCGTAGCCTCTCGCGCGACATGGTTGGCAACCTCCGACGTGGGCTCGGGCGTCGGGGCGCGTACGACGAGCACGGTGAGCGAGAAGCCGGCATCGAGGGTGGCAACGAGGCACTTGCCAGCCTCGAGCGTGGGCATGAAATGGCCGGACGCCCAGACCGGCACGAGCACGACGGTCGGCTTGCCGATGGTCATGGCAAGTGGAGCAACGACGTGCTACAAAACTTGCTTCCGCCTTTTCTTTCTTTCTTTTTGAGACGATTTGCTTCGGGCTTTCAACTACCTGTTCTGTAGGGTGAAAATGGATCGGATTCGGACGGATATTGCTGTTACCATATCCTAACCCATATTTTTTCTCCGGATTCGGTATCAATCGGATTCGGTGTCGGATCGGTCGGGATTAACCCAATTCGTTTGCACCCCTACTTGTTTGTAAGGAATACATACAGTGCAGTAAATGGAGTAGGACGCACTGACTTGATGTTACTATTTAATAGCTGATGTGGAAGATTTTATTTTACCATTACAAAAGAAAATGAAACGTCAAATAGTAGCACTAACCTGAAATCATCCTTGAAGACGTATCGGATTCGGACGGATATTGCTATTACCATATCCTAAATCATATTTTTTTCTCCGGATTCGGTACTAGTCGGGTTCGGTATCAATCGGATTCGGTGCCGGATCGGTCGGGATTAACCCGACCCGTTTTCACCCCTACTGTTCTGTGCTCTCTCGTGGGCCAATTCGAAACCATGTGACAATCGAAGGACAGCTCGGTGGCCACGTTGCCGTTTCTTTCTTAGAACCAAAAAAAAAGACCTTAAATTAGCTCGCTGATGCTCACAAATTGTTCAGCAATTCGGCACCTTAAATTAGGTGTCCAGTGTCTCGTTGTCAACCTTCAAGCAAATCGGACACAAAACATATGTAGTCCCTGCAGCCTCTGTCTGTATTATTCGTGTGAATTCGTATGACATGTATGTGTAGAAATAGACTGCCACTGTCTCCATATTTGTAGGGCGGACACCTTCTCCTTGAAAACTCCTATTGACATATAGAACACGGGTCTTATTGGGAGGGTTAGGAAGTGTAGTTGGAAAAAAATTAGTTGACGAGGAAACCTGTTATTTTTCAATTTGGTTAAGTGATTTAGTCTTGAGTTGTTAACGTGGTAACCAGGCAGTGCACAATAGATGCATCCGATCCAGTCCACAATAAATACCATTTGAATTCAAAAATCCACACAATTTTGGTGTGGCGCCGCTTCTCATCCCGGCAGCCAGTATCCATGCCACCACCCGCTCATTGTCGCCTCCCCCCACACCGGGGCTTCTCGCACTGCACTATAGGTGAAAATGGATCAAATACGGATCGGATAGTGCTCAAACCATATTCGCATCTATATTTTTGGATTTGAATACGAATCGAACAAACGCCAAATGCGAATATGGACGGACAAATGTTGGATACTTAATTTGAATCGAATATCTACTCAATTCTACGGATCCGGATATTCTCATAACTTTGTTGTATGAAGATATTAATAACATTTTATCCTCGTACAATCACGCTTAATCATTCTAATTCATTTATTTCACCTAAAGAACACAAATTCACATTCAATTAAGAAAAACTTATCCGCTAATTAGTCGTATTGTAATAAAAATGCATATTACTCGTTGAATACAGATACGGATAGTCCGGATAAAATAATATTTTGGATGGTAAAATTCCATGTCATATTCACATCTATATTTTTATGTGAATTTGAATACGAATAGGATAGAAATTGTTAATCGGATTGAAAAATTTATACCATATTCGCATCCTATCAAATACAGTTTTCACCTCTAGCTGGCACCACCTCCCCCTTCCGGTCGGCTTCTTTCAAAGTCTGTGGGATAGGGATGGAGAGAGAGAGAGAGAGAGATGGAGAGTAAGATAAGTAGGCCTCCAATTGTTGGTGATGGACCTTAAATGCAAGCAGCACGATGCCACCAGCTGTGAGCTCCACACTATGCGCCGTCCTCACGGGCTCACCTCGCAGATTGAGTGAATGGAGAGTTGGTGGGTTGGCTTAGAGAGATGATAAGAGAGACTGGGAATTGGTGGGTTGGGCCACTTGGGTGTTTGGTTCGTGGATGGAGTCAGATCGTATATCCCGACCGAGTGAATGCGGCGCTGAGTGGAATCGTATTTCGAAAAAGAAGATGTTTGGTGAAGTTGCATGAGCGGATGCAAAAACCGAGATGCTGTTTGGTTGTCAGATGAGCGGACGCGATCTACCAAACCTCGAGAGAGAGCGACACGCGAATCGCGATAAGATACACTGCACCAACCCATCCAGGATGGCCAGTGAAGCTCATTTTGAGCGTATCCACCCATCCAGGCAGGGGCGGACCCACAGGGTATGCCGGGTGGGCCACGGCATACCCTGGGGCCCAGCCACCTGCTGCAATGTGCAGAGCCGCCACGGATTCGCCGGCGTCCTCCCGTCGGGGCCGAGAAGCCAACCGAGCAGACCAGACGAAGCGCAACGAGAGCCTCACGATATTCACGCGGCGCGGATTTCCATCTGTTTGCTTTGCTCCCCCTCTTTCCCCATGGCCGGAGCCGCGGCCGCCACGATGCCGATGACGCAGGCGAAGATGCGGGCCGTGCAGTACGACGCCTGCGGCGGAGGCGCCGCCGCCCTCAAGGTGAGCCCGCCCCGCACGCGTCCGTGCTTTTGTTCGAGCAACGGGGGATAGGGGCGGAATCTTGTGTGCGTACTAGGCATAGATTGGTTAATGCTAAGAGCTAAGTACGATATGACTAGTTAATTGGTAAATCAGCTAGATCATTAGCTAATTGGTTCGTTGGTTTTGGTAGTCGCGTGCCTGGGCTCACCCCTGGTTGGAAATAGCAATCAGTTCATTTGAGTCTGCGAGTAGTGGCGAGTCTTTTCCTCTCTTGGGATTTTTTTTGTTGTCGAACAAGTGGTGAGTCACTCTTCAAAATAGAAATAAACCTGGTTTAGTGTAGATGAGAGATTTCCCACTCAACAAAATCTCCCCTTTTTTCATGGATAGAGGAGTCAACAAGATTTCTTCATTTTCTTTTCTTGAAAAGAAACCAGTCAACAACAAGATTTCTTTTTTGTTTGTTTTTTCCTTGAGAAGAAACCAGCCAATGAATTCTCAAATTCCTCTGATGCAGCATGTCGAAGTTCCTGTCCCTTCAGCGAAGAAGAACGAGGTCCTGTTGAAGCTGGAAGCAGCAAGCATCAATCCAGTTGACTGGAAGATGCAGAAAGGGATGTTGCGGCCTTTTCTGCCCCGTAAATTTCCTTTCATCCCAGGTAATTATACTCATTGTGGTCTCATGCACTTTTTTGAAGTAGTCATTGTGAATCCTGTTGAGTCCGGTCTATAGAAAGTAGTGTTAATTTTACTAGGAACAAGGATTGATTATATCACTGCATCAAGAATTTAAGCGTTAATTTCACCTTCTGTGCTTCTAAAAAATCTAAGAGCATAAAGGGTCATATATTTGAGACTATTAGTATGATGTTTGAACTATTTATATTGTAATTTGTGCAAGTTTCTAACTTAATCTTTAAATTTAAGACTTATCTTATTATTTAGTGCCTGTATACCGAATTACGTTGCAAATTTTATAATTATTTACCGAATTGGCAAATGGTTTTACCGAATTGCATATGAAAATTTTAGTGCGGCATACCCTTTGATAAAATCTTGGGTCCGCCATCGCATCCGTGATGAGGCGTATTTTGCATCCGCTAATGCGAGTTGCATCCACTCATCAGCAACCAAACGAGCTCTTTCTCGATTATACGGATCCACCCAACAGGACGAAGGAGATTCAGGCAATCAAACACATCTGGCCGCTTGTTTTATCCATGCTTGGTCGTGGAGAGCTGTTGGATCGGGCTAAAAAAAATTTAAAAAGGGCTGAATTTTTTTGACAAAGCCAAACCTTTCTTGAGGTGGGTTGAGAAAACTGAATTTTGACCATATCTGCGAAATTTCGGGCGAAACTACGATCCCTGCCAAGTACTAACCAAAGCTCGAAGATCCACCCACTGCCACTGGGAAGGAGGAATGGAGGATGTGCTATTGCTCCGTGCAATATGTACTGCGAATTTTTCCATGAAACGATTCTCCCAGTCGTGCAGGTGTGTGCGTTCCTTTAGCCATAGCATGCAAGTTACTGTACATACAAGGTGGGGAATTTCTGCATCCCGAGATAAATTGATGAGCACCTCTTCTTCTTCTTCTTCGTCGTCGTCGTCGTCGTCGTATCGACGTTCTTCCGACCAGAATACACACAAAAAAATCGCTCGAAATTTATACCGTACCTCTGCAAAGCAAGAACCAAATACAAATTCGAAAACTCAAGCCTACCCTTCGTTACAGTGAGTTCAGAATGATCGGACTGGACTGGACTGCATCCCAATCAAGTACATCTCTCCCTGGTCGACCCGACTCACTAGCTAGGCGTCAGCAAACCATCAAGCTAGATTCAAGAACAGCTGAGCAGAACAACACCAAACACTGGGTACAAGCCACGGCGCTAACGAACAGCTAAGCTAGCTGTACCTGTACTGCTATGTACAACAACGAGGAGCACCTGATCGACGCACGCGCGACCGTCGGGTGGGGACTAGGGCGGCGGCGGGGACGCGAAGGGGAGGCTGCGGAGGACGCGGAACCGCACGCGCCGCGGGAAGATGCGCGGCGCCGCCGACAGCAGCCGCTCCATGGCGCGCGCCACCGCCGCCGTGTACTCCTCCAGCAGCTCCGCCATGACCGCCACCAGGATCATCTCTGCCTCACTCTCCGATCCTTCTCCTCCGGTTTTCTGTGCGCGTGTGCGTATGTTAGGGGGGGATTCGATTGCCGTGCTTCTTTCCTGGGTGCCGGGTTCTGCTTACTGCTGACGTCTTCGGCGCCTTGGATCTCATCGCGGTTTATATGGGATGGTGCCTACGCGATGGATGATGGTTATACATGTATCATCTAACTTGGATTATAATAACTTATGTAATGAGTTGTGGTATAGTTGTCTGTAATAATTTTATATAATTAAAAAGTTGTTAATATAATAATATACAGTCATTTATAAAACAGTTATTTAAATAATAGATATCATCTTTTTCTCTCCTCTTTCTCAATTCTCTGCGTTACATAAAACTCCATATAGTATAGATTTATAATAAACAGATATATATCATTGATCATGCCCCAAGGAGACCTTATCCTTGCTGTGGGGCCACACAAGTCTACTGCAGTTCTTTACTTGTGGAAAAGCTACCAGGTGTACTTTGTTGGTAGATAGATCCTTGGGATATTGCATTGCATTGTAAGCTCCTGACCTACTTAAATTTGTTCAGTCCAGTCCATGGCTGCTCCGTGCTTTTAATTTGATGATTCGTGCCCCCAAAACTATTTAATTTTGTCTAAACACATGAATTTTTTTTACTGTTCTGGCCCCTTAACGTCTCGTTTTTGCAATTCTGACTCTCTACGGATGTTTGCTGCATTTCTGGCCCTTTCAGAGTACGGATTTTCTGACGATCCACGCATGGCAAATCAACGCCTACAGATGACGTGGTTGTTATTTTGAATAGTAAAAAAATTCCAAACACATCTCTTTGTTATTTTGGCTATCAGCATGATGACGTGGTTGTTAAATCGTAAGACTGCAGCTACCAAGTGGACAGCAAGTTGGCTAACAGCGATGCAAGTAGTGAGCTGAGGTGGCGTTCGTTTGGCAATCCCACATGGTGCTACCAAAGTGCCATGTCATCGTGCCGCCGATTAGACTACAGGAAGGGTGTTATTAGACCAAACTACAAAGTCTAATAGCTCGAATGAACAATAGAAAGTGCTGTACTCGTCTACATACTAATTACTAGTATATATCCATGCATTACAATAAAATTTATTAGATGTACAGAGAATCATGTTATAAAAAAGGTTATTCTAATCAGTTGGAAAATGGAGAGTGATGAAAAGTCGAAGAAATAGAGCGGTAAGAGGAAAATCATTTTTTTATAATAGTAATGGTAATTATATAATATGTTAGTATCGGTTGTATTCGCTCCGCTAGTCCGCCGCCGCTTTCAGCTAGCGCACTGCTATTGCACCGTGCGGTGGCGACGGCGGCCAAGGGTGACGATTCTGTGCCGCATCGTCGCGCCTCCAACCATGGCGGCGCTGCTTCCCATACGACGCCACATATTCCGGTCCTGTTGCCCCTCCACCTGCTGCAGGACAGTGGCGGAGACCCAATCCGCGCAGGCCTGAGCCCATCTCCACTGCGTCCCCATCCTCAAAATGCTAATCCATTACTCATCGAATATATATACGATGAATCCTGCGGCAATTGATTGATTGAGTGGTTGATTCTCCGTAGGGATTCTATGGAGGAGGAGCACTGAATGTTTGAGGCAGCTGGGCAAAGGGGATGGTGACTTAGGTGCCCAAGCCACGCCCAAAAATACTCCTTCCGGCAGACTAACCCCACCAAGAAGAAGCGCCGGCTAGCCTCTTTGATGTTGGCATCACCACTACAATGATCGAGTGCATCAGCTTGACATTTGGAAATTTTGAGTTTGGCAACTGTAAAATTTCAGTTTGACATCTCCATATTCACTGGTTGTACAACATGGTAATAGATGGGAATGACTTTTTTCTTGGATTCGGATTGTCTGACTTTGTGAAGCGAAGTCACGGTGCTACAATACCATGACTTTGCTTTCTAGCAATCGGATCAGAAGACAAATGTTGAGATCAATTTGGTATTATAGCAAAAGACATAGGGTATGTTTATATTAGCTACGGTTGATGATTTTTGGCTGCGTCTGATGGTTTTTAGATGAAAAATAAATGGTGGTGGCTGAAAAAAGTGGCTTTTAAAAGAATTGGCGAGTGATGGGAAAAATGAGAGAAAGATATGTGCGTGAAATGGGAGTGCGAGGAGTGAGGTGCATGATGCACCCATAATCCCTTACTTTGTCTCCGGAGTGAGTCGAGAACGAGAGAAGTAGGGAATCTGTTTCGAAAAGCCGAGTTTTCATATTAGCATCCGACTCAAAAGCTAATATGAGCAGACCATAGCTATGGTACTATAGCGCACACTATAGCATGCAACCTAGGCTGCTCATTTTGCACCCGACGGCCAAGGTTAGAGCAAAGCCATAGTTACTATAGCAAAATCATCTCAATCCCTCTTTTGTTGTGTCAAATTGAATGTCTAGTGTCAGATTGGATGTTTGTGAAATTAATTCAAATGTAGAACAAATGAAATAATTAAGAAGGTGAAATGAATTCATAATGTGGCTTGGTCTTGAGACTTGTTCCGAATGGTGCTCTAGGTGATGCTCCTCCTAAATCGTTGATTGTATTTGATGCTCGATGCTTAATCCTTGAATGTACTTGAGCCTTGAATGTATTGGATGATTCCTGTATAAATAATGATTGAGGAACTATTTCTGAATTAATGTATTTGATGATCGGTGAATGAGGAAACATTTCTGAATTGATGTGTTGTGTGATGCTGCTACTAACTCAAAAAAAAAATGTGAAGACAAGCCTGATGCTCATGCATAGGGAATTTCTAAGAAAAGTGTAGCAAGAGGTACTTGCATTCATGAGAAAATTGAAGCACCAGTTACTTGAAACAGCAGTAACACCACTTGGTGGTTTGGACGTTGTGTTTAGTACTTGCTTGTGGCATGCATAATTATAAAATAGTATCATGTGCCATCAATGAAATCCCATTAGCTAGCATTTTGGTCGAAATTCCTGAAGCATGTTTGGACTTCAACATCTCTCTTTTTTTCTCCAACCAAGTGCATATTCACACAGTCAGGTTTTGCTTTCTGTCTTCTTTGTTAGCGCATAGTATCATACAGGTTTAGGCCCTGTTTAGCTTCTGGCTTATTTAGTTTTCGGTTTATTTGAGTTAGAAGTTATTTAGAACGTGTCGGTTTTTAATTTCAGTTTATTTTATTTTTTAGGTTTTTTATTTTTTTTATCTTATTTCTTTGTATTATTTGTGATGATATAAATTCTTATTTTTCATTTTCTTAGGAAAAACTAACGTTAATTCGGCATGGACTCACCACATATTTACTTAAGATAAAGAACGCAAAGGATGTGTGTTACTTGGAACACGACAAGACAAAAACCGGAGCAGCACGAGCTAGCTCACTAAGCATAGCCTATTGCCTACGCCCGCCGGGAGTGGACACACCTTCAGTTGCGTACTTATCACGAACCCGCACACTATCCTTTCCCGCTGCCGCTGCCGTGACGAATGATCTAAGATGAAATTAATAGAAAAATTATAACAAAAAATATATTTTGTATATGACTATTTTTCTCTATGTACTGTCTTTCATAAATAGCCAGAATTTAAAAATTTAAACTATAAGCTATAAGCTACGGCCTAAAAGAACTTACTCCAAAACTTTAGTCCATCGACAGGTCCAAAAACATTTTGATGTGACTGACGATACCTAGAACATGTTCTTTTAACCGTGGTTGATAGCTTATTACGGCTGTTGATTTTGCTCTTATAGCGAGTGTTTGCATGAACAAATTGACTATTGATAGGTTACTTTAAAAGATTATTCTGATAAATTACTTTAAAAAAGATGAAAAATATGTTTTTATTTATTTAAACAAAATTTTAAGTTATAAATTATAAACCGAAAAGAATAAGACTGCTGTTTACTTGGTAAAGACAGCCACGGAGGAAGCTTCATTCCTTTACTTCATAAAAATTGTGACAACTGGTTAATCGATCTATTACGCAGTGTGCAAAAAGGCATGCTGCTCAACTGCTCACCATTTGTTGTATACGGCAGGTGTCCGACAACGATGGCCTACCACCAAAAGAGAACAAACCATCTAAGATAGTAAACTACATCATAAGATGCTGACTGACCAGCAGAGTACTAGTAATTGTTTCCTCGATGTATTTTGTTACTACGTAATTTTGATTCCTTCTACAAGGACCTGTGACTATTGACGACTTGTCAGATTCTCCGAAGGATATTTTCGCGGATGAACGGATGACATGTCGCTGCTGGTCGTTTCCTGCGTTATTGAAAAAAGACAGTGATGGGAGCTAAAGCAACGAGGCTTCGAAATATCTTCAGTAGCCATCATGTCTGTACTTAATCTAATCCATGGACTGCTAGCTCGACCAAAGCAGCCAAGCTAGCAGACAGAGATCGAGGGGGAGTAGATCATAAAGTTGAAAGACGGAAGAATGATAATGTGGAATGGAATGATTCATTCGCTTCTTTTTCGTTCGTGTTTTCAAGCTCATACTCCTTGGATGGTGACATCTTACCAAGTGCGCCATGTGTTCTTCCTACAGGACAAACCCTGGAAGCTTTTCGGCTTTGTACATAAGTACAAGAATTTGATTCAGGATTAGCACAAACAAAGGTAGAGTACTAGATTTCTTCTACCTTTTTGGTTGGATCGTTTTTAGCCTTCCTGAGTTGGCACCAAAAAAAAAAAGCATATACTGACAGTGCTCTTCAGCTTAAGAATTTCTAGTTTTCTTTAAAGAAAACAGCAGAAAAACTTCCAGGCATTGCTATATGCATGAATAGAAACTTTCAGATGTTTATTCATTTTTGGGTTAATTTGCAGTTGATCAAAATACAAAGAGCCAACCTAATTTCATCTGGAACCACCACGTTGACCGTTCCAGTACGTAGTTGTCTGGAATGGAACTGAAATATATCATAGTTATACATTAGGATAAGTACAGGTTCAGCTCAGCAAAGTTTTTCTCGACTTAAGCCAAGAGGAAGAGAGAAGAAACCTAGAGGCACCCCTCTCAGATGTTACTGCTTCCTCTTGATTTTAATGGTTGCTCATAGATGCAGTTCTACCCTCTGCTAACAGAAAGCATCTTGTATATGCTGCTTAACTAGCTGCTGCTCCCGGTGATTTCGTCGTAGGTGCTCTTAATTTTACTGATCAGAGCTTCCCTGCAAAAACACCAATGAGCCGGACGTGATAAGAATCTGACAACATAGTTTGTTGAATTAAGCTAGTTGTTGTTTTGGTAGCTTTGGTAGGTATTGTTAACTATGATAACTACTGTAGCAGATATGGCAAGATATAACCATAGAATAATTGTAGGCCTAAAAGAACTAATATAGCAGTAAATAAAACTCAATAAAATATTCAATATTCAATAGAATATTTTTAACGTGATATATATCATAAAAGAATCACTAGATAGCAAACTAGTCAAAAAATCCATCCTTACAAACTTAAAAGATATTAATTATAGAAATTGATACCACTTATAAAATTAAGTTCAGGTTGGCAAGTTAAACTAGTATGGCAAAGATTTAATCATACATACAAAAGTATGATAAAACTAAAGTATGATAAAACTAGCTAAGTAGACATAACATAACAATGACCAATACCAAATTAAGATTACATCACAAATGAGTAATTGGTCTCGCTGTTGGCCGCAACAATCATCAAACACCTGCACATTAAAGATCAAGCAATTGATACGAGCACAAATGACATGCACTTACTCTCAATTAGCAAATCATATACATAAACATACCATAACTAACACTTGTATGGACACACCATGACGTCGTAACTAACATCACACGAAACAACTCAAAACTAATTCCTTTTAGAAACAAGGATCGGTCCGACCATGGCCACCAGGCCGATCAGACTGCCCTGCAGACACCGGTCAGACCGTTAGCTCTCCCCTGGTTGGACCATCGACACGGCCGGTCACACCCCACTGGTCAAACCAGCAAGGTATGACTGGTCTGACTGCAACCGCACAATGGTTAGATCATCACCCCAGACTAGTTTGATCGGTGCTACTAGAAAAGCACAAATTAAAATGCAAATTCACAAAAAATCAAATTCAAATAGCAAAAAGTAAGGCACAAGAAATATAAAGTACTCATCACTCCCATGGGATGCCACCATATGGTCTTACAGCTAGATTAAGACATAACGATTACAAGAACAAGCTGTCAAGTTATAAGCAGAGGAGGATTACAAGAACATGGCGTTTTACCTGTCTGGCTGGAAGATGAGGTTACGGTATGTAAACCACTGCATCAACATAAAGTAGAAGTTGTTGGTGTTCATAGACAGAAAATTCGATGTCCAAATGTATGTAAAGTTACCCCTGTGTGCCCAATTCCAACAAGCTCAAGAACACCAGGCAGAATAGGAAGCTTGTCAATGGCCTGAATGCATTAAACAAGCAAAAACAGCTCTGAGATCTCCAGGCAAAGGACGCTTACATATCTGAAGGAGAAGAACAAAGAAGCCACGATTAAGGTTGCTCTCTCGTGTACCTTCAACGCCCCCACCGCCGTCCAGAGTGCGACGAGCGCGGCGACTCCGATGGTGGCCACGGCGTACTTGTCCTCAACTTTGGCCCACTGCCTAGAGACAACGGTCACAGTAATGCACATTGCGCAGAACGGCAGCACACTCCATAAGAAAAAAAATGATCACATATATCTGGAGCGAAACGTACGTGAGGATGCTGACCGCGTCCTGGGCAGCCTTGACGATCTCCGGCACCTCCGTCGAGCCTTCGCCGCCTTGATCGCGACGTTCCTTGGAACCTTCGAGCCTGACAAAAGCAAGAAATGTATACGTACTGTGTAGATCTCAGATGTACTACACATATATACGTACTGCTACATGTACCTCAAAAGATATATATGCACCACGCATTACGAGTTGAAAATGTTCCTCTTTCAATGTTATGTAATAGGTCTATACGTCCTATTATCCTATGGGATAGACTATTGCACATGCAACTGAAATTTTTTTAATTTTCAGTCACCTAAAGTTGCACTTTGAATCACCTAAAGTTGCATATGTTTTTTTTTGGAGGGGACTTACAATTTTAGTTGATTGAGAGTGCAATTTCAGGTTACCTGAAGTTACACTTTGAATCACCTAAAGTTACAGCTGTTTTTTTAGAAGGGCTGTAATTTTAGTTCATTGAGAGTGCAATTTCAGGTAACTGAAACATAAAAAGAAATTCTATCACCTGTGCAATAGCAAAACTGTTATCCTATAGAAGAACACGGACGTGCACGTAGGTAGAGGACATGAAGTGCATCAGCTGTCTAATCAAGAGAATTCACCGTGGCCTACCGTCCCTAGGGTAGTTTACAAGCCTTGCCTGCCAAACGTCATCTTATCTTACTGCCTACTGGACTGTACGAACATCTGTGCTACCGATAATTGCTCTGTTGAGATGCTGCTTTCGTTGCTTCAGTCGATATATGTGGCAGCTCCCAGAGGATAAACTGCTTCTGGAAGAATTCGGTTGATGTTGCAAGAACCCAAGAAAGTAATCGGCAATCACAATTCTAGAGTTGAGAAAAACATATACTTGGCTATTCTTGTCTATATCTCAGTGTGTTACTGCCATTGCTCAGATAGGTTCCCTTCATCTTCCATCAGACAACACGACTGAAAACCCCGTCCAATGACGTGGATTCCGAAAGCAAATTCTACGTTTTGCTCTTGCAGGCAAACATTTTACAATGCTAAAGCTTCTCATCATGTTCACAGATGCTACCATTCAAAATTGAGGAAACCGTGATTTCACACACACGAAGGCACAACTATCGCTTCTCCGATTTTACTGGCACACCCTTGTACATGCTCACGCGCTGCCTCGGGTCATCTCGGCGTGGCCTTGCGACCTTGTTATTCGGATCAAACAGAAGTACCTGCTCAAATGCCTTGAGAGCAGACTTCAGGTCCTTCTGCTGCTCATATGCGTCACCTAGGTTGTTCCAAGCTGTCACATAGCCTGGTTGAAGCTCCACAGCCTTCTCAAATTGTTGGTTTGCCTTGTCAAGTTTGTTATCTCGCTTGTAGCTGACTCCCAGGGCATTGTACACCTGATCAACACAGAAAAACAATTTGAGAGAAAAAAAACATGAATTGGGATTTCTATTTTCCAGAACATATTATATTGGTCTGAGTTCATAAGCACAGTTGAAGGGCATATACAAGATCAGTTGCAGATATTTTTCAGTTTGCACACGAGAATATCAACTCTGGTAACAATATCAGTATAAAAACACACAATACAACGTAATTTTAATGGAAGTGTTAGTGCACGTCTTGTAGAGAGACCTGCGTGCAAGGACATGATAATCTTGAGGATGCTGCCTTTAGCCTATAGTTTATCAGGTAGCTCAAGCACAGTCTAATTAAGGGTAGTAACATATATAAGGATGCAAACAGTTTCCCAGGTCCAGGTACTGCAGCTCTAACCCAAATTGGTCTGCCTAAGCATATGGTCGTAGGTTCGTAGCATACCCTCACAAGGTCCAAACAAGCAATTGCAACACCAAAATGCTAAAGAACGGATGAGAACAGTGTAAAAGCAGAGGGCGGAAAACCTGTCGACGATTCCCGGGAGCTCAGTGGAACGCACACAAAGGAACGCCTTGGTGATGGCTCCCCTCGATAGCCTGCGACCTAGGCCAAGAAGAAGGCACCATCAGGCATCCATCACCACCTTCCCACAAAGAAAACACACAAATATTACCACCACTAACCAGAGCATCTTAATCTGACGGCGGCGAAGAGGGTACGAGGAGGCTGAGGCGGGGGCGAGAGGGCGCCGGCCAACGCCGGCGCGGCGAGGCGGGACGCAGTGGCCAACATCCCTCGTTGGTGACACCTGCGTGCCGCTTCCTATTCTTTGGACACCACCCCGTGCAGTGGGAGTCGAGAGTCGAAGCGGGCTCTGGCCGGCCTATCCGCGCACGCCCACGGAGCTGTTTAGTTGGAGGCCTGAGGTTGTCCCGTGGATGGCTCGATTCTTTTTCGCTTTTGGTTTCTATCTCGTCTTTTGATTTTTCGTAGATGGTTTTTATAAACTGATTCTTTAAATAATTTCTTGAGCTTAAAAATCATATGTATTGTCCGTATCGGTATCTTCATCGTTTTCTATCATTTCAAAAATTATAAACAAAATCTATCAGCTGTAACTAAAAGACATCAGCCATAGTTCAGAAGAATAGGACCGGATGCCTCACCAGGATGCACTGTAAAAGTCATTAGTCAGAGTCAGGCGTGCAAAATCGGACATCGAACTCAGGCACGCGCAATCAACCCTCGCAGTGGCGCCATCAGACTCCATACTGCTTCACGCTGCCACCTCACGAATAGCTAGGGATGCCAGGGGGATTAGGAATGGGATACAAAGCCCATCCATTCTAAACACAGAGGAGAGGTGAGTTCGACGCAGGGAAATGAATGCATGGAGCCGTTTGGTCGGAGGCCTAGGGATGCACAACGGATGGCTATGATTTTTGGTTTTACCTTTGGTTTCTCTTGAAATAGCTTCTTAAGTGAATTTTAAACGGCTTTTGAATCTAAAACTATATGTGTTATCGTGTCGATATCTCCATAATCTATTATCATCTCAAAAGTACAAACAAAAGTCATCAGTCATAACTAAAAGCCATCAGTAGTTCATAAGAACAAGACCGATGCTTGACAGGGATGCACTCTAAGCGTCATTAGCCGGAGTCAGCCGTCCAAAATTGAACGTCAAACTCTGGCACACGCAATCAACCCTCGTAGCTGTGCCAGATTCCACGTTGCTTCACACCGCCACCTCGCGAATGGCTAGGGATGCGAGGGGGATAGGGACTGGGATACAAGCCCATCCATTCCAAACACAGAGGAGAGGTGAGTTCGGAGAAGGGAAACAAACACCTGGAGAGGATTGGCGAAATTACCCCTGTCGTCTTCGTGCGCGAGAACACCTCTCCGACGCTTCCTCCATGTCGCATCTGCCGCTCTCATCACGATCACAGCTCACGGCGAGCGTGGCAGTCCCCTTGCTCGGCCACGTTTGCCACAAGGCCTCGGTGTCGCTTACACGCGAGAGCTCAGGCCGCCGTCCGCTCCATTATGGATTGCTCAAGTCCTTTTTGCTCATCCATTGTTTATTGGATTTATTGATCATATACCCTCCATTTAGATGGAAATTCAGGATTTATCCTCCTGGCCCACGTGTCAGTGACTTATAATGACCCCACGTGTCATTGAGATGAGAGAGTAAATCCTGAATTTCCCAACTAAAGGAGGTATATGATCCAATCCCCTGTTTATTTGGGCCTTGATGTCGGCTACGAAGTGTAGCACGTAGGCCTCACAATTTGATAAACTTTCTCCTATACAAATTGGAGTTGCAACCAGTAAAAGTCAACTTTCAACTTGAAGATCTTGGCGTTTCGCTCATAGTTTATACTTTCAATTTGGGATTTCAAACTTCGATCTACAAAATTCAACTTTCAAACCAGATGATTTGGGGCTTTCAACTCGAGGTTTGAACTTTGAAAGACAGAATCTAAAATGCTCAAATAAAAAATGGCCAAACTTTTTGTGCATCGAGTTTGTGGAAATGGGAAAGGGAAGGGGTGGAGCGAGAAATGGGCCATGCCTCGAGCTGGGCCGACCCATCATGGGCTAGTCCCTCTGTATCTTTGATTTTTCCTTTTACTAATTTATCAAGGGGACTCCCATGAGGCTTTTGGGCCTATGCCTTGGGCCGAAGCCCTGTCTCTGAACCTGAAGGGAAGTGTTGGGATGCATCGGGTTGGGTCGGTGGAGAACCACTCATGGAGATGACGACGCTTGCGGCACACAGCGGCGCATGGTGGCCTGCATATTGTAATGAAAAAATCCTCATAAAAACCTAGCTATAGTATGAATGGTTGGTGTGAATTGAAATCCGATCATCGTCAAGAATTCCAATTGAAAGAAGAAATTTCGTTTACTGGACAACTATTGGCAGCCAGGTTCGGTGGGCTCAAATGCTCCCACGTTTCGTAGACCCACCGTCTCTGAACCCTTTCACAGACATAGGGTCCCTACTCTGGTTAATCTACCTAAAGGCGGACCCTCCCTGAGGCGAGGTCGGCGGTCGCCCAAGCTCCATCACCGTGAACCCCTCCTCTAGAGCCGCGACCACCGCTACACCGAGCACGAAGTCGATGACGGACGAATGGAGTCATGGAGAGCGACCAGCGCGATCGTTGTCTATTGAAGAATCGAGCCGATTAGCCCAGAGCCCGACCATCCGGCCCAAGAGGCAAGCCGTCCACTCTAGTCTAGGAGGCGAGTCTCAGAAGATGTGAGCGAGCGGATGCTAAGAGGTGTAGTCGAGTGGAGCCACCGAGCTAGGCCACCTAACCCTAGAGCGCCAAGGGGGCACGACAAACCTATATTTTGTTCCTAGATCCGCCACTGATCCACCCTATATACATGAACCATGCCCAATGATCAGATCCCTCACAAACATGGACAACCCTATATACGTGAACCACGCCTAGATCCCCTCACAAACTGTTCATGTTGAACATGCGAGTTGATAGGTGTCCTCTCTTCAACCCTCGTAGAACCCGAACACCTCATCATCACAAAATCATTTTGGCTTCACTTCGGTGCAATGTTTTACTGTTGGAGATGTTATCTCCACAAAATGGTAAACAAAATGGTTCAGTTGCTTGACCTCTAATTATATCTCCACAAAATGGTAAACAATATACATTTAACCATAAGCATTAAAATAGTTGTGCTATAAATAAAAGTAAACACATCACAATTTAAACTTGTGTCACTCACGTCCAAGAATGCTCGAGACTATACGCTCGAGAATACTCAGGACCGCGCGCTGAGAACGCTCGGGATCTTGCACCCGAAAATGTCAAAAACCATGCATCTAATAACATACTTATACTTGCAAATAGAGCATTACTGGGGAAATATACATTGCTATAAAAGCTTGCTAACATTCATCATTAGTTACGAGAGTTCTATTGACTAAGTTTCAGATTAGCAAGCTACTATACTAAGGCTATATTAAGGAAAACAGAGATGCTACTCCCATTCCCAATTTATGACATATCAATGGTCACCTAAAAATAGTAACAAAGTAAGTGTGAATCCAAAACTCAGCAAGTATATTGTAAAATAGTAAACATCAACATACAAATGATATCATCTTAGACCTCATTTCATTTACCATTTAATATCCATTTACTCTTTCTTTTTTATTAACTCTCTCCTTTGCATTTACACTTCTTTAGCACAGAAAGAATGTAAATGCATATGCACACCTCTTCTCTTCTCTTTAGCTCATACATTCAAACTTTATTCTATATTAAGCTTTTATTATCATTAATGCAATGCAAGCACACATGCACATTTCTACTCTTTTCTCTAGCTTGTATTGGTACGGCTGAGTGGACACATGTCGATGTACCACTTTCACACTATCTCCATCTCGTGGAGATAACTTTCCCTCTATCCCGTAGAGGTGTCTACCGTAGTAGGTCTTTCGTGTTCACCAAAGTGAGTTTCTTTTATGCCATAAGTATGCACTTAATACAATGCACGAGTTTCATCAATCTTTACCATTCTTTTTCTTCATCACTTAACCATCATCTTCATCGTCATTTAATTATCATGGAAATAGGAGTAAACATAGCAATAAAGCATGGTAAATATTGCATCAAGTTTAACTAGTAACACCTATCAACCTAATTTACTATTTTACTATGTACTTACCTATTTAACCACAAGGATGATGCGTGTACGACACGGAGCCCAAACCTTTACATGAGCAAACATCACCCATCTCAATACATCACTAAAACAATTCATGCACACATAAATGAATGGTATCGCTCCTACACACAAATACGTCACATAACCAGACACTTGCACACTGTCCCGGTAATTAAACAACCATAACTTTCAATCCTGAACCCCAAATATACCAAACAATATGAGTTATGGAATCTATGTAAAGTTACGTAATTTTAGTTATCAGAATTTAAATACTACATCATTTAAACCCCCAAGTTCAACTTCCAAGGCCGTGCTATTCCGTATCAGACAACGGCTTTCTCGGAAGCATATCTTCCAAATTGTTATGCCAAGTCAGGGTTCTAATACTCTGGAGAAATATCAAACAATTATCTACATTATTCCTATTGTGGCAAAACCCTAGCTTTGACATCTTCCATTTTTAATTTGAGAAATACCACAGACCTTGTCCAATCGCAATTATTCACTAGATAGCAGTGTTATAGTCATAACTTTCAACCTTCCCCACCAAATTAGGTGTTCAAGCACTCTATAGAAAGCTAATAAAATTGTCTACCTTAGTAGATCAAAATATAAAATTATCACGTTAACTTGCCCAAAATCATAGTAGAAGGCATTGCACATGGAATCCATCTGCTAACCGTGTTCTAGCCATTTCGATCGCTCCTAACTTGCTAATCCCCATTCTAAATCATAACTAGTCTAGAAGTAGCAGATAAAAAGGCATTAGTTCATTATCCTACAGATTAGATGACGAAATCAACATGAACATGAAGCACCTCTCTTGTTCTTCCTCTTCCTGCTTCTTCCTCCTTCCTCTGGTTGGCCAGATCACTACCCTCCCCTACCCCTCCTCGAGCCAGGTACAACGGCAATGGTGGATCTAGCGTCAGCTTGACCTTCTCCTCTCTTCTTCTTTCTTCCTCCTCGTCCTGCCTTCCTCTTGCTTCTCGGCCGAGCCTTCCTATCTTCCTTCTCTTTCTTCCCCTTTCTTCTTCCTTCTCCCAGTTGAGCCCCTCTCCTTCCTTCGATCGATGAGCTCGATCTGGCAAGAGGGTAGAGGTAGTGTATGGTTGGGGAGTAGCGGTAGGCTGGGCGGTGACCAACGTAGCCAGGCAAGAGGGCAACAACGTCGGCCCAGCAGCGGCGATCGGCGTGAGAGAAGGGCAACAGTTGCATCAAGCAGAGGGGTGGCGGCTGCACATAGGGCCAACGACGGAGGTGGAGGTGCAAGCCGAGCTGGTCATAGTGCATGAGCGGAGAGGTGAGCGACTAACACGATGGTGTAGAGGCGCGGCAGCGGCGGCGACCAACGCACATAGAGAGGCGATGAGCGAAGGAGCGATGAGGGTAGCAGGGGAGGCCGGCCTAACCCTTCCAAACCTCTATCTTTTATTTCGGGGTATTACATGTGCAACTTTAACCCAACACCCCATCCCCTTCCTCATCTCTACTCTTCAACCGATGCAGGCATGCAACCACCTCTCTCACTCGCAATCATCCTCCTGACTCTCCTTCTTCCACGTCTTCGGTTGCATGCTAGCACAAGATCCGGCGCTATGACCTTGGCATGCACACTAACTTGTCCCGTCGTCCTTGCCCACTGGTCGGAGAACTCCTAACCCTTAATGGCGACAAAGGTCACCAAAGATGACACCTGGCAAGCACTTACCTCAAATCATTCCATAGTAACTGCAATCAAATAATTGTGTTTTCCTCCTGTGATGTTACTTTTATAAACATTTTCTCTCCATGTCATCGTGGTTAGCACAGTTAGTTCGAAATTCCCTAGGAACCGGCATCAAATAATTTCTTCTTCCTGCGACAATATTACTTCACAAAACCCAAGAGGCTTGGACTCTATATGTCATCACCATCAATACCGTTAGTTCAACGTGCCGATCGATAATCTAGAGAAGCATGAGAGCATTATTAATTGAGTAACTGTCCAAATTGCTCTTCCCATCTCCAACTTCGGCGCCACACAGCCACACTGCCACCACAACCGCTTATCGCAAAAAACAAGAATGGCACCATTATCTTTGAGGCCATGACTGTAAGTCAGGGGCGAACCCACAGGATATGCTGGGTGGGCCACGGCATACCCTGGGGCCCAGCGGGAGAGTCCAGCAAGACCCGGCACCTAATATGGAGCCCTCTCTGTTGTACAAGATATGCAGACGGCGGCGGCGACTGTGGCGAGCCCTTCATTTCCCCTCCCCAATCTTCTTCCGCCTCAGGGACCCTCGGATTCCACGCCCCAGCAAGTTGAGATTCCCTGGTTGTTCGATCAGTTTCTTGTTTTCTTGTTTTGTTTTCATTGGTTTTTTCTGCCTGATTTTGGCAGAAAGATTCGGTTTTGCACCTTGGTTGTGCTGCTCCTGGAGCATCTCTTGGTTCTTCGGGGTTTTTGTCCAATCTTGGAGCGATTTCCCGTGGAAACCCTCTGTAAACTCAGCAAAAGTCCAGTTTTTACACGAGCGGACTGCTATTCTTCACCAATTTCGAGCTGTTTGGTGAGTCCCAAATGGGGCTGCAGCAATCCAAGGAGGAGCCGCTGCACCAACAGTGAACTACAAGAACGTCGGCGGATTGGACCCTCGGCGCAGCCTTGAGGCAAGGATAAAAATTCCCTTGTCGCGTTTCTAACCTTTAGGTAGCATAATTTGTTATATGTACGGGATTTGCCGAGTTACTTTCTCATGCTGGGGTGAATGCTGCTTGCAGTGGATTGACAAGGATGGGAAGACGCCCCTAATGGTTGCGAGCATGCAGCTTGATCTGCTGAATGTGGCCAAAGTACTGATTGAATTGGGCGCAAATGTGAATGCTTACCGGCCTGGTATGATTTTTTTTTCTCATGTCTCCGTACACTGTCTTAGTTGACCTCAGATTACCACTATTATTCCTATAATACATAAAGGGGATTTGCCATTTTGCACAATTGAAGTGGTTATAAAGTCATGATTTTTTGTTTGGTTCTATGAATTAGCTCCAGTCATTGATTGGTTGTTTTATGCAAAAGCGAGTTGATTTGGAAAAGGTAGGAGGTGTAAAAATGTGCATACATTACAACAGGAAGTAGCACCTTGGAAGTTTTAGTAGGACTGAAACCGCTTAATCAAATAGACAAACAGGGTAGATTGTGGGCAACTAAGAAAAGAGTAGCTTAGGGTTACATTTAAATAGGCTTGAGTATTAACTTTTATGCAAAACTGAACCAGGAGAGCTATAACATCACAGTATTGATACACATTGTACCAATTTTGCTTGAAAGAAATATATTGTTTGTTGTGAATCTGATCCTTACGAGTTGCTAGCAGAGTAATGTATGGTCCTTAGGATCATCCACGGATGCGTGCTTAATGAAGAGGTTACAATTTTTTTATCACATTTGTAATGCTTACATTATTTTATTTGCGAGGATCACATCTTTGGGACCGTATTACACCATCTTTCGCCAAGATAGGGCTTGAGCAGATCGTCCATTTACTTCTATCACATGGAGGTATGTGATAGATTATATATGGCACCATGCTTCATTCTTTTTGCAATTATTTACCGAATTGGCAAATAATTTTACCGAATTGCATATAAAAATTTTGGTGCGGTATACCCTTTGGTAAAATCCTGGATCCGCCATTGCCGTAAGTGTATGCACCTACTAACCTTACGACTATTTCCATACCCAAGATTTGTGCCAAAAGAAACTGAGTGAAATTCAAATATCAATTATGCTCATCATCTACATTATTTGTCCAATCCAAACTTTAACCCTTTATGTTACTGTGGTTGCACATCCAAAACAAGGCCAAGCAAAGAAAAATCAAGGAACAAACCCGCAAAACACCAATCATAAACAATAACAACGGTCAACTGAAAGGATTACAATAAACTCGTAAGAATCTTGAAGGAAAAAAAAATGAGTAAGATAGTTCAGATCAACTAAAGGATCAACATGATTTTCTGTAGCTTTCTTTGACCCATACAACTAGTATACAAAAAGAATTGGCATTGTAATTCACAACCTTTCTATGGGAAAAAAAAACACGGATTTCTGTACAGAAATAAGACATTTTTAGTCTACAAGTGAATTGGCCCTATGGCATAATTAGAATACACTACTGGTGTAAATCAGATGCAACTAGACCAATGCACTGGAACGAGTAGGAATTCAAGGCCATGAAGTGCAGGAATGTTGCGCAGATCATCAGTAGAGTACAAGGGAAGCAACCAGAGCAGCTTTTTGGTGCCGAAAACCTGCGGTAAATAATATTACAGATGGGATGGATGAAATAAAGGACACCAGACACATGAAAATGCTGTAAAGAAAACCTGCTCCAAGTTTTTTCTCCATCCGATATCATACTTCCACGATACTGATTTCCTTCGCTCATGGACCTGGAATAAGTTTGATCCAACACACAATCGTATCATTTGGGCATGCCAAGAAGGAAACATGTTATTACTCAACTTGGATCTAGCCCGAAACTGATGAGCTGAAGAGCAGGAAAGGAAATCAAGCCAGAATCTAGATTGTTCTTGTACTACTGTACTGGTGATTTTAATTGAATAACAACTCAAGGTCATGAAAGAAAAAGGCAACTGGGTATCTATTTAAACGAGCTCAACATAGAAGGGACCTTCTGTGGAATATGTTGTATAGCTAATGTGAAATCAACATTAAGGAAAATAAATTGATTAATGAATTATTTACAGTCATTGATACTTGGAACTTCCCCAAGTAACATGAAGTACACAACTACATATTAGATCTATACATGCACTTAAAAAGTAGTCAGGACTTTCTTTAACCTAGTAATCTCGATGTTTTTTTTAACCTAAATCACCTTACAACAAACTATCCAACTGAAAAGACCGTGCCTTTCAGAAAATAAAAACAATCGAAAAGATTGGTCGAAGATCTGTCCTTTAAGTCTTGCATATTCCTAGCAATGGCGAGTTTGTTCCTATCTTAAAGAAAAAAGAGAGGAAACAATGGTGTTTTTGGACCATCGTCACCCAACACTGCAGCATTGCTTAGCACCTTGATACACGACAAGAGCTTGGCTAGCATGGCCTCCTCAGCTCATCATTTCACAACCAGGTAGGCCCATGCAATTATGGCTTTGCAATTCAAGAATTACATGCACATACTATTTTGTACTTCAGAGAATGGTACTCTCTTAATATCTTGTACCACGGAGTACTAAAAATCCTAATTAATCTGCTCCCTTGGATCGAAACAATTGGACAGTCAGGAAACATTTATATGTGCTATAAATATTCTATTCATTAGTATTGCATTCTGAATCTGGTAGTACATGATGGCCACATTCAGTTCAGTTGCTTGATTAACTGGTAATCTGGGATAAACGGAAAAAAAAAAACTCGACCTGCGGGGGGTAAGACGGCCCTCGGGCATTTCAGCTTAGAGAAGATCCTCTCACGCAGATCGAGAAAACCCCCGAACCCCTGCTCCACCCTTACACAGGGGCACCGTTGCCTGGGTGAGAACGACCAACGACCGGGCCGGGCCTTGACCCATGCTTTGGTGTGGTAGCGAGCGAGGATTTTTACCCCGGACCTGAAATTCGCCACGAGGAATCGAACCCGGGACACAGGGGTGCTCTTGAGGCGCTCTAACCACTGGGCTAGAGAAACGTGTTATGATACAGAGGACGGGGATTCCGTAGGGAAGCCGGCAACCAAACGTTGCTCTGCTTGATTACAATAGCATGCGGTAGCCCTCTTATATAGATGGCTCCCCCTAACAGATGTAATCTAACTCCAATCATATCTCTAACTATATCTCTAATACAAGGAAACCAATCTCTAATTCCTAATAATAACCCGTCTGGGCCCAAGGCCCACGCCTATAACACTACACCCCTCCCGGACATGCAGCTCGTCCTCGAGCTGCTAGATGGCGGCCAATGGAAGACCTTCGACGCCGATGTAGAAGACGAAAGGTGGCGGGGTGCTGCAGCGGATGGAGACGACCGGCCCGATCCAAGCGGAACAAGGCTAGACGAAGTGTAGCGCCTTTGGAATATAATACCTGCAAAATAAACTTTTTTTTTAATTTTTTTAATTTTGTTTTTATTTTGTTTTTTGGTGTGGCCTTAACTATCCGGTCGGTTTAACCGACCGACACCTGAGCCAAACGCATCGTCGCTCGGAAGCTCGGCGGCCGAAGGAAGCGGCGGTTCCGGCGGCGCGGGCCGGCAGCGGCTCGGCGGCGGTTTAGTGGCGGCCGGCGGGCCGCGCGGCAGTGGCAGAGGTGGCGGCGATGGCCTTGGCAGAGGCGCCTCATGGCGTTAGCGGCCGGCAGCGAGGCAGCAGCGGCGGCAAGGAAGCGCCGTGAGCGGTGCGAGCGAGGCGGCGGGCGGACCCGAGGCGGTGGGGCGGACGCGGCAGGAAGCGGCAAGCTCCGGCAGCAGCGGCGGCGGAATCGGCCGGCAGCGGCCGAGATAGCGGCGGATCGCACGGCAGGCGACCACGACCGGACGACGGCGGATCTGGCGAGTGGCGGCGGCGGTTGCTGCGAGCGGAGGCGAGGAAACCAGCGGCTACGGCGCTCGCATGGATCCGACGGAGGCGGCCGTCTGCGGTGCGGCCGGATGGCGGCCGTCTGCGAAGCGGCGGCGAGCGGCGAGGCGGACAGCGGCGGCTGCGAGCTGGCGGAAGTGCCGGCGGCAGCGGCGCGGCGGCGGCGCAGCCGCAGCGGCCGCGGAATAGCGGCGGCGGCTCCAATCGATGCGACGTGACGCGAATCTGCTGCCGGCCGGCGGCTTCTCCGGCGACGAAGATAGCGCGGCGATCCTCGGCGGCGGCGGCGGATGGCTGCCGCGCGGCGGCTAGTCCCCATTCGCGGCGGCAAGGCGGCCGGAGGATCTTGGCGGCAGCGGTTCCGGCGCGGAGGCGAGATGAGACGTCCGTCGAGGCTGCGGACGCTGCGCGTCGGCCGTGATGAGCAGTGAATGGCGACCGGCGACCGCGGTGCAGGCGACCTCGCTGGACGACATGGCCACTTCTTCTTCTCGCCGCTGGAACGGATCTACGACCAGAGAGAGAGACGAGAGAGGCAGAAGCGCAAGAGGCAGAGGATTGGCCTCGTTCTCCTCGTCGCCAACAGCCGGCAGATCGATATCTGCCGTCTCCTCTGCTCTGCGAGCGGCCTCTTGCTGCGCCTTCTCCCGCTCCTTCCAGATTTCCTCCAAGAGGGCATGCATGTTGTGGAAGATGTCCCCCATCTCCTTGTCGATGCTGGCCACCTTGTCGGCGCTAGCTTTTATTATGGCCAACGACTCGGCAGCAGGACGAATCGCAGAAACCATGGTAGCAGAAGTCGTGGGAAGGAATCGACTGCTCTGATACCAAGTTGTTATGATACAGAGGACGGGGATTCCGTAGGGAAGCCGGCAACCAAACGTTGCTCTGCTTGATTACAATAGCATGCGGTAGCCCTCTTATATAGATAGCTCCCCCTAACAGATGTAATCTAACTCCAATCATATCTCTAACTATATCTCTAATACAAGGAAACCAATCTCTAACTAAATAGAAACCAATCTCTAATTCCTAATAATAACTCTGCGGGCCCAAGGCCTACGCCTATAACAAAGCGAGAACATGAAGTTTAAATGTTTAATCAACACGTTTCTTTAATTTACCAATTGTACCAAACATTAAGACAAGAAGAATAGTTTACAGCATTACCTCAATAGAAGTCGTATTACTTGTAACAAGAGACATGTGCATGCCAATGAAACAGAGGAGGCTCAGCGCAAATGCTAAATTAAGAACTGCAATAAAGGCCTACTGGTAAGTAACTTGCACAACTATAAGGTAAGTTTGATGCTTCCAAGGCAAAAGTTTACCAAAAGCAAGAAATAGAATAGCAATATCGCCAGGTGAGCTGGAACGCCTACTTTCATCTCGAAAGAACTCGATAAAGTTTGGAAGTAGTACCAAAATATCCAGCACTGTCTCAATGAAAGTATACACCTATAAGACAAAGAAAATACACTTAAACAGAAATAAATAGCAAGAATTAAGGAAGCTAAACAGCCAAATGGAACACCATTTTGGATATATAATAAGTAAACAGAAAACATAATCATCAGTGCCCTATTTATAGTAAGTCTATGCTCTTGTGACTTGTGAGGGTTATTTTGCTTATGGATTATAAATTATCTAGTAGCAAAAGCCACAGCTCACACACCAGCGAGCATACATTGGTTGTTAGTTGCTAGTAAATAAACATGCCAACTAGGAAACAAAAGTATTGCCAAGTAATATTTATTAAATATTTGCAAGAATCACCTCAACAGTACAAAGGTAACCTTGGAGGGCAATGTTAAAGGATTTGGTTAGACTTTACATGTTCCATAATTACAGGAAACTTAAATAATTTTCAGCATGCAAGAGATGATGAGATAATTTTCTACGACTATTTCTGCAAGAAATTCACGTTCCATGTCATAACTCAGAACTAAGCAAGTTACCTACAAATTTAGGAACATTCCAGAAATTAGCAAGCCTAATTTTCTTGAACATGTACAACTACGGTGATAGTTTGTGCATGAACATATCTAATAATAGCACTACGACAATGGAAATCTATGTGGCCACAGAGGCATGAAAAATACAAATATATTTACAAGCCAATTCTTTGGTGACATAAATGTGTAATATAAGCATGAAAAGGCAAACTGAATAAAGTGTTTCAGTTGTACCAGGAAAAGGAGAAAATACTTGTAGTTCCTTGCCCCGACACAATTTACTACCCAAACACAATGATGGTCCATTTTAAGCACACATCTGTCACCTGCATAGTCAAAGACACTGTCAAAACAAGAATGGAGAAGGAAAGATGACTCACTTATTCCTAGTAAATTCTAAGGAAAAAATAGAAACAAATCAATAAGGCACACAAGATGACATATCAACAGTAGAGCTGTTCATACCAAATGAAAAATGCAAATAACTTCTTGACAGTGCATGTGGGTCTGGTAGATTTACTATGCTAGAACAGCCAGTGCTCTTTGCAACTGTAACTTTTGGGATTTTGGCAACAACTTGACAGACTTTCCTTTCTTAAATAATTGCAAGGAACAGCAACAAGAGAAAATAAGATCCAGATCAGGGGTCAATAATCAGTGCAGTGCTACAACAATCAATAAATTTAGACAATTTACACCACAACCAACCAATCAATATGCGACTTTGGAGAGAAAAAGAGATTCCCTAATATACAAAGGTTCGACTGGAACTTCCAAAACAGTGAGCAAAAGTTTAGAGATTAGATATCATCATCAAGAAAGCTGACTTACAGACAGAACAATGATGACAACGTGGAGGTTTGCCATTTTGACAGCGAGAGCAATATCTAGGAGCACTTCCTTGCTCCTCTAAAGTGGGTAATGAAGGATCCCACTATCTGTTGAAACATTGTTTGGTATGGTCCTAGAGTTGTTCACACCCATACCATCCTCTTCAGCAGCATGTCTCCAGTTTTCAGGTACAGCACCAGGATCAGTGAAAACAACCATCAAGTAGCACCATAGGATCATTGCAAGCTGCAGAAGAAACAAGATCCCTGAAGAAGTTTAAACAAAACAGAATCAAACAAAATCATGATCTGTTTTTCTCCTTTTAAAAAAAATGGAATGTCCATGATAGCAACTATAAGTAATTTAAAGCCGTCATGCATAAAATGAAATGTTCTCAGTCTAGTTGGAAGAAAACAACATATTCTTTCCCATCTTCAATATCTAGGAATTGAAACTCGATATTTATGCTAGCAACGCTAAAAACAAAAAGGTTGTCAGTGAAAGACATAAGATCTCAAAAACATTAATTGAAATATCAGTGTCAGCCATATCATTGTATACAGTTTATCTCTCCGGTACTGACTTGTTTGATGAGAACATCTAACAAAAGCTAGCTTGGAGGAAAATCATTAACAAGTTCAATATAAGTACATTTCAAAATGATTATATTAAGATACACTCAGTTAGTTCAATGCACAAACTGAACAGTATAAAAGGGCCCTCAATAATAATGATTTTATGAGAGCGTCAAATGTGTCAAACTGGGATTTAACATCCCCAAATGTGTCAGCTCTAATTATAGAAATGTGTCTTCACCTAAATTAAGACCCAATGGCAAACTTTGCCCTACCTTGTTTCACAATTTTCACTTCTTTGGTTACCTAAACCCCTGACCGGAAAAGTTTTTCTTTCCGCATATCAGATGAGACTATCTTTCTTTTAATGTCACCTACAGTTGACACCAATTAGTGAACCCCATCCATCTAAAAAACTGTCACTTATTTAGTTAATAGTTATATAGTCCAATTCCAACCTCCAACAACAGATATCACATCCAACATATACAGTGTTATATAGTTAGGTCGAAAACAATGCCTCAATCGAAGCGACCTTTTTCTTTCCATGGGTCAACCACGCAGAATTGTCATTCAGATTCAGTTACACAACACTACAGGTCAGAAAAGTGAATAACACCTGCAATATGTGCATGCATCAAAATTCTAATATACAATGACATGACTTAGATGCGCATTTGACAAGCATAGCTTGACTAACCCTAGAACCCCCAAAATTGTAAGCATAAAGCAGTTACGACGCAGGAATGCCCAATGCGATCTATGAGGAAGCAGAGATCAGAATCTCGAGAGAAATCCAGTCCTTCTAATTCTAGAGACTTCTACTTAGCACCATATTGCAGATTTCTCACAGCAAAATAGATACTAAGAGAGGTAGGGTGAGGGAGGGCGGGTGGCGCCGCTTACGAGTAGGTGGAAGGCGGCGAGTACGGCAGCCGCCGCCGCCGCCGCGACGCCCCGCCTAGGAGCAGCGGGCCCCAAGCGTAGACAACGACGGCGTAGTAGGAGACGGCGACGATCGCGGCCACGAGCGCCATCATCAGGTACCCGAGCACCCGCAGCCCCGCGCACGCGCGGAACGGGTTCACGCGCCGGCAGCAGTCCATTCCGGCGCCCCGACTCCTCCGGCAAGGTGGGGCACGCGAGGCGTCGGCGGCGCGTCGTGGAGGGGCTAGGGAAGGAGCCGAGGAGGAGGTGTCGGTGGCGGCGCGCGTGCGAGGCGGGGTCTGGTTTCTGGTGTGTCTCTGCTCACCAGGGCCCAGTGGGGCAGCAGTTTGTTGCGGAAGAGGTTGGCGGGCCCCACGTTTAGTGACACGGCCCTCGTGAGGGGCTGTCGGTGGCCCCACGGGTTGCGACTCGGCACCGACAGCTTGGGCCGGCCGGGTCTCGGTCACACGCACCGGATGCTCGGATAGGTTCGCCAGGCTAAGAGCACGTGCAAAAGCATACATAAATTGTATTATACTATATAAAATTTTAGATGATATAAAAAAAGAAAGATAATATCTACTATTTAATGAAAGATCTTATAAATAGTTTTCTACTTTGTATACTATTATATAAACAACTTTATAAACACTCTATTAATTATATGAGATCATTGTAATTAATTAATTAATTAATTAATTATATGAGTTATTTTTAATTTTATTTATAGATGGTATAGAAATGTATTACAGGAAACCGTCAACTGTATCATTGTATGTGTCTACCGTGTGGGAATGGGATCACATGCCTTTTGTGGGGGGCACAGCGCCGACGTGCTGGGCTGTCTTCATGCTCTGTCTAAACATTCTTTTACTTTTTAGTTCGCCTTTGCTTTCGTTCAGGGAAGAGAGATAGGGTTAGACGGCTAGGCCTTTGTTTTTCTAGGCATTTTTTTAAGACACCTTACTTAAGTGTTAAATACTTAAATAGCTAGCTAAGTAGACTAGGGGAAGCTGTATGCGAGTATGCGACAATTCTCTGCCCATTTGTATTGTTTCTAAGACATATGTGTTGGTCCGTGTTAAACTACGTAGAGACGTGTTTGGATTATATATATGAAGTTTGCAAAGTTTCCGTGTGAATTTTGTAGTAAACAACATACATTTTTCGGAATCCCTGTATGAGTGGAGCAGCAATTGAGCAGTTAAGAGTATTATCTTTGTGTAATTAGGCACATCTACAAAACTTTGCTTGATTTGGATCACTCTGCCGGATTGAGTTGAGCAATCAAGCATATGTCTGCTCGAATTTATTTAGTTGGTTTAGGTATCCTTACTACACTAGTAGTGTGCCCGTGCTAACGCTACGGTAAAATACAAAACAAGATAAAATTTGTAAAAAATAAAACGAACAATCAGATTCATTAAGATTCACGTCTCATATATTGTATAACCAAATAGTTTTGTCACATAATGAATGTCGCATAAATACGTGACCGGTCGAAACCACCCAACACGCAATGCTCAAAAGCCTACGACCGATTCCCAGGTCTTGCGACCGCTTCACGAGACCATACAACCAGTTAACAGAAGTTACGACCGTTTATCGTGTGATTTAAACACCTTCCCGACCACATACAAACTTTTCGTCGTGGTCGAAGCCACTTCCGACCATGTGCACCGAGTTTAGCGCTGGTCGAAGCCCTTCCCGACCACATACAACACTTTTCGTCATGGTCGAAGCCACTTCTGACCAAGTGCACGAGTTTCACTATGGTCGAAGCCCCTTCCGACCACATACATGGGCTCACGATGGTGAAGTCCCGTCCGACCACGCCCCGAGCACGCGTCTGGCGTGGTCGAAACCGACTACCAACCGCAGCTCTCGACTACCAACGTGGTCGTAAATACCAACGTGGCCGTAAGCGCCAAAGTATTCGTAAACGACACAATGTGGCCGTAAGCGCCAAAGTGGTCGAAAATGCCACCATAGTCATAAAGGCCAACGTGGTCGTAAATACCAACGTGGCCGTAAGCGCCAAAGTATTCGTAAATGACACAATGTGGTCGTAAATCGGTTTAGCAGCTTCCGACCACGGCCAATGTGGCCGTAACAACTTCCGACCACGGACAACGTGGTCGTAAACCCTTTCGACCAGGCTCAGAATGAACTGCAGTGGGCGTAACTCTCCCGGCAGGTTTCCAACTTTCAACTAAATGGTCGTAAACTGCCCTGGTGGCTTTTGACCACAACCAACTTGGTCGTAAAACTTCCTAGGACCTTGGACCACGACCAGAGTGGTCGTAAACCCGTACTACGACCACGCTGGTCGATACTGATATGTCGACCATGTGTTTCGTCCATACTAATTTTTCAACCATCAACCGCGACTGGAGCAACGCACGATCAGTTAAGTAACCAATGGACGGAGTCCAAATAGCCCACGTCCAGCACTACCACAAGTGAAGCCGGTTGCGGCGCTCCAACCGCCCACGTTCTGCCATGCCCACGTCCGACACATCCGTGATGCCCGAGATGGAAAGAAAAACAAAACGGAAGAGTAATTTCTGCGTGCAAGATATTAGACGGGATTAATTGAAAAGTAATTTCTGCATGTGAGATATTAGACGGGATTAATTGAAGAGTAATTTGTGCGAGACATTACCAGTACTAAAGTCTGCTAAGGCTCTAACCTGCAACAAATAATATGGAAAGACCGGCATGCAAATAGAATGGAAAAAATTCAACGCCACAATCTCTTTTCAAAGGCATGGGTATTACATGGAAAGATCTGCATGCAAATAACGTGGAAATAATCCGAAACATGTAGATGAATTGCTTAATAGGTTGGATCCTAGTTTAGTTCATGAAATACAATGTTTTGATTTGCACAGAATCTAAAGTGATCCGATGGCTCATAAGTATGGAGCCTAGGCTATGTGTGTGTGTGTGTATAATACTATAGCCTTGCTGATCATGTCAGACAATATAATTAACATGTAGAATGGCTAGATTAAATAGCATGAAAGAGTCGGGAGTACTTACACCTTCCCATGGGAAATCACACACAGATCAGTAAGTGCACAAATACAGAGAGTTCCAAGACATGGACCACCAGTTCCAAACCAGGAAAACATTACCAGGGAATGCAAACCCAGAAACTCATACTGGCATTGATATTTTTATGTCGCTGTCAACCAGGTTTCAATCTCTTACAGGAAAATAATTGGAAGGATCAAAATCTTAAGCCCAACAACCATTCAGACACCGTATACTGACAGTGTATATCGACAATTTGAGGCATAGCTAAATCCAAAGCAATCTGAACGTAGGATATTTAAAACATAAGTTCAATCTACAGCTTAGGTCTTTGAAAGGGATATACTATGAAAAACAACATACCCAAATCTTTAAAGGCTTGTACACTCCGTCAATGCCACTCTGATATATCAAGACCTACTTTCACATTTCATTTTCAGTCCAAATCACTTTATAACAACAAACAAATATTCTCTACAATTGAAGTCACCTAACATTGCAAATGTGGCTAAAAAATTTACCTTCAGAAGTTCAGAGAGCCAGCCGAAGCACTTTCAAGCACAAGCCTGTGCAGGTTGAGAGGAAACAAGGGCTCAATTAGCAACAACCCGATGGCAAGAATCACAAGGTGTAATCCTTCTTTCAGATGGAATAGTAGACAAATTGAACATTTTAGGCTAAAAAAGAATACCACAGTTTTCTGAAAACCACAAAAAGACCATGCGATGCTCCTCACCAGCCTTCACATCGCAGATCTGCGCGTCCTTGCCGTCGATGAGCCGTAGACCCACCGTCATCGCGGTTGATGGGGCAAATTTGTGGAAAATAGTAGGGATATGGGATTCCCAATTACGTTCAGAGTTGTGGAATTAGGATTTGGGAAATCACCGTTGGTTCAGCAGCTCGGTTGAAAGCTTGAACGTTAAGCAGTGGTGACTTGACTTCTTCTTCTCTCTGCCCACCGGTTGGCGCCTCCCATGGGCAATTGCCCTGTCGCATGCAACCCCGCCCGGTCGCACCGCCCAAGCCCACCCGACGACCTTTTCGAGCATGATGCCAGGGCGCCACCATCGGACCGCTCGCCTTGGTAGCCATCGCACCTCTTGCTTTGGCCACCGTAGATTTGTTCTCCACCTTCAAGAGGTGCCATGGAGGCGGTGGTGGTCCTTGACGGTCTTCCTCTTGCATATCTACGGACCGCTACCCTCAATCCACCAAAGACCGCGCCCAAGAAGGATCGAGAGAGGGCTTGGAGAGGGCGGTGGCGCCAACGAAGGTCGAGTGGTGGCGCGGGAGGATGGCCGGGAGGAGAGGCGCGCGAGGAGCGTCGGTGGCGAGATCCACCAGCGCCAGCCAAAAGAAGGCAGGGGAGAGCAAGGGCAACGTGAGGCGGCTAAGAGCAGCGTCGAGAAGAGGAAGGAAGGGGAGAGGGAGGGCGACGCAAGAGTGGAGCAAGGGGGAGGGGAGAGCAAGCAAGAGGGGCAGAGTAGGGCGGAGGAGGTGGGCGGCGGGGTGCCGGCGGCGGATTGGGGCTAGGTTGGGAGCGGCAGGGGGAATTGGGTGGAGGTTAGGGGGAATTGGGTGTGGAGGGCGTGCTCGGGTGGAGACGGGTATCGCGGGGTGGAGGCAGCGTCGGGGGCGTGTGCGTGGGCGCGGGGTGGGGTTCTGGGTTCAATGATGTGCATGATCCGGATGATTTTGGCCTTAGGATCTTCAATGAGTAAGAGAAGAAGGCTTGAGGAGAGATCCAGGCCATTCATTTGTATGAAGTTGGATTACTTTGGTGCACAAATCTGGGTGGACTTAGATTAGGCATGACTGTGGGGGTGGTTGACGGGGGTGAATTTAGTAAAGAAACTTTTGGTGTATTATAGAAGGGTAGAGATGAAATTGTGTCATAAAGCCATCACTTTTTTCTGTTCTTTCCATAGATACCCAAGAAGGCCCCTCAATTGCTTACCTTGCAATTAGGCACCTCTACTCAACTCCGCTTGATTTGGATCACTCTGATTGATTGAGCAATCAAGCATTCTAAAGTTTGGCACCTTCGAGTTGGATAAATCTCATCGACCAGATGAACAGTAGCAACTAATTGTGGCATCAACAGTTTGGCACCTTCAAGACTAGGGCTTGTTCTTTTGAGTTTCTAAAACCGGTCTTGGTTTTATAGTAATTAGCTTTTAAATAAAGTATCTTTTCAAGATAGAGTCTACTGGTTAATTGTAATACATACTGTTCCGACTTTATTTATATCGGTAAAAACCACACGTGAGTTCTGTTACTCTGTAATCTCTTACACGAACAGCCCAAAAATCACAAGCCATGATAAAAACCATAAGTTTCAGCCAAAAAGAACAAACCCTGGACCTATTCACGAGACGAGACATGCCTGAAAATGTTTGGCCTCGGAAATCTAGGCCCAAGCATGGGCCAACAAGACTGGGCCCAAAGCAAGCCTAAAATATTAATATTTTGTTTATTTTCTAAACAAAACATTATTTGTTAGAAAAATAAATTTATTATCATTTTGTTAATTCTTAGTTGTCTTTATGGCCAGGCCGATGGACTGAAATGTAAGGCCTAAGCTAGCCCTGACCGGCATCGGGCCAAGGCCGAATCCACAAAAATACGCCTGGCCAGGCTGTCCTTAAAGACCTTATATTTTTTTCTCCAAAAAAAACCTAATTTAGATTTAAACTAATAACCGTAGTAGAAAATCATAAGTTGCACTCAAAATAACAAAATAACAGCCGTGTTCTTTTAGATTTAAAATTGGTTTATATTTTTATTGTCTACAGTAAATAGTTTTTAAACGGTATGTTTTTTAAGATAGAATTTAATAAGAAAAATATGCAATTATTTTTCTCTACATACTACCTCTCACAGATAAGCTAAAATTAAAACATACAAATCATAAATCATCGATCCAAAAGAATCCATCCAACACCCGTAGCAGTCGCCCGAGCGGAGCATGCCTGCATGCAGTACAGTAGCGACCACGAAGCTGGCGCGCGGGCTCCACTCGCCAACGCGCATGTCCTTGTCACGCCCCCGTGCTTCCGCCGGAACGACGCGCGCAAGCCACGACCAGAGCGCCGCACCGCACGCGTGTTTCGTGGATCTCGCGACGGCGACTGCCGCGACAACACATGGCACAGCCTGGTTGACCAGGGAATACCGCAATCGTGTCGTGCGCACGCAGCCGGAGACAGGGAGGGAGAGAAACGTGCCGTGTGTGGTGTTTTGAGTGCTAGCGCACGTCACAAGAAATGCGGTCCGGGTGGCAACACGCAGATTAGGCAAACGGCACTCCTCAGACTCTTAGCTAGCTTAATTAGGCCCCGTTTAGTACAGCTCAGTTTCACTAATGAAGCTGTTTTTTTTAATTTTAGCTTCATGAGCAACTTCACCGGTGAAGCTAAAGCTGTTTTAGAAAACTGTTTGGCAAAACAGCTTCACCAACAAATTTCATGCATGGTGAGAGAGGTCAATTGTCCAAGATGCCCCTATCTACTTGACTTGTTCTAACATTTAGAGTTGTATATTTGTATATGGTCATATGAATTAAAAAATAATATATTTGAATGAGTATGAATTAAAAAATTAAATCGACTACACTTCCTAGAAAAACTTGTCCAGAACAAAACATTTGAGGCCATGTAAGCTATATATATTTGAATGAAAGAACATCTCAGAACATAAAAGAACATCTCCGCCGTTGCTATATATTTGTATATGCGGATACTGGGGTGACGGAGAGAACGAGCGGATACTGGGCCGAGGAGAGAGTGGCAAATGCGTGTAAATTGTTGTGAACTAGAGGGGATCACTTCCTAGAAATATGGGCTGAGGGAGAGAGTGTGAAAAGCTACTTTTTCAGCCTTTACCTCTCCTCATTCCTTTGTGAGAGCACAAAAAGGAGCTTCACCCATGAAGTTGTTTGCAAAAGGGTGTTTATAAAATGACTCACACAACTCATAAATCTGTTGGTGAAGCTGTGCCAAACAGGGCCTTAGCTTGCCTTGCGGCTTTACATGCGTAGCCAGCATTCATATCCTATGGGTCAAACTTTACCAAGAAAAAATAGTTTATAATGTATTCACGTAAACATTCGTAATAGTATCAATAGTAATTGTCTCAAATGCATCACTTTTAACATAGATAATTATACAATCACATAAAAATTTATGACCTAGGTAAGCTATTCTCACTTCAATGTGAACTTTGAACTTATGTTGTGAAATTAGCTTTCTTAGTTGAGCTTAACTAGAATCACGGATAGATCAACTATATCATTTGTGGAAGTTGACATTACAATGCTAACCAAAGTAACTCCACTATAAGTCACTTCCTCTTCATTTACATGAAAATTTTGTGAGAACCTCGAAATGTTAGATTTAGATAACTATAACTTGATATATCTATCCATTTTCCAAACTCCAGTCCTGAAAACATAGCTAGTCAACAAATTTGGAATACACAAAAAACTAGATATGAATTAACCTTCATAAAGAAAGTATTTCCTTACACGCTCTTTTAGTTTTTGAGCTCAACAATGCTGTCCAAGAGATCACAAGACTTAAAAGGGTGTGTTCTTTTGAGCTGTGGCTTATGTGTTTTGGTTTAAATTTTTTAATTATTGTTGTTCACAAGAGAGAGACACTCGTGTGTGATTTTAGCCGATATAGATGAATTCGGTATAATGTCTACTATAATCGACTTGTAAACCCGCTTTGAAAAGACATACCGTTTGAAATCTAATTATTGTAGTATAAACCAAAAGAACCAAGCCAAAAGAAATCCCAAGCAACACGAGCTACCCTGTTTCGTTATGGAATTTAGATATCTGAGAAGATAAAGCATATAGAACATCAATATTTAAGGCTCGGGTGAATGACTATAGTCGTATGTACAACATCAAGATTCAAAGGCTTTAGTCAAGAATTTCATATTACCTTGTAGAATATCAAGATTCAAAAATGGGAATTTAGGTTTAAAACAATAAGAAACAGGCTAGGTCGTCAGAAAGAACAATGAGCAAGAATGCCGCCGACCGGGAGGTCACCAAGCAGCATGTCATCTCGACGCGACTTGCCCCAAAGTCATGAATTGCGAGCCTAAACAAGGGTGTCACTATTTTTGCTATGACCTAGCATCTAGAGGAATGGAGAATTGATGAAGGTGCAACAGAGAGAAGTTGGCATGTTGTTGCTAGATGGTCCAAAAAATAATGTTTCCACCAAGTGTGATGATTGGCAGTGGCGGAACTAGGATTTAGCTATGCCCCGGGCTGAATTCTAACAACCTAAAACTAACGCTAATTTGTACCCATACCACGATATAACAATAGTATATCATAATTGACTAATTGCATTACTGATATGAAACTTGAGTTCAATACTAAACAAGTAAACATAAAGCATAATAAGAAAAACATGGCATAATATTAAAATATAAAAAATGTAACACGACAGAGATACAATTTGAGTACCTAAATTACGAATATTTGCTCTCTATCCTACCCTGTCATTTCTTCATTGATAGTTGGACATGAACCAGAACCTGTAAAGACAACATATGAGAGTAAATCAAATATGTGTATGAATAAATACGAACAACGTGAAGTTTACATTTACAAGAAGCTAACTTACCACTAGCACGAGATAACTGTTTCTTACGTGACCTCATCCCTTGAAAACGCTTTAAAATCTTTTCATCATTAATGTTTGCAAATATGTCTCGTTCAATATAGCATACCATAGTATGATTCATCCACTCATCATTCATCTTATTCCGTAAATCAGTCTTAATAATCTTCATAGCCGAAAAAGCTCTTTCTACGGTTGCTGTTGACTAATAACTCCTAGTACATTCATTGGTAATAGAAGAGTAAAAAATCAGTCAGTTTAATGTCCATGATAAATTTGTGAATTGAGCAAAAGAGCTAGTACATTCATGATTCATTGGTAATAGAACATAATACATCTTTACATGGGCCAAATCGGCCAACACTATATTGGCCTATATTATATATACTACACACTTAACAAAACTCATATTTCGAATTGAAAACATTATCCTTTTAATACATCATAAGTAATTAAGTATTGATGATGTATATGCAAAGTTTGCAATATGTATCATCTATCATGTATGTCAGGGCAGTCTGTACAATATGTATCATGTATGGATTAGTAACATTAGTTTTTTGCCTGTACAATTCATTCACTGCCTCACTGGACAACCAAATCCACTGGAGTCTGGACAAATTCAGTCACTGCCTCACTGGACACTGGACAAATTCAAATCCACGGCTTCTTCCAATCATCCACTCATCCTATTAACAGGATGTAGCTAACGACTTCACCGCAAGTCACCAAGCATTGATTCAAGCAAAGTCACCAAGCAAAAATTGAACTTACGAGCGGCGGCAATGGGAGCGGGCGGCGCGGAAGATCCGAAGAGGGCGCACGGCGTGGCGCTGGGAGGCGGGCGGGCCGGGAAGAGGCGCGGCGCAGCGCGGGAGGCGGGCGGGGGAAGATCCGCAAAGCAAGAGCCGGAAGAGTGGCGGCGTCGGGAGGCGGGGCGGGCTGGGAAGAGGGCGCGCGCCGCAGCGGGAGGCGGGTAGGCGGGAAGATCCGAAGAGCGGAAGAGGCGGCGCGCGGGGTTATTGGTTAGGGTTGCCTAATGCCCGGACTTCGGAGGAGGTGGCGAAATGCGGAATGCGAACAGCGATCGAGGCCGAGCGCCGAGTGCGTGAGGGCGTGAGGCAGCCGTGAAACGATGGGCCGAGCCCGAGTGCGTGATGGGCCGTCGGCGTGGAGACAGGCGCGTGAGTGGCAGACAGCAATAGGCCGAGGCCTGAGGGAGTGACGGGCTACTGGGCTGAATACTACATATATTACCCGGCCTGGGCTATATATACCTGGGTTATACATTGCACTTTTTTCACGCCCCGAACTGGAGTCCATATTGCCATGAGCCCAATTCCGCCCCCTGATGATTGGGACTAGTAGGAAAAACCTGTAGGGTCAAGCCCCACAGGTAACACATGTCTCTGCTACTGTTTACATGCAGTATCAGTGCTTTAATTAGTGTTTGCGTTGCTTGGCCATCATGCTCTCTCTCTATATATATATGATCGATGGAACCGTGTCGGCCCGGCCGGGTACGATGGTACGTTGTTTGTACGCTATAACTGCTATCATTATCTAATTCGCTATCAATCCAATGTAATGCTAGCTGATATTGCAAAATCAAGGAGAAAGTGCTCATTTGCTATTTCACCCCAGGTACTACTATACCAAAATCAATAGTGCAAGGCGCGATGCTGTAACATTCAATGTACCGGCAGCCTAGCTGTAGCCCAGTTAATCAGATACCACAAGTTCCAAAAGCCAGCTGTTTTTTTCCCCAAAAAATCCAAATGGATAAAGGATTTCCTAAAATATGCAGATTGGAAGCTACTATTATCTATGCGTACAAGTCATGTGTTAGAGGCGCTCGTGCAGCTGATGGCACCTCTTCTATGCGTACAAGTCTTAAAAGATTGTTACGATTGCAAAACGATATAGCTGCGTCTTATAATTTTTGGTTGAAATTTTTGAATTTTAGTGTTTGTGATAGAGATTACGGAAAGAGATACTCGCTTATTATTTTAGTTGATATAGATGTTGGAATTTTATCGAATACTACAATTAACTTATAAACCCTGTCTTGAAAAAATATCCTATTTAAAAATTAGATACTATAACAAAACTAAAAACTGTTTTTAAAAACCGTTAAAGAATAGGTCCGATGGCACCTCTTCTAAGCGAAACATGCTGCACGGCGTGCCCGCACTATCAAGATAGACAAAATCAACACTTTGGATGGCTCAAACATGGTAGAAAAACTCGTGATTCTACTCGTAATAATTGCCATGGGCGGAGCTACACGTTACGTACTAGAGCATAGGGCCTATTCGGTTGGTGAGAAGTCACCCGGCTTTTCGCAGCCGCTATAGTACCTAACTTTTAAGCAGTATTTTTTTAAGACGGAGTCTATAAGATCTGTTGTAGCAGCTTCACCAATGACTTCATGAGTCATTGTGAACTATTTTACCAAACACCTTTTTGCAAACAGTTTCATGGGTGAAGCTCCTTTTTCTCGCTCTCACAAAGGAATGGGGAGAGGTGAAGCTGAAAAAGTAGCTTTCACGCCTCTCCCCTCAGCCCATGATCCTAGGAACCCACCGCCTCCGGTTCACCAAAATTACACGCATTTGCCACTAGTCCATCCTGTTCACCTCTCCGTTCACCAAAATTTCATCGCCTCTTTCGCATGCAATTGCACACACATTTAATTTTATTATTATTTATTATTTTAATTTTTTTAATTCATACTCATTCAAATATATTATTTTTTAATTCATATGACCATATACAAACATACAATTCCAAATGTTAGAACAAATCAGGTAGACAGGGGCATCTTGGACAATTGCCCTCTCTCAGCCATGCATGAAGCTGTTGGTGAAGTTGTTTTGCCAAACAGTTTTCCAAAACAGATTTAGCTTCATCGGTGAAGCTGCTCGTGAAGCTGAAACAAAAAAAAAACAGCTTCACTAGTGAAGCTGAGCTATGCCAAACGGGGCCTAAGTTAAACGTAGTACACGTTAAAAGCCCAACATCTGTACCAGTCAAAATCGCAAGTGAGTATCGATCTCTCCGTAATCTGTATCGTAAACAGCCAAAATTCAAAATTTTCAGGCAAAAGCCAAAAGCCGCAGCCAAAAAGAATAGACCCTGAGACAAGGTGCGGTTGCACCCCAAATTTTTCTACAATTGCAAAGAAGCCCCATTCGAATATATTTTGGGAACAAGTCTAAAAAATTGGGCAACCTCATAGTAATTGGCGTTCTTAATTAACTTCTAATTGTTAAGAGTAAATCCTCTACTGTATTCAAGAGTACATATTGTATAGTGATAATTCAAATATCTAAAGGAGAAAAACTATTAATCATACACTGTTTTTGCTCCTATCGATGGGATAAGTGGACACCACCGGATCAAACCCCATATGCACAAATGCTAGAGCTTGACCACGTCCAACACACGCATCCCAGTCGAGAAGCTTCCGAAGTGGTTGCTTCTCCCTCTCACGAAGAACCAAAAATCCGCCAAAATCAAGGGCGTGTGCGCTCCCCGCCCCCGCGGAGCCTCTTCAAGTATAGCCACTCTCTATACTATATCTTATGCAATGATAGATATATACGTATACGTATAGTATATAGGGGCTGTTTGGTTGCTAATCACACTTTACCAACAAAAATTGCCACAATTGCTTAAGTTGAGGTGCTCAAATTCTTTGCCACACCTTAGCAAGCCTAAGGAAATCTTGCCACACTTTTTTGAGTCATTGTGCGTGGGACCTAGTTTCTTTGGAAGGAATCTTACCACAACTGTGGCTGCAACCAAACAGCTTCCAAAGTTGGTCAAACTTGCCTAACCTTAGGCGTGGTAAACTGTGGCTGGCAACCAAACACCTCCATAGATATATATAAGACTATAGTCACTCTCTATACTATATCTTATGCAACAATAGATATATACATATAATATATAGATATGTATAAGATTATCTAGATGGTATGTATACTTTTAAGGTGGTATATACAGTTTTTTGAACATACTCCTTTGTTATGTATGAATATAAATGTATTAACAAAATATGATAAAAATTGTATGCTCTCTTACATTTTTTCATATTGTTGGTATTGGAGTATCTTATAATTAGTATACGAGTATATCTAAAATGATAAATAAGTATATTAAGTTTATTTGGGTGGTATATCATGAGTGGAAGTAATTACACCTAGGAGAGTGTATTATATGTATGTATGTGTACACACATATATATGGCTCGTGGCTTATGGCTGAAAACACTGTAGCTGGCTGAAAAAAGCACTGTAGCTGACAGAGACTTATTTAGCATAATTAAATTTAAAAAAATATAAAAATATAAAAAATATGTTAGCCCATTACGTATAATACAAACGAATACAGGAAAAAAAGAACCGGCAAAAAAGCTCAACAAAAAGTCAAAAGTTTAGAAAAAGACGAAATTTATAAATAGTGAAAAATAAGCCAAAAGTTAGAAGCTTAAGTCGAATTGATCAGAATCTAAATTAGAGTTCTGTCAAACGAGGCGTTAACTTGATGCTAAATCACACTGTGCCGACTTCTTCATGATTTTCAAAGGCAAGTTTCTTTTTTCACTTTTTCTGCGTGCGCGGGTGGAACGAATCTACTTTTCGGCTCTACCCTCTCTCTCCATGGCAGGTCACTGACACAAGGCATCCGCTGTGTGTAACCGAAGAGCCTGGTAGGCAAGGAACGTACGAAACCTCCGGCGCACAACCAAACCAGGCACTGACAAAACGGGGACCACCTGAACCGGGCCCGCATGTCATCCACTTAGAACTACATTCCGGAACACTGCCATCAGACAGGGGGTCTGCCCCCGCGACCTACCAGTGGCGCGTAGGCGGTCGCTTTCGGCCGACCGCCCGAGCTCGACGCGGACAGGAGAGGCTGGCAGCCCACTGTCACTGACAGGGTGGGGGCGGTCTCTGCCGCTAGACCTGTGGCCCACGTCCCGGCCTCCGGGTCCGCTGTCGACGCGCCTAAAAACGGCCACGTAGCAGTATTCCACCGGGTTTATGGCTGATATGATAATCCTCTGATTTCAGCTGCAAATTACGTGAAAGCCCCCTGTTTTTTTTTGCTTTGTTGGTTTGTTCTCTCTCATTTGTCCGAGTCCACCCACTGTCATGCCCATGTGAGTTCCATTCGCTGCTTTCGTCGTCGGCAGATGGTGTACGGCGTAAAGACTAAAGACCGCTAGCAGTAAGACAAAATTCTGTTTTACTATAGAGGATAGAAGCCAGTATCTCACAGAAATTGTTGTTGCTAGTGTGTTTTTTTTTGAAATGTTATAGTAAATTGTTTTTATGTTGCAATCAAGTTAATGATTTGTTGCACTTGATTTTTTTTGTTACAACTAGAGTTACATTTTTTTGTTCAATGTGTTTATGTTATGGGCTGGATTTTTGTTGCATGCTTCAATAATCAAGCGCAGCGAGAAAACAAGGACTAGGCATCGTCTGAGGCCATGGTGATAGTGTCTGAGATCCATGACACCATTGGACAACTCCTCTTACTTCTCTATCTCTTTCATCTCTAATGGCCGCAAGGAGGGCATCATAGAGGCGACGGTCGAAAGGGGCAACACATGAGCCTTACCTTGCCAGATTTGTTGCTTCCATTGACGCTGAGGCCTCGATATCAATAGCTGCTGCTTCCTACTTCAAGCTTGTGTTGTTGCCAGCAGGCACACCCAAATGCAGAGATGCAACATCTTTTTAGAAATATATTTGTTATTTTTGGAATTATTTATGTATGGTGTAAGCGTAGCCTAAGGCCATAGCGGCAACATCGAGCTCCACGGCCACCATCAATCAGCTCCTCTTGTTGCTCTATCTATTCCTCATCCAGCCAACCACGAGGAGAGGGTATCATGGCGGTGGTTGTCGAAAATGCACCGGGCCCCTTGCCCTGCTGAATATGTCCTTCCTACCGACATGGAGACACTAGGGATTGGCCGCTGCCGCTTCCTGCTTCGAGCTTATTAGCTATGTTGTTGCCATCGACCACACAATAATGCCCCACGAGTGAGTGCAGGAAAGAAAGCATGGGGTGGACCGTGGTGCGTTTTTTCCGGAGGAATCAAATGGTGCAAATTACTTGTAAGTAAATCCTAGGGTAAAACGTAGCATATGGAGCTAGCGTTTAGATCATATGTCCGAGTCTAGTCATTTCCATACATAAAACATATGCAAATATATAAGAAAAGGAAAACTACCCATAATAGAGTGTTTGGCAACTGGAAGTGCAAGTATACTCATTGCTCATCCGTACTCGTTGCTCATCCTAGATGCGTAAGTACTTTAGAAGCTACTCATCAATAATCAACGTAGGAAAAAAACCATATCCGAGCACAAATACAACAACACAAGGGCAAATACGTCAATCCATAACTCTCCTGCTTTCTTTTCCCAAATTTCCCACCGGAGCCTCCATTAAAATATCAACACAAAAAAGTCTTCTTCTCTCTCTCCGTGTCCGCTCCAATGCCGTTGCCTCTCACCTCCTTTTCCTCTTAAAATTTCTCCGGCCTCCCCGAACCAAACCCTAGCGCTCCCCAATCGCACCGAGGCATCCCGGAATCCGCCCAGCTCGAGCCGGATTCGCTCGGGTGCCGACCAATTCGGCGGTTTATTGGGCCAATAAATCGCCCGGGGTTCTTGGGGCATGGTCGCCTGATCGCGTCCGGCCGATGGGGATGACGGGGGCCGCCAATGGCGGCGCCGGCGGCGGGTGCGGCGAGTATGTGAGGATCCCGGAGGAGGTTGAGGTGGTCAAGGAGGCGGTGTGGGCGGAGTGCCCGAAGGTGCTGCGGTGGCGCGCGATCCGGTGGTGGGCGAAGGTCGCCGTGCTCGGGATCTTCCTCGCCGGCGCCGTTGCGGCCGCCGTCGTGTTCTTGGGGCCCCTCGTCATTAAAAAGGTGCGCCCTCTTCGTCCTCCTCCCCCTCTTGAGGGGTTTCTTGCGACGCGGATTACGCAGAAATTCGTCACGGATGCTACATCTTTCGTTCTTTCTTGTTTCTTGCTCATGCTGTTTCTGTAGAATCGTTACCTGCGACGCCAGTTGCATTAGAAAATTTTCATATTTCCTATCTCATGTGTATCCTATTGGTATTATCTTATATTTGTTGATATTTTTGGTTTGTGCTGTTCAATCCTTTGAATCGTATAATTGGGTACAAATATTTTCCCTGGTTTATTGTCATGTCCCCCTTTTGTGGCTAGTTGAATAGGAATAAGTTAGATGCTTAATATATATTTGCCATCATATAGACTTGAGGGAGATGTTATTGTGGTTGGTGTTTTTGATTGGCCCGTTAGTTCTATATATTATAGTGTGCTCCAGGATGCGAATTAATAGCAGAATATGGAATGTCGATAGATTTTCTAAAAAATTATGGAGATGGCTGGATGAAATGGGGATGCCGCTGTTCAATGAGCGGATTAAGCATTGCTCCCATGTGCAATATTGGAAAAATGCTTTGCCAGTGAACGAAGGTCTTCAGCTAATACCAGCCAATGCTTGTCGTTGGTATGCAGGCCCCGTGTAGGGACCTTGGGGTCTGCACGCTTGGTGCTTCGGTGGTGTAGTTGATTTCACTATAAGTCGGACGGGCAGGAATAATCTTGCAAGGCAATTGGTTCCTGATATTTTGGTCATCGAGGCGCTGAACTGTTAATCTCAATAGTGTGGGAAAACATGTTTACAATTTTCTTCGTAACCTTAAATCAATCCACCTCTTCCAAAAGCATACCAACAACGGCACATGGAATAGACACCCATAAAGAAGTACATCTTGTGCTGGCGTTTGGGCCCTGGACCCGCCTATTGGTGTTACTTGAAAGCAAACTCTATTGGCAAATCTGTTGCTTCAAGTAGTTGAATTGAAAATATTTTTTCCTGCTTTATTTCCATGGTCCTGTTCTGGGCTAGTTCAGGAGGAATACATTAGATGTTCAATTTAATTTTGCCACTATACTTGGGCTGGATGATGAGGTTGTTGCCGTTGGTGATATAGCTGGCTGTTTTTTTAATTATATGTGTTTAAGGATCTCAGCTCATAGCAGAATGGAATATTAGGAGATCCCTTCATGGAATCAGTTTTAGAGATGGCTGGATTGAATGGGGATGTCTGTTGAATGAGCGAATTTTGCTAAGTTTTTCACTTAATGCCAGCCATGGCTGTGGCTGTGACATAGACATGGGCCAACAAGTGGGGTCTCATGCCTGGTGCTCTGTTGGTGTAGGTGCCTTCGCTGAAAGGTGAATCGATAGGAATAATCTGACAGTGATATCGGTTCTTGATATTTTTGTTTTTTAAAGAAGTTTTGAGTTGTTCTAAACAGCATGGAGAAAATTTGTTTACAACTCTGTCCATAACCTATAATTAAATTAACCAACCCCTTCCAAAAGTTTACAACATAAGGTCAGGCCAGAATCGTCAGATAAACAACATATGCGGAGCAGCACATGGAACGATCACATATAAGTACAGCTTGTGCTGGCATTTGGACCCTTGGTGTTACTTGAAAGCAAACTATGTGGGCAAGCATTTTCCCCAGAAGTTGCCAATCATAAGCACAATGCCACACTGCCTGTTCAACTTTAACATCTCTGGCTGAATCAACCTGAAAAGCACCAATTTTCACACCGTTGCATAGACTGATTGGCTCCTAGTTGCATCATGATCTTAAACATTTTTGTAGCCCCCTTGAATAGACTTGTTACTTATGTTTCTACTGCTTTTGATGCAGAGATATCCTGAAAGTCTGCTCTTGTTTTCTTGCTAACCTTGTTTTGCATGTTGCCGTCATTGACAGGTGGTTGCGCCAATTATTTACTGGGAGTCAACAACTTTGAGCAGACCAGTTATTGCTCTAATATGTTTCGGCGCAATCGCTTTTTTCCCAAGTGTATTGCTGCCTTCTTCTCCCTTCATGTGGATTGCAGGGATGACCTTTGGATATTTCTATGGCTTTTTGATAATTACAGCAGCGATGAGTATAGGCATGTCATTGCCATTTTTTATAGGGTCTGTGTTTCATTGTAGGATACACGTGAGTCTTTTACTGCCATCTCTTCCTGCTCATGTTTCATCCAGATAGTAAATAAAACCAGTTAGCGAGTTTCTTGTTTTTTAAGCTTGTGATTGATGGTTGTCCTGCAGAGATGGCTGGAAAAGTGGCCGAAGAAAGCAGCTTTTGTCAGACTGGCTGGTGAAGGAGATTGGTTCCATCAATTTAGGGCTGTTGCTTTACTTAGGATTTCTCCGTTTCCATACATAGTTTTTAACTATGCTTCTGTGGCTACAAATGTCAAATATGGTCCATATATAGCTGGTTCAATGGCTGGAACCGTACATGAAACCTTCCTTGCTATATACAGGTTTGTAACTCTTGCATGGCTCCTTTTTTCCTCTCTTTTGATGCTATGAATCATCAATAATTCTCATACTGTCTTATTCAGTTATTCCTGCTTTTGCATCGAGCATGCCTGGTAACCATTCAGGTGTAGTGGTGTGGTTAGAGCATACAACTTGAATGTATTGCAAACAATTTATAGCATGCAAACAAAGATATTGGCAATATTGCTTTTTTACATAATAACATTTTTTCATGCAGTCATTTATTTGATTTTTATGCCATTATCAGTAACTGTTAAGTGAGACGGGACATCTTTTGTTTGACAATTTGCTGCATGTTATATCACTGGAATGCCCTTGTTTAGGACATATTTCTGAACATTAAGAATATTTTATTTGAAGCTTAGATGCAGTGGAATGCATGAAACTTGGATCATGATACACGAGTTATTCCTTTCTGTTTCAAATCTAAGTATAAACCCAGTAGTTTAGACATCATGTATGAGCTTCTGTTAAGACATCTGCTTTGGGAGTTTTGCCCACCTTTGTTAAGAAGAGCATGGAAACTTGGCCTGCACCCAGCAGCAGTGCGGCAAACGATCTTTCATCTAGTTCTAATCTTTCAGGCAAGCCATCTATTTCTAGTCTTTAAGGCAGCACAATCCATTGTTTGAGCCTGCGGAGCCCGATTTTCCACCTGGATTCTGAGTTTTCTGGTCTTGATGGGGAAATTAGATTTGTATTTTAAGCATTATATGTGAAAGCAAAGTAGTTGTGCTAATGATTTTTAGCAGCTTCAGAATCTATATATCATGTTCTGTACATTTAGACCTGCCCTCTACTCATTATCTAGTGTCATAGGGAGGAATAAACTTTATCAATTTTGTGATAACAGTGGGAAACTTCTTCAAAGCTTGGCTGTAGCAACTAGCCAAGGGTCTTTCTTGTCAGTGGAGCAGATAATCTACAATGGAATTGGCTTTTCAGTGGCTGCAGTTTCTACTGCTGCAATAACTATTTATGCTAAGAAAGCGCTTCAAAAACTCCAAGCAGAGGATGAGCTGTGTTGAGCACAGTAGATCCGTGCTCCGGATCTACTCTTGATGCTAGTTTCCCTTCAGGTGTAATACATACAGTGGCTACTAATCTGGTTTCTAGTGTCTACTACCTGACTACATTCATCTGAGGGTGCTGCACCAACTGTAAAGAAAATAGAGAACCAGAAACACTTCCTTTTTTTCTCTCCTTTTTTCTCCTTTTGTATTCTGTAGAGAGAACTGCAAACTACAACTTTGTCAATGTATTGAAGCAAGGTCTGTGCAATGTAAATTCGTAAGATGCTACTTCTCAAGTGCAAACATTCTGTTTGTTTTCGCGAAGGTGTTTCTAAGTAGAACAAATGTGCATTGTTGGATGACGGTTGAATCAATATCCATAGCTAGGCCAGTAACCGAGCTCGAGTGAGTCTGCCTACCTAAGCTAAGCCCGGTACAAGTTTGAGCTGAGCTTGGGTTGGGGTCTAAGAAGTGAATGCAACTTTCACATGCATAAGTTTTCCACAGTGAGAACGAAAAAAATTATCATAAGTTCACAAATCACAATCACAAATCTTTTTCACAGCCAACAGCAAGAAACATTTCACTTATGCACAAGATTCAATATCTGCGAGTAATACCATATGAAATGAATCAACAGCTAGCTAAGAACAGCCTAATTAACAATGCAAATCCACCAATTTTCAGTGGTTCACATAAACAAAAGAAGGGGAGAGGTGAGATGAATAGTTCATACTCAGTTCTAGGAGTTGGCGATGGAGAAGGGTGTCGGTGTCTCGGCATGAGGAAGAGAAGGCTGTTAGCGCGCAACGGCGGAGAAGCGTCATCGTCGCGCTTGGCAGCGGAGCTTAATGGTCACCGTCGGCGCTGGCGGTGGATAAGGAGAGGCGTCGATGGCGGCTTGAGTAGCATTCCACCGACCACGCGCACTTTGACTACAAAGGTCTTGGTCCTACCGCAACTTCGATCGTACCACTTGCACAAAGCCCGCATCGCCGGTCTTCTACCACAAAGGTTTTCGAACGCATGGCGGTACTACAACTTACGACTAGCGATTATCAACCAGGTTATGTAGATATCGACTACCGATTGGGTATAGTAACTTATGACTATGACCAGGAACAGTAATTTACAATTATCGGCTATCGACTATCGATCGGTATTGTAACTTACGACTTACAACTGATCTCGTTTTATTCTATTGCCCTGTTATTATTGTGTCGTCGTCGTACTCGAAGAACAAAGAAGTCCCGAGAACTCGAAAGGCTTCGAGTTGACTAACAGAGCCGGGTGGACGGTCAAAGTTCAACTTTGAGTGAGAAGTTGAAGAGTCTCAGACGGTATTTGAGAAGCAGAGGAGATTTGGACAGCATTCGAGAGGTATTGCGAAGGATTAGAGCGAGGAGTAGTCGGAGATTCCGAGTGCAAGAGTGGTTAGACGGAGGTCCTGGGGTACGCAGCGTTCGAAGGTTGCGATGGCAGAAACTAACACTCCTTATATAGTACAGATGGTCGTGTAAATTTTCAGTGTGTTATCTTCTCTAGATTTTTCAAAAGAAAATTTGAGAAGACTTCTTGTCGAATTTAATTATACTTATTTGATTTATATAGTTTCAGAACTTACTTCGATATTTATTTTTTAGTGCCACAATTTATAATCGTGGCCTTTCTAAGATGGTTTTCACCATGAGTTTTCTTATGCCAATTTTTAATCATGTTTTGCTTTTATAACTTGATCTAAATTTTTTATTTGCATTACACACACTTTTGAAATTTAAACTTTTCAAAGAAACTCTGATAAAAAGGCAAGGAAACAAAAATGCATTCAAAAAATTTAAAATTTTTCTTATTTTTGCATGCCCTAGAATTTGGGATGTTACACTATGTGACTACCATGAGGGTTCCATTGCCATTAAGGAAGTGCGTCGAAATCAATTCAAGAAGGAATATCAAAAGTTTGGGATGAGATGTGGAGAATCTTTGGATGAGTTCTTTTCTCGTTTTCACAAGATTCTTAGCAACTTGTGTGCTGTTGGTGTGATATTTTTTTGACTTTGACAATGCATGGCAAGTGCTTGGAGCCTTGGACATATCAATTTGGAAAATGAAGGTCATGTTCATCAATGACACCGCTGTCATGAGTGAGCTAACCTTGGATAAGATTTATTCAAGTCTCAAGACTCATGAGATTGACTTGTTCTCTTGTAACAACAAGTCATAGTTGATAGTGGTTATAATCGATCTTGGTCGTGGTCTTTCTTCCGCTCAATTGAGTGCGCTTTTGTTGGATTCCCTTTGTCTGCTTTGCATGCCTTGAGTGATGACTAGTTTGCGTAATTTCCTGAGGATGAGATGTAAAGTTCCACTAAGGGGCTGTATATGAGGAGAGACGTGCGGCTTTTGGATGTATAACACAACACCCACCAAAACCTTTTCCGCCACCTCTCCGATGGCCTTCTTTGTGCGTCTTTGGGGCTAACACATCAGCGCACAATGTTCACTGCTGGACGTATGGATGTTGTAGAGGCACTAATGCAGTTGTTGTTGTTGCTTTAGACAATCCGTGACACTGAGGAATGCGGGGGATGATAGAGGAGACGATTGGCGGCTAAGAACGTTAGACAATCGACTATTTCCACTGCATCGACACGCACTTCGCTGGACCAGACTACTCTAACTTCTTTTCCGCTGCACTGTGCGTTTAATGGTAATGATCTATGATATCTCACTTACATAGCTTTCTAATTTACATAGTAGAAAATTTTTATTTTTCGCTAGCGTAGTTTACCTGTATCCCATCAAGTTGTTTGTTCCAACCCTTATGATCAACACAATGTATCTTATTTAATTAGCATACATATACATGTATGTTTAGGGAAGCGCATACCGTGCTTTGTGATATCCTTGTAACACCCCATTTCTGGAGCGTTATGAATCCTCGCAATCGCCTAGGATTGTTCGGTTGTGAGTTACATCATTCGAGTGTATACCATTGCCAACGCAAGCTCAATTACAAAAGTCGGCTTTATTACAATAAAAGGGCTTAAAGCCAAGTTTCACAGTAGTGCCAACAGCCTTCAGATATATTACACAAAAAGAGACACCACAGGCATGCTTGAGCGGAGAACAACCCTAATCCCAAGCTTCTTCCATTTCATAGTACACCACTTCTTCGTCTTCGCCTGACTCCTCAAAGTTAGCAGTTTCTGTTTATGTTTTTAAGCAAGTATGAGTACAATTACCGTACTCAGCAAGTCACACGGAGCTTAACATTAGCTATATTCATAGTATAACAAGAGAAGGGATAATGAGTTCATTATTTGTGTAGATGCGCTTTAAGAATCAATTAAAAACTTGAAAAGCAACTTCATTAAGGTAAAGGATTTTTCAAGCGTGATTATCAATATTCCACATCTCCGAACCATTCATAACTCTACTTATGCCTTGCTGTTGGATTCACCCATTAAACACAGCTTCATTCACAGGAAGTATGGCGTATTCGAATACAATTATTTCATGATTCTGCAGAGTTGCCCTGCTTTACCCACAAGATCTCTCAACTCCTGCGACAGAGTTAAGAGAACAAGGTTGTTCACTGCTCAATTCTTTATATAGCCTCTACCCAGTAGGTCCTAATTCCCCATAAGCTCGGATGACCCCACAGATATCATCCGACTCATAGCAGTCCTACTGTTGTATGGTTAACCACCTCCCATACGAACTCACCCTCGGACTCCCCTCGCCAGTTGCAGAGGTTCAATTGAACTTGAGCAGTTATTAAACCAGGTTTGACAAAATCAACGCTTGTGGTTGGGCGGATACTATGTTCTTTACTTAGCATAAGGGTCTAGTCCTTATATTTTCTCTGAGGCATCCTCCGTACACAAACCCATATTCAGCACATCTTGTACTGCCACCATTCCTCAACCAAGCCTCCACCCTAGGATAAGGTCTTTGGATCCACCTCGTGATCCTTGCTTACCCTAGATCCGTATTTTCAAAGCTCTAAACAAATACTAAGATTCTTAATAGTGTAAAGATTTTAATGAATTTCCTAAGCTATCATGTTTATATCAATATTTTATTTAATACTACTATGTTTTGTCAACATGAATATGGTCATCAAGTTAAACAGGCTTTTTGGGTGGTAGGTCATAACTAATAAGTCATGTCATTCTAAACAGAATTATACACAAAAATAATGATTTAAAAATATTATAATGAAAATACTACTAAATAAATAAATAAAGACAAGATGGGCTCAATATGATCAAAGTATGCGCGACTTGCCTTGCGAGTCTATAATTTCAACGAGTTCAAACTCTTTGGTGGGTGGGGCCTAAATCTGGGCTTCTCCTTCCAGCTCCTGAGAAACTTCAATGTCGGAGGCTAACACGAAAACAAATTAAAATAAATCAATTCCATGCCCGAAGGGTTGAGCTAGGAATAAAGAAATGAAATAAAGAAATAAAATCCGATAAAATTCAAATAAATTGAGATTTGGCCTTATAGGAGGGTCATATGGGGAAATGGGCCTTGGATTTGGGTTGGTGGGCTCGAAACAAATCTAGGGAGTATAAACATGAATTTTTGGGTTCAGGCCAGTTACTGTTCATTGGGCTCGGTCGATACCGTTCCTTGGGCTCGGTCGGGTTCGGCGAAGTGGTTCGGTGCGACTGAGTTGGTTTGGGTTCGATCGGTTGGAACGAATGCGGGCGGATTGATTCGGCTTAGCCAAGTCAGCCGGGTCCGGTCGGTTTACTGTTGGTGTGGCTCGGTGGGCTAGAACGGCGCGAGGAGCTGGTCCGACCAGTAGAGTCCGGTGGTCCGTCGGATGAATAGGATCATCTTCTTCCTCATGCTGCGTGCGTCACAAACCAAGCAGAGGAGAAGGGTGGTGGCGGCCGCGGATTTCGGTGATTTGCGACGACAAAGAAGGCCATGTACGGGTGCGGGGTAGGGAGGGGGTTCCATTTTGGGTGGTGGCCGGGCCGGCGGAGGCGGCGTTCACCGGCGGCGAGCTCTTCCCTATTTCGGCTATTTTGGACATTGTGAACTCATGGGAGTTTCCTAGGGCAATTAGGCTGGTGCCTGGGCATCACTAGGGTTCGGGTAAGGTCATGGGAAGGTCGGCTTAAGCTAAGGATGTTCGGGTTGGGCTAGCCACGGTGGACGGTCTCGGCGGTGGAGAGGTTCACGGCGCCAGGGAAGGAGAGGCGTTGGGAGGCTAAGGCGGCGGTCGGGTAGGGTTTCTAGGGGCTCAAGGACACTATCGGTGAAAGGAATTGAAGAATAGAGGAGTGGATAACCGACATTGCGCTAGGGCTTACACTTTGGGGATTTTGGAATTGCCGGCAATGGAGGTGGATGGGGGAGGCTTTGGGGCGTCGGGCGGGTTGTGGGGGGTCGATGGCTTCGGCTAAAAGGGCTTGGATGTTTAAATAGCGCGTCTAAGGCGGTTCGGCACCGTGCTTATCCAGAGCGGCGATGGTGGGTGGCGGCCGGCGGCGTTGCCACGCCCTCGGGGTCGGTTCGGGGTGTCAGGGCGGAAGAGGGGAGGTGTAAAGGGGAGCTCTGTCCAAGCTGTGGAGGTGGCAAAATCAAGCGGCGCGAAATGCGGTGGCATGATCGAGAGAGACGGCGGCGGCAAAGTAGGGACACGGCGGCGACGGTTGGGTTGGCGTGGCCTGCCACGGCCCTGGGCCGGGTACGATGGCCGTTCAACCGAGCGGAGCAGGCGGGAGAAGGCGTAGGTGCGGGCAGTCACAAAGAAGGCGTGAGCGGCGGTGGGATTTTGTATGGTGGTGGGAGTTTTTCAGACAAGCACAGTGCAAGTACTCACTCTCTCCCTTCCGGTGGTGACGGCAAGGATTAGGGGCAGCTGTGATTTGAGATTAGTGTGAAATAGGATGAGGAATCAAGAGAACAAGACAAAAACGAAAATCAAATCCAATTTCAGAATTTGAACTTTTTCAAGACTTCGGTTTTGTTTCAATCCTTAAGCCTCCGCAAATTTCATAGCGTATGTAGTGGATGCACATATCTGTATATACCTGTGGGGGTACGCATGTGTGTACTCCTTATACTTTAAAAGACTGTCGCCCTCGACCGCTGCATGGCGTGCCGGAACCAAAGATATGGGTACAAGTCATGGATTGCAACATTAAAACCAGTGATGGTTGTATCTCAAGCAAGGCTGGAACCCAAACTTTTCAGTGTTGGAAGCTTGGGTGACAACCACTCGGAGGCCCATGTTTCTAACATCGTAATCTACGAGGCATACACCTCTATGACTATGGCGTTACTTCGTATTGGTTTCGAATTTTTATTTAGAAAAACTAAAAATTAATATAAAAATCCAACTTCTCGAAGTGCTTTCTTCAATTCTCACTCTGAGGATGAAATATAAAGTCACCGACGCATTATGTATCTTACTCTCTCGCCTCCGTTTCGTATATCTATATTTCTCACTTTTTCTACCGCTCACATATTCTTTCTTAAAATCACTTTTTTTAACCACTATTTATTTTTAATAAAAAAAAAATCATCAGTCATAGGTAATACGAACATCTCCTACGAGTGCCCTAATTTTAGTCACGGCAAGAGGAAGTCGAAACGCGAGGATATCCAATTTGAGAATATGATCATGGAGAATATTAAAATTCTCAACGTTATTGATCAGAATTGTTGCACTATGGCTGATCCCTTCGAAGCAAGAAGCGTTCGGCCGTAGAAGGGAGCAATGTGCGATTCAAACCGTATATATGCATGAGGTCACCACCTGCGGTTTAATTTGAATCCCCAAGCTCAACGTTAGAAGGTATAATTCCCAATGTAATGGTAAATTAATTTCGTAATCAGGCATCATTATCTGAAGAAAACAAGTACCAGGTACAGAAATAAATCTCCATCACTTTCGCTTCCATTAATTCTATATATCACCTCCAAAGCAAAGCAGATTTAGATGGTGCTCGGTTGGACCGAATTTTTGTAGCTTATAGCTGAATTTTCACTGTAGTTGGTTGAAATTACATTGTAACTAATGGTGACTTATTTAGCATAATTAAATTTAAAAAATTAAAAATAGAAAAAACGGATTAACCCAACACGTATAATGCAAATGAATACAGGAAAAAGAATCGGCAAAAAACTAAAAAAAATTCAAAAAATCAGAAAAAGACGAAATTTAGAAACAGTGAAAAATAAACTAAAAGTTAGAAACTCAAACACAAATGAGTGGGACGTTAGAGGTTTCACTTTCGCAATTACAGAGGTCAAAAGGATGATGTTCAAAGGATTCAATCCCCCAAGCTCAACGTTAGAAGGTACAATTCACCCAATGTAATGGTCAATTAATTTCGTAATCAGGCATCATCATCTGAAGAAAATTACCATCTGAAGAAAACAAGTACCAGGTACAGAAATAAATCTCCATCGCTTCCGCTTCCTTTAATTCTATGTATCACCTCCAAAACAAAGCAGATTTAGAGGTTTCACTTTCACAATCAGAGGGGTCAAAAGGATGATGTTCTAAGGATTCAACCCGCAAACTATTGAAGCATGCACATTACACTGAAAGCATCCAATCCAACCTGAAATCTCTAATAGAAATATCCATCTCCACATCCAGAGAGTATAATCAGTGCACACCATCAAACCTCAGAAGCATTCAATCTGTTTCACATTACACCCCAGAATGTTATGTGTTACTATAACCAAGAACATAATTAATCTCAGACATTCCGGTAGGTAATTGAATCTCCATAGTGGATAAAATTATGGATCTTCCATTTGTTATGCAACGGACAAATCACACAATTGTGCATGCCATAAAAGATACACATCAAATAGCTTAGTATCTAGCCTCCAGATTCTTCCACCGGCTTCTCGAGTCACAATGCGATATTGTCAGTCAGGGAGTATTTATCCAATCATGGTGCATCGCCGGAAGGCACGGCAAAGCTAAATCAAACTATACACCTAAACTGAAAATTTCAGTGACAGCTAAACGAAAGTTTTTGTGGCTTCTTTCCACAGAGATTTTTCTTGCTTAATGAGGTTATAGCTAGACCAGACTACAGTCTTTCGAGGATTACAATAAGAAGCGAACTCTAATTGCCAGCACGATTATGCTCTTTTTGCAGCCCCTAAATGCTGCATCAATCATGTAGACTCCACAGCCGCTGGTGCTGCCACTGCAAGCTTCTTGCTACTTGAGTTCTTGTCATCAGTCTTCTTGCCACCTTGGTGGCCTTGCCAGATGCAGATTTTGACCCTGATGCAGAATCAGGCTCATCATCCTCAACAACAAGCTGTATGGGACGCTTGCGACCGCGGTGCATATGGCGTTCACAGTATTTCTCATTTGGGATAGCATTTCTCCAGCACCGCCATTTTTGCCATCTGTTCGACGGCACCTCCTGGTTCGGTTCTGGGTTCTTACCAAGTCCAAGCAGAGTGTTGCCAATCCCATCACTGCTCAGTCCAGCATTACAAACAAGTTAGAATGCCTCGAATAACTCCAAACAATACACATGGAAAATTTCCAACTTTTATGCATTTAACATGATGTTGCAGAAGTTTGGTGCAATGAGTTTTTTCACCATCCCTTAATTTTTACTAGATGCATCAAATTGCATTTTGTCGGAAATTCTGCTTTGCTATAAAACTGTGAACTTTAAGATAACATTAAAGAATTAATTGTACTGCCCTACATAATGCGAACAAAGAACATGAAATATATTTTTTGAAATGCTTGGCGAAATCTACAAAAAGGTGCAACATATTTTCACATGAGCAATATATAGGTGATGGCACCGGTTAGAAGGGCATACAAGTAGGGTACTTCTGGGCGCCTTCAGAGGATGCACCAGTAACACACTTCCAGATGGGGAAGACAAGATGCGTAGGCACAGGAACACGGGCAGCCATATACTGGTAGACCCGAGACTGCTGCTCTAGCTCCTGCAGCTGCATCGCAGTGAATGCCGCCCCTGCACCAACAGGGACTGATGCCACAAGCGCTTTCATTTCTTCCTGAAGTGCTGCTGTTGCTGCGGCTGCCAACAAAACAAATACAAACTTTTCAATGGCGCTCAGCTAAGAACTATGTTCATGGAAAAATAAATATAAGCCCTGAAAATCATAGATGCACACATGAGTACTTAGGTCTAAGTCTACTGAACAGCAAGAACAGCTTGACCTTGTAAATACTGACAAAACAAAGACAGCAAAGCAACAATACACCCCAAATCTCATGTTTATTGCATTGTCAGTAAGCATTAAGGAAACTAGCATAACAACAAAGGGGAAAGGGAGGAAAAGGAAGAAACCCCTACGGTTCTTTCAGGATTACAAGTCAAGCAGACCTAGTAAAGGGGTAAGAACAAAACAAACAAAACACTTGCTTGAACCTTTTAATGACTATAAAAAAACAGATTTGCATAGGAGTCTTTTCAATCTTTGTGCCTTGCATGCCTTCTTAGCAACAGAACAAAACTATTCATACAACCAGAAAAAAAGGTGTACCTAAAATCCCCTTATAACTAGCAAGAAAAAAAACGCTCTTAAATATGTAGCAAACGAACCACACACATAGTGTGGCGAAACTGAACAAATAATTTCCGTCTTGAACAACGAAACAAAGCATTCGCACAATTAATTGGAAAGTACAAGTTAGCAACAACCGAAACCTGCTATTTTGTTTGTCCTGCAACTATTCCTAGGCAAAGACGTTATATAACTACTACAATATTCATGCATCTCACAGCTGAACACTACCAACAATAACAGCATAGAAACCTTTCTTGCATGATTACCCATGGACAGAATACACCTAGGTTCTTGCATGCGACCAAGAATCTGAAAGAGAAGGAAGTACCTTCCTCCGGATCCTCGACCAGGACCAGATCTTTACAGGCGTTCTCTTCTTCCTCCTCCTCCTCCTCCTCCTCCTCCTCCTTACCCGCGTCGCCGTCCTTCCCCTCTCGATCTGCCTTCTCCCCCTCCAACTCTTGGCTGGCTTCTTGCCCTCCGGCCTCCTGCATCGCTTCCTCCGCCGCCTCCTGGGGGTTCTCGCCGCCGCCCGACGGGTTCGTATCCTTCTTGGCCTCCCCCTCCGCCGCCATGCTTGGGGAAAGATGGCGCGAGAAAAAAGGTATCTTTGGGATTGGATCGGAGGGAACAGCCAGTGACGCGGAGCTCTCGCTTTGACGGGGGTTGGGAAGGAAGGAAGGAGGAGGAGAGGGGCGTGCAGTCTGGGAAGAAGATGGGGGAGTGGTGCTATCAGGTGTGGCCGTGTGAGTGTCAGAGCTCAAATTGTTATGTGCACCCTTGGGTATAAGTGTTGGCCTTTGGATTTGGCATTGATGAAGGCCTCGTCATGGGAATGGCTAGGCTTTTGAAGAAACAAAGCTTCTACTTTTGAAGGTAGTAGGAGAATATTCGTAGGTTGAGATTTTTATTAGCACACTAATTTTGCATTAGGCAGTGTAAAAAAATAATGAGATTGAAAGGCTCTTGTTTCCTCTTAGATATACCCTGATCGTTTCGACTTTGGCTTCTGGCTTATTTTTCACTATTCCTAAATTTTGTCTTTTTCTGATTTTTTTTGATTTTTTGAGTTTTTTTACCGGTTCTTTTTTCCCGTATTCGTTTGCATTACACGTGATGGGCTAACCCATTTTTTTTCTATTTTTAAAATTTTTTAAATTTAATTATACCAAATAAGCCACCTTCACTCTGAGTGTAATTTCATTAGCTACTGATGAAATAAGCCACAGCCCAACCGATCACCACCATACAAATGCTTGCTTATACGAAATAGAGGAGAAAAGATGGTAATGCTTATAAAATAGGTATAGATATGGTGAAAGATTTACCGAAATAGTCAAAAGTTGTAATAGACATAGCTAAAATCTTTTAAGGTTTAATTCCTTTTTTAAAAAATTATATACGTTTCAAGATCTATTTTACTTCAAAAGTTATTTTTTGGAGACAATTTAAAATACTTTTTATTCTTGTAAGATTATGTTGAGGAATTGTGCATGGTTTCTTACTAGCAACTTAAAAGTTTTTACTATCTCTTGAAACTAATATAATGTTTAGTCATATTTGGTTTTTGTCATTGTATGTCTATTAATTTCCATACTCATAGGTGCTATAATATTTCAATTAAACTATAATAACACCATTCTAAAATAAGTTACGTAGAAGTTAGAACATCCTAGATATAAAATTACAGCTAGTATGAAAATAATATATTCGATACTTTCTGGAACAGGAGATTTTTTGTCTAGAATTTCCATGTCTAAAAACTTTCTGCAAAAGTCATAGACCCTAAAATCGATATAATATAGAACTTAGAAGGTGAACTTATATGGAAGGATCTTCTTTTTTTGTTTGTTTAGTAGAGCAAATTTTGTCGTGGAATCAACTTCTATGATAAAAACTTTCATGATTTACTTGTATCCTCCCTACATAATTTTATAAGGGCATGTACAATGCAAGATGCTTATATATGAATGCTTAAAGAGAGAGAATATAGCTACATCATCAAGCATCTATGCAAAAGTTATTTTCTCCAATGCAAGCATCTCTTCCGTGGGTGCTTAGATGTTATATTATCTATTAATAGATATAGTTATATACATAAGCACCTACTAAGTACCGATGCTTATTTAAGCATCGATGCTTCAAAATAAGCACCTTATCTATCCTACGTGGTAAGAAAAACAGTTTTTCATTGCTAAGCATCTCTCTAGCGTCAGTATTGGACATGCTCTAACAGTAATACTAACATTGCTTGACCCCTTGGCAAAGATTAAAGCAATGTTGTGCCACATGTAGCCCCATGCAGTGGCGCTTGAACATGGGCAACATGTGGAGCATGCAATTTACATAGTTATCTTGAGACTTACGGCAAACTGATTTTGTTGTTTTGCCATGACTTATGGACGGTGCACCACTGTTTTTCTCATGTTTCGCGAGGGAATGATATTGATGAAATTAGACGGAATTGCCCACTTAACTGGTATTTGAAGGTGGCTGAACCATCGAATGTTTGGGTAACATTACAACAATATCTGTATTATGCATCATCATAGGAAACATGTGGCACATGCAATGATGTCATAATTTGGAGACTAACGATTAAGGCCTGCTCATTTCAGTTTGAACTTCTGACTTCTAACTTATTTTTTATTATCCATAAATTTCATCTTTTTCTGATTTTTTGGTTTTTTTAACTTTTTTGCCGGTTCTTTTTTTCCCATATTCATTTGTATTGTCCATGTAGGCTAATCTGTTTTTCTATTTTTATTTTTTTTAAAATTTAGTTAGACCAAATAAGTCACCATCAGCTACTGTGTAATTTCAGTCAAGTACAGTAAAACTTCAGTTATAAACCACTTTTTTCACCTTACAAAGCGGCACCTAAATAAATTGGTTGCTTTGCCGCAACCTCAAAACTTTTTTGAAATACTTTGGGCTAGTTGTTTGATGGTTCAGATGGTGCAGTACTGTTTTTGCTCACGTTTCGTGTGGAACTGCCATTGATTAAACTAGCCTAGTAGGCGCGCGCGCGACGCCGCGCCCACCACCGTGTGTACCAAGCAAAGAGGCGATAATTCGTGAGGAGTTTTCAAAAAATCGAGGGCATATGCGTATTTCGAAAAAGCTAAAGGGTTTTTTTGTAAAAATCGAGGATCAGACGTAAATAAATGAGGACCCGTGCGTAATTTAGTAAACCGCGGGGTGCTATCCTGCAAAGCGGAGGGGCTAAAAAAACTGACAGGGACCTTTCTGCGAGAAAAAAAGATCTTTACGTAATTTCCAAAAAATACAGAGACTTTTTCGCAAAACTGCTCCCCGACCGTACGCGAATTTTTCCGCACGCGCCGGCCGACGGAGCGCTGGGGGCGACGTGGGCGCCCTCGCCGGCCGCTAATACTTCGGTTACGATTACACAGAGCCCACGTGACTGGTATTTGAAGGTAGCCAAACCATCCTGTTTGTAGTAGCGTTGCCACGATGTCCGCCGTTTAGTCATCATATAAAACTTTTTGTCTACATGCTTTTTCTGTATCAGCTAATGCTTCCTTTTCGAAGTCACATAAAAATTTCTTTACACAAGCTGGTAAATTCCTATAGATAATATATAACTTCAAACACAACATGTATAAATAGCACTGACTAAACTAGAGAAAATCAAAACTTCCCACAGGTACATTCACAGATAAGTATCATTGTTCGAGTTAAGGATGTGTTAGCTCTTTTAGGGCAGCGGTTTTATGTTTAGATGAAAGAAATTTAAAATTCTCCCTTTTTGGCAAGTCATCTACTCATCTTTAAATTTATCTTCACAAAACTTTTAAGTGGGCATATTTCGTTGGAACTCAAAACTTTCATAAGAACTCTCAATGACATGTGGGTCCTGGACCCACATGTTATTGAGACATCACTGGGGCAAATCTACAAAGCCACTCAAGAGTGGGGCAAATCTACAATTTTTCCCTTTTAAGTGTGTGTATGAAGCCTTTTTCATACTCTCGAGAGTACATACTTTAACTTCTAATATACAACTTAAATAAATATTTTATACTTTTTTTTATCACTTTTGATATACTTAAATACTAATTCTGAGATACTCAAATGCGACTTGGTTGAAAATTTTTATCGGAACCCTTTATTTTTATTACATATCCTTCTCCAAACATAAAAGGAGTATATACATAAATTATGTTATAATCATTATTACAATATTCTCAAACATATAAAGAGGTATAACAATATCATTTAAGTGGTATATGAGAAGTGGGAGTACGTACTCCCAACATTATGAAATTATTTTCCTATATATGTATGTATGTATGTATGAGAGAGAGAGAGAGCATATTTAGTGCTAATGCTCATTTAGGTGCTAACATGCTAACAAACGCCCAGATCGTTGGATCCCAGTGGACAGGCACGATCCAGCGGTGGAAATTACCGGATGACTTATGCTTATTTGCATGAAACCCCCTCGTCGCTCTTTTGCCTTCAGTCCCAACTCACAAGAGTTTGCTCCTCCCTCCCCGAGCGGTGCTCCTCCCTGAGCACCGCCCCTTCCCGAGCGCAACCCATCCTCGAGCTCTTCTCCTGGCACCTACCCCCGCTCACTCCCGGCACCACCCTCTAGCCTCCCTAGCACTGCCCCCGCGCCCCGGTGCTTCCCAGCTCGGCCCCTCTAGCCTCTCTCGGCGCCACCCCGCCTTGATCTGCTGCCCCTTCGACCTCCCGGCGCCTCCCGGGCCCTCCGCACTGGCGCCTCCCCGACCATGGCGACTTCGACAACGGAGGTTTCAACCACGGCGGCTTTGACCACGTCACTTGGGTGGTCGAAGCCGCCATTGTCGAAGCCGTCGTGGTCGAAATCACCGTGGTCGAAGCCGCCATAGTCGAAATTGCCATGGTCGAAGCCACCTTGATCGAAACTGACGTGATCGAAATCTCTGTGGTCGAAGTCGACATTGTAGAAATCGCCATGGTCAAAGCCGCTGAGGTTGAAGCAGTGCGTGGTCAGGGAGGGGAAGGCGCAAATGGAGGAGGGGGTGGTGTCGAGGGAAGCCAGGGAGGGAGCCTCGAGAGGCCGGGGGTGGCGTCGAGGGAGGCTGGAGGGGGTGGAGGGAGGCCGAGGGCGGCGGTGGGGCGGCGTCGAGGGAGGCCGGAGGGGGTAGATGGAGGCAGGTGGGGCGGCGGCAGTGGTGGAGGGAGGCCGAGGGCAGCGCCCGGGGAGGACAGGAAGGGCGACACCGGGGGATGGCTCAGATGTACTGTTCGCAAGAAAGCATTGCCGCACAGGGAGGGGGGTTCGAAAAATCGCATAAGTGAGCTGAGGGATTTTGCCCGCCTTGATCCTGGCCACCCGACGAGGATCCAATGGCCCACGTTGGCGTTTACATATCAGCCACTGAATACACCATTTGCACTAGATATACCCCCCACACGGCTGCGCTAATGAGCGCGTGCGCGTACGCTACGCGTGGGTCGCTGGCTAGATTCCTGGAGTAGTCGGTACGTAACTTTATGAATTATAGATGCTAACTTTTTTTTGCATGAGATAGTAACTTTACAAATGTAAGTAATTTGATGAATTATCGATGATAACTTTATGTTCAGGAGATAGTTACTTTCTGTAACATTACAATGTGAAAGTTATCACGTGAGAACTATAAGTAACTTCGTGAATTATAGATGATAACTTTTGGTGCATGATATAGTAATTTTGCCAAATATAAGTAACTTAATGAATTATAGAATCATGATGTTGAACTTCTCATCATATTATTTATTTTTGAGCATTTGATGCTTGGTGCTGCAAGAATCATGACGTGAGATGTTTGTGTAGTGATTTTAGGGCATGTATAATAATTTATCTCTTAAGGTTATCTCTAAGACTTCCATCTTATCTAAAGACAACACTAAAGACAACCTCTGCAACAATAAATTATATGTTTGTGTAGTGATTTTAGGGCATATACAATAGTTTGTCTCTCAAGATTATCTCTAAGACTTCTACCACACCTAAAGACATCACTAGAGACAATATCTCCAATAGTAAATTATTCATCAAACTATTTTGTACTATTTTCACCATAACTTCTTGTTCACACCCTCTCACTATTTACGTTAGTTTGCAAGCTCAATTCGTCTTTTGCATAAGAGACAACATATTATTTTTTTTCTCTCCTCCTCTCTTCTTTATATAGAATTTTATTTATTTAATATAGATAAGAGACAGTTGAGATGATACTATTAAGGGCCTGTTGGCGAGCCCCACCACTGAAAAAATGAATCTGGAGCAGCAAATCCACCAAAAACAGCTCCACCGTGAATCTGGGATCCCACCATGGAGCTAGACAAAACTGTTTGGCTTGCACAGCAGCTCCAGATCCACGAAACTGAGTTTTTGGTGGGAATGGCCTGTTTTGCCCATGGGTTTTATGGTGGTATGGGATGGGGTGTGTAACCAGTGGCAAAAGGTGGGTATTTACCACCCAACTCCACGAGTAGGTACGAAACAAGGTTTCGTGGAGCACCCCTTGAGGTGCTCCATGGATTTCATGAATCTGGAGCTAGATTCAGTATTTTGGTGGATCCAGATTTCGTGGAGTTGGAGCGTTTGGGTAAAATAGAGTGGGGCTGTTTTTGATGGATCTGGAGTTGATGGAGCTCTGCCAAACAGGCCCTAAAGATGTCTTTAGTCGGCCCCCTAATTGAGTTGTAGCTTTCCTTTTAAGAATTTATTTGCACGGAATTTTGTAGAGCATATCATTTCACTCATTAATACAAGCTTATAATGGGTGGATTCGGGAGCCATTTGTTTTGGCTTTGCTACAGTAATTAGCTGTTAAATGGTGTATTTTTAAAGCTGAGTCTACAGATAAATTGTAGTAGATATTATACCGAGTTCATCTATACTAGTAAAAATTACATGCGACTGTTTCTCTCTGCGTACTGCCTCTCACGAACAGCTAGAATTTAAAATTTTAAACCAAAAGCTATAAGTCACAGCATAAAATAACCTACCCATATATAATTTTGGTTCTCATTAGAACTACTAAATCAGTATGTTGTGCAAGTAGCTTATCTCGAGACGACGTTCAAACAAGATATTGTCATGATCATACAAGATGATAAAAAATTGCTTGTTCTTAATATAATCTGGGACATTGTTTTCAATCCCAGTTGAACAGAGTGCGCTCTGAGTACTTGACCACTCTAAATGTACTACTTAGATGGCAACTTCTCATCTCTTATTTTAGTTGACTAGAGCTTTTAGTGGACTCTGCATAACTTTCATATATATAATATAAGGCTCAGTTAATCATCTACGGTACTCTGATTTGTTATGCCAGGGAAATTTGTAGTGCTATTACCTCACTGCGCTTTTTGGCAGTAACTGCACTGGTCTTCTGATCCGTAAACTTTAACCCTTAGAGTGGTCAAAAGAAGGAAAAATAACTAAAGCGAATACAGAAGATCCTGTTGTGATTGTGTAGATGTTTTAATGCCCTGTTATGTTGGTTCTCTGAAGAATTTTTCATGCTTATGCGAAAGATACTCATGTCACATGTGATGCTAAACAGCCCGAGAACAGGATATTTCCCTGGAGTTCGCATCAACATCGAAAGCAACTACACTCATACCAATAATTCTGCTGAACTATACTATTAAGAATGTGCAATCTTATATATTTTGCACAAAAACTTAATGGTGTTTATGCTGTGGACATATGCATTCGCTCAATTCTGCTTGGTTAAAGCAATTCAGATTACAAACTTCATGTTGAATTTTTTTAATAGTCAAATTTTAATTTTGAATTACAACATTATATCTGCTTTTTTATTTTTGCAATTTTGACTATATGTCGCTCCGCGGTTGGCCCTATCGCCCAACAGTTGAATAACAAGACCCTTAGTTGCCCAACTGTTGGGCGACTAGGGGGTATACCCCCATACGCACACGTCGGCCGACGCTCCAAGTGCTCATTCAGCCAAGAGCAGATAGAAGAAGGGGATAAGGGGAGAAGAGAAAGAGAAGAGAGGAGAGGAGAAAGAGAGGAGGAAAGAAAACGAGGAGAAGAAGAGAGGAGAGGAGGGAGGACAGGAGGAAGAGGAGGAGGGATCTACACATCGACAATGGAGAGTTCCCTGTATTTCTTTGTACGCTTATTTTTGAAACATGGTAGGTTAGCAACTAAAATTATTAGATGTGTAGTTTAGAAACTAACGTCAATTTAGTTGTTAATAGTTATATTATCGTTTATATCACTCTATTGCGCATTTGAAGGCCCAGTTAATTTTGTTAGTAAACATAAATGATAGAAACCTCCTAATAAGTATTCTTAATTTTTAGAATAATTAATAGCCATCAAAAGATTTAAAACTATTCATGACGATTAGAATAGCACGTGCCGATTTAAAATAGTACGCGTAGCGATTAGAATTGTACATGATGATTTAAATAGCATTTGAGTCGTAAAAATCCACAAATGACTAAAATAAAATCAGGGATCACACAGTGACGCCTTAGTATAATTCATGTAATTATTATTTAAGATTTACTTTATGTCATATCTGTAAGTAAATAGTCACGTGTGTACAAATTATGGGAAAAGAATTGGTACCAAGAAGGAAGAATTTAGTCGAGTGACCCTGAGACCTAAAATTATTTAGAGAGGTAGATAATGCATATGCACCAATGAAAAATTAAATAGGCATAATAGCATATGTGAAATTGGCTAGGAATGATTGCAAGAATTTTCTGAGCTGCGGTATTAATAATTAAACCAGTAATTGTGTCGTAATAACTTCAAATTGATTTGCAGATATGATTCGCGGCCTTGGTTGTTCGGACTGGCCTTTCGGTCTGCTGGACCAGCACATCGACATGCAACACTGCACGAGCCATCGTGTTTCTCATCCTGAGGGTGGGGACGAGGAGATCAGTTAGGAGTCGCCCACACACACGCCCGACGAGTTTGGAGACTGTACCACGCTGGAGAGACATGTTTGTCAGTAAACTATGATACTTCTTTTATGATATTTACGCTATATACTTACTTCTTTGTGCTTTACAGGTGGCGATGCCGACCTTATACCTCTCGTGAGGATGGTAGAGGCCACCGATGAGGATGGCGCTCGATCGAGGTTTGATGGGATTCTTTCAGCGGGGCGCGGCAACATACCACGTCTTGCGATTCGGCGAAGCATGGCCCGCATATGCGGTGGCTTTCGCAGTTCCGGGTAAGTATGCTATCTATTTCCCTGTTTAGCGATGCACCATCCTTGCCATATGACGGGCTTACTATTTTTTTGGTTTGTACACAGGTCGAGCGGATGACCCGAACATCAACGAGTACCAGGTGTCATAGCACCTCGAGGTGTACTTGTTATGGCTGTTCGGCTGTGTACTGTTTATCAGCAGCCATGGAGCGACATATGGTTAAAACTGCAAAAAAAAAGACATGTATAATACTGTAATTCAGAATTGAAAATTAATTATTTAAAAAATTCCTTCATGTTCCTTTGGAATGCATTATTTGCATGCCATTTATAACTATTACTGATCTTGATTGGTTACTTTCCACTGTGCGATGGAAGCCATGTGAAGCACAACAAAGCCACGGGTGATAATGCGGGGCCCTTGCTTGCTAAGAAGTAGGATGAATATTTTTCATGGCTTTATGTTGAGTCGAACCCTATTTGTATGTCCTAATTCATATAACTTTTTTTTTGTCAAATCTAATAATATTATAATGATACCATGTTACAGCAACCTTGTTGCTCCTTAGACCAGAATGAAGCGAGAAATGTTCGTGTTACGAAAATCAGTTTCAGATCTCTAGATATCAAATAGATATCTGTACTTCTGAGCGAGATTGATATTCATCCTTGAAACCCTTCGGAGCATGCACTAAAAAAGAAATTGGAATTGCTTTATATCATTTGAATGATAATTTTTGTGCAGATCATTCGAATTTCTGACCTTGTGATTTACTTGGAGATTTATGCTCCGGCTGGTAAAATCATCTTCTCTAGTGAACTCGTTGTCCTCTTCCACACCGACGCTGTCGTCTCCCGCCGCAACGGGTTAAGGTTAGTGTTCGGGGTTTACCAAAGCCCCTGAACTTAGAGGGTGGCCAGGGAAAGGGGAGAACCAGCAATGGGTAACGGTGGCGATGAGGCGGCTGTGGCACCGCTAGACATGGGTCGGAGGAGGGCGGTGGGCAATGGAGGTGATGGGGGTGATGAGAGCGATGAGCAATTAGGAGGCAGCAGGGGAGATGGAGCCAGCTGGCAGCAGCAAGAGGAGACAAGGAGCCGGGCGATGGAGGCTTGCGGGGGAGGAGACACGGTGGGAAGCGACAAAGGCTCATAGGCGAGGTGGTGGGGGCGCTGGCACATTGGTGGCAGTGAAGATGGCGAGGTAGGAGGCAGCGGGGTGGAGTCGGAAGGAGGAGATGTGATGGAGTGGGGCCGGGGTGGAGTTGTTAGACAAGCCCAAAAAATTATGCTGAACTTTGTTAGTCATATTAGTAGTCTAGTAGAGAACTCCTAGGAGATGAGACTTGCTGGGCTCTTACCAGATTTTTGTAGCAAGTTTACGAATGACACAATAAAGCAGTGACTTGGCATGTTTTAATCCTATGAAGTTATGATTTGTTTGTCTGGGAAACTAATGGTAGGAGCTCTACCTAAGCTATGAAGTTATGATTTATTATTGTGCTTTCGCCCAATCACATGCTTTTGTCAATAATAGCTGGGTTCATTAGTACTTACAGCTTATGTACGGATGAACAGCAATATACCGTTAAACGGTGTATTTTTTCAAGACAGAGTCTGTGTAAATTATAGGACAAACTGCACGAGTTTAGTTGTCTTGGCTAAAATCGCATGCGACTATTTCTCTCTGCATATTGTCTCTCACAAATAAATTTGAATTTAAAAACCACAATCATAAATCTCAGTCTAAAAGAATTCTCCCAATATCAAGTACGTACCTCATACATTGGTACAAGCTGTCGATGATTGCATTATGATTCCTAGTATGTAAGGAACAGACACTTCAATTCAGCGTAATCTCATTTAATGTATGAGGATTTTTCGTTTAAAATTGGAATTTTAGAGTAATGGCAAATGTACTGTTGGTTCCTGCTTATGCAATAAAAAAGTACAAAAAGTACATCCCCTGTTTACGGTTAATTCGCGCTGCATATGGACGGTGGTGATTGTCCTCAAATGAATTTGCTACAGCAACCCTATAGTAACACCCATGAAAATATGTATCCCTTCTCTTCGCAAATCACAAATCAAACAGGGAGCATATCTACTGAAACCGGCTATGTATTGAACACCCATGTAAACTAAGGCATGAAAGTTTCCAAAAATTCCTAAATAATTACTACGTGTAGGGGAGGGCATGTGTTTATAGCAATGCAAATTTCAATATCAACCCCAATCACAATGATTTTGCAATGTTCACGTAGAATTTGCGGGCGTGCTATAATTCACACATGATTTTTCACTACAATGCATGGACACCTCATAATTGGCCCACATGATTTTTTTCGCGATTACAAAGAAGACGCACACCGTATGTACACGCACGCGCTACTGCGCCTTTAGCACACGTATAGAATACGGAGGATGGGGATGAAAATGCAACCTCACAAAGTTTGTATTAAGGTGCACTCGCATGTGCGTAAAGATAGACATGAGGACTTAAACTCTGATGGATAGAGTTGTATATATGTAACTCCACCTCCCTACTAAAAAAAGTGGTTCTCATCTGCCCACATAATTGTAATCTACCACTCGAAGTATTTAATTGTACTTACTAACGCTTCATGAGAGTATATATAATAGTATGTCTCTTAATATTATCTTTAAGGCTTTCATCTCATCTAAAGACAGCACTAGAGACAACATCTCCAACAGTAAAACATTGTTCTAACTATTTTATACTATTTTTACCATAATTTTCTATCTCACACTCTCTCACTGTTTACATTGTTTTGCAGGCTCAAGTCACCTCTTGCATAAGAGACAGACATTATCTTTCCTCACCTCTTATCTCCTCTATATAGAATTTTACTTATTTAATATAACTAAGAAACATCCGAGATGATACTATTAGAGATATCCTGAAGCTAACATGCTCTTTTGAAGCGGTCGTGTATGTTGAGGTAGCACCTCTCTCCTAGGTGCATGGCCGGATGATGGAGCATTAGAGATGCTCCTTCAAATTTACATCTTATAGATTGTACTAGTTTCCAAATATAACATATATTTGTGAATAGACTTTATACATGTTCTCTTCATAATTTCGATCCATTTGGGGCTTTGTATACAAGGATTACATTCTCGCTATACCGCATTAGTGCCATTCTTATGCAGACCTCTATTGATTGGGAAAAACCCATAGACCCTCTATAAATCCCCCTATCCATTACCGTTTCTATTCCCACCGTAACTTTATTCTATGCAACCACCCTCTACGTCGCGCATTAGCACTATTTTTCATGATTTTCATTATCTTTAGTATTTTGTTTTAAATGATTTCATTATTTATTTAAGTGATATAAATACCTATGTCAATTATTTAAGTGATTTCAACACTTGCATATATGATTTCAATATCGAAACATTGGTATTGAAATCACTCAAGTCATTCAAACAAGCAATAAAATTGCTAAAGCACACTACTACAAAAAGAATCATCATATACGATTATAAACTATCATCATAGACGATTTTTCGAACCATCTGAATTTATGCGTGCGTGATAATGGCGATTATCACAGACGGTATATGAGCCGTGCGTGATAATTCACAACACGATGATTGGTATAAAGAACCATCTGTGAAAGCCTATTATCACAGACGACTTGTACCAAAAACCAACCGTGATATATAGTCATCACAGACGATTCTATTTTTGGTTGCCGTGTAATTATTTATTTGTTATGCCAAGTTTGGTCTATGGTTGATATCTAATTTCTTGTCTGACTAGTGGAAAACTGGAGGCATGCATAAAGAAGAGCGATTTGTTGTCTGATTAGTTCTGCCAAGCTCTATGCATTTCCTAGCTCCAGTAGTACACCAATCTAGTTGCAGTCAGATCGCCGTGGTCGAAGTGCCGTGGTCAAAACATCGTGATCAAAGCGTCGTGGTCGAAGTGCTGTAGTCGAAGTGCAGTGGTTGAAGTGCCATGGTCGAAGTTCCTTGAGGGAATTTCTCTACCACAAGGGGGGCATCAACATGTGTGTGCGGAAAAAGTAGGTGAATTATAGGGTTTATGGATTTTCCCGAAGTTCATGTATGTCTTTTTATTTTGCCAAGACAAAATAAAGTTTAGGGGTTGCTCATTTGGGCTTTTTTTATTACTTATGGCTTATTTTACAATATAGCTGTTGTTGGATTTTTTGACATAATTAAATTTTTTTAAAATAAAATAGAGAAAACATATAACCCATCATAAATAATACAAACAAATACGAAAAAAAAAGAAAAACCAAAAACCAAAAAGACTAAAACAAAAAAATAAAATTAAAAAAATAATAAACTAAAATCTAAAAGGCAGAAGCTGAAGTGCAGATGAGCGAGGCCGGTCCGACGAACATAGAGCGATTTTTTCACATACCTACGTACGGCCTCCCAAAAAAGCAAGCACACGCGTAGAATCAGCTTTTAGTCCGTAGCCCATTTGGCATTAAAATTGTACGAGGAATCATAAATTCACACCGACACCGGGCCTGTTCTTTTCCTATGAAGCTAGCGGCTTTTGGCTTTTACTACAGTACCTAACTTTCAAACGGACTATTTTCTCAAGACGGGGTCTATAAGTTAAACGATATACACGTTAAAAGCCCAATATCTGTACCATCCAAAATCGCAAGTGAGTATCTATCTCTCCGTAATCTGTACCGTAAACAGTCAAAATTCAAAAATTTCAGCCAAAAATCATAAGCCGCAGCCGTTGTCAAACAGGCCCACCGTCACTTACTTATACCAGTACTAGCGCAACCACCGCCTGCCATTCCAGGCCTGTGCAGCCGGCAAATCCGCAGGGCAATTGTCGTCTGCTTCAATTGCCGCATGATTCGCCGGTTCTTACTTTTTTACGTTTTCTTTCTCTAAATTTAGGACCGGCACATCACGGGACCGCTGAGAATTACTCCTTCCCTTCATCATCCCTCTATACAAAGCCGGAAGGATTCTGGCCCCCTCGCGCTGTCCACGTCGCCCCGCCCGCTCCCTCGGCCGGCGCGTGGCGACGGGTTTTGCGTACGGCCGGGGGAGGCACTTCCCCTGAGTTTTCCGAAAATTACGTACAGGTCTTTTTTCCTCGCAAATAAGTCCTTTTTCCTCGCGAAAAGGTCCCTGGCGGTTTTTTGCGGCGAATTTTTCTGAAAACCCCCCCTCCAATTTGCAGGATGGCGCCCCGCGGTTTTCTAAATTGCGTACAGGTCCTCATTTCATTACATACGGGTTCTCAATTCTTACGAAAAAACCCTTTAACTTTTTCGAAAATACGCATGTGCCCTCGATTTTTTTAAAAAAACCCCTCACAAATTATCGCCTCTTTTACTTCGGTGCACACGGTGGCTGGCGCGGCGTGTCGCCGCGCCTATGCTGCTAGTAAATTATATTTTGGGAAGTGTACAATAAAACTTCTTTAACTTTAACTTGCTAATATATAAAAAACTACTTAGATGGGTAACGTGAAAATAGTATAATTAGATTAGGCATAAAATATATTTGTATATTATAATAATTTTATACTTTTATAAATATATTTATATAAAAATTGGTTAAAGTCTGTGTCGATATCCAAAACAGAACTGAGGAGTATGTCAGACAAATTAGCAGCCGTGTTGTTTTAGAGATGACGAGCTTAAGGGCTTGTTTGGGTAACAGGAAAATTTTCCCGGGAAGGGAAGCGGACGGGATTTTTGAGCAAGTAGGATCCACGTGGAACATTATCAAGTAGGATCCACTTGGAAGAGACAAGGACAAATATCTCTCCCACTTAGAAATGAAAAGCAAATTTCAGAAATTCAGATAAAAAAGAACGTATGAACTCAAAACAATGAAAATTAGCAAGGTGGGATGGGTGGCAGCGCCCATGGCCAAGCACAGGGCAATGGCAGGGTGGCGGCGCTCGCAGACGCACCGAGAAGACGTCGCAGATGTCCACGTTCCTCCTCCTTCCTATGCTCCGGCTACCATAGCTTCCAATTCATTGTGCTCTCGACCTTCTTCTTCCTTGCGCCGTCGTCTCCCACCGCATCGACGGCCTTGAGTAAACACCATGGCCACCACCTAGTTTGGATCTAGTATATGGAGGCGGCCTCACCGTCAAGTTTCCCACCTCTCATCAAAATGCCCATCTAGATTAGGTGGCTGAAATTTCCTGAAAATTGCGGGGATCCGTGAGGATCCGGGCTTCAAACGAGCCCGGTATTTACACTCATAATTAACCATGATTACGGTCGAATGTAAAAAGACATAATGGTAGGGTATAAAGCGATGTGCACGGCTATGCACAAGGTAAGCCTGGCCGGCGATGATAAGGTCATGCCGCTTGTGTTGGGCGATAGTAGAGTGCGTGTACAGTCCATTGGTTGTATGCATGCATGCTCTGGTTGCTTTTATTAGGTGCCGAGCTCCAAGTTTCCAATCGAGGAGGAAAAGGTGTTTTATATCCACTTACTCCGTGCACGCAATAGTGTCAGTCCAACCTCTCCACCTATATCCATCCATACTTTTAGATAGAGAAGAGGCGTAGAAAAAAATACAACCCGCGTTTAAATGAAACATTACTCTCGTACTGAGGTTTAGCTAAAGTTTAAATGCAAGTTAATCACACTTGCATAATAAAAACTACGAGTATGCTAGACTAACAATAAAATTGGGACACATCTAACCCGCGTCCTTTTCTTTTTGTCGGCTCCCTTCCTCCTTTTTCACCGCCGCCCCCCTCCCCTCCATCTTCATCGCCGCCCCACCTCCTATTCTTGCTCTTCGACAACAAGCTCCACATGCCTCTACCAATGCCCCTAATCCCACCTCCACCAAACCACAGCAGGCAGCACCCTCGTCGCCTCGCCCCGCCACCATTTCCCTACCTCCACCACCCTACTCCACCTACCTTAAGTTGTCTCGTCACCTCACCATCCCACCGCCACCATAGCCTACCGCTGGGTCGTGGCCTCCCCCTCCCTCTAAACACTAGAGTCCTGGTGAACCCCTCCCTAACCCTATGGAACCCTAACTCTAACTCTTCTGAGCCCTCACCGGAGTTCTTGCTGCTGTCTAAAGTGGTATGTTTGTCTTTTTGTTGTTTGAATTTGTTGTTTTTTTGTCTGAATTTGTGAACTTTCTTAAAAATAGAAGGTATTCAGTTTATAACTATGAAACTCATATTCAATATATAGCAATTCGCTAAAATTATTCCATATGCCTTATTCTATCTACCTACTTGTGAGTTATGTGAGTTTTCTTTGGTAGCGTGTGATTAGCCGTACTCTCGCTGGTTAGTCTCTGTTCGTATTGGCTTCTAAAAGCTACTTTTCTACAGTAAATAATTTTTCTACAGTACCTAACTTTCAAACGGATTTTCTTTTTATTGTGGGATCTACTAAGGAAGCAAGTTCTCTAGTGAGAGGAAGTCCAAATATCAGAAGTTAAAGCAAAAGCAAAGCTAACTTTTAAGAATTTTCTTTTAGTGCAACTAGCTCCCTATTGTAGACCTCTATAATATCATATTTGGTGGTTCTTCTACTCCACATGTTGGTATTGTAGACATAAGTCACGTTGGATCATTCTTTAAAAATATGGCTCTCGCCTATCCTGATAGGTAAATCTTCCGAAACTATAAATCATGCTATTTCATCACGTGCTACTCGGGGAGTTGTACATCCGCGTACTTTTAGTGCAGTCGGCCAAAAAGTTTGGCTGCGTCTGCACACCTCCTCCTTGGGTTCGCCCCAACTTTTGTAGGCACGGTATGTAGTGCCGACTCAGATGTCTCGTCTCTCCACTTGAACCTGCAATTAATTCGGTTTCCAATAATTACAAATGGCAGTTACCTATGTTTGGCCGTTTACAATGCCAATCTTCCTGGTCATGTGCTTCTAGCACTCTGCCCTTCCGCTGGTGGATGGTGGGGTTGATGATGATCCTCCGATCTCATTGTGACTTGAGACCAGGGCAAGAAGTTCACGAAGGTGGTGTCCTCGTAGCCCTCCGTACCTCCATGTGACGGTCATACATGTTGTAGTCTCCCATGCCTAGGAAGAGTTGACGATGATCGTTGTGAGCATTGTCCTACCCAGGAGAACTAGGGGGCTATGGGGGCGTGCTTGCTTGTGCCTTGGCACCCCTGTTGGCTTCTTCTTGCTATACATATTGAGAGAATGAGCGATAGAGTGCTAGAGAGTAGGGAAATTGTTGCTTGAGTTGTGTGCTGAAGAAATGAGGAGAGGAGGGGAGTTTATAGCCATAGAGAGGAAGCATGTTGCATCTCTACTGCCTCTCTCCAACTCACTCTCGTCGTCTCGCGTCCTCACCCTTCCTCTCTCCCTCTCCCTCTCCAGCCGGTGGTGGCCATGGCTCGGCTAGCCAGATTTGAGCGACAACGTCGACAATCTGAGGTGGATGGCGGCATGCTAGTGGTGTGCGGTTGTGCCCTTCCCCTCTTGGCCTATCCCTCCCCACCGACGGCGTGGGCCCATAGCGGCAAAGCCCTAGATTTGTAGGTGTGGTGGCACGCTGTACAGCCTAGTGCGGGCCGATTTGGGGAAGCGAGCGCCATCAGCCGATGCGGTGTAATCAGAGAGGGGGACGACTGGAGGCGGAGGCCAACAATGTTGCCCATAGCAGCAGTCTCCCTCCCCTCTCCCCGATGGCCACAACGACCATGGTGAAGTGCCGTGTCGACCTGGCGGTCTGGCGATGTGCTACATGCCGTCGGGATGTTCCTGGCTTTTCAAACCATGTCGTCCCGACCACAGCCCAATAGAGCAGGCCATGCCATGATGCCTGACATACACACTCCTTAGGCCCGGTCTAGCCTGAGCGTTCATGCCATGCCAACCTGACCCACACTGTTTCATGAAATGCCTTGGCAGGAAAGCCTGACCCAACTCGCAGGACTAATCACTAATCTTTTTTAGAGGAATTTCTCAATTTACTACTCTAGACAGTCGTGCCATGGAAGTTCCGTACACCAGTACCGCCCCATTAAATTAAGGGGAAGTAATAGTAACATATCTGTATGGGCCACATAGAGGCTGATTTTGGATTTGGGCCCAATCAAGCAAAACTTGTCTCCACAAAGCGGTCCAGTTAATTAGGGCCAACGATAGCTGGCGATTACACGGGCCTAGGCCTACCTCAGCTGGACATCACATGGTGCAACGTATTCACAGATTACATATCGATCTTGTAATCAAAAGTTCCATGAGGTTCTCGATGCTGAAACTTGTTTCAAAACTGAAACTTGAAAAAGTTTAATGAAGTTTATATATATATACACACACACACACATATATACATATGTATATATATATGACACTGAAATAGGGCACCATGGTGTCTGGGCACTAAACTTCCCTGCCTTTGGATTGCTTTTATATACGTGCAAGTGCAATGATATGTAATATTTCAGGATGGAAAGTCTAAGGTCCCACTTGGTTGGGCTGAAAGGCATGTTCTTTTTTGCTGCGGCTTATAGCTTTTGGCTGAATTTTTTGGATTTTAACTGTTTACGGTACAGATTACGGAGAAATCGATACTCACGTGCGATTTTGGCTGGTACAGATGTTGGGCTTTTAACGTGTACTATGTTTAACTTGCAGACCCCGTCTTGAGAAAATACCGTTAAAAGTTAGGCATCAGATGGTGCGTAAAAGCCACGACTGTGGCCACCGACGAGCCCGAAAAGTCGTGGCTTATGGCTGAAATTTCATCAGAGTGAAAATGGCTTATTTGGCATAATTAAATTTAAAAACAGAAAAAAAATATGCTAGCTCATCACGGACAACGTAAACGAATACAGAAAAAAAAGAACCGGCAAAAAAGCTAAAAAATAGCAAAAAGTTCAAAAAAAAGACGAAAATTATGAATAGTGAAAAATAAGCCGGAAGCCAGAAGTTGAAGTCGAAATGAGCGGGGTATTAATCATAGATAAAAAATCTCAATCATGGATGAAAAATCTTAATCATGGATAGAAAATCTCAATCAACTTATAGTCGTATGATTAGATGCGTTAAAGTTTTCGTACTTATAATTGTCCTTGAATAGTGATTGAGAGAGCATCCACAAGCGAAATGCTTCGAGAGTCCAATGCTACTGACATGGAGTGGAAGAGCGAGGAATTATTAGTTGATGAAAAAAAATGAGAAGAGAGAAGACCACGACTTGAAACTGAATTGCTGCCTGTTTGGATTGAGTGACCAATGCTATTCCTCTTTACAAATTCCGAGTTTTGTTACGACCTCGTAGCACAAGTGTGGTACTACTACAATGTTTGGTTAATTTTGTTGTATCCTGTCTACTTTTTTGTACTAGTACTGTTTTTAGTAGACCGTAGATCGACAGATGGAAGTACACAAAGAAACGTGTGAGATTTCACTTACTGCTTACATGACGATCTATACCAAGAAGAAAAGCTCGTCTTCTGAAGCAGATGTGCAACGAATTGAAGTCCGGCAGACTAAAAGTTGTGCACAAATCCTTGGGGAAGTTGTGCACAAATCCTTGGGGAAGTTGCAAGTTAACGGGAGAGGGTGGCCACAGGGAACCGGGAGCGCAGGACAAGACGCGAACGCCATGCCACCGAATGACTGAATTTTTTTGGTCAGTACAGCAGTGGACTGCCAACCCCCCCCCCCCCCACCCATTGCATACCATCCCTTCTTTTCAGCTTTTAAAAACTATTTTTCGGTTTTAGGTCCGTTTAGCACAGCTCCACTTCACAAGTGGAACTGTTTTTATGACTTCACAAGTGGAGCTGGGTGAAGCTACTTTTTCAGCTCCATTCAAGGAGCTACTTTTGTCTCAAAGAGTTTTAAGGGACTCCTTAGGTGGAGCTATTTTGTTGTACCCGTTTGGCACAAACACTCCAAACAGCTCCAGAGCGGTGGTGGAGCTGTGCCAAACGGGCCTTACTATAGTAACTAGTTTTTAAATGAAGTATTTTTCAAGATATGGTCTATTAGTTAATTGTAGTACATATTTTATCGACTTCATTTATATTGGCAAAACCGCACGTGAATTTCTGTTACTCTATAATCTCTTGTACAAACAGCTCAAAAACCACAGCCCATGATGCAACTGCGCACGCACTGTGGCACCCAGTCTCACTCGAGTCTAGTCTCAATTCCACGCCAAGACATCATTCCTTCCACCATATAGGCGTCTAGAAATTTGATAACTTCATTTTCCTAAATTTGCAATCTCATTGGCAGACACGTACGTAAAGACTCGTATCAAGCCGGGTCTAAATCGATTGCGTTTAGTTCTAATAACATAAGAAAATTAAACTGATTAATGCTTGAATGGGTGACAGCTCGTTTCCCTGCGAGATCCATCGGCCCTATCCTCTGCAGAGATCCATCAGGCTTACCATTCTTAAAAATGTCTTTCAGCAAGAGCACTATAATGCATGCGAGTAGCTAGGATGCTTCTCTAACATGAGCGTTTAGGCAATCGCTTTCTTATGTACGACGGTTTTGTAGTCAAGAGGGGTAAAGCAGTTAGGCACACATCCCCTTTTTTCCAATTTTATTTCATTGGCCATGCATGGCACAGACATGAGCGTCCTATATTATTCAGTGGCCGCAGTTCTTGTTACAGTAGCAGGTCCTGACGTTGGGGAAGTCGCCGCAGTGTCCGTTGTCGAAGCCTTCGGCGACGCAGGGTTTGTTGCAGGTGCCGTGCTTCATGCACAGCCCGCCGCCCCATGTCTTGCTCTTCACGTCGCAGAAAACATCGTCTTCTGCATGCACGCACAACATATATACAATTGTTCCTTTAAAATGAACAGAAGTTGTCCCAACAAGGGCGTTGATGTGAATGGAAACAGGTATATTACCAGGAGGGCGTTTAGCGGAAGCCATGACGATAAACAGCATCAACAAGTACGAAAGGCATGCTAAGCTGAAGCTCTTCTTTGTTCCCATCAACGAATAATTTGGTCAGAAGCTTTTGCTGGATGCTACACTGCCCTCTCCTCTGGGTGATGCGTTGCTCAAGTATCTATTGTGTTTCATTGTTATATATAGGTGGCATATATTTTGTTCCAGATCTTGTATTACACCTTCGAGATATATATTTTGTTCCTTATAGCTACAACATTTACTCAAACTTCCAGATCTAATCTTATAGATATATATTTCGTTCATTGTAGCTGCACGTTTGGAAGATAGTCGTAGTCAAACTTCCATATATCTTGTCTTATATATTTCAGTGAATTTTTGTGAGATATACAGCATTAATTTGGAAGATTTGGGGGGTCCTCCTTGATCATACAGTATACACTGCACTCCTTAGTCTTTTGGGAAATATGGATGATCTAGGCTCTCTCAAATTCAAATTCATTAACTTGTTCGGATACCAAATCCTCACAATTGATTTGGAAGGTTTTAATTACTGGTGATCTAATTTAGTGTCATATATAGTATAAATAACAGGGATATATATATATATATATATATATATATATATATATATATATATATATATATATATATATATATATATATATATATATATGTGTGTGTGTGTGTGTGTGTGTGTGTGTGTGTGTGTGTGTGTGTGTGTGTGTGTGTGTGTGTGTGTGTGTGTGTGTGTGTGTGTGTGTGTGTCATATATCAAAGATAGTGCATCGCTAAATAGGAAAATAGACAACATATGTACCCGAATCTGCAAAAGCCACCGCATAGGGGAGCCACGCTTCTATTGCACAACAAAGGCGTAGTACGCTACCGTGGCCTCAGCTAGAAGAACCCCATGAAACCTATCCAGCAGTCACCGGCCGGTTAGCGGCGCATCCTCCGGGGAGACAACCTCTCCCGTGATAGGCAGGCCAAGTTGCATCACGACGTCCTGCAGAGTGGAGGCCATCTCTCTGAATGGTAGGTTGAAGGTGTACGTCTCGAGCTACTACCGATCCGAAGAGAGTATCGACCTTGATCGGTCGGACAGGAACCATCGTGGCCACTCCTAGACCTTCCTGACCTCCTCGACTGGAGCGACTTCCTCGTTGGTGGCCTCCACCATCCGTGCAAGAGGTAAAAGGCCAGCAGCGCTCAACCTACAAAGCACAAAGAAGTTAGTACATAGTGCAAATATCGTAAAAAGATGTGCCATAATTTGTACACAAACCTATCTCTCTAGTGCGGGTCTAGTCTCCAACCTATCGGGGTATCTGCGTACGGACCACCCCTAACCCGGTCTCCCTGCCCCTGCCCTCAGGTTGCATGACACGACGTCTCGTGCGGTGCTACGCGTTGATGTGCTGGTCCAGCAAGCTGAAAGACCAGTCCGAACCACCAACGTCGTGAGCCATATCTACAAATCGATTTTAAGCAAGTAATTATGACATAATTATTTACAGATATAACATAAAGTAAATCTCAAATACAATAATTAAATGAATTATACTAAATTTTATGGGGTTTCTACAATTTATAAGTGACTGACAAAAAATTATTTTAGTCATTTGTGAATTTTTACAACTCAAATGCTATTTAAATCGTCGCGTACTATTTTAAATCGGTGTGTCCTATTCTAATAATCACGAACAGTTTTAAATTTTTCGATGCCTATTACGAATACTAACTACAAGGTTTGTACAATTTATAAGCGACTGATAAAATTTTATTTTAATCATTTGTGAATTTTTACAACTCAAATGCTATTTAAATCGTTAAATGCAGATTTTAGTCGCTATGCGTAATCTTAAATCATCGCGTACTATTTTAAATCGGCACATTTTATTTTAAGCATCACGAACAGTTTTAAATTTTTCAATGCCTATTAAGAATACTAATTACAGGGTTTGTACAATTTATAAGCAATTGACAAAATTTTATTTTAGTCATTTGTGAATTTTTACAACTCAAATGCTATTTAAATCATCATGTACTATTTTAAATTGGTGTGCCCCATTCTAATTGTCATGAACAGTTTTTAATTTTTCAATGCCTATTAAGAATAATAATTAGGGGTTTCTATAGGGTGTGTTTGGTTCATGGATGGAGGTTGTATCGTATATCCTGACTGAGTGGATGCAGGCTGAGTAGAATCGTATTTCAGAAAAAGAAGATGTTTGGTGAGGTTGCATGAGCGGATGCAAAAAAGCGAGATGTTGTTTGGTTGCTGTATGAGCGGATGCGATCTACCAAACACGAGAGGTCGACACGTGGGACCGCATAAGATACACTACATCAACCCATCCGGGATGGCGGTGAAGCTCATTTTGGCGTATCCACCCATCCAGGATGAGGACGTATTTACATCCGCTCATGCAGTGCATCCACTCATACGAGCAACCAAAGCAGACTCTTTCTCGATTATACGGATCCACCCAATCAGAACGAAGGAGATTCAGGCAACCAAACACACCCATAATTTATAAGTGACTCACAAAATTAATTGCACCTTCAAATGCACAACAAAGCGATCTAAATGGTAATGCAATTGTTATTAACTAAATCGCCATTAGTTTCTAAACTAAAAATTCAATGATTTCAATTACTATCCTACCATGCTTCAAAAATAATTATGCAAAAAATATAAAAAAAACACACCATTATCGATGCGCAGATTCCTTATCCTCATCCTCTCTTCCCCTCCCTTTCCTCTTTCTCCTCTCTTCCCCTCCTCTTTCTTTTCTTTCCTCTCCTTCTCCCCTCTTTTTCTTCTCCCTTTCTCCCCCTTCTTTCTTGCTATCGGCCAAATGGGGGAGATGTTGGCCGCGTGGGGGTAAATATCCCCTAGTCGCCTAGGGCAAAGTCGTGTAACCATCAGGTAACATGGACTAATCGCCCAACTGTTGGGCGACTTGGCCACGTGTCACCTAACGGTTGGCAACTAGACAAAACCACCCAACGGTTGGGCGACATGAGGTCAAAAGTGCAAAAAATAATCGTTTTTTGTAATTCTGAATAAAATGATTAATTAAAAAATTCAAGAGATTACTACCCCAATTCAGAGGTGAAGCATGCGTGCATGTATAAGCTCATTAGGTTTTTGCATTATGCCATACATGAATTCTATTAATTTCATCTACCATGCATGCTGCATACACTAGCAGTAAAAATAGTTTTTTTTCAGAGGGAGGTAGGGACATTATTATTATATTATCAGGGGTACATTTAAAGGAGTGAAATTAGTTTTTTTAGAAAAATCTTCTGAATTACATTAATAACTCAATGAAAGTGCACAAGTGCCCGACTTTTATATTGAAGATTATAGACGAACAACAAATTGCCATCAAGTCCTTGAGTCGATAAAAGTGCTGAACTTCTTTAGCTTCCTCGTCATCGACTCCGTATCTTGCAACGGTGTCTTGATTACCAATAAACATGGTAGTGGGAAGTAGATCATGAATGATCTCTATTGATGTATAGGGCATATGTCTTAGTAGCGGTGTTGTTCGTCGGAAGAAAATCAGAGATGATTTATTTGCACCCTTCTCAGCCTTGTGTTGATTTTCGGTGGAAGCGTCACCATTGTCATCTAGATGAGTCTCCGATGAAACCTATCATAGGTAAATAAAATATGGCTAAGAGCTTGCCGAAGATAAAAGTAGAAAATTTAATCTAGAAAGATAAACAGAAAAGATTAAAAATTCTATATCTACTTTTAAAAATCAAAGGATCCTCTACCTACTCAACGCCAACGAGAACACTGGAGAAGAATGGAGATGGATTAATGGAGGGACGACGGAGCTGTGGTCTAGGGCTCGTGGCGGCTGCTCCAGCGAGAAAATGGTTGCAAGCTACTTCATCAGACACTATCAGCCGTCATGCATGCAGATAGTTATCTTGTTCAATTTAATGCGGGGAGCAGTAAGTACTACCAGCCTGCTGAGCTTCCACGGCACGAAAGCTTCGAGGGTCCAAATTCCAGTCCTATTCACATTTCCCGAGGATCCTGCTGACATGCATGTTGACTTTGGCCAGCAGTAGACTCCAAAACAATTTGTAGCCTCCACCGGCATCGGTACCCTCCTCCCATTCACCCCCTCATCTCCAGCGGCCTTGGCCCTCGATAGCTCGGCTGTCTGCTTGTCTCCGTAGCCAAGATGGCAACGGGCACAAACCCGTTGAAGTTTTGCTATTTCAAATTCGTGCACATAAAAATTGTATGTGCCTGCTAAAAAACCCATACCCGTGACGAGTACAGATTTTTGTCCAAACCCATGCCCACTCGAGTAACGGGTACCCACAGGTCACTCGTGCCCGACAACAGCTGTGCAGATTGCAGACAGTGCAGTGCTTAGCAACTAGTATATGTAAAGGTGTTATTACGGGTTTTAATCCTGTCTTCTTTAGAGAACTCATGAACCTGGCTCTAGCTGCTACTTATCTGTTATCTACGCGTTTCACGTACAGAATGGGCACTACACAAGAGATCAGTGTTAGTACCTACAGTTAGTTCTGAAAGAAGGAATGAGTTTATTTTCGAGGAAAAAATAAGGAATGAATTTATACCATTAAAACTCACAAATGTAATAGAGCGCGCTAGCGTCAGCTCTTAATCCTACCTCCTAGTTGTCTTGCGTGTTTACAAATGTTACTTTCTATGAATTTGGATGAATACACCCTGTATGTAAACTGCAAAAACAAATCTGGTCTTTTCAGACTTCAGATCAAAATTTACCTGATGTGCTCTAGCTAGCTAGTGCTGTTAGTATAGCCTCGATGTAAATCTGGAGTTCAAGCTCCAAAACAACTCGGTTTGTGTGTTCGATTTCTAATGAAAAGGGTGGATTTGTACTAAGTATCCAAATTTTCCTGTTCCTTGTTATTAAATTCAGATCTTCTACAAGATAAGTATGGGGCATTGCCGCATTGGGGGCTTGGGGCTAAATGGCTAATGGCCTATGGGCTGGTCAATGGTTTGCCTAGGAGGTGGGAGGCGAGTTTATAACTCCTATGGATCGGGTTTATATTACCCATGGGTTTACGGGTTTATGTACTATAGAACGCGTGCGAACCAGCAGACCGATGGGTGGGCTTTTGCCCATTAAGAGACCCATGAGTTAGGAAATTGACTCGGACCCATGCCCTAATAGAGTAAAACCCACCGGTATCGGGTTTGGTACCCATTGCCATCTCTATCCGTAGGTGTTGGCGTTGGGTAGTCAGAAAAAAAGAAGAAAAGAAGGCTGACTAGGAAGCTGGTTCGTGGGCCTTTGCCAAAGCCCACAAGGCCTACTTATGGCCTCACTCATATCTATCCTACCTCACCACACGTTCCCCTATCGGCCTATGCCACTCAGGCATCCAACCATCCCTAATCCTCAGCTCAATTTGAAGAATAGAGTGCACCTGAGGTTGAGGAAGAACCATTGAAGAAGAAACCCTAGGTAGTGGTGATCGACAGCCGCAGCTGGCGCTTGGCGACCAACATCGGTGTAGTGTGTCCCGGTGTGGAGGAGCGGAGGAGGGTCGGCGGCGAGGCAACATCGAGCTGGGGAGGGGACGTAAATGAAAAGGTAAGTAATATCTATCCGTCATTCATCATACTTTAAAAATTGTGTAAATCACTATTGAGGAAAGCATAGAAACACCATCTTTTTTTATTTATGTATGAATTTCAATTGCACAAGACTATATATTTGTTATATTTGTCTCAATTTAGCTTAGTTCTTTGGGTCCGCTCTCTATTTTTATCCAAGTTTTCGCCACTGCTCACCACCTCCACCATATTAGGCGGGTACAAATGTGACAATTTCCGGTTCCTAATTCACAATCTCATTTGCAGACACATCAAGACTCATACTAAGCTAAATCTAAAAACATCCATGACATGTAGTATTGAAAAAAAATCAATTGCCCTTAGTTCTAGCAGTAGAAGAAAATTAATCTAGCTAAATGCTAAAGTGGATGATAACTTATTTCTTTTCAAGACAGCACCTATCCTCTAGAGAGAGTTCAGGTGTGGTTTGCCGTACTCTAGAATGTCTTTGAACAAATAGGTCTAGAGGATAACCCTGTGATTAAGAGACAATACGATGGGCTATGCCAACTCGACGGTTGGGTCGTCGCTTGCCTGAATCACCTTCATCATATTGCGGCCTTAAGGGAGGTCGTGTGGAGATTCTTTGAGTTCATCTACATTATGAGAAGAGTATGATTTTGTTCTTTTAAGATATGATCAATAGTTTTTAGATATAGTTAATAGATTTGATGAATAATATCGACCGATAAAAATTGAAACTAAATATTGGCTGAAAAGCAAAAAAAAAGGCCTTAATTTGAGAAACACGAGGGAAACGGCGGACCTCACACAACCCAAACCCGTTGCCATTGCGTTCTCTCTCTTGACGCAACCCTCTCTTCTTCTATCCTCTCTGGCTCCTTCCAAGGATTGTCGTATGAGTGACGTATGGTCATGTGTACTTTGGAGTTTGGACTCGAGTAGTCGAGCAGATCGAGAGCGTCTCCCATCCCCATCCCCCATCCTCGCTCGCTCTGTCGCTCAGACGCTCACATCATTGCTGCTTCGAACAACTCCACTCCACTTCACTCCTCCACCGTTTCACTCCCGAGTCTCCGCTCCACTTATCAAGCACAGAGAGGAGGCACACAGACAGCACCAAGAGAAGAGAAGAGGAGAGGAGGAGAGCTTACCCTACCTTCTTTCCCCTCGCCGCCTTGCCAGTTTCTTGCTGTCTTCCTGCAATTGCGTTGTACACCGAAGCTGAATCCATGGCGAAATGCTCGCTCTTGCCGCTCCTGCTCCCCTTCTTGGCGCTCTCTGCTTTAATGCCCTCGCCGGCTCAGGGTGCAGCGTGCCACCCGGACGACCTGCTGGCTCTCCGGGCTTTCGCCGGGAATCTCACTGCTCCCGTCCTCCGCGCCGCGTGGTCTGGCGACTCCTGCTGCGCCTGGGACGGCGTGGGCTGCGACGCCGCCGGCCGCGTCATGGCGCTGCGCCTCCCCGGCCGCGGCCTCGCGGGGCCCATCCCGGCCTCCCTCGCCGGCCTCGCGCGGCTGGAGTACCTCGACCTCAGCCACAACGCTCTCTCCGGCGGCGTCTCCCCCGTCGCCGGCGCCGCCGGCCTCCGCGCGGCGAACCTGTCCTCGAATCTGCTCAACGGCTCGCTCTTCGACCTCGCCGCGCTGCCGAACCTGGTCGCCTTCAACGCCAGCAACAACTCGCTCTCCGGCGCGCTCGCGCCCGACCTCTGCGCCGGCGCGCCGACCCTGCGGGTGCTCGACCTCTCCACCAACCGCCTTGCCGGTGCGCTCCCCTCGTCCGCCCACCCGCCGCGCTGCGCCGCCACGCTCCAGGAGCTCTTCCTCGGCTCGAACTCCTTCAAGGGCGCCCTCCCCACCGCGCTCTTCGACATCACCGGCCTGCTGAAGCTCTCCCTCGCGTCCAATGGGCTCACCGGCCAGGTGAGCTCTCGCCTCCGCGAGCTCAAAAACCTCACCTTTCTGGATTTGTCCGTCAACCAGTTCTCCGGCCATCTCCCGGACGTGTTCGGCGACCTCTCATCGTTGGAGAATTTGGCCGCGCACTCCAATGGCTTCTCCGGATTGCTGCCGGCGTCGCTGTCGTTGCTGTCATCTCTCCGTGAACTTGACCTCCGGAACAACTCCCTGTCTGGTCCAATTGCTCGTGTCAACTTCTCCGGTATGTCATTTCTTGCTTCTGTTGACCTTGCTACAAACCACTTGAATGGATCACTCCCGATTAGCCTCACGGATTGTGGTGAGCTCAAGTCGCTTAGCCTTGCCAAGAACAGCTTGACCGGGCAATTGCCCGAGGATTACAGCCGGCTCAGGTCGCTTTCCATGCTCTCGCTGTCAAACAACAGCTTGCACAACATCTCAGGGGCACTTAACGTGCTCCGTGGCTGCAAGAACCTTACCACACTGATTCTCACCAAAAATTTCGGTGGCGAGGAGCTGCCGGACGATGGCATTGGTGGGTTTAAGACCCTGGAGGTGCTGGCACTTGGTGATTGTGCTCTCAGGGGAAGGGTTCCAGAATGGCTGGCTCAGTGCAAAAAATTGGAGGTGCTCGATTTGTCCTGGAACCAATTGGTTGGGGCCATCCCGTCGTGGATTGGTGAGTTTGAGTTCTTGAGCTACTTGGATCTATCAAACAATTCCTTGGTTGGCGAGGTACCGAAGAGTTTGACGCAGCTGAAGAGCCTTGTCACTGCCCGGCGTTCACAGGGTATGGCTTTCACTAACATGCCATTGTACGTGAAGCATAACAGAAGCACAAGTGGCCGCCAATATAACCAGCTCTCCAACTTCCCGCCTCGCTGTTCTTGAACGACAATGGTCTGAACGGGACTATCTGGGCAGAGTTTGGAAACTTGAAGGAGCTACATGTGCTGGATTTGAGCAACAATGACATATCCGGGAGCATTCCTGATGCACTCTCCAGGATGGAGAATTTGGAGGTTCTTGATCTGTCATTCAATAATCTCGGTGGATCGATTCCGTCATCCCTGACGGAGCTCACCTTCTTGTCAAAGTTCAGTGTGGCTCACAATCACTTGGTGGGGCCGATCCCAAATGGAGGGCAGTTCTTCACCTTCACAAACTCAAGTTTTGAGGGCAACCCTGGTTTGTGCAGGTCAAGTTCTTGCAACCTAAATCAGTCTGGAGATACTCCTATTAACAATGAGGAGATACAGCCTGCAATAAGCATCAGGAACAGGAAAAACAAAATACTTGGAGTAGCAATCTGTGTTGGGTTGGCCCTTGCTGTATTTTTAACTGTTATTTTGGTTAACGTTTCAAAGAGGGAGGTCAACAGTATTGATGATGAAGATATTGAGGGCTCCTGTCATGACACATATGATTCTTACTTGAAGCCAGTGCTATTCTTTCAGGATTCTGCCAAGGAACTAACTGTCAGTGACCTTATCAGGTCAACGAACAACTTCGATCAGGCCAACATAATAGGATGTGGTGGGTTTGGTCTGGTGTACAAGGCCTACCTTCCTGATGGAGCAGAAGGCGGCAGTGAAGAGGCTCTCTGGTGATTGTGGACAGATGGAGAGGGAGTTCCGTGCTGAGGTGGAAGCACTGTCGCAGGCTCAACACAGAAATCTTGTTTCACTCAGAGGGTACTGCCGCTATGGAAACGATAGGTTGCTTATCTACACATACATGGAGAATGATAGCCTGGACTACTGGCTGCATGTGAGGGCAGATGGTGGTTATATGCTGAAATGGGAGTCAAGGATCAAAATTGCGCAGGGTTCAGCCAGGGGGTTGGCTTACTTGCACAAGGATTGTGAACCCAACATCATCCACCGTGATGTGAAGTCAAGCAACATTCTTCTGAATGAAAATTTTGAAGCACACCTGGCTGATTTTGGACTAGCAAGGCTAATACAGCCCTATGACACTCATGTGACTACTGATCTAGTTGGTACCATAGGGTACATACCACCGGAGTACAGTCAATCGCTGATCGCCACTCCGAAAGGGGATGTCTATAGCTTCGGTGTCGTCCTGCTGGAACTTCTCACCGGTAGACGGCCTGTGGATGTGTCCAAAGCCAAGGGATCCAGGGACTTGGTCTCCTGGGTTCTTCAGATGAAATCTGAGAAGAAGGAAGAGCAGATTTTCGACAACATGATATGGAGCAAAGCACATGAGAAACAACTGCTGTCGGTCCTCGAGACGGCCTGCAGGTGCATCAACACTGACCCTCGGCAGCGTCCATCGATAGAACAAGTTGTCGTATGGCTTGACAGTGTATGATCATTATGTCGTGTTGATTGCCCAGTTAGTCATTTCCAATCAAAGTCTAGCTCTTGACATGAGAAATAAACATAGTAGAGAAGCAATCAGAGTACAAATAATTTAGATGGTGCAGTCTATCCATCTGTTGTGTATAGCCGTAGTGCTCTTTTAGTATATGGCGAACCAAAAAATAACTTTGAGTCTGTTTCTGTTTTCTGAGATTCAGTGTTGCAGTAACATAACACCGAAATTTTCATCGCTATGTTCTTGCAGTCTGATCTGACTAGTATGGGATGTAGTATTTCTCAATTTGTGTGCCTCCTGGTGTCTCTGTGAAAACTGACCTTCAGGACAATCATGTTTTTGTTTTTACAAATACAAATTTCTCTGGTAACTTGTATGTTACTGCACTTTTTTTCAGAAATAAAATTGTGTGCTACCTCTCCGTTCTTCATTTACGAACAAAGTCTAGGTCTTGACATGAGCGGTAAACACAGGGGGAAACAATCTTAGTTCCAATAATTTAGATGATGCACTCTATCCATTTGCTGTACATAGACGTAGCGCTCTTTCAGTGTATGGCGAACCAAAAAATTATCTTGGGTCTTGTCTTTCTGTCTTCTGAAACTTAGCGTTCCAGTAAAATATCATTGAAATATTCATTTCATGTTGTTGCATTCCAATCTACTTGTTAACTGATCAGTAGTATGCAATGCAATGTATTTGTCAACTCATGTACCTCGTGGTTTGATCTCCCGGGGAAGCTGAAATTTGAGGACATTTGTGTTTTTTTACCGGTACAAATATCATTGGAATTTCAGCGCCCATGGTTTGTGGTTGATCTGTGGTTTGGCCAGGCAAGAGTCTTAAGTTGGCGAATAGACTGGTGACTTGGCCTGAGGAACTACTGTCAGCCAAATCACCGGCCTGAGCTGGACTAAGCAAAGCAACTGGGTGTATTTTTTTTTTTGGATAAGGAAGACTTTATTAAATCCCAAGTTCGTTACATCGAGTTGATACACGTTCTTGGAACAAACTTTCAGCCTATGCCTAAAAGGCACACAGTTTATGAGTAAGGAAAACTGAGTGTATACTAACAATAACCCTGTACCTGTAGCATCTGGTCCATGATTCCATAAGAGTGGATTGGTTTGCCGCGTCAGAACGCAAAGCTTGCTGTATGGGGGCCTCCATACAAGTGGAAGAACACAATCATCCATGGTTTGATCTGAAATCGTGCCTCGCTAACCGTTAGTAGCGCTCCGAGATTCACCAAGTTTAGGACCTGTTATTTTGAGCTGTGTCTTATTAATCTAATGAATAGTAAGTTGACGAAAGAAGTCAAAAATCGTTAAAAAGATAAAAAAATAATAGCAGAATCATGCATGATCATGGGATGTATCCAAGAATAGATGATGATATCTTGTTTACTTGATCGGCCGGCGGTCCAAATTTCACAATGTTTAGATTCTTCCTTCTTTAGTTGTTTGCCACACACGGGCAAAGCATGCGGACATGGCAGCGATAAGATGTAACGCGAGAGGAGGGGAGAGGGGAATATGCAGAAAGAGGAGTTGCATATTTGCTGCAGTTGCACACAAGCACCGGCAAAAAGAGGTGAAGCGGAATCCTATCCAAGTTGGACACACACTGACGCGCACAAAAGGGGAAGAGAACAGAGGCGACGCGCAGAGAGAGAGAGAGAGAGAGAGAGAGAGAGAGAGAAATTCCCTTGGCCTCCAATCCAGCCCCAGGGAAGGGAAGAGCGGAATCCAACGCCAACCTCCTCCTCCTCTTCTTCCTCCGGGTAATCATCTCCTTCCTGCCTTGCCCCTCCCTTCCCTCCTCTTTTCTCTGCTGTCTTCTTCCAGGTGCCGCCTGATGAAGAGCAAAACCGCGAGGAAGGCCGCCGAAGAGGTAACCGCAACACCCTCCCGGTCTGTCTCCGTTTCTTGAAATTTCGATTAGCCTAGGGATCAGGGTACAGCCCTTGAGATTTGCTGGATTCCAGATTTCCGGTTCTCGTTTAGGATCTTGTTGTCCTTTAGGATGCCAATTGTTGTTTCTTGGACTGAAACTTGACGACGCCATGCCAGTTGCTTAAATTTTAGACTGAAAATTAGGACGTTGCCAATTCTTGAACTGTTCTCTTCGGGGAAACCCTACTAACTGAAGCTTCTTTGTAGGATGAGACCAAGCCCAAGAAGATCCGATCCTCACGGGGTAAGCGCCGGCGTGGCCGCCGCAGCCGCAGTCGCTCCCTCTCCGACTCTGATTCTCCTGCCCGCAAGCGCTCCAAGAAGAAGATTGCCGACAAGAAGAGCAAGAAGAACAAGGGTAGCAGCCGCCGCCGCCGCCACCGTAGTCTTAGTCCAAACCGTAGTAGCTCTTCCTCGGTGTCCAGGAGCTACTCCCACCGCAGCTGCTCGACGTGCCATAGCAGCAGCAGTGCCTCGGAGAGGTCAGTGAGCCCACCTCCCAGGAGCCGCTCCAGAGATACTATGAAGGGGAAAGGGAGGAGGGACAGAGACAAGGATCGGAAGAGGAGAAGGACGCCGATATCGGGGAGCTACTTGAGCAATGCAGCAGGTACTGGCAGTAGCCGGAGCAAGAGTAAGAGCAGGAAGCGGAGGGTCGCTGGCACGAGTGATGATGCAAGTAGGGATAAGATTGCGCAAGACGACGACAATCGCTGTGCCTCCTGGACTGAGAAGAACTCGATTGAGGATGTTGATAGGGATGAGGAGGCGGTTGCTGTTTCCAAGAAGGGGAAGAATGATATTTATGGGTACGAGAAGAATGTGGGCTTGGAGAAGATGAAGACCCCACCTTCAAACGATGCTAATGAAACAGAAGAGATCTTACCTGCTGGTAGTGGAAGCCCAGAAGCTGAGGATCTGGAGCTGATTCTCAGGCAGAAAGCTCTCGAGAACTTCAGAAAGTTCAGGGGAGCGGCAGCCATGGCAGGCAAGACAGATTACAATGGTACAGACAAGGAAGTGGTAACAGGTAGTCCCCAGAATACTGTCACGAAAATTGCTGAAGCAAGGTCTGCTGTTACCCCTTTTCAGAGGCAGGGAAGCAGTCTTGGAGTGAGCCATTCTGCTGGATCACCTAGATTAAATGATTCTGGGAATGGTATGAGTCCTTCGAAGCCGGAAAACAGTCCCGGGATGAGTTGTGGGGCTGGATCACCTGGAATACTTGAGGCTGGTGATACTAGCACTCCAATTGAACAGCAGGGAAGCAGTCTAGAAGTGACTCTTTCAACTTCTGAAATTAGGTCACAGGATGGTAGGAATAGCGGTAGTGTAATGCAAAGGCTGGGAAGTGTTCCGGGGAGTTCTGCTACTGTAAAGCAAAGGTTAGGAAGCAGTGCAGGGGTGAGTCATGTGGATGGAACTCCCAAAGTTAGATCAGTTGTGAGCATACCCTCTAAGGAAGGGCTTGATGGTAGTACATTTGTCACGCCCCTTACAGCTAGCGAGAATTCTGCCCCTGTTGGAAGTGGTAGTGAAGTCAGGCACCTTCCTATTGAGAATGAAAAAGCTGAAGGAACTAATGGAGATGGTAGAAAGACAAGTGAAGCTTCAACTCCTAATGGTTCTATTTTGTCTACTGCTGAGGGCAATAGCCAGGCTGGGATTGAGGGCAAGGATGGTTCTCAATTTGAGAAAAAGACTCTCTCTAGAATGCATGATGGAGAGACGGTGCAGGTGAGCAATAAACCTTCCACTGTTGCTTCAAGTGCTTGAATTGTCATGCTTCAACTATTATTCATCGTATCTAATTGGCTTTCTTGCATTTGTTAGGTCAGCTACAAAGTCTACATACCAAAGAAAAGCCCGGCCCTTGCAAGGAGGAGGCTGCAGCGCTGAAGGTGTCAAGATTATCATCTAGTTCTCATTAATTTTACTGTCTTCTGTTAGTTATTTAGCTGGATGCTTATTTTGTTCTACAATGAATCAACGATACATGTCTTTTGGAAATCTTGCCCACATCAAGATTGCTCCATATTGCAGTTTTACTGCTTGATAACTTAGACAGAAGCCCTGGTAGTTAAAAGATGATATAATTGTTGTTCAACTGCAACAAATGGTGGTGCTTTGCTGCATCGACGTATTGATCAGCAAGCAATCTCTATAGCGAAGCTATTAATTTCTTGCGTTGGATTCTTGTAATCGGCAAACTTGGCCTTGAATTCTGACACTGTGTTGGTTGCTTCCATTGTTGTTGCCAAGTGTTTCCATTGCAAGGAATCATTAGACAGATATTGGCATGTGCCATTTGTACTTTGAAATGATGACCGACTTTGGACTGAATGCTGGTTTCCAGAATGATGTTATACTTTGGAATAATATTATTACCTTTTGTGTCTGTTGTGTCTTGAGCTTATTTGTATTCAAAATAGATGGGGTTTTCATGATTTTATTCTCTTTATCTGGCTGCCTGTCCTCAAATATTGGCAATGCTCAAGAAGGCACTAGGCGCTACGTGGGCGGTGAGGTGGGGTCTAGCACCTAGGGGGCCTAGACGGTTAAATTAAAAATGAGGACAGTAGACAAAGATAACAATCATATATATGTATTTAATGTTTAAATGAAGAAAATTATTACCTTGAGCAACAATGATAACTCTCTATCCATTGATATAAATGCTTGATATAAAGTTGTAAAACTTGCACATTAAGCAATGCGTGAGTTTTTTGTATTGAATAACTATTGTGCATTTGTGCTTCAAACTTGTAAATTCAAAAGAATAAAAGAAATAATAGTAATATAATAAGATATACGTAATGAATTATGAAGTTCATAACAAAACACACGTAAGCATTGTTCTTTTCGTTGTGTTGCTGTGGTCGATTTTGCTTCCACTTATCTCTACCTTCCCATTTGCATTTTGTGCTTTATGGCTGCCGCACGATTCGGATAGGAGACGATCTTTCCAACATAGTTTTTCAAGAGTTGTACGCTATGACATTTTAAGACTCGGATTTTGGATTTTCCCTATTTTAGTGTCAACCTTTTCAAATGCAATGCTATTGCGTATGCCTTGCATTTGAGAGGGTGTTAAGGGTATAAGTGTCATTTCCTATATGTCTAGAGTTTGGATCTTTGTAGTTCTTGTACTATTTATATGCCCTATAGGGCTATTGCAATACAACAAATTTCTTTTCATAATAACACTTTTCATGATGACAATTTGAGAAAATTATGCTGTTAGTAGCTGGTACACGGCTCCTTTATTAGGCCATATAGAATGTGGAACAACAGTGGCAAATTGATCCTTTCATCAAATTGTCATTTTGAAGACATTCATTGTCAGGTGGGGAGGACTGCACTGTTCGTATTTGGAGCATCAAAACAGGCGAGCAAATATTTGCACGGAGCGTTGCTGACACACTCTTTACTGCACTTTGTTGGCCAGAAAGCAGCATTGACTTGTATGGTTCTTCGCTGTTCTATAGTTCTATATGCATGATACTTAACAAAATGTCCACTAATACTGACTTGGAGCCATGAAGGAAATGTTGGTTGTGTTTTGGAAGAAGCATTTAAGACGATTGAACTTTGTTGTCGCAGAGCTCTCAACCGGCATTGATGGAGCGCCGCACGGAAGAAGATCGTCTGTGGGAGCCGATGTACCCATATGAGATCTGCTCAAACAGCGATAACCATGTTGTTTCTCTTAGTACGGGACAGCACATCATAGTGTACAATATGCTATTTTAGCACTGTGATGCAATGTATGCTGATGTTTTCTTATAAATGAATATTTTTGTGGGAATCTGACGCCATGTATATTCACCAGTTAGTGAGGAATATAGCATCAGAGCACCTTGTGAATTTTACACAAATGTACATGCTTTCTGACTCCCTTTGTACTCTTAACTTCGTATTAGCAAGCCTTGTGCAGCTGTGCTTCAAAGAGATCGATACACTTTTCCAGATTTTCCATCAAACAAAACTGCTGCAGCATTTATTTAGCTGCTCCTAGTTGCTACTTGCTACGCCCAGGCAATGCTCAGGATAAATCTGCTACATATATTGTAGTGTAGTGTCTGTCAATAGTTACGGTAAGATGGCACATCAGACACCAGACTAATCTGGTTAATATCTCAATTCTCAAAACTATAGTTGGATGTTCAAGTCAACCACCACGCAAGCAAAACTACATGATATGAGACTACCAAGCTTTCTCATTTCTCAACAGACAAAACCGCCCTCTTTGCCGTTCGTCGTCAGGTTTAATCTTTCCCACTTGGTTCGGAGGGTGATGGACAGGAGAACGGCGTTCTGGCAAAGGAGACCGCAGATCTGACCCATCCACAGTCCCTGAAGCAGGCAATTATACATGGTTAGTGAGGATTCGAAAGCAGCAGTTCAAATTAGCATCGATTTGCGTCGAACAAACACGAGATAGATGCAAAATTTCAGAAAGAGAAGCCCGCCTGTACCTTAGTATGAAAGCCCAGCTTAAATCCAAGGAGGACGGACAGTGGCAAGCCTACTATGTAGAAAGCCACCAAGTTGGTCCATGCTGCCAAGTGCTGCCAACCACAGCCTCTTGAAACCCCTGGAGTTTTGCATACATGTTACTGCAAAATAGCCTTCACTTGAACAACAAGGTCGAAACATTTCGGAGGGATCCCCTGAACTAACCTGACAAGACTCCCTGTGTAGAGTCCAGCACCACTGACCCAATGAGCAATGGAGTCATTGAAGCAAATGCGCTTATCACCGCCTCGCTGTTGCTGAACAACCCTGCCCAAAAATCATGGCCAAGGCCTAGGAGCAGAAGAAATGTCACTCCCAGCAGTATGGAGAGTGTGAGTGTCACTGTGAGCGCCTTCTTCGCCTTGTCGATGTTACCGGCTCCCAGTTCATTTGATACCCTTGTGCTGTTTGAAACATCACTTGAGTCAGCTGAAGCCTGAAGGATGGATAGATGACATGGCTGTGGTCAATTGTCATAGTATATTACCTGATAGCGGCAGCAAAACCATAGGTGATCATGTATGATATTGCTTCAGTGTTTTCACTGTCAAGTAGGCATTGCATTTGCATTGGGGTTAGAATTGTAAAGAGACCAAAAAAAGAGAGAGAGAAGAGGAAACTGAATTCTCGAAGATGAAGAAAGAAAAAGATAATTACCACAATGCAATGATAGAGGTACTCATATGAGAATTTGGCATCAGCCCAGCTAGTAACACCAATACCTCGAACGCCCAGTACTCGAAGCTGTCATTTATGTTCCGCAAAATATCAGTAATGCATTCCATTCAGTGTTAACCATCACGTGAACAATATTAAATAGCAGGCAATCGAATTCAATCAATGCATTTGGATCATCATGTGTACTACTAACCACACCATCACTGCAGAGGGAATAGCCAGCTTCAGGCCAGGCAGAACGTGCCGAAACGCCTCTGACGAAAAGCCCTCCCAGGTGTGCTTGAACCTCTCCGAGAGCATCACATAGGCGGCAAGCATGAGGAAGGACAGCCACAGCGACACCGACGCCGACATGGCGGCGCCGGCGAAGCCAAGCCCCAGGTAGTGCACGAAAGCATGGGTGATCCCGACGTGGAACACCAGAGGCAGGAGCGAGAACACCACCAGCGGCATGACCACGGACTGCGTCTGCAGGAACCTGAGGGTGCACTGGATGAAGCCGTAGGCGAACTGCGCCGGGATTGAGTACCGCAGGAACAGTGCCGCCATTCTTGAGACCTCGGGGTCTTGGCGCAGGAAGACGAGGAGTGGCTCCGAGTAGAGCCACAGGAGGGAGACGAGGACGGAGAAGAGGCCCGACGTGATGATGGATGCTTGGAGGTACACGCCCAGCATGCGGTACACCTTTGCGCCATAGCCTTGCCCGCACAGCGTCTCCAGAGACCCGCTTAGTCCAGTCTGCACGGAACAAGGTACATCAGTCCAGTTGATCAGTAGAGCTGTATAGGAAGGAAACACTGTTCCCCTCGGTTCCTGTACTAAAAGTTCTACTGTAAAACTAATTGGAAATATCAAATTCTTGCAAAGTTGCGATATCTTGCGATCTACAATCAAGCCCATCTACTGTCGTAATCTGAAACCTGGGCATATCAAATTTGACTAATGCCAAAGTAAACATTGATCATTATGAAGCTTCCTATTGAAATCTTGTCGGCTAACATGCCCCATACCCCTGTCTGCCAGTTTCCTTGATCTTTGCTTATGTACCTTTGATTATACTACTAGCTTCCACACTTTGATTAATGCTGTTATGAAGATGTACCCCTCCCAAGCTCCCATTTCCAGCTTCTAGGACACTCAAAACATCGACTAATGGACCATATCTTGGACAGAAGCTCATTGAGATCAGGGCTGAAGGAATTAGAGCAACTCACTACCGTATACTAGTATATCGATCAGAGTTCACAATTTACTTGGTTTATAAGATCCCATAGCTGTGAACAAGGGTGTTGAGTTGGTCTTAAACTGTGTCCAAGTGCCGCGTTTTACCCTGAAGTCTGACCCATGCTTAATTCCTGGGATACTCAAAAATCTTGAAGGAAGGACTGACTACGCATCCGTTTTCTTGCTCGTTGCGCGTTAGCACGCATTATGCATGTGAAGGACCATGTGAGAAGGTCCAGAATAATGTTGTGATGAACCATTGCATTGTTTTTGGAGTGGTTAAGTATTTTTACAAATATCACTTTTTGCTTAGACTGTTTCCTTTGACCACAGAAGGTAGTTGAAGGCGTGGACTATGATCAGTAGTTAGTAATACGACCGGCCTTGAAATAGGTAGTCTGAATGGCCCTGTATTGGGCGGTCTGAATGGCCTTATGTTGGGTGGTCCGATCGGCAGGTAGAGTATGACAGAACGATCATAGATGGTCACAGCTTCAGTACTTGGTTGTTGCTTAGTGATCAATAGTCGTAGACTTTGCATTCGGTAGTCATAGACTTTACGATCAGTAGTCGTAGGCTTTACTATCGGTAGTCATAGACTTCGCAATCAGTAGTCATAGTCATGGGTTTTGCAATCGGTTACCAAAGGCCTCACGATCGGTACTCATAGGTTTCAAGTGCTTTAATTCTTCTACCCTTTGAAATATCTTGAGTACTCATGTCTGGCTAGGTGGGGTCAGTGGTTGGATCACCCGAGGGCTAGTAGTTGGACCAGCTGTGGATCAACCAGATAGTGCATTTTCGACTAGTGTCTAATCTTTGATGTTTTTGAGTCGTCAGTTGTGTTTGATGGATCTAGTCTGTTGCATGTGTGCACATGGGTTATTGTTTGGTCCTAAACTTAGGATTGGTGATTCGGTTGCATATTTTTTGCATGGTAATGACTTTGTGTATTATGCGGTGCTACGTGATGGTTTGCTTATTTGTATCGGTTGCAGGATTTCGGAGCTTGGTCGTGGCGCGGCATTGAAGGACCGAGACTAAACACAAGGTGATGCTGAGGTCCAGAACGGTCAAAGAGACGCTAAAGATGACCGAGGCTATGCGGGGTGGTTGCAAGCCAGGACGACAAGTAACTGGAGCAGGAGCTGCCAGTGGTGGACATGATGGGCAACAACAAGGTGGACTAGGACTAGGAGTTGAGTGCTCGTCATACGCAAAGGAAGCTTTGTGAAAAACGTTAGAGGGACATTTTGGTAAATTACCAAATACCAGAAAAGTAGCGGTGTGTGAAACCGCAACACTGGCCTAAGTGGTTTAGGTCTTGTATATGAGAAAGTAAAGCTCGGTGTTATGTGGAGTTAACGGGTTTCCCCATTGTGATAGTGAATTGGATGCACTAAGGGTTAGGTGGCTGGTTGCTCATCTACAAAAGGGGTTGATATGGAGACAAGTGATCCCCATCCAACCCATCTCTCTTGTGATTTCTTGTTAGATTTATGGTTTTGAGAGTACCTTGAGTACTCTTTGTCATCCAAGGTGGAGTGGCTGTAAACCTACTTTCTCATGTAAGCAATACATCAATCTTTGTGCAATTCTTGAGTCCCTCTTCTTCTTGATTGATGTGCTTGACTTTTGGTTGGTTTTGATCTTTCTTCTTTTTTCTTGTGATCTTGCTGTGCCAAGGACGTGTAAGAGATGGAGATAATCCTTGTGAATATATCTCCACCCATCGAGACACTTTAATAGCAAGATTCACGAGAAAACCCGGTTTTTGCCTATTCTTGATCTCATCGAGTGATTTCTGTCTCAAGGGGTTTTGGATTGTTAGCTTCGGTGTTTTTAGCCTGCTATGACATGTGGGAATACTTCTAGAGCTATCTTGGCCATCGCCTACCCATGACCAGGTTGTATTCACCGATCAGGTTTTGGCTTTGTTTTAGCGCTCCTTTCATTCAATTACAAAAGGTAGGAACTTTAGCAATTATTCTATTGATCGTCAAATGGAATAAGTTTCTGTGACCTTAAGCAATTCATGTTGAAGTTTCATGGTTTTTGAATTAGTCAATAAAAAATTACGTGGATTTAGGATCTTGCGGTCGCGCTGAAAACCCCCTGTTCCTTCTTACTTTAGTGTAGAAGCAGTAGTACCACAGCTACTAGCCATCGACCACTTTGGTTTTCAACCGCTCACTAGTCATTGATCACACCGGTTGGGTTTCAACTTGCTTCGAATACTCGGGTTTGCGACCACACTCATGTTATCGACCATGTCGGTTTTAGACCACTTATTAGTCTTCAACCACATTGATTTTTCGACCACTCCTTCGTCATTGACCACGCTGATTTTTGACCACTCTCGGTTGTCGACTATGTTAGTTTTCGACCACGTCTTGGTCATTGATCATGTTAGTTTTCAACAATTCATTGGTCTTCAACTACGTTGGTTTTCGACCACTCTGGTCTTGTTTTGACTTGCTTTGACTATGCTGGTTTTCGACCATTCATTGATCAGCGACCATACAAGTCGTGTTTCAACCACTCAGGTTTTTAACTCTCACTGGTCGTCGACCACCTGAGTCTTTTAGATACTTAGAGAGGAATTTTTTAAGGTACCAATTACTCTCCTCTGTTATTTGTCTGATCCTACAACATGCCAAGAGGATTCAGGGTATGTGCGCACATCTGTCTACATGGGCAAAGATAACATGCATGATAATCTTAAACAACGGCCTCAACAGACTTCTGCATGTTCTAATCTTAAGCAAAACATTGCAAAGCTGACATGATACGTTACGGCCAATTTTGCCTTTGCAACCAACCATGACTCTAGCCTAGGAGTTGACTACATACAATCTTATCCTACCTGACAAAATCAACGCTATCTTTTCATAGCTGTTGTACTGGTTGACTTGAAATTAGAAATAGCACAGCGTGGCATTGCTTTCGTCTGCAAAGAAAAAAAAAGTTCTCAAATGTAAACATTTTTGTTTGAGTTTTGATACTTTTTATGTTAATATTATTTATCTCATATACCCTACATTGCAAAAGATTTTTTTTTTGCGTGTCAATGACAGGATACATGATGGTTACCAACTTCTCTTGAGACTTTTTTGTGCATGTTATACTTTTTACGACGCCATGAGGGGGAAAAAATTCCAATTTCGATCCCAAATGGCACGTTGAAGTAGTCTGTGTTTTTTTTCCTTCCATCCATTTAACAGTACCAAGTAGGTTAGGATTTCGTCAGACAGGCGTAAGGACTAAAGGGACAGTTTGTAGGTGCCAACATAGAAGGGGATTTATAATTTGTCTGGGGTCTAAGTCTTCTTTGAATTTTTGTCAAAAAATTAAATCAAAGTCTACTCACTGAAACATTCTTCCCAAAAAAATAATGTTGGGACTTCCTATCTCCCTTTCACTGTAAAATAACCTTGACAATTTGAAGATTACCAAGTTTCCAGCGGTATGTAAACATTGTTGATTGTATTCATGGTGAAAATTTTATGTTCGCTTTGACCAAAAAAGAAAAATGATTCAGAACTGTTCGAAAGTTTTATTAAGACTAAACGTTTTCCCAGCACTTTGTTCTATTAGCACACCACCAAAGGTCATTATCACCTCTTCATTCTTATATGATGCATGAGAGATATGGTATTCTTTTTTTTTTGTTACAATTAATACGGATGTGTGTACGGCAGCCAAGCTGAAAAAACATAGGAAAATACTACTAACCCAAGTGCATAGTACTACTAATGCATTTCGTCGTTAAGAAAGCCTAAATGAAAATGCAGCGTTCGACTGACTTAGGGATTATTATTATTTATTGGCGTCATGCAAATTTTTGAGAGAAGTACCATTTTGGCCATTTTACTCTCTGGTATGCCATCTAAAAAAAAACTCTGTGGTACGCCTATCGTTGTTATGTCATTGACGCCATATTGGTATATCAAGCAAGTTTAGAGAACTACTCCTAGAAGCAAAAATTAAGTTTAAGGACCTAACATATTATATTTAATTGTACCAGTATTATGATCGAACAAGATTGAGAACATCTAATGTAATGTACTCTGTTTTTCTCCGGTGCATCATGATTAAGAGCAACTTGAATAAGTTGAGGTGCCCATGCATATTTGCCATCCCAAAAATCCAGTTTTACAATTTTTGACCCCAACAATAATTTCACCTCATTTCGATACATACATGTGGCCCGCACTCGTTTCGCTTCAGCTTCTGGCTTATTTTTTACTATTCATAAAATCCGACTTTTTCTGAACTTTTGACTTTTTTTTGAGTTTTTCGCCAGTTCCTTTTTTCTCGTATTCGTCTGTGTTGTCCGTGATGAGCTAGTATATTTTTTCTATTTTTAAATTTTTTAAATTTAATTACGTCAAATAAGCCACATTCAACTACAGTGAAATCTCAATCGTTACAGTGTAATTTCAGCTATAAGTCACAGTTTTTCAGCCCACCCGAGAGGGACCACAGGGAGATGCATGGTCGGTGGTGAGCCCACTTGTGTTGTGCTGCACGACAAACAAGGACAGTGACAAACATCACTGGAAACAGGACAGCGCATGCGCGCACCAGCACACTGCGTGCTTGCTACGGTGGGTGGAGCAAGTAATTACAAATTTATTGTTTGTTTTGTAGTAAAAGAATCGGTCTAGGTAGGAGGTGCTTCATGCTACCATCGCATCCGGCCAATTAAGCAAGCATCTCCACCGGAGATGGATCGGAGAAGATGCTTAAATATTTCATGTTCGCTAGCTAGCCCCAATAAGACTCACCGCAGGAATTTCACGGGATTAATTTTTGGATCTCTTCTTTTCGATTTCTAAAAGCTCGTTTTTTTATTTTTTTACGGCAATTACTTTTCAAACAGAGTACTTTTTTTATAGAGTCTACAAGTTATTATAATAGTAACTAGCTTTCCAAAGAAGTGCCTTTTTTAGATAAGATTTATAAATTAAATGTAGTACATACTATAACGATTTTATTTATATTGATTAAAACCGTATGTAAATTTTTATTACTCTGTATTCTTTCACATGAACAGCTCAACAATCATAAACCACGTCTATAGCCGTAAGCCGAAGTTGCCTTTAGCAACCGTCTGATTCTCGCAGAAATCGGGAGGAATTACTGTGTTCCCAACATGGCCTAAGATTCATGGAAGGGAAGAAAGAAGGATGGAATGAGATGATGAGCAGATGGATCGTACCATGAGGGCTATTCCGGTGACGGTGCCCCAGGAGTTGCCGAGCGTGGCGCCGGCGAGCTGGAGCTCGCCGAGTCGACCGGCGTACATGACGGAGACGAGCGGGATGGCGTAGTAGGCCATGCTGGTGACCACCATGGGCGCCGAGAAGGCCACCTGCACCGCCGCCTCATCCGCGTCCCACCACCTCCTCCCATTTCCACCTCCCTGCAGCAGGAGCTCCTCCTCCTCTCGTTTGCCTCCATTGATCCTCCTCTCATCATACAGCAACGGAGCAGCTGCCCCCTCCTCATAAGCCATTCTCTCTCCCTCTCCCCCCTATTTCTGCAGTCTGCAGCTGCAGGCGTGGCGTCGTGGACACGTTGTTGTGTAGTATTTATAAAGGCAACCGATGGAAGAGGGACACGTCCCCACTACACCCGTTTACTGTTTGTCTGCAAGTTTTTCTCTAGGAGGAAGACGACGACGACGTTGGGTTGCGCTTGTTCATGTGCAAATTTTGACATGTCCAGCAGAGAATAAGTCTGGTCAGAAGTCAGTCTGGTCTGGAGGCATATACTGTTGTTTATTCATTTACTAGTTACGTATCCTTTTATTGCATTAGAACTTATTGAATATATAGAGAATTGAGCTATAGAAAAGAATTACTTTAATCGATTGGAAAATAAAGAATGGTGAGAAGTTAAAGGAATAAAGCGATTGGAGACTCGTTTTTTTTTATAATAGTAATGATATAGTCAAATTTTCCTGGCGAGTGAGCTTATTCCCTGACTTGAATCATGTACATATGGCGGTCCTCTCGGGGTGTGGACTGCATCTTGGGCCTGTTGCCATTCTTCAGTCAGATCGAATATGATTGATTGACCAAACAAGCTGCTTATACCTACAAATTAAGGACTAATGAAATCATGCAATGACTATATATATAATACCGCGATGCCCGGATGTACTCCACGTTAAATCCCTTTAACAAACTAGCTTGTCTTAAACAATTATTAGTACTAGCTGGCATTTGTTAAGAAAAGAGGATGGGTGTTAGCAGCCAGGCATATGTAATGTAATGTACCACTAGCTGGACTTTCTTGAGTTGAAGATCAGATGGGGATGGCAGGAGGTTGACTTACATAGACATACGGAAGCAAGCAGGCCGGCCGGCGGCAGAGTCAGAAGTCAGAGCTAGGAATTTTATTTGCTTCGCAGCAAATTGATTGATTTATTTATAATAAATACTTACTATGAGTCTGTGAGCATGCGCTTATTGTTTTGCCACCCTTTTTCACTCGTCACCTCGCTTGTTGAGCTTCAACCACGAGTGCAGAACTGATCTGAATGATGGTACGTGCTATGCTACTGGCTGAAGCAGAGATCAGACTTGCTAACGGGCAGAGTCTCGTGTATATAAAATGCCTACTCCGATCTGACGAGAGAGGAATGGAAGGCGCATACAGACGGAGGAGCAAGCATGCATGCAATTACGTCCCGCTCATTTTGACTTACCTCTAATTTTTAATTTATTTTTTACTATTCATAAATTTTGTCTTTTCTAAAAATTTTTAACTTTTTTTTGAGTTTTTTCGCCGGTTCTTTTTTCCCGTATTTGTTTGCGATGTCCGTGATGAACTAACATATTTTTTCTATTTTTAAATTTTTTCAAAATTTAATTACATCAAATAAGTCAGCTTCAACTACAGTGTAATTTTAGCCAGCTACAATGCAATTTCAGCCATAAGCTACTATTTTTCAGTCCAACCGAGTGGGGCCTAAGCCACTCCCATGAGTCCTCATCTTCCACGACATCGCGGCAACACGATCACCAGAGGAGGATCGAGGTGCTTTAGCCGGCATGCATCTGTCCTCCAAATGTCACGCCCAGTCCGTCCTAGCTTGGACGATGTTTGAAACAAAACCAAAATTTCAAAAAGATCTAAAATTACTTTTGAGTTTTGATTTCATCCGGTTCTTCTCTTTTTTTCTCCTCAAATCACCACCGTTCAAACCTCTCCCTCCCTCCTCTGCATATGCCCTTTTTCCATCTGTGTACAGTGCGGCGAGTAGGTACTATTCATCACCCAAAAAAACGCTGTCGACCTAGCTGCTGCCCCGATCTTTTGCTGCTGCGCCTTCCCGGTTGTTCTTTCCACTGCCATGCCACTGCACCTAGTCAGAGACTGTACACCCTCTCATTAATGCTGTAACCTTCACCTGGTTAAGCGCCGTAGCCGCCTCTTCCCACCGCCGCCGTCCTCACTGCTCTCTCAGGCCTCTCATAGCCGATCTGACACACCACGACGCCTTTTGAGCACCGCAATGCCATGTCGAGGAAGTGCCAAATATCTACACCGCTAGCTGCGCCGCGCTCTCCCGCACCTTCCTGACCCCTACACGTGTCGTCGCCGCCTTAGCCCAGCCCTTGTGCTAAACTGCCATACTCACCCTATTTAAAACCTCGACCCCTCCATTTGGAACCACCGGTGCCCAAGGTGAGCCACCCACTCCCAATTGCTCAGATGTCCTCTACGCCGTCGGTGATCACCTGGAGACCCCAAAGTAAGCCATATTCAAATCCCATTAATTAGTCGATTATATTCTAATTGCATTCTCCTGTAGCGTCCTTATATTGTCAGAAACACCACTAAAGCCTTACCATAGCTCCCCAAGCTCCCTTCTCTTTTGTCACTGAAGCTCGTTGCCCGACCATGAGACCTCGCTGTGGATAGCCCAACACAACAAACCTTGACTCAAGTCGTCACTCTCCTGAGCTTCCTCTAACCCCAGAGATGCTCAAACCCTAATGTTGTTGTTCTCTTAGCCCATCATTACCCTCCTGTACCATTCAAAAGTCCCGAGAAAGGAAAACCTCACCGTCGATGCTTGCTTGACTTCCAGCCGCTCCTGAGCCCAAAAATGGAATCCTCATAGCACCGTGAACTCACCCATGGTCACCAATTATTGTTTTACAACAGTAGGCCCCGCCTTGTCAGGTCGCCGAATTCCATGATAGCGGTATCTAGTCTATCAGATAGATGCTATATGAAGAGATGAGTAGTGAAATAATCTTATTTTCTTAACTTAGTCATGATAGTTAAGAAATCTTGTGGGTAAATTTAGGCAACTCTACAGAGTCATTTATAAATAGTATTTGAATACACCGTGCTTCTGGTAAATTAAACTGTGTTTAATGGGTAATTTTAACAACGAAGCATAAGTAGATTTGAAAATAATTTTGAAATGTTGAAGTTTGATAATCAAAATGTTGAAACCTCAAATTCCTTAAGAAGTTACTATTCTTTTGTGTTTAAAAATATTTACAAATAAAACTGCATCCACATAAAGTGATAAAACCTATATATTCTCACCTCTTAAAAATCCTGGCAAGTAGTTAATTATCATTTTTCCTCATGTGATTTATTGAGTACGGTTGATTGTACTCATGCTTACTAAAATCATAAAACAGAAGGTGCTTGCCAAGAAAATAAAGAAATATATGAAGATAACGTTGAGGGATACTACGACGTAGACGATGTCCAGTGTCGTGGTTTATTCTACACTCGCACACGCCTCGTGGAGTTTTTTTATTGTAATATAACTTTAGGCCACAAATCTCGCTATGTAAAACCTGACTGCTAAGCCTAAATTTTATAATAAAGTTTACCTTTTATATATAAAGTTATGATGATAATAATATACACTCGTCTACAATATTCACAGCTACATAGTTCTAAATAACTGTGAGAAAAATCTAACGAACATTGGCATGCATCTGGATTCTGGCGACTTAGTTGCTCCTCCATCTTCCCTAGCTCTTCCACTGAAGTGATTGCCTGCACGTCTACAAGTAACCCGTCAACGTACTGCTCGACCATGCCGGCTCGGCTATTGCATCATCACAGTTACATCGATGTAACCTTTCAGAATCAATTCCATGCATGTATGCAACAACTCTTACTCGGGCCTATTCTTTTTAGCTGTGATTTTAGCTTTTAGCTAAAATTTTTAAAATTTGATTGTTCGCGACAGAGATTACTAAAAGAGATACTTATATACGATTTTAGCAGATACATGTGATAGGCTTTAACATGTACTATAATTAACTTGTAGATCTCATCTTGAAAACAAAATTCCGTTTGAAAGTTAAGATATCGTAGCAAAAGTCAAAACCACCCACAAAAGCCAGGGCCTGGAAAGTGCTTCCTTCCTGACTACTACTAACAAGTTTGTACTACATCTCAGCAATAAGATGGCGTTTTCTAACTGCCAAAGGAAATCTATACTAGTGGAGTATAACCAATTAAAGGGGTTAACTAATGGACCCAATATATCTTCAAGAGTTACAATATGATAATGATGATGGTGTAGTAAATGGATTGAATGTTCCGCAGAATTTCCCTATGCATATCGAAGACAGCAGCAACTTTGATTTTCTTCAAGAGAGTTGCACCTACAGCTAATTAACTTTAATCAATATGGTCTTTAGGATTACTCGACCAAGCATGGTGAAACTAGCGCGCTGGCCATGTTGTTTCTTTTCACATCCTGGAGTAGCCCCCGCCGCCATAGTCCTCGTATTGCTCCATGAATGAGTCGTTGAACTTCTTGAAGCTCGACATAATGGCCGGCATGTCTTCCTCCGCAGGCAGGATGGTCGTCCTCAGGTGGAACACCCTGCATATGTATGCCCACAAAACCACAGGATCCATCAGTTTACTTACAGGTAAGCAGGTGATCAGCGACGCCTTTTCAGAATTCCTAACGTAATTAACCACATCACAGAATTGAAGCCAGATGTTTCAAAAACTTCAAAAACTATCAATAAGTAAATAGACAAGTTTTTTTTAAAAAATAAAGAGGGGTAAATAGACAAGATCTGGCTACTAGTACCACATATATCAGAAAAAAGAGGAATATTGGCCCTGTTCTTTTTGGCTTCTCAACGGCTTTTAGTTTCTCTCAGCAATCATTATTCATTAGATTAATAAGTTGCAACCTAAAAGAATGCATAATAGTACAAGTGTACAACAGAAATGAAACATATATAAAAAATAGTTCACACAAAAAAAATTATTGGACATTCAGTTTGCAGCACAAATAATAAGTCGTTATGCCATGCTACCGATGAGGACAGCAATTAATTTCCTACAATGATTCATGTAAACATGCCAACCCCTATGATATTGCACATTATTCACAGTGTAGTGCTGTTCAGTTTTCAGGTTTCATGTTCCCTGGTAGTTATAGTTTTAAAAAATATTCCCTGCTAGATCATGCTTCATGTTTAGTTGGCATCTCTTACATTTACAGAACTTTAAAAAATCACAGGAAAGTAGCACTTACCCTTCTTTTTGACCAAAACCTGAGCCTGGAACAGTAGATATTCCTGTTGCTTCCAGAAGCTTGAGGCAGTAGAAAACATCGGGTGCTTTGCCAGCCCTCTTGGCTGCATCAATAGCTTTTTGTGGTAGGCGTATTTGGGGAAATGAGTACATAGCTCCTGCAACAACATAATTGAGAGTATTAGAGAAGCTGCTTTGTCCTCCGATTGCCGAAAAAAAAGACATGATTTAAATCCTTATGTCACCTTCTGTGAAATTGCAGACAACATATCGGCAACTATTGAAACCATCTGTCATTAGGCGTGCTCTCCTCCTCAAAGACTCGAGGATAGCCTTGCTGAAACATCGTTTGGAAGCATGTTATACATGAAAGTTAATAAAGTACGATACTGGAAATAAATACTATTGAGTATCCCGTTTAGGTTTTTTCCCATGGAAATGCAGACAGAGTAAAAAATTGTTAAGAGCAGTATGTTTAACCTTTCGGCAGTATACTTCAGGTACGAGATATCACCAGGTTTAGGAGGATTAACCATTAGTCCCATCTGTAAATGACAAGACAGACTCAGAACCATTGTATAACTTAGTAAAACAAAGCAATAACTTCAAACAAGTTAGTATAACTGGAAATGAATTAATTTCAACAACCAATCCCTATGTTGGATGAAGTAAAAACACTATTTGCATGTGTGCTTCCTTTCAAGGAATATAACCAATGTGGACATGCCTAGCTTTTCAGAGGATAGCATTGTCGGTTAACATTAATCAGTCTGCGCTCATCACAACACAATGATGATATAGAAAACGAGGGAAGATTAAGATGTTTTGATTTATTACTAACTCTGTTAGGCTGGACGAACAAGTAGTGCCTAGAAAAGATATGTTTCGTTATTTAGGATCGATGCTACAGTGGGACGGTGAGGTTGGTGAAAACATGAGCCACAGGATAAAAGTGGGTGGGTGAAATAGAGCTAAGCATCGGTGTACTGTGTGATAAAAAAACAAAAAAAAACTTCTCAAAAGTTAAAAGGTAAGTTTTATAGGATGACGATCAGACCCGCAATACTATATAGAGTAGAAAATTGAGCGACTAAAAGACAATATATATAGAAGATAAGTGTAGCAGAGATGAGGATACTGCGGTGGATCGAGGTCACACAAGGTAGGATCATATCCGCAATGATGATATACGTGATAGCGTGGGGGTAGCACCAATTGAAGAAAAACTTTTCCAACATCACTTAAGATGGTTTAGACATTTCCAACGGAGACCTCCTATGGCACCAGTATGTAGTAGAATTTTAAGATGTATTAAAAACGTAAGAAGAGGTAGAAGTCACCAAGACCGACGAGAAGTAAGTAGTTAAAAGAGATTTGAGAGATTAGAATGAATATAAAGAATTAGTTTTGGATAGGAGCGTATGAAAGTTAGTGATCCACATATTGGAACTATAACAAAATTTAGGGGCAGTGTTTTAGACTCTCGGTTTAGATGGCAGGATGTACAGTTTAGAGTTTTAGCATTGTAGATTTTCAAGACTCATCTTTTTGACTTTAAGGAGATTTTATTTTTAGTCTATCTTAACTTGTTTGGGACAAAAGACTTTGTTGTTGTTTTTATTGTTGATTTATTACTAACCCTAATCGCTGTTGCAGCCCATAGGAAAAATTCTGGACATGTTTTAGACTAAAAGAGGTCTCGAGTCATGTAGAATTTGAACAATGCTCCATGGATTAAATCAAGGATAACATATTTCCAGTTTGATAATTTCTAGTCTGGCCACTGGAGGGATGCAAATCTATGTCATGCCAGAATGGAGAAGCCAATACAAGTTTAAATAAGTACAGAAAAAATTAACAAAGCAATGAACATAGTATCACTTACAAAGATCTGCCCAGGAACATTTGGACTCAGTGCGATTGATGCAACCTTGTAGATCTCCTCTACTGTCTGTCACATCAAATCAGAAGAGCAATTAGATCATGAGCAAAATATTTATAAAAAAATGGAAGATGTGCTTCTGTCCAAACTTCAGAGTAAATTCTTGTATTGTAGATTATAGAATATAGCAAGTGCCTGATCTTATTTAAATGGTTAATTTCAACTGGCAAAGCATTTCAGAAACTGTTAAAACATTATTCTACAGTTGAGATTGGACAAAGCTAGCAGCTGTAAATGAACGTCATGGTGACATACATATAACTCCCAACATATGTTATTCATTACTCTACAGTTCTGAGAGATTGATAAAGACCACTCCAGTAAAAGGAATATCTTGGTGCAACAAATGTAATTATGACAACCTAGTTAGTAGGATGGGCTACCGGGCTATATTGCATACTGCAACATATATACAACTGAACTGTCAACTAAACAAAGTCAAAAGACAGCAGCAAGGCCAAGCAATTCTGCTGCAGATTTTCTTGATGTTTTTGAAGCAGCCAGCAGTTCATGAAGAATGTAACATCTTTTCTATGTCTGTATTTAATTTTTTTTGTATAGTTGCATTCCTTAACTTTACATAGTAAAGGAACTTGTTCACAATCTTTTGAGATAAATCACGGATTCTATAGTGACATGTTACCTTGGGAGGAAGATTTGTCATTTCAAAGTATCCACCACGTTGTCCACACTCCCCCCAATATCCTTTGGACACAGTATGGAAAGAAACCAGCTGAACTTCCTTGCTTATTGGAGGACCCATGTCAAACAAAACCTGGAATAAGTTGAGAAAGGACATGTCAGCCCAGTTGCTATTTGAGGAAAGTTCTCGAGAATCTTCCAGTGTAGCACATTAGGGGAATAATCTCGTGTATTAATTCTTCACAAGTGAAGAAGCTCTCAATTACTTGTTTATATGTGGTACTTAAGGCCAGGGCAACTTACTGTATTCATAACGGGGTAAGCATCCGTCGGAGTAAGTTCGGACAATGACGACTTGAGGTAGAATAGCGCTAGACGAAATAAGACACCGATTGAGGAGGAATAGATCTAAGAATAACTGGTCAAGGGAACGACCAGCTGGACTTTAGGGACTAGCGACTTGTTCATTCATCTTTGCTTGATTTATATTAGATACATGCTATCCGTTTTATAGGATAACCCAACTTGACTCCTAAGAAATGATTTATAAGGAAACTTATCTCTAGTAATTCAATCTAATAATAACTTGTCTAACTAATAGATAATACCAAATACCTAATACACAGATTCCTAAATAACAAACCATGCCTAATATATACGGCGCTACAGTAATCTCGTGTGAACAGTACACACGCTACAGTACTTTCCTAAATATCATACCATAACATTACACCCCTCGTGGTGAGGCAGGTTGTCCTTGAGCTACGGTGGTGGCCACGATTGAAGAACTTCTGCTCTTCGCTGTTAGTCTTCTACTTCCAAGAGAGATGGTGTGGTACCGAAGTCATGGTGAGTGACTCGATACCAATTGTCAATCTAATCGCTAATAATGGAAACTAATCACGATTGCTACAGTAGCCAAGTGGATAGTGCACGCCACAGTTTCTACAGTAACCTCATGAACAGTGTGCGTTACGGGTGTTACAGTAACCATATGACTAGTACGCATGTGCTACAGTGCCACACATGTAACATGTCACATGAAAACTATAAACTTGGGTGAAGTGGTAAACTGGTAATCACGAGAAAGCATCATTGATCAGAAATCAAAAGTACCCTTTTTGCACTTATAAATGGGCGTTCATCTTGATAAATGTTCTGTTGATAAACTTCATCTGCAAGCAGAACTAAGTTTTCCTGGTAGCAGAAGTTCAGAAGTTCCCTTATATTTGCTTCACTAAGGCATTGGCCAGTAGGGTTTCCAGGATTTATAATCACCATTGCTCGAACCTAAGTTGGAAAAAAATATATCATCAGGGCTGAATACACAGAGCATACATGCCACATTTTTTAAATAAGCAGCACAGCTACAATGATCTAAAAGAAGAAAGAAGAAGAAATATGGACTATGAGAAGCTGAAACAAAGTATACTGATAAACAATAAATCATCAAGGGACACATTTTCATCATGTTAGGTGATGCGTAGCAAAGTGTTCCTTCAAGCCCACTTTAAGTGTTTGTCCAAGAGTTAGCAGAAGTTTTAGGTGAGCTAATAAAGAAATAGCGAGAATCTGAGTACAGGGAGACAAAGTTAGCTTTGTACCTGGTTCAAAAACAATATGTACCCCCGAAATGTTTATCCTTATTCTAATGAGTATGTTCACTCTCCAAGGAGGCATATGGTCACTCTCCAAGGGGGCATGTTTTCAAGCCCATGGGGCAATGCATTGATGCACACTTCTCTAGAATTTATTGATCAATGCTTTTCTATTTTGATGAGTTTTTTGTGGAGTATTCTGATGAGTTGTTGAACCAATGCAATGCTGGAAATGACTGAACAATACTATTCATCAATACTATGTTGTTATTGTCATTTTGCACTATGTTGTTATTGTCATTTTACTTGGTTATTGTTTTCTGTATGTATGTGTATGCCTGTATGGATAGGCACGGACTAATCAAGTCATACACGAATTATGGAATTACTAAGTGAGATAAATGTGAACCAAATGATGAGATAAGCACGGTGACTCCTAAATTATCGTAAAACACTTACAGTGATTCCCTTTGACCGTGCTGATGCCACTGATTGCCGGGTATTGACAAAGTCAAGTCCCCAGTTAGCCTCTTCTTCTAAGTAATATGGGACAAGAGAACCACCAAAGAGGGAAATGGCAGCAGAATAAAGTGGGTATTGTGGAACAGGGACCAAAATCTGCCAAGAAAATACATGTCTCAACCAAACATTACACAGGGAAAATTAGCCTTAGTAGAGCTAGCATGAAATCTGGAAGAAAGAATCGTCTTTTCAAGAATAACTATACCCCATCCTCTCATTTCTGATGATGGTATTCAGCATTTGCATCACACCTTTGCTGGCACCATCTGTCAGGTAAATAAGCTCTGGATCACTGCAATAAATAGAACAAAAAGTGTGAGGATCACCAGAAAACCATGATGTATATCTCAGTGCAAACTTTTATCAGTACTGTTATTCAATCTGACCTTGATACCCATCACGCCTCTGAATGAACTCGCAACTTCCTTCCTAACTCCAGGGATACCTCGGGAATCACTGTAAGCACCTGGTTAATAAAACTTGTGTCAAAACACTGATATGGCTATTATTAGCCTATAACATCATATATATATAAGTTGATACTTTGTGTTTGTTATCCACTAAAATTCACTTGAAACATAGAAAAGAAGCAAATTTTTAAACATAGAAAAGAAGCAATTTTTGACAAGAATACAACAAATTACCTAAACCACCAGGTGCCATGGAGAGGTAGTGCTTTGCCATGCGATGGCATCGGCAGGGAAAATAAGGGCAATGTTGGGATCATCGAGCAGAAATGGAGCCCGGCATAGTGCTACCACCTGCACAAGGGAACAATTACAGACATGATTGTTAGTTATATACTCTAGAGACAATCATGAAGATGATTATATCATTTCTATGTTTACGATCTTTTCAATAATATGTTATTTTGTACGTTAAATAATTATCTTTCGTATTGATTAACAAATATGTAACCTGTTTGTGAAACTCTTTATTCATATTTTGATTTCATTTTAACTTATTCCTGATTTTATATTATTATGTGAGACAATTATGATGTATAGATCAGATGTGGTGAATCTTAGTTCATCAGGGTAAACACCGCTGAGAGGAAAGCCAGATGACGTCGATTTGGTGGGATGTGAGATTTGACTATAGACTAGGATGATAGAACTTAGGGAAGAGACTAAAGTAATTCATCTTCATTGCTTGATTGATAATAGATGCATACTAGCTTTTTTATAGGGATAACTCGACTTAACCTTTAAGAAATAATCTCTATCTATAAGAAAATCTATCTCTAATAAATGAAATATATCTATAAAGTAATAAACCCATCTAATAAGAAAACTAATTATTTTTATCTCTATCCTAACTAATCCAATCCTGCCACAGTTGCTACAGTACCGTGGATACTGTTTACGCACATGAACAGTGCATGTGAGTAGTAATTCTGGCACGTGACATCAGTAAATGTATTAATTGATGATCATGTTTCACGGATTGTGAATATAGGGATATCAAATCAATAATATAGACATATGCTAGAGAACATGGTGTTGAGTTGACCTACCATAAGACACTGTGAGAATTGTTATATTCTTAAGTGTCATCAGTTGGTCTTATACATAATGTATGTAGGATTCTTAGATATGATATCGTTATAGTTTCCTGCATGTATAGTAGTTTACTTAGGGGTTGCTAAACACTACTTTGTAATTGGATAGTCATAAAGGCAGCTTTCGGGTTTACTATAAAATATGCGGAAAAATGTGTTTATCAAGATAGAATTTGCCCTCCTACATAATGAGAGAGATATCTTTGAACCTCTTGATGTGGTTGGATTAAAGAAGTATATTGCCATGCCAAATGTGGTTGAATAGGATGGCACACTTCGCATTGAGTTCAATCTAGTATTGTGAGACAAAGAAATCAGTACATAAGCACTATATATATTCATTTGATATGATTGTTATGTATATTTGGAAGTCGCTATGTCTTCCTAGGGACCGCTACCGACTTGCAGACTGGAAAGGAGTTTTCAGGTCATGGCTGAATATACATGTATGGGGTCGCACACTTAGTGGGTTAAAACACGTTAGTTCAATTGGATCGGTTACTAATAGGCCAAGTGAGTTTCGCACCTTGTTAGGCCTCTAATGTAAGGTTCCACCGATGGGCTATATTAAGAGAGGCGTGGGGCTAAGAGAGGCCTCCCGTACATACCCACCAAAACCTAGCTATCACCTCTCACAGCCCCGCCGTGTGTAATGGTGCTAGCACACCGTGTACCGCATTCCTCCCGGATGTGTGGACTTCAGAGAGATGATGTTGTGCTGCGGTGCTAATCGGCACGACCGTGAGGAGGAGACGGTTGGTCCATGGAGATCGACTACTTACACTTCATCGACGCACTCTACGTTAAACCAGATTGCTTGAACTATTCTTCTGATGCACTAGTCGTCTAGTGGTAACGATCCATGATCTTTTACTCCTATGACTTTCTAGTTTACATGCCAAAAATTTTAATTTGTGCTAGTGTAGTTTATCTATATCCCAACACAACAACTAATACCACCAATTGAATCAATCCTATGGCAGAGTATACAGAATAGACATCGGATCACTGGAGTGTGTTGGGATGACCTGGCGGGGGAAGGTGAGCGGCTTCTGGCCGAGGGCGTGGGGGTTGCCGACGTTGGTGAAGATGATCTTCTTGCCCTCCTTCTGGAGCTCGGAGGCGCGGAGGTAGAGCTCGCCGCGCACGGCGTACTGCACCTTCTTGACGTTCTCGTTCAGCTCCTCGTAGTCGAGCGGCTTCCTCCCGCCGCCGCCCATCATCATGCCGTTAGTCTCTTCCTCCGCCGCCGCCACTACGGTCGGTCGTCGCTGCGGAGGACTCGATCGATCGATCGCTCTGCGCGGCAGAGAGAGAGAAGGGGGATGTGAAGAAGGGAACCAAGAAACAGGGGGAGCAGGTGGGAATTTGTACTGTAATGGTGTGGTTGCTTGGAATATCGGATTGTCGTGTTGCGCCCGTGCGCAGATTAATCAACTGCGGATAATGTGGAGACGAGACGGCATCCTCTCGTTTCGTTTCCCCATGGATTTCCTTCCTCTGTTATCGATTTATTTCTTCTTCTTTCTTGGCGCGGAGGAATTCGGAATTCGGGAGGATAAGAGGAGACGCCGATCAATGGCCACTGGTTGGGTTATCACCACGCCTGCGGTGGAGAGCGCACGCCTGCGCATCAGCTCTCCCTCTCCTCGCCTCTCTCGGCGACCCAGGTCTTGCCGGCTGGCAGCGCGAGGGAGTTTTTTTTGCTATTATGGTAACAAAACGGTATTTACGTCGTGGGCTTCTCTAAAATAGTACTCTTGTACTTAAGACTTCTCTCAAATAGTATTCTCAGGGATTTTAACTCAAATAATTTGATTTTCGAATGTGTACTTCAATTGACCGAATCGCCTCGCTCATTTTGTTTAACCCTAATCACTTTTATTTTCTTCTTTTCACATCGCTTGGTTTCATTACGGCGGCGACGCCGATCGCCGATCGGAATACTTCGGCGTGCGCGCCGCTAACGCCAAAGTAGAGCGCGGCAAGGATCACACGGAGCGCGCGCACCCAAAGCCACTGACGATCGCACGCCAACGCCAGTGGACTCGCCGTGACGCGGCAGGGCAACCGACCACGACGCGCAGTGTGATCGGACCACACGCCAAGGGCAAGACCCGTCTTCACTATCAAAATTTTCTGCTTTATTATTACTTGATCATTTTCTTTGCTTTTATCATTACTTTATCAATCTTTGTACGCCGCACTGGGCAGGACAGAGGCTCACGGCCTGTTTATGTTTGCATTTTCTAATATGTCCTTTGTATGTTTGTGCAGATCAGTAGTTAATTAAAATAATTCAGAATCTCTTTGGAGTTCCAAATATTATAAAGCTTCAAAAATCAAATGAAAATTAATTCAAATCCCTGAGAATACTATTTTGGAGATGTGTTAACAACAATGGTACTATTTGAGAGAAGCCCACGGTATAAGTACTGTTTCAGCGAACCCCAACTTAGAGGGTATCATAATAGCAAAAAACTCAGCGCGAGGGGGGAGGGCACAATAATGCACTGCAAAACAACACGGTTCCTCTGTCTCCATATGTCTTCAGAATTCAGACAGAAACAACTGCTCTGGTCTCCATAGCCCATACAAATGCAGACTGTTGCTACTTCCAGAACAAGGCAAATATTTCACTTCTACAATCATGAGGTTGAGCTCCTCCATCCAGATGAGCCACGGTAACTAGAATATAGGCCAGTAAGTTCAAGCAAAACTCGAGAGTACAGATTGCAACGTCAGTAATAAACACAAATCACTCCCTATTCCTCCATCGCTATCTACTATAAGTCTGTAACCGCAATATCTCGATCTAATTTCTAAGTCTAGAATGCTACCACTACTCTATAACACTCTAATTTGACACGTTTAACAATAGAAATGATGTGCTACGAGTTATAATAAGACTCCGCTAGTGACGGATCTAGGCCTCGTGTTTGATGGGCTACAACCCAAAACCTATTAAAACTAGGATTTAAAAATATGCTATTTCTTTGTAGATTCAGTCAGATAGACACTTCACCCAGAGGCTTGGGTCTGGCACGACTCATTGTGGACTCCCGCCACGCGCGTGAGGCCATGAGATCGAGATGATGCTCTTGTTCACAGCGCTAACATGTGTGCAGCCACGCTAACCCCACCCCACCGGCCTCATCACCGGCCGCCAAGTAGGCGGCATGGAAGATCCTGAAGGAGCCCCTCCGATCGCGGCTAGGTGTAAGTGGGGCGGGCTTGTCCACTAAACCACTAGTCTATCTATAAAAATAGCCCACTTATTAGCCTGTAAAAACCCACCAAACCATTAGCATTTGGAAGCAGCACCCGCAGAGCCTTGGGTCTTTCGCCGGGTCGTCGACTCCGATGCTACGGACCCCATTCGCACCTCGCGTCCTTGACTCCGAACCCTAGCAGCTACCTCCGCCGTCGCCCCATCGTCGGCGCGGCGCGCGGCCTCATCCTCCGCCTGTCTCCCCATCATAGCCTGACTCTATGATGAATTGATGGGAGATATTAGAGGAACTCTTAAGTATGTTAAATCAACTTCTTGTACAATTAAGCCTTTGAAGCCTACAATATGACTTTGTAATGCATCAGTTACTGATGAATTGTGAGTTGGAGAAAATATTGAGTTGCAGAGAGTATTGAGCTTGTCTATGCTCATTCTATTCTACTGCTAATCAGCTATTTATTATGAAGTGTATCTATATCTGCATTCCAATGTTGTTAAGGCGTCGCTTAATCGCCGCTTGGCATCGGAGCGCCGAGCTGCCGCCACGGCCGCGTATGGCGTCGCCTCGAAGGGATGGCGTCGCTTAGTCATCGCCATGGCCGCGACGCCGCGCCGCAAGAGCAAGGCGCGCCATACCCTCGCGTGCTGCGGGAAAATGGAGGAGGGAGGAGCGAGCAGCGGGAGAAAAAGTGAGGGGGCGATAACGGGATACCCGGATACACATACGGCGAAGCATTCGCGAAGCCAACCGGCGGGAGGTCGCGCGCGCAATGACTGGGCGACGGCGATCTCTGTGCCTCCACACCGCCGCCTCCCTCCGGCCTCCACGCCGCCACTCAGTTCTTCCTCTGCTCACTGCTCTTCCTCTGCTCCGCTCTTCCTGCCTTCCTCTGCTCCACTGCTCTAGATCGGCTCTTCGCCTCTTCCTTTGTTCCCGGCGCGGCTATTTCTTCCGTATGTAGTGCAAGCAAGAGCGTGAAGCATATGTTTAGACTTTGTTTCTAAATATGCAAAGCAGCAGAGGGCAAGGCAACAAAGAGGCATATGTTTAGACTTTAGATGTTTCTAAATATTGCTAGATGTTGATTGTTCGATTGTTGCTAGATTGTTAGATGTTGCTAGATGTTTTTATTGCATAGACATGTTTTTATTCATGTTTCCATGTTCATTGCTATGCAAGAGGAACTAGGTAGCAAGAGCACAATGGCAAATGAAAGTGAGCCCGTAATAGCAACTCACTGTGGTCGCACAAGGAGATGGACAGATGATCCAAAGAAAGATCCCGCAAGGAAGGCGAAGTCTAAAGACCCAGATGGAAGTATGCCTTTGGCCGAGATTGGCAATAGAGATTTGGTGCAATGTTCACTTTGTGACAGAGAGTATGTGGTGGAATCAAAGATTGAAGCAAGATCTCACAGTGGATATGGAGATGTGCAAAATGTGCCAAGACGACGACACCTACCATCAAAGAGATGCAAGAATATCTAAAGCGTAACAAAAGAAATGCACCACTTAACTTAGATGATGAAGGAGATAATGTAGTTGAGGTAGCCGCGGTGGTGGCTCCGTAGCCTCTACCGTTGCCTCGCCATTGTGCCAGCACAAGTTCTGGGACAAGAACAAAAAGAAAGCAACCGCCTTAATTTCAATGTTCCAAAGACCAAAAGCAAAGCAAAACAAATCCATTGCTGCTATGCTTCACCAAAACCTGAAGATGTGGTTGAGCAAAGACATACCAAGGGCACTTCTCAATGTTCCTTGAGTCAAAGATGAGAACCAAAGAAGAAAGACATGTCGTGAACATGCATGCATCCAAGTTCTTCTATGAGTGTGGCATAGCATTTAATGCTGCAAACGCAAGGAGCTTTGAGGTTATGTGTGAGTCCATTGGGCAACAATCCCGGTTATAAGCCTCCTAGTTACCATGAGCCGAGGGTGCCCTTGTTTGAGGAGAACATTAAAGAGACAAATAAATTGAGGGAGAAGCATGAGGAGGCTTGGAAGCAATATGGCTGCACACTCATGTCTGATGGATGGATGATAGAAGTGGACGTCATTTGATTAACTTCCTTATCAACATCCGAGGGGACTTTCTTCTTAGAGTCTATTGATGCATCGATCAAACACATGATGCAAGGATGCTAGCAGATTTGCTAGAGAAGAGAATTGAGAACATTGGCAAAGAGAAGGTGGTTCAAGTTGTCACCAATAATGGTGCTAACTACAAGGCAACAGCAAACTTCTAATGGAGAGGATTCCTACACTGCTTTGGACCCCTTGTGCGCACATTGCTTGGACCTTATGTTGGAAGATATCGAAGTTAAAGGAATTTAAGAAGCCTATTGCACGTACTCAAACGTGTCACCACATTTATTTATAGACATGGTAAGCTTCTTAATGCAATGAGGGAAAGAGTGGGAGGGATCTTGTGAGACCTGCTGCTACTGCTTTGCCACATCTTTCCTTACTTTGCGGTTTGCACAAGCACAAAGATGCTTTGAGATATCTATTTGTTAGTGAAGATTGGACTAGGGCTAAATTGGCAACCACAGAGGTGTAAAAGTGTGTATGAAATTATCCTTTCTAAGGAATTCGAATTAAGTTGAAGATTGCCTAAGAGCTTCACAACCACTACTTGTTGTGCCGAGGTGGTTGATGGAGATGAGAAGCCCGCCTGCCGGAGGTTGCCACATGTATGGCTCAAGCAAAGGAGAAAATCAAATCAGGTTTCCTACCCAAAACAAGTCAAAATTGCTCAAGAAAATCATGAACATTATTGACACACGTTGGGTGAAGCAAATGGACCAAAATTGTATGGGGCTGCACTCTTCTTGAATCCAGGAAAATTCTTTTCCATCGTGAAAAGAGGTGATGATGCATATGTTGGTGAGCTAAGAGGAGCATTCAATGTGTGCTTGCAAAATGGTGCCTGATGTCGATCTTCAAACAAGATTGATACGCTAGCCATTCTCTACGAGGACCAAATGAGGAGAAGCATTTTCAAATCAATTAGCAATCCAAAACCAAGAATCAAGGAACCTCGTAAGTTCTATAGTGTTGCATGCATTTTTCAATTCTTTGTGTATTCAATATTAATTAACTAGAGTCTCTTATTGTCATTTTAGTTAATTGGTATGCATATGGTGGCGAGCCATAGAGCTACAAAGATTTGCGGCGTATCGTTAGTCTTTACTGCTCATCCTCCGGTTGTGAGCACAATTGAGTACCTTTGAGTTTGTAAGTGAATGTGCCAAACCATTCTTTTTCAACTCTCAATTTGTAGCTACATATGTGCTAAAGCAACAATTTATTTACTTTGTTTGCTTTGATTTCTATAAACTATTTGTAGATCCATACCAAGAAAAGAAATCTGGTTGAGCAAACAAAGATTGAACGATTTGGTCTATGTTCAATATAACCAAAAGATAAAAAGTAGGTTTGAACAATGTGCCAGAAGGCGACAACTATGACCCTTTGGTCATAGATGAATTTGATTGGGACAATGAATGGGTTAACCCACTCGTCGAACCGGTTCAAGGTCACCGTGGGTGTGATGACCTTACATGGAAACATGTTGATGAAGTCATGGTGCATCACGCACACTTCAAGGTCGCAATCTTCCTAGAACATTAAGAAGGGTGATGTCGGTAAGCTTCTCGCGCCACACTTCTAGTTCTACAAGAAGGGTGGTTGAAGAAGGTGAGCCACACTCAAATTCGGACGCCTGAAGATGAGGACGAAGATTTTGTTTTTGATGACGAGGAGGTTGATGATTATGGTGAAGCTCCACCGATGATATGGAGAGCGATGGCGGAACTGGATGGCAATGATTTGGATGCATTCGACATTGATGATTATTGAGAGATGAGTGCTAGATTGTTGGTGTTTTGGTCTTTTTGGTTCTATGGACTGTGTGACTTTTAAGCCATCAGTTATCTTGTAATCATGCCACTATGGTTTCATTTGTATGGACTATGCTACTATGGTTTCATTTGTCATGTAATCATGTTTATATGTTTCGCCGCTGCATTGTGAGTTCTTATATGTTTCCTTTAAGTTACAAACTGATCAATTCCCATATTGAGTTCCTCGCTTTATTTGGCACTCTTCACTGCAAGACATGAAATGCCATTTGATGATACTCTATTTTGTGATTTGAATAGCAATGCTATTAGAAGGGACTCATGGGAGCTGCATCATGCTACTGCTGCTGCTGCATTGTGACTTTGTGAGTTCTTATATGTTTCCTTTTAAGTTACAAATCTGATCAATTCCCATATTGAGTTTCGCTTTATTTGGCAGTTTGCCACTCTTCGTCGCAGCTCCTCGCTGCTGCATTGTGAGCTCCTCTGCTGCTGCATTGTGAGTTCTTATATGGGAGCTGCATCATGCTACTTGGGAGAAGAGCAAAGTCAACAAACAATGGACAATGTCGTCAAGGTATGCCATTCAACATTCATGTTTTCTAGCTGCACCATTATTCATGTTTATTTGCTTTGTTACATAGTTATTAAAATAGTCACACTGTATGTTCAACAAATTTGCTGCTACAAAGGTTAGGATGTGAGTATGGCGTCGCCGCCGCACGCCATACTCGCCTAAAAGGTGTAAAGGTAGTCTCGCGCCGCCTCACCTTATCGCTGTGATAACCTTGCTGCATTCTCGCTTTACTTCAGTTACTAAGTATGTAAGTATTGTCTTGGTAGAGCAATTTTTCATTGATAACTTCAAGATTCATAGTTTCATAGATGAATGCTGCATTTTACATGATTTTACTGAAGCATCATATTATCTTATTCTGCATTTCAAGCTTGTGATATCACCTCAGGTTATACAAATTCTGATTACACCTACTCATGTATCATGTATATTATATCTTGAATTTTAGAAAGCAGCAGCAACAGCAAGAATTTGAGTGTATCCCTTCTCATTCGTCCAGTGTTTGAACTGGGATTTTTGTAAGGATTGGCTACAAAGTGTTGCAGAGGCCGGGTTTTCCCATTTCCAAAAAAAAAGCAGCAACAGCAAGAATAAATCGTTCTTCTGAAAATATGGCAAGAATTCTCACATATTTTCAAGATCTCATAACATTGAAAGCATATAGCCGGCTGCTAATATCTGGATTGATTTTGAGCCTATATATGCTAGTAAGAAACTTGTAGAAGCTCAATGCATTCACTGTAAGAGACTGTTTAAGGCTGACTGAGTGACTGGCACAAGTGGCATTTGGCAAGTTGTGAGGAAAGAGCTAGATTGGAACAAATGCTTCTAATTTGTCCCCTCATGCTGCTGCTTTGAAAGAACTACTATCAAGGGTGATTGCATTAGTGCGTATGAGCAGCAAAGGTTAACTCTATGAGAGGTTTTGAAGAACTTAACTTCTAGGATGTCTCCCAAATTGGGCTATTTGAACTGAAATCCGTTTGACATCATGTCTGGTATGCTCATAGGGATTCTTGGCTCAGTTTCTTTCTTCAGAAAAAAATTGTGGCATCGTAGGCTCAGCTAGGCATTAAGTTATTGATTTCTATCCTGACATGAATCCATTTTCAGGGCTCGACTGAAGGTTTTATATGAAGATGCCATCAAGAACAACTTTGGCTTGTCAAAGGTCTTGAAGACTGAACTTCCATTACTTTTTTTCTAGTGGCGGACTGGCACAGCAAGGCTCACGGAATTCTACATGTCAGTATTTATCTCTTCATTTGTGGGATCGTCTGTCAGATTCTACACATCTCCTGTCCTTCAGCAACAACCCATGCAAGAAGCCATCCAGATGTAGTTGACACTCAACAATGTGTGAGCAATGGAATTTTGCTAATCCAGTGTTCAGATCGTAGCAGGGAAGGGCGCTTTGGTTGTACTCTTTACAGAAATTTGTTAACTATGTTGAGGTTATCTTGTTATAAAACTGAAAATTTGAAGTCTGGGGAAAGATATTTCACCCCCTCAGCAGTTATCAGGCTAAGTTTTATTGGAAGTGTATCATTTGCCACTGATAAAATCACTTTACTTACTAGTCCGTAAAGTTACATGTTCGAGAATCATTGCTTGTGTGGGGTGATCGGTTGGGCTTTAGCTTTTAGCTTACTTATTTTTCACTATTCATAAATTTTATCTTTCCGAACTTTTGGTTTTTCGTTTAGCTTTTTTGCCGGTTCTTTTTTTCCTGTATTTGTTTGTATTATATGTAATGGGCTAACATATTTTTTTTATATATTTTTTAATTTTTTTAAATTTAATTATGCTAAATAAGTCTCTCACGCCATAATGTTTTTTTCAACAACACAAGGTTTTCAGCCATAAGCCACCAAAAATAAGCATCGATATATCAATACATGTTAGAAGTGTTGGAATACGCTACACGCATCAACATCCAAATTAAATGGGAGTTCTCTATTGTTTAACAAAGAATAGACAAAACATAGGATAAGAACGAAGAAAGTTTCAGAGCTTGATAGGGAGAGTGTTTGGGGCAATTTTTTTATCAATTTTCAACCGCAACTAACATTATCGACTATATTACGACTCCTTTTCTTTCTACAAAATACTAGACCGACCGAGATCCAGCTTTCTTCACTACCTCAATTACCACACCACTCAACACCGCGTAGTACATCGACGACAATCGCTATAGTGCTCACTGATCGCTATAGTGCTCGCGACTTCACATGAACCACCGATTTAATGCCACAGGACCTCCTGGCTGCGCATCAATTAACAACTATAGTGTCGGCCGTGTGACCACAGAGATTGATTGAAACGACCACAAAGACACCGGTCGTGAATGATCACACATAGATCGGTCGTAACGCCACACCAGACCAAACACGCACGACACGACTCCAATGTTACGACCATACAGACCGATCGTTACGATCACGCAGACACCGATCGAACGACCACAAATGCAACCAATCAACAAGTCAGATTTATTCGACCACAAGAACACAAGAAAGTATGCATGGTGAAATGTTGAATGCCTGAATTAAATAGAACAACATCTAGTAGATCATATGAGATCGAGGCTGCTTCATCTATTACATGTCTTCTTCACAATGCTCGCATGCTGCACCACATCAGCCCCATTGGTTTCATCATGGACAATCGACCCAATATCTGCAACACCAAATCAAGTTTGTTAGGCCTCTTTGTCAAGCTCGGGCAAAATAGCTCATCAACAGTTCTATATGAACGCTTACTTTGCATATATAATGCAAAATCATGGACTGCATCCCACTTTCTTCAGCCTAATATAAAAGAAAATTCATTAGCACTCTGCTCTTGTCAACCACTACAACGGGAACAAAAGGCTTTTAGAAATTATAATTTGATATGACTTTTCCGAATCATTAATTCATTCATTTGCAGTTCATTCTTATTCTTCAGAATAAGCATGCTGTTGTAGAAATCAACAGAAGCTAAATGTTGGAACATCGTGAACGCGAACCAAACATTACAACTGCACAGTACATGGAATGTTCACCCATTGCAGCTGCAGGTGCACCACGCCGGTCTCAACATTTCTCAGCTTCAGGAGGATGTCTTGCACGACCTGACCGTTCTCCCAGATGATGCGGCTCGTCCGCCAGGCAGCACTGCCTGCTGGGCCGCACCGTGCGAACGACGGTGCTGCTGGGCGGATGTCCTCCAGATCCATATTTATGATTTGCATCAGCGCTTCGATGTCGAACTCTGCATCGCCCATCGTGTCATCTTTACTGAAGGCAAACTTGTCAAAAACCTCCTGTTTGGGAAATGAGATTGTTTC